>CM050511.1:91187944-95987944 GCA_027563665.1 Antrozous pallidus | reverse complement strand
GGCTACCAGTGGCAACGGTGGAGGGTTCACAGGGGCACAACTGCTGCTCAGCTCCCAGGCACTGAGGGAGCTGGATGGGGCATGATGACTCAGGCATAGGGGGGCATGCAGAGGGCCAGGTGCTGCCCAGGGCCCAGAAGTCAACTGGGACCTGCCCTTGCATACCAGATATTCACACTTTGATCATCAGCCAGCCCCAAGGACTACACCCTTGGACAAATTTCGTACACTAGGCCTCTAGTAGAAAATATTACAAAATCATTTTAATAGTACTAGTTTGCTGCAGCTGCCATAACAACATACACAGACTTAGTGGCTTAAATAGTAGACATTTATTTTTCTCACTAGAGGCCCGGTGCATGAACTCATTCAACAGTGGGTTCCCTCACTGTCTGGCCTGCAGGATCGGACCAAACCCGGCTGTCTGACATCCCACAAGGGATCCCAGATTGTGAGAAGGTGCAGGCCAGGTCCACATACACAATCAGGGCTGGGAGGGACGTGGGAGGTTGGCCAGCCAGGAAGGGACAGTGGGAGGGCTCCCAGGGCATGTCCGGCCCATCTCATTCAGGCCCCATCAGCCGGACTCCAGCAGCATCTGCCTCCTGGTCAGTGAACATCATTGCAAGTGGTTGAACAGCCTTAGCATATCATTAGCATATTATGCTTTAATTGGTTGAACAGACGACCAGATCAACAGACACTTAGCATATTAGGCTTTTATTATATAGGATAGTCTAGTGGTCAGCAAATTCATTAGTCAACAGAGCTCAATATTAACAGTACAACAATTGAAATTTCTTTTGAGAGCCAAATTTTTTAAAATTAAACTTCTTCTAACACGACTTCTTCAAAACAGATTCGCCCAGGCCATTCTATTTGTGGAAGAACCACACTCAAGGGGCCAAAGAGCCGCATATGGTTCGCGAGCCGCAGTTTGCCGACCACTAGGATAGCCTGGACATTAAAGGTCAAAATCAAGGTGTCAGCAGGTTTGGTTTACTCTCAGGCCTCTTTCCTTAACTGGCAGGTGCCAACCTCTCCCTGTGAGCACACATGCCTGGTGTCCCTCAGATCCTGATCTTCTGTTCTTATGAGGATGCCAGTCAGACTATATTAGGGCCCACTTCTAAGGCCTCACTTTAGCTTAATTGTCTCTGTAAAAGCCCATCTTCATTCTGAGATACTGAGGGTGAATATCTCAACATGTAAATCTAAGGGGAACACAATTCAGCCTTCAGCAGACACTAAGAGTACAGGCACATAAAATGTAGTAAAAAAATAAACTCAGTAGGCAATTAATAATTTTTAAAGACTGTTGTTTTTATGGATTTTGATATTTCTGGCAGTTGTCATGTTTTCCAATGTGCGTGTGTTGCAATTTATTCCCTCGTGTGAAAGATGAGTTCACTTTGTACTAATTCTGTATTTATAATTTGTTTTGTATTCTTCCAGGAGAGCTGCCTGCCCCCACACTGTATTGGATTCAGTCCCTAAAAAAATAGAATCCACTCCTAGCTCATAATTCTGATACCTTTATAAAATGCCAGGATTCAATGGCTTAATTTCTAAAATCAAAATCATTTTGACATTGAAAAACATGTAGTTTCCATTCCAATACAAGATTATTTGTATTTTGAAAAGAAATGGTCCTCTTTAAAATGTCAGATAGTAAAACTGTTTCCTAGATGGCCAAAGAGAAGGTGGCTTTTTATCCTAATATTCAATCTCCTTAAATTTTAGAGACTAAATTCCTGGCTGTGTTTGTATTATATTTCATATCTCATTCCTATTTCTACATATACAAAAAATTTAAAATACCATTTAGTAACATTTTATCTAGTGATACCAACCATTTCTACATGAAGCTGGCCTCGCCAAGAAGACAACTAAGTATGACATTTTATATATCTACTAGAGGCCCAGTGCGTGAAATTAATGCATGGGGGAGGAGGTGTCCCTCAGCCCAGCCTGCACCCTTTCCATTTAGGAATGGGCAGTCGGACATCTCTCTCACAATCTACTGCATGCACGCCTGCCTTTGTGATTGCCCTTAATCACTTCTGCCTGCCATCCTGATCACTCCCTAACAACTCCCCTACCAGCCTGATTGCTGCCTAACTGCTCCCTGCCAGCCTGATTGCCCCTAACTGTCCTCCCCTGCAGGCTTGGTCAGCCCTAACTGCCCTCAACTACAAGTCTGGTCACTCTTAACTGCCCTCCCCTCCAGCCTGGTCCCCGCAAACTTCTCTTCCCTGCAGGCCTGGGTCCCCCCCGACTGTCCTTCCCTACAGGTTCGGTCTCCCCTGACTTCTCTCCTCTGTCGGCCTGGTCCCTTCCAACTGCCTTCTTCTGCTGGCCTGATTGCCCACAACAACCCTGCCTTGCAGGCTTGGTCCCTCCCATCTGCCTTCCCCTGCTGGCCATCTTTTGGTGTCCATCTTGTGTCCACATGGGGGCAGCCATATTGTGTGTTGGAGTGACAATCAATTTGCATATTACTCTTTTATTAGATAGTTTAGAAGGCTGGTGCATTGGTGGGGGCCAGCTGGTTTATCCTAAAGCATGTCCCAAATCAGAGTGGGGGTTCCCTTGGGGTGTGGGGTGGCCTGGGCGAGGGGCTTGTGGTGGTTTGCAGGTTGGCCACACACCCTGGTGACCCAAACAAAGGCCTTGATATCTGGGATTTATTTATCTTCTATAACTGAAACTTTGTAGTTGTAAGTGGAGGCCAGGGTTGGTGGAAAGCTTGGCTTCGTCCATTGCCGGGGAAACCCAAGCCTCCTACTTGCTCAGTGGCCACATCAATTTTTGTTGGGATTTATTTATCTCCTATAATTGAAACCTTATAACCTTGAGCAGAGGCCAAGGCAGTCCAGAAAGCTTGGCTTCCTTCATCTCTGGGGAAAACCAAGCCTCCTGCTCTCGCCAGCTCTGTGGCTGCCACCATTTTTGTTGGGATTTATTTATCTTCTATAATTGAAATTTTGTAGCCTTGAGTGGAGTCCACGGCTGGCCAGGGTGTGCAGGAAACCTGACTTTCTCCATTGCCGGGGAAACCCAAGCCTCCTGCTCGCTTGGTGGCCGCAGCCATCTTGGTTGGGTTGATTTGCATACTGGTTCCTGATTGGCTGGTGGGCATGGCTTGTGGGTGTAGCAAGGGTATGGTCAATTTGCATATTACTCTTTTATTAGAAAGAATATTAAAGTCTATACAGCATTTTTAAAATAGCTTTTTTATTGATTTCAGAGAGCAGAAAGGAGAGGGAGAGAGATATATAAATATCAATGATGACAGAGGATCATTGATCAGCTGCCTCCTGCACCCTCCACACTGAGAATGGAGCCCACAATCCAGGCATGTTCCCTAACCAGGAATCAAACTGTGACCTCCTGGGTCATGGTTCAATCCTTGACCACAGAACAATACTGGACGAGCTATACATAATTTTTAATGGGACACTACTTGTATAAACCCTATGCATACAATTTCTCCTGAAACATCAGCATCCCCCTTCAGTATAATCTTAGACTAACCTCAGAACTAAGAAGGTAGAATCCTGAAGAGGAAATAAGCTGAATGACCTCAAAAGCTGGCCTGTTGAACAGAATCCCCAAGGAATAATGAGATAGATAAACTGGATAACTAATTTATAAAATCCTCACATTTCACATTTTGAGAAATCCCTTAACTCACACTCATTCAAGATTCTATCATTTTACATTTAATTTCATGTTTGAAGTCACATAAAAGTAATGAAGCATGTCAAGCAATCTCGCTTTGTACATTTCCTGAAATTGTGAGAAAATTTAGGTCAGACTTCCAGGTGCTAAATGCCTCTCTTGTTTCATAATAATCACAGTTCACCTTCACTTGGCAGTGTTGGAAGAAAAAAATTTGGGTTTCTTAGGATACAGCTGCTTTGAAAAGCCTAAAGAAATTACAGGTCAAAGTAGATAACTGCACTTTTACTTTTCAAAATTTAAATTCATGAGGCTTCTTAATTTAGGTCTGGATTTCTACCTTCTTGGATCTAATATTCATGAGCAAATATACCAGCTTTTGTTCTAACCAAAAACATAAAAAAGAAAGAAAAAGGATTATAAATATCCACATATCATCTTAGTTTAAAAAGAAATTATGCCCGGCGGCATGACTCAGTGGTTGAGCACTGACCTATGAACCAGAGGTCACAGTTCCATTCCCAGTCAGGGCACATAACTAGATTGTGGCTTTGTTCACCATTGTGGGACATGCAGGAGACGGCTGATCAATGATTCTCTCTCATCATTGATGTTTCTATCTCTCTCATCCTCTCCTTTCCTCTCTGAAATCAATAAACAATATATATATATATATATATATATATATATATATATATATATATATATATATGAAATCACTTGCAAAATCTGGTCTTAGCAAGGGTCAAAGATCTGATCAGCAAGGTCCTTAAAATCACAGGACAGTAGAGGAAGGCATGGCCAAAGTTAGTTCAAGTAACTTTTCTAATTTTCTTTTCTAGAATGCTACTCAACTAGCCCAAATACTAAGAAAAATATTATCCATTTCTATCTTAACCCAAGGTAAAAACTAAAAAGTCAAATAGCTGTCAGTGTTCAGCTTTGGATCAAGGGATCAGAACAGTTATCCCTCTAAGTATTTTGAAGGTCTTGTTTCCTCCAGAGTACAAGAATTAGCATGGTTTTTCTCATCTCAAAGCATATCTTTATTTCAGAGACATTTTTCAAGCAAGTTTTGATTGCAGGAAGTGAACAAGAGTAGAAAACATGGGCGGGCATCCTAGAAGACTTTCATGATTATTTTGGCAGCTTTACTTTCTTTGAGTCAACATTTCCATTTTGCATTTCTTTCTGAAGTTACAGCCAGTGAAAAAAATATATCATGTCTCCTGTACACTGAGACATTTCTGCATTCCTTATGATGCTCTGGGCATCCTTTCTCTTTCCGCACTGGGACAGCATCCAAGGATGAGGAGGTAGATAGACAGTGAATATCATTTCTGAGCTTAAGGTAAAAAGGGACACGTCTTTGGTAGTTAGCACAACACTCAGAGTATATAATAGATATCTTTCATGAGTTAAATATAGCTCGGACAGTCAACTTCAAAGCATAGTTTTATGCATTAAAAGATATGGCTATTTTCTTAACTCAAAATGTATAAAATCTCAAATCTACAAAAATGTTTTAAGAGTATAAATATCTAGAGGAATGATAGCTTCACAAAAAAAAGAAAAGAAAAAGAAAAAAGGGAGAAGAAAAATTTTTGAAAAACATATTCATGATTTCAGTGAAGAAGATCCCATCTGTGCTTCTTGTCACATTATTTTTAGCTTCAAATTTACATATTGTATTTACAAATGTTTCTGTTCTCAGGTTAATTTTAAGAGCTCAAGTTGGGTAGTTAAATGTTTTAATTAAGCATGACAACTAAATAAACATAAGGACACAAATCTTGGGTGTTAAATGCATATAGATGACTAATTTTTCTCCTTAATTCTCAGCTAACTCGGGTTCAGTTCCATTTGTGTAATAGCCAACTAGACATACCGTATCATTGCCCAGCCCTCAACCACAATTCTCTAAATTTATTGCTTCTTCTTCCTCAAAAATGTTCTGCTTTATATTGTCCTTACTTCAATAAATATCAAAATTCTTCCAAATATTTAAAATACACATTTTATTCTTTCATCCATCTCTTTCACTCCTGAAACAAGTGGGAAAGATATTTCAAAAAATATCCTATTTCATTAACCTTTTCTAAGTTCTCATCATTCTCATCTCAATTATTATAAAAACTCCTAATTCATTTTAGTGCTTCAAAGTCTACCACTTTCCAATTATACTAATATAGTTATCACGTGTGTTTTTAATTAACTGCTTTCATCATGACATTCCATCACTCTAGATCAAATCCTTCTATAATCTTTCATTACCTACTAAAAATGTTATGCTTTCCAGTGTGTTATTGAAGCTAGCACTACTTCATTTTTTTTGTTGCTATCAAGCCCTACCATTATGATCAGAATATTTTTCTACAAACAATCCTAGTTCTCATATTTTCTCCTTTTCCACCCCTTACCTCAGACCTCTTTATAAAGAATGTTCTCCTACTTCCTCATTGCCTGATTTCATAGAAGTTAATCTGGTCATACCATTTTTCTGATTTTTCTTTGTCTTTTTGTCATCAGAAGCAGCACAGTAAACTAGGAAATAGATACTCTGAGATTTCAGGCAACTTTGAGGTCAAGTCCTAGCCCTATCATCAATTGTCCTTACTGTGAAGGACAATTTAAATCCTTGGACCTTGGCTTCATTGTCTGCAATATAGGAGGTAATAAAACCAAACTCATGTGACCAATGAAAGATTAAATGAAACAGTGTATGTAAAGTACAGGCATGGACAAGTGATTTTACTTGACAGTCTATTAAACACAAATCCATACTTCTAAGTATAATGATAAAATACTTGTTAAAATTATGACCTTGATTCACTAAATAATCCTTATTAAACAAAAATGAAATCTTTATTTTTTGTACTTTTTTTGCTGTCTACACTGTCTATGTAATATGAGCTTTTTAAAAACTGATCATCTATACCTGGTAAATATACTGCACTTAACCAGAATTTTTCATTACAAAATAATAATAAAATACAATAATTTCTTCAAAGGACCCTATCAGAAAGAGCTTAATATATTGTGAAGTTGAATGTAAAAGATTTTTTAATTCAGGAATACCTACTTGAGTGGAAAATTTTTAACTATTCTTTTTGCATTATAATTTTTGTAAGTGAAATGACTGACAAAGAGTGGAGAGACATTTTGACATATCCATAGTCTGCAGCTATTCTAAGACAGAATTGTCATGCAGCATAAGTTGTGCTGGGAAAGTGGTTTTCATCCTCTAATGGGCTGGAAGACAAGCTTCTGACTCCCAGGGCCTCCCTGAAAGAGGGATGGCAGTAGCCAGGTTGGTACCCATTTGGAGAGATTATGTGAAACTGACTGGGAAAGGGGGGGCATTTAGAGACTAATAAACAATGGTAAAGTGGCAATTTGGGAGCTATCTTTTTCTTACACAAAAGTATCATTTTAAGGGGCATAATACAGTAACATCTTATCCACTGAGCTAGAAATTTTAACCATGTAGAAACATATACTCAAGAATTTTCAGAAAAAAATAATCGTTTAGCTATTTCTATAATGAAAAAAGTAACTGAATAACACTCATGATCAGGTTTCCACTTTACTGTATATTTTAAAAGAGCAGGGTCTGGAATAAGTAACAAAGTAAAACAACTGAGAAATGGGGGGGATCGTCAGTTGATTTCTTTACATAAAGGACAACAGAAGCAAACACACAAAAATCCAAAGGAAAGTATTCTGGGGCTTCTATTGCAAGTTCTCTCAGCCTGTACATTTCAATTGCTCCAGGGCATCATTTTATTAATAGCACAATAAAATGACTAGTATTTTCTTAATGAGAAATCTTCTTAATTTAATCATTCTCCACAAAACTATTTTTAAAATGTATTGCACAATTCCCTCCTACCATATCCATTAAGTGATTCTAACATAACCTTTTTTTATATCTTGAGGTATTGATATAAAATAGCTAGAGACTTAAATACTTACAAAATAAAATACATAATCTCTTCATTCTGTCAACTAGATAAAAAGTGTGTTCAATCTAGTAAGTAGGAAACTTTTATTTGATGCATCCTGACATCTTTCTTGACTAATGCCTAGTGACAAATCTTGACTATAATACTATTCAAAATAATAATAAACATGTATCAAACCATTTTCACATTCTGCAATTGGCCTGTTCTTCTCATTTAATTGTCTCAATATTTTTATAGTACGACTACAATTATTCTTTTCATTTTACAATTGATAAAATTGAAGCATACAAAGGTTAATTATTCCGCCCATGTTTTTAATGAAAAGCGATAATAATATTAATGTTGTGATCTTCTAATTCAGCATTTCCCAAGATAGTTGTGCAAAATAAAAATTGTTACATGATAAAGAGTTTCCAACATCAAACATATTTGGGAAATTTAGGATTAGATTCTATTGATTTTACATAAGACGTCATAGGGACTTTAAAAACCTAAGGGGCACTAGGGTACATAAAATATAGAATATGGTTCAGAATATCTCACAATTATCTACAACACTTCATATTTCTTAGAGCATCTTGAAAAACTTGTATTTCTTGAAACAAACTTGGAGAAACACTTATTTATTATAAGTACAATAATTATTTCCATATAATCATTATTTGTGGCATCTTTTGATTTTAAAAAAAATCTGAAAAAATGACAGAGGCCGACACTGGAGTGCTGCAGCTGCAGGTCAAGGGACGCAGGACTGACAGCCACCCTCAGAAACAACAAGGGCTCCATGCAGTCTCAGGAAGCATGGTCCTGCAGACATTTCTGCAGAACTGTGAAAGAATATATTTCTGCTGTTTGAAGCCACCTAGTTTGCGGTACATTGCTCCAGTAGTCCTACACAACCAATTGGTATAGGTTACAAGAAGACAAAATTCTGATACTCTGAATGTGGAATAAAATATAAAGTACTTGGAGTAAAACACTGTGTAACAATCGGACAGAGTAAATAATTTGGAAAGAGACTTGAGAGCAACTATCCATGTGATCAATGGAAAATATATCTACTTTTTATATTAATTTTTAAGACTTATTTAGTTAAGAACCATACAATTTCAGTCATAGGTGAAATATAAACCTGAAAGCAAAAATGAACAAAAAACAAAAAAAACTCAAAGACATGAGTATGGTGTTTACCAGAGGGAAGGGGGGTGCAGTGAATAGTAAAAAGTAAAGGAAACCAAATAAATGGTGAAGGAAGATGATTTGACTTTGGGTGGTGGGCACACAGTGCAATATAGAGATTATGTATCATAGAATCCTATACTTGAAGATATATATAATCTTATTATCCAATGTCACTCCAATAAATTTCATTTAAATATATATATATATACATATATATATATATATATATATATATATATATATATATATATATATATATCAGAGTAAGGAATGTAACATATGTTTGAAACTCAGTTTTTTCATCTTGGAAATGGGGTTACCAGCTCCTACCTTACAAGACTGTCATGTCAGCCTGGCCAGCATGGTTGAGCATCAACCTATGAACCAGGAGGTCACGATCTGATTCCCAGTCAGAGCGCATGCCGGGGTTGCAGGTTTGATCCTCAATGTGGGCATACAGGAGGCAGCCAATCAATGATTCTCTTTCATCATTGATGTTTTCTCTCTCTCTCCCTCTTCTTTTCTCTCTAAAATCAGTAATATATATATATATATATATATATATATTTAAAAAGATTATTATGACAATTAACTAAGATACATAGCATAAAGGAAAGCAATCAAGATATATTGCTACATCAGCTACTTCATACTATCAAAATTCTCTCTCCAACCACCTCCAGCTACCAAAAGTCACAGCCAAAGTGCTATTCTAGTGAAGAAAGGATCGATATTATAAATAGATTCCCAAGGTATAATATCTCAGACCCAGTATTCATAAGATGCTATGCATTAGCTTAATGGCTCAAAAGAGTTGGTATAACTTCTAAAAGCAATACATTTATATGAAGACAGCACAGAGCCATACATCTTGAAAAGTCAGCCTTCTGTGAAAGGGATTCTTAGAATATTTTATTTTCTTTGATAAACTTGGTAGGCAGAGCTTGGCTTAAAAGTACAAATTTTAAGAGTATTTAATTGGACGGAATGGCCTCTAAGTAAATAATGGAATGGGAAAGAAAAGCACTTACTACAATGACACTCAAAATGCAATTTAAAATTAATGCTAGAATTTTTCTGGCCAAATTGTCAATTACTTCAATTATTTAATGTAATATAAAGCTATTGGCTTGAAATTCAATGTAGAACAATTCTGTTTATTCAAAGGGCTAGTCCAAAACACAAAAATGTGTGTGTTTTTTCTTCTGAGCCTTTTCTGTTATTCAACTTCACCTTGTCATGATCATACTTCCCTGTTATTGCAATGTATGCACTAGTTCAGGATCTATAACATGACTTGACAGCGTATGCCTACTATCACTTGCTTACTCTGTCTTTATAGTTTGCTGTCTAATACAGTAAATTCTATAATAAAGTACCTATTATATCACATCAAGTCAATTCAAATATCTTGCATCCATATATGAAAAGCATTCAAAATAATTCATTGCATAATTTTCCTAAACTGACAATGAAAAACCTGAGTGGATCTAAATGAGGAGACAGATTAAAGTACTTGTTAAAATTTAAGTTATTCCTATGTAAGGTACAGTAACATCTAACTGAATTGGCATCCTTAGAAAATGAGTAGTTCCCCAGAAGTAAATTTACCAGGTGGTCAAAACTTCCAATTTAAAAAAAATAAAACTCACATCTATAGATGGAAACCTCTAAAATATATTATCTACATCCTTATAGTATCTAGTTAGTAAGTAAAAGAGGTATTTGAACTTGAATAAAACATCAGTCTTTAAGAGTTGAACTAATCAATTTAACACAGAATGGATAATATGAGCTGTTAACCTGCATAAAGAACTAGGTTTTTCCCAAATCAATATACCTAAAGAGCAGTATGAAAACAGAACTGCATCATGGTTAAATGTGAAAGGTGTCATTAGATAACGAAGAGTATTACCATACCACAGAAAGACTACCTAAGCCAAGCATGTCAAACTCAAAGGCTAACATGGGCCAAATAAACAAGGTTTAAGTTCATTGGGCCACAAAAAAAAAGCTTCTATTTTCAAAGCAATGTAGGTTTCATATCGACAGAGACAAACTGAATACAAAGGGCTGAAATAAATGAGTAATTATTAACATAAAGTAATAGAACATTTTAATAAAAATTATTATTTTTCTTGAATATTAACTTCTCAGAAAGTGAATGACCACAAATTAATAAGCATAACACAAATAAACCTATTTTTCTTTGTGTGTGGTGTCATTGGCAAATATGTCCTCCCATGCAGTGGGATTTCTTTTTGTTTTGTTGATGGTTTCTTTTGCTGTGCATAAGCTTTTTATTTTGATGTAGTCCCATTTGTTTATTTTCTCTTTGGTTTCCATTGCTCTAGGAGCTGTATCATTGAAGAAAACATTAGCTTTCAAAATCATTTTAAAATATGTAATAGAGAGGAACCAAGATGGCAGCATAGATAAACATCTATCTTGCTGCCCTATAAAGCAATTTCAAAACTGCAACTTAACGACAGAACAAACATCATCCAGAATCACCAGAAAGCCTTCTGAGTGAAAATTCCACAAATAAAAGTAAAGATAGGACACTGTGACTCAGAGAAGTGGTGGAGGGCAGCGTTGAAGATACACCTGGAGTCAGAGGTTTAGATCCCTGCACACGCGCAAACGAGCAGAGAGGGCGGGCGACTGCAAAGACAAAGGTGTCCCACTGCACTGATTCCCCAGTTCCGAGGACTGGGGAACCCACACTCATATGGGGTGAAACTGGACAGTAGGGAAGCATGCTGCAACTAGGATGCTGCAAAGGTCTGCAAGCTTGCGGAGGGGAAGAGTTTGTGGAGAGTGCCCGTAAACTAGGGGACAGCAGAAGGTGCGCAAGCGCATAGAGAGGACTCAGGACTTGTCTCTCATTCAGGAAACCACAGGACTGCATTGTTTTACAACCCTGGGTGAGACTTTGGAAGTGTATACTCATTTGGGAAGAGGCTAAATTGTCCGACAGTGGATGGAGCTTGTCGACAGCTTTCTCTCAGAGGTGCTTGCAGCCATTACCACCAGGCACAGAGACCCAGGTGCCACATAGAGCGGAGCTGACGCTGCCTGCTCAGCCTGGAGACTCCACCCATCCAACCTGAGCACAGCTGACCCTCACAGCCAATTGGCCTGGAGGTCAAACCCTTCTAGTGCTAACAACAATAATCTAGGTTTAACTTCAACAACACTGTGCAACCCATAAAGGGCTACAGCAAGAGTATCCACCTCAGGTAACTGGGGAGGCTGAGCCACTGTCCCTTAGAGGACATCTACCACACAAAGCTAATCAACCAACTCAGGAAAGCAGCCACCATTCAGAGACATGGAAAGAAATTAGATGTGAAAGAAATGGAGGGGAAAAAACAATTGGACATAGAGTTCAAAAGCACAGTTATAAGGTTTTTCAAGAGGCTCCTAGAAAAGGCCGATGAACTTAATGAGACCTACAAGGCAATGAACAAGACCTGCGAGGATATGAAAAAGGACCAACTAGAAATTAAGCATACACTGAATGAAATAAAAAATATTATACAAAGACCTAAAAGCAATCTAGAGGACCAAAAGAGCCAAGTCAAAGATCTGAACTACAAAGAGGCAAAATCCACTCAGCTGGAAAAGCAAAAAGCCAAAAGAATCCAAAAAATTGAAGATAGTGTAATAGGCCTCTGGGACAACCTCAAGCATACCAATATCCGAATTATAGGGGTGCCAGAAAAAGAGAGAAAGCAAGATAATGAAAACCTATTTGAAGAAATAGTGACCAAAAACTTCTCCCACCTGGTGAAAGAAATTGACTTAAAAGTCCAAGAAGTGCACCAAACCCCAAACTATAGGAATCCAAAGAGTTCCACACCAAGATACATCATAATTAAAATGCCAAGAGCAAAAGACAAAGAGAGAATATTAAAAGCAGCAAGAGAAAAACAGTTAGTTACCTATAAGGGAACACCCATACAATTGTCAGCGGATTTCTCAACAGAAACTATGCAGGCCAGACAGGACTGGCAAGAAATATTCAAAGTGATCAATAACAAGAATCTACAACCAAGATTACTCTACCCAGCAAATCTATCATTCAGAATTCAAGGTCAGATAAAGTGCTTCGCAGATAAGAAAAAGCTAAAGGAGTTCATCACCGCCAAACCAATATTATATGAAATGCTGAAAGATATTCTTTAAGAAGCGGAAGAAGAAAAAGGTAAAATTAAAAAATTTGAACAACAAATACACATCTAACAACAAATGAATATAAAAATCAAGTGAATTAAAAATGAACAGGATAAACTGGTGAATATAACAGAATCACGGTCATAGAGAGGGAATGGACTGACAATTCTTGGGGAGAAAAGGGATGTGGGAGGTGCAGCAAGAGACTGGACAAAATTCATGCACCTATGGGAGAGGACAGTGGGGGGTAGGTGAGGGCGGAGGGTCAGATGGCTACCGGGTGGAAGGGAGCTATAGGGGAGAAAAGGGGGAACAATGTTATCAATAAATTGAACAATAAAGATTAATTTTTAAAAAACGTAATAATATCATCTCGTCTAGTAATGCACTGTCTTAGAAGACCTTGCCACACTGTTTCATTTGTTTGCTTGTGTGTTTTTTTAAATATCCATTACTCTTTAATTTTATTTTTTTTCTTTATTGTTGAAAGTGTTACAGATGCCCCCTTTGTTCATTTGTTTGTTTGTTTTTTTCCCACTGACCCCCTCCACCTCACACCCACCTGTATATTTTACTGGTGAGATGATCCACTCCCTGGGGGGAAACCATGCATTATTTGGGTTTGTATCTCTGTCTATGGCCATTCCTTGAGGAGAATCTCCCCCATGAGGCCTGAAAAACACACCAACACGCACTGGAAACAGGCCTCCCCTTCTTATGGGAAGCTGCTGACACCAGCACACTGTGTACTGTGTACTGTACCTACTCTCCTGACCAGGCTGCCCTAAAGTCTGTGTCTTTTTCCAAAACTAGGAACTGCATGTTGCAATACGGAAGAACCTCTAATCCTAGAAATTGTTTGCTCTTATATTTTTATTTAAAATAGAGATAATTTTACCTGTGAAATGTCATCATTGAAGTAAGAAAATTATGTATGAATGCCATCCAAAAACCAATAACTTCTGCACTAAAGAGGAGCCAAAAGATTATCCCCTTGAAACAGGAGCCTCTCAGCTGGTCAAGTATTTAAGGTATGTATTGTAAGGTAGGACATCCTCACTTGTCTATGCCCATCGTTAAGGGAATAATAACTTGGAGCCTAGACCCACTGGGACAACTGCAGAATTTGACCTTCAGGTGGAGGACCAAGGAGAGTTCCATTAACTTCAGAATATTAAGATTGTATTTGATCAGAGAAATAAACATTAAAACCATGTTGTATAGTCTATGTCTCTCTCTTACTGTCCTAAAATGTCTTTCTCATTGTGATTTGTTTATTTTTTATTGTAGACACTATTACAGATATCCCCCATTTTTTTTCTTTTGCACACCTCCACCCAGCCCCACCTCCCCTGCCCCTGTCCTTCACTATTCTGGTTTCTGTGTCCATGGGTTATGCATATGTGTTCTCTGGCTAATCTTCTGTCTCATTCTCATTTTTAAAACGTACAATCTTTTCCAGCAATGTCTATCACTCCTGACTTGGGGAAATTCTAGACCTATCTAGAAATGACAACTACTAGCTTTCAATACGTGACTGATTTATTAAATGAGTGAATGAATATAAATGAATGATGAAAATGTAAGCTGACAAAGTATGTGAGGTTGTTGAAAATAAAATCAATCTGCGTTTGGCTTTATAAAAGCAGTGTTTAGTTTATTTCTATAATTCTATCTGTTTAAATAAGTTTAAACCACTAGACCTGAGAACAGGAAAAGCTGGTTACAAATGTTAAAATATTTAATTTTCCCGGGCATGATGAGCTACATAAAGAAATATTATTCAGGAGAGAACCAAGATGGTGGCATAGGTAAATACCTATTGTTCTGCCCCGCGCAACAATTCAAAAACTACAACAAAACAACAAAACAAACATCACCCAAAATCATTGGACACCTGGCTGAGTGGAAACTCCACAAATAAAAGTAAAGGTGGGACACTGAGACTCAGAAGAATGGCAGAGTGCAGCCTTGAAGAAACGTGCGGAAACAGGTTAGGAGCCATCCTGGTCGCACACCCAGACTGTGGCTGGAGCAGCAACCCTGGCTGGATTTCACCAACGGGGAGGGCGGAGACATCCCACTGCATGGATTCCCCAGTGCCAGGCGAGGTCCGAGGTCCGGGGGATGCACCCTGGAAGCCGGGCGCAGCAGAGGTCTCCTAGTCTGAGGAGAAGCCAGGTTGCCTGGAAAAAGCAATTTGCACGCATCTTGCTCCCTGGCGACTTCCCACCTGGTTTGGGAGACCACCGGACTGCTTTGTTTTAGAACCCTGGGCAAGACTTTGGGTGTGCAGACTCATTTGGGGAGAGGCAGAGTTGTCTGGCAAGGGGAAGAGACTAGCGGCTTTCTCTTGGAGCTGCCTGCAACCATTCCCATCCAACAGAGACCCGCGCACACCAGTGCTGCATAGGATGTAGCTGATGCTGCCTGCTCAACTCAGAGACTCCGCCCATCCTACCTGAACACAGTCTCCCTTCACAGCCAATTGGCCTGGAGGTCAAACCCTCCTAGGGCTAACAACAACAAGCTGGGCTTAAATTCAAAACTACTGTACAACCCATAAAGGATTGCACTAAGAGTACCCACCTCAGGTAACTGGGGAGGCTGAGCCATTGTCCTTAGAGGACATCTACCACATAAAGCAGCCACCATGCAGAGACATGGAAAGAAATCAGGTGTGAAAGAAATGGAGGAAAAAAGACGACTAGACGTAGAGTTCAAAACCACAGTTATAAGGCTTTTCAAGAGGCTCCTAGAAAAGGTCAAGACCTATAAGGAAATAAGTAAAACCTACAAGGAAATGAACGAGACCCTCAAGGATATCAATGAGACCTGCAAGGAAATGATCAAGACCAATGTGGAAATGAATGAGTCCTACAAGGAAATGAACGAGACCTATAAGGATATGAAGGAGACTCTCAAGGATATGAAAAAGGACCAACCAGAAATTAAGCATACACTGACTGAAATAAAAAATATTATACAAAGACCTAAAAGCAATCTAGAGGACCACAAGAACCAAGTCAAAGATCTGGACTACAAAGAGGCAAAATCCACTCCGCCAGAAAAGCGAGAAGCCAAAAGAATCCAAAAAATTGAAGATAGTGTAAGGGGCCTCTGGGACAACTCAAGCATACCAACATCCGAATTATAGGGTTGCCAGAAAAAGAGAGAGAGCAAGACAATGAAAACCTATTTGAAGAAATAGTGACCAAAAACTTCCCACACCTGGTGAAAGAAATTGACTTAGGAGTCCAAGAAGTGCACCAAACCCCAATATATAGGAACCTTAAGAGGACCACACCAAGGCACATCATAATTAAAATGCCAAGAACAAAAGACAAAGAGAGAATATTAAAAGCAGCAAGAGAAAAACAGTTAGTTACCTATAAGGGAGCACCCATACGATTGTCAGCTGATTTCTCAACAGAAACGATGCAGGCCAGACGGGAGTGGCAAGAAATATTCAAAGTGATGAACAGCAAGAATCTACAACCAAGATTACTCTATCCAGCAAAGCTATCATTCAGAGTTGAAGATCAGATAAAGTGCTTCGCAGATAAGAAAAAGCTAAAGGAGTTCATCACCACCAAACCAATATTATACGAAATGCTGAAAGATATTCTTTAAGAAGAGGAAGAAGAAAAAGATAAAAATATAAATTATGAACAACAAATACACATCTATCAACAAATGAACATAAAAATCAAGTGAATTGATAGGCTGATGAACAGGATAAACTGGTGAATATAACAGAATCATGGACATAGAGAGGGAATGGACTGACAAACCTTGGGGAGAAAAGGGGTGTGAGAAGTACAGCAAGAGACTGGACAAAAATCCTGCAACAATGGGAGAGAACAGTGGGGAGGGGGAGGGGAAGCTAGAGGGTGGGGATGGGTACAGGGTGGAGGGGAGCTATAGGGGGATAAAAAAGGGGGAACAATGTAATTAATAAACTGAACAATAAAGATTAAAAAAAGAAAAAAAAGAATTATTATTCACACGCAGATAATTCTCAGAGGACTGTCAGACAAGATAGAAGGTTAATTTGGGGGCAAATATAGAAAAATAAAATGCTGTCTGTTTATCCATGCTATATAAGCACAGTTTTGAATATAGGTTATTAGATAATAACAGAAAGACAAAATAAGTATGCAATTGTTAAGTATTTGTTTTCAAATTAAGAAGCTAAAACTTGCCTTATAATAGCAACATAAACTCTCTCATATTAATTGGGTTCATCTAACAAAACTGATTGGAATACTTTGTTCCAAGGAATGTCGAGGCTGTGGGATTACAGAGATGAATAATGCATTGCCCCGTTCCTCAGTAAACTTGGAGTCTAGCAGATGCACCAAAACTCACCTAAACAAACTCGGATGAAGGCTGTGATATACATCTTTTCTAACGACTGTGTGAGCCCATTAGGGAACCATAAATTCTAACACGGCACTGGAGGAAACTCAGGAAGGCCTCAGGCATCAGCCGCCTAAGCATCTCGCTTTAAAAAATGGCCAGGGGAAGAGAGAACGTTATCTGAAGTGTGGCAGCAGGAGCAAAAACAAGGGTGAAACTAAAGGGCATCGCTACTGAAGGTGAATAGATGGATGTGGCTGGAACAAATCATTTCTAATGGGCAGTCACTAAAAACAGGGCAATAAATAAGCGTGATTCAGTGGTGGAACAGTTGAACTTTCTTCTATGGCAATAAAATGTGAACTAAAGTGCTGTCCATTCACACAATTTTCTGACCAGTTAGAACTTATCACAGAGATTTTAATGTTTTTGTTTTGTTTCTATTGGGGAAGCCTTGGGTCAGAGCAATGTCAGCAGGCATGGAGGAAGCTGCAAAGGATTGGGAAATTACTTTTAGAAGTTCTTAGAGAGGATTAAAGCAGTGGGTGAGAAACCTCAGAAGGAAGGAAAACATAAAACCAGGCTTTGCGGAATAACAAGTGTATTGCAGTGATCAAGACATGCATATTCTTTAGAATCTACATGCTTTTGTTAGAATGCCACCTTCCCAATTACTAGTGTATGACTTTGAGCAGATCAAACTTAACTTCTTGTTTTTAAAATATGTTTTTGTTGATTTGATAGCTAGAAGAAAGGAAAGGGAAGGAGAGAGAAACATTGATCAATTGGCTGACTCCTGCTTGCCCATTACTATGGATCAAGTCCACAACCCAGGCATAAGCCCTGACTGGGAATCCAACAGGTGACCCTTTGGTGCATGGGATGATGCTTCACCAATTGAGCAACACAGGCCAGGGCCATACTTAACGTCAGCAAGCCTTGCTCTCCTCATCTGCAAAATGGTAAAAACAAATGCTATGTATCTCCAAGTAATTTCTGAAAAAACCTTTCAAGCTGCCTTTCTGAACAGGACTTCAAACTGGTGGAGTCAGAGAGAGAGAAAAGGGAGGAAGAGATAAGAAGGTCCAGAAAAAAAATAGAGCTTGCGACCCAAGCCAGGAAAAAGCTTTCAGGAAAGCAAGGAGCCATATTATTTCAATGCTACACAATAAACGATCTTGTAGGAAAATCTACCAACTTACCTGGATTCTTTAACAGATACATGGAAAGGGGAGGAAGGGAGGAATAATGGAGACAGGGGTAGCACTTGGGGATGTAGAAAACTGGAAGATCTTCCTCAAACTTTAAACAAAAAATGATGGATGGCTTAGTTCGTTTGGGCTGCTATCACAGAATACCATAAATGTTATAAACAAAAACATTTCTCTCTCACATTTATGGAGGCTGAGAAGTCCAAGATCAAGGTGCTGGCAGATCCAGTGTCTAGTGAGAGTCCCCTTCCTCGTTCACAGACAGTCCTTTTTTCACTGTGTATTCACACAGCAGAAGGGGTGAGGGAACCCTCCTGGGCCCTTTTATAAGATACTCATCCCTTGCAAGTGGGCTCCACCTTCATGACCTAATCACCTCCCAATACCATACATACATTGGGCATTAGGCTCTCCCACATGAATTTAAATGAGACATAAATATTCAGTCTTCAGCAATGAACAAACTGCAGGTTGACAACCTGAACTTACCGGAGATCTAAGGCCACAGGGCAGCCAACTGAAAGTTAGGTGCTTGCAGGGAAGGACAAGAAGTGAGTGGTGATTTTTGTTCCATTGATTTTTTTAGGTATAGTGGGAGGGAGGGAAAGAGGAGGAGAGAGAGAGAGAGAGAAATATCAATGGGTGAGAGACACATGGATTGGTTGTCTCCCCCATGTGCCCCACCAGAACGCAAGCCAACTACTTGCCCTTGACTGTAATCGAACTGAATACCTTCAGTGCACAGGCCAACACTCTAACCACGGAGCACACTGGCAGCAGTGATTTAATTTTAATTAGCCAACATAAATCCAGGCACTGGTAAGAAGAGATCAACGGTCATCAAACATTTTTTAGGAGGGCCAGATAGTAAATATTTTTAGCCTGTGGAGACCACACGGACTGGGTGGTGTTATTCAGCTGTGTTACAAATGGAAATAGCTAGTAGGGAAATGAATGAGCATGGATGTGTCCCAGTAGAAGTTTATTTACAAAAAATTCGCAACAGGTCATGGTTTGCCAGCCCCAGGCTATATGTTTCCTCAGTTGCTGGAAACTGTGTGTGGTGGGAAGAAAGCATTAGGCCCCTGGGAACTGTAAGTACAGGTGAGTTCATGTCCTTGTCCAGGCGTCTCCCGAGGCATTCAGAGACAAGATCAGGAAAATCCTGGCAAAATCTCTCTCATGAAATTAAATAAGAATTCCTAACAGAGCAATTCAGATGTTAAAGAGATAGAGGGAAGTATTATAAGACTGTCAGGGAGTTAACCAGAAGAGTCAGAAAATGATGGTTCTAAAAGAATTACAACTGAATACTTAGAATAGGGGTAGTGATATTCAGTCCCTAGAATAATCCTCATCCAGAGACAAATATTAAGCTGCTTTTTGGAAGAAACTAATAAATTTCCAACAGAAAGGCAAGAGACTTGTGGAATCTCTTTGTGGAGGTGTTTTTAAAATTGTTGTGTTTGGTGTGTGTGTGTGTGTGTGTGTGTGTGTGTGTGTGTTTTGCTTTTTTGTTTTTGTTTTTTTGGGGGGGTGGGGAGGGATCATTTTATTATTATTATTTTTTTAATCCAGAAAACTAAGATAGCATAAGGGTTTTCCTGGAGGCAAAATGTTTCTTCAAACCCTCTGGTTTTATGATACTTACAGAGTATGACATATAGCATATATTTTCTTCCAAGGAATGACATACATTTCTGAGACCTAAGCTCTAAGAGCACCCATCCAAATAGATTCACAAATTTCAGTCACAACATATGCATGACAGGGATATTATCTACCTTTTGTGATACATAAAGTCCTTGGAAATCTGTTTCAGATGTTTCAGTGTTTGATGTAGCAACTATTGGGAGAAAGCCCAGAATTCTTATAATATAGGGAAAAAGTGACAGTAGCCTGTTCATAACAATGCTTGGCTTCCAATTTTAACTATGGATCTCCTTCCCCCCACTTTATTTAAATTATTCTGTGCTTAACAGCAATTCTGTTATATCAGCATGGGAATTAATTATGCCTAAAATATATGCCATTCATTCTTATTTTTATTACTTAACAATGTCTTTCTAAATATCTATGGATAATGTAATATACTGCATTCTTTAGCAATGAAACAGAAATCTCAGATTTGACATTCATCTTTTTTTTAAATATATTTTTATTGTTTTCAGAAGGAAATGGAGAGGAGAGAAAGAGAGAAACATCAACGATGAGGGAGAAACATTGATGGGCTGCCTCCTGCACATCAAACACCGGGGATTGAGCCCACAACTTGGACATCTGCCCTGATGGGAAATAAAACCATGACCTTCTGGTTCATAGATAGATGCTCAACCACTAAGCCACACCAGCCATGCTTGACCTTTATATCTTTAACTTAGAATTTTAGCCCTCCTTAGTTTTGCTACCTGCTTAGTAGCTATTTGGTTCCTGGTAAGGCCCCCCTCTCCAAGAGTACAATGGAAAGTACTGAAGTTAAACCTGTATTATTAGAAAGAAGGCCTTAATATTTAGGAATTGAGGTGTTTATAATATGAGATGTTTTTCTCCATTACCAATTGTTGGAGTGAATACCTGTGAGATACCTGTTTTAGTGTGATTTTCAATGTGGGTATATAGGAGTGGGGAAAGAGCCAACCCCATAGGGCTGAAAGAATCTACTATATTAGAACTCCTTTGAGAGTTGATATATTTTTAAAGGATCTTTCCAAAATTTTATTGTGTTCATTTAAAACAGAAAACCATTTCACATTTAAAGTAGAGCTAATAATTTTAACATATAAAAATTAAAACACAATACTGAATGCTTAGAAGCATGTTTTCATTGACAGAAAGAATGAAACTTACAAAGAAAGGTGCTTTAAGGGCATAGTGGAATGAGGCAAAAAAAAAAAATTGGGTTTAGAGATGGGTCTGGCTAGGTTTCTTCCCAACCACACATCACCTATCAGATGATTGACCCTGGGGAGGTAGCTTAATCACCCTGTCTCAATTCTCAAGGTAGCAGAATTAGAGCCACAATGTTCTCCTTGTGGGGCTATTAGGAGGAGTAAAAGAAATAACATCCAGGGCCTAGGATAGCACCTGGTACTTGGTTTATATCCAGCAAACATTCCTTTCCATCCCCTCAGCCCAAGGGTGGGCGTAATGGCTGCTGTTTCTGTTGTTGTTTTGGGCTAAGAAAGAGATTGACCTACCACAATTCTATTTTACTAACCATGAATCTGACTGCTTCAGTTTCCAGCATAAATTTTAACATTCATCTAAGTCAGTGGCTCTCAAGTAGGGCAATTTTGTTACCACCACCCCAGATATTTGGCAAGTGATCAGGAGACATTTTTGTTTGTCACAACTGGGAAAAGGGGACAAGATGAGTGTGCTACTGATATCTATTGGGTAAATGCCAGAAAGAGAACTAAACTTCTAACACAGCTCAACCCCCATACCAAAGCATAATTGGACTCAAAATGTCAACAGTACTGAAGTTGAGAACCCATGGCCCAAATTAGTAAAGTCGAGACCCTTATATTGTGTCTTCAGTGAGCACCCATTACACACAGCAGGGTCCATACTTTCCTATTCTTTAGCAATTTTGAAGTAAGTAATCATAACACCCAGAACACAAAATATTCCATTAGTAACAGCCCTGCTGTTCATTACCCTGTGAATTGTCAAGACATTAGTGAAATAAGAGCTTCTTTGCAGTTCATTAACTGACACAGCTGTGTTTCCAGAGACTGTCTACAAGCCTGTCTGCTTAATAAAATGTGACCCAATTCCTGTTAATGTAAGCTGGGAAAAAAGTTCTTGGTCCAGAGAAGGGTCCACAAGAGACAATGAACTTCATCTCCCTCTAAAGGTAAAGCCAGGATTCTAAAGACAAATGGAGACTAGAAAGGTAGCCAGGGGAAAAAGTAAGTAATAAATGTACCATGAGATTATTGTTTACTTGAGTCAACAATGATGAAGAAATATGAGCTTTTTTAATCCCACTGAGCTATGAACACTGAATATGTATATGCATATATATGTATATGTATATAGGTATATATGTGTACATATATACATATGTGTGTGTATGTGTGTGTGTGTGTGTGTGTGTGTGTAGATTATAGACCCCTTTGAGAATCTCATAAATAATAGGGACCTTCTTTTCTCCTAAAACTGCTCAGAGATTATGCACAGAAATTTGGGAATTAAATGTCAGAGGATTCACTCAGATTAAATACTTCTAAATGAGCAAATGCCTACGACTCCTTTCAACTCTAAAAGAAAAACAAGTAGAAGGATGTGTCAAGGAAGATTACTAGGTCTCTGGTCTGTGTATCAGAATGTTATAAAATGGCCATTTACTGCAAGAAACAATACTAAAATAGAATTAGGTGGGTGATAGAAGTGGGGGGAAAAGAAGGAAGAAGATTATGAATTTTGCACTTATTAAGTTGGGCATAATAGTCACACAGAAATTTCAACTAGGAGTTGGGTAGTATGTCCTCAAAGGAGAAGTATACATTATAGACCTAAATTTGGGAGCTATTGACATGTAAGAAAGTGATCAATGACAGTGAATTTTGAGTAATATGGGAATGGTAGTTGTGAGAACAAATCAAGTAATTCTAATATTTAAATGCTGGGTAGAGAATGATAAACCCACAAAGGAAACAAAAGGAAGAGCCAAAGAGATAAGTATACCGTTGTGTCATAAAATTAAGAACCCTGAAAGTGCCCCTTATGAACAGATGAATAGAAAAATCTCCTCTTCCTTCTGATCTGACACTGTTACCTGCTCTTGTACAAGGCTTGAATAGAGAATCACACATTAGATTTTGTCCTCCAGTTAGGCACAAGTTGAACAGCCACATGCACAGAAGCCAAAAAAAAATGTGTGTTTCAAGACTGTCAGAATAGTCAACAAGGCAAATGCTGATAAGAGGTAGAAATAAGTGAGGAAATAAAGACAGCTGCTGGTTTTAATGCATAGATGGAAAACACTGGAGACCTGTGAAGAGGCTGTTTTAAAAATGAGCTGAGGACCAAAAGCCACATAGGCATATGCTAAAATGTAAGCATAAAGTGAAAACAAGGAAATATTGACATCAAAATACAGAGCGTTCTTTCAGTAGGTTCAGTTGTGCAAAGAGATAACTGGCTAGAGACAAGGAATACCTTCAAAAACTTCAGCTGTGTAAGGGGGTAATTGGATAAAGAAAAGGAATAACTTTGGGGGCATTTCATTGTTCTTCTAATGGAAAGGACTCTGGCAAGTTTGAAAGCTGATGGGAAGTATGCAATTCAGAGGGAGGCTGAATGCCA
This sequence comes from Antrozous pallidus, assembly GCA_027563665.1. Lineage (NCBI taxonomy): Eukaryota > Metazoa > Chordata > Mammalia > Chiroptera > Vespertilionidae > Antrozous > Antrozous pallidus. The sequence continues at coordinate 95,964,048 of CM050511.1, read as the reverse complement.
AAAAAACAAAAATAAGAAGCATTCTTGTAATATTTCTAATAAGATAGAAGTGACGGGACAGAGCATAAAGCAAAAACACATCCTGGGACAGAGGGGGAAAAAAGTTCCTCTGTTATTGTAACATAAGGAAAGGCAGATAAGATGGGCTCAGCTGGGCATAGATTTGTAGATTGGCAGCAGGAAGATGAATGGGCAGGAAGATGAATGAATGTAGCGGCTTCCACTTTTTTCTGTAAAGAAAGAAGCAGAAACATTTGCTGAGACTGAGGTAAGGAATAGGGGAGGTAACTGGAGGTTGAAAAAAGTTATAATAAAACTGTATTGTGCAGTTTAGAAGAGCTTAGCACAGAAGCACAGGAGAATTCTCAAGCAGTGGTGAATGTCTATTTAAGGCTGATGTCTATGGATTTTTAGTAGAAATGATCTGTTCTATTGTGTGACTTTCTCCAGCAGCTCTCCACTATTTGGTTATAGGAGGGGAAAGTAGATAGCTGGGTCCACTCAGAGCCCTAAAAGGCTTGGCAGAGGTGGGGGAGGGAGTGTACAGGGAGCAAATAAGGGGAATAAGAGTGTTCCAGATATTTCCAGGAGAGTCACTACCTTATAAACTTGTAACCTAAATCAGATAATGAGGGCAATAAACAAAAGAAGGCTGATAAAAAGAAAGTGACAGCATAAAAATATTGATAGAAAATATTATGATTCATGAGATTTTTGAATTAACAGTTTTGGAAGTACGGAAACTATGTGACTATGGCATATGATTGATCTTTGTTATCCTGAGTTAGTGACCAGAAAAAATATTTGGAGCCAACATGTGCATCATCCCCAACCTTTGTGTCTTCCCCTGGTGATCTATGTCTTTAAAATGTTTATTGGTAATCTTCTTTTCATGACGATGTGCTCTGAAGAAAGAAGTACACATTCTCATGGATATGACCAACTTGATGTAATAAACTAGGTACCCCCTAACTGCCTTCCCCTGCAGGCCTGGTTCCCTCTAATTTCCCTCCCTGCAGGCTGGTCCCACCCAACTGCCCTCCTCTGCTGGCCTGATCACCCCTAACTGCCCTCCCCTGCTGGCCATCTTGTGGTGGCCATCTTGTGTTCACATGGGGGCAGCCATCTTTGACCACATGGGGGTGGCCATTTTGTATGTTGGAATGACAGTCAATTTGCATATTACTATTTTATTATCTAGGATGTTTATATCCCTCCTTAAAGAGTCTAGTCTAGACTTGTCATTTCCCTTCTGCCCCTACATCAGTCCTTCTTCTCATCCTCCATATTCCTGGGAGTCTTTCTAGATCTAAGCACTGAAGCACTGGAGTCCTCTTTCATTTTACCTTTCTATTTCTCTTGTATTCAAACAGTTCACAGCCCTAATGATTATTTCTTCACAGTGTTTCTCATGCCCATCGTCTGTGTGGTTGTTTTGTTTTGTGTGTGTGTGTGTGTGTGTGTGTGTGTGTGTGTGTTGTTGTTGTTGTTGCTGCTGCTGCTGCTGCTGCTGCTGCTGCTGCTGCTGCTGCTGTTGCTGTTGTTGTTGTTGTTGTCATTATTGATCTTCACCTGAGGGTATTTTCTCATTGATTTTTAGAGAGAGTGGAAGAGAAGGAAAGAGACAGAGAGAGAAACATCGATGTGAGAGAGACACATTGATTGGTTGCCTTCCACAAGCACCCCAACCAGGGCCAAGAATCGACCCTGCAACCGAGGTACATGCCCTTGACCAGAATCAAACCTGGGACTCTTCAGTCTGCGGGCTGATGCTCTATCCAATGAGCCAAACTGGCTAGGGCCCATCTCCTGTTTTCCATTCTCATTATCATCAGTTCAAGCTGGGGCCCTCTCATGCCTAGACTCTTGTAATCACCTTCCAAAGGGTTTTCTTACTATAATCTACTCCCTTTCTGTCTTCCTTTGCTTCCACGTCTTAAATATTTGCCATTATCTTCAAAATAGAGATCTCACTTATTTTCTCTCCCTACTTACATTGCAAGATCCCTGAAGTTAAGTGTGATATATATACTCTAGAGACCTGGTGCATGAAATTCATGAACGGGTGTGTGTGTGTGTGGGGGGGGGGTCCCTGGTAGGATCAGGCCTAAACAGGCAGTCAGACATCCCTCTCACAATCCAGGACTGCTGGCTCCCAACTGCTTGCCTGGCTGGCTGCCCCTAACCACTTCTGCTTGCCATCCTGAACATCCCCTAACCACTCCCTGCCAGCCTGATCGATGCCTAACTGCTCCCCTGCCAGCCCAATTTCCCCTACCTTCCCCTGCTGGCCTGGTCATCCCCTAACTGCCTTCTCCTGCAGGCCTGGATGCCCCCAACTGCTCTCTCCTGCTGGCCTGGTATCCCTTAACTGTCCTCCCCTATAGGCCTGGTCATCCCTAACTGCCCTCCCCTGCAGGTCTGGTACCCCCTAACTGCCCTCCCCTGCAGGCCTGGTTCCCCCTAACTGCCCTCTTTGCAAGCTGGTCCCACCCAACTGCCCTCCTCTGCTGGCCTGGTCACCCCTAACTGCCTTCCCCTGCTGGCCATCTTGTGGTGGCCATCTTGTGTCCACATGGGGGCAGCCATCTTTGACCACATGGGGTGGCCATTTTGTGTGTTGGAATGACAGTCAATTTTCATATTACTCTTTTATTATCTAGGATTTTTATATCCCTCCTTAAAGAATCTAGTCTATAATAATTGGCTCTGACAGTTGCTATGTATAACAAGCCCTATAACACAACTTAACTAAAAAAAAAAATTATTTTGTCTAAGTCTTGCAAACTATTCTGTCTTCCTGTACCCAATTTTTATCAGGATAGCTTTTGAAAGATATAGTCCCACATGACTAGTAATCTATGCTAGAGTTCAGCCATTTGTCTAAAACAGCCTTTGGGAATTATCCTAACACAGCTGGATTCATGATTTCATGCTTTTTTCAGACTGATAGCCTCACTACGTAAGTGCACTGACTCCACAAGTAACCTGTAATTTTATTTGAACATCTGTAGTCTCTTGGGTATTAGAGAGTGGCAAAATTATAAAGTGCATGGAATTTATTTTTCACAAAGCTCTACTTTTCCTCCGTGTTCCTCGCAGATAGCATGTCCTCTAAACCTAATTCAGGTATAAAATGCTTTTATCCTCTTTCTCCTATGCTTATCAAAACATCCTTTTTGAGGCCTTACCCTACATCTCTCTATATCCATAGCTACAATCAAGTATATAGAAATATATCCTTTATTAGCAACTGATTTTTAATAACTATACTTTACTTTTTAACTGTAAAATGAACATAAGCTGTGATTAAAAGATTTGCAAAAAAATAAATAAAAGTTGTTTAAAATCCTTCAAATAGCTAAGTGCACTTTCTTCCAGTCTTTCTAATGTATAAACATTGACTTGCATCTTTTTAAATATAATTAACAGCATTCTATGCATACAGATCTCTGTTCTGTTTTTTCTTCACTTAATATTTCAGCAAGACCATAATTTTACTAAGAACTAGCTTGTTTATAATTAAATTGGTTCTTAAACATTAATCTGGAAAGCTGCTTTAAAAAGAATATCCTCAAGCACTATCCCCTGAGACTCTACTAGTAATTCAGTATGGAACAAATATTCAATTTTAAGCAACAGCCCAGATGATACTACTACAAGTTCTTTAGAGAAGCATGGCATATCGATTTCTTTACCCAGCCTGGAACAAGCAGCTGGCTGCATGAACTGCTGTAATCACACCCTTAACTAGCTTTGCTCTGTTCATAGCACCACACTAAGAATCCACAAGCTTGGATGAATCCCATTATCTACCCTCTCTACTTCTGCATCCATACCAGAGACCATATTCCAGTTACGTAATTTATCACCACTATACATTTATAATTTTCTTTGATCATTTCAATAATCACTAATGAGCTCCTAATTGGTCAAACTAATAGATGTGTTCTGTCTTAATCTATGATCAACCTTCTGTGGCATTACACTGATTCTCTTAAAACTCACTTATTTCTGCTTAAAACTTATTTTTCCCATAAATTTCACAACTACCTTTCTGTTGTGATATTTCCAATGTACAATTGACATTTCTCAGTGTGACTCCAGGCTCCTCTTTATCTACTCATTCAGCAGCCTCGCTACAGCCCTCTATCTCTCTAAACACACTGATTATTCATTTGGTCCCTAGAACCATATTTGAGACATCCCCACCTAAAAGTTTCAGAGATACCTCACACTAACAGTTTTAGCACTGACCTTGTCATCTTCTACTTATGGCTCAAGCCCTCCAGTATGCCCTGTCTCAGGTAAGACTGTCATCAACTCTGGAATCATCCTCTATATCTCTTTTTCCCCTTCCCTCACATCCAGTAGGTCACAGAGTTTGAGCTAAGACACAAAATCAGAACTCCAAAGCAGACTCCCATAAAAAAGAGATGGGGGTATCAAGATCCACTAATAAATTAAAGAAGAAAGGCATGGTTGAAACAAAGAGTGTTCTACGACATCCCACGGGGCTCTCCAGTTCCCTCTTTTCCACATAGAATATTTCCTCTCTGACCTAGAATGATCGATGAAGAGTTCAAGGGAGGTTTTATGGGGCTCCTCACAGAGACAGAAATATGAAAGTTATAAAACTTCTACATTTTATATACCCAGAGAAATGACTAACATACATGGCAACCTCCAGGGAGCCAAGCCTCATAGATTCTGTCCTTATTTACTGTAAGTCATCCTTCAGCCAGGGTCATCTGGTCAAAGCCTCTACTAGATAGGGCCTCCTCTTCCGAGAAACAGCATTCATCTGCTTACTTAGAAAGCCAGCTGGCAAGGGTATTAGACCTCCCATCTCTTCTTTCTCCCAAGGTATCATTCTGTTAAAGGGAATAAATGAATCATAGTTGCCAGACAGTTTAACTCTTTTCTCCCAGATTTAAAGGATTATACCACCTACATAGCTCTAGAATCCGTCTCTTTCTCCCTATCACTATAGAGCACAGTGGCTCATCTTTGGCCTGAGCATTTGCAATAACCACCAACTAACCAAGTAACTTCAGTTTCCCCAGCTCCCTCTGTCACTCTGCTGCCATCTTTTCTTCCTGAATAAGCATATTTGATCATGTCACTTTCTGGTTCAAAATCCTTCACCTGATATAAAATGTACTGCATCAGCTTTCTTCAGCCTACATTTCCAGATTTTTTCCCCCAGCACGGTCTCTGGAATCCAGCCAAACCAAACTAGCCTCTAACAAGCCATGCCTGGCAAAGCACCCAAGCACTGATCTGGGATGCTCACCGTTCTGGCCATAATTTGCAATGTCACCTTTTCCCAAATGCCATTCCTGAACCCCCCACTTAGTGCAGTCACTAAACACCTCCTCTGTATCACCATTGTTCTTTATAAATAGGTAATAGTTAACTTTAGAAAACCTGGACTTGGAATAAGTTGCTGGGCTAAGTATTTCATATGCATCCTATGATCTAATATCAGAGCACCTTCTGAAATATGCACTATCATTCCAATACATTTACAAGGGAGGAAGCCAAGGTTTGCAGATGATAAATGACTTACCCATAGTCAGACAAGTATGAACTAAAAGGGTTATGATATAAAGGTAGCCCTGGTTTACTCCGGAGCCCTCCTCCTTAAGCCTAGTCATATGTGTCTACTCAACCATCATACAGCTTCCCTAATTAAATCAATAAACTTGTGCCAAGTGACAATTTTGTGCCAGACACAGTATGAAGCTTCACTGAGTAAGACATGGGGGAGTAAATACAATTTTAAAACATTGCCCTAACTGAAGAAACGTGAGTTTCACATTCTGAAAACCAACTATCACGTACCATCTTTCACGACTTCCATCAAGGAATGGTAACTGAGTGTCAGACACAGTGCAAGACTTCACGCCCCAGGAAGGGGAGAGCAGAGCTATTATGAAATGACCCCCGTAATTCCTCTGGCCAAAACACCTGCATCAGGTTTCACAGTGAATTTCTCTGAGAAGCTAAAGTCACTAGTAATTGCTGCCATTCCTGAGTTCCTATGGGACTACAGGCGTTATTAGTGCTGTCTGTGATTTTCCTACATCTGCTCCACATCTCACACTTCACAGATGTCAATTCACGTTTAATTTCCAGGCAAAAGTTATTCACCTGGCAAAGAGCTGGGGCAGAATCTCAGCTTGTGTCTTACCTCTTACAAGAAAATGAGAAAGTTCTTTAACCAGTTTCTTCCTCAGATTCTACCCCCAAACAAACTATGTGCTGTGACTACTAGTTCAATTTACACCACACGATTCAACTGAATTGCTAAAATCACCTGGCAAGTATCATCTCGTTTATGCTCAGATCATTCTTCAGGTGAGAAATAGAAAATAGTCTCAACATATTGGACTGATTTTTGTGGAAGCAATAACTATCAAGTGACAGAAGCAAATGGTTTACCAAAATCCTCTAACTTTTGCCAGAATCCATATACACGATAGCATTACTACAACTATAGTCTAACAATATAGCACACATTCATTTATCTTAGACTCTAGCTTTTAGAATGACATTCTTCCACAATATAAATACTATTCCTCAGGTATTTTTTATTTCCAAGCTGTGATCCTACTTTCTATACTTTATCCTCAGTAATACCTTGCACTGAAATGATGAAATTAAAATTACTAGTCTCATTTCTATTATGCATATACTAGAGGTCTAATGCACAAAATTCATGCAAGAGTAGCCTTCCTTCTCCCAGCTGCTGGCACCAGCTTCCCTCTAGCCCTGGCTTTATCGAAAAGGATGCCTGGAAGGACATCTGGTCTAATTAGCATATTACCCTTTTATTATTCTAGATTAATATATGCAGAAATGCCCATAAAGGGAGTTGTGCAATGATGTCTTTGCAAAAATGAGATGTGAATATTAAACTATTTGCAGGTATTTTAATAGAAATGATCATCTCTCAGATGTTCTTCTCAAATGCTAATGAGACAGAGTGTACAGGCTACAGTGACTGGGCATGAAGAGACTAGATAGCTGAAAATAATTTCCTAATTCCATTGAGATGGACTCCTGAGTGTGATCCATGTTCCAGCACTGAGTAGTGCTCCCACAGACCATCATTCACTCAGGGGAGGCTGGGCACAGGGCATCATGGTGCTGGGGAGAAGAGGCCTGTGGCTGTGCCGGCAGATTCTTTATTCTCAGTTCTCTGATGGTGGCAAAGGCAGCAGTTACTCAGTTCTGCTGTGAAGTCTTATGAGCTCATCTAGAGTCTTTTTCTTTAATCTTTCCTTTGATTCTATAAGATATGCATATCCTTAATAAATCCCTTCAACTTTAACTAGAGTGCATTTGGTTTTTTTTAATATATTTTTATTGATTTTTTACAGAGGAAGGGAGAGGGGTAGAGAGCCAGAAACATTGATCAGCTGCCTCCTGCACACCCCCCACTCGGGATGTGCCCAAAACCAAGATACATGCCCTTGACTGGAATTGAACCTGGGACCCTTCAGTCCTCAGGCCGACACTATATCCACTGAGCCAAACCGGTTTCTGATTGCATTTGGTTTTAATGCAGCTAAGAAATATAACTTGGACTAGGGACAATGGCCCGGTTTTGCGATAACAATGCCGAAGGATGCTAGGGCAGTGGTTGGCAAACTGCGGTTCGCAAGCCACATGCGGCTCTTGGGCCCCTTGAGTGTGGCTCTTCCACAAAATACCACAGCCTGGACGAGTTTATTTTGAAGAAATGGTGTTAGAAGAAGTTTAAAACATTTGGCTCTCAAAAGAAATTTCAATTGTTGTACTGTTGATATTTGGCTCTGTTGACTAATGAGTTTTCGGACCACTGTGCTAGGGGTTTAATGGAGCAGGGAGGCAGTCAGTGGTTGGTCACCAGATAACAATGCTATAGATGGGGAAACTGGCAGCAGCTATTATGTGATGGTGACCACTTGATCAAATGATCTGTTGTCCTTTAGAAGGTAGACACGTGCCAACTATAGCTACAGCATGAAATAAAATGCCAGGGAATTTCAGGATATGAGTGTGTAGTGTTTTGTTTGTTCCTGCCTCTTTCAGCAAAGCCTCATAAGGGAGAAAGACCCACTGAGCAAGTTCACCAAAAGAGGCAGAAGAAGACACAGGTCTTGCAGAGGAGGTGCTCTTTAACCCCTCTGCCTGCAGCCCAGAAGAGAAGGTGAAGGGGAGTTCTGTAATTTGGACGTTTAGGGAGCTATTTCTATACCACCAACCCAAGTAGTTAAAGGTTGTGGCTACAAAATAGCAAGTAATGTTCCAAGGACTTAATGGGCTGTGTCAAAAGAGCAGAGTTCCTCGCTGGCCAAAGACTGAACTGCTCGAGCATCCAAAATACCTCTGACTGAAATGCTCAAATATGTAAAATATCCATGATTTCAGAACTGCAAGAGAGAGAGAGAATAACTACCACAACAGAAAAGAGGGGGGAAGCACCGAAATACCACAGCAACAGCTACAATTCACTAAATATTATTGAAAATTACTAGAGAACCAATTCCTTATTATGAAAAATGATAAGAAATAAGAATTTCATATTTCCCATGTCTTTCCTCTATGAACTATATGTTAGTAGTGTTTAAGAAAAGTTCATTATAAGATTCCATCAACCAAATGTAGAGAGAAATGAAAAATTTAGAAAAGTCATAATTTTGCAGTCCCTAATGTAATATTTCCATCAGATAAAGGTCATCAATGGTAAAACTACTAGATAAATGTTTGATGGAGTCAGGCTGACACCATTCACATGATACTTGTGCAATGACTCCCTGTGAGTTGAACTATTAATGGAGCACACAATATCACCATGATTCACCTTGCCCCCCCCCCCAAAAAAAGAAAATGAAGCTGAGTTAAATATGCTCAATTTAAGGTTCACTTACAGATAATAGAGAGACAGAGAAAGTATGCAGCTACATACAGAACACGGGGCATTAATCAGGGCAACAGACCCTGTTTCTAGAAACAAACTGATGGTGTTACATGTGAAGAGACAGAGAGAGACAGAGAGAGATACAGTTAGAAATAGAGATAGAGGAAGACAGAGAGGAGGAATTATCCTACTTTAATTAAGACATAGGCACATAAAAATAAAATGTACAATCCTGACTTTAAAAAAAAAGAAACAACTGTAAAATATACTTTTGAGACAATCTAAGAAATATGATTATGGATTATATATCAGATATTGCCAAAATCATTATGCATCTAGTTAAAGTTGATAATAGAATAGTGTTGATATAAAAACAAATACCAAGGTATGTAGATTTGAAACAACATAATATTTTGGAGTTACTTTAAAATGCTTTAAAAAAGAAAAGAAGAACATCAGAGATGCAGTTATATTTTTATTTCTGTTGAATCCAGGAGATGAATATATGGGAAATTTTTTTTGAAAAACTCTCTTTTTTCCATTATGTTTAAAATGTTCATAATACAAAATTTAAGTTACAAAAAACAGCAGTAACTAAATATAACCACAAAAGTGCAGCCTTAGCAGGAGGTACAACTCTTTCACGCAGCAGACGGCCCCACTGACAAAGCTGGCATCACACTCCTAAACCTTTCATTTGAGAGGGGAAATGAGTGACTCAGAGAGGCCACAAAATAGCTTTCAGGTATAAAAATTACATTAGAGGAGATATTTTCGCTCTTAATTCACTCATGAAACTGACCAAAAGTCCACTGCAATTTTGCCAGAAACTGCAAAACTGGCCATCAATAGCATAAGCTATTTAATCCTGAAAGCCACCTGCAAGCCGCTGACCCTGCACTGTCGGGAAGTGAGCTGTGGAATCTGTGCTGCTGCAAAGAGGGTGCCGGGCCCAAATGCCTGCCTCAGGCGTGGCCAGGGAAGACAACTGACAGGTGAGAATCTCCCAGAAGGTAAAGGAAAGGACCATGGAGGACAACGGGCAAGGGAGTTGTGCTCCATAGCAAAACCAGGTGCTGCCAGATAGGCCTGACAAGGCATTTATTCTCTTGGCAGGAAAGGGAGTCTCTGACAGGCCTGCACAGCAGAATTTGCTGCAAGACTTGTGATGCTGTGTGGGTTCCAGTCTCCCCTTCTTGGACCACAAGCTTTCACTGAAGTCATGCTGCTCCTGTCAGATTTGTGTATTGACTGCATTGAAGGCAAATGACATATATTAAAATATTAATTCATAGGAGGCCATTGCACAAGGAATCACCTGCATTCCTCATATAAAATTCTGTATGTACATCACCTAAAGATGGAGGCAGGGCCAATGAGACTCGGGGGTGTCCCCTTTGAGAAAAAGGATAATAAATATCCACTTGCATGAAGAGTAATTTCATCATTTTATGCAGGAGCATGTGTTTGTGATGCTGTTGCTGCCGTTGAAATTTGAATAGGAAAAGAAGCTAGCCTAAGATTACACCACAAAGGAATTTCTTGACCTGCTTGTTCAAAATCTCTCCAATACCCTCTAATCTACAGAGACTGATGAGCTAAAAATTACCTTTCAATCATTAGTAATTAGAGAGATGAAATTGAAAACAACAATGAACTATCACTTTTCTTCTATTTTTGCAACAATTAGAAAACTGAATTTTGACAAGTTGGCAGGGAAGTGGAGATAATGATATTCTCATGTGCTATTCTTAGAAGTGAAGACTGGTGTACTCATTTGGAGAGCAATATGACAGTCCTTAAACAAGTGCATCCCCAGTGGCCCACAATTCCCCTCCTAGAGGTATATTTTAAAAAGTTCTCACACAGGTGCACAGTGGGCTTGGCCATGACAGGTGGAAGGAATCTAAATGTGGATCATCGGGGGGCGGGGGTAGAGGTTAGTTAGGGAATGTACACACCAGAAAGTACATTTCAGTAATCAATCATTTATTTTTTTAATATATTTTATTGATTTTTTACAGAGCAGAAGGGAGAGGGATAGAAAGTCAGAAACATTGATGAGAAACATCGATCAGCCGCCTCCCACACACCCCCTACTGGGGATGTGCCCGCAGTCAAGGTACATGCCCTTGACCGAAATCGAACCTGGGACCTTTCCTCTTTATGGGCCCTTCTAAATGACTGATTACTGCTGAAACCGGTTTGGCTCAATGGATAGAGCTGAGGACTGGAAGGTCCCAGGTTCAATTCTGGTCAAGGGCATGTACCTTGGCTGCGGGCACATCCCTAGTAGGGGGCATGCAGGAGGTGGCTGATCGATGTTTCTCTCTCATTGATGTTTCTGACTTTCTATCCCTCTCCCTTCCGCTCTGTAAAAAATCAATAAAATATATTTTTAAAAAAAGAAAGTTCTTAATGACAGACATATGTATATAAATTAATAATATATAAAAGTTAAAACAGAATATATATTTTATAATAATGTATAAGGATATACCCTGAGTGGCCATATTATTATGATCTTTGAATGCTAATAATCTGCCACTCAGTGTATATATATTTATATAATAATCTGGCCACTCAGTGTGTGAGTGTGAGTGTGTGTGTGTGTGTGTGTGTGTGTGTGTGTGTGTGTGTATTAGAGGCCCAGTGCATGAATTCATGCATGGGTGGGGTCTGGCCAGCCTGGCCAGGGAGAAGTAACATGGGCAGTTGGCCGGCCTGCCTGCTGGTCGAACTCCTGATCAAGGAGACAATTTGCATATTAGCCTTTTATTATATAGGATATACACTGAGTGGCCAGATTATTATGTGTTCAGCGATCATAATAATCTGGTCACTCAGTGTACATTAAAGACATTAGAAAAGTTGTTTCTGGGGCTGAAATGGTAGAAACTAGTTGATTTAACTTTTTAAATATATTTTTATTGATTTCAGAGAGGAAGGGAGAGGGAGAAAGAAACATCAATGATGAAAATCATTAACCGACTGCCTCCTGCATACCCCCCAACACTGAAGATCAAGCCTGCAACCTGGGCATGTGCCCTTGACTGGAATCAAACCTGGAACCCTTCAGTCTGCAGGCCAACGCCCTATCCACTGAGCCAAATGAGCTAGGGCTAACTTTTTAAAATAATAATAAGAAGAAGAACATGTTTCCACAAACAAATCTTGATAATGTACCATTAAGATTTGTTATTATTATTACTTTTAAACACCATTTCCTAGACTCTCTTATGGCTAAGATTCCACATGTCATTCATATTGCACAATTGGACACTTGTAAACTGAGGCATATGAGACAGGCAGTGTGCTGCCACTAGATTTTGTTGTTACGGATCATGGCAGAGGTGATGTGGCTAGACCATGGCAGCTTTCTAAATCTAAGCTTGCACATCATTGCAAGGCAACACCATCCATGGCAGCTCTGTTCTTGGAAAATCATTTCCTAGAAGCTCAGGTCTCCCAGGCAATCTGTGAGCTATCTGTATTACACTTATTAAGTTTTTCCCAACTTCAGTTTTCTAGAGTGGAGTCTGCTTTCCACAAGTAATACCTCTGAAAAACACAGGGAGTGGAAAAACCATTGTCTTTTCAAACTTTTCCCAGATTTGCTACAAGATAAAGAATTTGAAATGGCAGCATTACTTTGTTAAGGCTGCCATAACAAAGTACATAAATTGGGTTAGCTTAAACAACAGTTCAAAAGGTGTTATATTTCTGCATGCTTTTTAAAAAACCATTAAATGAGTGAAAAGATATCTACCCTCAATAAATGTCTTCAACATACTCATTAAGAAAAGACAGTCTGAAATACTAAAACAAATAATTTTATTCAGCACAGATTACTTTAAACATATTACCTATGGAATCTCATGGAGGTCAAGTGGAAAGGGTCAATTTCTACCATTTTCTATATAAAGAAATGAAATGCAGAAAAATAAAAGAGCATAAAATAAAATAAAATCTTCATGCTGAAAATTAAAACTATAGCTCAAGGACTCGTATTGTCAAATATTTTTTTTATTCTAAGTCAAGACCAACATTAGATGGACTAATCCCCAAAATTAGCAATGAGAGCAGACCAGTAATTTGTAATTGCCATGCCTGTTTCCTCCCACTACTCACTACGGAGTTACCTCTGTAGGAACTTTTCCTTCTCAGAAACAGATGTCACCAAACCAGATTCATGAACACATCAAAAGGAGTATATAATATGACCAAGAGGGATTTATCCCAGGCATACAAGGATGGTTCAACATGCTCGGATCAATAAGTATAATACACACAAAGAAAACATTGCATGATCATCTCAGGAAGAGGAGTACTATGTTGAAGGAGAGACAACATCAGAATCTCTTGGTCCTCATGCCGAAGAAGCAAAACCCCTAAATACTATGAATGGCTTAATATTTTATAGTCAGGTTCCCTAACAAATTCTGACTGGAGCTTTGCGGTACTGGGAAAGTGATTTAATCTCTCTCCTAAAGGGAAAATGAGGAAAAATATAACACACATCTCAGAGGTTTGTTATGGGGGTCAAATGGAGTTTTATATATGTATATATACTTAAAAGAATATCAAACACAAATTAAGTGCTTAATATGTGTTTACCATTGTTACCTATTAACTTAAAGGCCTCAAAATACACAACTAATTGCATTTCTGTACATTGTAATTCTCAATACCACATTTCTCTTTTCTTTTTGAGGAATTTGATAGCTATCCCTATTCAAAATTGCTCTGGTAGCATTATCTGATTCCATTATCATTATCATTAGTAAAATTTTTAAAAAGTTGTTGACCTACTAAATGTAAAATCAGTTGTCATTTATTATTAAAATAAGTTTCTTCTAGTTGACTCTTCACTGCTTAGAGAAAAAATGCATTCTTTTAGGTCTACTGCTGGTCACGCATCAATTTTGACTTATTTAACAAGATAACAGATATTCAATGATTATTGTCTCAAACTATAGGTTGTATTTAGGCAAAGCATCTCTTAATTATACTCTATATATTTCTGATGAAGGCTTTTAGCTTTGATGTTCAGCAGTTTTTTTTAAGAGAACAAATTGTCACAAGGCCAGGTGAGCTTGAACATTGCTCAGAGTTTGGGCATTTAGCCAAAAATTTCAAGCTAGGTTTTGGATTCAAGTACATATCTCCTCAATTTTGGGAAACTATGTTAGACTTCAACTCAATCAGTTCCTAGTGAAACTACACTATACATATAAATATAAGTTTTCTAATTGCTAAAAGGCTAGGTATTTGAAGAAAGCAGGTATCTAAGGCAAATGCTGGCAGCCATTCAGAGATAATTCTTAGATATTTTGACCTCTTCTGGTTGGTGAAGGCTGCATCTAGAATGTCTCTTTGCAGATGGAAGGTAAGGATTTTCATGCGTATAATTTCACAGTGAGTTTTTTTTTTTAACTGCACGTTACTGTATGCTACTTTGAAACATTTGTGTATTGTTATATGATTACTGATGGCATTATCTTTGCCATATTAAATAACTATAGTACAACTAAAGGCCCAGTGCATGAAATTCGTGCATGGAGGGGGGGTGTCCCTCAGCTCATCCTGCAGCCTCTCCAATCAGGGGATGACCAACTGCTGCTTTAGGCCTGATCCCTGTGAGATCGGGTCGACCAGCCATCTTCTAGACATCTGACTTCCTTCCAGACAAAGTCCTGGTGGTGGGGCTGAATCCCTGTGAGATCAGGCCTGAACCAGCATTCAGACATCCCTCTCGCAATCCATGACCACTGGCTCCTAACCACTCACCTGTTTGCCTGCCTAATGCTCCCCTGCCAGCCTGGTCACCCCCAACTGCCCTCATCTGCAGGTCAGTTTGCCTCCAATTGCCCTCTCCTGCCAGCTGATCGCTCCTAACTGTATCTGCCTTGGCCCCACCACCATGGCTTTGTCCAGAAGGAAGTCAGACATCTGAAAGATGGCCAGTTGACCCGGTCTACTTAGCATATTGCCCTTTTATTAGTATATATATTATTGTCTATATTCATCATACTGTATTTTAGATCTCTATGGCTTATAACTTCTTGTTACAAACTTGTACCCTTAAATACCATTATGCTTATTTCCCTCCCCCAACCACTGCTCTTTACTCTCTGCTCTTTACAAATTTAACATTTTTAGATCCCACATATAAGTGATATCATGCAGTACTTCTCTGTGTCTAACTTATCCCAGTTAACATAATATGCTCAAGGTCCATTCATATTGTTGCAAATGTCAGGATGTCCTCTTTTTTCATGGCTGAATAATATTCATTCATTTGTTGGTTAACATTTGGCATGTTTTCTTAACTACTGTGAATAATCTTATCTAATAAAAGAACAATATGCAAATTGACTGTACCTCCAATCAAGCCACACCCACCAGCCACACCTACCAGCCATGCCCACCAGCCAATCAGAAGCTGGGGTGGAGCCATCCAGAGAACACACGGCCCCCGGGGCCAGGCTGTCGCTAGCGGCTGTTGCTAAGGCTGGGACCAGGATGGAGCCAGCCATCAGCCCCATTGCAGGGCCATGGCTGGGTGCCCAAGGCCTAAAGCCTCAGTCAGAGGCTTTAGGCCTTGGGCAAGCTGGGGTGAGCAGTCAGTAGGACATCCCCTGAGGGCTCCCAGTATTCGTGAGGGGGCAGGTTGGACTGAGGGATCACCCACCCCCAGTGCACAAATTTTGTGAATCGGGCCCCTAGTCCTATCTAATAAAGACAGGATATGCAAATGACTGTCTCTTGGCAACAAAGATGGCAGTGCCCACAGCCAATAAGGAGAGAATATGCAAATTGATGCGACAAAGATGGCGGTGGCTGGGCCGAGATGCTTGCGTCATCGCCATGGTGATGATGGAGGCGTTCTGCCCTGCTCTGGCTGCTCCGGGCCTCTAGGCAGCACGCAAAAGCAGAAGGCGGCTCTGGGCCAGAGCAAAGGTGGAAGGTGGTGGCCATAGTGAATGCCTGGGTCCCACGTGTCGGCAGCCAGGGGAAGGAAGGCGTATTCTTGTATGAATTTTCATGCATCGGGCCTTTAGTACTGTGATAAAGTGATAGAGAGTGCTTATATCTCATTGAAATTCTGTTTTCATTTTTGTTGGTTGTACACCCAAAGTGTAGTTGCTGGATCATATAATCATTCTGTTTGCAGCTCTGTTGACTAATGAGTTTGCTGACCACTGGGATAGGGGCTTAATCACAAGGAACAACAACAGTCTGTAATTATTGGAATTGAGAGTCTAGGTCAGTGGTCGGCAAACTCATTAGTCAACAGAGCAGCAAACCGCAGCTCTGGAGCCCCAGTGTGCTGACCACTGTCCTAGGGCAAAGGAAACTAAGGAGAAGATAAATAAATGGGACTGCATCAAAATAAAAAGTTTCAGCACAACAAAAGAAACCATCAACAAAATGAAAAGAGAGCCCACAGCATGGGAGAACATATTTGCCACTAATTCATCTGCTAAGGGGTTAATTTTCAAAATATGTAGGGAATACTTAACCAAAGAAAGACAAACAATCCAATTTAAAAAATGGGCAAAGGGCCTAAATAGACACATCTCCAAAGTGGACATACAGAAAGCCAAGAGACAATGAAAAACTGCTAAACGTCACTAATCATCTGAGAGATGCAAATTAAAATGACAATAAGGTATCACCTCACTCCTGTCAGAATGGCTATCATTAACAAATCAACAAATGATAAGTGCTGGTGAGGATGTGGAGAAAAAGGGAACCCTAATACATGCAGGTAGAAATGCAGACTAGTGCAGCCTCTGTAGAGAACAGTATGGAGTTTCCTCAAAAAACTAAAAATAGAACTCCCACTTGATCCAGTGATCCCACTTCTAGGAATATATCCTAAGAAACCCAAAACATCAATCACAAAGAATATATGCACCCCTATGTTTGTGTAGCAGTACAATTTACAATAGCTAATATTTGGAAACAGCCCGCGTGCCCATCAACAGATGAATGGATAAAAAAGAAAAAAAAGAAAAAAAAAACTGCAGTGCATTTATACAGCTGTATAAAAGAAAGAATTCTTACCATTTACAACAGCATGGATGGGCCTAGAGAGTATCATGTTAAGTGAAATAAGCCAGTCAGAGAAAAATAAGTACCATATGATCTCACTCATATGTGGAATCTAATGAATAAAATAAACTGATGAATAAAATATGTCCAGAGACAGGGAAGCATGGAATAGACTGTCAAAATATAGAGGGAAGGCACGGGAGGGTGGGTGGGGAGAAACTTACCAAAGAACTTATATGCATAACTCATGGACACAGACACTAGGGTGGTGAAGGCCTTGGGTTGAGGATGTGGATGGGCTACAAGAGGCCAATGGGAGAAAAGGGGGACATATGTAATACTTTCAACAATAAAGATTTTTTAATAAATTTTAAAAAATATATTTTATTGAATTTTTTACAGAGCGGAAGGGAAAGGGATAGAGAGTTAGAAACATCGATGAGAGAGAAACATTGATCAGCTGCCTCCTGCACATACCCCACTGGAGATGCACCCGCAACCAAGGTATATGCTCTTGACTGGAATCAAACCCAGGACCCTTCAGTATGCAGGCCGATGCTCTATCCACTGAGCCAAACTGGTTAAGGCCAATTTTTTTTTAAATAAAAATCCAGTAAGATGAATTAGACGTCACATCCCAGTTTCGCAATAGCATTAATTCCTAGATCTGGTACTCTCATACAACACAACGAAAACAGATATACAGAGAAATCCTAGAGAAGGGTGTACTTTGACACCACATGTTAGTCAGTCAACATATGGAGTGCAAAACTCAAAACACTGTAACAGAAGATCAATAAATCAGTAGTATGGATACTGATAATTAGGAGAAATGAAGGACATATGTAATGCTAGTTTTAAATATGTTGGTCTGTGTATCACTTTTCAAGCAGATATTGTGAAAAACAGCCAGAAATACACATAACAGACACCCCCTCAAAAAAGAAAGCCCAATAAATCACTGTTTTTCTTCAAGAAAGAGCAATTCATCTTAATTATTAAAAGAGTAACATGAAATGTAATACTAATATATGTTGCAGCATCTAAATGAATTGATAAAATAATGAGTTATGACTGAGAATAGATAAGAGTGTCCATGTAGCTAAATGAAGTTGGTATTCAATGTTTTATGTTCTGATATAACCTTTAGCACTACAACCCAATGACTTGGATACAGGCAGAAAATACTGCCAAAATTTCAAGTCCTAGCAGACAGCATTAAAACGCTTTTTGGCACCAAATCAGAAAAGGCTTCTGTTGGAATTAATCCAAAGAAACTAACTGGAATATGATTTGCAAAGCTAGGTGACTTGAACTTGGCCTGAAATTTTCAAATTCCAGGAAAGAAGTTGGTTATTAAATTGGTTGTTTCAAATTTCTGAAAGTTTATTATGCTATCATTTAATTGCAAAATAAGACTCCAATTAACTTTAAAATTTAATAAACTATACTTCCTATAAAGCAAAATTAAAATTTAACATTAACAAGAATAATAAAATCTATACTCTATTACTTATCATTGTTAACAGCTAATCTTTGTAAACTTTTATTACAGATCAAGCACTGTTCTAAGCACTTTATGTTTATTTTCCAATCCTATTAAATTGGTACTATAATTATACTATAAGCTCGGTGCATGAAAATTCATGCACTTGGGGAGGTCCCTCAGCCTGGCCTGTGCCTCCACGCATTCTGAGACCCCTTGGGGGATAGCTGGCACTCAGACATCCCTTTCACAGTCCCAGACTCCTTGCTCCCTCCCTCCTTACCGCCTTCCTGATCACTGCTCCTTAGCTTTGCCTCAGAGGCCGTAGAGGCTCCTGCCACTGCCTCTGGGCTCACCTGGCTTCTGGCTGAGCAGTACTACCCCTGTGAGAGCGCACTGACCACCAGGGGGCAGCTCCTGCATTGAGCATCTGCCCCCTGGTGTTCAGTGCATGGCATAACGACTGGTCGTTCTGCTGTTCGGTCAATTTGCATATTACCCTTTTATTATATGGATTAGGGAGGGGCCTGGTGCACGAAATTCGTGAACTGGGGGTGGGTGATCCCTCAGCCCAGCCTGCCCCCTCACACATACTGGGAGCCCTCAGGGGATGTCCTACTGACCCCTCACCCCTGGCCGAAGCTTTAGGCCTTGGGCACTCAGCCATCACCCTGCAATGGGGCTGATGGCTAGCTGTGCCCCAGCGCTGCCTCAGCCCCGCTCACCAGGCCCTGGCCTTAGTCCCAGCCGCTGGCAACCACCCAGCGACCGCCCAGTGTCTGCCCAGCCCCGGGGAGTGCTTGCTGGACGCCTCAGCCCCGCCCCCCAAGCCCAGGCTTTGGCCCTGGTGGGGACTGCCCAGCCCCAGGGGCACCCCACACTCAGCAGCCACACCCACCAGACTCCCGTCCCACATGCCCCGTGCCACAATGGGACGGCCTCCCATCCCACATGCCACACACTGCACCAGCCTCCTGTCCTGCACGTTGTGCGCCGTGCTGGCCTCCCGTCCGGCGTGCTGCAGCCCTGCAGTCAATTTGCATGTTTCTCTTTTATTACATTAGAGTGGTGAGAAAACTGAGACACTGGACAACTAAATAATCTAACTAATATCACACATTTGGTAAATAGCAAGTGTTGCAATTACTGAACCATATGCCACTCTCTTCCTATTTATACAGGGGCAAAGGAGGTAGGTGAGGAGCTGAAACTGATATTCGAGTGTATAAACTACAATTCTATAGTTTTAGCAAAGCTTCAAACTAAGTTCATGTGCAGCCTGAATTTAAAAGTGTGTTAACATGACTGATGCATGTTATACACTAAATAAATATTTGTTGAAAGTACTGTGTCAAAGGAAAAATAAAAAGCAAGGCTCTCTTCTGCATTTGAAACATAGTGGCACACAATTTCATCCAATATTTTTTTTTAAATGAGTAACACTGATATCCATTTTAAATAAAGACCGCTAAACAAGCTCATTATATGCTATATACTTGCACCATTACCTAAAGTGAATAAGATGTAAATACAAATATTTTGCAGTGTATTTTTATTTCCAATTTTAAAAGGAATCTCACCCAAAATAGCTTGTGAAAATATGCTGCAAGCTACATAAAACATAAAATAATTGTATGCATAACAGTATTCAATATCAACTTTACATAATGATTTAAAATGACAACTAAATTAGGCTGGCCAATGACTGAAATAACACTTCAAAAGAGCAATATTTAATCTGAAATTTTCCCCCACGGGGTAATTAATGAGGAAACTTTCGGGTTGCTTCCTTAGATTTCTGGGATTTTTATGAATGAATAATACGACTATTAATTTTGTTAACACTTCTTTTAGCCCCAGGAGTGAAATATTCTGAATTCAAAATCTCTCTCTCAAATTAACTTATTAAATTGGCTGAGTTTCCAACTTCAATGTACTATTTTAAGGACTTTTTTTTCATAATGTAGAGATAACCTGTTATTACCTCTTTACAATCTAAGTAATGAACATTTTTAAGTCCTCAATATTCTAGGGCAAAAAGAAAGACCAAATCTATGAAAGATTCCAAAATGTAAGAAACTTAACTGCAGAACATATGCTGTATCTGCTCTAACAAAAATCGCCAATCACAAGAGAGTCAAAAGTTCATTTCATCTCAACTTCTGAAATGCTTGAAAACATATCCATGCTGAAACGATAAATGTTTCAAATCTCAAATGTGAATAAGGGGTAAGGTGTAAAGAATACTGCTAAATAGTTTAATTACTTAACACATAGTGAAGAGATATTATATATTTGCAATAAAAAAATGACCTTCCTTTGGGTGGCTTTTCTCTTTTTACTGTGCAACTTGTACTAGCACTTTGATATAATTCAGACAATTAGATTTCTATCCACCACTTCAGTGGACACTTTCTTTGCTTCTCTGTTGAAATGCTCTGTTTTCTCGGAAAATCCACTCTGTTTAAAAAGACAATCTAACTCTAAGACTGAGCCTGCTGTGTTTTATCTCACTACCTCAAAGGTTACTAGAATATACGATGAGCATCTTCCAATTAAGCTTGTGCCTGTGCAAGAAGACTTTCTACTTCTCCAGGCAAAATAAAATGCAAAAAAAAATTGTCTAATCCCCAAACAGTGAGTAAATTACCCAAGTAAATCAATACAATTAAAACTGGTTTGTTTCCGTCATAGAGGGCCAGGGGTGCTCTCCCTGACAGTATAGGCACATTCCAAAGCTTCTTGTCTCTTGCCAAAGAAACACCATTTGCCAAATGAAGTTCCCGCTGCCATCCCAGCTGGCTTTTCATTTTCCCAAACAGCTCTCTAGCTGTGGCCCTCCTCACTAAATATCAGTGAGGATTGAGCCTGCCCCGCCTCCCCGTCCCCTGAGCCCCAGTAATATTCGGGGTATTTGGTGGAGTTCTTGAACTTGATCCACAGGGCCGCCAACAGAAGGGCACTGTACAAAGCGTCATGCTTTGCAAATCCTCTCCCTCATTGCCTCATTTCACAATAGCCCAGGATTCATTCCCCCTGGACAAGTAGACTCAAACTCCTCTCTCTCTCTCTCTCTCTCTCTCTCTCTCCCTCTCTCTCTCTCTCTCTCTCTCTCTCTCTCACACACACACACACACACACACACACACACACAGGGATGCGTGCACACGCACTCTCCAACCCTGACAACAGCACTCAGACACGCACTCTCTGTGGCTCCCTCCACCTTCCGCTGTCCAAAACACAAAACACCCAGCAATTACAGATGACAAGTGGCTCGGGGAACATGTGACCTTTCTCTGGGTCGATGGAGACCTCTTTCCCACCAGCTGCTCACGCCCCTGCTCCCTGAGGGGCTCTGAAGGTCCTTCGCAGACCACCTCTAATTGGACGCTCACGCGCCTAGACCAGTACGAACAGAACAGGGGGTGCCCGGCGGCACCTCCATGCCACCCTGCCCTCCGGAGAGGAAACACAGACGCACCTAAATCGATCCCAGGAGTCCCGCAGACGCCAAGAGAAAAAGGAGAACCCCTGTGCCCAGCCAGTTCTCCCGGGCCCCCTCCCTGCTCTCCGCGGTAGAAGGGAGCCCTGGGCTGCGGGTGCGGGGTGGAGGGGAGGGCAACATCAATAAAGTTGAGACAGAGGATGCTTAGGAACTGCGTGCTCCCAAGGGACCAAGTGGAAATCGCTGAAGGAGACAGCGCACATCCAGGGCGGGGGGCGCGCATGGAGAGCTCCCGGCACTCGTGCATTAACCAGCTCCCTCTGAGCCGCCTGGTCCGCCGGGTTGGGGGCGGGGGGGGGGGGGGGGGGAGCCAGGAAACGCGAACCCTGCGAACTTACGGAAGAAGATGTACTCGGTGTAGCTGCTCCAGATCTTGTCGTCGCGGTACTGGTTCACGAAGGCGGCGGTGCCCGAGGAGTTGCACGCCACCATGTGGAAGCCGGCCTCGGACAGCCGGTCGAACGCCTGCTCCAAGTAGGTGAACTTGAGGTAGAAGCGGGACGTGTACTTCTCGGGGGGTCGGTCGGGGTCGCGGCTCTCGTTGAGCGTGTCCCCGAAGACCTCCTTGGCCAGCGCGATGCGCCCGCACACCATGATGCGCGCCACGCGCCGGAACTTGGCGTCCGCCTGGTTGTCGCGCACGGCGGTGTAGGAGCCGCGGTAGCCGAGCGTCAGGAAGCCCGAGCGCTTGTCCTGGGCGCCGCCGCCGCCGCCGGCGTGCGCTCCGGGGCCCGAGGGCGCGGCCGCCGCCGCCGCTGCCGCTCCCCGCAGCAGGAGCGCGTCGCTGCTGCCCTGCGACAGGTTGTCCTCCAGGTCGCTCTGGCAGCCCTCGTCGTTGAGCGAGTTCTGCTTGGTGACCTTGGGCGACAGCAGCTTGACCAGGTCGGCGAGCTGGAAGTACTCGGCCTCGCGGAGGAGGCGCTCCTTCTCGGGAAAGTGCTCGGGCAGCGCCAGCTGCTTGTCCCGCAGGTAGTCCAGCACGTACCTGAACAGGAAGCCGTCCCGGTCGATGAAGAAGCGCGCTCGGCTGTCCCTGGGCAGCTCGGCCCGGCGCCGCGCGCCGCCCCGGGGGCTGCAGGGCGAGAACATCGTGGCCAGGGTGCTGTCCGGCACGCTGAGCAGCGTCGAGTGCTTGGTCACATAGACCTGGCCGCCCACGTTCAGCTCCACCACCTCGGGGAAGGGCGAGGGCGCGCAGGACCCCGGGGCCGCCGCCGCCGCCGCCGCCGCGCCGGGCGAAGTGGACGAGGAGACCATCTCGCTGATGGGCAGGATGGTGGTGCCCACGCTGCCCGTGTCCTTCAAAGCCATGGTCCGCCCCGCCTCCGACCGAGGGACCAGGGAGAGCCGCACTTTCTGGATCCCGAAGCCTGTGTGCCCTGCACCCCCAGGGGGGGATGGAGGGGGGACCCCGGCCTCGGCGCGCGCTTGGTGCGCCCTCGGGCCGGACGGCACGTTGCTCCCTCCTGCCGGGGCGGCCGGGTTCAGGGCTCGGAGCAGCGGCGGCGGCGGCGGCCGCGGCGCTCGGGCTCCATCGGGGGGAGCGAAGCGCAGAGAGAGGAGCTCAGCAGGAACAGCGGAGGCGGCGGAGGCGGCGGCACCCGGAGGAGCGGCCGCTCCTGTGGGGCGACGGCGGGGAAGTGTGCGAGGGACTTGCGAGAGGTTCTGGCGCGGTCACTCGCCTCCCCGCGGGGAGGGCGGGAGGAGGGGTCGGAGCGAAGAAGACTCGCCGCCCCGGCGGCTGGCGAGCGAGCCGCGAGTGCCGAGCGCGGACGGCGGAGCTAACTACTCCTCTCCGCCGGGGAGGCGGCGCTGACGTCAAGCCCGGGACTGGGACCCGAGCCACAGCTGTCATTTAAAGAGATAAGCGCCGGCCGCAGGCTGCCGGGCTCTGCCGCCAGGGGGCGGGCCGGGAGGAGAAGCCACTTGGCTGGGAGCCGGGATTAGTGGGCAGGGAACCTCTTAAAACAAATGGAAAAGGGGGGGGGGGGGGGGCGCAACTGCATTTTATTCCCTGCTTCCGCGCATCTGTATGTTCCTCCCTGCTCCCTCCTTCCCTCCCTTCCTATCCCCCTCGCCCCGTTCACTCCGTAAAACTAGTTTGTTGTTGTTTTGTTTCACTCTTGCATTAAAGTGGAAAATGGAGTGGAGAGGGTGAATTATAACAAAACAAAAAAAAAACTGCCAATCTCTAATCTCTATTTACTATGTAGACCTGAGAGCAGTGACTGCGGAAAAACTAAGTGGGGGTTAATCCCTTAGAGTGGTTTTACCATCGATGTTAAAGTGCAGGGAGAGATGTCGGAAGGTCTGTTATGATCACTTATTTAACTGCATGAGTTACATGCAGCTGAAGAATTTTTAAAACTACAACCTGATTTCAGTTCCCGAAACGAATTAAAGGGTTATATGTGACATGATTGTTTTCTTCTTTCATCGTCTCAGTATTTGATTCATAGGAGATGCTTAATAAACGTGTATGGAGGAGGGAGGGGGCAGAGCCAGGAGGAAACAGCTTATTGTTCCTAGTTTCAATCCTGATGATCACTTTATTCGTCTCTTCATTTGCCTTTCAGCTAGAGCAAGGGAAATGGCTTGTTTTATGGGTCTTGTAACTCCAAGGGTCCGGTCACAAATAAAAATAATCTGCATTTAAGCTCACCTTAATTTCCATTGTATATGGCACAAGTACAATCTGCAAGATCAGCATTATTTGTCATAAAGAGTGATGATAAAAATGCAAATGAGAATCTTCTTTATAGTGTGGGAGAATTGAACATGCTATCCATCCTTTTGTGTTCATAAATATAAA
Source organism: Antrozous pallidus (assembly GCA_027563665.1). NCBI lineage: Eukaryota > Metazoa > Chordata > Mammalia > Chiroptera > Vespertilionidae > Antrozous > Antrozous pallidus. Next base: position 95,939,270 of record CM050511.1, on the reverse strand, counting down.
GACTCATTCATTTATAAAGTGCTAAAGTGAAGTGTACCACAAGTAGTTTCTTCAAACATTATCATAATAATGTAGATGAACTTTATCCACTAAAAGTTAAAATACACAGATTTTAATGTGTGTTTTTTTTTTAATTTAATGCTTTAGGATTCCTTCTCTTTGAACACCAGAAAAGCACTAGATTTGTGATAAAATGTTTTATAAGTAACACATTATTCTTTGGAGCATTAGAAACTACATTTAATTCATTGATCCATATATGCCATATCCATAGAAAATGTTACACTAATTTTAAAGTTACAATACCTAAGGCAGAGAGAACCCAATGGACCAATGAAAGGACACAAATATTGCCAAATGCCTAAGATTTTGAAACTAGGTTTGTAATAAGCATCTTCATGCAATCCTTTTATTTATTTTGTACAAGGCAGCTGAAAGTTGTACAAAACAACAACAAAGAAACATCTCAGGTATCTGTAATTCTAAGCGAAAGACTGAGATTCTCTCCAATATTGGAAGCTTTGTGGTTTTTAGAGCAGAGCTGTCCTGTAAAAATGTGCAATTTATGTAGTTTAAATATTCTAATAGCCACATTAAAAAAAGTAAAAATGAAATAGGTAATACTTTATTTTTATAATATATTTTATTTAGCCCAATATAGCCAAACTTGCAATCAATATGAAAATGTATTAATGATGCAATTTATATTTTTTTCATACTAGATATTCAAAATATAGCATGTATTTTACACTTATAGCACATCTCAGTATGAACTAGTCACATTTCACATGCTTGATAGTGGCTAACACATCTCAGTATGAACTAGTCACATTCCACATGCTTGATAGTGGCTAGTAGCTACTGTTTTGTACAGCACAGTTCTTGAGCATTCATGACTCTTAAATACCCACTTGCTTTAAGAATTCGGCAAGATAACACGTCTTTTAAAAGATTTTATTATAGAACTTGCAATAAGAGGAGTTGGAATTCAACACTTGAATAGAATCAACATACGGACACATGGAATGGGGATCTTGAAGCATCTAAGCAGCTCTCTAGCCAAAAAAGGAAAAGCTCTAAAAGAAGAAATAAAATAATATAACTCTATCAGTGGAAGAACTGTTGTTTCCCTTTCATACCCATCACACCCCCATCATGGTGGGTGAAATTTGAGTGAGTTTTGCTTTTCATCCTTATGAAAAGTGGGCCACGCCAAGGGTCTATGGCTTCTTGCAAGGTCAGGAATAAGATGTTTGCTGCCAGAGCAGGGCAAATTCAATAAGTGCTGTAGAAACTGAGGAAAGTTGCAAAGCAGACTATCTATAATAATAAAAGTGTAATGTGGTAATTAGACCAGACAGCAAACGACCTTCTGGATGAAGCCAGGGCTGCGAGGGACAAGGCAAACCATCACAGCTTCGAGGACTGAGCCCCTCGCATGAATTCCGTGCATCAGACCTCTAGTAAAACTACATTTTAGTTCACCTCAAAATCTCACATACCAGTTTGAGAATTTCAATGATTCTATGAAATGGGAACCTTTGCAAATGAGGCATTTAGGAAACTCCAAGTATCAGTGCTGGATGTGCATGCTATATAGCATATTCCAGCAATTTAAATATCTTAATATATTGATACTAGAGGCCCAGTGCATGGATTCATGCACATTAAAGGGAAATCAATTATAAGGAATATTTTAGAAGCTGTGGAGGGACTTTGGGAAGTTGGCTCCAGGGTGTATCCAACCAGTCTCACCCAGTCCTGATCAGCTTGACCCCAGCAGCAAGCTAACCTACAGGTTGGAGTGTTTGCCCCTGGTGGTCAGGGCACCATCACAGTGACTGGTAGAACAGTTGAAGGGACAATTAGCATATTAGGCTTTTATATAGATGGATGAATTCTTTCTCTATATTACAATTATTACAGAAGCATTATTAAAGGTGAGGTAACACTTGGTAAAACCCTAGGAAATTAAATACCCAAAGACATTAGTGAAAGCTTATATAGATTATGATGCAATATATCTGAGCACTTAATGCCTGGCACATAAAAAGGAATCAATAGCCTGGCTGGCATGGCTCAGTGGTTGAGGGTCAACCTGTGAATCAGGAGGTCATGGTTCTATTCCCAGTCAGGGCACAAGCCCAGATTGCTGGCTTGATCCCCAGTAGGGTGCACAGGGTGAGTTGGATTTGTGAAATGAATCCTTCAACCTGAGGTTTACAGTTAATAAGATGCTTGATAACTATCTTAAATTTAAAAAAAGGAGAAATCAAGGCCCTGGCCATGTAGTTCAGTTGGTTAGAGCATTGTCCAAGGTTGCAGGTTGCAGGTTTGAACTCTGGTCAGGGAATATACAAAAAGTAATTGATGTTTCTCTCTTTCTCTCTCTTTGTCTCTCTCTCTCTCCTCTCTCTCTTTCTCTTTCCCTCTCACTCTCTTTCTAAAAATCAATTTAAAATAAATAAATAAAAAGAATCAATCAAAATTTTATAATAAATGTCCCCAAAAAACCTACCATTAAAAATTATGAATGTATGTGTAGATGCTGATAGTTCGACATAAATAAATACTAATTACAAGTAGTATTGCTTCTCTTGTCATTGGGACTTTTTTACATGAAATAGTAAACATTATGTCAAGTGACTTACTAGGTCCTTGGTACTTAATTATCTGAGCCTGTGACAGTACCTTCACCAAATTTTGAAAGTGGTATTAGAATTTGGGAATTTCATGTGGTTCAGCTTAGTAGTTTTCCCAGTAATAAGGACAATGATCTAGCACCATATCACTATATTTTTAAATATTTAGAAATGTGCATTTTATGACAAATTTTAAACATGCATATTAAAATGTCTTAAATCTTTATAGTTTTTCACAAAAAGTTACTCTTGATTCTCTCAATACTTAAATATAGCTTGTATAAATTACAAACCTATCTAACAAAAGAGTAATATGCAAATTGACCATAACTTCGCTACACTCACCAGCCATGCCCACAGCCACACTACCAGCCAATCAGGAGTTATATGCAAATTAACCCCCAACCAAGATGGCTGTGGCCACAGAGAGCAGGAGGGAGGCTTGGGTTTCCCTGGAGACAATGAAGGAAGCCAAGCTTTCTGCACAGTCTGGCAGGCTCAGGCCTCCACTCAATGCTACAAGGTTTCAATTATAGAACCCCAAAATAAACGGTGGCAGCCTCAGAGCTGGAGAGAGAAAAAGGCTAGGGTTGCCCAGGCGATGGAGGAAGCCAAGATTTCTGCAGCCCTGGCCTGTCTTGGCCTCTTCTTAAGGCTACAAAGTTTCAGTTATAGAAGGTAAATATCCCAAGAGAAATGGCTGTGATCACGGAGCAATCAGGAGACTTGGCTCCTCTCCAGGCTACAAAGTTTTGATTGTAGAACATGAATTCCAGATACCAGGGCCTCCTCTTGGGTTGTTGGTGGGGCACGGCTGGCCTGCAAACCACCACAGGCCCCTTGGCCAGGCTACCTTACACCCCAAGGGAACCCTGACCCTGATCTGAGACACCCTTCAGGGCAAACCAGCTGGCCCCCAGCCATGCACCAGACTTCTATCTAATAAAAGAGTAATATGCAAACTGACCATCACTCCAACACACAAGAGAGCTGCCCCCATGTGATCAAAGATCCTGACCCCATGTGGACACAAGATGGTCAGCAGGGGAGGGCAGTTGGGAGGGATCAGGCCTGCAAAGGAGGGCAGTTGGGGGCAATCAAGCCTGCAGGAGAGGGCAGTTACGGGTGATCAGGCCAGCAAAGGAGAGAAGTTGAGGGTAACTGGGCCTGCAGGAAAGGTCATTTGGCGGGGGGGGACCCAGGCCTGCAAGGGAAGGCAGTTAGGGGTGACCAGGCTTGCAGGGGAGGGCAGTTAGGGGCAAACAGTCTGGCAGGGGAGCAGTTGGGCATCAATCAGGCTGGCAAGGGAGTGGTTAGCGGGTGATCAGGCTGGCATGCAGAAGCAGTTAAGGGCAATCAGGGAGGCAGGCAGGTGAGCAGTTTGGAGCCAGCAGTCCTGAATTGTGAGAAGGATGTCCTACTGCCTGTTTAGGCCCGATCCTACCAAGATTTGGCCTAAACAGGCAGTGGAACATCCCTCAAGAGGTCCCAGATTGGAGAGGGTACAGGCTGGGCAGAAGAACACCCCTTGCCCTCCCCCCCCCATGCATGAATTTTGTGCACCGGGCCTCTAGTCTATATATAAAATCCTAATATGCGAATATACCAAATGCTGAACAACTGGTCGCTGTTATGTGCACTGGCCACCAGGGGGGCATGTATGGAACATGGCAGGCATCAGCCATGGCAGGATGGTGGAGTAGGTGAGCAGTGGCACCAGACCAAGGCAAGGTGCAGGTCACTGTCATCAGGGCAAACCTCTAGTGGTTACTGAAAATTCTTTGTTTCCACATGATGTGGTCCCACCCAGAGCTCACAGCTGCTGCTAGTGCCCCTGCTCACACCTGCTGCCAGTGCTGGAGCTGCCACTTGCACCCACTGCCAGCACTGGCCCCAGTTGCTTTGTGCCATCAGTGGGTGCGAGCAGGCCTGGCACCATCAACACATCAGAGTGGTGGCATAGGAAGCAGAGCTGGTGGCAGACAGGAGACTGGGGGCCTTGGCAGGAGGGGCCAGGTGGGGGCGCCAAGGATGGGCCAAGACCTGCCCCTGTGCCCACCACAGTCGTCTTGTCCACAGTTCCTTTCAAAGTGCACAAAGTCATGCACTGGGTCCCTAGTCTATATATATAAAAGCCTAAGCAACCATTATGACCAAATGAGGAGCTAACCCCTGGTGATCAGTGAGCTACCACAGTGGGAGCTCTGCTCAGCCAAAAGCCGGGCTCATGGCTGGCAAGCACAGTGGCAGTGGTGGAAGCCTCTCTCACCTCCATGGCAGTGCTAAGGAGTGACAGCAGCCCAGGAGCAGCTGGTGGTGCAGGAGCAGCTAGCAACCCAGGAGCACCAAGCATCCCAGGGGCGCCAAGCGCCAAGTCAGATGGCACCCAGCCCAGCTTGGACTCTTGTCTAGCTGCCTGCAACTTAGTGCACTGCTACATCCCCCAAGGGAGAGGGCACTGTCCAGGCTTAGGGACCCCAACCACTGTATAAATGAATGCACTGGGCCTCTAGTCTATTTATATTTGGGTTGTATATGTTCTGAATTATTCTTCCTATGGATCTGTTTTCCATCTCTACCTAGATAACAAACTCTTTGAAAACAGGGACTATTTTCCAGTTGTTTTATTTCCAATTCAGTATTCTACACACAAGAAGTTTAAAATGATGATGGGAACATTGTTTATCTTCAGTGTGACTAATTAGCAGTGAGACTACTCATAGGTATTTGTGGTCCTGCTTAATTTTTCTATGTACTGCTAAAACAATAACTATTGATATTTGCATATCTCCAGATTCTACTTTTAAAAAGTACATCAGTCAAATCAGACTTTTAAAATACAATTAAAGCACCGATATGCCTCTATCCGGGAGAACATCTATAATAATGAAAGCGTAATATGTTAATTAGACCAGATATCTTCCCAGACTTCTTTCCAGACAACCTTCCTGCCGAAGCTGGAGCTGCGAGAGAAGCTCGGGTCCCAGGTGCCAAAGGGAAGCTGGTGCCAGCAGCGGGGGAGGAGGTCCTACTCTTGCACAAGTTTCATGCATTGGGCCTCTAGTTCTAACATAAGATATAAATTCAGTTAATGAACACCCATTACAATAGGTTATGGTATTCAGATTCAGTAGATAGCTTTTGAAAAATCTAGCTTTAAATTGAATGGTGGTATACATTTTCATGCCAATAAATGTTAGGGTGTGTTTTCCATTTGTAACTAAAGTGGATCACTGGTCTGAACAAAAGATACACACTCTGAATTACAATCTCACCCCTAACAATGACACAGGTTTACTAAGTGACCCAGAACAAGTATCTCTTCTGTTTACCTTCCTAACTGGTCAAATGGACACATCCTACTATTATTTGGGGAAATACTGTTCTTTTAATTCTCATCCAAGGATATGTTTTTATTGACTTTTAAAAGGCGGGGAAAGGGGGGCACGTGAGGGCATGTACTGGGGGTAGGGGAAGCTGGGGGGAGGTCAATGGGGAAAAGAAGGAAACATCTGTGCTACTATTTGTAATACTTTAAACAATTTTAAAAAATGAGTGAAGATAAAAAAAAGAAAGAAAGAAAGAAAGAAAGAAAGAAAGAAAGAAAGAAAGAAAGAAAGAAGGAAAGAAGGAAAGAAGGAAAGAAAGAAAGAAAGAAAGAAAGAAAGAAAGAAAGAAAGAAAGAAAGAAAGAAAGAAAGAAAGAAAGAAAGAGAGGGAAGGGAGAGAGAGAGAAAGAGAAACATCGCTCGGTTTCCTCCCTGATGCGCTTCAACTAGGGATCTAACTCTGAGCGTGTGACCTGACTAAAGTCAAACCACCACCGTTTTGGTGAATGGGACGACGCTCCAACCAAATGAGCCACCGGGCCAGGGCCAGAAACTGTTTGTATTATCTACTGCTGTAACGAACCACCCTCAGCTTAGAGCCTTCAACAACAATGACTCATCCAGGCTCAGCTGGGAGGTTCTTCTCAGGTCTCTCACTGGTTGCAGTCAGCTGTGAAGACTTAAACATCTGAGAGCTGGAAGAGTGTTTCTCTCTCTCTCTCTCTCTCTCTCTCTCTCTCTCTCTCTCTCTCTCTCTCTCTCTCTCTCTCTCTCTCCTCTTTCTATCTTTCTCTCTCTCAATCTGTGTGTGTGATTTGTTCTTGTGCTTTTCCCATCATCATCATTCAGGGTTCCAAAGTTACATGACCCAAAGAAGCGTCAGCCAAGCAGAGGCTGTATCATGTTTTACAATCTAACCTAAGAAGGCACAAAGTGACTTTCTATCATATTCTGTTAAGCAAGGTAGCCACAAAGACTCTCCCAGTTTGCAGGGGGTGGAAACAAGACTCTACTGCTGAAGGGAGAGTGGAAACATTCTGGAAGAGCTTGTGAGAATAAAAATATTCTAGCAGGGAGAGAGGGTCATGGGGTAGATTTAACTTTGAATGGTAAATACACAATACAATATGCAATTGATGTACCACAGAATTTTACACTTGAACCCTATAAAATTTTATTAACTAGCATCACCCTTATAAACTTAATAAATTTAAAAAATAAAAATGCAAAATAAAAAAATATATTGTAGCCATTTCTGAAAAGTGTAATCTTTCACCAAAGTGGTAAGAATCAAGAATCAGTGCACTCTTGATGAGGTGCCTGGAGAGGAGTTCTGTAAAGGGGGCCATGGCACTGTGCTGCAGCGCACATTTATAGGTTTTGCATGCCTAACTTTGATGTCGTGAGACGCGTTAACACAGACAGCTCACACACGTGCACAAGCAGCTAACTCAATATTATGGCTATCTAAATCTTCAGCCAGTGTTTAAGGACAGGCCACCTCCTTCATGTCCAATGAAAATCTCCATTTTTTAAATTCCTGTCATTTATGCTGCTCTAATAAATGGCTTCAGCCAATCTGCCTTTGCTCTAGTTAATCAGGAACTCTGCCTCATCCTTTTAACATCCCTCACAACATCTGCAAGTCTTCATTCTCCCTCCATAAATCACCTCTCATCTCCAGATGCTGACCTAGTAAACACAAGTACACCTGTGTATTTGTGTACTTACTTGTTGCTCAATTTTTCAACAATTTTCTCTCCTCTGAGCATTACACATAATTAATACGGCCCCACTGTACAAATTTCAATCTTGGTGCTCTTAAGTTCACTCTTCTCCCCACAAAAGCACTGGCTTTTTGTCTGGCGGCTCTCATTATGCCCATTTTTCATTATGTCATTGCCACCCGTATTACTCTCATTTATCCTATACAGGGCATGTTTCTCATTTACTCCAACATTGGAAAGATAGTAAATATAATATTGCTTGGTACGTGGTCACCCATGAAACCAAAACTTTTGAATTGTCTTCCCAATCTTGGGGAAATGACTGAAATAAAAGGAAACAGTTACTTTCACCCAAATATTTTTTTAAATAAAGGTGGTATTTACGTTTTGGTCATACAAGAAGTTTGAATAACTTTGAAGTAGCTTTAAAAGCAAAGTTCATACCAAATTTATGTCAATAAAATTCAACAAGTGTTTCTTGAATATCAATTATATACTCTGCTAAGGGCACTGTGGGTTATAAAAATAAATAAAACATATACCCCTCCGTTAAAAACTTACAACATGAGTCCAGTTACTGTGGCTCAGTGATTGAGTGTTGACCCATAAACCAAGAACTCACTGGTTTGATTCCCAGTCAGGGCACATACCCAGGTTGCACTCAATCCCCAGTAAGGGTCATGCAGGAGGCAATGGATTGATGTTTCTCTCTCATTGATGTTTCTATCTCTCCACTCTCTCTCTCTCTCTCTCTCTCTCTCTCTCTCTCTCTCTCTCTCTCTCTCTCTCTAATAAACTTTACAACATGAGAAAGAAGAATTTAAAAACCCTATAAATTACAGAGATTGAATTACAGAAAGTAGAAAGGTTAATGTTTCAACTGAAGAATACCTGAAGTGCTATGAGAACAGAGAGAGAGAACACTTCTGATTGAAGGAGTAAAAGATGCTAAAAGCAGTGGATAGTGTTTAGATAGGCTTTAAAAGATAAATATAATTTTATAGACCTGGATGACAGAGAATAGTAACTCAAATCTAAATTACAGCATTAGCAAAACCAAGACAAGTAGGCAACAATCCTTTCTTAGTGATCTACTATCTACTCATTTATCTACTAATACTCATTGGTTTCAGAAAGGTAGTTATCTATACTAATAAAAGGGTAATACGCTAATTAGACCAGACATCTTCTGGAGGTCCTTCTGGATAAGGCCACGGTGGCAGGGGCCAAGGCAGAAACAGTAAGGGGAGACCTGGCAGGGGAGCAGTTAGGGGCATCAGGCCAGCAGGCAGAGGTGGTTAGAGGCAATCAGGAAAGCAGTCAGGCGAGCAGTTAGGAGCCATCGGTCCCAGCTTGCAAGAAAGATGTCTGGCTGCCGGTTTAGGCAAAACCTCACAGGGATGGGACCTAAACTGGCAGTAGGACATTTCCCGAGGGGTCCCATATTGGAGAAGGTGCAGAGTGGGCTAAGGGACAACACCCCCTCCCCGGTGCATGAATTTCATGCATTGGGCTTCTAGTAGAAAAATATAAATATATACAAATTAGGATATAGAGGAAGCAAAAGGTGGTAATTATTCTGGGATTCGGGATAACTAGATTTCTGTATTAGCCATGGAGTGCCACCAATCTTAGATTTGCATGACATTTGAAAAAATCATTCCAAGTCCTGGATTATTCACGTTGGACTACTTTCTTAAAGAATGGGAGCCTCAGGCCAAAACCAGTTTGGCTCAGTGGATAGAGCGTCGGCCTGCCGACTGAAGGGTCCCAGGTTTGATTCTGGTCAAGGGCATGTACCATGGCTGTGGGCACATTCCCAGCAGAGGGTGTGCAAGAGGCAGCTGATCGATGTTTCTCTCTCATCGATGTTTCTGACTTTCTATCCCTCTCCCTTCCTCTCTGTGAAAAATCAATAAAATATATTTTTAAAAAAAGAATGGGAGCCTCAGTATCACCATGTAAAAATAAAGTTTTAACATTTGCTACTTGAATTTTATTAATGTTTAAATGTGCCCAGGATTATGCCCATTACACACTAAGCATACAATGAGTGTGAATTTGTCCCTTCCTATACCTTTAATTTTTAAAATATATATTTTTATTGATTTCAGAGAGGAAGAGAGAAGGAGAGAAAGAGAGACACATCAATAATGAGAGAGAACAATTGAGCATTAAACTCCTGCATGTCCCCTACTCCTGCATGTCACTCTACCACCAAGCCAAACTAGCTAGAGCCCTTCCTATACCTTAAGTCCATACACAGCACATATCAAGGTCTGACAATTGGTTAGAGATTCTTAATAGGAAAGAAGTAAATGCCCCCTCATCTGGCATTTATTTATTACTAGAGGCCTGGTGCATGAAATTCATGCACTTGGGAGGCATCCCTCAGCCCAGCCTGCGCCACCTCACAGCCTGGGAGCCCTTGGGGGATGTCCGAAGGGAGTGGGCCTAAGCCGTCAGTCGGACACCCTTAGTGCTGCAGCGAAGGCAGGAGAGGCTGCCACCACCATGGCTGTTCTCACCAGCTGTGAGCCCAGCTTCTGGCTGAGCAGTGTTCTCACTGTGGGAGCACACTGACCACCAGAGGGCAGTTTCTACATTGAGCTTCTGCCCCCAGGTGGTTAGTGCACGTTATTGCAACTGGTGTTCAGCCATTGAGCCAAAACTGGCTCTCCAGCATCCCCCAAGGAGTCCTGAATTGCAAGAGGGTGCAGGCCAGGCCAAGGGACCACACCAGTGCATGACTGGGGTTGAGCAATGATGCAGGAGGTTGGCCGAGGACAGCAAGAGGACTCCAGGGAGTGTCTGGCCTGTCTCGCTCAGTCCCAATTGGTCGGACCCTAGCAGCAAGCTAACCTACAAGTTGGAGCATCTGCCCTCTGGTGGTCAATGTACATCATAGCGAGTGGTTGAGCAGCCTTAGCATATCATTAGGATATGCTACTTTGATAGTTTGAATGACCGACTGGACGACTGGATACTTAGCATATTAGGCTTTTATTATATGGAATTTCATTTCTAATTCTTTCAATAAATATTAATGCAATGTATTCCATGTGGAAAGAACACAGGTATTCTTAAAAATTATGTAAATATCAGATTTGGACAACATTCTCCTGACCTGTCTATCTTAAACCTTGAGTCTATTCCCTGCTTCATTTTTTAGGTGGTTTGTCACTTTTCTTGTATTAGTACTTAAGATCTTATCTTAGTGCAAATCTTTTATTAAGTAAATCTTTATTGTTCAGATTATTACAGTGCTTCCTCTTGTTTCCCCCATAGCTCTTATCCATCCAGTTTCCACCCCACCCTTCGCCCTTCCCCACTGTCCTCATACATAGGTGTATTATTTTTGTCCAGTCTCTTTCAGCACCCCCACACCCCTTTCCCCCTGAGAATTGTCAGTCCACTCCCTTTCTATGCCTCTGATTCTATTATATCCACCAGTTTATTCTGTTCATCGGATTTTTTATTCACTTGGTTTTTAGACTCAATTGTTGATAGATATGTATTTGTCATTCATAGTTTTTATCTTTACCATTTTCTTCTTCTTCTTCTTCTTCTTCTCCTCCTCCTCCTCCTCCTCCTCCTCCTCCTCCTCCTCCTCCTCCTCCTCCTTCTTCTTATTCTTCTTAAAGAATATCTTTCAGCATTTCATATAATATTGGTTTGGTGGTGATGAACTCCTTTAGCTTTTTCTTATCTGTGAAGCACTTTATCTGACCTTCATTTCTGAATGATAGCTTTGCTGGATAGAGTAATCTTGGTTGTAGATTCTTGCTATTCATCACTTTGAATATTTCTTGCCACTCCCATCTATCTGGCCTGCAAAGTTTCTGTTGAGAAATCAGCTGACAATCATATGGGGGCTCCTTTGTAGGTAATTAACTGCTTTTCTCTTGCTGCTTTTAGTATTCTTTCTTTGTCTTTTGCTCTTGGCATTTTAATTATGATGTGACTTGGTGTGGTCCTCTTTGGATTCCTCTTGTTTGGGGTTCTCTGCGCTTCCTGGAGTTGTAAGCCCTGCACTCTTGGTGCACTCTTTTGTTTTCTATGTGCACAGTCCTGTTGTAGTTAAGCCTCGATTGTTGTTGGTATCACTGGGAGGAATTGACCTCCAGGCTAGTTGGCTGTGAGGATCAGCTGTATCTACACTGGGAGAACTTTGGTGCTTATGAGACAAGCCTTGCAAAAGCCTCTGTGCTCATTTTGGATGGGGCGGAGTCTCAGGGCAGAGCAGACAGCAATGGCTCCCCATTAGGCCTGCCCTAATAGGTTCCTGGGTCTTAGTGTTCCTTGGTAATTGCTGTAAGGACCTCTGAGAGAAAGCCGCCCTCGAGTTTCGCCCGCTGCCAGAAAGTCCAGTTAATCCCCGAATGAGTCTGGGTCCCCAGAGTCTCACCCGGAACTGGAGTTCAGCGCAGTCAGGAGCTTTTGTCTCCCTCCCAATTGAGAAAGTTGACCATGTACTCATTTGCCAGCCCTCTTTGCAGGTATGCCTCTTTACCTCTGCCTTCCATAGTTCCTCTGAGTCTCAGTGTGCTTTTCTCTTTACTGACAGTCCAGTTTCTCCCCGTATGAATCTGAGTCCCCAGAGTCATGCCCGGAACTGGAGTTAGTGCAGCTGGGAGCTTTTGGCTCCCTCCTGCTTAAGAAAGCCAGCTGCATACTCAGTTGCCAGTCCTCTTCTCTTGTGTCTCCTGCAGCTCCACTGAGTCTCAGTGTGCTTTTCTCTTTCCTTCTAGTTGTAGAATTTCCATTCAGCCAGCCTTCCTGTGGTTCTCGATGATGTCTGTTTTGTCTTTTAGTTGTAGTTTTGAAAATGATGTGTGAGGCAGCAGTTTAGGTGTTTACCTATGCCACCATCTTAGTTTCTTTCCAGGCATTTCTTAACCTTAGTACAAATCTTGATCCCCTTATAATAAGATGCAGATTTCTGCTTCCTACCTCACATCTCTTACTTAGGTTCTATATCAAGCTAATAATTGTGTTCAGATTCCTGATTTAGCAAGAACAGAATTAATAAGCTAACATATAAAATTTGCTTTAAACACCTGAAAGTAAAACAAAAATAAGGGCAAGAACAAGATGTAAATTGTTTCATAAATAAAATAATAAAATTCATAATGTATTTTCTGAATTAATTGTTTCCTATTCAATTACTCCAATTCAGAATGTCTGTTAATCTCCTTTCTAAAAGAGTATGGCAAGCGTTGTGTCAAACACTGCCTAGGCAGGAAGCTGAAGGTACACATTCCTGCTGTGGATAAACCTCATGACATCGATAACACTGTGTTCCACCCGGGTGATTAGAATTCAAACAAATGTATGTACTTAAATAACTAATTCCCATTTAAATAATTGTTTTCTACATTGAGCTGTGGTAACTCAGAATGCCTTATTCCATTTTTTCCTACTTGAGCCTGATTCTGCCTTGGCATACAAAATAAATAAAATGCATGTCTTAAACATGAGACATATGTACTTTTATAAACACTAGCAGCCACATTAAACAAAGTAAAGAGAAACATGGCGAAGTTCAGGAGACCACCCTGACTTCTAATGCGAGGTTGAAGGCCTCAGGACCATCAATTGCAAGTTCAGGGTCTATAAGATCACTTTCCATTTCAGTGATTTTCTAGAATTCACTGAAAGCATTTGTACTTGTGGTTAGGGTTTGTTACAGTGAAAGGTACAGATTCAATCCGTCAAGGGAAGAGATGATGAGTCCAATAGAGTTTCGCACATGAACCTTCCATGCGTCTTCTCCTGAGAGAGGCCTGGACAGTGCTAACGTGTCCAGTATCGTTATGTGGCAATAAGCTCGGAGTGTTGCCAAGCAGGGAAGTTACCTGAGATGTGCTGTCCAGAGTTCCTACTGGAGCTGCATCACATGGACATGGTCAGCTGCCCACGTGCTTAGTGTTAGTGCCAGCCCTTCCCACGTTGGAGCTGATACCATGTAACTCAGAGCCCCTTTTGTCAATCACATTATTAGACTGCTGGGGCTTGAGGCTTGTAGATAAACAGACTTCTCTTTGAGCAAGGGTCAAGTTTTTACTACACATAATTGAAATTAATAATGTATGTTATTTGGCACAGTATATCAAAAACATTATCATTTTAATATATAATCAATATAAAATATTATTAAAATTTTTATTTTTTACATACTAAGTTTTCAAAATCCTGAATTTTACAATTACAGTACATCTAAATTTAAACAAGCCAGATTTCGAATGCTTTAAAGCTGCATATGGCTGGCGGGTAATGTACCTGACAAGGCAGCTATTATGCTCTCCTCAGTCTTGTTGAATCTAACAAAGTTTTACCTATTTTTTCTGTGGGCATTACTATCAGTGTGTTCTAGTATTTTAACCTATTGTTACAAATACATTCATTATTACAGATATGTTCCTATTACACTTAAAACTGATACATTTTTCAAAAAACAACATCAAAATTACCTCATCTTCTCATTTGAAATCTAAGTTTCTCTTCCTTATCTATATAGTCTTTATTCCTCTGGTATATTTAAGTTGGTTTTCAAGTTGTTCTTAAAGTGGCACTTTAGATGGTTAATGATCTACCTCTTGTCACTTTTAATTCAACATTTTACTTTCAGTGTACCTGATTTTTGCTTAGCATTTAAGGGTCTTTCTCTTTCAATATCATCATTTGCAAACCAGGGCAATAAGGGCAAGATGTTAGAGAATTCCAAAATATTCTTTCTTTTTGTACAGAAACTCTACCCTTCCAAGGAGAAAGGCTTGACATAATTTATTTTTATCTTTGTCTAAAAATAACCAAGAAGCTTTCAAAAACCTTGAAAATATCTAGAACCTACCTAAAGTATCATTAAAACTGACCAAGAAACACTGTTAGCTATTAGAGATTCCCTACCCCCCACCCCAGCATTCTTTAGGCTAACACAAAAGGAGTTCCCTCAAAAAAAAAAAAATTGAACTGCCTTTTGACCCAGCAATCCCACTTCCAGGAATATATCCTAAGAAACACAAAACACCAATTCAAAAGAATATATGTGTCCCTATGTTCATAGCAGCATTATTTACAGTAGCCAAGATCTGGAAACAGCCCAAGTGTCCATCAGTAGATGAGTAGATAAAGAGCTATGGTATGAACCATGCCCAGCACAGCCAAGGGGGACCTGAGGAGGGGCAGTAAAGGATTAAAGAAGACAGACAAGAGAAGACAGTTGGGGCCAGGTGGGATACTGTTCTCGGAAGGAGAGAGAGTGCCACAGCCTGTAAACCGAGTCTCTATTTTACTAGTACTAGGGGCCTGGTGCACGAAATTCGTGCACTGGGGGTGGGTGGTCCCTCAACCCAACCTGCCCCCTCTCACATACTGGGAGCCCTCAGGGGATGTCCAACTGATGGCTCACCCCCAGCCTGCCCAAGGCCTAAAGGCTCTGGCGAGGCTTTAGGCCTTGGGCACCCAGCCATTGCCCTGCTCAGCTCAGCCCTGGCTGTCCGTGACCTCCCAGCCCCCGGGGCTAGGCGCTCACAGCCACTTTTGCTCACAGCACCCAGGGGCCGGGCACTCCCTGCCGCCACCACCACCCCTAGCTGCTGCCACCGCTTCCCCTGCACAGCACCCGGGGGCTAGGCATTCGCTGCCACAGCCTTTTCATCTCCACCCCAGGGCCCGGCGCTCCTGCCACTTGGTCCTGCTCCTGCTCCTGATTGACTGGTAGCATAGCCAATCAGGAACAAAGGTACGGTCAAATTTGCATGTTTCTCTTTTATTATATAGGATAGTCAGATCCCACAAGACAAAGCAAGGGTGTGGTCAAGATGTTTGCAATGTTCTCATGAGTTTCAAATCTACTTAATTACATGCACCTGAGAACTCTTTCAAGCTTTGTTTTGGCAGCACTTGCTGCACCTCCCACAGCCTACATCACTCAGCCACCTGGGACCACAGGTTCAGACCATAATGTCAAGCTTACAACCATAGCCTTTGGCTATAATTGTGCTTGGAGTGGAGGGCTTTGCTCTCTAAGCTGGGACCTGCATGTGGCTTTGCATGAGAACTGTGCCCACTTGTTCGTCCGAGGCTTGAACCCATCCAAACGCTGTAGCTGCTCTCCACAGGGGTAACACTTACGCTACTTGGCCATAAAAAGGAAGGAACTTAACTTTTGCAACAGCATAGATGGATCTAGAGAGTATTGTGCTAAGTGAAATAAACCAGTCCAGAGAAAGACAGATACAATACATATGATCTCACTTACATGTGGAATCTAATGAACAAAATAAACTGATGAACAAAATAGAAACAGAGGAATGGATACATGGAACAGACTGACTGACAGCTGTCAGAGGGCAGGGGGGTAGGAAGGACTGGATGAAAGTAGATGAAGGGATTAACCAAAGAACATGTATACATATCCCATAGACATAGACAACAGTGTGGTGATGGCCAGAGGGAAGGGAGCTGGGTGGAGGTGGGCAATGGGGTTGGGTTGGGGAGAATAGTGGGACATCTGTAGCAATGTCAATTATAAAATAAAATTTCAAAAAATTCACGTTTAAACAACAGAAAAAGTAGTCATTTTATACAACGTATGTGTTGTTTAGTATGGCTTACTTTCCTAGTATATAAACAAATTAACAAGCACAAGCTGTAAATTTAGGCCAATTTCAGCCTCCCGGGGCCTTAACATTCCTTCTTGTCCTTCTTTGTTCCTCTGAAGCGTGGCCTCCTGTGGTGGCAGGGCACGCTGTGGGTTTGCAGTTAGTTGAAATGTATCTTAATAATTTTAAATTCATTCCTTCTTCATTAACTCTTGGCAATATGATTGGTCTCTTATGTTTCCCTTGTTTTCTACCTTCAAAAATCTTCAAATCATACTATTTTCTACCCTCCATGATGGGTGTTTTCACCACAGGTACCATTTTGTGTGAATTTGTTTCTGCACAGTTTCTGTTGTTTGTAGCTTGTTTGGCCTTTTTATCTGTAATCTTGGTTCTTGCTTGTATTGACTGTATCTGTACAATAGGAAGGTCCGATTTAGAGGATTCAGGTACTCTGGAATAAGAGCATTCTTCTAAATACTATTCTTAAATGTTCTGTGACATTCTGCCTGACTATGGAAGATGGTTGTTATTTTTGAAGAGTGGGGATATTGCCTGAATATTAGCTGTTTTTACCCAGAAGATTCTTGTTTCTTTTTGTTTTGTCCACATTTTCTCTTACAGTTTGTGTGTGTGTATGTGTGTGTGTGTGTGTGTGTGTGTGTGTGGGTGGGTGTGGTGTGGTGTGTGTGTGTGTGTGTGCATCAATTAATATTTCAAGAATTTATTGTGACCTTTAAAAAGCCCTTCCCATTTTCCTAACTGTTGACACATCTGTTGCCTCTTTATTTAGGCCTCCTTATTGCTTTCTTCTCTTAGGAGCGGAAAATGCTGTGTCCTCTTCCCTTTGGTCCCTGGCCTTTGTAACATTTTTGAATGGATAATTAGTGCTGCTGGATGTAGCTGGGACTCTTGTTCTTTCCCATTAAGACACTGAGGCATTTTTTTTTTCTCTTTGAAATGTTATCTTAAGATCTTCTCCTTTCAAGGCCAGATGTGATTCTTCCTTTCAAGTATTCTGTTTTATTCACTTGGAAAGATCACTTCAAGATGAAGTTCATTTTACTATAAATTAGTGACCTATCAAAAGACCTTATCGCCAACAGAATCAATACCCTGACCACACATATATGAAGGAGGGAGGCCTAGAAGAATTTAAATCCGGTGCAGCTTGTCTGAGTTTGGGCTGCTTTAGCAGAAAACCACAGACTGGGCGGCTCATAAACAACAGACATTACTCACAGCTCTGGAGGCTGGAAAGTACAAGGTCAAGGCGCTTGCAGATTCAAAGCAGACTTGCTTCCTGGTTCAGAGATGGCCTTCACTGTGTCCTCTGAGGAGGAAGAGGAGAGAGAACTCTCCAGGCCACTTTTAGGAGAGTACGGGTCCATTCAAGAGGGGTCTGCTCTCCTAGCCTCATCACTTCCCAAAGGCCTGCCCTCTGACTACCATCACACGGGGGTTCGGATCTGACCTTATAAATCTGGGGGGACACAAACATTCAATCAGCAGCACATCTCTAGTTATAAATACCCCAGGACATTTAGAGAAAGGCAGAATTAGAAAATGGCATCTTTCTGGAAACATACCTCATATTATCATGTAATTTAAATAAATAAAAAGTATCATTTATTAACCAGGAGAGGCAACCTACATGGAAATTTAATAACCAAACCAACAAAATATAGAAATTCCATGTGGATGACTACTGTGGGGGCATTGTTTTTAAGTCTCCCACAGTCTATCCATAGGATAAAAAGAACCTGAATTAGGTTACCACATCGAATGTAAGACGATTAGTCAGAACGGAAGAACTTTTGGTGTAAGTGTGTCCCACATATTAAATGGGACATAATCATACTAAAAATTATACACTGTTCATCTAAAATTCAAATTTAACTGGGTGTCCTGAATTTTTATTGGCTAACTCTGGCAAGTCTGACCTTTGTGACAGAGGGCAGCAATGAGGAGGCATCTCACAGATGTAAGAAGTGTGTGTGTGGGGGAGAGGGAGGGAGCCATAATCCTCACAGGGGCTCCTGGAAAGAGGAGCAGGCCTTGGGAGAAGGACAGAATGGAGGCCGATTTCCCATACTCTCCAAGCTCCACAGTGCCTGGGGCTTCAGAGGAGGGAGAGTGGGCTGGTGTTGCCACCTTCAGGATGGAAAGGGAACCTGTTTAGAACACAATTCAAAATTAGTAGAACAGGGACAACTAATACAGGTAAAAAGAAAGCTCCAGAATGTTAAAAGGGGCCTTAAGATAGAACATCCCTAAGCATTATGTTTGAGTAGTTCACAAAGATAACAAATGTGGAAGCCATAATATAAAAGATGTTCTGACCACATTTCCCTTCTATGGTAAATGTCCATTATTTGGGTTTAGTTGAATGAACAATAGTACAGTCACATCATAAATGATGTGGTTGTACACAGAAATGAAGAATATCTCTATATACGACTATGGAGAGATATCTAGGATATATTATTACCTGAAAAAGTATGTATAGTAATAAACCTGATTTAAAAATGTGTCTTGTGTTCAAATAAAATTTAAATGTTATGCTAGAAGGTTGTATAAATTATAGAATAAAAATAAATTTTGAGAGATCATTTTCTCCTGTTTGGGACTTTATCTTATTGTAGTAATAGAATGTATAACCAGTGCAGTCAAGGAGAGGTCTTTAGTACTCTGAGATTTTGCTCATAAAAGAGAAGCTATGTGGTAATGATAAATTAATAATAGCTTTGAATCTAAGAATAATGTTTTATCTGACAAATTTCACAGAAAATGGGAACAAAAAGGGAGTACAAGTTCAAATTTTAGCAGTGGCTACGAAAATTGTTTTTAGGATTATTCTTCACAAACAAGGATACTATGAATAATGACAAATTATTTTTAAAAGACAAGTATTAGAAATTGAATGGAATATATACTAATGGACTTTCCCTGGGGATTTTTATTGTTTTTAATTTATCTTTATTGTTGAAAGGATCACATATGTCCCCTTTTTATCCCTATTGACCCCTTCTAGCCCACCCTTGCCCCTGCCACCCCAGGCTTCAGCACACTATTGTCTGTACTGTATTTATGGGTTATGCATATGTGCATATAGGTTCTTTGGTTAATCTTTTCCCACCCACCCATCCACCCTCTGATGAATCCCTCTGAGATTCTTCAGTTTGTTCCATGGTTCTATGGCTCTGGATCTATTTTGTTCATCAGTTTATTTTGTCCTTTAGACTCGATATGATTGAGATCTTGTGATACTTGTTTTTCTCTGACTGGCTTATTTTATTTAGCATAATACTCGGACATCTCTTGTAGAGATGTTTGCTGATACATCTTATTGGGCCAAGGAAACTAATGAGAAAATAAACAAATGAGATTACATCAAAATAAAAAGCTCTGCACAGCAAAAGAAACCATCAAAAAATGAAAAAGCAGTCCACTGTATTGGAGAACATATTTGCCAATATTATATCTGATAAGGGTTTACTATCCAAAATATATAAGGAACTCATACAACTTAACCAAAGGAAGATAAAAAATACAATTTAAAAATAGGCAAAGGACCTAAATAGATAATTCTCCAAAGTGGACATACATATGGCCAAGAAACATATGAAAAAATGCTCAAAGTCACTGATCATCAGAGAGATGCAAATTAAAATGATACTGAGGTATCACCTCACACCTGTCAGAATAGCTACCATCAATAAATGAACAAATGACAAGTGCTGGTGAGGATGTGGAGAAAAGGTAACCCTCATGCAATGCTGGTAGGAATATAGACTGTGCAGCCACTATGGAAAACAGTATCGAGTTTCCTCTGTTTTAAGTTTCCTCCAAAATTGAAAATGGAACTGCCATTTTACCCAGTGATCCCACTTCTATGAATGTATCCTAAGAAACCTGAAATAATCAGAAAGAATATTTGCATCCCGATGTTCATAGCAGTACAATTTATAATGGCTAAAATCTGGAAAAATCCCAATTCCCCTCAGTAGATGAGTGGATAAAAAGGCTATGGTACATTTACACCATAGAATATTATGCAGCAGTAAAAAAATAAAAAATAAAAAAAGAAGGATATTTTACCCTTTGATCCAGCAGGGAGGAACCTGGAGAGTATTATGCTAATGAAATAATTCCTATGGATTTTAAACTGATGAGTTTAATATAAGAGAAGTAATTTCTTTTAAATGAACAAGCAGCATACTAGCTGGTTTTACTCAGTGCATAGAGCATTGGCCTGCAAACTGAAGGGTCTCAGGTTTGATTCTGGCCAAAGAAACATGCCCACATTGTAGGCTCAATTCCTAGTATGAGGCGTGCAACAGGCAAACAATTAATGATTCTCTCTCATCATTGATGTTTCTCTCTCTCTCCTTCTCTATCCCTCTCTCTTTCTCTCCCTTTCTCTCTGAAATCAATGTGAATTTTAAAATTGTTATATATGGAACCAAGATGGCAGCATAGGTAAAACACCTATCTTGCCGTCATACTCAGCAATTTTAATACTACAACTTAACAAAAGAACAAACACCTTCCAGAGTCACCAGAAAGCTGGCCGAGTGAAAATTCCACAAATAAAAGTGAAGATAAGACACTGTGACTCGGAGGAGCGGCGGTGAACAGCATTGAAAGATTCGTGTGGAGAGAGGTTTGGAGTGGAGAAGGCGGGCGGCTGAAAACCGGCCAGTTTTCTCGAACGGGGAGACAAAGACGTCCCACTGGACTGATTCTCCAGCTCTGAGCGAAGTCCAGAGAATCCACTATCATACAGGGTGAAAACTGGACAGTGGGAGGGCACGCCAAAGCTCGGGTGCTGCCGAGTCTGCTGGCTTGTGGAGAAGGCAGCTTTCCTGCAAACAGCTCGGCTGCGTGACTGCGCAGAGAGCGCTCTGCGACTTGCTCTCTAATTCGGAAAACCGTCAGACTGCTTTGTTTTACGACCCTGGGTGAGACATTGCACGTGCAGATTCATTTGGGGAGAGTCTGAATTCCCTGGCAGCCAGTGGAGCTCCACAGCGGCTCTCTCTCAGAGGTGCTGGCAGCCATTGCCACCAACACAGAGTCCCTGGGGCCACATAGGGCAGAGCTAACGCTGTCTGCTTGGCTGGGAGACTCCGCCCATCCAACCTGAGCAGAGCTGAACTTCACAGATAATTGGCCTGGAGGTCAACCCTCCAAGTGCTAACAACGATTAACTGAGCTTAACTTCAGCAAGACTGTGCAACCCATATCCACCTCAGGTAACTGGGGAGGCTGAGCCACTGTCCCTAGTAGGAAGTCTACCACACAAAGCTAATTGACCAACTCAGGGAAGCAGCCACCATGCAGTGACATGGAAAGAAATCAGATGTGAAAGAAATGGAGGAAAAAAAAAACGACTGGACATGGGATTCAAAACCACGGTTATAGGGTTTTTCAAGAGGCTCCAACAAAAGGTCGAGGCCTATAAGGAAATAAGCAAGACCACAAAGGAAATGATCAAGACCAACGTGGAAATGAATGAGTCCTACAAGGAAATGAACAAGACCCTCAAGGATATAAAGGAGACTCTCAAGGATATGAAAAAGGACCAACCAGAAATTAAGCATACACTGACTGAAATAAAAAATATTATACAAAGACCTAAAAGTGCTCTGGAGCACCCCAAGAACCAAGTTCAAGATTTGAAATACAAATAAGGAAAGTCCACTCAGCTGAAAAAGCAAGAAACCAAAAGAATCCAAAAAATTGAAGATAGTGTAAGGGGCCTCTGGGACAACCTCAAGCATACCAACATCCGAATTATAGGGGTGCTAGAAAAAGAGAGAGAGCAAGACAATGAAAACCTATTTGAAGAAATAGTGACTGAAAACTTCCCACACCTGATGAAAGAAATTGACTTAGGAGTACAAGAAGCCCACCAAATCCCAATATATAGGAACCCTAAGAGGACCACGCCAAGGCGCATCATAATTAAAATGCCAAGAGCAAAAGACAAAGAGAGAATAATAAAGGCAGCAAGAGAGAAACAGTTGGTTACCTCTAAGGGAGCACCCATACGATTGTCAGCAGATTTCTCAACAGAAACGATGCAGGCCAGATGGGAGTGGCAAGAAATATTCAAAGTGATGAACAGCATGAATCTACAACCAAGATTACTCTATCCAGCAAAGCTATCATTCAGAATTGAAGGTCAGATGAAGTGCTTCGCAGATAAGAAAAAGCTAAAGGAGTTCATCACCACCAAACCAACATTATATGAAATGCTGAAAGATATTCTTTAAGAAGAGGAAGAAGAAAAAGGTAAAAATATAAATTATGAACAACAAATACACATCTATCAACAAATGAATCTAAAAATCAAGTGAATTGATAGGCTGATGAACAGGATAAACTGGTGAATATAAAAGAGACATGGACATAGAGAGGGAATGGACTGACAATTCTTGGGGAGAAAAGGGTTGTGGGAAGTGCAACAAGAGACTGGACAAAAATCTTGCAACAATGGGAGAGGACAGTGGGGAGAGGGAGGTGAGGGTGGAGGGTGGGATAGGTACAGGATGGAGGGGAGCTATAGGGGGATAAAAAGGGGAAACAATGTAATTAATAAACTGAACAATAAAGATTAAAATAAAATAAAATAAAATAAAATTGTTGTATATGTCATGCTAATTCACATACTGATGAGATAAAACTATTCAGAAAACTTCTTTGACTTAAATACACTTTTTATAGTACTCAATTGAGCCCAGTATAATACTTTGAAAGCTCAAAAATATTTGTTGAATTTTTTAATTATTAATAATAATCATTAACATAACTTTTGTCATTTTTATTTTATTTTAATCTTTATTATTTGAGAGTATTATAGATGTCCCACTCCCCCCGCCATTGCTGACTCCACCTGATTCCCACCCCAAGCCTTCAAGAGGCATGAAAACATGGAATGTTGTCATTTTTAAATTGAACATCAAAACAAATTCTTTTATTTATACCTTACAACTTTATTGATGATGGTCAAGATGGTTGGTTGGTTAGAGCTTTTATTGACCCTCATGAATTGAGTTGATCTTACTCCTCAGTTTGTAACAAAACATCAGAAGATTATGCTCTGCATATTTAAACTTTATTATTATTTACTTGTCTTTCCTCTTATTCTATATCCAATTTAACCCCACCCCTTAAGTGACAAAATTTGTCCTTAATTCACAGTCTTTAAATAAATTTCAATATATTCATTTAGCTTTATGTATATACTAGAAGCCTGGTGCATGAAATTTATGCATGGGGGGTGTCCCTCAGCCCAGCTTGCACCCTCTCTAATCTGGGATCCCTGGTAGGATCAGGCCTAAACAGGCAGTTGGACCTCCTCTCACAATCCAGGACTGCTGGCTCCCAACTGCTCACCTGCCTGCCTTCTTGATTGCCCCTAACTGCTTCTGCCTGCCAGCCTGATCACCCCTTAATCACTTCCCTGTCATCGTGATAGATGCTTAACTGCTCCCTTGCCAGCCTGATAGCCCCTAACTGCCCTCCCCTGCAGACCTGGTCACCCTAACTTCCTTCTTCCCACACCTGCAGGCCTAGACCCCTGCAACTGCTCTCCTCTGCAGGCCTGCCCCCCCCCCACTGCCCTTCCCTGCAGGCCCAGTCTCCCTACTTCCCTCCTCTGCTGGCCTGGTCACCCCTAACTGCCCTCTCCTGGAGGCTTGATCACTCCCAACTGCCCTCCCTTGCAAGCCTGCTCCCTCCCAACTGCCTTTCCCAAATGGCCATTTTGTGATGGCCATCTTGTGTCCACACGGGGGTAGCCATCTTTGACCACATGGGGGCAGTCATATTATGTTTTGGAGTGATGGTCAATTTGCATGTTACTCTTTTATTAGATAGGACTAGAGTCCCGGTGCATGAAATTTGTGCACGGGTAGAGTCCCTAGCAGCTGCTGGCTGCCAACTGGGACCTTCCTTCCCAGGGCTGACTGTTGCCACAGGTGGCTGAGGAGGGGCTGGCCAGGGGGAGGGGCTGCAGGCAGTTGGTTGGTCCCGCTCTCCGGCCAAACTCCCAGTTGAACTCCCGGTCAAGAGGACAATTTGCATATTAGGCTTTTATTATACAGGATATAAAAATTAGTAGTGTTTTTATATGTATTTTAACATTATATAGAAGTATTGTGCTTTACATTATGTCCTATTCCTCATTTTTCCCAGCCAACATTTTTTTTCTAATATCTAATACATGTTGCTGTATGTAAATCTAGGTTTTACCTCCAGATTAATATTCTATACTATGCATAATAGCTACATGTCATTTACTCATTCACATATAATAAACATATAGGTTGACTCCAACTTCTATAATACTGCAGCAAGTAGCCTCATAGTTGTCTTTCGTGTGCATGAATATGTCTCTTGAGTATATATATCCCAAAGTGAGTAGGCACTTCCTCAATTTTACTAAAATGTTGCCAGTTTGCTCCATAAATGGACTTGGCTAATTTACTCTCAAAAGTAGAGCATAAGAGCATAGGATTCCCATTTCCTGACAACTTTAACAGCCACTGATTTATCCGATGTTCTCATTTTTGCCAATTATAGGAGTATAAAGTTTCTTCAACATGTTTTTTATTTACAATTTTTATTATGAATTGCTGTAAGAATATTCTCTGTATTCTGAAAAAGAAAAGGACAGTAGATACAAACTAAGGAAATCGGAATAAAGTATGGACTTCAGTTAATAATTAGGTCAATATAGATTCATTCAAAGAAGTCACTAATATAAATTGTTGACAACAGGCATAATTGGATAACTCTCTGACAACTTTTGGTAAACATAAAACTATTCTAAAATTAATATTTTGTTTCTTGGCAGCACACCTGGTTCTTCTGAGAGAAGGGCTTTTGAAAATTCCAGTGCACAAACCATACCACAAAAGCATTGAATCAGAACTGATTGGAATAAGACTCAGGCACCAAACTATTAACTACTGTCACCATGCTGTATATTATACAATAACATAATTTTTAATGTTGTAAATATTATATCCTAGTCTGTCGAATGCCTTTTAATTATGGCTATGGTGACTGCATTGAACATAAATCTGGATACTATAGTTGCTTCAATGAAGGTGATATGATAGTAATGGAGATGAAGGGAAGTGAATAGATTTGGAAAATATTTTAAATAATGGTAAATTAGATGTGGGGAGCAAAAGAAAACAAGCCATTGGGAATGAAATTTAAACATTTTTATTTCAGGAATTGGGTGGTTAATTTATAGAAGCTTTACAATCTATTGTGATTGTAAACACTATCCCGTTTTCTGTTTCAGTTTCTAAATGTTATTGCTGTTGCAAAGGAATGGTATTGATTTTTGTATATTGATCTTGCCACAGTGTCTTAATAGTTCTAATAGTTTATCTCCTGATTATGTAGGGTTTTCTTTCTAAATGATTAATTAATTATGAGTACTAATCATTTGTTTTCTTCCTTTTAATTCACATGCATGCTTTTTTTTTTGTTTTTCATTTAATTGCATAGAACTTCCAGTACTGTGTATCAGAGTAAATCAGAGTTTTGACTTAATCATAGTGTTAGAAGGAAACTTCTGAAATTTTAAAAATTAAATATAACACTTGGTATTGCTTTGTGTTTTAATTTGCTTATTTTGTTTTGCGTTGCAATTAGGGGTGGGTATCAATAGAGATGGGGAAAGGTAGATTTTATCTGATAAAAAACTTCCCTTTTATTCCTTTTTAAAGAGTTTTTTTAAAAAATTCAAATGGATTTTGAACATTGCCAAAAGCCTTTTCTGTGTATATTGATATCATGTGATATTTCCTCTGTATCCATTAGTGCAGTGGTCGGCAAACTCATTGGTCAACAGAGCCAAATATCAACAGTACAACGACTGAAATTTCTTTTGAGAGCCGAAAACCTACCTCTGCGCATGGGCCACGAAGTTTCCATCGCGTTGAATGTGGGCGCCTGCACGTGGCATTTTGCGGAAGAGATACACTCAAGGGGCCAAAGAACCACATGTGGCTCGTGAGCTGCAGTTTGCCCACCACTGAATTAGTGTGATAAAACATGTCACTACATTTTCTGATGTTGACTGTCTTTGCATTCCTGAGATAAATCATCTTTGATTTATGGTGTGTTTTTTAGAATTACACTGCTGAATTTTGTTGGCTAATTAATATTTAGAAAATTTTCATCTATGCCCAAATGAGAAATTGGTGTGTACATTTCTTTTCTTATAGTGTCTTTATCTAGTTTTGATATTCCACTGGATACTTCTCTCATTCACCCTTCTGAATTTATTCTCTATTCCCCTTGTTTTATAGCATGGATGTGACAAAACGGATTGCATCAATGGGCTCCTTTGCTCTCTTGCTGCTGGTACAGCTGTTATTGATCTCTGGCAGGAGATTCAAGGGTGAGAGAGAAGTGAAGTCTGGGTACTTTCTCCCCCCATCTCCTTTCTATTAGATTGCAGTTTGACACATTCCCCTGACAAAGATCCCCGCTCCACTCTAAATTTTGCAAATCATTTTCTCAAATTGTCCCTTTAGGCCAAAGAGTGATATTGCTGTGATTACAAAAATATCAAAGAGTGATACTGTTGGAAGCCTGAGTGTGAAATTATTCTCTGTTGATTTTCCTAAAGCCAGCCCACACTATTGTGAAGAGTTCCTTCATTAAAATCTTCTCAGTTCCCCAGTGTGAGTGTGCTAACTGCTTCCTTCTGTGACCTGGACTGATACAGACATCAAAGTTACATTCACATCAAAATATGAGCTGTACACCTTTATTGCTTTTCTGCTATAAGAAATGCATTGTGTAAAATAGACAGATATTTCTTGCAAGTTTAGTAGGACTCACCTATAAAACCATCTTTTTAGAGAAAAAGATTTAGTAGTAGTTATTGAGCTGTAAAATATTTCTGTTTCAGAGTCAATTTTGGGATATTATATTGTCAAAAATATCTATTTATTTAGAATTTCAAGTTATTGGCATTTAGCAATTCATAATATTCTTAAAAGACTTTTGTCTTAATAGACACCAATAGCTATTTTCCCTTTTTTAAGGTTACTAATTAAACTGGAATTTTTGTACATTGCTAATATAAAATGCTGCAACTGTTATAGAAAGTTTTTGGTTCCTGAATATGTTAAACATACAATTACCATGTAATCCAGCAATTTCCCTCCATGGCATAGGGTCAAAAGAATGAAGAAGATGTATTCAAGCAAAAACGTGTACAAGAATACTCATAGAAACACTATTCACAATAACCATAGGGTGGAAGCAATCCAATAGCCATCAACTGATGAATGAATAAACAGAAGGTGGTATATATATAATGGAATATTTTTCCACCATCAAAATAAATGCAGTACAGACACATGCTACACATGCATGAACCTTGAAACAGTAAGCTAAGAAAAAAGCCAGACTGAGGAGGCCAGAATGCTTCCATTGTATGAAATATCCAGATATAAGCAAGTCTACCTAGAGAGAAAGCATGAGTGCTTGTCACAAGCTGGTAGGAGAGAGGAATGGAGAATAATTATTTAAGGGTATGAGGTTTCTCTCTGAGGTGATGAACATATTCTGTAATTAGTGGTAACATTTGTACAAAATATTACTCATGGTGAATTTTTTGTTAGATGTGTTTTACCATACACACACACACACACACACACACAAATGCAAATCAAATTAAATTAAATAATTAAATATATATATATTTACCTGACCCTACCTACTCTTTAAAAACTCCTGACCCTTTCTAAAATACTTACCAAATTATCCCTGGAGTTAAGAAGTGGGAGAAGGAGAACAAATTCTTAAGCAAACCCTAAGAATTTATCCTTCTTTACAATGACCTAGTCCAGTGGTCGGCAAACTCGTTAGTCAACAGAGCCAAATATCAACAATACAACAATTGTTGTATTGGAATTTCATTTGAGAGCCAAATTTTTTAAACTTAAACTTCTTCTAATGCCACTTCTTCAAAATAGACTCTCCGAGGCCGTGGTATTTTGTGGAAGAGCCACACTCAAAGGGCCAAAGAGCTGCATGTGGCTTGTGAGCCTCAGTTTACCGACCACTGACCTAATGTCATTGTTTTCTTCGCTTTCAGCACTGACTAGCTGAAATAAGGTCTCCTACAATAACTAATGAAAGAACAGAATTCAACACAAATGTGCACTGAAGGTGCTAACTCAAATGCTGACGTCACTCGTATCCATGCTGAGGCTCAGAGGCTGCCTTTTTTGTGTTTTTTATGAATTCATTTATAATCCGCCTCATTCCAAAAATGGCTTGAGTTAATCAATGCTTACGTCAAGAGCACTGACTAAATGCCCTACGTAAATCTACTTAATGCTTCACAGAGCAACTAAACAGAAAGATTTTAGTAAAATAATGAGTTTGGTTTTTACTTGTTCTTTTTTTTTTTTTTTTTACTTGTGATACTTGCTTTTTAATGGAAGATTACAAACCTAAGACCCAGACCTGAATCCCTAAAAAGTATGAGTGTTGGAAGTATCTAACTTTCCTTCTTGCTGGTGTATTGGTAGGACTTTAATTCAAGAGCTACCAGCATATGGTCCATTGGCTATTGGTAGAAATGATGCCAGATTTTGCCACAGGATTTTGCTCTAAGCCTGTCACAATTAGAGAATCTCTCCATCTCCCCACTTTTCTTGGAATATCACAGAATACTGGTAAGCTACAGAGGAAAGTGATGGTGTTCAAAAGACACCTTCAATATGTTTATGCATGAGAAATATA
The DNA here is from genome assembly GCA_027563665.1 of Antrozous pallidus. Classification (NCBI taxonomy): domain Eukaryota; kingdom Metazoa; phylum Chordata; class Mammalia; order Chiroptera; family Vespertilionidae; genus Antrozous; species Antrozous pallidus. Next base: position 95,910,172 of record CM050511.1, on the reverse strand, counting down.
ATTGAGATTTCTCCTTTACCAAGAGTAGGATAAAACATGCTTCTGTGAGAGTGTCACTGGAATAAATAACAAAAAAAGGATATTTAGGTTTAGTAATATTTGTGTATGAATTTGGAGAAATACAAATTTAATGCATATTTTATATGGGGAGAAATGTGGTTTCTCCAAAGGGTATATATAGTAAATGAAAGAAGTTCTAATAAAGGGAAAAAATTTAACAAATGGGACTATATTAAGAAACAAAAAAAGAAGTTATCCTATCTAATAAAAGAATAATATGCAAATTGACTATACCTCCAGTCAAGCCACGCCCACAGTCATGCCTATGAGCCAATTAAGAGCAGATTATGCAAATAAACCCAAAACCAAGATGGCTGCCACCACTGAGAGCAGGAGGGAGGCTTGGGTTTCCCCGGCAATGGAGGAAGCCAAGCTTTCCACCTGCCCTTGCTGGCCTAGGCCTCCACTCAATGTTACAAAGTTTCAATTATAGAAGATACATAATCCCAACAAAAATGGCGGCAGCCACCGAGCTGGGGAGAGAAGAGGCTAGGGTTGCCAGAGGGAAGGAGGAAGCCAAGATTCTGCAGCCCTAACCTAGACCTCCACTCTAGGGTACAAAGTTTCAAACAGAAATGGCTGTCACCAAGGAGTGAGCAGAAGACGTGGCTCCACTCCAGGCTACAAAGTTTCAATTGTAGAACATAAATTTATCCCAGATCCCAGGACCTCTGTTTGGGTCGCTGCGGGGTGTGACTGGCCTGCAAACCACCATAGGCCTCTCATCCAGGCCACCCCACACCCCAAGGGAACCCCACCCTGATCCAGGACACCCTTCAGGGCAAACCAGCTGGCCCCCACCTATGCACCAGGCCTCTATCCTATCTAATTAATAACTAATTTGCAGATTGACCATCACTCCAACACACAAGAGGGCTGCCCCCTGTGGTCAAAGATCCTGCCCCCATGTGGACACAAGATGGCCACTACAAGATGGTTAGCAGGGGAGGACAGTGGGAGGTTCCAGGCCTTCAAGAGAGGGCAGTTGTGGGCAATCAGGCCAGCAGGGGAGGGCAGTTGGGAGGGACCAGGCCTGCAAGGGAGGGCAGTTGGGGGCAATCAAGCCTGCAAGGGAGGGCAGTTAGGGGTGACTAGGCCAGCAGAGGAGGGAAGTTGGGGACAAACAGGCCAGGGGAGCAGTTAGACATCAATTAGGCTGGCAGGATAGTGGTTAAGGAGTGATCAGGCTGGCAGACAGAAGCGGTTAGGGCAATTAGGGAGGCAGGCAGGCGAGCAGTTTGGAGCCAGCAGTCCTGGATTGTGAGAAGGATGTCCGACTGCCCGTTTAGGCCCTATCCTACTAAGACTGGGCCTAAATGGGCAGTCGGACATCCCTTGAGGGGTCCCAGATTGGAGAGGGTGCAGACTGGGCTGAGAGACAACCCCCCTCTTCCATGCACGAATTTCATGCACCAGGTCTCTAGTTTGGAAATAAAATGGGGGAAAAAGCTGACCAAAAAAAGCTGATTTAAAAATAATACTAGGTATTTCTGCTTAGAAATTATCTCAATTAAATAAATGATATCATACTAGAGGCCTGGTGCATGAAATTTGTCCATGGGTAGGGTCCCTAGGCCTGGATGGTGATCATGGCCAATCTCTGGGGCAACCAGTGGGGTGATTGAGGGGGGCCCGCTAGACCCTGCCTTGGATGGCCTGGCACTGTCTGCTCACGGGCATCACCCCCCACTGCTACCGCCAGTCACAATTAGGAGGCCCCCTGCTGGCATCTGCCTTTCATGGCCTGGGGCCTGTGGGCTTGGGGCTCCTGCATTGAGCATCTGCCCCCTGGTGGTTAGTGGGTGTCATAGCAACCAGTCATTCTGCTGTTCAGTCAATTTGCATATTAGGCTTTTATTATATAGGATTATTTTATAGGATTACAAAGATCTATGATACCAGTTAACTTGGTTAATTTAAATCTCTAATACATTAGGAAGGATCTATTTGGATATGGATATTATTTTTTAACTCTTCTATCTACCAAAAAGAAATATATGTGTAATCTATGTATTATACATGTACAGTGCCCAATAAGTGTATTTTTAATGCATGAATAAAAAGATAATAATGGAAATAATTAACTTTCCAAAAATGGGTCAGCATTGGGAACATTTGTTTGCTGTTAATTTTCTATAATGCAGTGTTATTTGTTAAATTTTATTAATTATTTTTAATCCTTACCCAAAGATATGTTTGTATTGATTTTTGCAGAGAGAGGAAGGGGAGGGGGAAAGAGAAAGAGAGACAGAGAGAGAGAGAGACAGAGACAGAGACAGAGAGAGAGACAGAGACCTGAGAGAGAAACATCTGTCAGTTACCTCCCATATGCACCCCAACCTTTGGTATATGGGATGATACTTCAACCAACTGAGGCACCTGGCCAGAGATAGTTGCTAAATTTTAACACATGAATAATGTCTTTCTTACCACTGCTATGGGTTGCCTCCCCAATAATATCTTTCTTATACCACCATCTTATTTTTTTTAAAAGACATGAGAATATGGCATCATTCTGTCTTAATAAACCAGATCACATGTGAGATAAAAATGGCATTCATTTGTTTAAGGCAACTAAATTTTTCTGACAGACAGAAGATTTTATTTAGCAATATAATAAATAATTTTCTTAGAGGATTGAAGATTCAGACAAAAGGGGGATAAAAAGAGCAGTTAAAAGTTAATCTCTAAAGGAGTTCTTATAAAACAAATTAAATAGAAATTAATTGACATGAAAATAAAGGAATGTAAGCTCAATGATGGGAGAAGGTGAAAAAAAACACACAAACTTGCCAGAAGTGAAGAGTTATTCATATGAAGCAAAAAAGTATGCCACAATCATAATTATAACCTAGAATGAAAGCTTTGAAGACTGCCTGATTCAAACATCATACAATCACACAGCAGCTGGGTGACGATCTTACCTCAAATCCTCATCTGCAAAATGAGGACAAATATACTTGGCTTGGGGAGAAATTAAATTAAGTAATGGATATAGACTACCAAATCTTCAATAGAGTGATGATGATGATGATGATTGTCATCATTATCATTATTGATTTTAGAGAGGAAGGGAGAGGAAGAGGGAGATAGAAACATAAATGATGAGAGAGCCATTGATTGGCTGCCTCCTGCACACCCCCTACTGGGGATCCAACCCAAATCCCCCAGCATGTGCCCTGACTGAGAATAGAACCCTGGACTTCTCCATCCATGGCATGACAATCCACTGAGCCACCACAGCTGGGTAAAAGGGTGCATAGTATTGCAGGCCAGTGCAGCTGATTCTCATTACTCATGATAATTTTGTTTTATACAGTGGCTGTGAACAATCAATTAACAGCACTGAAATATTGTTGCTAAAAGAGAGGGTTAAGTTTCTGTGAGCCTTTGGTCACATTTTTATCCCCTCATCAATATGTAATCTTGTTTTATGTGTGTTCTTTTTAAAGACACTTTGTTTTATACATATGGTTTATTCATTAACATTGAACTCGCAGACAACAGCCCTGTAACTCATGCCTGAACGAAGATTATCTAACACATATATTTTCTCTTTAAGACATATCACAGACTATTTTCCCTTTGGGAGACTAGACAGCACGTTAGCACTTCTGCTTGGGTACCATTTTAAACAGAGAAATGACCTACAAAATTTATAAAAATGCCAAAAAAAATAGACAATGAGGAAAATACTTGCTTACGTTGTGAAAGCTCAAACATGATGGCCGAGCATTGCCTTGGAACTCAGCTGGGACCAAGCACATCTGGTGACTCCAATGTTTTGCACATGTCTGCAAACTACCACAAAAGTGCAGCAAAGTACTGATTTAGCAAGTAGGCAAGCTTGAGCAAGTAGGCAAATTTAACAATATGGATGCCAGAAATATGGAAGACTGACTGTATAATAGTGTGGTGAAGTCTTTCACTCTGTCATCAGGCTGGTCTCATCTGTGTGGTCCTGGGCAAGGGCTCTGTCCCTTCGGTTGCAGTGTCCTCCCTGTGAAATTATATTTTGTAGCTCTAACCTCTTGTGTGTATGAGAATCTAATGAGAAACTGCATGTAAAGTACCTGGCAAATGATAAATGATCAAAATTATAAATTATTAATACAAGGAAGACTAAATACAATAACATGAATTAACTTTAATATATGTGGAATTTTCTTACTATCTCTTCTCAAAATGCTCTGAGAGGGAAAGATTTGACTGAATAATTTAGTTTTTAATCTGATTTTCTGTATATAAGCAGAACCAATTTTAGTGACAGATATAAGGATGTTATATTCTATTATCAAATTACTTTGGTAAAGAATTGTAAAAAATGACATCATTTTAAGGGTTTTAACTAAAGTGTCCAGGTGCTAAGTTTTAAATGGAACTGTGTGCTAGAATTTCAATTAATTCAAATGGATAGAAAGTTGAACTAGAAGTACTAATTTTATTTGCCTAGATTAAGCCAGGGAAAATGAGCTCATGTCTCGAAGGATCTGATCTCAATGCTAAAAGATAAATGCACAGAAAAATAGTCACATGACTTAAAATTCAACTCTTTTGATGTTTTAAAGTTTAATATTTTAACAAATATTTTAAAATATTTGTTATTGATTTCAGAGAAAAAGAGAGAGGGAGAGAGAGATAGAAATATCAGTGATGAGAAAGTATCATTGATTGGCTGCCTCCTGCACATCCATCCCACACTGGGAATCAAGCCTGCAACCCAGGCATGGGCCTGGACTGGCAATCAAACAAGACTTCCTGGTTCATAGGTTGATGCTCAGCCACTGAGCCACACCAGTTGGGCTAAAGTTTCTATTTTAAATAAACATTAACTTTTGATATAAATCCTAATAAGATATTTTCAGATTCTACCATCCATCTGTACAATGTCTGTAATAACAAAAGAGAAGCGTGAAAAAACTACATTATTACTTATAACCCAAAAACTCTTGCTCAAAAACAGTGCTGGCTTAATTCATTGAAAGTATACTTGAAAATGTCTCATTTTATTTCAATTAGGTATATTCAGTACTCAAAATTTCACCAGATAGTGCAAAACAGAATAATGAATGATGAAAATTGATTAAATCAGAAAACAGTAAATGAATAGGATATTTTGGTACATTGTGATTATAGGCTGCCAGGTAGAGGAGAAAAGGCAAACATTTCAGGTTGAACAGATTTCATGCAACTAAAAATGTTATTGAAATGAGTTAGAGAAAAACATTCTAAGTAGATGTGGTTCTCAACCATTCTGGATTGCATTGAGGATCTAAAAACAATTTATAACAAAAACTAAAGCACTTTCCAGAGAAGTTCACTACTCATATACCCATTTTTTAGAATACACATATGCATCTTTTAATGTTAGTGGGTTTAAAAATGCACCCTTAAGTTAATAGCGTCTCCAAAGAGGTAGGAAAAGTTAGGAAAAGTCACTTTCAGTTGTATTAAATTGATTTTCAGAGATCAAGCTTTTAAAAATAATTAAAAGTAATAATTTAAACAATTTTTAAGGAAGACAAAGTATATGTTTACATTTACTTAACTTTTTCGTAGCTCCACCTCAGCAACCCTCTTCCATAGATGTTAACTGCAAATGATGCTTAGGAAAAAAAAGTAAACTCTACCTTTTATAAGACTTTTTTGTACTGATAGAACTCTGTGAATTTTTATTAAATTATTATAGATGCTTCAGGGACTTCAGTGGAAAGGCTGTACATACCTTTGACTTCAATATGGAAGGCAAAGAGGATGAATTGTGAAGCAAAACAGCTCTAAAGAAATAGAAAAATATAGCTCAATTCTGTGATTTTGATGGGTACCATTTGAAGAAATTAATCACTTCTTCCATAAGCCCATGGCCTGAAGCAAAGTAATATCATCATTCCGGTCAACAAGTGTCCCATATTGCCATAACCTCTATTCTCGCATATTTCACAGTTCATTATGTTTCATAGACATATCACTGGGGATTCATCTCAGTCACATTACAAAAACATTCAAAGACTGGAAGTCATTCACTGTCAAAGATCCATTGGTCACATCACTTGGTTTTAATGGAAATATGTGATTATGGCTGGTAATGCCATCTGATACACCATGATCCAGAGTTTCAATCTGACGTCCTTTGGTGGTTATCTTTGGCATCCCTCGTCCAGACGTTGCTTCTAATGCCAAGCCTGGTCATGCAGAGAATGCAAACTTAAAGAGCCATTTTCATTTATAACAAACAGACCCAGCTGGGAACACAACTGTTTAATGGGAAGGCAAAGCAAAATTTCATGCTACCTGGAAGGGTCCAATTATAAAACCACCTAGACAAGCTTTCAAAATGCACACATGAATTAGTTTAGCTTCAATGTGGATTTAACTTAAAAAGAGAGGAAAAAAGTGAAACTATCTGAATCATGTATTACAAAAGTCAGTCATCAGGAGTATTTACAAATGTTATTTTCGTGTGTGTGTGTGTGTGTGTGTGTGTGTGTGTGTGTGTGTGTGTGTTAATAAAGTTGCCATTTTTGATACCTAACATAGTTTCCTGGCTTATCTAAAGTTTGGAATTACCCAGAGTAAAAGAACTGTGAATGATAGCATCTTTTTACTTCTATCCCAGTGTCCTTCAGTAAAACATAAACAAGATCAGCAAGTACAATGTGTGAAAGCAAAGTCTAGAAATTTGAATATAAGAACAAAGTTTCTCAATCATCAAGGGAAATGAACACATTTACATATAAAGTATCTGTGGCGTTCCCTAACATTTAGCAAGTTATGACAGAAAATCCATGATCACTGCAGTATGTTTTTCATGGTTGTCCTTCTTATAAGTTGACCTTGCAATATAAAGTGATCTTTGTTCTACATTTTGTTGAATTTGATCCAACATCTTAGCTGCCTAGTATCTATTCATTGTGCACAGAGACCTACGTGAATCTGGGACCCCTCCGACTGCAGAAAGATCCTCAGTAAGGAAGAAATGGGTAGTATTTTCTCCCTGCCAGGGATTTGTCTCCTTTAATCTTACAAGTTTATGCAGTACACCCAGAATTCCTAAGATAGGTGTCTAACCCATGTGAAGCATCTGTCCGTTTGTTACTATCTCATGGATGATAACATTCTAAAGGGTTCCAGCTCTTGGTCTCCCTGTGCATACCAGGACATCACAGTAAACAAGTACATGTTTCACAGACATCACTTACTTTAGGTTGGGCTCATTTCAGTTCACGATTTATCTCACGCTGGGTCAACCAGGAAGACTCATCTATTCCATAACCAAGCCCCAGCAGCAATGATGATGACTGAACTTGAGAAGTCATGGTTTTTAAGAGCGTAAATTGAATTTGAGGTTTTCATTTTTAATTTATATTACTTTCCTTTTGCATATCTAATACTTTGTTTCTTTGCATGGGGAAAAAGATTTCCTATTATGACTAAACTCTCATAACAATATTAATGGGAATAAATATAAGCCTGGGTCTGAGTTTCACCTAATAAATATCTGAGAAAATGAGGTAATTCAAAGGAAAATATTATAGAAAATAACATTTTCTCCAGCTGTGCAGCATTTTCTAACAATGTCATCCATAATTCCTACCTTTTTCACGTTTTCTTATTTATATTTAGACGTAGTACCTTTACAATTGAGGCCATATCTTTAAATAACCTTTCCTGCTTTATAGTGGTAACTAATGTTCAATAGCCCTTCCAACAAAATAATGTTAGTATGTTTGTATTTCCAAAATATCCTAAAAGAATGACCACAAATGTGGTGATTTTCCAAGAAACTTCCTCAGGAAAGTAATGGAGTAATAGAAAGAAAAGATAGAGAAGATGATAATGTTATTGATTATTAAAATTTATGAAGTACCTATCAAGTGTTTGGCACTGTTCTATCCAATATTATATTCTTTTTCTCATACAATCCTCACAAGGATCTTATGAAGTATGATTTTCCAGGTAAGGAATTTGGCAGGCATTAAAATTGGATTTACCTGCTAAATTTTCTATTAGGTTATGCTTCTGAAATGATTTGTTGTGGAATTCTTTAGAGGAGGGTTGGATGCTGGCTCAGGAAGAGGCTCTAAAACAGGAATTATTAACCTCTGAGTTTTCTGGTGAAGGATCAGTGCTAGGATTCAGTGTATTGATGAATCCAGCAGAATGTTGTCCACAGTCGTGTAGATGAGTAAATGGATTTTTGTCCAAATTATATCCATAGCTTTTATGAGATCCACACAAAAATCCAAGTCTTAAGGTATTTTTAATTCAGGTGTTGTTCATGGGTATGAATTTTCAATTTTGTATTCTTAGTACCTCTTTAAATTTATTGGAATTGAGAAAGGGCTTCTGTTGCTTTGGATCCTATTGTTGGAAATTTGAAACTAGAAACTTGATCCATGTAAGAATTTTGTGAAACCATTCTAAATATTCATTGCTAGAGATGTAAATACTGATAATTCTGGCTTCAACCAGACAGAGAGAAAAAGCATGAAGGTAAAATAAGAGTAGGTTAAATGATAACAGTTCAGGCAGGGAAAACAAAATACTTTTGGATTAAACTAATTTAAATTCTTAGCTATTACAATTCACTCTCTTCTCTGTTTTGGGGGTGAGCAGGAAGATGAATAACAAGAGGAAAAAGACCTACTGAAATTGTTAAATTGCAGAAAGATTAAGAACACAGCTACCTAACGTGCTCAAAGAAATCTGGAAAACAGGCCCACATGGCCAAAAAACACACAGGGACTCAGGTTTCTTATTTGGAACTATGGTCAAATCTGTTGTGCTCCATAAATCAACCAGTGCCTTTGATTGCCTGGTTCTTACTATGGCTGTTACTTTACAGAGAGGACCCCAAACTGCTCCACCTGTGTTGGCTCTTCCTATCAAATAAAAGGGCAATATGCAATTGACCATCACTCCAACACACAAGATGACCACCCCCATGTGGTCAAAGACGGCTGCCCCATGTGGATATAACAAGATGGCCAGCAGGGGAGGGCAGTTGTGGGTGATCAGGCCAGCAGGGGAGCACAGTTGGGAGGGACCAGACTTATAAGGGAGGGCAGTTAGGACATGCAGGCCTGCAGGGGAGGGCAGTGGGGATTACTAGACCTCTAAAAGAGGACAGTTGGGGGGGGGGACCAGGCCTGCAGGGGAGGGCAGTTTGAGGGGACAAGGCCCGCAGAGGAAGGAATTTGGGGGGACCAGGCCTGCAGGGGAAAGCAGTTGGTGGTATCAGGCTTGCAAGGGAGGGAAGTTGGGGGCAACTGAGCCAGCAGGGAAGGGCAGTTGGGAGGGACTAGGACTTAAGGGGAGGGCAATTGGGGAGGACAGTTAGGGGCAATTGGGCTGGTAGGGGAGTGGTTATGAGGTGATCAGGCTGGCAGCAAAAGCAGTTAGGGGAAATCAGGCAGGCAGGCAGGCAAGCAGTTGGGAGCCAGCAGTCAGGCATCCCTCGAGGGGTCCCAGATTGGAGAAGGTACAAGCTGGGCTGAGGGACATACATACCCCCATGCACAAATTTCGTGCAATGGCCCTCTAATACCGTATAAAAACCCTAGAGAAGCCTAGAAGTAGAGCCAGAACATTGATAAAGTGGTGGGGACACTGCTATGATGCTCAAATCCCCATATTGCTAGTATTTAGTAGTTTATAACCGTAGGCAAGTTATTTCATGAAAGTCTCAAATTTCTCATATGCAAAATAATTATGTACAAATATTGCTTAGCAAAAATCTTTGCTAATAATAATTGATCAAGGATTGTAACTTTTATTATTGCTCTGGTAGAAAAGGGCAGTAATAGCAAAATGGAGAAAACACATGACAGTAGCCCTTTTACTAATTATGGTTGATTCACTAATTTTTTTAAATTGATTTCAGGGAGGAAGGGAGAGGAAGAGAGAGAGACAAACATCATTGATGAGAGAGAATAATTGATCGGTTGCCTCTGGCATTTGCATGCCCCTTCTAGGGATGGAGCCCAAAACCTGGGAATGTGATATGACCAGGAAATAGAACTATGGCTTCCTGGTTCATGGGTCAATGGTCAACCATTGAGCCACACTAGCAGGGCTGATTCACTAATTTTTGAAAACTGCTTTCAGTTTATTCAATATAGACATAACAGCATTATGAAAATGTTAATTTACTATGTAAGGTGATGATGCTCTTCGAAAGGCTTGAAAATTGTTGTTTTTTTCAGGTCTTAAAGCTCATTTAGATCTCTAAATAAAGTATTGCCAATATATGCTGTATACAAGAGAACCACCTCAGAACAAAAAAACTCACACAGAATGAGAGTAAAAGGATGGAAAAAATTTTCCATGCAGATGGAGATGGAAAAAGGTAGGGTATATCTAACAAAGTAGACTTCAAAATGAAGGCTATCACAGAGACATTAAGGTCATTACATAATACTAAAGGGAATAATCCAACAAGATGATACAATCCTGATAAACATATGTGCACCCAATATAGAAGCACCTAAATATATTTTAAAAAAATCTTCTGGAGGATTTTAAGGGAGAGATCAACAGTAGTACAGTCATAGTAGATGACTTTAACACCCCGCTGACTTTAATGGATAGATCTTCCAGACAAAAAATTAACCAGGAAACAGTGACTCTAAATGACACACTGGGTCAGATGCATTTAATTGACATTTATAGAATATTTCACCCCAAAGTTGGAGAATACACATCTTTTCAAGTGCACATAGTCATTCTCAAAGCTAGACCACATGCTAGAACACAGAACAAGACTCTACAAGTTCAAGGAGATTGAAATCAGGTCAAGCATGTTCTCAGATCACAATAGAAGGAAATTAAAAATCAACTACAGTAAAAACACCTAAAAACATTTAAACACATGGAGGCTAAATAGCTTGTTATTAAACAATGAATGGGTTACCAGTGACATCAAGAAAGAAATCAAAAACTTTTGGAAACAAATGAAAATGAACATAAAACAACCCAAAATCTCTGGGACACAGCAAAAGCAGTCCTGAGAGGGAAGTTCATAGCACTAAAGGTCTACCTCAAAAAACATTTAAATTAATAATATTTAACCTTATAATTTAAAGAATTAAAAAAGAGAAAATAACCCTAACTGGTTTGGCTCAGTGGATAGAGTGTTGGCCTGTGGACTGAAAGGTCCCAGGTTCGATTCTGGTCAAGGGTATGTACCTTGGCTGCAGGCACATCCCCAGTAGGGGGTGCTCAGGAGGCAGCTTATTGATGTTTCTCTCTCATCGATGTTTCTAACTCTCTATCCCTCTCCCTTCCTCTCTGTAAAAAATCAATAAAATATATTTAAAAAATAGAGAAAATAAAAAAAATCCAGAGTAAGTAGAAGGAAAGAAATAATAAAGATTAGAGCAGAAATAAGAAATAAAACCAAGAGATGATTCTTTGCAAAAATAAATAAGATTGATGGAACCTTTAAACAGATTCAAGAAAGAGAGAGGACCCAAATAAATAAAATCAGAAAGGAAAGCAGTGAGGTAACAACTGATACCACAAAAATACAAAGGATTATTAAGAAAATACTATGAGCAGCTATATGACAACAAGCTGGACAATGTAGATGAAATGGACAAATTCCTAGGAAAATATAATCTTCTAAAACTAAATCAGGAAGAATCAGAACACCTGAATAGGCCAATAACAACTGATAAAATTGAAGCAGTAATAAAAAAATTAAAAAAAACTTCCAGCAAACAAAAGCCCTGGTTTGGATGGCTTCACAGGGGAGTTTTCACAAACATTTAAAGAACTAATACCTATCCTCAAACTCTTCCAAAAAATCCAAGAGAAAGGAACAACCTCTTTTTATGAGGCCAGGATTATATTAATTCCAAAACCAGACAAAGACAAAGAAAGAGAATTACAGGCCAATATCCCTGAAGAACATAGATGCTAAAATTCTCAACAAAATATTAGCAAATTGGATCCAGCAATATATTAAAAAGATCATACATCATGACTAAGTAGGATGCAAGGCTAGTATAATATTTGCAAATCAATAAACAAAATACATCATATAAAGAGATTGAAAGACAAAAATCACATGATCATATCAATAGACACACACACAAAAAAAAAAATTTGACAAAATCCAACACCCATTTTTGATAAAAACTCTCAGCAAAGTGGGAAGAGAGGGATCATACCTCAGCATAATTAAAGCATATATGACAAACATACAGCCAACATCATATTCAATGGGCAAAAACTAAAACCATTTCCCCTAGGAACAGGAACAAGACAGGGATGCCCACTCTCACCACCCTTGATGCATACTCCATGGACACAGACAACGAAAGAACTTGCGTCCATGGGTTATACATACAGATTCCCTTTCATTCATTCATTCACTCTTTAAATATTTATGAAATGTCTTCCATGTTATAGACACTGTTCTAGGCACTTAACGCACATTAGTGAAGAAACAGAATACTTCTTGTATCTATTAAAATTTATTCTCAGTTATTCTCTGTAATTTTGCCTTTAGATATTACATTCAAAATATCTAATGTTTGAGGAGGGAAAAAGCCTTTTAAAAATATTAACCTGTTCACAATTCATTTATTATAATACTAGAGGCCCGGTGCACAGACTCATGTGCTGGTAGGATCCCTCAGCCTAGCCTTCACCCTCTTACAATCCCTCAGGGGATGTTGGAGAGCCAGTTTTTGTCCAATACCTGTAGGCCAGGCTGAGGGACCCTACCAGTACATGAATCCAAGCACTGGGACTCTAGTATGCATATAAGATCTTTGGTTAATTTCTTCCTGTCCTTCTCCTTCCTCCCTCCCCCTTTCCCTCTGAGATTCATCAGTCTATTCCATGTTTCAATGCCTGTGGTTTTCACTCCTGAGTTGAGCATCTGCCCCCTGGTGCTCAGTATGCATCATAGCTAACAGATGGTCCGATGGTCACTTGGGCTTTTATATATATAGACTAGTGGCCCAGTGCATGAAATTCGTGTATGTGGGGGTGGGGGTGGTGTCCTTCAGCCTGGCCTGCACCCTCTTCAATCTGGGACCCCTCAGGAGATGTCCAACTGGCAGTTTAGGCCCAATCCCTCTCACAATCTTGGACTACTGGCTCCTAACCACTCACATGCCTGCCTGCTGATCGTCCCTAACCACTCCGCTTGCTGGCCTGCTCACCCCCAACTGCCTGCCACTTGCCAGCCTAATCATCCCCAATTGTCCCCCCTGCTGGCCTGTTCCCCCCAACTGCCCACCCTTGCTGGCCTGATTGCCCCAACTGCCCTCCCTTGCAGCCTCATGGCTCCCAACTGCCCTCCCCAGCCAACCTCATGGCCCCCACTGCCCTCCCCAGCTGGCCTCATGGCCCCCAATTGCCCTCCCTGGCCAGTCTCCCAGAAGGTCTCCTGGTCTAATTAGCATATTTCCCTTTTATTAGTATATGTTATAGTCTCAGGGCTTCACACCCCTCTGCACTGACTGCCCCATTCTCCTTGCTATTTATGGTTGCCAGCTGAGGCCCTATTATTATCAGGGCCAAACATGAGAAATTAAAGGATTATCACTCTTACAAATTCCTTAGAAGTTTTAGCTCTGTGGATTGGCTTTCTAATCCAATATGTTTAGTAAGTTTCTCTCTCCCATGAGACTCTTTCTATTCTACCAAAAACAATGTCTACAAATCCATATTTCTTTTCCCCATTACCTTAGCACACCTGAACTTGAGGTGGTTACGGATACATATAACTGAGACCTTCATTCACTAGGATCAGTGGGGAGGAAGCTGTTTTGAGGGTGGGCTTGGCAGGCAGAAAGTATTTTGACAGGAGTACTTGGGTCAAGTTAAAGAGAAAGAATTCTGATGTCAAATGTGGAGTCACAGATGGCTGAGGCATATTTAAGGAATAGCAAGAAATTCACTTAGATCAGAACCTTATTCACATTTTTAGTGCTCTGTAATGAAATTAGAAATTATCACATGTGGATCTTAGCTAATAGGCTGCAATTTTTGTCACTGTGGCTTTTGTGTATTTATGAGCTTAACTTATCTGAAACACAAAGCTGCTAAAATTATTCTTTATGCAGAAAGAGGCATAATATTATTATTGTTGGAAAACTTTCCTGCTGTGCTTATAATACTCTTGTTGACTACCCTCGGGAAGTTCATTATGATAAACTGATTAAGTTTGAGAACTCCTTGGTGCATAAATGAGAACCACTGCTGAATAAAGATATTCCCTACTTTCTTTCATAAGGGAGCATTTTTGCCTACACATCTGTTAAAAAGATGTTCATGACTTGTACAAAGAAAGCATTCTTTTTAAAAACTCTCCTATATTAGCTGAAAGGTAGGTTCTTTCTCTCAGGTAACTTCTATAAATTAAAAAACAAATAAAAAATATCTAATTACAATTATACCTAGTAGATCATAGTTCTCAAATGAGCCATTTTTGGAAAGTTTTTAAGCAGTGTCTGGCTTCTTAATAATGATAATTGGTTATCAGTGATCTTTGTCAGAGATTTAAAAGGATCTCTGTCTCTATCAGAAAGGGAAAACTGGAGGCTCAGGGGACTTACCATTGTTAAATTAGCCAAGGAGACTATTTGCCTGAGGTCTCTGGCTCTAAGGCCTTGTCGGCCTACAGAAATAATCCAAAATCCAAGTCTGTCAATGCCTCAGTTACTAAATCAAAAGGCGAAGGACAACCAATCACAAACAGCCAACTGGGCTTTAAGCTACAATCAAATAATTCCCTGGCTTTTCTCCTGCACTTTCTCTGTGTGCCCTTTCCCTAGCTCTTGGTGGAGGAACTCTCCTAACCATTTCCAATGTGGTAGTGACCTGTTCAAATTAATTTTTGCTGTTAAGTTTTTAAATGTTATCTTTTAACACTGGTATGTTTGTTTTTGCCAATAAATGTTTTAAAGTGTTTATAACTCATTAGGTTTAGCCTATCTTTTGTTGGATAGTAGGAGCATTTAGAAGATTGGGCTGGATCTCTGCATGGCATCAACTGGATTAAACTGAGCAGCTGCCCAGTTTCCACAGGCTCTGTGCTTTCTTTCCTCCATGACCATCTACCTGGCCCTCTATTCCTTTACGGTTCCTTCCAGTCCTCCATACACATTTGCACTTGTTTTTTTGATTTTTGGGGGGGTCTGATATTTATCTTGAAATTTTATTGTTTAACTTTTTTTTGCAATTTAAACCAGTAAAGTTAAATGTTGTCTTCCTCATGTTTTACAAGCAAACAAGTATCAAGTTAAGATAAAGACTTTGTAGGATTTAGACTCAAAGACTTGTAAGGACTACCCCACCCTATTCCGTGCTTGGTGCTTAGCTTAAACCTTCCTCTGAGAATTCTTACACACTCATGAGGAACTATGAGGCAGTCTCCAAGAGTGCATATGTATTTGCTGATTACATATAACTAAAAAGAGAAAACACATCCTTTTCACTCAATTCCGTAATGCCACTAACAACAACAACAAAAAAGTCCAATGAAAACCAATAGTTTTTTGCTATAAATCAAAAAGATAAAAGAGGAAACACCTTAGAAAACCACAATCTCATTTTTTCTTTATAAATTTTTTTCATCATTATAACATGACTTTGATGGTGGGACTTGAGTAGGTCTTAATTTCAGTCTTGATATTATACTAGTAATTCAAGGTTTACTGAATGCTCTTTATATTCAGTTTTCATCAGTAAAGTGGGACTAATCATGCCTAAGCCATAGATTGCTATGAAGTTTGCAGGAAATATATGCAGAAGCTGAGCACAGAGGAAGTGATTAATAGGTACCATGTTATTATGATTTGAGCTAAACATCTGCATCTAGCCTCTAACTTCTATTGACAGAAACAGCTGCCAAAACTTGATTTGGACACATTGCAATGTTAAATTATAACTGCTGATTATTAACCCCAACCTTACATGAACCCAACCATATGCCCTCTCTACACCTATGCTCATAAAGGAGCACAGCTAGAAAGAGAAAAAAGAATCATATAACTGGGCAGATTTCACTATATATTTGGGTTATTAAATTTATATAGGTGTGGAGCACTATCTGGTTACAATGTCTAGTAATCCTACCCTTGTTTTCTCTTCAGATTGTTCTTCTATAGAGATTAATTTATTAACTTCTCACTTTTCAAATCTCCATCTTTGATTTCCCTTGTTTACAGCTGATATTCATGCATTATGCTCCTTCGACAAAAGACAATGAGCTGCTCATATTCCCATCAATAAATCTATAGGGCATATGTCCTTTCTGCCATCTCCTTTGCTCCAGTATAGAAAGTGTCACTTCTCCCAGCACACACTATTTGCCCTGTTGCATCTTAGCTTGTCCTACATTCTCAAGAACCTTGATCCTCAGATATTCTCTATATTCTCACCATTCTCTCTCTCTCTCTCTCTCTCTCTCTCTCTCTCTCTCTCTCTCTCTCTCTCTCTCTCTCTCTCTCCTAAATGTAACCTTTATACACACAAATATAAATCTTTCATCTTAAATGATATCTCTCAATGTCTCTCTTGACCTTGTATTCCCTTTCATCCACTGCCTCTATCCTGTTCCTATCCCATTTCAATTCAAAATTGCAGAAGTTAAGCCCACATGCTGTGTTCACTCCTTACATCCCAGCCATTCCTCAACCTATTGTCTCCTGTGGCTTCCACCCCCTGAAATAGCGTGTAGCAAGCAATCCAGCCAAAGCCCTCCATTTGGCCTAATTCAAAAGTTAATTTTTCTTTGTTTCTCAAATTTAATATGCATATAAATCACCTGAAGTGAAACCCAAGGTTCAGCTTTGCCAGCAAGGTTCTAGATGGTGCTAATACAGCTCATCTGTGTACCAATTCTTGAGCAGCAAGTGTGTCAGATCTTGTGATTTTGTAATTCTGTTCATTGTGTGTTCATTATTCTGTACAAGGTGAACTATTTGGGACCATGTTACCATTATTCAGCACTCTAGCTAGGCATACAGTAAGAATTTGGTAAACACTGACTTAACCCTACAAAATAATGCTCTTCAAGTTTAAATTAGAGTTGGAGGAAAACCCTTAGAAATTTATTTGCTGATTTTTGTGCCCTTTTTAACCCATATATGTTGCTATGCTGTATTTTCTACTCATATCTTTGTATATTTAACTCCCATAACTCTACCACTGGTGATGTTCTAAAATCAAATCCCAACACTTATTCAAAGACTTCCCAACTAATAAACCCCAGTGGCTTCTTCCTACTTGAGAAGAAGCAAGTATTTCTGCCACTCATGGGAATTTAATATATAGTACCTTGAATAAGTCAGTTGTCTTTTGTTTGTTTGTTGTGTATTTATCAGCTCCTCCCCTTAGTGGATAATAATGTCCTAGAGTTCAAGGACCATTATTATAATAACTAAGGGCCCCTAGTACATGAAATTCGTGCACTGGGGTGGAGGGGTCCCCTCAGCCCAGCCTGCCCCCTCTCACATACTGGGAGCCCTCAGGGAATGTCCTACTGATGGCTTAGGCCCGTTCCCCAGGGGGAGCAGGCCTAAGCCACAGTCTGGCCTCCCTTTATGGGAGGCAACCGGGCTGGTCAGGGAAACACCAGCCTCATCACCCCACTGCTGCAGCCACTGCCAGTCACCGCAGCCACCAAGGTGTTTTCAGCAACCCAGACTCCGGTTCCTTCACCATGAAAAAAATGACAACTTTCTTTAGGCATTTTCAAGATGTGTCTTTCATAGGATATGACATTTCTTTCCTTTTTTTATCCTCACCTTTTTTTATTCTCACCTGTTTCCGTTGATTTCTAGAGAGTGTGGAAGAGAAAGGGAAAGACAGAGAGAAACATCAAAGTGAGAGGAACACTTTGATTGGTTACCTTCGGCATGAGCCCTGACCTGGGCCCTAGCCAGGGAGGAACTTGCAACCTAGGTACATGCCCTTGATCAGAATATAACCCGGACCCTGTGGTTGGCAAACCTAGGCATTTCCACTGAGCCAAACTGCCTAGGGAAAGGATATGATATTTCTTAGCCCTCCAGCAGCAGACCTTTGTTTTTTTCTCCAGGAGTGTGGTGGAAGAACCCTAGATTACTTTTTTGGATTCTTATACCCAAGTTACTAAGAATATTACCAGTGGCATACAGGGAGCTTAGCCAATGAGCTGTCAGAAAAGGTGTTTCCTCTACAGTTCACATCTATCTCTTCTGATCTCCAGCTCCACCCCTGCCAAGGCTTAAAGCCTCTGGCCCTAAGTGGGGGACCCCCAGTTAGCTGTGATTGCCCTGCTCCGAGGATGGGGCCCTGGGCGGTTGACCCCCAGCACACACAATCACCCTGCTCTGCCCTTTGGCTGCAAGCCTCTGTTTGAGGCTTGGGCCCTGGGCGGGGAATCCCCAGTGCATAGGATCACCCTGCTCCACCCCAGGCCAAGGCCACAAGCCTCTGGCTGGTGCTCTGAGGATGGGGCCCTGAGTGGTTGACCCTCAGCAGGTGCGATCACCCTGCTGCCTCTGTTTGAGGCTTGGGCCCTGGGCAGGGGGACCCTCAGCATGGTCAACCACCCTGCTCTGCCCCTGCTCCACCCACGGCCAAAGTGCAAGCCTCTGGCCAATGCTCCAAGGATGGGACCCTGAGCGGTTGACCCCCGGCACTCACGATCGCCCTGCTCTGACCCCATCCAAGGCTGCAAGCCTCTGGCTGATGCTCTGAGGCTGGGGCCCTGGGCAGCTGAAGTCCAGTGCGGGTGTCCACACCACCCCACCCCGCCCTCCCATGCGCCACTCAGCCCCCTTCCCTGCTCCTGATTGGCTGGTATCGTAGCAAAGGTACGATCAAATTTGCATGTTTCTCTTTTATTAGGACGGTAACAATTTACTAAATATGACAATTATATTATGTAAATTATTTAATTTACATAAATAATTTATGACCTTTGGAATAATTCCTCTTACAATGTTTATTTTGCCTATTTTATAAAGAATGAAATTGTGGTCCTCAGGTCACCTGCAATAAGAGAGAGAGTGTGAGCATAAAATCAATGTCCCTTCCATCATGATATCTTTTCCTATCACGCCGTGTGTCCTTCCTCCTACATACTGATATCTAGCACCTAGCAAAACTCTCTCACATTATAAGGGTGTAATAACTCTTAGCAAAATATCCTGGCTTACATCCTCTTTACAACCTGAACCAGAAAGAGACTAAAATAATAGAGATCCTCACATAGATAACTTTTCTCAGAGTTATCTATGCTAAACAGTGCATGACATCTAAAAACCACTGATATTTTATCTTATCTTTTTGCAATTTAGACAGTGGTAAAAAAGACTCATATCATTCTTTTGGAAAAACATATAGTGAAAGTGATCATGTTTACTCATTTTCATGGCAGTGTTTGGAGAATATTTACTGTTTGATAGGATAGTAAAATCTTAGAGGAATTTAGAAATAAACATACATAAATCATTTTCTCCCTAAGAATTCCATAAATTTTGCTTTTAGGAATAAAAGAAACACTCTGAAATAAGGGACAACATGAGGGGGGGGAATCATTTCTCCTCAGATGGGTAGGAATTCAATTTAGACCCCAAAATGGGGGATGGAGGTGGAAACTACTCACTGTACTTTTTTTAAACATATATATATATTGATTTCAGAGAGGAAGGGAGAAGAGAGAGAGATAGAAACATCAATGATGAGAGAGAATCACTGATTGGCTGCCTCCTGCACACACCCCCACTGGGGACTGATTCAGCAATCTGGGCATGTGCCCTTGACCTGAATTGAACCCAGAACCTTTCAGTCCGCAGGCCAACACACTATCCACTTAGCCAAACCAGCCAGGGCTCACTGTACCTTTTAATCCCTTCTGAGTATTATAAGGCTTTAGTTAGCGGGACAGCTAAACCCTCACACCTCTCAGCAAACTCTGAGATTAAGCACAAATATATTCCACCCAGCTATACAAAGGAGAACAGGCCTGTCTTAAAAGTCTACCAGTCAGCACACCCTAGAAGAGACATGGGAATTAACTGCTAAAATCAGACTGGATTGAGAGACAAAAAAAATTAAAAAGAAACTTCTGAACATTTCAAAGTGATAAATCATACCCAGACAAGTTCCCAAGCTGGAGGATGTCTTAACAATAAAACTAAAGAAGCATCAGTTTCTGGTAAACAGGCCTTCCCTCCCAGGGCAGCTACAGACAGAACAGGGAGGGCCCTCAGAAGAGACCACCGAATAGGTTCATGTTTCTTCCAGATGTAATTTTTGCTTCCCAGGAGTGACATCTTGGCATAAATAACTCCATAATCAATACTCAAGGGACTTCACTGAGTATTTCTGTTTGGTTTTGTTGGTGTATTTCTTTCTTCCTCTTTCTGAAATCACCCTGTCAATTTACTTTGTCTAAACTGACTCATAAAAATAAAGCTGAGCTATCTAGCAGTGATGACAAAAAATACCAGGGCCCACATGGTGAGATATACCTTTTCTCATAGTAGACACATAATTTTATTGAAGTAAAATGGGGTTATTGTCTTGAGATTCTTTCATTAAATAAAGCAGACTGCATACAAAAAGATGACAAGGAAAACTAAATATTCTCAATTGTTCTTGACATTTGTATACCATGAATAGTTTTAAAACATTTTCATGTAAATGATCTAAAGGTCTCAATGGTAGTTTCTAGTTCTGGTACCCTCCCCCTATCTCTCAAGCCTCTGGCTAAATTTAATATTTTCTTTATCTCCTTCTTTTCTTCTATCCGGTCTTTTTCCAGAGTCAATAAGTATGAGGGAAATAGTTTGTCAAAAAGCCAGTAGCAGTATGTAGAAAAATGGCAAACTGAATAATGCAGAAATGGGATAGTTTGCCCTTTGCCAAAATTTCACTTATGTTTCTAAAAAGGAGCAAGTTCAGGAACAAATGCTAAATCAACTGGTGATAGTTTTAATGAAAGATTCTCTCTCAATTTATTCAGGTGATTAAAGTTCTGTCACTGAAGATTTTATTAAAGACTAGAGGCCCAATGCACAAAGATTCTTGCAAGAATGGGCCTTCTTTCCCCTGGCTGTCGGCACCATCTTTGTTCTGGCGCGGAGCCGCCTTTCCTCCTTCCCAAGCTGCCAAGAAGCCCAGTGTGGCTAGTGCAGTGCGGAATACCTATGCCATCACCATGGCGATGACACAAGCATTCTGCCCCGCCCTGGCCGATCAGCGTCTGTATATGCAAATTAACCCACCATCTTTGTTGGGTTGATTTGCATACTCGCTCCTGATTGGTTGATAGACACCACAAAGATATGGTCAATTTGCATCTTACTCTTTTATGAGTGTAGATTATTAAAATACACCTGGATTGGGTGGAGAAGGTAAGGAGAAAGGTAGAGGAGGGGAGAAAAAATGTGAGTAACTGAAGAGGTGATTAATTGCTAATCTTGTTACACCTAAAGTCAGAGTAGCATCATGGGAATATTGAATCACTGCTCATCTCTTTTCTTACCCAGTGACCTAATGTCAGTGTATTCCCATGGCCCCTTGCACTCCTGTTTGCTGTACCATCTAGGATGCCTCACGGCCAAATTTTCCATGCTGTTTTTGATGAAGATGTGACTAACCCTAATCTTTGCTTAGAAAAACAAAGCACTAAACTGTAACCTGCCAAGGAAGATGTTATCCAGCCACATGAGTCATTCAAGAAATTATATTTTATATTTGCAGTGTTCAATGAACTGACTCTGAATTCTTTTTAAAGATTACACTAGCTAACTCAGTCATGAAAATGGCCAATGAGAGCATCCCATTTCCAACTCTACTTCTATGTGTTAAACTTACATGGAAATTCTATATATGCTTTTAGGTTAAAAAGGTACATGAAGAACTTGCCTCTAAATAAATTCTGGCTCTGCAGAAGCAGGAAAAAATCACTCATTGTAGCTGACTTCAAATTCTAAATGGAAAAATGCTTATTGACATCTACGGTTTGAACTATAGATAGTTAATGCTGACTTAATATCAAGTTTTAGAGATTTGATTCACTTTTGCTTTGATAAATATCAAGATCCACAGGACTTAAAGTATTAGTGTTTTCTGATTGTCCTCAAAGAATTATTGAGCAAAAGCTTATAATAAACCTCCTGGTGAATATATCAATAGACTTATAGCCTTGGATTCTACCTTTTTTCATAGATGCTATTTCCTGTGATAGTTCAAGTTCTCCAATTTTTGACCACTATTATTAAAGTTTCAACAATTTGGAATATCTCCCTGAATATGTAAGATTTTTATTTATTTTAAATTGTTTACCATTGTTTTTTGAATATTATGACTTAAAAGCTCTAAGGGTTGATGGCGATCAAGACAGAAATGCAACATTTCATCCCTCATCCTAGGGATCATTTTGAGATTTTATTTTAATTACTGACCCAAACATCTCAGAGGCTAGAAAATATTAACTTGAAAAAAACTGTAAAAATTATTCCTCCTTCTAGAACAAAACACATGAAACCCAAGTAGTTTGATTTTATAAAGCCTCAGATGACTCCATAATTGCTCACAAATTACTATTAGAAATTTAAAATATAGCTTTGGGAGTAAGCATAACTTTTCTAACATTCTGACTTCATATGAGATTTCATTCCTGAAGAGCTAGAGTCAGGGATATTCTATGTGTCATTGAAGAAAGAGAATGTGCCCATGTGCCACTAGTGGCTCATCCCTTTGCAGAGTTCTGCATCTGTAAGAAGGTCACATCACAGTTTGAGGAGCAGAGTGAGGACAGTTTTCCCTGAATGACAGAAGGAGCACTGCATCACTGAAATTAAGTAGGCAGTGGTCTTTGATATTTCATACTTTCTTGTGTTTATAAGTGTAATAAAACACACAACTAGACAAGCCCAGCAATAAAACAGCAGATGGATGATAGTGGGGCATCCTGTCCACTAATTGATTCCCTCCTCCCTTGAACCCCACCACATGATCCAATATATATATGGGATGCGGCTGTATCTTATGATTTTAATATATATTCACACACACACACACACTCACACTGAAAAGCTAGATTATTATTACGATCTCTGAATACCTAATAATCTGGCCACTCAGTGTATTTCCTATATAATTTATAGGCTAATATGCAAATTGTCCCCTTGACCAGGAGTTCAACCTGCAGGCAGGCTGGCCAACCACCTGTGTCTCCTGCCCCTGGCCAGGCTGGCTGGACCCCCACCCATGCACAAATTCATGCGCTGGACCTCAAATATATTTATAAAAGATTCATGCAATAGGCCTTTCTTCCCTTGGTTTTCAGCAAGCACCAGTTTTCCTCTGGTACCCAGGACCCAAGCCTTTGCTCGGGCCAGAGTCTGCCATCTTTGCCTTTGCTACATTGGAGTGCCGCTCCTGTATATCTCTTCGCCTCTCTGCCTTCGCTCTCATAGCAGGTGATTTGCCCTACCTGGCCACTCTGCACCTGGAGCAGCGGGGTGGCCACCCATCTTTGTCTTTCTAATTTGCATATTCCCTCTTGATTGGCTGGTGAGCATAGCAGAATGATGGTCAATTTGCATGTTTTCCTTTTATTAGTGTAGATAAAAGAGTGGCCAGATTATTACACATTCAGAGATCATAATAATCTGGCCACTCAGTGTGTGTGTATGTGTGTGTGTGTGTGAGTGTGTGTGTGTGTATCTCCTATCTAATAAAAGAGTAATACGCAAATTGACCATATCTCCAATCAAGCCACACTCACAGCCACACTCACCAGCCAATCAGGAGAAAATTATGCAAATAAACCCAAAACCAAGATGGCTGCTGCTACTGAGAGCAGGAGGGAGGCTTGGATTTCCCCAGCAACAGAGAAAGCCAAGCTTTCCACCTGCTGTTGCCAGCCTAGGCCTCCACTCAATGCTACAAAGTTTCAATTATAGAAGATACATAATCCCAACAAAAATGGTGGCAGCCACCGAGCTGGAGAGAGAAGAGGCTAGGGTTGCCAGAGTGAAGGAGGAAGCCAAGCTTCTGCGGCCCTAACCTAGACCTCCACTCCAGGCTACAAAGTTTCAATTGTAGAACATAAATTAATCTCAGATCCCAGGGCCTTCACTTGGGTCGCTGGGAGGTGTGGCTGGCCTACAAACCACCATAGGTCCCTCTCTCAGGCCACCTCACATCCCAAGAGAACCCCCACCTGATCCAGGACATCCTTCAGGGCAAACGAACCAGTCCCCACCCATGCACCAGGCCTCTATCCTATCTAATAAAAGAGTAATTTGCAGATTGACCATTACTCCAACACATAAGAGGGCTTCCCCCATGTGGTCAAGGATCCTGCCCCCATGTGGACATAAGATGGCTACTGCTGAAAGCCAATCAGTATTTTAATAATAGAAAGCTGTGGACAGGGAGTTAGGAGAGCTGGTCAACCTTGATTGCACTGAGGGGTTCGAGCTGGTTACTGGGATGATGATGGTTGAAGCAGCCCCCACCTGTTAGTCCTAAAAAGATCTACTGATTGACTTTTACTGGTGTTTCTGGCCTATGGGATATGGCTGTATCTTATGATTTTAATCTTAATAAAAGGAGTGGTGAAGCCAGAGCGAGGGGAAGTTCTACCACTAGAGTTGAACTACCGCCTGGCCCCATTTTCCAAATTAATATTTTTCTGAATCTCTTTATTCATTTGCCTGTGGCTTTCTCCAGAAACTGGAACCCTGAACCAGGGACCCTGAATCACGCGGGATGTGAAAGAGGTTCCCACATTTTGGTGCCCACTCAGGGATGCCACAGGCCACCACAAATTGGCCAGCAGGGGAGGACAGTGGGAGGTTTCAGGCCTGCAAGGGAGGGCAGTTGTGGGCATCAAGCCAGCAGGGGAGGGCATTTGGGAGGGATCAGGCCTGCAAGGGAGGGTAGTTGGGGGCAATCACACCTGCAGGAGAGGGCAGTTAGGGGTGACCAGGCTGGCAGAGGAGGGAAGTTGGGGGCAAACAGGCTGGCAGGGGAGCAGTTAAACATCAATTAGGCTGGCAGGGTAGTGGTTAGGAGGTGATCAAGCTGACAGGCAGAAGCAGTTAGGGGCAATCAGGAAGGCAGGCAGGTGAGCAGTTTGGAGCCAGCAGTCCCGGATTGTGAGAAGGATGCCTGATAGGATCGGGCCTAAATGGGCAGTCGGATATCCCTCAAGGGGTCCCAGATTAGAGAGGGTGCAGGCTAGGCTGAGGGACACCCTCCTATCCCCTCCCCCTCCCCCCCTGCATGAATTTCGTGCACTGGGCCTCTAGTACATATGTAAAATACAGAATATAAAACAATATAGAGCAGCCAGCATCATTCATTGTAATGTAGACTTCAATTGAGGTCACCTTATCTTTTAGTTTAAATAAAATTAGACTGATTTCCTCACCTTGTATCCTGACCTTCAATGATTTCTGTGAGTTTGGTGGGGTGACTTACATAAGTAAGCTAAAAATTCCAATATTAATAGAAATCTTAAACTAATTCAGGTCCCATTCATTTCTCTCTTCTGCTTTGTAGCAGTCTAAGAGAGGAAATCACCTCTTTTCCTTGACTTGTCCTCCAAAGCATGCATACACATATTTACATGGTTAACAGACTTCAGTGGAAGTTTGTAACAACAAAGTGGGATGCATTATGCAGTGAGGCAACACATTTAAAAATTCATCCATTCAACAAACATGTAATGAGTACCTAGTGCAAGCCAGACACTGTTCTATAGTATGAAAATGTCGCATTAAATGAAGTACAAATATCTGCTCTTGTAGATCTCAAATCTTTATGGTAAGAGAGAGACTATAAACCAATACATGCATATGTAATGTACCAAACTGTTTATAAAAAATATAAAGCATGGTGAGGACAATGAGCGTGAGAAGGAACACAAGGTTATTTAATCAGGAGCCAAAGCTGGTCATGTTTGTGCTCAGTCTTGCTGGAAGTAAGAGCAGAAACAGCCCTGCCGAGCTCCTAACACAGGAACATGTCCAGGGAACCAGAAAGAGTCCCATGAGGCTAGAGAAAGGTGTCCAAGGAGAGAGAAGTAAGACAGATAAAGGGATCAACTAGCGCTAGGGGAGAGTTTTGGGCGGGATAGTGTCTGCTACAGAGCCTTCTCTGAATGCTTTAGGATATAGGAATCTGACATTTTCTGCTAGAAGATTCTTAATAACTAGACTATCTCCTGACTAGCAGCCTGTTTTCTCTTTTCAGCATTTTACATGTTTCTATTGTCCTCCCAGAGTTTCCTGGCTTTGGAGCAAATTCGTTCAGCACAGAAGCTGACCTGGCTGCATTTGGCTCACTGTTCTTAGCCTCAGCTGATCAAATTGGCAGTGTCCTTAAGAAAATGCTCTGGGGAGAATCAAGATGGCGGCATAGGTAAAACACCTATCTTGCCTTCATACTCAACAATTTTAATACTACAACTTAACAAAAGAACAAACACCTTCCAGAATCACCAAAAAGCTCGCCGAGTGAAAATTCCACAAATAAAAGTGAAGATAAGACACTGTGACTCAGAGGAGCAGCAGCGGATGGCGTTGAAAGATTTGCGCGCAGAGAGAGGTTTGGGGTGCAATCGGCGGAGAGGGCGGGTGGCTGAAAACCGGCCAGTTTTCTCAAACAGGGAGACAAAGACCTCCCACTGGACTGAATCTCCAGATCTGGCGAAGTCCAGGGAACCCACTATCATACGGGGTGAAAACTGGACAGAGGGAGGGCACACCGAAGCTCGGGCGCTGCTGGATCTGCCGGCTTGTGGAGAAGGCAGCTTACGCAAACAGCTCCACTGCGAGACAGCGCAGAGAGCGCTCTGCGACTTGCTTTCTCGTTCGGAAAACCATCAGTCTGCTTTGTTTTACGACCCTGGGTGAGACATTGGGAGTGTAGATTCATTTGGGGACAGTCTGAATTCCCCGGCAGCCGGTGGAGCTCAGCAGCTGCTCTCTCTCAGAGGTGCTGGCAGCCATTGCCCCCAGCACAGAGTCCCTGGGGCCGCAGAGGGCGGAGCTAACGCTGTCTGCTTGGCTGGGAGACTCCGCCCATCCAACCTGATCACAGCTGAACTTCACAGACAATTGGCCTGGAGGTCAACCCCTCCAAGTGCTAACAATGATTAACCTGGGCTTAACTTCAGCAAGACTGTGCAACCCATATCCACCTCAGGTAACTGGGGAGGCTGACCCA
Organism: Antrozous pallidus; assembly: GCA_027563665.1. Taxonomy (NCBI): domain Eukaryota; kingdom Metazoa; phylum Chordata; class Mammalia; order Chiroptera; family Vespertilionidae; genus Antrozous; species Antrozous pallidus. Next base: position 95,882,911 of record CM050511.1, on the reverse strand, counting down.
CTGTCCCTTGTAGGAAGTCTACCACACAAAGCTAATTGACCAACTCAGGGAAGCAGCCACCATGCAGAGACATGGAAAGAAATCAGATGTGAAAGAAATGGAGGGAAAAAAAAAAACGACTGGACATGGAATTCAAAACCACGGTTATAGGGCTTCTCAAGAGGCTCCTACAAAAGGTCGAGACCTATGAGGAAATAAGCAAGATCTTCAAGGAAATGAACGAGACCCTCAAGGATATGAACGAGACCTGCAAAGAAATGAACAAGACCAATGTGGAAATGATTGAGTCCTACAAGGAAATGAATGAGACCTACAAGGATATGAATGAGACTCTCAAGGAAAAAGGACCAACCAGAAATTAAGCATACACTGACTGATATAAAAAATATTATACAAAGACCTAAAAGTACTCTAGAGCACCCCAAGAACCAAATTAAAGATTTGAAATACAAAGAGGTAAAATCCACTCAGCTGAAAAAGCAAGAAACCAAAAGAATCCAAAAAATTGAAGATAGTGTAAGGGGCCTCTGGGAAAACCTCAAGCATACTAACATCCGAATTATAGGGGTGCCAGAAAAAGAGAGAGAGCAAGACAATGAAAACCTATTTGAAGAAATAGTGACCGAAAACTTCCCACACCTGATGAAAGAAATTGACTTAGGAGCCAAGAAACACACCGAACCCCAATATATAGGAACCCTAAGAGGACCACACCAAGGCACATCATAATTAAAATGCCAAGGGCAAAAGACAAAGAGAGAATATTAAAAGCAGCAATAGAAAAACAGTTGGTTACCTATAAGGGAGCACCCATACGATTGTCAGCGGCTTTCTCAACAGAAACGATGCAGGCCAGACGGGAGTGGCAAGAAATATGCAAAGTGATGAATAGCAAGAATCTACAACCAAGATTACTCTATCCAGCAAAGCTATCATTCAGAATTGAAGCTCAGATAAAGTGCTTCACAGATAAGAAAAAGCTAAAGGAGTTCATCACCTCCAAACCAATATTATATGAAGTGCTGAAAGATGTTCTTTAAGAAGAGGAAGAAAAACTAGATAAAAGTGTAAATTATGAACAACAAATACACATCTATCAACAAATGAATCTAAAAATCAAGTGAATTAATAAGCTGATGTACAGGATAAACTTGTGAATGTAACAGAATCATGTACTTAGAGAGGGAATGGACTGACAATTCTTGGGGAGAAAAGAGGTGTGGGAAGTGCAGCAAGAGACTGGACAAAAATCTGCAACTATGGGAGAGGACAGTGGAGGGAGGTGAGGATGGAAGGAGGGATGGGTACCAGGTGGAGGGGAGCTATAAGGGGGGAAAAAAGGAACAATGTAATTAATAAACTGAACAATAAAGATTTTAAAATAAATAACTAAATAAAATGACTGCTATGGAAACTTTACAAATTCAGAAAATCATTTTTTTCAATGCATTTATTGATCAAGTGCAGTCTTACAAGATTTAAAGTCACATGAGAGGTGTTTTGTGCTGTTTTCTGTTTGCTTTTTCTTAGATTAAAAAAAAAGATATTATAATCTAGCAGGTTGCCAAAAAAAAAAGCAGCTGGGAGAAATGAAGAACGATCTTCATCAAAGTTTGCAGGGGCAGAGAAAGGTGGGCTTGCCAAATGGACAAACCGTCAGAAAAGTTCTAAAGATTAGACAGTAGGAGAAGGTACAGACCAATGTTGATGGTTAGAACAATGGTTGAGAAAAGGATAGAAAGTATAATGGAGAAGATCTTAGACTGAAATCCTACTAGGGAAAAAATGGCTGCAAAGATAGAACCACCATCAAAGAATCTAGAGTTAGCAGATAGGAGGACTCTACCTTAAAAGCTTGGAAGGACAAGTACAAAATGTAATTATAGAGGAATCTGAACTAATGAACAGTGAATCAAAGAATGAATTCTGGCACTTGATGATAAGTATGTGACTTCAATGGAGGTATGGAAAGATTACATGCCTGGCATTGTGTTAAGTGTTACAGAAAGAGATATGAAAAAAGGTCTAGTCCTAGCTGGTTTGGCTCAGTGGATAGAGTGTCAGCCTGTGGACTGAGGTGTTCCAGGTTTGATTCCTGGCCAGGGCACATGCAAGGTTGTAAGCTCAATCCCCAGTGTGGGGCGTGCTGAAGGTGGCCAATCAATGATTCTCTCTCATCATTGATCTTTCCATCTCTCTCTTCCTCTCCCTTTCTCTCTGAAATATATATGTAAATATATATGTGTGTGTGTGTAAGTTCCTTATTTTTATCTTAACTTTTAGCTTGACTTAGAAGATAGATTTAAAATATTTATTATATTAAATGAAAATGTATGCTATTTAGAGGCACAAGGATATTATGGAAATATTAATAAAATGGGATTGTCTGTTGTGAAGTTGAGAAAATCTTCTTAGCAAATATTAAAGTTTTAGATCTAAAGTCACATAACAAATTACCAGAAAAATATGTATCATATTACCAGTTCCTCTGCTAAAATAAACAACTCGTAAGTAGAATTATTAAGGATGTCTTAGTATGGTTTTGAGGAAAAGCAACTTCTTTGTAATAAAAAGAGCACAGACCATCTACGGCATCAGATAAATAGTGATCCAGTTACAACCTCTCTGAGGGTTTTGCATATTTGTAAATCATGCAGTAGTTTCCACTGCACTCAGTAAATGTCATTCCCCATCTTCCAAAGCTTTAGGAAATGAGAGTAGTGATTTTTTTTATCCTGTTATGATATGTTCAGAAACTATTTATATGTGCAGATGTAGAAATAGGGGGGAAATTATCACACATTTGAAATAGTACTTCCTGGAGACCTTGTTAATATAATTCCTGTATAATTATAATAACTACCATTCCAGGAATGGAAACAAATGCACTTAATTCATTACTTGAAAAAAAATTAAGTAAAGATTTTGGGCTTCACAGGAAGAAAAGCACTTCTCAAATCAATATATGTGCTACTTTTGTTACCATAATAACTAAAATTTAATGTCTAGTCCAGCAGTTTATAGGAAGGCCAAATGCAAAAAGATAGACAATTGGTTTCCATAAAATTATACTGCTTAGCACAGTAATAGTTTCTGTTTAACGCAACATTTTTCAAAAAAAAAAGTGCTAATGTCCCAATATGGAAAAACAGAAATATTGGAAACTCTTTTCCTTGTAAACATTTTATAGATTAAATGACTCCAATGGTAGAAATAAAAGTTCTCTTCAGGTGAAGCACAGGATTAGTTATACAGAACAACTCCCTGTGAGTAGAATACTTTTCAGGAGAAAAAAATACAAAGAACATATGGAGCTATCCATAATGAAGGGGAATTTATTATACTGGGTGGGAAACAAAACTATTAATAAAAACATTTTAATTATTCCAAATGTATTTATTGAGCCTCTAATACAGTAGTTCTCAACCTTTCTAATGCTGCAACCCTTTAATACAGTTCCTCATGTTGTGGTGACCCTCAACCATAAAATTATTTTTGTTGCTACTTCATAGTTGTAATTTTGCTGCTATTATGAATAGTAATGTAAATATCTGTGTTTTCTGATGGTCTTAGGCTCTACAGCAGGGGTTTTCACAGGTTCAGAACCACTAGAAGTGTCGCCTAAGACCATCGGAAAACACAGATATTTACATTACTATTCATAACAGTAGCAAAATTACAACTATGAAGTAGCAACAAAAATAATTTTATGGTTGAGGGTCACCACAACATGAGGAAATGAATTAAAGGGTTGCGGCATTAGAAAGGTTGAAAACCACTGCTATGGTATATGCCAGACATTTTGCTATGTGGCAAACACAAAGACACAACAGTGACAATGGCAGATTGTATATTCCAAATATGACTGCAAAATAGTTCCCATTCTACATAATCTTCTTAAAATGTGAAGATGGCTAGCAAGGGACGGCCATTGGGAGGTTTCAGGCCTGCAAGGGAGGGCAGTTGTGGGCAATCAGGCCAGTAGAGGAGGGCAGTTTGGAGGGAGCAGGCCTGGAAGGAAGGGCAGTTGTGGGCAATCAGGCCAGCAGAGGAGAGCAATTGGGAAAGAGCAGTCCTGCAAGGAAGGGCATTTGGGGACTATCAGTCCTGCAGGGGAAGGCAGTTAGGGGTGACCAGGTCCACAGAGGAGGGGAGCTGGGGGCAAACAGTCTGGCAGGGGAGCAGTTGGACATCAATTAGGCTGGCAGGGTAGTGATTAGGGGGTGATCAGGCTGGCAGGTAGAGACAGTTAGGGGCAATCAGGGAGGCAAGCAGGTGAGCAGTTTGGAGCCAGTGGGCCTAAACGGGCAGTTGGACATCCCTTGAGGGGTCCTAGATTGGAGAGGATGCAGGCTGGGCTGAGGGACATCCTCCAACCTCTGTGCACAAATTTCATGCACTGGGCCTCTAGTTTTATATAATAAAATCCTAATATGCAAATCAACTGAATGGTAGAATAACTGGTCATTATGACATCCACTGACCACCAGGGGGCAGATACTCAATGCAGGAGCTGCCCCCTGGTGGTCAGAGTGCTCCAACAGGAGGGGAACGGCTCAGCCAGAAGCCGGGCTCATGGCTGGTCAGCACAGTAGGGGTGTCAGGAGCCTCTCCTGCCTTCTTGGAAGTGCTAAGGACCCCTTGGGGGATATCTTCCTACTGGTGGGGAGTGAGCCTGAACCAGCAGTCAGACATCCCTCAGAGAGGTTGCAGACTGACAGAGCATAGGCCAGCCTGAGGGACCTCCCCTCTAGTGCACAAATGTCATGCACCAGGCGTTAATTTTTAGATATTTGTGAGCACAATAAATGATTGTTGGAGCACTCTGACCACCAGGAGGCAGCTCCTGCATTGAGCATCTGCCCAATGATCATTGTATTAGGCTCTATGTTTTGGGGTGATTTGTTACACAGCAATAGCTAACTGGAACAGAGAGAAGTCAATAAGATTTGCATCCTTCCAAAGCTGACAGTGAATGACAAAATTTTAAAGAAGCAATTATGATAGAATGTGGAAGCTGTTCTAATAGGGGCAACACATTTGGAGAATGGATGGTGGTTTTCCCTAGCAAAATGCTTCTCTGAAGAAGTAACACCTAAGATGACATATGCAGATGAAAGAGAAATGAAAGCTGAATGTTTTAGAGATGAAAAGAAAGTATATCTCCTTAATAGTCCTTGTGGTGATAGAGGTAGGAAGCATGGGACCAAAAAAAAAAAAAAAAAAATGGGAGAATATGCAAAAGTTAAATGAAATCAGGTTAAGAAACTTTATCTTAAAATAAATGGAGATCCAAAGTCATCTTTTAATTAGCTAAGGATGTGATCAAGTTTTTAGAAATATTAACAACTGAAGGGAGGTAACACTATAAATTTGCAAACTAGTTACATAGTAACAGTGAGTCAATCACTCTTTATCTGCAGAGTTGCTCATCTTGGTTAATGGAAGCTCCATTCTTGTAAATGCTTAAACCAAAAACTTTGGAGACATCCCTGAGGATTTTTGTTTTGTTTGTTTCATTTATTTATTTATTTAGCCCTCTATCCAATCTACTTGCAAATTGTGCTTTATCTATCTACTTTCAAAATATATCTAAAATTTGACCATTCTTTTTTTTTCCACCTGCATTGCTACTATCCTGGTCAAAACCATTTTCTCTCACACATTTTATTGCAAACATTTCTAAAAGTTGCTTTCACTATTACATATGTCCCACATACCAAACAAGTCTATTCTCAGCACAGCAGTCAGAGCTGTTGCAAAGCCAAAATCACCTCAGCTCACTCCTCCGCTTAGAATCCTGGAGGGGCTCCCCATTTGACCAAGAGTAAAAGCCAGAATTCATACATGTACATAATCAGTTTTCCCTGTTTACTTTCTCCTCAGCCCTTCTCTCTGTTCATCTGTCCCTTTAGCCTTGAAAGCCATTCCACAGACATCTGCATGGCTAATTTCCTCAGCTCCTTCAAGTCTTTCATCAAATCTCACCTATTTAAAGCTGCAATTAGCAGCCTTCTCATTTATCATCCCTTAAACTCCCTTATTCTGTTTTCCTTTTCTCAAAGCTTATCTTACTCTATAATGTTTGTTTGTTTAGTCTAATGTTCATTTTCTATCTTCATTTCCACTTGCCCCCATTCTTGATAGCATATGAGATAATGGGAGCAGGAATTATTTGTTCAATGACTTAAGAAAAAGAAATTACCTCTAGAAGTATCTGGCACATAGTAGGCATTCAAGTATTTGTTGAATGAATGAACAGATGATAGGTGATAAAGATGGAGATATTCCCCCGATTCTTTGCACCATAAGTAATTCATCTCTTCTACTTTAACACAACTTCTGACATGTCCCTTTCTCTGCTTAAATTCTCCCATTGGGTTGGTTCTTTTTCTCTTCACTGTGACTGTCATTGGAATTTAAACAACTCTCAAAGACATCTTGGCTTTTTGGCCACACCAAATACTACACAGAACATTTTAAATATTAATACTCACACTATTCTAGTGAGGAAAATAGGAGTGACTAACCCAGGCATCAAAAATTTAAATGGCTTATTCAAGGTCACTTTTTCAATCAATACCTTAAAGAGCGGGATTTAATTTTAATATATTTCAAGGAATTAATAGGAAAATGAATGAAATTAAGAAGAAACAAGTGTTGAGTAGGACAAAAAACTATATTCCAAATACATATATATATATATATATATATATATATATATATATACACACACACACACTCTTCTGATACTTAGCAGAAGGATTGATAACCATTTCATATATTAAATAATAATTTTTCTTTCATTACTGTTGAGTGTCTATTATACATTTGTTGCATATGTTCTAGGCCCTGAGAATGTAGGAAGAACCAAAACACATATGATTTGTTTGCTCATGAAAGTTAGAATCTAGCTTTTCCAATAATTAATGGAAACAACAATACATCTGTAAGTTACCTCTGCTATAAATGATACCAAGATCTTGCTCTTCCACTTCTTACTTTAGTTTTGGCTTCTTAGGAAAATAAAAGTAATTAGAGGAGATGCAGATACTTTGATTTTTTAAAAAATCTCTGAAGATTGTATTGATATTGTTATTTCTAGGATATTCCCCACATTTATCTTGAGCATTTGTCTGGACGCTGTCCTAAGTGTTGGAATTATTGGCAGTCAAGAACACATAGTTGTTGTCCCCATGGATAGCCCAACCTAATGAAAGTACATAGGTGATTTTCTGACTTAAGCAGGATCAATGAAAGACACTTCTTCAAAAAAAATGTTGTTAAATCCTAAGATTAAGTATTTTTCTGCCTTTCTCCCATTTTTCATTGCCATGAAAACCTTCCAAATATGGGAGATCAGGAGCTGGAAAAATTAAGGGTGAAGTCTTTATTGGGGCTCCTGTACTTTCCTATTATTCATGGTTCATTAATCATCTGAGTTGTGCTGGTTCAGAGTATCATCAACCATCCCAGAATTTTCAATATTTAATGTTGAAAATTGAAACTAAATTTGATATGTGCTTCTAATTCTCAGCCTCTACAAGTAAAATCTTAGGATTCATAGATAGTATACACCAGAAAGAGGAACGTTTATGTTCCTATCACAAGAATCACAGATATAAAATAGTGTGAGAATGCATTGTAAGAACAGAACAACAAATTAAAGAAAATAACATTTTTAAAACAAAAGGTCATTCAAGGCTAAAATACACTAAGTTCTTATTCTGCTTTAAACTAGAGTAGTGTTTCACAATTTGAGTAATACATGGGCACCTTTTATAGAACAATAAAATTCTGCCCTGGCCTGGGCAGTGTGGCTCAGTTGGTTGAATGTCTTCCCAATGCCAAAAGGTCCCAGGTGTGATGCCTGACTGGGGCACATGCTCAGACCGCAGGTTCCATCCCTGGTTGGGGTACATGTGTGAGGCACCTGATCCATGTTTCTCACACATTGATTTTTCTCTCTCTCCCTCACTCTTCCTCTCTCACAAAAATAAAAAGAACAATAGCCCTAACTGGTTTGCTCAGTGGATAGAACATCAGCCTGTGGACCAAAGGGTCTCAGGTTTTATTCCAGTCAAGGGCAAGTTACCTCACCTTAGTTGGAAGCTCCTCTACAGCCTGGGTCCTGGTCAGGGCCCTTGCAGGAGGCAATCAATTGATGTGTTTCTCTCACATTGATATTTCTCTCTGTCTTTTCCTTTCTTTTCCACTCTTTCTAAAAATCAATAAAAAAAATCCTTGGGTGAGGATTTAAAAAAAAGTTAAAGAAGGGAAATAGTACTAGATAAAAACCTGTGCTACAAAGAGGAATGAAGAACATAGAAAATAGTAATTATGTGAGTAGAAACTATTTTTTACTTCAATTTTTATCCATTAAAATATAAAAGTTTACTTGGAACGTATTTGATGTATATAGGTGTAAAATCCATTACAGCAATAATACAAAGGCCAGGTAGAGAGGGAAGTGAAAGTAGACATTTACTATATGTGAACTTGAATAATATCATATGAATATGGTTATTATATACTGAAGGTGTATTCTAAAATTATAAGATGCTAATAAACAGAATAGAAGAAAAACAGCAGTTTTATCTAATAAGCTAAGAAGATATATTAAATTTTAAAAGTAGGATGATACAAAAGGAGGAAGAAAAAAGAAGAAAAAGATAAAAATGATTAGATTTAAATCTTACCATATCAATAATCACCTTAAAGGTTCAGTTGATTTTCATTATTTTCGGATTCTGTATTTTAAAATTTGTCTACTCACTAACATTTATTTGTAACCTCCAAATCAATATTTTCTGCATTTTCTTGGTAATTCACGGCTTTGTACAAAGCGGCGAAAATGTAAGTGCAGAACATGCAAGTTCTCAGATGAAGTTAAATAATGCCATACTTTGTCTTCTTGTTTTAGCTATCATTATATAAACAAATGCTTTTTGTGGTCTACTTTGTGCCACATTTTTTTTCTTTTTTTCTGCTTTTTGTTGGTGATTTAACTATTTAAAACCTCCAAGCATAATATTTCTAAACACAAGAAGGCTGTGAGTTTGTTGGGTTAGCTTAATTTGGTCATGAACTATATTACTGATGACCATGAGTTCAATGTAAATCAAGGATATACACTGCCCAGCAGCCATCATGGCTCAGTGGTTGAGCATCGACCTATGAACCAGGAGGCCATGGTTTGATTCCCATCAAGGGTACATGCTGCAGTGGCCGATCCCTAGTGGGAAGGCGTTCAGGAGGCAGCCTATGAATGATTCTCATCATTGATGTTTCTATCTCTCTCTCTATCTTCTGCTCTGAAAATTATATATATATATATATATATATATATATATATATATATATATATGTGTGTGTGTGTGTGTGTGTGTGTGTGTGTGTGTGTGTGTGTACATACATATATATTTATATTTAAAAGCATGTCTTTAAAAGAAACACATAAGACAAGGTTATAAATTAATTAGCAGACAAAGCAGTTATGGATAGAAACTCTAGGATTCTAAATATATTTTCCCAAGGAACAATGCTTAGATATTCACTAATTCAGTAATTGTAGGAACTTCATAATGTAACTATTTCATTTGTCAACAATCAACTATAAAAGTTCTTAATAACCCAGTCAAATGACAGAGATTGTCAAGATTGGATGAAATAGCAAAACCCAAGCTAACTTGCCTACAGGAAACTTTTTTTCTCAATCTTTACCTGAGGACATGCTGAGAGAGAGAGAGAGAGAGAGAGAGAGAGAGAGAGAGAGAGAGAGAGAGAGAGAGAGAGAGAACATTGATGAGATAGAAACATTGACTGATTGCCTTCTGTACATGCCCCGATGGGGGATCAAACCTGCAACCCAGTATGTGCCATGACTGGGAATTGAACCAGCAACATTTTTGTGACACTCAACCAACTGAGCCATAAGAAACTGGCTAGGCAAAAAAAACCAAAAAACATTAAACAGTATAATGACACAGACCCATGCATATACGGTCAATTAATCTAAAACAAAGGAGGCAAGACGTCACATGGTTAAGTGTGTGCATTTTATCTTATGTCAATTACACTACAATAAAATGATTTCTAAAATTAATATAAAGTAATTACAGTAATTGCATTTTAAACTTATTTACAGTTTATTATATTACCAGAGGCCCGATGCACAAAATCCATGCAAGGGGCTTACCCCCTGCTGCCGCTGTGGCCTCCTCTGCCTTGGCTGGTGCAGCTTCATCTGGAAGGTAGTCCAGAAAGTCGTCCAGGAGGACATCCAGAAGGATGTCTGGTCTAATTAGCATATTATGCTTTTGTTATTATAGATAGAAATCATTCTATGTGAAACACATAAAAGCCTTACCACAACCCCATGAAGCAGAAAAGTTGCAAATCCCATTTTCTGGATGACAAAATTGAGACACAGAGAAGTTAACTAAATTTTGCCAAAGTCACACTTCCAGTAAGTAGCACAACTGAAGTTTGATGCCAGGCTGACTGGCTCCACACGGTTCATGTACTTGTCCACTCTGCTACATTGGACGTGGAAAGGACTGCATTGCTAAGCAGCCACCAGGTCACGTGTCTAAAATCAATAAGGTCCTGGCTACTATGCACTTGTTTTCTGGGTTCAGAAAGCCTGCACCACCATGATCCTTGTGTTGGCTCGAATCATCCACCATTTTCTCTGAAGAGCCATTTTGTTTACCCCATGCAGGAGGATAACATTTTTATTTTTTATGGAGTCAATTCAGTATTACATTCAGAGTTGTTCTTTCCTAATTGGTACACAACAATTAGATTAGTAGTATATGACACTCAGGACAATCATGAAAATCATGGCAATCACAGATACCGAAAGTGCCAGCATTATTTGATTACAATAATGTAGTCATCCAGAGGATTTGAGCATGCTTGTGCTAGGATTTTAGTATCATCAACCTGAAAACAACATTTAAAATTAGGATATATAACTTGAGAGCTTGCAGAAATATTTCTACCCTCATGCTGACATCAATGCAATTCAGAGAAACCTTGAACTAGAAAAGGGAAGAGCTAAATAAGTTTCTTTTTCTTTTTTGTCAGTCCTTCACTCTGTATCTTGGCAGCCAAGTATGGTTTTCCACCTTTCCAGTCAAATGATCACATGAAAGCCATCTTCCTTTACAACCATGGATAATTTTGTTTCTAGTATTATTCATAGATGTTTCTTTTTAAAATAAAATATACAAATGAAAATGTTTTCATATATTTTTTAAGAATTTCCTACTTAAACTGACCCCATTTTATATAATATTCCAGTTTGTTGTACTCTATGTATAGCCACCTGCACAATTTTTCTAGCTGTGTGCTCTTGGGCAAATCACTCAACCTCTTCCTACCTTGGATTCCTCATGTGTGAAATGGATATAATAATAGGCCTGTCTCACAGGAGGATTCAAGAAGTCAAACCTGGTATGTGATAGAACAGCACCCGGCCATGTAAATTCTCAGTAAGTGTTAGCTTCTATGAGGGTAGGCTATTTTTCAAGGACCGTTCCCTAAGGATGTACTTTTCCCCCCTCCTCTTTGACAATCTATATCTTATTTTTCCTTTCCAAATTTAAGAATATTTTCTGTAGTCAAACCCAGTATGTTACTCTAATTCTTTAGCCACAAAAATTGACCAAAATTTACACAATGAAAGAGGAATGTGAAATTTAGTGTTTATCAAATCTAAAATTTAAAAATAATTTAGACAATAATGAAAGATTGTTTTTAAAATAAAAATATATTCATGCCATGTCATGTTAAATAAACTATAGACAACCCAAGCAGTAATATAGCTAGTAAGTGGAGCATATTTAAACCCCAAAATCTGACTTCAGAACATTTGCTACTAACACTATGATAGAAATGGTTGTCAAGATAATATGATTACAGTTGAAAGACTTAACATATAGAACCTTGTCCAGTGTCCTATTTTAATCTTTCAAGAATTCCTAGAAGATTATTGAGCATCATCTGCAGTAGAGAAATCAAGTGAGATGTCTCCCAAGTACTCAGAGAAAAATAATAATAATGTCATGCAAAAAAATCTTCTGCTAAATGTAACACAATGCTACCTGAAATTGAATGCCCATCGGAGCTATTTTAAGATTATTGCCTTATGGCTTGTGATCACTGCCCAAGCAAAAGATAAGGTCTACAGCTGACTTCTAAAAACCTAACAATAAATCAAGTTTCTGACCTAAAACTCCACATTATTAATTTTATGTATTTTTAAAACTCTTAATGGAGGTACTGAAATTCTGATGATGTATTTAAGTCCAGTTTGCAATTAGCTTGAAAAAATCCTCTTTGCTTGCCATAAATTTGATATTGTAATGTTCTCCTCAATGGTACATATTGTTTAGATCCATCCATAAAAGTGGCACACATAGTAGAAAATATTTATGTAATCTAATTATTATTTATATAACCAGACACAATCCTAAGAACTTTGCATATTTTAGTAACTCATTTATTCCTAAGAACTTTATTTAGTAAGTATTGTTATTATCACCATCTTATACATAATGAAACTGTGGCATTGAGAGTCTTAAGTATCTTCAAAACCACAAACTAGTACAAATCCTAAAGACTGGATCCAAACAAGATAGTCTGACCAAAAGCCCATGTCAGATGGTATGACATAATGGCTATAAACATTGGGTTATTCTAGAACACTGACATAATGGCTATAAACATGGGTTATTATAGAACACTAATAGAGTCAGTGTTATATCCACTCTTGGGCAACTCATCCCTAGAAAATAACTCATTCACTAAGCATTTATTGACTACCAGTTTCTCTAGGACTCTTCCAAGTTTGAGAATGCAATGATAAATAAGGCAGAAGAACTTGTAAAGAGAAGAGTGAATGATTAATTACAATAGATCGGTTAAATGGCAATGGGGAGAGTATAGAAAGGACTAAAGAGGATAAATGTGACTAAGTTGGTCTAGAAGCCCTCACTTGGGGGAAGGGAAAGGGGGGGAAATATTTGAGGAGGAGAAAATGGAGTGAACCCCTAAAAAGAGTCAACAATAATTTTTTTTAAAAAAACCCTATACTTACATCAAGGAAAAAATGGTGGATTAATAATGCTTTAAGAATATGAATCATTTTATTAATCAGGATCCCTGCCACACACATAGAAATGATAAATAGGGCACTTTAATGAAGAGACTATATGAGAATTGTAGGGCAGGGTCATTGGCACCAACTAGGGAAGGAGAAGCATTAGGGACTCCAACAGTCAGAAGCTGTTGTCATCTCTAATCTGGAGAGACAGATGTTGCTATCACAGGAAGCCAATAAGAGCTGCAATGGTGGGAGAGGGTCTTCCCCAGGAGGGGATGTGGCTACAGGAACACAAATACTATCAAACCACAGCCCAACACACGGATGGGAAAAATATACACTCTGACCTCACTCTTCTCCCACTCACCAATCTCTTGCTGGTGCCTCCACTGGCTGAACAGAGGAAAGGGAGTGTAGGCTCCAGAACTCTGTCACCCAGAGCAGGGTGGAAAAGTGTAACCGCGTAGCGATTTCTTTAATGTGACCTTTTCTTCTTTCTTTCCTTTTGATTTTAACTGGGCTCATCCAGCACCCTGGCTCACCTGCTTCCTTCTCCCTTGCATATCCACTCATTTAAGCATTAAGCCCTCAGGACAATGAAATTTTGATCAGCATCAAATAATCTTAGGGACAAAGCCTGAAGTCTGTTGACCACAGATACAGAGTTTCTTCAAATGAGAGATAATATCTAGGCCTCAGCTGTGTTCCAGCTTCAGCGGAGGGAATCAGTGAAAACAGACAAAGCTATGCCATGGCTGACATCAGGACCAGATGCACTGATCAATTACCCTTACCATAGCACCAACCAATCAATAGATACCGCCACCCTGACCATAGCCGTATAGCCCTAACTCCCTTAGTCACCATGATTAATGAGCGCCCCTCCCCCCACCTCTGTGTAACCCATCCCCTGGAGTCATTGAACTTTAGCTAAACTATCTCCCAAGTGGGCCACTACCTAAAAATAAACCCTTACTTTCTTTGCTGCAAACTCCTGTTCAACCCTTATTAGGCTTTGATACGTCAGGTAATGAGAGCCCTTTAGTCCAGTAACAAATGATTGGGTACTGATCTGAAGGATGAATGGAGAATAACACCTAATCATCGCTCAGGAGATAGTACTTGGTACTTCACCTCCAAGGAAAATAAAACCAGGTAGCAAGAGAAACCTATCTTTGGTAAAATGAAGACTTCTAGGAGAGCAACATAATTACTAAAATCAGCTCTATCAGCATGGAAATTACAGGGTTGTTTTTTATAAGATTATTAAATACTAGAGACCCGGTGCATGAAAATTTATGCACTGGACGGTGGGGTCCCTCAGCTCAGCCTGCCCCCTCTCACAGTCTGGGAGCCCTCAGGGGTGGGAGGTGACCTGGCAATCAGGGGAAGGTGATACCCCCATCACACCTCTGCTGCTGCCACTGTCAACAATGCAAGCCTTGGCTGTCCCTGGTTACCTGAACCTTGAGTGGCCCTGGATGGCTAGGCAGCCACCATCTGAGGCTTGCCTGTGCCTAGGGTCGGCCCTGGATAGCTAGGGGGTTGAGGGTGGGTCTGGCTGCACTGTATGCCTGCCACCCTTTCCCACCCTCACCCGCCGCAGGGCTGAAAGGAGTGGGGGACTACGGTGGGGGTGAGGACACTAGGCGCCGCCATCTTGTGGCTATGGGTACTGCCATCTTTGTGATGATGTGATTGTCAATTTGCATATTCCCTCTTTATTAGATAGGATGCATGATGATTGTGGTGGGGGGTAGCAGGGATGGAGGTGGAAGAGGGCATAGGGGGATAAATGGTGATGGGGAAATATAAGGTAAATTTTTTAAAAGATTGTTAAATACAAAATTCACATCACTTTAACCAGGATCAATTCTCTCTCTTCTAACACTTACTGACTTTTGAAATTTTTAATTAAGATGACCTATTCCCATCTACCAACAAAGGTTTTCATCAATTTGACCAACGAAGGTTATTAATTCTACTTCAAAGCATCCTTTCATCTATTTCTTTCTCTCTTTCCCCACTGCTACTGGTTAGTGCAAGTTTTTATTAACCAAGGCAACTCTTGGACCAGACAACAATGAACTCCAAGTCCCTGAAAGAATGTGCTGCTGCCTGCCCAGAGTCCCTAAATATGACATGAAATATATTCAGATTATGGCACCAGGAACTGCACAGAGAAAGATCCTTTACTGATTATGTTTTTCAGTTTGCAAGTGATTTGTAGTCATCTTAATTGTGCAAATTTGGCATTTAATTACCATTTATTCCTTTTGGCTTCTTTTCGGGAGCCCCATTAACTGAGGTGAGAATTTAGATGAATTTGATTCTGCTGAGTAAGGAAAACTGGCTTTGATATTTATGGAAAATTAGAGCATTCAGATAATTCTCTTAATAGGTGTTCATGTTGTCTCTGGTCATATTTAGTTTTTGAGTGTTTAGTTCTGCTGTCCTTACTGAACTTTCTTTTATATTGTTCTCAGTAAAGATTTAAATTGTGCAGTATTTCTTATTTGTTAATCTAACTTATTCAGTAAGTATGGGATAATGGGGCCAATTGTCAAAGTTGTTCCTGGGAATAAATAAGAGGGTAAGTGGTGGACAAGTAGCAAGTATAATATCTCTCTTTCTCTTCCCATTATACTGCAGAAAAACATTATTTTTTTTCTGTAATGTATTAATGGAACCAAAAAAAGTAGAGAAGGAACAATGGGAAAAAGAGAGTGAAGAAAGTGGTAACTAGAAAGCTATATCCATCTAATAAAAGAGTAATATGCAAATTTATCATACCTCCTATCAAGCCACGCCCACAAGTCAATCAGGAGCAAATAAACCCCAACTAAGATGGCTGCCACCATTGAGAGCAGGAGGGAGGCTTGGGTTTCCCCGGCAACAGAGGAAGGCAAGCTTTCCGCCTGCCATTGCCAGCCTAGGCCTCCACTCAATGCTATAAGGTTTCAATTATAGAAGATACAAAAATCCCAACAGAAATGGCAGCAGCCATGGAACTGGAGAGAGCAGAGGCTAAGGTTGCCTAGGCAATGGAGGAAGCTAAGCTTCTGCAACTCTGGCCAGCTTAGGCCTCCACTCCAGGCTACAATGATCAATTATAGAAGGTAAATGTTCCAACACAAATGGCTGCTGCCTGGGAGAGAGCAGAAGTCTTGGCTCCGCTCCAGGCTACAAAGTTTCCATTGTAGAACATAAAATAAATCCCAGATCCCAGGGCCTCTGCTTGGGTCGCTAGGGGGCATGACTGGCCTGCAAACCACCACAGGCCTCTCGTCCAGGCTGTCCCACACTCCAAGGGAACCCCAACCCTGATCAGGGACACCCTTCAGGGCAAACCAGCTGATCCCACCCATGCACCAGGCCTCTATCCTATCTAATAAAAGAGTAATATGCAGATTGACCATCACTCCAACACACAAGAGGGCTGCCCCCATGTGGTCAAAGATTCTGCCCCCATGTGGACATAAGATGGCCACCACAAGATGGCCAGGAGGAGAGGGCAGTTGGGACTAGGCCTGCAAGGAATGGCAGTTGGCAATCAAGCCTGCAGGGGAGGGCAGTTAGGGGTGACCAGGCCTGCAGAGGAGGAAAGTTGGGGGCAGACAGGCTGGCAGGGGAGCAGTTAGACATCAATCAGGCTGGCAGGGGAGCAGTTAGATATCAATAAGGCTGGCAGAGGAGTAGTTAGGGGGTGATCAAGCTGGCAGGCAGAAGCAGTTAGGGGCAATCAGGAAGGCAGGCAGGCAAGCAATTGGGCGCCAGCAGTCCTGGATTATGAGAAGGATGTCCGACTGCCCAAATGTTAGGCCCAATCCCAGTTGGACAACCCTCAAGGGGTCCCAGATTGGGGAGGGTACAGGCTGGGCTGAGGGACAACCCCCCCCACAACCCTGTGCACTAATTTCTTGCACTGAGCCTCTAGTATATATTATATATCCACAGAGTATATGCTTATACTTATACATATATGTAAGTATTATTAGTACATACTAATTATCTGTACTGGTTCTTCAGGTTTATATTAGGACACTTGGGAAACTGATGTCATGGGGAACACATCTATCTGCTCTCTACATCAGATTGAAAAGAGTCAAAAGAAGATTAATATTCTGTGCATTTTTAACTTAAAAAATTCAAATTCCAGTGTCCATAAATCAAGTTTTCTTGAACACAGCCATGTTCACTCATTGAACTACTGCTGACGCTGCTTTGTCATCATAAAGGTAGATTTCAGTAGCTGTGGTCAAGAGCCTATGGCCTAGAAAACCTAAAATATTTACTATATGGTCTTTTACAGAAGATCTTGATCCCTACTAGAAAGTGTTAATTTTAAAGTGGTCCCTTTTCTTGAAGGTTAGAAAAAAATGAGTTAAAGAATTGCCATGTTTTTTAGACTCTAGACTTCCCTTGGCCTATTTTTTTTTTATTTTTTTACTTGTTTTCTTCCCAGTTAATGGATGGCCAGCATCTCACATTTCACACTTCCTGTCGCTTCTACTCTTGATGAAAATCTGGAAGTACCGATGCAAAGTGGAGATTCTGAAAAAGTCAGGCTAAATTTTAGCTATATGTGGTGTTGAGGGGAGGGGGGAGAGGTCAGGCCAAAGCCTTCACCCTTTTCTTTTGGACCTAGAGTTTCAAGCTGGAATTCTCCATAAACAAACCCAAGGGACCATATCTTAAAAAATGGTTGCAGTCCTTATATGAAAATATGTTTATTTGCCATCCTGAAATGATGAAAATAACATTTCATTTATATCTTTTCTTTGGAAACAGGTTTAAACTGGACTCCAACCACTACCTGAGTCTGTGCTCCTACAATTTGGCCTCTTAGTAGCTCTTTTCCTTAATACATGGGCCTAGATGCTCTTTTATAGGCCCAGGAAATTAACTGTCAGGTCTTGACAAGGAGACAGGAGCTGAATCTGAATAGAGAAGAAAGCCATTAAGAAACCCTCAGAGACAACATAAGGTTATCCAAAGGACAACAGGTACTTTCATTTTCAGTTCCTGACATGTTGTCGGGCTGCCTGTGAAGAAACACCACCAATCACTGACACTCCTGGAGCTGGGCAGCATTTCTGCAGTGTTATGATGCTTTCATTTTATATCTTAGAAGTACATGAAGTATGTGAATTTTCATTTGGGAATTTAAGTGTTCTTCAGTGTTTTGACATTAAGTACATGAAGAAGCCAGAGGCACCTACAACATTGAAAGCAAAATCCAAAGAAACAGAATAAAGAACACACAGCGTTTTTCTATGGATTTCTTACTCCAGAATTCCCCTTCTCTGGCTCCTCTAACACTTAGAAAAGAGGTAACCTCAGAGGCTTTGGGGTTGGAAACAAAAAACAAAAAAGGTAATCTCAGAGAGCTTTGCAGTTGGAAACAGAGGATTTAAGAGTGCAGGATCTGATTGAGGATGTAGTTATGCTAATTCTAAAGCTCAATGAAAACTATTGTTTGATTATCCAAATCTGTGCCCACTTCCAATCAGAGACTAAAATGCTGTCTGAAAAGGGCAGCAATCTTATTCAGACAAAGCACATACTGAAGAAACATGAGGGAAATCTACTTGGAATGGTTGGCATTTGTCTTCCAGACATTACTAGGAAGCTTTCCAGTGTATTTACCTTCAAAGAGACAAAGACAAAACTCCTGAGAGCAAATTGGTCCTTGTAATGCATTGGGATTTATTACCGAAACTCCAGTAAAGTAGCTAATATAAATACTCTGTCATAAATTCATGAAAAGATAATGTTGTGTCAAATAGAAGTTATTATAATTGTAATCAAGCACCATTAGGAAGACATTCACTATGTATTAGTCATATACTGGCTCTCGATAAAATTGAACATCCACATAACATTGTACTATACAGCAATTATGAAAATAGACATCAAAATGACTATTAGATGGATTCACAGCTGTAATTAAGTAATTCTATGAACAATTCACAAAGGATATTTACCTGTGTAGCATATCAAATTGTGTATAGTTTCCCCAAAAATATTAAGCAAAATGAAGATATTTAGACTTTGTGAAGTAAACAATGTGCATTCTTATAGAATGTACTACTAGAGTGGATATTATGAAAACAGTATTTAATATTAATTACATCTAACAACTAAAATTATACTGAAATGCTTTGATACTAGTCTGCTCAAGCTATCATAAAAATACATTGGAGACTAGGTGGTTTAAACAATAGAAATTCCTTTTCTTTTAGTCTGGAGGTTCAAAGTCCAAGATCAGGGCATCAGCAGGAGTCATTTCTGGTGAGGCTTCTCTTTCCTTCCTACCATGTCTCCATATGGCTTCTCCTTTGTGTGTGTGTGTGTGCAGAAAGAGAGGCAGAGGGAGCTCATATTCTTATAGGTCACCAGTCTTATCAGATTAGGGCCCACTCTTATGATTTCATTTAACTTTAATTACCTCGTCAAAGGTCCTGTTTCTAAATATAGCCACATTGAGGCTTAAGGCTTCAAAACGTGAATTTTGAGAGAACATAATTCAGTCCATAACAAAATATACGAATAGAAGGCACACTTCCTTTTTCAATCATTAAAACAAATATTGCAGAAAAATAAAATACATTTTGAGTTAATATCTCCCCAGCATACATTCTGTTAATAAGCTAGCAAAGAACTAAAGACAGTATATTGATTTATGTAGCCCTTTGGGGGCACTGGGGAAATAATGATAACCTAAAATGATACCATTTAATTGTAAGACAATTCACCAAGACATTCCTAATGAAAAGCAAGTTAATGTGCCCATCTGGACACATGTTACAGTCTATGTACAGAATCAATTTCTATGATAATATTGCTTTAAAAATATGTCATAGTAAATGGAATTAGATACCTTGGTTCTCATTCATTGAGATACCCAACAAGCTTCTTTAATCTTTGATATTCTTAATATTTTTTTAATTTAAAAAGACCCTCCTCCAAAGTCCATAAATAAATACAAGACCTAAATCTAGATCTTGTAAAGAACTTCTTTTTCCCTAATTCCAAGTAATGTTTGTTATTGCTATTATTGTTTTTTTAATAACCTAAAAGATAAATAAAGAAATAGGTAATTCATGATAGGATGATATTTACCTACTATTATTTTTTTGGATTTGGAAAAGAGCCTTTGGTTCATACAGAGAAAGACAAGCATGTGAACCTGCCTCCCTAGAACGTGTCAGTCAGCAGAGTGCAGTGTGCATTCTTAAACAATATAGTCTTAGCAGTCTCCAATCATCAAGTGGCAACTGTGTGGCAGTGTAACAGTAGACTTTTCTATATAGTTAATTTTTTATTGTTTATTTAAAAATAGTACATATGTCTCCTTTTTTCTCTCCATTGACCTCCCCCCAGCCTCCCCTACCCCCTAGGACATGCCCTCAGCTGCCCACCCCCAGTGTCTTGTATCCATTGGTAATGCTTATATGCATGCATACAAGTCCTTCAGTTGATCTCTTACAGCCCCCCCTCCACCTCCCCTGCTTTCCTGCTGTAGTTTGACAGTCTGTTCAATGCTCCTTTGCCTCTGTATCTATTTTTTCCCATTTCTTTACTTTAAAAAAATCTTGCCTCTGCAGACTAGAAATAAACATATAATAACAAAAAATGTTTGAGTCCCAATTTCAATGTCCAACAGTGGACTTTTGATAATACTTATCTCATTGAATCTTTTAACTCTATGAAGAGTTATCAAAATTTTTCCCTTCTTTGCCAAATGAGGAAGTTGAAGCTCAGTGAGGTTAATGAGCTTAACCAAGTTTACATAGTAAGTGTCAAGGTCAGAATCCACACTCAGCTCTGCTTTTCATATCCTTGTATATTCTCTTTATGCTACAATTTCCACCCTTATGCCTAGAGCAAAACAAAGTGTGCCTTATAATCTCAGTTTATAGAATACTGTACCTATATTTCTAAATAGTATAAAAATAGTAGGTCATAGTTATTAGTCACTTCAAATGGTATGAAGTAAACAGATATCCTATCTATGACCCATTAATTCTTTCTCGGTAAGATACAGGAGTCAAATTATAATCAGGTTTTTGGTGAGCACTGAGTCAGATTAATTAACTCTGTAATTACTAGCATGTGACCTTGGAAAATAAACATTTTATCTCAGTTTACACATCTTAAAAACAGTGATAATGATAATACCTACTTCTAGAATTATTGTGAGAGCTGAATGAGTTAATGCATTTAAAATGCTTACAATCATTTCCTCCACAAGTAGCTGCACAATAATAAAATAATATTATTTAAACATTATTTGACATGATTTATAACAATCATATATACAAAACACAGCACAGTTATATAGAAGCCAAGAGACTCGAGCTAACAGATTCATTCATTCATTCATTTGGTCATTTCTCAGTATGCATTGAGCACCTAACATAAGTCATTCACTGTATTTGGTGTTAATGATGTAACAGTCAACCAATCAAAATTATGCCTTACCCTAACAGAACTTACATTCTAGTAGGAACTTTATTCAATAATTATAAGAAGATGTCATGGTGGTTATAGGGGTGGGGTAGGGGGAGAAAATGTCTTCTTACTTCTGATATTTCATTCCATGACTCTAACTAAAATTTTAAATAGAACCTAGAGCACTGTTATGAAAATAATGGATTGTAGTGTGGATGCCAGCATTATATCCTTGGCACTTTATTTGCCTGAAAACATTACAGTGAATGAGAGGCTCTACCCATTCCAAATATCTCCCTATATTTTGAAACCTTTCTGAGACATACGTACTTTTTGAATGTGTTTTTATTGATTTTAGAGAGGAAGGGAGAGGGAGAGAGATCAGTGGTGTCACTGATGAGAGGGAATCATTGGTTGGCTGCTTCCTGCATGTCAAACATTGGGGATCGAGCCAGCAACCTGAGCACATGCCCTGACGGGGAGTCGAACTATGACCTCCTGGTTCATAGGACGATGCTCAACCGTTGAGCCATGCCGGCCAGGCAAGATATATGTACTTTTTAGGGAGGTATGCTGAGAATGAGGGATAGAAGAATTAAGTCTTTTTTACAAGCACAATGAGACTAGATTGGAAAGAGAAAAATAAAAAATGGTTTTCTGCATCAGCTTGTCCTTTTGTAATTACAACAATCACTTTTAAGAACTTCTGGATATTAAAGTGGTAAAACTAAAATCAATCTAATTATCCACAGTGAATCTTCCTTCCATCAATTTCCATTACAGAGGAAACAAAATTGGCCATTACTTACCATCTTCAATATTAATGCTGGCTGCAGCCCCAGTGCAAGGTACTTAGATGCACACCATTTGTTAGAAATCTGAAAATGATTCCTTTGACTATTAACACATGAGTAGCAAGAGAGAAGAGACAGGGCAAAATTAATAATTCATTTTTTTCTTTCAGCCTATAGGTACTGGGCTTAGCCCTGAGACTCTAAACTAAATTCAAGGAATTAAATCTGGTTGGGAATAGAAACAAATTAAGAGATAGTAATGAAACAATGCAATAAAATCAAGGATAGAAAGATTCATGCAACATTGAGATCCAGCAACTAGACAAGTCAGGATTTTGTAAAAACTAGGGAGAGGGATGTTATTCAGAGATATGGCTGAGCTGTTTCTTGGGAGAAGTTAGGAGGAAGAGAGCATCTCCTCTAGAAGGAAAGACTTGAAC
Organism: Antrozous pallidus; assembly: GCA_027563665.1. Lineage (NCBI taxonomy): Eukaryota > Metazoa > Chordata > Mammalia > Chiroptera > Vespertilionidae > Antrozous > Antrozous pallidus. Next base: position 95,860,109 of record CM050511.1, on the reverse strand, counting down.
CAAAACATGGAGGTGAAAATACCCAGAGCTTATTAGGGAAGCATAAGCAATTTACATTCTATAACATGGCAGGAGCTGCCAGACAAAGAGGCAATGAGGCAATAAGGAATACTTTGTGGTCCTTTATAAAGAACAAAAATGTTGCCTAATAGAAGATGAGGGAGTGCAAGTCTTTGTAAGTAATGGAACTACGCTGTGAGAGCTGTGTGCTGAATGGTTCCACTGTCTTTCTAGATTCATTCTCCACCTTTCTCGATTCTGTGCTCTGCCATGAATCTGTGCCCAACCAGTATAGACTCCACTGAGGGGATCTCGTGTCTTCTGATTTTCTCTTGGATCTGGCTAACAGTCTCTGCAGTCAGGAGATCCAAGAGGGAGTGGGAGTGAGAAGAGGGTATTTATCTGGAGTAGTCTGGATAGACCTTAGCCTGGGGTGTCCCTTGATTAATCAAAGATCTCTACTTCTTTCAAATCAGCAAGTTCTACCGACTTCACTTTTCCATATTCCAGTAGTCACTCCCATACCTCATTCCATGAAACCTAAAGGTCATAACAACATGACTAGGTTATTGCAACATCTGCTGTGGTTATTGCTTCACACACAAACTTGTGAAAATTATTTATTTGTGGGGAAAAAACTTCCTTGAATTATATTATTTTGAAAATGTTCAGTGCTTTCTGTTGGGACCTGAGCTGATACATTTTGCCTTTAGAATGGCCAAATAGGGGGCTATAAAGGAAATGGTTTTAAAAGAAGAGAGAGAAGCTGAAGCTGGTTTGGCTCAGTGGATAGAGCATCGGCATGTAGACTGAAAGGTCCCAGGTTCAATTCCAGTCAAGGGCATGTACCGTGGCTGCGAGCACATCCCCAGCAGGGGGTGTGCAAGAGGCAGCTGATCGATGTTTCTCTCTCATCGATGTTTCTGACTTTCTATCTCTCTCTCTTCCTCTCTGTGAAAAATCAATAAAATATATTTAAAAAAAAAGAAAAGAAAAGAGAGAAGGTGTTACAGCTGAGACTAACCTGTATCAATGATAGCTGAATCAAACAAGCAGAAGTGTTTCATAAATGCACTGAGGTAAAATCCCTGTTTAAGATAGTCACTGATTGGTTAGAGAGAGGGGTAAATTAAGGATTATTTTTAGTTCTCTAATTTTTACATTTTTAAGTTCAGAGAATAGGTGGATGGATGATGGTGCTACCAATGAAGACAAAAGATGAAAGAGCAGGTTAGTGGGAAAAGATGATAAGTTAACTTTTGCAAGTGTTGACTTTGAGGTCTGCTGGTTATATGAAAATAAATGGTCAGAACTGATATAATAGCTTTGAAAGCTGTCAGTGTGTCAGTAGCTGGTCATTAAACCATGAAATTGAGAACAGTGAGCTGGGAAAGAAACCTTAGAAAGGCCTCACATTTAAGGAAATAGTTCTTAAATTTTAATACTTGTGAAGTTTTACTCAAGTTAAATGCTTGTTCAAATGCATCATCCAGTGTCCTTAATCTAGTGACTGATTCAATAGGTAGAGTGGTGGATTCAGAGTAAGTATATTCTAAACACATATCCCAAGTGATTCTGATTACAGTATTCAGACTACACTTAGGGATATACTCATTGGCAGTAGAAAAAAAATGTTTATAAAAAAGTGAAAAAAAAGACAATATACAGAATATATGGAGAAATCCTAAAACTTAACAATAACAAAAACAAACTTCAAAAATGGGTAAATAAGTTGAATAGAATTTTCTCCAAAGAAGACATGTGAACAAATAATAAGCACATGAAAAGGTGCTCAACACAGATGGAGAACCAAGATGGCGGCAAAGGTAAACACCTATCTTGCTGCCTCACACAATAATTTCAAAACTACAACTTAACAAAAGAACAAACACCATCCAGAATCACTGGAAAGCTGGCTGAGTGAAAATTCCACAAATAAAAGAGAAGATAGGACACTGTGACTCAGAGGAGCAGCTGAGGACAGTGTTGAAGATATGCACAGAGAGAGGTTTGGAGCGCGCATCAGCGGATAGGGCGGGCGGCTGAAAACCTGGCTGGTTTTCTCAAATGGGGGAGACAAAGACATCCCACTGCACTGATCCCCCAGATCCAGGAGAAGTCCAGGGAAGCCACAATCATACAGGGTAAAAACTGGACAGTGGGAGGGCACACCGAAGCTCAGGTGCTGCAGGGGCCTGCCGGCTTCTGGAGAAGGCGAGCTTGTGCGGAGTGTGCGTGAGCTTGGGAACAGCGCAGCTGCATGACCGCACAGAGAGCGCTCGTGACTTGCTCTCTCATTCCGGAAACCATCAGACTGCATTATTTTGCGACCCTGGGTGAGACATTGGGTGTGCAGACTCATTTGGGGAGAGTCTGAATTGTCCAGCAGCAGGTGGAGCTCAGCAGCAGCTCTCTCTCAGAGGTGCTGGCAGCCATTGCCCCCCCTCCCCCAGAGAGTCCCCGAGGCCGCATAGGGTAGAACTGATGCTGTCTGCTTGGCCCAGAGACCCCGCCCATCCAACCTGATCACAGCTGAACTTCACAGACAATTGGCCTGGAGGTCAACCCCTCCAAGTGCTAACAACAATTAACTTGGGCTTAACTTCAACAAGCCTGTGCAACCCATATCCACCTCAGGTAACTGGGAAGGCTGAGCCACTGTCCCTTGTAGGACATCTACCACAAAAAGCTAATTGACCAACTCAGGGAAGCAGCCACCATGCAGAGATGTAGAAAGCAATCAGATGTGAAAGAAATGGAGGGGAAAAAAACGACTGGACATGGAATTCAAAACCACAGTTATAGGGATTCTCAAGAGGTTCCTAGAAAAGGCCAAGACCTACAAGGAAATAAGCAAGACCTACAAGGAAATGAATGAGACCTACAAGGAAATGAACGAGACCCTCAAGGATATGAATGAGACCCTCAAGGAAATGAAAAAGGACCAACCAGAAATTAAGCATACACTGACTGAAATCAAAAATATTATACAAAGACCTAAAAGTACTCTAGAGTACCCCAAGAACCAAGTTAAAGATTTGAAATACAAAGAGGTAAAATCCACTCAGCTGAAAAAGCAAGAAACCAAAAGAATCCAAAAAATTGAAGATAGTGTAAGGGGCCTCTGGGACAACCTCAAGCATACCAACATCCGAATTATAGGGGTGCCAGAAAAAGAGAGAGAGCAAGACAATGAAAACCTATTTGAAGAAATAGTGACTGAAAACTTGCCACACCTGATGAAAGAAATTGACTTAGGAGTCCAAGAAGCGCACCGAACCCCAATATATAGGAACCCTAAGAGGACCACACCAAGGCAAATCATAATTAAAATGCCAAGAGCAAAAGACAAAGAGAGAATAATAAAAGCAGTAAGAGAGAAACAGTTGGTTACCTATAAGGGAGCACCCATACGATTGTCAGTGGATTTCTCAACAGAAACGATGCAGGCCAGACGGGAGTGGCAAGAAATATGCAAAGTGATGAATAGCAAGAATCTCCAACCAAGATTACTCTATCCAGCAAAGCTATCATTCAGAATTGAAGCTCAGATAAAGTGCTTCACTGATAAGAAAAAGCTAAAGGAGTTCCTCACCACCAAACCAATATTATATGTAATGCTGAAAGATATTCTTTAAGAAGAGGAAGAAGAAAAAGATAAAAGCATAAATTATGAATGACAAATACACATCGAACAACAAATGAATCTAAAATTCAAGTCAATTAATAATCTGATGAACAGGATAAACTGGTAAATTTAACAGAATCATGGACATAGAGAGGGAATGGACTGACAATTCTTGGGGAGAAAAGAGGTGTGGAAAGTGCAGCAAGAGACTGAACAAAAATCATGCAACTATGAGAGAGGTCAGTGGGTGGTGAGGGCGGAGGGTGGGATGGGTACCTTGTGGAGGGGAGCTATAGGGGGGAAAAAGGGAACAATGTAATTAATAAACTGAACAATAAATGTTAAATAAAAGGTGCTCAACACATCACTAATCTATACTAACAAAAGAGAAAGATGCAAATTGACCATACCTTTGTGATGCCCACCAGCCAATCAGGAGTGAGTATGCAAATTAACGCAAGTATGGCAGGTTAATTTGCATACATAGGTGCCAAGCAGCCAGAAGCAAAGCCACTTGCATCATCACCATGGTGATGACACAGATGTTCTGCATCACCCCAGCTGCTCCAGGCCTCTGGGCAGCATGGGAAGGCGGAAAGGTGGCTCTGACCTGAGCGAATGCGGGACTGACAGCCAGGAAAAGGAAGGCTCATTCTTGCATGAATCTTCATGCAATGGGCCTCTAGTCATCAGATAAATGCAAATGAAAATCCCAATTAGATACCACTTCACATCTATCAGAATGGATATTATCAAAAATTAAAGTTAACAAGTGTTGATGAGAATGTGAAGAAATTGGAACCCTGTACAATGATGATGGGAATGTAAAATGATATAGTTTCATGGGAAAAAAAATATGGCAGTTCTTCAAAAACTTTTGAAAAATTACTATATGATCCAAAACTTCCACTTCTGGGTCTATATCCAAAAGATCTAAAAATTAGATCTTAGAGAGACATCTGTTTAACCATGCCCTACAAGCATTATTCATAACAGCTAAACTGTGGTAGCTACCCAAGGGTCCACTGATATGTGAATGAATAAGAATGTCATACACACACACACACACACACACACACACACACACACACATACACACAAGTACTGGAATATTATTCAGCCTTACAATGGAAGCAAATTCTGATATATGCTACAACATGGATGAACCTTAAGGATATAATGCTAAGTGAAATAACTCAGTCACAAAAAGATGAATATTGGACGACCGCTTTATGTAAAATACCTAGATAAGTCAAAAGTATAGAGATAGGAAGTAGATGGTGGTCACTAAGTACCAGAAGGAAGGAGAAATGGGCATTATTGTTTAATGGAATTAGATTCAGTTTTACAAGATGAAAAGAATTCTGGAGACGGGTGGCAGTGATCATTGCACAACAATATGACTATACTTAATATAGCTGACTTGTACTCATAAAATGGTTAAGATGATGAACACTGTGTTTTGTGTGTTTTATCAAAATAAAAAAGTTAAAATTAATACACTGTTTTATCCAGAGGAGGGAAACGAGAGAGAGAGAGAGAGAGAGAGAGAGAGAGAGAGAGAGAGAGAGAGAGAGATGGTCAGATGTGAAAACAAGGAGAAATTCCAGATGGAGAGAGCAATCAACAATGAAGTCAAATTAGGTACATAACTATATGCTGTAAATGATTTATTTCACTACAGATGGCAAGAAAATGTTGTCCCTAATTTCAATACATTTTCTGTGTATTTATCCCTAGCAAAATCCTGTGCCCTTATGTGAGCAGGAATACAATGTTAAATGCTGCTGGTGTTCCCAAGAGTTAGATTTATATACCAAAAAGTTCATCTGTCCTTTATGAGTTAGGCACTCATTGATTTTAGAAATAGGCATAGAAGAAATATTATCTTAATATGAAATAAAGCACCAAAACATATAACAGGCTGAAAGTTACAGAATTACTAGCTATCTGCCTACTGCACCGGGCCACCTCCCCCCCTGAGAAGAATACGAAAGTAGTAAATAATCATCTCGTCAAAGCCTTAAGAATATTTCCCAGAAACATTCAAGACTGGCATGAGGCAGATACGGTTTTAGACTGGTGTGGTTGTCTTTTAATATCCTTTAAGATTTCTTGGGAAATGTGCTGAACTCACACTTCACATTAAGCATCCCCTGGATTCACAGGCTGGATTTACCATTCATTTCTCAGAATCAGTCTGAGGCATAAAAACGGGAATATTTACAGTAATTTATCTAAAGACACTTCTCTTTCTGCATTTTCACAGATCCAGTCTCTCTAATCTTTAATAATCATCTGTCCTCTCCACAGCTTCACTTACCAAGGTCTTCAAATATTTGAAAGTGACTACTTCTTAAAAATACATCTTGTCATCTTCAGAACAAGATCACATGTACCCAAGCAAATCCAAATCTTAATTTTATAGATGTGAATAATGATGAGGATTGCCCTAAAGTCTGGTTATGGCCCATTAATTTTCTTGGGCTTTTATGCTTTCAGGAAAGTGCAAGTTTGTCTCCCTAATTGTACTTATCCTGGACTTAAGCTAATTCTTATGCTGATTTCTCTTCTTGGGAACAAGTGGCATCCTTCTAATCCACCACCTTTTTTACTTCTTTATTATTGCTGAAATTGCTTTCTTTCATTCTGTACCCTCATCAGTTTCACATTGCCTGTTTCCACAGTATATCTGTCTGTTTTTACCTTATTCACTCATTCTCCTTTAAAGCTTGGACAAACAATTTTAAAGATGCTCTCTAAACTGTTTGGCCACTTTGATACTCTATTCTGCGACCATACCAATCTTGCTTCCTGGACTAATTACTGTAAATAAGACATGCTGGTTGGATGCACTGCAAATTTAAACTTTTTTATTTTTTAATTTCTATGTGGTTAAGTGGCCCTCTGACATGTAAGCTGAATTTGGGTAATTATCTGAACTCATTAAGTCTTTTTTTCCTGATCTATGAGCCAGAGACAATAGAGGACATCCAGGTAGCTGCGCAGTTGTCTAAATCTGAATCTCTCTTGCCATTCCCCAAACTGTACAGACAAACAAACAAACAAACAAACAAAAAAACAAGAACACAAACCACACAACTCCTACTCTTTCAGCATAAACTTAAAATTATATGTAAATAAAGGAATAATAAAATAAAATAAATACCAAATTCCAGCAGACCTATTTATCAAATCTTTGCAGAGAGCTAGGGAAGTCCAGAAAACTTATGCTAAGCAAAGAACAAAAGATTGAAATAAAACAATGACAGGAAGAGAAAGTCTTTTTTACATACAAAAACCCGCTGAAAAAGAAGAGTTCTGGTCTACCAGAACACTGACTATAGAAAAGGATGTAAGTGAGCACACAGCATTCAGAAGGCAGTCTTGAAAAAGTGCTACTTCTGGGACAACAAAAGTAAAAAGCAAATGAGAGAAAAGAAGCAAGAAGGGGAAATTTTTAGAATCTTTCAAAAGTAAAGCAAAAATTTCAAATAAAATGACACCTCATTTACAAAGAAAAGAAAAAAGTCATTCAGCCTTTTAATCTAACAGAATATGTTCTTAAACTATAATTGCACAAATAACCTAAAACTCCCACATAAGAAATAAAGAAAATCTCTATTATACAAAGCTACTAAAAATAATAAAATAGAAAATGGAAGTTAAACATTTCTGTTAATAAGCAACCTAACCTCCCCCAAAAATATAAGGAAATTACAAAACAATTTTCCACATTGAATTAAATAGCTTTAAAAATGTAATTCTATCTAATAAAAGAGAAACATGCAAATTGACCATACCTTTGCTACCCTACCAACCAATAGGAGCAATATGCCAATTAACCCCCAAGCGATATGGAGACTGGACCCAAAGCCCGGCTCTGGCAAACCTGGGGTGGTGGCAGTGGTCCTGATTGCCACAGCCCCAGACCCAGCAGGGGGTCTGGACCTTAATTTCCACATTTATAAAAAAAAATAAAAAACAAAAAGAAATAATGAAACAACTATTTGGTTATCCACCAGTTCCAGTCAATATTGATATTCATGTGGTTTTTTGAATCAGAATTTCATTACATGACCTCAATATTATACAGTGTTCATCCCTTTCTATTAAAGAGATGCACATTACTGCGAAGGCACAAGGGAACAGTTATTGAGCTAAACAATTAAGGCAATAAAAAGCACCTGGAGGCCCCAATGCTCCAAGGCATATGCCCAAGAGGAGAGACAACACCAGGTGAAGAGATGACTTACTTAGTACAGCTACTTTTTCTCTTTTTTTTTTCCTATGTGCAGGCTGGCTTCCTGGCTACTTGATCTTTGTTATTGTTTATTTACTTTAAATAACAGTAGCAACAACATATAGACAAACAATTAAAAACACACACAGTTTTAAATTATTTACCTGGCAATGTTACAAAACAGAAAATAGATCATAACACCTAAGAGAGTAAACTGCTTATTCCAAGATAAATTGATTTCTGAAATAGGCCAAGTTACAGGGGAAGCGATGTTGCACAGGAGCAAAAGCAATGGTTTGGGAGTTAGACAAAAACTGACTTTCAATCCTGGGTAGACTATTTTCCTTTCAGAGTTACTGAAGCCCCTCTAAACCTCTGATTCCAAATTGGTAAATAGGCAACATGCCACCACTACTGGAGAGATACTGTGAAGATGAAATAAGCTGATGTGTGTAACATCACCAGGACAGTCCCAGTGCTTACAAATCAGTGCTTAGTAACTGAATCTTACATGTCCAGGCTCACCTGTCTCTCAAATTAGCTACATTAAATGAAGACCTGGCATCAAGTTGTGTTTATTTGGGTGCCAGAAGGAACAGAGGAGTGATGTGGCAGGCAGGTATTAATAGAAATCTATACTAATAAAAGGGTAATATGCCAATTAGACCAGGAGACCTTCCGGATAAAGCCCTGGTGGCAGGGCTGAGGCAGGGGCTGTTAGGGGCAATCAGGCTGGCAGGGGAAGGCAGTTGGGGGCAAGCAGGTCAGCAAGGGAGGAGGCAGTTGGTGGCGATCAGGCCAGCAAGGTGCATAGTTGGGAGTGATCAGGCCAACGGGGCGGGGGGGGGGGGGCAGTTAGTGGTAATCAGCCTGGAGGGGGGGGGCAGTTGGGAGCGATCAGGCTGGCAGGCAAGTGATTAGGAGCCAGTGGTCCTGGATTGTGAGAGGGATGTCCAACTGCCGGTTTAGGCCTGATTCCTGTGGACCTAAACCAGCAGTCGGACATCCCCCAAGGGGTTGAGATTGGAGAGGGTGCAAGTTGGGCTGAAGGACACTCCCCACTCCCGTGCACAAATTTCATGCACCAGGCTACTAGTTGAATATATAAAGCTAAAACACCTTAAATCATAAATTCAAAAATTAAAAACAAAAACATTTTAAAAACAGGAAGGAATGGATGACAAATAATTGAACTCAGGAAAGAAATGGAAAAAATAAAACAAAATAAAATTTTTAAATGATAAAAAAAATTTACGTGTTACCCAAAGGAGAATGCATCCAAAGAAAATGAAATAGCAGCCATAAACTAAAAGGAGTAAAAAAAATCAAAAGGATAAAAATTAAATTATAAAATAACTAAAAGGACAAAAATAAAACAGAAACAAAGCAGGAAAACATAAAAAAATCAACAGATGTATTATTATTATTGGTTCTGGAAAAAAAAAAGCAAAACAATTGACCAGAACAAATATTATCTAAGAAAACATTTCAGAAATAAAAGAAGATCTAAATTTGCATTTTGAAAGGACCTACCAAGTTTCTGGGAAAATTTGCCTATAGCAATCAATTCGGTGATGTACACTATTAAAATATTAAACTTAAAGATTTAAAAAATCCCCAATATTTGTTCAAAGAATTTAGAAGAAAAAAGAAATTAGATTGGCATCAGACTTTCAGAGCAACCTTATAAGATAGACAACAATAGAGCAGCATTTTTCAAGGAATTAAAAGATAAGAAGTGTGAAACAGGGATTTTCACTTTCAGCTAAGCTATTCTTCAAGCATCGAGTCCATAGAAAACAATATTAAGCATTCAATACCTGGAAAATGCCTGTACCCCTGTGCTCTTCTTGAGTAAGAGTAGAGACTGACCTTCATCCAACCAAGAGATAAGTGGAGGAACTTTGCCAAAGGGAATTGTGGTGAAGAAAGTACATATTTAATTAGATATCTAGGATAAAATCAAAGGCTAGAGACAAGATTAATAGAATATATAAATGTTATATGTTTTATATATATTTTTTTATTTCAGAAAAGAAAGGAAAGAGAGATCAATGATGAGAAAGAATCAGTGATCAGCTGCCTTCTGTGTAGCCCACACTGGCCTGCATGCCCCACACTGGGCACTGAGCCCACAACCCGGGCTTGTACCCTGTCTGGGAATCAAACCTTGGCCTCCTGGTTCATAGGTTGATACTCAACCACTAAGCCATGCCTGCTGGGCTAAATGTTGTGTTTTGAAATGGAAATAATTCATTTTTTAAAATGGGAAGAGGTGGAAAGAGAAAAGGAAAAATTGAATAAATTCATTGATTGTTGTATAAACAATAGGTGGGGTGTCAATACAAATTAACACTAAACATAAACAACCTAAATAGTAATTGATCATACATGAAAATGTGGTAAATAACATTAAAAGGTATAAATGTGGATATAAAGGTAACCCTGAAACAAAAACACAAAACTTCCAAATAGATTAATTCAGAAAACATAATATATATAGGAATTTATAATATGAAATGAAATGAAGAGTTCAGTTAAAAAATGTCAGTCATATCAATAAATAAGAATGAGCTTAAGTCATTTAGCAAGACAGACCAAGTGGACCAAAAATAATGACAGATATGGACAATAATAACCAACAAAGTAGATTTTATAATTGTATATTGAAATTTACACTCTAATAAAAAGAGCATACTTCCATCTCAAAAAATAAATTCACAGGGATCAATCTTATATTAGATCACAAAAAAAGCATAGGTAAGATCCATAAAGTAGAATTGCTAAAAAAGGCACTTTCTAAATACAATACAATAAAACTAGAAATTAATAATGAAAGAATGGGTAAATGGATGTGGGAAAAATTTTGTACACAAGTCTGATTACCACCAAACAATATCAAGAAAGATTGTAGACTATCTAAAAGCAATAACAAAAAAAGTGGGTATCAGATTGCAACTGTTTGACATATGATCAAAGTGGGATAAGAGCTGAGAAAGGTGACTTCTTCAAGTCTCTTCTATATTGTTTTGCTGCTATTTAAATAGAGCATGTGTTTTGAAGGCTATTTCCTTACTCAGAATGTATTTCAATTGTTTAATTTCTTTTTAAATAAAAAAAACAGGGCAAAGTATCCTGAGCTGAATAAGGACAGGGCAAGGAGTAATGAGATAATATATAAGATCTGGCACCTTCAAAGGAGCGCAGCTTACTCTTGATAACCCTGCCTAAAAGACAAAGTACCTCAAGAGAAACCAGTTAAGGATGATTGGCAAGCATTCTATTTAAAGAGGGATCACACCTTATGTTCGGCAAACTCATCATGTTTAGAATGATGGCAGCAGCGTCTTTATCAAGATGAAACTAGAAAGATAGAATAAATACAATCATAGTTGAGGGATTTCCTATGTGCTTTTTTGGGGAATTGTTAAAGTATTTGACACTAAGGGTTAAAGGGAAGTATTCTAAATCCAGCAGGAAGACAGTGAGGGATGGATGCTCATAGCCTCTTTTTCAGCACTGTCAGCCACATCCTTCTAGTTGCATAGGAGAATATTGTTTCCTTGAGATAGTTCCTTCATATATTCCCAAAATCATTACTGTAACTCTTCTTATTTGTTTAATACCTTCCTCACTGACTTTTAAGAACTTGCTTTTTATCTTCAATACTAGAGGCCAGGTGCACAAAATTTGTGCATGGGTGGGGGGAGTCCCTCAGCCTGGCCTGCACCCTCTCCAATCCAGGACCCCTCAAGGGATGTCCAACTGCCTCTCACAATCCAGGATTGCTGGCTTCTAATTGCTTGCCTGCCTGCCTGCCTGAATACCCCTAACACCTCAGTCTATCTGCCTGATCACCCCTAACTGCTCCCCCTGCTGGCCTGATCACCCCTAACCACTTCTGCCTTGGCCCTGCTCCCAGGGCCCGGGTTTCCCTCCCTCTGGCCGGTTGCAGGCATCCAGGACACTGGTTGGCTTCGCATTGGCCAGTCGCAGCCATGGGGCAGGTGACTTTTCTCCCTTTCCTGAGCTGCAGCCATAAGCACTGGCATATGGGATTGCAGGCAGACAGCTTCGCCCAGGGCTGGCTTTGTCTGGAAGATGTCTGGTCTAATTAGTATATTACCCTTTTATTAGTATAGACTAGGGGCCCAGTGCATGAAATTAGGACTGGTGGTGGGTGGTCCCTCAACCCAACCTGCCCCCTCTCACATACTGGGAGCCCTCAGGGGATGTCCAACTGATGGCTCACCCCCAGCCTGCCCAAGGCCTAAAGCCTCTTGAGAAGCTTCAGGCCTTGGGTACCCAGCCATCACCCTGCTCAGCTCAGCCCTGGCTGCTTGCGACCCCCGTGAATATGCAGGGATACGGGACATCACCAGGTAATGAGACGCTTCACAAATACAGATTTCCCACCTCCAGACTGCATGCTCTGTGCAAAGGACAAACATTTCTGCTAAGCCTCTGAATGCTGTCTGCTGTCCCAGGCAACACAAAGCACTCCTAAACACATGCCAATCTGGCCCCTTGAGAAAGATGTATGAGAAAACTTGCACTAGTTCTCATGTCCAGCATATTTACTGTACATTATATTTATCCAGTTTAAAAGTTTCATCCTTAATTACCAAGATGAACCTAACTTACTGTTTCTATCTCATGGACAAGTAATTTAAGCAGGTTTCAGTGAAACAGCTCAGATCTATTGCTCAGAAATGTATACTTTCCCCAAAGTTTTAGTAAGGATTCCAAGGGAAAGGGAGTAGCAATTAATAATTAGCAAAGCTCTGAGGGGTTTTTTTGTTGTTGTTGTTTGTTTAATGTTCTCAGGATATGAAATTTTTAAAATAGATTCTGCCACATGCTCAGTAAATATTGAATAATGATTGCAATGGTGGTAAAATACAAACTGTTTTAAACAATTTCCAAAAGAACACTTTATGCTATAGATAAAAAGAGATTGGATGAGGCATAGATCCTGATTTTAAATTTCCTCAAATTAAATCATTTTTCCTCTACCTTAGAGGCCAGAAGATTGGAATGCTTGATTAGGAATTTACTCACAATAAAGTTTACTATGAGTCTAAATATTTTTTATTTTTTTTTACAAAATAGTATATTTATCATCATTTAAAAGAAGAGTTCTGGAGAGGAGATACGGCGTGGAGTTTAAGCCCCATTGGCTATTACGACCTGTAAGAAATGAATTGATCACCTAGCAAACAGGCATTTTGGCTTATGTCCTCAGAATGTAAACTCCAGAGGGCACTGTCTTATATCCTATGTAATTTTAACCACAGAATATTGCTATTCCCCAAGTATTTAAATCTCTTCGCTCTAGTGTTTCCAGGCATGATAGCACTGGGGATTAAAAGGTAAATAAGCTATATTGTCTCTCCTAGGAGTGTTGGTGGTCTTATGGTGGAAATATATCTATTTTTAAGCTAAGGAACATCTAATAATTGAGGTGGGTAAAATTACTTAGTTACTTTGCAATTAAAATATTTGAAAAACTGTTTGAATAAAAATAGAAGCAGAAAAACACCTATATAATAAAAAGCCGGGATCACAATGACTGTTACCACCTAAGGCTCGACCAGACCAGAAGTCGGTGCTGGGTTGCCATGTTGCCCCAGCACTGACTGGGGCTGCTGCCAGCACCCCACCCAGCACTGACTGTCTAGGGCAGTGGTTGGCAAATGGCAGCTCGCGAGCCACAATATGAAGCTCTGTTGACTAATGAGTTTGCTGACCACTGGCTTAGGGAAATGAGGATCAAGCCCAGAGAGAGACCTACAGAGAGAGAGGCAGGGTCTGATCCATAATCTCTGTGGCAGCTGTTGATCAGAATTTGCCTCTCTTTCTCTCCTAGCCTGGCCAACAGCCCTGCCTCCATTTTTCTCCAGGCCTCCAGTGAGGCAGCTGATCAGCCCCGCCTTTCTGATCAGTCCCCGTTGATAGGCCCAGAAATGCTGACTGGCACAGAAACTGACCAGTCAGAACGAAATTGGCCTCCAGAGGAGGGCAGGTGGGGGTGAGATCAGGCTGGCAGGGGAGAGCAACTAGGGGTGATCAGGAAGGCAGAGGCAGTTAGGGGCAATCAGGCCAGCAGCGGATGGCCATTGGGGACAACTAGGCTGGCAGGGGAGGGCAGTTGGGGGTGGAGATGAAGCCAAGAAAGGAGAGCAGTTAGGGGTGATCAGGCAGGCACAGGCAGTTGGGGGTGATCAGGTAGGCAGAGGCAGTTAGGAATGATCAGGCAGGCAGGAAGGCAGAGAGGTTAGGGGCTATCAGGCAGGCAGGCAGGCAGGTGAGTGGTTAGGAGCCAACAGTCCCAGATTGTAAGAGGGGTGTCCAACTGCCCAGTTAGGCCCAATCCCACAGGGGTCCTCGATTGGAGTGGGTGCAGGATAGGCTGAGAGAACCCCCTCTCCATGCACGAATTTCATCCACTAGGCCTCTAGTACTACTAAGATTATTTGAAAGTCTTTCAGTTGCTGATCAAACAGTAAGCAAAAATAATCCAAGAAATGATAAGATTCTGAATAATAGGTTGTTTGAAAAGCTCTATAAAAAGAAAAGTTTGTATCACATAAAGAATATAATTTTTAAATTGTTACCAAAATATTTCAAACATTGACCCTGTATTAGGCCACAAAGAAAATGTCAATTAATTCTCCAAATACAAATGTCAATACATTTTCTGGTTATAGTGCAATTAATTAATCTACAAATTAAAGAAATACAAATAACCAAAATACAAGTACTTAAAATGTGCTTTCTTAAAATAATAGTTGAATAAAAAAGAATGAAAACCTTACTTTGAAATTATTTATAAAATGAATATAAGAAGAATATTAAACATTAAAAACATTGGCTGTGTGTGGCTAACATTGAGCTTATGAGAAAATGTATAACCTTAGAAAATTTCATTAATAAATAAGAGAGAATAGAGTTAAATTAGTTAAATATTTATGGGCTTATAGAAAATTGTAGAATTTAAAACTATTAATTCCCTCTGTGGATTATTTTTACCCAGCTTTGATTACTGGGAATCAATAATAGCAAGGAGTCCTTCCCTGGTCCCATGAATACCTTTTCTGGGTTCTGGTGATGTAAAAGGCATTTCTTTAAGCCAGTGAGAAAATTGAAATGAAAGGAAAGTTTTACATACTGACAAATCAGTCAAAGGACTTTCTCTGTAAGACTAGCTTTCCCTTGCACTAAACCAAGAAATTTAGTCTCTTTGCATCCTTTGTAACTTATTTTCCAAATACTGAGTTTTAAAGGCACATATATTATCATTTTACCCACATTCTTAAAACACTCAGTCTAAAAAATCTGTAGAATGAATCCCACTACTCTTGTAAAGGACTTACGAAGTTTTCTAAAATCTGTAGCTGCACACATAATTTCTTTTATCTTTATATATGTAAATATGTAAGATATATGTAAGTTATAATTCAAAATAATTAATAAAAACTTATGAAGCCATCATTCAAATTAAGAACTAGAACATCACCAATAATGTGCTCTTCCCTAGCTCATTTCTTGACTTATTCACCCTCAACCAGGTAACCACAATCTTACCTTTTGTGACTATAATTCTCCTTGTTGTTGTTGTTAATGAATAAATTCTTCAGTAATTGTTTGGTTTTGCCTAGTTTCCCAAGACTAGCATTTTCCTCTCAACTTTATTTTGTTAATACCAATATTGTTGCATGTGCTTTAAACTGGATTGGTGTTTTGCCAGACTGGTGTGATAGAGAAAGATCAAAGAAGTTACATGTGATCATTATTGTGCATGTAAATTCCATGATTGTCAATGGAATTTAAAGAAGATATATATATATATATTTTATTATCGTTAATCTTCACTTGAGGATATTTTTCCATTGAATTTTAGAGAGAGTGGAAAAGAGAAGGAAAGACAGAGAGAAACATTGATGTGAGAGAAACACATCAAGTGGTTGCCTCCTGCACATGCCCTGACCAGGGCCTGGGAAGGGGAGGAGCCTTCAACAGAGGTACATGCCCTTGACTGGAATCGAACCCAGGTTCCTTCAGTCCGTAGGCCGACGCTTTACCCACTGCACCAAACCAGCTAGGGCTAAAGAAGATATTGATTGTGCAAGAGGAACGAGGAGTATACAATGGTGACTTCATTCATGGTTTATAGGATCAAAAGGTTGTTGGCATCAAGCAACCAGTGAAAGTAAGATAGAAAAAATAGGAAGTGATATTGAGAGAATATATTTCAAATATTAATAGATACGAAAATACTTAAGAGAAAATAAAAACATGTGAACTTGTAGCTAGATGTCAAAAAAGCCTGATTTTTTAAAAATAGAAATAATTTATTTTCTTAAATAGTTTGCTAAAAGACATATTTCAAATCAACAGCACCATGCTTTCCCTCCTGGGAGTGGCCCGGGACACTGACCATTGTTCTCAGCGATGAGGCTGGGCAGGGTGACATGTAGGAGCATGTCTATTACAGTTAGGAATAAAACAGTTACTTTCCTTATCCTCAATATTATTTAACATTGTTATGGAGGAACTGTGTAAAATTATTAAACTTTAGCTCCTGCCCCAGAATTTTCCTTTTCATAACAAATTTCTGTCAGTTCTCAATGATAATCAACATACTCCTAAACCCAATGACCTTTCCCTGGACTTCGCCAGACCTTTGCATCACCAGAAACTGAACCCCCTCTAAAGTTCCAATTTCTTATACTGCACCCTCTGAACAATTCCTCTGAGTCTTCCCACTCTCTTGTCCAAGTACAATCCCAGTAACTCTAAAGAGACCTGACCAAGTTTAAAAACAACAATAAGAATATAATATAAATTATGTTATTCTAAATTGTAGTTTTGTTGTTCCTATTTTCGTCGCTTCTTTTACCCATCAATGAACAACTTTTTACCCGTTGATCTGTTTTAATACAACAGAAATGAAAATGTTTGCAAACTTAATAAATGTGAACATTAATGTGCAAATGCCATGAAAATATTTTCTGCAGAATCTAGACTCTTAATTTAATATCAGCTGAAACAAGTGACCAACAAGTCATTATGGACATGCATAGCCCTGGAGAACATTAATTTTTATTAAGAACATAATAAGGTTTCTATGAAAATCATAATCTTAGAATTTAAATTTATAATATTTTTGAAAACAAATTAATATAATTTATTTTCTACTGCAAGTGCTAACTTATCCATGAAACCACCAGATCCATCAAACACCCATTGTATAACATTGCTATAGATTTCTTGACATAGAAATATGTCCTACAATAAATCATTTACTTAAAAAAAGATTATAAAGTAGCATGCTTATGTGAGTACATTGATGTTAAATTATATGACTATATAAACAATATGAACATATTTATATATACAAGAACCAAATGATGAATGAATATTTCCGAGTGGTGGAATTTGGCTTTTTATGCTTTTCTTTTCCTGTTATAAACTCTAAAAGGCTATGTCCTATCACTTTAGGTCTGCAATAAATACTTGTTAAAAGAATAAATTGACAAATTATTGGCAACATTTGGTTGTTTAAACAATTTTATTTATCAGTCATCCCCTGTGATAGGCTGTCCCCAAATATAGCCACCATTCTTCCTCATATTTACATGTCACACCTACATAAGATGGTTGAGTCTAATTTCCCTCTAGACATTCAAGTATTTATTAAAAACTTGCTCTGTCCAATACATTAAGCTTGGCAATGAGGATACAGTGACAAACAAGATCTCCAACTGAAATCCCTGGAATGTAGAAATAAGGAGATATTAAGGAAAAATCAGGGCAATACACTTCAATAATATGATCAACAGCTGCCCAGACAGGTTGCCCCAATCGTTGGTGCTAGACCTGAGTCTCTGAGCAACACCACTTCTAGATAAGTGACGTGAACAATTGATAGGAGAATATTATCCCTCTTTAGTTCTTCTCTGGGACTAGAGATGCCAGCATTTTTATGGCCATGTGTATAGAACCATCCTCCTTGTTCTGGCTCAAGAACCCTTTGAATCTCCCAGTTTAATACCTTATTGCATGGTCCCCATTCCTCACCCTTCCTGTTCCCTTGTCTCTGACCTCTTCTTCTGTCAACTCTTACCAATCAAAATGGTATTTAACTTCCTTTCTTTTAAAATAAAGACTGTTAAAAACTTATCAGAAATAATCTTCAGATCTTAACAACATAATATTTTCATTCAATGTTGGTCTGAATTTTTTTTTGGGGGGGGACAATGTAATACAAGGTGAATAATTAAGTTGTTAATGCTTAGGTTAAAAATAACTCTGTGCTATTGTAAAACACAAAGTTAAATAATTCTAGAAGAGTAATGCAACCATATAAAATTAAGAAGAAACACTTCAATAATACAATAAAATATTTAAAACAATCTTATTCTTTTAAAGTAAATACAATTATATTTTCCATTTGCACACAATGATGGCTAGTCCACAAGAGAGGCAATAGGAGAATTATTATAATTTAGGGAACAGAGTCAATAAAGCTACCTATTGTCGCTGAAAGCCTCCCAATCCATATAAAGTAAGAAAATAAAACACTCAGAGCTTTTGGCTATCATTGCAAAGATAAATGAAGCAATGAAGTTATGCTAAGTGGCTTAGGAAGAGAAGAAATCTAATCTTAAAGATTGCAAACTATAAAAATATACAAACTAATTTTTGTCTGTATATTTGCAGACAGAAAGGACAATGAGAAGAAACAGATCTAGGCACTTTTTCTGGAATCATTTAGCATAAACCCTCATCCACTGAAGACAGAAAGTCCAGATGACGTATATTATTATTATGTATTTGTAATTAAATTCAATGTACGTCCAAAGAATTACAAGAATCACAGACCAATGCTAATAAAAAGAGAACCTTATAACATCAAAATAATTAAATTAGAGTTTTTCAGGAAATAGAACCTGGGGCATTTAGAAATAAAAACAGTAACTAATATTTTGATAGATTCTAAAATTTAAGTGCCAAGGAGAAAAATATGTTATCCACAAAGAGACCCACAGAAAAGCTTTTAAATTCTAAAACATCTAAGGTTCTGTTCCCCATGTACTGGCTACAAAAGAGAGCAGTGAAAAAGGGCACAACAGAGTCTAGGTAAACAAACTGGGATTGAGAGATTTGCTGCTTTTGGCAAACTCAGAAGTATATAATATTTTTTTGACATTTCTGTCTCACTAACTTTAAAAAAACAGTCAAATTATAGAATTTGATCCCATTTCCCATCCTGTTTTTTCCTCTTTTACTATGTCCATTATGATTTCTACTTGTTTTTGCAAATATGTTATACTAGGGGCCCAGTGCACAAAATTTGTGCACTGGGGGTGGGCGGTCCCTCAACCCAACCTGCCCCCTCTCACATACTGGGAGCCCTCAGAGGATGTCCAACTGACAGGCAGCCATCGCCCTGGTCAGCTCAGCCCTGGCTGCCTGCAACCAACCGGCCTCGAGGGCTGGGGGTTCGCTGACATTTCCCCTCACAGTACCCGGAGGCTGGGTGCTTGCCACCACTGCCGTTTTATCTCCACCCCCCAGGGCTCAGCGCTCATGCCACTTGGCCCCACCCTGCCCTGATTGACTGATAGCATAGCCAATCAGGAGTGAAGGTATGGTCAAATTTGCATGTTTCTCTTTTATTATATAGGATGGTACTAAGAATATATTTATACATTTTTGAAGGAAAATAATTATATTAAAAATAAGCAAGTATCCTATCTAACAAAATAGTAATATGCAAATTTGACCATACCTTGCCACACCCACAAGCCACACCCACAAGTCATGCCCACCAGCCAATCAGGAGCGAATTGTGCAAATAAACCCCAACCAAATGGCTGCCGCTACTGAGAGCAGGAGGGAGTCTTGGGTTTCCCTGGCAATGGAGGAAGCCAAGCTTTCCGCCTGCCTTTTTTGACCTGAGGCCTCAATGGTACAAAGTTTCAATTATAAAAGATACATAACCTGAAGGCAGCTACAGAGCTGGAGAGAGAAGAGGCTAGGGTTGCCGGTGCGATGGAAAAAGCTTAACTTTTGCAGCCCTAATGCCTAGCCCTCCACTCTAGGCTACAAAGTTTCAAACAGAAATGGCTGTCGCCATGGAGTGAGCAGAAAGTTTGGCTCCGCTCTAGGCTACAAACTTTCAATTGTAGAACATAAGATCCCAAGGCCTCCATTTGGGTCACTGGGGGCATGGACAGCCTGCAAACCACCATAAGCCCATTGCCCAGGCCACCCCACACCCTAAGGGAACCCCCACCCTGATCTGGGACACCCTTCAGGGCAAACCAGCCAGCTGCCACCCATGCACCAGGCCTCTATCCTATCTAATAAAAGAGTAATATGCAGAATGACCATCACTCCAACACACAAGAGGGCTGCCCCCATGTGGTCAAAGTCCTACCCCCATGTGGATGCAAGATGGCCACCACAAGATGGTGGCAGGGGAGGGCCGTTTGGAGGTTCTAGGCCTGCAAGGGAGGGCAGTTGTGGGCTATCAGTCCTGCAGGGGAGGGAAGTTAGGGGTGACCAGGCCAGCAGAGGAGGGAAGTTGGGGACAAACAGGCTGGCAGTGGAGCAGTTAGACATCAATTAGGCTGGAAGGGTAGTGGTTAGGGGGTGAGCAGGCTGACAGGCAGAAGCGTTAGGGGCAGTCAGGGAGGCAGGCAAGCAAGAAGTTTGGAGCCAGCAGTCCTGCATTGTGAGAAGGATGTCTGACTGCCCATTTAGACCCGATCCCAATCGGGCCTAAATAGGTAATTGGACATACCTCAAGGGGTCCCAGATTGGAGAGGGTGCAAGCTGGGCTGAGGGACAACCCCTCTGCCTCACGTGCATGAATTTTGTGCACCTGGCCTCTAGTTCATAATAATTAAGTAACTGGTTTACAAGTTACCCTATCTGAAAGTAGAGCACTCCTTTGAAACATTTTGTAAGCTGAAATGATGTAAAAAGAAGCAGTTAGCATTAATTTATATGAAAAAAAAATGTGAGTGTTCCCAGACCCAAAATTCAATGCCTGCATTATATCTTTATCTTTCACCAGGACCACAACAATGCCATATAGTCTTACTCTAAGCATAACACCAGGTGAGCTCTTAGGCTTTTCTGAAACCTTAGGACACATCTTACAAATGGATGCACAAAATAAATATAGACGAAGTACAGGTCCTCACAGATCCAGTTCAAGGATATGGTGGCTTGATGCTGAGATGCTGAGTGTAATTGCTTTTTGCCTTTTTCTATAAAAGTGAAAATCCTCTTTGTATCTCTTTCAGTTAGTTAAAGCAAGTATTAATGTAGGTCTTCCGTTTAAATGACATGTCATAACACAGACTTTTGAAAAGTAGGAGATACTTGTATTTGTTAAGCTTCTAAATCTTCCTTTTGCAAATGTATCTTTTTCCAAAATCTAATGTTTTTACTTGAAGAAAATAAAAGAGGCAATAAGATTTTAAAACACACACACTTTTATTTAAAAAGATACAAAACAAAGAAATAATGCACACACATACTTCAAAAAAAAACACCTCATTAATCAAAAATTTCAAACTTTAGGTGATTATATAACAAAAAATCATCAGAACCCTTAATATTACATTAAACCCAGGCTTCCAATGGGTAAGAAATATGCCTTTTAAAAAAGCAAAACATCTAATATTAAAAATTAATAGACTTGAATCAAGATGCATAAATATTCCTCATCTTTAAAAATTAAGAGTCACAGAAGCCATGTTGCTTATGTGGCCTGTTCACTAACAGCAGCAGGAACTTGATATCCCTTTACTAATCTCATTCTCTGATTCTAGAATATTCCTTCACCCTCCACTTTCTTTCAGTCCCAACCATGGCTGTTGTCACCATTTCCATAACACACTTTTGCTCTTCGATGTTCAGTTCTAGCATCACCCCTTGTCCCCTGCAGCACTAAAGGTTAGACAAAGTGACCTTCTATCATCCCATTTTCATGCTATGTATAGCACTCTATTATACTGTCCGCGGGCCTCCAGGTGAGAAGTGATGTCTTATTCACCTTTCTCACTGAGTTATGCGCCTGACATTTACCAGGCCCTTAAGAATATTTGCTTTACTAAATTGAATGGAATTGGAGTTCTTCCTGTTCGGTTTAGCAATCCCTGAAGCTTCATTAATATAGGCAAAAAAAAATTTGAGAACTGAACATATGCTTTGAGTAAACTATGTGATATTCAGTGTAGCAAACGATAACAAAGAATATAAAAGCAGTATGACTAGTACATGGTTTTAATAGGAATGGTCAGTCCTTCCACTCTAAGATGTAGTGAAACTTTTTGTTAGGAGTCCCCATGGGAATGTCTCTGTCTCAGGTCTGGGCCAGATCTGTTTCTACTATTTTTACCTCCCCCTCCTACCCCCTCCAATCAACCCACTAACCTTATTCTGTTCCTAAACTGGTTCATGGTGGGCTAATTACTTCCTTTTAAAGAACTTCTGTACAAGTCTCAGAGAATTCTCATTCTTTTCTGTAATTGATCCATGCTGACTTTAATGTAGAAACTTGTCAACACTGCACCTATAACCCTCACACAGATAGACAGAGTGACAAAATTTCCACATGCTATTCTTTTCCAATCTACTCTCTACCAAATATTCCTGAGCCTCTGTTTGAGAATTCCCAGCAATAGTTTCTCTTCTTATTGTGAAGATCCCTCTGGCATTTGGGAGAATATTAAAATACTTAAAAAGTAACTTCTAAGCTAAATAAAGCTTTTCTACCAATACTAAAAAAAATTATATGCTGACATGGCCTTTAACATTCAAATGCCTCATATTTATCAATGCTCGTGTACATTTATGCATTAGCTATTCACACACTGCAATTTCCAGTACTTACATAGTGGACAAAACTCATTTATAATAAATCATAGTTTCTTTCTTTTTAGATATAAAATTTATCCAATGTTTAGTTATGATTTAATATAATTTTGGATAAATTATAGGTAGCAGCTTAAATAAGAGCCAACACACATGGGTCTTCTGAAAATATTTTCAAAACACAAAGGCTTAAAAATCTAGTATTTTGCAGAGACAGTTGTAGCAGCACTTATAGCAATTACTCTCCTTCCATCACAGGTACTTATGGCTACTCACAAGATATTGCTTTTAAGGCACTTACAGCAACAGAAATAAATACATCAGTGATTTACATTCTAAAAAGCAAAGAGACATGAAAAAATATATGCACTAGATACAGTGGTCAGCAAACTCATTAGTCAACTGAGCCAAATATCAACAGTACGACTATTGAAGTTTCTTTTGAGAGCCAAATTTTTTAAACTTAAAACTTCTTCTAATGCCACTTCTTCAAAATAGACTCCCCATAGGCCGTGGTATTTTGTGGAAGAGCCACACTCAAGGGGTCAAAGAGCCACATGTGGCTCGCGAGCAGAAGTTTGCCAGCCCTGGCACTAGAACACCCTAACAAGTAGAGAGATCACTCATAGGCAACTGAAAGTAGAGAATATTTAAAATTTTATATGTGAGACTTATATGTTTAAAAAGCACACAATTAAAAGAGGAAACAAAAATCTTTCTGAATTGGGATAAAGTTATTGGCCACGTGTATTTTTTAATAAACTCAAAATTATGCATCCAATAAAAATAAGTCTACTAGATTGAAATCTCAAGCAAAACCTCAAGCACAAAAATATTTGTCAGTAATAATGCTGAGGAAATAACAATATGTATAATATGGAAAAGCTAGTTTTTCTAAAATTAGACTTACAGCTTTTCTAAGGATAAACATAATAGATCCTTATAGAAAGTTGGAGGATTAAAACAAGTCATTAAATAACAACACTCATAATTCTATTGCTCAAAGAGAATTATATTTTTGTTTTTCTTTGCATAAGTTTCACCATCTGAAATAATATTTGAAATTTGAAAATGTTTACCATTTGATATCACTTACATATTTTCTGTGTCATTGACTCATTTGCAAAGAATTGAGAACTTATTAAAAATGACAAGCAACTAAAGGTACATTTTGGCTTGTGTGGATAGAAAGGGTGTCATCGACTCATTTGCAAAAAATTCAGAACTTATTAAAATGACAAGCAAATAAAGGTACATTTTGGCTTGTGTGGATAGAAAGGTTACATCAGGAGTAAGCTTGTTCGGGCTTATGTGCTCAATGAATCAATCAAAAACCCATCTATAACCCAATGCATTTCCCTGTTCTGGTTTCATTCTCAGTCGGTTCTTCCCACAGGATTGCAAAAATTCCCAAGATGCTTTTGATTTAGAAACTCCCATGGAAAGTTTCTGCCTCTTCAGCAATACTCCCAAGGAGGTTTCTCCTTGGGGTCCCTTCACTCAACTCAAGGGGATATAGCATTGCTTTTCCAGCCCTTAATGGTCTGGAAAATGCGGGAGTCGTTAGCATAGAGCTGAATCTGAAGCTCTGAGACGGGGTGAGATCACCGCCTTGGGAACAAGGATTAGGTACAGAAGAGAAGAGTCTAAAGAATGAGCCTGAGGTCAGACAACCAGACTTGTAAGCAGATTAAAATTTGGTGTAGAGCAATAGTCACGAGTTCTTTTATATAAATTCCATAGTCTCAGCAAATAGAAAGGCCATCGTCTAGAAAGTCCATGTATTCTACCACAGAGAGGTTAGGTCAAGGTAAATTTTCAGAAGAAAGTATTTCAATGGCTTAATAATACTTCGCGAGGAAGTCAATATCATGTGTCCAAATAAAATAGTATAATTAAAATACTAGTATACTAAACTAGAGGCCTGCTGCACGAAATTCATGCACTAGGATGGGGAGGGCCCTCAGGCTGGCCTATGCCCTCTCACAGTATGGGGCCCTGTAGGGGATGTGCAACATCCCTTTTGCAGTCCAGGATCCCTCTCACAGGCCGGGATCCCTCGATCCTTACTACCCACCTGCTTGCTGCTCCTTAGCACTTGCCTCGAGGCGGGAGAGACTCCCACCACTGTCGCTGCACTTGCCAGCCATGAGTCTGGCTTCTGGCAGAGCAATGTTCCCTTTGTGAGAGAGCACTGACCACCAAGGGGCTGCTCCTGCATTGACGTCTTTCCCCTGGTGGTCAGTGTGCATCATAGCAACTGGTCATTCCGCCAGTTGTTCCAGCATTTGGTTGATTTGCATATTAAGAGTTTTACTATATAGGATGGGTTAAATGCAAAGCCTACATTAATTTTTTAAATTGCATTGCTGTATACATAATGTCTATAAATTCCTTCCTGGTCAACTAATAGAGTAAGCCAGCGAGATCAACTTCAAAATCAAGTTCAATAATATATAGGAAGCTTTAATAAAAGACAAACTGTCATCTAAGATTAACATTTATTTTTGCATTCAATGTAGAACTGCCACTTCTGAGGACATTCAATGTCTTTTGAAAATTTTATCAAACTGTACAAGACCAGAATTTTTAAGTGTTTTTTTATATCCTACAACAATTTGCAAAGAATTTGGTTGACATGACAGTAAACAAAATATGAATAGCTTCACTACTATATTCAGTTCATGTTGCAATAATAATTTTTAATATTTCTTTTGAAATTTTTAAATAATGAAAAGCAAGTGGCACTACAATTTTTATTATATCTAAATATCCTTATTAGCTTTAGAACATAGCATGATGCATAATCTGTGTTTTTACTGGAAGAATCCAAAAATATATAAAATAACTTATTTTAATTTTTTATTAGTTCTCTGTAAAAATAAAAAATATTATATACATTTACAAAGCAATTCTTGGCCTCTAAGATCATGTAGTCCTAATTTGTAAGACATGATCAAAATTTCACTGAAATATCCCAAACAAACTTATTAATAATAGTTTTTAACCCCCAAGAGGAATTGTAACATAACTTTCACATTTATTTTTATGTAATTCTGTATTGAAAGACTTTTTCAAATAATAATCTCCTCTGATAATTATTTAAAACTAATTTGTAGTCTTAATGAAATACTAGAAAAATATGTCAACTATGTCAAATGGTAATATACAAAAGGATCAACCCTTTTTCTTGATTTAAAAAGTTCAGATTATTTGGATCTCACCTTGCAATCAAATCCAATAAGTCTAAGGCAGGGCACCAGGATTCCAGACTTTAAGTAAGCAAACTCAGGTGGTTCTGTCCATAGACCATTATGTAAAAGCACTGATTGAGAAATAACTACAAAATGCTATAAAGGAGGAGACCTTTCTGAGCCTACTAGAAAAAGCAAAATCTAGGAAAAAATGATTTGACAAATAAAATTTTAACATTGATTAAAATTAAAAACCAAACAATAAATTGGGAAAGCTATTTTTAAATATGGAAGGTTAATACAGATATATTAAAATGTTTAAAAATCAATGGAAAAAATAAGCATTCTAATATAAAAATCCTATAATATTCTAGGTCTCAAAATGTTATCCCTTGACCCAAGATAGCGGCATAGCTAAATACCTATACCGCTGCCCCACACAACAATTTCAAAACTACAACTAAAAGACAAAATGGACATCTCCAGAACTACCAGAAAGCTGACTGAGTGGAGATTTCACAAATAGAAGGAAAGATAAAAGGTCACTGACACTCAGAGGAGGTGCAGAGGGCAGAGTTGCAGAGATGTGAGGAGACAAGAGGTGCAGAGCCACACATGAGCGGAAAGGGTGGGCAGCTGAATACCTGGCTGGTTTTCTCAAATGGGGAGGGAAACAAAGGTATCCCACTGCACTGATCCCCAGTTCTAGGTGAGTCTCAGGGAACCCAGACTCATATGGGGTGAAACTGTACTGTAAGAAGAAAGCACACTGAGACTCGGGAGCTGCAGAGGTGTGTGAGCTCATGGAGAGGGCACGTGGTTGGCTCTATCATTTGGGAGAGAAAAAAAAAAGACCACTGGTCTGTTTTGTTTTCCAGTTCCAGGTGAGTCTTTGGGTGTCCAGACTCATTTGGAGAGAGACTGGACTGTCCAGCAGTGGGCAGAGCTCTGGGCAGCTTTCTCTCGGAGGTGTGTGAAGCCGTTGCCATGGGGCACAGAGACCCGGGTGCTGCTTAGGGTGGGGCTGACGGCAAACCAAGGCTGACTGATCAGCTCAGAGACTCCACCCCATCCAAGCTGAGCACAGAGAGTCTCTCACAGCATAAACACAGCTGATTCTCACAGCCAATTGGCCTGGCGGTCAAACCCTCCCAGCAATACCAACAACAATCTAGGCTTAACTACAACAAGACTGTGTTCCCATAAAGGCGTGCACCAAGAGTATCCACCTCAGGCAACTGGGGAAGCTGAGCCATTTTCCCTAGAGGACACCTACCACACAAAGCTACTTGACCAACTCAGGGAAGCAGCCAAAATGCAAAGTCAAGGAAACAAATCACATTTGAAAGAAATGGAAGGAAAAAAAATGACTGGACATAGAGTTCAAAACCATGGTTATAAGGTTTTTCAAGAGGTTCCTAGAAAAGGCCAATAAATTTAAAGAGACACTCGAGGATATGAGCGAGATCCTCAAGGATATGAAAATGGACCAACTAGAAATTAATCATACACTGACTGAAATAAAAAAATATTATAAAGAGACCTAAAAGCAGACTAGAGGACTGCAAGAATCAAGCTAAAGATTTGAATACAAAGAAGCAAAAACCACTCAACCAGAAAAACAAGAAGCAAAAATAATCCAAAAAATTGAAGATAGAGTAAGGAGCCTCTGGGACAACCTCAAGCATACCAACATCCAAATTATGGGGGTGCCAAAAAAGAGAGAGATAGCAAGTTACTGAAAACCTATTTGGAGAAATAGTGACTAAAAACTTCCCCCACCTAGTGAAAGAAATAGACTTAAAAGTCCAGGAAGTGCACAGAACCCAAAACAAAAGGAATCCAAAGAAGACCACACCAAGACACATCATAATTAAAATGCCAAGAGCAAAAGACAAAGAGGGTATATTAAAAGCAGCAAGAGAAAAACAGTTAGTTACCTACAAGGAAGCACCCATATGATTGTCAGCTGATTTCTCAACAGAAACTATGCAAGCCGGTCAGGAATGGCAAGAAATATTCAAAGTGATGAAGAACAAGAACCTACAACCAAGATTACTCTACCCAGCAAAGCTGTCATTCAGAATTGATGGTCAATAAAGTGCTTCACAGATAAGAAAAAGCTAAAGGAGTTCATCACTTCCAAACCAGTATTATATGAAATGCTGAAAGGTATACTTTAAGAAGAAGGAGAAGAAAAAGGTAAAGATTAAAATTATGAATAACAAATACATATATATCAACAAATGAATATAAAAATCAAGTGAATTAAAAATCTGATGATCAGAATAAACTGGTGAATATAATAGAATCAGGGGCATAGAAAGGGAACGGACTGACAATTCTTCAGTGGGGGAAGGGGTTTGGGAAGTGCAAGAAGAGACTGGACAAAAATCGTACACCTATGGATGAGGACAGTGGGGGGCAGGTAAGGGCAGAAGGTGGGATGGGTACTAGGGGGGTGGGAAAAAAGAGGCACATTGTAATAATCTGAACAATAAAGATTTATTAAATTTAAAAAATGTTATCTCTTAGATAGCAAGAAAATTAAGCAATTAACCCTGTGAATTATAGCCATTGAGAAGAAGAGAGAAGCCATGAAATCAGATGGAACCAAGAAGTGTTTAGAGATTGGATCATAAAGAGTCATAGCAAGGTGAAGTTTTTAGACAGCAGAGTTAGGAGACAGAGTAGCGGAAATAATGCAAAAGTCAATACAAAGAACATAGCACTGCTGCCAAGATCCTGAGAATTCGTGAACTTCTGTTGCAGAAAGTGTTAGTGCTGCCTTAGCTCAAGTTCCATTTGTAGGATGATCAGTTATACTACGGCTTTCATTCGTGGAATCATATTTTCTCTCTGTCTCTCTAATTGCCCTAAATGTTCCCTTACCATAAAGCTTGAGTGAGTTTTTGTTTTCTTCAACTGAAATATCCTAATGAGGACATCTGCAGAAATCTATCAAATGCATCAATCTTGGTGAGTAAATTAATATATACTTGGCTTTAAAAGTCAAAAAAATGTTCTTTTTCTGAAAATAAACATGATTTTGTGAAGTTACACTGCTAATTCACACAAACACATTCTTCTAACAAAGAGGACAAAATCATATTGAAAATAAAGCTAGATTGTAAAATAAGATTAAACTGAATATGGTCTCCCTTTTGGAATTTGACCAGAATGTGTATCCTACCTAATAAAGACAGAATATGCAAATTGACCAACACTTCATGATAAAGATGTGGTGCCCACAGCCAATAAGAAGGAAATATGCAAATTGATACAACAAAGATAGTGGTGGCTGGGCAAGGACATGGCAATGACGCAGGCATTCCACCCTGCCCCAGGCCCTCTGGGCCTCTAGGCAGTGCACGAAGGTGGTTCCCGGCCATAGCGAAGGCCTGAGTCCTGGATGCCGGCCATCAGGGGAAGGAAAGACCTATTCTTGCACAAATCTTCATGCATCAGGCCTCTAGTTTAAAATAACAGCTTTGGGGCATTCTTGAGTTTAAGATCAATTGACCTATTTTTTAAACTTTGTATGCTAAAAGCCTTATAATCTATCCTAGAACAGCCAGAATAAAAAGCACCAAAACAAACAAACAAAACCATTTTAGTCTTTGTAGTTATAAAAGCTAAATATATGTTTTGATTAGGCCTCACTACCACCTCCACTCCATTGAGATCTAACCCTTTGGTGAATATGTGGACTCTAGGAAGTACAAATCTTATCAGCACTCTCTGTATCAACAGCCCGAAGAAGATATGAGCATCCTTTGGCAAAGGGGCACTATTGATACTAAGCCCACATGGTGAGGAGGAGGTCATTCTCAATGGACACCACTTCGTGACCGAGGCGAATCCTAGATTTATAATACAGCTTACACATAAGCAAGCAACTTCCATCTAAGTGCTATTCATAATTCAAAGGCAGGGATACCTGCCAACAGGATCATCAACACACAGGAAATGCACCGCTGAAAAGACATGCTGGTGGATGCAGACACTGCAGCTCTCATTTGAGCTTCAGAAGGTTCCATCAACATTCAGCTTGCAAACTCAGGGATGTAGGTGGAGGTTCTGCAAGAAAAGGAAACACCTGAACAGTGCATGGTGTTTGGAAAGCATTGTGGCAGCCGAAAAAAGTCAGAGAATATGATTGCTCTAGGAGCAAGCTGACTTGTCAGACCAATTATTTTACATCCTCACCTTCAGACTGAGGTAAAGTGCAGGTCCCAGGTCCTCCCTCTTCTTTGCATCTCAGCTCTTATCGCTGAGTGAGCACCCAATTATCACACACCCACACAGATAAATGTCTCCATAATAACAGGAAAATACTTACCTTTTTAAATTAAGAATAATTGGTTTCAAAAGATTGTGTCGATGCCTTCAAGTTTTGAGGGGCAGAAAATGTTTGCTTTATTTTTTGCCAGCTATCACCCAAAGTCTCCCAAATCTGTGATCATATTTCAGCCAGGGTATCCCATTATAAAAATTTAGATAAGATAGGATATAACCAAAAAAAAAAAAAAGATATGCAGAGGAAAGAGAAACTAAACAAACAAACAAAAATAGAGATAAAAAAGATAGTAGTATAGGGATATATGTGAGGATAGAAGAAACAAAAACCCACTTAAATAACAAATAAGGGGGGTTTATTAGTTCACAGTACAAGACTTGAGAAAGGGAAACTATGGGGTTATTAATTTAGCAGCTCCAAGTCATCAGTAGCAATCCAAGTTTTTGCTATCTTCCTAGTCTGTTATAATTAGCTGGTCAGCTTATTTCATTTTTGTAATAATTCTATGGCTCCTGAAATCAAATATTTTTATGCCAATGAAAGAGAAACAGAGAAAGTGTCTTGTGTTGAAGAACTCAGAAACATTTCTCAGGTTTCAGATATCACTTCATATTTCCCTGCCCTTATTTGGGTAACATGTCCAAACTAAAATCCATCATTGCCCAAGTTTATGGGACCTAATCATTGGCCTAGAACCATAAGGACTGACCAAAGCACATGGGGAAGCGTGGTCATAAAGCCAGAGCAAAATTTAAGCTCTGTGCAGGGAAAGGACTAAGAATAAGCGTTACATGAATAAGTATCAGTTTTACCTACATCCTCTCTAAATGTCAGTGTTCCAGATCTCATATGTTTCTAATAATATGATTATAGAAACTGGCCAGTCCATTTCCCAATGGAAATTGAAGACGGAAGTCAATATCTTTCCAACTGAATACAATCTTTGTCAAGTAAAATAAATAAATAAATAAATAAATAAATAAATAAATAAATAAATAAATAAATAAATAAATAAAAA
The DNA here is from genome assembly GCA_027563665.1 of Antrozous pallidus. Lineage (NCBI taxonomy): Eukaryota > Metazoa > Chordata > Mammalia > Chiroptera > Vespertilionidae > Antrozous > Antrozous pallidus. The sequence goes on along the minus strand of CM050511.1, from coordinate 95,828,828 downwards.
TAAAGCTTCTTTTTGGCTGTGAAGTTGAAGAGATGGAACATAAAAAAAAAAAAGCAAAGTCCTTGTAAATCATACACCTGAAAAGTTACACTCATTCTATCCATTTCAAAGCCCAGTAGCAAAAAGAGACACTAAATTCTAGGTTTTACATGTGCAAACTCAGGCTTCAGGCTCCCATTATTCAGTGGTGCGGGAACAGGCTCGCCCAGGCTTGTGAGAACAATGGACAGGGTAGAAGTGCCATACACTTGGTCCTTGAAAAAGCAGGGTGATTAGTAGTGCCAATCCCCACACGGTTGAAAATCCATAATCAGCTATGACTCTTGATTCTCTGAAAATAACTACAGTGGGCCCTTCACTTTCGGGATTCAAACATCCACTGATCAAAAGCAGTATTTTTTTCATCTGTAGATTGAAATCATTTTTTTACTACTCAGCCATTAAAAAAAAAGAAATATTGCTATTTGCAACAAATGGAAGAATATCGTATTAAGTGAAATAAAAAGTTAGGAATCATGTGATTTCACTCATATGAGGATATAAAATGAAAGGCAATAAATGAACAAATAATTTTTTTAAAAGAAGCTTATAGACACAGACAATAGTATGTTGGTTACCAAAGAGAAGGAGGTAGAAGGGCATTAAAAAAATAAAGGGGCTCAAATATATGATAAAGAAAGATGATTTGACTTTGGGTGGTGAGCACTCCATGCAATATACAGATCATGTGTCATAGAAATGTATAAAGATTAGCCTTTATAATCTTACTAAGTAACTAGAGGCCCTGGGCATGAAATTCATGAACAGGGATGGGAGGGGGGCATCCCTCAGCCTGACCTGCACCCTCTCGCAATCCAGAACCGCTGGCTCCTAACCACTTGCCTGCCAGTCTCATCGCCCCTAACTACTCTGCATGCCAATTTTATCACCCCTAACCACTCTGCCTGCCTGCCTGATTGCCCCTAACCACTTGCCTGCCTGCCTGGTCATCCCTAACCACTCTGCATGCCTACTTGCTAACTGCTTGCCTGCCTGCCTGCCTGATTGTTCCTAACCACCTCTGTCTCTGCCCCACTGTGGTAGCTTCATCCAGAAGGATATCCAGAATGATGTTCAGCTGTCCAGTCTAATTAGCATATTACACTTTTATTATTATAGATGTCACCACAATACATTTAATTAAAAAAAAGAAATCAGTATTTTCTATAGGTAGTTGAGAGTCCGTGGCTGCAAAAGTATGGTTAGGAATGAAAAAATACTTTTTTTCCAACCATGGTTGGTTGAAATCCATGGAAGGGTCAGCTGTATTTATTGAGAAAACTCCAAGTATAAGAGGACCTGTGGAGTTCAAATCCATGTTGTTCTTGGGTCAACTATGTAATGGCTTGCTGCTGTGCAGCTGTTACTAGGTCAGTGGTATCACATTTACAGTTTGAAATAATTGTGAGTGTATTAATGCAACCGAAATCCTCAAATGCTGCAGAACCAGGCTTCCACGGTGGTTAAACATTCACCAGCAAATTACTTCATTTTTCAGTTCCTTCATTTTCTTAGCCAGATAACCTTGAGCATCTTTTCCAGGTAGTCCCTATCTTCTTCATCTGTTGGTACTAAAAATACCTACAGCATAAATTAAATGTTTTATAAAAACATCTAGCTGCCTGTCAGACATATCATAAATACCCAATAAATAATATTGATACTGTTATTATTACAATTATAAAAGGGAGATTTTTTTTATAATTACAGTCCAGTAAGCAACATATGCAGACCCTGGACCTTCAAACAGTGCTTGGTCAATACTACTAAGTATTGAGAGGCAAGTACATTCGACAAGAGCATTAACAGTTAATGCTTTTATTAATTCTCACCCAAGAATATTTTTTCCATTGATTTTTTTTTTAGAGAAAGTGGAAGGAAGGTAGGGAGGAATAGATGAGTAGAGGGAGGGAGGGAGAAAAGGAGGGAAGGAAGGAGTGAGAGGGAGGGAGGAAGGGAGAGAGAGAGAGAGACAGGGAGAGAGACAGAGAGACAGAGAGACAGAGAGACAGAGAGAGAAACTTTGATGTGAGAGAGACAACAATTGGTTGCCTCCTGAATGCATCCCAGCCAGGGCCCTGGATCAAACCACGCTGGCCAGGTCAACAGTGAAAGCTTTTAGATTGTAGTTTCAGTTTTGCACAGAATTATTCAGATACCATGGAAACCGTTTTTCTAGATATCCAGATTTGGTGCCATAGCCCAATTATAAGACATACATTTGAGAAGGGTAATTTGGTTCAGTTTAAATGAAAATACTTGAAAGGAATATAAAGGAGACTGAAATTCATAAGTATCCTGGTGTGATATGTGTCTGTTTAGTCCCTATTAATACTCTTCATATCCCTGTGTTTTGATTTTCACGAATGTAACATGAAAAAGTTGAATGTAGTCATTGGTTATCAGGGCCTCGGTCACTACCAGCATGTAGAACTTTGGTCTCTTCTCCCATCTCAATCACATTGTACTCCTTAGAATTGGACCTCAGATCCACCAGACACAAAATCCACTTGTTATTTCCATAATTAGTGATTCTATCATCTTGGATTCATTTCCTGAAATACATCAGAAAATTCAAAATGGGCCTATAGGATCCCTGGCAGGCGATTCTTCCATTTGCCCGGGATATCTGGCTCTTCTTAGCATCCTGTACTCTGTGTCCACTGTTTCCTCTCTCTGAAAATGTTTGTCTCCCTCCTTTGCACATACCATTAACTCTCATCTTCCACGTTTGTTTTAGTCAGCTCAAGTTGCCCTAACAAAATACAACAGAAAACTATTTACCCACAGTTCTGGAGACTAGAAATCCAAGATTAAAGTACCAAAATAGTTGTTTTCTGGTGAAAAAGCTCTCCTTTGCTTGAAGATGTGTCTTCTTTCTGTGTCCTCACATGGTGTTTTATCTGTGTATGAGGGGCGGAGAGAGAGAGAGAGAGAGAGAGAAAGAGAGAGAGACAGAGAGAGAGAGTCAGAGAGAGAGAGAGAGAGAGAGAGAGAGAGAGAGAGAGACAGACAGACAGACAGACAGACAGACGGGGGTAATAACTCTGGTGTCTTCTCCTCTTCTTACAAGGACACCAATCCCATGTGTTTATGGCCCTACCCTTATGCCCTATGATTACTTCTGAATTGTAATTATTTTCCTCTTTGTGTCCTAGGGATAAGACAATGTACTCCTTCAGGGTATAGACCAAGTCTTCATCTTATATTATCAGGAATTAACACAGTGCCAGTGATAATAACATAATACCGGATGTTTAATAAATATGCCTAAATGCATGAGTGAATAAATGACTGAGGAAATGAATTAACCTTCACCAGGAAGTGTAATATTTCTTCCTGGGAAGTAGAAGAAAAAGAAGTAATACTGGATACATGTATGAATTAGAAAGGGTTTTGTCTGAACAAAAGAACTCTAGATATTGGATGTGGGAAGGGGGGTTTAACACCAGCAATTAGAACCCAGGGCAGGGATTAGGAATCAGATGCAATCTGGTGAATCAGGGCAACAAGCCCAACTGAAAATAACAGCCTTTATAGTTGTCTGTGACAATGTAAGTAAGGGACAAAAGGAGACATCGGCTTCCCAGTGTTCCAAGTTTTCCCCACAGAAGAGCACTGGGGCTGAAGTCAGGTGGATGCCAGGCAGATTACTGGGATCACATCATCACGAGGACATATTTATGGATCCATGAGCTGGTGAGGGGCTTGGGGCTCAGCTAGCAGTGAGAAGGTCAAAGTCAAAGTAGAGAAAGTGCCTTAGGCAAGGCCCTTAATAAGGTCTCAGACAAAGAAGTACCTGAAAAGTGTGGAAACTCCCAAGGCCCCCTGAGTAGGTCACCTTACATATGTGTATAAGTAGGGCTGGCCCCCAAAAACCTGCCTCCCTGACTTCATTTCCTCTAGAGAATATCAATGTCTGACTGAGCAACAAATCTGCTGTGAGTAGGGAGGGTAGCTTCCCCTGGTAGGCCTACTTTGCAAAGCCTTTTGCCTGTGATTCAACCTGAAAGTTCTAGAAATTTGGGGGAAAAGGCCAATGATAATCTCAGCTGCCTGTAGCATCAAATTGAATGAAGGATAAGAGAATACTCACAAAGCATTTGCCTTCTCCCAAAATTCATTTTGACCTACTTCTGTTTAGGAAGAATAATATTTCCTGCTTCTTTTTAGCCATCTACATTTTGCATGAGAGATCTATTGGAATCTTACCAGGAATTTTGTGGGTGGAATTTTGGTAAATATAATAGTAACGCTTAGGTTTCTAGAATCTCATGTGATACAAAGGAACACACAAAAGAAAAATATGATTCCAAAAGAAAGCTGATTTAGCATTATCAATAAACAAACCAGCACAGTATATAAAACAGAATATGGAAATAGAGAAGAAAATATGTTTTTGTTAGCTAGATTCAATGTAATCTAAAATATGGAAGCAAAACTGGAAAGGTATAGAATTGGAATGGTTGACTACTGGAAAACAAGGAAAATTAAGAGTGACTAATAGGATGGGGAGGTGAGATAGAAATAGTTCAAATGATTATTTAAAAAATATAAATACATGACCTATCTATAATAATAAAAGTGTAATATGCCTATTAGACCAGACAACAAACGACCTTCTGGACAGCATTTTAGATATCCTTCCAGACAAAGCCTCCAGGGGGGGTTGAGGCAGAGGCAGTTAGGAGCTATCAGGTAGGCAAGTGAGCAGTTAGGGGTGATCAGGAGGCAGAGTGGTTAAGGGAGATCAGGCAGGCAGGCAGGCAGGCGGGTGAGCAGTTAGGAGCCAGCAGTTCCACATTTCGAGAAATGTCTAATCCCTCGGTAATCAGACATCCCCTGAAGGGTCCCAGATTGCAAGAGGGTGCAGGCCGGGCTGCGATTACCCTCTCCTCCCCCATGCATTAATTTAATGCACCGGGCCTCTAGTTTATTCATAAAATAATAGATACCACAAATTTATAAAGTTAAAAGTTTAATCTTACTAGTAATCATAGAGAGCAAACACACACACACAAAATGTTTCATCACTTATATTAACAAGGACCTTTAGATGCTACTTTTATATAAGCTACTCAGTATGCCACATGCAGGACAATTGTTACTTCCACTGTTATTAGAACCTATTGTTCTCAAGGTTCTCAAAGATGATTTGTCAAAGCACATCAAGGTCCCCAAAACTGTTATTTTTTTATTTTTATTTTTTTTAGTTCCTAGTTTCTATCTTTAGGGATTCATTTTAGAGGAAATAAAAAGTTTGAGTTGCTGGCTTAAATATCACCAGTAACAACTGGTGATAGCAACTTAAATATCACCAGTAAAGCAAAGCTAAAAATAAATTGTGGTGTATGTAAAAGAATAAAGAACTAAGGTTGCAAAGCAAAACAGAAGTTGATTCAGGGTCTTTGAGAATTTAGATCTGGCACCCTAGCCTGTTTTGCTCAGTGGATAGAACACTGGCCGGCTGACCAAAGGGTCCTGGGTTCGATTTCGGTCAAGGGCATGTACCTCAGTTGCAGACTCCTCCCAGTCCAGGTCCTGGTCGGCAACCAATAGATGTGTTTCTTTCAAATGGATATTTCTGTCTTTCCCTCTCTCTTTCACTCTCCCTAAAAAATCAATGGAAAAATATCCTCAGGTGAGGATTAAAAATAAAGAAGGAAAAGAGGATTTCGACCTGGGGTTACAGATTCAGAGTGACCTGCAATGTGCTCCAGAGAAGAGAGAGAAAGCTGGAGCTTGTAAAGATACAAGTCACAGGTTGTATTGAAACTTCTCGACCGGGTGTCTAACAGCATCTGAATAGTCTGAAGAAGGTTAGTTAGGCCCAGGCAAGGGTTGGCATGAATACAGAGGAGGTAAGATCTAGGTTGTGGTCTTGCAGGGAGAACAACAACAAAGTTCGAAATCTCCAGTTTTACCTGGGTGTGGACTGAGTAAGGGGGACTCCCCAGTGGCCTCCCAGCTCTGTGTGCGGAGGGCTCTTTGACATCAATGACTCCAGTTTTGATGTTCACACATGTATTCAAGGGGAAATATTGTGAAGTCATTGAAAATGGGACATTGGAAATAAATTCCATGACATGAACTAAGTGCAATTTATAATATTAAGGACAGTTTGTAAAATAATAGGCACATTTTATCTGTTACATATACAGAAATGAAATTGAAAAGCACCAAAATCTTAAAAGAAGTTTTTATATGTAATGACATAATAGAAATATCAACTTGTTATTTTTTATTTGTCTTTATGATTTCCTTTATAAACATGTTTTGCTTTTCTAAAAAGTGAGTTGCTAGGAGAACCCATTTGATATTATAGTTTATTAACTTGAAATCAAGCCAATCAATATAGTTGTATGATTCTGCAGTTTTCCAGAGGCTCCCATAAAAACAGGTAGGAAATTTGGAAACCAGGAGTTTGTATTGATTTACCATTGTATACAGCTAAACAAATCAAGTTAGCAGAGGGTAAAGGGCTTAGGGAGCTGAGAATGTGAGACACGATGATATCTAGCCTGGATAGAAACAGAAGTGAAATGCCTTGGGATGGGAAAATAATACTGAAAGGAAAGGAAAGAACTGAGGAACTGAGAATGCTAATGAACTTTTTCTTTTGAGATGGAAAAGAAAGGCCCAGAGTGTGGCTGTGTGGTAGGATGCTGAATGAGGAGAAATAAAGGCTGCTGCAGTCATCAAAGCTCTCAAAGGATGTTGTGCCAGCCACACTACCCACGTGGATATGCAGACCCTTTGAGAAAAGAGCAAGACAGCCCAGGCTGAGGGGCTCGGTTGATCAGAGCATCATTCCCCATAAGACAAAGTCATAGGTTTGATGCCACGGTCAGGGCATGGCTAAGGATAAATCAATAGGTGCATGAAGAGGTAGAGCAGAAAAATGATGTTTCTCTCTCTCTCTCTCTCTCTCTCTCTCTCTCTCTCTCTCTCTCTCTCTCTCTCTCTCTCTCTCTCTCTCATCAACAAATAAATATAAAAATAGAGCAGAACACAATAAGAGCCCTAAGTTTTAAGTGGATGCAAAGGATTCCCTGGAGGAGGTGATGACAAGAAAGAGAGTAGAAGTGTGGCCTGAGCAGCATGTAGGGAGTGACGGGGGGGAAAGCTGAGAATGGCAGCACTGCCTCCAAGTTATTAACTAAAAAAAAAAAAAAAGAAAGAAGGAAAGAAAGAAAAGAAAAACCCTCTTTGATTTTTAACATTTTTAATTATCATCGCACCTTACAAAAATTGGTTCAGATGTAACCAATTTTCCTGTGGTACCTTTATGATTACTTAGCTTCTGAAGGGTAAGAGGTTATAGTATTCGTTAATTTACTTTCCTGCTATCATTACAGTGATTAATGCCTGGCCATACGGAGAAGTGTGCTTTCAATTTTTTTTTCTCATTAAAATTGTGCAAGGAATGTTGACAGTGCCAAGTGTACCTTAATAGGCATTTCAGCTTCAGGAATATTTGAGAACCACTTGGTGGATGGTTGATTCAGTGAATAGATTTAAAATTATATGGAATCGGTTTTATATTAAAAGTGCAAGAGTTCATCCTACAAAATGCATCCATTTTATTACATTGTTTAGAGGCTTTAATTACCTTTGGACAGAGTCAGCTGACTTCTTGGGTAAGGACAGAAAACAAGACTGCACTCACTGCCTACTCGATGTACTGGGCTAGTGCAAAGGAATTCTCTAAGATAATGGTAACCTCTCCATGCCAGGTGGCACAATAGGGGCAGGGGCTTCAGTGAACTGGAATAAGCACAGAGGTTGTTATGACTTAATGAATGGTGTCCAGGAAAATGCAATACTTCTAGTTAGAGTTTTCATCAATGTATGCTCAAGGTAAAAGCTATCTTCCCAAGATATCTTCCTCACTAACATTTCTAGGCCTTCAATACTCCATCTTGTGGGGTCTTAATCCACAGAGGAACTTGAACTCCTCACTCAGTGGCTCAAGACTTCAAGAGCTGAGGAGCAGAAGTGGGCTTTCCGCTTGAAGGCTGGGCTCAGAACTGGCAGAGTGTCATTTCCTCTGTATCGTATTGGTCAAACCAGTCACAAGAGGCCCAGATTCAAGAAGGGGGATAGCACTTGTATACACACAGGGAATGAGTTGGTGGCAGCCATATTTCCTAATAGACCCCACACAAGGGGGCAACATTTGGGGAGTGTCTTAAAGAGATGGGAATAATAGTCATTCTTAGCAGATTTAATAAGAGATTAGAAAATTATTTGGATAAACAGTGGCCTGATAGAAACAAGCACTAACTTTGTGGTGAATATAAATAATTATATATTGAAGTCCTAAATCCCAGTATTTCAGAATATGACTTTATTTGGAGAGAAGACCTTTAAAGAGGTATTTGAGGCAAGATAATGCCATATGGAGGGCAATCATCCAAAATGACTGGTGTTCTCTTTTAAAATATATATTTTATTGATGTTTTACAGAGAGAAAGGGAGAGGGATAGAGAGAAACGTCGATGAGAGAGAAACATCCATCAGCTGCCTCCTGCACACTCCTCAATGGGGATGTGCCTGCAACCAAGGTACATGCCCTTGACAGTGATTGAACCTGGAACTCTTCAGTCCACAGGGTAATGCTTTATCCACTAAGCCATACTGGTCAGGGCATGACTGGTATTCTTATAAGAGGAGATTATGAAATAAAGAACTCAGAGCAGGAAGAACCAAGATGGCAGCATAGGCAAATGCCTGTACTCGCTGCCTTCCACAATCACATCAAAATTACAACTAAAATACAGAACCACCACCATCCAGAACCACTGGGAAGCTGGCTGAATGGAAGTACTACAACTAGAGAAGTAAAGAAGAAAGCACACTGAGACTGAGAAGGTGCAGAGGCATGGAACACCCAGGTCCAGCACCCAGGTATGCCACTTTTTTAATTGGGTAAGAAATAACCTCTGTGGAGGCCACTCAGAGGAGCAAGGTATCTGAGCCCCACACCAGATGCTCAGCCCAGGTTCCCAGAGCTTAGAAAAGAAGTCCTTATGGGCAGTCTACAGGCTGTCAAAAACAGTGCCTGTTGGGGCTCAGTGACACAGAGGTGGCTGGAGACCCAGCTCTTGCTCTTAAAAGGCTGGTACCATGAACTGAACTTACAAGCTCCCACTTCTGAGCTCCAGTGCTGGGCGAGGCTCTGAAAGACCCAGACACATATGAGGGTGAGAATTAGATAGAAGGGAGCCATGGGGGAGGGAGGAACAGGGACCTCTGTAATAATCTCAACAATAAAGGTTAATTAAAAAAAAAGGAACACAGACCTAGGAAAGAACTTGCAAGGACACAGGGAGAAGGCAGCCACATGTGAACAAATGAGAGTTCTCAGAAGAAACCAAACTTGTTCTCAGTACTGCTTCAAGTTTTTAATTCTCAGATCTTGGACTTGTAGCCTCCAGAACTGTGAGAAGACACATTTCTGCTTTTAAAGACACCTAGTCTGTGGAACTTTATGATGGTAGCCCTAGAAAATTAACATAATCAGTATCCTCAAGACACTCTACTCCACTGAAGGTGTAGACATATAAATAGGATTTTCTAATACCTGCCACACGGGTAGACAGATACAGGACTCCACAAAAGCACATAGAAAGGGTAGGTACGCCTTTAAATTTTTCATAAGCATGTCTCATTGCATTTTCTGATGGTACAATGAAACATTCTATATAAAACATTGAAATGTATTAGGTACCCAGTATGTAATAGTTTTTTTAGATACTTCCTTCATGCCCTTCAATAGTTTTTTTAGATACTTCCTTGTATGCCTATAAAATTATTGTTATCTCCTCCTACCCATGGAAGAAGAAAAAAAAAAAGCAGAAAGCCAGAGGAAAAGTTTGAAAAAAACAATCCATTGGCCCATATCCATTGGTCACATACCAGGCTGTGGTGAAGGCCTGGCGCTGGCAGTTTTAGGTCATGTTGGAGAAAAGCCATTCATAATCAAATGGCCACTAGTCCTGAAGCTCTGTGAGCTGCATGCATGGCCTAGGATACTTCTGATGATAACTAGAAAGTGTTCTGATCAGTTCACAGTGCTCAAGTTAAAAAGAATTTTCTAAGCATTAGTTTAAGCTATGATTGAGAACAAAGATTAGTAAGTAGGATTTCTCAGGGTCCTATATAAGAAAAGCTTACTATGCAAATTGACCAAACTGTAAAACTACCAGTGGAACAACTGGTCACTATGATGCACACTGACCACCATGGGTTAGAAACTCAATGCCGGAGCTTCCCCTATCCCACAGGCCCCAGGCCAGCCAAGGCAGGTGCTATTGGAGGCCCCCGATCACCCTGCTGGTGGCCCTACAGAGGGGATCAACTGGCGGCAGTGGTAGGGGTGGGGCCAGCAAGGAGTTGGTGCCAGACCGGCCAAGGCAGGTGGCAGCAGGGGCCCACCTAGTTGCCATGCCAGTTGACCCACAGATCAAGCCTGATTACTCACCAAGCCTAAGGACCCTACCAGTGCACAAATTTCATGCACCAGGCCTCTGGTACTATATAACAAAAGGGTAATATGCAAATTGCCCCCTTGAGAGGAAATTTGACCAGAGGGCAAGGCTGGCGAGCCAACTACCTGTGGTCCCTCCCCTGGCCAGTCTGGCCCAATGACCCCCATCAGGACAGGCCAGCCAAACCCCACCTGTGCATGAATTTGTGCACCAGGCCTCTAGTTTTTATATCATAATCTATGAAAATATAATGTTAAGTAAATACTAATGGCTATTAAAGGATTTTATATATAATCAATGTTTCTACATGATGGAAGGTTTATTGAAAAGATTTTGTGCTGAGGAGATTTAACTTGAAACACTTTCCTGGAAATGGTATTTCTAAGAGCAACAAGTAAACCTAAGTTCATATATTCATCAGAGTGGTTTCTGTTTCTAATTTATTGTTTTAATTAAGCATTATTTCTTAATGTCACTCATGACTCAAGGCAGATAAATAGGGTTTAGGTTTTGGAAAAGATAAGCCCAAGGTCATACCCAAAATTTTATAAAACAAATGCTATTTTAGTCAGTGTTCACAAAGATAATGCTAGGAATAAAAATATCCTTACATATTCTATATATTTTTTTGACTCACTGCACCAATTTCTGTGTGCAAATAAAGAATAGAAAACATAGAAACACTAAACAGCATTGTGGGACCTCTAAAAAATAATCTCAAGAGAATTCATAAAAGTTCCTCTGCTATGTTTGGCCCCAGCACAACCTTGCTGTACCTGTACCAGCTTCTCTCACCCTTTAACTCCATCAATGACCTTTCTAGGGTCATTCAGAATGGTCATTTACCTACAAGGCCCACACTTTTTATTAAATAAGAATGAATTCTTCCCTAGATTCCACATTTCAAGAGGCAAGGTTTTCTTAATGGTGATCTCACCTCAGTGCTTTCAGAAAAGTCCTAGGGACTTTTCCCTCTGAGTGCTCTTCCTCTGGCTGGAGTTCATCACTGCTGCTCCAGCCCCGGATTCCATCGCTAGGAAATATTTCACATGGTCCTCCCCACATGCTGCTTTGATCCTTGGATGGATCATCCCACAATATACAGCATCTAATACAGTTTTAGGTTTGCTGGTTGGACAGATAAAACCCAACCCATGTTCTCAACTCATCCCCAGAGCCTGGGAATTATACTTTAGTTATCAAATCCTCTCCCCCACTACAGTTTTAAGTGTGTGTATGTGTGTATGTTTGTGTGGTGTTGTGTGATAGTACCTCTACAGCCAGAGTTTAGGTGCTTGGTGTTCTGCATGTAAGAACTACATACAGTACTATGGTTATGTCTTACCCAATAGTCTAAAGAGTATACACTTATTTAAACCTTCTATATTATGAAACTTAATTAGCACTCCCAAGGTTTGGTGATACCAAATTAAGGAAATGGTCATTGGTTCACTAATACCTTGGGAGTTTTTTATTGAAAAAACAAATAAACAAACAAACAAACAAAAAAACCCACAAAATTTGACTTTAGTTACTATTAAAAGAAAATGGTATGTCTGGAAAAGATATAGGATAGATAAAAGAATCAACCTTAAGGTAAAAAGTCCAAGCTTGGGTAAAGGCATGTTGCAGGAGACCAGAGAACATAGGTCTCCTCAGAGAAAAAGTCTAGGTAGCAGGTATAACCTCAGCTACATATGCATAGCTACTCCCATTGTTTGAATCCCTTCTTGTTTCTATGAGTATTCCCCAGTACCCTTTTGTTTCATCATTTTCTCTGGATTCTAGGTATTAAACAAGATCTAATTGGCTGATCCTAGGTCACATGCCATAGCTGCCAGGGATCAGAGAGAGAGGGTTCAACTGCCTGTTTTGGTTTCTTTTTGGGGAAATGGAGAATACTTTTGATATAAGGAGGTTCAGATGCTTGTAGCCAAACAAAAACACTTTAACAAAGACCCTTCTTTCAAATTCATAAAGTTGTGCTAACTTTAGTATTACTTAAAGAAAACTTTAGCTGGCCCGACATGATCCAATTCACCACTTGCATCACTATGCTAAAACAATTGTTTTTCACTATGTATATCAAAGTAGTCTTCCTTTACCCATCATTGTATTCATGACGTAATGGAAAAGCAAATATTATTTCTTATAGTATCATCCCAGGGGACCTATTACAGCTGTGGGTAAGTTTCCATTTATTGAGTAATCATTACATTCCAGGCACTGGGCTAGGTTATTTATATTCAGCATCTTATTTAGTCCTCATAAGGTCCTTGCAAACTCTGTATCATTCACTTCATTTTCTATATAAAGAAAATGAGACTCAGAAAGGAACAAATGGGTCTCAAAGTCATTAAGCTGTTTACCTACAGAGACAGAACTAGAATCTAGAATTTCCTTCCTTCCTTTCTTCTATATCAAAGTCCTTGTACACATTTTCACCACTTGTATGCTTAACCAGCAGTGTAAAAGCCCATAAATATTACCTTCATTTAAAAAGATAGGTATTTTCCTCTCAAAATATGTATTTTGTCACCAGCATCATGGATTCTCTGTGATATAGACTAGTTTTGGCTTTTTATAAAAATAATTTTTAAAAAGTTATGATTTTATGATTTACTGGTGTCATGATACATATATATTTGGTCTTCGTTCCCATTTCTGTCATAGCTCTCCTAAAACCTTTGACATTTCCTAAGTGTTGAGAACAATAAAGATGCCTTTTGTTATGTTAATGAGGCGACCTTTGGAACACACCTAAGGATGCAGCTGGTTGTCTGGAAAACCAACCTCATGATTAGGACTGAAGGCTGGAACTTTTAGTCCTACGTCTCCTCATCACCTCCAGGGGGAAGAGGGACTGGAGATTGAGCCAGTTGCCAAATGCCCAGTGATTTAATCAATCATGCCTGTGTGATAAAGCTTCCATACAAAGCCAAAGAGGTGGTTCAGAGGGCTTCCAGGTTGGTGAACACATGGGGAGAGCATGCAAGTGCTGAGTCCTTTCCCCATGCTTTGGCCTACACAGCTCTTACATCTGAATATTTATCTGTATTTTTTATTGTGTCTTTTTAAAAATGAACTGGTTAATTCAATAAGTAAAATGTTTCTATGAGTTCTGTGAACTACTCTAGCAAATTAAGCAAACTCAAAGAGGGGTTGTGGGAACCTCCACTTATAACCAGTCTGCCAAGTTCAGAAGTACAGGCAATAACCTGGGTTGGGAGTGGGTGAACAGTGTTGTCGGACTGTTAACCTGTGGGATCTGGTGCTATTGCTGGATAGGTTGTGTCTGAAATGAGTTAATTCTTGCACACCCTGCTGCTGTCTATGAATTGCTTGTTGGTGGTGTGGGATCCCTTCCCTCCATCTACACATGGAAATTAACTCCCAGAACACCCATTTAAAATTATTTTAAACTTCACACTTAAAAATGAAAACTGATTTCCGAAGCTGTAAATTTTTGATTGAATCACTAAGAAACAGAATAGAACCTAAAGTGCTCTTAAAAAGAGAGAAAGAGAGGAATAGGAGATTGTCAGGGTGATTTTACAGTTGGTATTCTTCACAGGAAGCCAGAGCAGAGTAGAAAAGCATCTGTCATAAAACGTTGCAAAGGCCACTGCCCTAGTTAAGCTGCTGTGAACTAGGGCACTTTAGTCTGAGTAATTCAGGACTTTTATTTTCAGCACATGTCCCCAATCATTCCTGTAGAAATGAAGGCCACCTCTTGACTCCAAATATGCCATTTACCCTTGCTCATAATCTGTAACTTTTATCCAACCAGTAAAGACAGAAAACTGGAAAAATGTTATATTCTCAGATAATAGAAGTAGAAAGCATTTGAGCAAAAGAGAAAGTGAAAAAGTTTGCTAGGATCTACAAAACCAAAAAGATATATTTCTAGTTATATGCCCTGAATGTGCTTCCTTTCACTTTATCATTTGCTCTGTTACATACCCTACTGACCATAAATAAATGTTATCATTTATTTAAAAAGAAAAATACCTCCATTTCATACAAATCCAAATAATGCATACACACTGGGAATGGGGGAAGGTGGCCTACATTGGGGAGATTTTTCTATCCAAATTCTTACCAGATCTGAATACGTATAGCTTATTTCAACAAGAGTTCAGAGAGATAACCAGGAGTGATGCAAGTATTACTTTAGTCCCCTCAGTTATTCTAGATTTTTCTATGGTCTTCTTATTGTATTATTTTTCCCTGACAGGTAAAGCTCTTTGGCTTTATCTAATATTGGCCAAGATCAAGGGGAAAGGATAGATCTGAGTAGAATAAGTAGTAGACAAGTTGACAGCCATGAAGATGTAATGAGATTTTTTTGCTCAGTAATAGTCAGTGTTATGCTATGGTTATGGACTCAGAAATCAAGCTTCCTGGATTCCAATCCTGAGTATTGGCTGAATAATGCTGGGTCTCATCTACAAAATGAAGGTGCAGATAAGAGTACTTCAAAGAGTTCTTGTGAGGTTTAAGTGAGTTGATAATATAAAACATCTACATCAATGCATAGAGTCCTCAGTGAATATCAAAATTAGAAAAATTTAATACATGAAATTTCTTGTTATGTCTTCCAAAATATTTTCATATTGTTACCTAATATTAAGCCATAGGTGAACAATAATTGATTTTAACTCACTATTATAATAAAGTTTTAGATTGTTTCCAATTTTTCAGTTCATATTGTCTTCTTTTTTCAGAATAACCTTAAAATTACTCTTCAATGTCTGAGAAAAATACTCCTAGATTTTTAATTGGAATTATATTAAATCTATACATTTATTTGGGGGGATATTCCTTTACAAAGTCTATTTTTATCATCCTGGCATATAATATAGCTATCTACATATTGTTTAGTATTTTAAAATGACCTAATATTTTATACTTTTCATAGAGATCATTTATACTTATTTTTACATTAATTCTTAGATAATTCATAATTCTGGCATTGGTAGCTTTTAAATAGACTTTATTCTTATTACTTTTAGGAAATGTTTGGTATTTTGTTTTGTTTTGTGGCTTTTTATACAGATATTATAGTTTTTAAAGTAAAAAACATCAAACCTCTTTTTGCATAGAAAGTCTCAATTTACATCCTGAATTTAGAGCAAATTTTACCTCTAACTTTTTTTTAGTAAAAACACTTTCTAAAAGGTAAAACTTATAAGTCCATAATACAAATATATCTCTAAGAAATATGGTGATATTACAGAGAATCACTACAATACTCACTTCTTGCTTCATCTTCCTTAAACAATGAGTTAGTAAGACTATCTCAGTCAATTAGAAAGCAAGAACTTAAAACAAACCTCATTATTTCATTAACAGATCCATTAACGGATCCATAAACTACAGATATCTAACATTTACTACTGTTTTGCCTTCTTTTCTACTCATTCCTACCTTAGCATTCTTCTCATAGTTCTGTAATTAACTCCCAGAACAACCATTTCCCCACCACCACCGATTTACTATCTACCCGATATGCTATATGTGAGAATATTATATATATGTTAAGAGCTCAGGAGAGATGGGAGATGGGAATTTGGGAGCCATTAGATTTTAAAGCTATGCAATGAAATAAGTCTATCTGGCAATGACTATAGATCAAGAAGAGATTTGATGTTGAGAAGAAAGGCCAGCCAAAGAGCCTGAGAAGCCACCAGAGAGGTGGGAAAAAAATAAAAATAAAAAAATAAAACAAGAATGAGTGATGCTCCAGAAGTCTATGGAGAAGTAAGTACAGCACAGGGCTGAAGGAAATTGTGATAATCAAATCCCTGTGAGCGTTCAAATAAAATGATGACTAGGAATTGACCATTGGGTTTAGACCATTGTGGAGGTTGTTGCTGGTTTGACAAAGGTAGTCTTGGTGAATAGAGTGATGAAATGTAGACTGGAATGGAAGAAAAGTGAAGGTAGAGATAATAGACAACTCTTTCAATAATTTTTGCAACAGAGAATTGGGCTATAAATGGAGAATAATGTTGAATCAAAGGATTTTCATTTTAAGATAGGACATATTGAAACATGTTTATATGCTGATATGAGTTTTCATAGATCAAAAGGAAAGTGAAGGCTATGCAGTGGCAGGGCTAGTTGTGAAGAGAAGAGATGGACAAGAAGGAATGCAAAGTGTGTGTGTGTGTGTGTGTGTGTGTGTGTGTGTGTGTGTGTGTGTGTTATAAAGATGCATGCAGATTGGCAGATCTGGTGATTGGACTATGAAGTATTTTTTTTCTCAATGTTTCTAGCTTTCAATGATATAAAAAGAAGTTTCATAAACTAACAGGGAGAAATGAGAAACATTAGAGATTTGAGGAGTGAAGAAATTGTGTAACATAACCATCTCAGGAAGTGTTAAAGCGAATTTAGTAGGGTAATGTAGTATGAGTCAAAAGGTAGTACCAAAGCCCTGGCTGAGTAGCTCAGGAGACTAGAGTATCATCCCAATATGCCAAGGTTGTGAGTTCAATCCCTGGTCAGGGCATGTACCAGAAGCAACCAATGAATACATAAATAAGTGGAACAACAAATCTCTCTCTCTCTCTCTCTCTCTCTCTCTCTCTCTCTCTCTCTCTCTCTCTCTCTTCTTCCTGTCTCTCTCTCTCTCTCTCTCTCTGAAATCAGACAATAAAAAAATTAAAAATAACAAAAGAACATACGGAGGAGCCATTTGAGATACAGTGACATAATTAAAGTAAAACAAGTGGGATTTCTTCTAGGGAGCAAATGACAAGGTTACTGAGGATATATGCAGCAGGGAAATTACAGTAATGAGCCATGGCATCTAAACCAAGTAAGAAGGAAGTGAGGGTTTGAAAATATGGTGAGTTAATTTATTGTCCAGATGAAACCAAAGAACAGTTGCTAAAGTAACTGAAATGAATGATAGGAGTTATTTGAATCTCAGGAAAAGGAAACCCTACACAACCCACCCTCACACTTCTCCAAAGCGGCTGGACAACGATACTCGAACCATAGGCACACAACTTGAGCCCTGATGAACTAATCTCAGAAGGCTAACTATCCATTCAGCGTGTGATTTTATTTACTTACAATTTCTCAGAAATGCATCTATCGAGAAAAGCAGGATCCATCAGTACAACAACTTTATCCCTTTTATTTTAAAGTATGTTTAAATGTTTTAATGCATCAAACTGAGAAGCAGAACATCAAACTACACATGCTATTAGAGCATCATCCGTAAGTGCCTTTTGTTCTTCTGCTTATTAATCTCTTAATAGCAATAAAGCATATTACCAAATTTGAAAGCTAATACATTTCCAGAATAATCTGAATAGCAAATAAAGAGAATCTTGTGATGCCACCTCAAACACTCTTCAGAAAACTGTTAGGAGGGCAAAAAGTCCATAAAGTAGGGCGCACGGGTAGGCGACGAGAAGCTGCTGTCCTTCCATGTCCAAGGCGGAAATGAAGATTTTGGAAGCCGAGAGACTACACCAGGCGATGATGGCCAGAGCCAGCACAGTGCCGACTGTGCCCCTGCAGCAAAGACAAACGAGGTGGTCACCTTACATCAGGCGAAAGCCGTTACTGAATCGGAGCTGCCTCTGAAATATCTTCGGTACAATATTTATAACTACTTTCTCACTTGTAAAATGGGGGTGAGGAGCCATATGAACTTAAAAGCCTTGACCAGCCAAACTATTTTGGCTCAGTGGATAGAGCGTTGGCCTTCGGACTGAAAGGTCCCAGGTTCGATTCCTGTCAAGGGCATGTACCTTGGTTGCAGGCACGTCCCCAGTAGGGGGTGTGCAGAAAGCAGCTGATCAGTGTTTCTGGCTCTCTATTTCTCTCCCTTCCTATCTGTAAAAAATCAATAAAATATATTTTTAAAAAATAAAAATAAATAAAAGCCTTGACTATTTAGAAAATATTTGAGTCAAATTCACCATTAGAAGCTAAGTATTTCATACTTTAGTAAAACTGGAATTAATAGCAACAGAAGAATTCACTTGTAATTACTCTTATATGTCAACATTCATATCACAACTCCTGACAATCTTTTACATAAACTGTGTTTAGAAACTACTTTTACAGCTACAGATTTCCTTCTCTGACCCTTTCTCCTAAATGTACATACAGTATGAGCAGATTACTGGGCTGCATTCCAGCAGGGTGCCCAGCGCCCTCTGCTCCCAAGTCCACTTCCCAGGATTTTGTCTGAGTAGCAAAGCCTGACACAACTCAAGTAGGAACTCGTGGAACAAGAAGGCACATCT
This sequence comes from Antrozous pallidus, assembly GCA_027563665.1. Lineage (NCBI taxonomy): Eukaryota > Metazoa > Chordata > Mammalia > Chiroptera > Vespertilionidae > Antrozous > Antrozous pallidus. The sequence goes on along the minus strand of CM050511.1, from coordinate 95,810,023 downwards.
AAGCATTGCTTCCCACTGCGTCATTAAGGATCGCTTTGTATGTTTGTGCATGTGTGGACTTTTCAGAATGCTGAAATATATTTGTTTAAATTGGTATCTTCAAGCCCTAGCTAGTTCGGCTAAGTGGATGGAGTGCTGGCCTGCAGACTGAAGGGCCCCAGTTTGATTCTAGTCAAGGGCCCATGCCTGAGTTGTGAGCTCGATCCCTAGCAGGAAGCAGCCAACCAATGATACTCTCTCATCACTGATGTTTCTCTTTCTCTCTCCCTTTCCCTTCCTCTCTGAAATTAATAAAAATATATTTATTGAATATATATATATTTAACAAGTAACTATGGAGGCAACTGGGGAAATGGGGAAGTAAGGTATTTAAGTCTAACCGCCTTGGGAATAAAAAAGGAAGTGTGGGTGGTAAAGAGTGAATTTCTTTTCTTATGTGCAAAACAGAATGTATTATTTAGAAAAACAAGACATAAGACTCAGAAGAGATCTCAGGTCTATCTAGTTTCCACCTTTAAAACAATGAAGTGACTTACAAAAATTGCACAGTAAATGGGCATTAGATAAAAATCGCCTAACTCCTGGCACACTGTTCTTTTCACCATCGAAACTACACTACCTCGGTTAATCCTGGTTGAATTTGAAGTTGATAACTGTGTTTGTTATTTGTGACAATGACAGGAAAACCTAATTTAATAACTGAATCAAAAAAGTGAAAAATTATTCAATATAACATACATAAAAATATTTTAAAAACATTCTAATAAGTATTATATTCATTGGAGTTTAATTAGAAATAATTTCTAGAGTGATTTAATTTACCATTTTTTATTAACAAGAATGTAAAATTATACATGATTAATTTAAATGATACAGTAATAACCTGAAAGGGCAATTTTAGTATGGTGGTCTTAGGCACCAGATAGTTTATTTCCCTCTAATATAACTTAAAGGATTTCTAAATCAATTGTCATAATTTCAGAATGAAAATTGAATGAGAAAAGGTCCATACTTAGGATGATACCGAAAATCTAGGAGTTTTAATTTTTATTTTCTTCCTTTAATAATCTGGAGTCATTTAAAATGCCCTAAAATCTCAACTTTGCTGGAAATAATGTTTTAAATATTAGAATTTTTAAATGACAAATCATTATCGTATTCCTTGACAAAAGCATTTGATAAAAATAGAAACTGTAGAACTGCACTCTGTATTAACTTGTCAGATGTTTGTACTAAACAACATAGCAAGTGGAACAGCTTGCTTGCTAAAGAACTTGATAAGCAAAAACTGAAATTTTTCCATGGATAAGACTCAATAAATATACCTACCACCTACATTGTATTTATACATTGAAAGTATCCATTCTCTGTTGTATTCCTCTTTTTTAAAAATGTTGATGAGTACTTGATGATTAAGAATTTTCTCTAAGTTATTCTCAAGAATGTTAGTATAGCCTTAGCTGGTTTGGCTCAGTGGCTAGAGTGTGGGCCTGTGGACTGAAGAGTCCCAGGTTCAATTCCAGTCAAGGGCACATGCCTGGGTTGTGGGTTCAAGCTCTAGTGTGGCAGATGCAGGAGGTAGCCAATCAATGATTCTCTCTCATCATTGATGTTTCTCTCTCCCCCTCTCCCTTCCTCTCTGAAATCAATAAAAATAATAAAAAGTAAAAAAAAGCTAGAACTTAATAAAAAATAAAAAAGAACCTATATATATAAAGGCCTAATTGACCAAATGACCAAACGATTAGTCGACCAGTTGCGATGACACACAATCATGCTCAATGGAGGATCTGTCCCTGGTGGTCAGTGCACTCACACAGCAGGAGTGCTGTGTAGCTGACCAGTGGGCACAAGACCCCAGAGTCACAGCTGGCAAGTGCAGCTGCGGCGGCATAAGCCTCTCCTGCCTCCATGGCAGCACTACCGAGTGGGAGCAGCCTGGTGCCCAGTCCTAGCTTGGGCTCCTCCCCGGCTACCTACTGCTTCATGCACTACTATATCCCTCAGAGGATGTCAGATTGCCGGTTTCAGCTTGATCCCTGCCAGGCCTGTGGGGATCAGGCTGAAACTGACAGTCCAACATCCCCTGAGGGGTCTCAGATTGCAAGAGGGTGCAGGCTAGGCTGAGGGACCCTACTGGTGCATATGCACGAATCTGTGCACTGGGCCTCTAGTGTTACTATAATGTTACTAAAATAAGACCATCTTTTTTTTAATCCTCTGTTGCTTTTCAGAGAGTAGAAGAGAGGGAAGCAGGGGAGAGAGAGAGAGAAACATCGATGGATCCTGACCCAGGGTATGGAGCAAACCTGCAACCGAACAAAGTACTTGCCCTTTACCAGAATCAAACAATCAACCCTTTAGTGCAAAGGAAGATGCTCTAACCACTGAACCACCAGCCTGGGCAAGAGATCATATCTTAAAAGCATTTCAAACTAATTCATTTCCAATAATGCTGTAAAAATATTATATGAGCCCTAGCCAGTTTTGCTCAGAGGATAGAGCGTCAGCCTGCCTGTGTTTGGTTACAGTCAAGGGTATGTACCTTGATTGCAGGCTCCTCCCTGGACTGCACTCTGGCCAGGGCTCACGCTGGAGGCAACCAGTAGATGTGTTTCTCTCTGTCCTTCACTCTTTCTTCCATTCTCCCTAAAAAAATCAATGGAAAAATATATTTGAGTAAGATTAACATACACACAAAAAAATTATATGAGACTACTAGCCTGGTGCATGGATTTGTGCACAATGAAAGGAAATTGATTGGAATTCCTGGGGCAGCCGGTGGCTTGAAGGGCATCTGCAGAGTGAGGGGCAGAAAGTGGGAGGAGCAAGAAGGGGAGGTTGGAGGGGAAGCTCACGTTGGGGCATTCCTGCTCACAGCACTGGCTCTAGTGCAGGGACCAATGCAGGGGGTCCCAGGTGGTGGCCAACAGGATAGGACTGGGCAAGACAGGCTGGGCATGCCCTGGAGCCAACCTCCCAAGCTGGCAGCACCTGGGGTAGCACCGTGGCTTGAACAGCGTCTGCAGAGTGAGCAGTGGGGGTCCCTCTGGCAGGGGGGGTCACTCGGCCTGGCCTTTGGGGATTGGGCTGAAACCAACTGGCTCTCCAACATCTCCCAAGGAGTCCCGGAATGTGAGAGGGCACTCTGCAAAGTTGCTGTCATACAGGATATGGAATGCAAACGCAAGTGTGTAGTAAACCAGATTCGGGACCGACAGTGCCCCAGAAAAACATAACCCATAGCCGAAGGTGGAATCCCACAGCCCCACGAGGAATCAGGCTCCCTCCTCTCTGGTTTCAGGGTGCTTCACCAGAGAATGGCTGTTGCCAAGTCACCGCAGCTTGGCAGGTCCTGCATTGAGCATCTGCCCCCTGGTGGTCAGTGCACGTTACCAGTACCAGCTGGTTGGGCGATCAGACAGTCACTTAGCCTTTTATATATCTAGATTATATCTAAATGAAAAGATTAAATGCTTTCCTAAAATGTCTATCTTTGGTATTGGTAAGTTCTTTATATACTATCCTATCCAATGTAGGGTTAATAACTTAAAATGTGGATCCTCCAAGAAAAAATACAAATTGTGTCTCATTACAATGTGGACTCATGAGCACTGAGGGAAAAATGTTTATTTCTACTTGGGATTAGAGCATAACAAGTGACAAAGGACGATGTAATTGCCTGGTCTCACCAATCAAAGTGGTTGTGACATGCCGCTGTCCCAGGAGAGAGCCTGACTGAAACTTAGCTACTGCATCCTTACTAATGGTTTTGCATTGCAAATACCAACTGCTCAGGAAGCAATAAAAAAAATTCTTGACTGAGCCATTATGCCGTAAAACTCTCTAGCATTAATATCCTCATCAGGGTTCCTGGGAATTCTGCACCACACGGAGCCCAGCTGAGAGAGAACAGTTGCTTCCCACCTGGAAGACAGAGTGCCTGGGAGCTGAGGCAGTTTGTCAGCCGTTCACCAGGCTCTTACTCTTCCGCAATCAAACAAGTGGATTTTTTAAAGATCTTTCATTACCCATGACAATAGCTCATACTGAAGAATGTGACAACTCCCGAGGTGCCAGTTTTAAAGGTTACTGGGTGTAATCTATTTTTTAAATCGCTGATATAGAAATAGCATCTTAGCCAAAACTGACATACTTCCCTGAATCTGCCTGTAGCTTTTTTTAAAATATATTTTTATTGATTTCAGAAAGAGAAGGAGAGGGAGAGATAGAAACATCAATGCTGAAAGAGAATCATTGATCAGCTGCCTCCTGCATGCCCTCCACTGGGGACCAAGGCTGCAACGGGAGCATGTGCCCTGACCGAGAATGGAACCGTGACCTCCTGGTTCATGGGTCAACACTCAGTATCTGAGCCACCACGGCGGGGCCTGCCTGCAGCTTTTCATAGTCATCGAGGCCCCAACTCCACCGCCAACATGATGGGGAAGAGGTTAACGTTGCTCTGGTGTGGCACGCTTTAGCGGTGATTGTGCATGTGGGGCTATGAGCGAACGGGGACACTTACTGCAGGGAAAAGAAGACAGCGCTGCCAGACAGGATGGCCATGGGGAGCAGGCAGTAACCCAGCACACTTGCCACGCAGCCATAGGACACCCCGGAAGAGCTCATCAAGTTTAGCAAGGCATACATCCCTAGGCAGCCGATGGCACTCATGCCGTATATGTAACCAAACTGAACTTTTCCTGCCTGAAACAAGGAGAAGAAAACAGTTTGAATACACAGAAAGCATCAGGAGAAAATTAGTGTCAACAAAAATCAGAGAGCATATTAGAATCCATCAGCTGAGTGCTGTTCCGTATCTTTGTAGTGCTTACAATTATCAGGAGACTGGGCGTTCTGGGTGAAACACTGACTATATTATGAATTCAGATCCTGAAAACAAACAATCTTGACTATACTTGGGATGGCACAAATATGCCACAGAAAAGATGAAATATTTTTAGGGTTTTTTTTTATCACAAATTGGTTATTAGAGCATAAGTAAGAATGTATTTTCTCCCCATATTTGTTAAATAAATGAATCAATTAATAAAAAAATTCCAATTTACTCTTGGTTATTTACAAGGCATACAGTAATACTAGTGACCCAGTGCACGAAATTTGTGCATATTAAAAGGGAATTAATTAGAGGAAATATTTTAATATTGCTATTTGCCCTCTCTCTATAATAGAAGTGTCAGAAATGAAAGAAAATTAGTAAAATGTATATGAAAATCTTCCTCATGTCAGAGCCTGGGGTGCAACATGGAAACCAGAGTCAATTCCCCACCCACCCATGTGCGCCTCAAAATCAAGCAAGATCTATCCCCGACTAGCCCCAACTCCATTGGGCTAGATCCAGACCTGGCTGGCCCCATCCCCATCAAGCCCTATGGGTAGGGAATGTGGCCTTAGGTCCTCCATCAAGCCCCACATAGTGGGGGGCATGGCCTCAGGTACCCTGGCCTGGTGCTGGAGTCGGGGGGGGGCATGGCCTTAGGTTCTCCAACTTGGCACCAGGATGAGGAGTGTGGCCTGAGGTCCCCCAGCCCGGCACCAGGGTGGGGGCCACAGCCTAAAGTCCCCTGTCAAGCCCCGCCAGGTGGGGCTTACACCCTGAGGTCCCCCATCAAGTCCCGCCAGGTGGGGGTCACAGCCTCAGGTCCCCCAGCCCGGCTCTGGGGCAGGGGCATAGGCTGAGGTCCCCTGTCAAGCCCCACCAAGCAGGGGGATACAACCCTAAGCCCCCCTCCCTGGCCCAGCGCCACAGCCTCAGGTCCGTGCTGATTGCTAGTTACGGCTCATTACGGGAACTCTGCCTCTGCTATGGGCACAGCCACCTTGTTATTGTGTGATAGTCAGTTTGCATATTCCCTCTTTATTAGGTAAGATAAGTAAAGATCTATGGGATTTGCTATGTTAGGGTCTATTCTAAGCATGTCTATAGCATGCTTATTTAATTTACACAACCATCTAATGAGATAGGTAGCATTATTTTATCAGTTTTACACAGGAGAAAATTGAGGGGCGGGAAGTTTAACTCCCCAAAATAAAATAATGCTAATTGGTTGAAGTTGGCTTTGATCTCAGGTAGTCTGGCTCTAAAATTTAGGTCCTTAACTATAGGAGCTTTAATAATTGAACTTATTTTACCTTTTATCACCCAGCATATCCCAAACTTAGCACAGAAAATTTTGCTTTCATAATGCCAGTTTACCAGACATACCTTATGAAAAGTTGATTTATATAAACTACGTGGTAATGAATCATAAAAGAGGTACTGTGAAGGGAATTCAATGGTGTTTAGGATATACCACTGAACTTCTGAGTATTTATAAAAATAGCCACCACTCACCAAGCACTAGGGTCTAGGAGCTGTAGTATCTCCATTAAACTCATCTGAGTAAGTGCAATCTATCATTAATTGAACAGAGAATATTTTAATGTTGGCTACCTGAGGATGCCAACACTCCAGTAAAGATTGAATTTAGTCTTTACATTTACATTAAACTGACTAGAAATTCCAGATAAAGGTCGGATAAATTGGCTTTGGTTCTCTTGGGAATTATTAAAAAACAGCAAAGGATCTGTAAGTTGATTCAGAGTTTTTCAGCTGTTTTTTTTTTTCTTTTCCATAGCTGATATTTATAAAGTCCTTATGTCTTAGAGAACAAAGAAATATTTATTATGAAAGGTATTTGAGAATATTGTGACCGTTTTAATGATAAAAACTTTCCAGCTATTTTCAACTCTTCTTCTGTACTTATGGAGGCTGGTCACTACTAAGTTCTTTCACAAAAATGTCCTGGGGTTACGCCGGCAGAATTCTCTCTTGCATTAGCCAAAGTAAGTTCTCATTGATATCTTTTGTATTCTTTTGGAATTCTTTTGTATTATTTTGTGAATAACATTATGGATGCTAATGAACATGCTAAAAAACACATCAGTTATGCACTGCACCATTGGGTGGGTTTGCTCACCTTGGAAAATAGTGGCAACTTTCAAATCACTTTTAAGTAGTAGAGAATCATTTTATTTAATAGTTTAATTGAATGTGATAATTCTAAGGTAATGATAGTTGTAATGGTGAAAAGCAACTTCTCTACACCCAAAGGACACATAGTCTGAATTTTCTGGTCCCAAGAAGTTTTGTGAATAGGTTGGAGAAAATAAATGATGAATGAAACTAGTTTGGTAGCAGAATTGTCCCTTTCCATATCAGTTATTGACATTTCTCATCTTATTCTCTTGTTGTTTTATTCAATTTAAAGTACAATTCCACTTGGCAGGGGCTAGTGCCATTTTTAAATTTGTTTTAAATTGTAACAAGGGCTTGCAGTTGAAATGAAAAGTAAATGTTCCTTTATTTTCTTTTTCTTTCTTTCTATTTTTTAAATTACCTACAGATAACAGATCCCAGAACCTTTGTTACCAGAGAGAAGAAGGGGGTTAGGAGTGGACTAAAAGGGTAAAAGGTGTTAATTATAAGTTGATGGAAAGTAACCAGCTTTTATGGGGAGATCACTTCATAGTGTATACAGATGCCAAAATTATAATATTATATTCATGAAGTATTTGTAATTTTAAAAAAGAAAGAAAAACAGTTCCATTTATTTTTAGCCTCAAAATTTTCAGGATTCTTCCTGCACTACCATCTTCATACTAAATCTGTATTTGAAATACTTGTTCATGTGATTATCCTATATAATAACAGGGTAAAATGCAAATCGACCGAATGGCGGAATGACCGGTGGCTATCTCACACACTGAGCAGACAGGCAGGCAGGCGAGTGATTTGGGGCCAGCAGTTAGGAGTGAGCAAGCAGGCAAGCAGTTAGGAGCCAGCGGTCCTGGATTGCGAGGGGGATGTCCGACTGCTAGACAGCGACCCACAGGTTGAGAACCGCTAGCAGGGTCACTTAAGACCATCAAAAAACACAGATATTTACATTACAATTCATTAACAGTAGCAAAATTACAGTTATGAAGTATCAACAAAAATAATTTTATGGTTGGGGGTCACCACAACATGAGGAGCTGTATTAAAGGGTCACGGCATTAGAAAGGTTGAGAACCACTGCTTTAAAGGATGGTGTTGCTAGCATTTCTAGAGAAAAAAACAAACAGCTGTTATATTACTTGAAAAAGAAAGATGAGTTAATATATTAAATTGATTGTTTGTGACTACTTGATTAATTGACACGGTCTTACTTAGCAGCATTTAATCTAAGATTATCAAATTACTGTAACAGAGACAGAAGGGAGGTTAGAGACTAAATTAAAACTCCAGTTGATATTGTATTTGATTTATAGAGTATTTGTATTTTCTGTAGTTCAAAGGAAGAAATAGATGCTATCACTTAATACTGTTGCACTAGATAAATATGCTGTGATTACTCATCACGTTATCATGCAGAAACTAGACTTCTATCAGTGTTTTGATAGTGGTATTAACTAGTAAATAAATAAAAAATTAAGTGTATTTAATTGCAAAGAACATTTTACAGCTACTTTGAAAAATTTTAACTACAGTGGAGAAAAACAATTAATTATGAGAAGTAACTGTAAGAAAGGAAAATGAACAGGCCTAGAATTTTTAATTTCCTATATTATTTCTCTTTCAAAGTTTATCACTTTATGCTTTAATAAAGCCGTATTTTTTCAGGCCAGCTTAACCATATTTTTCATCCTGTGTTGTGTTTTTTATTAATACCCACCCGAGCATACGATTATTGATTTGAGAGAAAGAGAGAAAGGGAAACACTGATGTGAGGGAAACATGTATCGATTATATCCTGCACACGCCCTGATCTGGAGGACTCTCCAACCAACCGAGCCACCCACCTGGGGCCATCCTCTGTTTTTAATGAATTTAAAACAAATACATTAAATACAAATACTTTTGGGTCTAAAACCATAAACCTTTTCCTAACTTTTTTCTTTCTTTTTAAAAATGAAAGATTTTTCCAAATGATAAGCTAGAATACTATCTAAACTTAACTTAGGTGGAAGTATGTGTCTTAAAAACTTATTTGGCATATTTTGATATTATTACTCCCAGACATAATGACAGAAGCACATACACAAGGGAAATGATGAAAGTCAGGGAGGAAAATGTCATAACAAAAAGCATAAAACTGACCTCGCTGGTTTGGCTCAGTGGACTGAGCATCAGTCTGCAGACGGAAGGGTCCTGGGTCTGAGTCCAGGCAAGGGCGCATGTCTGGGTCGCAGGCCGATCCCTAGTAGGGGTCATGCAGGAGGCAGCCTGTCAATGATTCTCTCTCATCATTGATGTTTCTACTCTCTCTCCCTCTCCCTGCCTCTCTGAAATCAATTAAAAAATATTTTTAAAAAAGAAACACAGAGATGAAGACCTATCTCAGACTTCATAGGATACTAGAAATGCTATAGAGATACACCCCAACCAAGAAAATGATGAACAAAGAGAAAGGATTTGTCCGGTGTCACAATACAAATTTCACAAGAAGCAAGAAATGAAGTTTAAGCCTTATATTTCCCAAGTTCATGTGCTCCTTCAACTATTTCAGATGGACATTTTTTTCTTAATAACAATAAGGACCCAAATGATTACCTGTTTTGTTAAAAATTTTTGATTTGGTGATATTATCTTTAAAATGTTATTTAAATTTCTTTTTTTTCTTATCAGTTGTAATGCATGATGGCAGTTTCTATTTTGTCATTATAGTTGTATGAAACATATATTTAGCTTCCCTCCAAAAAATGTAGCCACAAATTAAACAGACAATTTTTCCCTGTATAAAGTGACAGACTGCCTTCTGTGTTTCCAAAGCACTCTGCAAAAATCCCATTGGAAAGGAATGCATTTAAACCTAATGCTGCTATTCTTTACCAGAAGCAGGGTGGCTCCCAGCGCCACACAGAACAGGATGGGCCCAGCCAGGTCGGTTTCATTCATAATGCTGCCATCTGCTGGCTTCAGGGGGTTTAGCACTGTCAAGGTTTTTTGCCAAATGTGATCAAAATTAATTCCAAGTTCTGCAAAAAAAAAAAGAGGGGGGCGGGAAGAAGGTAATATGAATATAGAAAAATATGTATATGCGAAATATAAACCTGAGAATATAGAACATCAAATATAAACATCAAATATTAGAAAAATAAACATCAGTAATATTCTTTAATTAAAGTTAATATATTTGATTCACTTGCTTAGAGTTTTAATTTGATTGTTATAACTTTGTAAGCTAAAACTCCAAGTAAAAATTTAAACCATAAATAAAATTATATTTTTATTTGCAAACAATGAACTAAGAGAAATATTTTAGACAAATACTTCCAAAAGGAAAAGTAACCCTGACTTGTGAAGCTAATTCAAGCTGAAAATTGGGAAATGAACATTCTACAGTAAAAACTGAAATGTAACGGTAGACCCAAAGTCCCACTCTATTGCCCATTTAGACACTTCCTTTCCCTGCAATTCCCATTGCTAACACTTTGGAAATATTGTTGTATCAAACATAGGATAATTTTTCCCTAGAAGAACTAGAGATAAACTAGAGATATCTGTCCCAGATCTGGGACTTCCTTTGACATGGCCTAGGGAGAGGACAATGCTGCCTGCCTGAAATGCCACAGAGAAGAAAGCGAATGGCCTTTTGGGCAAGTTAACGGAATCATGATGTGCACACATATTTTAATAAGCTAAATGCTCTGCGTGATTGAGTCTGTGTATTTAGAGATTAAATTCTCTGTTTTTAAAATATGTTTTTATTGATTTCAGAGAGAAAGGGAGAAGAGAGAGATCAATGAGAGAGAATCATTGATTGGTTATCTCCTGCATGCCCCCTACTGGGGATGGAGCCCACAATCTGGGCATATGCTCAAACCTGGGACTCTTCAGTCTACAGGCCCTCATTCTGTCCACTGAGCCAAATCAGCTGGGGTGAGATTAAACTCTTGAGAAAAGTTAACTGTTTCCTTTCATGAGTGGTCGTGGTGGAATAAAATATCCTGCCATTTGCAATATCATGGATAGAACTTGAGGGCATTATATGAGGTGAAACAAGTCAAGAAAGACAAATACTGCATGATATCAATTATCTGTTGAATCTAAAATTTATTTTAAAAATTAGTCAAACTTATAGAAACAAAGTAGAAAAGTGGTTGCCAGAGGCTGTGGGACAGGTAGGAAGTGATTGGTATAAGGGTACAACCCATTCCACAAAAACAAACCAACAACAATAGAATCCATGCTTTTTATCAAGTCAATGGGCAGTCAATATAATTGTTGTGTTTGTTTTTTTTAATTGAGCCCAATTCTCCCATGTGAAGGATCATCTCTCTTAATCATTTGTATGTGGCATTCAACTTCCCTTCCTAGAATTTAGTAACTCTCCTTGGTCAGATACAGAGTATACACAGTTCAACTTCTACAGTGTCTCATATCATCTGAACACCTTGCAAAGCTGGCTTTTCTATTCAGAGAAGGCCAGGTGGACCTCTAATAATGGCCATGACCCAAAGAGGCTTTGCTTTAACAGAGACCTTGACATTCTTCAGACTGTCAGGCAGAAGTTGATCTGAACTAGGATGGAAAGCATATCTCTCACTCATTTCACATTCAGATTGATGACTACTATTCCAAGCTTGAAAAGAAAAAAAATCTGGTTGGTTAAATTAATTGTGGGCAAATAATCTATATTATAACATTCATGTTGCATTCTTTTTATTTTCACAGTGTATTTATTATTTCTTTTTTTGTAAATATTTTATTGATTTTTCACAGAGAGGAAGGGAGAGGGACAGAAATTCAGAAACATCAATGAGAGAGAAACATCGATCAGCTGCCTCCTGCACGCCTCCCCACCAGGAATGTGCCCGCAGCCAAGGTACATGTCCTTGACCGGAATCGAACCTGGGACCCTTCAATCCACAGGCCGACACTCTATCCACTGAGCCAAACTGGTTTTGGCTGTATTTATTATTTCTTAATGAACATACACTTTGGAGAATATAAGCAGTTGGCCAAGCTTAAAATGAGGTTAGAATAGCAATTTTACAAGAATTTTTAAAACATGCAATACCTGATTATTTTGTCAGAGCACTGACCTCTTTTCCCTCAAATTATCAAATAACAAATTTCAAAAAGCCAACACAACAATAGCTGTCTTGATGAATGAATTAAAATCATGCCTATTTTTGTCAGATCTGCAGAATATTATATTATATTATATTATTTTTTTGATGTGCTGCAGAATTTTAGTAATTAGTTTATGTGTGCCAAGGGGTAAAAAAAAAAGGTTGGACATTGCTGGGTCAGAACGTCTAATGTAATTTTTAAAAGAGCAGACTTTAAAAAATTGAGAAATATAGTAGGTGAATTAATTTCACCTGAAATTTACGTTGCTTTCAAACTTCATTTTAAAATTAGACATTTGTGCTAATAATGTTTTCAGTACTTGCCACAATAAAGAGGCTTTTAACTCAAAATATCTTTTTTTCTGAAAATGCATAATTATTTCCAAAGAAAATCAAATGCTTTATTATTACTGATTTCAATAATGTATTTAATGGAATAATTAACTTCTATATATGTTTCAACATTGAGTCAAAAAGCAGTAAATGAACCTAAGACATACTAAATATTTTCATAAGAAAAAAGATTTCTACCAAAATACATTGCCATAATACAGGGTGGGTCAAAAACAGAATGACAGTTGTGAGTACATGAAGCACAGTAATTGTTATTTACTAATTATATATTTTGTTTTCAAATGTATTACAAAGTATGCAAATGAGATTATAAGTATTATTAATTGTAGATATTCTAATATTACACCTTATTACATAAAATAAGAGAAAAATTACTGTGAAATTTGAATGCAAAATTATTGTTCTACTGTCATCTAGTGGTAGTAAAGTATAAGATATGTAAGTGCTATAAAAATGAATTAATATATTTTTTATGCAAGTTGTGTCATTGGTCTTTGAAACACAAACATCAGGCTATGCTATAAATACTAAATATCACAGTTATTTTTCTAGTCTGACAGACTTAAATTGACTATTAGCCTTCAAGGTGTATTTTTAACATATTTATTGTATATTACTTAATAGCAAAAGCTATCATTCTTACACAAAACTAAACAAGCCTTTTAGACAACAAAGCATCTAAGGCATAAACAAGCACAGTTTGAAATAACATGTTTTTGTGCAGGGAATGTTTTATTATAGATTCATAATTTTATAGGTTGTCTTAATGTACACTCCACAAAAAGCTGACAAATGTCATTCGTCACCTTATCGCAGAAATTCTGCCTAAGGCCTTGTCATATCTTTTATAGATGAAGCTTGAGGCTTTCACAAAGTCACTCAACCTGAAGAACATTATGAGAGCAGAGCTTAGAAATTCCATAGATTCAAAATGCAAAATTATAGTAAGTGCACTCTCCTCTAACATACCATACGTTCGATGGGGATAATCACAAAGGGAAAAACAATCAATGAATTTTCGCAGATATGTGTAAAGTGGGAAGGGAAGCAGTTTCATTAAGTGGGGTAGAAAGGGTGGTTACTCTGATATAACCACTTTTCAAAATGATGTCTTCACTGTTGTCCAGACAATGCCAGGGAGTTCAAGTTTAAGAAACAGGGAAGGAACCTGTGATAGCTGTAGCAACAGCACATACCTCCTTCTGATTCCCCACACGCAAACATGCGGCAGACTTCCACTGGTTTAAGTGTCTTGCAGAGGCAGATCTGTTTACACGCGGAACACTCACACACAAAACAATGTACGCATCATGCTGACAGCACACAATATTACGTGCTCAATATTGCTATTATTCTCGAGCTGTACACACATTAACAGCACTTCCTTAACTTATCTTCTAGCAAAGGAGGCTCTTCATCAAAACTGTCCATGTAAGGAGACTGTGAATAATAATCCGGGTTGGATGCTGGCTGGAAACACTGTCCAGGGTAACCGGATGACATGAGCATCTCCGGTGGGACAAAGGCCAGCTGAGGCTGCTCCACGGCTTGCTGTCTAGAGAAAGGAAAACACTGGTATTTATGCATCTAAGAAAGGGATATCATGATAAATCAAGGAAATGAAGGAAACTATAATTTCTCTTCCGTGAATTATCCCAGGTCTTATGAATATTTAAACATGAAAGACATAACTTGCTTAAAGTTTTGTTTTGTGTTTTTTTTTTTCAAAAAAATGAAATCACTGGTCATGAAAAGACTTCCAGAAGACTGATGCACACCAACTAATATTTATTGATTATGTACAACGTGCTCTCACCTTTTCTTACATTTCCCCATGTATTTAGACTTAGTAAGGTGAAATCTGTCATGTTAGTCCCATTTTACAGAAAGCGAAATAGAGGATCCTGGAGACTGACTGCCTTGCCCAGAATCACAGAACGCAGCAAGTGTCTCTCTCTGAACTGGAGCTGGCTGAGCACTCTGCCTCTTACACACACTGCCTTTTTCACTGGTATCCGTGGCACTCACCGAACATGGACATCCTTATGAATGTGTGGAAGCAGCAAGTGTAAATCACAATTTGAACAGTATAGCCAATTCATAGGAAAAAATAAACGTATAAACTGACTGCTGTCCACAAAGAAATAGACTTTCTAGCTGTGGCCATTCCCAGACAATTATTGCCAATCAAATGATCGTGAGCACCTAACTAGAAGGATTCGGTAGCGTCCCCCTTTTGAAGTATGCCATGTAGTTCGTCCAAAAAAGTTTCTTGTCAAACATGACACTTCCTTGACCATGGTTTTGTTTTTGTTTTGTTTTTTATTTCATAATTTGTGTCAGGAAGCTGGAAAACAACAATCTTAGTAAATAATTTCTTGTGAAAGCTAGAAAAAGGAAGAAAGAGTGTGTGACATTATTTGGTCATTTTTAATTGTGCTTTTTCTGAAGGAAGAGGAAGAAATATAAATTGTCCTTATTAACATGTGTTAAGTTTATCCAGTCAAAATATCTTAGGCTAAACTAAGCTAAAAAATACATCCCAGGATTCTAAACTTTGTAGCTCTCTGGGATCTCTTTATGTTAAAATACTTACAAAATGGCTTTTTATACTTTCCTTTCAACATTCATCTTAATATGAAGTCTAAGAATAACATATTCATCCTCCCTTATATGAGTAAGCCTGGAAGAGAAAATATCCTCTTTTGAGAAATAAAGCTATAAAATAAAAAAATATATACATTTAATCATTCACTCACTCACCATAAGCTTAATAAAGGGCAGAGACCTGATATAATACTTCTTGAATCACACAGCAGCAATTTTCAACTGGTTGCTGTGCTGCAAGAATTTTAAAATGCACTATCTGACTATTTAGTCAGGGGCACTAACCTTTTATTTCCTTATATTGTCAAATTTAAAAAATGACAACAGCCAACACAAAAGCCATCTGGTGTGAATGAGTCAAAATTATATCTTTTTTTTTTCCCTCAGATCGGCAAAAAATATGTTTGTGTGCTGCAGAACTTTAGCAATTAGTTTATGTGTGACAGAGATAAAAAAGGTTGAAAATCGCTGTTCCAAACCATATGCTAATTACTGTTATTGTTGGTGAAATCATGTTGCATATTTCTAATCTTACTTTAAAAGAAAAGAAAATATTTTATTGATTTCAGAGAGGGCGAGAGAGAGAGAGAGAGAGAGAGAGAGAGAGAAACAAAAGATATCGATGAGAGAGAATCATTGAGTCATTGTTGGCTGCCCCATGCCTGCCTCCTCATGTGCCCTGACTGGGAATCGAATCGTGACCTCCTAGTCCATAGGTCAGTGCTCAATCCCGGGCCACGCCCACTAGGCTCTAATCTCTCTTTTTAAACGGAGGAGGCCCACTACCAAAAGTACTGGTAGAAACACATTATATATAAGAAACTGAATGGCTTTTTTGTTGATAAAGCTTTCCCTAGATAAGTATTTTTTAAAAAATGTAACCAATTCTAGAAGAATGAAAGGGAAAAATAGAGATGATTAAATAGACTAGTGTCTAAAGACTATTTTATTAACATACTAAAGGCCCAGTGCACGAAATTCGTGCACAGGGTGGGTGTGTCCCTCAACCCAGCTTGCAGCCTCTCCAATCTGGAACCCCTTGAGGGATGTCCGACTGCCTGTTTAAGCCTGATACTACCTGGATTGGGCCTAAACGGGCAGTCGGACATCCCTCTCACAATCCAGGACTGCTGGCTCCCAATTGCTATCCTGCCTGCCTTCCTGATTGCCCCTAACCACTTCTGCCTGACAGCCTGATCACTTCCTAACCACTCCCATGCCAGCCTGACTGATGCCTAACTACTCTCCTGCCAGCCTTTTTGCTCCTAACTGCTTTCCCCTGCAGGCCTGGTCACCCCTAACTGCCCTCCCCTGCAGGCCTGGTCCCCCACCCCCACCCCACTGCTCTCCCCTGCAGGCCTGGGTCCCTCCCAACTGCCCTCCCCTGCTAGCCTGATCACCTACAACTGCACTCCCTTGCAGGCCTGTCCCCTCCCAACTGTCCTCCCCTGCTGGCCATCTTGTGGTGGCCATCTTGTGTCCATATAGGGGCAGCCATCTTGTGTGTTGGAGTGATGGTCAATTTGCATATTACTCTTTTATTAGATAGGATAGAGGCCTGGTGCATGGGTGGAGGCCAACTGGTTTGCCCTAAAGGATGTAGGGGTTCCCCTAGGGTGTGGGATGGTCTAGGCAAGGGGCCATTCTCCCCAGTGACCCAAGAGGAGGCCCTGGGATCTGGAATTACTTATCTTCTATAATTGAAACTTTGTAGCCTTGAGCAGAGCCTCTTGCTTGCTCTGTGGCTGCAGCCATTTTTGTTGGGATTTATTTATTTTTTATAACTGAAACTTTGTAGCCTTGAGCAGAGACCAAGGCAGGCCAGGGCTACAGAAGCTTGGCTTCTTCCATTGCTGGGGGCAACCCAAGCCTCCTGCTTGCTCTGTGGCTGCAGCCATCTTGGTTGGGTTAATTTGCATACTCACTCCTGATTGGCTGGTGGGCATGGCTCTCTGACATTCCCCCGAGGGGTCCCAGATCGCAAGAGGGCTCAGGCCAGGCCTAGGGACCCACCAGTGCACAATTTGGGCTGGGGAGGGATGTGAGAGGTTGACCAGCTGGGAGGGACCATGAGAAGACTCCAGGGCATATCCAGCCCATCTCACTCAGTCCCAATCAGCCAGACCCCAGCAGCATGCTAACCTACCGATTGGAGCGTCTACCCTCTGGTTGACAGTGCATGTCAGTGCATGTCATAGCAACTGGTTGACCGGTCAACTGTCTGCCCTCTGGTGGTCCACACCAGTGAGCAGTTGAGCAGCCTTAACATATCATTAGCATATTATGCTTTGATTGGTTGAATAGCCAATTGGGCAACTGAACACTTAGGATAATAGGCTTTTATTATATAGGATGCAAATTACCTCACATTCTGTGCCTCAGTCTCTCATCTGTATAATGAATAAAACTCAAAGTTGTGGTGAATTAAATTCGCTAATATAAGTAAAGTGCTTTTAGAATAGTGTTGGTCACACAAAATGTGATCAATAAGCATTAGCTAAGCATTTGTCTGTTCTTTTTTTTCCTGATACTTACACTAAAGAATTCTAAACATTTTACACACCCTGGCAGAGCATCTGTATCTGTAAGAGTTGCCTTTCCAATGAGTCCCTTTCTCAAAGAAAACAATGCAATTAGGAGGCTAAGAGTTTGAATCTCTTCTGTGATGATGTCCTTTAGCTTTTTCCCATGTTGGTTTCCCTGGAATATCTAAAGTGACTTTGGTAACATCCCAGCCATTCCGTGTCTTCCTTCCAGAAGAACCTCCACTCTACTCATGTCAGGATTTCTGTGTCTGAGCCACAAAGCAATGACCGCACACCTGATCTACATAAAAATCCTTGGAATGCTCACCAATTCGCCAGTATTCCCTCTTCCATTCCCTGTACTATAATGTTTCGAGGAACCTCCAGATGCTTGTCTTCACTTACACAATGCTGTGTTAAGATAAGGCATAGTCTATTGCTGGGGCAAGTTTTTTACCTCTTTCTGAATCAACAAGACTTTTTTTTTCTGTGTTTCATAAATACTTTAAAAATATTTTTTGTTTAAAGTATTACAAATAGTAATACATATGTCTCATTTTTTCTCCCATTGACTTCCTCCCAACTTCCCCTACCCCCAGCACATGCCCTCACCTGCCCTCTCCCCAGTGTCTTGTATCCATTGGTTATGCTTTTATGCATGCGTACAAGTCCTTTGGTTGATCTCTTGCAACAAGACTTAACGTTCATCTTCTGATGCAAATACAGAAGGTCGTTGTTAGAAGACTCAGCTATGATTTCTGTGGTTGCGGACTTGTTTCTTGCACGCGCTTCCCTGCACCCCATCGCGAAATCACTAACCGCATATTTTGTGAGAGGCTTTGTTTTCTAAAACTATACGTCTGGTCTTCCATCAGGAGGCTTTTAGCTCAGCTGCTTTCCTCTGTCAGCCCACTCCTCGAGGAGAACAGGTGGTGTGCTCTCTCCCAGTGTCATATGGAGAGCCAGAGTGTAAACCATAGGGTAAAAAAGGTACCATCAAATAAGCCCCTTTCATTGTAAGTCTATCTCCACACCTAGAGTCACATTCGAGTGTGTGTGTATTCCACCTGAGGCGACAAAGGTTTCAGAATTTGCATTGCCATCAACAGCGTAAGACAACAATATGACATATCTACACTGTTGACTCAAAGAATGTAGTCAGAACCCCCAGAAACATTTTATCTATTTGAGTCTCCCATCGAGCCAGTCAAATCAGGCATTCTACGTAAACTTGGTAAGAACATATAACACAGGATCAGTTCAATGTTAGAGTGGTTTAGGAAAGTGTAGCTAGGGTAGTTAGCTTATGTAACATTCCCAAACCCTGGCTAGTCCAGCGAGTGCACAGGAACCATGTGCCACTGACATGCCATTAGCTATGTTTAAACACCAGAGAATGATCAGACCTGGGGATTCCAATGAAAGGATGACTCAGTGCTGGTCTGTTAATGTCCTATCAAACATGCTATCCACATTGAAAAGGAATTTTCCAGTTGTCACTTTTCTGCAGAAATATCTATTTCTTTTTCTTAATAATTTGAATAGTTTTCCCATTTCAAAAAGTGGATACATGTAGTGGGAAAATATAGCCTAGATAACTGACTAGGAGTGATTGGAAATAATGTTTACCCAAAGGACTGGACAGACATTTTAAAATGAGAATGCTCCTTCTTGTTGATTCTAAAATAAGAGAGCTTGTTTTGAAATGTAAATATCTTCATTGTTTTAGTTAAGTACAGTCAACCAGCTTTCCAATTAACATGCCATTGAGCTGAACAAGCTTTTTAAAGGAAGCTCCCATTTATTGGGGTGGAGGAGTGTGGGGGATGACAGAGACAAAGTGATAGATTAATTGATTATAACACTATAACTACCCTCTGAATTCCTATATCATGTGCCAGGATGATCAACATATTATTTTGACTTGGAGAGTATTCTTAATGAACTACTCACTGAATGAATAAAAGGTCAAATCTCTGGAGTTTGTTTGATGTACACTAGTAGTTCGCTGGCCCGAGTCCATGTTTTATGTACTTACAAAACTATCACAGCTAGCATGGCCTTTTCTAATTCCTGAGACCTGCAGTGTGGGTTAGAATTTAAATGTTACCGCCTCCACATAAGGACTTGGATTTAAATGCTAATAAGCAGGCAAGGCCATCAACCTTCCTCATTTGGTTATACTAACTTCCATCTCTTGGTCATCTTGATTCCTGGGCAACATTGATATGTAAAATCAGATGAAGAGAGAAATTGGGGTGGTTGGGGTGTGGGAGAAAGCTGTGATCATGAGTCTCTGCTTAAAGGGGAGAGCTTTATTGCCCTCTTATTAGACATTTCAGGGTAGCTTAGCCTGAAAATACAGATTGCAGGTGCTGCTCAGGTGCTTAGCCCAAATGGAGCAGAGAAAGGAAAAAGAAACAGAAATTCAAGGTGACTGGTTCCTTTCAATAAAACAAGAGGGCAGAGCTGAACATTTTTAGATAGCTCTCAATGTGGATTGTGTATTTTGAGTTACTATCCTGTAATACCTCAATGCTCATACTGCTCTGCCTGAAACACCTTTTTATTTTTATTTTTCTTGATATTTCAAGGTACAAATCCAAGGAATAATATGAAGTTATTTTTCTGCTGTTGGATTCTACAGTGGTTTAGCCAATTCTACATGACCTTGTCCTTTCCATCCTTTTTTTATGTGAGGATATGTTTTCATTGGTTTTTAAAGAGAGGAAGGGGAGGATGGAGGAAAGGAGGAGAGTAAGAGAAAGAGAGAGAGGGAGTGATAGAAACATTGATGTGAGAAACATCGATCAGTTGTTTCTGGTGCACACCCCAACCAGGAACAGAACCTGCAAGCCTTTTGTGTACAGGAGATGCTCCAACAACTGAGCCACCTGACCAGGACTGCAAGCCTAAGCGCGGAACGACTGGTAGACCGGTCACTGTGATGTGATGTGCACTGACCACAGGGGACAGACAGTCAATGCAGGTCAGTGCATTCCCAGAGCAGGATCACTGCTCAGCAGGCAGATGGGTGCCAGGCTCTCCCGATTGGGACTGAATGGCAGGAGCCTGCAGCAGGCACAGTGGGGCCAGGATGAGTGGGAGTGGCAGGCAGCATTGGACTGCCGGTTTGGGCCCTATTCCTGCAGGCCATGCCGAGGGACCCCACCGGTGCATGAATCTGTGTACCAGGCCTCTAGTAATTACATAAGTATATAACATTTTTATGTAGTGGTTTTACTTAAATGTCTACTTTCCTGCATATTATCACAAATGTTCTTCATGATAATTTCATAAAGTGGGTATTATTAATGTCCTCATTTCTCAGTTAAGACACCAGTCAGGGAAGTCAAGTCTTTCCCAAGGTCACAAAGAACAAATGCAAGAGGCAGAACTTGAACCAAATTCTTCTCACTCTAACCCTCATTTTGGGTAAAGGATAAATACTAAATTTTTAATCATTTTTATTTATTTCAACTCAAGTTGAACTGCCAACTCAAATTACTAATACATTCGGAAATATGTTTATCTTGGTTCCGTTTAGGAATTTTCACACTGTGTTATTACAGCATATTACAACAGCACCTCCACAACTTCAAATCTTAAATGTTGTGAGGTAAGAGATTATGAATTTCTCCTTTATCTTTGGGTTTATAGTACCCCCTTTTTTTTATTCCTGACACACAGCAGGAACTCAATAAATATGAACTAAATTGAATAAAATATGATTTTTAAACAATGTCACAGAAAGCACAAGCCCTATATTCAGGCTCCCTATTAAGTTCTATTTTGAAAAGAGTCAAGCCATTCAGCTATAAATGGGTCTGAGGTGATCAAAGGGATTCTTGGAGAAATGAATTCATTTCTCTGCCCTTTCCTCACATTTCTTCTTGGGAACTTTACAAAGACATGCTTTTGCTTCCTCCAAGGAAACCTCCCTACTTACCATAATATTATTACTTCTAAAATGAGAACATATTTTTAAAAAATATAATACTTACTCTCCGGATCCATAAAGATTTCCATAGGCATTGGAGTCATTAAAACTCTGCTCCTGATTCTCAATGGTGTAATTAGATTGGTAAAAATCAGAGTCAAATTGTCCCAAGTTTGACATCCTGAAAAGTAAGACTATTTTTTACTGCGAAGCTTAGGAGTCAATAAAACATCTTTTGGAGTATTAAAAAGACTGACATGTGATGATAAATAGGTTCTTACCAGAGAACACTATATTCTTTGCATGGGGTAGATTGAGTATTGGGGGAAGAATATGGAAATGTGTTCTAAAAAGTCATTTACATAATATGTATCATTAATGAACTTTTCTGAAGTTTTCATTCACCAGGACTATGACTTTGCCTAAATTGATGTTAATTAATCTGAAGGAGCTAACATTTCCCCCAAATACCTTATTCTCAGCAGTTTAAGATAAAAAGCCTAAGACTTGGTACACATCTAGAAAGTTTTCTTTTAAATAATGTCAGTTCCTTATTTCAATTATTACTTATAAGTAATAACTTACATTTAAAAGTTTTACATTTAGGCATATATATATATTCTTGTTGCAAAGTCGAAAAGCAAATGGCAGATGATAATAATACTATTTCATATTTAATTTTTCTTGCACTAGCAGCCTCTCTGCTCTCTTCTGGCTGAGTCAGAGGGGAAAGGCTCCATTCTGCTAAGAAAACAGTCTGTCTTCCTATAAACTCTCTACATAGTTTCTACTCACTTTGGAGAGTGAAGGGAGTAAATGATCTTGATTTAGACCTAACAAATAGGCATATCAAAGGGCAGAAGAAAGTTTGAGAGGATGAAAAGGTAGGAGGAAAAAGTAAGAGCAAAGTAATGGTGGCTCTTTTGATGAAAATTTGAGAATGGAATAGAGAATATTTTCAATTGGACAGATAAGGTTAGTCAATTCAACATTTTAATCTTTGCTTTTCTTGGAAAAACTTTTTATTTCAAAATAGTACATTTCAAAATCACTAGGATAGTTATAGTAACCTACATAGTTATAGTAATTTATGGAATAATACTTATAATACATTTCATAGTTATAGTAATTTATGGAATAATACTTATAATACATTTCAAATGCATCTCATAAACAGCCTTAGCTCTAAGAGCCTCATTAATCAGAAATACTCAAGTACAATTGTCAAATATATCAAAATTTCTCACTTCAGTACAAGTATAGAAAGCTTCTGCAAAATTAGGTGCAGTGATTCATATACCTGATTTAATAAATCAAGATATTTTTATTAATATTATGCATAAAAGTAGCTATAAATTATGTAAGCTAAAATCAGGACTCAGAGGATGTTAAATATTTTAACAACTTATAATTTAAAGAATTTAAAATTTAATAGCATAACTTTCTCAGTCCATTAAAATGCTATTATAAAGCATAGAGAGTAATTTCACTGGAGAATACGCATAAGTTTTCATAATATGCAAAGCTTTATGTAATATGACTATTGGTAATAAAGTCCTTACATAATCCAGCTTTACATTTTAAATCCAAGGTTTTTTAGAAGGATCAGACACATACCTTTATATTATTTTATGTCGAAAAATCCTCCAACAAATGTTGCTCTGCTAGAGAAATTTATAGCAAACCAGTTTGTCGGAGAAGATGACCTGCTGGCTATATATGTGGTTCTAAATTTGACTCTGACACTGAACAGATGCTTGCCAAAAGCCAAAGCCAAACACAGTATCTTATTACACTTGTTAAAGTTTACAAACACAGTGAAAGGCAAAGAAACAAAATTTGATAAGGTGAAATGGTAGATTCCATTTCCTTGTGGGCAAATCCCAGTAAACTCTGACTTAGGATCATTTATTTGAGGCAAACAATGGAAGGTAAGAGGAAAACCCTTGAGCTTTATCACCTATAAGAATAAACCTAGATAAGATTTCCTAATAATGTGCAGTACAAATCAACTTATGGGTGAAAAAAGTGAAGAAATTGAGAAGTGCAAATTGGTTGTTACAGAATAGCCATTGGGATATAGAGTATAGCATAGGAAATATAATCAATAATATTCTAATAACTAAGTAAGATGTCTGATGGGTGTGAGATTTATCAGGATGATCACTTAATAAGTTATGTAATATCTAATCAGCGGGGTGTATATCTGAAACTAATATGTCAATTGTAATTGAAAATAAAAAATGATAAAATATATATACACTAGAGGTCTGGTGCATGAAAATTCATGCACTGGGGGATCAGGCCTAAGCTGGCAGTCAGACATCCCTCTGCCAGCCAGGAGCCCTCAGGGAATGTCTGAGGGTTTAGGGGAGCGGGCCTAAGCCACAGTCAGACAGCCTTAGCGCTGCCACGGAGGCAGGAGAGGCTCCCACCATCACTACTGCGCTCACAGCCATCAGCCCGGCTTATGGCTGAGTGGTGCTCCCCCTGTGGGAGCTCACTGACCATTAGGGGGCAGCTCCTGCATTGAGTGTCTACCCTGGTAGTCAGTGTGTGTTATAGCGACCAGTTGTTCTGCCCTTAGGGTCAATTTGCGTATTACCCTTTTATTATATAGGATGATCTTAACATGATAAACTTAGCAACTATCTAAAAATGTATGTTGTCAATTTTATCCAAATCTTTGAACTATTCAATTTATATAAACAACATTAGGAAAGCTAAATGCAGTGGGGATAAGAAAAATAATCTCCATTTGTAATTTCTTAGATCTCTTTTGTGACCTGTCAAGTATTGAAGAGATTGTGACCTGAAACAGCTACATCTGAAACAATTTGCCCTTTGTCTGACAATACATACATACATGCATTAAAGGATGAATGGTTAGGTGGATGAATGAACACTATTTTTAATTGTGCACACTCAGGACTCCATATTTCTACTAGCATCTATCAATCTAAGAATCATATAAGATTATTACTTTCATTACTACAATCTTTTGATATGAAACTAGAGGCTCAGAGTGGCTACGTGACCTGTGCAAAGTCACACACCTAGTATGTGACAGAACCCAGTTTGGAATAATAATTCTCCCATTCAGTTTGGAATAATACTTCTCTCATTCAGTTTGGAATAATACTTCTCTCATTCAGTTTCCTTTCATTATGCAGACTGTTTCTTCCAGAAGACTACCGATGGCTGTCTAAAACACTGGTGTTAAGAGTGTACCTGTTTGGCCCTAGCTGGTTTTGCTCAGTAGATAGAGCATCGGTCTGCAGATGGAAAGGTCCCGGGTTCAATTCTGGGCAAGGGCACCTCCTCAGGTTGTGGGCTTGATCTCCAGTGTGGGGCATGTAGGAGGCAGCGATTGATGATTCTTTCTCATCAGTGATGTTTCTATCTCCCTCTCCCTTCCCTTCCTCTTTGAAATCAGTAATATATATATATATATATATATATATATATATATATATATATATATGTATATATATATATACACATACATACATACATACACATACACACACACTTTAAAAAGAGAATAAACCTGTTTGGAAACACAAATAATATTTATTCACAAACTCCAATACATATTTTTAGCTGAACAAAGCTGGTAATGAGCCAAGAAAAAAAGGTCATCATTTTCTATCTCTGCCAACTGAGAAATGGCTTTTGACCAGTGTTTAAATAGTAATTCTTTATTTTGACAATCTGTATTATAATCTAATGTACATTGATTCTTAAATTCCTACTTATATTAAGACAGAAAAACTGCAATACATTCTGTGTTCCATTAATTTTAAAAAATACATTTTTGCCTGTATTCTCTACATAATCCTTTGTTAATACTACATAAGATTTGTTCCCGACCATCTGACCTTTAAAGACTACGCTGCTTCTATCTCACGAACCTGGAACTGCAGCCCTGAATGTTACACAGTCACATGAAAATGGACTAAAATTCTGTTTTAAGGCATGAATTTTAAAGAGCTCACTGTGTTCTATGGCAAGAAAAAAAATAAATTGCAGAATTTCCATCATTAATGCTATCATAATTATCTTTGAGCTTTAATTTGCTAGCTTCCACTTTTGTATTAGAAAAAATTGGAATATAACAAATTATGATTTCAAGTTTTTAGCTTGGTTATTACTGAAAGTAAAAACACAATTTTCCTTAAAGTTATGAAAGTTGATATGAGCAGTTGAGTTGTACATTGTTAATAACCATAATAATAATTTTTAAATGTAATAAATTCCATTTATATACATTTAACAGACTCATATAACTAATTTTTATAGAAAATATTTCCAAGAAGTTATATCTTATGCCTGTGTGTATATGTGTGTAAATAAATGTGTATAAAATATGAGAATTAGACAGAATTTTGCAACAGGAGCAATTAACCTAGTGGGGGCAAGTAGTAAATGCTCAAAATAGTGTTATCTATTTTGATTATGCTTCTAGGTGAAAACAAAGTTGTATTAATAACAAGTGTGAGTCTTTATTCACCCACTACTTCTACATAAATAATTTTTAGTGACTCTACTTTGATACTACATAAATCTATATGAAAAATCATCTTACCAAAAGATGGGGAAAGGAGTATTTGCAAATGTTGTGGCCTGTAAACAGATTGTGATGACACATAAAATACTTCTTCAGCATTCATCTCTTACACTTTAATAAAGAAATAATAATAGAAAGGCTAAGAATGGACTTTATTGCCAAGATACCACTTATTATTTTGACCAAACTCCCATAGATACCAGTTAGTATAGGTGAAATTATATATTGGCTATATTACTTTTAGCAATGAAAGGTGAAATCCTTCCCAATGCTCTGCCATAATTATACCTTTGCAATTATGCCATTATTAAGATTTTTTCCCCAAGGCATGCTAAGTTTAACTTAAATATTTTATTATATTCCGTGCATGAAAGTAGTTATAGCAGTTTGGAAAACAATGATCAGTTGTCAATATCGAAATTATATTTAAAAAGACAGTATTCCCACCTTCTTTTGGCACTAGAATCTCACTAACTACTTACAGTTATTGAGTTTTAACTTAATGGGACATTTACTCAAACACTGCCTTGATAGGAGCCCTTTTAAGGATAACTCTCTACTCGGTAGTATTTATATTTTCATTTACAAACATGAGCTAGGAAAAGTAGTGGACAGAGTTACAAAATAATTTTTAAAATATTTCTATTGATCTTAGGGATAGAGAGACATCAATGATGAGAATCATTGATCAGCTGCCTCCTGAAACAACCCCTTTTGTGGATCAAGTCGCAATCCAGGCTTGTGGCCTGACCAGGAAATGAACTGTGACCTTCTGGTTCATAGGTCGACACAACCACTGAGCCATACCAGCTGGGAAAATTAATTTTCTTTTTAAAAGAAATTATTGGGTATCTAGTTTAAAATGGAACTAGGCTAGAAACTTGTCTGACAATTACTAGAAACATACTTGAGGGGGTTTATAAAAAGATAAATAAATCCACAATCTGAAAAAATAATCATTGGAATTAACCTACTGCCAGAGTCTGGAAAATTTTCTATGATAAAACTGAGTCTATAGTGAGAAAATGATTCTTTTGAAATATATTTTATTGATTTTTTACAGAGAGAAAGGGACAGGGATAGAAAGTTAGAAACATAGATGAGAAACATTGATCAGCTGCCTCCTGCACCCCGCCCCCCCACACACACACACACACACTGGGGATGTGCCCAAAACCAGGGTACATGCCCTTGACCGGAATCGAATCCGGGACCTTTCAGTCCACAGACTGACGTTCTATCCACTGAGCAAAACCAGTTTCGGCGAGAAAATGATTTTTGACCATCATATTCTTTCCTTTATGCAGAATAGCGTGCTCATATGAAAAGAAGTAGTGAGATTCAAGACCTCTGGAAAGTTAAGTTTTACACTAAATAGGAGACAACAGCTGTCCCTCTACTGTAAGAATGCTGCTTTTTAAAGTATCAGTGGAATAACCCTGCCACCTGCTCCTGTGTTCTGACACATATTTAGAGAAAGTCAATCCTAATGGAAAAGAGAACTGGGGAAAGAAAATATGGTGAAGGGGGCTGGCTGAAGGTTCTTGCTAATGATGTTTCTGTGCATCCTGAGAGCTGTTGTCCCCCCTTACGCCCCCTCTGCCTCCCCTCCCCTCCACGCTGCCCTTCCTAGAGTCAGAGACAAGAGGCCTCCAGTGACCATGTATATTGAGGAAATAGAGCTTCTCATGCACCACACTACTTCACTCGCTGATCTGAAGGGAAAGATGTGGAGCACGATACAGTGGAGCATAGAAATTAATAGAAGAACTGCCATTAGCACTTATTCTTAGGTAATAAGAACAAAAACATTACGCCTTACTAACATAGTTCACACATTTATACTGTACTCTCCGTGTGTCAGGCTTTATCTGCCGTTAGTGAGGCCCTCCAGGCAGAGGGGGAGCCCACAACTTGGAGACGCTGACAGTGGTGCCCATTTTCACCCCTTCCCTTCTGTGTGTCTTTTTAAAAATATATTTTTATTGATTTTAAAGAAGGGAGGAACATCACTGATGAGAGAAAATCATTGATCAGCTGCCTCCTGCACGCCCCCTACTGGATATCAAGCCCACAACCTGGGCATGTGCGCTTCCAGAGGAATGGAACCTGGGCCCTTTCAGTCCCCAGGCCGAGGCTCTGTCCACTGGGCCAAAGCAGCTAGGGCATCCCTTCCCTTTGCAGGGCCACAAGGTATGGTGGTTTATGAGTGCCCTTTAAATGGAGTTATGCATTGGATTTCCCATTTCCCTCACAATATGCACACCTACCTTCAAAGCCAAATTCAGAGCGAGGAAACAAATGAAATGAGAAGACAATGGATTAGGAAACAAACAAAACAAACAAACAAACACAGGAGCAGGAAGTTGGCATTAAAAGAGGGTAGAGTTTGCCCTGGCGGGGGTGGCTCACGGTTGAGCGTGGACCCATGACCCGGGAGGTCTCTGGTGTGATTCGGGGTCAAGGCACTTGCTTGGGTTGTGGTCTCGATCCCCAGTGGGAGCCCTGCAAGAGCAACCTATTGATGTTTCTCTCTCATCAGTGTTTCTATCTATCCCTCCCCCCCTCCTCTCTCTCTAAAAAAATCAATAACAATTAAAAAGTATTTTTGAAAGTTAGCTTTTGGAAGTTCATACTCTTAACAAAGGTGCCAGTAGCAATTACTAGAGGATCAAGTACTGCACAGTCACGATTCACAGCAGCTTCGAGAACCAACGAGACACAATACAATGAATGGTACACGGGGCGTCCCATGCGTCTTTCTCCATCCTCTGCACCAAACCCGAGATTCGGCAGAAAAGCCCAAGGCGCTGGAGGGAGAGAGACACATCCTCTCCCATAACCCCCTCCGCCTCACGGAGCCCAGCGCTGCCCTCTGCAACGTGAACCTGTGTTGGAGAGCAAACGGAAAGGTGATGGAGACAGAAGGGCATTCAGAGGGTAACTCTCCCCCTCCGTCACCTCTGGCCAAAACTTCCCTAGGATACACTGTCATCCCTTTGCCGTTGGTTTCCTTGCATAAGCGCTAAAATATGACCCATATCACTGACGTCTTTGGACTTCCATGCTTTAAAATAATTTCAATATTATTTTGCTTCCAGGGTAGAAAGCTAATTACAAACGCTACGCTAAGAACATACTGAGAACTGATCTTTGTCCTCGCACCCTGACACCCTCGCGCCCACGCACGCTAGCGTCGTGACGTCATTCGACGTGCGGACGTCGGCGCGCGGCGCTCCGTCTGCGGACTTCCGGCGGATCCCCGGCTGGGCGCTGCAGCCCAAGCACCCGGTTCCGCTGGTTTCTGGGAGTCTGGCTGGAAACCGAGCCCCTGGCGATGTTCCTGTCGCGCCTCGGAACCTTCTCCGACGCCTCCGTCGCCAAGGGGGGGCGGGGGGATGCGGCTCCCGGCGGGGCGGGGCTGGTGGCGCGGACGCGCGCTCGCCGCGTGGGTCACCGGGGAGCCCCGCGGGGCTGCCGCCGCCGCCGCCTTCCGGGCTCGGCGCCGGCTCTACGGCTCTGCTGCGCGCCAGGTGACCGCCCCTGGGGTCCCGCTAGCAGCGAGTTAAAAATGGGGAGGGTGCTCCTTGAGCGTTTGGAGTGGGGATGGACGTCTTGCGCTGACACCTGCCCTCGCGGGCGGCGATTCTGTATCGGAGGCGGGGCTGACCGCGTGACCTTGGGCCGGCGGCTTCCCGGTGGCCTCCTGAGTGACGTCAGTAACTGTGTGTGGGTGGCAGCGGATAAACGCGTTGCATCGATTATTTTACTACCAAAATCTGCCGAGGAGGCTGCTCAGTAGAAATGTATTAGCCCCGTGACCTGGGCAAGGTGCTTGGCCGTTCTGCGGCTGTCGCCTCGTTCAATAGAGGAGACACGAACGAAACGTGGGGTGGCCGTTTGTGCGGATGGCCCGGCGGAAGGCACAGAACTCCCGAGTCCAGTCCCTAAAGGACCAGACGTGCTAGGGGCGCCGTAGCTTCCGTTGTGTCAGAGCAAACTTGTGGGACTCCGACTCGGCTTTGGCGGCGGGAGAGGGTGTAGCGAGCCCGAAAAACTGCCCTGTCTGGTAACTAGGAAGAGAGGTGATTTAGACAGACAGGGAAGTGATTGCACGTCATGAGTAGCTGGAGAAAACATAAGTCTTAAAATTAACCCGTTTTCCCCATTTCTAAACTGACTATGGGGTTAAAAATGGATTTGTACTGCAATCGAAAGCTCTTAAATATCGCGAGGGAGGGGCACTGTGGCGAATCTAAACAGTCAAAAGGGTATTTCTGGTTAGCCCACGCTTGTGAAACAGTTTACACTAACCTAAGAACAATGAGAAAACAGAAAGTTAGGTGTTTAATGTTCAATTTTTGAGAACTAAACAAGGGTTTGTCTGCATTAGGAATACAAGACTCGCCAACAATGGAGACAAAGTTAGTATTGAACTTGCCCGTGTATCTCTTGAATGGTGGGAAAGGGGTCCTACAGGGCAGACAGATCAGGTTTAGTTTTTTTGCAGAATGTCTTTTGCACCATTATTCTCTTTCTTGGAGTATTCATAACAAGGAAACTTCAAGCTTATAATAATATTGTGAGCTTTATTTCATTGTAATTTCATGGCACTTTTGGGGGAGCTGATTATAAAATAATAGATTTTATTGGGAAAATAAAATGTTAATAGAGTACCAAAAAACTGACATATTTTTCTTGAATACCAATTTGTTTAGCAGTTTGTAGTGAGTCCTGGTAAAAATTTAAGAAGATGTGTGAACTAAAAGTCAGGAGTTGTATTTGAAAATATTTTGAATTTTAAGATAATAAATAGGAGTTCTTTTTGCTGATGTGATCTTTCTCCCTCTTTAGGGAAGTTGCTGAGTAACAAAATTGTATCTAAATTAAACTTTTGAAAATTCTATTAGGAGCACAGATTTTAAAATATACCTAACTGGTAATTAAATGTGTGATGCATGCAAAGGATTTCATTTTTATTTCCCCCCAACTTTTCTGTAGCCTTTTTTTTTTTTTTTGCCTCAAGAAGCTTTGTTAGACTCTGGTGTAAGGCAGTTCGTAAGTTCTGGATATCTTGTGTTCTCCACCTATGGAAATAAATTCAGTTTCTCATTGACCCTCTTACGTGGTAGAAATACTATTAAAAACTTTTATTTAGTTGTGTAGACCTTTGACAGTGAATGAGTCATTATAATTCATTGGTTATAAGTTTAACCATATATGACTTTATTGTTAGAGGAATAAAAATAGAAACAGTATAGATGCAATAAATGAAAATTTTCAAAGAAGACTAAAAGAATATTCTTTGAGTCAGTATACTTGTTTCATATTGTTTGAAATTTATACTCATAAATCTAATATTTCTCCCTCCTTTTCAGGAAAAAGTTGACATGTCTAGATTCCCTGTTGAAAATATTAGAAATTTCAGTATCATTGCACATGTGGATCATGGCAAAAGTACTTTAGCTGACAGACTCCTGGAATTAACAGGTATTTTCATTTCATATTGTACACTTAATTGGTGGCAATGAATAATTGCTCATTGCTTTTATCATGCTTTTTAAAAATTTGTTTTAACTTTATGTACTGTGTTGTTTCTTTTTAAAAGTCCATATAAAATTATGAGTTTCTATTTATAGGGACAATTGATAAAACAAAGAATAATAAGCAAGTTCTTGATAAATTACAAGTGGAACGAGAAAGAGGAATCACTGTTAAAGCACAGACAGCATCTCTCTTCTATCATTGTGAAGGAAAGCAGTATCTTTTAAATCTCATCGACACACCAGTAAGTTTAATATTAATTTTTTCTCCATTGTTGGTGAGTCTTTTATTGCTAACGCAAACAAATCCTTGTTTAGTTTTTAAATTGAACATTAAACAACTAACTTTGTTTTCTGATTTCCCATTGTCCTTAGTATAAATTGTTTCACAAGCATGGGCTAAACAGAAGTAACCTTTTGTTTACTGTGGAGTCATTAGATTTACATTTGCCATACTGCCCCTTCCCCCCCCCCAAAAAAAAATTGTAGCTAACATTTAGAGGTATCAATGTCTTTTGTTTCTCAGGGCCATGTGGATTTTAGTTATGAAGTATCCAGGTCACTGTCTGCTTGCCAGGGTGTTTTACTTGTGGTTGATGCAAATGAGGTAGGTACCTTTAATTTTATGTCATGTGACATAGTATTTGGTTGTTTCAAGATGTTTTCCTTAAAATGCGTTTTGGAAATATAATTTTTGTGTTTGAGCAAAATAAGATTTATTGTTTTACTTAACCAAAATCATCTGGTCCTATTAATTTGAAGTTTATTACATTGAAATATTTTTTTTGAACTTGATTGGTTCATCTTTGAAATTTTTTAAGCTGATCAGAGAAATTGTTTAATTGTACTTTTTCTTGAAATAAGTCATAGTTATATTCTACCAAAGAAAACCCCTCAATTTTTATTTTATTTTTTAAAAATATATTTTATTGATTTTTTTACAGAGAGGAAGAGAGAAGGATAGAGATTCAGAAACATTTATGAGAGAGAAACACTGATCAGCTGCCTCCTGCACACTCCGTGCTGGGTATGTGCCTGAAACCAAGGTACATGCCCTTGACCTGAATGGAACCTGGGACCCTTAGGTTCGCAGGCCGACGTCCTATCCACTGAGCCAAATCAGCCAGAGCAAAACCCTCAGTTTTCAACAGCTCTTAATCTGAGTTTTTCATATCAATTTTTAGCAGACGTTGAAAATCTTTAATTTTGAGGTCATTTTGGGTGATTTTAAGGTAATATGAGAAATGTTAAGTTTAAAGAAACATACTAAAACGTTGCCGACTTCTTTGTGTTATAAACATACCATATGAACATAGTAACTAAATGACCGTATAAGAATGATGATATGCTATGTAAAATAAGCTTTTGTTACATTCAGTTTCTCACAAACTCTTCATTCAAAATCCAGAAGAAAGTCAATCTCTACTTTATGTACAAACTACTGGACTTTATAAACTGCATCATGCAGCTGTCCTATATAATAAGAGCCTAATATGCTAAGTGTCTGGTCGTCTGGTTGCCTGTTCAACCAATCAAAGTATAATATGCTAATGATATGCTAAGGCTATTCTACCACTTGCTGTGACAAACACTGACCACCAGGAGACAGACAGTCTACGGGTTGATCAGTCACTATGAGGTGCACTGGCCACCAGGGGCAAGATGCTCTGACCGGTAGGTTAGCTTGCTGCTGGGGTCCAGCTGATCAGGACTAAGTGAGATGAGTGGAACATGCCCTGAAGCCTTCCTCCGGTTCCTACCCAACTGGCCAATCTTCTACATCCCTCCCCTGCTCTGATCGTGCACTGGTGGGGTCCCTGGGCCTGGCCTGCGCTGTCTCACAATCCGGGAACCCCTTGGGGATGTTGGAGAGCGAGTTTCAGTCCCATCCCTCAGGCCAAACCGAGGAACCTTTCTGGTGCACGCGGCGTCTAGTATCCTGTAACAGGCATTGATGACCTTGAGGGTCTTTGTGTCTCTAAGCCTAACATAGTCCCCTTGAAGAAATGCTTCCTGAAGTGAAAGGAATTTTACAGAGAATATCCAGATGCATGGGAGTATAGGTACCATATTTTGTTTTAAAACTCTGCTTTTGGTCTTGAATTATAAGTTTGTGATAGATGGTAGAAATCCTGTGTCTTGATTTTTCCAGGGTATTCAAGCCCAAACGGTAGCAAACTTCTTTCTTGCCTTTGAAGCACAGCTATCGGTAATTCCAGTTATAAACAAGGTAATTACAATGACACAAAAATGATATTTGTTTTTTTACTTTGTAAATGTGGCCATGCTTATTAAAATTGTATTGCCTGTGCCTAAATTATTTTAATACTTTTGAAAGAAAAGTCATAGCAGGGACTGTTATGCTTTTAACAATTGTAAAATACTATTTAGCATGAAATACACTATATTTTTATTAAATTAAGACATAATGAATTCCTTTTTTTTTTTTTTAAGATAGATTTGAAGAATGCTGATCCTGAAAGGGTTGTAAAACAAATTGAAAAGGTGTTTGATATTCCAAGTGATGAATGTATTAAGGTAAAGTACCTTTATTTTAAGACTTGGTTATAATTTTGAAAATCTCAGTTAATTGGTCTAAATGAAATTTTAGAATTTATGCTAGCCTATCATTATGTCATGTTTTTATAGTTTTACCAAATTCTTTTTACTAATATTTAATTTTATCTTTACCAGAAATTCTTATTACATGGTTAGGACAGATAGCAATTATTCTTGAGATATAGTTGAAAGACCTGGCTCAAAGATTTGAATCACTTTCTTAGGATTACAGATCTAGTTACCTAATATATGCCTATTTTGCCTCTGTGGAAATATTTTTTTTTGGAGAGCACATTCAAACTAATTTTAAGGCATTTGTACGTTCTCTTGAGATTGAGAAATAACATTTCTCTGTATAAAAGAGCTAGTTATGGTAATAATAGAATACAATAGATACTATTTATGCCAAAGTGAGTACTATATTTTAATTTTTATTTACTTTTTAATGTGTTTTTATTGATTTCAGAGAGGAAGGGAGAGGGAGAGAGCAATAGAAACATCAATGATGAGGGAGATCATTGATCGGCTGCCTCCTGTATGCCCCCTACTGGGGATTGAGCCCTTGACTGGAATCGAACCCAGGACCCTTCAGTCCACAGGCCAACATTCTGTCCACTGAGCCAAACTGGCTAGGGCTAAATTTGAATTTTTTAATGTACTTTTCTAATGCTGTTTTGGGTGTTAAATAACCACAGCCAAACTTCACTGTCACATGCTTTTGTAGTAAGTATGTCAGTGCAGTACTATAACGTTTCGCTTTTACTTTTACTGAGTGGTAATGCGAATTTACCAGGGTATGCGTCCTGGGACTGCCAGGAAGTGTTAACTACATAGTGAGATCTGTACCATGAATTCACAAGGAGCTAGCTAGAAGAGTTACTTAATTTTCTCCAGTTATGTTAAACTATTCTGTTTGTAAGCATATAGCATATAGCATATAGCATTCACAGTGGGGATTTTACCATCTGCTTATGATAGAGGATAGGATGTGGTTGGCCAGTGATTGTAAGAAGCAGAGCCTGGAGTCTCAGCTGGGAAATGAGGAAGTGGATTAGTAGATAATTTTTAAAAGCAGTCCATTCCATGGGTTAAAGATTGTAATTTTAAAGGATTGTTTAAACCTACTAGAACCTACAGAAGTGGTTCTCTTAGGGTTTAGTTTTGCCCCTCAGGAAGCATTTGGCAATGTCTGAAGGCGTTTTTTGTTGGGGGAATTGGGGAATTATTTTTTTTTTGAAGACATCTTGTTGCTGCTGACATCTTGTAGATAGATGTGATTTCATGGATGCTGCTTAACACCCTACTGTGCACAGTATATGCTCCCAAACAAATTTAGTCCAAAATGTCTTTATTGATGAATTTCGAAACTGATCTACGAGGAATTTGGAGACAGGAGGTGGTATCAGGAAATGACTTCTGACATCAAGATTTCAGAGATAGTCCAATTACTGACATTGGTAAAGGTCAGTCATTGACATGTGTTTTGAGTCTGTTGCTTTTTCAGTGTGAGAACAGTAGTAATCATATGCCTTATGAATTACCTGCATGCCATCCACATATAGTGTTTATCCACACAATAACCTTGAAATTTAGGCAAAATATGAATGATTATCAGATGAAGAACTTGAAGCTCAAAGAAATATGTATGAGTCAAAGCCCACTGCTCTTTCAACATCATAATCAGAATACTCTTGTAATTTAAGAGTCATAGAAACACCTAACTGTACTGGAATGACATTTGTCAATATACTATTTACTTTTTGCTTCCTTTTACGATGATCTTCAAACAAATTGTTAACTGTTAGAATTCTTTCTTTACTGTGATCATAAAGTTCTGTCACCAGGATAGAAAAAAGGTAGAGTTTTAACTTTAAATGTTTGTGTTTTTACACACATATTTTTAGATTTCTGCTAAACTTGGAACAAATGTTGAGAGTGTTCTTCAGGCAGTCATCGAAAGAATACCCCCGTAAGTCTTCTGCTATTTCTGCACTGCTTATCTTTAATAGCACAAAACCATCTATCTGATCTGTTATTTCAGCTTAGTAGATATGGTAAATATACTCCTGTGGTCAAAGAAAATAAATATTTAAACTTATTTTTAGTAATATATAGAAGGCAAATACAATGCAGACAGAAAGAAAAAAAGGATGATAGTGATCTGTTCTTAACAATCATTGTAAGAAGAGGACTTGAATATATTAACAATTTCTGTTCTTTGCTTTAATACTGAACAAATACATGTCATCAGTTTTATAAGTAATTTAAAAGAGTCAGTTATATAAAACTTGAGGTTATATTAAAACTAATATAAAAATAGACATTACACCTTATTTTATGCAAAGATCTTTTTATTTTGCCTGTCAGCAACCTTTCTTCAGTACTAGAATAAAGGAAGCATAGTATTTGAGTTAAAAATAGGCATTTTATTATTAAGATTTTAATTTACTATGTCTGTATTTACTTCTTACTTATTTTTAATAGTCCTAAAGTACATCGCAACAGACCCCTGAAAGCTTTGGTATTTGACTCCACCTTTGACCAGTATAGGGGTGTGATAGCCAATGTAGCATTATTTGACGGAGTGGTTTCAAAAGGAGATAAAATTGTATCTGCACATACTCAAAAGACATATGAAGTTAATGAAGTAGGAGTTCTGAATCCTAATGAGCAACCAACTCATAAACTGTAAGTAATACACATTAGTAAATAAGTACAATATACTTGTATGTCTGTCTCATACTTGTATGTCTGTCTCATTCTTTCTCAACTTGGTATACTAAGAATGATCCCAATTTGAAGACTCATAAAAACCAAAACCTGTTTATATAAAGCACCTATCTAATGAATGATTTTTTGAAAGGAATCTCATGTGTGAAGGATAATAATTTGATATTTTTAAATTTTAATATATATATTTTTAAATTTTATATATATATATTTAATTTGATATATTTTTATTTCTTTTGTCTAGTCATAACTAATTTTGTGATTCAGTGTAGATAAGGATTCAGTATTGATGCATTTGATAAGACAGTGAAAGAGATAATTCCTTTACCCATATCTATTCATATCAGGCATCTTTTTTGTTTTGTTTTATTAATCCTTAGCTGAAGATATTTCTTCCCATTGCTTCTCAGAAAGAAAATAGAAGGGGGAAAGAAAGAGAGAGAAACAGAGAAAGAAAGAAACAGAGAAAGAGAAACATTGTTGATTGCCTCCTACATACACCCTGACTAGGGCTGGGAGCAAACCCCAAACCCCAAACCCAGGTATGTACCCTTGACTGGGAATCAAAACCGTTCAGTGCACTGGCTGATGTTCTAATCACTGAACCACACTAGCCAGGGCTTTTGATATTTTTCATAATTAAATTTTTAAACATAAAAGTAATGAAGAAAATGTCACAATTCTTGTTCTTAGTATGGAATTCATGACAGGATTTTGATTAACTAGAATTCTTGCATGTTGGGTTAGCAAGGTAGTGTGCACTGGAAAAACTGAAAAATATTTAATCTGTCAGTACTCTAGAGTACCTAGTTGGAGCTTTCTGTGGCCTTGTTTCCTTCTCTGCATAAAAATTAAGATACTGAACCAGGTGACTGACTGTATGGTTCTCACTTGATAGTTCAATGTTGTATGTCTAAAACTGGCACATTTTGTTCAATACATTTTTATTTGAGAGTCATAAAGTAGTTTATCTTAATTTTATTCAAGTATTTCTAAAGTATCTATTCTACCAGATATATCATATGCTGATCATTTAATGCAGTGTGTTATCACTTAGATTTGCTTTAAATAAAAATAAAAAAAACCTCAAAAACTAAGCTAAAACTCTGAAATCTTTGGATTCACCCTTTTTCTACAAGAGGAACATCAAATAGATGTCAGATTTGTTCCAGGTTCATTTATTTCTGCTTGTTTTACTTCTTTAAAGCACATTTGTAAGACAATACACTAATAGTATTTTAATACTATAAGAAGTCTTTTATGTTTCTGCAACTATCAGTTTCACAGTGTTTACATTATATTCACCTAGTGTTTAACATGCAAGGGAGGTAGGCAGAAGTCATGAGAAGGCCCTGAGCTGTTGTTGGTAATGGGGTTTAAGGCATGCTGGTAATCTGGAGAGTTGAGAATTGATATGTAGCACTTAGTTTCCATTTCATGAGGTTTTGTTTGGAAAGTGATCATTTCCTGCGAAGGTAGAGCTTATTGTATGTACATGAAACATTAAAGGAGTAAATATTTCCATATAATAATTTTATTTAGATATGCAGGACAGGTGGGCTATCTGATTGCTGGGATGAAAGATGTCACTGAAGCACAAATAGGAGATACATTGTATTTACATAAACAACCAGTGGAACCCTTGCCTGGGTTTAAATCAGCGAAACCAATGGTATTTGCAGGTGAGGAGCTCACAAAGTCAAAGGATGAGGGTCAATTTATTCTGTCAATTGAAATAAAATTTACTAGAAATGCTCATTTTAAATAACAGCTAATTCCAGGAAATTCTTTTTGGTTTGTGTGTTTGCTATTTACATATTAGCTAATTTCATATGTATAGAAAAACTTTATGTAGGAGATTAATTCCCTAAATTTTTTTTAGGACTTCTTAAGAAACAAGCTCTGTGATATATGAAAGAGTATAGTAATATGAATTTCCTATTGGTTTCCTTAGAATATCAAGTCATTATATTTGAAATCTTTTTCTAATTAATTTATAACTGAGTACCTTCCCTTTAGCTGGCCTTTCTTTCAATATTGTACTAATATAGATATGGCAGAGAATAGTGTCACCTCACATATACACTGAGTGGCCAGATTATTATCATCTCTGCACACATAATAATCTGGCCACTCAGTATATATAACTTCGCCACCTTTTACGACTATGTGGAATTATAGATATTTGAAAAAGGAGGACATGATTGAAGGTCGTCAAGTTGCATCTAGCCCTTGTTTGTCTCCCTTAAGTATCTCATTGCGAGTGATGAGCTTTTTTGATCCCCATGGTCAGGCAAAGTCAGCTTTTGGGATACTTGAGAGGTGAGGACTTGAGTTGTCAGATGAAAGGGAATCTGATGAATCAGTAACTTTGTAGTTTTTGTTAGTGAATTGAAGAAAACAAAATTTATCTTTGACTTTAATGGATAATCTGCCATAGAGAATTCAGAATTCAGTGCAGTTTTCATTTCTATTCCAGTTTTTCTTTTTTATCCATTAATGGAGTTTCATTTGTGGTTTTGGAATGACTTCCACTTTTGTTTCTAGAAATAAGCACAATGTATTTTCCAGGTCTAATTCTCACGCTTCTTTTTTGTTTTCCTGACATTTTTGTAAAATCATAAAAACATAACTTGAAGTATGAATCCAGTTATAAATTCATTAAAGCTATGAAACTTGCAAGATACTTTAAAATCAGCGTAACAATATTTACAGGTTTGTGTTTTTTTTAAGCAAACAAATATTTTGGTCAGTGAAATATAAGAGAGTTATTTAAAAGCTAAGTAACTAATTGTGATCTTGGAAGCATTGCATATTTTGTTCCTTTGGCAGCTTTTCACATGTGATAATTAGAAATTCTCATGTCCTCAGGAATGTACCCTGTGGATCAGTCTGAATATAACAACCTGAAGAGTGCTATAGAAAAACTGACCTTAAACGACTCCAGTGTGACAGTTCATCGGGATAGTAGCCTTGCTCTAGGTGCTGGCTGGAGGTAAGATTCAACTACATTGTACCATTCCATGTTTATGGAAAAGTAAAGTTTAAATGGTTTCTTGCTTTGGAGCATTTCTGAAAATAAATTCATATTAGTGTAAGTGAAATGAAACAATATCTGCCTATTTTACGCTGTGGATTAACCTATAGGTAAGTTTCATAGCAATTTTAAAGAGAATCCCAATGGAACACTGGAATCTTATTTAATGAAATTATACTAACACTCATTTATGATGTGAATTGCTTGAAATGACTCTTAATGATGCTACCCCTTCCCCACAAAGTAACAATATATTCATCAAAGAAAATAGAGCCTATGGGACATAAACATTTTGGAGTTTGGTTTTTTCTCCCCAGATTGGGGTTTCTTGGACTTTTGCATATGGAAGTTTTCAACCAGCGATTAGAGCAAGAATATAATGCTTCTGTTATTTTGACAACTCCTACTGTTCCATATAAAGCTGTTCTTTCATCAGCAAAATTGATAAAGGTACTACTGTGAATCTGATAAAAGGGAAAACTAAATGTGTGTGTATATGCATGTGCATGTTTGCAGAATGCAAGAGACACTTTGTACACCATTAGCTGACTAGCTATTAAAACTAAATATTTCTTGATTAATAACAATAAAAATTGAATTATGGTTAATGAACTTACGTGAGAAATAATTTATGCAACATTTTACTTGGTAAAATAAGCACATTATCAATACTAATCTGTTACTGAATTAGGAATGAAAATATTGTTCTAAATCCAGTGCAGGATGATGAATATATTTTTTATCATAAGTAATTTATCTTACTACAAATGAAGCATTCATTCTTACCTGGTGTAGGAAATTTTAGATTTTAAGTTAATGATAGGGATAATACTGTATTCTGTCTAAGTGGCAATCTGTTTGTTTTAAAGAAATATTAACTTTGACAACTTTAAGTGTTTTTCAACATAATTAGGTAACTGAGTATAATGCCTTATAAAGGGTAGGACATAATGTATTCTTACATCATACTTTTTAAAATTGTACATAAAATGTGTTTTAATAAGTATGAATCATCAGAATAAATTGCCTAGTAATATTAAATGATTACAATTGAAGGACTTTTAAATCTAAAACACATTAAGATAATATTCTCTTCAGGGGTTCTTTTGCTTTTATTAATTCTAACAAATTCAGTAGCAAAATAAATTCTAACATATTTTAAATTAATACATGGTTATTGTTTATTCAGATTTTGTTTTAACTATTGGTGATATTTCTGTATTTTTAGGAATACAGAGAAAAGGAAATTACAATAATCAATCCTGCACAGTTTCCTGATAAGTCAAAAGTAACAGAATATTTGGAGCCAGTTGTTTTGGGCACTATTATAACACCAGATGAATATACTGGAAAAATAATGATGCTTTGTCAGGTATAAATGTAATACATTTTAATATAAAAGTAAATATTAGTCCTCTAGCAGTTGTGAAAGATTTCTCTCTGTGGAACAAATTGAATTTTATAACAAACTTCCATACATATATAGAGATGTCAGTTTTTATCTAGATACATGTGGATATAGGTATATACGTACTTTAAAAACCATTTGAGCCCTGGTCCAGTAGTTCATTTGGTTGAAGCATCATCCCATACACCAAAAGATTTCAGATTTGATTCTGGATCAGAGCACGTACCAGGTTGCTCGTTTGATCCCGGATTGGGGTGCCTACAGGAGGCAACTGATTGATGTTTTTCTCTGTCTGTCTCTTCCTTTCTCTGTTTTCTCTCAAAAAATCAATAAAAAAAATATCCTCAGGTAAGGATTTAAAAACATTTATTTTATTTTATTTATTTTATTTATTTTATTTTATTTTATATGAGCCCAAAGAAAAACAATGTGATGCTTATTTGTCCTGAGTAGATAAAAGTATAATTTCTTTTAGACTTTTTGAGTGTTTGATATTGAATATAGTTTGAAATATAATAGTAATACTTGACAGACCTTTAATTGGAAAGTATTTTTTATTTTGCATTAGTCCTTGGACATTGTAATAAATGATTTATACCAAAAACTGGATATAATTATGGTCCTTAAAAAATACCTATTTGAAATACTCTGTTATATACTAGAAAGAACTCTGAAATGATGACTAGTGGACTGAAATCTTGTTATCACAAACTATATTAAATTTTGGTCTGTCACTTAATTTCCCTGGTCTTAGGTTTCTTTATTTATAAAATAAGAAATTATAACTTCATTTGTAGTTACCTTTGACTTATTGTTAAATTACGGTAGTTTTGAAAAAAATTGTTAAATACAAAGGACTAAAAGCTTTGGTGTATACTATAATTGAAATACAAAATGATTCTCTATATTAT
Source organism: Antrozous pallidus (assembly GCA_027563665.1). Classification (NCBI taxonomy): domain Eukaryota; kingdom Metazoa; phylum Chordata; class Mammalia; order Chiroptera; family Vespertilionidae; genus Antrozous; species Antrozous pallidus. The sequence continues at coordinate 95,767,716 of CM050511.1, read as the reverse complement.
AAATATTGCTTGCAAGTTTTTACTAGGCATTAAAGAAATATTCCTTCATTTTCTCCACTCAGCATTTGTAAAGAAATATTTACATTGGTAATTGCATCTGTCTGTATTTATTTCAAATCATCATTCAAATAGGCAATCATTAAACACATTTTTTTCTGCCCTTTTAGGCTCGAAGAGCAGTTCAGAAGAATATGGTGTTTATTGATCAAAACAGAGTTATGCTTAAATATCTATTACCTTTGAATGAAATTGTGGTGGATTTTTATGATTCTTTGAAATCCTTGTCTTCTGGATATGCTAGGTAATGGCAATTCAGGTACTTAAATAGTTAATGAGTGTTTTAAATATTGACCAGCAAGATACTTAAATAGTTACGTGTGTTTTAAAATTTGCCTAGCACTTATCATGGTATTTTTCATACAGTAAATGCTTAATGATGTTTGTTGAAGAAAGAAAGGATTTTAGCAACACTTTATGCAATAGTCTGGTTTTAGAGAGTATTAATATCAATCACCCTACAGCCGTCATGGTTTAGAAACCAAACATTTGCAGCTGTAGGTACCAGCTGTTTTAACATTATGACAATAGGAATATGTATGTTCTTGTCCATAATTGGAAGGACATGTAGGCATAATTGAGATTATCTTTCATTAGACCGCCATTTTGTAAGTTAAACCTGTGTTTTGATTAGCATGTAAGCTTTGACCATGTTAATAATTGACACTAAGTGCTTATATGTGCTAGGCTCTGTTCTAAACATTTTTGAGGTACAGGTCAAGCGCTTTACATGTATTAACTCATTTCATCCTCAAAAAAGTGCTGTGATGGTTCAAACTGAAGAACCATATCTGAAATCCATAATTCTCATTTATTAATGGCTCTTTGTCAGTGCCATAGCATTTATTTAAGAGGAAATAGAAAACTACACAGAAAACCTTATGAATCTGAGAAGAATCCATTAGTGTCTGTATATATGTATGTGTGTATATATATATATATATATATATGTGTATACACACACACACACACACACACACACACACACACACACACACTGTTGTTTATAGCCAGCCACTTGCTGGGAAGGAACATTGTGAAGCAGGTGGCATTATTTCGCTTCAGTGATCCATTTCCTAGCCTGGCTTATCAGTTTCTTTCCGTTCTCCCTTGTCTTTGTCCTCAGCTCACAAAGTAAAAAGATGATGAAGTTTGGCCCTGACTGGGTAGCTCAGTTGGTTAGAGCCATGGTCAGCAAACTGCGGCTCGCAAGTCACATGCGGCTCGCAAGTCACATGCGGCTCTTTGGCCCCTTCAGTGTGGCTCTTCCACAAAATACCACGGCCTGGGCGAGTCTATTTTGAAGAAGTGGCGTTAGAAGAAGTTTAAGTTTAAAAAATTTGGCTCTCAAAAGAAATTTCAGTCGTACTGTTGATATTTGGCTCTGTTGACTCATGAGTTTACTGACCACTGGGCTACTCCAAAGTTGTGGGCTTCATCCCTGGTCATGGCACTGTAAAAAAAAAAAAAAAAAAAAATTAGATTCGTTCCTTGCTGTGATCATTTAGATTCATTCATTTGGAATATATAGGTAATATTTTGATGGGAAGTTAAATCTTTGGGAGGAGGTATGGTGGTGTAGGGAAAAAATGTTTTGAAAAGAAAAAAAGTGTTATCTATTTCTTGAACATTTTTTCTTGTTAGTTTTGATTATGAAGATGCAGGCTACCAGACTGCAGAACTTGTAAAAATGGATATTCTACTGAATGGAAATATTGTGGAGGAGCTGGTCACTATTGTACACAAGTAAGTAGAATAGAAACTAATCATGAAATGTGAAAGTAACCACTGGTGACATATTTTTACTTAATTATTGGTTGCTCTATTTGACAGCTACATTTTGAAAATTTTAAAGTAATTAATTAAATTTCCCTATGTTAGTTTTTTGTTTCCATTCTTTTTCCATGTTTCTCTTTTCAAATTGTTAAAATATTAAAGGAGACTAGAGTTATGATAATCAAAAGAATAGTGTCCTGGGAAGAAAGGTTTCCATTATCATGTAAGATGAAGTAAAATAATTTTTTTTGAATTGTATAATAGATGTAGAATTAATAATAAAAAGTTTTTTTCTTTGTAAGGAATTTATAATAATGAAAATTGAAATACCCTAAATGTTCAAGAAGTAGAAGATTGATTAAAATAAGTTATAGAGCACTGATATATTTCTGTTTTAAGTCATTAAGACTAAACTATAAATTATTATTTAGTGACATGAAAATGCCCATTAAGTAAAATGGTAGAATAAACTATAACCTGAATTATAAAAATCAAATCTAGGAAAATAACTAGAAGGGCATATGATTAACATAAATATTCTAATTTGTTTTAACAGTATGGGTGAATATAAGGGCATTGAGAATGGTTTTTATTTTCTCATGTTTGTTTTTTATATTTTCTGTAATAGAGCACATTATTTTTTCAATAGTCAGAGTAAGTGATAATTTGTGTTTATGATAAACGAGTTCCATTTCAGCCTCTTTAAAGATTCACCTTTACAATGATTGATTATGCATATGGACTAGAACATTACTTAAATACTTTTACTTAGTATAAGTAAATAATTTTCTCTGATTCAGGGACAAAGCACAGACTGTTGGCAAAGCTATATGTGAGCGTCTGAAGGATTCTCTTCCTCGGCAGCTGTTTGAAATAGCAATCCAAGCTGCTCTTGGAAGTAAAATCATTGCGAGAGAAACGTGAGTTGAATTCATTTTTGTTACTGGTGGGTTTTAGAAATGATATACTCAGGAAATGAAATGTTGAAAAATTTAACTTAACATTGGCCTAAACCCGTGGTTGGCAAACTGCGGCTCATGATCCAAATGCGGCTCTTTGGCCCCATGAGTGTGGCTCTTCCACAAACTACCACGGCCTGGGTGAGTCTATTTTGAAGAAGTGGTGTTAGAAGAAGTTTAAATTTAAAAAATTTGACTCTCAAATTCCAATCGTACTGTTGATATTTAGCTCTGTTGACTAATGAATTTGCCAACCACTGCCCTAAGCCAATGATTTTCAACAGGTGTGCTGCAAGACTTTTTAAAACTTGCAAGCCTGGCTGGCTCACTGGTTGAGCGTCTTCGAGCTACAAATCAGGAGGTCACGGTTTGATTCCCTATCAGGGCACACGCCTGGGTTACAGCCTCTGTCCCCAATGTTGGGCATGTAGGAGGCAGCCAATCAATGATTCTCTCTCATCATTAATATTGCTCCCTCTCCCTTCTTCTCTGAAATCAGTAAAAACAAATATGAAGCAAAACAAAACATGCAATACATAACTATTTAGTCAGGGCACTGTCCTCTTAAGATTGTGAAATAAAAAATGGATCATAGCCAACACAATAGCCACTTGGTGTAAGTGAATCAAAAATACACCTTTTTTTGTGAGATTGGCAAAAAATACATTTTTTTGGTGTGCTGCAGAATTTTAGTAATTATTTTATGTGTGCCATGAAATGAAAAAGGTTTAAAATCACTGGCATACTAGTAAGCTTTATTAGTACTTGGAGAAACATTAATCTCTTAATCCCAGTAGTTTAAGTGATGATTATTTTAATTATTTATGTAACATTCTGGGGTGATATTATTCACATATATTAATAGAATATATGTGGGTTGGAGGAATTGCTTAATTTTCACTTATTTTACTGAATTATTATTGAGTTTCCTGAGTAAAGTTTTTATGGTTTTATCCCTTCAAGTGGGTTATAAACTAATAAGGTTTTGGAGATAGTCTTCCAAAAGACAACTAAGTTACAATTTTTACTAGAAGTATTTCTCCGAGCTAGTCAGGTTGTAAATCAGAGTGGTGAAAGAGGAATGAATACAGACTTCACATGTGCTACAGGAGACATGGAAGATAGGCAATTTGTATAGGAAATTGCTCTTTTTCATTGTACATGAGGTATAAATCAGAGCACTGAAGAAGCTGCTCTGCTAGTAACAGAAAATATCATGCAGTGATTCCCTATTTTTTCCCCCTTGATTGAATAATTCTGGGAAATCAGAATTATCTCCTCACATGGAAATCACTATTCAGTTCTTGTTTAACACAAATCTAATGTATTGGTGTGGTGAAATACAACCATAATTTTTATATAGTCATGGAAACAAATTTTATGCCAGTATTTGCAATTAATTAAATATTCTAACACCATTTTACTTTAGTGTTGGTTATTTTGTGTTGCATGAATACCTAGAGGTTAGACAGAAAGGAGTTGTCAACCTGGGAACATCTTGAAAAGTGCAATTTAGGTAGATAGCAAGCATGAGGATGCTGAGGTAGACAATAAAGAAAATACAGATTTTTATATTTTATGGGTTACATAAAAATGAAGCTGTTTTCCAATTTCTTACTTTCTAGAATTCTCAGCAACATTACCGAAACAGTTTATAACTGCTTGAATGGATATATTAAATTTAGTTTACGGTACTGTGGGTTCTATAAAACTAATATATTGTTCTTTATATTCCTAGTCACTGTTGACCCACATTAGGTGAAATTAGTAATGAAATAATAACCATTTGTAATTAATTTTTTTGAAAGTAGAAGTGGTAGTGTTTTTAGGTTGAGCCAGAAATGACCTTATATTGTCTATACTAATAAAAGGGTAATATGCTAATTAGACTGGGAGACATTCCGGACATCCTTCCACAAAGCCATGGTGGTGGGGCTGAGGCAGAGGCGTTTAGGGGCAGGGAGGGCAATTGGGAGTGATCAGGCCGGCAGAGGAGGGGCTGTTGATAGCAGGACTGTAGGGTAGTAGGGCAGTTGGGAGTGATCAGGCTGGCAGGGGAATGGTTAGGGGTTGACCAGGCTAGCAGGGGAGTGGTTAGGGGTTGACCAGGCTAGCAGGGGAGCGGTTAGGGGTTGACCAGGCTGGCAAGCATAAGCAGTAAGGGGCAATCAGGCAGGCAGGCAGGTGAGCGGTTGGGAGCCAGCAGTCCTGGATAGTGAGAGGGATGTCCTACTACCAGGCCTAAACCGGCAGTCAGACATCCCCCCAGATTGGAGAGGGTGCAGGCCAGTCTGAGGGACACACACACACACACACACACACACTGTGCATGAATTTTGTACCCCGGACTACTAGTAATTCTTATAATCAAGGTCATACCATACTTGAATTTGGTTTTACAATGCTAAGCACAGTCTTGACCTTTTTCATTCTTAATAAAATATATATTGGTACTTACGTTGAATTCATTTTCTATTTTATCTTAAATACTAGTGGCCCGGTGCACGAAATTTGTGCATGGAGTGTGGGTGGTCCCTCAGCCCAACCTGCCCCCTCTCACATACTGGGAGCCCTTAGAGGATGTCCAACTGATGGCTCACCCCCAGCATGCCCAAGGCCTAAAGCCTCCAGCAAGGCTTTAGGCCTTGGGCACTCAGCCATCGCCCTGCTCAGCTCAGCCCCGGCTGCCTGCGACCACCCGGCCCCAGGGGCTGGGCGCTCCCACGCTTGCCGCGCCCTGGCCGCCTCCGTGCTCGGGCAGCCGGGGTGCTACTGCGCTCACCACCACCGCTGCTTCATCTCCACCCCCAGGGCCCAGCCCTCGCACTGCTCGTCCCCGCCCCCTGCTCCTGATTGGCTGGTAGTGTATCGGAGGTACAGTCAATCTTCATGTTACTATTTTATTATCTTAAATATATGAAACTAAAATAAGAGTATTTGAGCTATCTATTTACTTATGGCAATTTTACATAGGTTTGACCCGGATGTGTAAATCTTTAATAATGAGGAGACTTTGAAAATAAAGTACTTTTAAAAAGTATAATGAGGTTATGTACTTACATACAACATTTTCTCTTTTACAGTGTGAAAGCCTATAGGAAAAATGTTTTGGCAAAATGTGTACGTACCTACCTGTGTTCTGCTTTTTAATATTTCTGCCTTATGAGTGTAAAATGAAGGGGGTATACATATATTGGTCTCCATTGTTGGATCTCCAAGTTTTCTTTTTAAATTGGCAAATTTCAACTTCTATGATTGCATATTCTTTTAGTGTTCTTAAATATTTTTCATTTTATTTATAAAAATTTCCTTATGTAGAATACTATCTAAGAAAGTATTTTATAACACATTTGTTTATCTAATTTTATAAGGAAAGATTTTAAAGACAATGTCTACACAGTGGGGAGAGTATGGGATTGAAATCCACCTCTCCATTGTTTTGCCAAGTTTACTGCTTCATATATTTAAAAAAGTATTCTTAGCTCAGTTATGAGAATCAAATGATAAATACTATTTCTAAACCCTTGGCATAGAGACTGGTACATTTATGCCTGTATAAGTTTCTATATTAGGCTACAGCTATATATAGTAATCCAACATTTCAAGCCTTGAATCAGTAAGGAGATTGATAATTCTTGACATGAGTAATGTAGTACTGGGTTTCCCTGAGGATCTTCTCCATCCAAAAATAAATAAAACCTTAATCATTCTTAAAGGCAGTAAAATTGGGATCTGCTAGGAAGAGGACTATAGAGGTTTCTTTACAAATATCTTCCTCATGGACTCATGGATAATAATTTTAAGGTTGTTGTATTGATGTCACTGTATAATTATATGATTATTTTCCTATGGAGTGATCTGGACTTCCATTTTTTTAAATATTTTTCAGTATGGTGGTGATATTACCCGGAAAATGAAACTTTTAAAGAGACAAGCAGAAGGAAAGAAAAAACTGAGGAAGGTTGGCAACATAGAAGTTCCTAAGGATGCTTTTATAAAAGTTCTGAAGACACAAACTGATCAATAATTGTGCAAAAATATAATTTTATTAAGTAAAAGTTGTGTGTCCTTTAGTTTTTCTTATAAGTTTATGATATGTTGACAACAGAATGAAATTTATAAAATTTGCTTGTTACTTTCAGGGTTTTCAGATATAAATAACCATTTGGCTTTTCTTTGAAGGGTACTAGTAAGTGGATAAGAGCTTGGACTCTTCAGGCATATCGTCTGGTTTCAAATTTCTATCCCACCACTTACTAGCAAGGTAAATTACTTACCTCTCTTAGTCTGTTTATTCTTTAGTAAAATCAGGTTAAACTATTCTTACCTCAATAGGTTGTTAAATGAGATAATATGGTTGAAATAACTCAGAAGAATGCATGACATATAGTAAATAATCAATCTTAACTGTTTTGTTTTCATGCATACTTTTTCTGACACTAAGAAGGCCCCATACTTAAAAATCTATCTAATTCAAGACCATGGTAGAAATATTTTCAAAATCGCCAAAAGTATTAATTTGTTGTTAGCTGGATAAATTCAGATGATATATATGAGTCAATTATTAAGTAAAGTCACATAACATACTATCTAGATGTACTCTGGTTTTTGATAAAATTTTTGACACTGGATGGTTTACATATAGGGTTGGACAAAAAAAGGTTTATAGTTTTTATGGAAAATACCATAATTATAAAAACAAGAATAAACAATGTTTCACGCAATCACAATTATAAACCTATTTTTGCCCCACACTGTATACATCTAAATTAAAATAAGAATAGGGCTGTCTTATTTTTGATCATTGAAATGCAGTTGTGCAAAGTGATGGGGTTTGGTATTAGCAGCAGCTGTCATTAATGGCAGTTTAATAATTATCATCTAGATTTCATAGTTGAAACTGAGCTTTATTGCTAGTAGTAACTTACTTGAGGTCACACAGGCAGTAAATGCCATCTTACTTCAAAGCATGTCTCTTGACTCCCATGTTTACTCAGTGAACAAACCAGAGGGCAGATTATTTTACTGTCGTTAAAATACAGTTGGGCCCTTAAACAATGCAAGGGATGGAGGCACTGGTCACCTGCAGTCAAAAATTCTTGCTTAACTTAAATTGGCTGCTGTATATGCAGGTTCCAATTGACCCTTGAACAATGAGTTTAAACTGAGGGGGTCGGTTGAACTGTGTAGGCTAATTGAAAAAAAAATCTGCTTGTAAGTGGCCCTACCCAATTCAAACCCAGGTTAAGAGTCATGTATAATTTAGCTATTGAATTTTGTCCTCTTTCTTGACTGAATTGGATGAGGTAAATATCTTGGAGGGATAAGACTCAATGAATTTTATACCATGGATATTACATGGTATAATACTCCTTAATTTTAAGTTAAGGTAGTGGGGATTTACTTAAAATTGTATATAAGGAGTAAAATAACTTGTGATTTAGTCCTAGTTAAATTAGCTCAGATATCTCACCTCTTCAGTCTAGCTCTAATGAAATAGGTGAAATATGAAACACATGACAACAGTATGTTGGAAATGGCACTACACTTGAAACTAGAACAGCATTTAAATACAGTTTAAACAGTGTTCTGTTCTATTACTAGGAAAAAGTTACACATTGTTACTGGGCACATACCACGCACCATGTATTGTCTATTTGGTATTCTTGCTTTATTAGTATGTCCTCAATTTGGATACATTCTCTTCCTTTAACCTCTGACTCTTTAAGAAATAGTTTTAGCAATAAAGGTACAAAAAGTAATTTTCAAAATTTTTAGCATAAATTTAAGTTCTCTCCTTTGGCCATGCTCTCAAATAGATGGTTTTCAAGATTAAAGTTGTATATCTTCTAAGTATATTCCCCAGAAGACCTTATATTTTTAAGAAATTTGCAAACATTGAAATATTATAAACTATGATTATTGGAATGCCCATCATCTATTGAATTTAAATGTGATAGCTACTGTGTCGAGCTCTATAAACATTTGCTCATTCACTATTCAACAGTCAAGATACAAGCACTATTACCATCCCATTTTTTAGGGGAAGAAATTTAAACTTTGTGTTTTCTGACATCAGTCATTGACAGAGCTGGAGTTCAAATAGTCTTTTCTTTCTCTAATCCACAATTCTTAGCTACCATGCTTTTTTACCTCGTATGGAAATACCTCCAATAGGTTTCTTAGTTCTTTCCTTAATAGCAGCTTAGCCTGAGTTAAGGAGCTAGAGTGGCCAGAAAGCAGTTTGCTGAGGAGTTTGAGTAATAGAAAGATCTAGACTGTGTTTCCACTAACACATTTAAAGAACAGTAATAACTGGTGAACCATGCACCAAAATAGGTAGCTTTTTAACTAAGATATTACATGACCTTCTAAGGTAGTTTAGGGTAGTTTGCAGTAACCCATACTTAACAAGTGTGACTGAAAGATGATACTGATTGAGTAGTCATTTACTAACCATTTATAATACTTAAAGCTGTTACAGCTTCATTATTTAATTATAAATCCATTATGGAATTAAAGCAGTATATTTTATCCTAACAGTTTTATTTTTTATTTAACTTCTAATTTATTTGCTATTTAAGTTTTTTAGGAACTTAACTATAAACACATGTCAATCAAAGGCGATTGAGCGGTAATAACATGTAAAATATTCAGAGGAAAAGGAGCAAGATTAAGAGACTATAGTTAGACTTATTTTTAACTTAAATCTCCTAATTGCATGATGGTAGCAAACAGAAAGTTAGAGGGTCAATAGCCACTATTAACTGTTGGATTCTCTCAGAAGCATGTGTTTTAATTTCACTTCTGGAAATAAAAATTAGATACTAGTAACATATTTGTTTATTATAAGCTTTATTGGAATTAAAGGTAGAAAATAATACTTTTGATTTGCAGTTTAATGATACAAGTTTTTATGGCAATTTAAAATAGTTTACAATAATTATATATATATATTTCATTATATTATCCTTTTAGACATATATAAGGAATAAAGCTAATCATTTATGAAGTTACCAGAAAATTTTCTTTAAAATAATTTCCTTAAGTGTGTTAATGTAGGTATAAAGCTCATAATTGCCAAAATACTTACATTAAAAGCATGAACCCAAGTCATTAAATAAAAACAAGAGCACATTTGTAAAAAAGGTGCATAAAAATCATGCTCTTATACATACTTTCCAGAAGGACGTATATGTACTTTAGGCACTGTCTTCTCTTTAGGTTTTCTGTACCTACAATATATAGTAGGACCTTGGATGTCCGGATGCTACTGCAGGAAATGACTAAGGCAACCACGTGCAGAAAGCTTGTGTAATGCGCAGAAAAATGTAAGATGGCATTTCACAAGTAAAGGTTTGCAGTGATAGTTGTGTCTTCATGTGATCAAAAATAAAATCTAACAATGCCACTGGAGTCATATGAATGTACTTATGTACAAAATCTTCACCTTTAAAAAGACTTTAGGCTAGCTGGAGTGGCTCGGTGGTTGAGTTGTGGGGTTCATGGTTCGATTCCAGGTCAGGCACATGCCGGGTTGCTGACTTGATCCCCAGCGTGGAACGTGCAAGAGGCAGCCAGTCGGTGATTCTCTCTCATCATTGATGTTTTTGTCTCTCCCTGTCCCTTCCTCTCTGAAATCAATAAAAGTATTTTTAAAAGACTTTTTAAATGTTTAAAACAGACATTTCATTTCTGTGCTGTTTCATAGAGCGCCTATGTGGCTTCTGGACTTCAAATAAATAGCTGATTAGACCCAACTAGTTCTAACCCTAGTGTAAAATAGACACATTCTAAATATGGAATGTTTAACACAGATATTGGACTTCAAAAGTGATAATCTTCAAAAATTCCCCGTGTTTTATCATATTGCATAGCTGCAAATTCATCTGTTACAGAAGTTCTGTTCACTCGAGCAGAATTTTGCTCCAATCTCCTTCAGTTCCTTCTTTCATACTGTACAGTGGATCCACAAGTTTATTGTGCACATGCATTAAACCTTAAAGACAAAAAGCACAGTTCTAATATTTTGAATTTTGATCTATATTTCATTTACATTAGAAAACATTTTATAAGATAAAATAAGTATATAGGTTTCCATCTGATATAATTTATTTAAAAAATACAAATAGAGACATTTCAAAATATTTTACCTACTAAATACCAATTTACAATATATGAATCTAGAACTGGAATTTGTACAAGTTCTTTAGGAGTAACCAGAAGTAGGAGCAGTTACTGTGTTCAGAGCTTTGGTGTGACAAAATAACAGATTTTAATATGACTTAATTAATACATTTTAATTACACTAGAAGCCCAATGCAGAGTAGGCCTTCCTTTCCCTGGATGCCAACACTGGCTTCCCTCGGGCACCCGGGACCAGAGCTTCCCTCCTCCGGCCGCCTGCAGGTACCCAGTAGACCAGCTTGATTTCCCTCCTCCAGCCACCTGCATGTACCTGGGACCCAGGCTGGCTCCCTCGGGCCTCCCGCAGGCACCCAAGACCTGGGCTGCCTTCCCTCCGGCCCCAGCTTCGTCAGGAAGGGTGTCCGGTCCAATGAGCATATTACCCTTTTCTTATAAGTATTATAGACATAAGTGTTGAGTTCAATCCTCGCTCATTTCCTTTACCAGACTCCATTGAAAGGCTCAGAACTGTTTTTCCTAGGGTAGCTTTAATTCCTCGGTAGAATACTGTATATTCATTAATCTGGCAAATTAATTTTCATTTTTTTTATTTTTTAAATATATTTTATTGATTTTTTACAGAGAGGAAGGGGAAGGGATAGAAAGAAACATCGATGAGAGAAACATCAGATCAGCTGCCCCTTGCACACCCCCTACTGGGGATGTGCCTGCAGCCAAGGTACATGTCCTTGACTGGAATCGAACCTGGAACCTTTCAGTCTGCAGTCTGACACTCTATCCACTGATCCAAACCGTTTTCGACATAATTTTCATTGTTTTGACATGTATATTTACAATAGAAGTTGATTACACGCCACACCAAAGGGGGGGTTTACTAAAATAATACAGAAGAGAACCTGTATTAAATGCTAATTTCCAAGTAGATTTAAATTTCATCTTATAATTGGTATGTTTGTGAATTATTCTTCTTAAAGCTTCTTGGGAAATATCTCCCAGTTATTAATGTCTTAATACACACATACTCTATTTCTTTGGGGGAAACAAACAAAAAAATTGTCCCAATTAGTGAGCTAATGATTTTATATTAAAGACATGAATTAAAATTTCCAATTAACAAAGACTGGGAAAGGGGTCTCAATGCAATTTTCTCAGGAAATGGTATTATTGGGTTGGGGAGACAGGGCACTTCTTGGTTAGTGTATAGATGGTCCTTGTTCGAAAAGCTGCAAAAGCACTCTAATATCTAAACTACGAGGATGACCTGCTTTTAAGAAATAAGCAAAGGCAGGAACATGCAAAGAACATTGAAGTGTTTGTGTATTAGGAGAAAAACCAGGAGCAAAGCGTCTTTAAAGAGAGAAGACGGAACAGTCATTAGTTCATCAGGATGACAACGCTATCTGCTCAACAGCCTCCTTCAGTGTCTGATCAGCAGCTTACATTTAACAAGGCCCAGACCCATTTGTTCCCTTGCAAAGCGTTTCTTTGAAAGTCTGGTATATGGTGTTACACTCCAATGAGCTGCTAAAGCCAGGCCACTATTACCTAGTTTTTCTATTTCCTTTTTAAATTCAGCACCAATATCAGTTTGCACTAGATGCTCCTTATGCTAGGGTTACCCCTCATTAAACTCATGTGAAAATATTTTAGGTTGAAAATGCACTTAAAATACTCCATAGAGTATGGGTTGTTTATCCTCATGATCACAGGGCAGACTGGGCTGCCCTACATCACAAGAGTATTTTACTGAGTATCAGTAGCCCAGAACAAGATCAGAACTCAAGGTACAGTTTCTCCTGAATGCATCTCTCCTTGCACCACTGTAAAGTCAAAGTGAGGGGCTGCCTGTACTTTGAAAATATATCCCCAACTAGAGGCCTGATGCATGAAATTCATGCGGGGGTTAGGGGGTCCCTCAGCCCAGCATGCACCCTCACTCAATCTGGGACTCCTCAGTCTGGGACTGCCCGCCTGCTCCCTCCTTACTGTTTGGCTCACCACTCCTCAGCACTGCCGCAGAGGCAGGAGAGGCTCCTGCCACAGCCGCTGTGCTAGCCAGCAGTGAGCCCGGCTTCTGGGTAAGCAGTGCTCTCACTGTGGGAGTGCACTGACCACCAGGGGGTATCTCCCAAGTTGAGCATCTGCCCCCCCCTGGTGGTCAGTGTGTGTCACAGGATCGTTCTGATCCTTCCACTGTTATGGTCGCTGGGCTTTTATATGATAGAATAGGGGCCTGGGGCACAAAATTTGTGCACTAGGGGTGGGTGATCCCTCAGCCCAACCTGCCCCCTCACACATACTGGGATCCCTCAGGGGTTGTCCTACTGACCACTCAGCCCCAGCTTGCTGAGGCTTTAGGCCTTGGGCACCCAGCCATCCCCCTGCAATGGGGCCAATGATTGGCTCTGCCTCCACTACCCCTCCCCCCCCCCCCAGCCCAGGCCTTCTTCTTGGCCAGCATGCGGCCCTGGCCGCCTCAGCCCCGCCCCTTCCGGCCCTGAGTGCTTCGGCCCCCACCCCCTCAGCCCGGGCCACGCTCTCCCTGGCTGACTCCACCCCAGCTCCTGATTGGTTGGTGAGCATGGCTTGATTGGAGGTATGGTCAATTTGCATATTACTCTTTTAGATAGGATTAGCCACAGTTCATCTCCCACTACCCTACTGAAGCCATTCTTCAAATCTAAATCAATTACTTACAATCCCTACTTTGACTCATTTACCCCATCCCAAAATAGTTTCTGCACAGCAGAAATCGTTTGTTTTAAAAACTAGCGTTTTTAAAACAAACTGGATTATACCATTTCCCTATTAAAAATTCTCCAATTGCGCTGGCCACTTGCAAAATAAATTGGACTTTATTCTGCTGTCTTTATCATCTGACCTCGCGTCCTCTCACTTTCCCACTTTTATGCTGTACCCATCTCGAGGTTTGTTGCTGTTACCGCAGAAAAGCTACACTTGGTTCCAGTGCAGGATTTGTTATACTTGATTAAGCATGGAATGCTCTTCTTGAGTGAAGTATGACTGTCTCCTTTTTATTATGTCAACTTAAAATATCCATGCCACTTCACTTTCTTAAAAGCAATTTTCATTCTTAGAAAACAGGTTTTTCTACCATGTTTCCAACTAGAAACCCAGGACCATATATTCGCTGCCTTAAGTCCTGGGCCTATAAAGGCCATTGCACATAGAAGCACAATAAACATTTCCTTTTAAAAGTCTATGAAGGCCCTGGCTGGTGTGGCTCAGCTGGGCATCTTCCTGTGCACCGAAAGGTGGTGGATTCCATTCCCAGTCAGGGCACATGCCTGGGTTGTGGGCTCAATCTCCAGTAGAGGGCAGGCAGGAGGTAGCCACCAATTGATGGTAGGCTCTCACATGGATATTCTCCCTCTCCTTTCTTTAAAAATAAAAATCAGCAAACTGGCCTTAAAAAAAAAAAAAAATGCCCAGCTGACGTGGCTCAGGGGTTGAACATCGGCCTATGAACCAGGAGGTCACCAGTTCAACTGCTGGTCAGGGCACATGCTTGGGTTGTGGGCTTGATGCCCAGTATGCATCGTGCAGGAGACAGCCAATCAATGATTGATTCTCTCTCGTCATTGATGCTCTCTAAACTTCCTCTCTGAAATCAATAAAAATGTATTTTAAAAAGTAATGAAAAAGAAAAAGTGAAGGTTTAATGAGATAGTGATAGTAGCTTTTTAAAATATAAAATCAAGATGGAACAGAAAAGAAAAAGTTCCTGATAATGTCTTAAAATCATTACCGCAAGCACATAAAACATAATTGTTTTTAAAAATTAAGTTCTAAACTGTTTTCCTGTGATATACTTTTATCTTTCAAAAGGAATATATTAAAATAAACTTTACTGATTATTCTTAACTGTTTAAATGTATTAATCTACATTTTCTTCAGGAGCTAAATAATCAAACCCTTTAAGATTCCTGTTTTAGTTTTAGGTGATGGCAGAAGAAAAGGTAGTGATGTGAATGGAATTTGAAGAATTAGAGATAACAGAAGGACTCATATCCTCCAGTATATATTGAAGTGATACAGTAACTCAATGAGGATAAGGCAGATATAAATTACATTTATTATATGTCTAAGTTCATGAATAACAATTATTCTACCCTAGATGAGGTCTAAATATAGCCCAGAACAATATCTCAATTCCACTTTTCTCCACATTGAGGAGGCATCCTGATGAAGCTGATCTCCTGAACCTCTTCAGCTATGTGAGTTCCAAGGGAAATGAAGTGTCCTCAGAGAGGAAGGCAGTTCTCGATCGACAGCTGTCCAGGCAGTCCCAGGTTACGTCGGACTCGACTTACGACATTTCATGGTTACCTCGCCATCTCCCACTTAAGAGTATTTATAAAAAAAAGTTCCATCATTTCGACCTATGTCATATGTGCTTTATGTTTTTTATTATTTACCACAAGTAAAGGTCAGGAACTGTTATCTTTATTTTAACTTTTTTTTTACTGTTTTACTTCATTACTGCTGTGTATGTGCTCCATGTGAGTGACATAGGTGCTTATGTAATGGGTTCTGACTTATGGCGAAAAGTGCATTATGTCGCACCGTAGGAATGGATCTCCAACATAACCCGCGGACTGCCTGTACACTTCAACATGTTTCAGGAAAGCTTAGAATCTAGATAGAACTGAAAGAACTAAACATATACAATCATGTACTTCTGTTTTAAGGTATCTTTCACATATATCTATACCTTTTTGGAAGCAATATAATGTAGACCATACCATAGCCAGAGTTTGCTCTTCTTTAAGGCATTGTAACAGTGGACTGAAGCCCAGACTGCAGGTAAATCTGATTTCAGTTACCCAGCTCACCCACATCTGAGCTGTATGACCTGGGTAAGTGATTTAATGAGTACCCACTTCACAGAACTGTGAGATATAAATCAGTGTAATGTGATTAGAATAGAACCTGGTCATCTAGGTATGGTTATTATTATTAAATATATACTACCCTAAAATGTAAAAACTGATAAAAACCAAATTGAAAAAACCAGACAAGTAAAGGGGGTTTATCTGGGGATTGCTGGTACTAGAAAAATGGCAATGTTAAATGAATCTCCTTAAAACTATCATTAAAATCTGTGGATAATCTGTTAACTTTATCAAGTAATCTGACATTTGTGATAAGTCTGAAGGATTACATGGAACTATATGGGTAACACCCCATCCAAGAACTCTGTCTTATTCACAACTCATCACATATTCTCTGCTTTTTGTCAACCTAGGGACCCAGTGCATGCAATTTGTGCATGGGTAGGGTCCCTAGGCCTGGCCTGAAATCAGGGCTGATGGGGGCCTTCCTTCCCCAGCTGCCAGCCGCTGGCAGGGGCCCTTCTGTGCCTGGCTGTTGGCTGGGGCCTTCCTTTGTTCTGTACTGCCCCTTGTTGGTCAGTGCACATCACAGTGAGCAGTTCAACTCCCAGCTGGTCAATCTCCTGAGGGGACAATTTGCATATTAGCCTTTTATTATATAGGGTTACTAAGAAACCAACAAATTTTCAGTTTATATGATATATTTATAGCTTGGTAAAAACATGATAATTTTCCTGATAAAAAAATAAATGACTGAAAATAATTTAAGTGTTTAACACTAAGGAAATACTTAAGTAAATTCTGTCTTCTTGACTATTACATAGCCAGTAGAGGCCTGGTGTATGCAATTTGTGCAGGGTAGGATCTCTAGGCCTGGCCTCCCCACTTCCTCCTTCCCTCAATCCCTCAGCACCCTGCCTCCACCTCTGGACATGTTCTGCACCGCCCCCTGGTGGTCAGTGCACATCATAGTGAGTGATCAAACTCCCACTCTCCTGGTTGAACTCCTGAGGAGATAATTTGCATATTAGCCACACACACGCACGCACGCACGCACACACACTAGTGGCCTGGTGCACGAAATTCATGCACTGGGGTTGGTTGGGGGGGGGGGCAGTGTCCCTCAGCCCGGCTTGCACCCTCTCCAATCTGGGACCCCTTGGAGGATGTTCAACTGCAGGGATCAGGCCTAAACCGGCAGTTGGACATCTCTCTCACATTCTGGGACCACTGGCTCTTAACTGCTCACCTGCCCACCTGATCACCCATAACACTCTGCCTCCTGGCCTGCTTGCCCCCAACTGCTCCCACCCGGCCTTCTTGCCCCCCCCAATTGTCCCCCCTTGCTGGCCTGATTGCCCCCAACTGCTCCCCCCCCCCCCACTGGCCTGCTTGGTCCCAACTGACCCCCGCCAGCCTGTTCGCCCCCAACTGCCCCCCCTCCTGCTAGCCTGCTCAACACAACTGTCCCCACCCTGACAGCCTGCTCGCCTCCAACTGGCCTTCCCTGCTAGTCTGCTTGCCCCCAACTGCCCCCCGCCGGCTTGATTACCCCCAATTGCCCTCCCCTCCCGGCCTGATCACCCCTAACTACCACTGCCTCGGCCCAGCCACCATGGCTTTGTCCAGAAGGTCTCCCAGTCTAATTAACATATTACCCTTCTATTAGTATAGAGGCCTGGTGCATGGGTGGGTGCCGGCTGGTTCGCCCTAAAGGGGGTCCCAGATCAGGGTGGGGTCCTCAGGGGACGAGGCCGGCCTGGGTGAGGGGCCTGGAGGTTAGCCACGCCCCCGTCGAGGTGGGTAGTCTCCACTGGGGGTGGTGTACGCCTGGACAAGGGGCTGTGGGGGGTACGCAAGCTGGTCACGCCCCCATTGGGTGAGGGTCCCTGCAGGGGTGTGGCCGGCCTGGGAGAGGGGCTGAGGGCTGTTTGCAGCCTGGCCATGCCCCCATCAGGGTGAGAGACCCTGCTGGAGGGCGTGGCTGGCCTGGGAGAGGAAATGAGAGCCATTTGGGGTAGTTTGTCCAGGAGTTCTCCCGGTCTAATTAGTATATTACTTTTATTAGTGTGTGTGTGTGTGTGTGTGTGTGTGTAGACTAGAGGCCCGGTGCACAAAATTCATGAATGGGGAGGGTCTCCCTCAGTCTAGCCTGCACCTTCTCCAATCTGGGATGTCTGACTGCCCATTTGGCCTGATCACACCAGGATAGGGTCTAAACGGGAAGTCAGATAACCCTCTCACAATCCGTAAATACTGGCTCCCAACTGCTTGCTCACCCCAACTGCCCTCCCCTGCAGGTGTGATCGGCACCAACTGCCCTCCCTTGTAGGCCTAGTCCCCCACAATTGCCATCCCCTACAGGCATGATCACCCCCAACTGCCCTTCTCTCTCCAGGCCTGGTCACCCCTAACTGCCCTCCCCTGCAGGTGTGATTGGCACCAATTGCCCTCCCTTGCAGGCCTAGTCCCCCCCAACTGCCTTCCTTTGAAGGCACGGTTCCTCCCAACTGCCTTCCCTTGCAGACCTGGTACCTTCCAACTACCGTCCTGAGCAGGCCAGGTCAACCTTAACTGCCCTCCCTTGCAGGCCTGATCATCCCTAACTGCCCTCTCCTGCTGGCCTGATGGCCCACAACTGCCTTCCTCTACTGGCCATCTTGTGGTGACAATCTTGTGTCCACATGAGGGCAGGATCTTTGACCACATGGGGGCAACCAATTGTGCGTTGGAGTGATGGTCAGTTTGTATATTGCCTCTTTATTATATAGGATTAGACATCTTTTTCAAGATTTTTTTAGTAAAATAGGAAAACTTTCATAACAGACAAGTACAAATTATAAAACTATATCCACATGATCAAACTTTTGCTTTAAAAGGTACACTATTTTACCTGTGTGACAAACTTTTATTTGATTGGTTCAGTATAAATTTTTAATACATATTAAACACAGTTAATAGAGTAAAAATATAAAGTCTAGATTCACATACTACATACTTGATAATTAACCTATATGTATGACCAATTACATAATATTTTCATATCAGCTATATAAATACAGGTGCTTTATAAGGAGTACCTATTTAGCTGCTTTGGCTCAATGGACAGAGCATTGGCCTATGGACTGAAGAGTCCCAGGTTTAATTCTGGCCCAGGGCACATGCCCTGGTTGTAGGCTTGATCCCCAGGGGGTGTGCACCAGACAGCCGATCAATGATTCTCACTTAACATTAACTAGTGGCCCGGTGCACAAAATTCGTGCATGTCGGGGGTGGGGAGATTGTCTTAGTCCGGCCTGCACCCTCCCCAGTCTGCGACCCCTGTGGGATCAGGCCTAAACTGGCACTTGAACAACCCCCTCGCAATCTGCTCCTAACCGCTCACCTGTCTGACTGCTTGATCACCTCTAACTACTCTGCTTGCTGGCCTTATTGCCCCAACTGGTCCTCTCTGCCTGCCTGCTCAGCCCCAATTGCCACCCCCATCAGCCTGATTACCCTCAACTGCCCTCCCCTCCTGGCCTGATCACCCCCAACTGCCTTCCCCTCCTGGCCTGATCACCCCTAAGGGCCTCTGCCTTGGCCCCGCCACCATGGCGATCTGGGACCCCCCCAGCACATATGCTGAAGTGCGAGGGTGGCGGTCTTCTCCCCCCCCACTCCCACCCCCCCGCCTCCCACAGCCCTGCCCTTCGATCTGGAAACCCTGCGCGCACCCATCGCCATCGGGGACCCAACGCCCACAGTGAAGCACGGCTGGGGAATGGGCGTTGTGGGCCTGCCAGGACTGCCAGCGCAGCATCTGTTCCCCAGGCCGTGTGGAGGCGGCGCAAGGGGCGGGGTCACACACCACACAGACCTGCCCCCTTCTCCTGATTGGCTGGTAGTATAGCAAAGGTATGGTCAAATTTGCATGTTTCTCTTTTATAGTATAGGATTATATAGGATGTTTCTCTCTCCTTCTCTCCCCTAATCTCTGAACTCAATTAAAAAAACAAAAGAGTATACCTATTTATAGAGCTTGTTTGTATTTATATATGGAGTTAGAAAAGCAGGGAATGGCTTCTAAACTGAGTACTCAAAATTTCCCTGAAAAATCTTTATAATTATCTATTACATCAAGCATATGTGAGTTTATAAATAAAACCTGGTATGGTAAGGTTTAAGAACTGCTGAACTAGCGGTAGGAAGAAATGAGGAAAATACACATGAGCAATCAAGCTCCTGCTAACTTTTGGAGTTTATGCCATACTGTTTGATACTTAACTATTATAACTTTTAATATGAGTAATTTGTTTGAAATTGTAAAGATTAAATGAGATAGTGGGCAGCCCTTCTTACTTGCTGATTAGATTCTAACCATAGCCTGGGGAGGGAGGTGAAACATAAAAATCAGAAAGCACACACACACACACTAGGAGCCCAGCATGGGATTCGAAATTGCGTGGTGCTGCCCACCCACCTGCAGCACTGCCTTGACACCCACACCTGTCCACACAAAGCTCCAGCGTGCCTGGTCTTCTCTGGCCACTTCAAGGCCCACCCTCAGTCCTTCAAGGGGCCTCTGGCTGGTCCTACTTCCTCTGGGCGCCTCCTTGCTTCTGGGCACCTCCCTGCTTCTGCCCAGTCATGATGCTGGAGGAGGGCATGGAAGCCTCCCGCCTGCTGTGCTGTGCTCCTTCCCCTGGCAGATGGGCTGCAGGGCACTTAGAGTGCGAGTGGTGGGTGGCGAAGGACTGGTAAGGGGGGCACCATGGGCTCTCACCCCTGCCATCCCTGGCACAGGATTGTCCCACCTCTTCTGGGCGCCTCCTCGCTTCTGCCCCATCTCCAGAGCAACACCCCTACTAATATGCTGATGACCTGAAATTACCTAGTATGACGTATAAACCATTAGCATATTAGCTCTTTATTTGTATATTTCCTTTGTTTAATTTTGTATATTAAATATGAAAGCATTTTTATTAAATTGCATTTCAAGAAAAATTTATTGAAAATATAGATAAGAGATTCTCTTCATGGAAAAAAAGTAAACTATCTGAAAGCTATTACATGTCATGAGATATTCTTTGAATATCATTTCTATTCCTTGGGAGGACTGGCTACTGGGTCAGCAAATGCCAGTTTTTAATAGGCCACAGTGCAGGATGTAACTCTACAATCACAATAAATTTTAACAGTCATCTACAACAGAACATTCTCACATTCTGCTTTTGAAATGTAATGCTCACCTTTAAAGTATTTCACAGTTTTAACTCTTAATTCTAAGGTAGCATCTTCATCACACACAAAAATAGTTCGAGGATGCTGCTGGAAAGCTGAAACAGTCCACATGTGATTGACTCCTTCCTCTATTGCTTTGTAGAGAGCAAATGCCTTGTGGGCGCCTGTTATAAGGATCATGACCTGAAAAATCGTGAACATTACCATTAATTCTTAAAATATTCCACATGACTGAGAGGCCCTTTTTTTTTTTTTTAAACAAAGATTTTAACACCAATATTCTTCTGAGGGTAAAATAAAAATAAATATCTCCATATTTCTTCATAGTACAAGGAATTTCTATTCTTTAAAGTAACAGGGAAGCACAAAGTGTATCTCCTGGTTTAACAGTTAAAATAGCATCTTGTTATTTATAAAATACTAGAGGCTCAATGCATGAAATTCATGCATGAAATTCGTGCATGGGGAATGGGGGATGTCCCTCAGCCCAGCCTGCACCCTCTCCAATATGGGACCCCTTGCGGGATGTCCAACTGCCCGTTTAGGCACAATCCCAGTAGGACTGGGCCTAAATGGGCAGTTGAACATCCTCACAATCCAGGACTGCTGGCTCCAAACTACTCACCTACCTGCCTTCCTGATTGCCCCTAACTGCTTCTGCCTGCCAGTCTGATCACCCCTTAAGCACTACCCTGCCAGCCTAATCGATGTCTAACTGCTCCCCTGCCAGCCTGTTTGTGCCCAACTTCCCTCCTCTGCGGCCTGGTCACCCCTAACTGCCCTCCCCTGCAGGCTTGATCACTCCAAACTGCCCTCCCTTGCAGGCCTAGTCCTTCCCAACTGCTCTCCCCTGCTGGTATGATCACACACAACTGCCCTCCCTTGCAGGGCCTGGAACCTCCAACGGCCCTCCCCTGCTGGCCATCTTGTGGTGGCCATCTTGTGTCCACATGGGAGCAACCCTCTTGTGTTGGAGTGATGGTCAATCTACAAATTACTCTTTTATTAGATAGGATAGAGGCCTGGTGCATGGGTGGGGGCCAGCTGGTTTGCCCTGAAGAGTAGCCCAGATCAGGGTTGGGGTTCCCTTGGGGCATGGGGCAGCTTGGCCAAGGGGGGCTGTGGAGGTTTGCAGGCCAGCCACGCCTCCCCAGTGACCCAAGCAGAGGCCCTGGGATCTGGGATTAATTTATAGTCTACAATTGAAACTTTGTAGCCTGGAGGGAAGCCAAGCCTTCTGCTTAGTCAGTGGTGACAGCCATTTCTGTTTCAGTTTAAATTCTATAATTGAAACACTGTAGCCTAGAGTGGAGGCCTAGGCACTAGGGCTGCAGAAACTTGGCTTTCTCCACCACCCAGGCAACCCTAGCCTCTGCTCTCCCCAGCTCTGTGGCTGCTGCCATTTCTGTTGGGATATATCTTCAATAATTGAAACTTTGTAGCACTGAGTGGAGGCCTAGGCCGGCAAGGGAAGGCAGAAAGCTTGGCTTCCTCCATTGCTGGGGAAACCCAAGCCTTCCTCCTGCTCTCAGTGGCTGCAGCCATCTTGGTTGGGGTTTATTTGCATAATTTGCCCCTGATTGGCTGATGGGTGTGTCTTGATTGGAGGTACAGTCAATTTGCATATTGCTTTTTTATTAGATAGGATTACTGAATATATCTTAATGCCTATGATTATTACCATCAAATACTCATAAGCATAAAAGGTTGATGTGCAGAAAATCTTGGAAAAAAACAAAAGGGCTGTTTTACAAAAGCAGAATTACAGGTTAAGGAAGAATTGATTTAACTAGGAATGATATAGCAAATGTTCCAGTCCAGATAAGCATAAATAATACTTTGGAAAACTAATCTAGAGCAAGAAGCCTGAAGACTGTTTCATTGTACATGTGCTATCTAAATTTGTCTTGAAAGAAAATCAGGTTTAAAGTTAGAGAAAGACAAGTACCATGTGATTTCACTCATGAACAAAATGAACAAAGGAATTAAAAAGCAAATTACAAACTCATAGTTAAGAAAGACTGACAGCTGTTGGGGACAGGGAGACAGTGGGGGGGGGGAGCTGAGTAGGGAGGGTGGAGGGATAGAGACAAACGAGAAAAAAACTTATGGGCATGAATAACAGTGTAGTGACTGTCAGGGGGAAGGAGGATAGGAAAGATAGAAGAGGGTATGTGGGGGACAAATGGGGATAGGAGGAGACTTGACTGGGGTGGTGAATACACAATGCAGTATTTAGATGATGTGTTGAATTGTGCACCTGAAACCTGTACTAGTATAATTTCGTTAACCAGTGCCACCCCAATAAATTCAATAAAAAGGAAAAAAAAAAAGAATTTAGTTGAATTCTAAATATGGCAATGAGACTGACAGAAGTTATTGAAAGCTAGACAATAAAAATGTGAACAGGATGCAACCAAAATATCACTAATTTGGCACAACTCCTTCAAGTCTCTATTGATACCAAAGAAAAAACATCAAAGAACATTTAATTCTTACTTCTCTAGCATCCATCACTGTCCCCACACCAACTGTTAGAGCCATGGTTGGCACCTTTGATAAGTCTCCATCAAAATATTTAGCATTTGCCAATATGGTGTCCATTGCTAGGGTCTTTAATCTTGTTCTTGATACTAAACTGGATCCTGGCTCATTGAAAGCAATATGACCATCTGGACCAATTCCTTTAAAAATAAACACACACACACACACGTATAGAGATAAGTCAATAAGGCTCTCAAAATTCAACATGTCTTTAAGAGCAAGAAACAGTTACAATCACACTTACCTTGTTTATTTGATAGCTGAATTTGTAATGCTGCATTAAAATATTTGTCCTTGTATTTGATTCAAAAATTTCAAATGTTTTTCATATGCTTAGCAATAAACTAGCATGATTCCAATAACAGCAAAATTAAGTATATATAAAAGAATAATATGCAAATCGACTGGATGACAGAACGACCAGTTGGTTATGATGTGCACTGACCATCGGGGCAGATGCTCAACACAGGAGCTGCACCCAGCCTGCAGGCCCCAATTGCCCAATGGGGAAGGAGGAACCAGAGGTGGGTGGTGGTAAATGCAGGTGACCCTGATCACCCCAATGATCATCCCACAGAGGGCCGGAGGGGTGCAGGGCCAGTGAACAGGTGGGAACGGCCAGCCTCTCTGTCCCTCCCCCTGGCCAGCAGGCTCTGATTGCCCAATTGCCCCACCAGTCGCCCCACACAGGGCAACCAAGTAGTGGGGAAACATGGGGGAGCAGGGCCAGCTGCCAGCAGCCATGGAAGATCAGCCCCGATTGCAGGCCAGCCTAGGAACCTTAGCTGTACTGGGCCTCTAGTATCTTCCAAGATCAACACTAGTGGTCTTCCTGGCGGTTTGGATCATACAAATGTGTACAGCAAAACTGAAATGATCAGCAATTGTTCATGATGGAAAGGGGTCAATACATTCTTTTACTGACCATGAATAACTATCAGGAATTGAACTTCCTAATATAAAATTGTATGTTTTAAATGTCCATAATGTTTTGCAAAGCTTTATAAAACTTTCTTAAAATCATGAAATCTAAAAACCATGGCTAATTCTTATTCAGTTTTAAAATTGAAACTAAAATATCAGAACCTTTATAAAACATCTCTAAAACCTCAGTCTGAATTATACAGGGTGAAGCAAAAGCAGGTTTGCAGTTATTTGTATGGAAAATCATAAAATAATTAATACAAGAATAAACTTTCACATACAACCATAAACCTACTTTTGTCCCATCCTGTATGTCTTTCTTGTGCTCTTATAGTTCTGTAAGGTAGGTTGTAAACTTCATGAGAGTAAAAACTTTATCTTCTTCATTACTGTGTCTTTACCCTATAGAACAAGGCATACAGGAGGCTGAATAAATGAGTGGATGTTTGCTATTCTTTGATATGCTGAGTTTCTCCCTCTTTCTTCCACCCTGCTCTGGTAAAACAATCATACTACTTACATGTCTCTTATGCAGAATGATTATGGTCTAGGGATAAGTGGATGTCCCAACCTGAAACAAGTGGTACTTCTCTCCAGAGAATCTGAAACGTGACCAGGGATACAGAAAGGAAAAAGGCATCTAGAGCTGAGGCATTTGATGAAAGCACCATAGGAAAGAGTTGGTGAGTTCCTGCTTCAGCAATCTGAGGCTCCTGGTTCTTGTTCTTCCAAAGACTTGGGGTTTTTGTTTTTTTTTTACAACTCTTCTATACAGTCTAGAATCATTCCAATTAATTCACTTTAGTTTGCAAGAAACAATCTACTGAAACCAAAAGTATCTTATCACGTAACCAAAGTGTTAAGGTTCTCCCCATTGACTTCTTTTTTTCTTTTTTTTTTAAATAATCTTAAGATGATTTTAAAATTCATAATGGCTTTGAAGTGCATTTATAAAATTCCATATTTGTGTATTTCATTGCTGGAGTGGATCAGGGATGGCAAGATGTACCGTATTTTTTTCCCTCAACATTTTTTTCATCAGATGAAGAATGAGAACTTCTGAGAGTACATTTCCTCCCTTTTCTTTTCTTCAAAGGGATAGGGAGCTCCTGCTGCACTTCCCAGGAATGAGCAATGTGGGTTACAATATTTAAACTTCCCATTTTGGCCTCAAGCCTAACCTTCAATCTCTAAACCAACTTTACCTTTAATAAAGCTGATATTTTTATCCCATTTGGCTCAGTGCCATTTATCTCTCTTCTACCTTAAATAAACACTGGAACAAAAGAAGGGTTAGTGGTAAATCCCAGATACCAAGACTCATCTTAAAAATCCAATGATAACAAACTTAGGTCAACAAAGGTAAAAAAATCAAGTGAGATTCTTTCATGAATACACATCCAATAATGGGTATCCCAAACAATAAAAAGTTTAAAGAAAATGCAATAAGCTAACTCTTCATTCCCTATACAGAGAGTAACCATGTGCTTTGGATGGTAAATACAGATTCTCAGACTCTGGACCATCACATGACTACAAATGAAGATGTTAATGGAAGAGGCAAGAAAATCATCTTCATTTTGTGTGTGTGTGTGTGTGTGTGTGTGTGTGTGTGTGTGTGTGAAGGGAGAACTACTACAGACAGCTTAAGCAAAAAAAGGTGGTTAAAAAAAGTAAAATTATTTTCAGTAGTAAAAATCAGTGATAAATAATTATAATTTATGCACCATTTGTTTCAATGGGAAAGGTGGCTTATAGTGAGGAAATGCACCGAAAAACTTGAGCTAAAAGAAAATGAGAAGTAACTCAAAGCTATGGGGAAAGAAGTAAGTTGTACCAGAAATCTTTGATAAGAGAGATTCAACCTTAAATATCATTATTAAACTATAGATGCTTTCTGGAAAACAGGTAAAAAGATAAACTGGAGTCAAAGAGTTCTTATCAGTTTTTTCCCCAGTAAATTCCTGGCAATGAGTCCTTAAGGGATTTGCTGCATGGATCATCTGCAAATTCAATGAATAGGGAAAAAAGTCCTTAATCAGAAAAAAAAAAAAAAGATATTCATGCAGACATTTTAAATAATGAATTTCTAATAACTACATGTCTTTTTGTATAACAGTTGATGAGTGAAAAATTTCCTGATATAACTAAGATAAACAGTTTAGGTATATTATATTACAATAATTCTACTAGATTTTGGCATGGAGTTTAGAAAATCTTAAGAACACCTGGGTAGTGCATTCCTTAAACGTTCTCAAGTGCCTATTGCCTTAGCCTTGATACTGGCAGGTGCAAATAGTAACTATCTCAGAATTGAGACACATGGACAAAAGTGGAGTGCAAATGTTTTCCAGAGTGTTGAGGTAATATTAACAAATTTTATTTAACACACAGATAACTTTTCTTTAAAAAATATATATTTATATTGATTTCAGAGAAGAAGAGAGAGGGAAAGAAATATAGAAACATCAATGATGAGAGAATCATTGATTGGCTGTCACCTCCACGCCCCCTACTGGGGATCAGCCCATAGCCCAGGCATGTGCTCTTGACTGGAATCGAACCCTTCAGTCCCCAGGCCAGCACTCTATCCACTGAGCCAAACCAGCTAGGGCCACACAGATAACTTTTCTACTATGAAAAGCAAAATAGCCTACCCTGGGATTCTTGCTCAAATAAAAACTATTCTATCTACACAAGAAAGTAATTGATACTGGTTCTGCTAGGCAGAGATTAAAAACTTCCATAAAGAGCTCTATCTGGTTTGGCTCAGTGGATAAAACGCTGGCCTCAGACCGAAGGGTCCCGGGTTTGATTTTAGTCAAGGGTACATAACTCAGTTGCAGGATCCACCCTGGCCCAGGCCCTGGTCAGGGCACATGCAAGAAGCAACCAATTGATGTGTTTCTCTCACATCGATATTTCTCTGTCTTTCCCTCTCTCTTCCACTCTCTCTAAAAACCAATGGAAAAATAACTTCAGGCGAGGACTTAAAAAAATTCCATAAAAAGAGACAATTTTAATCGTTCAAGATACCTTTATAGGCAATTCAGTAAAAAAGCAGGGAATTTAGTAAATTATGCCACAATTATTTCAGCATCCACAGTTCAGAGAGAAGACTGAAAGAACACTTAATGGAGTATCAACTATTTATCAACCACTTTGCAAAGCATTTTATACATGTTTTAACACAGTTAATTCTCACAAATTATGAAATTGTTATTCTGAGCTGCAATTAACTTCACAAAGTCATACAGGTAAGTGGCCAAACAGGATGCAAATTTATTTGACTACAAAACCCAATTTTCCCTAAGGACAACCAACCACCTCAACCATACTTGGCCTCCTCAGACATTAATTAACCTCATACAGCTCTATTGAAAATCTAATTTGTGTTCTTTTCAGCAGTGTTCTAATAAATTGTAAGATAAATCCAGAGTTCTTAATGTTTAGTTCAATACTAAAGAAATCTGCCAAAAATTATTTTAGTTTCAATGTAGTTAATGGTATTCTAATGTTACATACTGTTTTAATGGTAATGAATTAGCTGTCTCACGCTTCATATTGATGACAGAAAACTACGTAGTCATTACAATGGAAGAAACTCCTCCACTTATTTTTAATGATAATTATGCACAAAGACATACACACACACATGAACTTCAAGAGGAATTTCATCAATTCAACATTTATTCACTTTGTAATTTATTATGATAACTAGAGGCCCAGTGTATGAGCCCGGTGGAGAGATCGGGCCGAAACTGGCAGTCCGACGTCCCCCAAGGGGTCTTGGATTGTGAAAGGGCGCAGGCCAGGCCACTGGTGCACGAATCCATGCACTGGGTCTCGCATATAACGTCTGTGGTTAACCTCTTACTGCTCTCCTCCATTAGCCCATCCCCTTCCCCTCCGAGATTCATCAGTCTGTTCCATGTTCCCATCCCTGTGCATTGAGCATCTACTCCCTAGTGGTCAGTGCTCGTCATAGCAAACGGTCAATATATATTGATTATATTGCTTAATTCATATTAACAAAAGGCTGATAAATAAAATCTTACATCATCCTTAATTGATTTCTTAGTGAGATAAAGGGATTTAAGTTACTAGTACAGAAATGCTAAAATGCATCTGTTCCACATGCAAACTTTTAGAGATTTAATTCTGTAATAAGATAAGAAAACTGGGTTGCAATGAAAGAAATAGGATAAAAATATCATTTAGAAAAAGAAGCGCATCCTTTGTTTTGTAAGATGTAATATGCTGTTAATTCTAAAGAGGTAATTAAAATAATTTGACAGGGATTGGATCTATTTCTCAAGATGTAATTTAAACAATTCCAAATTGCAAACTTAAGATTATTTTTTGATGAAAATAAATAGAAATCAGTAGCTGAATAAATGTGTATTATAGACAAAGTTGTTCTTTGCACTTACACAATGGTAAGATTTATTTTTGTAATTCATAGCACCTAACAGAAATATTAACAAATGATTACTGACAAAATGTTTTACATACCTCCAACAAAAAGATCAATTCCTCCAGCTTCTTTAATTTTATCTTCAAATGCATCACATTCTGCTTGTAAATCCGCAGCATTCCCATCAAGGATATGAACGTTATTAGGATCTATATCAATATGCTTAAAAAAGTTATTCCACATGTAAGAATGGTAGCTTTCAGGATGCTGTCTGGGAAGTCCTAAATAGAAAGTTAATAAATAAAAATGTAATTATTTTCAGAAATAAATCTAAAATTTACTTTTCTAATTAAACTCTAAATGTTATTTAAAATACTTAATTGTTCTATACTATATTCAGTTTTAAAGCATTTTTATGTGGAAAATATGCTAGACATTATTTTAACCACTGTACATACATTTGTTAAATCAATTAATTTGTATACAGTATCTATGGAAATATTATCACTCCCATTTTATAGATGAACAACAGAAGCACAGAAAAGTTAAATAACTTTCTTAAAAGTCACACAACTCTCAGAAGGGCTGGAATTCAAACACGAAAGTCTATTTCATGTGCATTTAGTTATTATACTCCATTTCTCATATATATATAAATTTTTTAAATGTATTTTTATTGATTTCAGAGAGAAAGGGAAAGGGGAGAGAGACAGAAACATCAATGATGAGGTAGAAGTATCTCATCTGCATGCCCCACACTAGGGATCAAGCCCGCAACTTGGCATGTGCCCTTGACTGGGACCCCTTAGTCCACAGGCTGACATTCTATCCACTGAGCCAAACCAGCTAAGGCTCAAATATGTAAAATTTTAACTAATGGAACTGATTTATGTGTTAAAATCAACATAAATTAGTTAACCATACATCTAAAATGTTGATCCATATTCCTCCTGTATTCTTCCTATATGCCTGCAAAGTACATTGAATCACAATAGTTATTTGGCTATCACATAGGTTACCATTAAAAGTGTTTTATTTAAACTAGAGGCCTGGTGCATGACATTAGTGCACTGGTGTGTGTGTGGGGGGTGGTCCCCCTCAGCCCTGCCTGCACCCTCTCACAGTCCAGGATCCTTCTGCGGATGTTCACCTGCTGGCTTAGGCCTGCTCCCCAGGGAGAGGACCTAAGCCAGCAGGTGAACATCCCCCAAGGGGTCCTTAGTGCTGTGGCGGAGGCAGGAGAGGCTCCCGCCACCGCCACTGCACTCACCAGCCGTGAGCCCGTGTTCTGGCTGAGTGGCACTCCACCTGTGGGAGCACCCTGGCCACCGGGGGGCAGCTCCTGCATTGAGTCTTCCCCCTGGTGGTCAGTGCTTGTCAGCAACTGGTCATTCTGCCATTCGGTCGGTTTGCATACTAGGGTTTTATTCTATAGTATGTTAAACAGTTTTATGCATCGCAGATCTTTCTAGTGAAACAAGTTAACAACCAATAAATTATGAAACCATCACAGCTACAAATATACATAGAAAATCTTTATTTTACTAACTTTTATTATATACATATTACTTTATTCCTCCCAAGACTGGTTTTAACTTTGCTTTAAGGAAAAATACAAAAGAGAATGAGAAATGTGAAGAGATTAGATCAAATTTATAAGACTGGTACACTGCAAAGCCCAAGATGAATACAGAGCTTCTGATTTCTAGTTCCATATTCCTTCTACTATATTGTGCTATTATTGCAAAAATAAAGATTTTTTAGTAATAAACTCCCAACCTCATCATAAAGCTATACATTATATTCTAGAAATATATTCAAATTATACTAAAAACAAAATTTCAAATTATATATTAAATATTCTCAAAACATAGTCATTTTATTTAAAATATATGACATATTCAAATAATACAGCTTACCTACATATTCATCCATGTTAAAAGTCTTCACATATTTAAAAGAAAGGAATCCATTTTTGTGATATTCTATTAGTTTTTTATAACATCCTAATGGTGTACTCCCTAAAATAGATAAAAAATAAACTTTTTAACATAACATAAAAATCTAATTGAAATATTTACAATAACTTTATCCTGTTTTTCTTATCAGGCAAACAATTATTATTTTAAATATGTATTCAATTAAAATATGTTGCATTAGTCTCTTTTCAAGGTACTCTGACATTTTACTAAACTAGAATTTGCTGATAAAGTTGGAAATCTGTCAATGAGAACTATAGTTCAGGAAATTATTCTTGAGTTGTTAGGTATTTGGAATAATGTTGTATGTTCCAAGATTAGAAACTTTTAGAGAGCACATTTGAATCTTTTAACTTAATTTACCTTTGGAGAAAAAAGTTGAGAGGATTTATAGCTTAAATGATACATAAATGGTTCAGACGTTGACCATGAATTGCAATAGAAAGGAAAATGAAAGGAACCTTAAATATTGTCCCTGCTTTCAAAACAGACTCTGACACTGGCCAGGATTGAGTAAGGAACCTTAGCCTTTACGTTTTTAACTGGAGCTCTTGTTTCTCATTTGTTGTCATGTTATCGTCAGTATCTATTAGCTAAATGTACACTGTACTAGCAAAATGACTTCTCAGACATGGGATCTTGGCTTTGGACACTCCATCTGAATTACTGATTTTATAAATGTAATTCTTTCATATGTCTTATAAATTTAAGAGATAGTCTTATAAGATATGGCACAATAAAGGTAAATGAATTTAGCCACTTGAGGACGGCTTCCATTTGTTTTCTGAATCTGCTCCAATTTGTCATCTCAACTACTAACTGGAAGATTAGATAGATTGCCTGCTTTCTCAGAGCAAGCATCTTGGTCCTCACATCATCACAAAACAAGACACCTGCACACAAATTTCTACTGAAGTGGCAGGCATAAGTATGACAGAATTCCCTGCAAAAATAATATACATATACATTCACAAATTCTAGAATAGTAAAAAGACTCTCAGTTGAGATGACAATAATAGAAGTGCCTATAAAAACTCTGATATAGACAGATTCAGAGAACAGACTATTAGATTTTCTTAAAGTTAAGCATTCACATTGTTTTAAAATGCAATTAATTTAAAATTTATGTGGTCAAATTTTACAATTCCTTATCAAATATTTATAGACTATTAATATAAAACCTGACTAAAAATGAATGTTTTTTCTTTTTCCTTCTAAAAACATACATATTCTCTTTCATTGTCAAGGGAATAATTATAAATCCCTCCTTAATTTAAGGATATATTAATGAAAAGGTGACAAGTTGTCACAATGGTGACAACAAAAAACATACATTTTCTATGTTTTAATCAAAGTGTATTGAAATAAAATTCATTTTATTTATTTGCTTTACTCATTTATTAACATACCATTTAGCAAGGGCTTATTATAATTCTGATAAAACAAAGATTAAGACTATTTCTATCCTAACCTGGCTGGGCGTTGCTCAATGGTTGCGCATCTACCCATGAACTAAGAAGTCACTGGATTGATTCCAGGTCAGGGCATATGCCTGGATTGTGGGTTCAATCCCCAGTAGAGGCAATGCAGAAGGCAACCCATTGATGTTTCTATCTCTCTATCCCCCTCCCTTCCTCCTCTCTAAAAAATAAAAACATTAAAAAAAAAAAAAAAGACTATTTCTATCCTAGAAGAGCAAAAAAGAAGGGGTAGGCAAGTACAAAATAACCATAACACAAGGAAAACTATAAATGACTATAAGAAACCTGGAGAACTGTAGTAAAGCCAAGAAAACTATAGTCTTGCTTGTTGGAGAAAAGATCAGAGAAAATGGCATTTCAGCTGAGTCTTGAAGGAGCAGCATACCAACAGTGAAAGATGGGGTAAGTTGTAATTGAGAAATAACAAAAAAGATGGGGGAAGAGTTTCAGAGATGATATCTATGATGCTTGCCATGTGCTAGATGCAATGCTAGTGTTTTCATATATTAGCTCATGCAAATCTCACAACCTTGGGAAGTGGCATTATCTTTCCCATTATGAAGAGGAAAGAATTGGATCAAAATGATTCAAGTTTGCCAAACATCACATGGCAGTGAAGCCTGAGATTCAAGAGACTCCGGTTCCAGAGTTTTCATTATATGACACGAGTGAAAATAAAGCCAGCACATCCAAGACTGTTCTTTGAACTAACAGCAGACTGATTTGCCGGTCACGATTCAATGTAGGGGAATGGTGGAAATAAGTCAGGAAAGTAGGTCAGGCCCACAGCATGCAGGCCCTTAAATATCAAGCTTGCTAAAAATCACTTCAATATATATATATTGAGTGAATTCTTCCTTGGAGGATAATTACAATACAGAGTGTTACTTGCAATTACAGAAATGTTCAAATTTCAAAACCACAGGGGCTGGGGCAGATGTATTAGCAGGCAGGTATACTACCCAACATAAAGTGAAAGTTGTATATCTAAACACACATAAAATATGTTTAGCACTGTTATGTCTCAAGTCTTTTGGTCCTCACACTCAAATTACTCTTTACTTCTGTATCACAATTAAGACGGAGTGATCAAGTCAGCTAGCTTGAATGTAGACTAAGTTTACAATATGAACACTGGAACAAAATGGTTCAACCACTGGGCTCACACATGAGAACTGCAATGACTGAGAGGGCCAGAACTGGTGTGAACAATTTAAAAAAATCTCTCTCTGCCATTCTCATCAGGATCTGCACTGGACCAAAAAACAGAAAGCAAAACGACAGGAAAAAAAAATCACCTTGGTGAACTAACTTTCATAGAAATTATGCAAGGGGAAAATATATTATTGTTTCTTTTATGTAGTTGGCATGTATGGGAGAGGAGCAGGTACTGTTTAAATAAAACACACTTAAACTTTAAATTTATAAAGTATTTACAGTATACAAGGACTTGCAAGCATGCTTATTTGAGACTCAAAATACATGGTAAGTTATTATCCTTATCCTATCTAATAAGAGTATAATATGCAAATTGACTGTACCTCTGATCAAATCATACCCACAGCCATGCCCATCAGCCAATCAGGTGCAGATTATGCAAATAAACCCCAACCAAGATGGCTGCAGCCACTGAGAGCAGGAGGGAGGCTTGTTTCCCCAGCAATGGAGGAAGCCAAGCTTTCTGCCTGCCCTTGCCAGTCTAGGCCTCTACTCAATGCTACAAAGTTTCAATTATAGAAGATACATAATCCTAGCAGAAATGGCAGCAGCCACAGAGCTGGAGAAAGCAGAAGATAGGGTTGTCTGGGCAATGGAGGAAGCCAAGCTTCTGCAGCTCTAGGGCCTAGGCCTCCATTCTAGGCCACAAAGTTTCAATTATAGAAGGTAAATGTCCCAACAGAAATGGCTGTGGCCATGGAGTGAGCAGAAGGCTTGGCTCCTCTCCAGGCTACAAAGTTTCAATTGTAGAACAAATTAATCCCAGATCCCAGGGCCTCCCTTTGGGTCGCTGGGGAACATGGCCGGCCTGCAAACCACCACAGACCCCTCACCCAGGCCCCCCTCATGCCAAGAGAACTTCCACCCTAATCCGGGACACCCTCAGGGCAAAGCAGCTCACCCCACCTATGCACCAGGCCTCTATCCTCTCTAATAAAAGAGTAATACACAGATTGACCATCACTCCAACACACAAGAGGGCTGCCCCCATGTGGTCAAAGATCCTGCTCCCATGTGGACACAAGATGGCCAGCAGGAGAGGGCCGGTGGGAGGTTCCAGGCCTGAAAGGTAGGGCAGTTGTGGGAGATCAGGCCAGCAGGGGAGGGCAGTTGGGAGGGACCAGGCCTGCAAGGGAGGGCAGTTAGGGGTGACCAGCCTGGCAGAGGAGGGAAGTTGGGGGCAAACAGGCTGGCAGGGGAGCAGTTAAGACATCAATTAGGCTGGCAGAGGAGTGGTTAGGGAGTGATCAGGCTGGCAGGCAGAAGCAGTTAGAGGCAATCAGGGAGGCAGGCAGGTGTGCAGTTTGGAGCCAGCAGTCCTGGATTGTGAAAAGGATGTCCGACTACCCGTTTAGGCCCGATCCCTCGAGAGGTCCCAGATTGGAGAGGGTGCAGGCTGGGCTGAGGGACATCCCCCGTTTCCCGTGCACAAATTTTGTGCGCCAGGTTTCTAGTCTATATATATATAAAAAGCCAGCAACTAAGAACAACCAAACCAGAACTGGTTGCTATGATGCCCACTGCGGCCAGCGAACCAGCCTAATATGAGGGTAGGGCCTGCCAGCCAACCTCCCATGATCCCTCCCCCGAGCTAGCCCCACCCCTGATTGGCCCACAGCCCCTCCCCTGCCAGTCCTGTCCCTGATTGCCTCCCCCATCAGGGGCAGCCCCTCCCCCTAGCTAACCTGGCCCTGATTAGTCCCTGACTGGGGAAGGCCGGCTGGCTAACCTCCTGCTGTCTCCTCCTCCTGACAGGCCCAGCCCCAATCCACCAATTGGGGCTGGGCTGGCTGGATCCCTCCCATGCACAAATTTGTACACTGGGCCTCTAGTCTTTCTACGAGGTAAGGAAACCGAGGCTTAGGGACATAGAACAAATGCCATGCAGTAACCAAGAATGTAGCAGCTCTGATTCCAAGTCCAACACTCTCTCTTGTGGAAGTCTATGATATCAAAGAGAGTGTCACAAGATCAATGATATTACTTGATTATTTTTAAAGAAAATCTTAACAGAGAACTAACTCCAATAAAATCTGTAACAAATGCTTGCGTTTATCCTGCCATAAAAATTTACCAATATGCAATTTTTATAATACTTATAGAAAGAAAATAAACACAGATTCAGTCAAACATATTTTATTAAAGGAAACATTAAATCACATAACATTAAATTTCTAAAATGGGAGAAAAATGGTGTATTACCTGTTGGTAAACCCAGTGTAAAATATCTGTCCTTCCCAGGTTTGAACCGAATGATGCGATTACAGATGTATTTGGCTGCCCATTCACTAGCCAAGTCATAGTTATCAAGAATTACAAGCCTCATTATGGTGATGCCCAGCTTCCAGGACAAGTTCAAACCTAGAAAATCCATTTAGAACACTTTAATTTACAGACACTTAAATAGGAGTGCAACATACTAATGACTTCAAAAAAGACATTACTTAAGAAAGACATGTATTATACAAATACAATCTATACTTTTTCAAAAAATTTTCTATCACCATTAATCCCCTCCATGGCCTCTCCCACCTCCACCACCCACATCCCACCCAGCCCTATCTCCACCCTTGCTAGAATCACCAGGCTGTTGTCCATATCCATGAGTTCTCTTTTTTCTTTTTTAGTTCACCCCTTCCCCCAAACACCGACCTCTTCCCCCAGAGCTGTCTGCTTGCTCTGACTGTCTGTTTTCCTTGGTAATTCAGTTTGTTCATTAAACTCCAAATTTGAATAAAATTATATGGTATTTGTCTTTCTTTGACTGGCTTATTTCACTTAGCATAATGTATAATGTTCTCCAGGTCCATCCATGCTGTGGTACATTTACAATCTGTACTTTTAAAATAATAATAGCTGTTCTCTTTTGAACAGACCTTGATTTCTGGGCAATGGACTAGGTATATTGTAATCTTTACAACAATCTGCTAAAATAAATATAATGCCTAGTCTTAGATGAGGACAGATACACAATTTTAGGTCACACAATTACTAAGTAACAAAACCAGAATTCATATCAAGGCAAAGTTACAATAAAGACACCATACTGCACTCACTGTCTCTACAAGGATATTATATAAATGAACATAAAACAAACCTAAAGGCAAACAAAGCAGTACAGTACTCATTTCTTGATTCCAAGTTAATGGCAGTAATGCCTACTCAGCAACTTTTGGGTTATTTACTAAAATCCAGAATTCTCCCTATAATTATTATAGAAAACAAACCTCCCTTTATTAAATAATGTTCTTATAGAAATGATACCTGCACTTTAAAAAAAAATTCAATCAGTATCGAAAGGTACAAGTTTTTTAAAAATGCAACCAAAATCCTACCACTCTTAAATAATTCTAATATTATTAGGTATACATTATTCTAGATAGGTATGTAATGCACACATATAAATAAAATGTATACAAATAGCTTTTAACAATTAGGTTATACAAGTCGTTATTTTTTTGAATATTTAAAGATACTTTTATTTGAGAATTTTTTATTTTTAATTAAATATATTGGGATAATATTGCTTAATAAGATTATTAAAAATAGTATGTCAAAACCTATATAAAAATCATAATACTAAATTTTTCCTGCATTCAACAACAACAAACAAAAAAAACATAATGAACTAAAGAAACTGCTGATCTTTGGGGGAAATTTTTTCTTCACAAAAAGCAATTTCAGTTCCTAAAAGAATAAAGTTAAGAAACAATATTACACAAATATTAAAACAGCAGTGTCATTTAAAAGCTGTATGATTCCATTTTAGACAAGGTGGAATGACCTACTATTATTAGACAGAAAATTGCATTCTTACACTTTCTTACATGCTAATTTCTGTAAGATGTAAAATTTTTGTATAGTCAAGTTTTACAACATTTAGATTATGACTATAGTTTCCAGACTTTAATTCTTAGTTGCATAGTTCCACAATTCCAGATTTTAACTTAGTTTTATATTTAGAAACGACTTCGGCAGCACTCCTGAATTCTGTACCCACACTTTACATACATAACAAGTCAAGTTCTTTCACGGGAGTAGAGTTCACTACAACAAATACATGGAACCCAAAAGATGTCTTCAGGACCAAAACAACTCGGAATTCTGGCCTAAGGACCATGCTCTCTGACATCCGGAACTCTGGTTTGCCTGTGAAACAGAGTCCCAGGCCCCTCTCGCTGGACACAGTGTTTCAGGAACGGGACCCCAGGGAACCCGCATTTCTGCAAATATCACAGGTGACCTTACTACTGGGTTAAATTTGAAAGAAAGGAACACCACCACAAACAAACCACCATACAAGATGCTCGCCCCGAAGCCAGCCTCTCCGATCGGGCACCGGGAAGGCTCGTCTGCTTTTGGCGGCGGCGGCGGTGTGTTCGGGGGAGGGGGCGAGAGGGGCTGGTTTGCTCTAAAACTCTTTGGGGAGCTCAGAATCCACGCCCAAAAGCTCCCGAAGATCGCCTCGCCCAGGGAGGGCAGAACGTTCCTGACACTGATGCAGATTAGAACCCCTCCGAGAAGAGACCCCGGCCCCGGGGCTCCGGGCACGGCCAGACGGCACCCCCCGGAGACGGGCACCGCGCCACCCCGCAGGTGCTGATTCACGGCGGTGCGGGCTCGAGAGGGGCTGTGAGAACTTCCACAGGAGCTGAGCCTCACGACAGTCAGATCCTCCCCCAGTTCACCGCCCGAACCCCGGCTCCGGGCTGGTCCCCCACCCCACCTCCTCCCCCTCCACCCTACCCCACCCCACATCACCCCTGACCTGACAGGGTCTCCCCACCAGGGAGAGGAAGGGGGGTGTGGGGCAGGGGAGCTAGGAGTGTGGGGCTGGGGGAGGAGGGGACAGGGAAGTGAGGAGCTGGCCGGGAAAGGTGGAGGGGAGTGCGGGGCTGGAGGGCTGGAAAGTGCGGGCCGGAGGGGAAGGTGGGGGGGGGGAGAGCGGGGCTGGGGGAGGTGCGGGGCAGGGGGCGGAGGAGGTGGGGGGGAGTGCGGGGCTGGGGGAGGTGCGGGGAGTGCGGGGCTGGGGGAGGTGCGGGGCAGGGGGGCGGAGGTGTGGGGAGAGCGGGGCTGGGGGGTGCAGGGCAGAGGATAAGTAATGCGGGAAAGGGAAGCGAGGCAGGGGAGCGGGGAATTGCGGGACGGGAGCAGAGTGTGGGACTGCGGGCCGCGGGGCAGAGGGGAGGAAGTGCGGGGCCCCAAGCAGCAGACAGGCTGCGGACCCGCCTACACCGGCGGCGGCCGGGCCCAGTCGCCCCAGAAGGTAACGCGGAGAGCAGGTGAGGATGACCGGAATTTCCACCGGAGTCAGGAGAGAGCCCGGGGAAGGCCCCCCACCCCACCCGGGAGGCCGAGCGAGAAGGGGTCCTCCTCCCCCTGCAGCCCCGCCCTCACTCCCTGCCCCCCGCTCCCCTCACCTCCCGGGACCCCAATCCGCCGGGGCTCCGCGTCCCGGCGTCCGCGCAAAGCCCACCGGAGGGGCGCGACCAGCCAGGAACGCCCACCCCACTCTCCTGCCGGACCACAGCCCTGGGCGCGCCTGCGACTCACCGCTCCCCAGACGCCGCCGCCGGAACGGCCCGCGCCTCGCCACCTCGCAGCGACCCTGCCCGCGGAGCCGAAGACCCGGATGCGGCGCCCGACGCTGGGGGCGGGGCGGGGCGCATGCGCGGCCTCGGGCGGGCGGAGAGCTGCTTTTAAGTCCCGGCGGGCTGCAAAGGCTCCTGCAAAAACAGGCTTTGGTGGTTGCTCATCAAGGCGGTGGGGATTCGTCTCTTTACCACAAGCCGTCGGCTGGCGTCTGCTCTGGACGGGCGCTGACGGCCAAGCGCTTTTCTCCCCGC
This sequence comes from Antrozous pallidus, assembly GCA_027563665.1. NCBI lineage: Eukaryota > Metazoa > Chordata > Mammalia > Chiroptera > Vespertilionidae > Antrozous > Antrozous pallidus. The sequence goes on along the minus strand of CM050511.1, from coordinate 95,728,288 downwards.
AAGCTCATCCCCGTTTGCTGAGTGCTGCCCCAGGCAGAATGTTTACCACGGGCAGCCTTGAAGCAGCTCAGGAAGAGGGAACCCAGATTTTCATGGGTTGTGGCCTTGTGCTGAATGAGTCTGCAATGGGGGAAGCCCAGCCAGTGTGGCTCCGTGGTTGAGCATTGCTCTATGGACCAGGAGGTCATGGTCTGATACCCCCCAGTCAAGGCACATGCTTGGATTTCGGGCTTCCTCCACAGTCAGGAGTGTTCAGGAGGCAGCCAGTTAATGATTTTCTCTCATCGATGATGTTTCTCTCTCCCTCCCTGTTCCTTCCTCTCTAAAATCAATAAAAATATGTGAGAGGGTTATGTCAAAGGTGTATAGCATATACACATATTGCAGGAAAACAAGAAAGGGCACGTTGGAATTTATGGCCCATGAAGGGTCTGTGTGCCAGGAAAGGTTTTAGCAGAACATTCCGTGACCGGATTCATATGCAAAACCAAAATCACCCCAAAGAACAGATGGAAATCAGGTGAGGAGACCAGGGCAAGCTGAATTTTGCCAACAACAGAATACAGAGAACCTGCCAAGCCCAGGAAATAGCTTGCCAAAGGTAGGTAGGCAAAAACAATAAAAGTTACACAGGTGCAATGGTGAATCGCTCCCATGTGGCTGAGACTAGGATGTATTTCAAAAACTAGCAGAAGATTAATTTGGAAAGAGAGATCAAGATGAAATGAAAGAGATGGGAGGCTAGGCATTGAAGTTAAACTTCATCTTGCAGGCAGTAGGCAGCTCCTTGCGCTATAGGAATTCCACAAGAGACTAGAAAGTAGGAGATAGAATGGGTAGTCTCATTTTGTCTTTTCCCTACCCCAACCCGAGTATCAGGCATGCAGTAATGGCTGATAGTTCTGGCGTTTTTTAATGTTTAACTTTTTTTTTTTTAAGTTTTGGTATTTTTTAAATTTAACATGGATGTTACTTATCAAATACTTTCCTGCATCATTCTAGAGAAAGGATGGTTTGCTTATCCATTTCAGCCTGTTGGTGAATTAGTGGTTGATTTTCGAATGTAAAATATCTTGTGTGGACAAAAAGGGGGCTAAAGCTGACAAGCTCAAGGGAGGCATGTGTGGCAGGGCTTACAAACTCAGAGCCTAAAGTAACCACACAGGATGACCTTGTTGTAGGCAGGCAGGCATGTCACCCTGAGGTAGACTGGTGGGGTCATCTGGACCTGGGTATAGCAACCTTGGTACTTGAGTTCTGGCTGGAAAAGAATTCAGAGCCAAGACTCAAACTCTATGGGAATATCTATAAAATCACAGAGGTGGAAGGTGCACTTTGTAGAGGAAATGGGCTGAGGAAACAAGTTATAGAGGCAAAGGAAGGGCCCTAGGAGCTTTGGGAGTGATGAAGGTAAAGATAATGTTCCTGGGGGAATGGATAAGAAGGGGGTGAGGGGATAAGTTAGGAAGGGGGGATGGGGGGAGGGGATGGGGAGGGAAGGGAAGGGCTCTGGCATGCTCCCAGGAGGGAGAAATCACTGGGTCCTCTGTCCTAAAGGTTTAAAGGGTGGAGGTTTTAGGGGCTGTCCCATGGGAAGATCTCAATAGAATATTTAGCATCTTTCCTGCTCTGTCCTTTCGGGTCTGGGTCTTCACTGATTGATCGGCCAGCTCGAGAGCAGCAGGTCATTAGTCAATGCAGCTGCTTCTGAGGTCAGCCTTGCTGTCCTTTGTCTGGTTTTGCTGTTTTTCTGGGCCTGGAGCTGACATACAACCGAGGCCAAATGTTATCTCTAGGGAGGGAAGATCTGGGGGTCTAACCGTTTGACCAGCAATATGCTTGGGGATAAAGGTCACCCTGGGGAGGAGATCTCAGTCTACTACAGTCTTTTGCTAGATACCCAGCGCTTTTGATGGGGTGTGGGGTGGGGTGGTGGTTATAATCTCATAGGTAGAGCACGTGAATTAATCTGAAAAATAATATTAATTTTAAATTCTAGAATACATATGCTTATGTGAACAGAGGATTAAGTTTCTTATATGGGAAGAGAGGGTTAATTTTTTCTGAGTTTTTTTCGTAGGCTTAGGCTGGTGCACCTGATACTCCCTTTGATCCCAAACAAAGTGATTGAGGAGGTGACTCAGCTGCAGACAATATACAATGTACCCAGCAAACAAGTGGAACGTTAAGCTTGGTCAGGCTGTCCCCACCAGGAATCAAGACATCTTATCATCACCTGATGGACCAAGAACAATAGCTGAATTCTGCACACCTCCCGGGGTTGTACCTAGCTTCATTCCATTCCCAGCCTCACTCTAGCCGATTTCCCTTTATAATCCTGTCCCCTGCACCTTGCTGTAAAACAGGATTTGAATGCGTGGAAGCGCCCTGTGTTCTTTGTTGGCTGGCCTTCTGAATAAACGCCTTATATGATTCAACCCTGACTTCGTTATTGGACATTGTGACAGGCAGCCCGAGCCCATCAGGGGATTTCTGGGTAAAGCTTTCCCCCCTGGTGACCTTTTGTATCAGGCCCAGTGTCCTTGTTCTGCTCATGTCTCTCTAGCTGCCTCCCACAGTCTGCAATTAAAACTTCCTAACTAAAAGTGGGTCATGGGGAGTAGTCATGTCCTAGGCCAGTGGTCTGCAAATCCATTAGTCAACAGAGCCCAGTATCAACAGTACAACAATTAAAATTTCTTTTGAGAGCCAATTTCTTTAAACTTAAACTTCTCACACCACTTCTTCAAAATAGACTCACCCAGGCCGTGGTATTTTGTGGAAGAGCCACACTCAAAGGGCCAAAGAGCCACGTGTGGCTCACGAGCCACAGTTTTCCGACCATGGTCCTAGCCAATGTCTTCCTGAAGAAAGGTCCATTTTTACCTTAACTGACTCTGTCTGTTGTCTTGCATCTAAGAGAACATGAAAAGCTGCTGAATATTTTACCGAGATCGATCTTCATTGTCAGAATAATCTGCTTCTCCAGATCCCTCAGGACACACCCACTGCATGAGAGCAGGAGACCACAAAACCCTTCACTGTTATCTTGTTCTTCCCCATACCATCTCTATGTCCTAAATGTTAACTATCCTATACCCACCAACATAAAATAAGTGTCTATTCATTTTATTTGTATACTGACTCAAAGATTTCCACACTCCCCTTTTTCTTTCTCCCATCTCCCTAATCTATCACCAATGGATTTCATATAACCCCCTTACCTTACCTCTTTTCCTTTGATTCAGATGTATAAAATAAAAGGTAACTATCATTTTCTGGAGCATTTTCTCAATACCTTGAGATTTGCTTCCTGGCAACTGTTTGTTGTCCATTTGGCTCAAATAAACGCATCAAAATTCTTACAAGTTTGGACGTTTCTTACCTCGACACTTGAATTGCTGAAATAAGCCTGATTTGGTATGCGGTAGGCAGTCAGACAGACATGAGCAGAGCAAGGAACATGCCCAATTACAGGAGGTCACAGAGAGCCTAGCACAGGACAATTGTAGGGTTAGGACCTCACGTCCAGGGTGACCTTTCTGCCCCTAGACTATCATGGGCTGTGTGGTTTGGATCCCCTGACCTTTCCTCTCTAGAGTTAAAACATTTAGACTTCAGTTGTATTTCAGCTCCTGGCCCAGAAAAAAAACAACTGCATTGGATAATGACCCCCTGCCCTGGTTCCAATCAGTCAATCAATCAATCAATCAGTGGAGACATCAGCCAAAAGGACACACCAGGAAAGTTGCTGAATATTTCATTGAGATCTTCCTCTGGGATCTCCCCCTAAGAGCTCCACACTTAAAACCCTTAGGAAAGAGGTAAGCTCTCCCTCCTGAGAGTATGCCAGAGCCTTTCCCTCCCCGCCCCAAACCCTCAGGAACTTTACCATTATATTCCTCACTCCCAAGCTCCCAGGGCCCTTCCTTTACCTCTATAACTTGTTTCCTAAGCCTATTTTTTCTAAGAATTACTACTTCTACCTCTGTGATTTTATAAATATCTGTTCTCTTATAGTTTGAGTCTTGGCTGAATTCTTCCCTAGCTAGAATGTAAGCACTGAGGTTGCTGAACCTGGTGTAGCTGGTGGGAATTGCCCCAGGTGTCAGTCTGACCAGTGAGTGGGGTCAGACCAAACCTGGGTTCACCAACCTTGGTACTTGGGTTCTGGCTAAGAAAAGAATACAGAGCAAAGACTCAAACTCGCTGAAGAAAATTTATTTGAGAAACCAAAGAGAAAGTACATTCCAGAAACGTCAAGTGGGTGGCTCCAAGAGCTGCCTTGGAGAGTGGGCTAGGATTTAACCCCTAGAGGGGAGTTAACTGCTTTCTTCCTGAAACTGACCTATCAGGGCCTGTCCTGTTATCTTCTGTTCTTGCAAGCCAGTTAGATGGGCTTTCCTCTAGGCCCCCTCCTCCCCTCCTTGTCCTCTACAGGTGGGGGTCTGCCACAGGACTAACCACGTGCCAGAGGAGAAAAAGTCAGGAGAATCCATCCCATGACCCGAGGCATTCTAGAGTAGAGAGAGGTCCTAGGGGCAAGGTCTTGAATTGAAACCCTCCAATATCTGCTCTACCAGCTCTTTCTCATTACCAGGTGTTGGGGTGTGCCGCCCTGGCCACCTTTTGTACATGGCCCATCGTCCTTGCTCTGCTCATGTCCGTCTACCCGCCTACTAGACTAGCACTTGGTGCCGTTCCCTTCCTCCACCTACAACAGATAAGATTTTTCTTGCTCACGGTCATGGTCTCTCAACCAGAAGCAGCTGAATATCTGCTGGTAAAGTTTTCGATACCATTTCCCTCTGGGTGTGGCTTTAGCACTATGTGAGAGTTCTGAGGTGGGACAAAATAAAGACTAGCCCTTCAAAGGCTTCTCCTGAGATTCTTTCTTTTATCTTAAACTAGTGACCTGGTGCACAAAATGCACACACATTAAAAGGGAATTAATTAGAGGAAATAATATAATATAATATATTAATATAATATTACTATTTGCCTTTTCTCTATATAGAAGTATCAGAGGTGAAAGAAAATTAGTAAAATGTGTATCAAAACCTTCCTCTTGTCAAGAGTCTGGGGCTCATCATGGAACTCAGAGTCAAGTCCCCACCTACCCACATGCACCTCAAAATCATGTGAGATCCAAACCTGGCTGTCCCCTTCTCCATTGGGCTAGATCCAGATCCGGCCAATCCCATCCCTATCAAACCCTACTGGGCAGGGGGCACAGCGTCAGGTCCCCTGGCCCAGTGCCAGGATGGGGGTGTAGCCTGAGGTCTTTCAGCCCAGATTGGGGTGGGGGCATGCCTTGAGGTCCTCTATCAATCCCCACCAGGTGGGGGACACAGCCTGAGATTCTCTGTCAAGCCTCGCTGGGTGGAGGGCATGGCGTGAGGTCCCCCGTCAAGCCCTGCTAAGTGGGGAATGTGTAGCCTCAAGTCCTCTGGCCCAGCACCTGGAGGGGGAGCACAGCCTCAGGTTCCCTGTCAAGCCCTGCTGGGTGGGGGGCATGGCCTGAGGTCCCCTGTCAAGCCCAGCCTGACAGGGAGGTGCAGCCTCAGGTCCCCTTGCCTGGTGCTGAGGCAGGGGATGCGGTCTGAGTTTCTCCTGCTTGGTGCTGGGGCACAGCCTGAAATCCCCTGTCAAGCCCCCCCCGGATGGAGGTCATGGCCTGAGGTCCCCCAGCCTGGCGCTGGGGCGGGGGGAGCAGCCTGAGGTCCCCTAGCCCAGTAGCAGGATGGGAAGCACACCTTGAGGACCCCTGTCAAGCCCCATGGGGGTGGGGGAGGGCATAGCCTCAGGTCCCTGATGATTGCTTGTTAAGGCTCCTTATGGGAACTTGGCCTCAGCTGGGAGTGCAGCCATCTTTGTGATGGAGTGATGGTTAATTAGAATATTCCCTCTTTATTGGCTAGGGTATTAGATAGGATAGGATAGAGAGGTTGAGTAATGGCTATTATCTGGGAAAGAGGGTTTGGAGGCGCTCCCAGCCTGGTTTTGTTTTCCATACCCAGACCGGGGTTCTTTTGATCTGAGAGCAGAGGAGAGACTAGGCCAAATTAAAACACAAAACTGACTATTCTTAATGATATTCAGTCAACTTTCATGAATCTCCCCCAACCCCAGGTTTCTGAAATCTTTAATCGGTCTCTAGAATTCTAAAAATGTTGATTTTGATAGTTTTGAGACAGGCTAGTAAGTAAGCCAGGACAACTGCGGCAGATAGTTAAATGGCACGGAGGTTTTTGTTTGTTTGTTTGTTTGTTTGTTTTAAAATATATTTTATTGATTTTTTACAGAGCAGAAGGAAGAGGGATAGAAAGTCAGAAACATCGATGAGAGAGAAACATCGATCAGCTGCCTCTTGCACGCCCCCTACTGGGGATGTGCCTGCAGACAAGGTACGTGCCCTTGACCGGAATCGAACCCGAGACCTTTCTGCCCGTAGTCCTTTGCTCTATCCACTGAGCCAAACTGGTTTCAGCAACACAGAGGTTTTGAAATGGATGTTTACTTTTATAAATAATCATTAAAGTAAATTATAAATAATCTCCATGGTTATGGAGACCTTTTAGGTTTTCTTCAACAGCTGTATCCTCAGCTCTAGGCATAAAACCTGGGATATGCTGAGTGTTCAGTGTTCAATTTGTTTCAATATAAAATGGAAGCTGCTACACTTATACTTATACACTAGAGGGCATGGTTGAACCTGCTTTAGGACAGGCTGTGTTGCTAGTACTGCTTTTTCTTCTGAACTGAGTGTTGTTTGTACCAATGTTCTTTATGGATAGGAGGTTACTCTGGCTGACCTTCTACACTAGAGTATAGCAGTAACAGACAGTAAAGACTATTAAGAAAAAACCATTAAACTGAAACTTACTACCATCTAAAACTTCACATTTACTTTTATTTAAACTTTTTACGGGATTTATCATAGAATTGAAAAAAATAAAACACAAAATAGAGTGATGTACAATTACGGGATTTTTTTTCTTTAATTGAAAATTTTCCATAGTAATTGGGACTCCGTCTCAGGTCGCTGCCATGGGAATTGTGCTTTTACTTGGATAACATTTCTTAAATTTCTTTCTTCTCTATTTTTGAGTAGTGAACTATAGCAAAATAGTGTAAGAAAATTAGCTTGGATAAAGAAAATGTGTCTTCAGATTATAAAACAGCAAGAATAAGCAAGGGATGGAATCGGAGGGGAGAGCTCTGTTGACCATCCTAAACTCTTGATAGGTGATTCTACAAAAATCCGAAGTGTAGACGTTTCCTGATGATTGTATATTGTAATGGTGTAGCTGTTACAGATCATTCTTACGTCCCTGTCTTCCAGCTCTCTCCCATGGTCTCAGATTGCTCATTAAAAAATAATAACAAATAACTAAAACAATTTATTTCTCTGTAACTAGCTCTGTATATAGTGTGTTTCTTTCTTGGCAATGGTCACCATGATATATTTGTTGCTAAAACTGATAGGCAATTCCCTTCTAAATCTTCTTACCTGGTCTCCTGGAACCACTTACTGCCACCGATCTCTCTTTTACCTCAAACTCTTGCTTTCTTTGTCACTTTTATGGACTTTCCTTTTTATTTTCTCAAATGGGCTTCTCTTTCCAAGATTTCTTCTTTGGCTCTTCTCTAATAACTTCACAAATAGTCTCTGGACAAACTTTTTTACAGTGCGACTTCAGTTATATTGTCCCAAACTTACAGTTTTAGTTTAGGTCACAATCATAAGCTGTAGACCCCAATAAAACTGAGCTCTGGGCTTTCCAACTAGAAGTTCAAATTTTATATACATATATACATACATATATGTATATATATGTTATATATACATAAATACATATATATATATATATATATATATATATATATATATTTCTATTGATTTCAGAGAGGAAGAAAGAGAAACATCAATGATAAGAGAGAATCATTGATTGGCTACCTCCCGCATGCCCCTCACTGGGGATTGAACCCACAACCCAGGCATGTGCCCTTGACCAGAATCAAATCCAGGACCCCTCAGTCCACTGGCCTATGCTCTATCCACTGAGCCAAACAGACTAAGGATCAAATATATTTTAAACGATTTTATCATTGCTCTTGCCTGGTGGCTCAGTTGGTTGAAGTGTCCTTCAGTACACCAAAAGATCATGGGTTTGATTCCTGGTCAGGGCACATACCTAGGTTGCAGGTTCAATCCCTGGTTGGGGCCTTGTATGGAAGGCAACTGATTGATGTTTCTCTCTCTCTCAAATTAATAAACATATCCTCAGGTGAGGATTAGAAATTATATTTTATCATTCCCTACCCAAAACCTGTTCCTCTCCCTGAGTTCAGTGATTGGCGTTACTATCCTGTCAATGGCGCAAGCTGGGTGTCTGAGCAGTTATTTTGACTTTTCCTTCTTTCCCAGCCTCCACATCTGATCAGAATTTTGTATTCTCTCCCAGCAGCCAGTCCCAACCTTTCTTCACTACTTTTGGCACTTTTTTCCCAGGATAGAGGCTGAAAGGGCCAGATGTCATTTTCTCAGCTTCCCTTGCATTTGAGACATGGGCGATTCTGGTTGACAGAACAGGAGGGGAAGGTATTTAAAGGGTTTTGGGAAAGATCTTCTGCTCTGATTCAGAAGGAAGAGAGGCCTGTGCAATGGGCTTTCTCCCTTTCCTTCCTGTCTGGGCTTTGCTGCTGGCATATATGATACTCAAGGCAGCTGCTGGGGACCACACACACACACACACACACACACACACACACACACACACACACACAAAGAATAACTGCATGGGAAGGCAACAGAGTTCTGGCAGGGATACAGCAACTCCAAACTCCATTCTCCTTATGTAAGAAAATGACCCCAGTTCATTCTCTTTCTTATTGTTAGAACGAGTCTAACATCAAGTGGGAAAGATTCTTGACGGCCAACTGATTTTAGTGTCTCTTGCATATGCCCCCTTCTTTCGCTCCCCATTGTGAATGCCCTTGGCTACGCTTTTCTTGATGTTTTGCCTGGGTTATTTCAGCAACAGCCTAACTGGTTTATCTGCTTCTCCTCCCAATCCTTCTCCAGTCCAACTTTCCCTCTGGTTTTAGAGGAGTTTTAGTTTTATACATCAAGTTAGATCATTGCCTCTTCCCATGCTGCAACACTTTCAGTGGTTCCTCTTACACGGTAGTTATTCGTAAGTGGTTCAACAGTCCCTATGCAGCAGCTGCTTCTTCAGGCGCTAGATGGACTTTTCACATTTCCATGACTTTGGTCAGTAAGGAAACAATGAGCATAATTTTAGATGACTTATTGCTCAGGAGACATCAGGCTTCATAAACTTCATCGTCGCAGTGATTCCTCTTGCTCTCTCCCCATCTAATGGGGGTGATGCAGGATGAGTCCTGGTGAGCATGGCACACACCAAGGTTTGTGTCACAGCTGAGGCTCACTGAGCTAAGGAAACCAATCTTAATCAAGAGGCGGCTGTGAGCGGCAAGCCAGCAGAGATCTTACCTTCAGTATCTAGGTCAGGAAACAGATCTCACCTTCTACCTGGATGGGAGCACTGTGCTTTCCAAGAATGTTTGCATATCTGAAACGATAATCTGAGACACCTAGAAATACAATGGAGAATTGCTCCTACTGGGAGCTGGGTTTGGAAATAACAGGTCTGGAATTAAATCTACGTGTTAATGTTTTCTAAATCCACATTTCCAGTCCAGACTCTTTCTCCTAAACTCCAGTCTAATATAGCCAGCTTTCTATGTGACAAATACACTTAAGTGTCTAATGAAAATATCAGATTTTCATGTCCAAATCTCTTGTTCCCAAAGATGAATGGGAGTTTACCTTTCTGGTTGCTCAGGCTTCAAAACTTGCTGTCATTTTGACTGCTCTCCTTCTCTTAACACCATACAGTCATTGCATCTGCAAAGCCTGTTGGCTCTACCTTTAAATATGTTGGAAATCTGACAAATTGCCTCTCCTCCATGGTTACTATACTTGCACTAGGTGCTGCCTTCTGCTTGGGTTATTGGAGACGTGTTCTAACCATTCTCTCTCTCTCGCTCTCTCTCTTTTCTTTTGTTAATTCTCACAAGGTTTCCCCCTCCCCATTTATTTATTTATTTTTAGAGAGAGTCGAAGGGAGGGAGCGGGACAGAGAGAGAAACATAGGTGTGAGAGACTCATAGATCAGCTGCCTCCCACGCATACCTAGACTGGATCTGGGGATCAAACCTACAACCTAGGTGCATGCCCTTGACCGGAATTGAACCCGGACCCTTCGGTGTGCAGTTGGATGCTCTAACCACTGGGAAACACTGGCCAGGGCTAACCATTCTCACCATGCTACCTCTTTTTAGGCTGTTCTCAGTGTTTAAACACATCCTCCTAGGATCAAGATCCCATTTTCTATTCAGAAGCAAATGCCAAAGACCTCACTATGATCTACAAAGTTCCATAAGAATTTGCCCTTCCACCGTTGCTATCCAGATTTTATCTTCTTTCCTCCTCTCACTTTGCTTTCACCATACCAACCTCTCATCTCAGGACCTTTCTACTTGTTATTTATTCTCCCTTAAGTGCTTTCTCCATTAATATCTACACATCCAACTCCCTCACTCCCTTTAAGCAATTACTCAAATGTCACCTTTCCTCATATACTCACTGCCTAGTTGGCAAATAGACTCGGATGTCAAATTTAATATGGTCCACATGAGGGCTTTCCTGACCACCCTATTTAAAATTTCAATCTCCGCCCCTTTCCCTTCCCCCTTTTTATTTTTCTGCCATGTTCTGCATGTTTGTTTATTTGTTTTTATGGACACTCATCACTATCTATATATAAAACAAACAAACAAATAAACAAAAACTTTTAATGGATTTTTAAAGAATCCTCACCAGAGGATATGCTTCATTTGTTTTAGAGAGAGGGGGAAAGAGAGAGAGAGAAAGAGAGAGAGAGAGAGAGAGAGAGAGAGAGAGAGAGAGAGAGAGAGAGAGAGAGAAATCAATGGAAGGTAGAAACATTGATTGGTTTCCTCCTGCACATACTCAGATCCAGGATGGATCACCCAAACTAGGTGTATATAAGCCCTGACTGGGGAATACCCACAACCTTTTGGTATAGGAGATGATGCTCCAACCAACTGAGCAACACCAGCCAGATCTAAACTTTTAAATCTCATTTATTTTCTGTTTCCTCTCTAAAAAATAAATTTCATGATGGTAGGTATTTTTATCTATTGTCCTCACTACTGTCACCCCAGCATCTGGAACTCTGTCTCATACACAGCTGGTGCTAAATAATGATTTATTAAGTGGTTGAGAAAGTGAATGAATTTTGCCTTTATGCTTTAATTTTCTGAAGCCTTAGAAAAGTTAGTTAACCTAAGCCTTGTCTTTTTCATCAATAAAAAGAGACAAATAACAGCATTACCTTACCAGATGATTGTGAGGGTTAAATGATATAACCTGTGTAAGTCACTTAGTATGCAGTAGTGCCTGCACACAGTAGGAATTCTGACTCCTGAGGGACTGAGATGCCTCTCCACATCTCTTCCAGTTTGTGCCAGTCATGGATTCTCAGAGCATTCGGTGTCTTACATTATACATTAATTGTGATTTGTTTTCTAATTCCTGTTTGTGTGCCTCACTTGCTGTTTGGGCTTATAGGAACTGAGAAAAAAAAAGTGAGTTGGCTGGTTAAAAGTTGCTTTAAATGCATTATATCATCTGACCCTCAGAACTAACCCACGTAGAAAGTATGTTTCATAAAATCATACAACCAAACCAAACAAAACAAAAAATGAGGGTTAGAGGGATTCATAGTACATTGCCACATCTTACGTGGTAATGCTTTCTATTGTTTTTGTTGTTTAGATCCATGGTTGGCAAACTGTGGCTCGAGAGCCACATGCAGCTCTTTGGCCCCTTGAGTGTGGCTCTTCCACAAAATACCACAGTCTGGGCGAGTCTATTTTAAAGAAGTGGCATTAGAAAAAGTTTAAGTTTAAAAATTTTGGCTCTCAAAAGAAATTTCAATCGTTATACTGTTGATATTTGGCTCTGTTGACTAATGAGTTTACCAACCACTGGTTTAGATAAAAGTCTACATTTTCTATCAGGTACTGAAATGAAAGTGTTTTTGAAACAGAAACTATCTACCTGTGCATATTAATTTGAGTTCTTTAAGTCCCACTGTGTTTGACCTTTGGAGGCATTTCAACACACTTTTAATATATGTGTGAAATTGTGTTAGAAGTGAGGATCACCTTTGCTCTCCATATTCTCTGTTACACTTAACATACATTGGAAGATCTAACAGACAATGCCGACTTTTCTTAAATAGTCTGTTCTTAATGAGGAAATCAATGCAACACAGACAGCAACTTTGTCTTCTCAAAAACCTCATAAAAATAATGATGTGCTACTTGAGATTTAAAAATAGATTTTGCTTCTAAATTGGTGTCTGAATGACATTAATTAAAATAGCTGCCATAATCATGACTTAAATTATTCATTAAGCCTTTGTTAATATCTTTCCTAGTAATTGTTTTGAGAAAGCAATTTATAGAAAACATCACTATCTTATCAAATTATAATTATCATCTTACAAATACAGTTAGTTTGAGAGTAATGACAGGTGAGTGAAATGGGAAAGATCCTATATAATAAAAGAGTAATATGCAAATTAACCATACCTTCGCTACACTCACAGGCCATACCCACCAGCCACTCCCACCAGGCGGGAGGCGGGGTAGAAGCATGTGTGAGGCAGCTAGTGGGGCCGCCAAGGCACAAGGAAGATTGATGAGGCGGGGAGTGGGGTCGTTGAGGTGAGCGTGAGGCTACTGAGGCAGGGGGCAGGGCTGCCGAGTGCGGGGTTCCCCTGGGTCTGTGCCGTCGCTGCTGGGGCTAAGGCCTGGGCTGGAGGGGCGGGGCCAAGGCATCCAGCAAGCATGGGGTCCCTGGGGCTGGGCGGTCACTGGGCAGTTGCCAGCAGCTGGGGTTAAGGCCAGGGCCGGGGCGGCAGGGCCCAGGCAGCTGGGGCAGAGCCAGCCATAGGCCTCATTGCAGGGCGATGGCTGGGTGCCCAAGGACTAAAGCTTCGGCCAGCGGTGAGCCATCAGTAGGACATCCCCTGAGGGCTCTTAGTATGTGAGAGGGGGCAGGTTGGGCTGAGGGATCATCCACCCCCAGTGCACAAATTTTGTGCACCGGGCCCCTAGTATTTAATAAGGAAGGAACAGTTTCTGGGCATCTGAGGTAGGTTGAAACAAATTTTGTGGGTGTATTAGTTTCCTATTGCTACCGTAAAACAATTTTCACAAACTGTCCTAGCTAGTTTGGCTCAGTAGATAAAGCATCGGCTTGTGAACTGAAGGGTCCCAGATTTGATTCCATTCAAGGGCACATGCCTGGGTTTCAGGTTCAATCCCCAGTACGGGGCATGCAGGAGGCAGATGATCAAGGATTCTTTCTCATCATTGATGTTTCTGATTCTCCTTCCCTTCCTCTCTGAAATCAATAAAGATATATTTTTAAAAATTACCGTAAACTAAATAGCTTTAAACAACACAACTTTATTATTTTACATTTGGAGTCAGAAGCTGAAATGGGTCATATCGGGCCAAAATCAACTTGTTGGCAGGGCTGCATTCTTTGCTAGAGGTTCTGAGGAGAATCCTTTTTCTTGCCTTTTCCAGATTCTAGAAAATTTCTGGATTCCTTAGCTCATGGCCTCTTTAATCTTCAAAACCTGCTTTCTCATGATGCCTTCTCTCTAATTTTGACTCTCCTGTTTTCCTCTTCTATGGGGTCTGTGGTGGTTTGCAGACTGGCCACACCACCCATGGAGTGAGGGTCCCTGCTGGAGGCGTGTGGACAGCATGGATGAGAGGCTGATGCCAGTGGGTACTCTTACTCCATGGAGGTTTGGCCAGCCTGGGTAAGGGCCTGAGCTCTGTTTTTAGGCACCCTAGGGGAGCCTGGCCAGCCTGGGTGAGAGGCTGATGGATCCCAGACCCTCTTTTTTTTCTTTCCTTTTTTTTTCAGTGCCTCCTTGAGTAGAGGCCAGGGGCAGCTGAAAAACATGTATCTGGGATTTATTTATCTTTTATAATAATTGAAATTTAGTAGCCTTGAGTGAAGGCCAGGGCCAGCCAGGATGAATGGGAAGCTTGGCTTCCTCCATCACCAGGGGCAACCCAAGCCTCCTGCTCACTCCAGCTTTGTGGCCGCTGCCATCTTTATTGGGTTATTTGCATACTTTCCCTGATTAGCTGGTGGGTGTAGCAGAGATATGGTCAATTTGATTGTTTTTTTTTTATTAGTTTAGATTAGAGGCCTGGGAGTGTGTGTCCCTCAGCCCAGCATCCACCCTCTCCAATCTGGGACATCCCTCTCACAATCCAGAATTGCTGGCACCCAACTGCTCACCTGCCTGCCTTCCTGATTGCCCCTAACCACTTCTTCCTGCCAGCCTAATCAGCCCCTAACCACTCCCCTGTCAGCCTGATTTGATACCTAACTGCTCCCTTGCCAGCCTGATTGCCCCTAACTGCCCTCCCCTGCAGGCTTGGTCACCCTTAACTGCTCTCCCCTGCAGGCCTGGATCTTCCCAAACTGCCCTTCACTATAGGCCCAGTTGCTCCCAACTTCCCTCCTCTGCCAGCCTGGTCACCCCTAACTACTCTCCCTTGCATGCTTGATCACCTCCAACTGCCCTCCCCTGCAGGCTTGATCACCCCCAACTGCCCTCCCCTGCTGGCCTGATGGCCCACAACTGCCCTCCCTTGTAGACCTGTTCTCTCCCAACTGCCTCCCCTGCTGGCCATCTTGTGGTGGCCATCTTGTATCCACATGGGGGCAGCCATCTTGTATGTTGGAGTGATGGTCAATCTACATATTATTCTTTTATTAGATAGGTGCACGAGTGGGGGCCAGCTGGTTTGTCCTGAAGGGCGTCCAGGATCAGGATAGGGGTTCCCTTGGGGCATAGGTTGCCTGGGTGAGGGGCTTGTGGTGGTTTTCAGGCTAGCCATATCCCCACAACAACCCAAGTGGAGGCCCTGGTATCTGGGATTTATTCATCTTCTATAATTGAAAGTTTGTAGCTTTGAGTGGAGGCCTAGGCTGGCCAGAGTGTGAGGAAAATTTGGCTTCTTCCATAGTGGAGGCAACTCAAGCCTCCTGCTCTCTCCAGATCCATGGCTGCCACTATTTTTGTTGGGATTTATTTATCTGCTATAATTGAAACTTTGTAACCTTGGGTGGAGGCTTGGGCCCACTAGGGCAGGTGGAAAGCTTGGCTGCTTCCATTGCTGGAGGCAACTCAAGCCTTTTGCTCTCTCCATGGCTGCAGCCATCTTGGTTCGGTTAATTTGCACAATCACTCCTGATTGACTTGTGGGCATGGCTTGTGGGTGTAGCTGAGTGATGGTTAAGTTGCATATTACTCTTTTATTAGATAGCATTTTTTTCTCATAAGCTTAATATTCTTAGTACTTGAGGGAAGACTGGAATGTGTATGATCATATATGCTACAGGACATAGTCCCAGGAATGTTGGAATGAGAAATACTATATGAAGTAGATTCTTTATACATTTTTTGACTTAAGATTGAGAAGTCCAGTTATATAAAAAGTACTTCAGTAGAATTATTGTTTGCAAACTGAATATCATATAAGAATTCAATGGAGAAAGATGGAATTCTACATCAATCATATATCAACTACCATAGCTCCTTTACCAGCACCTGGAACCATCATTCTCTTTGCTTTCTCTAGGATTTTGACACTATAAGTACCCAAGGTAAGTGGAATCATATCAAATTATCTTTTTTTTGACTGGCTTGTTTGACTTAGCTTAATGTCTTCATGGTTCATCCATATTGTAGCATATGTCAGAATTTCTTTTCAAGGTTCAATCAGATTCCATTTTATGCATATAATGCCTTTTGCTTATCCATTCATCTGTTAATGGACACTCACGTTGCTTACATGTTTTAGCTATTTTATGCTACTTTTAAAAAATTTAATAAATCTTTATTATTCAGATTATTACAATGTTCCTCTCCCCTCTCCCCATAGCTCCCTTCTACCTGGTATCCATCTCACCCTCTGCCCTTACCACCCCGGCCCCTGCCACTGTCCTCATCCATAGATGTACAATTTTTGTCCAGTCTCTTCCTGCACCTCTCACACCTGCTTTCCCCCAGGAATTGTCAGTCCATTCCCTTTCTAAGCCCCTGAATCTATTATATTTACCAGTTTATTCACTTGATTTTTAGATTCACTTGTTGATAGATATGTATTTGTTGTTCATAATTTTTATCTTTACCTTTTTCTTCTTCTTCCTCTTCTTAAAGAATACCTTTCAGCATTTCATGTAATACTGGTTTGGTGGTAATGAACACCTTTAGTTTTTTTCTTATCTGTGAAACACTTTATCTGACCTTCAATTCTGAAGGATAGCTTTTCTGGGTAGAGTAATCTTGGTTGTAGGTTCTTGTTATTCATCACTTTGACTATTTCTTGCCACTCCCTTCTGGCCTGCATAGTTTCTGTTGAGAAATCAGCTGACAATCATATGGATGTTCCCTTGAAGGTAACTAACTGTTTTTCTCTTGCTGCCTTTAATATTCTCTCTTTATCTTTTGCTCTTGGCATTTTAATTATGATGTATCTTGGTGCGGTCCTCTTTGGATTCCTTTTGTTTGGGGTTCTGTGCGCTTCCTGGACTTGTAAGTCAATTTCTTTCACCAGGTGTGGGAAGTTTTCAGTCACTATTTCTTCAAATAGGTTTTCAGTATATTGCTCTCTTTCTTTTTCTGGCACCCCTATAATTCTGATGTTGGTATGCTTGAGGTTGTCCCAGAGGCTCCTTACACTATCTTCAATTTTTTGGATTTTTTTTGCTTTTTGCTTTTCTGGCTGGGTGGTTTTTGCTTCTTTGTATTTAAAATCTCTGACTTGATTCTTGTGGTCCTCTAGTCTGCTTTTAGGTCTCTGTATATTTTTTATTTCAGTTAGAGTATGCTTAAGTTCTAGTTGGTCCTTTTTTGTATCCTTGAGAGGGTCTCATTAAGTTTATTAGCCTTTTCTAGGAACCTATTGAAAAACCTTATAACCATGGTTTTGAACTCTATGTCCAGTCATTTTTTTCCCCTCCATTTCTTTCATTTGTGATCTGTTTCCTTGTCTTCACATTTTAGCTGCTTCCCTGAGTTGGTCAACTAGCTTTGTGTGCTAGGTGTCCTCTAGGAGACAGTGGCTCAGCCTCCCCAGTCACCTGAGGTGGATACTCTTGATGCAGCCCTTTATGGGATACACAGTGTTATTGTAGTTAAGCCTAGATTGTTGTTGGTATCACTGGAAGGGGTTGACCTCCACGTCAATTGGCTGTGAGGATCAGCTGTCTACGCTGTGAGAACCTCTGTGTTCAGCTTGGATGGGGCGGAGTCTCAGGGCTGAGCAGTCAGCCTCGGTTTCCCATCAGTCCTGCCCTAAGCGGTGCCTGGGTCTCCGTGTCCCATGGCAATGGCTGCACACATCTCTGAGAGAAAGCTGCCCTCAAGTTTTGCCCTCTGTCAAACAGTCCAGTTTCTCCCCAAATGAGTCTGGATACCCAAAGTCTCACCCGGAACTGGAAAACAATGCAGTCCAGAGGCTCCCCCCTCCCCCAATGAGATAGCCATCCACATGCTCAGCTGTGCACCCTCTCTGCGAGCTCATGCACCTCTGCAGCTACAGAGTTTCAGTGTGCTTCCTCCTGACAGTCCAGTTTCACCCTGCATGAGTCTGGGTTTCTCGAGACTCACCTGGAACTGGGGATCAATGCAGTGGGGAGCCTTTGTCTCCCTCCCCATTCGAGAAAATCAGCCGGGTATTCAGCCGCCTGCCGTTTAGGCTCTCGCGCATCTCTGCACCTCTGTCTCTGCGTCTCCGCAACTCTGCCCTCCGCAGCTCCTCTGAGTCTCAGTGTCCTTTTATCTTTTCTTCTGTTTTTAGAATTTCTACTTAGCCAGCTTTCCAGTGGCTCTGGATGATGTCCGTTTTATCTTTTAGTTGTAGTTTTGAAATTTTTGTGCGTAGCAGCAGTATAGGTGTTTACCTATGCCACGATCTTGGTTCCTCCCCAATAATGCTACTATTAATCTGGCTATACAACTATCTATTGATACTCTGTCTTCAATTCTCTTGTTTAGAAACTCTGAAGTAGGATTTCTGGATTAAATAATAATTATATTTGTAACTTTTTTTTTTAGACTGCCATACTGTTTTCCACAATGGCTATGCCATTTTACATCGCCACTAATAGTGCACGAGGGTTCTAATTTCTCCGTTCTCATGAGCACTCGTCATTTTCTGGGTTTCTTTCTTTTATGGTAGCTGCTTTAATGGATATGAAGTGATGTCTCATTGTGTTATGTATGAGATGCAATTGTATTGTAGTTTTTTGATTTGCATTTACCAAGTGTTTAGTGATATTGAGGATATTTTTGTGTGCCTATTGACCTTTTGTATATCATTAGAGAAATATCTTTTGAAGTTTATTCTCCATTTTTTGAAACATATTGTTGGTTTTTTTATGGCTGAGTTTTATATCTATTCTGGATATCAATCTCTTATTGAATAGTTGATTTACAAATATGTTCTCTTATTCTTAGGTCTCCTTTTTACTCTGTTGATAATGTCTTTTGATGTGTGCAAAATTTAAATATTTTATGAAGCCTAGTTTGTCTATCTTTTTCTTTGTTGCCTGTACCTTTTGGGTTATTTCTGAGAAATTATTGCCAAATCTAATGTGATAAGTCTTTGCTCAATATTTTCTTATAAGATTTTTAACGTCTTATAAGATGTTTAGGTCCATTTTGAGTTAACTTTTTTATATGGTGTTAAGTAAGAGTTCAGCCTTATTATTTTGCATGTGGATATCCATTTTCCCCAGAACCACTTGTTGAAAAAAAAGGCTACCCTTTCTGGATTGAATGGTCGGCCCCCTTGTTGAAAATCACTTGACTATATTTGAAAGGCTCTTACCTGTTTCATTGACTACTATGTCTGTCTTTATGGCCAGCACCACATTGTTTTCATGACAGTAGCATTGTATTAAGTTTTAGACTTACAAACAGGAAGTGTGAGTCTTCCAGCTTTGTTCTATGTGTCTTACATATTTTGTGACACCCTGATACACAGGAACACTTAATGAGTGCTTTAAAAACACTTATAGATTTGATGATGGAATGACTGTTATTATATAATGTGGAACATGCTGGGGGATTTGCTCCAATCTTGCCAAAACTAAATAATTTCCACAGAACTATTTCAACAAGAAAACATCATACATATTTTCTCATAAGGTACATTCCTTTTAATAGTTACTGGAAGCTGATATTCTGGAGAAGAATGAATTGATTTATTCTCACAATGTTTTGCCTTCTCTTATAGTTATTAAAATTCAGGTGATTTGGTATTACAGAAAGAAAATGTCTTTCAGTTTAGTCATGGCTTCTGAGCATAAAGTTTTTCAAATGCTAGAGAATTGATCTGCCACAATTTCTTATCCTTTACAAAATATCATGATCTCTTTATTACAGTCTTCACTTCACATGGTATGGATTAAAAGTCTAAGGAAATAAGATAGGGGATATAAAGGTTGTATTTAGTAATGCCATGATATAAAAAAAGACAAAGCAATTAGAATTCAGGAAGTAAATATCAGAACTGATGTACATTATAATCATCTTAGTGCAAGAAGTCTAGTTCTAGAGATGCTAGTTTTATTAAACCATAACTCCTCTCTTTGCTTTTAAATTTCTGGGCATAAAATGATGATATTTTTTATTTTTATAACCAAAATTTAAAATTTCAGAATTTAAGACATCTGAATGTTTACTGCTTTAGTTAAAGTAAGGCTTGATTGCTGTAACAATGAGAACTTACAGCAGTTTAATGGTTTAAAGGAAATAAAGTTCATTTTTCTTATGTTAGCAGCCTGAGGTGAGCTTTCCAGCCTAGCATACATCTCTGTTCCAGGCACTCCTCTAGACACAGTGTCCTTCCACTTCGATTCTGGGTGATTCCTAGGGCCAGCTGAGTGAAGACAGATTCAGGCACGTCCTGATCCTGATCTGTGAAAAGAGAACTGGAATACAGGAGTTTAATACAAGGGTTTATAGGCCAGGGCTGAAGGTCGTGTCACTTCTGATGACATTCCATTGGTGAGGACTCAGTCACCAAGCCACACCTGTCCACAGGACACTGGGAGATAAAACCCTCCTCAGGCAGTCATGTCAGTTATGCCTGTTACTATGCATCAGAAAAGATATCAATTTTAGGTAGCTAGCAGTGTCCTTCACAATCACCCAGACGAAAGCATCCAGTTTACTAATGAAAGGATGGAGAACAGAGACACTCAGTTATCTGCTTTGTATTTACAGCCTCTACCACCTATCATCCATCTGACCTTGAATACCTACCTTCTACCACTGACCACTGAGGTAATTTTGAACACATAGTTCCCACTACTTACCATTAATTGAACCCGGAATAACTAACCTTTATTATTTATTAGCTATCTGATTTGGGGCACATAATTTCTATCACTTACCATCTGTGTGACTAAGACTAATGAACTCTACCACGTTACATCTTTGTGACATTCAATTTATAATGTCTACCACTTAACACTGTAGTCTTGTTAAGCATATTTTTCTCATATTTACCTCATAGGATTGTAGTAGGTGTACCAGTTAATGGGGATTTTGTAATCTAAGAAAACACGATAATTTCAAGAGAAACAGTAAAAGTGCTTTATTCAAAGTAATGTTCATTGTTAGCTACACATTTCTTTCATCTTCCAGGTAATTTGTGGATACCATCCCAATAGAACTTTTCTTGTTTTGAGGCAAACCGTTCAGAGACCCAGTTTTCTACTTATTCATACGTTTTGAAGTGCCATCGATTGGAACAAGTGGAAATCTAAAGGAGCAAGATCTGGTGAATATGGTGGTTGGGTTAATACTTCCCAGGCAAGATCTTTTAATGTGTCTTTAACTGGTTTTGAAGGACTCAGTCACCAAGCCACTGTGATGGTGCATCATCATGAAGCAAAATTACTTTGCTGTGTCTTTTGGCCTATTCTGGTCATTTTATCATTAAAGCATGGTTCAAATTGACTATTTGTTGTCGGTAGCGATCAGTATTAATGGTTTTACCTAGTTTTAGAAGCTCATAATACACCACTCCTTCCTGATCCCAGCAAATGCAGAACATTGACTTCCTTCCGAAGTGATATGGCTTTGCAGTCGATGTTGATGGTTGACCTGGATCAACCCATGATTTTGTGCATTTGGTATTCTCAAAATAAATCCATTTTTCATTGCCAGTCACAATTCAATGCAAAAATAGACTTTCTTTCATGCAGTTGAAGCAACATTTTACTAATGACTTTTTGGTTTTCCATTTGTCTTTTCCTTCAGTTGATGTGGCACCCATTTTCCTCCCTTTAAAATCTTTCCTATTGCTTGTAACTGATCAGAAATTGTTTTCTGAGCAGTGTTTAATCTTTCTGCAAGTTGTTTTTGAGTTTGATATGCATCTTCATCCAATAATGTTTGTAATTGTTGGTCTTCAAACTTTTTGGCCTGGACATTCTTTGTCCTTCACATCGAAATCATCACTTATAAAGCTTTTAAACCAGCGTTCACAAGTATCTTGAGATGAAGCATGTTCACCATAAGCTTCCTGAAGTATACGATAACTTTCAGCAGCACTTTTCTTCAAAGGAAAGTAATGAATTAAAACTTCCCACAAATGCTCTTTTTTTGGCATGAAATTTGATATTTTTAAGCATAAAAATAGCTATGATGTTAACATCTTCTGAAAATTTGACATATGAAGTTTTGAAACTTGTGAATACAACAAAAGAACATACATATCAAATCGCATATATCAACATACATATTAGCCAAGATAATTAATATAAAGACATTAGAACAATGGCTAGCACATAGTACTCAATAAAGTTGAAAGCTGCTGTTGCTGCTATTACCATCTTTGCTATTCATGTTATGTTGCCTACTTAACAGGAACTATATAAACGTGATCATTATTCCTTCACTGGTCATGTAGAAAAGTGTTTTATGGCCTCCATGTTAGTAATATGGATTCTAGTTATGGCTGAGCATAGAATGCTCCTGAATAAAAGTTATAGTCAATATAATGTCATCTTAACAAGCATTTAATGTATATACTTCAAAAATATGGAGTGGTATAATGCATATATAGTGGTATAGTTTATAATAGTATATAATCTCAGATTAAATTAAAGGGTAATATATTTGTATATTCTTGTTCTATTTGCCAGTTATAAAATTCAATGGCTTGCTAATTGGCAATTGATCCTGTAGGGAAATTACAGCACCAAAAGTAGGATAATTTATTCTGAATATATTAAATCATCTACTGATGTATTTTATCCATCCTTTTGTTATGCTAAAATTCCAGGGAAACTAAATGACCCTGATGATTATTAGTTCAATGAATAAGCCATTTAATCAGAAACAGAAATCCGGTAACTAAAAACCCCAAGTAGCAGATTGACAGATTTTACAAAATAAAATTTTTATTAATTAGTAAATATATCTTTATGTGCAAATGAACTGTCCCTTCCATGTTAACAAAATAACTTGGACAGTTGATGAGTTGAACTTAACAGAGTAAACAAATTACTGTCAAAGTCAGAATCAGTTTTCCTGTATCTAACCACATCACAGCAATAATTTTAATTAATCGGCTTTCATTGGTGCCCTAGCTTCTTTTTTGCTTTTCTAAATTAGTTTATGCTTATATTACCAAAATTTCCATTCTAGAGTATTTTGGTAACTCATTCACCCTAAATGAGAGTTTATACTTATTGACCACATACACAATGTGATTTTCTGGTAGACTATGTGTTAATGTGTATTTTTGAATGTATATTTTAAATCCTAGCAATGATTCAAAGAAATTTTCATAGAATACAGAAGATCCTACTTATTTGCAAACTATGCATTTGGATGCATACACATGCACACAAGCATGCTCACGCACACATGCATGCTCACACACACACACACACACGCTCATACACACACACACATGCACGCTCACACACACACACACACACACACACACACACACGCAGAAGATCGAATGGATATATATTCTATTAAAAATGAACCTGAAAAGGAAATAAAGTTTTATTGCTGTGATAGAAATAATGAAAAAGTAAGAACTCTCACAAGATGACTTCTTAGAAGACAGAAGCTTGGGCTAAATTAAGATCAGGCAGTCCAATTTAACGGTGGCTTGGCTGTATGTCATAAGCAAGTCCACCATATGTTTTATACAGAAATGTGAAAATATGAATCATGAAATTATTTTAGTGTGTGCTCTAGGGAGAACTAATTTTTATAGCTCTATAAATTTAAAAATAGATCTGTTTTATAACATCAATAGAGTGTGAAAGGACACTGAATTTTTATATTTAGTTATGATTGACTATGAAGGAAATTACATTTGTTATCAATTTAAGAATTTTTAGTCTTTGTAGCTTCAGCCTATATAAACAACGGTATTTACTAGAACAACATTAGACAGTAACCTTCCACTTTTCATTAGACACAGTTTGTGGATATGCAGGAGAACACCTTTCAGCCTCTTTCCTTCTTATTTTAGTAAAGATGTGTCTACTGGGCACAAATATTCTACTATTTGTCAACCACTGTCCTGAGAAGCATCTTTATTTCAATTCTCCAGTTTGCAGATACTAACAAGCTTGGCCACTAGGGGTCAGAATTTATCTATATTTTGAAAAAGCAGTAGCTTAAAGTGAGGTGATGTAACTAGGTAATTTACTGTGTGTGGCTTACAGTTTAAAGAAACACTGATGCAGGAAAAGTCTAAATTTAGACCGGGGTTCCTAGTGACAGAAATACCATCCTTGGAAAATGAACTGATTCCACAGAACCAAAGATTTTTCTAGAAATTTATTCAGAGATAACGAAATAGTAATTATGTTCAAAACAGCCATGTATTTATTTTTGGAGACTTAAAGAATGCTTTGCCAATTTGAGGCAGTTATGGGCTGGCTGCATTGCAAGGCCCAGAAAAAAAGAGCATGTAGGGAAATGGATGAGGCTGGCCCTCGAACTCAGGAAGGAGCTCAAGGTTCCCTCTCACTCACTACCTGGGGACTTAATCCAGGCTCTTCCTCCCAGATTTTAATTTTGTAAAATGTAGTGGGAAGACTCCATGATTTCCGTAGTTCCTCTGGTCCTTTCTAAGGTTGCTTGTCAGTATCTTTCAGATTTTAATGTTTTTATCTTTACTTTTTCATTGCCATGATAAGCAAATAACAAGACAGCAGCAACAGAAGTTTGTTGTTTTTGTACCTAACATTTTATGACAGCAGAATGAAATGGCTATTATAAGTCTTTCTTTTTTAAAAAAAATATATATGTTTATTGATTTCAGCGAGGAAGGGAGAGGGAGAGATATAGAAACATCAATGATGAGAGAGAATCATTGATTGGCTATCTCCTGCATGCCCCCTACTGGGGATCAAGTCTACAATCCAGGCATATGCCCTTGACCAGAATCGAACCCAGGACACTTCAGACTGCAGGCTGATGCGCTATCCACTGAGCCAAACCGGCTAGAGTATAGAAATCTTTCTTTTGTAGTGATGTGAAACATAAGGAGGGAGCTGACATCCAGAAAGCTTACAATATTTTAGGTAAGGTTGGTGTGCCATGGTCAGTTTTGCTCAGTGAATTCATATTTTATCAATGTGAATTTTAAAAAAATGTATTTCATTTGTGCTGATTGGTCCAAAAGAGAGAGGAATCCTTACTCAGGAGTGCTAGAGGCTAATTCCAGCAGGGTCATAATAAATGCGAGAAGTCCTCCAAAGGTTGAACAGACTTTCAGCAGGGCTGAAAATCTGCATATTATTACCTGCTGCTGGAACAGCTGAAGGCAGTTAGGCAGTTCCCCCCACCTGATAATCTTACTGTTTACCAAACCTTACCTTTAATATGTATATCTGCTTTGCTATAGGGCAAAATCCTATATAATAAAAGAGAAACATGCAAATTTGACGGTATCTTCACTCCTGATTGGCTATGCTACCACTCAATCAGGAGTGGAGGCAGGACCAAGTGGCAGGAGCGCTGGGCCCTGGGGTGGAGATGAAACAGCAGTGGCAGTGAGCGCCCAGCCCCTGGGTGCAGTGAGTGGAAATGGCAGTGAGCGCCCAGCCCCCGGGGCTGGGTGGTTGCAGGCAGCTGGGGCTGAGCTGAGCAGAGCGATGGCTGGGTGCCCAAGGCCTGAAGCCTCCCCAGAGGCTTCAGGCCTTGGGCAGGCTGGGGATGAGCCATCAGTTGGACAGCTCCTGAGGGCTCCCAGTATGTGAGAGGGGGCAGGTTGGATTGAGGGACTACCCACCCCCAGTGCATGAATTTCGTGCACTGGGCCCCTAGTATGTTAATAAAAAGCTAAGAGTCCAGAGATTTGGAGAGCTCAGTTACTGAAGCTAAGCCCTCCCTGGCTCCCCTAAAAATGTCTTCCAAATTTATATTTCATGTCTAGTTTATTTAGTTTACTCATAGCCCCTTCTCCAGATTCCTGAACCCTTCTAGTTGTGGATATCACTCTGGCACAGGAATTGTTGAATTTTTTCTCAACTTTTAGCCAAAAATAATTCATTCTCAGATGAACCTTTTCATTTTCAAGCTTGTTGGTGTTTGTGTCTTCAGCAACAGTATTTTTTATTTTTTATTTACTAAATTACTGACTTATTATAAAATGATATAAATAAGGAAAAACCAGATGGGTGAGATGTATAGGGCAAGGCATGATGAAAGGTTGTGGGTCTTCCATTTTCAGTCCTGGTCTTAAGCTAGGTGTCCTCCTGATCTTGTGCCTCAGATCCGCTAATGATAAAAACAACAACAAAACACCAAACTAGTGTTCGTAGTACAATCTACAAAGAATTTCACACAGTTTCTTTATCATCATAACAACCATATGAAATAAAGCAAGTAGTATTACTAACCCCTTTTTGGAGTTCAGGAAATCACCATCACGAAGGAGTCAGTGCTTTGTTCAATTTGTAAGCTAACCTGAACCCAGATCTTCAATTTTCAAATTTCATATTTCCTTTTCTTTCTGAAGGCCCAGGACGTCTTCTCTACTAAAATTCCATTGAAAGACTTCTGTTCTGAAATGTTTTCTTGCGTTTGAGACTCTAGACTAGTAGACTGTTTTACTATGCTGTCTACTATGGGCTGAATTGTGTCCCACAAAATGTCTATACTGAAGCACTAACCCCCACTTCCTCAGAATGTGACTATCTCTGGAGATAGGGCCTTTTAAAGAGATGAGTAAGTTAAAATGAGGTGATTAGGGTGAGGCCTAATCCAATTTGACTGGTCTCTTTATGGGAAGAGGAAATTTGGACACATGTGGAGACACCAGGGATGGTTATGACCAGAAAAAAGGCCATGTGAGGACAACGAGAGAAACTGACCATTTGCAAGCCAAGGAGAAGAAACCAAAAACTGCCAACACCTTGATCTTGGACACCTAGTCCCCGGAACTATAGAAATTAAGTCTTGTTTAAACCACCCAATCTGTAGAATTTTATTGTGGGATCCCTAGATGACTAAGATACTGTCCATCCACTCATCCATCCATCCATCCATCCATCCATCCATCCATCCATCATCTGCTAATAATGACTTAGTATTTAACATGCCAATAACTGTGTTGATCTTTGGGATATAGGGATAAAAGATATAGTTCATAACTTCAAGGCCCTCATAATGTAGTGTTTTGTGTGCTTATAGTGATAATCTGGGAAGAGGGGGAGGCAAACAGCTAATATTGAAAGATGAGCTGAGCTTTTATAGGCAAAGAGGATCATGGAAGTACAGAGAAGCAGGCTTTGTCTCGGCCTGATTTAAAATGGGGTAGAGGTAGACATAGGGTAGAGGTAGATATTCAAGTTACCAGAGAAGGTAACTTGAACAATAGTGGGGGTTAAGCATCCCCTCAGACCACAAAGGATTTCATAGAATCTAGTCATGATCTTGAACTTCTGGGTGAAGGCTAATCACCTGCTGAGCAATTTTGATGTCAAATATGTGCTTGATTTTTCAGAATGGTTAGCCTCTGGATTTCCTTCTCCTTACCTCGGTTAATAAATCTAATATAGCTTTGATACCTACTGTTTGCCTGTATTACTTACACTTTCCTTTCTGTCAAAAATCCCTTTGGAAGCATGCAATTAGTTTTTACCATATCATGTGAAAACTTGTAATTCTATATTCTATACATAAACCAATTTATCCTATCAAGTAGAAATTAGCCAGCCTCTCGCAGATCTGTTCTAAGATCTAACAGTATCTGAATGGAATAACACAAAGGTGCTATACACATGCATAGCAGTGCAGAACTGGGGCCTAGGCTTCCTACCAAATATCCCTTATGGGCATCGCCATGAGTTCTTATGGCTTACCTTTATCTAGCTGCCCTTTGAAAATTAGAGAGAAAAATCAAGTCATCAGTATGGCTACACTGCTGAATACATAGGATAGAGTCCATTGTGAAATAGGTTTACCACGTGTGTAAACAATGTAGGGGCTGAGAGAAGATAGAATCATGGAACCTGTGCTTCTCTAAGTGGGTCTACTATCGGGGACACTTTATGAAGTTATAACCTCTTCTTGATTATTTGTGAAGTAAGAGATTAGAATATATGATTATTATGGATTCTTGTGATTTCTTCGCCATGTTTTTTTCTCCCAAGTTTATTTTTGCACATGTTCAAAAGCTATCGTATTTTTCTTATTAATAGTATCTATTCATTGCCTATTATGTTCCCAACAGCAATCTTTATTAAATCCTGTATTTAAAAAAAATTTGTATTCAGCCTTTAAGATACATGTTCTAAAGACACAATCATTGTAACAAACTCATTTTAAGTCTCTGATTTTGAATCCTTTTTTTTCCCCATCATGCTCTTAACCATGTACCCTTTATATAAATCTCTTGGTAGTTCTAATTTTAGTAAAGGTACCTAATGTCAGACTAATTCTCCTACAGTTAGCAATTATAAGCTTTAGATAAGCTATAAAATGAAACAACTATCTTAAGACTTTGGAGAGAAACCAAAAGCAAGCAAGACTGGAAGTTATCTGACCCATAAAATAAAAGAACCCCACTGGGTAAGTACAGTGTTGTGGTTTTTGGTATGGTTGTTATTTTTTTCCTGTGGGCGAATCTCAGCCCAGGAGATTTTAGCAAGGGAGCTAAAAGTCAGGCAGAAAGCCCAGTTTTAAAAGCTTAAGGCGTTAGGTTCAGAGATCAGGATTGCTAGAACAGCTGGAAATTGAGGAGGGAAATACTAAAAAGGAAGAAGTCACAAGTGGAAGAAGACCCTAAAGCTGCATATGAACTTTTCTCATATCTTTGGATACACTGAACTATGCATGCACAGGGCAGAGTCCAGGGATGTAGGGACAACAACAGCTTGTAGGTTGCAAATGTTAAGCAAAGATTTGAAGTGCTGCCTACCACATGGGTGGCAGGAATTGACATTTAATTTTGTCCAAATGAGAAGGGTTTTTTAATTGAAACCTCCAAAGGGCTATGACTTAGTAACAGTGGTTATTTCTTCTAGACTAAGCATTCTTCACAGGACTGTGGTTCAAATGAAATAAACCTAACAAAATATAAAACCAAACCTCCACGAGTTCAAGATATGTAGTAAGTAATTTAGGTATTTGATAGCCAAAATCAATACTTTCTTTGAGAAAAATGTCATAATCCAAAGTTTTACTATGTACAATTCACAATGCAAAGTATATATTGAAAGTCACTGCAGACATGAAAAAAACAAGAAAATATGGCCCACAGTCAAAAGCAAAAGTAGATAGTAGAAACATTCCTTAACATGATTCCCCTGTTAGAATTAGAAGACAAGGACTTTAAATGAGCTATTTTAGCTATGTTTAAGAATGTAAAGGAAATGATGTTGAACAGATGAATTTCAGCAGAAAAATGGACGTTATAAGAAATAAAATGGAAATCCTATATAGAAGTAAATTATTTGAAATGGAGAATTTGCTAATTATTTAATAGCAGATAGAAAATGGCAAGTGAAAAGATGGGTCAGTGAACTTGAAGATAAATTGATAGAAATTATACAGTCTAAAGAATAGAGGGAAAAACAAATAAAAAAATGCATGGTACCTAATTATATTATAGAACATATCAAGCTGTCTAATATACACTGAGTGGCCATATTATTATGATCTCTGAACACATAATAATCTGGCCACTCAGTATGTATGTATGTGTGTGTGGCCTGTGGTGGTTTGCAGGCTGGCCACGCCCCACAGTGACTCAATCTGTGATTTATTTATCTTCTACAATTGAAACTTTGTAGCCTGGAGTGGAGGCCTAGGCCTGCTAAGGCTGCAGAAGCTTGGCTTCCTCCATCACCGGGGCAACCCTAGCCTCTGCTCTCTCCAGTTCTGTGGCTGCCACCATTTCTGTTGGGATATATGTCTCTTTTATAATTGAAACTTTGTAGCATTGAGTGGAGGCCTAGGCCAGCAAGGGCAGGTGGAAAGCTTGGATTCCTCCATTGCTGGGGTAACCCAAGCCTTCCTCCTGCTCTCAGTGGCTGCAGCCATCTTGTTTGGGGTTTATTTGCATATTTGCTCTTGATTGGCTAGTGGGCATGGCTTGTGGGTGTAGCGGAGGTGTGGTCAATTTGCATATTACTCTTTTATTAGATCGGATATACACTGAGTGGCCAGATTATGTGTTCAGAGGTCATAATAATCTGACCACACAGTGTATGTGTGAATGAATTTACAAAGAGTTAAGAGTTGTGATGGCAAAAAAATATATCTAAAAGAATTATGGCTATATCTCACCACATATGCTGAAAATCATCAACCTATAGAAACTTTAATTAGATGAGTAGATGCAAAAAGCATTAAGTCAACTCTGGTCACATCAGGTCAAATTACCAAGAACCAAAAGTAAAGAAACAAATCCTAAAACATTTGGGGTAGAAGAGAGACACATTGCATAAAGAGGAACAATGATATAAATTATGACTGTGTCTTCTCAGGAGAAAAAAAATGAAGACAATGATATGATAACTTTGAAGTACTTGATGGGAAAAAATAAGGAATAAATCCAATATTTTATACCTCCCATACTATCTAATAAAAGGGTAATATGCAAATTAACCATCACTTCGTTACAAAGATGGCAGTGTCCATAGCCACAAGATGGCAGTGCCCAGTGCTCTCAGCCCTGCCGGAGTCCCCCAGTCCCCGGAGGGCAGCCACTGAGAATGGGCAGCGTGAACAGCCTGGCCCCGCATGGGCCTCTAGGCCGCAGAGAGCCTCTGGGCAGCAGGCAGAGAGTGGCCAGGCTCTGCAGAGAGCTACTGGTGCACAGATTTGTGCACAGGGCTACTAGTCCTATATAAAAAAATAAAGGCAAAATAGACATTTACAGATACAAAAAAGCTGAAATTCAACTCCAGAAGCCTTGAAACACAAGAAATTCTGAGGATGAAGAGCCTGGATATCTGCAACCACAAAGAGCTTCAATGAGAATAAATATAAGGGACTAATTTTCCTCTCAATTTTTAAAAGAGATATATTTTGGCATATTTAATGCAGTTTACATCTTTGAATTCCAGAGTTATAACTTATGCACATGTAAAATTATAAAATATATCACAACAATAATACAAAGTAGGGTAAATGGAATTCTGCAAAGTTATTACATTTCATAAAAAGCAACATAGTATTAATGCTAAGTAGACTGTTCTAAAATATAAATTTTGTAATATCTTAGAGTAACCATGAAAAAATAATACCAAAAGTTATACCTAAAAATTAATTTGACAGTAGACTTAGAAACAAGAAAGACAGAACAAAGATCAAATTGAAAACAAATAGAAAAATGTTAGCTCTAAGTATAACCATATTAAATGCAAAGACTGACCTAGCAGATAAAAAAGTAATTTTCAATAATTTGTTTAAGAGATTCACATAAAGTACAAAAACCTAAATAAATTGACAGTGGAAGGATAGAAAAAGATAGCCCATGTAACAGGTAACCATAAAAAAGGCTGATGTGACTATACTATTCTCAGACAAGATATATTTCTAGAAAAGTAGTGTTATATAAAATAAAGGTCATTTCATTATTCACAATGATAAAAGGGTCAATTAATATAACATAACAATTACATAATAATAAAACTAATAATAAAGTTGAAAGCACATGCATCAAACAAAATGTGAGAACTAATGGGAAAAATAGATGTACAGATATTATACTAGTAATTAATGAAACAATTTGATATAAATCAGTAAAAATATGCAAGATTTTAACCTTGACCTAATTGATATTAAGAGCACTCCATCCAACAATTATGGAATATATATTCTTTTCAAGGACACATGAAATATTTCCCAAAATAAACCATATACAGGGACAGAAAATAGGTCTCAATAGATTTCAAAAGATTGGTATCATCAAGATATATTCTATTTTATAATAGAAATACATTTAAAAATATAATCCTGTGTAATAAAAGGGTAATACGCAAATTGACCCTAATGGTGGAACTACTGGGAATGACTGGTTGCTATGATGTGCACAGACCACCAGAGGACAGACACTCAATGTAGGAACTACCCGCTGGTGGTCAGTGAGCTCCCACAGTGGAAGCTCTGCTAAGCCACAAACCAGGCTGATGGCTGTCTGACTGTGGCTTAGGCCCGCTCCCCACCGTGAGTGGGTCTAAGCTGTCAGTTGAACATCCCTCAAGGGTTCCTGGGCTGCCAGAGGGATGTCTGATTGCCAGCTTAGGCCCAATCCCCTGGGGAGTGGGCCTAAGCTGGCAGGTGGACATCCCTCAAGGGATCCTAGACTGGGAGAGAGTACAGGCTGGGCTGAGGGACCCCCTACGCCCCAAGTGCATTAATTTTCATGCACCAGGTCTGTAGTTATTTTTAAAAGCCTCACATATTTAGAGTTTTAACAATACACTTATAAATAACTAATGACTTAAAAGATCACAAAGTATTTAAGAGAAATTACAAAATATTTTGAGTTAAAGGAAAATAAAAGTATAAGCTATCAAAATTTATAGGAGATAATGCTTAAAGAAAAAATTTAGCTTTAAATTTTTGTATTAGCAGTTAATGATAGATGTCCATCATAAACTAGAAAAATATAAGTGAATTAAAACCAAAGTACATCAAAGAAAAGAAATACTACCGAGTGGTAGAGGCCCAGTGCATGAAATTCATGGAGGGGTAGGATCCCTAGGCCTGGCCGATGATCAGGGCTGATTGGGACCTTCTGGCTGCCAGCTGGGGCCCCTTTTCCCCCATTGCCAGCTGCAGGTTGTGGCCTTCCTTAAGTCTGTGCTGCCCCCTGGTTGTCAGTGAATGTCATAGCAAGTGATAGAACTGGTTTCCCAGTCAAACTCCCACAGGAATACTTTGCATATTAGCCTTTTATCTATCTATCTATCTATCTATCTATCTATCTATCTATCTATCTATTTAAATAGAGAAAAACAAAATCAAACTTAGTTCTTCAAAAAGATTATAAAACTGATACAGGTCTAGCAAGATTGACTAAAAAAACTAGTTTAAAAGTTGGCATTATCAGAGATGAAAGAACGATTATCACAGAATATTTATGAACAACTACAATTCTAGATGAACTGGACAAGTTTCTCAAAAAACCTTCCTGACACAAGAGCCATGAAAGTGTTATTTAGGGAGACTGAGGAGCAGAGGGGATGGATTATTCAGGAATGGAACTACCCTGTTTAGATATCCATATAGAAACAATAAAATTAAGCCCTTTCTGATACCGTACACAACAATATATTTTAAGTATATTACAGATTTAAGTTTGAATGTTAAACTAATATAAATTCTGTTCTAAACAAAACCTATCTGTCAGCTCCTATGAGCATGCGCAGAGTGAGGGTGACAGGGCTTCAGCACAGAATGTGGAGCAGGTGAGAAGGCTCTCCTAGGAGGGAGAAGCGGAAATGAGCGCTTCAGACATCAGCACGAGTAGTCCTGAGTTGCAGCTCCCTCTGGGGGGCCTTTTGTTCTTGGTCTGGAGGCATAGGTTTCGCTTAATGAGGGCTGTGAGGGGACAGGTTAGATGTTTTTGAATGTGACCTATCCAAAAATGGTGCTTGTAGTCTTTCTCATGAAAAATGTTCCTATTTTGAAGAGAAACTAGAGATTTTTTCTTACACTGTTGTAGGACACTCAGAACAATGACTTACATTTTAGTCTTTTAGGTGATTTGTGAACTTCTGTTAACATCGATAATACCTACCTCATTTTCCTCCCCTGTGATGGAAATGGAGTAAGGCATGGAATTTATTGTTGTGTATGGTGTCAGAAAGGGGTAATATAGCCAGAAGCTCTGTATATGCCTTAAATTGTGCCTGGTGAACTATCTACTATGAGTATTTAAATAAAAATCCATATCTACTACCTATTTCTGGAGAAGCCCTACAATTAAGAGTTCATAGTTAATAGTCTAAAGGAGGATTTTTAAAAAATCCTTCAATACTGCCACTGGCTTGTTGAAGTTGGGTGGCCATAGTAGGACTCCTGAGATTGATATTGGCAGCCTGATGGGCCTCTCCTGTTGTTTTCTATTTTTTCACAGACACTCCCCCCCCCCTTTAAAGATTGGCTTATCCTTATCCTGTAGGGAGGCTTGACACAATGAAGTTCTGGGTATCTATCAAGGAGGTACAACAAATTCCTAAACAGTTGGGAATGCGATAATCCAGCTGCACTTCTGCTTCTCAAGGCCCTGCCTGGGCCATATTGACTGCAGAATGAAAGCCAAGATACCCCAGTTTGCCCCCAAACACCTGGTATGGGATGTTGATATCCATGTTGAGTCCAATTGTGGGACAAGACATTTAGGATGCTGAGCAAGCCATTGCTGATCTGGGGGAAAATGACAAATCCCGGAAATAGGTATGAGCTGAAACAGAGAGGGAACTCAAGAAGCCAAACGTTTATCCAGATTTAGCTTTACAGGATGCTGTAAAGTAACCCGGAAGCAAAAGCAGTTTGACCTTATTGCTGTCAGAATCTCACCTGAAAAGATAAAATGGCAACCTAATGCTATGTTGGTCAGCCCGTGGAAAGCTTTAACACCTGATCAACAGTTCAGACATGCTTCCACCTGTCTCTACTACCCCTAGTGCCCAATGTGCTCCAACAGAGGCCAGGGATGGAGGTCTATTCAGGACGATGCAGGGCAATGGCCTTCAGGTGATGGCACTGGGGACAGTCAGTGGCCCCATGTTGAGCTCACTGTTCACTCATCCCCACAAACAAATAAAAGATGAGGGCTTTGGTTGGTACTGGAGCTGAATACACTCTGTCTAATAAAGGGTAACCTTCAGAAGTTTCCTGGACCCCTCATTGCAAGGCAAATGGTTATGGTCAGGAAGGCCACTTAGACATTGCAAATTGGGTGGACTTCCCCAGGACAATATGAGGTTTTCATCTCTCCAATACTAGAGAACATATTGGGCATTGACATCCTACAAGGTCAAACTGGGTAAACTTCTATTGACAAATCCACTCTGAGTTAGAATAATCAAACCAATGTTGAGAAGAAACACCAGCTGAACCAGTAGTACATCCCCTTCCCTTGGAAAAAACAAACAAACAAAAAGGTAACTGTTGAACAATATACATTGCTTGGGGGCAGGGAGAAATAAGAAAATAGGAGAAACTATATGAGAACTGCAGCGAATGGATATGGTATGCCCTGCTCTTTGTACTTTCAACAGCCTGGTATAGGTGTTGAACAACAATTGAAAGATGAGTTGGTAATAGGAAAGATGAATGGAGGAAGGTAAAGACAAAGTGCCTGGTAAAGAATGAGGTTGGTGGTGCTATTTTATAGATGGTATTTGGGAAAGTAATTTTTAAAAATTTTTTAATTTGGAAGTATTACATATGTCTCTTTTTTTCCCTCCATTGACCTCTCCCACAGCCTGTCCCATCCCCAGGGTGAGGACCCTTCTACTGTCTGTGTCCACTTGGAAGGTGACATTTGATCAGTGTCTCAAGGTAACTGAGGGATGAGCCATGTAAATACCAGAGGAGAGGAGTCTGAGTAGAGGAGAGCAAGTGCGGATGTCCTGATGCGGGAGTTTGCTTGGTGTGTTAGAGCAACAGCAATGGAGTCCAGTAAGCCTGGCGGAGATTAGCGAGCCAACAAGCTTATATAGGTAATGGACTTGGGATTTTACTCTAAGTAAAATGTGAAGCCAAGAGAAGATTTCATTAGGTACAGATAAATCTTTTAGAAATATTTTTTGCCAAACTTTCTGAAATTCCTAAAATTGATTAAGGGTTCTAGTTCCAATTCTGCTCGGCTTTATATTCAAAAGCAAAAAGAATTCATCTTTTATGGATTAAACAAATACAGAGAGACAATATTCTGGGGAGGTTTACGATTTTTCTGGAAGTAAATGATAATAACGCACTCAATTGAGAAATAATAGCAATATAATTATTCCAGCTGTTCTTAACTGTGTGTGGAGGCACTTGGGCCAAAGTCAATTACTGCCAGGAGTTAGGGTGAAACTTGAAAATTATTTCTTAATATTTCCTCTCATGATAAACATTGAATATTTAAGTGTTACCAAACACTGCCAAAAGAAAAATGTTGGTTTTGATATTGAACTTGGAAGATCAGGCCGTGTTTCAATCTTTGCTCTGCCACATGCTTTGTGACCTTGAGCAAATTCCCCCAGTGTTTTTTAAAACTATATTTTCATTGATTTCATACAGGGAGAGAGAAATAGAAACATCAATGATGTCACTGGTTGGCTGCTTCCTGCATGCCCCAGAATGGGGATTGAGCCTGCGATCTAGGCACGTGCCCTGAACCAAAATCAAACTGTGACCTCCTGGTTCATAGGTTGATGCTCAAACACTGGGCCAGGCTCCCCCATATTTTTGAATCTCAGTTTCTATATATTCTTAACCTGGGCATAATAGTCTCTAATTTATAGATAATATATTTAAACATGTACCCCATTCTTTAACACATAGTAAGCACTTACAAATAATTATAATTGTAGCAACTATATTGTTTTATGTCTCTCCAAGTATTGTTATATATTGAGCAGACTAAAATAGGTTACAGTATTTGCATACTGTTCAGTAAAGCATATTATTACTTATTGACATGCTCTTAATTTTTTATAGTCTAAGGATCTAAAATAATGTGTACAAGAATAAAACAAAGAAATGAGGCCCATACATGCAAATAATTGAGACAGATAAGCTTTTATACAAATCATTTAACATGAAATTTTAATTTCGGAGTAACCAAGTTCCTCTCAGTATTATTAGGACATATTTTTTGATTAAATATTGTTGTTCAAAAAATATTCGACAATGCCTCATTTGTTCTTGACTCATCCTGGCATCTTGCCAATAATGAATAATCAGTAAATGCTTGCCAAAAAAAAAAAAGGGGGTGTGAGAGAGAGAGAAAGAGAGAGAGGTGTGGGAGAGAAAAGTACATCATTTTCATGGTGATGAAATTGGGACCCATGTGCACTGCTAATAGGAATATGAAGTGGGGCAGCATTATAGAAAACAATAAAGCAGTTCCTCAAAGAGTTAAACTGAATTACTGCATGATCCAACAGTCCCACACTGTGATTACATCTCCAAAGAAGTGAAGAGGGAACAATACAGATACACGTATATTGATATTCATAGCAACATTATTCACAATAGCCAAAAGGTAGAAACAACTAAAATGTTCATCATCAAATGAATGGATATGACACTGTGGAATATGATTCAGCCTTAAAAAGGAATGGGCTCTGAATGCATGCTACAGCATGGATACACCTGGAAAGTATACAAGGTGAAATAAGCCAGATATAAAAAAAACCCAAATGTATTATCCCCATTAAATGAGGTGCATAGAAAAGGCAACTTCATAGCAGTAGAAAGTGTAATAGGGGTTCCCAGAGGCTGGGGGAAGGGGAGAATAGATAGTTACTGTATAATGGATAGAGTACAAAGTTCTAGATATTGATAGTGGTGATGTCTGCACAGCATTAGAACATACTTAATCCCACTAAATTTACACTTAATATGATAAGAATGCTACATTTTATGTTTGTATATTTTACCTCAATTTAAAAAGAAAAAAATAGTCTGTTCAGATCCTAAGATTTCATTTTTTCTTATGGCTGAGTAATATTCCAGTGTATGTAGGTACCACAACTTTTTTTACCCACTTGAATTAATTTTATATCTTAGCTATTGTAAATAACGCTGCGATGAACACAGGGTACATATATTCTTTTAAATCAGTGTTTTGGCGTTTTTGAGATATATACCTGGAATACTTTGTAAATTATATGATTGTCTAACTGCTATGCTGTACACCTGAAACTAATTCAAAATAATGTTGAATATAAACTGTAATTTTAAAAAATGTGAAAAAGTCTGTTCAAAATTTTAAAAAGGAAGAGTCTCCAAAGATAAATTGGTTGAATATTGTCCAAATAATTATAATGATTTACTTGGTGATACGTCTTAGATTGTCATTTATTTATTGAAAACTTATTACATATTGTGGTTGTTTTCCTAGCTCAGTTCTCAGAGCCTTGTGTACTAGCTTTGAAGAGAGGGGTGGTGTTTTCATATTTGCACAACTCTCAGGTTTAGCTTCTCATGGTAATTTGGTGCCTCTTGACACAGAGATTGCTTTCGAATTGGTAGTTGCCCAGGTATAAAGTGGTATATTAAGGGTTACAATATTAATGTCTAAAAAAAGAGCATACCTGTAGAATAACTACCTCAACTACTGAGCGCTTCTCTTTTCCCCACCCCCACCCTACCAAAAAAAGGATTTACCATGTCATGAACACTTTTATAGTCTAGCATCACAAAACACAACCCACCTGTAATAAAAACCATGTTTCAAGTCAATTCACTGGCAGGTTATAAAAGATTAAAGGGCTCATCTGTCCTTGAAAAATGTGTCAGTACTTTGATATTTTTTAGGGTTTAAAAATAACTCGAGAGCTATGAGGAAAACCACAGGGAAACTGAAGCCATGTAAAGCCATCAAAAGTTACCTGCGTTTTCTTTCTCTTTGTTTAATATGTTAAATGTAGAGTAGTGCTGGGTGTATTCCTAGGCTCATTTAACCCAAGCTCTGTAATTCTGTCTGAGAGCATTTGGAATAGATAGTTCCCTGCCCCTTCGCTGCCCTCCTCACCCCCCCCCCCCCTACCAGTCCCCTCTAGCTAAAGCAAGATTATTTTTCTAAAGCAAACAGACCCACTGCTTCTGGTCTAAAATTCAGTCTTCTTTGGTGGAGGTGGAAAGGGCCTTTGACGATGAAGAATCCAATAGCCGAAGTTATTTGGGTTCTCCTTCTGTGCTCAGTAAGTGCAGGCTTGTATCCTTTCTCCTCCCACCCTTCCTTTTTCCTTTATCTGTTTGTGGAAAGAGAGACAGCAAAAATAAACTAAGAAAAATAAAATGATAAAAATGATGGGGACAGACAAGTGAGTTTGATATAATTTTAAGGAAACAATTTAAAGTCTGGTTTTGATTTTTTTTATTTATTCAAGTTTATACAAGGCTTATTTTAGTTTAGCTTTTATAAGAGGGGAATACTTTCATATCTAAGAAGAATTATTAAGCTGCAATTTAGGAAGTAATTTTTTTTATTATAAATACCTGTTGATATTAGAAGAGCTACTGAAAAGAAATCCTAATATTTCAAGTCTTAAGGTTTCAAAGCATTCAACCACTATCAGGCTAAATGTCTAATTGTGGCAAATAAATTGCCAAAAATATACATTTTTCTAAATAATGCTTTGGTAAGTCAGAAAAATGGCATTCAACGAGAGGTAAATGGTTGAAATTTTAAAAAGATCAACCTGAAGAGGAATGTCTGGGAACAAAACCCAGAAAAAATGTTGATGAAATGTGGGAACCACCATTTGATAGGGATTTTGGTGACAACTGGTATCTACTTGCTTTTCACTTGAATTTTGAGCCATTGTTTTGTGCTTTGTAATGACATGATGCACAAGAGACTTCAACTTTCTGAGAGAAGGGAAGTCCAGGGCTCTGTGTGTAGAAACCTAATGGCATGGCTAGAAGAATTATTTCTCTAAAGGGCTGGAAAGTAAAAGAGAAATGTACAGACAATGAGTAGAAAAGTTTCTGTTTCTTTAGAAGATGATCTAAAAGTACCAGTATCCCCTACAGCGCTGAAGCAAACACTTCAGGGTGTGGGGGTGTGATGGGAGGAGGTCAGAGCAGGAGACCTGTAGCTCCACTGAGGATCTCCCAATGTAAGCCATCCATGGGGGCCCAAGTATTTAGGTAAATAGTTTACTCTGCCTCATTTGTAACTCCTCTTTAACTACATTTACTCACTTAAATGTATATATCATGCAAAGAAAATAATAATCACAATTCTGGAAGAAATATATTCACTCACAATCTATATCTTAGACCATTTTAAATAAGTTTCAACTTTTCTTGTCCCTTTAAGGTCTTTATTGTTCATATACCCCCATGTCATTTGTAAGTGCTTGAAATCACTTTAAAGACCCAATTTAGAATTCAGAGTCTTTTTACCCCAGGATTTGTTTTTGAGAAATTATTGCATGTTCCTTTTGGTTTTAAAAGTTTCATCGGTGGCTATGAATTCTTGTTCCTACAGTGGTTGACAATGTAGTTTCATCAGTCTTTCAGAGTCTTAAATAATATTTAGAATAGGTACTAAAATCCCTTTTACAGGAGAACTATCTTTATAAAAATATGTTGCAAAAGCCTGAGGTACAAGGTGAGATATTAAGGCTTCAGCTAAGTCCAAGACTGCAGAGAGTGTGCAGAAGCACATGCAAGACATAGAAGGATAAATTATTGAAGCTACTGGTGAGACAATGGAAAGTCAGGGGTGGAAGGTGCTAGTAGCACTGACATGTTCACGACTGTTTACCTTTCCCCCCTTTTATCCTCTTTACTTTTAAAACTTTATTTTCTTACATTTTATTTTATTTTTTAAAATAAAGATTTAAAGAGAGCCCGGCCAGCATGGCTCAGTGGTTAAGCATTGATCTATGAACCAGGGAATCACGGTTCAATTCCCAGTCAGGGTACACGTTTGGGTTTGGGGCTTGACTCCACTGGAGTGTGCATGTGGGGTGCATCCAATCAATGATTTTTTGTCATCATTGATGTCTCTCTCTCTCTCTCCCTCTCTCTCTCTCTCTCTCTCTCTCCCCCCTTCCTCTCTGAAATCAGTAAAATATATTTAAAAAAGATTTAAAGAGAGTTTGTGTGCCTGTTAACAATGGTTTCTTGATAAAAATTGCCTAATTATTTCTAAAATAATTTCTTATTGACTTTACCATCAACTTAAAATAAGATCAATTAATCTCTCCAAGTATTATTAGCAATGTCCATGGACTCCATAGCATTTAAATGCACCCAATAGAATCTATCACAGTGAGTACGGAGTGAGGAAAGGAACTGCTGGA
This sequence comes from Antrozous pallidus, assembly GCA_027563665.1. NCBI lineage: Eukaryota > Metazoa > Chordata > Mammalia > Chiroptera > Vespertilionidae > Antrozous > Antrozous pallidus. The sequence continues at coordinate 95,687,580 of CM050511.1, read as the reverse complement.
AATGTTTTGGAGATAGAGAGAACGGGGTGGATGTATGCTGACTGTATGTATGTGCCTAGCTATTGCATTATGGGTTAAAAATCACATCCCTAGAAACCCTCTTCCTGTACATTCACCTGGCGGTAGTGAGAGTTGCCATATTATTGCTACACAATTGTATCTTTCATTATCACTGCTGTTTGGATCAGAGATGAGACCTTGACCCATTTGGGCAATTGAGTTTATTCCCTCGGACTAGGTAAAACATTGACTTAATTTATCCTGGACTCCAAGATTATAATATGGGAGACTCATGGGTTATTGGTTACTTGTTTTATCACAGGGACTGTGAAGGTTATAAAGCTTCACAAAAGAGGAAGTTCTAGAGAAAAGCAGATACTGATTGCAGAAAGAAGCTGATGGCATTGGAGCTCATTGTTCCAATTCTTTCATGTTTAAATCTTCAATCTCTTGTCTTTCCTTATCTACTCTGACAGCCTCCTGGATAGCTGTGCAGCACTCTCCTGCTATTTTTTTTTTTCCTGCCTGTATGGTGATTAGCTGTGGAATCTGAGCTAGGAATCTCATTCTTCTCAGAGATAAACTTTGTTCTTGGTTAAAGCTCCATTGACTATAAGTTCATTTTATCAGTCCCTTGTGCTAGAAAATATATATTTTAAGATTTTAAAGAATCTGACTTCATCCTGGCTGGTTTGGCTCAGTGGATAGAGCGTCGGTCTGAAGACTGAAAGGTCCCAGGTTCTATTCTGGTCAAGGGCACGTACCTTGGTTGCAGGTACATCCCCAGTAGGGAGTGTGCAGGAGGCAGCTGATCGATATTTCTCTTTTATCAATGTTTCTCTCTTTCCCTCTCCCTTCCTCTCTGTAAAATATAAATTATATATATATATATATATATGAATCTGACTTCTAGGGAGATTAATATTTCTTTTTACTGAACTAAAGGAGCTGTTAATTCCCTGAGTCCTCATAGAGAAAGCACTATATAAATATAATAAAAATATTTCTAAGTATAAACTGAAAGTAATTACAGAAGGAGTAATTTCTGTAATGATTAAGGGCATGGGCTCTCAAAATTGGTTTTAGGTTTTCATACCATCATTGACAAGCTAGTAACTTCGAGCAAATTACTTGATCTCTTTGTGGCTCAGCTTCCTCATTGTTAAAATAGGGGTGTTATAGTAACGTTATGGTCATAAGGAAACCCCTCTAATGTGTGGAATGATTAGCAGGTGAAATGTTTGCTCTGTGAACACCCCACTACTCTGTAACTTCCAAATTGGTGAACGCCCCACTATCTTGATGTGAACGCCCTAAGCCCTTCAAGTGTAAATGCCCTGCTCCTAGCACAAAGCACACCGTCTGCCCCACGCCCATAAGACACAAGTTGTTTACTACTGGCTCTGTAAGCACCCGACCTTCTTCAGTCGAGGTCCCCTGCCTGACAGAGGAGGACTCCACGTCGATCCCTGAGATGAGCCCCTGACTGCTCTTCGGTGCGAGCCTGAAGCAACTTCGGCTGCCTGTCTCCCTCTTTGTCTGTCTTTGGGTGTGTATCACCGGGTGGCCTTTGCTGGAGCCTAGAACCCACTAGGAATAGGTAAATACACCCTGTGTGACTGCATACTCACTCTGCCTTGTGTATCATGTGTTCCAGTTCAGCTCAGCTGTCTAGACACTGAAGCACAGGGGGTAAGCCCGTTACTGCTGACTCCTGGGTACCTGCATTTGTCCCCCTAAGTCTAAACAGATAATTAATTAATTGGGGCATAATTGGGACGAGGGGAAACAATTGTGTCTAACTCAAATCTTTGTGAAGATTAAATGAAATCGAATGTACATTATTCTTCGAATAGTGCCTTGCACATAGTCAACACGTAATAATGAGCTATCATTATTACCGAAGGATAGTTTATTGTTTTAAAAATTGTATCAACCTGAAATAATAGCTTATTGTCAAATTGCCCTTCTTTCACAATGAGGTTTTGAGCAAGCCAAAAGTTTCAGAGTTTGTGACAATGAGAGTCCATCTAGGGAGATATTTTAAAGAAGTTCAATGAATGGACCACCTGTTCTTCAGGCAATCATCCAGAAATAGTTTATGAGTTTGTGATAGCTATTGATCACCAGTGATTTTGTAGTTATACTAGGACACGTACTTGAACTACAGCTTTTCTGAGTTGTTGACTAAGTGCAAAACTTGTGATTTTAAAGGAATAAAAGATTTCAAGTTGAGAGGCTCGGTAAAGACAACTATCTCCATAGAAACCTTTCATCTCTTACTGGAGATGGGCAGAGGCTTTCTGCGGGAAATGGCAGCATTCTAGTTAAAACGTGATTTGGGTTGTGCCCCAGCGTCCAGATGAACGTGCAATTGAGCCTTACGCATTTCAATCAGAGAGCAGAGGCACGATGATTTCACATTGGAATGCTTTAAAAGCAGTGTAAAAAAATGCTCACCTCAGCCATAAATAAAAGCTCAGTGAACTAATCACAGAATGTTTGACCTTGAGCAATAGTCCTTTCTTGTATGTGCTCCAAATATATGCCAAAGTAACTGAATGGATTTAACTTACTATATAGGTTTATTGATTAAAAGCCACTTAAGAGTTACAGAATATGTATCCCAAATAATCATTTTGGTTATAGAATGGTTCATGGTATGATTTATGTATAAAATTAATTCTGGTGGCAAACTGTAGACTAGATTGTTGGAAGGCAACGATGAAATCAGGAAGACAAATTAGGATGCTATAGCAGGAATCTAGGTGAGATGTTTATGGCTCAAGGTGAATCAGTTCAAGAATTTGTGAAAGCACTTGAGAGGGAACCCACAACATTTATCTCTACTCCTGATATTCATATCTCCAGGTTCAGCTAACTCCCTCAAGAAATATGGAAAATGAAAATTTAATGGTCCAAACGGATCTTTAAAAAAATCTTAACACTTTGTTATGTACAAGCATATTTATTAATCAATTTTTATTTTATGTAAGTTTAGGTGTATGCACCATGGTTAGCCATTTATATAATTTACAAAGTGACCCCCCTGATAATTCTAGTACCCACCTGGCAGCACCATACATAGTTATTACAATATTATTGACTATATTCTCTATGCTGCACTTTACATTCTCATGATTATTTTGTAACTTCTTACCCCCTTCAGCTTTTTACACTTAAAAAAATGTTTTACTGAATGTATTGGGGTGACATTGGTTAACAGAATTATATAGGTTTCAGGTGTACAATTCTATAATACATCATATGCATATTTATTTATGTGTTCACCACCACAAGTCAAGTCTTCTCCTATCACCATTTATTCTCTCTTTACCCTTTTCTATCTCCTCTCTACCTCCATTACCCTCTGGTAATCATCACACCGTTGTCTGTGTCTGTACATTTTTTTTTTTTTTGCTTAATCTCTTCACCTTTTTCTCCTGGTCCCCCAGCGTCCCTCCCTTCTGACAACTGTCAATCTGTTCTCTGTATCTATGAGTCTGTTTCTACTTTGTTAATTTATTTTGTTCATTAGATTCCACATATAAGTGAAATACTATGGTATTTGTCTGTCTCTGACTGGCTATGTCATTTAGCATAAAACGTTCCAGGTCCATCCAGGCTGTCCCAAAGCTTAGATTTCCTTCGTTTTCAGGGCCAAGTAGTGTTTGGAGTAGTCGTGTATATGTAGCATAGCTGTTTTATCCATTCATCTACTGATGGATACTTGGGCTGCTTCCAAATCTTGGCACACCTATATTCCATTTAAGTACCTGGATTGAGATGCTATTTTTCATCTACTATATGTGGTAGCTTATTTGGGTTCTCCCATCTTGATCAACTAAGAACAGCAATATGTTCTTTTTTGGGGTTTTCTCAACAGCAGAACAAGTCCTAATTGCCTTCTTTGTAAGGATTCCATTTTATCCCTTCAATCTACTTCTATATCCTCTACTTGGTATATATATATTCCTATAACCTTGGGGAATAGTGAGGAGACTACAAAGAGAGGGAACATAATTTTTTTTGTTCCACTTATGTACAATAATTGAAACAATGTATTTATATATTTATTACTAGAGGCCTGGTGCACAAAATTCATGCAGGGGTATGTCCCTAGGCCTGGCCTGTAATCAAGGGCATCTTCCCTGGCTGCCAGCAGCGGAACCTGCCCTCCACTGCTACCCACCTTCGGTTCCCTGTTTGCCATCGAGGGATCCGGGCCTGCGGCCAGGAAAAGTGATGAGTGCTTGGCTGTTCCCACCTGCTCACCAGCTCTGCCCTCTGCTGCCATCTACCCTTGGTTCCCCATTCACCTCTGGGTGATCAGAGCCTGCCAGCTGTGGGGAGGACCAAGAAGTTGGCTATTCCTGTCTACTTGCCAGTCCCGTCCCCCCCCCCGCCCCCATCCCCAATTTCCCATTTGCTATTGGGTGATCAGAGTCCGCCAGCCAAGGGAAGGGACCAAAAGGTTGTCCAGTAGGCCTCAGTCAGGCTATTGGGGCTTGTGGGCTGGGGGAAGCTCCCGCATTGAGTATCTGCCCCCTGGTGATCAGTGTATGTCATAGCGACTGGTGGTTCTGCCGTTTGGTTGATTTGCGTATTACCATTTTATTATATAGGATTAGAAATGATGTAGAAAATCGAAAGAGCATGTCCTAAGAAGCAGAAATTTTCCTAAATTATAGTCCATATTCTTTTCACTGAGCTTGAAAGAAGCACTTCAACTGTTTATTAATTGACTACAGGCCCAGTGCATGAAATTCATGCACTGAAGGGGAGGTGGTGGTGGGGAGGGAGTCCCTCAGCCCGGCCTCCACCCTCTAGCAGTCTGAGAGCCCTCGGGGGATGTCCAACTGATGGCTTGATTTAGGCCCACTCCCCGCGTGAGCCCAGCTGGTGGCTGGTGGCTCTCCCCATGTGGGAGCACACTGAGCACTGGGGAGCAGTTCCTGCACTGAGCATATGCCCCCTGGTGGTCAGTGTGTGTCATAGCGACTGATTGTTCTGCCATTTGATTCATTTGCGTATTAGCCTTTTATTATATAGGATGGTAAGGACTTGTTATCAGAGGGGAGTGGGCTTCATCTCCCTTGCTTGCTAGTGGGGGGTAGGGTTCTTGGGGTACCACTGGAATAAGTGTTTCTGGAGGTCCCTATGGGTAGATGAGATATGATAGAAAGCTTTATTTCCATGAAATTATACCCCTGGGTTTCCAAAGTCCCATTTCCCTTAGTCCAGTTATAGATGTTGCGTGGCTGATGCTTTAGCAGAGCTAAAGCCAGAGCCAGTGTCCAGGGTTTCCTTTCCATGTCGGAGCCAAGTGCAGTCCAGCTCAGGCTGGCTGAGCTTGTGTTCCCCTGCTGCAGTCCATCAGTCCATTGCATGTGGGGTTGCATGGCTTGGTCCACAGGGAGGAATACAAGGAAGTAGGAGCACAAGAGCCCCACAAACCAAGAGTCAAGCACAAGAGGAGAGCAATAAGAGACAGTTCCTTTGCTTAGGAGATTATGTATTTGACCTCTGTTCCCAGGTGTGATTGACAGTTAAGTACTTCCGATGTCACCCCAACTTGGCATGTTGTCCAGTCCCCTTCTCCTATCATTTTACAGGGAATAGGCTGGTTGTTCCCTGGTTGTCCTCGTGAAGCTGCACAGATGACATGCTTATAATGTCTGGCCTTCCCTTTGCTCCTTTCCTATTATTATAACAGCATCAGTATCAGCATAGGATACCTATATCTATTGGTTTCTTACTGCAAATCTCAGTCTTATAGCTAATAATCCATATTATTTTCAGGATTAGTCATGCATTACACTTTGGCTGATTTAAAATGTAATCTTTTTGCCCTGCCCAGTTTGGCTCAGTGAATGGAGCATCGGCCTTGTGGACTCAAGGGTCCTGGGTTCGATTCTGGTCAAGGGCATGTACCTTGGTTACGGCACATGCCCAGTGGGGAGTGTGTAGGAGGCAGCTGATTTATGTTTCTCTCGAATCAATGTTTCTGACTCTCTATCCCTCTCCCTTCCTCTCCTTAAAAAATCAATAAGATATATATTTTAAAAAATAAAATAAAATGTAATATTTTCAGGATAATTTATTTTCCCTCAATTTCCCAGGGGAGAAAGAGCTCTCTATGAAAAGCTAGTTAAACTATATTTTTAGCCTTTTGTTGTTAATTTAGTTTTATAACTCCCCAACCTCCCTTCTCTTAGAGTCAAAGTCTGAGCATTTACTAATATTTATTGTCTTGGGAAGTGTGGTTTGCATGGCATTTCAACAAATATAGTCCCTTTTTAATTTACTTTAGTACTGAGATTTTGGACATTTAGGTCACCACAAATTTTGAATTCTAACAATTTAAACTTAACAGAAATCTGCTATGATCATTCTTTGTACTTTTCCAATTATTCCTTTGGATAAATTACTAGAGGTGGAATTATTATATCAAAGGGTATGAATTATTCTAAGACTCTTGAGATACATAGCTGAATTACTTAATAGAGCTTATTCTAATTTACATGTCCTCCAGCCACTTTATTGCATCCTGTTAAGTAATAACTACTAACATTTTCATAATTTTTGTCATATTATTAAGTATAAATGGTGTCATACTAATTTAATGTACATTTGGTTCCAGGGCGAACATTTCCGGCAGATGTTCATTGAGCATTTGTCACTCTCCTCCTATGAATTTCCTGAACTCTGTACCTTTCTCAGGAATACGATTGTATTCTTACTGCAAATATTTCCCCACTTTGTTGCTTTTTATTTTTATGGTGTTTAAAAGTACACAATAGAGGAACACAACTACAAGTGTAGACATTTCAATGTTACTATTTAAATGCCAGATTTCAGGGGAAAATCAGGAACCATTTAAATTATTAGAGTTTTATTTATTTATAATGAATAGTAAGTAAAACAAGCAATTCTTAAATTACTTGATTAGACTATGAGTTTTAAACTCTGTCATAAAAAATAGCTAAAGAAAATGATGACTGATTATGGTTTTGCTGTAGCAAGATGCTGCTTTTGTGTGAAATATGGTTATTCTCTTGAAAAATAAAATCAAAGTAGTAAATTTACTTTTCCTTGTCATATAACCATCCAAGAAAATCCCAAACCAAGTTGCAGTTATATCACTGATATGAGGTTGTAGTTTGTCTTTTAGTTGTCTGTATGATCTTCTGAAAGACAAGCTCTCTTCAGAGCAGAGCTTACTAAAAACGTTTCTTAACAAATAAAACAAAAATTTGAATGAAAACCTTTGCTGCATTTTATAAAAGACTAAAAGGAGTGAGATATATTTGCCAACTAGACCTAAAAGTAAATCTCAGCAGAAGTGTAATCACTTTTATTACAAGAAGTGATACATAAATACATATACAGGGTAACATAGAGTAAATGTGTACATAATATATTCTGCTATGAAAGTTGGGTACATTGAAGGACTTGTATGCACACATATAAACACAACTAATGGACCCAAGGCAGTGGGGGTGGGGGGGAGAGGGTTTGAGGGCATGTGCCAGGGGATAGGGGAGGCAGGGGAAAGGTCAATGGGGAAAAAAGGAGATATATGTACTGCTATTTATAATACTTTAAACAATAAAATAAAAATTTAAAAAATAAAAAGTATAAACTATGTAAATTTACTTGTCTTGCTCTGCCTTCACCTCTCTTCCTATAGTTTGGCATGAAACAGCCACCACAACCTGACAACCTGGCTTAAGGTTTGAGAGCTTCTTAAAGCAGGTGCAGAATTTAAGTGTGGAGAAAATAGAGACTGCTACCTGTTCTTAATGGAGACCCCTAATTAGCATACAAAATAGCAAAATCAGAAGTTTGGAAGAAGGAGAGAAAAATGCCAGCCCACAGCAAAAGAATTAGCTTCCAGAGAATTGGTCACAGGGTGAATTGACTTCATTCATACCTTTAAAAATTGAGATGTCCTTATATGAGATAAAATGCGCAGATCATAAATATACAGATTGATAAGTTTTAATAAATGCTAACAGGCATGTATCTGACACCCTGATAAAAATATAGAATATTTTTTATCAGCTCAGAAAGTTAGCTCACATCTGTTTCTAGTCATTCCATATTTGCTATTGTGGGTTTTTATTGCCCTATGATAGTTTTATCTGCTATTGAAGTTCATATAAATAAATCATTCAGTACAAATTATTTTGTATCTACTTTTTACTTAACATAAAATTTTGACATTTATTAAGTTACTGTGTATAGTTTGTTTCTTTTTACTGTTATATAAATTCTTTATATGGATAGCACAAAGTTAGTTTGGTTGCAAACAAATGAATTTGATGATTGGCTTTTCAAATAAAAAATCGGCACTGGACAAAAAGATATTGAAAATTGGATAGGAATGGTATGGAATCTATAGATTAATTTGGAGGAATGTTGCCATCTTAACAATATTGAGTCTCGACTCCATGGACATAGAAGATCTTCCCATTTATTTAGTACTAGGAGCCCAGTGCATGAATTTGTGCACCTTGAAAGGAACTGTGGGCTGCAAGGCCCCTGCTCCCCTGTCTGTTGGCAGCCCCACTCCCGCTGCTGCATGACACTGGTCTTGCTCGCACCCGCTGAAGGCGCAGAGTGATTGGGGCCAGCGCCAACAGTGGGTGAAAGCAGGGCCGGAGCTGTCAATGGGTGCAAATGGCAGCTGCTGCCCCAATCGCCCCTCCGGAACAGGGGGAGGTAGAGAAGCCCTCAGGGGCAGTCAGGGCTGACAACCACTGCTCACACCCACTGATGGTGCTGAGCGATTGGGACGAGCAGCAGGTGTGAGTGGCAGCTTAGGCACAGACTGCGGGTGCAAACGGGGCTGGCACTGGCAATGGATGCGAGCAGGGCTGTTGCCAGCAGTGGGTACAAGAGGTGGCTGCTGGTTTCGATCTCCCCTTAGGAGCAGGGGGAGGTGGAAAAGCCCTGAGGGGCGATTGGGGCTGGCAGCCACTGTTTGTACCAGCTGATGGCACCAAGCAATTAGGACTGGCACTGGGCACTGGTAGTGGGTGCATTGATAAATACAATGCACTTAGCCAAGCACTTTTATATATCACTAGAGGCCTGTTGCATGAAGATTCATGCAATAGGCTTTCCTTCCCCTGGCTGCCAGGACCAGTTTTCCTCTGGAACCTGGGACCCAGGCCTTCCCTCTGGTTGTTGCCTTCTGTTTTTGCTTTGGCTGGCTGGAGGCTTCACTCCAGTCAGAGCCTTCAGTCTTCTCTGCTCTGGCTGGAGTGCCACGCTGCCACCATCTCATCTCCAAGCCCGGAGGCCAGGTGCTCGCTGCCATGGCCACTGCACCTTTGTCTCCACCTCTAGGGCCGGGTGCTGGTGCCGTTTGGCCCTGCCCTCCTCCCCTGCTCCTGATTGGCTGGTAGCATAGCCAATCAGGAGCCAAGGTACGGTCACATTTGCATGCTACTCTTTTATGAGATAGGATACGGTTGTGGTTGGGTTCAGTTGCAGGGAGAAGACTTCATTAACATTATGTAGTCTCTAAATGTCTGCTTTTGATTCTGAGAAAGCCAGGGCCACAGAGATCCTTTTTGGCCCAAGGTAATTTTTGCTCCAGAGCTCTTTGTTGTATTGGCCAAGGCTTTGTCAGATATATTCTGTTTTTACTTTGCTTTCTGTCTAGTCTTTTCCCTCCCCATTCTATTTACAAGTGTTGATTTTTTTTTTTGATTAATCCTCACCCGGGCATATTTTTCCATTGAGTTTTAGAGAGAGTTGAAGGGAGGGGGAGAGACAGAGAGAAACATCGATGTAAGAGAGACACATCAATTGGTAGCCTCCCATATGCACACCAACTGGGGCCAGGGATAAAACCTGCAACCAAGGTACATACCCTTGACTGGAATCGAACCTGGAACCCTGCAGTCCACAGGCTGATGTTCTCTTCACTGAGCTATCCAGCTAGGACTCAGAGGTTGATCTTTAGTGCCCATCTTGAACATCTAAACTATATCCCAGAGTCTACTTCCAAGGAACTGAACTAAGAGTTGGGATCAGGAGTGTTAAAATAATAATAAAACAGGTGATAAGATGGGTTTTGGAGCTTGATCACCCATAGCTTGACTGGCAGTGAGGTCCTCATTACTTGTTATATAGGTGGAAGAACAATTGTTTAAACTCTGACTTATGATGAGTTGGAAGGGTGTGCCAGTGGAAAGAAATGCATGAGGAGTTGGGGTGTGTAGAGAAAATAGTAGCTATAAAGATAATGGGATTGGATGGTTATTGCTAAATTCCACTGAGTCTCCTTAGAAAGATAATAAAGATCTGACAGACAATAGAAAGCTAGATTTAAGCCAGAGGGCTTCTTTTGTTGAATACGGATTTTTCAACTCTTTTATATAGAGCATAAAGAAAGTAGAGGACTAAGGGTTAGACTTCAAAGATGATTAAACTTGTTCTGATAAATGAATAATGATAGATTTAAACCCACTACAAAAATCTAAACCTTGGCTTTTCAGATGAGTCGAGATTTGCTTATGGGAAGGTTCACTGTCTTTTATACTATATAGGCAATGGCCATCATCTCTTCCTCCTCAAATGTTGTACTGTGTATTTAAAAAAAATACATTTGTATTTATTTTAGAGATTAAGTGAGAGGGAGAGAGAGATAGAAACATCAATGGTGAGTGAGAATTGTAGATTGGCTGCCTCTTACAAACCCACACTGGAGATTGAGCCTACAACCTGGGCAAGTGCCCTGACTGGAAATCAAACCATGACCTCCTGGTTTGTAGGTCAATGTTCAACCACTGAGCCATGCCAGCCAGGCAGGGTATGGGTTATTTTGAGGGACAGTGATTCCCTAGTACTGCTGAAGGGACCCACTCTATAAATTACTTACGATGGTGGCAAAAAATAAGTAATAAAGTTTGAATTTTAAAAATTAAAAAGGGGGTATTACAGGGTTGAAGGATTGAGTAAAAAAAGAAAAGAGAACTCCTGGGCATGGACAACAGTGTCGATATTGGCGGGCGGGGTGGGCATAGAGGGGCTAGATGGTGATGGAAACAATAAAATAAAATAAAATAAAATAAAATAAAATTTAGCCAAATCAGGTTTATTTTATCAAGATTAGAACCCTGATTAGGAAAACTTGGGACCCTGACAGAAAAGGGTGGAGAGATCTGGATGGATTCTTCATCAGATTCTGTTTCTCCAGACTCCACTAAACATATTGAGGCTGAAGATGGGGTCCATCTCTCCCTTTTCGGTCTCTTTCTGTTATGAAACAGTACACAAGGCAACATGTCTCCCCCAACAGTATTTTCTCTCATCAATCTTCCTTCTGTTGTTTTCAAAAAAGTAACTAGCGTCAAGTTAGTGGTCGGCAAACAGTGGGTCAAGAGCCACATGTGGCTCACAACCACAGTTTGCCGCTCTGTTGACTAATGCTTTTGTTGACCACCCAGTTAAGTGATAACATACCACTCACTAGCAAATATATTCTGGATCTGATAAGGGAAGAAGACATTGCATGACGAAGGAGCAGTAAAACTTAGGGCCTTGTATTGGTAGGAACTGAGGGAGTCTTCATGGAAATGGATTCTGCAATTGTTTGGTCAAGGTAGCTCTTAACATAAAATTAGATCAAGAAACCAGGCCAGCGTAGCTCAGTTGTTGAGCATCAAGCTATTCACAAGGAGGTCGTGGTTTGATTCTTGGTCAGGGCACATGCCTGGGTTGCAGATTCAATCGCCAGTGTGGGGCCTGCAGGAGGCAGCCTATCAATGATTCTCTCTCAACATTGATGTTTCTATCTCTCTCTCCCTTTCCCTTCCTCTCCGAAACAAATAAAAAATATCCTATCTAATAAAAGAATAATATGCAAATTTGACCATGCCTTTGCCACACCCACAAGCCATGCCCACCAGCCAATCAGGAGCAAATTATGCAAATAAACCCTAACCAAGATGGCTGCCACCACTGAGAGCAGAAGGAAGGCTTAGGTTTCCCTGACAACAGAGGAAGCCAAGCTTTCTGCCTCCCTAGGCCTCCACTCAATGTTATAAATTTTCAATTATAAAAGATACAGAAATGCTGGCAGCCACTGAAATGGAGAGATTAGAGGCTTGGGTTTCCCTGGCAACAGAGGAAGCCAAGCTTTCTGCCTCCCTAGGCCTCCACTCAATGTTATAAATTATAAAAGATACAGAAATGCTGGCAGCCACTGAAATGGAGAGATTAGAGGCTTGGGTTTCCCTGGCAACAGAGGAAGCCAAGCTTTCAGTCTGCTGTTGCCGGCCTAGGTCTCCACTCTAGGCTACAATGTTTCAAACAGAAATGGCTGCCACCCCCTGGAGCCAGCAGAAGGCTTGGCTCTGCTCCAGGCTACAAAGTTTCAATTGTAGACATAGATTAATCTCAGATCCCAGGGTCTCTGCTTAGGTCACTGGGGGGCGTGGCCAGCCTGCAAACCTCCACAGGCCCCTCACCCCAAGGGAACCCTGACCCTGATCTGGGGCACTCTTCAGGGCAAACCACCTGGCCCCCACCCATGCACCAGGCCTCTATCCTATCTAATAAAAGAGTAATTTTTAAGATTAACCATCACTCCAACACATAAGAGGGCTGCCTCCATGTAGTCAAAGATCCTGCCCCCAAATGGACATAAGATGGCAACTATAAGATGGCCACAGGGGAGGACCATTGGAGGTTCCAGGCCCTGCAAAGGAGGGCAGTTGTGGGCAATCAGGCCAGTAGGGGAGGGCAGTTGGGAGGGACCAGGCTTGCAAGGGAGAGCAGTTGGGGGGATCAAGCCTGCAGGGGAGGGCAGTTAGCGGTGACCAGGCCGGCAGAGGAGGGAAGTTAGGGGCAAATAGGCTGGCATAGGAGCAGTTAAACATCAATTAGACTGGCAGGGTAGTGGTTAGGAGGTAATCAGGCTGGCAGGCAGAAGTGGTTAGGGGAAATCAGGGAGGCAGGCAGGTGAGCAGTTTGGAGCCAGCAGTCCTGGATTGTGAGAACGATGTCTGACTGCCCGTTTAGGCCCTATCCTACTGGGATCGGGCCCAGATGGGCAGTCGGACATCCCTAGAGGTGTCCCAGATTGGAGAGGGTTGAGGCTGGGCTATGGCACATCCCTCGCCTCCTGTGCACAAATTTTGTGCACCGGCCTCTAGTATTTTAATAAATTATATAAAGAAGAATTTATTGACAGCATTTTCCAAAATACAGGATTAATCATGTGGGAAGGTCTTGTGCGCTAGTGAGAATTTGCTATTAGGATGGCTCCTAGAAGTATAAAAAAAGTGATGGCCCATGATGGATAAAGTTGAAATGTCAGAATTGCCATGGTAGATGGTGGAGGGTGAGATTAAAAGGTTCAGGGAATACTGGATTCGATCTATTACAGATAGCCAGAATACTCTCCAGATGATTATGTTCATTATAAAAGCTCAAAATACACACTGTTTACTAAGGCTATAAAGAATATGCTAGTGAGTGCGTCTGTGTTCACTGGTGGGTCTTCCCCACCTCCAGGGCCTCATGTAGGAGTTGGCGTTAACAACAAGGCTCCCTCATGACTGGAGAGATGAGAGAAGTCTGAAACAGTGAAGGGCAGGTGGTGGTACTTAATCAATAGAAATCAGAGAGTCTCAATAATTGTAGTTAGTGGAGTGGCAGCCCAGGGAGCTTGACCTAGAAAGAGTTATGGTCACTGGAACACAGCATTACAAAGGTAAAAATGTGGACATTTAGGAAGGTTATTGATAAATATAGGGTTTCCCAAAAATGTATATGGACACTTTGAATAATTATAAAGGCAGTTTATTAAAATATATTTCATTTTGAAAATGGAGCTATTAGCTGTTAAAGTGTACATAAATTTTGGGGGGACACCCTGTATCCTATATAATAAAAGCATGGTATACAAATTGTCCCCTCAACCAGAGTTCTTCTGGGAGTTTGACCAGGGGGTGGGCTGGCGGGGGGGAAGGAGGCCCCGGCCAGCAGCAGCAGATGGCCAGAGGAAGGAAGGGAAGCCCTGGCCGGCAGCTGCCAGCCGCTAAGGACCCTACCAGTGCACACATTTTATGCACTGGGCCTCTAGTATATAATAAAAAATAAGAATGGGCAAACAAAAGGCTGACAATGGTCACTCTGAAAACAGTCTGTTTTCTGACCTGGAGTTCACTCACTGAAAGAGTCATTGAGCCTCCAGCAGGAGGAATGCTGTAACACCAATTCAAGTATATACAAAATGTACTCTTCCTGTCCTCTTTAATATTACAGTATTACTCAAACAACACACACACACATCAAAGAGCATACTCAGACATCTAGAGCAATTTGACCTGACTGAACACTCCGATAACCAACATTCCTTCCCTCTAAAGTTACCCATCAGGTTGGACAAGACTTTTTCAGGCCTGCATTTTGGTTAAAATGCAAGGCTTTCTTTTTATATCTTTCACAGATACACAGCTTTTGCAATATATTGTTAACTGAATTGTTTTTATTGGAAGGGGTACTGCAAAAAAAATTTCTTAGGGCCGTGCACACTCTAGAGTAAAACACTAGGTGACATAATCCAATCCAGTAAATTTCTTGGCTTCCGCACTCACAATTCTGCTAGAGAATGCTGGCATCTGATTTTTTCCTCACATATCAGTAACTCATTACTGTCCACTTGGTGTTGTACTTACCGCCATTCTTTTTTCTTTTTTAATTTGGTTACGCTTTTTTTTTTTTTGTATTGTGATGAAAAACATCCTATATAATAAAGAGGTAATATGCAAATTAACCCTCATGCCCTCACAAGATGGCTGCTTACAACCAGGCCAGCAGGAGGGTTAGTGAGGAACAAATGACTGAACAGCAGGCTGCGTGGGGCAACCAGGCTGATAGAGGGGGGCAGTTGAAGGTGACCAGGCTGGCAGGAGGGGCAGTTAGGGGCAATTAGGCTGCTAGGCCAACAGTGGGAGGGTCAGGAACAACCAGGTCAGCAGGGGGGGCATTTAGGGACAACCAGGCAGACAGGCAGGTGAGCGATTAGGAGCCAGCATTCCAGGATTGAGAGAAGGATGTCAGACTGCCAGTTTAGGCTTGATTCTGGATCAGGCCTAAACCAGCAGTCAGACATCCCCTGATGTGTCCCGGATTGGAGAGGGTTCAGGCTGGGCTGAGGAGATCCCCCCACACACCGTGCACAAATTTCATGCACTGGGCCTCTGGTATAACATACAATTTTCCATTGTTTTTCAATTATAGTTCACATTCAATATTATTCTGTATTAGTTTTAGATGTACAACATAGTGGTTAGACCATAATATACTTTACAGAGTAATTCCCTTGATATTTCAAGTACCCCTGGCCCATACATAGCTATTACATTATTATTGTTTTCCTCTATTGACCTCTCTCTGGCCACCTCCACCCCCAGCACTTACCTCCCTAAGTGTCTGTGTCCATTGACATTTCTTATATGCATGCATACAAGTCCTTAAGTTGATCTTTCTCCCCCTCCCCTGCCTTCCTTTTGAGATTTGACAGTTTGATTTGTCTCTGTATCTACTTTTGTACATCAGTTTATGTTGTTCATTGTGTTCCACAAATGAATGAGATCATGTGATATTTACCTTTTTCTGACTGACTTATTTCGCTTAGCATAAACCTCTCCAGGTCCATCCATGCTGTTGCAAATGATAAGCGTTCCTTCTTTTTTACAGCAGCATAGTATTCCGCTGTGTAAATTTACCACAGTTTTCTAATCCATTTGTCTGCTGATGGACACTGAGGCTGTTTCCAAATCTTAGCTATGGTGAATTGTGCTGCTATGAACATAGGGGTGCATATATCCTTTCTGATTTCTTGGGATATATTCTTAGAAATGGGATCACTGGGTCAAATGGCAGTCCCATTTTTAATTTTTTGAGGAAACGCCATACTATTCTTCACAGTGGCTGCACCAGTCTGCATTCCCACCAGCACTGCACAAAGATTCTTTTTTCTCCGCACCTTTGCCAGCACTTGTCTTTTGTTGATTTGTTGATGGTAGCCATTCTGACAGGTGTGAGATGGCACCTCATTGTCGTTTTGATTTGCATCTCTCAGGTGATCAGTGACTGTGAGCGGGTTTCATATGTCTCTGGGCCTTCTGTAGGTTCTCTTTTGAAAGGTATCCATTTAGGTCCTTTGCCCATTTTTTTTTTTTATTGGTTTATCTTCCTGATGTTAAATTGTATGAGTTCCCTGTAAATGTTGTAGATTAAACCTTATCAGAGATAACATTGGAATACTGTATATCTTCTCCCATGCAGTGGGCTTTCTTGTTGTTTTGCTGATGGTTTCTTTTGCTGTGCAGAAGCTTTCTATTTTGATGTAGTCCCATTTGTTTATTTTCTCCTTAATTTCCATTGCCCTAGAAACTGTATTGGTAAAGGTATTGCTACAACCTATGTCTGCTATTTTGCTGCCTCTGGATTCTTCTAAGATCTTTATGGTTTCCTATCTCACGGTTAAGTCCTTTATCCCTTTTGAGTTTATTTTTGTGCATGGTGTAAGTTGGTTACTTACCTTCATTCTTCATTGTTAGAAATAGGAACCACATACAATTAAAAGTCCTACAAATAAAGAGATGGTCCTGAGTGTAACTAGTTTTGACAGTTGGTGTATTCCTTTTGTGTACTCAGAAAGATGCTATTCCCCTCCTATCTGCTTCCTGAACCCCATACACTACTTTCTTGGCAGGCATGTAGAACATCTGCTCCTAAACAACAGGTGAAATACAGAATAGAGCCTTCTATATTAATTTCCTAGGTAGCAATTAGTTGTGTTTGTGTTTGTTCTTACAGAGCAGCTGAACTACTGCTCAGAGTCAGTTCAGTTTTTGATGGAAGAGATGGATTTCTTGGCAATATTTTCAAGTCTTCTGCCGCATGCTGATAGCAGCTGGGCCAGAAACACACTCGGCATTGCTTCCATGCTCGGCAGTTAGAGCTGTGACCATGTTAATTACCATCCTGTCTAATAGCACAATGGGGACACTGGATAGGACTGAGTGATTACGGTGATTATAGAAGGTGCATGAAGACGTTATTGGGAGTCATGTGCAATTTATAATTAAAGTTCTAGTCATCCTTGGCAAGGCAAGTCTATCTTTTTCCTAGTAGAAAATTCTATTTCACTTTCATTTTGTTTGATTAAGTATTTTGCGAGTTAGGCATATCTGGGAGTAGGATCCTCAAGGTCTCATGTTCTATCTTATGACAGAAATCAGTACAACAACAACATCATAATGTGCTTTACAAAATGTTGCAATATACGAAATAAATGTTTCCAGTTTATCTTATCTGTACAAGTGCTATAAAAATTCTACCTCATAAGAATTTTATTTGGGTGCTAAGCTGGAAGACCTTCCTGGGGAAGCTACCTAGCTATAGCTAGGAAACAAAAAAACAACAACATATATTTAAATTAAAGTAATTTTTTATTTACAAAATATTGCAAAAATAACCCATGGTCAGTGTTGCTCAGTGATTGGAGCATTGGCCTGTACATCTAGGGTTTTGGGTTTGCTTCCCTTTTGGGGCATGTGCCAGAGGCACCCAATCAATATGTCTCTCTCATATAGACGTTTCTCTCTCTCTCTCTCTCTCTCTCTCTCTCTCTGCCTCTCCCCATTCCTTTCTTCCTTCTACTCTCTTTGAAAAGCAATGAAAAGAAGATACTCAGGTGAGGACCAAAAAAATGGCAAAAAATGACACAGAGCATTCCCATATACCCCACATCTAGTTTTCTCTATTATTAATATCTTACATAAATATTTATTTCTGTTCTAGGATTCTATCCAAGATACTCCATAACACTCACATCTCCATAACACTCACTTTTCATGTTTCTTTAGGCTTCTCTAGACTGTGAGAGTTTCAGGCTTGTCTTGCTTTTATGACTTTGGCGGTTTTGAGGGCTTGGGTCATGTATTTTGTAGAATGCCCCTCATCATGACTTGGGTTGACCCTTTCTCATGTCTAGACTGGGGTTGTAGGCTTTGGAAAGAAGACCGTGAAAGTAAAATGCCATTCTTGTCTCATCATATCAAGAGTATTTATTTCAGCCTGTATCCTGGTTAATGTTAACCTTGATCACCTGGCTAGATAGTATCTGTTAGGTGTCCGCACTAGGTTACCTCTGTCCCTCTTTCCATGCTGTATCTGCTGAAGGGCAGTCACTGTGTACAGCCTCGACTTCAGAAGCAGGGAGCTGGGCATCGCCTCCTCAAGGGCTCAGTATCTGCATAAATGACCTTCTTCTGCAAGAGAGATTGGTCTTTTCTTCCCGATTTGTTTACTCAATCATTTCTTCATATCGGTGTACACTCAGATATCTATTTTATAGTTTGGATTGTGATCCATCCCTACTTCATTTTGTTGTTCAAACTGCTCCAGCTTTGGTCACTGGGACCTCCTTTTGTCAATTCGACATTTCTTCATTATATGTGTCACAGCCACCACCAATATAGGCTTTTTGTTTTCTTTTTGAACCCTCACAAATGTGACAAATGTAAAGTGGCTCTGGTGGAGATGATAAAAATAACAAACAATAAGTCCTTGAAGAAATCCTAAAGGGGTGAGACTTTATGTTCTGCAGAAAGGAAAAGTGATGGAATACCAAAATGCCTTAAAGTATATGATGTGCTGTATCTCAGCTGTTAGAACCAGTACTGCTATTCACAGTTCAAGCAGAAATGGATAAGAACTTAGGAATGATTTTTTTAAATAGATAGCTGTGAAACTCTACAGTTGCAAAGGCAATCTTTCTCTGATTGTTACACTAGAAGAGAAATTTAAGAATAAGTAAAGGAAGAGGTTTTAGAGTAGCTATAGAAGGAACTAAATAGTACCGAATTCTCACAGTGTGTTCGTGACACTTGGCATATGCTCTATCTTTTGAACAATAGCATCTTCCTCAGATTTTCTCTGCTCAAAGGCTGGAGAAGAAAACCGAACAGTTTCTTGTCCTCATACTACACTCTGATTCTGTGAATCATCAAGAGCCAACTGAAGAATTTCAGGAAGCAAGACATATTGATTATCATTATTGAAAAAGCCGTTACATCTAAATTCCGTAGGGATGACTTTCTTGTCACTCGGCTGCTCCTCTTTCTAAATTACTAACAATAAGCAGTGAGTTGAATAGGATGTAGAACACAGCTTGTTCCAAACACATCAATTGTGAAGTGTCCTTTCCTTTTCAGCCACCAAGAGCACACCATCACCTTCTGTCATGGAACCTGCTGTTGCCTATAAACACGAGTCCCGGCGAAGAAAGTGGTTCCATGGACCTTTGGCTCGTTTGTGATGCTTGGAAACTCGATCCAGGGCCCATATATTCTTTCTGCTGTGCCCATGACCTTGGATTTTCACCTGTATTTGGTTCCAGTAATGAGATTCTCAGGTGGAATCACGCATTCATTTTCCCCTAGATTTTCAGAGTTAAGAGACGAGTTATGTTATTACAAGGCAGGCGTTCTTGGTTTCCAGGTCCCTCTTGTTCTCCTGACAAATTAACTCTCTGGCTTCTGATTTGGAGCCCAGAATAAATAGAAGATTTTGAGCTCCTGGAAATATCTTTAAAAAAAAACTAGACACACATGCTTTTTCCTGGGAAGAGTTCTTTAACCTACATTTCGAGAGAAAAGTGCCTCCTGCATTTTCATGATCCCTTTTAACACAGTTTCTATAATGTTGCTGTATTCATTTCCTAGCACTGCCTTAACAAATTACCATTCAGTTTGGAGGCTTAAAACAATAGACATTTACTCTCTTAGTTTTGGAGACGAGCAGTGTCAAATCATGGTGTTGTCTCTGCCATGCTCCCTATGAAGGCTCTGGGGAAAAATCCTTTCTGGCTTCTCCTTGGCATGTCTGGGCTCCCAGCAATCTCTGCCATTCCTTGGTTGTATCCAACACCATTCCAATCTTTGCTGAGTTCTGCATGGCTTTCTTTTCTATGTATCTCTGTGTGTATCTCTGTGTGTCCTCCCCTCTATAAAGTAAGAACTCCCTGGATTTAGGGCCCATGCCAATCCAATATGAATTCCTCTTACCTTAACTAATTTTATATGTGGAAACCTTATTTCCAAAAAAGGTTACATTCTGGGATTCAGGGTATATGAATTTAAAAATATATATATTTGTATTTATTTCAGAGAGGAAGGGAGAGGGAGAGAGATAGAAACATCAATGATGAGAGAGAATCATTGATTGGCTGCCTCGTGCACACCCCACACTGGGGATTGAGCCCACAGCCTGGGCATGTGCCCTGACCAGGAATCGAACTGTAACCTCCTCCTTCATAGGTTGATCTAACCACTTAGTCACGCTGGCTGGGCCATGAATTTTTGAGTATGCTATTCAGCCAACTATGCTTGGCCATTTTTTCTCAGTTCAAAGAAAATTAGGAATACAATTAAGGAGACTTCTGAAATTGTACCTGAAAAACAATAAGAAATGCTAGCTGGTAACTCCACAGTAAGAGAAAGGTTGAAACGCCTAGAACAGACTTAGAATGTTTTGTACACATTACAGAAGACCCCCCCCAACTGTATATACATAATTTGTCAAGAACATGTTTATGTGGAGGAATTGTCCATTTACTAATATAATACTAGCAGAACATTTTATAAATATTCATTCTCCATAGTGAAACATATTTCCTCTTTATAAAGCAAAATATTCCTAACAACTCTTTGATTTTCTTATCAATCTCATTTTCTCATCTAAAATGTAACCTCCTTAAGAAACAAAAAGGTGATTAATATATTATTTTCAATATCAACTAACATGATTTCTCAAGCATTTACGGAGTATGTTCTAATTAGTTAGCAGGTGCAAACAGTGGTAACACATTGTCTAGGTCTGAAGCATGGTTTTCCACCTTACCAGCTGTGCCTTAGTTTACTCATCTATAAAATGGAAAAATAGTAGTGCATTTTAATAAGGTTGTTACAAGGATTAAATGAGTGTATGCCAGTGCCTATGTATGTATATGCAAGTATTCATACAATGTACAAATATTATAGGTTACATATTATACAAGCATATATTTGCCACTAAAAGTTCTAAATGTTTTATTGGATTATGTCCTATAATCTTCACAACTAACCTTTGAGTTGTCATTTTTATCATCTCCATTCTACAAATGATATAAAAGTTGTGTTATCTCCCAAAGAAATTAATTTGCTGAAGCTCAAATAGTATTTAGAATACTGACCTAAGCAATCTAGTTTCAAAGCCCTTACGGCCTCACTATTTTCTAGGTAATTAATAAATATGTGATTAATTAGATCTATGCCCTAATTCTTGCTTGTGTGAGTTATTAACCTCTCAATTCCCACCCCCCATTTTAATGGCTATAATCCACTGTGTTAGTTACCTATTGCTACAAAATTAACTATCCCAAATCCCAGTGGCTTAAGACAACACTAATTATTATCTCTCACTATTTCTGTGAGTCAGGTTCTGGTTCAGGTCTCCTATGAGATTTCAGTCAGATGTTGCCTGGGATGCAGTCATCTGATGCCTACTGGATCTGGAGATCTTCTCTAAGGTCATTCATTCCCAACTGTCTAAATCAAGTTGGTACGCAAGGTGAAGGGAGATCTGAGATCCTTTTCACATGGGGCTCCCCACAAGGCCACAGGAGGGATCTTATGGCATTGCAGATGGCTTTGCTTGGAGTAAGCCATCTAAGAGACCACGGTGGAAGTTCCAGTGACTTTTGTGGGCCATGGATTGGGAGTCACACACTTGCACTCTGTGGTATTCTCTTGCTCTCTGAGACCAAACCAGATCAACATGCAGGACACTCTACCAGGCATGAGGTTTACTAGGGACCACTTTGGAGGCTGACTTCCACAGTCATGTGTGTACAACTCATTCCTGCCTCCAGCCTCTGTTTTGGCAGTACCCTTCCTTCCACTGGAGAGATGATTTTTCACATTCTGTACTAACTCTCTCCCTGAATTCTCCTGCCCTTACCTTTACAAAAGTAGAAAAGTATCCTACCCAAGGACAACCAGGTGTCTTTCCTAGCAATTATGCTTCTTCATGGACATGTACAGATTCAAAAGAGCAACTGTCTAAATCATTCAATAAATACCTAGCAGGATTGTTTATACATATCTGTCACTTCCCTGGATTCTGCTGTTTTTATAGCCTGAATGATCAGTTCTTCCAGAACTTTCCACCTTCTTAGTTAAATCAGAGTTGGTATCTTTCTTCATCATTAGAATGTCCTAATTGATATACCCAATTTCAATATGTGCCCTCCCACCTAAGGATGAAACACAGAACTTTCCACCTTCTTAGTTAAATCAGAGTTGGTATCTTTCTTCATCATTGGAATGTCCTAAATGATATACACAATTTCAATATGTGCCCTCCCAGCTAAGGATGAAACACAGAACTTTCCACCTTCTTAGTTAAATCAGAGTTGGTATCTTTCTTCATCATTAGAATGTCCTAAATGATATACACAATTTCAATAAGTGCCCTCCCACCTAAAGATAAAACAGTTTGCTATGCGGATTTTTAAAAAAATCAGGGAGCCTTTTGTTGTTGCTGTTGTAGCTTCTTGGTCTCTAGGACAATTGGATCATTTTGCTTAGAGACATGTGGTCCCTGAGATGGACTTTAGAGACTTACACTAGAGACACCTTTACCTCTTCTTTCATCAGGCCCTGGCACTCCGGACTCAGTACTAAAATACTACATTCCTTGTAAATTTGGGCTCATTATTAATAGGAGTCCTGTTCATGGAGAATTTGTTAATTTAGTTAACATGTTAAACTCATGATTTAGTCCTGTATGTGTAAAAGTTAAAATCTTCATTTTATATGCTATCATATAGTATTAATATTTCATCAAATATCCTAAGATATCCAAGTCTTTTGTAAATGTATGACTATCCCTTATACTGAAAGATTCCTATATACTAACGCATTAAAATTTCCCTTTGTTAAAAAGAGTTTCTTTAGTGTAAATTCATTTCAAATGATCTGGTCTTCTTGATTCCATTATTATAAATCATGAACACCAACTTCTAAAATATACTTTCTCAGCTAGAAGTACATTTTATTAGTTTAGTATCAAGACTAATAGAAATAGACATTGTGTTCCAATCTTTTTAAAACCTGAAAAATAATCTCAAAAGAAGAAGGGATACAATTATGTCTGGTACATTGTTAACTAAAAGTGTGTGTGTGGGGGTGTTCAAGATACTATCAGCTGAGAAGCAAATATAACAATATTCATGTTAGGTGCTTCCTAAACATTTTCCCACCAAATCAATGTATTGAGGTCTTTTCCTAAATTGGTATTTAAATCTGATACTCCATGTAAGTGAATCAGGTAGCATTATGAATTGGTGATGGACAGCAAAACTAGTGGACCATATTTCATTTGAATATGGGATTCCAATATATTCTAAGTAGAAATCAAAACAGCTGCCTCCTCTCATTTGCTTGAGTTCTGAGTTGTGCTGTAGGTTTGGTGACATCTGAAACACCCTTGCACACGTAGTAGGTAAACATGAACTTTTTAAGGGAATACCAGCTTTCTTTGGCATCCAACCAGAAGGCACTTATCCACTTCACCTGTGGCATCACCATGTTCTGACTGCCCATAGGGCTTTGTAAATGGGCAGCTTTGTGTAAATACTTGTGACCACACATACTCGTGCTTGCATATTTTATTATCAGTATGAGCCTTGTATATGTCTTTGGGTTTGTGTGCCTTTTTACATGTCCTCCTCCTTAACTTAATTATCTAGTTCATTCCATGCTCACTAGTTACTTCCTCCTCATATCTCTAGTATGTTGTAGCTCCTTCTTGCACCTCATCACATTAATACTGGGTTCATTTAACCCTTTCTTTTTTAAAAAAAAATATTTTATTGTTGAAAGTATTATAGGTGTCCCCATTCTTTCCCCCATTGACCTTTTCCACCCCACTCCTGCTCCCTCCCCAGGCCTTCACTGCACTGTTGTCCCTGTCTATGGGTTATGCATATATGCATATAAATTCTTTATTTAATCTCTTCCCACCATCCTCCCTCTGAGATTTATCATTTTGTTACATCCTTCCATGTCTCTGGATCTCTTTTGTTCTTCAGTTTATTTTATTCATTCATTTAATCATTTAAATCATGTAAGCCCTTCTTAGATCAAATGACTATTTGAGAATTCAGAGTCCCTTCTCCTCTTCTTCTCATGTCATTCCTCTGTACTTTACAGAAATCTTTTCACTTTGTGGCTTGACAATATGCAAGACACATTTTCCTTAAGAGAAATAATTGATAGTCCATGAAAGAGAAATAAAAGTCAAGAGATATATGTTTTTAGATCTATTTCTTGACTTATTAACTTTCGATAGTATCTACTGAAATTAGGTTATCATACTATTACCTTCCCTCTTTCTATTGCCCAATTATTATTATGTCATTAAGAGTTTTCTAGTATCGCCGAGACCGGTTTGGCTCAGTGGATAGAGTGTCGGACTGCGGACTGAAGGGTCCCGGGTTCGATTCCGGTCAAGGGCATGTACCGTGGCTGTGGGCACATCCCCAGCGGGGGGCGTGCAAGAGGCAGCTGATCCCTCTCTCTTCCTCTCTGTGAAAAATCAATAAAAAAAAAAAAAAGAATGGGGTCCTAATCATATTTTTTTTAAAAAGAGTTTTCTAGTATTATGTTTATGACTTTAACTAATATTCTCCAACAAATATTTCTTGATTGATATAATTTGCAAGTGCTTGTTGACTTCATTTACATATGGTAAAGTAGTATACTTACATCTTTCTTGAATACTCCTTTTCTGTTTCCTAAATTCTGTCAGCCATACCATTTTTGATATTTTGCCAACTTAATTCTGTTTCATTTTTTCAAGTTTTATGTTATTCATCTGTGTTTCCACTAAAGGTCAATTTTTAAAACATTGAAAATCAAACTCATAAAATATTACATTCTGTAAATATGAAAAATATGATGCATAAACATATTTTAAAAATCCTACAAGTATTATTTCAATCAAAGAACTACAATAAGAGCCAATGAAAATGGATATAATCCTACATAATTGAAACTGTGCCAAACAATATCCCAAGTTCTTCATGCTCAATATTATATTAGATTTTAGCATGTTTAGTATGTGGTCTATGGATTTCTTTGATAGCTTTTGGTTTTCCAAAGAGTTTCTAGTTTTGTTTATTTGTTTTTATGAGTAGAAAAATACCTCATAATTTTAGTCATATTGGTAACATCTTTCAAGACCTTAATTTCACAGATTGTTGAATGGGATCCATCTCCTTAAGTAAATTTTTTATAGAACCCTCTGACTTCCTGTTTTTACTTGAATTGATTGCAGAGAGACTTCATGTATATTATATGAATATTATGATATGTAATAGAATAAAAAATATATAATATCTATCTATCTATCTATCTATCTATCTATCTAATTTCTACTAGGTAGACACAATCTAAGTGACCCAGGATGTTATGGGTAGTGAGGATAGAGTTATAAGGACATAGAATTTAGTTACAGTTATGTAGTCTAAGAGAATGGAGAATGTGAACTTGGACTTCTTACCTTATTTAACAGAAACTTTATATAAGCAGGAGGTAAACCCTGTTCCCTAACAGGGATGTGGAAAACCCTTTTGACTTTCTGTTTTTACTTGGATTGATTGCAGAGAGACTTCATGTATATTATATGAATATGTATGATATGTAATAGAATAAATATATATGATAGAATGAATATTTTTAAAATATCTGTAAACTCATTGGCCAAGTTGTAAATTTGGTCCAAGTTTAAGCCATTGATTTTCTTACCAATGGTACAGTGCCTTGCAGAATTTTTCTTGAAAGTTAATATGCTACTCATGGTGGAAGAGACAGTGGTAAGTGTTAAAACAAACTTCATCAACAAATGTAGGTTATAGGTCTACAAATGCTACTTTGGAGACAAGTTTCCTGTCACTTCTTTTACTAAAGGTGGCAAAGGAGTCACCTTCCGTAAGCTGCAATAGTCTTGTTACATGGATAGACGACAGCATGTTTCAGCAATAGAACTCTCAGCAGTCAATTGCCTGTCTGGGCATCAGGCTGGTTAATGTGGTGTAGATGAATGTATGCATGTAGTTATGGGTTAGGAGAGGAAGCTAGCTGGAGCAGATAGAGTCCTGGCTGCCATGCTAACAAGTAAGATTTATGGTAGGTAATTCATTCAGAATTTTTTGCTTGATTTTATCCTTCAAACGGTCTTTGGGTGTATAATGTGTTATTGTGTTTGCTCATGTTGGGATTTTTTTGGGGGATAAAGAGCTCCCCAAATAATCTCTAGTGATACTTAGTTGTTTGCTCATGTTAGTGATTGATGATTAGATAGCTTAGCATGGTAAGAGGTATACAGGTTTCTTTGAATTTAATATAAGTAAGTTCAGAAATAGAAAGGAGGGACCACATAGCAACTGATAAAGAATGTCATAAATATAATATCTTTATTAAGAAAATAGCTAAATATAGAGATGTGCCATTTTCAAATAGTGCCATTTTGCCACCAACTTTATGATTGACATATTTCCTTCTTTTTAAGTCTTTGAGTTTGATATATATTGACAAACTCTAATAAAGAGCAGGATAGATTGGTTTAAACATTGAGTTATCTTTAGGACGATTTATAGCCTAGTAGATCTAATTATCTTTCAGTAACAGTGGAGGGTGCATCAAATTGTCATACCTGGCATCAATTTAGCACCAAGAGCAAATATTAAATAATGAAGATGGTTTATTATAACAATTTTATAAGTATCTATTTGAACCTCTTTTAAAAAGGCTTCCAAACATAGTTAAGACAGAAAAGTAGCAAAGCGTATATGAATAGTTTTATGCATGTTTTTTCACAAGAGATGCACTTACAGTCCTGTAAGTGCTGGGCTTAAATAATGTGTTGCCATATTTTATTTGCTCCTTCATATGCTCAGAGATAAAATAACAATATCAAAGCAGTAAATACTACAAGAAAGCATTGATGGAAACAGTAGTATAATAGCAAACACATAACTCACTTTTCTAACATATATGGGGATATTGGAAAATAAATCAAACAGAAGATGAGGGGTTCTGTGAAAAGGGATAAATTTTAAAATCTGTCAAATGTTCTCTTTTGTTTCTTATTTTTAAAGACTGTATTTTCTTTGTTTTTTTTTTTTCAATCATCCTCATGTAATGGCATTTGTAGAAACAGTGTTAAGCCTGGCTGGTGCGCCTCAGAGGTTGAGTGCTGACCCATGAACCGAAAGGCCACAGTTCCCGGTCAGGGCACATGCCCAGGTTGCAGGCTCCAGCCCCAGTAGGCAGTGTAAGGAGACAGCCAATCAATGTTTCCATCTCTCCCTCTCTCTAAAATTAATCAATAAAAATATTTAAAAAAAAACCATGGGCCAAGATGACAAATTCATTGTTCCTCATTTCATTTAATATGCAAACAACCTCCATCATTTTGCCTTCTCAGCATCTTCTCTTCAGTGCTAGAATGATTTTGAGGAAGATATATATCAAATATTTTAATTGGTTAATGGCACATGATTTAACTAACATCTATCTTATACGGTAGCCTCTTTTATGTTGATATTTTTGTAATTTTTTCTAATTTTTTTAAACGAAAAGAACATACTTTGTGTAATTTACCCTAAACATTTACTTTTCATTTAGATAGTAACAGGTCAATATAACTGTGATAGGTTATCTACTTTGTTATTGTCTAATTCTGGGCTTTCCTTAAATTGTTTTAGGTTAAATAATCTTTGCCTAGATGCACTCATTGTTTTGATGGTCCCCAGTAACTGGAGATAGATGTTTTTATGACTGTTGGTGCCACTCCCAGAATATATGATGAAAACATTTCTTTTTCTTTATGTTTTTGTTCATGGTTCTAAACTACAGAGTGACTCAATCATAAGCCATGGACACTGGTATATCTTCTTGTGTGGGTGCTTAGAGAAAATGATTGTTAGGATTCCTATGACAAGGGCACATGGCCCCGTACCAGAGGACAACTTGTCTCACTTGTGATGAGGGCTCTGGTACTGGAAAGGCAAAGGCCTGGTTCTAGGTGCCCAGAACTCTTCCTTTCTTGAGTCAAGTCCCATGCAGTCTCTGAGAATCTTGACTTTCAGGAAAGAAGTCATCAAAGGACAATGTCTATTTTTCTCTAGACGTGTATACTAAATACTCTAAGGTGGAAATAGAGGGGACATTTGTATTCATTCCCTAGGAAGATAACGTTAACTGAAAATAGTTATAGGTAAGTTAAAACAACATGTTTCTGCCCTAGCCAGTTTGGCTCTGTGGTTGCAGTGTTAGCCCATGGACTTAAGGATTTAGAACATCATTCTAGTCAAAGGCATTTACCTTGTTTGCAGGCTCAAACTCTGGCTTCAGGTTGAGCTCATGTGGGAGGCAACTGATTGATGTGTCTTTCACATCGATATTTCTCTCATTATATTTCTCTACACCTCCCTTCTATTCTCTCTAAAAATAATAAATAAATAAGTAAAATGGAAAAAATATCCTTAGGTGAGGATTAAAACAACAGCAACATGGTTTTACTATGGGTATATTTAAATATTCAGTATAAAGTCTCTCTCTCTTTTTTTTCCTTTCTCTCTCTCTTTTTCTCTCTTTCTCTCTTTTTCTCGTTCTCTCTGCTTTTGAGAGGGTGAGTTGATATTTTTATAAAAGCAAAAACTTCTTTGGAGCTTTCCTAAGTACTAAAATTCAGTACTCCTTTTTTGAAACCTTTGGATGTTTAACTGTTCAGCCCCATATTTTGCCTCGTGCTCTGTTGCTGCCACCAGAATCAATATAGTTGCTTCACATCTGACTAATGATTTCCAAGGCTGCTTAGTATTGTCCTATACTATGAATTTGTATAACTGTGTTCTAATAATCATTATTATTCTAGGTCATTTGATTCTGGATTATACTGAAACTTTTATTGCCCTCATGATTGGTTATGGCATATCAGTTCATACTTTTGTTACTGTAAGGCCACTTCTAGTTTTTTCTACCTTTGTAAAAGTTTTCTATGTGTTGCAATAAATCAGAGATTGTGTATATAAAACTCCTTGAAATAACTTCATTAATTAAAACCTATTGAATAAAAAACATTGAGTAGGGAGGCAACAAGTATATCTTAGATTTGATTTTTAAAAAGGTATCTATCAGCCTTCTAATGTCCTTAAGCGTTCTATACCCAAAATGCAAAAACTGAATTGGCCAGATATTTTAGAGAATGAATTATATAAAGAGTGTTCATTTCTGAAAGGAGGCATCATATCATATGAAGAGACCCCCAAGAAAAGTCATACTCTATTTCGTATGATGTCAGTTGGACCTAGTGTTATAGCAACATATATTTTTCAAGATCCAACTATGTGAGGATAACTAGAATGGAATTCCTAGAACTAAAATTAAAATAAAACATACAAAATCATAACTGGCACAGTATTTTTGTGCACTGAGAAATATTTGAAAAAGTTGGACAAAACTCCTATTCAAATGGGAGAGTTTCAAAGTAGCATTCTGAATCAAAAAATGGTAATAATGACCAAAGCAATCTTACTTTTTGGAGCAGTATAAAAACTCTGTAGGGAAGGAGAACTAGCCATCCTGTTCAACTTGCACACAAACCCATCTTATGTGGAAACTGCGTGACCAAACAATATTCTGATAAAAAGGCCACTAAACGGATGCTATTCAAGCCCTCGGGCTCTTTTCAGCCTTGACCTTACCGTCCACTGTTGGCTGCACGTGCCCGGGAGCCAGTGAGCACAGGCCCTGTGTGTTCCGCCAGCATTTTGAAGTGGATAAGCTGGACCCGCCTGAGCCTTGGTACACAGCATTCTGCAGAGCTAGTATCAACAGTGGCTGCGGCTGATGGCATTACCCAGTAAATTGTGCTCCACACATCACTCAAGATAAAGTCATTTCTATAAAGAGGAATATATCCTGGAATTGACAGGCCTGATAAATCAAACCCAGGTTTCAAAGCCAGGAGTAGATTCATTGAAGCCATATGAAGCCAAGAGTTAGTTCAGAGAAGCTATATAATCAAATTAAACTTGTTTTCAAATGTTGTACGTATGCCTAAAAGCCCAATTTGGTTGGAGTTTGATAATATTTTAATTAATTTATACACAAAATTATAAGGGTAATAACACTGAAAGTTTAAACAGGTTATAGACTTTGAGATTTTATGCTCTTATCTTTTACTTGGGGGAAAACTAGATAAATTAAACAATTCTGGATTGGAAGGTAAAAAATAACCAGAAGTTTCTCCTTCTGAATTCTAATTTCTACAGAAGAACAACTGTGATTAATACATGGAAGGACCTGTGGTTAAATGGAAATGCACTGGCCAGATGTCCCTCAATGCTGGACTTGTTGCAGCTGTCAGCAGACAGCCTCCAACTCTTTGCTCTTTTTAAAGTTTGCCTAAGCTGTGAGAGCTGCCTCGCGTAAGGGCTAGACTTCCTAAGGCAGTCCACATCAAATGACTAATGATGGTGAGGGGTATAAAGACCTTGTTGGCATTTTGGTCCAACAAGGAATGAGCTGTCTATGTTCCAGAGCTCTGCCTAGGGTTAGTAAGGCTTTGTTGGGACTGTTTTTCTATTCAGCTGCTCCTTCTCTTCCTTTCCACATGATCTAATGGTCATCCTGCATGCCACCCACATTCTTTCTCTGTGTCTGTGTCTGTAAAACCAACTGCAACAGGGAGCATAGAGAAATGATCTCTGCAGGAAAACCCAGCAAACGGCTCAGCCTGCAGAGGGCTTTGATGAGACCAAAAATAAAAAATACAGCCTATGGAATCTATTTCTGCTGGCCCCACTGCCTTGCCAGAGAGAGTTGTGTGTTATTTCATTCTTTTGTAGAGACTTGCCTATGAAATGAAAATTACTGGGAAATGGTTTGTTTGTGAATTCAGTGTGTGTATTATTTTTAATAATCTGCTTTAAGAAGTATTGGAACCTTGGCCAGTGTGGTTCAGTTGGTTGAGCTTAGTCCCATGCAGCAGAAGGTGGCAAGCTCAATTCCCAGTCAGGGCATATGCCTGGGTTTTGGGCTTGATTCCCACGAGGGGGTTTGCAGGAGGGAGCTCTTTCACATTGACGTTTCTCTATCTCTCCCTCTTTCTGCCCCTCTCTACAACAGATTTTAAAAACATATTAAACATTTTATTAGAAAAGCCAGAGGAATAAAAGTCAGGGAAGACCTCCGGTAACTGTCAGGCGCTCTGGAAATTTTCTGTGAATGAGAAGTCACTCCTGTTATTTGGCTCAAGGCGTTCAGAAAGCCATCCAGGATGGGCACGGCTGTATTCTGCACTTAACATGAAGGTGGGTGATTCATGGTAGAACATCTGGAGGCTTTAGCAAAATTTCTCATCTGTTAAAGCCCACCTGTCTACCAAATAGATGGAGTAAAATGATGGCCTTTGTCGTCTAAAAATGCCTAACATTGATGAAATCTAAATAGGAACCACACTAAAATGATTTATAGTAAATGCCATCCCCAAGATTCTTGGTTCCTTAAGCTTTTGTTTTCCTCTTAATAAATGAAATTACTTGAGTGTATTTTTGCCTGTGTTAGCTAAGAAAAACAAACTAAACTTACCTTGTGTTACTCATATGGTGATCAAATTACAGTCCCTGGTTGCAGCTGTAAGGACCTTCTGTTTAATAAAAATGCACGGTCACTCCTAGTGAAATCTCTACAAATACAACAGCTATAAGTGTCTTTGTTCAAAGATAGGCTTAGATCAACAGCAGAGATGAATTCTGTGAACCTGTTCATGGTTTGACTATTCTAATTTGAGAACAAATAGTTTTTCCCTGGTTACTTGAACATAATAGTTTTTGTAAGTGTTTTATGCTATTTTGAGGAATAAATTAAATTTAGTGTTCCCCGTAGCATCTCTTTTTCCTTCTATCTTCTCTGATTTATCAGTTATTTTAGGAATACAAATATGTGTTGTCGGTAGAGGTTGATATCAGATTCTGATTAATCATCTAGGCTTTATCTGCCTCTTCTTCCTACCACATTTTTTTTTCTTCATCTTTTTTGTTTTTCAGTATCAAATCCCACCCAAATGGTCCGCATTACCTTATTTGCTGGTGTGGGTTTTATTACAGAGAAGGGAAGCTATTCTGCCTTTTCTGCTGACATATTCACCTCTTTACTTGAAGAGTTACTGATCTGCTTGAATATGTGATTTTTACTAGCTATGTTCATCCACTAGGGGAACAATAAAAGAGGAAGAACTTGATTGGTTTGACACAGTTTAGAGAAATTGCTGAATGGGCACAACCACAAGTACTAGGAGGTTAGATGGTTAAGAATTCTGGTGAGATAAAGATTGAAATAACAAGTTTTTAAATTTAATTAGATTGGAAAGGAAGTACAGCTTTAGGATTCATATTTGAAAATAGCTAGTATTCTAAAAAGAGGTAAGAGTTTATATATTAATATGTAATTGGATAACCAATAAAGCATTGTAAGCTTTGTTGAGAAATCAGAAAGCATGGTAAAGCACCTAAGAATTATTTAAGCTGTCACCTCCCCTTGGCCTAAAAAGCTAAAAAAAAAAAAAAGGCATGGAGTGGAGAAAAAGAGGAACCCATAGGAAGAGGGAGAAGGAGAGAAGAAAGAGAAAGGATAATGAGAGAGTTTTGCTATTGGAGAAGGCCTTTGAAAATAGAATGCAGCATTTTATAGTGGAGAGAGAGAAGGATATAAATTCCTCACCTTCATTCTTTTCCCACCCTCTTATATCAAACCCAAGGCCATTGGCTGAACCCATTCAAAAACCAGAGTTGCAAGTGATATTGGTTGAGGCAGCATATCAACGCATCTTCTGGGAAACAGAGCAGATTGCAGGAAAGCAGACTGTAAATTTGTGTGGAGTACAGAAAATACCTGTTATAAGGAAGGAATCAATTGATCTGAGATTTTTTTTAAGTGTGAACAAGTTTGAAAGTGATGGTATTTTCTAAAATGTAGAAACAAATAATGAAATAGTTTTAGACAGTGACAAGTTCTAGTGTGCACTCAAGTGAGTGGGCTGATGAAGTGGAGGTGTGACTGTCATTAGGCTTGGTTCTGAGATAGAGCGAACTATCCTAGTTTCTTGGGACTAAGAGTTTCCAGGGATGTAGGACTTCCAGTGCTAAAACCAAGAGAGTCCCAGGCAATCTGGGGCAGTCCCAAGTAAGTCATGACAGTTGGTCAAACTTCTTGAAGGGTAAGTGAATATTAACAGGAACTCTATGTAGAGGAAAAGCAGCCAAGGTACAGAAATAATAGAGCATGTGGAATATTTGCAAGAACAATGACATGCATTTTGGGAGGAATCAAGGATATATTTAATAGAAGGAGTAAACAAAGAGAAAAGTAGGGTCACTGGTTTGTGGAAGAATAAGGAGCTGGAGTTTTTGTTGACCCTATTACAGATCTTGATGTTCCATAACTAGTATTTTGGTTTTCTGGTAGTATTGGTGTAGAATCTAATTGACCAATTTACAGATGACATAGAAATAATACACAGGGACAGAATCTTCCATATGTTAGCACACAACCATATTTTTTCTTTCCTCTTGATTGTGATTTTTGTCATTCTTATTAACTATTCAAACTATCTGAAATTTTTAGATAAAATATCTTAGTGTATATTTGTTTCTGTGGTTATAATCATTTGAGAAACTTAAGTTTTAAATCTATCTCCCTTCTCCCCAATCATCAGATGAACAGTAATCAATAGGACCTAGAGGATTAAAATTCATTTTATTCTCTAATATTTAAATTTGAAAATCACAGGTAGAAAACAAAAGGCAGATAATGCCAGAGATTGTTCTTATATTTGGAAAAAACACAAACATTTAAAAAATATGCCATTTGAATCAATCACATCAAATTAAATTGGAAATGGCTGTAATCATATAAAATATGTTTTTATAAACTGCTATTACAAACTATCTAAAATGATCCATTAATCACTTTTTAAAAACCTTATATTAACATAATTAATACTGTGTAATATTTTTGTTCACGGGATTACTTGGTTGACTACAACATTTAAGAAATTCCAGTTACATTAAAAGTCACTACTTTTGTACATGCTGTGCTGAAAGAAGAGATAATTTGGGGAAGCAGAAAAAGGTGTTCTGGGGTTGTGATGGGATGGATATTCATAAGACTTCAAAGTCCTCACAGGTAGGGAGGCATAGCCCTGTTAAAGCAGCTGCTTCTGGCCAAACATTCTAACCAAAGTTACAATGCTGGGAGCAAATGTGAGACTACTTCTCAGGCTATTTGTGGTTGGGGAAACTAAAAGGAATAGAGGGTACCATGTTAGATTAAGTAAAATATATTCATAGTTTATACAAAAAGACGTCCAGTATTAACTTCTGAAATTAATATAACTTGTCTTACTGGGGAGGAATATGTTCATCAAATTCTCTCCACCTGGAATTTCTCCTAAAATGTAATTTGGGGAAAAGTGGTTGTTGACCATATAATAGTTTATACATAATGAACTTTCAATCAATATATTTTTAAAGTATTAACTTTGAGTGCCTGTGTGTTGTCTTCCTGCTCATCACTGGAGCCAGTTCCTCATATGGCAGAATAACCTGAGCTACATGATACAATGTCAATTCTAGATTTAAATAAACACAGAATCATTCCTGTTTTCAGAAGTGAAGTTTTAACCTTTATGAGTAAGATAAAGTATGTAGGTCATTAAAAAATCTATGTTTTAAAATACTCTCAAGTCTAATTGTGATTTTTAAAATATCACAATTAATGCCCTTTACCCAATTAATCAATTATGTCTTATGGCAATATTCCTTCATGTGTTAATAGGCATGTTAACTTTTACAGAATAGAAGAGCTAGAGAATGTTTCTTTTTTATATTGTTTAAAGTATTAGAAAGAGTAGTACCTATGTCTCCTTTTTCTCCCGCATTGACCTCTCCTGGTCTCCTCCACCCCTGGCATATGCCCTCACCTCCCTAGTGTCTGTGTCCAGTGGTTATGTTTATATGCATGCAGATAAGTCCTTTTGTTGCTCTCTTACTTACCTTTCCCCCCCACCTTTCCTCTGAAGTTTGACAGTCTATTGATGCTTCTTTGTCTCTGTATCTATTTTTGTTCATCAGTTTATGTTGTTCATTACATTCCACAAATGAGTGAGATCATGTGATAATTATCTTTCACTGACTGACTCATTTCCCTTAGCATAGTACTATCCAGTTCCATCCATGATGTTGCAAATGGTAAAAATTCCTTTTTTTTTTTTTACTTTAGCATAGTATTCCATTACGTAGATGTACCACAGTTTTTAACCCACTCATCTGCTGATGGGCACGTAGGCTGTTTCCAAATCTTAGCTATGGTGAATTGTGCTGCTATGAACATAGGGGTGCATGTATCCTTTCTGATTTATGATTCTAGTTTCTTGGTTTATATTCCCAGAAGTGGAATCACTGGGTCAAATGGGAGTTCCTTTTTCAGTTTTTTGAGGAAACACTATACTACTTTCCACAATGGCTGCACTAGTCTGCATTCCCACCAGCAGTGCACAAGGGTTCCTTTTCTCCACATCTTCGTCAGCATTTGTCATTTGAGTTGTTGATAATAGCCATTCTGACAGGTGTTAGATGGTACCTCATTGATGTTTTGATTTGTATCTTTCAGATGATTAGTGACTTTGAGCATGTTTCATATGACTTCTTTCAAAAACTGTCTATTTATGTCCTTTGCCATTTTTTTTATTGGATTGCTTATCTTCCTTTTGTTAAGTTGTATCAATTCCCTTTAATTTTGGAGATTAAATCCTTGTGGGATATAACATTGACAAATATGTTCACCCATACAGTGGGCTCTCTTGTTGTTTTGTTGATGGTTTCTTTTGCTGTGCAGAACCTTTTTATTTTGATGCAATCCCATTTGTTTATTTTATCCTTAGTTTCCATTGCTCTAGGAACTGTATTGGTAAAGGTATTGCTACGACAATTATCTGCTATTTTGCTGCCTCTGGATTCTTCTAAGATTTTTGTGGTTTCCCATCCTACATTTAAGTTCTTTATCCATTTTTTTAGTTTATTTTTGTGTATGGAGTAAGTTGGTGGTCTAATTTTTTACATGTATCTATCCAATTTTCTCAACACCATTTATTGAAGAGACCATCTTGACTCCATTGTATGCTTTTGCCTCCTTTGTCATTAATTGAGCATAATGGCTTGGGTAAATTTCTGGGTTCTCTGTTCTGTTCCATTGGTCTATATGTCTTTTCTTGTGCCAGTACAAGGCAGTTTTGAGAACAGCTGCTTTGTAGTATACTTTGATATCTTGTATTGTGATCCCTCCAACTTTGTTCTTCTTTCTCAAGATTGCTACAGCTATTTAGGATCTTTTTTAAAATTCCAGATGAATTTTTATAGAGTTTGTTTTAGGTCTGTGAAATATGCTGTTGGTATTTTAATGGGGATTGCATTGAATCTGTATATTGCTTTGTGTAGTATGGACATTTTAATGATGTTGATTCCATGAACACTATATTCTTCCATTTGTTTATATCTTCCTCTATGTCTCTCTCTCTTTTTAGAAATATTTTGTTGATTTTTTCACAGAGAGGAAGGGAGAGGGATAGAAAGTCAGAAACATCGGTAAGAGAGACATCCATCAGCTGCCTAGGGATGTGCCCGCAACCAGGGTACAATGCCCTTGACCAGAATCGAACTCGGGACCTTTCAGTCTCAGGCCAATGCTCTATCCACTGAGCCAAACCAGTTTCGGCTCCTCCATCTCTTTTCTCAGCATTCTATAATTTTCTGAGTACAGGCCCTTTACCTCCTTGGTTAAGTTTATTCATAGGTATCTTAATTTTTTTGTTGCATTGGTAGATGGGATTATTTTTTTTTAGTTCCTCTTTCTGTGAGTTTTTTATTGGTGTATAAAAAAGCCATAGATTTCTGGGTTTTCATTTTGTATCCTGCAACATTGCTGAATTTATTTATTAATTCTAGTTGGTTTTTGATGCAGTCTTTAGAGTTTTGTATTACAATATGATGCCATCTGCGAACAATGACAGTTTTACTTCTTTTGCAATTTCGATGCCTTTATTTCTTCTTCTTGTCTGATCACTATGTCAAACAGGAGTGGTGAGAGTGGGCAACCCTGTCTTGAGAATGTTCCTATATAATAGGACATTATAATACTTTGCTATAAGTATTTGACTAGGTTATTATGTCCACCATAATAAAGAACTCTGGAACACTGTATATGGACCAGTAAGTAGGAGTTACAAGGAGGTGCCATCATCCCCATGGAATGCCCATAAACCATTTTGCC
Source organism: Antrozous pallidus (assembly GCA_027563665.1). Taxonomy (NCBI): domain Eukaryota; kingdom Metazoa; phylum Chordata; class Mammalia; order Chiroptera; family Vespertilionidae; genus Antrozous; species Antrozous pallidus. Next base: position 95,650,105 of record CM050511.1, on the reverse strand, counting down.
TTGTGTATTCATGTTGAAATGTTTGACCCCCTTGTGAGTTTTGAAATTGTCAAGAATGCATTGACAAATCACAGTGAGACAAACTTGGACTTAAGTCTGAGACAGATCTAGCCGGTGGGTAGCAGCTGGTGAAGCTGGTCAGCAAGTCAGAAGGGCATATTCTCCAGTGCCCTTCTCAAAAGTGGCTAAAAGGATGATAAGAAGGAAAAGAATTACCCAGAAGGTGTCAATGACCTTTTGGCAAATAGTTTTTGTCCCTCTGTTCCATCCACTGTCTTCCCTCAAAGGAATTGTTCAAGATTAATGTTTACTAAACTGTAGGAAAAAAATGTTATATACTCTTCTCAGGATATTGGTTGCTTACTTTGATTATATTTACATATTCACAACTAAGAGAGATTCTAGATATTTTTTTAAATAGTCACAAAAATCAGTCTGTGAAAGAGTTGCATTTTTACCTATCTATAGTCATAGATGTTCTTCAATTGGCAATTCTCATGTAGCTGTAAAATTCCATGTGACAAGGTCAAGTTAGAATCAACTTGTTTCTTTTCTTGTATTGGAAAGTAAAAATACATTTCTTTCTCCTGCCTCAGCTCTTTTTTTAATCACTTCTTCAGAGCTAGCAGTTTCACATCACACCTAATATCATAGAAGACATACCTGTTATTAAAACGTGTGAACCAATGTTTACCTAGAATTTTCTGACTTGTTGATTCTTTTTATCTCTTTCAGAATGTAGTAAGTTTTCAGTTATAGTACTGAACAGATTGGAGGATTGAGCCTCAGTTCATAAAATCGAGTCTTTCTATATTATTTTAAATATTATACTACAATTGTCAAAAGTGCACTTTGTTGATTTCTTTCATTAGGAAGTTTAAGGGATTTAACATGACTGACTTCAGAGGAAAGATTTTTTTTGTTGTTTTGCTTTAAAAAATATTCTGAAGCTTATATATCCATATGAGGGAGGTAATTGCAAAAAGTGTAATGCTGGATAAAAAAGTATCAACTTTGCTTTGTAAGAGGAAAATGAGAATTGCCTTGAATCATTTGAAATGTTGATATGCGTTTGAGGGACTTGGTTTTTCCTTTAACATTAGGTGTCAGAATTAAGTTAAATTAATTGGATATTTTTGAGAGGCAAATGTAATTGAATCAATCATGGGCTTAAATATACTCTGAATGATGAGAAATTGCAGATATTATGGCTTCATATATTGTATAGGAAGTTGTATAATATACATAGTAAGATATTTTCCAAGTTCAAAACTCTAAAATTCATAATTTGGGGAAGATGTAAATTTAATCCCATAACGTGAGCTTTACTCAGATCTTTTTTAAAAACTCTTTTTTATTGGAATAGATTCCAGAACCCATTTCTTTCTTCCTTGAGAAAAATATTTATAGTTATAAAATTATTTCTTGATTTGAGTTCTTTTCTTTCTTTACATACCTTTAAACTGTTTTTCACCTTACTTCTTGCCTCTCCACTTATGATACACATGGATTCATAGTTCTTAGCAGGTGTCAAAGGCAAGTCTTGATTATCATACCATTTTTATGCTGGTGCTGGCTTTAATATCTTTGGAAAGGAGAGGCTATAATGTAGACCGAGACTAGAATTGAAAGCCTTCTACGAAGTATATTAGAGTAATTATGGCTCTTGCTTATTTATGTTATGTAACAGTAAGACTTAGCATCAAAAAGCCAATCATGGAAGTATTATACTTGAAATTTTAGGATTATTATTATCTCTATTTTTATGGATAAATAAATGAAAATAATTGTATTCTTAATAATTCAAAAATCCGGTTTACGGCCGTACCACACCGAACGCACCTGATCTCATCTGATCTCGGAAGATAAGCAGGGTCAGACCTGGTGAGTACTTGGATGGGAGATCGCCTGGGAATACAGGTGCTATAGGCTTAAAATAATAATAATAATAATTCAAAAATTCAGAAAGTAATAGAAAGTATTGTTATGAGAAAGCTTACAACCATTTACAAAGTTAAATTACTTCCGTATATTGTCTTTTTGTTCATAGAAAGTTCTTAAAATGCCAATATGAACTCTGAAAGAAATAGTACCTAAGGCAATATCCCCTCAAAACTCACATATACTTCACACACACACACACACACACACACACACACACACACACACTAGAGGACCAGTGCATGAAATTCATGCACAGGAGGCGGGGGGGTATCCCTCAGCCCAGCCTGCACACTCTCCAATCTGGGATCCCTTGAGGGATGTCCAAGTGCCCGTTTAGGTCTGACCCCAGGGATTGGACCTAAATGGGCAGTCAGACATCCTACTCACAATCCAGGACTGCTGGCTCCAAACTGCTCACCTGCCTGCCTCCCTGATTGCCCCTGACTGCCAGCCTGATCACCTGCTAACCACTACCCTGCCAGCCTAATTGCTGTCTAATTGCTCCTCTGCCAGCCTGTTTGCCCCAAACTTCCTTTCTCTGCTGGCCTGGTCACCCCTAACTGCCCTCACCTGTTGGCCTGATTTGCCCACAACTGCCCTCCCTTGCATGCCTGGAACCTCCCAATGGCCCTCCCCTGCTGGCCATGTTGTGGTGGCCATCTTGTGTCCACAGGGGGGTGCAGGATCTTTGACGGAATGGGGGCAGCCCTCATGTGTTGGAGTGGTGGTCAATCTGCAAATTACTCTTTTATTAGATAGGATAGTGGCCTCGTGCATGGATGGGGGCCAGCTGATTTGCCCTGAAGAGTGTCCCGGGTCAGGGTGGTGTTCCCTTGGGGTGTGGGGCAGCCTGGGCAAGAGGTCTATGGTGGTTTGCAGGCTGGCCATGTCCCCCAGTGACCCAAGTAGAGGCCCTGGGATCTGGGATTAATTTATGTTCTGCAATTGAAACTGTAGCCTAGAGCGGAGCCAAGCCTTCTGCTGGCTCCGTGGCGACAGCCATTTCTGTTTGGGATATTTACCTTCTATAATTGAAACTTTGTAGCCTAGAGTGGAGGCCTAGGTACTAGGACTGCAGAAGCTTGGATTCCTTCATCACCCAGGCAACCCTAGCCTCTGCTCTCTCCAGCTTTGTGGCTGCCGCCATATCTGTTGGGATATATCTTCTATAATTTAAATTTTGTGACATTGATTGGAGGCCTAGGCCAGCAAGGGCAGGTGTAAAGCTTGGCTTCCTCCATTGCTGGGGAAACCCAAGCCTCCCTCCTGCTCTCAGTGGTGGCAGCCATCTTGGTTAGGGTTTATTTGCATAGTTTGCTCCTGATTGGCTGATGGGCATGGCTGTGAGCTTGTTTGGAAGCATAGTCAATTTGCATATTACTCTTTTATCATATATAAATATATATATGAAATGTAGGAGAGAGCCGTAATCTCATGGATTAGGCCACCCTATATGGATAGAGCAAGAGTAGGGTAGAGTCAGAGGCAGGGAATGGGGAGATGGGGCAAGACTCAATAAATTCTCCTAGGAATTATACATGAATTAATAAATTATGTTAAGTCCCAGACAGTGTTGTTCAATGGTTGAGCATTGACCCAGGAAGTCACTGTTCAATTCCCAGTCAGGGCACATGCCTGGGTTGTGGGATTGATCACCAGTAGGGAGTGTGCAGGAGGCAGCTGATAATGATTCTCTCTCATCATTGGTGTTTCTATCTCTCTCCTTTTCCCTTCCTCTTTCTGAAATCAATAAAGCAATTATTTAAAAAATAAACGAATAATGTTAAGGACAATGATGATTATCTTAAAACTGTACCTGAGCTTTGAATGATACATAAAATTAAAGCTAACTCTAATGAATATTTGAAGTCTATAGCAGTTTCTACTAAAAAAAAAGCTCAGTGCTACCTCATCAACTACCTTTGGCAATATTAGTTCTACATGAGCAATTTGATTTTTCTGTGACCTGGAATTTTGGCAGAAGTTCTGGCTGGAAGGCTGAGTTAGGAAAAGCAAAAGGTAAGCAATTTTTAAAATTCATTTTATTGCAGCTGAATGTAGGTTGTGTTCACATCCCAATGTTTTTTAAATTTTCAAGCTTACCATACTTATCCCCTAATTGCTTTTTTAATATTAATTTTTATTTTTCTGTAGTGTGAACACTTAACAGGAAATCTACCCTCTTAACAGACCTTTGAATCTTGATAACACTAGGTATAAATCTGTGCAGTAAATATTTAGATCTTATTCATGTTGCATAAGGAAAATGTTATACCCATTGCTTAGCAACTTTTTATTTCTCTCTTTCTCCCTGGTAACCACAGTTCTAATGTCTGCTTCTGTGCTTTGACTATTTTAGATACCACATATAATGGTATCTACTAGTAAATCATGCAGTATTTGTCCTGCTATGACTAGCTTATTTCACTGTGTATAATGTCCTCAAGGTTCATGTATATTGTTGCATATTGCAGATTTCCTTCTTTTGGAAATATGAATAATATTCCACTGTTGAATATATCACATTGTCTTTATTCATTCACCCATTGATGAACCATTAGGTTGTTTCCACATCTTGGCTATTGTGAATAGTGCTGCAATGAACATGGTGTGCAGATATCTTTTTGTGATTCTTATTACAATTTCTTTGGATAAATACTCAGAAGTAAAATTGCTGGATCATTTGTTTTTATTGTTTGTTTTATGAAGGAACCTTTATACTGCTTTTCATAGTGGCTGTATCATTTTGCATTTTCATCAACAATGTCCAGGGCTTCTAATTTCTTCACATACTTGTTATGTTATCTCATTGTGGTTTTATTTGCATTTCCCTAATAATTAGTGACATTGAGTATCTTTTCATATTTCTGCTGGCCATTTGTATGTCTTGGTTAAATAAATGTTGGCTATCACTGGGGAACTGGTAACCTGGTAATAGCTGGCAGTTGCTCCCAACATACTCATAATGGTTTTTCACCAAATGCTATTTTCTATTAATATCACCTTCTAATTTGCCCCTACCCAGTCTTGAATGTTTAAAAAATAAGATTCTTAGTTGAGTATTTATGTTAGTCTCATTTAACATTGGTTAAGTTCGAATATATATGCAATTAATGTGCATGTATAATATATATATACATTAGGTACCTGTTTTAAATGCCTTAATTTCAAGAAAAAAATAACATATGTCCAAAATAATAAAAGTTAATAATTATACATTTGATCCATTCTATAACTTCTAAATATACTTCTTTCTATGAGTATTATAGAACTACACACATTAATAGCACAAGTGGCAGTGATACTAATGTGGTACATTTTAAATTATGCCTTCAATCTGTATATATCCATTTCTACTGACAGACAAAAGCTAAAAAACAAAAAGTGAGAAAGCCTATGTCCCAGAAAGTTATTTTCTTGTCAAGATATGTTGCCTTATATATTGATGCTAATGATATTAAATAACAAGTTGTATTTTTAATTTTCAACTGGGGAGACATTTTCTACTGCATTTCTGTAAGCTATAAGAAACTCTGAAAAGAAATTTGTGTGTGGGTTTAAAATTGCTTAGTTGTTTAGAAGTACAAGAATAGTGATTTTCATAAAAAAAGGATTAAGAATTAATCTTCTCCTTTGTGTCCTCACTATTTGATCCTTTGAAATAAGTACATAATTAGGGAGATTCTTATCCCCAGGAAGCAAACTGATTACCACATTAACTACAGGATGATTTTCCCTGTCATTGATGTTCTCATCTTCTATATATATAAAAGCCTAATATGCAAAGTGTCCCCTCAGGAGTTTGACTTACCAGGAGTTCAATCGCTATTATGTGTGCTGACCACCAGGGAGTGGCACAGAATGAAGGAAGGCCCTGTCTGGCAGCCGACAGCTGGGGAAGGGAGGCTCCAGCTCGCAGCTGGTAGCTGCTAGGGACCCTACTGTGCATGAATTTAGTGCACTGGGCTTCTAGTTTGTAATGATATGGGTAAGAACAGTGGCTCTGAATCTAGAGTGCATGGGTTTGGACCCAACTCTTCCCATCTGTTAGCTGAGTGCTGATTGATACATCAGGGTGCCTCTATCTGTTCTGATTGTTAGTGCATGTCTTGCTATTATATATTTTGGATATTAACTCTGATCAGCTGCATGACCTTGAATGCTTTACTTAATTCATCTGTGTCTCAGTTTCCTCAAATAATGGATAAAATTGATATCTCATTGGACTGACGTGGCAATTAAATTTATAAATACCTGGACAGAATTTCCAAAGCTTTTGTCACCCTAGCCCAGTGGTCGGCAAACTGCGGCTCATGAGCCACATGCAGCTTTTTGGCCCCTTGAGTGTGGCTCTTTCACAAAATACCACAACCTGGGTGTGTTTATTTTGAAGAAGTGGCATTAGAAGAAGTGTAAGTTTAAAAAATTTGGCTCTCAAAAGAAATTTCTATTGTAATTATTGTACTGTTGATATTTGGCTCTGTTGACTTACGAGTTTGCCAACCACTGCCCTAGCCGCTTTGGCTCAGTGGAAAAAGTGTTGGTCCTCAGACTGAAGGATCATGTTTCAATTCTGGTTTGGGTGGACAATCTATGAGCCTCTTTATTTATCTTCCTCTTTCTAATCTCTCTAAAAATCAATGGGAAAAATATATCCTTGGGTGAGTATTAACAACAAACAAGTTTTTGTCACAGAATAAGTGCTTAATATATGCTACTTACCATTCTTTAAAAAAAATTTCCCTCTGAGTCTTTCTGACCTATGTCTCTGCTTCTCTTTCTCTGTGTTCTTCCTTTATATGCTCTAAGAAAAAGCATGTGTAAAGGAGAAAAGAGTATAAAGGAGAAAAAGTGAAGGTACGGATATTACTAGGAGGTTGTTTTGATTGTTCAAGAGGCAACAAAGAAGAGTTTTCTTCAAGTTAGTAGCTGAGAGATTAGAAAGCAAGGACTAATGATAATAAAAGACATTTATTGAGCATTTACAACGTGCCAAGTGCTATTTTAAATGGTTTCTTAAATTTACTATTTTCTTAAATTTGTTCTCTCACCAATTTTTTCTTAAATTTAAACAATTTAAGGACACTAGAATTTACTAAGTTTAAATAATTTAACATTTAATCAGTGACAGACTTGGAATTTTAATCCAGGTAGCTCAGACACCCAAACCTATGCCCTTAGCTACTATTTATTGCTTCTCTACAGGGAAAATATATATTCTTCTCTATAGGGAAAATATATATTCAGGCATTGAACCAGAAAGAATCAAAACGGTCTAGTCAATATTGCATTAGTTATTTGAAAAAGCTGTCAGAAGATTATATTTAATTTTTTGGCTTATTATTTCAGTAGCCCGAATGAAGGTTTTCATCAAAAGCAGCTTCCTTTTTGATCTCTAACAGGCATAGGAGTCTTATCAACAACAAAACACTGGGCAATAATAAAGCAGGAGTCATTAGGCTTATCTCTGTAGACAGCCTCAACCACTAGCTATCTGGAGTTGTCTCCTACTATTTTATCTGGGCACAAGATGGTAAATGGCAAAACTTCCCTTTCAAAATAACTCTGTTTCTATAATTATTTTATATCCTTGCTGTTCCTGGTCACCAGTATCGAGGAAATAAAATTTTGCTTCTTTTGTTCTGAGGAAGAAGCGATGACAGATTCCTTTTATAAATAATTCACTTCTTTGAACAAAAGAAATGTCACTCCTTAACATAATTTACAGAAACTCTTACTATTTATTTCCCTGAATTCAGACTGTAGTTAAATCAGTCATGGTATCCACACACCAGGGACTGATGATAAACCTGAATTTTGGTCGATCAAATTTTTCTTGATTATAAATATTGGAAAGAGTACGAGACTGGGAAATAAATATCTCTAAATAGATTTCTATTTTATAGGCACCACGTAACATACTATACTCAAAGGTTTACCATATTTTCCGGTGTATAAAATGACTGGAACTGGATGATAGGAGGAAGATATCAAACAACAGAGAGAGAGCAAGTGCCGGGCAAGTCCCCGGAGAGTTAACAATGCCCATCATAACTGCAAGCTATGGTATTTTTACACCCAGCGTATAAGACAACCCCTGACTTTTGAGAACATTTTCCTGGGTTAAAAAGTCATCTTATACACTGGAAAATATGGTAAGTAGAAAACAACAAAAAAAAGGAGTTACATGTTCAAGCACAGGCATTGCACATATATAAAAATACAAATGTCCATATAAAAGGTATTGTTTAATTACATCTGTGAGCAGAATAAGCTCAGCAGTCTATTAGATTTTATAAAATGTCAAGGTCTTATAAAGGAATTCTCTTCTTAATTATCAACTCCTTTCAATGCAGTGTCTGTTTCTCTTTTCACTAAACTTTGGTAAATTTCCACACATGCTAAATATAAAAGACTCATTTTCAACGGTATCCATTATTCAGTCATGTCTGGTAATAAATTATATTTTTTACTAGGGGCCTGGTGCATGAAATTTGTGCACTTGGAGGGGGTGGTGTCCCTTAGCCTCGCCTGTGCCCTCTTGCAGTTTGGAAGCCCTCAGGGGATGTCCAAATGACTGCTTAGGGACCCAGGCCTGCTGCTAAGTGCTTCTGGCTGAGTGGTGTTCCCTGTGTCGGAACACACTGACCACCAGGGGGCAGCTCCTGGGTTGGGTGTCTGCCCCCTGGTGGTCAGTGAATATCACAGCAACCAGTTGTTCCTCTGTTTGGTCAATTTACATATTAGCCTTTTATTATCCTATCTACTAAAAGAGTAATATGCAAATTGACCATCACTCCAAGATACAAGATGGCCACCTCCATGTGGTCAAAGATGGCTGCCCCCATGTGGACACAAGATGGCCACCACAAGATGGCTAGCAGGGGAGGGCAGTTTTGGGTAGTTTGGGGTGACCAGGCTGGCAGAGGAGGACAGTTGGGAGGGACTAAGCCTGCAGTGGAGGGCAGTTGGGGGAGAACCAGGCCTGCAATGGAGGACAGTTGCAGGGGACCAGGATAGCAGGGGAGGGCAGTTGTGGGGGACAAGGCCTGTGGGAAAGAACAATTGGGGGAGGGAGACCCAGGCCTGCATGGGAGAACAGTTGGGGCGGGGGGAAGCAGCCCTGGAAGGAAGAGCAGTTGTGGGCAATCAGGCCAGCAGGGAGGGCAGTTAGGGGTGACTGGGCCAGCAAGGGAGGACAGTTGTGGGGGGACCAGGCCTGCAAGGGTGGACAGAGTTGGGAGAGGGACCCAGGCCTCAAGGGGAGGACAGTTGGGGGGGACCAGGTCTTCAGGGGAGGGCAGTTGAGAGGGCAGACCTGAAGCGGAGGGCAGTTAGGGGTGACCAAGCCAGCAGGGGAGGGCAGCTGGGGCAACCAGGCCTGCAGAGGAGGACAGTTAGGGGCAATTGAGCTCACCAGGGAGCAGCTAGGCATTGATCAGACTAGTGGTATGGTTAGGGGATGATCAGACTGGCAGGCAGAAATGGTTAGAAGCAATCAAGCAAAGGCAGGTGAGCAGTTGGGATCCAGCAGTCCTGGATTGTGAGAGGGGATGTCCAACTGCCCATTTAGGCCTGATCCCACTGGTCCTAGATTAGAGAGGGTACAGGCTGGGCTGAGGAACACTCCCCCCTACCCGTGCACAGATTTCATGCCCTGGGCTTCTAGTATAGGATAACTTTCATTCCATAAATATGTATCCAGCTATGTGCACTCTTTTAGTCATTGTAAATAAATAAAGCACAGAGAAGAAAAAAAAAAGTCCCTCTGCCTATGGATGTTACATTCTAATGGAGAAAAGTAAGCAATAAATAAGCAAACAAGTATATGTTATGATGATAATGGCTATGACAGGCAATGAAGTCAGGCAAGAGTGATATCTTTCAGGGTGCTATTGTATATCAGAGGCCTATTGTTAAGAAAGTTTTCCTTAAGAAAATCCTTCATATATCCATGAATTAACAACCATTTTTGTATAAGGCATCATTCTTCTCAAAGGAAGATACAAAATGGGCAAAATATATTATATCTCTAATGCAGGACTGAAATAGAGATATTGTTCCTGGGAGGAATAAGCCATCCATATCTATAATACTCTATAATAATAAAAGCATAATATGCTAATTAGTCCAGACGTCCTTCTGGATGACCTTCCAGATGAAACCTGTGCTGCGAGGGAAGCCCAGGTCCTTGGTACCTGCTGGCGGCCAGAGGGAAGCCCTGGTCCTGGGTACCAGAGGAAAGCCAGTGCTGGCAGCCAGAGGAAGGAAGGCCTACTCTTGCAAGAATTTCATGCATTAGAACTCTAGTATATATATAAAGCCCAGTGACCAGTACAGCTGAACGACCAGAATGGTCAGAATGACTGGTTGCTATGACGTGCACTGACCACCAGGGGCATGTGTTCAATGCAGAAGATGCCCCCTGGTGGTCAGTGTGCTCCCACAGCAGAGCACAGTTTAACCAGAAGCTGGGCTCACAGTGGAGGGAGCCTCTCCCAACTCTGCAGCAGCGCTAAGGAGTGAAGAGCCAAGTGGTTAAGAGCAAGCGGGTAGGTGAGAAGAAGTGAGCAGGCAGGCAGTTTGGAGTGAGCAGGTGGGCAGTTGGGCGTGAGGGGTCCTGGATTGCAAGAGGGCGAAGTCTAGTCCTCCCCACCCTGCATGAATTTTGTGCAGTGGGCCTCTAGTATTCTATACTCAAGTGGCTAGAATGTCTATGTACATTCTATGCTTCATAGCTCATAGTGTGGCAGGTTATTATGAGACTTTTTAACCTTCTCTGGTTTCTGTTGAATTAATTAGGAGCATGGGCAAAAGCTACACATGACATGTGCATGCTCAAAGAAATGTAGAGTGGCAGGACTGGTAATACATGTTTCTTGGTGAAGTTGGGCTATATGTTTTGCTCTAAAAGAAAATCTGATTTTCCTGCTGCTTCTCATTTTGGAAGAGGGTAGAGATCTAACACTCTGAGTTTAATAATCTGGGTTTCAGTCCTGATGGAATGAAAATTTACTCTTCCCTGATGTCTCTTCACATATCAACATTGAGTTTAACTGGAGGCCTTGCCACTCATAACCTCGGAGCCCGGAGAGCTGATCCATAGGCTCCCTGAGGAACTGCAGCTGTGCTTATCCAGGAACTGTTCTCCTCCTTCACCGACTTCCATAAGACATTGAGTTTCTGAAGTTTTCTTCCAAAATTTGTCAGTATGTTGAGTAAACTTAAGTCTCCAAATTAAATGTTCCAAATGTTTTATCCCAAAGTGAAGTTACTGGATGGTGGACTGGACACTGGGAAACATGACTGAAATAATTCTCGTTCTGTCTGCATTTCAGAATGAGTCAAGTTATTTTAATAAGATTAATGTAATCACTAGTAAGATGATGAAGTAAGACAAGATGGTTTCTAATCCCTCACAAATCTGTGATTCTGTAATGAAGATTATATTTTCATTTTTTGGCTTATTGTTTCAGTGCAGCATTGAATAAATTTACTAAAGGAAATAACTCAATTTCTATGTGTCTATATACAATAACTTCATGGCTTTTTATTGAAAATATCTCTTTATTCTAGATTTCTATCTACCTTATTGTATCTATTTCTTAGAACTTGTAAGGACACAGAGCAAAAGATTGTTAATAGGTATAAAATTGGCCCTGGGAAGAAAAACACCTTTATAATACATTATATATACAGAGGTCATATCAAATGTCATTTATATAGCTATACTGGAAAAATGATCATATAGTACAATTAGCACGATATCATGTTCATTCTGCATGCATTTCGGAAATGTCATCCTCTTAATAGCCCCTAATAAAAAAGCTATTGGGCTTGTGTGAATCACTTGAGTGGTGTAATAAGATATTTATTATTCATCAATAAACACATAAGAGTGTTTATTGATGAATAGTAAGGCAATAAGAGTGTCTGTTAAATACAGTTTACACGCATAGAAATAATTCTTTTCAGAATGAATAAGAAATGCTATTTCAATAAAAAAATTCTCAAGATTTTTTTTTAATCATAAAGTACTTTGGCAAGTGCCCAGAATTAACATACTACTTCAAAGGCTTTGCCATTATGTTAATTTAGGGAAAATGCAAATCAATGTAAAAGCAATTCCTGAATCTGAGTTTAACTGTGTGTGAAATTCTATTTAGAAAATTGGTGTTATTTAGCAACTCCTTCCATGGCACAGAGTGGAGACTTCAGAACTGAAGTTTCCCTTCTTTAAGGCAAGTGAGAGTAGAAAGGTCTATATACTGTGTCTTCGCTGGTAAATATCTATAAAATGTTACAGAGGCACAACATGAAAAAATTTAAAGAGTAAACTGTAATTCTAAATGGAATTAGAGTTGTTCTAGGTCAAGATTTCCCAGCTTTGGCACTGTTGTCATTTGGGCCACAAAACTCTTTGTTGTAGGGGTTGTCTTATGTACTGTAGGGTGTTTAGCAGCATCTCTGCCCTCTGCTCACTGGATACCAACATCCTTCCCATTGTGACAACCACAAATGTCTCAGACAAGATCAAATGTGTCCCAAGGGCAAAATTTCCCCTCCTGCCCCCCCTCCACTGAAGGCTCTTCTTCAGGCAGAGCAGTGATTTGGATGCTGCTGGTGAGAAGGTGGGGATGGTTCTGGTAGGGGACCCATTGTGTTAGGACATACTTGGAATAGATGTATGAGCTCTTTATATATTTTGGATATTAATGCCTTTTCAGATATATGATTTGAAAATATTTTCTCTCAGGGATGACCAACAGTCTTATGTGCATAGAAGAAGGTTAGACTTGTTGGTATTTCTGTAAAGGTGCCAGGAAGCTGGGGCTGAGCCTTGATGGCTGTACAGCCTTCTGCAGGATCTTTATTCCTGTTTGCCAGTGATTGCGGGTCTGGGCTCTGCCTCTCCAGTTCCCCTGTGATTGTCATTGTTGATCTGGGCTCTGCCTGTCAAGTTAACTCTGTGATCACCATCGCTGGTCTCAAGCTCTGCCTGTCGGTTCACCCTGTGATCGTGAACACAATCGCAGGTCTTGGCTCTGCCTGTCCAGTTTGCTCCATGATTATGATGGCAGGTCTGGGCTCTGCCTGTCCAGTTCATCCCACCCCATGATCAGGATGGCGGGGCTGTGCCTGTCCAGATAGCTCCGTAATCATGAATGCAATCACGGGTCTCAGCTCTGCCTGTCCAGTTTGCCCTGTGATTGTGATCTTGTGGGTCTTGGCTCTGTCTGTCCTGTTTTCCCATCTCCATGATTGCCATGGCGGGTCTGTGGTCGGCCTGGCCTCTTCCTGGGGTGATGGGTAGCTTGGATCCTGCCAGGGACTTAGGGTGCTGCCAACCACCACCAGCTCATATACCCTTGAATCCCCTTGGAGGCATAGGGCACTGCACCCCCCATGCATATGCAAATATGCCAACATCTTTGCTGGGTTAATTTGCATATCACTCCTGATTGGCTGTGGGTGTAGCAAAGGTAGGCTCAATTAGCATATTAGTATTTTATTAGATAGGATTATTTGCTCTCTTTTCACCCACCCTCCCCTGCCTTCCCTCTGAGGCTATCATATTCTATTTTTTATTATTTTTATTGATTTCAGAGGGGAAAGGAGAGGGAGAGAGAGATAGAGATAAAAACAACAATGATGAGAGATAATCATTAATTGGCTGCCTCCTGCATGCCCCCTACTGGGCATGGAGCACACAACCCTGGACATGTGCCCTAACCGTGACTTCCTTGTTTATAGGCCCACAGCTCAACGACTGAGCCAAGCTGGCAGGGCAGCATATTCTGTTGCTTGCAAAGTCAGCCCTGTGCAGTGTGGGAGAGGACTAACAAAGGTGAGATATCAGGAGGCAGGCATCACTGAGGACCTGGCAGCTGGCTACCACAGTTTCTCAATCGTTTCTGTTGTTTTGTTTTCTCTTATCAGTCCCATTTTCTACCTCTTTATATATCTATCAATGTTCAATTGTGTGATGGGCTTTATGTTTAAAGAGACATTGTGTTGAAGCTTTAAATTACATTAAATCACAAGGCTTAGCTTTGTAGGTAAGTAAGATGAGGAGCTCATTACTAGGTGTACTGGTTAATAATGTGGATTTTGTAATCAAAGAAAACACAATAATTTCAAGAGAATCATCAAAAGTGCTTTATTCAAAGTAATGTCCACTGCTAGAGACACATTTCCCTCATCTTTCAGGTAATTTGTAGATACTGTCCCAATAGAACTTTTTTTTGTTTTGAGGCAAATCATTCAGAGACCCAATTTTCCTCTTCATACATTTTGAAGTGCTGCTCAGAAAGTGTGTGTGCCATTGAACAAGTGATAATCTAAAGGAGCAAGGTCTGGTGAACACAGCGGGTGGGTTAATACTTCCCAGGCAAGATCTTTTAATGTGTCTTTAACTGGTTTTGAAGTGTGTGATGGTGTGTTATCATGAAGCAAAATTACTTTGCTGTGTCTTCTGGAACATTCTGGTCATTTCATAATCAAAGCGTGGTTCAAATTGAATATTTGTTGTCAGTAGCGATCAGTATTAATGATTTTGATACCAAATTTTTGGACTGGAACCCAGATTCTTTGTCTGCTGGAATCAAAGAATGAATCCACAGACAAAAAAGTGGTATAGCAAAGATGGAGATTTATTGAAGGACAAGTACGGACTCCCATGTGGGAGGAGGGAGAGTCCCACTGGATTTTTTCTCCCCATAGCTTATATAGGCTGCAGATCCTGGTGCCTTGATATCCCCTCTGATTGGTCAATATTATCCTAGACTGGTTACCATAGTAACTCTTGGGCTCAAAGATTGAACCTCACAAGGTCCCCTTTCCGTTTTTATCATTTCCCTCTACCCTTTGGGCTTTCTTCTTCTCCTTCTGAATGAAGGGCTTCCTTCTCTTTATTTTGTAAATAATAGACCTTTCTTGTCTACTTCCAGTTCCCTTGTCTTAAGGAGCTATACCTGTTGCTGCCTCCTTGTCTTACGGAGATGTAACTGAACCTGGCTTCCTGTGTTATGGAGATGTGCCTTCTCTCAGTCTGAAGCCCGTGCTTCTCCGTGGACCTCAGTTCTAAAACATTCCTACGTCTACCTATATTCCCTTAAAATTTCTGCTTCAGCCGAGACTGGTTTGGCTCAGTGGATAGAGCGTCGGACTGCGGACTGAAGGGTCCTGGGTTCGATTCCGGCAAGGGCATGTACCTTGGCTGCGGGCACATCCCCAGTAGGGGGCGTGCAAGAGGCAGCTGATCGATGTTTCTGACTTTCTATCCCTTTCTGTTCCTCTCTGTGAAAAATCAATAAAATATATATTAAAAAAAAAATTTCTGCTTCAGCTTCACCTGGTTTTAGAAGCTCATAATACACCACACCTTCCTGATCCCACCAATGCAGAGCATTGTCTTTCTTCTTAAGCAATTTGGCTTTGCAGTCAATGTTGATGGTTGACTTGGATCAACCCATAATTTTGTGCATTTGAGATTCTCAAAATAAATCCACTTTTCATCGCCAGTCACAATTCAATGCAAAAAGACTTTTTTTCATGCCATTGAAGCAATATTTTACTGATGACTTTGGTTTTCCATTTGTCTTTCGTTCAGTTGATGTGGCACCCATTTTCCTTCCTTTAAAGCCTTTCCCATTGCTTGTAACCGATCAGAAATTGGAAATTGTTTTCTGAGCAACATTTAATCTTTCCGTAAATTGTTTTTGAGTTTTACACCCATCTTCATCTAACAATGCTTGTAATTGTTGGTCTTCAAACTTTTTTGGTTAACCTGGATGTTTTTTTGTCTTTCACATCGAAATGATCACTTTTAAAGTGTTCAAACCAGCATTCACAAGTATCTTGAGATGGAGCATATTCACCATAAGTTTCCCAAAGTATACAATAACTTTCAGCAACACTTTTCTTCAAAAATAATGAATTAAAACTTCCGGCAAATGCTCTTTAGTTGGCACGAACTTTGACATTTTTAAGCGTAAAAATATCTATGATGTTGACACCTTCAGAAAACTTGACATAAGATGTTTTGAAGCTTGTGGTCAATATAACAAAATAGCATACATATCAAATCACATATATATCAATATATGTGTAATTCCATCTATTGAAAAAAATCCGCATTATTGACCGGTGCACCCAGTACCTTGCTCTCATTTGCATCTGGGTTGAATCAGGGCTGGATTGAAGATTTGTCAAGACTGTCTACCTTTGAATTTTCTTTTCTCTAATGTGTCCGTCTAGGCGTTGGAGCCTGATGAGTCACTATTTCCTCCCTGAGAGACAATAAATGTACCCTGGGGAGAATCTGATTGCATGTTTAGGGTTCATGGCATTTCCAAATTATTATATGAGCGCTGCATGACTTACTGATGTCTCTTTCACCCATGGAATACCTTGTTATGGGCCAAGCCATCCTCAGCTTTCACCTTGAATTGGCAAGTGTCCCCACAGAGTAGGGTTGTTAGCAACCCTTTTATAGAAGAAACTGTTCGGTAACAGACTGTCCTCTCACCCTTCTGTTACTCTGATGTTTCAGTTCATTGTCTCTTTCTACAACTCTAACCTTTGGCATAGATTTATAGTAGTGGCAGTGGGAGCACACCCTTTCCATGGAACCTACTATTGTTACATTCTACTTGGAACAAGGAGTCTGTATACTTGTTATCTGAGAAAAGAAAAGAAAGGGGGCTATCCTCTTTACGAGTTAACTAAAGGCCCGTTGCAGGAAGATTCCTTTAAGAATAGGGCTTCCTTCAGCCATCTCCACCACCCAGCCTGCTTCCCTCTCTTCTCTACTGCCCCACCTGCTTCCCTCCCTTCTCCGCCACTCTGCTTGCTTCTCCGCAGCTTCACTCCCTTCTGCAGCACTTGGCTTCCTCTACGGTGCCTTCAGTCTTTGCTCTGCAACTGGACGTGAAAATTACCTGCCATCTTGGTTGGTTTAATTTGCATACTCAGTCCGGATTGGTTTGTGGGCATAGCTGAGGTATAGTCAATTTGCATGTTTCTCTTTTATTAGATAGGAGATGCTTTTCTCATATGTATACTCTAACACTTGTATGTGTACTTGTGCCATAGTGTGTGTGCATGTGTGTGAGACTCCCACTTGGGGAACTAAACCTTAAATTTCTTTGCTGGTTTTGTTTACAGCTCTAATGAATAACTCTAATGCCTGGCACCCTGTAGGGATCTTCTTGTAGACGATCCTTTGGTCCATCTTAAGAAACATAAGGCCCTGCAACATGAGATGAATGTGCTCTGCTTCTTATTAGCTCTAATGGTGGCAAGTGCAAAATTGTGTTGCTCAACCTAGGTCTGTGGAAAATATTGAACAGCTTTCCCAGCATGGGGATCCTGTAGGCTGTGCAGCATCGCATTCACAAGCAAGATGCTTAATTATCACAGTGTCTGCATATGCTTTTAGGACATGCTTAAAAACATGTTATTGCTTCCCTGCTAAATTTGTTCCTGAAAACGAAATTAATTTACTGGGGCTCATATGATGAGAAATTAGTCTTGGAAAAAAGTGGCACATACTTGTCCTATCTCCCAACTATTACCAGCAATTGTGATAATGAGAAGTCTCCTGAGGCTCTTTCTTGATTTGACAATTGAGGTTAAGCAACTGTGTTTAATTACAGAAACTTAGAAATCTAAATGGGTCACAAGGCCCACCTTAGGGATAGACTACTGCTCATTTAATTACACACATCGAAACATATGTTGTACATTTTAAGATGTGCAATTGCTTTTCTTCTTTAGAGGTGATCAAAGAACCAAAGGTCTGGAGCCGACTTCAGGGATTACCTGAGAAGATGTGTAATCCACTAGAAACTATGTGCCTGTTTTGCCATGGAAAGCCCATGCAGATCCTGATTGTTTCCCCTTTTTATTCTTGCCCTCACACCACCTGTTATTATCTTTGACTGTTCCCCCTCTGTTAAATTAATATCAATCCCTTCTTTCCATCCTTTCCTTTCCTTCTACCATCTTTTGTGGGAACTCCTGTGTATCACCACATTTCTTTCTTTTCCTGATCTGCTTCGCCCACCTCTTGATGTGAACTGAACCCCAGTACCCCATTTCTATTATGGCAGTTTATTCTTAGAACACACTTTAAGGATTGGTCTTTTCTCACATTAGTACTAGACATCTCAGGTTCCTTGAATTTAGTATTCCCTTTACTGAGGACCCTCTTCCACATGCTGGCAGAAGGGGACAGTTGGTGGCAACTAGGCTGGCAAGGGGGAGCAGTAAGGGGTCACCAGGCTGACAGAAAGGGACAGTTGGTGGCAACCAGGCTGGGAAGGAGGGGTGGTAAGGGGTTACCAGGCTGGCAGGGGGGGCAGTTAGGGGTGATCAGGCCAGAATGCAGAGGCATTGAGGGGCAATCAGGAGGACAAGAATCACATGGCTGCATACTTCTGAGGAGTGGATACCATAGTTCGATATGTGCCATAGCGCTGGGGATAGTGTGTGTAGTAGGCCCTTTATGAAATTAACTAGAGTGACAATGAATTAATTTAAAAATGTGGCCAAGGTTTGTAGGTGTTTTTCTCTCTTTTCCACGTCCAGCGTGGAGAGAGAGAGATTAGGTCCAGTTTCTGAGTAGAGGATCTGGGGGTTAAGAAATAAAAGTATAGAAGACAAAGACGCAGTAATAGAAAAAATAGCTGGGCCTGGGTGGGATGTCTGTTCTCTCTGATGGAGAGGCAGCATCTGACACCCAAACAGCAGCGGTTTATTTATATTCCAAAAATACAAAGGTGCCTAAAACCAATCTCCATCTATCTAATAGAAAGATGTGGATAGGATGCCAAGATTGGTAAACAACCTTAATTGCTCTGAAAGGTCAGAGCTAAAACATTGTTAATTAAAGCAGCTATCACCTCTGTTTGGTTTTTGTATATTTCTGTCATTGGAATTTTCCTGGCTAAAGGCTATGAGCAGATCCCATAGTCTTAACAAAAGGGATAGCCAGGCACCTTGGATTTAGCCCACAAACAGTTAAGAAATGCTCAAGGTGTCTTGCCTGGGGCACTCCCCACACAGGTTTATTGTTTATATTTTCTTACCTTCTTTCTCTCTATAAACTTTTCATAATTTGCCTTCCTTTCCATGGGAATATATTTCTCAAAAGGTTGAAAATGACCTTTAGATCATCAAATTTCTAAATCCAACTCTCACTTATCATAATTAATTTTGTTAACTTCTCTGGCCTTTTTCTCTTTACCTTTTTTTTTTTTTTTTTAAATCATGACACCCTTCAAAGAAAAAGAATGCTTGCATTAATTCCTACATTTTTTGTTAGAATAAAGTGATTGCTAAAACTATTATGATAGAGTTTTGTGCTTCACTTTGATGATTTAACCTTATATGAGCCTTTGGTGTATATATATATATATATATATATATATATATATATGGCCTGGTGCATGAAATTCACACATGGGGAGGAGTGGGCAGTCCCCTCAGCCCAGTCTGCACCTTCTCCAGTCCAGTAGTCAGACATCCTTCTCACAATCCTGGACTACTGACTCCTAATTGCTCACCTGCCTGCCTGCCTGGTCGCCCCTAACTGCCCTCCCCCCGCCAGCCTGATTGCTCCTCAATGCCTCTGCATTCTGCCCTGATCACTCCTAACTGCCCCACCCCCCCGCCCCGCCAGCCTGGTCACCCCAAACTGCACCCCCTTCTGGCCTGGTCATCCTAACTGCTCTCCCAGCCTGGTCACCCCTCACGCCCTGGCTGCCCCATGCAGCCTACTGTTGAGTCATTTGGTTGTCCTTCACTAACCACCCTGCTGGCCTGGTTGGGCACACAGCCTGCTGTTCAGTCATTTGGTCATCCCTCATTAACCCCCCTGCCAGCCTGGTCGTAGGCAGTCATCTTGTGAGGGCATGACAGTAAATTTGCATATTGCCTCTTTATCATATTTATAGGATACTAGAGGCCTGGTGCCTGGATCCAGGCACATCAAAAGAAAATTAGTTAGAAGGTGGCTGGCAGGGTGGAACAGGGCTAGGTGGGCCGGACATGCCCTGGAGCCAACCTCCCATGGTCCGTCCCTGGCTGGCCATACCTGGGGCGGTTCTGTGGCTCAAAGGGTGCTGTGGAGTGAGTAGGGTCCCCCTGGGAGGTGGGGTTCCTCAGCCTGGCCTGCAGGGATTGGGCCCAAACCAGTATTTTGACATCCCCTAAGGGGCCCAGACTGCAAAAGGGCACTCTGCAGTTTTGTTGCTCGGCAGCTCCTGCATTGTGTGTCTGCCTCCTGGTGGTCAGTGTCTGTCATACCTACCAGCCGGTTGGCTGGTCACTTAGCCTTATATTATATACACAACTTTCCCTATTTGATTATATTACTTGTGGTGAATAATAATAACTAACATTTATAGACCAGTGACAGATATTATTCTAAGTGCTATATGCATGATAACTCTATAAATAAGGTTTATCATTATTTCCACTTCACATTTTATCCTTTAATTAATTTTTATTCATTTATTTATTTACTTATTTATTTATTTATCATCATTTCTAATTTACAGACGAGGAAACTGAGGCCAGGAGTGATTAAACCAGTGCTCAAGGTTATGTAGCTAGTAAGTGGCAGAGCCAGGAGTAGAGAATAGACAGTCTGGCTCAGTAGTCTATGAGCTTCCCCTGCTTTAATCGGCCTCTCACAGCGGGACCTGCACTTTATTTCCCCTGGGTTGTTAGCTCAGTGCATGAGATATGTTGGGTGTCTAATACATTAAGGGAAAACTACATTGGATTGTTGTGTCAAGCCCTTTATTTTACTCCTTTGAGAATCACATAGGCCTACCCCACAGAATCAGTTCTGAAAGTTAGATCTCCATACACCTTCTTCAGAGCTCTTCACTGCCTCGAGAACTTATGAAAGCACAAGTTTTTACCTGTATTATCAGTAACCTTTACTTGCTGTGAGACTGCTGGCAAATACTGGATGCGTTGCACCCAATACGTATTTTTACAATTCCAATTTTATTTCTAATCACATATGTCTTCCAGTTAAATTGGAAGTTGAGATGTGAATTCTGTCTGTAGCTCTGTCAAATGTTAGCTGAGTGACCCTGAGCATCTTTATTTTTCTCAGTGTACTATGTTAAGCATGCACATTAGATTAAAATGATCTTTAAATTTCTTCTAGCTGAAATTCTTGTTATTTTTTCTTCTGAATTCTTAGAACCTAATGTTGATTTCTTTTAAAAAAATTATTGATTTCACAAACATTTATTGAATGCCTGCTATGTACAAGATAGTTGTAGACCATCTTTCAAAGACAAGAAGACAGAAGAAGAATATTAACATACATATTTCTTTTTTTGTGTGTGTTATCAGGCTGCTTGTTTTCTCAGAATACCCCTTGATATTCATTAGAGAAAAATAGAGACCAATCTGTTTCCTGCAGCCCACTGAGATATCTATAATTCTAGACTCCTCCTGGGGTTTAGTACAATTCATCGCATTTTCTATGGTAAGGACCATTTCAGTCAGTGTTCTGTAAACAATTGCCTTAATAGTATATCGCATTTGGTGTCACTTAGGTAATTGTATAGTTTCATATTTAAAAATGAGCTTCAGGTGTTAGAGGGAGAGAAGCCCAGTAGAAAGGGATGGGCCCAAAGAATGTGACTGCAGGGCCAGGGCGTCTGCCATGCACTGAGCTCCTGTAATTGCCACTACAATGATGGCTCTGTTATTTGTTCTGTTTCCACAGATGGGGATACTGGGTGACTGAAGTTAAGTTCCAAAATAGCATCCATTCGCCAGCTCTTGGAACCTTCTTGTGGGGGGCGCCCCAGGCAAGACACTTTGAGCATTCCTTATCTGTTTGTGGGCTAAACCCAAGGTGTCTGGCTATTCCTTTTGTTCAGGTTTGGGATACACCCATTGCCCTTAGGCAGGCAATTTCAGTAAACAGATTATCTATTTTATCAGTAAGGATTTACATGATTGCTTGATGGGGAAGTTGCTTTAATTAACAATGTTTTAGCTCTGACCTTTCAGAGCCAATTAAGATTGTTTACCAACCTTCCTGATTTCCTAGCCACATCTTTCTATTGGTGCCACGGATCCCGGCACCTTTGTATTTTTGGAATATAAATAAATTGCTGCTGTTTGGGTATCAGATGCTGCCTCTCCATCAGAGAGAACAGGCATCCCACTCAGGCCCAACTACTTTTTCCTATTATTGCGTCTTTGTTCTTCTATACTTTTATTTCTTAATCCCCAGCTCCTCTACTCAGAGACTGGACCCAATCTCTCTCTCCACGCTGGATGTGGAAAAGAGAGAAAAACACCCCCATTTCTGACTGCCTTTACACAAGAGGCAGTCTTACTTCAGGCATTCATGTTACTGCTCAGTGGTAATACTAACTGCTATTTATTGAAGACATACTTATATGTCAGATGGTGTTCTAAGTACTTTATAAATATCACTACCTTTAATGCTCACAAGTCTGTAAAGTGGATTTTATTACCATTCAGATTTTTCTTATGAAGAGTGACAAGCACCTTGCCTAAGGTCACATAGCTAGTAGAAAGAAATAGAGCAGGCATTTATAGCCTAGATGGACTCACTTCAATCTGCTATTAACCTTTTTTTTCCCTAACTACTAAGTACCATTTTAACGCTAAGTATATATTGTTCCCTAATTGTCTCCATAGAAATCTCATTTTCTGTTATGGACTAAAGTAGAGTATCTATTTAAACCAGCTTTGTGACTTGACATACTGCTTATTATTTAAGATATGTGTAATTCTATACATGAAATTAAACATTTTTAAAGATATTAAAATCTACATATGTCAAAATCAATGTTACTTCATTCCAAATTTTATTTTGGGTATCTAAGTAGTTATATATGGGAAATGCTGCCATTTCTCAAAATGGTTTCAGAACTAATTTTCTCTGGGGAACATATTTTTGGACTTTATTTTCCTGTTTGTACATAGAAAATAAAATGCTTTCATTATGCACAGATAATTACAGTATTCACATAACCTTTAGGAGTCTTTATTATTATTTTCTTTCCCTTCAAAGTTCTGTATTTTTGGAATTTTATATCAGCCTAAGCAAAGGGAATTCTTCCAAATTACACTTAAACCGATTTTTTTTTTCAGAGAAAGTAGTGTAATTTATACCTTATAATGCATAGTATTTCTGAAACTGCATTTATTAAAGCTTTACAGACAAATGTGTTTGGGGCTAGTTGGCATTTTTCATGGTTTGGGTTGATTATTCAGTGCTGATTTATGGCAGTCTTCCCTCTTCACATCTCTAGTTGCTTCTCTACTGGTAACAATGAAAATCCTGTAGCTACAATGTCAACTGTAGAAAAATAATTTCTCAGCCTCTTTTTTGCATAACAAGTTTAGGGATCTCATTTTCTTTTAACATTATTACCTATTAGAATAATTTATAGCTTCTTATATATCTTTTCTCTGTGTTTTGTCAATAAATATGCAAAACAGAACTATTTCCCTCATTATCTGGTCCAGGATATTCAGATCTATAATAGTGTCAACAACAAAACAGCAAAAAACAACAAAACTATAACGGGAGACAGTATAGAACACTTTAAATATGGGCTAAGGATTAAAAATGCCTGGTTCAAATCCTACTTCTACCATTTTTGAAATATATGATTTTGGGGCATGTTGATTACCTTTTCTAAGCCTCAGTTTTCTCAGCTAAAAAATGGAATTCATACAAATAGATGCCAACATTAATTGAGCACTTCACATAATAAGTAAAGTTTTATATTCATTAACACATTCAATCTTCACATCAACCCTTTGTGGAGGTACAATTATCATCTCCATTTTACAGGTAAGTAAATTGAGGAGCAGAGGGATTAAGTAGTTTGCTCAGGTCTCAAGGACTTATTGAGACAACTAAAACCTTTACAGGTGACTGAGTGCTCAACAAAGGAAACACTGAGAGGTAATTTCTCAAGTAGTCAGGAAGGGCTCTTGGTCAAATTTGTATGCCTTTATTTGTATGCTTTTAATAATATACAAAAGCAGTCCAGACTGTTCTTTACTCTCCACATAAGTACTTCATTGTCTGGATTAACGTTTTTGAAAATTTGGCAGAGACAGGTCATCTTGTTTTATAGATGAAGAGGTAGACACTGCCAAATAACATGACTTCGCTAAAGTTTCAGAGAAACTAGGTTGCACTCCAAACACTAGAATCCAGGTTTCCTGTCTTAACCATGGATTTATTTTCTCTCATAAGCCCAATGAGATAGAAATGTCCAAGGTCAAGGAAGTGTGGCTTGTATTGTGTATCTACATCCCAGGAAATAATGAAGACAAATTACCTTGGTACCAAAGTTACAAACTTTTGGCAATTAAAAAAAAAAGTGATTTATAGTTTTACTTTGTCCTACATAACCACAATTTATATTTGATCAAAATATTTTAAAATAGTTCCTTTAGTGACCTCTCTTTGTTGGGAGAGTGTGAAAGGTCTACTTCACTAATCTTTCAAAGTATCTTATCAATTTATATTTATTAACCTTCTTATTTAACACTTTCTCTCTTAGGTAGTGACCCTCAAAGAAAGGGCCAGGCAAAGCAATGAACATATTCAGAATGGCCTACTTTTCTTAAGGTAAGAGAAAAATATAGGATCCATTTTACTGGTTTTGGTTTGCTTTAAGCAATTATACTTCAAAACTAAAAACAAAAATTTAGGCTTGTGAAGACCATTCCTGTATACCAAGTTCAAAGTTATTACTCAACTTTTAATATTACCAAACTGCCCCATAAATGGTGAATGTCATGGTTAACGTGACAAGTAGTCTTTATATGTATAATATATACCTAGAATTCTCTTAGTCCCAAAATTGATAGATTTATTTTAATTGAATTGATAGATTTACTTTAATCTCTCACATAGATATAAGCTCATATTGAATCATAGTATTTTTCTTTTTGTGTTCCTCTGTGCTTTGGTTGAGAGTGATCTTTTTCTTTACTGTTACTTTCTTAGTATGACCAGAAATAGTTGGCCACCGTCTAAATCAGATTTTCAGTGGTGCTATGAGTGATGGATATTCTATGTGAGATTAAAAGTTTAAATTAATTTAATCAAAATTGATCCCTATTCCATGACAAAATATAAAAACAAAGTTGCTTGGATTTTGAGAATTTTTATATTTCTTCTTTTATCTGATTCTGTACACTGGAATTTAACTTCAAAAATGGATCTAATATAAAAACCATTAACAATTATTTTTTTCTGAATATAATAATTGGATAAATATTTATCAAATATGTGGGCAAAATGACATAATGTTGGTGGTTAAGTCTTCAAGCTCTGAGGCAAGATTACCTGAGCTTACATACCAGCTGTCACTTATCACAAGACTCTGGGCAAATTACTTATCCATTCTATGTCATGGTTTCCTTATCTTTTTATTACCATGTTCATATTTTTGTTTTATCGGTTTTCAAAATGTGTATCATTTACTGATATGGTGCATTGACTATTGTCAACATTATAAGTGTTCAAAGTAAAAAGTGGTAACCAAGCATGTCCAATGTCTGAGACATTGCCGAGTGCTATGCAGCATAGAAAAATGAATAACACAGTTCCTTTCCTCTGTGTTATTTTAAGTTATTATTATCTTTGTTAGGATGGTCCGATCTGTAATAGTGTCAACAGTAAAAAACAAAAAACAAACAAACAAAAAAAACAAGCCAAAATAACAAAATAATTACATAGTTTATGCAATGTATCTTAGAGCTTTCCATGTCTTTGCTTTTGGTATGTTGATAAGATTGAGATAATCTCAGAAGCTCTTTGGAAGAGATAGAATTTAAGACTGGATGGAATGATGGACAAAATTTTGAAAAGAATAAGTGATGAACAAGCACATTATAGTGGGTTAGAATAATGAGAGGGAAGACAGAATGAGGAAATAAAATACCCATTTAAAAAACTATTTTTTAAATCTTTTATCTGCAAGTGGCATTTTCTACAAAGCAAAGTAATCATCATGGTCACTGCTCTTTAGAGCTTTGAATCATGAGGAAAGATATGAATTGTGCTTAACCCCACATTAGACTCATTCAGGAATTCAAACAAGTGGTCTAAATGATCCACTGAATACTGCAATTTATATTAAAAGGATAAACTAAGGATAGGACTGAAAACACAATAACAGTTTATTTTTCTCCTCTTTGAGTAGAAAAGGTGGATTATGGGAATTCCAAGACTATAAAAATCCAGAGGGAAGCAAACGCAATTTTGTTGCAAATTCTCAAGGGCAGATTTAGAAGAAACCTGCCAGTGATCCTTGATCTATTATAAACAGGATTTTTCATCCTGGGCACAACTGATGTTTTGGGTCAGATATGCTTTAATTGTGTGGAGCTGTCGTTGCATACTAGGATGTATAGCAACATCCTTGGTTTCTACCCATGAGAGGACAGTGGCTCCCTTCATCCCAGGCTATGACAAACAAAATATTTCTAAGCATTGTTGAATTTTCCACGAGGGAAAATCACACCTGGATTAGAATCACGGAAATAAAATATGTAATTATTATTTTATTTCAAATTTTTTTTACTGTTTACCACATTCTTAGAAAATACATTGTATATTTTTATACCAAAGACCTACCACTTATTGAACATATGCTTTAAGGACTTATAAAAATGTACATATGTTCGCCTGTCCAGCATGGCTCAATGGTTGAGCGTCAGTCGACCTAAGAAGCAGGAAGTCACTGTTCAATTTCCGGTCAGGGCATATGTCCAGGTTGTGGGCTTGATCCCCAGTGTGGGGTATATAGGAGGTATCCAGTCAGTGATTCTCTTTTATCATTGATGTTTCTATCTATCACTCCCTTCTTTTCTGAAATAAATAAAAATATCTTAAAAAATTAAAAAAATATTTATGTTCTATATAAAGTATATTCTGAAAGTGAAAGCTCTACAAACTAAGCTGAGTTGATGTGCTGAATTCAACCAATAACAATTTAATATTTCTGTTGTGAAAAATCAAGCAGGTTATTCAAATGTGGAAAACATGGAATTATGTTTACAAGGCTTATACTTTCAAATAGTTTCAGAGTTAACTTTGCAAAAATTAGAGAAAGTACTTCATATACTATCACCCAGATTTTCAAAATGATTATATTTCAGTGTTTCATGTTCTCTAAGTATGTGTGTGGGAGGGGCTGGAGAAGGGAGAATTTTATAACCATTTGAGAATGAGTTGCATATATGATACCTCTTTACAGCTAAATACTTCAATGTTTATTTCCTAAAGCAAGTATAAAAAAAAATCACAATGCAATTGTCAAAACAAAGAAATAAACAGTGATTCAGTACTAATATTTAATATTTAAATCTTAGTTAAGTTTTGTCAATTGTTCTAATAATGTCCCACCCAGGATCACATGATATATTTAGTTATCACATCTCTTAAGTCTCTTTTAATACAAAATAGTTCAATTTTTTTTTTCTTTCAGGACTGTTACAGACTGAATGTTTGTGTCTCCCTCAGATTTATATATCGACAACCTAACTCCAATTGTGGCTATATTTCAAGATGGGTCCTCTAAGAAAGTAATTAAGGTTAAATTAAGTCAAAGGTTTGGGGCCCTGATCCAATAGGATTAGTGTTGTTCCAAGAAGAGACACCAAAGAGCTCTGAGTTCTCTCTCTCTCTCTCTCTCTCTCTCTCTCCCTCTCTCCCTCTCTCCCTCCCTCTCTCTCTCTCTCTCCCTCTCTCCCTCTCTCCCTCTCTCCCTCTCTCCCTCTCTCCCTCTCTCTCTGTCTCCCTCTCTCTCGGATTTGGTGGCCATCAGCAACCCATGGAGTGAGCTCTTATTAGAAACTAACTTTGTGGACATTGATCATGGACTTCTAACCTCCAGAACTTTGAGAAATTTGTGTTGGTTAAGCCACCCAGCCTCTGGTATTTTTTTTTTTTATGGCCACCCGAACTGACCTTGTTGTTTTTAAAGAGACTAGATTCATTACTTAACTTACAGTTTTAGTATAAAAATCTATGCTCAACCAAGAGGCTGCTATAATTGTATAGGCAATACATGATGGTGGATTGGTCTAAGATACTGGCAATAGTTCATATTCAGGATGCATTTGATAGTACAGTCAATAGACTTCCTGATGCACGAGGTATGAAGCATGAGGGAAAGAGAGGAGAAACAGTTCCAGCAAACATAACAGAGATCATACCTCCAAAAGCTACAAGATTTATGAGAGTTTAAGTACTTTACCAGAAAGCAATTTCTATTTTGAAATAATTTTCAATGGCATTGTATTTTTATAGATTTACTACATAAGTTTATTGAATGAAAGATGGTTGGTTGGGTGAATAAATCTCTTCATTTATAGCAAACCTTTATTTCAGGGAAATTTAACTTAGGATAAAGTTAAATTTACCCTGAAGTAAAGGTTAATAGTCTAAATAAGTTAGATGACCACTTTAAGCAATAGCATTAGCAGCCAAAAATATAAGTAATGACTTTGGTGTCCTTTCATTGTTCTTAAACTGATTTTGAAAACCATTTCAAGGGAGAATTTTCCAAAAAGCTTTTAAGCAATAATAGCATCATTAGCAAAAATGGCTATCTCTTAAAGATTTTTTTTCTGTGAAGGAAACAAAACTCAATAATACTTAAATAATATAATAACTGTTTATATCTAGATATAAATATGTCTATTGGTTATATAATCTCTCATTATTTTCATCGCTCATTTTTCCCTGTAGAAGACTAACCACTTTTCCTTTATTTTTCTATTTTCTGGACATGGCTATGTCTAGAGTACCCTGATGTGGTAATTAAGGAAATATTTATACTTTTATCTATATTCTATGATATATGATCTACATATGGCATTGTGTACCTACTACCCAATGTCTATATCTATCTATACCATCTACTTCTTTCTATACATTTATATCTATTTATTATTTATATGTATACACATATACTTATAAATATATAACTATTATGAAGTCTTTCATTTTCACCTGATAATTGTAGTTGTATTGTTTACTAATTATTTTAGACTCATAAAACTAGAAAGTACTTAGAAGTCATCTATCTCAACTGTCTAATCTAGTATATGAAAAGACCATGATTTCCCCCCAATAGACCTTTAATAAGAATTATATTTTATTTTATTTTATTTTATTTAGGTTTTTATTAATCTTTATTGTTCAGTTTATTAATTACATTGTTCCCTTTTTTCCCCCCTTTAGTTCCCCTCCAACTGGTACCCATCCCACCCTCCGCCCTCACCCCCCCCCCACTGTCCTCTCCCATAGTTGCATGATTTTTGTCCAGTCTCTTGCTGCACTTCCCACACCCCCTTTCTCCCCAAGAGTTGTCAGTCTATTCCCTCTCTATGTCCGTGATTCTGTTACATTCACCAGTTTACCCTGTTCATCAGCTTATTAGTTCACTTGATTTTTAGATTCATTTGTTGATAGATATGTATTTGTTGTTCCTAATTTACACTTTTATCTTTTTCTTCTTCCTCTTCTTAAAGAATATCTTTCAGCATTTCATATAATATTGGTTTGGTGGTGATGAACTCCTTTAGCTTTTTCTTATCTACGAAGCACTTTATCTGGCCTTCAATTCTGAATGATAGCTTTGCTGGATAGTGTAATCTTGGTTCTAGGTTCTTGCTGTTCATCACTTTGAATATTTCTTGCCACTCCCATCTGGCCTGCATCGTTTCTGTTGAGAAATCCGCTGACAATCGTATGGGTGCTCCCTTATAGGTAACCAACTGTTTCTCTCTTGCTGCTTTTAATATTCTCTCTTTGTCTTTTGCTCTTGGCATTTTAATTATGATGTGTCTTGGTGTGGTCCTCTTAGGGTTCCTATATATTGGGGTTCGGTGCGCTTCTTGGACTCCTAAGTCAATTTCTTTCACCAGGTGTGGGAAGTTTTCAGTCACTATTTCTTCAAATAGGTTTTCATTGTTTTGCTCTCTCTCTTTTTCTGGCAACCCTATAATTCGGATGTTGTTATGCTTGAGGTTGTCCCAGAGACCCCTTACCCTATCTTCAATTTTTTGGATTCTTTTGGTTTCTTGCTTTTTCAGCTGAGTGGATTTTCCCTCTTTGTATTTCAAATCTTTAACTTGGTTCTTGG
The DNA here is from genome assembly GCA_027563665.1 of Antrozous pallidus. Classification (NCBI taxonomy): domain Eukaryota; kingdom Metazoa; phylum Chordata; class Mammalia; order Chiroptera; family Vespertilionidae; genus Antrozous; species Antrozous pallidus. The sequence continues at coordinate 95,619,965 of CM050511.1, read as the reverse complement.
GGTGCTCCAGAGCACTTTTAGGTCTTTGTATAATATTTTTTATTTCAGTCAGTGTATGCTTAATTTCTGGTTGGTCCTTTTTCATATCCATGAGAGTTTCCTTTATATCCTTGAGGGTCTCCTTCATTTCCACGTTGGTCTTGATCATTTCCTTGCAGGTCTCGTTCATTTCCTTGTAGGACTCATTCATTTCCTTTGCGGTCTCGCTTATTTCCTTATAGGCCTCGATCTTTTGTTGGAGCCTCTTGAGAAGCCCTATAACCGTGGTTTTGAATTCCATGTCCAGTCGTTTTTTTTCCTCCATTTCTTTCACATCTGATTTCTTTCCATGTGTCTGCATGGTGGCTGCTTCCCTGAGTTGGTCAATTAGCTTTGTGTGATAGATTTCCTACTAGGGACAGTGGCTCAGCCTCCCCAGTTACCTGAGGTGGATATGGGTTGCACAGTCTTGCTGAAGTTAAGCTCAGGTTAATCATTGTTAGCACTTGGAGGGGTTGACCTCCAGGCCAATTGTCTGTGAAGTTCAGCTGTGCTCAGGTTGGATGGGCGGAGTCTCCGGGCCCAACAGACAGTGTTAGCTCCGCCCTATGCAGCCCCAGGGACTCTGTGCCGGGGGCAATGGCTGCCAGCACCTCTGAGAGAGAGCTGCTGCTGAGCTCCACCAGCTGCCGGGGAATTCAGACTCTCCCCAAATGACTCTGCACGCCCAATGTCTCACCCAGGGTCGTAAAACAAAGCAGTCTGACGGTTTCCCGAATGAGAAAGCAAGTTGCAAAGCGCTCTCTGCGCAGTCACGCAGCTGAGCTGTTCGTGCAAGCTGCCTTCTCCACAAGCCGGGAGACCCCTGCAGTGCCCGAGTTTCGGCGTGCCCTCCCACTGTCCAGTTTTCACCCTGTATGATAGTGGGTTCCCTGGACTTTGCCCAAAGCTGGAGAATCAGTCCAGTGGGACATCTTTGTCTCCCCGTTCGAGAAAACTGGCCAGTTTTCAGCCGCCCGCCCTCTCCGCTGGCGCACGCTCCAAACCTCTCTCCGCGCGAATCTTTCAACACTGTCCGCCGCCACTCCTCCGAGTCACAGTGTCTTCTTTTCACTTTTATTTGTGGAATTTTCACTCAGCGAGCCTTCTGGTGATTCTGGAAGGTGTTTGTTCTTTTGTTAAGTTGTAGTATTAAAGTTGTTGAGTATGACAGCAAGATAGGTGTTTTACCTATGCCACCATCTTGGTTCTCTCCCAAGAATTATATTTTAGATAGGAATTCTGGATCCTAATCTCCTAATGTCATGCTCTTTCTAACCTATTAGAATGAACATTAGAGTACTATTGAAAGGAAGGGAAATTATTATTGTTGTAAATTGGTTTTTGAATTTGAAGAACACTAAATTATGTTGTAGATCTTTTGAGAAAATACAAAGTCAGCATCATAGCTTCAAAGGCTCCACAAAAAGATCAGTTACAAGCCAATCTATTGTTCTATATTCACAGTTGATAATGTTTTAAAAAAAAGTGAATTGCAATAAATTATGAACTAATAACAGGGTTTTTCTCTCTAAAAATAATTACCTTTGTAATTTGGGGATACTAAGGTTCTGAAATATGCCCATTGGATATCCTCTTTTAAAAATTAAATTTATTGGGGTGACATTATTTAATAAGATTATAAAGGTTTAAGTATATATTTCTATGATATATGATCTCTATATTTCATTGTGTGCCCACTACCCAAAGTTACCATATATTTGGCCCCCTTTACCCTTTACCCTTTGCTAATCTTCCCTCCCCTTTCTTCTGTTAACATTCATACTGTTGTCTGTGTCTGTGGGTTTTAGTTTTATATCTCACATATGAGTGAAATCATCTGGTTCTTAGCTTTCTCTGACTGACTGATTTCACTTAGCATAATATTTTTAAGGTCCATCCATGTTGTCACATTTCGTCTTTTCTTAAGGCTGAATAGTATTCCATTGTATATATGTAGCATCTTTATCCAATCATCTACGGAAGAACACTGGTTGTTTTCGATGCATTGATTACAGTGAGTAATGCTGCAATCAGCATAGGGGTGCCTATTATCTTTGTCATTCAATGTTTTAGAGCTTTACAGGAGATACCCAGAAGAGGGATTATTTGGTCATATGGTAACACTATTTTTAATTTTTTGAGGAACATCTATACTGTTTTCCATAGTAGTTGTATCAGTGAATCTTCTAAATCTACAGATGGGCAGAGAGAATGTGGAGTAAAAATTTTTTATTCAGCATTCATTGTTTGGTAATCACTTCATACATTACTATTGAATACTCATGAGTCTAGATTTGCTGATATTCTGGTTCCAGGAGAGTTTTCTAATAAAAGTTCTTTGTAAAATATTCATCATTTTAAAGTCATAATTTTTACTCTCACTTCATCAAATACTAAAGTATACTAAATGATTGGTAACCTTTTAGAAGTATAACCTAAACATCTTATAATGAAATATTCCTATTAGAAATAAATTGTGATGAGTTAATATAAACTATTACATCTTTAGTTTTTTTTACACTGAGTGTTTTGAACAACAGACTTTCTTTTTTCAGTTCTGGAGGCTCAGACGTCCAAAACCAAGGTACTGGCTTACTGGATTTCTGGTGAGAGTTCACTTCTTTGCAGACAACATCTTCTTGCTGTGTTCTCATGTGGAGAGCAAGATAGAGCTCTGCAAGTATTCTTATAAGGAGACTAATCCCATCATGGGTTTCCCATCCTCATGACCTCTTCTAAAACTAATTGTGTTCCATAGCGTCCCCCCCACTCCCCCGCCACTCCAGTTACTAACACATGGGGGATTAGGGCTAAAACATATGAATATGAGGGATGACATAGACATTCAGTTCCTAACCCATAACCATGTATTGTCTTCCTTAATGGAACTTACAGTGCAGTGCAAAAAGTATAAATAAAAATTTCTTGTGACCAGTGTGATAAAGTGGAAAAATAAGGTGCATGGGGAAAGACCTTGCAGGAGGAACTTCAAGTGCTAAGCCCCTGAAGAAGGAGAGATCATAGTGTGAAAAGACATTTTGGGGACTGAAAAGACATTTTCTGTCTAGGGCACAGACAGTGGGCCATGGGAGAAAATGGGCCCAGATTGTACAGGATCTCCTGGGCCATGCCAAAGGCAAAGAGACATGAACAATGTTGAATTATCAAACTTTGTTTGTTTTGATAGCCACTAGAAAACTTAATCAGCAAACATGATTAAAATGTTGCTCAAGGAGAAGAAATAAGTACAGTTTGTTAACTTGTTTTATTTAAAAATGGGCTTTTTCGTGTTTTATTTTACATCCATGGGCCTGGAGCTCAGGCCCCCAACTTCTAATTTGCTTTCCTTCTTCAGAGTCAGGTGGGAAAACATAAATAAAACACTCTACTGAAAACTGTACCCTAAAAACATGGGCCTTCTGGACAGTCACCTGCTCTTCCTGTGGCAGACACTGTTGCGGGGAGGGGAGGTGCGCTCTCTGAGCTCCAGCAAGCTACACCAGCTCTGCAGGAGGAAGGCTGGAGGAAGAACTTGCTTTCTCACACAGGTAAGCACCATTTTATTTTATTATTTATTATATTTTATTATTTTTCTCTTTTTTATTGTTTAAAGTCTTACAAATAGTAGTACATATGTTCCCTTTTTCCCTCCATTGACCTCCCCCTGGCTTCCCCTACCCTCCAGCACATGCCCTCACTTGCCACTCCCCCCCCCCCCCCCCCCCCCCCAGTATCTTGTATCCTTTGGTTATGTATGCTTTAATGCATGCATACAAGTCCTTCGGTTGTTCTCTTGCAGCACCCCCCCTCACCCCCGCAAGCTCCCCTGCCTTAAATCTCAGGCAAATGACAGGCTGGGACTCTGCTCTGAGGCACCATCTGTTCCGATTTGGGAAATGATTTAAGGGATTTGAGACATTCCATTTTACCGTGTGTAAAAAGCCAAGGGGACAGTTCCTTTTGAACCCATGACCAATATCTTCCTCATCAGTTTAAAGTCAAGACAGGGAAAGAGCTAAACAAGGTTAATTCTAGCAGGGAAAATAATTATTTCATAATGAAAATTTTGCAAAAATGTTATATTTTTCTACCTCCTCCATTTAATATATTCACTTGCTTAATTGAAGGGAGGAATTTTTTTCCTGAAAATTTAAATATTATATCTGAAGAGAAGATATGATTATTTCAAATACAGTATTCTGTTTGTACATAAAGCCCTTTTTTTTTCTGAAAGGTTAATAAAGACATGTTTTGGATCCATAGCATGATAGCCATACATCCTTTCTATAGTGAAAATGTTCTATGAGGAATGATTTCTTTAGTCACCCCACCTGTAAATTGGGGTATGGGAAATTTGCAGAAATTTGGGGGAAAATGCAAACCTAATCATCTTATCTTTTTCCTACTTTATCTGGCAAGTTGAGGCAAGGAATATAATTACATATAAAAATACCTATATTCATTAAATTGGTGTAATTTATGGTTTAAACAGTGAGTATGGGCAGAATAGAGATGTTTCCAATATAAAGGGTTATAGCATTGTTTTAAGACCTCTTGCATATAGTTATTTTATTGTGGAGGGAAAGTAGTTTTGACACTTTTATTTCCTCCATGCAAAAATAAAAAATTAAAGAATGTATGTGATTTGATTAAAAATAAACATTTACAGAACTTTATTCCAAATTTAAATTCACAGCAAAATTGAAGGGAAGGTACAAAAAGTTCCAATGAGTTAATTCTTTTTAAAAAAAATTTAAATTCTTTATTGTTTAAAGTATTACAGGAGTTTCCTTTTCCCCCATTGCCAATGAGTTAATTATTATTAATTTTCATCTATTTCTGTTTCCTAAAACATGGGAAAAATAATTTGCATTTTAATGTAGATCATATTCCTTAAACACAAAATTCTTTAACCAATAATGTACAGAGGGACAGATGTTGTTTATTTCCTCTAAGGACTCAGAAATGAGACAGCTTGAAGACGGTGTTTAAACAATGACTGGCTGGTTAGTTTTAAATATGCTTCCTTCCACAGTGTTTTTTTCTATTATAAATGTAATGGTAAACATATTCAGCTTATGAATATTTATTAAGCAACTACTGTGTGCCATGCATGGTGTTTTATATATATGACATCGCACTTGCTTCTTGAAGTTTTAGTCTCATTTGGAATGAAACTACTTAAAAATTCAAGTAAGCCACTAGCCCTACTTTTTTTTTCTGATTTTAAAAAATACTTTTTATTGGTTTCAGAAAAAAAGTGAGAGGGAGATAGGAATGTCAGTGATGAGAGAGAATCATTAATCAGCTGCCTCCTGCATGCCCCACAATAGGGATTGAGCCCACAACCCAAGCATATGCCCTGACCGCGATCAAACTGATCTCCTAGCTCAATGATGCTCAGCCTCTGAGTCATGACAGCTGGGCTAACCCTACTTTTTTAAAATTAGGGTTTTTTATCATTATGTACTGTCTTGTTGTATGTTATATTTCTTCTCTTTTTATGGCTTTATCAAAGTATAATTGAAACACAATAAACTATATATAAAGTGTATAAATTTGTTAAGAGTTGATATATGTATATATTGTGAAACTACCACCTTAGTCAGGATAATGAACATATTCTGCATCCCCTAAGTTTCCTCTTGTCCCTTTGTGATTCCTCCCTCTTGCTAATTACTTCCCACACCCATCAAAAGGCAACTACTAATAGTTCTGTCACTATATTCTACTTGATACTTCCCAGAACTTTATATATGATTGCAATATGCATTGGTGTTTATTTTGTATAGTTTCATTCAACATAATTATTTTGAGATTCATCAAGTTTGGTGCAATTATCAATAGTTCATTTGGGTTTGTTGCTGTGTAGTCTTCTAGTGTTGGGACTACTACAATTTGTTCATCCTTTCATCTATGAATAGTATCTTGTTGCTTCTATCTTTTGATGGTGATTGCAATCAAAACTGGTATGAACGTATGTGTACAATGTTTATGTTTTTAATGCACAGGTCTTTGTGTAGACATGTGGTCTCATTTTCTTACATAAATAGTGTAACATAGAATGGCTAGTTGATATGGCAGGTGCATATACAAATTTCTGAGAAATTGCCAAACGTTGCCAGAGTATTGACCCTTTCCCATTTCTACCAGCATTATATGCGAATTCTACTTTCTCCACATTCTCATAACACTTGATATAGCAGGTCTTTATAATGATTAGACATCTGAAGGGTTTGAGTGACATCTCACTGTGGTTTTGATGTGTGTGTCCTTTATGACTAATGATGTTAGGCATTTTACATGTACATACTTCCATGTTGCCATTCATGTATCTTCCTAAGATTCTAATTTAAATGTTTTTTCCAAATTAAAAATATTATATATTCTGGATATAAATCCTTTATCAAATCTGTGATTTGCAAATGATTTCTTTTAGCTTTGGTCTTTTTATTTATTCTCTGAGTGTCTTTCAAAGACCAGAAATTATTAATTATGATGATGAGCAATGTATTTATTTTTCAATGTGGCAAGTCTTCACCTAATTCAATATCAAAAAATACTTTCCCTTGTGTTTTATTCTGGCAGTTTCATAGTTGTAGTTTTTATTGTTATGCCTATGATCTATTTGAGTTAATTTTGTATATGGTATAAGGTATAGTTTGAGGTAATAATTATATTTTAAAAATATAGACATATGCCATTTGTTGAAAGGACTACCTTTTCTTCATAGATTTGCCTTTGCATCTATTCTGGACTCTATATAATTTTTCTTGAACTTTGTCTACATTTACATTAATACTGCACTGATTTGATTACTGTAGCTTTAGTATAATACTTGATATCAAATAGTATAACCCTTCAAAATGTTTAGGATGTATTATCTTTACTAAGACTTATCCTTTAGGGTAAATTTAGGTTCCAGCAAAATTGAAGGGAAGGTATGAAGAGTTCCCATGCACATGCGGACTTTATCAACATTTTCTACCCAGGTGGCACCTGTTATAAGTCATGAACCTACATTGACACATCATAGTCACATAAGTCCAGAGTTTACATTAGGGTTCACTCAATCTTGTACATTCTTTGAATTTGAGTAAATGAATATTGACATGTATTCATCATTATGGTATAATACACTGTTTTCACTGTTCAAAAAGTACTTTGTAGTCAACTTAGTGTCTCTCCCTCCACCCAACCCTTGACAACTACTGATAATTTTACTGTCTCCCAAGTTTTGCCTTTTCCAGAATGTCATATAGTTGGAATCATACAGTATGTAGCCTTTTCAGATGGGCCTCCTTTACTTAGCAATATGCATTTGTTTCCTCCATGTCTTCATGGTTTACTAGCTAATTTCTTTTTAGTGCTGAATAATATTTCATATTTATTTATCCATTTATCTATGAAGCACATCTTGATTGCTTCTAAGTTTATCAACCGTGAATAAAGTTGCTATACACGTCCATTTGCGGGTTTTTGTGTGGGCATATGTGTTCAACTCCTTTGACTACATACAAGGAGTGCTAGTGCTAGACTGTATGGTAAGAGTATGTTTAGCTTTATAAGAAACGTACGAACTGTCTTGCAAAGTTGCCTATAACATTTTGTATTTCTATCAGCAGCAAATGAGTGTTCCTGTTGCTCCATATCCTTGTCTGCATTTGGTGTTGTCAGTGTTCCAGATCTGACCATTCTAACAGGTGTGGAGTGGTGTCTCAGTGTTGTTTTAATTTGCATTTCTCAGATGACATATGATGGGGAGCATCTTTTCATATGCTTACTTGCCATCTGTATATCTTCTTTGGTGAAGTGTCTGTTAATGTCTTTGTCACATACTTAAATTGGGTTGTTTATTTTCTTACTGTTGTATTTTTTAATGGTTGATACTATTACAGATGTTTCCCATCACCCCTCTTTACCCATCTGCACCCAGCCTCTGTACCCCTTCCTCTGGCTACCACCACATTGTTGTCTGTGTCCATGGTCTATGCATGTGTGTATTTGGCTAATGAGAATTCTTTATATATTTTGGATAACAGTCCTTTATTGGCTTTTGTAAATATTTTCTTCCAGTCTGTGGCTTGTCTTCTCATTCTCTTGACATTGACTTTGGCAGAACAGGACTTTTTAATTGTAATGAAATCCAGTTTTTCAATTATTTATTTCATGAGTTATGCCTCTGGTGTTGTATCTAAAAAGTTACTGCTATACCCAAAATTATCTAGGTTTCCTCCTATGTTATTTTCTAGTTGTTTTATAATTTTGTGATGTACATTTAGGTCTATGATCCAGTCTATATCTAGATTCAAATTTTCTCTTCTATGTTGATGTCTAGTTGTTCCAGAACCATTTGTTGAAAAGACTACCTTTGCTTCACTGCATTGCTTCACTACCTTTGCTCCTTTGTCAAAGACCAGTTGACTATATTTAGTGGGTCTATTTTGGGACTCTCTTCTGTTTTATTGATATATGTCTATTATTTCATCTATAATACGGTGTCTCAATTACTATAGCATTATACTGTAAGTTTAAAGTCAGGTAGGTAGAGCTAGTACTCTAAATTTATTTTTAGATTTTTTTTATGGATGCCTTTTTACAGCATGAGAATTACCCTGTTTATTCATAGTTTACTAAGTTCTTTTGTTTATTTTGTTTGTTCTTAAGAAAGAATAGATGCTACATTTCATCAAATGTTTTTCTTTAAAATATATTTTATTAATTTTTTATGGAGGTAAGTGAGAGGGACAGAGAGTTAGAAACATTGATGAGAGAAAAATATCAATCAGCTGTCTCCTGAACACCCTCTATTGGAAATGTGCCTGCAACCAAGGTATATGCCCTTGACCAGAATTGAACCTGGGACCCTTCAGTCCGCAGGCCGACACTCTAACCACCGAGCCAAACCAGTCAGAGCTCAAATGTTTTTCTTGCACCTATTGAGATTATCATTTTTTTCTTTTTTTTAAATCTGTTAATATAGTGAATTATATTGATTGATTTTAAAATATTAAGCTAGTCTTACATTCCTAGAATAAACTCTATTTGGTCATGATATACTTTTTACATATTTTTGGATTTAATTTGATAAAATTTGCTAAGAAATTTGCATCAGTTTTATGAAAGTTATCGGACTATAGCTTTCTTTTCCTAGAATGGCTTTGTCTGGTTTTATTATTGCAAAACAGCTCCTTTTTTTTTCTCCCTCCTAGTAACACGAAGGGATTTTTCTCAAGAATTTATTGTGAGAACCTGGTCAAACCCCTCAAGGAAAACTTAACAAAAGTGAGTGAAAGTTTTACATCATTGAGTTCTACTTTTATACTCTATAAATATTCTTTAACTTGGTTCTTGAATGCAGTTAATTTACTTGAACATAATTTGGTTTCTGTTGAGTTTTGCCTTAGTGCTTAGTGGGATGAGTAACATTACTCAAGGGCTAACTTTGCCAGACTAGAAAGACAGAACTTGTCTGAGAAGTCTACTTGATGTAGACTTCGGAGGTTTTCCCTTCATTTGGTGGGAACAGGAACTATTCTCAGACTAGAAACTATTCCCTTGAATGCCTTTTCCTGGCCCCAGGTAATTTCTTCACTTGAATGAGCAGATGGAGTCTCTGCAGGAACCTCCATAAACCCCAGGGCTCTCTCTGTATCTCTTTAGGAACTGCGGCCTTTCTGGTCGCCCAGCTCTCTGCTCAACTCAGGGAGACTGCCAAATGCTGCCTGGTTTCCCTTTTTTCACCCCATCATGCAAACTTTTTCAGGAATTACTGCCCTTAGCTACCTGATGTATAATATCTTTTAAAAACTATATTTTTATTGATTTCAGAGAAGAAGGTAAAGAGGGAGAGATAGAAACACCAATGATGAGAGAGAATTATTGACCAGTTGCTTGCTGCATGCCCCACACTGGGGACTGAGCTCACAACCCCACTGGAAATAGACCCAATGACCTACTATTTCATAGGTTGACACTCAACCACTGAGCAACACCAGCTGAGCAAAAATGGTCTTGTTTTATTCATCTTCCTTAAATGTACGTATAGCTCATATTTATTTCACTGTTTAATATAAGAAGTGTTTTGGGCCTTTAATTAGAAATTTGATGATGTTTTCATGACCAGAAATATGCCATAAGAATTTAACTCTTGTTTATATCAATTAGTCTACAGAAAGCTTGATTTTTCTAAGTCATTTTGCTTAAAGTTATAGTTTCCAAGAATCCTTCGATGATGTTAGTGAGGACTTGTACTGTTCTTTAATACAAAATAGGAAGCATCTAGTTTCCCAAGCTCCCAATTACCCGTCCACTATCTCAGCAGCCCTAGATCCCTTCGGGGCCCTCCTGACCAATCTCAACACAATTCCTAAAGGGTAAATAATGACATAGTAGAATACTGTCAGACTCTATTCAAGCACTATGGCCGGCATCTATTCTGTCAGAGATATGGCAAAAGGGCTGTTGAAAAATATTGACTATTACCCCTGTCTAACACATAAAAAAGACAAACATAAAAAATACTATAAAACATAATATGGTAGATAAAAACCATTTTTTGTTTAATAAAATTGATTTGAGAATTTTTATAAGTTTTGTCTTATGTGAATAACTGCATTAAATGATTCATTACATTCTCTTTTTGTTCCTATAAAAACAATACGTGAATTAACCTAAAAGAGAAAAGAAAGCCATTTACTCAAAACATGCATTTTTTGATAAAATGTTTGAAGTGGATTACAGGACATACATATAATAGAAATATAAAATAAAATAATTTGAATAGGCACCAAAGAGGGATAAAACTGAAAATATAGATTTATTGGCTTCCCAGACTATGCAGTTGCTTAAGGTGGGCAAAAAATTTTGTTCTGAGATTCCCAGGAGACAAAGTTTAAAGAAATACAACAAAAGGAAAAATATTTTAAATTAAATATTTTTATATTTCTAGATGATTGATGACTTCTTTTTACCTTAAAATCAATAGATAAATTGTACTGCAGTTACACTAAGAACACCAGATAGTACAGAATGCTTAAATGCTATTTACATATAAAGCTTTCTTTTGCCATGTTGTACTTTCTAATACTTTAAAAAATTCCAGAGAGTTTTCACCTTGACATATTGTACAGTTTTGTATATTATGTTGAAAAATGTGAGGGAATTTTTTTTTTTGTAGATGATGTTGACCAAGCTAGCATTGGTTTATTGTATAGGAAACATTTTTCTTAAAAATTGCATAAACAGTCTGGCAATAAAATACTCTAGAAGAAAGTATAAAATAAAGATTTTGGGTTTTTTTCCAAGTTCTTTTAAATCTTTTCATTCACATGTGATGCACAAGAATAAAAGCAGGGGAAACATGTTTACTTGACATGCTTACATAGCCCAAAACACCTCATTTAGTGTCATGCAAAGGCAAATGCTATTTTAAAAAAACTTATCAAGTTATGAATAGATTTTTAAGTTAAAAAGTGGAAAAATAGCAGATTTGCTTACATATAATTTAAGATTCCTTTGTTCTAAAAAAATAATAAAATGCAATCTTTAAAGGAACATAACAGGCTCAGAAATATTTCTAAAAAAATGACAATTATGTGGGTTTTTAGTAAGTTCAATAATGAAATACAAAAATCACAGGTTGTTTGACTTTCATGCATTTTTCATTGCTCAGCTATCTCTGTTGTCCCATTTGTTGCCACAAATAATTGAATAGCTGACTTAAGCCAATAACGCTTTTGTAGGAACACTTTGGAACTGAGTTTTAGGTGGTTCCCATCAGTCTGGCATCACCCTTAAAAGGAGAAACTGTGCCCAGGGCTATTAGTAATCACTCTGTCCTGAATGCTATAAAGCAGATAAGATTCATTGTTTTAGAATTGGCCTCTGAGGCTGTATCACCTGGAGCAGTGGTAGGCAAACCTCGGTTTGTGAGCCACATGCGGCTCTTTGGCCCCTTGAGCGTGGCTCTTCCACAAAATAACACGTGTGGGTGCACACGTACAGAGCGATTGAAGGAGTGCCCTAATGAAGTTAATAACAATGTACCCACCTATATAGTTTAAGTTTTAAAAATTTGGCTCTCAAAAGAAATTTCAATCGTTGTACTGTTGATATTTGGTTTTGTTGACTAATGAGTTTGCTGACCACTGACCTGGTTCAACACCTTTCATAGGTATGCATGTCTTACGTTAGTCTAAATGCCCCTCCTTCTGATTTCTCCATGTTATTTTTAGGTTCTCCTGATTTCCATAATCTCCGCACACCTATCCGGTTACTACACAATGAAGGGAGTTAAGAGATTTTGAGGTTCCTTGGAAGACAGCGCTAGAAATTAACAAGTATTTTTACATGACAATATGACTTAAATGCTCAAAGTTAAGTTTAAATATCCATTATATTATTGCATTCATATACCATTTTGTTGTATTTTAATTCTGATAATGCTAGTTTATTTTAGTCTACGAATTTGAAATTCATCATTCTATGAAAATACTTGTCAATTGAAAATTCCTTTGTATAATAAGAATTCTAATTTTCTTACAGGGTTCCAGTCCAGCATCTACTGGTCTCATTAGAGCATAAAGTCAGAAATCAGCATTTTGAAGAATGATGATTAATTTGTAACCCCTTATAAAAATCATCTATAATGCAATGCTTTTATAATATAAATTCTTATTTATATATAGTATTATAGGAAATACAGGGGAAAATACTGCCATTTTGTATACTACACTAATGTATTATATTGTTGGAAGAGTTCAATGCATATTTGTTTTACAGATTCAATAGTCAGAAATACTTTTTAAAAAAATTTTTATTCAGGCTCCCATCACTGTTAAAATAAAAGCACATTTTATCTTCAATCCTGAGTCCTTGCCAAAACTGGTTTGGCTCAGTGGATAGAGCAGTCTGCCTGTGATCTGAAAGGTCCCAGGTTCAATACCCGTCAAGGGCCTTGGTTGCGGGAAATCCCCAGTAGGGGGTGTGCAAGAGGCAGCTGATCAATGTTTCTCTCTCATCGATGTTTCTGACTTCCTGTTCCTCTCCCTTCCTCTCTGTAAAAAATCAATAAAATATATTTTTAAAAATCCTGAGTCCTTTAATAGCACCGTGTTGAACAATTTATGATCTTCATTACTATAGTGAAGATGACTAAGAACCTTTTAAATGCTGCATATAATTGAAGTATTTGGAGTCTTAAAATCTTAGGTCATAAAAAACAATGCAGTATTGCTATATATTGTAATTGATGCAAAACCTAATGCTCAAACAGGGATCAAAGAAACATAAATACACTTATCATTACATATATTTAAATTATATGCACTCAAGATAAATTTGCTTCTCAGAAATACTATTGTTAGTGATACCCCCTGTCTTGTAGACACCTATAGTTTAGGGATTTACACACTTAGAAAGGCCAAACTAAAACACATCTTAGCCTGTCATTTACACAAACACTTGAGCCTTATTAAGAGCCAATAGGATCCAGGCAAAATGATTTTATACCATGAAATAACTTCTTGTGGAGCTGGAATGATGTTTGATTGCTTTCAGCTGTTTGTTCTATAATCAAAGCCAGAGAGCTGCTTACTCCCTCAGGGAAAACAACCCACAGCAACTCATTTTACACCAAAACGATTAGCTGAACTTAATTGGGCATAGCATTTAATAAAAGAGACTCCTTTGGGAAAAACAATTTTTTATGTGTCTGCAGCCACACAGCATGAAATTACTATGATTGGTGTATGTGTGTGTTTAAGGAACAACTTTATGAAATACTCTGAAAAACAGTATTTTTACATGGTGTTTGTCAAATTGTTGACTATTAGAAAAATGATGTCAATTTCTCTTTCTATCCTTTCATAGGTGACTTCATCTTCATGTGACCAATGATTTATCAAATTCTGCAAGAATAGAACACAGGTGAATTTCATTTGGAAAGTCATCTTTTTTGAAGTATATGATCTCTGTGGAGACGTGTATTTCAAGTTTTATTTTCTGTGATTTAAGGCAATTCCTTTCTTACATCTGAAAAACATTTAAAAATAAATTGATGTAAAGTATTATTACAAATTGTGATACAATTTACTATTAGTCTTTCAGAATAGTATCATGCTTGTCCATTAAAATTTAGAATATAGCGTTTTGCCCCAGTTTATGGTATCTAATTTGACATAGATAAAAATGTCTACCACTATGTTTCACAGAAATTTCAATTTGTGCATTTATACAATGTACTTTAATACAGTTGAAAAAACTTTGAATTTTTACAAGCTCTAAAGAAACCATAAATTCTGAGAAAAAAGTAAAACTTGAAAAAGATAAAATTAGAGACATTTTAATGCCAATGAAGAGATAATGTGCATTAATGAGACAATATGAAAAATATGTTTGTCAGTATTGGTTTTAAAACCCAATTTGAGTAGATTGGAAAAGAGAAAGTTTTATTGTTATTCCGTTTTTTGGATAAATATAAGAACTCATAAAATTTTGGAAATGCTATTTATAAACATGTTGGCATAAATATTTGTAAAATTCTTGCCTTAAAGTAAGGACTAAACCATTTCTCAGGGGTAATGTATTTGTCACAGATAAAAGCATCCTAAACTAATCTGTTTTAAAGTAAATATAAAATATAGAATGTGTTGCTTTCTATTCAAATATCAATCTGAGTCCCCAGAAATGACTGAAATTACCAATTCCAACAGAAGCACTGACTCCAGCGGTCAAAAGTCTCCCCCTTAGGCCCTGCCTGGTTTTCTCAGTGGTTAGAGCATTAGCCCTTGGACTGATGGGTCCTGAGTTCAGATTTAGTCAAGGGCATGTTCTTGGGTTGCAGGTTCGATCCCTGGCCCTGGTCAGGCTATGTGCAAGAAGCAACGAATCAATGTGTCTCTCTCACATTGATGTCTCCCAATGTCTCCCCCTCTCCTTTCCACTGTCTCTAAAAATCAATGGAAAAATATCCTCAGTGCGGATTAACAAACCAAATCCAATATATATATATTTAAAACCTCCCACTTAGGCAGGCATTCCTTTAACCATAGTAAAATCTAAAGCATGAACTCTGAAAGAGAGAATATATATGATGAAATATATCTATCCCATTTTATCCTTAAGTATGTTTAGATCTAGTGAGGTCAAATTGATGCAATTACTCTGGAAAAACAGTATGGTTCATAAATAAAACTGCCCTAAAATCCAGCAATCTCACTTCGGAGTATGAAAATAGCTAAGAGTAATTACATCTCAATTGGTCCTTCTTTTCCTGATTTTTTATTGAACTGTGGTTATGATAATTGTCTCTGAAGAAAGGTTCCTAGATTTAAATTGTACCTTAGCTACTTGCATATAATGTGACTTTGGACGAATTTCTTAACCACTCTCAGCCTCAGGTTTCTAACTTATGAAATGGGGCTATCACTGTACTAATGTTATGAAGATGAATGACGTAACATCATTTGGAACAGTGCTTAGCATGAAAACAGGAGCTTAAGCTGGGTGAGCCCAGCTGAAAAGGTCCTCTGCCTTTCATTTGATGACAAAGCGATGTTGAAAACTTTGTTTGTGCTGATGTAATTATTTTACATAAATATTTAAAGCAGTTTCAGTTTGAATAGCCAGAATATGGAGTCAACCCAGAAGGCTCTTCAGTAAATAAGTCGTCACCAAATCCACGGCACATGCATACCATGGAATACTGCTCAACAACAAAGCGAAACACACCACAACTGAGAAGACTCTCCAGAAAATATTCTGTGTGAAATAAACCAGTCTCAGAGACTAAATACTGTCTGATCCTATTTACATAACATTTTGAAAATAAAATATGGCTAGGAGTTACCGATGGGGGTTGAGGGGAGAAAGTGGGGTTGGTTATACAAGGACAACATGAGCATTTCTTGTAATGATGGAACTGTTGGGAATCTTGACTGTATGAGGAATAACAAACCTATAATTGTGATAAACTAAATACACCTTCTCCAACATCTACACATACATATGCGGAAATGAGTATAGGGAAAAAAAGGGAGATATAGATGTGTGGATTATATCTATTCAATATCTTCATTGTATTTTTCAAAATGTCATTATATTATACTAGGTGAAGTAACCATGGGATTTCTACACTACTTCTTACAACGACATGTGTACTGCATTACAATTGCATTTGGATCTACATCTGCCTCCACAAGAATTTCAGTTTTAAAAAAATAGGAGAAGAGGGAGCCTGCTTGGGATTTGAGAATTACTGGTAATAATCTACATGTAGGAGATAGACAATTGAAAATAAAAAGTGGACTACTAAGTATAATAAAATATGTAAAACAGACTAGATTAAAATAGAATAGTAATAGCATCAGAATCCAAAAGATAACTAGTCCCAGGTGAACATTTTGTCATTCTGTGGAAAAATTGGAAATAAAAGGGCAGTGGGGAGGGGGGTGGGCATTGGAGAGTGGGGGATGGGAATGTATGTGTGTGAAGTTGGCATACATTTTCTAACTGTCCTAATTTGGGCAGAAACTAGTCTTTATTCTGAGATTATGTGTTTCCTACTTTTGATGCTGTACGTTTTTTCTTTTACAAAATAATTATAGAAGTTGTATTTGTAATGTCCTTCCTTGAAAAAAATCTTTATAAAAAAGGTAACTGTATGGGTACAAAGACATTCCCTCTTCCCTCCAAAAGAGGAAGCAAAAGGGAAGGAGAGGAACATATAAGCCTAGCCAATGGACACAGACACCAGGGGGTGAGGGCATGGGAGGATAAAGACACATACTATTATGTAATACCTTAATCAATAAATAAATTTTTTTAAAAATGGCCCTAACTGGTTTGGCTCAGTGAATAAAGTGTTGGCCTGCGTATTGAAGGGTCCCAGAGTCAATTCCGGTCAAGGGCATGTGCCTTGGTTGGAGGCACATCCCCAGTAGGGAGTGTGCAGAAGGCAGGTGATCGATGCTTCTCATTGATGTTGCTAATACTCTATTCCTCTCCCTTCCTCTCTCTAAAAATCAATAATTATATATATATATAAAAGGAAAGGAGAAACAAATGAAAGTAACACCAGAAAAATAAAATATTGCACTTGAGTGGGAAAGAGAAGTGAGATTGAGTAGATAGATGCCTAAGTCAGTATACAAGGGTGAAAGAGAGACAGGGGAGCTGAGGGAAAGGTGGGGAGACAAAGGAGAAAAAGCAGGAGCTGGCGGAGCTGGAAAGACATGGTGAGAATGAAAATGAGGACGAGAGAGATGGGAAGTGCAACAAAGCATTTTCCACTTTGATCACCAGCACTGGTGTTCTTTAGAAGGCGATCTCATGTTCTGAGACTGACGTGTTCGGGGAGGTTGCAGAATATATAGAAAGTTTCTATTGAAGAGAATATAGGAACTTGCCAAGTTTGTTGAGAGATATTCTCTGGGTTAAAAGTTCCCTACATTCTTTCTACGCAACTTCTTTCTTTCCTTATGAATTTCCACAGCATATTTAGGATTGCACCCTAACTAAAAGAGTAAATTCTGTTCCTAAATTCAGAGGATTTATCTTCTGATTGAGTTCTTTTGAGTAAGGAGAACATTGTGGGAAGTTTTCCACATTCACTGAATGTATTTTTATTGATTTCAGAGAGTAAGGGAGAGGGAGAGAAAGATAGAAACATCAATGTGGACAGAGAATCATTGATCAGCTGCCTCCTGCACACCCCCTATTGGGGATGGAGCCTGCAACCTAAGCATGTGCCCTGACTGTAATCAAACCTGTAACCTCCTAGTTCATAGGACGAAGCTCAACCACTGAGCTGTGCCAGCCAAGCCACATTTATAATTTTGACAGGTTTCTCACCATCATTGCTTTTCAGATGATTGTCTAAATCTAAATAGTTCTGGGCAATTTTAATATCTTAGACATTTTATGAAATCACCTGGGAAGAAAGCTGACTGAAATTCTCAGCCCTGTTTTCCACAAGCGCATCCAGCACCCAGACTCGATCATGAATAAGAGCTTTCCTTTGGGTGACTGCCACTCCCTCTGATGTCTCCCTGGGCTTCCTGGGACTCCTCCATGTGGTCCTCAGGACCCAAAAAACCCCACAGCAACCTGACATCTATCCTATTGATTCTGTTTCTCTGGAGAATCCTGACTAGTACAACTGCTACATAACATTAATAATTGTAATTTTTATATCTTTAAATATTTGAGAGGGACATTGAATTCAGGAATTTTTATATTCTCCAGAACAATGTCCCGTGAATAGTTATTGAACAAATTAGTGAAAATTAATTGATGTTTTCCCCATAACTTAAAATACTCCTTATTTTATTAGTCTTTTCTGATGGTTAAAGGACCCAAGGGTCAGCTTAGTTTTTCTAAATCAACACAAAGTCATTTATATGTTAATTTAAAATTCAGACTTTATCTGTATTTTGAATGAGTAAAGGAGATAGAGGAGCAAGGTTAAAAATGACTGGGTTTGCTGTGAAAACTGAAACTGAAATATTTGAAGAAGAAACCAGTCTTCTCTTTTAGTCCCTAAACTACTACATTTATGAAGAGGTATGCTACTGAGTGGAATACTACTCTCAATTTACAAATACGGCCAGGGCCTGAAAGTTACAGTATTTAGACATTGTACAGTAAATACTTTGAACTGGCTACTTCCTTCAGATGGAGTTTGGTTATCATTATATTGACCAGATTTTTAATTTGTTTTCTTTAAATTTATATCCATATTTCCAACTTAAATATTTTTGGGTATTTTATGTATCTAATTTTATTTTATTTTATTTTTTTGAATATTTTCAAGGGAATAATTTGAATAATTTTATTATTTTTTTCTTTTTTTTTAAATCTTTATTGTTCAGTATATTAATTACATTGTTCCTTTTTTTTTCCCCCTATAGTTCCCCTCCACCTGGTACCCATCCCACCCTCCGCCCTCACCCCCCTCCACTGTCCTCTCCCATAGTTGCATGATTTTTGTCCAGTCTCTTGCTGCACTTCCTACATCCCCTTTCTCCCCAAGAGTTGTCAGTCCATTCCCTCTCTATGTCCGTGATTCTGTTACATTCACCAGTTTATCCTGTTCATCAGCTTATTAGTTCACTTGATTTTTAGATTCATTTGTTGATAGATGTGTATTTGTTGTTCCTAATTTACACTTTTATCTTTTTCTTCTTCCTCTTCTTAAAGAATATCTTTCAACATTTCATATAATATTGGTTTGGTGGTGATGAACTCCTTTAGCTTTTTCTTATCTGCGATGCACTTCATCTGACCTTCAATTCTGCATGATAGCTTTGCTGGATAGAGTAATCTTGGTTGTAGATTCTTGTTATTCATCACTTTGAGTATTTCTTGCTACTCCCGTCTGGCCTGCATCGTTTCTGTTGAGAAATCTGCTGACAATCGTATGGATGCTCCCTTATAGGTAACCAACTGTTTCTCTCTTGCTGCTTTTAATATTCTCTCTTTGTCTTTTGCTCTTGGCATTTTAATTATGATGTGCCTTGGTGTGGTCCTCTTAGGGTTCCTATATATTGGGGATCGGTGCGCTTCTTGGATTCCTAAGTCAATTTCATTCATCAGGTGTGGGAAGTTTTTGGTCACTATTTCTTCAAATAGGTTTTCATTGTTTTGCTCTCTCTTTTTCTGGCAACCCTATAATTCAGATGTTGGTATGCTTGAGGTTGTCCCAGAGGCCCCTTACACTATCTTCAATTTTTTGGATTTTTTTGGTTTCTTGCTTTTTCAGCCTAGTGGATTTTGCTTCTTTGTATTTCAAATCTTTAACTTGGTTCTTGGGGTGCTCCAGAGTACTTTTAGGTCTTTGTATAATATTTTTTGTTTCAGTCAGTGTATGCTTAATTTCTGGTTGGTCCTTTTTCATATCCTTGAGAGTCTCCTTTATATCCTTGAGTGTCTCCCTCATTTCCTTGCAGGTCTCGTTCATTTCCTTGTAGGACTCATTCATTTCCTTTGCGGTCTTGCTTATTTTCTTATAGGCCTCAACCTTTTGTTGGAGCCTCTTGAAAAACCCTATAACCGTGGTTTGGAATTCCATGTCCAGTCGTTTTTTTTCCCTCCATTTCTTTCACATCTGATTTCTTTCCATGTCTCTGCATGGTGGCTGCTTCCCTGAGTTGGTCAATTAGCTTTGTGTGGTAGACTTCCTACTAGGGACAGTGGCTCAGCCTCCCCAGTTACCTGAGGTGGATATGGGTTGCACAGTCTTGCTGAAGTTAAGCTCAGTTAGTCGTTGTTAACACTTGGGGGGGTTGACCTCCAGGCCAGTTGTCTGTGAAGCTCAGCCGTGCTCAGGTTGGATTGGCGGAGTCTCCAGGCCAAGCAGACAGTGTTAGCTCTGCCCTGTGCGGCCCCAGGGACTCTGTTCCAGGAGCAATGGCCACCAGCACCTCAGAGAGAGCCGCTGCTGAGCTCCACCGGCTGCCGGGGAATTCAGACTCTCCCCAAATGAGTCTGCACGCCCAATGTCTCACCCAGGGTCGTAAAACAAAGCAGTCTGACGGTTTCCCGAATGAGAAAGCAAGTCGCAGAGCGCTCTCTGCGCTGTCACGCAGCCGTGCTGTTCGCGCGCAAGCTGCCTCTCCACAAGCTGGCAGATCCAGCAGCGCCCGAGCTTCGGCGTGCCCTCCCACTGTCCAGTTTTCACCCCGTATGATAGTGGGTTCCCTGGACTTTGCCCTAAGCTGGAGAATCAGTCCAGTGGGATGTCCTTGTCTCCCCGTTCTAGAAAACTTTCCGGTTTTCAGCCGCCCGCCCTCTCCGCTTGTGCGCGCTCCAAACCTCTCTCCACGCGAATCTTTCAACGCTGTCCGCCGCCGCTCCTCCGAGTCACAGTGTCTTATCTTCACTTTTATTTGTGGAATTTTCACTCAGCCAGCTTTCTGGTGATTCTGGAAGGTGTTTGTTCTTTCGTTAAGTTGTAGTATCAAAATTGTTGAGCATGACGGCAAGATAGGTGTTTTACCTATACTGCCATCTTGGTTCTCTATGTATCTAATTTTAATATACATTTAAAAAGTGATAATTGTTTGGGGTCTAATACTAATATACTGAGTATCTAAACTTTTAAGATACTTAGTATATTAGATAGTAGAAATTTAACTTAATTCTATGTCTAATCTTATTGGCATATATAATTAAGAACAGACAAATCATTATACATACTTTCTCCATTTATTTTTTAATCTGTATCCTCAACATCTACGGTAGAGTGTTTCCTAAATCCTATATAATAAAGAGGTAATACGCAAGTTGACCATCACTCAAGATGGCCACCCCCATGTGGTCAAAGATGGCTGCCCCCATGTGGACACAGATGGCCACCACAAGATGGCCAGCAGGAGAAGACAGGTGGGAGGGACCAGGCCTGCAAGGGAGGGCAGTTAGGGGCGACTGGGCTGGCAGAGGAGGACAGTTGGGGGTGACCAGACCTACAGGGGAGGACAGTTGTGGGGACCCAGGCCTCCAAGGGAGAGTAGTTGGGGGGGGGGTCAGGCCAGAAGGGGAGGGCACTTGAGAGGGACAAGGCCTGCAGGGGAGGGCGGTTGGGGAGGAGTAGGCCAGCAGGAGAGGGCAGTTGGGGAGGACCAGGCCTGCAGGGGAGAGCAGTTGGGGGAGACCAGGCCACCAGGAGAAGGCAGTTAGAGGTGACCAGGCTTGCAGGGGAGGACAGTTAGGGACAACCAGGCTGCCAAGGGAGGGAAGTTAGGGGCAATTGAGCCAGCAGGGGAGCAGTTAGGTGTCAATCAGGCTGGCACATAGAAGTCGTTAGGGGCACTCAGGCAGGCAGGCAAGCAAGCATTTGGGAGCCAGCAGTCCTGGATTGTGAGAGGGATGTCTGATGTACCACTGGGACCAGCCTAAATGGGCAGTCTGGCATCCCTTGAGGGGTCCCAGATTGGAGAGGGTGCAGGTTGGCCTGAGGCACATCCCCCCATGCATGAATTTTATACACTGGGCCTCTAGTATTTACATATATGTCTTAATGTCTTAGTGAAATTCTCATATATAAGAAGAACAGCTGTTTTAATCAGAATTTTAGAACAAAATTAAGTATAGTTATTGAAAGCTGAGTTTTTATACTACTGGCCATCAAGAGTAATTGGGATTTTTACAAATTCTATCACAATAACTCCTTGGATTTCCCAGATTCTACCATTAAAAAATATTTTTATTTATTTCAGAGAGGAAGGGAGAGGGAGAGAGAGAGACATCATTGATAAGAAAGAATTATTGATTATCTGCCTCCTGCACACCTCCAACCAAGTCTGCACCCCACTCATGTGCCCTGACGGAATCAAACCATGACCTCCTGGTTCATAGGTAGATGTTCAATCACTGAACCACTTTGGCCAGGCAGATTCTATTTTTTAACCATCCCACATTACTTTCTTCATCGACATCTTCAGCTTTTGAAAAGTAAAAGATGCACCTATGAGTGGGCAAGGTGAGTTCTCTCCCTAGCACCAGATGCTATTTTGCCCAGTCTATACTTTCTGCTCTAGGTCACATTTCCTCTCATCCACCCACCCCCAACCCACTTCACCTAAGTACTTATCTTCAGAATAAGATTATGGTTTTACACACACACACACACACACACACACACACACACACGCACACACACACCTTAGGCTGGGTTCAGGGTCCTATGGCAATTTATATTCCCATTATTGTAGCTCTTAGCACACGATAAAGTAGCTGTGCACATTGGTTTCCTCTCCATTCAGCAAGCTCCATGGCCACAATGTTTGTGAAATCACCAGTGCTTAGTAAAGAGGCTGATGCATTGTAGATGCTAATTAGTAATACATAAACAGTCAGAAATTTTACAAACACTTTTCATTCAAGGTGGAGAAAAAGCTTTTTTTGAAAGAAGGCAAAAGTGTTTAGTGACCAAAAGCTGGTGAAGTTATATTTGGAGTTTTTGAAAAGCTTAATGAGACATTTGATGAATTGCTAATTCCTAATTATTTTTCAAGTCTTATTCCTAGTTATAACATCAATTCAATGCAGTATTGTCCTATTTTAATAAAAATATAATGCAAAAGGGAATCTAGCAATATAAACTTATTAATAAAACTACAAAAAAATGAACCCATGCCATTTTTATACTATGAACTGTGGCATTAAATTTTATGTTTTATGTATATGTTTTCATTTGTAACAAAGAAAATTATATGTTCTAGTTTTTAAGTAATGAAAAGGAAATATCATGTTTAAGCTATAAACCAAATATTAAATTACATACCTCAATAATATTTCTGTATTTTGCAATCATATATGTATGTTTTGTATATATTTATCCATGGGGAGTGTCCCTCAGCCTCACCTGCATCCTCTCCAATCTGGGACCCCTTAAAGGATGTCCTATTGTCAGTTTACAGGTATTGGGCCTAAACTGGAAGTCAGACATACCTCTCACAATCTGGGACTGCTGGTTCTTAACCGCTCACCTGCCTGCTTGCTTGATTGCCCTAACCACTCTGCCTGCTGGCCTGCTCACCCCCAAATGTGCCACCCCCCCAGCCTGATCATCCCCTAATTCCCTCCCTTCCCTGTGCCACTGCGCTTTCCCCCAACAACCCTCCCTGCTGGCCTCCTCACCCCCATCTGCCCTCTCCACTAGCCTACTTGCCCCCAACTGCCCCCCTGCTGGTCTGCTCACCCACAACTGCCCCTCCCTCACTGCCCTGATCACCCTCAGTGAACTTCCCCACCCCATTGACCTGATTACCCACAACTGCTTTCCCATCCTGGCCTGATCACCCACAACTGCCCTACCCTCTAGGCCTCTAACCACCACCATGGCTTTGTCCAGAAGAATGTCCGGAAAGTCTCCTGAAAGGTTTCTCAGTCTAATTAGCATATTATCCTTATATTCTTATAGATAGAGGCCTGGTGCATGGGTGGGGGCTTGTTGGTTTGCCCTGAAGGATGTCCCAGATCAGGAAGGGGGGTCCCTTGGGGAATGGGAGGTCTGGGCAAGTGGCCTATAGTGGTTTGCCAGCTTGGGTAAACCAAGGGCTGTTTTCAGGCTGGCCACACCCCTTTCAGGGTCGGGGTCTCCACTGGAGAGCTTGGCCAGCCTGGGTGAGGGGTTGATGGCTGTTTGCAGACTGATCACACCCCCCAGCAGGGACTCTTACTCCATGGGGTGTAGCTAGCCTGGGTAAGGGGTTGAGGGCCCTTTTCAGGCTGGCCACTCCCTCCCCCTCTGGTGACCCAAAGTTCCAGCCCCTCCTTGAGTGGTGGCTAGGGTGGGCTGAAAGCCTGGGTCTCCCCCAGAGATCCAGTGCCCCAGCCCCTCCTTGTGTGGAGGCCAGGGATGGTGGGAAGCTTGGCTTTCTCCTTCACTGGGGGCAACCCAAACCTCCTACTCACTCGAACTCCATGGCCACTGCCATCTTTAATGGGTTAATTTGCATACTCACTCTTGATTGGCTGGTGGGTGTAGCAGAGGGATGATCAATTTGTGTGTTTCTCTTTTATTAGTGTAGATGGTATATATTTCATAAGGTTATCATGAGAATTAAATATAAAGTGGTTTTAATAGTGCATAGAATATAAAAAGCACTAAATTTTTTTGCTAATATGATTATTAATGATTTATGACTGTTTTGAGGTTGAGGTTTCCTCTTTTCATTTCTACAGAAAATAAGAAATATAGTATTATTTTTTACTAAAGTCCCGGTGCACGGATTCAGGCACTAGTGGAGGGTGTGGCCTGTGTGGATCAGCCCCCTGTGGGAACACTACTCATTCTGGTCAGCCAAGCAGCTGTGGGCCCACTCTCAGAGCAGCTGCTATTGCTTTGGGAGCACTGTTCATCCCAGTGAGTTGAGTGGCACTCCCACTGTTGGAGCACATTGCCACCAGGGAGCAGCTCCTGCATTGAGCATCTGCTCCCTGGTGGTCAGTGCACATCATAGCAAATGGTTTACTGGTTGTTCTGGTGATTCTGCTGGGCTTTTATATATATACTAGTGGCCTGGTGCATGAAATTTATGCACAGGGGGCAAGGGGTGTCCTTCAGCCCAGTCTGCACACTCTCCAAACTGGGACCACTGGAAGAATGACTGACTGCCTGTTTAGGCTTGATCCTACTGGGATCAGGCCTAAACAGGCAGTCAGACATCCTTCTCACAATTTAGGACTGCTGGCTCCAAACTGCTTGCCTGTCTGCCTTTCTGATTGCCTCTAACAGCTTATGCCTGCCAGCCTGGTCACCCCCTAACTACTACCCTGACAGCCTAATTGATGTCTAACTGCTCTTCTGCCAGCCTGTTTGCTCCCAACTTCCCTCCTCTGCTGTCCTGGTCACCCCTAACTGCCCTCCCCTGCAGGCTTGATCGCCCTCAACTGCCCTCCCTTGCAGGCCTGAAACCTCCCAATGGCCCTCCTCTGCTGGCCATCTTGTGGTGGCCATCTTGTGTCCACATGGGAGCAGGATCTTTTACCACATGTGCGCAGCCCTCTTGTGTGTTGGAGTGATAGTCAATCTGCTTATTAGATAAGAGGATATTAGATAGGATAGAGGCCTGGTGCATGGGTGGGGGCCAGCTGATTTGCCCTGAAGGGTGTTCAGATCAGGGTGGAGTTCCCTTGGGGCATGGGGTAGCCTGGGGGAAGGGTCTATGGTGGTTTGCAGGCTGGCCACGCCCTCCAGTAACCCAAGCGGAAGCCCTGGGATTAATTTATGTTCTATAACTGAAACTTTGCAGCCTGGAGGGAAGCCAAGCCTTCTGCTTGCTCTGTGGCAACAGCCATTTCTGTTTGGGTTTATTTAAATTCTATAATTGAAACTTTATAACATAGAGTGGAGGCCTAGGCACTAGAGCTTTAGAAGCTTGGCTTCCTCCATCGCCTGAGCAACCCTAACCTCTGCTCTTTCCAGCTCTGTGGCTGCCGCCATTTCTGTTGGGATATAGCTTCTATAATTGAAACTTTGTAGCATTGAGTGGAGGCCTAGGCCGACAAGGGCAGGTGGAAAACTTGGCTTCTTCCATTGCCGGGGAAACCCAAGCCTCCTTTCTGCTCTCAGTGGCCATAGACATCTTGGTTGGGGTTTATTTGCATAATTTGCTCCTGATTGGCTGATGGGCATGGCTGTGGGCATGGCTTGATCAGAGGTACAGTCAATTTGCATATTACTCTTTTATTAGATAGGATGGACTAGTGGCCTGGTGCACATCATTTGTGTACTGGGGCTGGGTCCCTCAGCCTGGCCTGCACCCTTTTGCAGTCCAGGATCCCTTGGGGGTTGTTAGACTGCCAACTTAGGGGTCCTTAGGGCTGCAGTGGAGGGGAGAGGCTCCTGCCACCGCTGCTGCGCTCACCAGCTATGAGCCTTGCTTCTAGCTGAGCGGCACTCCCCTTATGGGAACACACTGGCCACCAGGGAGCAGCTCCTGTGTTGAGTGTCTACCCTCTAATGGTCAGTGCACATTATAGTGACCAGTTTTTCCAGTGTTTGGTCAATTTGCATACTAGCCTTTTATTATATAGGATTCTTTTTGGTCATCAAAGTGAATAGGGTATAGGGACTTTTGTATTTTGGGAGTTAATGACAGAAAGTGGCTCCATCTCAGGTCAAGCTAAAAAGATTATGTCTCAGTGGTTACAGTCAGAAAGCCATCACCTTTCCATTTCTTCTTTATTTGGATAGTGGGGCCTCTCTCTCTGGGTCATACTCAAATAAGGGCTTTATTTGTGGTGGCAATCGTTTGTCATTCATTTTTTTTTTCCTGTTTCAAGACTGTAGCTGTGCATCTCCTGAAACTTAAAAGATTTTTGAAATTTTCCTCTGAAATTAGTTTTCTAGAAAACTCGCTCTACGTTTGTTTCTCTTGATGCATTCTTTGCTTTCTCAAGCAATTGGTATGAGCTTCAGGAATTCTATATGTATTGTTACTTTCAACAGTTGTTTCTATACACACTCAACATCTTCATTTCCACACCCTCATCAGCATGATTTTCTACTGTATGTAACTTAATGGGGTGTTTGTTCAAAAACTAAAGGAAAGGGATGTCTAAGTGGAATCAATATTTTTAATCCTTGATATTTTATGTTATTTTATTAGCTTTAAAGAATAGTTTACAAAAACTGACCATCATTCCTCTTTGGGAAAAAAATTGTATGTGGGGTATCCCTTTCATTTTTAGTACTTTTTCATTCCCAAGTTTTATATTTTTAAAACAGACCTGGATTTAATCTACTATTAATTATAAGTTGTCCAATGATTTACAATTTTAAAGCTCTTTTGTTCCTTCAGTCTTACAAAGGCTATCATCTGAGGCCACTGGCAGGAATAATACCCTCTACCCTTTTTCTAAAATAGAGTAAAAATAGTTTAGTGATTTGACTTCTGGTTGGCTTCCTAGTATATATTACGCAGTAATTTGGCCTTACTTCGTTTGTCTCCCACGAATATTCATTGCATTATGCTACTCCCAATACTGAAAGAAATTTAATATGGAAGTATTATTTTTATCTAAAGATAAAAATGTACAATATGGTTTTGAAAACCTAAATTTTAATAATAAATGCCTTCAATTATTCTTTTTGGTAACAAGAAGAAACAATGTGAGAAAAACCTAGCTTCTTCCAACTTGCTTTCATGAGTTCTTCAAATTCATCAACATTAATGATAGTCCAAGTAGGAAAAGAGACGTATTTCTCCAGTCTAGTGAGAGATGAAGAGAGAGGAAATTTGAAGTTGCCTATTCAGACAGTTTTCTTATTCTGACACCTTGGCAGGAAACTGTCTGGCAGGTGTTTGCTTCAGGGTGTGTATGCTTACAGGTGACTGGCCCCTTTTGTCCATGGACCTGCTCCTGGTTGCCCCGCCCCTTTCTCCTGCCCAGAAGAACCAGTTGATTCACACTGGTCCGATTCCCTGAAATTACCACTTTTGATAATAATGACTTTTTCTTATATTCTTCTAGGATATACTCAAGAAGCAGAGTTCCATTTTAGACTGACTGCTTTATGTTGCTTTGGAAAGCAAATTTTATGATAGTAATGAACAGGATCATTTTTGTGATCAGTAATTGATGAGTGGCTCTGAATTTTCTCTGAAGTTCTTCCAAGTGATGCATTCAAAACCAAATTATACTGAGAATAATTCTGTGATATTGATTTTAACTATGTAAGCAATACACCAATTGCAGGGCCTTGGCCTTTATTAATAATTTAAACATGCTAGATGAATCTCAGTCCCTTTCATCATGCGTGTAATCTTGCCCACTCATTCCTCTCCAGAAGTTACTATAGAAATAACTTCTGTGTATCATTCTTTTCTCCTCATATTTGAGTTGCATAGATATACACAACTGTAGAAAATACCAAGTATTTTTTACATAAGGAATCATTCTGTAATTTGATTGCCCTCATTCAAACTCAATAATACATCTTAAAGATCTCGTTGTGCCATAATCTAAGCCCTACCTCACTCTTTTTATCTATTGTACTATATTCCATGATAGGGCATCCTCTTCTTAATTAATTGTCATTTTTTACTGTTACAAATAAAGGCACAATAGCATTTCTGAACATGACTCCTTAAGTTCAGGCGCAGTGTCTTCAAGAATGCATATGTAAAATTAAAAGTAGAAGATTATAGGGCACACATGGTCTCAATTATAAAAGATCAATTTCCCCATAACATTACTATCACAAATAACATTCTGTGAGCAGTGTCCATTTTCCACAATCTCAGTAACATTTGGTATACAACTTTAAATTTTTGTCAGCTTAATAAGTGAAAAATGGTTTCAGGTTAACTCTTACTTCTTTCTCCAGAGTGAGATAGTCATAATAAAATCTCTAAAAATAATACCACATGATGCGTGAAGCAAAAACCTAGGCTGGCATATTAATTTTTCCTTCATTTCTATTTTATGACATCGCACAGCCAGATGCCCCGGTTCCGGGACTGCTCTAAGGTTGTCTCTTCAGGACAGGACTCCCTCCTCTCATCACAGTGGGACTGTTAATGAGTTTTTAAATCTGATTGCTGATACAAATTGGATCAACAGTAAACGCACCGAGCAATTTATTTCATTTTCACAGCCTACTGCCAAGAAAAACAGCTGATAAGTTCCCATGAAACCAAGACATCATCAGTTCTCCTGGGGGTAAAAGAAAATACATATATATATATAGCAAAAAAGGGGGGGGTGGTCCTAAGCAGACGTAACTGACAGCTTGTTAAAAAAGCCTTTCCTTATAGCCAGGGCCTCGGGTTTGGGATTACCGGAGGAGGCTGAGCATATTCAAGCTCTCACTACATTTTGGATTGTACATAGATAGTTATCTGCTTTCATTCAGGATAAAGGCTAGCAGTGAGCGTTAGGTCCTGTCAAGGCCTGGGCTTGAACAATCACATCAACTTATTTTTAGTGCTAGAGATTCATCCACAGCTCTGCCTGTGCTGTGATGGTGATAAGGCGGCCCGATGGCCCAGAAATTCAGGCTTTTGAGAGGAAGAAAAGGGGAAGCCACTATCTCAACAAAGGGTGTCAGGAAGAATGTGCTAAACCCTTCATTATCCAAAGCAGGGACAATGCAGAGGGCAAGAACTGGACTTGTTTAATGTGTGAACATTCTAGTTGCATGTCACGGCATTTATCATAGGTAACAGAAAATACATTTTACAAAGGCAAGTGCTTTTCATCAAATGAATGCATGCATGAGTGAAGGAGTGAATGTGGTAGTTTCATTTAATTATTGACCATTCTGAAATTGACACCAAAGTAATATAAACATTTAAATGTCATATTTCCCTATCCACATGCCTTTGTGTAAGAATTTAAACTCTTGAATTTTTTATTTAATTATGTATAAAATTGAATTATTAACATTTTACTGACAGCTTCATAGGACTGTTATGAGTGTTAGAAGAGAGCATATAAATGCCATGTTGGGTAACCTCTAAACTACAGTTGTGGATTTATCCATTTATCAATTTATTCAACTAATAGTTAGCGAGTACATATTATGTTCCAGGTATACACACACATACACACACTATAGAATATACACTGAGTGGCCAGGTTATTATGATCTCTGAACGCATAATAATCTGTATATCCTAATTAATAAAAGGCTAATATGCAAATTGTCCCCTCAACCAGGAGTTTAACCAGCAGGCAGGCTGGCCAACTGCCCATTTTGCCTCTTTCTAGCCAGGCTAGTCAGACCCCACTCATGCACAAATTCATGCACCAGGCCTGACTGGCCAGATTATTATGCATTCAGAGATCATAATAATCTGGCCACTCAGTGTATATTATATATCATATGCATATATAAATATTACAGATACATGTATAATATATATAAGGGTGGGCAAAAGTAGGTTTATAGTTGTTTGTAAGGAAAATACAATAATCCTATCTAATAAAAGAGTACTATGCAAATTGACCATACCTCCAATCAAGCCATGCCCATCAGCCACGCCCATCAGCCAACCAGGAGCAAATTATGCAAATATACCCCAACCAAGGTGGCTGCAGCCACTGAGAGCAGGAGAGGCTTGGGTTTCCCTGGCAATGGAGGAAGCCAAGCTTTCCCCCTGCCCTTGCCAGTCTACACTTCCACTCAATGCTACAAAGTTTCAATTATAGAAGATAAATAATCCCAACAGAAATGGCGGCAGCCACAGAACTGGGAAGAGCAAAGGCTAGGATTGCCAGGGCGATGGAGGAAGCCAAGCTTCTGAAGCCCTAGCACCTAGGCCTCCACTCTAGGCTACAAAGTTTCAAACAGAAATGGCTGTCACCACAGAGCGAGCAGAAGGCTTGGCTCCACTCTAGGCTACAAAGTTTCAATTGTAGAACATAAATTAATCCCAGATCCCAGGGCCTCCGCTTCAGTTGCTGGGGGTGTAGCCAGCCTGCAAACCACCACAGGCCCCTCATCCAGGCTGCCCCATGCCCCAAGAGAACCCCTACCCTGATCCAGGACACTCTTCAGGGCAAACCAGCTGGCCCCCACCCATGCATCAGGCCTCTATCCATTCTAATAAAAGAGTAATCCTCAGATTGACCATCACTGCAACACTCAAGAGGACTGCCCACATGTGGTCAAAGATCCTGACCCCATGTGGACACAAGATGGCCACCACAAGATGGCCAGCAGGAGGGGACAGTTGGTAAGTTCCAGGCCTGCAAGGGAGGGCAGTTGTGGACCATCAGGCCAGCAGGGGAGGGCAGTTGGAAGGGATCAGGCCTGCAAAGGAGGGCAGTTGGGGGCAATCAAGCCTGCAGGGGAAATCAGTTAGGTGTGATCAGGCTGGCAAAGGAGGGAAATTGGGGCAAACAGGCTGGCAGGGGAGCAGTTAAACATCAATTAGGCTGGCAGGGTAGTGGTTAGGGGGTGATCAGGCTGCAGGCTGAAGAGGTTAGGGGAAACCAGGGAGGCAGGAAGGTGAGCAGTTTGGAGCCAGCAGTCCTGGATTATGAGAAGGATGTCCAAGTGCCCGTTTAGGCCTGATCCTACCGATCCTTCTGGGATTGGGCCTAAATGAGCAGTCGGACATCCCTTGAGGGGTCCCAGATTGGAGAGGGCGCAGGCTGGACTGAGGGACACCCCTGCATCCCTATGCATGAATTTCATGCACTGGGCATCTAGTCAATATATATAAAACACTAAGTGTTTGTCCAACCAGTACCTATGATGTGCATTGACAACCAGGGAGCAGTTGCTCAGTGCAGGAGCTGCCATGATACCCCGTGGCCATACTATATAATAAAAGAGAAACATGCAAATTTGACCGTACCTTTGCTCCTGATTGGCTATGCCACCAGCCAATCAGGAGCAGGGGCGGGGCCAAGTGGCATGAGCGCCGGGCCCCGGGGGTGGATGAAACAGTGGTGGCGGCGAGCACCCAGCCCCCAGGTGCTGTGTGGGGAAGCGGAGGCAGCAGCAGGGAGCACCCGGACCCCGGTTGCTGTGAGCAGAAGTGGCAGCAAACGCCCAATCCCCAGGGCCTGGTGGTTGCAGGCAGCTGGGGCTGAGCTGAGCAGGGCGAGGCTTGAGGCCTTGGGCAGGCTGGGGGTGAGCCATCAGTTGGACATCCCCTGAGGGCTCCCAGTATGTGAGAGGGGGCAGGTTGGGTTGAAGGACTACCCAGTCCCAGCGCATGAATTTTGTGCACCAGGCCTCTAGTTTAAAAACAAACAGCACCATGGATCTGACTCTGACAAACCCACACTCAGCTTCTCCACAGTAGAACACAGGCCCTGCCACCACCCCAGAGCAACAACCCACAAAATTGCAGCCAATGCTGCCATGACACATGGTGCAAAATGGCCTACAGCCCAGCCTCGCCTGGAAACAGTGGTTGTGGGCGCTGGGTAATGATGTCACATAGCAATACCTGGCTTGCTCTCCCTAGCGACTAGCCTCCTTGGAGTTTCTTCAACCCAAGAAAACAACTTGCTTTATAGCCAGATGAAAACATTTTACAGTTTAACCAAATGTTTGTGAAGCATTTCCCCATACCTCATCTTATTTGATCCTCACAGAAGTCCTGGATTTGGTAGATAGGAGACTTGGTAGAATCCTATTTTCTTTTCATGAGCTGGAAAAGAGAGATTTAGAAAGCTTAGAAACTTGACCCGACTGAAAAGAAGTAAGAAATGATGGGCCTTGAAAATGACTTCACGTTTTCTCACTGCACAGAATATAGTCAAACACTATTGCAGTTAAATATTTTACCCTTTGTTCTCCCTGTGTGATCTACAATAATAATGTACTTCGTGTTGATATTTACTGCTGTGTTGCTGACAATTACCTGAAAGAGAAATTGTAGTGCTTCACTGGGCTGAAAAACGCTTAGCTAAATCAGAAAGCAGGTATAATTACGCAAATTTATTCTCTATATATAAAAGGCTAAGTTGACTCGTGCATGCATGATACATATAAAGCTCTCGCTGATGCCAATCACATGTGTGTGTTTCAATTTGTCATTGTTGATCATGAATTTTGTTGACACTTCTATTATAGAGAAAAGGCAAATACCGATATTAAAATATTTCTTGTAATTAAATTCCTTTCAATGTGGATGGATCTGTGAACCCAGACACTAGTTAATTCTCCTATATAATAATAGGCTAATATGCAAATCCACTGAACAGTAGAATGACTGGTCACTATGACGTGCTTTGACTACCAGGGGGCAGATGCTCACTACATAAGCTGCCCCCTAGTGGTCAGTGCACTTCCACAAGGGAAGCTCCACTCAGCCAGAAGCTGGGCTCATGGCTGGCGAGTGCAGCTGCGGTGGCAGGAGCCTCTTCTGCCTCTGCAGCAGCATGGGAAGCAGACCTAAGCTGGCAGGCAGACATCCCCCGAAGGGTCCCAGACGGCAAGAGGGCTCAGGCTGGGCTGATAGCCCTCCTGCCCTGTCCTTCCCTAGTGCATGAATGTGGTGCACTGGGCTTCTAGTAAATAATAACACAAGAACCTGGCTGGTGTGGCTCAAGGGTTGAACATTGACCCACGAACTAGGAGGTCATGGTTTAATTACCAGTCAGGTCACATGCCTGAGTTGTGGACTTGATCCCCTGTAAAAAGTATGCAGGATGCATCCAATCAACAATTCTATTTCTCTCTCCCTCTCCACTCCTCTCTTTAAAATCAATAAAAATTTTAAAATAATAATAATAACACAAGAATAAAGCCTGTTTTGTATGTATTCATAACTATAAATCTATTTTTGCTTTCCCTTGTATGTATTATTAGGATAAATCATTAAGACAAATGCTGGAAAGGAATATAGGCTACTGTGACAACCTTTAGCAAGGATCCTTGCTCTAGAGCATAAATGCAGGAGTAGAGAAGAGAATGATAATTAAAGCAAGAGCAGAAGGGTGAGCTCAAGTCCCTCCAGCTAAGGTGATGGGATTTCAGTGGCAGACACAGAGCAGCACTTGATGTAGAAAAGGAGCATGTGTGATGCCTAAGGCAAATACAGTTATTATCCAGACGGTACCGTGAGCTTTTCTATAGTAACTTTTATGGTAATTTCCAACTCTTGTATAACAAGATACATATAATATTATTTAGGAATTTGCTCCAAAAGCCTTCATTTTAGGAAAACAATATTAAAATGAGCTAATTCTTACTTGAATTACTATGATCTAGTGGCAGATAAAAGGCTTCTAATATCCTTAATTCACATCTTATTGTTACTAAGGACTTTTATACATATATGCAAATGTTTTTTCTATGAAATTAAAAACAAAACACCTCCAGTTTATGATTAGTAACTGCTGAATCTACAGCAGCTTTAATTATCCCCTTACCTAATGGAAAATTTTTGAGGTATAATCTTATAGGTATTTTGGGTCAGTAATTTCAGTTGTATTTCTTTAACTGCTATGTTCACTAGCTATTTTGTTTTTAGATGGTACTCATTTAAAATTAATATTTATTTCTCCTGAGTATAAAAATAATTATAGAGCATGATATTAGACAGAGAAGTATAACATATTAAATGTAAATCACATGAACTAACATCCAGAGACAGGCATTGCTAGCATTTTGGAGAATGTATTTATAATCTGGGTTTTTGGTTTTGTTTTTTTTTTGGTTCTAAGCATATATGTATACTTATATTGAAATTTATTTGAAATATTTATGAATGCATTCAGCTCTTTCTGATATCTATATTTCTCCTATGAATATATATTCCTTAAACTATTTTAATATCTATAAATGGTTTAACTAAATTTATGTAAGCATAATGCTTTCTTAAAATCTACATATTGCTGATCACTTAAATAGTTTCAACTTCTTGCTACTTTAAATAATATTATTATAAATCTCCATGTATATTAATATTTGAGTATATATTCAATTTGTTCCTGGCACCTAACTCCTAAAAATTTAATTACTAGATTAAAAATAACAAACATTCTTGACACATATTGCTAAATTTCCCTCCAGAAATAATGTACAAATGTAAGTTTCTATCAATAAAGTGTGTGTTTGTCTACATATTCAACAATAGTAGAATTTAAAATTCCTTGCCATTTTGATAATTTTCATATGTACTTTTTGCTTAAATTGGGATTTTTTTTAGATTAAAGAAGATTACATTTTAATTAATTTATTTTGACATAAAAAAGCTGTGTATAATTAATCTTATAAAACCTTATGAGTTTGGAAATTATTACATACTGATAAAATACAATTATCGCAGTGTATAGTATATATCTATGTGTAACCTGCAAGTCTTATCTCACCTTATTCTTTATTCTTATAATTTTTTAATAAGAACAGTTAACATAAGATGCACCAACTTAGCAAATGTTTAAGTTTACAGTACCGGCTCTATGCAGCACAGTGCATCCCCAAGATTTCCTCTTGTATAAATACATTGTCCTCTGTATCCTCTGTCTAGTATCTCTCCACTAATCCGGACCTTCCACCTGGTAATCGTTATTCCAGGCTCTGCTTCAGTGAGTTCTGCAATTTAGATTCCTCTTCTAAGTGGCATTTGTCCTCTTGTCTGACTTATTTCACTAATGTCCTTTAGGGTCATCCATAGTGTCACAAATGACAGCACTTCCTTCTTTTGGTGGCTCAGTAGTATTCATTTGCTGTACATACTAAGAGTCTTTATTGATTCATCATAGATGGATATTTAGGTTGTGAGTAGTGCTGCAGTAAATATGGGGGTGCAAATATCTCCTTGAGATTATTAGTTCTTTGGATAAATACTCAAAAGAGAGATTGCTAGATTATATGGCAGTTTTACTTTTACTTTATTTACAGAGCTCTATACTGTTTTCCCATAGTGACTGCACCAATTTAGATTTCCACCAGTAGTGGAGGGTTTAGATTATTCCACATCTTTCCAACATTTCTCTTCTTTAAAAAATGTATTTGATAGTAGCCATCTTAACAGGTACGAGGTAAGATTTCATTGTTGTTTCTATTTGCTTTTCCCTCATGACTAGTGATGGTGGATACCTTTTCTTTTGTCTGTTTGACACTTGAATATCTTCTTTAGAGAAATGTCTATTTAGTTCCTTTGCACATCTTATCTAATAAGGAGGGAATATACTAATTGACGCTAATCCCTCAAAGATGGAGGCACTCACAGCCACAAGATGGTAAGGCCCAGTACCCCCAGCCCCACCCGCCTCCAGAATCCCCCAGTCCGCTCAGCACCCCAGCCTTCCAGGGAAACCTGAGGCTCAGGTAACCAGGGCTGGCTGAGGCTTGCACTGCCGGCAGTGGCAGCAACAGAGGTGTAATGGGGCGTCACCTTCCCCTGATCACTTTGTCACCTCTTGACCCTGAGGGCTCTGGCACTGTTAGAGGGGACGGGCCAGTCTGAGGGACCCCTCTCCAGTACAAGAATTTTCATGCACTGGGCCTCTAGTTTTTAATAATTGGGTTGCTTATTTTTGCTGTTTCATTATAGGCATTTCTTATATATTTTAGTATTAATCCTTTATCAAATATGCACATGCAATTAAAGTGAAATGAACAATAATTCTACACTTGAGAGTTTTCTCTACAAAATAGGAGGTAATGCTCAGTTTGGTAAGACAAAAATAGGGGGTAATAATAACATTACTATACTGTAGGAGTTTATGTGGAATTTTTTAAATAAATATTTTATTTTATTTTATGTATAACTTAGATTTAATAGTAATACATATGTTTTCTTTCCACCCCCCATTGTCCTCTCCTCAGCCTCCCCTACTCCCCAGCACATGCCCCCCCCCCCGTGCCCCTCCCCTGCTCCAGTGTCTTGAAAATTCTTACTCCAGAAAAGTAACTTCCATTTGTAATGCCAACAGCAGGACACCCATGAAAAACACACATGGTGTCAAAATAAGCCAAAGGAAAAATCATTTGGGCAAAAATAAAAAGAATCGCATGTCTAATTTGCAGAGAGGATCCCTTTGTTAACTTTTGGTCGAGAATGTGTTTGTGTGTTTTCAGAGAACACCTCCAAGACCATGTGGGTTCCTGTGACAGTGAGGAACTGATGGGTCTGTTCTAGCCATGAGGACAGTCCAGAGATGGGGGACACTGACGACACTTGCCATGCTAGCAGTCGGCAGCTGTGCATGGCTGCAGGCGGCCCAGGACCAAACCAGAGAGGGGAACCTGCATTGCCACCATGTGTCCATTATCTGGATACCATTGCTTACATGTACATATAAGGAACTATTTGACATTGAAACTGGGACTCAGAACAGTTGGACATTGAAACTGAAACTCAAACATTTTTTGTTCTTATACATTTATTTCTAGTATGCAGAGGCAAGATATTTTTGAAGAAAAGAAACAGGGGAGCGTGATATAGAGCCAGAGAGGCATTGAACAGGCTGTCAAGATACAGGGGGAAGGCTGGGGAGGTTGAGGGGCAGGTGCTGTGGGAGATCAACTGAATGACTTGTATGCATGCATATGAGCATAACCGATGGATTATTTGGAATTTTTAATGATCTAAAGTGTAGTCTTTTATATGCACATATTTATTTGACAAAAAAAGAAAATTGGAAATTTGCTTCAGGATAAAACTTAGAATTAATAGGAAGTAAAATTATTTAAGTATTTTTGCTTATTAGGTTTTAAATTATATTAATTTGGGATAGTTAATCTGTGTGGCATTGAGGAACTTTAAACATTCTCTCTGTTAAGTATTTTAAGGAAAAAGGTCCCTTTTCCCCTTCCTAATTTTTGATCTTTGGTATGTTCTGAGAATAGGGCCAACCTGTACCTTCCTTTTGTTCTTTGAGTCTTATATGCTTATCATTGTTGTCACAGAATTTAATTTCCTCTGAGTCCTATAATAAAGTAAAAAAGAGAAGCAAAAAACAGACAAAAGAAAAAAGAACAATCTTTTATCTCAGAATTGTAGGGACTCACTCAGTTGCCTGATAGAAAATTTAACAGAAGGTAGTTAAATAGAAAAAAAACGGTGATACTATGAATAACTATTAATTATTGAGAACCTGCTATGTGCCCAGCATAAGATAAACACTTTACAGACAACATTTCAATTCATCCTCACCACAGCTCTTTTTAATGCATTATTTGAAAAAAAAAAAAGGCGATTATCTGGCATATACGGAAACCACTGAATCCTACATGTAACTTATTTATTTAACTGCACTGCAAGCAGGCATTGACTATTTCTTTGTAGTAGATGCCAAGGTTTAAAGCATAGTTTGCTGTGGTCCCTGGCCCTTGAAAAGAAATGATCACAAAGAAAAACAAAGTTGTCAGTTGAATTTAGGCAAATCAATGTCAGAATAGGGAAGGAACAAAAGCAGATCTGGAGAAAACGGACACATGCTTCTTTTCAACTTCCATCCTTCACCCCTCCCCACCAGCTCCCAGGGCCACACCTTACTCACCCCATCACTCCCCAGAGGGGAACTCCTCTTAGATCACCCCATCCTCAAGCTTCCCTCTTCACAGTATTTTCATTAAGCATGTCTGGTGTGTGTCCTATGCTATCAGAGCACTTTTATCGCCCATTAACTGGGGCAGTGAACTAATTGGATAAATGAATAGTTACTTTTGTGTTAAAAAGAAACAATAGCTTGTAAGATGCTCCTCCCAGGTGGCAGGTAACATTCTCAATGAACTCTTGTTTGTTTTTTTTAGATATATTTTTTTGATTTTTTACAGAGAGGAAGAGAGAGGGATAGAAAGTCAGAAACATCGATGAGAGAGAAACATCGATCAGCTGCCTCTTGCACACCCCCTACTGGGGATATACCCACAGCCACAGTACATGTCCTTGACCGGAATCAAACCTGGGACCTTGCAGTCCACAGGCCTTCGCTCTATCCACTGAGCCAAACCGGCTTCGGCTCAATGAGCTCCTCTTGTGACTGAGTGTCTGAGTATTTCTGAGAACCAAGGAAAGGTGATAGGAGGGCAATTTGGAGGTCAGAGTAAAAAGGGTATTGCATACCCTTCAGAGTACACCGCCTTCTAAAACTGTTCATTTAATAGGTATTCTTTTCTTCACTGAGCAAGTACAATATCTCCCATATGTAAGGTCAGATTTAGTTGCTACGGATACAATGTTGAATGAGACCGCATAGCCCTCATGCAGGGTCCACCTACATGTGTTACATATTTCTAGGGATTGTAAAGCCCTCAGAGGTAAGTAACATACAGACTCTGTGCTCAAGGATTTTGCAGGCTCTGAAGCCACAGCAAAGGTATTTTGATGACACTCTATTTATAAAAGTGGTCGTATACAGTGAGTAGCCAGATTATTATGATCTCTGAATACATAATAATCTGGCCACTCAGTGTATAGGATACATACTGACTCACCTTGCTCTTTAATGAAGGATGCAGAAGGCTGCTGATGGAGGACACTCCCCAATTAGGAAATGATCTTCTCTGTTACTCTTAGGATTATAAATTATGGTCCACAAACACAAATGAACATAAATATTTATGTGGTACTGATGGGTTAAAACAAATCAGTGATGTCAACTAAATAAAAAAATACAATGGGCTCTTGGGACTGTGTTAGGTTGAAAAATATGCATATTATACTTCATAACATTCAGAAACAAACTTTAAAATGCAGTGCCAACCAACTAAACAGCGGAGGACCCCAGGATTTGATCTCCTGTCACTGCATTTTTACCTCAATTGTTCTATTCAAAGGATGAAAGGCCTTTAATAAATTTATGAATTCTGGTTACATGTATGGTTCCATTGGAATTGCTAACTACAAATTAGCTTATGTGTGGTTATGATAATCTATTTAAAAATAATTATTTTCACACCTTCAGTGTCCTGGGCTCTGTTCAGGGTGCTTGGGCTATATCTTTGTCTAGCTAGACAAAACTGTCTTTGTGGGATTTACATTCTAGCAAGGTAAAAGGTATATTACGTTTCACAAGCTCTGTGTGAATCAAGGTGGGTATGGAGACAAGTTTGGAGGCTATTTCAATGATTCAGGCAAGACAACAGCTTATAAAAACATGTCTCCTGGCTAACATGTAACATTTCATTCAACCTTTCTGGCAATAACGTGTCAAAGTACATCTAGGAACTGACAGAATAGCTAGACACGGTGGTAGCTGGGATTTATAATTAGTGAAAAAAATTGACAAATCTACTAGGGTGATAGATGACAGAATCAGTGAGTTATCACCTGAGGATGTGATTAAAAACTCTGGTATTAGGGAAGAGAGATCAAGCATGTCTGAAAGTAGGAATGAGGACTAAGAAAGACAAGAATGTTGTCTTAGATCCTCTACAAAGGCTGTGAGTCGGGGATGGGCATTCTGTAAGAGAGTTGTAGAGAAGCACAACTCTTGAAAAAGAATCTCATTTCCACTACAGCAAGAAAATAAGGGGAATACTGGGGGAGGTTGAGCATAAATATAGAGGACTTGCTGTGATGAACAATGTATTTCAGAGGGCGCAGTGGAAGTCTTTGGGAACTGAGCAGAGATAGAAAGATACCGAAGAGGCAGGATGAATATATAATTTATCTTCTAAGCAGAACATTTCCTAATGTGTAAGAGGACACCAATGCACATGCCAGGATATGAGGTATGAAATAGGAATCACTCTGGGCCACATGCACTCATGGTAGAAGTTGTAGCCCTAATTGTCTCGTGGCAACTATAGAATGAGAAATGAGAGGTGCCCTGAAATCTGGGGCTTCTTGAGGTGATAGTGGTGACAAAGGTTAAAGGGCCTAATAAGGTTGGTCTTGCTGAATTCAAAATAGCAACAGAAGTGGAGAGCAAAGAGGGAAGTCACATATTGGAGCCAAGACCTGAATGAAGCAGCTTTATTTAAATCTGGGGGACTAGAGGAAGAGTCTAGTGGAACACACGGCAGGGGAAAGCTTGACATCATTGAGGAATATGGAGGTAATGTGGCTGGACTAGAATGAACAAGGGATATTAGATGAGTAAAGAACACAGTGACTGGATGTAGTGTTTCGTAGGCTAAGTTTCCATTGTCCAGGTTATGAATGATCTAAATTAGGAATCCTTTGTGAGAAAGAGGTGGTTCTGTTAGTGATTATGCTGTAACAAGAATGTAAACCTAGCCCTGACCGGTCTGGCTTAGTGGATAGAGCATCATTGGCCTGTGGACTCAAGAGTCCCAGGTTCAATTCTTGTCAAAGGCATGTACCTTAGCTGTGGACACATCTCCAGTATGGGGTGTGCAAGAGGCAGCTTCTCTCTCATCGATTTTCTAACTCTCTATCCCTCTCCCTTCCTCTCTGTAAAAAATTAATAATATATGTTTAAAAAAGAATGTAAACCTGGCCTGTTTGGGGCACATTGGATGGGAAGTTGATTGGAATTTTGAAGCAGGTGAGAAGTGACTTTAAGTTGTTATAGGCTGTTATTTATAGTGTCCACCTGGTGGCAGTATAAGATGAGACAGGATATTTTCTTACCTATCTGACCTGATATGGACATTTTTAGGAAGTCTCTGTGTGTGTGTGCTTCCAAAACTGTCTGTAACTCGTTAATTATATTCATGGAATTCATCAGTGCTTTTTTTCTTTTCTTTGTGAAACATTTATGGAGATTAAAAAAATCAGAACAACTCATCGGAACGGATAGTCTTTTATTCAAATAGATACAAACAGTTCTCAAAATGCTGGACATACTGCCTTAGATGGAAAGCCTCATTGATTTATAACAAGATTACAGACAAGGTGTGCATATTTGAAAATCAATTTTGGGCTAAGAGCTGACCCTTCTTTGCTGGTGTCTGAGTCAGCGTCACATAGCAAATTTAGGGTTGTCTGAGGTTCGAGACCTCAAACCATCATGCCTTTTGAGCTCCATCTTAGAAATTTAATAATTGAATGCCAGGCTTTCCTTAAATGCTCGTGTCTGTTATTGTTTGTGAAGTGAGCCAGCTTGGGAGTCAGAGCCACCAAAGACAGGTCAACGGTCGTGGCCAAGACAGTCTAGGACCAGCCAGGCAGACAGATGGCTTTATTGGCAGGTTCATGGCAGGGGGCGTGTTTGGCAGCAGTAATAGATAAAACTCCAGGAGATTTGTCTATGTCCGGAAAAGTTGGAAGTAGAGAATGGTCTTAATCATATGAATAGGAATTTAGTCCTTGGATGAGGAAGAACAGCTATTTTTAAACACATCCTCCCAACTGGTATGGTCAAGGGTGAGAGTTGTTGGAATAATGACCAATAACTGCCTCATTGTCTATAGGAAAGGCTTGTGATGGCCTTTATGGAGCTGGATATAGACCCTGAACAGATGGATGGAGCCTAGAACCAGACGCATAGAGACAGACCATTACACCATGGTGATACTAACTTCTTAAATAGCCATGGGCTCTGCTCTGGCATATTAATCTTTCAGAATTG
The DNA here is from genome assembly GCA_027563665.1 of Antrozous pallidus. NCBI lineage: Eukaryota > Metazoa > Chordata > Mammalia > Chiroptera > Vespertilionidae > Antrozous > Antrozous pallidus. Next base: position 95,577,536 of record CM050511.1, on the reverse strand, counting down.
CCAGGACTCTCTTTGTAGCCCAACAGTAATGAGGACTCATTTCCTTGTCATGTACCATGCGCTACAATGCCCCACATACTGGACAGGATCCCCAAACTTTCAACTAGACCAGTGGTCGGCAAACTCATTAGTCAACAGAGCCAAATATCAACAGTATTTTTGAGAGCCAAAATTTTTAAATTTAAACTTCTTCTAATGCCACTTCTTCAAAATAAACTCATTCAGGCCATGGTATTTTGTGGAAGAGCCACACTCAAGGGGCCAAAGAGCCACCTGTGGCTCGCAAGTCGCGGTTTGCTGACCACTGACCTAGACACTTAACCAACAACAGGAGGGGAACTAAAGGGCTTGGAAAATAGGGTCTACATCTGAGCTCATCCACGTCACCAAACCCAGTTGTTCCTTATTTTTATTCATCTCCATATTACTCAGCTAAGAGAAGCTTAAAATGTGTTCCTGTAATATATTCAGTATTATGCACAGAAATCCCTGTGAACACCTGGAAAAATGTTAAAGACATAAAAATGACTTTAATAAAATTTAGCCTTCTTATTGGGTTTTCCTTTAGCTTGCTTTGTCCTCTTGGCATAGTGAAGGTAGCCTTGAAAATGTTCAGAGCTGTGTTAAACATTGTTATTAACAGCAAGTCTTTCCTTCATCCTAGGATAGAAATAATCCACTTCCTCTCCAGAACTTCAGTAGTTAATTTTATCTTCCATTTATTGCCTAAGTCTTTTGTCATTATGATGATTATAACTATTATTAGCTATGCAAATAATCAGGGTACTTAAAAATGCACTAGTTATTTTGTGGAGGAAGAGAGGGTAAAAATAATATGTCTCAAAGGAATTGTAGGTTTTGAAGTTCATTTTTTTTTCTCCTGCAGACTCAGATATATTTGTGAAGTTTTCTCCATTTTCACTCTGAGGTTAAAAGTCATGCTGGTTGTACAAATTCAGTTTTACTGAGTTTAAAAAAAAAGAAAGAAAGATGTCAAGAGTTGTTCTGTGTTGGCTTGGGCCTCACCTGTGTTAGGAAACTTATAAACTACTTAGAAGTTTTAAAAAATGTTCATTCCAGTCACATAATGTGCTCATTTTTTTTTCACGCTATTTAGTGCTTTCTCCCAAGAAGATCAGAGTAGTATTAGAGAATTGTCATTAAATGAATGCTAACTCCTCTCAATGCCATAAAGAGCGTGGTGTCTAAGTAGGGAGAAAACATAAGACACATGATGCTGAAAGGTGAGGAAATGTAGCAGAACACAGACCAGGAGGAGTGAAAAGAGTACCCTTTAAAAGGTTCTACAGATCATCTTTTAGTCCTCCTTGTATATTTGAAAAGCTTTACTTGTGCGTGATAGTGAAAGAGGTAATGCATATTAGGTTGTGGACTCATGACATTACAGTGAAAGCTGTTCATGTTTTAAGCAGCTATCCTGACAGGAGCAAAAATTACATGATGGGCACACAGCTATACAATTTATTACTGAGAATAATAACAACGGCGAAAATGTCAAGGAGCAGTCAATTTGCCTCATTGCTTCACTTCACGGCTAATGCATCTTTGTGATAAGAGTTCTAATGATTGTTCTGCTTTTTCCAAGAAAACTTAAGGCTGTGTTCATACAAAACAAGCTGAACTGAATGAAGCAACATTGGTAACTCTATGGCCATTTTCAGAGTGTCTTCTCCTTGTGTGAGCTTTGAGATTCACAAATTATTGGCTATGTCTCTATGAATAGCTTGTTCTAACATTTAAAATGCAGATACTGTGGGTGTTGGTGCAAATTTATTTGCTGACCAGCTGGCACTAGATTAACTTTGGAGGACCTATTTTGTTTAAAAGAGGTTTCCCACTGCTTGACCTCAGATTGTATGCAGCCTACAGACATGTTAACCTAAACTATACATATTAAACTATACTAATATCTTAAATTTAGGAAATTTCACATAAACTTCGGATTACAGATTCCTCAAAAGGCCAGAGCACTGTGCCTACATGTCAAACCCTTTTTGTAGCTAATATTATAGCTGTCTCCCTTAGAACCAGCATGCCTTTGCAGTCGGCCTTGGTCCCGGTCACTTCCTGTTAGCTTCCCAACATGAGCTAGGGTGTCAGTTCCAATATTTTATTGGATATGCATTACTTTTTTTTCTGACATTCAGTTCAATTTAGTCATTCATATTATCTTTTCCCCTTGGTAAGTATATATTTTTCACTTGCTTCTATTTTAGAAAGGTGCATTTATAGAAGGTAATATATATCTTGTGGGCAGGAGCCAAAATGAATAGATATAGTTCATTTGAGAGAAAAACTAAAAAGATTTTGATTTCTGCTTCTAAGAAGGAAGGGAGAGAGTAAATGGAAAGGGGAAGGAGAAAAGGGGGAAATAATTCTAGAAGATTTTGCAACACTAGGAGTACAGTGTTCGATGGTGTAGCCCCAAAGACTTCTCTAGTGTTAGAGGCCGTAGTCATTTCAACATCATCAGTGTCTGGTTTCTGTGAGTCTATGTGGGATGGCTGGGTGGTCTATTAACAGAGCAGCTTCTACTGAGGCCTAAAGCTAGGAACAAAAGGAAATGCGGATAGTGTGAGTCCCGTACCCCACAATTCAAAGAAAATAGGGGGGAGGCTTGTCTTCTACAGAGTTTCGGATGGAGTCGCAGGAAGATCTTAGATTTCAGGGAGCTGGCAGGTCCCTTTTGACATGTTTTTACATTATGATTCCTCTTGAGATTATTTAGATCTTTTCATAAATGTTCAGCTTGAAACTAAGAGAGGAAGAGGTAAAGATTCATAAAAAATGTTCATGAGAAAGGAGTCATGTTTGCCCTAATGGGTGGCTCAGTTGACTAGACCGTCATCCTGCACATCACAGGGCTGCAGGTTTGACGCTTGGTCAGACTGAGGGCCGTCCCTGGTCAGAGTGTGCTTGGGAGGCAGCTGATTGATGTTTCTCTCTCTCTCTCTCTCTCTCTCTCTCTCTCTCTCTCTCTCTCTCTCTCTCATCAATGGAAACATCCTCTGGTGAGGATTAAAAAAAAAAAAAGAGTCCTGTTATATTATTTCCATCTTTGAAAGTAGATTAGAGAAATATGGCAGATACAATATATCTAGAGATAAGCAAAGCTTTTGACAAAAATTTATGATATAAAATAAAATGTTGAAAGCTATACTTGGATAATTAGTAATTTTTTGAAAAGCTATTTAAAGAGGGACGTCCCTTTAGCAGATGTTTGTTAATTAAATGCTGAGTTAGTTCTATCCAATGGTAGGTAGTTATAAAACTGTGAGATTTCTCAAGCAGCAAGTATGTGTTGAACTGAAAATTTTCAATATTCTATTTGATGAAGGGAAAAATAATCTTTATGCAATTGATAGACAACTTGAGGTTAGAAATGAAATCTATTTTATTAGAACCTGACTCAAATGTCTCTATAGGTTTACATACGAGTAAAAGTAAGAGCTTCTTTAGGAAGATCAAGTTCCACAATGCGCTGCACTTGCCGGTATGGCTTCCTAGCAACATCGATGAGATAGCTTGTGGAAAAATAAGCTCACCATGACTTAATGCTGTTATGTGATGGCCAAAGTGGTATGTTGGTCTTGGAATCTTATCAAGAGAAACCTGGCATGAATAATCGGTATGAAAAAATTGATTTCACCTCACACGTCAGGTCTGATTAGTCATAGGTTCTGCCTGGAATGCAGTGTTGAAGGGGAATCTGAAGCTGTATCTAACCTTGGCAGGAAAGCATCGCCATCCACTGACGACGCCTGTCATGGCCATAGCACAGAGGGGCGGGCGTTTTGCACCTGCTGTCCTTGGTGGAAGCAGAGGGAGATGGTGAGATGAGCCTCATCTTGCTCTGTAATGACATATAGTCCTTGGAACCTTTATTTTTTTTGTTACAGTTTCAATCAAAATGTTTCTGAGTTCTCACCACGTATATTATGTTAAATGATCACATTCCACACCCCCCAAAATACAACTATGTCTCAGTAGGCTAGGAAAAAAACAGTTTGGATTCTTGTCATTCTTGGGTGCCGTGGGGGAAGGGAGTGTGAGGGGGTGGGAAAGAAAAAGGAAGTGAGTCCTTGGAATTGCAGATAGTGCCTTTCCTTTCTAAACAACCCATCGACTTCTGGATTTGTATCAGTTATATTTGGGACTTTTTTTATCAGGCTCCTGGCGATATACTTACTGCCTTTCCCTTTTTGATAGGCTTTTGTCTCCTCAGTCTTTTGTTTTGACCTCTAACCTTCTATTCTGGTAACTTTTCTCTTTTGCTCAGAGGAAAAATACTCTATCTTTTTTTTTTTTTTAATATATCTTATTGATTTTTTACAGAGTGGAAGGGAGAGGGATAGAAAGTCAGAAACATCGATGAGAGAGAAACATTGATCAGCTGCCTCTTGCACGGCCCCTACTGGGGATGTGCCTGCAGCCAAGGTACATGCCCTTGACCGGAATCGAACCCTGGACTCTTCAGTCCGCAGTCCCACGCTCTATCCACTGAGCCAAACCGGTCTCCGCGAAAATACTCTATCCTTGACCCCAGAGCAGTGGTTCTCAATCCAGGGTGCTTCTGACCAGCGGAATGCATATAATTTTTGGTTATCAGAACTGAGGGGTTACAACTGGCACTTAGAGGATAGGGCCCAGGGATGCTGCTAAATATCCAAAAACACACAGGGGCCTCAATAGCAAAGAATTATCCAATTTCAAATGTCAGTGGAGCTGGTGTGGCTCAGATGGTTGAGCTTCCAAACAGGGGATCAAGGTTTAATTCCTGCAGAGGGCGCATGCTCTGGTTTGGGGCTCCATCTCCATTGTGGGGTGTGCATGAAGAAGTTGATCAATGATTCTCTCTCATCATTGATGATTCTATCTCTCCCTCTCCCTTCCTCTCCGAAATCAATAAAAATGTTTTTAAAAAATAGTGCCATGTAATGAAATATGAACTCTTCTTCAGGATAAGTCATAACCCTCAGAATTAGGCTTTTATTTGCCTTTTCATTTTTACACATCACCAGCCATTTAGAACTAGCCACAATGCCATAATCGTCTTTGGTACCTTTATTAGATTAAAATATGAGTATTTCTGTTAAGCTATATATACATTCTCTGACCCATTCATCATTCTTCAAGCTCTTCATAGCCTAGGATATCATTAATTTTCTATTCATGGCAAGTAGGATCTGATTTATACAAATGACCCAAAACAGGCCAATACATTATTTTGACAGAATGAAAGTCATTCCATGCTGTAGAGAGGAGTCAGGAGGCTTTAGTGTTGAGTCACAAGCAAAATGAGTTGGTAGAATGAGTTGAGTCAATATAGGAAAGGAAACCAAAAGGGGTCAGGCCGAAAGGATAACATTAGTAAATACTTATGTAGCACTATGTGCCTGACATTATTTAATTAATCACTGTGCTTATGTTGACATCATCACTTAACCCTCAGAACTCCAGTTCCTTATTTTAAAAATGAGGAAACTGAGGCAGAAAGAAGGTAAATGACTTACCTCAGGTCACATAGTTATCAAGTAGCTAAGCTGGATTTTGAACCCAGAATGTCTGGTTACCCTTGAACAGTCAATACTCTGTGATATATATAGAGAAGCCTTTATTCTAGTTTCCAGCCCCAGTTCCCAACAGAACCAGATGTACCTTGTTTCTTATCATTAGATTTTTGTAAGAGTACATGGTATATGATGTAGTCTTCTTTGGGTAAGCTCATGTGGATTTATCTCCCCTGCCCTCCTTTTTAATCCAATTGCACCCTCTCACAATATGGGACCCTTTGGGGGATGTCCACCTGCTGGTTTAAGTTCAATCCCTGCAGTCAGAACCCGGCAGTAGAAAACCCCTCTCACAATCTGGGACCACTTGCCTGCCTGCCTGCTTGCTATAATCTCTTATCTGACTGCCTTCCTATCTGCTCACCTCTAACTGCTTGCCTGCCTGACTGCTCAGTGCATGTCATAGTGACTGGTTGTTCTGGTCATTCGGGTACTTCAGCCTTAATAGTCACTTAGGCTTTTATATATATACTAGTGGCCTGGTACATGAAATCCATGCACATTGAAAGGGAATTAATTAGAGGAAATATTTTAATATTGCTGTTTTCCCTTTCTGTATAATAGAAGTGTCAAAGATGAAAGAAAATTAATGAAATGTATATGGAAATCTCCATTCCTGTCAGAGTCTGGAGCATGCCACGGGACCCAGAGTCAAGTATCTGCCCACCCGTGTTCATCTTGAAATTGAGCAAGACCCAGACTCAGCCAGCCCCACTCCCATGAAGCCCTGCAGGGCAGGGGGCACAGTCTCAGGTCCCCTGCCCCAGCACTGGGTGGGGCACAGCCTCAGGTCCCCCATCAAGTCCTATTGGCAGGGAGCATGGCCTCAGGTCCCCAAGCACAGCCTTAGATCCCCTGGCTAGGCACCAGGTCAGGGGGTGCAGCCTCAGGTCCCTTGGCCCAGCCTCATGTCCCTCGGCCCTGCCATCAGGGCAGGCGGTGCAGCCTTAGGACCTCCAGCTTGGCCTCAGGTCCCCCAGTGCTGAGGTGGAGGATGTGGCCTCAGGTGTCCCGTCAAGCCTCTCCGGGCAGGGGGTGAAGCCTCAGGTCCCCTGGCCCGGTACAGGAGCAAAGGGCACAGCCTTAGGTCCCCTGGCCTGGTCTCAGGTTCCCTGTCCCAACGCCAAGGGACCTGGTGCCACGTGACTCTGCAGATGCTGCTGCCTGCATCCCAGCAACACCACTGACGCTAACGCCTGTGCCTCGGCGACGCCACAGCTGCCACTGACTGCGCCCTAGCGAAGCCACTGCCCTCGCCTGCGCCACGGCTACGTGCGCCTTGGCCCCGCCCCTGGCCTCATGTACACCTAGGCCTCGATGCCTGTGCCTCAGCCCTGCCCCCTCTCCTGATTGGCTGGTAGCATAGCAAGGTACAGTCAAATTTGCATGTTTCTCTTTTATTATATAGGATAGACTATAGAGGCCTGGTGCACGAAATTTGGTGGGGGAGGAGTCCCTCAGCCCGACCTACACCCTCTCACAGTCCAGGACCCCTCAGGAGATGTCGGCCTGCCAGCTTCGGCCTGCTCCCCGGGGATCTGGCCTAAGCTGGCAGTCAGACATCCTTCTTGTAGTCTGGGGCTCTCGCATTCCAGGACCCCTCACTCTTACTGCCCTCCTGCAGTGGAGGTGGGAGAGGTGCCCGCCACTGCCACTGCACTCTCCAGCCACGAGCCTGGCTTCTGGCTGAGCAACACTCCCTCCTGCATTGAGCATCTGGCCCCTGGTGGTCAGTGCACATCATAGTGACCAGTAGCTCCAATGTTCAGTTGTTTTGCATATTAGGCTTTTATTATACAGGACTTTAATAATATTAGTTTGCACCATATGAAATTGTCAACTCTCAAAGTACTTTTAACTTACTAAAATGGTAATTTCATGTGGTTCAATGTACTGCATTCACAGGAAGATATCTTAATGATCTTTGTACTCTGATAAAATTCTAGAAATTTGACAAGAGTTTTACCCAAATGTTCTCCTGGTGTAACAGGGAATGAACATACTACACTTATATAAAGCTACCCATGTTATTCTCAGTAAATGTTGAACTCAACCTATTACTCTAACCTGATGTTCTTCTCTTGAAGCGAGATTTTACATGTTAAATGTTTCTTTTCTCTGTGTGTCTTGCTAGAGTCAGTAGTTTTAATTCCTGAATCCAAGGAGCAGTGTGGCCCGCAAGGCCCTGGCTAACACCAACCACCCAGACACAGGAATTCAACCACATGACCAACTCAAGGACACTGGCCATGGAAGTCCATATCAGGACCAGCAAGGACACTGCCTGCATGTCCACAGTCCCTCCCCCTAATCATTTTATCCTGCTGTCCCCTCTCAGTCCTTATAAAGTCCTACGCCAACACTGAGATCTTAACATGGGTTTTCCTGAAGGCATGGCCCCCCCTCCCCCATCTTCTCATATTGCTGGCAATATGGATCAACTACCTTTCTTTCTTTTTTTGTTTCATCAGCATTTGTCTCAAGAGTTTGGTTTTTGTGGTGACAAGAAGCCGAACCCGGGTTCAGTAACACTGGGGATAATGAAATGTTTAAAAGAATAAATCCACTACCTCTATGTTTTCTACTTCTGAAATTGTATCCCATTTCCCAAAAAAACCCTGGAAATAGGTATTCAGTATTTTTATATGTGGGTAAGTTTAACCTGAAACTTTAATGTGTCTGCACACAATATAAGAAGTTCACATTTACTAAAATTACATTCATAAGGATTTTTCAATTCTTGTTATCCAATAAGATTCAAATAAATGTGTCAGAATGTTACCAATGACCAAGGTAGCAGTCCTCAAGAAGTTTATGGAATGTAAGGGACTGTGTACAGATGGAGCCCTTTGGAAGGTCTGAAGGATGGATCTATATCAGGCAGTTATGATGGGGCAGGTATTTCACAAAGTGGCTGAGAAGGAATTAGAACGGGAAGGGATGTGAGGTGCTGCAGATACCACATACAGGCAGAGTGTGTGTGGGATGGATGAGAGGTTGGTAGAGCTCCCCAAGAACCATGTGATATAGGATGTGAAGTAAGTTGGGGAAAGTGATGAAAGAAGCCATTTGAACATTATAAGTAGGCACGAACATTTCCAAATTTGTTCTTTCTAAAAGTAAAGAGTCAGGAATGATAAGAGAATGTAGAAACTGCTGACTCAAATGAAATAATCACTCTGGCTGTATTTCAAAGGATGAACTAAAAAAGAGCTAGAGAGGCTCAATAGGAGATTCCTGCTCTGGTCTGAGCAACACTTTGAATAAGGTTGTTGCCAATTGAAATGAGTAGGGAAGTAGGTTTAAGTTATATAGGAAAGTAGAATTGATAGGAATTAGCGACCAGAGTGTGGGAGTGACCCCATTTTTGTTTCCTGTCAATTACATCTAACTAGTTTGTTTTTTATGGATAGGCCTACATCATTTTGCACTCAATTTACAATGATGCTTCCAACAAAGTTCTCTGTGAACTGAATACTTTATTCAGAATATGTGCACACAGCCCAGAATAAATTGTTGGTTCTCCAGAGGCACTCTCTTGACTGAACTTTCATGTAAATTAAACATTTTATGAAGATGAGCAAAATTCACTTCAAATTAAAACATGAAATAATATTAATTAAACAGAAGGAAGTTATAAATTGATGTTGGCATACATCACCTTCATTTATTCTAATTAAACTGCATTATTAATTGTCTTTTAAAAGAGAAATTTAAATAGCATTTTGTCATTAAAAAATGTTTGCCTAGATTGCTATTGTCAGCTAAAGAAGATGATTATATCACTGTTATAAGGAACAAGCTGAGAATGATGAGGTGGTTTATTTCTCAGCTTCATGTTTTCTGTTTTATTTTGTACCAGCATCATGTGACACTCAGAAAAAGATGTTTTGTAACATTTATAATTTTTTGGTCTTCCATTTAGCTTAAGCTGAGTATATTTTCTTAAAGAGTTAAAGCTGTTTAACTCTTTGTAGGTGTTAAGGGATACTCTAAAAAATAAAAATGTTTATTGCAATGCTGTACAACAAGTTTCCAGTCCTAAAATCTATATTACAAATCATTAGGCTAAAGACATAATTTTAATGATTCAAATAATAAATTTCATACAAATGTTAAATAAATGCATGTCAAGTTTATTATCTGAGGGAATTAGTGAGTTCAAAACAAAATCTAAAGAATACAGATATGTGGGCAATCAGGAATACTGAATGCATTTATGATTAGATGCAAAACTGGTCCATATATAGGGAAATAATCCTATATAATAAAGAGGTAATATACAAATTGACCATCATGACCTTGCACAAGATGGCCACCGCAATAATGCCAGCAGGGGAGGGCAGCTGTGGGCAATCAGACCAGCAGGAGAGGGCAATTAGGGGTAACCATGACAGCAGGGGAGGGCAGTTGGGGGTGACCAGGCCTGCAAGGGAGGGCAGTTGGAGGGGACCAGGTTGGCAGGGGAGGGCAGTTAGTGACAACCAGGCTGGCAGGGGAGGGCAGTTGAGAGAGGACCAGGCTGGCAGGGGAGGGAAGTTAGGGGCAACCAGGCTAGCAGGGTAGGGAAGTTAGGGGTGACCAAACTGGAAGGGATGGCAGTTTGGGACAACCAAGTCAGCAGGGAAGAGCAATTGGAGTGACCAGGCTGACAGGGGAGGGCAGTTGCGGGTGACCAGGCCATCAGGAGAGGGCAGTTGAGGGTGATCAGGCTGACAGGGGCATAGCTGGGTTTGATAAGGCTGGCAAGGGAGTGATCATGTTGGCAGGCAGAAGCAGTTAGGGGCAATCAGGCAGGCAGGCGAGTAGTTGGGAGCCAGCAGTCCCAGACAGTTAGACATCCCCTGAGGAGTCCCAGATTGGAGAAGGTGCAGGCTGGGCTGAGGGGCACCCCCCCCCCCGCAGTGCAAATATACCATATATGCAAATAGACCAAATAGACCAAATGGCAGAACAACCGAACAACCAATCAAAGTGCAATATGCTAATGATATGCTAAGGTTGCTCAACTGGGTGCTATGATGTGCACTGATCACCAGGGGGCAGATGCTCTGACCTATAGGTTAGCTTGCTGATAGGGGTCTGGCTGATCAGGACTGATTGAGATCGCCAGACACATCTTGGAGCCCTCTTGTGGTCCCTTCCCAGCATGATACTGCACTGGTGGGGTCCCTCAGCCTGACCTGCACCCTCTCGCAATTTGGGAGCCCTCGGGGAATGTTGGAGAGCTGGTTTCTGCATGATCCCACAAGCCATTCTCCTTGGGAGGGTGCCAGAAACAGGGCTCAAGGCTGGTGAGCACTGCTGTGGGAGCACGAGTTTATCCTGATGGAGGTTGATCGGGCGCCAGCCTGTGGCAGGCACAGTAGGGCCAGGATGAGTGGGAGCGGAAGGTAGGAGCTGCAGGTGGCGTTGGACTGCAGGTTTTGGCCCGATTCCTGCAGGCCACCCAGAGGGACCCCACCCATGCACCAGTTCATGCACTGGGCCTCTAGTCGATTATAATTGACTGGTCACAATTTATTTGCATTATTATCAGTTTCCTTTAACTTAGAGTTTTAAAATAGCTCAACATTAATAAAAGACACATGTTTAATCTACTCAAAGTCACAGTTTTTCATGACATAGAAAAATCTCATCCTATATAATAAACTTGTAATATGCAAGTTGTCATTACACCATGAAGTGTAATAACCAACTTCATATCCTACTTCTCAGAAACATTACCTGGGAGAAGAGACTTTACCAATGTGACTCATCCAACGACCTTGAGATGGGAGATTATTTTGAACTGTCTGGGTAAACTCAGTCAATCTCATAGATCCTTAAAAGCAGAGATATGCCTTTTCTCACGTAGTCAGAGGGAGATATGACTGTAGAAAATGGCTACAGAGGTGTGGCATTGCTGGCTTTGAAGATGGAAAAAGAGGCCACGTGGAAAATATCTAGAAATAGAAGAAGACAGGAAACTGGTTCTAGAGTTTCTAGAAAGGAATGCAACTCTGCCAATGCCTCTATCTTAGCTCAGTGAGACCTGTGTAGAAATTTTAACCTAAAGAATTATAAGATAATAAATTTGTGTTGTTTTAAGCCACTGTTTGTGATCATTTTTTACAGTAGCAATAGAAAACAAATACATGTAATATATATATATATATATATATATATATATATATATAATCTCATTGTCTGCCTCCCATTTTCCATATATACACACTAAAATGTAAATCTAAAGGGCATGCAATATTTATTTTCTTCAGTGCTTTATCCCTAGGATATTTTATAATGCAACCAGTTTACAGTACATCCTTAGTAAATGAATGGGTGATTGAATGTGAGAAAACTATCTGAATAGAATTTTCTCTAATAAATATGTTAAAGTAACAATATCAAATTATATATCCTATGATAATAATTTTGAAGCACTCCTATCTATATTATTTATGCCTCAAAAACACTTTTTTATGTTTTACAATGTAGAAATAGATATTCACAAGCTTTAAGAAACATATCCCTCTATTATTTCTTAAGACTAACAACAAACTAACATTTCAAAAGCAACTGAAACGTGTAGAACATATGTAATTTGATAAAGTTGAGAAGCCGAAAGAGGGATTTCACACGAGGAAGACAGCTGATAGTCCAGAGATACTTCACAAAATGAAAGTACTTTGGGGTCGACTCTGTCATCCAGGGCTTGGCCTCACTTCACAAATCTAGACAAGGGATGCAATTGCTTTTGGAAGTAATCAGGTTCTCAATGGACTACCTCAATTCATTCATTTAATAATGTTGCTGAGGGCTTGCTCTGTGCTAAGTATTGTTTTAGGTGCTAGGGAGACAGCAAAGTACACAGTAGACAAAAATTCCAGCCCTCATGAAAATCACAGTTTAGTGGAATATGTAGTCAATAAACAAAATAAATAATGAAAATATAAAGTATATTGTAGGGTGGCTAGACTTGTGGAGAAAAATATAACAGGGCAAATTGAATGGAGAGAGAATGCTGTGATGTTTCTTTTATGAGGAAGTCTAGGGTCATCTTCCATGAGCAGGTGAAACTGGAAGAAGACTTTATTGGTCACCACTTGGAGAAAGCAAGAGAGTAAGCACAAACCTCAGGGAAAAGGATTCTAGGCAGTGGAAACAGTCATTGCAAAGCCTTGAGGCAGGGTGAACTTGGTGTATTTGAGGACCTGCATGGCCACTGCTTAATTATAGTGCTTTTAATTAATTAGGTTTAATGAAAAAAATCCTGAAATGTATTGAAGACCCTTCAACCAGACAGCACAGCATGACTGGAAGAAGTGCTTTCCAATTTCGCCTGTTGAAGTGCCTCAGTTTTCCAGCTTTTGGGGGTTGGGGGAGCTATTATTTAATTGCTGATTTCCAACTGGCAGATCAGACTTCTCCACATTTGTTGATATTCTGGGATGCTTGGACCATAAGTCATATTTCATTACATGATTCACCAACAGAAAGGTCATTCATTGTCATCTTTCTTAGGATCCCTTTATCATCAATAACAAAGAGAGCTCTAAGAGTATGGCCTAAATGTTCTAGATATGCCCATAATCCTTTGAGGTCTAAGACAGCAAATCTGAAGGAAGTGAATTTATCATTGTTCCAAGTCTCTGTTTTGAGAGATGATGATTCAAGACAAACGGGTATACTGTGAATTATAACATGACATCATTTTCTTATTTGTATAACTGAATCACTCAAATATATCACAATGAACTAATGTTAGCTGTACACAAAATATGAAATCAAGTGAGTAAAAGAAAAAATTATAGGTTTTCCACAGTAATCAGTTCACATGAGCTCTTAAATTCTCTGATTATCACATCTCTTTCCTTCTCAATAAGGTTCTAGCTTATAAGACTTGGCTTTGCTGATGTGTTAACACCAGGGATGCTTCAGTGGGTTAGAAAGGAAATATTTTGAATTATTGAGTAATTGAATGAGATGAAAACATTATTTGTAACAAGGATGTAACTTTCCATTTGCCTAGGAGAATGGCTCACTAATGAAAAGGCTATTTGGGCATGAAATCAAATCAAGAGAAGACAACACATCAAGAGAGATATTCGTCTGGCCATAGCAAAGATAAATGTGTATCCTATTCATTCATTCATTCGACGAACATATGCTTTGTAAGGTTCTATGCCGCCGTGAGAGAAACTGCAGGCAGGAGTCCGAATAAGTGAACGAATTAATCAGGCTTTATTGGGGGTCTCCGGGCGGGTTCACAGGCTCGGGGGGAATGGAGCCGGGGAAGCCACGCCATGTGGCTAGGGTCAGGGGAAAGGGAAAAAGAGGGGAGACCCAGCCGGACCTCCTCCTGGACTGCCTGGGAGAGCAGTCCGGGAGAAAAGGGTGCCACGTGGTGCACTGAGACATTTTTAAAGGCAGGGGTTGGGCCCAGGGCGGAGGGGAAGGGGTGGGACACAAGGCACTCTGCTATGTGATTGACTGGTGGCTCAATGTCTCTGTCAATTACATCATAACTCCACCCACCAGTTGGGGGGCGGGTACCTATCATACTTAATAGTAGGCACTCTTTCCTGGGCTAAGGACATGGCAATGAAGAAAACAGAAATCCTTAGCCTCACGAAGTTTACACTTGAGTGGGAGAAAAAGATACATAGTGTCAATATTTTTAAAAGTCAGTTTTGGTTTTTCAAATAAATGCTTTCACTTCAGGTTGTTTGTTGATTGCCTCTTTTACAGTTGTCATGAAGACAACTGAATGTATTTTGCCCAGGCCAAGTTTTTGAAACTCCGTTTGTTTATGTTATGGCTTCAGCTTATGTGTTCCAAGTCTCAGCCTTCTCTTGATTTCTTCATTGCAATCTCCATTTAAATAGACAACTGAACCATGGAGTGCAAAATCAAGGAAAACATAAGTATATCATTCATTCATTCATTCATTCACTCATTCATTTGAGGAACATTTACCGAACATCTACTTAATAGTAGGCACTGTTTTCTGGGCTAAGGACATGACAATGAAGAAAACAGAAATCCCTAATCTCAGAAGCTTACACTTGAGTGGGAGAAAAAGGGTCAATATTTTTTAAAGTCAATTTAGGTTTTTTAAATAAATGCTTTCACTTCAGGGACACATATGTGTTCCTATACTTTCTCAATTAACCATTTACTTCTAAATTTTAAAGACATCTGCTCTTATTATACTACTTTGAAAAATATCATTTTAAGACTGAAAGCAGACTTTGTAGGCATTGTAAACATTTTAAAATATAGGTACCAGATAGAAAATAAAATCAACTTCCTAATTACCTCATCTTTCACAAGGCTCTCTGGCTTTCACGACTCTGAAATTTGGTGCTTACCTTTCTATATCACTCCTTTAAATACACAATTTTTGTCCTCCAAAACAAAAATCTTTTATTACATTTTTATTTTTTATTTTCCCAAAAGGTTTATACTCACTTGAATATTTTTGGAATGTATTAAATATATGTTTATGTCTATATTCACAAATTGAGAACTCTCCTCCGTCATTATAAGGATGAAAAGAGAAGTAATTCTCAATATAAAATTTTTATGGCTCTTCAGTAATAATTTTCTGGGAAATTGATTTTTAAATATGCACAGCTCCTGTGGATCAGATTATTTTAACTACATTTTCCCTGCCTTGAGTTTTATTTTTATTATCAGTAATTTGTTAAAATAGACTTAAAATTTCTAGTTACTTGTTATAATTAACTTTACAAGGACTATATATTGTCACTAAATTGCTTCAGTAGATTTCAAAATTGCAAATAGATGTCCAATATCAGGAGCTAAATGAAGCTTATGCAGATTCTCAAATAAAGGTCTTAGAAATGTAAGCAGTGAAAACTATTTGGCCATAGCACAGATGTCCTGATCATTACAGGAACTGCATCTTTAATTAAATTTGTACTCTAGTGCCAGTTCAAAAACTTTGTTTTTCACACAAAAACCCAATTATACTGCCAAAAGGTTGTTTATGCTTCAATGAGTTGAAAGTCAAGAAGAAAAATGCTACAATAATAATGCAAGGTTTTTATTCTAACACTGTTGTTGCCATACTATATTACTGAAACTTTCTGTTACTGCCAATGTTTAAATGTGCAGGGGACCACAATAATTGGGAGAGGGGGCTATAGATTCTTCATTCTAAAGTTAAGGTAATTTAAGGGTGTAGAACACTAATGTTACTTGCTGTTGATAAAAATATTTCTAGGGAGGCAGAGTTTATTCTGCAACCATAAAATACTATTCAAACTAAGTAGAAGTTGACTTTAAAACCAAATTTTGAGTGTCTTAACATTTTATATTGTTAAGACACTTATCAATATCTCCTTTATATATAAGGCATGCTATTTTACCACCATGAACTAACATTTTAGATAACAGAAATTTTCTTCCCTTGGATTTGCATCACTTATACTTTCAATTAAAATAATCTAACTTTAATCTAGACAATAAAGACATAGAAATTATTAAAGATTTTGCATTCCTTGGTTTAGTTGTCTATTTAAATGGAGACTGCAGTAAAGAAATCAAGAGAAGGCTGAGGCTTGGAAGGACAGCAATGGAAGAATTGGGAAAGATCATCAAAAGCAAAGATGTGTCTTTAGACCAACCCTAATGTCATTCACACCCTCATATTCCAGTTACTACGTACAGATGTGAAGTTGGTCAGCGAAGAAGGCTAATAGGGAAAAAACAGATCATTTAAAATAAGGTGTTAGAGGAGATAGCTATGAGTAGCCTGGACCTCCAGAAAGACGAATAAGTGGTCCTAGGGCAAATTATTCCTGAGACATTGTTTACAAAGGGTAAGCTATCCTACGTGGGGCACATCATGAGAAGTCAGAGTACTTTGGAGATGACAATGGAGGTCGGTAAAATATAAGGGAGCAAGAAAGAGGAAAACTAAATCTGCGATGAACTGACTCCAGGAAAGAAGCCATCGGCATGAATCTACAGGAGCTGAGCAGGGCTGCTGAGGACAGGATCTTGTGGACGTCACTCAATCATAGGGCCACCAGGAGTCAGAATTGATTCAGTCGCTTGTACCAAGTGACTGAATTTACTTGAAAAGATCAAGTAAATTGAAAAGCAAGTAACATTTTTACTGCGTTGATGCAGAATTAATACGATGAAAAGTGGAATAGACAGAAACACTATAATCTATACTAATAAAAGGGTAATATGCCAGTTAGACTGGGTCAACTGGACATCTTCTGGATATCCGACTTCCTTCCAGACAAAGCCACGGAGGTAGGGGCTGGGTAGAGGTCGTTAGGGATGATCAGGCTGGCAGGGGAGTAAGCAGTTAAGGTAAGGTCAGGCTGGTGTGGGGTAGTAAGCAGTTAGGGGGCGATTAGGTCAGTAGGGGAAGGAAGTTAGGGGCAATGGCCAATAAGAGAGTGTTTAGGAGGCAATCAGGCCAGTAGGCAGAGGCAGTTATGAGTAATCAGACAGGCAGGCAGAGGCAGTTAGGGGTGATCAGATAGGCAAGCAGGTGAGCAGTTAGGAGCCAGCAGTCCCAGATTGTGAGAGGGATGTCTGACTGCCAGTTTAGGCCCGGGCCTAAACCGGCAGTCAGACATCCTCCAAGGGGTTCCAGATTAGAGAGGGTGCAAGCTGGACTGAGGGACACACCCCCACACCCTGTGCACAAATTTCATGCACCAGGCCTCTAGTATTTATTTAATGTGAACAAAAATGTTGGGGATATGGTCCATAATGCAGTTATTGATGATGCTCATCAAACTTACCTAACAAAGTTCTATATACAGTTATGTCCCAAAACATGACAAATGAAAACTTGACATTTTAAAGTATTAAGATAATATTATTGTTTGAACTATTTATTAAAACATGTTGAAATTCCAATTGTTTTGTAGCAGTGCACTTAAAAAATATTATAACTCTGTAACGTCAAAACTTTGGACCTCTTTATTTAGATAATTTACATGTGAGTAGATTTTCCAGGAAAGCAAAAATCAAGATAAAAAAATAGAAATATTGTATAAAAAGAAGCCTATTTCAGTGTATTTTAATTTTATTTTAAATCTTAATTGTTGGAAGTATTACATATGTCCCCCATTGTCCCCCATTGACCTCTCCCACTTTCCCCCCACTAAATTCTTTTAAAGAAAGTCATTATTCAGCTATATTGATAAATCCAATTTTAATAGATTAATACTATGCCTTTTAAAAATTATTTTGAGGAATTTAGAATGGAGCAAGCTAAGTTCAAATTACTTAACCTCTTTGGGCCAATTTACTAAGAATTATTTTTACTCTAATATATTTACATACATATATGTTCTTAAATATTTCATAATATATATTAATATATTGAGTTTTTCATTGACATAAGCTTGAAGAACTTGAAAGAAGACTTTCCTCATATATAACACTTCTTCAAGGAAACTCAGGCAAAATTCTATTTTCTCTTAAACTGGGTATTGAAGTCCATACACTAATTAAAGTGATATAAATCTCTGGAAAATATCTCAAGTTGGTGAATCCAGTTAGTGAATAGAGCTCAAAAGACTGGAGAAAGCGCCTCAAGGTGTCTGTATTTATTTTCAGAAATTATATGGTATTCCTGATGAATTGTGATATCAATGTCAGTCTATTAATGCTGGAAATATTTGCAGATAGTGTTAGTTATGTCTGGGCTGGGGATATATTCTCCCCAACGTCCAGAATATGATGTCATTTTGCCCTTATAAAATTAGAAAAAAGTGACACATACATGACTGAAAGAGTTTAATCTATAAATGTTTCTGTCCATAGATACTAACATACAGCATGTGAGGGAACAAGGACAAATACTTATATAATTGAATAAAAAATAAGTTCAGGCTATGGCTGTTTTTCAGGCACTAGCAGACTGCTGAGCTCTTTTGAACTGGTTGGTAGCTAATATATATTGCACTTCTTGTTTGGGTGTCCATTGTCTTCAAATTTGTCATTGCTACTACTACTTTTAGAGCTTACTGGCCATCTATCCATGTAACTAGAAAAAGATGCTTTGGCAAAAACTTATATATATTTATCCACATCCACATTTCTCTTCTCTTTATGTCTCTTAGGGGACATAGCTAGGTAATATTTCCCAATCTCCCTTATTGTTGGTGTGGCCACGTGACTGGCTCCTGGCTAACAACTAGGTAATATTTCCTAATCTCATTTATTGTTGGTGTGGTCATATGACTAACATATTATGAGTAGAAGAGATATGTGCATTCCCAGCTCAAGCCTTTTATGAAACTAATGTGCCTTCTCTTCACTTTCTCTCCCCTTCACTGGCTCAATGCGAGGGATGATGGGGCCCTGGGGGATCACAGCACTCCTAAATGAATCCCAGGACCACTGAGTAAGAAGCTGAAACCCAGGACCAATGAGGAAAAAGAACCT
This sequence comes from Antrozous pallidus, assembly GCA_027563665.1. Taxonomy (NCBI): domain Eukaryota; kingdom Metazoa; phylum Chordata; class Mammalia; order Chiroptera; family Vespertilionidae; genus Antrozous; species Antrozous pallidus. The sequence goes on along the minus strand of CM050511.1, from coordinate 95,558,514 downwards.
AGTGTAGACTTGACTAAAGAATTCCTGTTTGGATTAGTGATGTGAGCAAAAATTAAACTTGCTTTATGATTGAGTCACTAAACATTTCTGAGTCTGCTTATCATAGCAGTTAGCTTTCTCTAATAGAGAAATATCAACTGGGGTGTGTTTTTTTAAATTAATTGGACATTTTAATTAAAACTAAAATAAAAGAGTAAAGCCACTAAAGTTATGAATGTGATGTGAATATTGTTGCTAGCATTAAAAAAGCCACAAATGGAGGGTTTCTAAATTGGTTTATGTGCAAAAGAAATAAATTTAAGCTGGAGTACTAGGCAATTACTTAGCAAATACTTTTTAAAAAAAATTTTTTAAAATGTTACTTTTCAATTCAGTATTATATTAGTTTCAGGTGTATAGCATAGTGATTAGACATTGCTAAAACTTACGAAGTGATCACACCACTGAGTCTAGTACCCAACTGGCACCATACATAGTTATTACAATATTATTGACTATAACTCTATGCTGTGTTTTACATCCCTGTGACTATAACTGCCAATTCATATTTATTAATTGCTACACCTTTTCTCCCAGCCCTTAACCCTCCCACCTCCATCTGACAACCATCAGTTTATTTTCTGTATCGATGAGTCTGTTTCTGCTTTAATTGTGTATTTATTTATTTATTTTGTTAGATTCCACACGTAAGTGAACTCATATGGTATTTGCCTTTCTCCATCTGACTTACTTCACTTACCATAATACCCTCTAGGTCCATTTATGTTGTTGCAAATGGAAAAATCAGAATGGCTATCACCAATAAATCAACCAAGCAAATAGCTTTTAATTTGGTAAAAGTGTCCATTTTCCCTTGGCCCTACTTTCTAATCTAACTCTGAGTATTGGACTCTAAGCTTTGCAGCCATCCCTGTGGCCCCATTCCCGACATGGCCCATCTGTCTCTACACGTTCGTTCTCTATTTCTTTGTCATTGGGCTCATAAATATCCTCTGGGTGGCTAACTTCCCTCGCCCTGAGTGATTTATCTTTGCTAATTGTATTCAATAGCCAATTCTGAGGATGATTTCCATTTTGGCTGAGCCAGCAGTTTTTACTCAGAGCTCTCACTGAGTGATCCAGGACAGGGTTTCTCTAGGCATCACGTGATGTCAAGGATGTTTGTTCACCGTATATAGAATTTTCAAGATTATCAGATAGTGTCTTACTACTTTAAAGCTAGGCCTCCCATTTCCTATTGTGTGGTGCTTCTGGCTCTGAGGTCATCTGTGGAGTGGATGCAGTTAACATACCCAAGGCCAGTGGATAACAGACTTCAATTACTTGATCCACTCACTTCTCCAATTTCTGTTCAAGATTGGATCATGTTGCAAGTGTTAGAAAGGACTAATGGCTGTCATGTAACCAAAAGGAGCCTAGATTGGAATTCAGGCAAGTTGGCTCCAAATCAGGCTCATTACTTTTCAACTAAGTATATCCCTGAGAATTTATTATTTCAACTAATTATTAGGAATAAAAATACTTCCTATATGGTTGCTGCAAGAACTAAGTAAAATTTTGCACCCGGAAGCAGTTAACAAATGTTCTGAAGATAGGTTATGTTACTTGTATAGTAAGTGTAGGTATAATGTTTCCAATGTTCCTCAATATTAATAGAATATACACTATTTTAAACATTTAATAAAGATATATAAGGTATTCAAAAAATCTAAGTTTAGTTGCTCATATGTTGTAGAGTCTTTTTCTCTCTCTACATAAATAATTGCCAAGGTTTTATTTTTATTTTTTTGCTTGTATTTTAAGCAATAAATACCTAATATGCAAATTGTCTCCTCGACCAGGAGTTTAACCAGGGGCAGAGCCCCCCAGCCAACTGCCCACTGCCCCTCCTCTCGGCTGGACTGGCACCAATTGAGGCCAAACTGGCCAGACCCCACCTATGCATGAATTTGTGCACTGGGCCTCTAGTACTTTAAATAAAGACATAAAATAAAGGATATAAGTAGATTAGGATCATTAGGATGAATCCTGTGGGCCAAGTGAATTTCAGCCTTAGGAAAGTAATCCCTGAAGTCTACAGGCCTCAGGCCATATGTCTTCCTGTTTGATAGCTTCTTGGTGTACAGAATGCTATTTTAGAGGGGTAGCTTTGTGGCTGAGCAGCAAGGCCTGCTGCTTCAGGATATGAGCTGAGACATTTTAGGAAATGTCTGTCACAGCCAAGAGACTAGGCAGAGGCTGTTAACTCAGTCCAGCAGGAGCCATGAATAAATTACATACCATGAAGCCTTCTTGTGAACTGAATTTTCCAAAGATTCTGCTTCACTTTATGCTCCATTTCTTCCAACAGCTTCTTTTCATTTTACTTCTTTCTCTGCATTAGCAATGCTAAGGATTCTTTCCTATGATGTATTTGATTTAAAAAGAAAAGATAACACTCTGTGTTATAAGGTATCACATAGGTATAACTGTGAACCAGTTACCTCACTTGCTCCCATAGCATTGTTATTTATACATTATATATACACTAGAGGCTTGGTGCACCAAATTCATGCATGGGAAGGGGATCCCCGCCACCCAGACTGCACCCTCTCCAATCCAGGACCCCTCGGGGGATGTTCAACAGCCTGTTTAGGCCCAAACCCAGGGATCGGGCCTAAACCAGCAGGCCCTCTCACAATCCTGGACTGCTGGCTCTTAATCACTCACCTGTCTGCCAGCCTGGTTGCCCCCAACTGTAACCCCCCCGCTGGACTGGTCACCCTACACAGCCTGCTTGTTCAGTCATTTGGTCATCCTTCACTAACCCCCTTGCCAGCCTGGTCGTAGGCAGCCATCTTGTGAGGGCATGAGGGTTAATTTGCAGATTATCTCTTTATTATGTAAGATATATATATGGAGTGAGAGAGGAAGGGAGAGAGAAATAGAAACATCAGTGATGAGAGAGTGATTGTTCAGCTGCTTCTTGCACATCTCACATTGGGGATCAAGCTCACAACCTGTGCTATCAGATTTCTGAGAAAGTAAGGGCCACATCATGAAAAATGGCAAGTGCTCAGATACAACAATGCTAGCTTCAGAGGGAGTTGTAAGGGTTGTTCATTAAAACACTTGATCAAGATTATCTAGTGGTTTACAATTAAGAATCACAGCCAATGTAAATGTTCCTAATTTTACTATGTGAAGTCAACACAAAATAATAGTGTAAGTATCAGTGATGGTCCTTGACTTAAGTAAATAAAATGAAAATGAAAATTTCTTCACTTTTAAGGTACTTACTTTTATTATTTTCTGTTTATGACTAATAATGTTGGTTTTCCACATAAGGTATTAATTTAGCAATTCCTTTGTAAAGCTAAATTTAATCCAGAGAAACAAATCACTTGATTTAAAACTTATTTATTAAATAAGTTTTTGGATATGACAAAATTCTAAAATTGATACACTTGAAAATGAAGTATAAGAAAATTGTATTATTGTAATTTTTAAGTGTTTCCCTATCCATTCTTTTTGTGACCTTTTGCTCATTCAACAATTCTTATGGACCATAGCTTTAATTTTATTTATTCAAGATTTCATTTGTTGAACTTTGAGCTAACGTCCATCATAGAAACCACTATTCACTAGTACATACACTGAACCATGTTACCTACTACTGGGATCATAGCAAAATAGCAAAATATGTAAAACGAAATCTATGACCTAATGACCATGAACTGCCCTTGACCCAGTTGCAGAACACTAGGAAGATAAAAATCTTAGTCTTCATATATAATAGATATATTAAATTTCTTGGTAATTGCTTAAAAGTCATAAGCAGATAATGATCAAATGAGTAATATTTTAAACATGCTTGCTTTGATCAGATATTCTGATCTTTAAAATCATTTATAAAAGCACATTTTATGTGAGTTGAATTAAAAGCCTTACAAGAAATAGCTATTAGGTTACTAATATAATTGCTCATATCCATTTCTCTATCCACACAGGAAGTAGGGGAAAATGGTGTAAAAAAAACAAACACCCTTTTCCTTTTTTTTTGTAATTCAGTAGCAACCTTGTCTTCTTTCTATTAAGAGGTATTTTGAAATTTCTCAAAAGATGGTTTAAAGAAACTTATTTTAATTTCACTTATAAAGGAATACTGCACATACTGGTGCAGCCACTGTAGAGAACAGTATAGAGTATCCTCAAAAAACTAAAAATAGAACTCCCATTTGACCCAGTGATCCCACTTCTAGGAATATATCCCAAGAAACTAGAAACACGAATCAGAAGAATATATGCACCCTTACGTTCATAGCAGCACAATTCACTGTAGCTTTGATTTGGAAACAGCCTAAGTGCCCATCAGCAGATGAGTGGATTAAAAAACTGTGGTACCTCTACACAATGGAATACTACGCTGCAGAAAAACAGGAGTTCTTACCATTTGCAACAGTATGGATTGAACTGAAAAGCATTATGTTAAGTGAAATAAGCCAGTCAGAGGAAGACAAGTACCACATGATTTCACTCATTTGTGGAATATAATGAACAACATAAACTGATGAACAGGGACAGATCCAGAGGCAAAGAAGCATCAACCAGATTGCCGGACCTCAGAGGGAAGGTAGGGGAGGGAGGGAGAAAGGAGGAGAGATCAACCAAAGGATTTGTATGCATGAATATAAGCCTAACCAATGGACATGAACACCGGGGGGTGAGGGCATGAGTAGAGGGGTGGTGGGGTCAATGGAGGGATGAGGACACATATATAATACCTTAATCAATAAAGAAATTTAAAAAAAGAAATACTGTGGAAGAGAGAAGGCTTCACCAGCTCAAACGTAGGATGTCAAGTTGTCTCAATACACAACAGGCTGATAACCAAAGGTTTTTAGCATAGTATACTAGGATAAAATAATCTTTTGCTATAGATTACCATAATAATGCAGTTTGTTTCTATTTTTCAATTAGGTATCAATTGTTAATGATACTTTATTATTTTTTAATTTGATATCCTGAGTAACTATTGCTGCATATGTTTACTTCTGTCTCATTTCCAAATAGCTATGTTTTAAAAAAATGTATGAGTATTAAGAACAAATAGCTTAAGTATGGTCTACTGCTATGTAAACACTATCCAACAATATAACAATAGCAAATAGTTCTACCTCAGTGTGTGACCAAAAGTCACATTTCCCTTGGTACGAGCAGAAGTCAGAAACCAAAGAAAAGAAGCAGCATCCTATTAAAAAAAATGTGTGCCCTACACCTTTAAATATATGTCACTAAAACAAATGGATTATGATTGCCCTAGAAATACACACACACACACACACACACACACACACACACACACACACACACGTACCTATCACTTTTCTAAACAAAATTGAAATGAGAAAATGAAAATACAATAAAATAGGTCATCTTAGTCGCTTGCACTCCATTTCGGAGTAGTCTGCTCTTTGGTGACGGGTTCTGTTATTACTTGGATAGCCTTTCTTGCCTTGCATGGAAAGGCGCAACATTTGGATATTCTTCACAATTTTGCTGGCTTCCTGCCTTAGACACAGTTCTGTTGAGAGTTCTTCAAAGAGAGGTCAGATGAGTAATCTGACTTTGCTTCCCAGGGAACGCTCATTAGCAAGGTAGGACCAGCACACTTTTGTTTTACTCTCTCGACACCATTATTAGTCACACCAGAGATGACTCTGATGCTAATGGTTTCGTTCCACCAGAGTCCACAGAATAGCCATTCCTGCCTCAGAGATGCATCTCTGCAAAAGAGACAGGAATCTGAACTTCTCCTTTTTAATTAATAAAAATTAATCTGTTTATATTCTCTTTGGCTCTGCAATTTTGTGGATGAGCAAAAGCAATGCAGATATGATCAGCTTAGTCCTTAGAGGAGTGCCTTATATGCTTAGCAATGAAATCTATGACAAAGATTATGAAATGTTAGGGCCTTATGAGGGCCTGAAAGTTTATTGCTAAAAATAACAATTTGTAGATATACCAGCATATGTTTGTTCGGTGTTTGTATGAAACAAACACTGAACCAGCATCCAGAATTGAAGTATTATGCACCATTTTAGGATGGATAATCAGGGTGCTGCAAGAAAACTCTTCACATGGAGGAATTTTTCAGAAGATAATTCCACCTTAAAAGAATTAGATAAACTTGGCCATATAACACATTTTTAGAAATCAGAATTAGTCTGTTCATATTATGATGTTTATCATTTTCCAGCCACCATGGTTTCATATGATCAGGGGAGCAAGGAGAGAAATTGGGAAGGTAGGAGAGAAAAGGGGAAAAATCAGCCAAGAGTTGGAGAAACTGATGGAGATATTTTGCCTGAAGAGTTCTTAAGATATAAGGACTCAACTAAGCATTTCCTTGGTGGTCTTACATGAAATTTGCAGTACTTTTTTTTCCTACTGAACATACAACCTGGGTCTTAAACACTAACATTGGAGAGAGTTAAACATTACTTTGTTATTGCCAGTGCTTTAGAATATGTTGCCCTCCCAAAGCAGCACTGAAATTTTTTTGGGGAAAAAGCACAACTGGAAAAGATATAAACTGTCTTCTTATAGTTTTGGAGACCATTGGGGCCTTAGTAACTGACAGCATAAAAAGGGCCAAAATAGAAGAAACAATTTTTGGATGCCTTGTGGTTGTTAATTGACATGGCCATCGTATTCAGGAAATATACTGCAGGATGACTGGAAGCATTTGGCAGAGAATATATTTTTAAAAAATATATTTTATTGATTTTTTACAGAGAGGAAGGGAGAGGAATAGAAAGTCAGAAACATCAATGAGAGAGAAACATCGACCAGCTTTCTCTTGCACACTCCCTAGTGGGGATGTGCCTGCAACTAAGGTACATGTCCTTGACCAGAATCGAACCTGGGACCTTTCAGTCGGCAGGTTGAGGCTCTATCCACTGAGCCAAACTGGTTTCAGGTTAGCAGGGAATATTTTGCTGGAAACAGGAAAATCTGCACTAGCAGATAGGCAGTGAAGGAGCAGATCTAGGAAATACATTTTTCTAAATCTGACCATTGGTATTGCTTGGCCACATAACACATGGGTTGCACATGGCTGGACATCATTTCTTCTTTTTTCTTCCTTTTTAAAAATATTTTTTATTGTTTAAAGTATTACAAATAGTAGTACATATGTTTCCTTTTTTCCTCTCCATTAACCTCCCCTTGGCCTCCCCTACCCCCCAGCACATGCCCTCACCTGCCCTGCCCCTGTGTCTTGTATTTATTGGTTATGCTTATATGCGTGCATACAAGTCCTTCGGTTGATCTCTTACAGCCCCTGTCCCCCACTCTCCCCTGCCTTCCCACTGTAGTTTGACAGTCTGTTCAATGCTTTTTGCCTCTGTATCTATTTTCTCCCATTTTTTTCTTTAAAAAATCTTGCATCTACATATTAGAGATAAATATATAAGAAGAAAAAATGTTTGAGTTTCAGTTTCAATTTCCAACAGTTCTGAGTCCCAGTTTCAATGTCAAATAGTTCCTTATGTGTACATGTCAGCAATGATATCTGGATGGTGGACAAATGGTGGCAATGCAGGTTCCACACTCTCTGGTTTGGTACAGGATAACCTGCAGTGATGCACAACTGCTGACTGCTAGCATGGCAAGGTGTCGTCAGTATCTTCTGTCTCTGTCTCTGGACTGTCTTCGTGGTTGGAACAGACCTGTCAGTTCTTCTCTGTTGCAGGAATCCATATGGTCTTGGAGTTATTTTCTGAAAATATACAAACATATTCTCCACCAAAAGTTAATAAAGAAATCTTTTCTGTAAATTAGACTTGGGATTCTTTTTATTTTTGCCCAAATGATTTTCCTTTGGCTTATTTTGACACCATGTGGACATCATTTCTTAACTCCCATGGAATTATATGAGCCACATTCACTACTTAGTAATTGAGAGAAATATTAATAACAGGCATTGCATGTATGACTAAGCTAACATTTACGAGCACACCAGGTACAGTGCTATTCTAGATGCTTTGTACAATTAGAAACATCAGCTTAGTCCTTAGAGGAGTGACTTACATGCTTAGCAATGAAGTCTATGACAAAGATTATGAAATACTAGGGCCTTAGGAGGGCCTAAAAGTTATTGCTAAAAATAACAATTTGTAGATGACTAGCATATGTTTGTTCAGTGTTTGTATGGAACAAACACCGAATAGACATCCAGAATTGGACGAATTATTCGCCACTTCAGGAAGGAAATGCCATGCAGGCATGACAGTTTTACATAATGGTCAGCAATTAGAAAAATAAATATTTAGGAGGAGGGAAAAGTGCAAGTGGTTTCAGATGGGTTGTAAAAAGTAGCATCAGAAACAGAGTTCCTGATAAAGAGCTTAAAAGATGGTAGGATTTGGATCAGCAGAGGAAAAGCAATAGCCTAGGTGAATACAAATTTTAAACTCTATTTCTTTTTTTTTCAGCACTGTATGTTCAGAACCCAGCACGGTGCCTGGCACATAACAGATAATAAATGTGTGTGAAATGAATGAATGCTGAATTGTTAAAAAAAAAAACTTTAAAATTAGTATAATCCCTTTTTGTGATGACATGTGATATGGTCTAATTAGAAGTTTTTCTCATTGGACTTAAACTTGGCAGTGAATATGCCCGAGGTTGACCAATTTCAGTCTCATATCAATTAAACCTTTCATGGGTTTTTGCTCAGATGCAGTCATTAATGAGCAGTTGCCCAGGGCAATGATAATGATGATGCTAATACATTGCCCTTACACAGTCTCCCTTACCCATGGAAACATAAGTGCTTTACCAACAGTAATTATCATAGCTCTTATGGGAGGTAGGAAAGTATAATTAACACCATTTATAGATGAAAATGGAAGTAGATATTAAGCAACCAGCCTAGAGAGTAAATCAATTATTAGTTTTTAGAATCCCAGCCTTCAAATCTTCTTATTAAGCTTTAAAAACAGTGAATGACTGATACTTCATAATTATTCAAACCATAAGTTTTTCTCTTTTTGGGTGTGGTAGTGAAATAACCAAAAGGAAGATAAATTATGAACTTTACTGATCAATACATTCCTTGAGACCTAATTTTGTTGTTTTTCTTAATCCTCATCTGAGAATATATTTTTCATTGATTTTAGAGAGAGTGGAAGAAAGAGGGAAAGACGGAGAGAAATATCGATGTGAAAGAAACACAGCAATCGTTTGCCTCCTGAAAGCACCTTAACCAGTGTCAGGGCTGGGGAAGCATCTGCGACCGAGTCACATGCCTTTAACCAGAATCAAACCCAGGACCCTTTGGTCCACAGGCCAAAGCTCTATCCACTGAGACAAATGGCTAGGGCAAGACCTAATTTGAATTCTTGTACAAATGGATGGGTGTTCATAAGTTAATGAATGTTTACAACCCTAGGGAGTCTTCCTCATACATTTCCTTGGTCATAGAAATTTAGGGATGTAATGATTACTTTTGTCAAGTTGCAGTGATTGTGTTATCACATGTTTAGTTCCCTATTTTCAAAGCTCTTCTGACTTTTGTCCTCACTTATAAAAAGGTCCCATTCCCACCCTAAGATCAATCTTGCTCTGTCATGTAGACCTCATGAACAATAAAGTTACATTTTTCCACCATCAAGACAAGCTTGCTTTTTATTTTTATTTGACCTTGTTTCTCATTCCTAATGATGCAAACTCCCCATTGGAATTGATCGTGCATGAGAGTGTGTGTGTCTCTGTGTTCATGGAGGGTAAGTCAAGCATTTGTTTCTCTCTTCTTTTGTTAATAGGATGCTTGTATCAGGATATTTCAGACATAATTGACAGGAAACCAAACCCAAATGGAAATAGGCAAAAAAGAAGTTTATTAGCTCTTTTAATGAATAACATCAGGGGTAGAATTGGCTTCAAGTATGGTTTCTTTGAACTCAAACAATACCTAGTGTTTCTTCCAATCTTGCTCAGCCCTCCTCAGGGTAAGGCCTTTACTTTTGAGCTACATGTGGAAGTATGCTGACAATAGACACTACAATTACAGACTTCCAAGTTAAAGTTCAGTGGAGAAGAGGATTGCCAGAATCATCTAAGCCATAGTGGAACTGGCTCAAACTATGTGACCTGCTTGTTCATACGGACTAAATCTCCTTGTCCAAGGCATGCCATCCAATACATTAGATTGGACAAGCTAGAACTAATACTTGATGTAGGGTTGGAGTAAATCCTCACTAAGACCATATTGCTATATGTAATTCTATGCTTCATTCCTAACTCAATGCCACTATATCATTTGTGGAGCCGCCAATCACAGTATTCCAAGCAATAATACTTCCGACACTCCACCTCCAGGGTTGAATCTAGGGCAAAGAGAGTGGATCATAATGCTGGTCCTGCTATCTAAATTGGTTGGTCCAATGAGTGACCCAATGCTAATGAAATCAACATCTATCCCTGAGATGGGTCCATATAATGAAAGGATAAAGCTGTCTTAGAAATGAGACAGATATCAGAATTAAGCTAAGGAGGTGAGGTTTTGAGAAATGTGTTTATGGAGATATCTGCTGATTTCTTCACTGAGATTTTTAGATTTTTCCTCATTTCAATGCAGTTTTGCATTGATTTTGTGACATCCTACTCCTCCTCTGAAACCCTTTTTTATTGTTTGTTTAAGTGAACTCTGGTTATGTTTCTTTCACTAACAATAAAAAGAATCATTGACAATACTTTTTTTGTTCTTGAGACTTTAGTTTTTTTTTTTCTAGTTCCAGTAAGTGGGTCCTTATCTTGCTTCCCTATGTCTGAGTTCCTGCTTTGAAAAATTACCTAGTAAATAATTTTTTTTTCTTTATACTGTGACATGTTTTCCAACTTACAAAAATTTTTCTATAATAGTACAAAGGATTTCTTATATACTAAGGTCTTTCAAATGTTGACATTGTACTGGTTTGCTTTATCATTTCCTTTCAGTCTATGTAGACTTATTTTTGTACAAATTCAGACTAAGTTGCATATATGATGCTCATTGACCCCTAAATCCTCATTGTTCTTCCTAAAAGCAGGGGCATCAGCATGCATAATTGCAGTAAATAATAAAAAAACAGGAAATTAGTCAAATAATAGTATTCATCTACAGTTCTTTTTTTGCTTTTGCTAATTGTCTCAGTTATTGCCTTTACAGCAAAAGAAAATTCTGGGTCATACATTACACTCATCAGTCATACCTCTTTAGTCTTCTTTAATCTGTCCAGTGCTTTGATCTTTCTTTCCTTAACATTGGCATTTTTAAAGATGCTGACCAGACCCTGGCTACACAATGGCTGGTAAATTAATAAAAAATATTTGGATCAACTGTATTATCTGGCAGTAATGATGGTACTATTTCCAGTAGGTAACGTTTTATGGGGAAGCACAGAAGACTTGACTGGAAAAGTTTGTAAGGGGAAATTTCTACCTAAAGGAGTGGATTGAAGGTAGCCCACCCTGTTTATTGGAATTCCTACGTAGGGAAGTTTAGCCAAAGGCAACCACCTCTAATTGTTTCTTGACCTTTCCAAACAAGTCTGTGCATATGCGAACTCTTGGGTGTTTAATAGAATCTTTATGTTTAATCTTTAGATGTCCTTGTTTAAAGGACATTGCAGACACAGTGTCCCCCAAAGATTACTTACCCTACTGATTATATCTAAAAGATAAACTTTATCTCAAATTGCTGTTACAATAAAAGCCTGAAGAGGCAGGCAATTGAGGCTGTCTGGTTCCTTTAGCCAGGCAACCCCTTAGCTCTCTCTTTCACAGCAAACCTGGCAGAGTAATCATTCATCCATTGCTCAGGGTCTACTGGTCAGCACCAGCAAAGTTTGCTTTATTGCATTTTGAAATTTTAATTTTGCCATAAATGTTTGAAATCTAATCTATATGGTTCTATAAGTTACATGTACAGAGGAATGAGCAATATCAATCCTGAAATTTTCATTAAAAAATTGACCAACTGAAGTAATGGAGGACAGGTAATGTTTTGATTGTGTTTTCAGTTTTTGTGTTAAATTCAGGACAAAGGTCAGGAACACTGGGATGATGGAGGAGTGGGAAGCACCCTATTTCTAATTCAAGAAGAAAAGCAGAGCTTAGAAATCAGAGCATGCATTCTGTCTCCACCATAACCAGGAAATAAAAGCAATTTACTTGGTATCATTTCTGTAAGAAGTCAGTAACATTTCTTAAGCTTTGTGGATTCTTTAATGTTTGCTATCTTTATCATTTTTTTTTATTTTCTTAGGGAAAATAGTAATAACATTCTTAGCAATTAGTATAACCCTCTGCAGAAGAGCTCAAGAGGGCGAGCTAATATAATATAACTTATAACAAAACATAACCAATTGATTAACACATATTTTGTATGTTATGTGTATTATCTACTACTATATTTATTATCTACATTAGAAGAGGGGTCCTCTTCTAAAGAGTATTATGGATGTCAGGAGAAAAGAACAGATTTTGTCCCTAGTGCCTGAGAAAAGAAAGAAAAGATATCATAGAGAGATATTCTGGTATGAGAAACAGTTCTGGGTTTACCCATAAAGTACTCCTGAGGGTTTCCTGACACTGACCTAAGAGTGTTTCAAACTCAAAGGATTCTGGTGTCTTCATTTATATTTGTGCTTCAACCACAACATTATCATAGTCCCTAGGTCCTGTGTACTTGCCCTTTGGAAAATTTTATAGGCATTTTTTTTCATATTAGTTCTCTCAGCATCAGTGAAAACTATAAATATGTTTTTATTTCTATAAGGTTATTACTATTTTAAAATACTTTTTAAAATGTTTTATTGCTTTCAGAGAAAGGAAGAGAAGAGGAGAGAGAAATATCCGTAATGGGAAAGAATCATTGATCGGCTGTCTCCTATGTGTGCCTTAGTGGGGATCAAGCCCAAAATCCGGGCATTAGCTCTGACCAGAAATTGAACCGTGACCTCCTGGTTCATGGGTTAACATACAACCATTGAGAAACACCAGCTGGGAAACTATGAGGTTATTATTATTACAAGAGTGAAGAGTTCTGATTAATAATTTTAAGTCTATAAGCTCCATGAAAACAAGTGCCTGTATTGTTCACTACAATATTCCAGGTATAGTAGTAGTTATATAACATGTAGCCAATAATACACAATTACTCACTGTAAGAAGCTGTGAATTATAAGATTTTGCCTTTTTCCCCCTTGTCTGTAAGGAGCTTCACAAATCATGTTTAACTTTGTGAAAAGACATGCAAAAGCTTAGAGAAATGAGATATTTATTTATTATTACCAATAGCTGAAAGAATTACATTTGACCCTTGAATAGCATGAGTTTGAACTGCATAGATCCACTTATATGTGGGCATTTTTCAATAAATACTGTAAATGTGTTTTTATCTTCTTTATTATTTTATTAATAATATTTTCTCTATTTTACTTTATATTTTAACAATATAGTAGTAATACATATAACACACAAAAATACATGTTAATCCATTGGTTATGTTATTGGTAAGGCTTCAGATCAATAGTTGGCTTTTAGTAGTTAAGTTTTGGGGGAATCAAAAGTTATACATAGATTTTCAACTGTGTGTGTGATCAGAACCCCTAACCTTCACATTGTTCAATGGTTAACTGTAGTTTAGACTGGTTATGAACCAAGTCATACCAGATCTGTTTCTTCTAAACTGTACAATCCAACTACAAGGTTATGATCCTAGAAATGATTAGGGTGATTGAAGCACATTAGGTAGGCTATAAATTAGTAGTGTGTGAGGGCTAAAGTCTTGTTCTTACTCTAACACCCTCTTTTTACAAGAATACAGAGGAAAAATATGCCAAATACCAGACAAAATAAGTGACATTCATGTCTATTATTATCAACTGCCCCCAAACTTAATAGAAAGGAAACCCATCCAGATTTATACTTTTAATTAAATGCAAAATTTAGCTTTAACTGTTATGCAAGTTGCTATATTATAAATATTAATAACAATCAGGCTAGAGAAAATGTGGAGTCTTTATGATTGACTCTTGGCTGACCAGGGTTCAGAGACAAGGGCCTGAGTGTCATACTAGTTCTCTCTCAATTCACTTCCAGGGTTTGACCTCTGAGATTCCCCCCCCATTTGGGAAACCTCAATCACAGGTTTATAAACCTATTGCTGCATTTTAATCCTTCTCAAATTCTAATTAAGTTATGGTCTTAATGCAAAGCAATTATGGTTACTGACAGTACTATGATTTATGTAAGTTATAAAGCAATTAGCTGAAGGGAGTCAAAATATGGTTAATGTAATTGACGTACTGGTTCTGAGCAGAATTAACATTATCTTTGAAATGTGGGCCCTTCTGCACAGATCGTTCACACGGTTGTCATAGAAACTGCCTATCTTGTCATTACTGCATTCTCCAAACATCTGTTACAGGTTCAAACACTCATTGATATGTGCATTCATTTGGTCAGATAAGATGCCTTAAGTCTCAAGTAACTTTATAATCTATGAGGATGTTGACTCCTTTTAAATAATGAAACACCAATTAAAAATTAGTAACCACAGATGTGTCAACATTTAGAGTTTTGGTTGATGACTGCTGACAGCATCACTGAGATACAATTGTGGCTAGTGTTACAAGATTCTATGGTCAACTATAAATTATTTGCAGTACTGGTATAAAGCCAGGAGATTCAAGAAATATCAGTAGGGTTGTTTTTTGTTTTGTTTGTGTTTTTTTTTTTCATAAGCAGAAGACTTTTTGGAATTCTTTCTAAGTGACTCTTTTACAGATATGCTTGCATACAGCCCAAAAGAGTTTGATGTTGGAAAAATTCACACCTTAAACAAATAATGACATTATAGTAAGAAGGTCTTCTAGAGAACTAGTAAAACTATTCAATTTCCCCCCATTATTCATTTAATTGAATTTACTAACTGCTTCAGCCACTGCTAGGAATAGATGGCATTAGTCTTCTCATAGACATTTTGAGCAGAATAGATCTTAATTTTGCAGACTGAATTTAGCTTTTCAGAATGTTTAGCACCCCTGCTCTCCAAACAATCAATGCTAATAATAGTTGTGTGCCTCAATCATAGTAGCACCAAATATGTATCCTCACATTTCCAAATGTCCCCTCTGTGGGGAGGGAGAGGTAATCTACCTGTGGCTGTATGCTATTGGAAAGGTCTTAACAAAGATGTTTTTTTCTAATCACATGTTTTCTCATCACATGACTTTTAACTTGTTACATTTAAATTTATCTGGAGTGAGTTTCTTATTAGTTGAACACTATAAAGTAGCAATGGCTTTAACCTATCATGAATACTATAAGATGGTTAGGAAAAGAACAAAAAACAAAGTTAAAAAGATTTGGTATCCTAAAAAGAAACTGATAAAGGGAAAAATTGCTAGAATACTAAATACTAAATATAATAAAATAATTAGGGATTTGCATTTTTTCTGAATGTTACAAATAATATAGCAATGGATTACTTATTAGAAAGAAATATAAGATAAATAAATGGCAGGACTGAGAATCTTTGTTCTATGGAGGGAATTCACAGTAATTGTAGAAAAGATAAACCAGGGGGGCCTATATTATATTAAAAAACCTAGATGAATAGTTCTTTTGGTGAAGATACGTGGTGAAGGAATGCCTCATATATTTCCTGTAGCTTGAACATTCATGCAATGAAAGAAGCTAACCCTTTTTGAGTCTAGTGAATAGCAGAGAAGTATTTTTCGGTTATCTACAAAAATCTTTGGCATATTTCATTGATATCCATTTATCTGCTGTTGAAAGTACAATTCAGAATTGCCAGTAATTTAATATAATTACTATAAAATGTTTGTTGTCACAATTACCTTGGTACACAATGAAGAGTAATCAATTAAACTAAACACAGGGGAAACTAGAAATATAAAATACCTTAGAAAGAGTCTAACATAACTTTCACTGTATTGAAGAAAAAAAATTACACTTAAATATATTATCTAACAGTCCTTCAGCTACTCATCTGCAGAAACTGAAAGTTTCAGATGTATTTAGAATTAAAATATAGGCTGGGATGTCATCAGACATCTGTATTATTAACATTCAACTATTTCTTAGGATATACTGAGAAATTAGGCTGGTTGAGGAAACTCTGGAATTCAGGGGCCAAGGATTGTTCCATGTCAGCATGGGAGAAAATATTAAGAACCTTTCATTAGTCACTGGTCATCAGTTAAAAATGGCAAGAGAAAAGAAGAGTGGGCGAGAGCTGACTAGGAAGGAGGAAGAGTGGTGCCCTGTGTTAATGTTGAAGACTACAACATTCCAGTAGCATCAGTGTGGATGTCTAAGATTTTTCATTGCTGTGTCGTGACTTAAGATTAACCATAGAAATTACGAATGCTTTAATTTAGAGCCAAGCTTTAATGGAAATACTTGAAGCATAAACTGTAAGGCTAGGATGTTTTCATCCGAGTGATGCCTTTTAATTTAAGGTTTCAGAAGCAGATGCTTTTCTGGGTAATAACATAGTCCAGCATGTGAACATCCAAGTGGACAGGGGGATGGGATGTGCACGAGATAATTGAAATTCGAGAAAACAAGAAAGTGAAAGGCTCAAAAGTCTGATAAAGTTGTCACCTGATCCTTAATATCTACCTGAGGATGGTGGTAGATATTGGAGTAAAAAGGAAGGCAGTAAAATAAGAATCAAGATTTAGACATGTAAATCAGAGTGATAGCAAGCTACTGAGATTCAGAGAAGGAATGGTGGAGAATGAAGCAGTCATGGTCCCAAATGACCCCTGAAGTAACTATTCACCATGAAGCCAATGGGTCTTAAAATTCCCCTGTTTCTGGACTCAGAAGAAAGTTGAATATGAAAAGACTCCTTCATATGGTTTGGTAAAATAATCAGTAGTAAGATAGCCACCTGTCAGGAAGACAGAAGCCTCTAGGTATTTCAAGAAGTGATATTTTTCCCCCTAGAAAACTACAATCTTTAAAAAAATATACTGTTTAGCCCTAGCTGGTTTGGCTAGTGGATAGAGCATTGGCCTTCAGACTGAAGGGTCCCAGGTTTGATTCCAGCCAAGGGCACATGCTTGGGGTTGCGGCTGGATCCCCAGTGGGGGGTGTGCAGGAGGCAGCCAATCCATGATTCTTTTTCATCATTTGATGTTTCTATCTCTCCCTTTCTCTTCCTCTCTAAACTCAATAAAATATATATTTAAAAAAATAAATAAATACATTGTTTATTGTTGATAGTTTTACAGACTGGAGGAAATCATTTTGGGGTGTTAATATCACAATGAAGTGAGAATGAGACATGGTAGGACTAGCTGATCTCAAATTTCCATATAAAAGATTTTACTTTTTTTTTCCTGATCAAAAAGAAAAAAAAAAGACTTCTGGAGGAAATGGACAACATGGATCATTTATTTATCTATGGAAATTCTAACTTGGCATGCAGGTAATGCAATGGTAACTCTCTAGAATCTTAATTATGTATTAGAAAAGTGGCACTCTTTGATAAAGGGCAACATCCTTCTAATGGAAAAAACCTTTATATTCAAAATTTTGCAAAACATTTAAAGAAAACATGATTCTCAAAGAGGAGAATACAATATGGTGCATGAATTACGTAGGTTGTATTTTTGTTCCAATCATTCATTTATAAAGAGGATTCTGATCCCCACTCCACTGACCTGGTTTTGGTGGGGGAAAAATTGAGTGGACTTGTACCATTTACAAACACAAATTTAAGATGTCATGTGCTTCTACTGTCCCTTTTTTTTCTTGGCACTAGCCCAGGATGTCCCAGATAGAGCGACTCTCTCATTCTGAGTCTCAGAATGAAGTGACATAGAGAAGAGTGGCAGCCAGCTAGTAATGAGCTGACAGGAAAAGAAAGCCCACCTTTGTTTTTCTAACTAGAGATTTTGAGGTTTTCTGTAAATGCACCAATAGTTACTTGAACCATATAAATTCCTTTTCCAAATATTTTTGACCACAGAAATCTTTTCAATCTCAGAGAAATAGGAAAAGTTTCAGTAAAAAGGGACGGGGACATACTGATTTAAAGTTTTTAACTCTCTTTTCTCAGAAAATATTGGGTTTTAAGGAAAAACCAAACAAAAGAAATTAGTCCCTGAAGTATTGATCTTTCAAATACAATAAATGAAATTATCTTGATTGCATTTCCGAACAAATCTCTAATACCTTAACAAGATGCATGCTATTATTACCACATAGTAACACTAACAGGACTTTTCTGGTTGTTTTGTAACTTGGTTTTTGTCACATATGTGACACTCTGGTGGTTATTTTGTGGGTATTTCCATGGTGACTTTGGTGTGACAAAACAGTAGGGAAGATAGAAGATGAAATCTTTTATTTCAGCCCCTCTTAATTTGAGTCATGGATGAAGATTTTCATTGTTAAGCTCAGTTCTTGAGCTAAATCTGGAAGAGGTAAATATATACAAAGTACTAGCCCTGAGCAGGAATCTGTGCACCAGTAGCTGGCTGCTGCCTTCTAGTAGCTCTCTGCCCGCTGCCCTGCCCTCTGCATAGCTCCTGCTCCTGCTCCCGCCCCATAGCTTGCTGCCCTTCCCCCTCCTGTAGCTCTCCACTGCCCTCCTGCTGATCTATGATCCAGTCGGTACATAGTCCGTCATTACGCTTCATGGCGTAACAACCATTTGCATATTACATGTTCATTATATAGAATAACAGGAATATTGCCACTAAATATTTCACAATCGGCTCCTTGGGGGAAAAAATATTTAAAGTCTATATGTGTAGCATTCACCAATTTCCAACACATAAATACTCCTGCCATAGTCAATTTAAAGCTACTGTCAAAAATACTGGCCATGGGCTGGGCAAGAGGTGTACATACAACCCTAGTGGATATCCTGACTGTTCTAGCCAGCTTCCTCACACCACTGAAGCCTGAATTTACTGTGCTGGCATTTGTAGAGTAAGCTCTGGATACCCTTGAACATTAATGTTTAATGTTTCCTTCTTTATACCACTCTTGCTTCTGTCCTGCTTTTACATTATACTGCAGTAGTCCCCCCTTATCTGCAGGGTATATGTTCCAAGGCCCCAGTGCATGTCTGAAACCTCTGGAAACCTATGTGTACTGTCTGTGTGTGTGTGTGTGTGTGTGTGTGTGTGTGTGTGTTTCCTGTGCATGCATACCTTTCCACTTAGAGGAAGCACTTTGCAGCTTCTCTTCAGCTCATTTCAATGCCCAGCATCACGACTCTGGTGCTTTGGGGCCCTCATTAAGTTAAATAAGGGTTACGTGAACACAGCACTGCGGTACTATAACAGTGGATCTGATAACTTAGACGCAAGTATATGCACGTTATACCAGTTAATAATGAGGATTTTTTTCACTAGATGGAGTTACACGTATGTTGATATATATGCATTTGATATGTATGCTATTTTGTTGTATTGATGACAAGCTTCAAAACTTCATATGTCAAATTTTCTGAAGGTGTTAACATCATAGGTATTTTTACGCTTACTAATGTTGAATTTCATGCCAACAAAAGAGCATTTGTGGGAAGATTTAATTCGTTACTTTATGTTGAAGAAAAGTGCAGCTGAAAGTTATCGTATACTTCGGGAAGCTTATGGTGAACATGTTTCATCTCAAGATACTTGTGAACGCTGGTTTAAGCTCTTTTAAAGTGATGATTTTGATGTGAGAGGCAAAGAACATCCAGGTCAATTTGAACCACACTTTGATCGTGAAACGATCAGAATGTGCCAAAAGACACGGCAAAGTAATTTTGCTTTATGATGACGCACCATCACACACTTCAAAACCAGTTAAAGACACATTAAAAGTATTAACCCACCCGCCCGTCATATTCACCAGACCTTGCTCCTTCAGATTACCACTTGTTATGATGGATGGCACAGGCACTTTCTGAGCAGCACTTCAAAACGTGTAAGTGGAAAATTGGGTCTCTGAATGTTTTGCCATAAAACAAGAAAAGTTCTGTTGGGACAGTATCAACAAATTACCTGAAAGATGGGGGAAATGTGTAGCTAGCTAAGGACATTACTTTGAATAAAGCACTTTTGATGTTTCTCTTAAAATTATCATGTTTTCTTTGATCACAAAATCTGCATTATTAACCAGTACACCTGATACAGCACCAATATGCTAGTCAAAGGGATGATTCATGCCCTGACTGGGACAGACAGGAGGGCACAAGATTTCATCATGGCACTCATACTGTGGCACCTACTTACTTATTTATTTATCCTCACCTGAGGATATTTTTTTTCATTGATTTTTAGAGAGAGTGAAAGGAGAGGGAGAGACAGAGAGAAACACCGATGTGAGAGAGACACCTCGATTTGTTGCCTCCCGCATGCACCTGACTAGGACCGGGAGCCTACACTTGAGGTACATGCCCTTGAACGGAATTGAACCCGAGACCCTTCAGTCCGCAGGCCAAGACTCTATCTAGTGAGCCAAACCAGGCTAGGGCATGTGGCCACACATTTAAAGCTTATGAATTGTTTATTTCTTAAAATTTTCCATTTAATATTTCTGGACAACTGAGTGTGGCTACCTTAAATCAGGGAAAGTGAACCACAGGTAGGGGAGCTGATGTATTCAGATTTGGCTTGAAGCCCAGAATCCCATAGTGAGTCCCGCGCCAGCCCTTACCTCTCTGGGGCTGGATTCTACACTCTCTACCTTCAACTGCTCATCTGTCTCTCTGTAAGTAGGTCAACTGCCCAAAATATTGATTCTTCTTTTCTCCTTGTCTTCAAGAATTGGTTCTTACCAATCCTTCCTGAGCTTTACTTGTTCAGGCATTGACACCTTTGCAGATCAGCTTCAACCTGCTTGCTCAGTTATCCCATTGAAATGACACTATGATTTTTTTGTTTCCTTCAGTGACTGAGATGAGCGTGCTTCACTCCAAGCCCCTGAGTTATAACAACCGTTGTGAATCAATGTAATATAGATTTTAGACAGCTTGATTAATGGTTTTTATTAATGTGTTAAAAAGACCCAAGGCAATTAAAATCTCCCACTTACCAAGTTTTTATGTAGTTGAATATATGATTTATAGTATTATCATAAAGTTAAAACTACACAAGTTGAAAATTATTTTGCATAAATTCTTGATATATAATGGGAAGGAAAAGACAAGAATATACATGATATAGTTATACATAGAGGATAAGATTTCTCCACTCAGGTAAAACAAGATGAATATGTTCTTTCAAGATTATGTGATATGTTATTTATAAGTCTTGTCCAGTTGATGGTAATGTTTTTCTTCATTAATATAAGATAGTAAGCAGGATATATACTTGCAATAATGCCTTTTAAACCAAAGAAAAGCTGAATATTTAAGAGTAGCAATCCATTATTCAGTGATACTTTCAAAGAAGTAAGCAGGATAGTGTTACTAAAAAACTTGCAGCATCTGTAACACACCATTAGGGAGTGTGACTTGAGTAATGAAAATAGAAAATGTGTTATTTGAACAGTTATTGCAGTCTATTTGGAGAGCTTAACCTACCAACCTAGGTATATATTTATCTTCAAAGGGCCAGACAGACCCAGCTTAAAAGAGACACACCCAAATTCGAAATAGTTTCTACTATGTCCTAGCTAGTGTGCATTAAGAGTGAGCCTACTGAACAAACCAAAGAAGTCCATGATTCAGAAAGCTCTTGAAGATTTTGAAAACTTGTTTGAATACTATATAGTATGAAATCCAAACATAGTAACTGTGAGAAACAGCTGTTGAAGTCTTTAATGAAGAAATGTATGTACATAAATTAAAATAATACATTCTTTGACTACTATATACATATTTTTAAAATTAATAGTAATAAGATTATAGTTCAGATTTTGGTTTGTTAATCTTACCTATGGTTTGAGCATTTTTACTTCTATAAAATATAGTATACTAGGGCCCTGGTACAAAAAATTTGTCCACGGGGTGTGTGTGTGTGTGTGTGTGTGTGTGGAGAGGGGGTGAGAGGAGTTTCCTCAGCTCAGCCTGCACCTTTTCCAATTAGGGACCCCTTGGGGATGTCAAAACTGGCAGTCAGACATTCTTCTTGTGATATGGAACTGCTGGCTTCTAACAACTCACCTGCCTGCCTGCCTGATCACTCCTAACTGCCTCTGCCTGCCTGATTGCCCCTAACCACCCTCTCCTGCCAGCCTGATCTTACCCCCAACTGCCTTCCCCTGCCGGCCTGATCGCCTCTAACAGCCTCTGCCTTGGCCCCTACCACCATGGCTTTGTCTGGAAGGAAGTCAGATGTCCAGAAGATGGTCGGTTGACCTGGTCTAATTAACATATTACTCTTTTAGTAATTTAGATAGATTATATAGAATAGGATTGCTTAAATGGGGAGGGGAGCTGAAAGCATTTTTCAGCAGAAGGAGATGCTCTTGTCAGACAAAAACACATAATCCCTATATCTAGACTGATAGCCAGCTATATGCACTATACTACCAAACCGGTCATAAAAAAATTGAACCGCTTTCTTACACCTTATACCAAATAGCTGTTGCCCTTAACACCCCGCCTCAGCCCCCACCTTAGGTTCTGCCTTCGCAGTTCACCCAGATTGAGTTCTGATTGGTTGGTTTCTATTCCAGTCAGTGTCAAAAGCTCAGTCTCTTAGACAACCATTGGCCCCTCACATTTCACCCAGATTAGGTTCTGATTGGTCGGTTTCTATGCCAGTCAGTGTCAAAAGCTCCAGCTCCTAAGCAGCCATTGGCAAATTGCGCTTCACCCAGATTTGGTTCTGATTAGTCAGTTTCTATGCCAGTCAGCATCTGCAGGCCTATCTCGGGGCCTGATCAAAGATGCAGTGCTGATCAGCAGCCCCTAAGGAGGCTGGGAGAGAAACAGGTGTGGCTACTGCTGAACCTGGGAGAGAAAGAGAGAAGCAACTGCTCATCAACAGCTGCTACAGAGGCTGGGTATCAGACCCTGCCTCTCTCTGGGCCTGATCTGCAGCGCCCTTGGCAGTCAGTACTGGGTCTCTGCACCAGCACGGGCTGCAGTCAGTGCTGGGTCACCATGGCAACCCAGCACTGACTTCCGGTGTTTGGTGAGCCTTGGTCACTATGGACACTGGTCTTTATATATATAGATTAGTTTATAATTTGATAGCAAGCAAGTCAAAATTGCAATATTAAATATGGTATTTTTATGACTCAAAATTAAAACAACTTTCTTCTATTTACTGATATTTTTTACAAATGTACTGAATATACAAAATCTTCAGATAATCTAGTTTTCACATTTTGCTACACCTCTTACATCACAGTTACTCTAGATACCTACAGAATCATCCCACTAGTTATTGTTGATTACTGCAGACTCTGAATGAATGACTTAGGAATCGTATTTTTAAAAGGTGTAAAACAATTTTATATATTTTCAACATTTGCCAAAAAACATATCATTCACAAAGCTATGTTCAGATAGGTTGTGTTCCCTAGCCCAAATTGCATTCATCTTGGCCTTGTCACAATAAAATTGAACTGAACAAAGAAGACATTAAGACTATTGCAGTAGGAAAGAGACTGAAATCAACCCCCCTGCAAAAAAAGGCGGATTTTTTTTTTTTTAAGGACTTGGGTGAGTTTGTGGAAAAGTACTGGAGGACCTTAGGGTGGAGGTAATCCAATAGGATGTGTCCAGCCCAAAGAGTTATTCCTGAGTCTGAAAAAAATTTTTTTCTTTGATTAGGCCATCTATATTTGCTAATGGACACCTTTGAAGTTTGGCTTCTACCCTCTCAGGGAAAATGGAAGTCAGGATGCTATCTCCTTTACTATTTGCATTTCAAAAGATAGATGTGAAGTAGACATTTCCTGGGACTCAAAATTAGCAGGAGCTAGAAGATTCACATCAATTTCAAAGGAGAGAAAGAATTCACAAGTGTAATTGATCTAGAGCAGTGGTAGGCAAACTGGGGCTCGTGAGCCACATGCGGGCTTTTAGGCCCCTTGAGTGTAGCTCTTCCACAAAATTCCACAGCCTGGACAAATCTATTTTGAAGAAGTGGCATTAGAAGAAGTTTAAGTTTAAAAAAATTTGGCTCTCAAAAGAAATTTCAATCGTTGTACTATTGATATTTGGCTCTGTTGACTGATGAGTTTACTGACCACTGATCTAGAGTAAATGCTCTAAGAAAAGGGATGTCAAGGGCCTATGGCTAGGAAGAAACTTGCCTATCATTTAGCCTACCTGAGGGGACCATGAAAACTTTCATGGTCAGGCTCAAAACATGTTATTTAAACTTAGTCATATGCATATTTGTTAGTGATGAAATCTGGAATATCCTACTCCTTTTACTGCAACCAGTACTCTTGGCCAGACTTTTTTGGCAGACTTTATTGGCACAAGATATTGTCAATGAAAGGGAACCAGGGTTTGTTCTGATACCAATAAACCTGGACAGGGGGAATAGAGAAACTGAGACAGAAAGCTGAACAAGTTGGCAGAACAACTGAAGCAGACACAGGTCAGCTCCCCAGAGATAACATCTGAACCTCAGTTGTATCAGCTCCAGACCCAGGAAAGCTGCAGAATCAGGTGGGCAACACCAGGACCTGCTGCAATGACTGATGGCCACCTGCCCTGGCACTGACCCATCTGTGGAGATCAGGGCCCTGGAGGAGCACACCTAGAAAATGAATTGATAGTCTACTCTCCCCTGAAATCTCCCCTAAGAGTCCCACCTGCGAAAAAGCTCAAGACAAAGGACCCAACACACACTCTCCCTCTAGGGAGCAGCCCTGCCATTCCCCTCCCCTTTGCTTCCCCTGACTTTTTTTCCACCAGCATGCATCTCCTAAACCCCAAGGGGCCACATGTGTCCCAGGTGAATGCCCTGAACCTGACCCCAATGCCCCCTTTTCTCTGACTTCCCAGAGAGCTAGGGCTGCCCAGCCTAGGCTCTCTTGTTGCTGCTTCTATGCTAAGCCCTTTTCTGTTTCAGTGTCCCCAGCTTTAATAAATATTCCCTCATAACCATCTGGACTGGCATTGCGAAATTTTTCTTGCACAATGTCACGAACCCACATATTACTGGCTGCTCCTAGGCAGACCTGCCAAAGTCTCCGCCCCCTTTTTGATACCTAACCTGATTCAGAATGACCTACATTCATAAGATTAGAAAGTTAAACTACTTTATTTATTTTATTTTTAAAAATTTCTTTATTGATTAAGGTATTACATATGTGTCCTCATCACCCATTACCCCTTCCAATCCTCCCACCCCCCGTCACCACTTATGCCCTCACCCACCTGGTGTCCGTGTCCATTGATTAGGCTTATATGCATGCATAAAAGTCCTTTGGTTGATCTCTTTTTCTTACCCCCCAGCCTCCCCTACCATCCCTTTGAGGTTTGACAGTCAGTGCTTCTCTGTCTCTGGATCTGTTTTTGTTCATCAGTTTATGTTGTTCATTGTATTCCATAAATGAGTGAGTTCATGTGATAATTATCTTTCTTTGATTGGCTTATTTCAGTTAGCATAATGTTCTCCAGTTCCATTCATGCTCTAGTTTAAAGCAGCCACCTTTTTCTCCTTTTTCTTCTTCTTATAGAATACCTTTCAGCATTTCATATAATACTGGTTTGGTGTTGATGAACTCCTTTAGCTTCTTCTTATCTGTGAAGCTCTTTATCTGACCTTCAATTCTGAATGATAGCTTTGCTGGGTAGAGTAATTTTGGTTGTGGGTTCTTGTTATTCATCACTTTGAATATTTCTTGGCACTCCTGTCTAGCCTGCATAGTTTCTGTTGAGAAGTCAGCTGACAGTGTATGGGTGCTCCCTTGTAGGTAATTAAGTGTTTTTCTCTTGATGCTTTTAATATGCTCTCTTTGTCCTTTGCTCTTGGGATTTTAATTATGATGTGGCTTGGTGTGGTCCTCTTTGGATTCCTTTTGCTTGGGGTTCTGTGCACTTCCTGGACTTGTAAGTCTATTTCTTTCACCAGGTGGGGGAAATTCTCAGTCATTATTTCTTCAAATATGTTTTCAGTATCTTGCTCTCTCTCCTTTTCTGGCACCCCCATAATTCTGATGTTGGTATGTTTGAAGTTGTCCCAGAAGCTTCTTACACTATCCTCAAATTTTTGGATTCTTTTTCTTTTTTCTTTTATGGTTGAGTGTTTTGGCCTCTTGGTATTTCAAATCTTTGACTTGATTCTTACATCCATCTAGTCTGCTGTTGGGTTTCTGTAAAATATTTTTTAGTTCATTTGGTGTATGTTTAGTTTCTAGTTGGTCCTTCTTCATATCCACGAGGGCCTAGTTCATCTGCTTGAGGTTCTTGCTAAGGTTATCGGTCTTTTCTAGGAGCCTCTTGAAATACCTTATAACTGTGGTTTTGATCTATATCCAATCATTTGTTTTCCTCTACTTCTTTTGTTTGTGATCTCTTTCTTTCTCTCCCCATTTTCACTGCTTCCCTGAGTTGGTAGGGTAGCTTTGTGTGCTAGGTGTCTCGGCCTCCCCTGTTACCTGAAGTGTACACTCTTGGTGCACCCCTTTGTGGACTGTGTATACAGCCTTGTTGCATATAAGTCTTGTTTGTTGTTGGTATCACTGGTAGGAATTGACCTCCAGGCCACTGGCTGTGTCTATTCTAGGAGACAGCCTTTTGTGCCAGGATTTGCAAATTTGCCAAAGTCTCTGTGCTCAGTTTGGATGGGGTAGAGTTTCTAGGTGGGGCAGAGTTTCAGGGTGGAGCTGACAGCCTTGGCTTCCAGTCAGCCCCCGCTTCGAGGTCTCCAGGTCCACAGGAAATCACTGCAAGCCCCTCTGCGAGAAAGGTGCCCTTGAGTTTTGGCTGCCGCTAGACCATCCAGTCCCCAGTGAATCCAGAATCTCAGATTTTTGCCTGGCACCTGGGTTCAGTGCAGTCGGAATTCCTTTTCCCTTCTGCTAGACGCCAGCCACACAGTCAACAGATCGCCCTCACTGTGAGCACTCATTCACGCCCCTGGAGTTCTGCCTCTGGCCGAAGCTCCTTTTTCCTGCCAGACACCACCAGTGGCCTGTTCATCCTCTCTGCATGCACTGGTGCACACCCCTCTAGAGCTCTGCCTCCAGCTCTTCCCCTGGGATTCTGCCTGAAATCCAGATTCTCCCCATAAGGGCCTGGTTCCCCCGGGTTTTGAGTGCAAACCAAACTGGGTTCAGCGCAGCCTGGAATTTTTGTCTCCTTTCCGCCAGAGCACCCCTACCAGGCATGAGTCTCCCACATTACTTGGGCTTTGCAGAGGCTCTGATTATCCGTGTGTACTTCTATGTCTCTCCAGTTTCAGATCTTCCAGTCAGCCAGCCTTCCCGTGATTCTGGACAGTGTCCATTCTGTCCTTCAATTATATTCTGGAAAGTGTTGTGCGGGGCAAAAGCCTAGGTGTTTACTTATGCTGCCATCTTCGTTTTTTTCAGAGAGTTAAACTATTTTAATAACTTTTTAAAATTTCTTCTTCCTGAAGCTATGACTATGCAGACAACAACAACAAAGTAGAAAATGTTTTAGATGATGTCTTACATATGTTCCTTGTTTTATGATTTGATATTTCAAAGTATACTACACCACAACAGATACATTTTTACACTGAACATTGACCAAAACAAGTAACCTAACATTACAGCTGAAAAGGGCTGGTTTCATAGACATTTGGTGGAATGCTCGAGCAATTAACTGTGGAGACTATAAGGACAAAATGAACCAAGACATTATGCAAATTTTGAGCCTTTCACAGTTAGTTAGCTCTAAAGCTTTTTGGCCCAAATGGGAGAGAATGTTTTCTTCTTGCATAAGTAACTTTTAGGAAATCAAACATGCATGATTATTAATACTATTTATTATCAATACTAGGTCTATCTGATATCCCAACCTAATAATTTTATTAACACTTGTTTCAGGTATTTTTTTTATTAACTTTCTACAGTTTCTGTCAATATTCATATTTACCTTTATTTCTCTTCCCCAAATCCTCATTGTTCACTACCATGACTGAGTGCACCCCAATGCCCTATTCTATCACATTTTCATACCAAAGCCCTCCATCTGCTTCCAATAGCCTTCAACAATCTCTTTCTGCTCATCTCCTTAACCCTGCAGTAAAGTAGCACTGCCTTTTCCAATATGTATCTTAGTTCCTAACGCAGTGGTCGGCAAACTGCGGCTCGTGAGCCTCAATTTGCTGCTCTGTTGACTAATGAGTTTGCTGACCACTGGGATTGGGGCTTAACCACAAGGAACAACAACAGTCTATAATTATTGGAATCCAGTCTAGGTTAGTGGTTGGCAAACTCATTAGTCAACAGAGTGGCAAACCTCTGCTCTCGAGCCACACACTGTTTGCTGACCACTGTCCTAACATAACTCACCTCTTTTTTGGGGTTTAGTCATCAGAAAGTGATCTCACATAATGTGAAGGAAACACAGACGTCTGGAGAAAAGGCAACTATTAAAAACAAAACACAAAAGCCAGGAGTAAGAAGCAAGGAGAGTGTTGTTTCCCGTGTTGCCATTATTTCTGTGAATGATAAACACAACACTTTCTAGCATCTAAGAACTGTTTTCTCACCTGTGATGTGTAAATAACAAGAGGAAGAAATGAGGACACTAACATGCAGCATCTGCACACCATTTCCTCCAAAACAGAGCCAAGTGGGAATATAAGATTGTTTTTTAATATTAAAAATAACTCAGATAACATTTCCTTACCAGATACTTAGTGACATGTTTTATTGATGTCTTAGCCACATTGTTTTTATTTAATTGTTATTCAAGAAACATTTGTTAGGCTCTTATAATTTTTGCCAGACATTTAAAAATGTTACTGGATATATAATTATTTAGAAATAATTCCTGCCCTCAGTTAATTTAAAATTAGAAGACAGTTTGCTGGAAGAATAGGTCAGTGTGAGACAGAGTGATGAGTGCTTTAATGAGGCTGAGTAAGGGAGACATGAAGCAACTGATGGCAACCATTAACCGCCGAGGCCCTGGACCAAACTTGGAACAATCCGAAAGCACTATCATGCTATCAATCCTTTAGAAAAAAACAATAGGAGAAACATTTTGGAACCTGGAGGTAGGCAAACATTTCAAAGGCCCCAGGTAGGCTGCCCAAATCTGTTACCAGAGTCAAATTTCCCATTGCTCTTGGGAGTGGGGTTCTTGGGGCACTGCTGAAATAAGCATTTTCAGAAGCACCCAGGGGAGAGTGAGATGTGGAAAAAGGCTTTCTTTGCATGGGGTTACACTCCTTGGGTTGGAAAGTCCCATTCCCCTTAATCTAGTCTTAGAAAACGGCCATCTGTGGATTCAGCAGAGCCAGAAGCAGAGACAATGTCGAGGGCTTCTATTCCATGTTGCAGCTGAGTGCAGTTCAGGATCAGGCAGATCAGCCTGTAATCCATTGTGTGGAGTCTCCATGGCTGTGGGCCATGAGGGAGAAGTCAGGGGAAGGCACCCTCTGCCGCAGGAGTCCCCAGACAGGGGGCCAAAGGCCAAGAGCCAAGAGTGCACACCTTTGTCAGGGAGTTGAAATATTCAGGTGGCGCCCCGTTCTGGCCACTGACTTGTTCCCAGGTGTGGGAACTTTTTATTTTGAGATACCACATTGTGGTTTTAATTTGCAATTCCCAAATGGCGAACAATGGTGAGCATTTCTTCATTTCGTAGGTGTCATCATTATGTCCTTTTTGCTAAAATGTTTCTTCATATCTTTTGACATTTTCTGCTTGTGTTATTTAGCTTTAGAAAGTTTCATTAGTATGTTTTTGTACATAGTATTGATTGAAGCTCATAATTTATGAAGTTTGATGCTTTCATTTAGGTGCATAAAGGATAATGTGTGGCTCAATTCCTCAAAATTATAAATTGGCCTTAAAATATATTTATTGCTATTCAATGTAAATTATTGGAAATTCAATGTAAATTATTGTTTATTTGGAAATTAAATCATGATTTTTATTTCAAAAAATGTTTGGTCACTTGTATATTATATATCCCTGGGTTTTATTATGAGCCATTTTTTAAAGACATTTTCTTTAAGTGTTTTTTTTTTTACTTCTTGATATGAAAGAAAACTTTCTACTTATGCCTATAATTTATTTTTCTTATGCTTTCTTGTTTTATTGTGTATTTTAAATTACTCATTCTATCTTTGTTCTATTTCAAACATACATGCATATCTTGTGATTCCCTTTAATGTGAAACTTGATGATATTTCTTTTAGTTGTTACTTCACAGCTATGTATCAGTAATCTTTTAACTTTTTTATCACATACTGTTATTAGTAAAAAAATCCACACAAAATACAGCCCTAATGTAAGTAAATTTTTATATAATTTATACATGTAAAATCAATATTTATATTGAATGCATGAAACAATAAATTTATCTAATATCCCAGATGTGAACAACTATACATAGAAGTGGAAATAATTTATTTTAATATTCCAGGAAATCTTCCTTTTACTTTCTATAGTATGGAGAATGCTGGAACCTTAATGTAGTCTTTTTTGACATTATTAAATTTACACTCTCAAATAAAGTAATGTATGTGCTTCCAGTTTTCCTAACCTTAATCATCTGATTGCATTATTAAAATATAATCCTTAACCTTCACCATTTGATTATATTATTTCTAGCTCTTTTGATGATGATATTTGTACTTAAAATGAAATAGTTATACTCCTTTTACTTAATTTACTAATTTGCAATAGTTCCCATTGAATTCTCACACCTTGGTGTGAAAAATGGCGTAATCAGTTTTTGGTAAAAACTGATCTCCACTTATATGACTTGCTTTACTTTCTGTAAAACATAACTGATGGATGGGCACTGTGTGTGAAAAGCTTATTTCCAGGTGGCTCCTATGTATCTTGCTCTGGCAGATTTTATTTGCCAAAGATGGATGAAACAATACCTTTCATCTCACATTGCTCTTCTACACTCTGACCTTGTCAGCCTGCCCTGTATTCCTGCAGCACTGAAGCTGGGCAAACACAGTATGCAGTTCTTAACCCTTAGAGCAGTGGTTTTTAACCTTTCTAATGCTGCGACCCTTTAATACACTTCCTCATGTTGTGGGGACCCCAAGCTATAAAATTATTTTGGTTACTACTTCATAACTGTAATTTTGCTACTGTTAACGAATTGTAATGTAAATATCTTTGTTTTCTGAGTCAGGGGGACTTTCAGGCATATCTTAAATTATGTATAGAAGAATAAATTATCTGACCCTGTTAGTGACCTACAGGTTGAGAACTGCTGCTGTAGAGCCTGAGACCATGGGAAAACACAGATATTCACATTACAATTCATTAACAGTACCAAAATTACAGTTATGAAGTAGCAACGAGAATAATTTTATGGTTGGAGGTCACTACATCACGAGGAACGGTACTAAAGGGTCGCAGCATTAGAAAGATTGAGAACCACTGCTCTAGAAGGAGTCAAACTGTCATGCTGCAAAGGCCACGTGTAAACCCAAGGTATCCATACACCTGTCTTACCTTTAGCTTTGGAATTCAACTTCCACCTTTATTCTTGCTGAATAATGCTCAGTATTGGGGTAATTGATCGTTGCTATCTTGCAGCTGCCTTAAGTTCTTATTTTTATACAGGTAATGTTTTCTCCTATGTCATGATTTTGTGTTTTATTTATTTATTTATTTATTTATTTGTTAATTCTCACCCATGGATATTTTTTTCATTGATTTTGTTTATTTGTTTTTAGAGAGACTGGAAGGCAGGAGGAGAGATTGGGAGAGAGAAACATCAATATGAGAGAGACACGTTAACTGGTTGCCTTCCACACCCACCCCAATGGGGCTGGGGATCAAACCTGAAACCAAGGTTCATGCCCTTGACCAGAATCGAACCAGAGACCCTTCAGTCTGCAGGACAACTCTCTATAAGACGATGCTCTAACCACTGAGCAGGAAAAGCTAGGGCTCCTATATCATGTTTTAATTCAAGAAATATTAGTGACAATTTTTACTAGTTCCCTACAAACTTTTTCTCAAGTGCTCCTCAGCTACCTTTGGGTTGTGATTTTTCTCTCTTTATTAGTATGGTAATTTTACATAGATATGTATAAATTACTACTTATATTTGAATTGAGGTCATTCTTCTGGGATCAGATAATTTATTCTTCTATACATAATTTAAGATATGCCTGGAGAGTGAACAGTTATCACGGGCAGCTTGAGCTTCCTTCTGTGTTCTATGGGAACTTTCTCATCATCATTTCTTTGCTTTTTTGACTTGACTCAGCTTCCTCTAAATTGAAAGTCCCCCTGATTCAGAATTAAGCTTTGCAGATTTCCATGTTTCTTTTTGTTTTCTTTCTTTTTCTGTTTCTCTTGATACATCCTTCTCCTTAGATGACAAAAATTGGCTTGTGCAGAGTTTCTTGTGACTTAGAATTTTCTCTCTTTTCAACATGAAGATAAGCTGCCAGCAAAGGTGGGCGTACTGTTAATTTCCATAGTCCATGCAGTCTTTCTGTCATGCAATGGTATTAAACCTAGTCCGAAGAGTGTGATACTGTGAATTATAATAAGAAAATATATATTTGATCTTTCTCTCCCTTTCTGGTACCATGCTCCTAAAACTCCTACATGATAAGAGCCATAAATGTGTCTTTTGTTATGCTAAATGATATGACTTTTGGACCACAGCTAATGATGGAGGTTAGTTGCCAGGGTAACCAACCACATGATTAAAGGGTTTGAGCTTTTTTATTTTGTTTTGCTAATCCTCACTTGAAGATTTTTTTTCTCCTTTGATTTTCAAAGAGAGTGGAAAGGAGTGGGAAAGATATAAAGAGAAACACTGATATGAAACAGATACAATGATTGGTTACCTTCCCCACACTCCCCAACTGGGGTGGAGATGGCGCCTATAACCAAGGTACTTGCCCTTGACCAGAATTGAATCTAGAATCCTTCCGTCCACAGGTCGATGCTCTAACCACTAAGGCCAATTGGCTAGGACAAGGATTTGAACTTTCAGTCCCTCTCAATCACCTATGGCCAAGAATATCATCCATTATGCCTATGGATTAAATAAACATATGGCAGGGAGCCTCTGTAAAAGCCCTAAGGGTGGATTGAGAGAGCTGCTAAATTGGAGAGGTGCTGGGAGAGTGGCCAGACTAGAGAGGGTACAGAAGCTCCATGCTCTTCCCATACCTTGCCCTACGCATTTCTTTTATCTAGGTGTCCCCGACTTGTATCCCTTTGTAATAAATTGGCCATTTCACAGTAAAACGTTTCTTTGAGTTTTGTGAACCATCCTAATTGTTCAAACCAAAGGAGGGAATTGTGGGAACCGCTGATATACAGCTAACTTGTGAGAAATCCAGGTAGCAACCTTGATTTGTGAATAGCAGTACCATATAGTAAGTAGTAAAATTGGTATTGTCATAAATAGCTAGTTTATTAACATCAATAATAGAAAGAGAGCAAAGGGGAGGCCAGACATTAGAGGCATGGTCATTTGAGCTGCTTCACCAGGAAGCTGCAGCTTCATGCTCCCGGGAGGACATTAGTCTGTTTCCTGCGGATCACTGGCAGAAGGGATCAAAACAAGGGGGAGATGATACATGCTCAGGGAAGTCGGGGTGATGCAGGGAAGGCACTTGTCTGTCAGTCTAGCATGGGAAAAAGATCAATGGCTGGAAGGGTGGACCCAATGGAAGCCCATGAAATCTTGAAAGAATAAAATCCCCAAACAACTAGTTCCCTCTCTCTTGCCTTCCGGTTCCCCGTTATTCTTGCTTGCTCCATGATCTGCATTTGCCCACTCTGTGGCTCTAGCAGCTGCATGGCTCATGGCCATGTGGACCCCACACACAATAGAATGCAGATGGGAACACAAGCTAAGCTAGCTTAATGCTGGGATGGACTGTGCCTTAATAAGGAGCAGAAATTCTGGGCAGTAGCCTTTATACTAGCCTTTCCAAAAACAAGATTGGACTTTTTCCATGGGAGGGATGGATGTGAGGGATCCCCTTAATTTTGCATCATCAATAAAGTTTTCCATAAAAATCCATCCTCCCAATGAGAGTTCAGGAAATCCTTTTCCCTGCAGCATCCCGAAAACTCTTCTTCCACTGATAACAAAATGAGCCATCTCTTCCACCTGCCTTTAATCCCCACATATCAGTTGCTTTCTTTCACACCAGGATTCTTAGTTCATGTCCAGAATCTACACCATAAAGAAAGCTATCAAACACCTGAATCGAATTTGTTTAAACAAAATAGATTAGCAATTTCTAGATACCAAAAACCTTATTGCATATATTAAGATCACACTAGAGATGCATGGTAAATCTCCACCCCAGTATTTAAAGATTTTCATTATTAACCTGGATTTTCATTAAGCTTGTGGATGACATGTTAAAGGTGGAGGTTAAAGGGAAATGATCTGTAAAAGAGAGATTTCAAGTTCAAAATGACATGAATAATTTGGAGAAGAAGTGAGGCAAAGTGAATAATTTGCTTAAATATCCATACAACAAATATTTATTTATTTATTTATTTATTGCAAATATACTTTTATTGAGTTCAGATAGAGGAAGGCAGAGTGAGAGAGAGAGAAAAACATCAATGATGAGAGAGAACCATTAGTTGGCTGCCTCCTGCACAACCCTTACCATAACCCAGGTATGTGCCCTGACCGGGAATTAAACTGTGACCTCCTGGTTTACAGGTGGATGCTCAACCTCTGAGCCATATCAGCCAGGCCAACAAATATTTAGTGAATGCTTAATGTACACTCAAATTAAGCAGTAAAAAAAATTATAAAATATAGACAACATTTCTACTTTCATTCAACTTACAATATAGTAGTAAGAGAAAGACCATAAATAAATAGATATAAGGTATAGCAGATGACTATGAGTGCTAAGGTGAGAAATAAAGGATAATAAGAGAGAAATTTGAACCTGGGAAATTCTTTTATATAGGACGATCAAGGGAGGCCTCATTGCCAACTTATATAATTCATTTATATATTCAATTTAATAATTCACTTTCTTAGTATTCATTCATTGTACTCTTGACAGGCACTTGACAGTCTGATAGTTTAGTAAACTACTCTGGTCATGTTTTTAAGAAATAATTCTGTTTAACATTGATTCTTAACATATTTGGCAATGAAGTTGCCTTTGAGATATTTTGAATGCTATGAATCTTCTCCCTACAAGATGTCTACAATATGTATACAAAAAACCCCTCGAGGTTAAAAAGCCCTTAATTGGTGAAATTGTAACCTGGCTAAAACCCAGAAACATGGAGCCATTTCTTTAAGAGGAGGATAGTTAAATATTTGAAAATAGTGAGTACCTATGTGGATTCTTTATATTGGAAAAAGGAAGTTGAAAAAATATTATTTTTAAATAAATAAATGATTTTGTAGTAGCTTTTCTTTCTGTGCATTGCAGCCCAATTCTTATCCTACATAAAAAGAGGGAATGTGCAAATTGACTGTCACTCTGTCACAAAGGTGGCTGTACCCACAGCTGAGGCCAAGTCCCCATAAGGAACCTTAACAAGAAATCAGCAGGGACCTGAGGGACCCCCACCCCCATGGGGCTTGACATGGGTCCTCAAGCTGTACCCGCTACCCTGTCGTCAGGCTGTGAGACCTCAGGCCACAGTGCCTGGCCAGGGGACCTGAGGTCATGCCCCCCGCCTGGTGGGGCTTGATGGGGGACCTCAAGCCTAGCCTTCCTGGTGCTGGGATAAGGGACCTCAGGCTGTTCCCCAGCCCCAGCGCTAAGCCAGGGGACCTCAGGCCACAGGTCCCCCGGCTGGGCTTGACAGGGGACCTTAGGACATGCCTTCCACCCAGCGAGACTTGACAGGGGACCTCAAAGTATAACCCTAGTGCGGGTTGGGGAACTCAGGCCTCATCCCTGCCCAGCAGGGCTTGACAGGGGACCTGAGGCTGAGCCTCCCTCCCTCCCCACCACCTGGCAGGGCTTGACAGGGAACTCAGGCCATGTCCCTCACCTGACAGAGTTTGATGGAGGACCTCAAGGCACACCCCCACCCCTATCTGGGCTGGGGGACCTCAGGCCACACCCTCCATCCTAACATTGGGCCTGGTCACCTGAGGCTATGCATCCTGCTTGGTAGTGCTTGACAAGGGAGGGACTGGCTGGGTATGGATCTAGCCCAATGCGGGGGGTGGTGGCCAGGTCTGGGTCTCACGCAATTTTGAGCTGCAGGTGGGTGGGCAGAGACTTGACTCTAAGTTCTGTGGTGAGCCCCAGATTCTGACAGGATGAAGGTTCTCATATACATTTTACTAATTTTCTTTCATCTCTGACACTTCTATTGTAGAAAAAGGGCAAATAGCAATATTAAATTATTTCCTCTAATTAATCCCCTTTGAATGTGCATAAATTTTGTGCACTGGGTCACTAGTATAATTACAAAATGAAATGGTAAATATAAATAAAAACTCAATTTCAAAAAGTGATTTTATTAATATCTATTCTCTCCTTTACACCCCTATTTTGCTTGAATTTACATTCACTTTGCTGGTTTCAAGTCATTTCCGAGCTGATTCTGATGGTAGAATCCAGTACCTTTTGTTGTCTAGGTTTTTTCACAAAACTGTAGGTCATCAAATCTAGATATAACCTTAAATGACCAACTTGTCTAAACAATTCTTTTTATAGTTTAAGATATTGGTTCAAAAGATAAAATGACTTGCCTAAGTTCACACATCCAGTTATGTAAAAAAATCATGGCTAGTATTTAACAAATAGGTAATGCTCTATACACTGAGAAAGTCAGGACCTATTGCTCTATTTCTTTAAAAATGTGGAAATTGAGCCAGAAAGCAGACACATTATTTGCCTGGGATCACAGGATTAGTAAGCAGCTGGGATGAGATTTAAGGGCAGAAGCCTTAATTAACTTCACAACCCACCCATGATTGCATGCCCCTCAAATCTTCTGGCACTGAGTCTTTGGGGATTTACACAGCTCTACACTGGCTTCATCCTATCCTCCCCACCCTGCCCCTATTTTTTTTTAAAGGTATAAACCTTGGTTCCCTAAATACTGCAGTCAGAGACAGATGGAAAATTGTTGGGAAAAGAAAAGGCAGCAACATTCTTGTTTAGCCTCTTTTGCATCTATTTTTTTCTCAATTATGCATAGTTATTCATTCTGCCAAAAAATTCTTTGAAGGCTGTAAAAGCTGTAGTCAATTTTCTCAGTTTGATGTTCCAAAGGAACCTGCTGTGTCTTTTCATTCTGTCCCAAAATAGGCATGGTAGGATCCACCGGCTGCTAAAGTCACTGGGTAGCTTAAAAACTTTCTGTTTTCTTCATTATTGTGTTTTCATGGTTTTAGAATTTGAGCAGCATTTAAATTCTGTTTTATATTTTCCTGTAGAAAAAGAACACACAGGTATTTGTAGATGTTGCAGGAAGACTCTCAAAGAGAGAACTTATTCTTCAACTATCCATGTCCATTGAATAGGAAATAATACTGCAACCCCCTTAAAAAAACAAACCAAAAAACAAAAACAAATCCCCCAAACCAACCAAACAACAAAAAAATTATTCAAACCCCCCAAAATGCAGGAGCCCACAGAATATATGGCAGTTGTTCTTGTTTCTGATAAATTTGCTTTGGAGAGAATTCTAACAGCATTTACTGAAGACCCTAAATATATTCACATCTTTTGACTCAGTGATAAACATCTTAAAAATATAAATACAAAAATGTACAATGTAGCATTGCTTTTGTAAAAGGAAATAATCAGAAAGAACTAAATGTTCACTGAATGGATTATGATGTAATCACACAATAAAGAATTATAGAGCCATTATGATGACTTTATTGGTATACTATCTAATAAATACAAAATATTCTAATTGACCATCATACCCTCACAAAGATGGAAGCACCCACAGCCAATAAGGAGGGAATATGCTAATTGATTGGCACACCCTCAAAGATGGCAGTGTCCACAGCCATAAGATGGCAGCACCCAGTCCTCTCAGCCCTACCTGGGCATCAGCCAGGCCTACTCCCAGATAGGTCCAGCTGCTCTGCATGCTTGCCTCTGGAGTCCCCCAGACTCCTCAGCCCTCCAGCCTTTCAGGGTCAGCCTGAGGCGCAGGCAAGCCTCGGATGGTGGCTGCCCAGCTGCCCAGGGTTGCCCAAGGCTCAGGTAACCAGGCCCAGCTGAGGCTTGTACTGCCAGCAGTGGCAGCAGCAAAGGTGTGATGGGAGCATTGCCTTCACCTGATTTCCGGGCCAGCTCCCACCCCTGAGGGCTCCCAGACTCTGAGAGGGGGCAGGCCATGCTGAGGGACATCTCCCCGCCCCCCAGTGCAAGCATTTTCATGTACCAGGCCTCTAGTGTAATTATATGGGCAGTCATCCACAACTTGTGGTTAAACCATAAAACAGAAAAAAACATATGTAAAATAGTATGTGCAACATCACCCCATGTTTTCATAAAGGACTTCAAAAATTATCCCCAAATAATTTTGTTTTACACAAAAGTCTTATCTGATTACTATCTTTATCATTTTTTAATGCCTTGGGACCTAATCTATTGACTTCTTGCCCATAATATTTTCTATGGGCTAGGAGGGGGAGGAGTAAAAATTGAATTAAAATAGGTATGGTCTGTTCCTCTTTCATAATACTTGCTACATACCAATGAATACAGGTGTTAAACAAACAAAAGAAATAGAAATAAGAGGCTTGCTAGGAAGACAAAACACAGGACTCCCTCTGAGCATGCAAAAGCAATCCTTGGAGGACTAAACTGGAGGGATAATTTTTACACAGGACTTCGAAAGAGAAGACATTTTTCTACCCCAAAAGAAAACAAGACGATCTACTTTTGTAAAATTGAATTTTTAGGCATTGCCATATTTATGGATTGGATTTGTACAGATTCTTGGAAGTTAAGCCTCCACCATTTTTACTCTTCCAGGGCCTGGAGTGATTTTCCTCTTTTGAATCCTCTGGCACTATCTGTCAGATAACTGACATTTGGTACCCAGCAAATCCCATATTTTATGTGTGTGCCACTTTGTTTCTTAACCTGATGGGGAATTCCTTCAAAGCAGAGATAGCTATTTCTGCTGACTCCTCACAGAATTTATTGTGGAACTCAATAAGTAATAGAGACTAAATCAATAACTGTTGAACACAAAGCCTCCATTCAAGGTAGTCACTAGTGATATGTATTCTCTATACTCCCAAGTTAAATATACATGATCTCTTTAGGAATACATGTAATCTCCCACTCCTTTAATTCTATGCTCAAAAACCTCAAAATTAAGATAATTGCTATATATATAGTAATAAATGCCTTTAAGTGGATAAAAGTCAACCTTTAGGAAGCACACGAAGAGAGGATAGCATATAACCTTTGGAATCAGACACATCTATGGTTAAATTCTAGCTCCTGTATTTCTGGCTGTGTGACCTCAGACACACTGTCATCGTGGAGAAAACAGTAGCAAACCTAAAATATCATTAGGGGGGTTGCATGAGATAATCTTGGTGGACATCTTTATTCTTTTCTTTATATCTATCCTATCTAAAAAAGAGTAATGTGCAAATTTGATCGTACCTTTGCCACACCCACAAGCCACACCCACAAGCCACATCCACCAGCCAATCAGGAGCAAATTATGCAAATAAACCCCAAACAAGATGGCTGCTGCCACTGAGAGCAAGATAGCTATTTCTGCTGACTCATCACAGAATTTATTGTGGGTTTCCCTGGCAACAAAGGAAGCCAAGCTTTCTTCCTGCCTTTGCATGCCTAGGCCTCAATAGTACAAAGTTTCAATTACAAAAGATACATAATCCAAAGGCAGCCACAGAGCTGGAGAGAGATGAGGCTAGGGTTGCTGGGGCGATGGAAGAAGCTAAACTTCTGCAGCTCTAGTGCCTAGCCCTTCACTCTAGGCTACAAAGTTTCAAACAGAAATGGCTGTCGCCATGGAGTGAGCAGAAGGCTTGGCTGCGCTCTAGGCTACAAAGTTTCAATTGTAGAACTTAAAATAATTTTGGATCCCAAGGCCTTCGTTTGGGTCGAGGAGGGCATGGAGAGCCTGC
This sequence comes from Antrozous pallidus, assembly GCA_027563665.1. NCBI lineage: Eukaryota > Metazoa > Chordata > Mammalia > Chiroptera > Vespertilionidae > Antrozous > Antrozous pallidus. Next base: position 95,518,304 of record CM050511.1, on the reverse strand, counting down.
AAACCACCATAACCCCCTCACCTAGGCCACCCCATGCCCTAAGGGAACCCCCACCCTGATCCAGGACACCCTTTAGGGCAAACCAGCTGGCCCCCACCCATGCACCAGGCCTCTGTCTTATCTAATATAAGAGTAATACACAGATTGACCATCAGCTCAACACACAAGAGGGCTGCCCCCATGTGGTCCAAGATCCTGCCCCCATGTGGACGCAAGATGGCCACCACAAGATGGCCAGCAGGGGAGGGCTATTTGGAGGTTCCAGGCCTGCAAGGGAGGGCAGTTGTGGGCTATCAATCCTGCAGATGAGGGCAGTTAGGCATGACCAGGCCAGCAGAGGAGGGAAGTTGGGGACAAACAGGCTGGCAGAGGAGCAGTTAGACATCAATCAGGCTGGCAGGGTAGTGGTTAGGGGGTGAGAAGGCTGATAGGCAGAAGTGGTTAGGGGCAATCAGCGAGGCAGGGAGGTGAGCAGTTTGGAGCCAGCAGTCCTGCATTGTGAGAAGGATGTCCAAATGCCCATTTAGGCCTGATCCCAATTGAGCCTAAACGGGCAGTTGGACAAACCTCGAGGGGTCCCAGATTGGAGAGGGTGCAAGCTGGGCTGAGGGAGACCTTCTTGCCCCCTGTGCACAAATTTTGTGCACTGGGCCTCTAGTATATATATAAAAGTCTAATATGCAAAGTGTCCCTCAAGAGCTGGACCAACGGGAGTTCTATTGTTGCTATGATGTGCACTGACCAGCAGGGGGCAGTGCAGAATGAAGGAAGGCCCTGGCCCACAGCCAGCAGCTGCTTGGCATTCTACCTGTGCACCTCTTGTAATCTATACAATGACTAATTCTCATGACCTTCATTGTAGTCCAAGTAACATTGTTTGCCTTCGAATAATGCAGTAGCCTTCTAAATGATCTCTTGCTTTCACCCTTGCCTCATGTTCCTGTTATGAGCTGAATTATGTCCTCCCAAATCCATATGTTGAAGTCATAACATCCATTACCCCAGAATGTTATTATTTTTGGATATGGACTCTGTAAAAAAGTAATTCAGTTAAAATGAGGTCATTTGTGTGGGTCCTAATCCAACCTGGCTGGTGTTCTCATAAGAAGAAATGTGGACACAACAGATTCAGAGAGTAAACCATTAGACACACAAGAAGAAAAAAGTCATTTACAAGTCAAAGGAATAAACCTCAGAAGAAACCAACCCTGCAGACACATTGATCTTGGACTTCTTGCCTCTGTAACTGTGAGAAAACTTCTGCTTTGTAAGCTACACAGTGTGAGATACTTTGAGTTGGCAACTCTAGCAAACCAATAAAATTCTCTATTCAAATAGCAGGAGACTCTTTAAAACTTTAAAATGTCTAAGTCATATTTTAAAATAGTTGTCCCTTCTCCCAGCCCTCTAATACACGTATAACTCACAGTCTTCTAATGGATGCTCTTAAAACTTAAGAGTATAACCCCAAGGCCCACAACAATACAAGTAAGTAAACCATGAGACTCTGGACTATTTCTTTTACCTCAGTTTCTATCTCTCTTCCAATCAGTCTGATTCTACTTTATTGGCCATCTAGCTCATATATATATATATATATATATATATATTTCTTTATTGATTTCAGAGGGGGAGAAGGAGAGAGAGATACAAACATCAATGATGAGAGAGAGTCTTTGATTGGCTGCCTCCTGCACACCCACTACTGGGGATCTAGCCCGCAACCCAGGCATGTGCCCTTGGCCAGAATCTAACCTGGGACCCTTTTGTCTGCAGGCTGACACTCTATCCACTGAGCCAAGATGGCTAGGGCTGGCCTTCTAGCTCTTACTCAAACATCAAATTAATTCTCATCTTAGAAAATTTTTTACTTGGTAGTATTTCAACATGAAAGATTTTCTTGCAGATATTTACATATCCACCACCTCATATCATTCTGGACTCTGTTCAAAAGTCACCACCTCAGAGAAAACTTTGATGACTATCCTACCTAAAATGGGCAATTTCTTATCACTCTCTATCCTCTTACCTGGCTTTATTTCTTTTCCTAATATTTATCACTGACAAATGTATTATGCAAATGTTACCTTAAATTATTTGTATATTTAAACATTACATTTTTTCATTGCAATATAAACCACATGAAAATAAGGACTCTGTTTTTCTCACTCTTATAATCCCAGTGCCTAGAAATCACTTTGCAAAAGGTGTATACCAAAGAGATATTTATGCAACTGTTAGGTGTCCATATTATTTAATAATATGGAAAGAGCTGTTATATTTAATATAAAGACAATATAAAAATACATGAATCAGTGTGCCTTCTACAGTGATGAGACATAATTTCAAGTATCAGGGCAGTAAAATAAAATGTTATCCAAACCTAATCAATAAATTGTGCTGGTTTTGTCACATTCATCTTTTTGTATCAGATTGCTATTAAAGAAATCCTATTGGATGGTCAATTATATTTATTGGTTCTGTAAGAAAATTTTATATTTGTTTCAGATTCCTTCTTTAATATCTTACATGAATATAAAATTTGATTCTGTTCCTAGTCTGTCATTTAATAAATCAATGGCCTGGGACAAATCTTTTAATACTATTGAATCTGTTTCATTTGCAAACTATGAATAATAATATTGGTCCTGCTTGTCACACAGAATTATCACAAGGTTCCATTTTAGTACATTTATTTTGATACATGAAAAGCACTCTGTAATAATGAGTGACAATGTGGTCTTAAAAATAGTCCAATAAAAATTGGGGACACATACCATTTTCTGCCTCTAGTATTTCTACTGCTATGATACAGTCCCCGTACTAGCCCCAGAATTTAACCCAAAGGAGTACCATAATTGGAAAATTGCAAAATTTTGTACTATTAGGCCTAAGGATATTTTACCTGCTATCATAAAATATTAAACTAGTGACTCTCATCAGATAATTAGTATGGAATGTATTATGCATCGCCCTTCAAGGACCTAAGAAAACTTGCAAATTTGACAGAAAATGAGGCACTGAGAGAGTCTGGCTGAGGCTAACCTATTGGCATCTCTAGGGAGGAGCAGTTAGATGGTACTCTGACTCAGCACAGCTGGATAATGTGTCATGGAGAAGGGTGGCAAAGGCTACCTGGGGTTGAGACAAGAAAAGAGGATGACAAAAATTACTTTGACTTAATTTTTTTTTTTCTTAGAATAGGCCTGATATCTACTGCCTATTGCCTCTTGAGAAATCATTTTACATGGAGTTTACATAATTATTAAAGACCAATGGTGGGTGATATTCAAAATGGAAAAATAGCAGTCCCAGGATTATATTTTATTTATGAGATCACTTATTTTGTTACCTTTGCCTTGAATTAAATGTGTCAAACATTAAAATAGAAATTTAACAACATTTAAACTTATGAAACAAAATGTGAGTCAGAATATATATAACATTTTAAACAGTTTTATTTTGAAATTATAATTCAGATATATAATTTACATAAAGTTAAAAACCACCATTACTAATGTTTTTTTAAAAAATAAAATTATAAATAGGGATGTAGTGATGAAAGTATATAATATTTTTCTTTTTCTTTTTCTTTTTGGCATTTAAATCCATGTTCCAGGCCTTCACTGGTGATCATTTTTCACCCCACTTTCCCTCTGTGGTTATGTAGTCTGTTCTAGGCTTTTATGTTTCTAGATCTATTTTGTTAATCAGTTTATTTTATTCACTAGAGGCCCGGTGCACAAAATTCGTACACGGGGGCGGGGAATGTCCTTTAGCCCTGCTTGCACCCTCTCCAATCTGGGACCCCTCAAGGGATGTCCGACTGCCCATTTAGACCTGATTCCATTGGGCCTAAACGGGCAGTCGGACATCCTTCTCACAATCCAGGACTGTTGACTCAAACTGCTCACCTGCCTGCTTCCCTGAATGCCCCTAACCGCTTCTGCCTGCCAGCCTGATCATCCCCTAACCACTACCCTGGCAGCCTAATTGATGTGTAACTGCTCCCCTACCAGCCTGTTTACCTGCAACTTCCCTCCTCTGCCGGCCTGGTCACCCCTAAGTGCCCTCCCCTGCAGGCTTGATTGCCCCCAACTGCCCTCCCTTGCAGGCCTGGTCCCTCCCAATTGCCCTCCCCTGCTGGCCTGATCACCCCCAACTGCCCTCCCTTGCAGAGCTTGGAACCTCCCAACGGCCCTCTCCTGCTGCCCATCTTGTGGTGGCCATCTTGTGTCCACATGGGGGCAGGATCTTTGACCTGACATGAGTGAGATCATGTGATACTTCTCTTTCTCTGACTGGCTTATTTTGCTTAGCATGTTACTCTCCAGGTCCCTCCATGCTAACTCAAAAGGTAAGAGATCCTTCTCTTTCTTTAAAGATATTTTTATTGATTTCAAAGGAAAGGTAAGGGAGAGAGATAGAAATATTAATGATGAGAGAATCATTGATTGGCTTACTCCTGCATGCGCCCCACTGGGGATCAAGCTCATAACCCGGGCATGTGCACTTGACTGGAATCAAACCTGGGACCTTTCAGTCCTTAGGCTGACACTGAGCCAAACCAGCTAGGGAGAGATCATTCAATTTTTACAGCTGCACAGTATTCCATGGTACTAATGTACCACAGCTTTTTCATCCACTCATCTACTGATGAACACTGGGCTTATTTCCAGAATCACAAATCACAAGAACCCAACACAAGATTGGGTCCAGTTCGATTCAGTGGAGCATGGAGACAGGGAGGTGTTTACTCCCTCTCTTTCTGGTTGGGTAGTTTTATCTGAGAGATTTTAATTAAAATTGTGAAAGAAGAGATACATTGTCAGAAGGCCCATGATATTTAGACCACCTGAGGATATTAGAAATCTTCATTATGTAAAGATAAAAATGGAAAGAAAATTATAATAAAACTAGTGGCCCAGTGCATGGATTCATGCACATTGAAAGGAAATTAATTAGAAGAAATATTTTATTATCACTATTCACCATTTCTCTATAATAGAAGTGTCAACTAAATTCACGATCGACAATGACAGATCAAAACACACACATGTGATTATCACCAGTGAGAGATTTATATGTATCGTGCATGTGTGAGTCAACTTAGCCTTTTATAAATATAAAATAAACTTGCTTAATTACACCTGCTTTCTGATGTAGCTAAACTTTTTCCAGCCCAGTGAAGCACCCCATCTTCTCTTTCAGGTAATTTTCAGCAACACAGTATGAAGCAGATTTTTATTGTAGATCATGCAAGGAGAACAAAGGGTAAAATATTTATTTGTAGCCGTGTTTGACTATAGTCTACACAGAGAGAAAGCCTGAAATCATTTTCAAGGTCCACCATTTCTTCTTTTCAGTCGGGTCAAGTTTCTAAACTTTCTAAATCTCTCTTTTCTGGCTAACGAGGAAAAAAAAAAAAAGGATTCTACCAAGTCTCCTATCTACCTATTCCAGGACTTCTGTGAGGATCAAATGAGATGAGGCATGGGAAAATGCTTCACAGACATTTGATTAAAGTATAAAATGTTTTCACCTGGCTATAAAGCAAGTTGTTTTCCTGGGTGGAAGAAACTCCAAGGAGGCTACTTACTAGGTAGAAGAAGTCAGGCGTTGCTACTCACATTCTGATTAAATGTGGCTGGGCTGTGGGCCACATTTTGTGCCATGGGGTCTTAGAAGAATTGGCTGCAATTTTGTGGGCAGTTGCACCAGGGTGGTGGTGGGTCCTGTCTCCCACTTGGGGAAGCCGAGTGTTGCTTTGTCAACTCCAGGTCTACAGTGCTGTTTCTTTGTAAATGACCAGTGCGTGTCATAGCAGCTCCTGCATTGAGCATCTGCCCCCTGGTGGTCACTGCATGTCATAGAGACCAGTCCAACAGTTGGAGGGACACTTAGCATATTAGCCTTTTATATATATTGAAGGTACAAAATGCAATGAAGGCATTATATGGTGCATCTGTACTTGGTGACAATACTCTTTGTCATAGAAGAAGGGAACATTCTCTGAAAGCTCAAAAGGGATAAATTTAAAATGCATAAAGGCATGCATTTATTTTCACAGTGTGTACTATGGCTTAGGGATGCTTGACCATGAGAATTGGTCAAGGATAAGAACAAATGACTCACAAATGTTTCGGTAAATTATCATGTTTTTAATCTCTGAAATCATTGGGTTATATGAGTGTTGTGTAGCATTACATGATAGAAATAATGCAGATGATTTCATATACGAAGACTTAAATAATGTATATGGGCAAATCTATACTAATAATAGATAAATAAGCAAATTATCAGTTTCAGCATCACATCAGAACCCAGTCAGCAGGCTGCGTCCCCGCTCTCTGCTCAGGCACTGCGAAGCCCAGAGTAGGTAGGATAGGATATAATAGGAGGGGATAAGACAGGAGAGGGAGAGGAAGGCAGACCTGCATGCAGATAGGCCGAGAGGAGAAACAGAAATACAGAAAAGGAACAAGAAAAAGATGCAGGAATGGAAAAGGGAAGGGAATGCAGGGCTGCACGCGGGAGGGGGTGGTGACTGTAGGGGGAGCAAGTGTACCCGGTGAGGGGCAAGGCATGAGCCTGGCCCAGACATGGGAGGAGGGTAGTGGCCCCCAATGCAGGCCATTGGTGGAGAGGCACCAAAGGGTCCGGGACAGAGTGGTGGATGGTCCAAGGCCTTCTGGGCTGAGGTGCTTCTGCTTCAGGACAGCAGCAGCACCCAGGCCACGGGGACCTTGGCCACCCTCCTGGGCCAGGTGTCCTGGGCAGGGAATCGGAGCAGGACAGCAGTGGGGAGGCCAGGGAAGGGGGGTGACAAACACCTGGCTGGAGCTGAGCCCTGCGCTGGGGGTTAATGTCCCCCCCTCACCCAACTGGAAGCTTTAAGAAGGGAGGGAGGAAGGGTAGAACTTTATAAAGGAGTCAGTTAGAGAGCAGAGTTAAAGAAAGAAAGAGGATGTATGAGTGAACTCTAAGAGCTATAATGAAAATCAAGTATAATTGTATACTGGGGACTGATTTTAAAAGTAGGAATCAGAAAAGAAAAAAGGTAAATGGTAGTGAATAATTAGGCAGGTAGATCGATCAATATTAAAACAGTGGAAGTAAGTAGAGAAGAATGCATGGGAAAGGTAGGATGAGAGAGAAAGAGGGAGCGGAGAAAGGTTTTGAAAGGGAGCCATTAGAACTTAAAAGGAGAATGGGAAGAAGTAAGAAATGGAGGAGGGAGCAAAGCAGGTCCAAGCGAGGGAGTGTAGAAAAAAAATTAAGGTGGAAAGAAAGGAAAAGGGGATGGAGAGCAGGGGTAAAGATAAAAGAAAGAAAGAATGTAGGAAGGGAAGAAGGGTAGGAGAAAGATGAGAAGAAGGATGATGGAACAGAAGTAGGAAATAATGAGGAAAGAAAAATTTATAAATGATGAGTCAGTAGAAAAAAGTGTTACGTAAAGGAGAGAGAAAAATTGTGTGAGAGGAAGAAGCCAATAAGGAAGTCAAATACAATTGTATGTAAAGGGGGTAAGATAAAATAAAAAAAGTTAATAGGGGTGACCAGGCCAGCAGGGGAGAGCAGTTAGGGGTGACCAGGCCTGCAGGGGAGGGCAGTTAGGGGGATCAAGCAGGCAGGCAGAGTGGTTAGGGCAGGCAGGCAGGTGAATGGTGAAGAGCCAGAGGTCCTGGATTGTTAGAGGGGTGTCCAACTGCCAGTTTAGGCCAGATCCTACAGGGAAGCCAGGGAAGGGGGGCAGGGAACAACTGGCTGGGGCTAAGCCCTGGACATCCTCTGATAGCTCCTGGATTGGAGAGAGTGCAGGTCAGGCTGAGGGACCCCCTCCCCGACGTGCACAAATTTCGTTCACCGGGCCTCTAGTAAATTAATAAACTTATAGAGTCATTTATTTGACATATTTATTGAGTGTCTCAATAAATTGAGAGCCTAAAATTCAGCAATGAACTTGACAGGTTTAAATCCTGCTAAGATGCTTATATTCTAGTGGACAGAGAAAATAATACATGATGTTAATTAAGATATTTAGCATATTAAATGATAGGAAGTTCTGTAGTAAAAATTAAAGAAGAGGGATGAGGTTATTGGGTATGTTCATTTAAAATAGATTATCCAGGGGAAGTCCCACTGCAGTGATATTTGCATAAAGTTACAAAGCAGGTGAAGGAATGATCTATGCAAACTTCTGGCAGAGGGGTTTTCCAGGCATCTCAGAAACGACAAAAGGCCGATATGATTGAAGCAGAGAAATGGAAAGATGTGGGTGTGAGAGCAGAGAAGTAGGTGGGTCATTTTGAAGAGCAGCGCTTCTCAATTTTTAATTTGAATGTAAATCATCTGCATTTACATTAAGTTGATGAAGGTAGAGAGTAGATGTTTCTCAGGGCTCCCAGATGATGCTGATGCTACTGATCCGTAGCTCAGACTTTGGGTAGGAAAAGATTGGGGTTTGTGTGCCAGTGTAAGGACTTTGGATTCACTTTGAGTGTTGTGTATGAATTTTGCTCTTCTCTGTCACCACTTCAAATATCTGTTCAAGTGCTAACTCCCAGTGCCTGTGCATGCAAACTTATTTGGACATAGGATCTTGGAAAATATAATCAAATTAAGCTAAAGTCACAGTAAATTGAGGTGAGGTATTAATCCAATGACTGGTGTCCTTATAAGAAGGGACAGCTTTGGACAAAGAGACACACAACAGAGAAAGTCATGTAAAGATAGAGGCAGAGATTGGAGTGATGCAGGTTTAAGTCCAAGAAACACTAAGGATTTCTGACAAAAACCAGAAACTTGGAAGAAACAAAGCATAATCTTATCCTAGAGCCGTGATGGCGAACCTATGACACTCGTGTCAGCACTGACTCGTGCAGCCATTTTTGATGACACGCGGCCACATGCGGTCGCATACAGAGGAGTATGAGGCCACATGCCAAGAAAGACTTTCATCCTTGGCTACTGCAATTAATATCTCTAAAGTTGTGTCAGTGACGACAGATAGGGCACCAAACATGGTGGGGGGGAAAGTTGGATTTGTCAAATTGTTTACAGAAGCTATTGGACATCTGATTGTGCCTTTTCATTGTATTATCCATCAGGAGGTTTTATGTGCCAAGGCAGGATTCACTGACTTAAAGGACTTAATGTCAGTTGTTACAAAAATAGTTAATTTAATAGCTGCTCGACCCCTTCACAAGTGAGAATTTTCTGCACTTTTACTGGAGGTTGATTCCACCTACAGTGAACTGCTGATGTACAGTAATGTCAGATGGCTGAGCCTAGGCAAAGTTCTTGAGCACTTTGTAGAGTGCTGTGAAGAAATTAAGGTATTTCTTGAGGATAAGGATCTGGGAAACTTTTCTCAGCTCAATGATGATAAGTGGGTCAACACCCTGATATTTTTTACAGATCTCTCTGTTCATATTATTAATGAACTGAACTTAAAGTTGCAAGGTTTTGGCAAAAGTATTGACATTATGTTTGGATATGTAAAAGCTTTTGAAAATAAACTTAAAATTTTCAAGCGAGATGTAGAAACTAAAACTTATAAGTATTTTCCTCAAGTAACAACGTATATTGAGAAGGCCAGTGCAGCTGTAAAAAATGAAATGGAACCCTTACATATAAAGTACCAGCATGTTTTAGACTTGTTACTTAACCAGTTCAGTGATAGATTTAATCAATTTAGAAGCTTAGAACAGACCATAAAAATAATTAAGTAGCCTGATGTAGTAGTCTACATTAGTTTGGAATTAAATAATTTCCAATGGATGAAAATTGATGATTTGGAGATGCAACTTGCAGAATTTCAAGGCAGCATCTGGGCTCAGGTGTTTGTCGACTTGAGGTCAAAGCTTGAGAATCTGGAAAGGTGCCACTTGGAGAATCAAGAGAAGTGCCACTACGAACAGGAAATTGGGAGTGCCTGGAACCGATTATCAGACACTTTTAGTACCTGAAAATATAGCAATGGCTTTACTCACAATTTTTCCCTCTATGTACTTTTGTGAGACCTTATTCTCTGCATTAAATAATATCAAAACCAACAAAAGAAACAGATTGGCAGATGACGTTAGTAGCGCTTGCTTGGGCTTGAAGTGTACAAAATACCAACCTTTAATTGAAGGTTTAGCCAATGAAATTCAGCTACAAAAGAGTCACTAATAGGCAGGTTAGTTAAGGCTTTTCCTTCCCCCTCACTTATCTTAGTTCACGGCACCCCACACAAGTTAAATAATATCAAGACCAACCAAAGAAACTGGCAGATGAACAAAGAAGTCACTAAGCAAGTTAAGTTAAATAATTAGTTTTTGGTGTATTAAATGCAGTTATATATTACAATTATACATTTTTGTTATTTAAAGCATAAATATCACGAATTATGTTTTTTTCCTCAAAGTGACACACCATTCGAGTTATGCTAGGTTTTTTTTTGTGGTTTTTTTTTTGGCGAATTTTGACACACCAAGCTCAAATGTTACCCATCACTGGCCTAGAGTCTTCAGAGAAAGGATGGCCCTGCCAACACGCACCTTGATTTTAAACTTCTAGCCTCTAAAAGAGCATACCTTTCTGTTGTTTTAAGCCACCCAGTGTGTGATAATGTGTTCCACTAGACCTTGAAAACAAATACACCAAATGAGGTGCAGAATGAATTCATTGAAGGGTTTTAAGAAGAGTAGCTTATCTGCCTTCTATTGGAAGGACTTTTTCTGATGCAGAGATGAGAGTAAACTGAAAGGGGCAGGGCAGCACAGAGGCAGGCAGGTTAGAGCAGTAAACCCATCTGGATAGTGGAGAGGTGAAAGTGGTTTTAATTTCAGTGACAGTGAGGGCTGGGAGACATGACAAAATCCAAATATATTTTGAAGCTAGCATAAACAATATTTGTTAATATAGTGTGAGTTGTTAAGGATGAGGAGAATTGAAACCAAATGTCGGAATCTTAACAGGAAGGTTGGAGTCCATTGACTGAGATAGGGAAGTTGGTGGGGAAAGTGGGGGGAATAGTAAAGGAAGATTTATGTCATAATTTTGTAGTAGGCAGTTAGGCAGACATGAGCAGAATAAGAATAGGCCAGGTATAAAAGCCCCAGGTGGCTAGCAATGGGCACTTGTAAGATGGGTCCTCACCCCCAGGGTGACTTTTCTTCCTCTTAGCATATCCCAAGTCATGAGGTTTGGAATCCCTGGTTATTCATATTGCTGCTGCAGTTAGGACCCTCCCCTGATCTCTCTTCCTCTGGCATGTCACCAGTGCTAAGGTAGACCCTGTTAGAGGAGGAACAGGGGGCCATAAAATAGCATCATAGGACTCCCTTACAAGCTCTTGCGGTAAGCCACAAAGATAACATCAAGGCCTCAGTTGTGTTTCACATCAGGCCCAGAAAAGCAGCAAAACAAGATGGAACAATGCCACAGCTGACATCAGGATTAGCTGCATTGACTAATGACCCACTACCCTAGCACCAGCCAATCAGTATAAACCACAACCCGAAAGGATACACCTGGAAAGCTGATGAATATTTTATTGAGATACTCCTCAAAAACCTCCACATAAAAACCCTCAAGGCAAGGACCAAGTGTGCACTCTTTCTCTCTCTTGAGTATGCCCACACCCTTCCTCTTCTCCTTCCCCCAGACATGTTCTCCTTGCCATTCTTTTTCCTAAGCTTCAAGGGCCCTTCTGTTGCCTCTGTAACTTATTTCTTGAGTCCATGCGGCCCAGTTGGCTCACTTCTTCCATGGCTCACTTATTCTACCTCTGTGACTTTCTAAATAATCTTTGCTTGTATTTGAGTCTTGGCCCTAAATTATTTCTTAGCCAGAACTCAAATACTGAGGTTGTTGAACTGGGGTTCAATCACTTGAATGAAAATATTCTGGTGCCATTTTGCAGATAAAATGTGACCTATGACAGTTCTGACATATGTTGTACAAACTACTAAGAAGTCAGAGTCAGATAAAATTTTTTTCTTTAGAGCTTGCTATGGACTGAATTGTGTCCACTCCTGAAGCTGTATATTTAATTCCTAATCTCAAATGTGATGTTATTTGTGATGGTGTTTGGAAATGAAAGTCTTTGGGAGATAATTAGGTTTAGATGAGGTTACTGGGGTCACCAGGTTTAGATGATCTCATGATAAGATTAATACCTTCTTTTAAAAAACATTTTTATTGATTTTAGAGAGGAAGGGAAAAGTATGGGGAGAGAGAAACATCAATGATGAGAGAAAATCATTGATTGGCTGCCTCCTGCATGCCCTCTACTGGGGATTGAGCCCACAACCCGGGCATATGTCCTTGATAGGAATCGAACCTGGGACCTTCAGTCTGCAGGCCAAGGCTCTATACACTGTGACAAACCAGCTAGGGCAGATTAGTACCTTCTTAAGAAGAGGTCTCTCTCTCCCTCGCTCCCTCCCATGTGAGGACACAATGGAAGGTTGGCTATCTGTAAACAGAAAGAGAGCTCTCACCAGAACCCAACCATGCTGTCTCCCTGATCTTGGACTTCTAGCCTCTAGAGCTGTGAGAAAACATCCATTCTCATTGTATGTTATTTATTGTTATACACAGCTGATGCCACTTTAGCTTACTGATAGCAGTAGAATTTTCTAAACCTCTTATAATAAATTCAGTCATAATATCTATTTATTTTAAAAGATTTTGTTGACATTGGCTCAGAGTCTACACTGTTCAAATGAGTCTCTATCTGATCCTATGCCAATTGTCAAGATTCTAAACATTTAACTACTTCTGTACAGAGATTTAAATCAACATAGTTACTATGTCCTAATCAGTGCATCACAAAAGTACAGTCATTGGATCAATAGCATCAGTACCACCTGGGTTTTGTTAGAAATGCAAATCATCAGATCTTACAACAGACCTACTTTATCTGAGGTGAAGCCCAGAAATCTGTTTTCACAGGCCTCCAGGTGACTCTGATGCACACTATATTTGGAAAACATTGTTATAGTTGGTTGAATAAACAAAGAAATAGCATAGGCATTAATGTATACATCCTATGTAACTTAATATTTCTTGATTTTCTAAAGAGAGTGCATTGAGAAGCAAGTTTATATTAGGTCCTATTAATTAGTTTATGTTACTGAGTATTAAAAATTATTTCCTTGGTAGTTCAGGTTGTTCATTAAATTCCACGTGTGATGAAAAATCTGAACCAACAAGTAAAATAGAGATAGATTCAAAGATAGAGAGCAGGCAGATGTTGTGGGGGGTGGGGATTGAGCAAAAAAAAAAAAAAAGAGAGAGAGAGAACTCATGAGCATGGACAACAATGTGAGGATTGTATTGGGGGCCATGTGGAAAACAGTATAGAGGAGATAAATGGTGATGGAAAAATAAAATTAAAAAATAAAGTAAAAATTATTGTCAGGCTATTGCAAGTTGCATATATTATCGTAGGATAAACCTGAACTGAACAAGTCTCAAATATGCTAAGAAATGATATGACCCATTAAGTAATCCTATATTATAAAAGCCTAATATGCGAAGTGTCCAGTTGTCCAGTTGACCCTTCAACCAATCAAATTGTAATATACTAATGATATGCTAAGGCCACTCAACCACTCACTATAACATGCACTGACCACCAGGAGGCAGACACTCCTGACTGGTAGGTAAGCTTGCTGAGATTGGGTTGATTGGGACTGAGTGAGATGGGGCAGACACACCTGGAGCCCTCCCATGGTTCCTCCCATGCCGGCCAACCTCCCACATCCCTCCCCAGCCCTGATCATGCACCAATGGGGTTCCTCAGCCTGGCTTGCACCCTCTAACAATCCAGCCTGAGGGACTAATTCCCCCATCAAGTGCACAAATTTTGTGCACTAGATCTCTAGTACACATTGTAATGATTAAGGAACTTTGTCTTTTACTTAAATATATATATATATTTAAACACACACACACACACACACACACACACACACACACACATATATGCACACACACACACTCACACTAGAGGCCTGGTGCACAAAATTCATGCATGAGAAGGGTGTCCCTCAGCCCAGCCTGCACTCTCTCCAATCTGGAACCCCACCAGGGTTGTCTGACTGCCCATTTAGGCCCGATCCCATCAGGCAGTCGGACATCCCTCTAACAATCCAGGGCTTCTGGCTCCCAATTGCTCGCCTGCCTGCCTTCCTGATTGCCCCTAACCACTTCTGCCTGCCAGCCTGATCACCCCCTAACCACTCCACTGCTAACCTGATTGATGCCTAACTACTCTCCTGCCAGCCTGTTTGCCCTTAAATGCTCTCCCTTGAAGGCCTGCCCCCCCCCAACTGCTCTTTCCAGCAGGTCTGGCATCTCCCAATGGCTGTCCCCTGCTGGCCATCTTGTGGTGGCCATCTTGTGTCCACATGGGGGCAGGATCTTTGGCCACATGGGAGAAACCCTCTTGTGTGTTGGGAGTGATGGTCAATCTGCTTATTACTCCTTTATTAGATAGGATAGAGGCCTGGTGCATGGGTGGGGGCCAGCTGGTTTGCCCTGAAGGGTGTCCTGGATCAGGGTGGGAGTTACCTTGGGGTGTGGGGTGGCCTGGGTGAGGGGCCTATTGGGGTTTGCAGGCTTGCCATACCCCCAAATGACCCAAGGGGAGATGAGGGATCTGGGATTAATTTATGTTCTACAAATGAAACTTTGTAGCCTGTAGTGGAGAAAGCCTTCTGCTTGCTCTGTGGCAACAGCCATTTCTGTTTGAAACTTTGTAGCCTAGAGTTGAGGCCTAGACTAGGGCTGAAGAAGCTTGGCTTCCTCCATCATCCCAGCAACCCTAGCCTCTGATTTCTCTCCAGCTCTGTGGCTGTTGCCATTTCTGTTGGGATTATGTATCTTCTATAATTGAAACTTTGTAGCATTGAGGAGGCCTAGGCCAGCAATGGCAGATGGAAAAGCTTGGCTTCTTCCATTGCCAGGGAAACCCAGGCCTTCCCCCTGCTCTAAGTAGCAGCAGCCATCTTGGCTGGGGTTTATTTGCATAATTCACTCCTGATTGGCTAGTGGATGTGGCTGTGGGTGTGGCTTGATCAGAGGCATGGTTAATTTGCATATCACTCTTTTATTAGATAAGATATACTATCTAATAAAAGAGTGATATGCAAATTGATCATACCTTTGCTACACCCACAAGCCCTGCCCAACAGCCAATCAGGAGCTGGGGTGGGGCCAAGGAATCCTGGGCTGTGGGGAGCAGGGCCGAGACAGCCCGGGGAGTTGGGAAGGAGGATGTATGGCTGGGATGGAGCCAGCCATCGGACCTATTGCAGGGCGATGGCTGGGTGCCCAAGGCCTAAAGCCTTGGCCAGAGGCTTTAGGTCTTGGGCAGGCTGGGGGTGAGTGGTCACTAGGACATCTCCTGAGGGCTCCCAGTATGTGTGAGGGAGCACGTTGGGCTGAGGGATCACCCATCCCCAGTGCACAAATTTTGTGCACTGGGGTCCTAGTATGTGTGTGTGTGTGTGTGTGTATCTGTTTTAAAGGAAATCATATTTATAATAATTATTATACGTGTTGCTATATATATATATATATATATATATATATATATATATATATATATATAAAACAACGGAAACAAATGGTTTAAATAGTCAATTTATTTTGATTTTAAGAAGAGCATATGGCCAAAATTATAATCATGAATTCAATTCTAAGCCTAATAGGCCTTTTTTCTCTTTCTCTTCTACACCTGCATAATGGACATGACCCTGAATAGCTCTATCCATAATAGAAATAATGAGCTCTTCCATTGAATTTCTACCTTCAGAATCATTTCATCTAATCACCAATTCTCTCCTAAAAGCTCAGTGAAATTGGTAGGTATTACTGACTTTGATTTTTTTTCTGTGTTTGTTGCCCTCTGATTGCACAATGGAGTATTTTTAAAAATAGGTACAAGGTAGTACAGCAAATTACTGAAAGTTATTTATCCTATGTAACTGAATCTTTTTTTATGTTCTAATAATTATATTGACTTTTCAGACCCTTGGTAACATATTCAACATTAATAAGTATTTTTCCCCTTAAAATTTTCTCTCATTGGCGTCAGTGTTTCATTAAATTAAATAAAAATGTGGAATTCCTAGGTGATTCATTTAAAAAATATAAGCATTGTACTTTAAGGAACTAATATCAATACATTACTCCCCTTTTCTCTTTTCCCAGGAAAGCAGGACTGTATGTGGACACAACTACATTTTCATGAGACAAGAAAAATAGGCTTTCATGGTGATTTTAATACACTCTTATTTCTCAAATTGGATTTTGAAGTCAATCAACATGACCATCTTCCAGCACAACTCTACCATATATCAACCCAGTCAGAATTACCTGTGGGAACAATCCCAAAGATATGCATGTTGGGTAAATTGGAGTGTCAAAATTTTCTCAGTCTGAGTGTGTGTGTGTGTGTGTGTGTGTGTGTGTGTGTGTGTCCTCAGTGGAAGAGTGGCCTGCCCAGGGCTGGTTCCTGTCTTGTGCCAGGAACTGCCAGGATAGTTTCAGGTCACCCATGACACTGAACTGGAATAAGCAGGTTGAAAAGTAATCTTATTTTTATTCATCTTTCTTAAATGTATATATATCTCACATTAACTTCAATGTTTCATATTAGAAGTCTTCTAGGTCTTTATTTAGAAACTTGGTGATATTTTTTGTGACCAGAAGCATGACTTAGGAACTTAATTCTTGTTTATAGTAATTAACCTTTGGTTTCATCAATGCAGTTTTGCTTAAAACTTGCAGTTTCCAAGAACCTATCAAAAAGGTTAAGTGAGGAATACTGTAATTGATTTTTGAATATTAAACCAGCCTTTCATGCCTGGGATAAATTCCACTTGTTCATAGTATTTACTCCTTTTTATATCTTGTTTAAAAGGCTGGTTTTTAAGTATTCTTTTATATTTTTAGCCTGGACAATGACTATGTTACATCCATAATCTGAGTGTCTTTTTAAGACTATAAAATGGAAACCAAACCCTACTGTTCCTTTAATTTTTTTTCTTTCTTTTTTTATAGTTTCAAATTTCTGAGATTCATTCATTGTTCAATGCATTGTCCTATCTTTTTACTTGGTTTCCTTTTTCTTATACATGAAACAACTGTTGGACAGATCCAACTGTGTGCTCAGACTTGCTCCAATAGTTCAGAATCTGCAGACAGACATAGATACCTGTCCTTTGGCCAAGCATTCATGAAACAGCTCAATTTCAAGGGTTTCAAAACTGTATCTACTCTCAAAATTGACAAAATTATTTTAGTGTAATCTTTTTGAATAATAGAAAATACATTTTTGAATAGAAGCATTATTTGATTATATGACTACTGAAATGATAGAAAGGAGATTCATTTAAAGTGAATGCAGCAGATATCAAATCTGCCTTTTGAAGAATATATTTTAATAATGCTAAAACAATAAAATAAATTTTTATTTTACATGTAAAATTTTTTACTTAGAGAAATCTTAAATATATTTGAATAGAATCCAGATATGGAAAATACTCACATTCAATTTATATGCATTTAAACTCATATTATATTTATAATAATTATTATACATGTCATAATTCTTGGAAAATAGGTTTTCTGTTCCATCAATTATTGCTTAATTTTTCATTACTTCTTTCTCTAATTCTAGAAAGAGATTTGTACTCTGAGTGCAGTGTTTAGTGAATTCCTAATTGCACAGTTGAACTCTGGGGTTCATGTTCTTGAATATGTGTCACTGTGGGCTGGAATAAGTGCCTGCATTAATGTTCTTCATCCTCTCTTTAATGTGACTTAAAAGCATTCTGTTTATATTGGAATACAAACCTGTTACTCATGTTTGAGTATGTCATTCTGAAAATGCAGCTATTTATTTTCAGCTGAAAATAACTCCAAATTTTCTGGGCACAGAGAGGCAATGTGTCCTCTTGTAACCATGGAGACCGACCATGAGCTTGGAACTTTAACCAGTGTGTCCCATATCAGAAGGAAGTGGCTCTGAGAAGATCACAAAAGTGACAGGTCAGCCTGTAGGGAAGGAAGTGTTAGACAAAGCACATTCAAAAGATATCACAGATTCACACACATTAAATTTAGTTCTGGTGGTTGGTGCTTTAGGTCAAATCTCTTCAGGATCAGTACAAAATGAAAGCAAATCAAACAGCTATAGAATATTTTGAGAGATGATTTCTTTTCTGAGGCACCGTCATTATCTATAAACCAATAATCTCTTCAGACCAGTTTGAAATACTTCATCTGATTCTGTCGTCCATCGGACTCTTCCTTGTTCCATGCGTGCTTCCATTCATTCGATTCATTTAGAAATACATAAAAATTAAGTCATTTCCATGTGTTACAAGTCACTGTCTGGTTTTACTCTTGCAGTCATTTCTCCTTCTTCTGTCCTTTCACTTTGCAGCTGCTCTCGCCTCTGCTTGCGGAGCCTTTGTCCAGCTGTACACATGACTCATGCCCTCTGTTCCTCATCAGTCTTGTGTCGCTGTCCTGTTTTGGTGGCTCTATTGCTCAGTTCCACTTTCTGCTTTCTACAACTGTATATTTCGCTCTCTGTGTGTGTGTTTGATAACCTGACTTCCCTAATCCTTACCACAGTCCTTCTAGAATGTGAGTTTTTAAGGGAAAATACCTTGTCTGTTTCTCACTACCTTATCTTCAGCACCTGGAACTGTGTCTGACGTAGGAAAGGTGCTCATGAATATTTGTTGAATGAATGAGTGAAGAAATTTAATATCCCCATTGCCTTCTATTGTAAGTACAATACTGTGTGATCAGGTTTAATTAAAATTTGTCAGTGTTCTAAGAGTGTTCAAACAGGGTAGTGAGGGGAAAGCAAAAATTATGGTAAAAATAATTTTATGGTAGCATGTACCTTTGAAGTGTACCGGAGGGCTAGAAAAGCCAAGCACACCTCCTCAAAAGCATCACTAGACAGATATCCAATTTCCAATAAATAAACCAACAAATCAACTTGACATTCATTATGCCAGATTCTTTTAAGCTATAATAAAATATGATGAATTCAGGGCTTTAAAATAGCTTCAGCAGAGAACATACATTTATGCTTGTGGATATTTCAACCGGATCCTATTACCCTTCTCTCTTCTTCAAACTTAGTCCCGTGATGATTTTAGTATTTCTCTAAAGTTACAGACATTAACTCAGTATCACGACTTGGATGACATCTCTAATTTTTTTTCTTCTACCCAACCCTCCCATCCTATTTAAATCGGCCATCAATTCATATATGATTCAGAGAAGAAGAGGTCTTTTTTTGTACATTTTTATTATTCAGGCCTGCAATTAGGATGAAATAATGGAGACCTAGTCACCATCTTGAGGTACCTTGAGAATGGCAATATAAAAAGGGCTTATCCTTTAAAGACTTCATGAATTCAATATATAAGTTGATGGTTGCTAGTTAACTTATCTCTTGCTTTAAAAATGTTGTTTTTTTTTTAGGTTGAGGGACAGAGAGAGCATCAATCAGCTGCCTCCTGCACAATCCCTACTGGGGATCGTGCCTCCAACCCAGGAACGTGCCCTGACCTGGAATCAAACTCTCTCTCTCTCTCTCTCTCTCTCTCTCTCTCTCTCTCTCTCTCTCTCTCTCTCCCTCTCCCTCTCCCTCTCCCTCTCCCTCTCCTTCTCTCTCCCTCCCAACCTCCCTCCCTCTGTCTTTGTTTCTTTAAAGAGAGATAGTCAATTTTTATTGCATCTTCAGTTACTTGACCCAAGTAAAGCAATTTCCAGGCATATCACTTCATCTGTAAATATTTCAGCATTTGTCTCTAAAATGTAAGTCTCTAGCTAACCAGTTTGATGAGAGAGAATCATTGATTGGCTGCCTCCTTCAGGCCCCAACACTGAAGATCTAGCTCCAGCCCGTGCATGTGCCCTGACCTGGAATCCAACCCTGACCTCCTGGTTCATAGCTTGATGCTCAACTATTGAGCCAAGCCAGTTGTGATAGCTGACCAGTTTTTAATAAAAGTAATTATGCTCAATTGTTTCACCTCTCTTGCTAAACTTGCTTCTGCAGTCTCTTCTCTCTTAGCAGACTTTGACTTTCCTCGTCGCTTTGAAAACACTATAATTGGTTAGCAGCTGGAAAATCTGGGAACCATCTTTGACAGCCAAACTCACATGAGCACTAATTCCCATATGCTTTGGATTTTATAATTTCTGAAGAACTTAGAGATATGTACATTCATTGTCTCCAGAATACTTCACATTCTACCAAAACTGGCAACGTTTCCTGTACTCCTTTCTTCATTCCAGGTATAGAGAACAGGTGACCTAGATTTATGATCAGTGAAATGGGTTTTGAAAAGCTATTTGAAATAGACATATCACAGTTTCCAGATGACTTGTTCCTCCACATTGTTAAAAACTTGTGAGTCGGGGATTGGACTAGGTACGGTAGACATGTCATTTCATTAAAACTGTCCAGTTTCCCCTTTTTTACAAATGAGAAACCTCAGGTTCAAAAAGAGTCACTTGTTCAGGATAAACTCTGGAACATTCTGGAATCCCAGCCCATGTCTGTCTGGTTCTCTGTTGGACTATACCAGGTGTCCTCCCACCCTCAGCCTTTCTTTTCTCTCTTAAATGAAAGTCTGATGAACTTCTATCATGTGTAAGCCACCTCTACTTTAAATTGTTTGTTACACGCATTTAATTACTTTCCTAACTGACATATAACTCACAAATAAATTAACTTCATTCTATGTCACCATTTCTCAGGATGATTGTAACAGTTTTCTAGTTTGTCTCCCAGCATCCAGTTCTTCTGGCAGATGCTGTCATGTTGATTTAAAAAAAAATCCTGGCTCTGGTAATCATTCAGCTAAAAAAAATTTCTATAGTTTACTTTTAAAAAACTCCTCACCTGAGGATATGATTTTATTGATGTTTAGGTAGATATGAAATGAGAGAGAGAGAGAGAGAGAGAGAGAGAGAGAGAGAGAGAGAGAGAGATGTATGTGCGCTGACAAGTAATTGAACTGGCAACCTTTTGGTATATGGGACGACACCTCACCAACTGAACTACACAACCAGGGCTTATAGCTTACTTTTCCCAACATAATAAAATTATTTTCCTTCGTCTGACAGTTCACATTTTTCCATAACGTTGGATAACCCATCTTGCACACTTAGCTTTCTCCATCCCTTCCATTGTCACCATGGTGAGCTATGCCATGATTCCACATGATAGGCCACTAACTGGCAATAGCTGCTGTATCTCTAGCCTTCTCTAATACCTGTTGTGCTTATTCTTCCCTCTGTGCTACTATAGCATGTTATCTATATTTCTCCTCTGGCGCTTATCACATTTTACCTAATATTTTGGTTATCTTTTGAGAGAAGTGATTATATTTTATTTCGTTTGACTATTCCACTGACTTTTATAAATGATGAGAACTCAAGTAATAATTATTAAGTAAACGGATGAATAGATTAATGGATGTTGGCCATGTCCTTTTTCCGGTTCCTTACTTCATTTAACACATTGATTTTAACACTGGCAAATCTATTCTTCTTGAGACTATAACAGAATCTTTGATTCGTTCCTCATTAATCACCTACTGTATTCCACTGTGATTCCTAAATAATTTTCTGAATAAAGAACAATTGACTGTTCATGAAATTTGCTTTTCTTCTCCCAGCGGAAAACATTACACTCTAAAGAATGTGTGGTGCTAATATATGCTATCTGCCTGCTTCTGTTGAAACAAGAAAGATGAAGTGGAAAGAAGAAAGGTAAAATCGAGACATGTACATGATTTTCCAAAAGCTATTATGCATTCTTGGTATCTTTGATTTGTTGCTTTGAAGAAAAATGCTCTCTGTAGTTGTCTTTTCTTTGAAATAAGAGCAGCACATCTCCACATTTCTTTAGCCCAGTGAATCCTTTGTTTTCCCACTTGCATGGTTTTATCTATATGATTTAGTTGTAACCTCAATTCTTATTGCAACTAGTACTTAGATGACACATTGCAATCAAAAGTATCCAGGCTCCTTTGGTCTTCACAGCAATCCAATGAGGTAAAGAAGATGGGAATTTATTTCTGCATTCACAAAAGAGAAATCCAGAGCTCGGAAAGGCTGTAACTTATCTTGAGTCACATACATATAAGTGACAAAGGATTCAGCTGATTTGATTTCCAGTCTGGAGTCCTTCTTTGCATTTGTGCTTTCTTATTCAGGTCTGCAATGAAGTCATCCTCCCCTACCCTTTATTTCTCATTTTCAAAAGGACTGGTAAAAAACCAGGTGGTCATGGTTCAATTCTCAGTCAGGGCACATGCATGGGTTGCCCATGCAGGCTCAATCTCCAGCGTGGGGTGTGCAGGAGGCAGCGGATCCAAGATTCTCATCTTTGATGCTTCCATCTCTTCCTCTCCTTTCCTCTCTGAAGTCAATAAAAACATATTCCATGACCTCTAATCTCCCAGGGACCACTGCGAAAGCCATCCTGCCTGTTTTCCGGCTGCTGCCCTTGCCCCACAGCAGTTTATTCTCCAGGCGGCAATGATCGTTTTAAACACCTCACTACTTGAAACAGATCATTTTACAGTGATCTTCAGCGTGACCGTTTTAAGTAAGTAAGTAAGGCCATGTGATTCTTCTGCTTAAAGTGTCTTGTTGTTTAGGGTTGCCAGACTAAACAAAAAGCACCCAGTTCACTCGGAATTTTGGGAAAATTTAGAATCCTATCTAATAAAAGAGTAATATGCAAATTTGACCGTACCTTTGCTATGCCCACAAGCCACGCCAATGAGCCAATCAGGAGCGTGGGGGTGTGGCCAAGGCGGCCAGGCCTGGGAAGCCTGGGGGCGGTGTCTGACAGAGGTGGCCTGGGCTGGGGGGGGGGGCTTATCTGAGGTGGCCCAAGCCTGGGTGGGTGGGGCTGAGGCCTGTGCTAGCCAGGGGTGAGCTGGCTGGAGCTAAGGCCCTGGCTGGAGGGGTGGGGGGTGAGGCTAGGATAGAGCTAGCCATCTGCCCCATTGCAGGGTGATGGCTGGGTGCCCAAGGTATAAAGCCTTGGCCACAGGGCTCCCAGTATGTGTGAGGGGGCAGATTGTGCTGAGGGATCACCCACCCCCAATGCGTGTATTTTGTGCACCAGGCCCCTAGTACTTTATAAATAAACAGGTCCCACATAGTGTAGGCAGCATACTTATACTAAAATTAATCAGATACTTTTTCAGTATAAATATGTCCCAAATATTGCATAGAATACCCTTTACTAAAGATAGATTATCTGAAATGGATGTTTAATTAGCTATCTCTCTATTTGCCAAATCTGGCATCCTATATGGGTTCCCATTCTGAGAATGAAAGCGAACTCCTTACTGTGGTTTACACTCCTGGGTGGGAGGCCTGTCTGGCCTGTCTAACATTTCCTCTGACGACTTTTTCCTTCATCCTGGTTATTATTTCCTAACAGGTCGCACACTTCCGCTGGAGCTCCTTTGTAGTGACTGCTCTGCCTGCCAGCAGCTACCCAAACTACCCTATTTGACAGTGCAGACCATCCGCCCCCCAGCACTCCTGATCCTCCTTGGTTCCTGTAGCGCTCATTTCCTCCTACACCTACACTTATTGAGTTTATCGATTTTTGTCTGTCTTTCCTGACTTGAAAGATAGCTTTACAATGTAGGAATCTGTGTGCATCCAGAAAGGTGTCTGGCACATAGAGGGCCTTCAGCTAATATTTGTTGAATGAATTACTAATAACATGTAAGGATACAAGGAATCCAAATGGAAAAATCAAATACCAATTTTACATGCAACAAAGAGATGATGTAATTATGAAAATATGGATCAAAATAAAAGCTAAAACATTGTATTCTGCTTATAGCCTATTTGTAGACTTATCTGTGAGAACATATGTTTATATAAGATAAGTACAGTCCAAATTTTTCCCCATTAAATGTAATAAATACCTGTCTGGATATTGCTATTGCCCAAATGCATCATTCTTTTGCTATGTTATTTTCTATTGGATTTTTTTTTCTATTAGCTTTTAAGAGCTAAAATGTGTCTGTGTGGCCGCTCTATTGATGTCAGTAAAATAACAAAAATGTTCACATGAAGGAAAGAACACAATGGGCTTGTTTGACATTTCACTGTCATCTCCTGTTCAGAAGGCCAACATTATTTTTCTGGGCAAGCCTAGCAGAACAACTGTACTAAATGTTGCATGAAGCTTTCAGAAAGCCCACTCTGTTCACCAAAGCTTTACCCAATATAATATCATCTCATTCTTGTCCTAGACTCTAGGTTTCAGTTCTAAAGATTAGATGAGGTTCTTTTAAAATCTTGCAAAGGAAATCTAAGTTTTCATAGTGGTGATGAGGTAAATATATATTAAAAAAAAGAACTGGTCTGTTTCTTACAGAATGAGGATAGGTTGTTATGCCTCTTGGACATACAAATGGGTTATACATTTCCTAAAGGTCAGCCCATTGTTAGGGGAAATGGAGGTGTTCAAAAATAATTGCTGGCACATTCTATATCAGTGCCCTTTTCAATTATCAGAGGTTAGAAGATAGGCCATAACTTATATATACTTTTTTATCGTAAGTAAGCAAAATATATGGATGAAACAAAGTTGGATGAGAAAAAATGATAGAGAAGTACTTAGGTGGAAAATGAGTGTTTTTTTTCCTGTTTTCTAAACTTGCTGTAATAATATTTTACTTTTGTAGCTAAAATAGTGATGTAATATAAAATGAAAGCTATGTATGTATGCAATAGTGGCTATGGCTCATGACCATGAGAGTGCAAAGACTTATCTGGCATGAGGCAATAATGAACTTCCATAGGAAAAATTCTATACTTGCCAATCCTTCCTGAACAAAGTAATGGAAAGCCAGCTTTGGAGAAAATGGGGGGAAAACAACAACTTTTGAACTTGACCAAACTAATAGAAGCCTTTCATTTTTCTCAAATCATCTTTGATTAACCTAAAAAGTTCAAATTATTGTGATTTTTATTTACAAATTTTATTAAAGACTCAGAATTATATAAATTGGCCAAATTTAGATTAATGTAAAAAGAATGAATAACCTAGGAATCTTAAATAATATAAAAGCATGGTCATGATACATATCTAAGTCTCTATGTATCTCTTGACTCATCTTTTTGCCTCCCTCTCCCCAACAAATGTGACTGCTCTTTTATCTAGGACAAAATCAAACTCATAGTTTGATATTATCATGAAATGTTAGCGTAGCAGTACTAACCATAATTATTTAATAATTAGAGGCCCATTGCAGGAAGATTCTTATAAGAATAGGGCTTCCTGAGATCATCTTTGCTGCCCTGCCTGCTTCCCTCCCATCTCTGCTGCCCCACCTGTTTCCCTCTCTTCTCTGCTACCCTGCTTATTTCTCCACAATTTGCTCCCTTCTGCAGCGCTTGACTTCCTTCTATGCTCTCTTCAGTCTTCGCTCTGCAGCTGATATGCAAATTACCTGCAATCTTTGTTGGGTTAATTTGCATGTTCACTCCTGATTGGTCGTTGGGCGTGCCTTGTGGGTGTAGCAGAGGAATGGCCAATTTACATGTTTCTCTTTTATTAAGATAAATTTTATGAATAAGACACTTTTTCTTGAGAAAATCATATCTATCAGTTACTTCACTGTAAAAATGAAGGCCTTGAACTTCACTTCTAAATTAACTTCTCTTCCTGCAAGACTACTTCTTTACATTATAACATTTCCTTTACTGTGTTTACAATGTAAAATGCAACCAATAAAAAACATTAAAATTTCAAATAATTCAGACTTAGAAAAACTTTATGAATATTAGAAAAAATAGCTAGTTTTTAAAAAAGTAAATTATAACACATATGAATATGTCATAACTGCATTTAAGAAAAAATGATATAGCACAACCAGAGTGGCTCTGTTGGTTGAATGCCATCCTGTGCACCAAAGGGTTACTGGTTCAATTTCCAATCCAGGTGCATACTTGGGTTGGGGATTTGGTTCTAGGTCAAGGAGGATGCAAAGGGTGGATGATCTCCCTCACTCTCTTTCTCTCTCTCTTTTTCTCTCCCTCCCTTCCTCTCTCTGAGTATGTCCTCAAGTGATGATAAAATAAAGGAAAAATTGCAATATAATTGACAAATTAAAAGAACTACATTGATTTTTTTTAAAGAGAAAAGATATAGAAAAATGGAAACATTATTTCAAATAGAAACTATCAGTTACCTACTTGGCAATGACTACAGGGATTTCTTACTCTTAACTTTACATGAACACACACACACACACGCACACACACACAAATACTTAGGCAGATATGAATAACAACATTGACACAGAGATACAAATCATAGAGTACAAACTTAATGTGCTTAAATTGGCTATCTCATAATTAATAAAAAATACCTTACTACTGGTTTCAAAATAATTTTTATTTTTCACCTAAAATATGTTGAGATCTATCTATTCTAGTAATACATTATATCTGGAATGGCATTTTGGAATCGTGGGAAGGACATGTTATTATAATCATACTAGAGGTCCAGTTCATGAAAATCTGTCCTATGATCCAGTCCAAATTACATGGATTGTATACATGGATGTCCAACTAACTGCTTAGGCCCGTGGGGAGCTGGTTTCTAGCTGAGCAGTGCTCCCCCTACGGAAGCACACTGACCACCAGGGGAAAGCTCCTGCATTGAGCATCTGCCCTCTGGTGGTCAGTGTGTGTCATAGCGACTGGTCATTCCTGGTTGTTCTATTGTTAGGGTCAATTTGCATATTACCCTTTTATTATATAGGATGATGCCTCTTGAGGTCCATTGCCACCATCTATTGCCTCCCAGATTTGGAAAGTGATTTTATAAATATAAATTTCTGTTTTCTAGTTTATAAAATGGAACACTATTCTTATTTCACTCTAAGCAATGCTATTCCATTTGTAATGACAAAATCAAACTAATTGTAGTATAACAGGAAATGCAAGTTAAGTGGAGATAGGTATGAAGTGAGGAGAATGTATTAGGAGTTCTTTTAAGTGTGTATGTATTTATAATGTGCATACACTATTAGCTCATTAGTTAAAGAAGACCGAAATGTTGAGTTCTGGAGGAATAATTTGCTGCTTTTATTATGAATGAATATGTTATTGACTCTCTGAACAAAGAGAATAAAGTAGGAGTTGCTAATTTATGCTTAAACAAAAGAAATGAATAGGTCCATTTGAAAACACTGTATGTTAAAATGTCATGCATGACTTTTCAGTGGTTCCTCCTCCTGCTTTTCTTTCATTCTGTTTAACAGTAAGGGAACCCAAGGCAACTTGGTCATCAGCTTGCTGCCTTTTCTTTTCTCATAGTGTTGCTAGACCTGCAGCAACTGCTCTGGCTGTGTGCTTGATGATTCTGATCTTCTGCACACCACCTTTATGGGTGGACAGGTAAGGGGCCTCTCTTTTGTTCTCTCTCTCTTTCTCTTTCTCTCCCTCTCCCAATGGAGGGTTACAGTTATCTTTTGCATGAACCTGTTTGGGAAGGAGTTTAGGAAAGAACTCTGTCCTATGATCCAGTCCAAATTACATGGATTGTATACAGCTGGTTTTCAAAAACACACTCAGATAGTGATAAAATGCTGCTACTATTTCCTTGGCAACACACCCATCCTTTGGGAGCTTCATGGGTTGGAGTTGCTCTAGTTTAATGAAGATCCCATAATCCTTTTTATCCTTGACCTTATTGCCATGCCATATGAGCATAACTTCACACTGGTTCCTAGTTACCTTTCAGGTTTTGTTTTTGTTTGTTTTACTATCTTTAGTTTTATTTTTAACCTTTCCTCATACCTTATTTCTGAATTCTCAAATGTACACCACTTATTTCAGGAAGGATCTTGTGGGTCCCCCAAATACTTCAGTTTCCAATGTTACTTGGTTTTTAGTTTACCAACAAGACACTTAACAATTCTTCTCAGCCAGAACTGTAGGCTAAGGCAATTATACATTTTAATTTTTCTTTAACAGTCCCAGTTATACCTGTTGTTTGGGAATAACTATTATAGCTTCTTTTTCACTTAGGATATTATAAAAAGTCTATGATCTCCTAGGATGTTATAAAAAGTCTATGATTTCCTAGCTACAGAAGAAAATGAAGATAATTAGCCAAATTCATATTGTCTTATGAACGACTAGAAATGTCATAACTCTCCTTCACACCAAGAAATCTCCGGAAATTGTTCTAATTGCGAGGCAAAAAGGATTGTATGTTATACTTCAATTAAACATTAAACAGAATTTCTGTTGGAAATTTGAGTACCAAAATAAAAGCATATCAAAATGTGGGAGAATATATTTTATGTTATGTTTGATGTGCAGGGATAATAAAGTGGATATGTAGTCAATCTCAGACATGTTCCTTGCCCATAAAAATACTCTTAGAACTTTAGATAATCATAAACACATCTTACCTGGGGGTCTTATCTTATTTGAAATCTCCACTTATCGTGTTTGATATTTTATTACCTTTGGATGAGATGTCCAAAGGCATATATAATGAATCACACTCATTAGAAAGACTTGCATACTGATTTCTGGAAAACCTTTCACAAGGTTTAGAACATGTTCCTTCAGCAATAGTTCTGAACACCTACTGTATTAGACAAGTTGTTTGCTATTCATCTTGAGTTTAAGCAAAGCATTTTCCGTCTTTCCAGACAAGAATGAGTTCTCAGTATAAAAGCAGAAGTTCTGTGGATATCAAAGAATAATGTTCTATCTAGGTGAATAGCTATACTTCATAAGTAGTACAGTGACAAAGGCATAAATGACACTAAAAGTGGAAATATTTTCTACTAGTAAAGGAAGGTATGTTATCTAATATTCATAAAATGTTTATTTTCTCATCTAGAATTCATCTAGAATCTAAACAGTGTGAAATAGCACGTACATGAGCAACTTTTGTCCTCTATTTTTATGAAAAAAGGATAGAGGACATTAAAAATTTAATGTTAGATAACTCATAAGGCCTATTTTATTATTTCTGCAGAAATTATCTGTTTTCTTATACTTCTCTACTTGAACTGTAAAATAAGAAGTGACATTCAAGAGGATAATATTATAACACTGAAATATTTTAAGTTTAAAATATTACTCAGAACCCAAAAGGTCTAAGTTAATACACAAGTTATGATTTAATTGAAATAGTTTCTGGCACATAGAAGTAATTCCACACGTATAATGAAAAATAAATATGTGTGGAATTACTTCTTTGTTCAAGAAATGTATAATTTAAATAAAAGGGTTTGGGGAAATATTCCTTTTTTATTTTTAGCAGTAGAATCAGTTTCTCGCTCTGCTGCAAAAACAGTTTGGATTATTTTTTAACATTACATATATATATATATTATCTTTATTGTTCAGTTTATTAATTACATTGTTCCCCCTTTCCTTCCCCCTATAGCTCCCCTCCACCCGGCACCCATCCCACCCTCTACCCTCACCTTCCCCCCACTGTATTCTCCCATAGTTGCATGATTTTTGTCCAGTCTCTTGCTGCACTTCCCACACCCCTTTTCTCCCCAAGAATTGTCAGTCCATTCCCTCTCTATGTCCATGATTCTGTTATATTCACCAGTTTATCCTGTTCATCAAATTATTAATTCACTTGATTTTTAGATTCATTTGTTGATAGATGTCTATTTGTTGTTCATAACTTATATTTTTACCTTTTTCTTCAAGAATATCTCAGCATTTCATATAATATTGGTGATGAACTCCTTTAGCTTTTTCTTGTCTGCGAAGCACTTTATCTGGCCTTCAATTCTGAATGATAGCTTTGCTGGATAGAGTAATCTTGGTTGTAGATTCTTGCTATTCATCACTTTGAATATTTCTTGCCACTCCCATCTGGCCTGCATCGTTTCTGTTGAGAAATCCGCTGACAATCGTATGGGTGCTCCCTTACAGGTAACTAACTGTTTTTCTCTTGCTGTTTTTAATATTCTATCTTTGTCTTTTGCTCTTGATATTTTAATTATGATGTGTCTTGGTGTGGTCCTCTTTAGATTCCTATATTTTGGGGTTCTGTGTACTTCTTGGGCTTTTAAGTCAGTTTCTTTCACCAGGTGGGGGAAGTTTTCAGTCACTATTTCTTCAAGTAGGTTTTCATTAACTTGCTCTCTCTCTTTTTCTGGAACCCCAATAATTTGGATGTTGGCATGCTTGAGTTGTCCCAGAGGCGCCAAATAGTCTTCAGTTATTTGGATTCTTTTTGTTTCTTGCTTTTCCAGCTGAGTGGATTTTGCTTCCTTGTATTTCAAATCTTTGACTTGGTTCTTGCGGTCATTTGGACTGCTTTTAGGTCTTTGTATAATGTTTTTTTATTTCAGTCAGTGTATTCTTAATTTCTAGTTAGTCCTTTTTTCATATTCTTGTAGGTTTTGTTCATTTCCTCATAGGTCTTGTTCATTTCCTTGTAGTTCTCATTAAGTTCATCAGCCTTTTCTAGGAGCCTCTTGAAAAACCTTATTACTGTGGTTTTGAACTCTATGTCTAGTCCTCTTTTTTCCTCCATTTCTTTCACACCTGATTTCTTTCCATTTCTCTGCATTATGGCTGCTTTCCTGAGTTGGTCCATTAGTGTGGTAGATGTCCTCTAAGGGACAGTGGCTCAGCCTACCCAGTTACCTGAGGTGGATACTCTTACTGCAATCCTTTATGGGTTGTACAGTATTGTTGAAGTTAAGTCCAGTTTATTGTTGTTAGCACTAGGAGCGTTTGACCTCCAGGCCAATTGGCTGTGAAGGAAAGCTGTGTTCAGGTTGGATGGGCGGAGTCTCCCAGCTGATCAGGCAGTGTCAGCTCCGCCCTATGTGGCTCATGGGTCTCTGTGCCGGGTGGCAATGACCACACGCACTTCCGAGCAAAAGCAGCCTCTGGTCTCCACCTGTTGCCAGACAACTCTGCCTCTCCCCAAATGAGTCTGCACACCCAAAGTCTCACCCAGGTTGTAAAAAAAAAGGCATTCTGGTGGTCTCCCAAATGAGGGAGCAAGTCACCAGTCCTCTCTGTGCAGTCGCACAGCTCTGTCCCCAAGTTTACGTGCAAACTGCCATTCCAAAGTTTGCACTCTCCTCAAACTCGCAGACCTCTGCCGTGCTGGGCTTTAGCGTGCCTTCCCTTGACCTCGGACCTCTCCAGGAAATGGGGAGTCAGTGGAGTGGGACGCCTCCACACTCCTCGTTGGAGAAAACCAGCCGGGTCTGCCGCTGCCCACCCTTTGCTGCTCGCGCATGCAAGGCTCCAAACCTCTCTGCGGGTGTATCTTCAAGGCTGCGCTCCGCTGCTCCTCTGAGTCACAATGTCCTATCTTTACTTTTATCTGTGGAATTTTCACTCAGCCAGCTTTCCAGTGATTCTGGATGATGTTTGTTTTGTTGTTAGGTTGTAGTTTTGGTATTGTTGTGTGGGGCAGCAAAATAGGTGTTTATCTATGCCACCATCTTCTTAACATTATATTTTTATTACAATAATTTAAAAACATTTTTAAAATATCAAGACTATGTTTTTTATTGTTGTCAGTATTACTGATGTCCCTCATTTTCTCCTCCTTTACCCCTTCTTCACCCAGTTCTTGTCCAGACCAGGCCTTTACCAGACTATTATCTGCATCTATGGGCTATGTGTGTATGCCTGTAAGTTCTTTGGTTAATTTCTTCCTGTCTCCCTCCCTCCCACCCACGTCCTCTGAGATGTTAGTCTGTTTTATGCTTCCATGCCTGAACCAAAGCAGGTCTGAAAATGTAGACTCTTGGGTAGGAATTCAAAGTAAACCTTACTGAGAGTAAAGGCAAATATCAAGAGGTAGGAAACTTTGTTGACTATGTCCTTTTGGCAATGCTATCTAATAAAAATATGATGCAAGTAATGTATACCACATGTGTATTTCAAATTTATAGTAACCAGCCACATTAAAGAAAAGTAAACAGGTGATACTGACTTGGGAGGAAGTCTGCAATAATGTCAACATTAAACATTTTTAATAAAAACTTTAACAAAATCAATAATATAATATATTTAACCCAATATGTCTAAAACATTATCATTTTAATCTGTGATCAATATTGAGATATTGATATATTATCGAGATATTATTCTACATATTATTGAGATATCTAACAACTGAGATATTATTTTATATTTTTTACTATTTTATATTCTTTTTTTTTAAATAATAAATCTTCAAAATCTATTATTTATTTTACACTATTAGCACCTCTCAATTTGAACATTAAATTTTCAATGGTTTAAGTGAACTAGAACTGAACTAGAACTACTAGTATGTTCACTGGAAAAAAAATACACCATTTGTTTCTAAATGCAAATTCAAACAAATTAAATTTAATATTTAAATCTTGAGTTGCAGTAGCCACACTGGGAGTGCCAAATAATGGCATGGGGCAAATGGCTACAGCAGGTCTATTGGCTTAAGTATCCTGGCTTTACTTAAATTTCCCACAAAATTTTTACTAAGAAATCTCTGTTTGGGGAAGATTTTTTTTAGTTTTTTTCCCCCAAGCCTTAAGTATATACATGTGTACACTATTAC
Organism: Antrozous pallidus; assembly: GCA_027563665.1. Lineage (NCBI taxonomy): Eukaryota > Metazoa > Chordata > Mammalia > Chiroptera > Vespertilionidae > Antrozous > Antrozous pallidus. The sequence continues at coordinate 95,485,654 of CM050511.1, read as the reverse complement.
ACTATTATTGTTTAATGGAGGAGAAAAGGGTAGTAAGAATCACTAAATCTACATAAATTTGAGTATAATCCATCGGCGTATTGCCAAGCTACTCCTTATGAAGCAGCTTCAATTATGATGTAAGAACTTATGCCAGATCATTTAAGACCCATTTCAAAACAGATTATTTCAACTATTTTCCAATAAAAAATAATTGAAATTTCTACCTGGGAGTTGTGTGATACACCTGGAGCATGTAGGGAAGCTGAGCATGGATTAGCACCATGGGGACTTGGATGTCCCATGAGCATCATGAGTACATGAGACACATGACAGTCAGAAGCATGACACACAAAGCAGATACGTGCATGTAAGAAGAGCAAAGAGAAACTGCACATGTATACTTCAACTTCCTGGGAATGTCAGTCCAAGGCTTATTGTGTACTTTGGCTATTTTCGTGGCTGATGAAGTCAATGCAATGGTTTGTAATGAGATAGATAAAATTCTGTCTGCAGCGCAAGCATCTATTCAATACATGTCCAGACCAGACAGATGAGGTGCAAAGCCAAGATGTGCCAGGTCACCAGCTTCCACGGGGCCTGATGGATGTTGCCATGTGAACAGCATCCTGTCAGAACGCACTTGGCTGAGGACAGTGATTGTTCCTGTGAATAAGACACAAAGCTTAGAGATACATTTTGGAGCTTACCCGGAATAAGAGTACTGAAGAGAACTTGCACCACTAAACGTTTTGTTAATGGGTGCCAATGTGGACTTGATTAATGTGAGGGTGTTTCTGTGCACACCGGCAGCAGATGGCCTGTGCTTTTCAGCTGCTCTTATGATTTAGCTACAAGTATTTTAAATCCCAACTGTCAGCCCATAAGCACTGACCGTGAATGTTAAGATCCAAAAGCAGCATTGCCAGTGGCAAGAACACACTTGTAGGGGCATCCTGTTGTAGGAAATATGACTCAGTTGACCTTTTGGCTCTGCGTTACTTAAAGATGCCAGAAGAAATCGCAAGAACGGTGACTTTATCCATTTCATGGTACTGCTGCAGCCATGTATAGTCCTTCTGAGACAAGGACTTTTGCAAAATGAATCAATAGAACACTTAGGTACAGTCACTGAAGTAATGCTAATTATAATCTTTTATATATGCAGGCTTTGTCAGTCATGAAATGTTTTTATGTCCAGCATTTCATTTTTTGTTGTTTTATTAATCCTCACCTGAATATATGTTTCCATTGATTTGTAGAGAGAACAGAAGGAAGAGGGAATTCGAGGGGGAAAGAAAGAGAGAGAAGGAGAGAGAAAGAGAAACATCCATGTGAGAGAGACACATTGAGTAGTTGCCTCCCACATGTGCTCTGACCAGGCTGGGGATAGGACCTGAAACCCAGGTACACACCCTAGATCAGAAATTAGACCTGTGACCCTTTGGTATGCAGGCCGACACTCTAGCCAGTGAGTGAAGTGGGCCAGAGCAATTATCTCATTTTATTACTAGAATATCCCTGAGAAGGAAGCAGGGCAAAGGTATTATTGTTTCTCTTTAATAATTGAAGAAACTGAGGCTCAGAGTGGTGTAAAATAATGCTTGATGCTTGTGCATGTGTAATTTGATAAGGTTGAAATGACATCTTGAGTAAATGAATAGGGAAAATCAAACAAAAAATTGGAGTCAAGAGAATTTCTTCATGTAGATGTCTGGTATTTATGTCCTTTAGTTGGAGGCTTCTAACTTCGTAATATATTACTATGAAAAGTAGCTTAAAAGAGACTCCTCGAATGAATAAGAGAAAACCTCTTCAAAAAAAGTGGATCATGTAATTGGAGGCAAGGTTGCCATCAATATCACACTCTTCTTGTTGCTTAGTAATAGAATCCTGGATTTTAAGCTGGCTTATGGCCATCTTGCAAAAGATAGTATTTCTCACCTTTCATTGCAATAAGTTTTCTGACAAAAAGTGGTGTTAGCAATTCTCAAACATGTCCTTCATGTTAGTTAATAGCAGCCTTTCTCTACATTCAGACACTGAATACATTAATATAGAGAATTAGGAACTTGCCCAATAATTGGAATAACAAGGGAAGCAAAAGTCAGGGAAATGACTAATGATTTTCTCAGCTTGATGTAGCAAAGAGTTTGCAGGAGATATACGGAATTATAGGACTTTCTGGGAAGCTCGCACCAATCATCTCTTCCTGCACCAGCAGCCTGAGTTGTTCCCACAGCTCACAGGGGAGCAAGCAGCTGTGAGTCATACAGCTGACCATATATCAGAATATAATTGCGTTTAGCCGAACCGGTTTGGCTCAGTGGATAGAGCGTTGGCCTGCGGACTGAAAGGTCCCAGGTTCGATTCCGTTCAAGGGCATGTACCTTGGCTGTGGGCACATCCCCAGTTGGAAGTGTGCAAGAGGCAACTGATCGATGTTTCTCTCCCATTGATGTTTCTGACTTTCTATCCCTCTCCCTTCCTCTCTGTGAAAAATCAATAAAATATATTTTTTAAAAAAGAATGTAATTGCATTTAGAAATGATGTTACTTCCCCTTTTCAGCCTCCAAATCTCAAGTGAGTGCCTCTCATTGGAAAAATTTAACCTGGACCATTGGAAAAAGGATTTAGGGAAATTCAATGCCTGACCTTTCTTAAGTGAAAACTTAGAATGAGGTTATTTTCATACTGAACTTGTCAACAAATAGTCAATACAGTCTACCCCTCTGTTCAACTCAGCATTCATAAATGGCATTTAACTCATATTTAACTTCTAAATAAAGACCATGACAACACCACACTCTGCCTACCATGGTGTGATCCGTCTTTCATAAATCGGCCTATACAAGTCCTATATGGCCTCTATCAGCTGGAGGTTGTAATCTTTGTTTTTTGTTTGTTTGTTTGTTTGTTTGTTTGTTTTTGGTTCATTCACTTTCCCTTTCATGATGCTATAACTTAAGTATTGAACTAAAATGTTAACAATTACTAATGCACCTAATATTAAATAGTTTTTATGAATATTTGATTTTAAAAATTAGACTTTGCACTACATATTATACAAATGAGCATTTCCTACTTTTTAAAAATCCTCACCTGGAACTGTGCCTTCATTATTATTATTATTATTATTATTATTATTATTATTATTATTATTATTTAGAGAAAGATGAAAGGGAGAAAGAAAAACATCAATCAGTTGCTTTCTCTATGTGCCCCAACGGACTGGGGATTGAACCCGCAATCCAGGCATATGTCTTGACCAGAAATTGAACCCACAACCCTTTGGATGGTGCAAGGGACAATGCTCTAACCAATGAAGCCACACTGGCCAGGGCCATTTCCTATTTCTTTGGCCATCATATTCCTAGATATAACTACCGGAATCCAAAACAATTGGCTAGTTCACTTATGTCAATCAAAATCTTTTCAATTTAGAGAAAAGTCAGCCAAATTGATAGTCTAAACCTGAGCAAATGTTTGAATGGATAAACTATTTCTGTAAAAGCAATAAGTCCAGTATGGATGCAGCCTATATTTTTGTGGATACAGTGGAGACCGCACTTCTGTCAATTCTTGCTTGTCACTAACAGTGATGATTTATATTTGAAGTATGCTATACACAGGAGATCATTATCTCAATTTTATGTTGGGTGACATTCTTGCCATCTATTTCATTTCCAATTTCTTAGAGAAACTAATGTTTGAGCTCTTTTTTAGATGCACCACATATTTTAAAATCATCTTTAGCCCTCAGGAAATGTAACAGCCACAAGGACAGTATATTACTAACTATAAAATGCTGTGCTTGCAGAATGCACATTGATTTAAACTTATTTTCCTTATGTGACTCATTTTCATGCTCCATACTAGAAAGCTGTGATTTGATCATCTATGGCCGTAGAAAATACTCTTCAATAATTATTTTTGTGAGTACATATTTTTCAGGTTGGTCCTTCTGTTTTTAACAAAAGACCACCCATTACACAGAAGATAAGTTTGTCCCTATGATGATCACTGATGACAACACTGCAAATCAGGATATGCTTATTCCTCTTTTATCATGGTTGAGGCAGATTATATTCAGAAGGAAGGCGTCAATGTAAAAATCAAAGGCATATATTTGACCTATCTGGGTGATTCAGTCAATATCAACAATTCCTTAATATCTACAGAATAAAAGTGAAAATTCCAGTCACACTTTTTAAATTTTTACACTGAGCTTCTCCTTATAATTGTCAGACTTTCACCCATAGGAGTAGGATTTATAAAAGTATCATTTTGTCTTTTTGTCTAAATCCTAGTTTAAATTATATCTTAAATAGATAATGATATATATTCTAATGATACATAGCATTAAGTTTATCTCAAAATATTACATTATAATTTTATAATATATAGCATGAAGGGTTCTCATTGACTGACATATAAAATATGTTCTTTAATTTATTTTACTATTTTATCCCCTACAACAATATTAGTTGCTATGGGAGACTGAAAAATCTATCTATCCTATCTAATAAAAGAGTAATATGCAAATTGACTATACCTCCAATCAAGCCATGACCACCAGCCAATCAGGAGCAAATAAACCCAAACCAGGCTCTAACTCTCACCCCTTCTGAGGGAGGTCTCCTACCCTCACAGCTGCTTCGCCTCCCATGCCCAGCTCAGATAGGGGCTCAGGTTATAGACAGAGACTTGGCTAGCAACAGCTGCCATATATCTAAATTCAGTCTAGCACCAGGGAGGCTCAGGGCTTACTCAAAAATGCAAATAATCCTTCCCACTAATATTTACAGGGTAAACTAAGATTATTGTTTGAGTATTAAATTTGACAGTAAAATAGTAATCAAGTTTTCAGATCAATTTAAATTGGTCAATTGAAATAAGGGAATACTCAAGAAAATTTAAGTGCACTGAAATATTAACTATAATTCTATGAGTACTTCATCTCATTGTAAAGTTACCTAACATGGAAAGAGCCTAAAGCAGTCATATTTTTGTGCAAATATTAAAATTTAAAGTTACCAAGACTGCAATATAAAATTTCCAAAAGCCTCCATTAATCAAAAAGGGGGGTGGAGAACAGTGAGATAATATGTAAGAAAAAATATCCTGTAAGTAAATTAAATCTAGAAAATTCTTACTTCAGAAAATTAATTTCCATTTGTAATGCTAACAGAAGGACACCCATGAAAAACACACATGGTGTTAAGCCAAAGGAAAATCATTTAGGCAAAAATAAAAAGAATCCCAAGTCTAATTTACAGAAAAGATTCCTTTATTAACTTTTGGTCTAGAATATATTTGTATATTTTTAGAAGACAACTCTAAGACCATATAGATTCCTGCAACAGAGAGAAACTGAGAGGTCTGTTCCAACCACGAGGATGGTCCAGAGTGAAAGACGCTGACCACACCTTTCCATGCTAACAGTCAGCGGCTGTGTGTCACTGTGGCGGCCCAAGACCAAACCAGAGAGGATGGGATCTGCATTGCCACCATTTGTCCACCATCCAGATATCATTGCTGACATGTACACATAAGGAACTATTTGACATTGAAACTGGGACTCAAAACTGTTGGACATTGAAACTGAGACTTAAACATTTTTTATTCTTATTTATTTATTTCTAGTATGCAGATGCAAAATTTTTTAAGAAAAGAAACTGGGGAAAAATAGACACAGAGGCAAAGAAACATTGAACAGATTGTAAAACTACAGTGGGAAGGCAAGGGAAGGTTGGGGGAGGGAGCTATAAGAGATCAACCAAAGGACTTGTATGCATGCATATAAGCATAACCAATGGATACAACACTGGGGGGGTGGTGGTGGCAGGTGAGGGTATGTGCTGGGGGATAGAGGAGGCTGGGGAAGGCCCATGGGGGTGAGGTAAAGGAAACATATATACTACTATTTGTAATACTTTACAAAAAGGAGTAATATGCAAATTGAGCATACCTCCTATCAAGCCACACCCACAAGCCATACCCACCAACCAATCAGGACAAATAAACCCCAACCAAGATGACTGCAGCCACTGAGAGCAGGAGGGTGGCTTAGATTTCCCCAGCAATGGAGAAAGCCAAGCTTCTGCCTGCCCTTGCCAGCCTAGGCCTCCACTCAATTCTATAAAGTTTCAATTATAGAAGAAACATAAATCCAACATAAATGGCAACAGTCATGGAGCTTAAGAGAGTAGAGGCTAGGGTTGCCCAGGTGATGGAGGAAGCCAAGATTCTGCAGCCCTAGCACCTAGGCCTCCACTCTAGGCTACAAAGTTTCAGTTATAGAATTTAAATAAACCCAAACAGAAATGGCTGTCTCCATGGAATGAGCAGAAAGAAGGCTTGGCTCCGCTCCAGGCTACAAAGTTTCAATTGTAGAACATAAATTAATCCCAGATCCCAGGGCCTCCACTTGGGTCACTGGGGGTCGTGGCCAGCCTACACACCACCATAGGCCCCTTGCCCAGGCTGCCCCATGCCCAAGGGAATCTCCATCCTGATCCGGGACACACTTCAGGGCAAACCAGCTGGCCCCCATCCATGCACCAGGCCTCTGTCCTATCTAATAAAGGAGTAATAAGCAGATTGACCATCAATCTAACACTGCCCCCATGAGGTCAAAGATCCTGCTCCCATGTGGACACAAGATGGCCACCACAAGATGGCCAGCAGGGGAGGGCCATTGGGAGGTTCCAAGCCTGCAAGGGAGGGCAGTAGGGGGCAATCAAGCCTGCAGGGGAGGGTAGTTAGGTGTGACCAGGCCTGCAAAAGAGGGAAGTGGGGGCAAACAGGCTGGCAGGGGACTAGTTAGACATCAATTAGGCTGGCAGAGTAGTGGTTAGCAGGTGATCAGGCTGGCAGGCAGAAGCGGTTAAGGGCAAACAGGGAGGCAGGCAGGTGAGTAGTTTGGAACCAGTAGTCCTGGATTGTAAGAAGGATGTCTGACTGCCCGTTTAGGCATGATCCTACCGGAACTGGGTCTAAACAGGCAGTTGGACATCCCTTTAGGGGTCCCAGATTGGAGAGGGTGCAGGATAGGGCTGAGGGACACCCCTGGCCCCCATGCATGAATTTTGTGCACCAGCCTCTATTCCTATCTAATAAAAGAGTAATATGTAAATTGACCATATCTTTGCTATACCCATTAAGCCCCGCTCACCAGCCATACCCACTAGGAAATCAGGAGTGATATGCAAATTAATACCCAACCAAGATGGCTGCTGCCCATGGCATGAGGATCGCTGGGTTCCCAAGGCCAGAAAAAGCCTCCCCAAGAGGCTTTTTCAGCCCTTGGGCAGGTAGGCTGGGGCTGGCTCAAAGCCAGCCAGCAATCAGCTGGCTCGCAGGGCATTCTCTTTCTTGGGTCCCAGTGTTCTGCCAGATTGCAAGGCGATTGCTGACTGGCGTCTCCTGTCGGAGGTCCCTTGCCCAAGAACGAACGCCTCAGCTAGAGGCTTTCAGCTTTGGGCAGGCCAGGGGTGTGCCATCAGTAGGACATCCACTGAGGGCTTCCAATATGAGAGGGGCAGGTTGGGCTGAGGGACCATCCACCCCCAGTGCACGAATTTTATGCACTGGGTCCCTAGTATATATATAAAAGCCTAGGCAACCTTTATGATGGAATGACTGGATCTACTGGTCAACCAGTCATCCTCCCTGGCTCCTCCCGAAGGGTCCCAGATTGCGGGAGGGTGCAAGCCAGGCTGAGGGACCCCACGCCCCCATGCATAAATCTATACACTGCACCTCTTGTTACATATATAATTATATATATGGCATAATTTAAACTCTTTTGTAGCCTCTAATATGATACCAGAGATTGGAGTTTAAAGATAATTATTAAATTGCCAAATTTGATATTTTAAGAAAATGAAGCAAACCCCAAATACATGGTATAATTTTATTTCACCCATCAGTCTCTGTCAAGATGTTTTTGTAGTTACCTTAGGAAAGGATCATTTGAATACCCAGCCTCTGCATATGTTTTCTCTTTTGGTTCTTTCATTTGACTGACTTTTTCCCCAACACTATTCTTGCAAGTGTTCCATAACCAGCTTGTTAAGTTCCTTTGTGTTTCTTAGAAAGAATTATTTTTTTCCTCTGGAAAGTTAAATGTGTAGGGCTTTTCCAAAACAAGGTCTCATTTTCTGGTCTACAAAGTCTGAATTGGCTGAGATATTTTTTTTCAGTAAAGTTATCTTTTTGAATTCCATAAAAAAGCACCAACACATAATTTTTAAAAATATGGACCTCACAATTTTTTTGCTTCCTATAAATTTTGATCCAAATGTTCCTGGGTTGAAATATATTCCTTTGAGATGAGTAACAGATCCATTGTTCTTTGAAAGAAATTCTCTTGACTGTTTTCACTAGGAAAATGAAATATTCCAAATGACTGTGACAGACTGACTGTCTTTGTCTTTCTCTTTTCTAGAAATTCTTTGGACTGCAATAGCATTAATAGGAAGATCCAAGACTGTAACATCTATACTGTATGGTATAATATTTATATTGTTCTTTAGAGGAACTATTAACAAAGAACCACAGGTATCTATTTTGGCTAGAGAAGAAGATCACTTACACAATTCAACTGAGGATGATAGATAATTTAAGCAGACTTGATAAATGTGGACATATTACATGTGAGCTTATATGGATGTGCAGGATAGAAAAAAAGATGAATTGGAAAAGGAGATATGTAAAGAATAGGGTACAATAAGATATATAGACACTGACCTTTCAATTGGAAAGCAGGTAGAAATTTTTCTTGCTAGATCATTTTTGTTTTGCTGATTATTTTGTAAATGTTCAATATGAAAGATTCACCTAACAGTTGTTAGTCTATTTGGGACATCCAATAGCTATTTTGTTAAAACTAGAGTGAAATTAGCTGTGTATTTCTAAATGAAAGTTCTGCACATTAATTCTAATTGTGATAGGAATAGTAATATTGGCCTTAGAGACTTTCTGAAATGAGAACAACGTTCATAATTAACCTAGAGAATGTACAAAGTGGAAAATCATCAGGTAACTTCATGAGACTATGTTGCATTGTAATTTCATTTTCATTAGTGATAAAATTCTTATGGAATACTGAGAAACCCTGAAGTGTAATGAGTTAGTCAGATAAACACAAGTTGCTGAACCAGGTTTACAACTTCCAGTTATTTAATGACTTATACTTTTCCTTTAATTCGTGAACTAAAATTTAAAGATAGGATTTTTGTTTATTTACTTGTATTCTCTACTGTTGACATATTATTTATAAGCATCAAAATATAAATAATATGTAGCTTTATCATATATTCCTAGATCCAAGCACCATGGTCATCTGTCAGCTGGGAAGAGAAGAGTTAATATTTATTGGACACCTCCCACATGCCAAGAGGTTTACAGGTGTTCTCTCATTCTCCCAGCGGACCAGTAAGATTATCATTGTTATTACCTATATTTTACAAGTTGAGAAGACTGAAATACAAAGAAATTAAGTAGAGTGAGATGTATAACTGTGTTTGTTTGTTTTCTTAGGACCTTTGTTTTTGAGGGCTGCACCTCACCCCTTCTTGTACCACATGGTATTGTTAAATACTTGGCCCTTCTTCCTTCACCTCAACAAGAAGCAAACTTGTTTCTAAAATATATTTTTATGGATTTCAGAGAGGAATGGAGAGGGAGAAAGATACAGAAACATCAACAATGAAAGAGAATCACTGATTGGCTGCCTCCTGCATGCCCCCCGCTGGGAACCCAGCCACAACCCGATCATATATCCTCAACCGGATTGGAACCGGGGACTTTTCAGCCCACAGGCTGATGCTCTATTCACTGGGCCAAACCAGCTAGGACAAAAAACAATCTTAAGATCTGTGTAATCACTGGGTCAAATGGGAGTTCTATTTTTAATTTTTTGAGGAAACTCCATACTGTTTTCTATACTGCATTCCCACAGCAGTATACGAGGGTTCCTTTTTCTCCACATACTCACCAGCACTTGTCGTTTGTTGATTTGTTGAGGATGACTATTCTGACATGTGTGAGGTGGCACTTCATCATCATTTTGATTTGAATCTCAGAATTTAGAAACACCAATCGGAAAGAATATATGCACCCACCCCTATGTTCATAGCAGCACACTTTACAATAGATGAGATTGGGAGATTAGCCTAAGTGCCCATCAGCAGATGAGTGGACTAAAAAACTGTGGAACATCTACACAATGAAATACTATGCCTCTATAAACAAGAAGAAATTCTTACCATTTGCAACAGCATGGATGGAACTAGAGAGCATTATGCTAAGTGAAACAAGCCAGTCAGAGAATAATAATTATCAGTGACCCCACTCATTTGCAGAATATAATGAACAACTTAAACTGATGAACAAAAATAGATCCAAAGACAAAGAAGTATCGAACTGACTGTCAAGTCTCAGAGGGAAGGCAGGGGAGGGTGAGCGAAGAGGGAACAGGTCATTGTCTTTGAGGGACATTATTTTATTGTTTGACATATATGCTGTGTGCAGCATTCCAGAAAGTAATGATTGTCCTAAATAATGAACTGGCAGATCAACCAATGAACTTGCATGCATGTAAGCATAACCAATAGATACAGACAATAGGGAGGTGAAGGCTTGGGTTGGGGGGAAAGGGAAAAGGGGAACATATGTAATATTTTCAACAATAAAAATTTAAAACATTTGTGTAACATAAAAACAATAATTAATCTACCTGTGGGCTCATGATTGTAGCAAGGCCAATAAATATTCTTTGTTAAGGATTGACATAAATGCTGGAGAAGAAGAGTCTTCTCTTTCTGTTATCCTGAATCTTACAAACTACATAATTCTGGCACTCTTTGGGCTTCGGTCTTTGCTCACATATAAAAATATCTTCCAGAAAAATAAAGCTAATGGATAGCATGGTAGAACATGATTCTGGGTCAATAATTTGAAATTTAAAAACTTGGCCATAAAACCTAGTAGAGAGAAGTCAGGTACACATGTAAGTGCAAGAAATAATGTTCTAAAAAATTTTTTTAGAGAAAGCATGCATATTCTCATCACTAAAATGTGCTTTGCTTCTCAAATTTTACAAGGTCTAGTCCCTTAAACAATTTAAGACGTAACTGCAATACCTACTGACACCACAAAAAATGATTTATTTAGTAAAAGGAAAGTGAATCCACAAAAGATGTTGAGCAGAGGGGCAATCAAATTTAGTGTACAATTTAAAACTTAAGAAGGGAATTTTCTTGTATAGTTATGAGTAGTTTCAAGGGCTCAGGAGCACATTATTAATTCTTACTGTGTTTACTGAGTTTGCCTCATTTGAATTTTGAATGTATTTTATCTAAATTTTCCAAAAGTAAAGTACAGAAATGACCCTTTGGGAAAATCTGTAGTGCCCTTGAAATACTGTAGCCTTGTTTCCTGGGGCTTGGCTGTTTCCTGTGATTCTCAATCATGTTTGAGTCTTTGAGGGGCATTATTTTATTGTTTGACATATGCTGTGTGCAGCAGTCCTGAAAGTAGTGACTGTCCTAATGGTTTAAAAGTGCTCATCTCATCTAAAGAGAGTTGTTTTTCTTTCTGCAAATAGTTCACTCAGCCAATACCTGATGACCCTGAATGTCCCTTTGCTGAAGGAGGGTAATAACAAGACTGTTTTGGGCCTATTGTGAAGGGGAGACAGTGTTCCCAGAAGGTTCTGGGAAATAGCTTAATAGCTGATGACAGCTCATACTGATATTAGCAATTTATTGAGTATCTTCTCAGTACCAGGAAATAAGATAGGAATGTATTATTGTTAATCTTCACAACCACTTTTCAAGCTTTAAACTACAAGTACCTGAAGGTCTGAGATATGTCCAGGAAAACAACATGAAATGATTCATGTGAAAATACTCAGTGCAGGCCTTGTACATGGTTCGCAGTCACTTTCAGCTCTTCCCTTTCTCTTCCTGTCTTCTCTTCTGCACTGGTTTGAATGTTTGTGTCTCCCCAAAATCCACATGTTGAAACTTCTGGTCCAAGTCAGTGGTATCAGGAGATGAGGCTGGTGTGAGGTGATTTGGTCATGATGTTACAGAGAACCGGAATAAATCAAGCAGTGCTTGGAGAGTTTGGAAGTACATTTATTACGCGCGGGTCCAGAGGAAAATGTCTCTCAAATCCTGGGCCCCAACATGGAGGAATTTTCCCTATTTATATGTTTTTATCTTCGTTGTCTCCCAAATATGGGGTATTTACGGCCCCTTTTGCAAGTTCTTAAAGAGCCCCTGTGTGCTGGGGCCTTGAGACCTCAACCAAAGGCCTGGCCTGGTTCCAGTACTGATAATTTTGTCCAGGGAAGGTTTAATGGCCTCTCTGAAGTGGGAGTAGTCTTATTTTCCTTATTATTGAAGCAAGCAACCATTTCCAGAAGCCAAATAGCAGGGTTAAAACTTTAAACAGCAGTTTTTATATAAGGTGGATGCTTCAAGGAGAGTGGATCCCACATGCTATACAAGAGGCCCAAGACAGCACCCTTTCTCCTTCCAACGTATGTGGTCACAGTCAGAAGAAGGTCATCAGTGAAGAAGTGGAACCTCCAGACACTGAATCTGCCGGCACCATGATCTTGAACTTCCTAGCCTCTAGCATGCTGAGAAATAAGTATCTGTTATTTGTAAACCATCTAGCCTGCGGTGTTTTGCTGTGGCAGCCTGATCAGACTGAGACACTTTTCCTGTTTTCCCTTCTCCATCTTTCCTTCTTTCTCTTGCTTGCTTGATGAATGCTTAAAGCATTTTTCTATTTAGGCCTTTCTTTGTTCATTGCATTGACCAGATTTGCCAGCTTGCAAAATTGTCAAGCCTTTTCCACTCCTACATTAAAACCTACGCAAAATATTTGGTGAATTTCACAGCTCCAGGTACAGGGAATGGTACTGACCTTGTTTACTAAGTACAGGAAATTCCCAGGTATTGTAGCTGCAATGCATCTTGCATTCACGTCAGCATGAGCTAAAGCCTAAAAATAGATTCTGCTCTGTGCATGAGTTTCTTCCCTTGTGCTTTTAACCTCTGTTTCTCAGAAACAGTCAATGCAGCTCAGAGGCAGAGGAAAAACAGTGAGAGTAACTTCATAATTCATAGCGGGAGGAAATTACATTAAAATCCTAATGAATTCTGACACATATATCATCATAAAGTGCTACACAAGTCATAGTAACATTTTTAGGAGTAACCTTGCCCAAAAGTTATATATTTTAAACTTCATTTAGGTGACCATGGCTTATATATTTATAGCTTGTGATTCAGGATCTGTATTTGTAATATCTTTTAGATACACACACACACACACACACACACACACACACACACACACACACACACTCTTTCACACTCACACATAACAGTCTAATACATTTGGGAAATCATCTTTTAAAATACCCTAAATTTTTTTATTATATAACCTAGTTTTACTTGACTTATTTTTCCCCTTTGAACTAGAATGACATCCTCCATTTTAAAAACAAAAATTAAAAAATTATGCGACTTTGAATTTGTCTTTGTGTTCCACAGACATATCCAGAGTTTGCTCACTGCATCAGTAGTTGTTAATGTAAATCAGTAGCTACACACCCCTGAAGTTGAGGTCTCAGGTTCATTTGATATGTACAGACTTAATCAACAGACTGGGGTGGTGGCAGCAGTAAGAACTCAACTAATGGCTCTCATCTCTGTCCTCTCAGACTTCTGCCATGGCACAAGGTGTGCTATACTATAATTACCCATTGGAGTGTCTGCCGCACACATCTACCTGTGTTTCAGCTGCTAGAGATGAGCAGTATGCCATATACAATCTTGTGATGTGCTTTGCTGGCCATGCACTCTCTCAAATCTTATGGCAGAAAAGAGAGGAGGTGTGACTTGCGGGTAGAGGGCTAAGGATATAGTTTATAGAGGTGTGTTGTTATCACAAAGTTACTGTGAAGTCTTTTGTTTTAGAAATTCGTCAGGGCTTGGATTCCTTACCATAAAATGTATGAATAAAAAAAGGGAAGGGTGCTTTAAATTAAGTGATCTTGAATGAAATGTATACATGCCAGAAGATGTTCTGTTACTGCCTTGAAATACATAATGGCAGATACCTAATCAGAGCGTATTGAATTTAATTAATTTTAGCAATCCAGTTTCAAAAAACCAGGAATACAAACAATTCAGCAGGAGTCAAGGTCAATCTAGTTTTCAACCCTCCATCTCCCTTCCAGGATTCTATATCCCTTTGCTCTCATTCCTGAATTTCCATTTCTCCCTTACTCCCAACAGTCTTTATACCATCCCTGCTGTTATACCTCTCCTTTGTACCAGAGCTAGGGGCAGGCACTCACAAGGACTTGTATGAGCTCCAAGTTCCCACTATCACTGCCAGGGGATATACAGTCCAGCTGAGACTGTATATTCAAACTAGCCTGCTCTCATGGCTGAGGTCTGATTGTTGAATTACAACCAGTGTAGTATAATAGCTAGATCACGGGCAGTGGGACCTGCTAGCACCAGATCCAGCTCTTGCTCTCTACTCTATATATGCCAATTGCATATCCCTGGGAAGATCAGTTAAACTTTCTATGACTAACATTGTTTAGGGTGCTTCATATATTTAGTTCATTTATTTCTCACTTCCACTTCCTGAAGTTGTTGCTTTTATCCTTCTTGTACACATTAAGGGGTACCCTGAGTGTAAAAGATAAGAAATTATGCTGATTTATGCATCTACAAACTGGCAGAGGTAGAACTGAAGTCCATCATTTTAACATTAAAGCACTTTTCATGCAATTTGTTATCTGGAATAACTAACCAAGGTCTTGGAAAAAATGCTTCCGATTATTGCAGTGCATTTTTAATAGACTTTATTCTATTATTTTAGAACAATGGTGTAAGAACACAAAATTTGAGAAGCCATATCCAACACTCAGTAGCCCCTATTGTTAAATTCTTACATTAATATGATATATTTCCTGGAATAAATAAACCAATATTGTCATATTATTATTAACTACAGGCCCAGCACAAGAAATCATGAGCAGGTAGGGTCCCTAGGCCTAGCCTGCCATCTGGGCCATCTTCTGCCCACTCACCAGTCCTCAGTCCTGCCCACCACCACCCCCTGGTTTGCTGTGGTTCTCTGACTGTAGCATGGCTCTGGTCCCATAGAGTCTGCAGGCCGTTTTGCCCACTTGCCAGTACCACTCCACCGCCACTCGCCTCAGTTCACCGTGGTTCCCTGTTCGCCATGCTGTGATCAGAGCCTGCAGGTGGGGGTGGGGGGTGGGAGGAAGGATCTAGAGGTGGTCAATGCACCTTATGGCCACTGGTCGAATAATCGTTAGGCTTATGATCGCTGGTCTTTTATTATATAGGATTGAAGTCCATGCTTTTTTCAAATTTGATTAGTTTTTGCGTAGTATTCTCTTTGTGTTCCAGGATCCCATTCGGGATGCCACATTAACACTGGTCGTGTCTCCTTAGGCTCCTATAGGCTGTGGCTGTTTCTCAGACTTCCCTTGTTTCTGATCATCTTGACAGTTTTCAAAAATACATGTGAGGTGATTTGTACTATTCTTCTCTATTGGAATTTTTCAGATATTTTTCTCTTAGGGTTACGGGATTTGGGGAGGAAGATCAAAGGCATGAAGTGCTGTTATCATCACAGCCTAGGAAAGGTACACACTTAGCAGCATGAGTTGTGAGTCTTGCTGATCACCCTGACTGAGGTATTGTTTGTCTGATTTCACTGCAAAGTTACTCTCCCCCCCCCCCCCCCCCCGCCTCTTTCGATATTGTATTCCTTTGTGTGTTTGTTTGCTTTTTAAATCCTTACCCGAGGATATTTTTCCATTGATTTTTAAGGGGAGTGGAAGAGAGAGGGAAAGACAGAGAGAAATATTGATGTTAGAGAAACACATGGATTGGGTTACCTTCTGCAAGCACCCTAACCAGGGCCTGGCCTGAGGAGATCCTGCACCCAAGGGATGTGCCCTTGAAGAGAATCAAATGCAGGACCCTTCCTTTCACCAGCGATGCTGGAGCCGCTGAGCCAAACCAGCTGTACTTACTTGTTTTTAATTCTTATGAACAAGGGTAAATCTACCCTATAAGGAAGAATATAATTGTTTGTATCTTTGAGGAAGCAGGAATTCACACTTTCTTTTTCTCATACAGCCTCAAGCAGGCTATTAATTGCACCTTTTTATTTGAGTAAAAGTTTTTTCTACATAATTTGAGAGGCAGATTTGCTCAGTTAATGCAGCGAAGAGATGAGGGTAAGAATATATGAGAGTGCATTCTAAGGTGCTCATTGGTTGATGGGCATCTTCTTTCTGCTTACTTGGCCCCAGGCCCTGCAGGGTTGCCCACACAGGGAAACATCCAACATCATATGGTTTTTGGTGTAACTTGTCTAGATAGATAAAACAGGATAGGGTAGATTCACTGCTTGAGGGGACACACCTTACTGCCTACATTTGCACCAACCATTGATCCATTACTTCCTGCCCCTGAGGCTTGTCAAGCTGCGTTTTATTTCTGAAATACACTCTTTTTTTTCCACAATCTCTCAATATATCTTTTTCTTAGCATTGCTTATGAAATTTTATTGTCTTCGTGAGACCTCCCCAATCAGCTTAGGAGAAACAAACAGGTTGATTACTTCCCTATCTACATATGCTTCAGTGTATTATTATACTTCCCATGATTTGTTTTAAATATGATATAAACATGAAATTATTCATTCATCTTTCTGAATATACATGGCATTGCTCTGTGTCAGGCTAGATTATTTTACTTTCAGCATTGAGATAAGCAGAGCATGGTTATTCGTTCTTTCTTAGTTGTTCACATTTAAAATTTATTACATTTTCAAATTCTTTTTACAGATAAATATGTCCAAGATCATATCAGAGGATGTCTTTGTTGGATCTTATGCCCAAATTTTGTGAACATTCTTGTAGCCTGAAACATTTCCAGAAAAGTAGCACTGCTTCTTCATCGGCTCAGGTCTTTTTCTTCTATAACACTCTATGAACATTCATGAATTCCCAGAATGTCTTCCTGAAGTAACAAAATGCCTGCCTTCTGACATAACTGGGGGTCACATCAGGCACATGTCCTTTTGATGTTGAAGAATGAAGATAGAGCCAGAGTCAGTAATATAGTTGAATGGCATGCACATGTGGGAACATTCTCTTAAGTGAATATCTTTTTATAATGCAAAATAAGCAGAGTTGTATGACATACTTAAAATAAGCTTTCTAGTAAATAAATGTTTCTGCTTTTAAATTGCCGTTTTTCCTTATCAAGAAGCAATATGGTATGAGGCAATATATTTTGGCCTAAAAATTAAAAGCACCTAAAAATTTGGTGTCATGGCTCAAACTACCATTTAGTCATGAGCAAATGATATAAATTTCAGAGATTTAGCTTTTTTATCCTTAAGATAGGAAGAATATGCTTCACTTCCTGTGAAGTTTGCTGTGACAATGAAGTCCTATTTAACTAATTTTGTGAAAGACTGCTCTTTCTCAGAGAGATAAATAAAAAAATGATCTGAAATACTATAACTTTCATTTAAAGGCAAAACTATTGCTAATTCCCTATTTTTGAGTCTGCGCTTTTTAAAGTTAATTTGTGCATATTAATAGTTATAATTCTGTTAATAATGTCTTACCTACAGATAACATTTGACAAGGAATCAAAGACTTCATGCATCACAGTAGAATGTTTATTATAACAAAGTAAACTGGCTGTGAATCTTTGAACAACACATACACATCTAGACTTTTTAGCTTCTATTTGTTACCTTCTGCCAGTCAAGGCTTTTTATATAAATGTGATGGAAAGTGAACAGCTAACAACACATTTGATGTGTCATTCTAATGAACTTTAGAATGCTTAATATCATCTTGTTTAATTTCATGTTTCATAAAAGCTTCTCAATTGCAAGATCAATTACTTTCAATCTGCACATCAATCAGTCCGGATGGTTCTCATTATTTGCTCAGGAGAGCTGCAAATTGAAATTTTGAACCTATGATACATATTGTGTTAATACTTGATATAGGAGAGTTCTACAGAATACTAAGTGGAGCTGAAAACGGTGTGCTTTACATTCGCAAACTGAATATTACTTAAGGACTGAAAAGGACTCTTCAAAATGTTATATTCCGACGAACATTAAAAAAGCAGTATTCAGTAAATCTAGTTATTTCACTTATGTATTCATTGGTGAAGTAAGAATATAATTTCATTTTTGACTAATTTGAATTTTTATTCAGAGGGAAAAAAAGCCCTCAGGATTGTTTTATATTGAAGAATAATCTATAACTTGTGGTGCAAACACAATTTGTTGTGAGGGTAAAAATCAGAGTGATATTGCTTTGTGTATGACATGATTCCTTTAATGCCAGTATTTTTTCTGACCTTACCTCACAGAATATATTCAAATTAATATATATATATATAACTGATATAAGATTATAAATTTACTTTTCCTACTGACTTAATTTAAAAGGCAATTTTTGATGATACCCATTTTTATTTGGTTACATTTTCAACTACTTTTATTCGACTCTCTGATATTGTGCATAAATGTTATAATGACATGTTAAATTTGGAGAGGGAATCAAGCCTCTGCTCATTCTTACATTTATTTATACATTTATTAGAGAAAGAGTATAATTCTCCTGAATGTTCAAACAAGTAATGAAAATACACAGGAGACAGAAATAATAATTCTAAGGTCAATTCATTAAGCAGATATGACAATTGAAAATATATATGCATCTCAACATTGTAGGACCTAAAGTAATTAAAACAAATGTTAACACAACTGAAGTGTGATAAAGACAATAATACAGCAAGAGTAGGGATTTCCATGCCCCACTTTCATCAATGGATAGGTTATTGAGAGAGAAAAATTACCATATGCCAAATGAATCCAACTAACATGAAGAACATTCCATCCAGCAGCACCACAACACACATTCTTCTCAAGTAATAAGTGCATGTGGAAGATATTCTAAGATAAACCATATGTTGGGCTGCACAGCAGACTTAACAAATTTAGAAAGATTGAAAGCATATTTTCCAATCACAACGGTTTAAACTAGAAATCAGGAATAGAAAGAAAACTGAAACATTCACAAATAGAGGGAAATTAAATAAATGCCAAATAACCAAAGAGTTATAGAATCCTGAGACAAACATAACAAAAACACAACATACCAAAATGAATGGGATGCAGCAAAAACAGTTTTAAGAGAGAATTTTATAGCTGTAAGCTCCAAGAAAATAGATTTCAAATAAACAGTTAAAACCAACACCACATAAATACCAAAAAAAAAATCATAGAGAGCCATTGTGAATAATTACATGCCAACAAATTGGACAACCTTGAAGATATGGATGAATTCCTAGAAACATGAAATATCCCAAGAGTGGATCATTCAGAAATGGAAAATATGCACAGACCAATAATGAGTAAAAATATTAATTCAAATAATTAACCCCTCCCCCCCCAAAAAAAGCCCAGGGCCAGATGTTTTCACTGGTTAATTCTACCAAACATTTGAAGAAGAATTAATGTCAATCCTTCTCAGATTCTTCATACAATTGAAAAAGAGGGAATACTCCTGAACCCTGTTACCAAAGCCAGATAAGGACACAAGAAGAGTAACCTACAGGCCAGTATCTCTGATGAATACAAGTACAAAAATTCTCCAGAAAATTCTAGAAACAAAATTTAAAATCACATTAAAAGGACCAGATACCATGATCAAGTAGTATTTATCCCTGGTATGCAGGGTTGGTTTAATATACACAAATCAATAAACATAGCACACCACATGGATAGAATGGAAAATTAAAACATATGATCTTCACAATAGATACAGAAAAAGTATTCAACAAATATCAATACCATTTAATGAAAAAAGCTCTCAACAAACTGTATATAGAAGTAGCAAGCCTTAAAATAATAAAAACAATATGTAACTCACAACATCGAATTCAACAGTGAAAAGTTGGATAATTTTCTTATATCAGGAACATAACAAAGATGCCTCTTTAATCCTTCGTATTCAGCATAGTACTGCAATTCTTAGCCAGAGAAATTCAGTAAAAAATTTAAAAAGAAGAGAAAAAGAAAGAAAAGACAAATTAAAAGAAAGACATTAAATAATCTAGTTTGCAGATGACATGATATCATATGTAGTCATGACTGGGACACCATTAGGACCAATTAGCATATTACCTCTTTACATATCTACTAGTGGCCTGGTACACAAAATTCGTGCACATTAAAAGGGTATTAATTAGAGGAAATATTTTAATAGTGCTATTTGCCCTTTCTCTATAATAAAAGTGTGACAGATAAAAGGTAATGAGTACAATGTATATGAAAATAATACATAATTTTATTAATAAATAAATAATAACAAAATGATATAACAACAATAACAAACTCATGATATAAAAACAACATTGATGCAAGTAATGACTGACAAAGTGATTAAACTTATTCTAATATCTCCCCGTATACCACATTAACAGTGAAAACACTTTCAGAGTGCTTGACTAATTTCCCTGGGAATAAAGTATTTACAACTTTAACTTTAACATCACATTCTCTTCGAACTAAAGCAGCATAATAACTGACCATGTGTGAAAACAGGTTCAGGTAGGAATATTCCTACTCTGTCTAGAGTTTGTCCTTGTGATTTATTAATAGTCATTGCAAGTGCTGGCATCATAGGAAACTGTTGTTGAATTAATTTAAATGGGAGGCCAGTGTCAGATGGGGACAAATCAATTCTTGGAATCAGAACAACCTCTCCCTCTGCAGATCCTCTTAATACTTTAGCTTTGATAATGTTAGGTAGTAATCTTTTGAGAATAAATCTGGTACCATTACAAAGACCCCATTTACTATTAAGAGTTCTCAATAGCGTGATGATTGCACCCACTTTCAATTTTAATTTATGACACGGCATTCCTGAAGGAATAATGCTATTAAGAAATTCAATGAGAAAATTTTCCTTTCAGCATCATCTGTTGAGTCAATGGGCGTGGGGGCAGCCCCCTTTCTGGCATGGAAAGTGGTTGGGTGTGGCCCCTGCCTGACAGGGATGGTGAGGGACCAGCTATCTGAGGCCAACTGAGGTTTCCATGGTGCTCTGCCATATTGTTCCGCTTGGGTGGGATTCTGGCCACCACTGGGTTGAGAAAGTTCACAGTGCTCTTGGTTAGTGCAGGGTATCAGGAGTACAAGGATGCTGGGAAATGTAGTTCTGGTGGCACAGTACTTCAAACTCTCTCCTACAATGGGTCTGCCATCAGAACTACATTTCCCAACATTCTTGGTACCCCGCTGCTTGGTGCCAGAGCCTGCGACCCTGGCCACTCACCGCCCCAACCTTGGCTGTCTGTCTTTGCAATCACATGAATGAATTGTCTGAGACCCCAACAGTTGCTTTCCCTCCATCCCCCACCCACAACAGTAACTTCTTCCAGATTCACTTTGAAGGAGTAGTGTGTCTGCCACCAGAACTACATTTCCCAGCATTTCTGGTGCTTCGCACATGACTCTGACAACTTATTGTCCCATGTTGCGCCTAGTACTCATTATCCAAGGTGCCCATGGCACTCATTTGCATGTCCCACGAACAGGTAGACCCCACCCCTCAGTCACAACCTAACTATCAGAGCAACCTACATGCGAGCCTTGTGAGGGGATATCATGGCATGAAATTCCCCTAACCGTCCCAAGGTCACTGCGAAAGGTCACAACTCAGTCAACAGTAAGTATAAGGAAAGATGGATCTCAAAGGCCCTTAGGTACCATGTGAGCAGAGCTTATAGCTTAGTGCTTGCTTACTTGGCACTGTGGCCACACCCTTTTCTACTGGCCATGCCCCTGTCTGCTGGCCATGTCCCCTGTCTGTTGGCCACACCTGCTGGCCACGTCCCCTGCTCCTGATTGGCTGGAAGTATAGCGGAGGTTCTGTCAATTTGCATGTTACTCTTTTATTAGATAGGATATATATAAAAGCCTAAGTGACTGTCTGACCAGCCTACTGGCTAATTGGTAGCTATGATGTGCACTGACCACCAGGGGGCAGATACTCAATGTAGGAACTGCTGAGCTGTGGTGACTTTGTAGCTACAGTTCTCAGGTGAGGCACCTGGAATCAGAGAGGAGGAAGCTCAATTCCAGGGTGTGTCACCCAAGAATTACCCTCTTGCAATCTGGGACCCCTTGGGATATCAGAGAGCTGATTTTGGCCTGATCCCCCCAAGCCAGGCTGAGGGGCTTCTAGTATAGATATAATGGAATATTAGTCCATAAACAGGAAGTCTGCTATTTACAACAATATGGTTACATCTTGAGGGCATGTTACTAAGTGAAATAAGTCAGGCATACAATGGCATATACTGTATGGACTCATTTATATGAGGAACCTAAAAAACACAAACTCATAGACATGAAGTAGCATGTTGGTTGCTAGAGTCTGGGCAGTGGGAGAAACAGGGAGTGATTGGGTAAAGGATACAAACTTCTAGTTATAAGATTAATAAGTTCTTGTTATCTAATACTCATCATGATGACTATAGCTACCAGTATGCACTTATGTGTGGTAAGTAGATTTTAAATGTCTCACCATACAAAATATTGTAATTATGTGACATGATAAATGTGTTAACTAATCATATGTGGTAATAATTTTACAATATATATCTTTTTCAAATTCACATTATATATATTAAACTTACACAATGTTATATGTCAATTGTATTTCAATAAAGCTGAAAAAAAAGAAATAGAAAATCTTCATCATATCACATTGATATTTTCTATTTATTCTGTCCTTTCCATTAGAATTTGAGTTCTTGAAGATCCTAGCCACGTATAATCTTGATGAATTTAACCAATATTTTCAGGAAAGTTATTATTCTGTGAATAACACTGTAGGATTTAATTTATCTTTCAATTTGGATAATCTTTAGAGAGTATGGGTGGAGGATCAGGGGCATATGCCTAATATAAATGGGCAAAACATCTTGAGACTTGAAATATTTGTGCAATTATTTTACATGTAATTGCCTGGTTATAAAAGCAGACATTTTGTATTTTCAGGTAATGACAAAATGTAAAAATTGGTGATACTGAAGTTCCATAATACATTTCCTTCTGAGAGTGGTAACTCCCCAATCATCCATGGGGAGTATAGACTAGGTGATTCAGGAAGAAATGTATCTAGCACTTTAAAGGGAAAAAATGTGAATAAATCAATCTGGTTAAGATAGAGACTTATTCTAAAAAATAGACAAAATTGGGTTAAGCTAAGAAATGTGCTGGTTCAAGAAGATAGATCTGGGGTGATTGGATGGTAGAGATAAGAGAATAGTCCCTTTGCCTTTATCAACTGCTTGTCTCCTGGGCTGATACTTATCATGGGGCACATTAGTACTTACACTTGTAACAGCAAATAAAACGTTATACTATTCTAACCAAGAAATGGAATTAGAGTAAAATGTACTAACAAACTGATGAAAGGAACTCCCATACTGACAGTATCCTTATAAACATATTGCGAGCATCAGCAGTTATAGTTTCTGCCTGGTCAAGGAATGACCCTGGCCACACGAATTGGGCAAGCATCAGCAATTCATATCCGAACCAGCAGAAATGCTGCGTGCAAGTTCTGTTCTTGAACATTAGCAGTAAAACTGCAGATGCAGCAGTGAAACTACATGGTGGAGAGAACATCGAAACCACCTGAAAGCTGAGCTGAGAAACTTAGTTCCCTTTCCCCTTAGTTCCCCTTTATAACCTAGCCAGGATGCCAAAGATGCTAAGACGGCCTTTGGGATGAGAGTCCCCCATCTTTTTCAATTGCCAGCATCCAAAATAACATCTCTCCTATTCCCCAGCACTTGTCTCATGAGTATGTCTTTGTTGTGGCAGGCAACCAACCTTGGATTTGGTTTCACTCTCATTATGGTGAATGTATCCCAAGAATACATTGTAACTAAAATAAGCTATCCAAAAGTGTGCAAAATTGATATCTCTAGAAAAGTTTATTCAGGGAAATTTTAGAATTAATATCTGAGTGGATGTAGCATTATATTCTTTAACCTGAATTTTCTCTCTTCCTCATCATCATGAATGACACTATAGTCAAGAAATAACTTGACTACAGTTATTTGAAGCAACTATGTTTTATGATTATGATATAGCAATAGATAATTGAAATAACTAAAAATAAGTATAGGCACAAGATAGCCTATTTTAAAAAATGAGCACATTGTTATTTGATAAAATAAGGATAAAACTGGGAATTATTAGAACAAATTATTCAGGCATTGATAAGAAAGTTACATTGGGGTGTGGAGAGTGTCCTCAGTGGACAAAATCCTGAGAGGGCTGGCCACGAGTTGGCTTGTCTGCTCCTAAGATTAGACATGGTTTCTGCCCCTTAGAGAATGGTTACCTTTAAAATAATTATAGTTTGGCAAGCATGATTGTCCTCCAGCAAGTAGCATCATAAATAGCTTAGCTATCTGTAGAAAGGAATTTAGGTGACATCTTGGGTGAAGGTATAGCTACAGGAAGTTAGTTAAGATAAGGGGTTTAGTGGAAAAACATGTAACAATAGAGTATAGTTTTGCTTGCCACATTATGGAAACAATGAATTGTGTAATATGTAACCAGAACTGTATAAAAGAGTGGGGTAAAATAAACACGGGGCCGCAGTTTGAAAGAGGGCTTTGCGGGCCTCCTGATCCCATCTGTTTTATGTCTATTATTCCTTAAGCCTCACCCCCCTTTCAGGTACTGTTTGACTGATGCCGGCTGGCTCCAGCATTGGGGGCCAACATACATTTACTTATATCATGGCCTTTCACATTATCTCATTTGCTTCCTTGTTTTAATTATCCTACTTTCAGCAGCATACCTGAGGTATTTTACAAGGGCTTTCATTATTTTCATATTATCATGTGGATATATATGTTATTGGAGACAATGTCAATAAGGTATATTGCTCTCAAGTTGAATAATTGTACTTGTGTGTATTTAATAGTAAATCAAATGCAAGATAGTTTACGGTTACTCTAGTGTGTGATATAAGATTATTCCAATCATCCTCTTTCTTTCCTTTTTAAAAATCATCAATACAGATTAAGACACAGATGTTGCACATTTCAAGCATATGGATGACTATGTATAAAAGAACTGTAAATATTACGTATAGGAATGTTACAACCTCAATAATTGACATGATGTTGATATGGATTAGAACAATGGACCCAATATTGCGTGATAAAATCTAATAAGATGGGAGACATGAATTCTTGCATTTCTTCATGAAATTTTACCTGATACACATATTAAATAATGTATCAGTTTTATCACTAGTGGGATACACATGCATCAGTGATTGTTGTAGTTCTCAATAAGCTAATTTAAACTAGGGATATTGTGATGATTATGTTAACTTGAATGGGTGGGATAAGGCAGTAACTTTTAACCAGTGTGCCACAAGAATTTCTAAAACATGCCAATATCTGACTAGTCAGGGGCAACTTATCTCTTTTCTTTTAGATTGTCAAATAAAAAATGACAACAGCCCACACAGCAACAGCTGTCTGATGTGAATGAATAAACATTATACCCATTTTGTTTGTCAGATCAACAAAAAATATATTTTTGGTATATCACAGATTTTTAGTAATTAATATATATGTGCAAGGAGATGAAAAAGATTGAAAATTGTTAGGCTAAGTGATGACCACAATATCTGGTAAAACAAACCCAGATATCTGGGTATGTCTTTGAGGGTGTTTCTGGAAGGAATTAGCTTTTCAGTTAGTGGGCTAAGTAAAGCAGATTGCACTCATCCTATGGGTGAGCACTGTCCTACTGTCCAAGCCTTGGAAGTCCTGAATAGAACAAAAAGGCCAAGGAAAGTTGAATTCTCTCTTTGTCTTACTTCTTGTGCTAGACATTGGTCTACTCCTGCCTTTGGATTAGAACTTACACCATCAGTACCCCTGGTTCTCAGGACTTCAGACTTAACTGGAAGTTATACCACTGGCTTTCCTGGATCTTCATCTGTAGATTATGGGTTATTTAGGCCATCATAATTGCATGGGCCAGTTTCTTATAATAAATCTAAAAATCTCATTCTAGAAATTAATCTCACAATATGTATCTTGTATTGTTTCTGTTTCTCTGGAGAACCCTCACTGATTTAGGTACAATGTAAAATTTGAGAAAGAGATTTATATTTTTGTTCTTCTCTGTATATGTTAATTAACATTCATAATTATAGAATTCAATCTTATGGCTGTCCTATAAGTGCAAAATCATTTAAACTAAAAATGGTACTTGAAAATTCTTTAAATACCCATCAATAGTCATTGGGTGGTTTACAAAGATATATGATGTAAGGTAATTGCTAGCTGTTGGAGTCATTTGCCATCTTTAAGCAACCAAATTTTATTTTGCATTTAGATTTAAAGCGATGACATATAATTGTTTCAAAGACAAACTGGGTTCAGCAAAAACATTTCCTTAAGAGTATTGTGTCCATTAACAACTTATGCGTCATTTGATTTAGAGACCGCGTTGCAAGTAATATTGTATCAGACAACTTATGATCTGAGTGAGATTAAGACAAATAATTGTGAGCACAATATAGGGACTAGCATTTTTCATAACTGCCTCTAGGCATTTTTCATTCTCTTGAGAAGTATTAATTTCTCTGTGCCCTAAAAGATTTCTGAATCAGAAATATTGTGGACTTTTTAAATGTTCCAAGTACTGTCAAACCTTAGAGATTGTCCGTCCTTGATGGTCATTATCATCTCACAAGAGTATAATTAGCTTCCTTTAAGAGACATAGCAGAGTCCCTGTGAGTCATCCCCAGACACACTTTACCCCCTTTGCCTGCAGAAATGTTTAGCAATTTGCACAGAATTATCCTAAATGAAGCTTAGGGGAAACATTCTCATAAGTGTTTGAAGAACACCAGAATTGAGGCAACTATGGTAGAGTTTGTAGCTTGGTTTATTCTGCTTGTGCTGCTCGGAAAACCTCAGATCATGGTATAGGTCTGCACACAGAAGCTTCACCAGAACCATGGCAATTCAGAGAAATGTCGTGAAGTCTTTGCTCTGAGATGCAAAACACCAGTCTCAGTCTAAGCCCCAGCCCCCTGTTCAGATTGCCTCTTTTAGTTTCACTGATTAATGTTTCTTTCATTTTTAGACCTAGAGCATCTGTGCTGAATAACAAAATTGTCACTATGCAGTAGAGACCGAGGTCTCTATGATAATATCAAAACCTCTATGGCCAAGTCACATCTGTGTTTTACTAGTATGCTCCACGGAAATTACTTTGAAATGCCCTCTCACACAAGAAAGAATAAATTATGCATACCCATTGCCTAGATCACATTTTAAACGGTACCACTTTGGGTTGTAACCTGGCCACACAGCAGATTTTCCTCATGGTTGGTGAACACTGTAGTTTAATGAGTCAGATAAGCTATTTGCAGAGGCATTTAAACTGAGAAATTGATCGCCTAATTCCTCTGATTATCTGCATTTTAAAGGGAATCGCTTAACATGTTTTATTTCCAGCAGTACTCACACTGACAAGTTGATTTACCTCATCATCCTCCCAACAAATGTCAAGATTCCAATGTGCATTTAATTGTTTCCACAAAGTGTCCATTTAATTACATGCGTATAGTCTCCCCGAGGTTCACTAGGCAGAATCAGTGGTGAGAATTATTGTCCTGGGAGAGGCTGGAAATGCTTGTCAACTCTGCTCTCAAGCCCGGTGGAATCCCTATGCTGGGGGTAGAGATACTACTAAATCAAGCAGTTTAAATATATATATATATATATATATATATATATATATATATATATAGACTTCAGAAAGGAGGAAGGGAGAGAAAGAGAGACAGAGAGAGAGAGAGAGAAAATCAATGATCAGCTGCCTCCTGCACATTGGAGATCCATCCTGGAGCATGGCAATGTGCCCTGACTGGGAATCAAAAATCGTGACCTCCTGGTTCATTGGTTGATGCTCAACCACTGAGCCATGCCAGCTGGGCTAAATTAAGCAGTTTTGAGACTAAGCCAGTAGGTCTTCATTATTGATCAATTGATTGTCCAGTTTTAAATTTTGCCTTTAATTAAGTATATGGCCTATCATTTAATAATCACTTTGATAGACCTCAAATTTCAAGGGTTCATAGGACAAATATTAGGGTAATAGAGAGTTGATGATAATGAAGACTTATATTAAGTGCAAAATTAATCCCAAGATATAATTGAGTCAAGGAAGACATACTTGGGGGTACTTTCAAACAATAGGAAAATATTAATGGCATACCTGTAGTGGCCCAGATTACACTGACTTGATATAGAATTGCTAGCAGCTTCCACCCATTGAAAAAGGCTGTAAAGATTGAGACCCCGCTTCACTCCCTAAGTCCCCACTGAAAAGATAACATTTCTGCTTTTTTGTCCCACTACCACTGCCTGATCTAGTGACTGGAATCCCCACATTAAAAAGAAAAAAAAAGTTCCTTTGCATCAAGATTTTGAAAGGCACTGATAAGTGCTAATGATATCATGGACATTTTTCCTAACATAACACATTCTATTAAGTACAATCTGTTATTGAAAGTCATAATTCTCAAGTATAGACAGAGGGCAAACCCCAATTCCAGAGACAAATGTCCTAGGTGGGGACTCATAGCACTTAATCTACATTGGTCATGTCAACTATGGTTAACATGTAGGGAGAATTATTATTTCATTTTTTATGTATTTTTCCTGACAAGGCAAGGTTGGAATTTTAAAAAATGACTTTTAGTAGTTAGCATATTAGTTAATGTAGTGCTAGCAAATATAATAACTTAAAACGAACAAACAACTCAACCAAAGTCCAAAATGGCTGTTCCTTACAGCAGCTGGCTTATCTCCAAGTGATATTTCCAGCCTCCTCTTGTGGATCATTGTGTTCATTTGCATCGAATCAGAAAAGAAAAAACGGAAGAAAAAAAGAACCCCAGGAAATTATAGGATGGTGTTTTTATAGCAAAGCCGGGAAGGATGTTCATCATTGGTTTTTACATTCTGTTGGCTGGAACTTGATCTTATAACTCCTGTCCCCAAGTGCAAAGGAGAGTGGTAAATACTGTCTAGCAATTTGCCTAAGAAAGTGATAAAATAAGGTTGGTGAGCTGCTAGCAGTTTCTGCCACATGTAGTAGCATAAACATGGTGCCTCACATCTCTGCCTCTAATGAGGGGAGTTATGAAGTGAAGAGACATAAAATGGGACTAAATAAAGATTGTTCTCCATGTCTATTGCACAGAATTCTCAGATTTTTACATTTTATGTATTGTACTTTGGACCAAATATATCTTGCTGTTCTTGCTTACCAGCAACTTTACCTTTGAAATTTTACCAGTATCCCTAATACCTAAATATTTGCAATCTGGTAACTCTGGAAATCACACAACCTGGGAACATTCTATATAATAACAGCTTAATATGCTGTGTATGGTCATCCTATCAGCCATTCAACCAATCAAAGCATAATATGCTAATGATATGCTAAGACTGCTCAACTGCTCATTATTGACATTCATTGACCCCCAGGGGGCAGACACTCTGACTGGTAGGTTACCTTGCTGCTGGTGTCCGACCGATCAGGATTGCATGAGGTGGGCCAGATGCGCTCTGGAGCCCTCCCATGGTCCCTCCCTGGCTGGCCAACCTCCCCAATCCCTCCCTGGCCCCAATCCTGCACTGGCCCCAATCCTACCCTTTTTACATTAGCTCTAGTACTTGGCCTGGCCTGCACCCTCTTGCAATTCAGGCTGAATTGCCCCCTGAGTGCACAAATTTATGCACTGGGCCTCTAGTATTTAATATATAATATTGTCAGTTAGTTAGAGGGGTGACAGGTGAGGTTGAGTCTAGAGGAGTATAGAAAGAAGATGTTGTACTTTTAAATATGAAGCCTTTTGCTGCATGAATTTCTATCACAGCATATCCATTTATCATGCAATGTAGTATTTCAGGCTCTACAATTTTCTCACACCTACAGTTAAGAAACAGTTGTGATATAAGAGGAATATCTGCTCTCTCATGTATTGGTGTGGTACTTTGAGCAAGTTAATTCACCTCTGGCTTTCCTATCTTTGTAAAATAGGGGAGTTAAGATAGATAACATGTCTTGCTTTTTTTCTCTTCACCCATGTTTTCATTCATAGCCCTGTAAAATACACTTTGGAACCTGTTTCTAAATGTAATCCACGAGTTTTTAAATGACATTATGAAATTATATTTCAATATGAAGGCCTATATGGGGATCTTTGTAAACCTTTCCTGTCAGAATAAAAGTAAAACTTTTGCTGCATGGAGTAAAGATAAAAGGATAATGCCTCTTTTACTAGCATTAGAAGTCCAGAAACAGTTTGGGATAAAGGATTATATATTTTTTTGGCAAATATGTTGATACTTTTAAAATCCAGAAACTGAAATGTGTTCAGCACATCCTTACATGGACATAACTATTATATACCAACAATATTTTTATTACTTAAAAATATGTCATGAACCCTGCTTGCTGTGACTCAGTTGGTTGAGTGTTATCTCATGCACCAAAATGTTGCTGGTTTGATTCCCCAAAAGGTTATGTGCCCAGGTTATGGGCTCAATTCCCAGTAGGGGGCATGCTTGATATTTCACTTCCACATCTATGTTTCTCTCTCTCCCTTCCTTTTTCTTTAAAAGGAAAAAAATCAATAAAAATGTTCTTTTAAAAAGTCACGAATATATGTCCTGTAACCAGGCTGTCTTTCTAAAGGAGCAGGTTTTTGTTTCTGTGGCACTGTAACAGCTCTAGCTTCTCTCCTGCTGAGCAGGCAGCTTTGAGGTCAGCAAGCACAGAGCTAATGGCTAACCTTTTTGTTAATGCAGCTCAGTGGGAAGGATTGGTTCTTGACATGGGACAAGTGAAAATCAACCCTGCGCATATTTGACTCTTGTCTTTGAAGACTTTCCCTAGTAACCGTTTTCTCTGAGCTAATCTTGTTCTCTACCCTTTTTACATGAGCTCTAGTACTTTCTTTTTTGTATTGACCATGCACTCTTCAGCCTCTTTTGAAATTATGTCGTAAATTTCTTAACACACATTGAGAAATGCAGAAAGTACTGTTAGAATGATAAAAACTTTTTTATGGTTTATTCATGCAAGCTGAGTCAGCAAGGGCACCCCAAACAAGCCTTGGCTCTGGAGAGAGAGAGCAAGGCCGAGATAACATTGGCATGCAGCACACTTGGAGTTGCAAATGTGAAATCACTTGGGCTCCCTCTGGAGCATAGGAAGGTGTCTACTAGAGGGGGATGGCTGAGGTATACAAAGGTAAACAAGCATTGCAGGTTGCAGATATTCTGATTCTGCAATGAAATCAAATTTCAGACCTCAGTGTTATGACCTTTTAACTAGAGAAGTTTGAGCACTAGATACTTCAGAAAAAAGAGACAGATGTATGCATGTCACCTAAACCACATGCTTCATGCAATATTTTTTCATTGCAAAAAGCAGGATTTGATAATTGTACATAATATAAGTGGAAGTCCTCTTGTTAGTATAGTAAGTTCCAGGTTTTTGAAAAAATGATGCAAAAGACACACCAGAGTTATAAGAGGCTTAGAAATCATCATATTACTTTATTAAATTGAGTGAATGTTACCCAAGTTTACCCATAGGTGAAGTCATATATATTGAGGTTTGGCAGGTCTCCGGACTCTCATTTCAAAGTTCTTTAACATTAAATAAATATATAGCTGCAGAAAATTATTTTAAAGGCGACATTCATTTTTACAATGTGAAGCAAGTGACATTTTTTCAATAGCCACAAAAATGTGTTAACCACATTTTTGTGGCTATTGAAAGACATAGGGTTATCTTTGTTTCTGTTAATCAAATGAGAAAAAGAAATGCATGTATTAAAGTAACTAAATACTAAGCTAGGATTACTCACTATAGTTTTGCCCAGAAACTTTTGAAATAAGAACTTAATGGACATAGAATGTTAAGTGAAAATCATATGAGTGAAAAAAATAACCTTAGCAGATCCATTATTGTAAAATGATAAAGCCAAAACAAAGAAAACAAGACAATGGAATTTCACCATCTCATTACTCAGGAGGTAATCTCACTATGGCATTACAAAGATGAAGACTGGCAAGATAAACAGCTTCCCTGAGAGTATCTACCAATATTTTTCTCCTGTGAATGTATAACACAACATGCATATGTGAGAGAATTTTGTATTTATTTTGGCAGTATTCTTACAGTAATTAGCTGCAGCAGGAATGTTTGTGGATACATTTTTACATAAACAAAACTGAGAATAAAACAAATTTGGTGAATAACTGTCATAGCTGAATGGGGAGAAAATATAAATGATATAAGGAAGGATTAGCTTTCAGACTTGTACACACTAAATCTTGGTTAATGGTGAAATATTGACTAAAAGAAGCAGTTGTATATGCTAAATTAACTTGTTTGAAGTTCATCAGGATATTGTTATAGAATTAAAGGCGCAGTGCATAAAATTTGTGCACAGGGGAGGGGGTCCCTCCTTCTGGCCTGCACCTTCTCAAAATCCAGGAGCCCTCAGAGATGTCTGACTGCTGGTTTAGGTCAGGATCAGACATCCCTTCCACAATCTGGGATCCCTGGCCACTAACTGCTTGCCTGCCTGCCTGATTGCCCCTAACCACTCATCTGCCTGCCTGATTACCCTTACCCACCTCTGCCTGCCTGATCACCCCTAATTGCCTCTGCCTGTCTCCCTGATAGCCCCTAACTGCTTGCCTGCCTTCCTGATTGCCTCTAAAACTCGCTGGGGAATGACCAGCTGGGATGAGGGCCCATGGTTGTTCTGGTCTCTGGTCATTCCAGTTGTTCTGCCTTTTTGGTCGCTGGGCTTTTATTATATAGGACTAGAGGCCTGGTGTAAGAAATTCATGTACTGGGGCAGTTCCCTCAGTCCAGCCTGCACCTTCTCCAATCAGGGATTCCTTGGGGGATGTCCTACTGCCAGTTTAGGCCTGATCCCACAGGGCAATTCACAGAGATCAGGTCTAAATTGGCAGTTGGACATCCTTCTCAAAATCTTGGACTGCTGGCTCCTAACCGCTCATCTGCCCGCCTGTCTGATTGCCCCTAACCACTCTGCCTGCCTGCCTAATTGCCCCTAACTTCTCTGCTTGCCTGCTTGATTGCCCCTAACTACTTCGGCCTGCCAGGCTGATTCCCCGTAACCACCTCTATATGCCTGCTTGATCACCCCTAATTTCTCCCCTGCTGGCCTGGTTGCCCCCAACTACCATCTGCTGCCATCCTGATTGCCACCAACTGCCCTCCCTTATTAGCCTGATCATCCCTAACTGCCTTTGCCTTGACCTCCACCACCATGGCTTGGTCTGGAAGGAAGTTGGATGTCTGGAAGATGGCCAGTCAACATGCTCTAATTAGCATATTACACTTTTAGTAGTATAGATACATTATATAGGATAGGATTCCTTAAATGGGGGAGGGAGGGAACCTTTTTCAGCAGGAGGAGATGCTCTTGGCAGACAAAAATACATAATCCCTATATCTGGACTGAGAGTCAGCCATATGCACTATACTGCCAAACTGGTTACTAAAATATTGAATCACTTTCTTATACCTTACACCAAACAGCTGCTGCTTTTGAGATCCCTCCTCAGCCTCCACCTTAGGTTCTGCCTTCACAGTTCATTCAGATTAGGTTCTGATTGGTTGGTTTCTATACCAGTCAGAGACAAAAGCTTCGCCCCCTAGGCAGCCAATGGCTCTTCTGGGAAATCCAGAATGGCCCTACTGACAGCTGTTTCTTTTTCTGGGCCTATCTCCCGGCCTGATCTGCAGCCTCTGCAGCAGCTGTGGGTCAGGCCCTGCCTCTCTCTCTGGGTCTCTCTCTGGGCCTGATCAGCAGCCACCATGGCAGTGGTGAGGTCTTTAGGCCTCTGGCCCAGCTGCAGGCCAGAGGCTAAAGACCTCACTATGCCTGCCTCACCCCAGCTATCCCTGCCATCCTGCCCATTTTCCTGCTGCCAGCCTTGCTATGATAGGAGCCTGTGGGCCACTGGGGAGGGGCCAAGAGGTGTTCCATGCATTTTCTGGTGACTGGCTGTCCATCTGGTCACTTAGGTCATGATAGCCCTAGCTATTATTAGTATAGGTAATAATCATATAAAAGGAAAATGATACAAAGTTTCTTGCCACACTGTGAGCTTTAATTATATAGACCACTGAGGAAAAATATACAGTATCTGTTTATATAAAACCCTAATATGCAAATGGACCAAACAGTGGAACGACCGTGGAATAACTGGTCTCTATGACACCCACTGACCACCAAGGGGCAGATGCTCAATACAGGAGCTGTCTCCAGCCTGCAGCCCTGACTAACAATGGCAGCAGGGGGTGAGATCAGCAAATGGGTGGCATTAGGCCAACCAAAGCCAGTGCGAGTGGAGGCCCCTGATCACCCTGCCAGTCACACCACAGATTGGCAAAGCCCAGGAACCCTACCTGTGCATGAATTTTGTGCACCGGGCCTCTAGTACAGGTATAAAGTGATCACCCTTATAATGTTCATATTAAACCCATATTACTGTGTTGGATTGCTTCACTTTCTTTGCAAAGGATATAAAACTTGGGTGTCTAGACATGGATAGCTTAACAGAAATAAAAGTCTACCTCAAATTCTATAAATCTCATATAAATTTAATCTGAGAACAAACCATATGTATGCTGTAAAATCTGCTGTTTCACCCTTCAGAAGAAAGGCATTGCTGTCTTCCATGCTGTATCTTACTACGGTACATTACCTGCAATGTAAAAATATGGGCGCATCAAACAAGTTGACAATTCAATGTACTGATTTCAGGTTACCTCTTTTAATCAATGCTTTTTTTGTTTGTTTTAGAGATATTTCTTTTCAGGGTAAAGGGCTACATTAGGAAATGCTGTATTTCAAATAGTAAGAGGAGGTTATGAAACCCAAGGTAGAGTGCAGCAATGCAAGTGATGATGATTTTCATAGAATTATGGGTTCTCTTCCATATTCTGAATACTGCTAAATAATTATTTTCTGAGGAAAAGACTATTGAAGGAAAGCAGAGGAAGCACGGGAGTGAAATGGTCTTCAATGATAGATCGTATTTTTTCTGTTACTGAAGATTTCCTGGGACAGGAAGTACTTCCTTATCTTTCCTGATCCTCTCCATTTCTGAGAAGAGAGAGGCACATTACTGTGCAGAACAATGCTTTTAATGGTTTTCTTACACCTCTTAGGCCCTTTGGATATGAAAGGAACAATTTTCTTCACTGATGCTCTTTTTCTTTCAATGTGAGAGATTTGAAAATGAAAATTAATCCTTGCAGTGTGGACTTAATTATATTTGTAGCCAGCTGTAAGGGCATGTGTCCTCAAATATAATTGTGAGAAGGGTAGAGGATAGTTTATTCTTAAAGTACAATGCCTATAATTAAAAAAAAATCTCACAGGTAGCTCACAGAGCTTGCATTATTGCTAGTTATAGATTCATCAGATTATTTTTAATTTAATGAACTTTTTATAGTAAAATGTAAAGGTTCAATTGTCCATGGTTATTTTTACTGCAGGAAAATTATGTTTTTCTTTTTTACCCCTAGCCATTACTTTAAAAATTGGGTTCTATAAAAGCCCTAGCATTGCTTTAAAAGGATGGATTATCACAGTGTTGGAGAAATAGTGGTTTCTTTTTATTTTGGCAGTGCTAACATCATATTCCACATCCAAATTGTATACTAGAGAAGCTGAGCTCAGTATAGCAAGAGAAACATTTGGGTTTAATATAACAAGGGCTTCTTGGCGGCAAGGCTGTTTTGACGTATTGCCTACTTTAATGTCATGTCATACACACAGCATGACTTAGTGCTCAAAGAATATCCAGTGTTTACATTTTGATAACATTGGATGATTGGCTGAATTTTGTACTATTTGCTTTCCCATATATTTCATTCAACCACGTCTTGTCTCTACCAGCAGTGTCATTTGTGCTTCCCTTTCCATAGCCCTCACTAGTCTCCTAATCCTTTGCATAATATCTGCACCTGTCACTAACCTGTAAGTTCTAGAAGTTAAAAAAAAACAAACTGATGTTTTTTTTACATCAGTTCCTTCTAGTGCCACTATTTATCTAGCTCATCTCATTAAGTGAATGACTGAAGAGATATGTGAAAAATATATCCCAACTGTGCTTAAACATAAAATGATAGAGTATAAAGACTGTGGAATTTTAATACCTTATATAAAATCAAGGCAATTTGAATTTATCTTCCATTTTATTTGTTTAGCAAATAAATAGCACTTATTATGTGTCAGGCACAATTCTAAATAAAATTTAGTACTTGGTCATTTGCTTTTTGAGGAAAGCATTATTATTAACCCCCAAGACATAGAGAAATGGAAGGAAGTAGAAGTTTGCCCAAGATAACTCAGGGGAAAGGGCTGAGCCAGGATTCAGATCCATGAGGTCTGGGCTCACAAACCAGGTTCTTAACCACTGAAGAGGGCCAGCTTCCTAGTGATAAACAGAGACACATACTAAAAAATAGTTCCATTAATCTACACTTTATGAGTTTATGGGAAACAATTATGATTTATGGCACACTTTATGAAACTATTATAAACAAATATACCCATGAGACTCCTTATGAGAATCCCAATAACAATAATAATCACTTATCAGATTCAGAAAATTCATTTTGGTTTTCAAAAACAGGCATGAACAAAAAAGCAAAAAAAGATATATTCAGTTGGAGAACATATGTGCCAGAGTTTTATCTTATAGTCTGTTTTCTCCTCATATTGCATTCTACTCCCTTTTTATTTAAATTCTCTCACTGATGGATATGGAGGTGGGAGGACTCTTGCTGGGGGCTCTAACAACAGTACTGAAAGCAGCAATTATATTCTGAAGTTTTTGGAAGTGACCTATCCTAGAGAAAAATCCTAAAGTATTAATATAGAATGAAAATATTCTCTTTTCTAATGCATTGGACTGGAAGGGCAAATTTAGGCACATTACAGGTGCTTCTGATTACACAACAATAGATTATGCAATCTATTGCTGTCTGTAAATAATGTGGCAAATCATTCAGCACTTAAAAAAAAAGCCAAGAAAAGTCCCCCAATTTGTTAGAGCATGACGCTGTGGAGCCTGTTACACATATAAGATGTCATTATTCTCAGATCACTTAACTCAGTACCTGAAAGATTAACATGGATATAAAACTAACCTGTTTTCTGCTTTTGATAGTAGATCTCAATTGTATCTCCTATGCTTACCTCCAAAAGAACTGAGAAAGTACTAGCAATGTATCCTCCTAGGCACAGAGATATGTCCTTTATCAGTCATATCTTGCAGGAGCCATCCATTGTCGATACTATCATGAGAGTGCATGAAGGAATGTGGAAGGCCGATGGATCTTGGGCGTTAGTAGGGCTAATACCAGGCACCATTGTTCTGTTGAGATAGCAGTGGGCCTAAGCAATTTCCTGACCTAATAGCTTCAGAGTAAATGTTTATTGAATCTTACTGAACTTTACTGATCTTTATTGATGTTAGAGATGGTCTGTCGGCTACCTGTTTGCCATGCTTTACTGAGGGCAAGATATGTATCTAAAATTGAATAAAAAGCAGATAAGGCCAGATTTCAGTGTGCCTCTCCAAGAAAGAGGACTCCACCTGGCCTCCCATACCTTCTAAATTCATATTTCTTGTCTAGTTTTTTCATTTGTGCATCAGCTCCTGCTTCAGATCCTGAACCTCTGCCACAAAAGGTTGTGGCAATGTATGTTATAACATTACTGGAGGCCCAGTGCATGAAATTTGTGCTCGGGGTGGGGGGTGTCCCTCAGCCCAGCCTGCACCCTCTCCAATCTGAAACCTCTTGAGGGATGTCCCTCTTATAATCCAGGACTGCTGGCTCCAAACTGCTCACCTGCCTGCCTCCCTGATTGCCCCTAACTGCTTCTGCCTGACAGCCTGATGACTACCTAACCACTCCCCTGCCAGCCCGATTGATGCCTAATTGCTTCCCTGCTGGCCTATTTGCCACCAACTGCCCTCTCCTACAGGCCCAGTTACCCCCAACTTCCCTCCTATGCTGCCCTGGTCACCCCTAACTGCCCTCCCCTGAAGGCTTGATCATCCCCAACTACCTTCCCTTGCAGACCTGGTCCCTCCCAATGGCCCTCCCCTGCTGGCCATCTTGTGGTGGCCATCTTGTGTCCACATGGAGGTAGGACCTTTGAACACATGGAGGCAGTCCTCTTGTGTGTTGGAGTGATGGTCATTCTGCATATTACTCTTTCTTTGGATAGGATAGAGGCCCGGTGCATTGGGTGGGGGCCAGCTGGTTTGCCCTGAAGAGTGTCCCGGATCAGGGTGGGGGTTCCTTTGGGGTATGGGACGGCCTGGGCAAGGGGCCTGTGGTGGTTTGCAGGCCGGCGACACCACCAGTGACCCAAGTGGAGGCCCTGGGATCTGGGATTTATTTATTTTCTACAACTGAAACTTTGTAGCCTGGAGTAGAGCCAAGCCTTCTGCTCAGTTTGTGGTGGCAGCCATTTCTGTTGGATTTTATTTATCTTCTATAATTGAAACTTTGTAGCCTTAAGCAGAGGCCTGGACTGGCCAGGGAAGATGGAAAGCTTGGCTTTATTCATCTCCAGCAGCAACTCAAGCCTCCTGCTCTCTCCAGCTCCAAGGCTGATGTCATTTTTATTTATCTTCTATCATGAGTGAAGGCCTGAGCCAGTAAGGGCAAGAGGAAAGCTTGGCTTCCTCTGTTGCCAGGGAAACCCAAGTCTCCCTCCTGCTCTCTGTGGTTGCAGTCATCTTGGTTGGGCTTATTTACATATTTGCTTCTGATCGGCTGGTGGGTGTGGCTTGTGTGTGTGGCTTGTGGGTGCAGAGGGGTATGGTCAATTTGCATATTACTTTTTATTAGATAAGATATATATACTAGTGGACTGGTGCATGAAATTTGTGCACAGATGGACCAGTTCCCTCAATCCAGCCTTCACCATCTCCAATCAGGGACCCCTTGGGGGATGTCTGACTGCCGGATCTTTCACTATCTCACTCAGGCCTAACCCGGCAGTCGGACATCCCTCTCTCCTCTCACAATCTGGCTCCTAATTGCTCATCTGCCTGCTTGCCTGATTGCCGCTACCTGCCTCTGCCTTCCTGATCACCCCTAACTGCCTTACCTTGCTGGCCTGATCTCACCCTCAACTGCCCTCTCCTGCTGGCCTGATTTTGCCCCCAATAGCCCTCCCTTGCTACTTGATCTTGCCCCCAATGTCCCTCCCTTGCTGGCCTGATCTTGCCCCCAACTGCCCTCCTCTGCTGGCCAATTTGGTTCTAATTGATCAGCTTCTATACTAGTCAGTGTCAAAAGTCTCCCCTCCTAGGCAGCCATTGGCTCCTCACAATTGAGGCAGATTTGGTTCTGATTGGCCAATTTCTATGCCAGTCGGCATCTCTGGGCCTATCAACAGGGCCTGATCAGAAAGGCAGGGCTGATCAGCAGCCCTGGTGGAGGCTTCAAGAGAAATGGAGGCAGGGCTCTGGCCAGGCTCTGAGAGAAAGAGAGAGGCAAGTGCTGGTCAAAAGCTGCCACAGACACTACAGATCAGCCCCTGCTTCTCTCTTCAGGTCTCTTTCTGGGCCTGATTCAAAGCCCTCTCAGCAATTACTGCTGGGTCACAGGGCCTGCAGCCTCAATAGTCAATGGAAACCCGCTGACTGCAAGCCTGACTTCTAGATTGGTGTTCTGATTGGCTGGTTTCTATGCCAGTCAGCATCTCTGGGCCTATCAACAGGGCCTGATTAGAGAGGCAGGGCTGATCAGCAGCCATGGTGGAAACCTAGAGAGAAATGGATGCAGGGCTGCTGGCCAGGCTCTGAGGAAAAGAGAGAGGCAAGTGTTGGTTAAAAGCTGCCTCAGATGCTGCAGATCTATCCCTGCTTCTCTCTTCAGGTCTCTTTCTGGGCCCGATTCAAAGCACCTCAACAGTCACAGCTGGATAACTGGGCCTGCAGCTACAATAGTCAGCACTGGGTTGCCATGGCCAGTGCTGACTTCCAGTTGGTCAGCCTATGGCCATAATTAGTCATTACACCCTGGCTCTTTATTATTGAGATAGGATATATACACTGAGTGACCAGATTATTACAGTCTCTGAACACATAATAACCTGGCCACTCAGTGTATATTCTATATAATAAAAGGCTAAAATGCAAATTGTCCCCTCAACCAGGAGTTCAACCAGCAGGCAGGCTGGCCAACTGCCCATGTTCTCTCCCCGTGGCCAGGCTGGCCAGACTCAACCCTTGAACAGATTCATGCACCAGGCCTCTAATACATACACACACACACACACACACACACACACTCTAAGTGGCCAGTATATATATTTCCTATCTAATAAAAGAGTAATATGCAAATTGACTATACTTCTGATCAAGCCACACCCATCAGCCAATCAGGAGCAAATAAATCCCAATCAAGATGGCTGCAGCCACTGAGAGATTGGGCTGGCCAGGGCAACTAGTGCAGGCTGCAGGGAGGGAGGAAACGGGCTGGCTGGGGCAGTGAACCCAGCATCCGTGCCCCACCAAGAGAGGGGATGGGTCGGCTGTGCAGAGGGAGGGGAAGAACCAGAAAAATGTGTCTTTCCAGTTCCTAATGCTGATGGAGCCCTATGGGTGCTGAGCTCCTCAATCTGCAGCCTCGAGTTGCAGCCCAATAGACCCCTGCCCACAGCCGAGATGCGACCAGCATGGCCCGTGGCAGAAGGGTGTCTGGCAGGCACACTACAGGCATCAAATTACTGCCACCAAAGCTGCCCCCCACACACACACATGCAAGTCGCAAGTAGCGACTCCTGAAGTGCTGCTCCCATGGCAGCAAATGTGCACCATGCCAGGCGGGGAAGCCAGACCTGAAAGCCCAAACCACCGAGTACCCGACAGGGTGTCGTGTGCCGGGGCCCTGAGGAGGCTCCAGGACAAGCATCTCCCCAGAGGCTGTGTGGAAGGAGAAGAGAAACCTCTGGCTAGAGGCCAGGGTGAAGGATGCTGGCATCTTTGCAGGCTGGGCTGAGCGACACCACCCCCCTCCACACTCCCCATCCTCTATGCACGAATTTCATGCACCGGGTCTCTAATACACACACACACACACACACACACACACACACACACACACACACACACTGAGTGGCCAGATTATTATGCATTCAGAGATCATAATACACAATAATCTGGCCACTCAGTATATATCCTTATTATAACATTAATCTCAATATATGGTAGTGTTTTCTTTGCTTATCTGTACTCATTAGGCTGTCAGGTCCTTGAGAACAAAGATCATGGCACATGTTCTAAAGAACTAGAATGCCACATGGTACACAGTAACCATTGGACAAATGCACGTTGACTAAGCAGAGGCTCATGCTGTTTATTTCCTGTCACTTTTCTACTGTCTGCTGTAACACATTAAGTGATTTAGAACAATGAGAACTTATTATCTGAACTTCTTACAGGTTAGAAGTCAGACATGTCTCTCACAAGCTAACATCTAGGATGAACAGAGCTGCATTCCTTCTGGAGAATCTCAGGGAGGACCCATGTCTGCTTTCTCTGGCTTCCAGAGGCCACCTGCATTCCAGGGCTCATGGCCCTTCTGCCTGCAAAGTAAGATGCGTAGCACTTTTAGGTAGTGTTTTATAATCATGCCCCTCTGGTTTCTCATTCTGCTTAACTGTCTCACTTTTAAGTACACTTGAAATTACTTTGGGCCCACTTTAATATCCAGGAGAGTCTCTTTCTATTTTAAGGTCAGCACTTTTAACTTCATCTGCAACCTTAATTTAATTTTGCCATGTAACATGTATTCACATATTCCAGGGATTCAGACTTGAGCACCTGTGGAGAGTGGGAATATTATTCCACCCACCAAGCTTCCTATATTCTGTTGCAGAGTCAGCCACATACTTGAAAGTAAAAATGGACTGGAAGATGTGGAGTTTTTGACCAACCAATGTCCTTTCCAACCTCCAGCCTTCATTCTGTCTTGTGGACTCTGGACAGCTGAAATTGTACTAGTATATCCCAAGTTCATTTTCTTTTTAAAAAAAAAATATTCTATTTTATTGATTTTTCACAGAGAGGAAGGCAGAGGGATAGAGAGTTAGAAACATCGATGAGAGAGAAACACCGATCAGCTGCCTCCTGCACACCCTCTACTGGGGATGTGCCCACAACCAAGGAACATGCCTTTGACCAGAATTGAACCTGGGACCCTTCAGTCAACAGGCCGATGCTCCATCCACTGAGCCAAACCAGCTAGGGCTCCCAAGTTCATTTTCAACTAGTTTCATAGATGTGGTTTAGGTCTGAGAATAAGATGCACTGCAGTGAGACTTGAATTTCAAAATAGGGAAAGGAAAAGGGACAAGACATTGATTTTTCTGGTGCATGGTGTGGCAGAGGAATGCACGGGTGCCTGCATTCACCGCTTCACTGACTCCACTGCTTCCTGCCATCAGGATGGCAGAGGCCAAGCGACACTATGTTTACCCGTTTTCTGATTTACTAATTATAGTTTTCCAAGACAGGGCAGGATGCTTTTGAGGACTTGGTGGTTTCCTGGGAAGAGCCTCTTGCATTTGCAGACCATTTGTAAACAACTGAATGTATTGGATTTCAGTATTTCATCAATTCTAATTCATTTTCCCACTTTTAGCTAGCAGTCGTTTATCTTTCTTAGTAGTACATGGTATGATGACGTGCCTTGTAACCAACGTCAGATATGTGAAGTATTATACATTTCTTTTGGGGAGAAGCATCTAGCATGCTTTCTGCAACTCAATCCTATCTGATAGGAGTAGACGTTGTTTCTGGCTTAGATCAGCATCTTATCTATACTAACAAAAGGGTAATATGCTAATTAGACCAGAAATCTTCCAGATGACCTTCCAGACATCCTTCCGGACAAAGCCATGGTGGTGGGGCTGAGGCAGTTAGGGGAGATCAGGCTAGCAGGGGAGAGAAGTTAGGGGGATCATGCAGGCAGGCAGAGTGGTTATGGGTTATCAGGCAGGCAGGCAGGCAGGTGAGTGGTTAGGAGCCAGCAGTCCTGGCTGCTGGAGGGATGTCTGTGTGGTCTCAGACTCGAGAGGGTGCAGGCTGGGCTGAGGGACCCCCTCCCTGTGCATGAATTTCATGCACCAGGCCTCTAGTGATATAATAAAAATGAGAATCTAAGCTTTAAAATTCCA
This sequence comes from Antrozous pallidus, assembly GCA_027563665.1. NCBI lineage: Eukaryota > Metazoa > Chordata > Mammalia > Chiroptera > Vespertilionidae > Antrozous > Antrozous pallidus. Next base: position 95,442,145 of record CM050511.1, on the reverse strand, counting down.
CTCTAAGACATACAAATGTACAGTTTGTTGTTTTCTCTTGATCTCTGTTTTCTGACCAGCAATGAAAAAAAGTGGACTTGTGTTCAGAAAAAAACAGTATAGTTTCAGATACATATATTGCTACATAAGATGTATAGGATGTCTTTAGTAGTGCAGATTTATCATAATTTCTTTGTGGGCATTAAATTTATCAACCTATAATCCCTGAAAAAAACCTGAATGTTTAATTTTCTCAAATTGGTATTATTATAAGCTACAATTTATCACATGCCAGAGATTTTGTATGATTCCCCAAATCTCATTGACTTTTCTTTTTTCTATATTGTATATAAAACATCAAGATAATTTTAAGAAAGCAGGCATAATGATGGAAAAATAATTTATCTTTGGTTTCAACTTTCAAAGTTAATGTATTTATACAACCTGTACATCAAAGTATTCAGAATATGAAGTATTGTGACACAAGAGGCTCATTATGAAGCATTCGGCCTTGTGTAACAATAGAGGTGCAATTATAATTTCACTCCTGTGCTCTTAAAAGTCATACATGAAAACCAACTTGACATGCCAGTTAGCTGATATTTAATACTTTACATGCCAGGCCTTAAAGAATCCATTTTGATAGAATGTTTCTAAAATGTATTTTACACCTCTTTGCTTCTTATTTTAAACTGTTTCAAACATTTTATTATGACACAAGCTTATGCTATGATTTAAAAATAATCCTCACATGAAGATGTTTATTGATTTTAGAGAGAGAGAAAGGAGGGAAGAGAGAGAGAAAGAAAGAGGTAGAGAGAGAGAGAGAGAGAGAGAGAGAGAGAGAGAGAGAGAGAGAGAGAGAGATTGGTTGCCTCTTATGAGTACCTTAACCCAGATGAACCTGAACCCTAGACATATGCCCTGACTGTGAATTGAACCTGTGACCTTCCTGTGTACAGGAGGATACTCTAACCATCTGAGCCACACCAGGCAGGACTGGTAGGACTTTCAAGCATCATGACCAGGTGCAGATCTAGGAGGGATGGGATGTATTATTGATGGAAATCATTAATCATGTTGGCTCTGAAGATTTTCTTGGGAAAAGATTCCAGTCCTAGAATATTTGTTTATCTCTCTTTTTGATAATGAAGGTTGAGTTTAAAATTTGCAGCTTCATGTCTTTCAAAACAGAGCACAAAAGCTTCATTTCTATAAAAGGAATTTGTGCAGGCAAGGGTGAAGCAGAAAATGACCATTAAATAAAAAAAATTACCTTACTATTACTTATCATCAGTGTCCTTTGACTTACCTGCACAAGTTCCAATGCTATTATTTCTGTATCACTAATACAATGAATCAAGTGCATTTGTTTTTCTGTCTTACTGCCTTTTTTTTTAAGGCAGAATGTTGTTCAATATTTCAAACATTTACAACAGTGAATTTCTGGGAGACTCAGTAAAGTGTACATATTCTTTTACTTTATTGGGTAACTTTTGTTTACTTGATATCAGAACTGCGATTTTTCTAAGTTTTACTGCAAAGAGCAGCATAAGCACAGGTAAACTTATCATTGCATCTGTATTGCAGGAACAATATTAAAAGTCCTTTAATGGATCTTTTATGTGATAGCATTTCACATTTAGAGACTGAATATCATAGTTCATAGTTCATATGTGAGATAATACTGAACATTCAGGTGGATAATAAAAAGTGTTTTTACAAGCTATGTCCACTTCCTTAAAAATTGTTCAGTGTTTCATGTACAACAAAAACCTTGGATTTTTACCAAATGTCAGGCATTTTGTTAAATCTGAAAAAAAAGAAAGATTTAATTATTTGGATATATCCCAAGAATGGTAAGAAATGACCAAAGAATATGCACATTTTAAGAATTTTTCTCTATCTATTCTTAAAATGTCCATAATATTTTAATGTTACTCTGATTTATCGGAGAGGAAGATTATACTCCATACAAATGGATGCTTCTTGACATATGCCTAGTTTTGTTCCATTGTTTAAGTTAGCAGTGCTGTTTAGCCGATAGCACTCACTTGCTTTATTGCTCATTTTGTCTTTGTACTGCTGTCCACTTACACCGCAGACTGTGAGCAAACTTCCTCTTTCTAATGCCCCGGGATATTGACTTTATTGACTGGTATAATTTTGAGATACGCAATAATACCTTCAATTGCTACATGTACTGGGCCTGTGGCTATAACTTTCCCTTCTTATTGCAGATGGCTTTTGGGAGCTAGGTAGAAGAATACATTCAAGCAACCCTAACTGATTCATGTGGTAACATAATACAGAAGAAAGTATCCAATATTGGTTGTAGACAGCAAATAAGGTTAATGCATTCCCAGAACTGACACTTTAAAAAAAAAAAAGTGAACTCAATATATCAGATGACTTCATGTAAGTTTTTTCTTTTATCTTTTGCCTTATCATTTTGATAAAGCACCATCTGAGGTTTCAACTGATTTCAGTACTGGTTTTGATGAAGGAATTAAATGAAATAGATCTGGATTGAGTCCATCAATAAGTCTGAGTGCTTAAGAGTTGTGAAGAATCCGTAGGTGCCAGGCATTGTGAGGTTAGTGAATTAAAATGGAAGAACATTAAAGAAAAACTGAAGATTGGTAATGTTGATATGTGACACAGTGATTGGCCACCATGTGTATTTTTATTATACTCTATTTGCTGAATTATTGAGTAATTTATCAGGAAATATCAACACTTCACATTTCTATTAAAAATAATATTATTTCCAAAGAGGTTTGTCTTATAGGTATAGTACAGGAAGGTGTCCTATTTCTAATAATTTAAATTTTCCAAGTTTCTAGAATTCCCCCACCCAACACTGAATTCACAATGGTGTAATGGGGGCAGGACACTAACATATTCATTTGTAAAAGGGGAAAAAGCAAGACACCCAGATGCCACTGGTCCACAGCCATCCCGGGCTCCTGTACAGCAGTCATTATCTGTGGGAGGAATTCTCTTTCCCATGATGCATTGTGTGCCCTTACTATCTCCCGAGGTATACTCCTGGGCTCCTTACCCTCCATGACTCCTCTTAAGTGAGTGCTTCAGATTATTCTCTGTGAATTTCAGCTTAAAAGTAACTTTACTGCTCATGTAAACTCAGTGCCCCCAAGATTATTATTACAAGGCAGGATTAGCTTCAACTTTGTTCTGGCACCTGGTGTTTTTGTTAACAAAAATTTCAAAAACATAATAAAATTCTTATTATTGTCATTATTACTAGTTTCAAATCTACTACAACTGTTAATTACATTTAAAGTTATTTCCGAGGCATAATTCTCAAGTTTGCCATATGGATGGAGTGATGTCAGCAAGGTGGCCACCTAAGCTGTCCCTTGATTAACAATATTCTATGGTATATTTGAAAGTTTCTAATAGAGCACATCTTAGATATTATCACCTTCAAGGATGGAGAATAGGGAAACTGAGACAGGAAAATTAAAACAAGGCCAAATAATGTGGGCAACTTGCAGCCAGCTTGTAACTAAGAAAACATCATCTTCCCCAAGCAAGGACACAGATAAACGGTTAAAAAAACCTCCGTACTGAGAGAATTCAGAAAGGTAGTTGGAAAAGGGAAAGGGAAAAGGGGCAATTTTAGTCCCTAAGCAGAGAAGCCACCAGTCTCAAGGCCTGGCATGACAAAGTCGCCAGGTGCTTCCAATGAAATCTAATGAATTCTAGTTAAAAAAAAAAAAAGGCTGGGGGTGAGGGGGCTTGAGAATTAATCTTTACTAAAATATTCAGCAAAGGAATTTTGAGACCTATAGACAGGAGGGTATTCAGTGCCTCAGACTTCCCCACCCCCTGCCACCCCCAACATGCTCTTTAGATTAGCTGAGAGCCCATCTGTGCTTCATAAGCCAGATGTATAGATTTGTCTATATTTTTTGTTTGTTTCAATAAAGGTTTATGCTTTAATAAGTTGTCTTTTCAGAGTGCAGTCAAGGTATCTCATATAAATTTATTTCTATGAGAGGACAAGGATCGAGGTTGGGGACAGCCCTCTCCCACTGGCTCAGGGAACTGTCCTGTCCAGTAACACCTCTGTGGTGTTGGTGAGATGCATATGCATATATATATATATATATATGAAATCATTCCTTTTTACCCTTAAACTTACACAAAATTATATGTCAATTACATCTTAATAAAGTGGAGAAGGAAAAGAGAGAGCCTACTAAGTGGACTGCTCTCCAGAAAAACCTTCCTGAATGATTTATGTATATACTAGGGGCCCAGTCCACAAAATTTGTGCACGGGGGTGGGTGGTCCCTCAGCCCAACCAGCCCCCTATCACATACAGGGAGCCCTCAGGGGATGTCCTACTGATGGCTTACTTTAGGCCTTAGGCAGGGGACCTCGGCCAGGGGACCCCAGAGCCCTGCGATGATCTATCCTGGGCTCCATCCCTACCCCCTAGGCTCTGATGGCTTACCTTACAGTGACCCAGGTGCCAGGATATTCCTGGAACACAGGCACTGGGTAACTATGTATGCAAATTAACTGCCATATTTATTGGGTTAATTTGCATACTCACTCTGATTGGCTTGGGCATAGTGGAGGTATGATCAATTTACACATTAGTCTATTATTAGGTAAGATATATATGGTGGATAAAACCTATTAGAACTTGTTTTCATTTATCCATTATTTGTTTCTGTTAATGTAGCTAATTATTGCCGTACAAATTTTGTTTTATGAAAATACATGCAAAGAAACAAAGCAAAAATGGGAGGAATGTTGCAATAAACATATAGGACTGATGTCTTGCCTAAAGATGGCAGGCATATCATGAGAGAAACTTGCCTACATATCAAGTCCATATTAATCCAAAAACATGATACAAACAATATCAGTCATTTAGTAAATACTATTAATGGTGAACATTGGTATATTTGTATGTGATATAATAAAGAATAATGTTTAAAATTATTTTAGTTCCCAGTTGGTGACTTAGAGTGGTTGCAAGCTCAGGTTCTGAGGTCAGATGGACACTATCCACCACTTACCACTTTTGAGCCCTTGCACAAATTATTTCAACATTTAATGCCTCTTTCCATTTTGGAAAATTGTCTGTCACCCATTGACAATTGCTTTAAAAAATGTCTTAATCACGACTTGACATGCTTGGCTGGCTTTGGAAAATTCAGCTGTGAAGTCAAAGCATCATCCAGCCCTGTGTAAATATTTCTAAATTGATACCCACGACATCCCTTGAAAGGGAATCCTGACCTTTATTGAAAAAAGGTACCAGGTTTAAATTGAAATAGAGAAATGCCACAGAAAACATCTCCCTTAAGTAGAGAAATTGTAAGGCAATGAGGAATTTTCATCGGTCTCCTTGGAGCTCTCTCAGATTGATACCCAGTGTTCCCTACATTTTCTAAATTCTTGGAATTTATGTCCCCTTCCCCCTAAATTTGTAGCTTGCAAGGCATGGCAGGAGAATGAATAAAAATATGATTCCTTGCATTTTTTTTTTCATGCAGCTACAATAAAATGAATTTTTTAAAACATGTCATTAAAATCATATTTAAGAGGGAATTGTTTTTTTTTTAAGAAAAAGCAAGCCTATTTACAATATTTAAGATAAAACCTTATAATCGGCAGAAATAGAACTATCACTTCCCCATTATGGAATATGAGATGATTTCATATGTGTAAATATTGTGAAATTATTTTTACAATCAAGCTAACAAATCATATAGTTGTGTGTGGGTTTTTTTTGTTTGTTTGTTTATTTGTTTGTTTGTTTGTTTTTGGTGAAAATACTTATGGTCTATTTTCTTAGCAATTTCAAGTAGACAATACAATATTTTTAACTGTAGTCACCATGCTGTAAATTTATACATCTTCTAACTAAATATTTGCTACTTTTGACCAGTATCTCCCCTTTCCCCAAGTCTCCTAATCCCTGGAAACCACCATTTTACTCTACTGTTTCTGTGAGTTACTTTGTTGTTATTATCTCTTATATAAAAGCCTAAGTGATCGAATGACTGGACGACCGAATGACTGGTCAACCGGTTTCTATGATGTACACTGACCACCAGGGGACAGACCCTTAATGCAGGAGTCTCCCCTGGTGGTCAGTATGTTCCCACAGCCAACCTCCCATGACCCCAATCACTGGCCAGGCCGAGGGACCCCACCCGTGCATGAATTTGTACAACGAGCCTCTAGTCCTATATATTAAAAGGCTATTATACAAATCAACTGAACAGTGGAATAACCAGTCACTATAATGCATTCTGACCACCAGGGGGCAGATGGTCAATGCAGGAGCTGCACCCTGATGGTCAGTGTGCTCCCACAGGGGGAGCACCACTCATCCAGAAGCTGGCTCATGACTGGTGAGAGCAATGACAGTGGTGGGAGCCTCTCCTGCCTCTACAGGAGTGCTAAGGATGTTTAACTGCTGGGTTAGGCCCAAGTGGGCCTAAGCCATCAGTTGAACATCCCCTGAAGGCTCCTGGACTCTGAGAGGGTGCAGGCTGAGGGACCCCCTTCCCTGGAGTGCACAAATTTCATGCATCAGACCTCTAGTATTTCACATATCACATATAAGAGAAACCATGCAATATTTATTTATGAGGCTTATTTCACTTAGCATTATTCCCTTAAGGCAGAATTTCTTTCTTTTCTTATGGTTATAAATAAATATATATATTCATAATCTTTGAATATATTTATAGAAGTGAAATTGCTAGATGGTATGATAGTTCTATTTTTATTTTTTTGAGAAACTACCATACTGTTTTCCATAGTGGCTGCACCAATTTACATTCCTTTCCAAAGTGTATAAGGGTTCTCTTTTCTCCACATCCTTCCTAGAACTTACTATTTGTTATTTTTTTCATAATAGCCATTCTATTATGTATAAAGTGACATCTCATAGTAGTTTTGATTTGTATTTTTATGGTGATTAGCAACTTTTCTAATTATTGATCTTAACCAGCTTTTCACGAACTTGTTAGCCATCAACACTCAAATACACATCATTTCATGAAAATATGTTTTCATTTCTGTTGGGGTAAATGGAGAGAACTGGCAATGCTAGGTTGTAAGATATCTTCAACTTTAAAAGAAAATGTCACACTATTTATCACAATGGTAGTACTTAAAATTTATAGCAGTAGTGTATTAGATTTTCCATTGCTTTTCTTTTTTTAAATATATATTTTTATTGATTTTTTACAGAGGAAGGGAGAGCAATTAGAAACATCGATGAGAGAGAAACATCATCTATCAGCTGCCTCCTGCACACCCCTTACTGGGACTGTGCCTGCAACTAAGGTATATGCCCTGACCGGAATCGAACCGGGGACTCTTCAGTCCTCAGACAGACGCTCTATCCACTGAGCCAAACTGGTTTCGGCCCATTGCTTTTCTTTTTAAATAATTTTTTTATTATTCTTTTTTACAAAGAGGGGGAAGGGAACATCTATCAGTTGCCTACTGCGTGCCCCTTACTAGCGATTGAACCTGCAACCCAGGCATGTGGCCTGACCAGGAATCAAACCTGTGACCTCTTGCTTCACGGGTCAACACCCAACCACTGAGCCACACTAGACTGTTGCTTTTCACATTGCCACCACGTGAATTATTATTAGGGATGATCTGAGTCACCTGATCACCAAACCCATTAGACCTTTCTGACCATGAGTCAATACCAAAGATTTGCAACTCTCCAAATTAGTTGATAAATCAAATAAAACATAATTGAAGATGTAAGCAGCACCTCTTAAAGTCTTTTTGCTAATAATTAGGTTTTTGAAATTGAAAACACAATGTATTTACCATAAAGATAATGAAGTAATTCACACAATATAAAAAATGAATGTGCAAACATGAGGGAGCTCTTCACTTACAGTAAGATTCAAATATTGCACACATAATTTTTCATCTATACTAATAAAATCTATACTCATAAAAGGATAATATTAGACTAGATAGACCAGACATCTTCTAAACGTTATTCTGGATGTCCTTCCTGACAAAGCCAGGGATGTGGATGGTCTGCAAACTTCCCACAGGCCCTCGCCTAGGCAGGCACTGCCCCCTAGTGGGGACCTCCCCCACTCTGATCTAGGGTCCCCTTCAGGGCAGACCAGCCAGCCCCACCCATGCACCAGGCCTCTATCCTATATAATAAAAGGGTAATATGCAAATTGATCCAAAAGGCAGAACAACCAGAACAACTGCTGGAACAATCACTATAAGGTGCACTGACCACCTCCTGATCCCTCTCCCTAGCTGGTAGGCTCCAATTACCTGATGCCCACCCACGGTGGGGGTGGGGCCAGTGAGCAGACAGGAACAGCTGACCTCTCTGTCCCTTCCCTGGCCATCAGGCACTGATCCCCCGATCGGAGGGAGTGGTAGCTGGGTGTAGAGCCAGGTGTGGGCAACTGAGGAGATGGCCCTAACCACAGGCCAAGCCACGGTATGGTACTTGTGCATGAATTTCATGTGCTGTGCCTCTAGTATTTTTAAAATATGAAATATACAATAAATTGTATAAATGAGAGGTACCTTTTTTTTAAGAAAATTGATTGTATTCTCCATTCTCAATGTACAGTAGGCTTTATTTATCCTCGGCAAGCTTATTGCTTTGAGGTCCCTAAGGTATGTTAATCACAAAAGGTAATATGAGTTTTTAATTCTATTTCTACCATTATGATATTTCAGTTCACTACTTAGAATTCCACCTGGCTAGAATTCTATAAAATAAATTCTCTAGAGATTGATTATTTTTTCCTTTTAAATAGAAATCAATTTATGTCCTATTCATCCAAATCAAAAGCCAAAGAGGCCTGGTCAGTGTGGCTCAGTGGTTGAGCCTCAGCCTATGAACCAGAATGTCATGGTTCAGTTCAAGGCCAAGGCACATGACCTGGTTGTGGGCTCTATCCCTAGTGGGGGATGTGCAGGAAGCAGCTGATCAGTGATTCCTTCTCATCATTGATGTTTCTATCTCTGTCTCCCTCTCTCTTACTCTCTGAAATTGATAAAAATCTATTTTTTTAAAGCCACAAAAGAATCTTATTTTACATGAGCATCAAATTTTTAAAATATATTTTATTGATTTTTTACAGATAAGAAGGAACTGGAATAGAGAGTTAGAAACATCAATGAGAGAGGAACATTGATCAGATGTCTCCTTCACACTCCCTAATGGGTATGTGCCCGCAACCAAGATACATGCCCTTGACCAGAATTGAACCTGGGACCCTTCTCAGTCCACAGGCCGATGCTCTACCACTGAGCCAAAAACAGTTAGGGCTGAACATCAAAATTTGTCTTGTTTGGTCCTGACTTTTTTAATGTTAAAGCAGATTGACAGTTGAGGACTTATACATTTTCATTTATTTATTCATTTTTTTCAACAAAATTATACGGAATATCATTATACATACAGAGTATGATTGTAAGTGTTGAGGACACAAACACACCAACTCAGATCAGTCTTTGCCTAAAATGATTCACCATTTACTTAGAGAAAAATAAAGTTGCTCATAGGTTATTAGACTTTTAAGAAATCTATGTTATGGTAATTGTTTATGAAATGTAGCACACTGACATGGACTTATATTTACCTTGTTAAAATATCAATATTCATGGGGCTCAAAATATTTCACAGTTGATTGCATTAATCAGGTAAGATCTTTCAAGTCCTTAACTGTATCTATATTACATAAGTGTGTCTAATGGCAGAAAATAGGGGAGAATTATACATTTTAAAGTTGGACTTTTATATACTTTATAAACAAAATTAGTTGAAAATGAACCAACAGTATAGAAGAAATAATTTTCTATACAGTTCATTATAGATATAATCTTCACATCTAAGTAACTTGTATAAAGACAATATAAATGAAAAAATTATATATATTTCTGACTAAGTTTTAATTTTCTTTTTTCCAGGTTCCAAGAATCCTCTTTAATATTATATATATTTATTCATAATATACTGGATTGATGTGGGATGCTACTTTCTAGACAGAGTTTTATTGTTACTGTCTGCTTATGTATTGGACCTGGAATCCTTCTTAAAGCAGAAATAATTTTCTCATCATGAATTCTCTTATACAAAATTCTATTTTATGCAGATTGATTTCTGGTTGTATTTTGAGAAAGATAATACTTTGTGTTTCAATATATTTGAAAAGTAAGTTGTTCTGTAAGTATTTTTCAAATCTTGCTATTGAAATAAAGCTGGAAACAAGTAAATGAAAAAAGTCAAATATGAAACTACTAAGCATTGGCATTAGAAATGGTAGTAAATAGGGCAGAAATATTGCCATTGTTGGTGAAGATAGGAAGAGGCAACTGAGAGGCAGGTATCCTGAGCCTGAGTCATGGACTGCCTTGTGTTGGCAAAAGGAAATCAACATGTGCTTACAATGAACTAGTTGGTGTGTCCTGGAAGTACAATTTTCTTTGGGTTCAGTTCAATTCCCCAACCTGGTAGAAACTGATAATTGTTTCATCAGATTTGCTGAGTAGAATAAATCAATGATGCTCAACATTTTCTTATATATCTTGCACTTGATTTTCTATGGATCAGAAGTTGGATCAAGGAGGTAATTATCAAAAATTCTAAATGATAAGATTGGTGAGCCTTTTTAAAAATAATTCCCTGTGACCTCCACATATCAGGGAATCTTTTAAATTATGTTTTGAGATAGTCCCAAGTATCCAGTTTTTAAAAATTACATCAGAATTAGTAATAAGAATATACTCAACTAGGCTTAATTCCATTTATAAAATATAATATTTGAAAAATAATGCTGTTTCTATGAAGATGGTTCAGCCTTGTTTTAAGATCAAATTGTCTGTTGCTAACAAAAATTTTACTCCGAGAATCTCAGAAGCATAGTACTATTTTGCTTAAGAGTTATGTATTTACTAGAGGCCTGGTGCATGAAAATTCAGAGTCCAGGAGCCCTCTCAGAGTCTGGGAGCCCACAGGGATGTTCTACTGATGGCTTAAGGTCTCTCCCCACAGTGAATGGGCCTAAGTTGCAGTCTGGCTTCCCTCTGTGGAAGGCTACTGGACAGGTCAATCAGGGGATGGCACTACCCCATCACCCCACTGCTGCCACTGCAGGCTTCCTTCTGTGGGAGGAGACAAGGCAGGCCCATCCCCCTCAATTGCCCCTCCCAGCACCAACTTGTTGTTCCACTGTTGGGTCGATTTGCATCTTACCCTTTTATTATATAGGATTGTTTTAAATTAGTAGCATAATAGGATATTCAATTGCTCACCACCAATATTGTTTTTGAGTGAATTTGAATTATATAATATTTATTCCTTTAAAAAAATCAGTCCTATCATCACAGATATAAAAAAAGTCATAGTACATGGCAGTATAATTAATAGTATAGGACAGTGGTCAGCAAGCTACAGCTTGCGAACTACATGTGGCTCGTGAGCTGCGGTTTGCCACTCTGTTGACTAATGAGTTTGCTGATCACTGGTATAGGATAAGTAAGTTTGCAAAAAATGGTTTCTTATTGCCATAAAAATATTTTCAAAAACATCTCAAATGGCAATTATATACTGAAAATCAAAACTATAGGGTGGGGTAAAAGTAAGTTTACAGTTGTTCTTTTGAAAAATAATACAATAATTAATAAATAATAATACTATAATAAACTCTGTGTTACCCATATCCACAACTGTAAACCTATTTTACCCCACCTTGTATAAGAACCCTGGTTTATATGACACTGCTTTTAGCAAAATCGATGTAATGGTATATTTATTTCTTAATATCAGAAACATTACTTGTTCCTGCTATTCTGCATTCGTAAGTTAATGAATGGATAACAAAATGTGATATAGTACATATATATATATGTACTAGCGGTCCAGTGCACTAATTCGTGCATGGGTGGGGTCCGGCCATCCCAGCCTCAATTGGGGTGGAACAAGGCCAGACTGTTGGGAGGAGGAGATGGTGGGAGGTTGGCCAGTGCCCCATCCCTGCCCTGATGTGGGCCCGATCACGGCCAGGCCAGCTGGGAAGGGGCCAAGGGCAATTGGCCAGCAGGCCTTGCCCTTGAATGGGGTGGGGGACTTTGGGAGTAGGGCCTGCTGGGGGAGGGGCTACAGGAGAGTGCCTGCCAGCCCCTCCCTCTATTGGGTGGGGCAGGTTGATCAGGGGTGGAGCTGGCCAGAGAGAGGAGCCATAGGAGGTTGGTTGGCTGGCCCCTCCCCGTGATTGGGCCAGTTCATTGACTGCAGTGAGCATCATAGTGACCAGTTGTTCTGGTCATTCAAGTGTTCCAGTTTCCGGGTATGTTTTTTTTTTTGTTGTTGTTGTTGTTTTGTTTTGTTTTTATAGAGAGAGATAACTTAGCCATGAAAAAAAGGAAATTCTACCTTGAGGGCATAATGCTAAGTAAAATAACCCTCATAAACAAATATTGCATGGTTTCTCTTATATTTGAAATCTAACAACAAAAAAGGAACTCATAGAAACAGAGAGCAGAATGGTGGCTGGCAGGGGTTGAGAGTGGGAGGAATGGGGAGAAATTGGTCAAAAGGCATAGATATTCATCTAAAAGATATATCAGTTTACAGCATGGTAAAGACAGTTATAAAGGCAAAATATTCTTTCTGAGTACTTTAAGTATAAATGTTAAAGTTAATAGGCTATTAAAATAACATGTGAGGAGTATGTTTTATTATGATAATTTTACAGATGAGAAAATGGAAAGTAGAAAGTTTCAAAAACAAATGTGTCTGTCAGGTCAGGTAATTCCATGATGTGATAAAAATAACACTAAAACCAAGCAGCTTAATAGAATAAAAAATTACCATCTTCGTTTAAAAAAAAATGCCGCGGGTCCTGCCCTGGTGATTCTGCAGGACAATTGTTCTCACTATGGCAATCCAATGATTCAGACTAAGGGAGAGCCCAAAGCATGCAGCTCCTCAAACATATGGTCCCCTAGGATGGTGAACCTGGCTCTTAATCCTCAGAAGCAGCAATAATGTCTGCTCAAATGTTATTAGGCAAAGAGAGACTGAAATCCACTCCTTTCCTCACAGGAACAAGGAGCACAATCCTCTTCTATTTCCTGGAAGGAGAGGAGAACTTCCTATCTGTGGAGAGTAGCTACAAATCAAAGAACAAGAGTTTCCACCCAAATCTATCGCCAAATTATGTGCTCTTGGTCACGGGGCTGTCATTCCTTGCTATAAATTAGTAAAGCTATTGGAAGTCAGAACAAGAAGAGTTCAAAGAAGGGAGGAAAATAAGAAAGCTTCATAGAAACTCATTACTAAAGTCTTTGTAGAAGAACTGGGGAATCTGGAGGCCTAGGTGTGTTGTCCAGGCTACTAGTACTTAAATCTCTACCTGAGCCTTTGATGGCATGTGAGGAAGAAAGGAAAACCCAGGAAAAATTATTACTAAAATAATGAAGACTCTGGGTTTTAACCTTTGTCGCCAAGCTTTGACCACCTTGGCAACAAGTGATTTTAGGTGGGACAACAGACTCATACTAACTATGATGTTAAAAATGCATTCTGCATCTCATATGAAAACCTATGAATATTGGATTCAGATGAACAATCTATTTGGATATTTGGTATTCTGTCAAGTTGAAAAGGGAATCTTCTGAGAGGTCTATCAATAGAAAAGGACTTTTCTGTTAGGATAAAAAAAAGTTAATTAATGATTGATTGGCCTTCTGAAATGCTAGTTGAGATTATACAGCTCGCCCTTACAGCATGGTCACTTGAGAATTCTTATTTCACTTCACTGTGAAATGGATTCATTAGTATTCTAACTGCTTACTTTATTGTCAGTACAGCTATGACTACAGTTACAGTTTTACTCTTCTTGAGCTATTATATTTGATGATATTTTTTATTTTGGAAGTAAAAATGTTTTATATCCTCATGTGACACATTGGGCCAGATTATAGATGCTAGACAGATAAAGGTCAAATAAAGTAACCACTCCAGGGTCTAATTAGATTTATTTTACTTAATTTTTAAAAAAAGAATAGCCACTTACAAGTGCAAAATGAGTTTAATTATTTCATTGGAATTTATCTTGAAGTTTCATTTTTGCCTCTTTTGAGAGCTGAGTTGTTCAAACTATCAATGACTTCAAAACCTATTGGGAGCTATCCATAATTTTGTGGTTACATGAGCAAGATCGGAACAAAAAATAGTTGTCAAGTTGAGTTGATTGATGACAGGGACATAAGTAAATTTTAAAAGTTGGTTGTTCTTATGGTTTTATATGACAATGAATAAAAATCCAATAAATGTTTAGAAATAAATCTGAGGAATATATATTGTTTCACATTTTAAGAGTCACAAGAATAAAAATATATTTGAAATGCATCTTTTCTAATTGGTATATAGCAAATGTTGATACTTGAAGAAACAGGTTATTCCTACAGCCAAAGAAAATACGGCAGAAGACAGGTCCACTTGTAGAGAAACTCACCTTCACTGTGAGGAGATATATTACCTAGTAAGTTCCTGAAACCCACATGAGGAAGCATTAAACAGCGTTTGACATCTTTTGGAAAAAGCCATGCACCTGCCAGGGTATGGTTTCTGGGATTAGTCACACAGATTAGCTTTTCAATTAACACCTCTCTTTCATATTAGATTTATTTTTCCATATAAAAAGAGAGGCACATTGATTTCTTAAAATTCAGGAAACTCTCATAGCAAGACAAAGATTTTGGCTTTCTTTAGCAAACAAAGAAAATATAAGAATGCAATAAAATTCTGAAAATATTGATTAGATTTGGAGATCACTACTGAATGATTTGGTTTACAAAGTGACTTTATAGGCAATTTTAAAAATATGTGTAATTGATTTTTCCCAAAGAGGGAGGGGGATAGAGGGTTTAGAAACATCTATAGAGGAAAACATCAATCGGCCGCCTCCTGTACGCCCCCTACTGGGGATGTGCCCGCAACCAAGCTACATGCTCTTGACCGGAATCTATCCTGGGACCCTTCAGTCTGCAGGCCGAGGCTCTATCCACTGAGCCAAACTGGTAAGGGCAGAAATGTTTATTATGCTTATAGTGCATCTGTAATCTATCTTTTGGTCAACACTTCTGATGGTACCAAAAATGAATGCTACTTAGTTGAAAATAGAATAGGAAAAAGGAAGATTTTAAAAAAATATATATGTGAATTTTAGAAATATATGTATATATACATATATAATTGATATTTAAAACTTGAACATCTATACTAATGAGTCATGAAAGTATATTCCATTTTCCACTGCATCTTTCAGCAGAGCCTTTGTTGATGGAGTCTAAAAATTTAAATACAGCATATGAGAATAGTTTGTGAATAAACATTTGACTTCTTTTTGAAATCTATCTAATTATAGATTCAAGTCATTGAACTTAATATTTGGTTTTCTTTATGGAAACTAGAAAAATGTCCTGGTTGAAAAACACTGGATCTTAGAAAAAATAATAGAGGTTTTAATATTTAAAAAGATTTTACCTTAAATATATTTATGTATTTACCCCATATTTCTGTTTATGAACTTACAAAATGGTTTATTCCAGACAAGGTATGCACTATATGCAATAATCATGTGATCTCTATAATATGAGAGGGAGTGTTAATATAAAAACAGAAGGAGTAGGCATCAGAAAAAAAATATTGTAGTTCTGGTTCTGATTTGTTCTTTCTCTTTTTTGTTAGGTAAGTGACTGTCTGCATTAAGCCTCAATTTCTTGATGTAAAATAGATATGCAATCTTTCCTGAGACTATCATTTTTGTGTTGCAAAGAGCAAAGGAGGTACTATATGAAAAAGCACTTTCAAAATTAAAAATCATGATACAAATTGCTACTCAAAAGAATGACTCCACTGGAGTCACATGAATTTAAAATTATCTTCTTGTTATGCTTATGTTCAACTAAATTCTATGTTGACCAACCACATTACTTTGCTTTTGCAACCAACTCCTTGTTTTGATCAGGGTTTCTCTCATTTCCTCACTCCTATTTTTGAGCTGTTTATAATCCTACTTCTGTATCTGAAGGCATCCTGGACAAACACGTTGGATAAGATGATCAAGCTGTGTGAAATTTATAATAAACTGTTTCCTGAACACCCATTTAAATACTAAGACCTTCTTCCCTTCTCTCCCTCCCTCTCTTCCTTCCAAATTCCTTCCTTCCTTCCTTCCTTCCTTCCTTCCTTCCTTCCTTCCTTCCTTCCTTCCTTCCTTCCTTCCTTCCTTCCCTCCCTCCCTCCCTCCCTCCCTCCCTCCCTTCTCTCTCTCTCTCTCTCTCTCTCTCTCTCTCTCTCTCTCTCTCTCTCTCTCTTTCTTCTCCTTTCTTTTCCCTTTGGTTATTGCTCCATGATCCTTTCTTGTCTTTTTAAATTAGAATCAGAGAGACTATACTAGGGACTTTACTACAATTACAACCATGTCTATTACCACCCTTATTTTTACACTTATTTCTTCTGCTGTGGCTACGACTCCCAGCTAGTATATTTCAGGCACTGATCTACCTTTTTACTTTTGTTGTCTCATGGCATCATCATGACAAACCCATGTGAAAGTTCATTTAGTATCCCAAATTTTCAGCCAACAAAACTGTGGCCCTAATAAATTACCTAACTCAAAGTTTGTACACACTCATCCACTGAGGTGAAATGGGTTTTTGAAGGACAACTTAGGGGTGGGAAACAAAAGAATTCAAGATAGACAGAGCATGACATATATTATGTGTGTAGTGAACACGAGTACCAATGAAATGAATCTTCCTTAGTTGGCATCCAGCAGAAACTAAGAAGTGGGTATGAATCATAAATCATGTAACACATGGGGACCCAGGAAAATAATCATCAGGTAATCCTACCTACAACAGGAGTACAGTAAAGTAGAAATTGCTGTGAAAGACATTCTGAATTTTTCAAAAAGTAAAACAGATCCTCAGGTAAATTAGAAGGGTAGCATAATACCACTTTTCTCAATTAGACATCACTGATACATATTTTAAAATTCTGTTTTTGGTGATGTGTGAATTAGGTTCACTTCTCAGCTCCACCACTCAGCTCTACAGCTTTTGTCATTAATTAATGTCTCTGGTTTTTCACTTCTTCATCTTTAAAATTAAAATAATAATAGTGTCTAATTATCCAGGACTATCATGAGAACTGAATTTGTCAATCAATATAGCACGTTTCATGGATACTGGCCCATAATAACTTTTACACATGAGTGTTATAATTGCAACATTTAGTGTTAGCCAAAACTCTGTAAATCTTCAGTTTGTTCTAGAAAGAAATTTCCTACTCCAAAAGATGCATAGGCCTAAAAGCCAAAACTACTGTGGGTTTAATGTTTAAAGATACTCAGGTGAAAAAAAGAATCATCTCTCTCCCCAAATACCATTTCTATAAACTAACAGAAAACCCACTGAGAACATGGGTCTTGGGCTCCCCTTAGGAGCAGTAAACCAAAGCTGAGATGGATTTTACCATTCCAAGTCTTTCTTTAGATGAAATTCCACAGTTGATTCTTTTTATGTGAACAGTTATAATTTATCAATGTCTATGGTGGAAACATGTCACACAGCCTCTCTTTGCAACAAGATTCAGCCAATTAACTAGCTTTAGGTAGGAAACTATAAGACAAGCTACTCAGCAGGAGCTGTATCTACCACCTTTGTAGTGAATAATGCATTCCTCCCTTACCCCCACACGGCTGTTGAGCTGTTCCTCTTTTGCTGATCATCTAGACCCAGAAGTCTAATGTAAAAAGTGAAAACCCAAACGATAAAACTAAAAATAAGCCTATAAAGAATTATTGTCTTAATCTCCTCAGGCTAAAAAAAAATGCCATGCTGTGGTTAAGTCAGTGGGAAAAAACACACAAATTTCACTTCAATAGGAAAATCAGCAAGGAATTCCAAAGAATAACAAGATTGCTCTGACACTTCAGCTTATCTGGAAATAGCCACAGTCGCCATTGCTGTGCTATTAGTCAGAAAAATCCACAAGTGAATGGTTTTAAAGATGAATGCAAGTGGGTTATGATATTTTGTTGAAAAGCAAAGCAAAACAAAACTCCTTTTATGAATTTGAAATGGCAATAATCTTCAGCTTAAAAAGATTCCCATACATTTTATACTTTTTGAAAAATGACAATAAGTGAAAATATGCAATTATTTACAAAGAAAACTTGTACAAATGATCTCATTTGTTTGTTTTTTCTTCCCTCTAAGATTCCACATTTGCAATCTATTTTAGCTTCTGAATTTGAACCCTGGACTCACGAAAAATTCTCACTGCATCTTCAAATGATTATACTTAGTGCCCTGACTATCTCGGGGTCTCCTGTTAACTTACCTCTCTGCATGTTTCTTAAGGATTGATTTAATCCTGAGAGCATCTGCATGTCCATGTTGTCTATCATTCCATCTGCAGTCAATAATTATTCTGATTCTTATGAGTGAGTTTTCTCTGTCTTTATATTAATCCTGCTAAACTATTTAACCACAACTTAGATGCCTAAGAAAAAGTGTTTGGTGTCACCTATTTTAGGCTTTTCCTACGCCCCCTTGAAATTAGCTTAACTCACCACATAGTTTCAACTCACCTGATTGCCCCGCTGGAGCTCTGAGCTCCAATTCTAAAGCCACCCTGGAAACCCAGAGATTTCATAAATGGCTTTTAAATTATTTTATTATAAAATCAATAGATTCTATATGTCCTTTAGGTAATTATTTTTTCTTTATCATCTAATTATGAAATGCAATTTCTTCTTATTTGGTAGATTTTAGGTTTGCCTAATTTAATTTTTTTTTTATTTTCCCATATGACTGTTAAATATGGGAGCTCTCTGCTCATTTCCTAGTTTCTTTTCTTCTCTAAGAGCCTATAAAGAAAAAAAAGACACAAATTTCTGTATACTATATCTTCATGATTTCCCTACCCTGGATGTCTCCATCAATGACATTCCTGTCATTTAAGATAATAGTTCTTTTTTCTACCAAAGTCTCCAAAATATAAACACCTACCTACCTATGGGAATTGGTCTAAGAAAATTATAATTAGAGGTGGTCTGTAGAATCCTTTTTTTTAAATCTTCACCAGAGGACATGTTTTTTATTGATTTTAGAGAGAGGGGAAGGGAGTGTGAGAGAGAAACATTGATTGGCTGTCTGCTCTCTTCTGCCTTTATTTTAGTTAGACTGGCTAGAAGCTAATTGATTTTATGGTTTTTTTCAAAGAAAAGCTAGCTATTAGGTCCACTGATTTTCTATTTTTAATTCCATTGATTTCTGCTTTAATTCTGATTTTAAAATTTATCTTTTTTGTTAAAAGTATTGCAGATGTTTCCCTTATATAAGATGAAAGTTGCTGATGCGGTTTTGGTCTTGGTAATGACTCAGGAAATTTTTAAATAGAGAGGTAGGGTATATTTGGTATCTTTTTGGCATTCTTGGAAATAAGGCAATTCTCTAACAATCTGGGCAAGAGCCTATACAGTGATGTAAACAGAAAGCAGTCAATTAAGAGAGAATATTAAAGATCACAATGGATTAATTGAAGATATAAACCACTTGAATAACTGCAATTCAAAAAAGACAAGATAAAAAGAAGTGATGGCAGTCTGATTGATGTTTCTCTGTCTCTGGATCTGTTTTTGTTCATCAGTTTATGTTGTTCATTATTTCCCATAGATGAGTGAGATCATCCGATATTTATCTTTCTCTGACTGACTTATGTCACTTAGCATAATGCTCTCCAATTCCATCCTATTATTGCAAATGGTAAAAATCCTTTCTTTTTATACCACAGTGTAGCATTCCATTGTGTAAAATGAGAGAGAGAGAGAGAGAGAGAGAGAGAGAGAGAGAGAGAGAGAGAGAGATGAAATAATAGAAGAAAACTTATATAAATAAGTGAAGGTTAAGTCTCCTGAGGGAAACTACACTCTAGGTGCCCAGCAAATGAATTAAAGAATACATATGGTGACTTTTTTCTTCCTCAAATAGATAATTTCTCAAAAGAAGTTGATCTTTCAGATTTTTGGTTTCTTCTCCTCTAATGATCTATCTTTTAACCTTATTACAGAAATGATGTTTATGTTTATAACATTAATATATTAATGCATAATAACTGCATTTTCCTAATAGTTTTATGACCACAATCTCTTATCTTCTTAGTTACTACTACTTTATAACACACACTCCCATAATGTACCTGCAATTCATTGACCCTATTATGTGGATGGTTCCCAATACTATCTTCAGTGACACTAATTTGCTATGAGGATGCACAGGGGTCAAAATACAGTCATACTCATTATTATAGCCAAAGGTAATCAAGTAGAATTAGTAAAAAGAAAGGCACACTTGAAAACATCTAAAGGAAAGCAGATGAAACTTCCAATACTCCTTTCTTAAGTGGAGTCACACAAAATGCACTTAATTCCTCCAGCAAGGTGTGGATTAAAAAGTGTTGAAAGATGTTTATCAGAGATGCTCATTGGGTATTCAATACCTGATTTTATCACGGACTGGTCATATAGGCATCCTGTGCTTAGCACAGACACCAAAATTTCAGGCTCAGAGAAGGAAAGAACATGTTTATAATAAACCATATTATTTGCTCACACAGAGTAGATACAGTGAAGCATTCTTATAATGGAACTAGAGTCCATTATAAGAATAATAAACAACTTCTCCAATCTGGTCTACAACTTCTCCAATCTGGGACCCCTCAGGGGATGTCTGACTGCTGATTTAGGCCCAATCCTGTGCACATCCCTTTCACAATCTGGAACTGCTGGCTCCTAACTGCTTGCCTGCCTGTCTGATTGCCCCTGTTTCTGTCCACCAGTCTGAATGCCCTTTAATCACTCCCCTGCTGGCCTGATCACCCCCAACTGCTCTCCCCCATGGCAGCGCAGCCCCAGATCAGCCCCCAACTGCCTACAGCTCCCCTCCACCACAGGCCTGGCCCAATGGGCTCCCATTAGGGTGGGCTGGCCAGACCCCACCCATGCACAAATTCATGCACTGGGCCTCTAGTTATTCTTATAAATAACCCATAGTCCCTTTTATACTATGTGACATTGGGAGAACAAATCATGAGTAAACACAAGTCTCTAATTATATCTCCAACTGTGTATAATACAGAAACTATACAATCCTCATAGTAAATTCATTATCAATGCACCTTAATTTGCTACTCAGAAGTACTACTTTTTAAAATTTTTTTAGTTTATTGGTTCTCAAACTGTGGTCAGTATACCCCTAAGATTAGCACTACCTAGGAATTTTTTAGAAATGCATATTTTCAGACCTTACCCCAGACGTACTGATTCAAAAATACTGGAGGACTAGGGAGGGCTCAGAAATCTATGCATAAAGAAGCTCTTTGAGTGAGTGTACCTGATGCATGCCCAAGTTTCAGAATTACTGTCCTTGACCTTCATTCTCACAATCTCTTGAACATCTATTTTACATGTTTGCTTCTTTGACACAAATTATAGATAACATTGCTTCATCTTCCTTCTCTGTGAATGCCTTTGCTTTTTGTTTTACTGAGAAAATAGAAGTAATTAAAGCAACTTTCCTAAGCTTCTTTTTGCCCACATTTCTAACATGTGCCTGTTATTACAGAACATTCACTATGACACATTTGTGCCCTGAATTTCATTCTCTCTGCCTACATATATAATTGTCAACATCAATGCCCTTTCCACTGAATCATTTCCATTACCATTCAAATACGCCGTATTGTCTCCAACAACAATAACAGCACCTTGACATCAATCTCCAGCAACCTCTCTGTTTCAGTGACTCACTTTAGAGCAAAACACCTGAAAAAAGAATATGTATTCAATGCCTGCAATTCCTCTCGCCTATTCTCCTTAACTAGGCTTTCTCTCTCCCATTCCTGAGAGACACTTTCAGGGGACCAATGTTCTCCACCTTATAAAATATAGTGATCAATATTTAGTTTTCCTGTTATTACCAATATTTTAAAAGTTGATTTAATATCTCTTTTTATTTCGTTTCTACTATATAGAATATCTCCCATACTTTCATATTAATTGTATATTCATAGCTCTGCTCAAATATGACTTTATTAATAAAGCCTAATGTCAATAGCAAGTGCCATAGATAGATTTTCTTATCTATCAGACACAATTTTAAGCACTGTAGGTAGTAATACTAATCCCAATATTGCAGATAAACTGAGTCACAGAAAAGGTATATTGATTTTTTCCAAAGTCACATTGTTAGTAAGAGTGGAGTATGACCTTAAACCCTAAACCATATTTGCTGTAATTTAAATAAGGTTTCCAGACTCTTTACTAATTAACTAACTTCACCCCATGTCTTCTCAACTCTCTCTGTGTTCCTGCATAGCTCGCATTATCATCTATGGCAGAGTGTGTCAAGTGTTCACTTGTTTTTGCTCTGCCTTCAATGTATAACCAAGCTATATTTTTCAGTAGTTAGTTGGTCATGTAATTAACTTGTGTCAAATAGAACATGTTCAGAAATTATGTGTATTACTTCTAAACCTGCTCTATGATAACCTCAGATTCTCAGAGGAAGATTAACAGAGAAACTAATGAAGGTTAATACTGAGGGATCTCTCCTATTCAGCTTCCTTCAAGACTCATGGTGGGTCCTAGAAATGGGTTTGCATGTTCTTGTAAAATATATTTTTTAACTACAACCCTTTATTAAATCAGTTCCTTTTCATGATAATTCTGTCACATTTCACCTTTTGTTATGTGCGATTAAAATCACAGCAAGTATTTGGGGATTTGAAAAGAGAAATATTGAGTTAAAGATCTATGTGAATAGGCTTTGGGAAATAAAACCATATGCTTTCATTTTCCTCATCTATATTTAATTATTGTCATCCAGATATGTAAATAACTTTCTAGAGTTAATCATCCATTATGCCTATTCATACAAAGATAAGTGGACAGAATTGTCAGGATATAGTTATATTCCATGGAACTCAGTGTCAGTGGAATATGGATGGAGAATTCAGGTTTGAAATGCAGAGTTCCAGAGGAAGTACACAGAAAATCATTCTAATGATCAAATCTGTAAAATTAAATGAACTAGATTTGCTTCTTACTGAAATCTAGTCAAAATATGTATTTTCTTGTGAAGATATTGAAAAGCAAAACATTCCCAAACATGGAAAAAAAAAAGAACAGAAAAAATGAAAGTAATAATATCAATAAAAACCCCACGTGATGTGTTTTGTTAAATTCCTAGGCTTTTGACGTTTGTCAGAGCAGGTACCACCTAGTACTAAAATATCCAACTCCGTATATATTACTTTGTGCCTGCATGAACTCCTTGATGATAGGGCATTTGCCCTTTGTTCAACCACTTTATCTCCAGAAATGAAGATAGAATGTGATACATAATAATCTGCCAGTACATATATTTTTTAAATGTCTATGTACATCATAGTGGGATTTTAGGATACCAGAAATAGAATATTATAGTAGTTTCCAGGAAGGAAAAAACTATTAATAGACTTTTATGAAGGAAAAGACTCAGACTAACAGACATCATCAGACATGCAGAGACTACAAGACAAGAGCAGCACTATTTGCTAATGCTGGACAGCAGATTACCACAAATCAGCACACATTAAAACAGCACACATTTTTTAATCTAAATACTTCTGAGGCCTGGAGAGCAGTATACTGGGTGCTATGGTGAAGGTTCACAGGACTGTGATCAAGGTATTGGCCAGGGCCGTAGTCTCACCTGACGCTTGGGGTCCTCTTCTCACTGTTGTTGCCACAACTTAATTTCTTAAAGTTGTGGGACTGAGGCTCTTAGCAGTTAGCGGTCATTTTTCCAGGTGGGTCTCTCCAGAACATTTGCTTCTTCAAAGTCAGCATATTATTCCAGGATGTTATCTCTCAGGTCTAATATTTGAAAGACTTTGTATTTATATAACATCAATACTGTAAATATTATTTAATAATTTTCATTTAAATAGGTTTTGATACAGTGGACTATACATGGTAGTTATTACAAAATCAAAAATAAATATTACACTTCATTGTAAAAAAATAAAATGTCAGTATCAGAATTTAAGATATGCAATGTAAAGAAAGAAAAAAAATAGGAGTATTAATAACCACTAATTTTCAGTGTACAGGGTCAAATGTTTTGGCAAACATGGAAAAATAAATAAAAAATTTTAGAACTAAAACAAAAGCTTACCTAAGTACTATGCAGGGATAGTCTATAATAAGTAAGACCTGATATTTAATGTCAGAGAATGGATACTCACTATCTAAAGTTGAAAATCAGTAAATGGCCGAAACTGGTTTGGCTCAGTGGATAGAGCATCAGCCTGTGGACTGAAAGATCCCAGGTTCAATTCTAGTCAAGGGCATGTACCTTGATTGCGGGCACATTCCTAGTAGGGGTTTGCAGGAGGCGGCTGATCAATGTTTCTCATCTCTCATTCATGTTTCTGACTCTCTATCTCTCTCCCTTCCTCTCTGTAAAAAATCAATTAAAAACATATAAAAATAAACAAACAAACCAAACAAATAAATAAATATTCCTTAACAAAAAAGAAAATGAGTAAATGTAATTGGGAAAGGACCATAAAACTAAAGTTTTTTCAATGAAACTTCCATAGTATTGTTACAGAAAACTGGAGAAGAATCAAGCAGCAGAGATGAAGTTACATTTATTACATGTGGGCCCAGAGGAAAATGTCTGTCTAATTCTGGAACCCAACATGGAGAAACTTTCCCTATTTATATGTTTTTACCTTCTTTGTCTCCCAAATATGGGATGTTTTCAGCCCCCTTCGCAAGTTCTTAAAGAACCCTTATGTGCTGGGGCCTTGAGACCTCAACCAAAGGCTTGGCCTGGTGCCAGCACTGATAACTTTGTCCAGGAAAGGTTTAATGGTCTCTCTGAAGTGGGAGTAGTCTTTTTTAAAAAATATATTTTACTGATTTTTTACAGATAGAAAAGGAGAGGGGTAGAAAGTCAGAAACATTGATGATAAAGAAACATCAGTCACACCCCCTAATGGGAATGTGCCCACAACAAAGGTACATGTCCTTGACTGGAATCGAACCTGGGATTTTTCAGTCCACAGGCTAATGCTCTCTCCACTGAGCCAAACTGGTTTCAGCAGGGAATAGTCTTATTTTCCTTATTATTTAAGTAAGCAAGCATTTACAGAAGCCAAATAGCAGGGTTAAAATGTCAAACAGCAGTTTTTATAGAAGATGGATGCTGCCATGTACATTAGTTTATTTATATTAAAAACTTTTAAAGAAGACAGTTAATGGAAGTTAATCAGATGCCAATATAAAGATAACAGTTTTATTAAAGTAGGGGGATAATATGAAAGGTTTTTTAATTTTAAATTTTTGTTTTTTATGTTATTACATTATTTTTATCTATAAAACATAATTTTATATTGAACCTCTTCAAAAAAATGTTAAAATGCCAATGCCAGGCAGGCAGAAATTTTAGGTTTTCTGTTCTGTTCTCAGAACATAACGCAATGATTAGCATATAGTAGATGAATATTTCTTAAGTAAATGAAATCTGAATTCTTCAAATATTGTCTTCTACATGGAAGACAAAATTTTAGGTTCAGCAACTTCAAGTCTGAATGCTCACTTTTTATTCTACTTTAATAACTTAATTTTATCTCTATTGCTCCAGGACCTTTTCCTTCTATGGTTTGCAACAATTAATATTATATTTGATCTTCCAGGGGAACTGCCATTTAAGATGAACACTGAAGGGTGAGTAGGAATTGCATAAAAAGACTATCATGGATAGAGATGAGAGCATTATGAAAACTAATGTGTCATAAGGATAGGAAGATATTTGAAATCATTAGAATATAGAGTTTGAGGAGTGAATGGAGCAGGGGAGGGCAGCTGGAGAAGACCAGGTATGCAGGGGAGGGTAGTTGGGGGGAACCAGGTTAGCAGAGAGGGGCAGTTGGGAGGGAGGTAGGCCTGCAGGGGAGGGCAGTTGAGGGGAATCAGGCCTGCAGGGGATGACAGTGGGGAGGGGACCAGGACTACAGGGGAGGGTAGTTTGGGGGAAACCAGGCCAGCAGGGGAGGGCAGTTAGGGGTGACCAGACCTCCAGGGGAGGGCAATTGGGGGCAATCAGGCTAGCAGGCAGAAGCAGTTAAGTGCAATCAGGCAGGCAAGCAGGCAAGTGGTTGGGAGCCAGAAGTCCTGGATTGTAAGAAGAATGTCCCACTGCCTGTTTAGGCCCTATCCCACCAGGATCAGGTGTAAATGGGCAGTCGAATATCCCTTGAGGGATCCCAGATTGGAGAGGGTACAGGCTGGACTGAGGGACATACACCGCCAAGCTTGAATTTTGTGCACTGGGCCTCTAGTATAAAATAATCAGATTTACTATTTATCAAGCATATGGTTTGCACTAAGCACTACACTGGATACTGTACATTTATTGTTCATTTAGTCTTCACATAAATCTTGTGAGACATTGCTATCCATATTTTACTGATGGTGGAACTAACACGAATAAAATATCTTTCTTGTGTTTATTAATTAACTAGGCCTCCCAGAAGAGCTGAATTCTGGGACTAAATTTGCTTTATCCTTATGTCCATATTTGTCCATAAGCAATACTGCCTCCAATCTATTTCAGTCCAGTTCTGAACATTCAAGTAAGAAATTACTTCACTAAAACTATTGTTTAACAACTTGCCACCCACGCACATTGTACTAGAAGATGACTAGAGGCATTTATGAAACTGACTGAAATGATTGATTTGGAAAAAATGAAGTGGTATTTGTTGGGAATTTGTAGATGCTCTTTGAAACATTATCATTGCCAGTTTGTCTTAAGTTATCTCTCTATAGAAGTTTTGCTTTGACATATTACTTTATTTTTTTTAAAAAGGAATCTTGTTTAAAGTAGATAATGTGTATATACATGCACACATATATTAGATATAAACCAATAAAAACATCTAGGATAATACAACATGCAATAACACAATGTCCAGCTTTTCAAATAGTGGATCTATATAAACCAGGGCATGGCCCAAATTCATAATTAAAAGAGATTCTGCTCTATGGATGGTATTCTACATTTTGATTGTGAACCCAAGTCTGTCACATCACACTTGTGACTTAGTAATTATTACTGACACGTTTCTCTGCTGCCCCAAATCCAGCCAATTGCTCATTTCTCCCCCAGCTTCCTTGCTTACTAGTGATGAAGAAACAACATTATCCCTTTCAGGAACTTCTCGGTGAACAGGTGGGGAGAGAATTTTTAGTTTAACAGGAAATCAAAGATTGTGCAACATGCAGAAAAAGCATTGTTATACTATTTATGGTCAATTATTGCCCTGCAGAGAATCAAGCTTCTACTCTGACTTGTTGTGGGGCGACTTCCTTGACCAGTTGCAAATGACCACGGAGGCGGTTAAGTTGTTAAAAAGCAGGGGAGGATTTATTGAACTGGCCAGGACGGTTGGAGGGCACCACACCAAGCAAGTGGAAGCCTAACACTCAAGGCGGTGCCGCTCCAGGTATAGGCAGTCTTTTTAAAGGAGTCTGAACCATAAATTTTCATTGTTTTAAATTCCGTGAACAGGCTGCAAGGTCATTTCTGAGGTAGGGAAG
The DNA here is from genome assembly GCA_027563665.1 of Antrozous pallidus. NCBI lineage: Eukaryota > Metazoa > Chordata > Mammalia > Chiroptera > Vespertilionidae > Antrozous > Antrozous pallidus. The sequence goes on along the minus strand of CM050511.1, from coordinate 95,414,429 downwards.
TGCTTCTTATCTCTCACCATACATTCTGCTGGACATGGGAATGTAGTCCTATCCTAAAAGCGGAGGTACAGCTCAACTTCTGGCGCCACTGAGTCAACAAGAATTACTCCTTTATGGTTCTGGTTCTGGGGTCCTCAAATAGATTTATGTGATTTTTAGGTCTCAGTCTGGAAGCTAAAGTAACTACCATTTTGCTTTAAGCAAGCAAGTGTAAACAGCGGCTAGAATAGCAGGATCAAGTTTCACATTGCGGTTTTACCAGAGATAAATGCTACTATATTTCATGACTATCTTCCATGCCATTTTGCAGGAAGTTGGTAGACCTCTTAGGCTGCAGCAAGGATAGGAAGGCACTGTTAGTGGGAGGTATCTGTAATAGGGTCAACAATAAAAAAATAAAAGAATCTAAAAAACACATCATAAACTGGAAACCCATCTTTAGTGCCTTATTTGTACTTTGTTGCAAATAACTTTGCAGTGAAAATAATAAATCTTTTCTTGGTTCAGTGACAGATGGTTTAGATTGGCAAATTTACTTTCAGTAAATCCATCAGAGGAAAAACAATCCCTCATGTTTCAAAAGAGTAACAATAGGGCAAATACTAAGATTTGGATCTAATTCCTCAGCAGATGTACTATGAATGAATATCCCTGATCTAATACTATATTTTAGAAAATTCTCTTTGGAAATTTGTGTTGTGCCTCTTATTTCAAAGTGAGTCTGATTGATTTTCATATGCTGTGCAAAGTTGCTTTTGAGTACCCACTTCCTCCGTGAATTAAATATGAAGATAGGTGCATGCATACATTTCTTTGTGTGTAAATAGATCATGAAATACAACCCCGGAAGCTTGGATGTTCTTATTTACATGGCAATATTATGGAGCATATTTTCATTCTTTCTATTTAATATTATTTTGAAAAATAGAAAATGAGAAGAGAAATACATGAAAACTTTAATTTTGATTTATTCAAATCACATTGGCTATTTATTGTCTTCTCTCAAAATGAATAGAAAGTACATAGTTAACAACGAAAACAAGTTTCACTTTAAAGGTTCTTGGTTAATCATCTTCTGACAGTCACTCATTTGGTTGTGATTTATGGAAAACCCTATAGGCTTATATTTCTCATGTAAAACAATATCAAAAGAAGGTAATTCAGTGTGATTTAGTGATGAACTTGTGACTTGCTAGCTCTTATCTGCCTGCTTCATGTTTAGCTTGCCAGGATTATGGAGAAACATTGAAGAAAATGTCTCAATTAAAGTGAGAAAAAGGAAAAACACGAAAGGAAGATAGGCGCTCCAGGGGGCGCTTCCTGTGGCTAAGCACAGCTGCAAGGCGCCTTGGAATATACATATTTTAGTTTTACTGCTTTGTTAATGGAGGAAGACAAGGATAACTTGCTTAAAATAACTTCTGAGGAGTCATTTCTATGTATCTCATAGTTATTAATTAAAATGCTATTCTTTTCATTAGAAGGGAATGAATCACTTTTAGCGGACCATTGAGCACTAGAAAGTTGCTCCATATTAGATGTAGAAAAATTGTTTTTATCTTATTTCTAATTATGGTAGCAAACCACAAATTTATATTTGCCAATAGCTGCCTGTTCCTTTTTTTTAAAGCCCAATATCTGTAATAGAATTATTATTACTAATTTTTTTAGCTTCTCAGAAACAAAAATCATCACCTTCATGATGTCTTTCTTCTAGCACATAATATTGCACCCGGTATAATTAGGTGCCCAATCTCTGATTAAATCCATTTTTCACTGTTTTTAAAATGTTCAGAAATAATTACTTGCAGTGGTTTGAAGAATAAGTGTTATTTACAGCAGTTATTTTAGTTAATAGTATTAGGAACCCTAGGAATATATGAGTAATATATATTTACATTGAAATAATATATTTGAAATTAAATTTTTAGAGATTCTTCTTCCTGTCAATTCACCTCATCTTGTCTTGCTACTTATTGCAGACCTAATACCATACAGACATTGGAGGTATTTAGTCAATGTTAGCTTTCACTTCTGCTCATTCCATGTCTCTCTCAAGCCAACCTGCCCAGTTTAATTCCAGCTCTAGGAAAGTACAGAATGGTCTGTATCAATTAAAATTATATATATTGCATTACAACTCTAAAAGCTGAATCACTGACAAAGCTTTAAGAAAAGGGTGAATGAAGACTTGGACACTTATAAATGCTCACTTTTCTCCTTCATCCTTTAGCATGACAGGCATGTAGATACAATGCTTAGAAACTGCACATTTCTATATTTAGACTTCTAAGAAAGGTCTTCCATTCTTAGCATTGAAGAAACAACAACGAAAACATTGCTCCTGCCTTCTGACTTTTGTTGATGAATGAAATGGTAAGATGCTAGAATATTAAGACAGAGATAAATACTTGAAATTTAGGATTTGGTATAGAAATACTGCAAGTAGCTTTCTTGATTTAATTCTTGCTTTAGGTCACTCATATTAAAATGAACTACCCTAAAATGACCCAAAGGGAAGATTAAGGAAAGAATACAAGAGCTTATCAAGGTACCTGATTTTATTCTGTGTGGAGATGGCCAGGGCCATAGGATTTTAACTTGCCATCAAAATGGGAACATGAAATTAGATATATTTTCTGAGTGAAGCATTCAAGAGTCATGAGTGGTCATTTCTGCTCTCTTCCTCTGCCACAGCCACTGTGTCAGCACATGTTAACCTGGATTCCCATGAAATCAAAGCAGCCAGAAATGATGAGTCAAAACTTAGATGATACCTGCTCTGAAGAGTCATCTGGACATAGATTGCCTGATTGAGAAGGAAGCTTTACTTCTAATTTTCTGGTCTTTGGTGATGTTGTCAGTGCAATATAGTTAAGACTTCCTTTGCTGAGCCTCTAGATTCTAAAAAATGTGAGAAATAAGACAAAAGATTAAAAAATATCAACTTATTTTACTAATAAAATCTAAGGTGAGGGATAAAGTTTAAGATTCACATGGGGTAGCAAATGGACCTTTTACAAAAACCTCAAAACTAGACCAAGTCCTTCCTTCCTTCAAGACATGGGCAAAGCTGAAATTTCTATCTGGAAGACCTTATTAAGAAAGGATTGGGTAGAAGGATGTAAATTATAGGAAATATAATCAATTATATAATAACTAAGCATGGTGACAGGTGGGTACTAGATGTATCTGGGGGGGATCACTTTATAAACTATATGCTGCATACTTGAAATTAATACAAAATAATAATGAATATAAAATAAAATTGAAAACAATGGATTAGAGAATGGGGTGATGATGAGAAATTCTGAACCTCTATTTTTTTTCTCACAGCTGTTTGATATTTGCTCCCACACATCTATTTTGGTAAGCATTGGATGACAAGAAGACTGTATGGTCAGACTCTTCTCCACTCCCACTCAGATTCAAACACTGAACACCTTCAATTAGTAGTCTTACTTTTGCTTTGTCCCTGATCAAATTCTAAACAAAGCAAGAGGCCTTTTCCCCCTACATTAATCTTTGTATCCTGAAGTAAAGTAGTGCCTTTCTTTTCATTGAGACATACTGTTCTTTTTAGTTTCTGTTTTGTTTTCTTAATTTATTTGTTTGGAATTCTGCTAGACATTCAAGATCAATTTCAAATTACAGAAGAAAGCAAAGTTCATGAGGGCAGCATATTTTACTGTTGTCTCCCTATATCACCCATAGTTATAGTAATGTTTCATTCATTGTAGTCAACAATAAATATGGTTGAATGAAGCAACCAGTGATTATCAGTATAGTCCTCTATGTCTTCACATTTTAAAGCTAAGACTTGATATTATGTTTATTAATTTAGGTAGTTTTTTTAAAGAATACAAATCCTATTTCTCTTTACCCTGAATTTTGAAGTTTTGTTACAGACAGAATAAATGATACTAAAATATCTATCTAATATAAAGTGTTATGAGCTTGAAAATTCTGTTGTCACATTTTAACCTCCAAATTGGATATCCAGGGGCATTAGCTAGTTAGAATTCAGTAAAAATTTGCCTGTCCCTTTGCTGCATACAATTGCTGGAACATAAAGTAATGTGAAGAGACTTGGCTTTATAATACCCCGCATCAGAATTCCAATAGTGTCTGTCATTGTCATCGTGTTGTGTCCATAGGCAAGTATTTTCATTTGATTCAATAAAAAATAATTGATTGTGTGCTTCAATTCATCCGGCAGTGTACTATAACCCAGGGTTATGGAGATGTAGTCTTTACCCTCAGAGAGTTCAGTATGTAATAGAAGAAATGGCCACATAAATAGATGATACAAAAGGGTTTTTTAAATGCAATAAAAGTGATTTAGCAGAGGATTATAAATCAAAAGGGGAGAATATTAGGAAGTTCCCAGTTGAAACTATACCCTATATGAAATTAACAACAAATATAGCCCAAATCTAAACATTTCTTCCTACCTCCGGAACTGGCACTCTAGTGTAATTCAAGCCATTATCACATCTTCTTTGAAAAGAAGAAATTTATTAACCTATATTATACTATCACAACAGTATATGAATCTTAAAAATATAACACCATTTTCTGATTTAAACACCTTCCATTGGTAAACAGCTAGACAGACTTCCCAGATTCCCTCTAAAGACATGTGGCCTTATGGTTGTATTCTAGATGATGGAATTTCATCACAACACTAGTGACCTGGTGCACAAAATTCGTGCACATTAAGAGGGGATTAATTAGAGGAAATATTTTAATATTGCTGTTTGGGCTTTCTCTGTAATAGAAGTGTCAGAGATGAAAGAAAATTAGTAAAATGTAAATAAAAATCTTCCTTCTGTCAGAGTCTGGGTGCACTGCAGAACCCAGAGTCAAGTCCCTGCCCACCCCCATGCTCCTTGAAATTATGTGAGACCCAGACCCAGACTGCCCCACTCCCATCAAGCTCTACCAGGTGGGGGATGCAGCCTCAGTTCCCCTGTCATGTCCTGTCACCTGCTGATTGGTCGTTATGTGTGAGAGCGTGACAACCATTTAAATATTAGCCTTTTATTATGATGATAAACTTGGAAACCAGGTATGTAAGATGGATATTATTTCTGGATCCCTTAATGGTTTTATGAACCTATGACACCCTCTCACTACACAGCAGCCTATGAGGAAACTGGGATTAAGTTATGGACACTTCAATTTTACCTGTGAAATCTGCCAGGATCAGTAACTAACACAAGGAACCTACTATATCTGTCTTGCCAAACTTTCTACTTCAGCTGCTTTTACTCTTACAGTTGTGCACCTCATTGCAGTCACACTGGCCTTTCTCCTGAACCTCAAGCATCCTAAATTTGGTCCTATATCAGGACATTGCACTTCCTCTCTTCTCTGCCTGAATTGCTGTTTCTCAGGATGTGGAAATAAATGGTTTACTGTTCACTTATTTAGGTCTCTGATCAAAGTCCCCAGTACAAGAAGCTTCCCCTGACCACTTCCACTTTCAAATAGGCACTACTTCCATTATGTTCTACTAGAGGCCTGGTGCATGGGGATTTCTCTCAGCTCAGCTTGTACCCTCTCTAATCTAGGACTCCTCGGGGATATCCCTCTCATAATTTGGGACTGCTGATTTCCAACCACTCCCTTGCCTGCCTGCCTGATTGGTCCTAAACACTTCTGCCTGCCAGCATGATCAACCCCTAACCACTCCCTTCCAGCCTGATTGAAGCATAATTGCCCTCCCCTGCCAGCCCGGTTGCCCCCAACTGCTCTCTCCTTCCAGGCTTTTCACCCCCAACTGCCCTCCCTTGAAGGCCTGGTTCCCGCCTCCCCCCCCAAATGCCTTCCCCTGCTGGTGTGGTTGTCCTTAACTGCCTTCCCTTGCCAGCCATCTTCTGGTGGCCATCTTGTGGCCACATAGGATGGCCATCTTGTGCAAGGGTATGATGATCAGTTTGCATATTACCTCTTTATGATATAGGATTAGAAGCCCGGGGCATGAAATTCATGCACAGGTACTGTCCCTAGGCCTAGCCTGCGATCAGGGCCATCTTCCCTGGCTGTCAGCAGTCGGCCCTGCCCCCCACTGCTACCCACCCTGGTTCCCAATTTGTCATCAGGCAATTGGAGCCTGATGGCTAGGAGAGGGGAAGGAGGGACCAAGAAGTAGGCCGGTCTGCCTGCTTGTGGCCCTGCCCCTGCCACAGGTCGTCCTCTATGTGTGGGGAGACAGGCAGGGCTGGGGCCTTTTCCTGGTGCTGCCCACATCCCCTGTCACCCACCCCCGGGTCTCTGTTTGCCATCTGGTGGTGGGAAAGGGACTGAGAGGTTGTCAGTGCACCTCCTAGTGACTGGTCTTGCAGTCATGCTGCTTGTTCTGCCATTATGGTCATTGGGCTTTTATTATATAAGATTCCCTTTCACTGCTTCATTTTTCTTCGGACTATAACATAATCTATTCATGTTATTTTGCATCTTTAGTATTTCTTCAGAGTATGATTCCAGTAAGTAAAATTATACTATATATTTATTTGCCTTTGTTTATTCCTATTGCTAGAATATAATCATGAGGCAAAGACACTTTCTGTGTTTACAATTTTATCACAAGAAACTCTTTGCACACAGTAGGCAATTGGTGATTATCAGTTGAATGGAAACTGAATGAATATTGGTGTTTAGATATATAAGAGAATGATTCTTGCAACTGGAAGATCCAGGGAATGGTTTTGGGAATAGATGCCTAAGGTGATGTAGAGGTGCTGGCAAAAGTATGAAAACAGTCCAACAAGGCGAGGCTTTCTATATTCGTTTATTAAAAAACTAGAGGCCGAATACACAAAATTCATGCAAGAGTAGACCTTTGAAGTTCTGGCTGCTTTGGTCTTTGTAGCCATGGCTTCATCCAGAAAGTCGTCTGGATGGTCATTCCATTGTTTGGCTGTTTGATCGACTTGCACATTACTTTTATTATATAAACTAGAGGCACGGTGCATGAAATTTGTGCACAGGAGGAAAGGTTGTGTGTCTCTCAGCCCAGCCTGTACCCTCTCCAATCTGAGATCCCTTGAAGGATGTCCAACTGCCCGATGGGATCAGGCCTAAATGGGAGTTGGACATCCCTCTCACAATCCAGGACTGCTGGCTCCCAACTGCTCGCCTGCCTGCCTGCCTGATTGCCCCTAACTGCTTCTGCCTGCCAGTCTGACCACCCCCAACCACTCCCCTGCCAGTCTGATTGATGCCTAACTGCTCCTCCCTTGAAGGCCAGGTCCCGCCCAACTACCCTCCCCTGCAGGCCTGGTTGCCCGCAACTGCCCTCTTCTGCTGGCCCAGTCACCCCTAAATGACCTCCCCTGCTGGCCTGATTGCCCACAACTGCCCTCTCTTGCAGGCCATCTTGTGGTGGCCATCTTTGACCATATGGTGGTGGCCATCTTGTGTGTTGGAGTGATAGTGAATTTGCATATTACCTCTTTTTTATATAGAATGGTTATTGAGCATCAATCTGTGACAAATTCTGGGTAGAGTGCTATGCCAGGTGATGGATCTTATATTCTAGTGGAGAATAAAAGGAGTAAACGAATTTAAGATGTCATAGTGCCTTTTCCACATTGACTGAAAAATACTGTTTTTCAAAGGAGAATTCTGCACCATGTATGATATTTTCATTTTTTAAATATATTTTTATTGATTTTTTACAGAGAGGAAAAGGGAAGGATGGAGAGTTAGAAACATCGATGAGAGAGAAACATCAATCAGCTGCCTCTTATACACCCCCTACTAGGGATGTGCCCACAGCCAAGGTACATGCCCTTGACCGGGATTGAACCTGGGACCCTTCAATCTGCAGGCTGATGCTCTATCCACTGAGCCAAACCAGTTAGGGCTGATATTTTCATTTTAAGTAGGGACAAAAACATGAGGAAAGATCTAATACTGAAGACCCAGACAGGGTAAAGTGGCTGGAATTTATTAACTTGGAAGGAGAAAAAGTTTTGGAAATCAGGCCTCTAATTCTAGGCCAGAATCCTTTCCAACTAGCCCCCAAGGCTGCTCGGGGTTCGTTTTGCGCTCTAGAAAGAGGAGCCCGGGCTTTCTTCACCTGGTGCCAAACCTCTGCACCTCCACTCTTCCCTAGGGAAGAACCATCATGTCTGCTTATTGGCTATCTTAAAGATCATAATCACAAGATGTCCCACCTAGCCTACAGAGAACATTTGTGTTTAGGAAGGAACCTTCAGGCAGGAGAGAAAGGTGTTATTTTGGGAAACAGTGAAACCAGAATAAAAACTGAAACAATTATGAATGTGAATTTATATTCTCCAAACCAGATGTGATTGCTGCCTTATCCACATGTGCATGATCCTGCATGCTGCCTCTCTGCTTGCTATTTTATAGCCTTGCCTTTTCAACCCTGATTATAGACTGTCTGCTATCTGAATGCATGCCCTATACTGTAAACATTTTAAAAATGTACATTTCCAAGCAAAGTGCACTGCACATGCCAGTCAAAATTATTTATTGAAATTAATTATATTTATTAAAAAGCATTTGCCCATATTCTTCAAAACACCTCAACTCAGTTTTTCACTCCCTACAATATTTAATTAAAATGAAAAAAAAGTGAAATAAAACCTCTCCTAATCCTTTGAACTCCTTTTCCACCCGTGGATAATTTATATATGTGTTTGTGTGAGATTCATTTTTCAGTGATTCTGGCTGCCAATCTCCATGCTAAATTAAGCAAAAAGTTGTCCTGCTGTGCATATCTGAGTTGCAGGTGCAGGAATTTAGTGCTTAAGTAAATGTAAGGGGATTGGTGATAGCCATGGACTATTGGAAATGTATCCACTTCCCTGTTGGGTTTGAAATATGATGTAATGGCACTCAATTAAGAAAACAGATTTAGAAAGGCCAAGTTCAGAAGAAATTTAAACTCAGGTGAAATAACTTTACAGAAGTCTAGTCCCATGAAGAATAAATTGCCATTTTCATTTACCCTCTTAAATTGTTTACTCTGATAGTATCAGCTCTGGAATTATGGATAATACCACTCTCTATTTCCACCCCAGCCCCATTATTTATTAAAGAGAATAATGGAGGCAATTAGGTTTGATGAGGATATTTTAAGAAATTTCAAAACCCTTATTATATTGCCAAGTATAGATTTCAGCCAGACTTCATATATACTTTCCTTGGAATATATTTGAGGTGAAGTAAACTCTGTGATGTGAAATATCAAAATTACAGCCATCAGATCATTAAAATAGTAAAGTCATGCACTAGATAACCACATTTCAGTCAACAACAGACAAATATACTATCATGGTGCCTTAGGATTATAATAGAGCTAAGTAAAGATCTTTTTTATTATACTTCCTATATTGGCATTTCAATTTGTTTTTGTATGTTACACGTCTTTGTATGAGTATACTGATTTTTGTCTGCATTGTTATGGGACAGTCCACAGGTTACTAAGAATAAGCACACATACTTACATACACAAGCATACACACCCATTTGCTACATGTTTCTGATTTATTTAAAGATACATGATTTAACAGCCTTTTACATGATTTGTGTCCCAGATAAAACACAGTTGATACAGAATACCCATGTTGAGGTACAAGACATTACTGAGTTGATAGAGCCAAATTCTTGCTACACTATAGGTCTTGTATAGTCATGCTACCACTATGTTCACGAACAGCTCCAATTCTCTATCTACATGTTTCCATATAAAAATATTTTATAAACATTAGTCTGTGCATGATTCTTATATATTCTCAGCATCACCTGAGATACATCCATGTGCAGGGAAAATTAGAGGAATAAGTGTCCACAGTAACCTCGAATGATATTTCCACCTTCTTATGTTAGTTTCTTAGCATGCCTGTTTTCCCATGTGATCGTGTGTAATATATGCATATACACTCACACATGCATATACAGTTGAACTTGTGGGTTTTCCTGTTTCTCCTCACTGACAAAAGGTTAAGAGAGCAGACTCTTTATTATTACATGTGAATATAGAATTAGAGCATCATCAGTATGTATAAAACACTACAAAGACCAACCTTATTATAAGTTGATTTTCATTACTTATATTAATGTCTGTGAGAATGTGATATGCTTTTATTTTCCTCTTTGTAGAAACTATTCAGATTTTTGATACTAATGTTACATTTTGTAAGGTTACATTTTTCTAACAATAAATTGGATTGAGCATTAAAACTTTTCTATTCAATGTAAAGTACTGTGGGTTTTATATTTCAATTGAGTTAATATATAATGTTCCTTTTTTTCAAATACCATAAGCATTTTTTAGACATTTAACATGCAATGTCCTATGCAGACTAAAGAATTGATTAACTTTTGTAGAATTTCCCAATACGTGAACAAAATACACTTTCTCATTTAAAATAAAGTGCCTAATTAAACTTGTAAGTTGGAATGAAGTGTCACTTTTTGATATATCCAATTTTATGTTACTAGTTCTAAATCACAATGAGACATTGATTCTGTTTTTTATTATTGCTGCTTTCTTAAAATGAACACTAATGTGAATTGACTTTTTTTGTAATAGTTTTATTTGAAGTCATTAGGTTGCAGACTCAAGTTAAGGCATAGGTGAAATGAAAAAATGTAAGTATTAAAATGAATTATATTTTAATTACTTCTATTATGCATAAACTTAGAAACTGTACATTGTTATGTTCGATGTAGGGTAATTAAATTATTGCAGTTACCTACAAACTGACAAATTAAAATGTAAAGAGTAGAAGTAAAATAAGAAAGTGCCAACCTTTTTTTAAAAGTGAACTAAAAGCCCATAGATGTTTTCAAAAGGATGTGGTGAGACCTGGGGTTGACTTTCAAGTGACTTACTCAAAGGCTTCGTAACACAGAGTGAATAAGATTGCCCCAAACAAAGCAAGGGAGGATAGGACACAGCGTCGAAAAGGTCTTAAAATGCATAAAATAAATGAACTGATGAAGCTAAATGAGCCTATTTGCTATAAACTTAAGTACAAAATATTTTTTAAAATTTTTATGGAACAATATAAAGAAATGTATTTTTTTTAAACAGTTTTGTTCTGCTTGGTTTACCAATTTAACTTTTTGCCTAATAAGCAATTCTAAAGGCTGTTATAGCTCTGAAATTTATTTTCTAAAATGCCTCAATGAGGCTCTTTGTATGAAAAATATCTAATGAAAACTGTATACTGTCCTAATGCAAGACAATGTGAAAAACAAACTATGTGATATATTATACTTCCATTAGCCTTTTCATCAAGCATTTCAGTATTTCTAATATTATGCCTCCATACTTTATTTTCTATTATACACCAGGTACTATATGATTCTTAATCAAGTAAGACCTGCTACTGTTTCAGCTCAGTGTTTGGTAGGGAAGAAAAATGCAATTACATATCACAAATCCAATGACATCAGTATAATATCATAGTGTTACATGGAAATAAAAATAGATAGGTATACTTACAGATGGTTCGAGTGTTAGTAAAAGTTATAAGCAAAGTCTACATTGCATTTATAGTCACAGACAGTGTGGGAAATGATAAGGGGGAAAGCCTGGCTCAGATTTTGTAGAGCTGTAAAATTGTAAAGCTGGACGAAATTTTCAAACTCACAGACTAGTGAGGAAAACATAAAGCACATAAAACAGCCATAATGCAATGTGGCAATATCATAGCAAATTCTATACAAGTAAACACAGATATTTTTAAAAAATATATATTTTTATTGATTTCAGAGAAAAAGGAAAAGGAAGAAACATCAATGATGAGAGAGAATCATGGATCAGCTGACTCCTGCACATCCTACAGTGGGGATCCAGCCCACAACCTGGGCATGTGCCCTGACAGGGAATCAAACTGTGACCTCCTGGTGTATAGGTCTATGCTCAACCACTGAGCTACACTGGCCAGGTAGCTGGCCACATAGGTGTTAAGGGGTAAAGAGAGAATCAAGATCAACTTTGGAATTATATGTTGTCATGATGGCTACAGCACCCCTGTGATTCCACTAAATGCATAGCAGGGCAGAGATGTGTTTGCTCAGTGTGCAGGACTTCTCCAGAGAGGCTTTATGGAGCAGCCGTTCTTTGCAGAAATCCATGGTGGTGAGAAAGGAAGGGAATGGAATCCTCTATCCCCATCTTCCCTTTTCTATTGATCTAAGATGGAAAAGTAACTTCCTGCCCTTGCGGATGGCACCATCCAGCACTTTATAATGCTCCTCATAGAGCCTGACACGAGGTGGTCTAATGTGTTATTTCCTCCTCCATCTAGAAGTTGTGTGAAGCTGGGAACTCCTGGCATCATGCTCTTTTAGCTGGGATGCACTTTGGGAATGAGTGATTCATCAGCTCACTTTGGTGTTCACCGGATAGATTTGTAGGTGGATGGAACATTAGTACAAACAAACGAACAAACAAACAAACAAAAAACAGCAGCAAAACAAATTAGCCAAGCAAACATTTTTGTTTGAGATAACCACCCCTCTCTATAATACCATTATTTTTATTATTATACTAGACGCCCAATGCATGAAGATTCCCCTGGCTGCCGGAACCATCTTTCTGCTTCAGCCTGGAGCTGCCTTTACAATGACACAAGCATCCCACCCCACTCTCAGCTGCTTGGTGCCTGTATATGCAAAGTAACCCAGCATCTTTGTTGGGTTAATTTGCATAGTCACTCCTGATAGGCTGGTGGACGTTGAAAAGGTATGGTCAATTTACATCTTACTCTTTTATTATAGTAAACTAGTGGCCCTGTGCATGAAATTCAAACTAGTGGTGTCCCTCAGCCCAACCTGCAACCTCTCTAATCTGGGACCCCTTGAAGGATTTCCTACTGCTGGTTTACAGGGATCTGGCCTAAACCTGCAGTCAAACATCCCTCTCCCAATCCAAGACTACTGGCTCATAACTGCTCACCTGCCTGCCTGATTGCCCCTAACCACCCTGCCTGTCAGCTTGCTTGCCCCCAACTGGCCCTGCCTGTAATCCCTTGCCCCCAACTGCCCCCCATGCCAGTGTGTTCGCCCTCAACTTCCCCCCGTGCTGGCTTACTTGCCCCCATCTGCCCTCCCCACAGGACTTATTGCCCCAACTGCCCCCTCTGCTGGCTTGCTTACCCCAAACTGTCCCTTCCACTGTGCTGATCACCCCCATCTGACCCCTAATGATGACTTGCTCACTCCAAATGGCCTCCATACTTGTCTGCTCACCTCTAACGCCCCCCCCCCCCACCAGACTGATTACCCACAACTGCCCTCCTTCTTGACCTCTAACCACCTTTACCTCAGCTCCGCCACCATGGCTTTGTCCAGAAGAATTTCTGGAAGGTCTCCTGGAAGGTCTCCCAGACTAATTAGCATATTATACTTTTATTAGTATAGATAGAGGCCTGGTACATGGGTGGGGGTCAGCTGGTCTGCCCTGAAGTGTGTTCCGGATAAGGGTGGGGGGTTTCCTTTGGGTGAGGGGAGGCCTGGGCAAGGGGCCTGTGGTGGTTTTCAGGCTGGCCACACCCTCACGGGGTGAGGGTACCCACTGCGGGCATGGCATCGCCAACCTTGGTGAGAGGCTGAGGGCTGTTGTCAAGCTAGCCACACCTCTTCAGGGTAGGGGTTCCTACTGGGGTTCCTGGCCAGCTTGGGTGAGGGGCTGATGGCTCTTTGCAGGCTGGCCACACACCCCACAAGGATTCTTACTCCATGGGGGCATAGCCGGCCTGGGTAAGGGGCTGAGGGCCATTTTCAGGCTGGTTATGCCTCCCGGTGACCCAGGCTCAGCTCCTCCTTGAGCAGAGGCCAGGGAAGGTGGGAAGCTTGGCTTCCTCTGTTTCCAGGAGCAAACCAAGCCTCCTGTTCACTCCAGCTCGATGGCTACTGCCATCTTTGTTGGGTTAATTTGCATACTCTCTCTGATTGGCAGGTGGGAGTATGTTTCTGTTTTATTAGTGTAGGTATGTATTTATTTTATTGTTGACTATTACAGATGTCTCCCATTTCTTCCCCCTCCACACCTTTGCCCTTCTCTTCTCAGCCCCTCTCCTACCCCACGCCTTCACCATACTATTGTCTGTGTCCATTGGGCTATGCATATCTATACTAATAAAAGGGCAATATACTAATTTGACTGGGTCAACTGGACATCTGACTTCCTTTATTACAAAGCCAGAGTGGTAAGGGCCATGGCAGAAGCAGTTAGGGGCCAGATCAGACTGGCAAGGGATTAGGGGCCATCGGGCCAGCAGAGGAGGGTAGTTGGTGGTGAGATCAGGCCAGGAGGGGAGGGCAGTTGGGGGAGAGATCAGGCTGGAAGGAGAGGGCAGTTGGGACAAGCAGTCCTGCACAGAAGGGCCATTGGAGGCAACCACGCCAGCAAGGGAGGGAATTTGGGGGTGGCCAGGCTGGTAGGGGAGGGCATTTCGGGGTTACCAGGCCAAAGGGTAGGGCAGTTGGGGGCATTAGGCAGGCAAGCAGGTGAGTGGTTAGGAACTAGTGTTCCTGAATTGTGAGAGGAATGTCTGGTTGCAGTTTGTGGGATCGGGCCTAGACCGGCAGTCAGACATCCCCAGAGGGATCCCAGATTGGAGAAGATGTAGGCTGGGCTGAGGAACACTCCCCCCTGTATGACCACCAGGCCTCTAGTATGCATATAAGTTCTTTGGTTAATTTCTTCCCATCTCCCACAAACATTCTCTCTGAGTTCTATCAGTCTGTTTCATGCATCCATGATTCAGGACCTATTTTTTTCATCAGTTTATTCATAAATTACAATTCTTTTCAGAAAGCATTAACATTGTATGTATCTGTGTCCTTTGCTGGGTTAAGAGTACCTGAGGGAAAGAACTTAATTATTTATTTACCTTTGTATTTTCATAGACTAAAACAGTTCCTGGTACAAAATTCACTCACAAATAACAATGCTTATTATAAGCAATACAAGGAAATCTACACTAATAAAAGAAACATACAAAGTAATAATCACTTTGCTATGCCAAGTCATGCCCACCAGCCAATCAGGAATGAGTATGCAAATTAACCTAACCAAGATGGCCACCAGACATGGACCTGAAGCAAGCAGGAGGCTTGGGTTGTCCCAGCAATGGAGGAAGCAAAACTTCCTGCCTGCCCTGGCCAGCCCTGGCCTCTGCTCAATGCTACAAAGTTTCAATTATAGAAGATAAATAAATCCCAACAAAAATGGCAGCAGCCATGGAGCTGAAGAGAACAGGAGGCTTGGGTAGCCCCAGTGATGGAGGAAACCAAGCTTCTCACCCACCCTGGCTGGCCCTGGCCTCCACTCAAGGCTGCAAAGTTTCAATTATAGAACATAAATAAATCCTACATACTTGCTTCCAACCGGCCTTGGCCACCGCTCAGAGGTGCTGGGGGAAAAAAAAAAGAAAAGAATAAAAGGAGGGGCTGGGACCTGTGTCGCTGGGGGGTGATCAGGCCAGGATGCGACAGCAGGGGCCATTTGGGGTAAGCAGACCATCAGGGGGGCCAGTTGGGTGTAAGCAGGTCATCAAGTGGTTGTCAGTTGGAGGTGATCAGGATAGCAGGGGTGGCGTGGAGTGGGGAGGGGCCTTCAGAGTGAGCAGGCCAGCAGTGGGAGGCATTTGGGGACAAGCAAGCTGGCAGGCAGAGTGGTTGGGCAATTAGACAGGCAGGCAGGCAGGTGAGCGGCTGGAGCCAGCAGTCACAGATTGTGAGAAGTATGTCTGACTGCTGGTTTAGGCCTGATCCCTGTAAACCAGCAGTTTTTACAGGGTCCCAGATTGGAGAGGGTGCAATCAGGGCTGAGGAACACCTCCCCACCCTGCATGATTTCGTGCACCAAGCCTTTAGTATTTGATAAGAAAAGCAACATTTAGGGTGTTTTCTAAAGCAACTCATTTTAATTTTGCTTTCTCAATAAGAGAATTCTTTTCACAAATACTAAATCTTCTTAAATTGTCTAGTAGGTTATTAATTTAATAGTTTCAAGGTTCACCCTTCATTCATATAATCGCCCAGGTGGGCTCATAAGTCTTGTCTTAGCAACCTAGAGCCAAACCTAGACAAAGCCAGAATTCTTAACAGGACATCTGTGTAGTAACAAGAACGGTGAATGTGATTTTAATAGCAAATAACTGGAATTAGCTTATTCCCGTAAGTACACCCTGCAGTATCTGGGAATGCAAGAAGGAATGAGTCATTAATATAAAAATTATCATTGGACTAGAGGCCCAATGCCTGAAAATTCATGCACTGGAGGGGAGTTCCTCAGCCCAGCCTACCCCTCTCACAGTCCAGGAGCCCTCAGGGGTAGGAAGCAACTGGCTATCAGGGGTAGGTGACACCCCCATCATACCTCTGCTACTGTCACTGCCAGCAGCCAAAGCCTCACCTGGTCTTGATTACCTGAGCCTCAGGCAGCCCTGGGCAGCTGGGCAGCCACCATCTGAGGTTTGTCTGGCCTTAGGTTGGCCCTGGGAGGCTGGCAGCTGCCAACTGAGGCTTGCCTGCACTTCAGGCTGGACCTGGGTGGCTGTGTTGCCGCCATCCAAGGCTCGCCTGAGCTATCTTTGAGGCTGTGGCAGTCAATTAGTATATTCCCTCTTTATTGGATAGGATAGTCATGAGTATTCATAAAGAGCAAACTATAATTTGAGAAAGTTTTTCACTTTGCCCATTGAATCTATAATCAATCGGAGTCTGAATCTCTTGAACAGTTGATTTTTCCCTTCCACTCCCATTCTCCTGTCCCCATCTCCATTGTCTACACCTGGCTGTACAGGGTCAACAGTGTCATTGGACACCTCTGCCTAAGGTGGGGGGAGGAAAGCAACATATTTTTCCATTATGAATTTCAAAGAGGGGAACTGGAAGTGGGTTTTGCATTCCTCAGGTCTTGTACTCCAGCAGGTTCACTGGTTCTCAGAGTGACATCGCCATGGGTAAATCACCCTTTTCTTCCCGATGTTTTGTGTCAACTTTTTCCCCATTTAACCAAAGACCTGTCTCCTAGAAATGGGGGAGAAGGCACAAAAATAATGAGATTAGCTGGAGTGATAGTGAAATGAAGAAAATTCTGTGTTGCCTCACCTATTCTATAATACAAAAGCTTTCAGATAAAATTAATTTAAATAATTTTATTTTTGGCATAACTTTCTGACTAAAAATGTAATGGCATTGGAAGTATTAACCTCAAAAATGTTTTTAGCATAAGCTGTGCTTTATGCTTGATAATTTACATGCATGTCTAATGTTATAAAATTCTAAACGTAGAATTTTCTCTTCAAAGTAGAATCATAAGTGGATTTTATAACTTAAATTCCCAACATACTTGACCAATTCCCTGGATCCCATGATGTTAGCAAAACAAACATTTTACCACTACTTTTCCATTCTATATACAGACTAATGTGAAAATCTGGTACATAGAATATGAGTAAATAAATTATAGTTTTTTATTTGATTTTTACCAACTGCTTCTAATTTGCTTATTTGACTTTGAAATAATATAAAATTTATAGAGGCCCTGGAACGAATTCATACACTGTGGGTTTTTTTTTAGTCTGGCCAGCCATCCAGGTCTACTGGGGGAGGGGGAACAGCCTGCCAGGAAGAGGGTCATGGGAGGTCGACTGGCCTGGGGAAGGGGCTGCAGGAGGTTGACTGGCCTGGGGGAGGGGCTGCAGGAGGTTGGCTGTGGGAGTGCTCTGACCACCAGGGGGCAGCTCCTGTACTGAGTGTCTGCTCCCTGGTGGTCAGTGTGCATCATAGCGACTGGTCAACCCATTGTTCCAGTTGTTCAGTCATAAGGGTCACTTAGGTTTTTAAATATATAGATAGTTAACAGGTGATATCTATCATATATGAAACTACAGAACAATTAATGACATAAAAACCCCTGGGATGAAATATTGCTTGCTATAGCTGAGTAATTGTTGACAAACTATTTAGTCTTAGAAATTGAAAAAGCAGTATCGCCAAACTGGAAAGATAAAAATAAAGAAAAGACCTCTCCCCTTGTGTTCCTATATCCAGCAGGAAACCTGACTGTCTTCATTACACAAGATCATTCTTTCCACTTGCTCAACCCTTTGTTGCCTTTTGGCCTTTCACTTTCTCTATCAGTTTGGGAGAGAACTTAGAAGAAAATAGCCTGGTCTAGGTTATAAAGCAATGCTTGCCATTCCATTTAGAATGTTTTCTAGGTTAGAGTTAGAAGGCAGAAAAAGGGGAAGCAGGAAGAGAGCATTCTGAGGACTGAAGTTTCTTTAGCTGCTTCTGTCAAACACACAGGAGCAATGGGCATCAGGGCAGGGCCATTTCCTCAGCCACCTGGGGCCACACCTGTGGAGACCAGGCTTGGAGCTTTGACATGCTCACCAACCAGCTCCTCTTCCTAAGAGACATCCATTTGGCCTTCTGATAAGCCTAATTTAACCCCTTCTCTTTGTACAACCCTGAAGTGGAGGCTGCTTCTTGCCATTGCTCTCTGTACTACTTCATTGTTCCTATCAATCGTCTTCAGTTGTTCGTTAAGTTTATAACAATGTGTCATATTAGATTTTGTTTAAATAACTTGTATGGTGCCTGCGTCCTTAGCAACTGACACATGATCCTTTAACAAGGACACTTCTAAACAATGGAAATATGCTAAGGAAAGATTTGCCTGAAGTAATTTTTTTAGAGAGATTTAAAGCAGTACCTCCAACCCAAATCAATCTCCTGATCTTAATGCCCATTATAACACTGCCTAGGGAAATCTCCATTTTAAAGTTCTATAGGTGTCTCAAACTGATCAGATAAAAAATAAAATGATTTTTCCTTATGCTTTCCCATTAAACTCACTCCTTTCTCAGTCTTTCCTATGCTAAAAAATGGGATCATTATCCAGTTGGTTATTCAAATTAAATATCTGGAGACTATTATTAATGACTTCTTCTTTCACTTATATATTCAATCAATCACTAAGTAAGTAATTCTATTCTTAAAAAGTCCTAAAATGTGTTCACTTATTTTCATCATCAATTATTAGTTCCATCACATCCCTTGCTTGGGTTGCTAGGGAGCTTTCTAATTGTACTTCCTGCCTGGAGGTTTACTTCAAATCATTCTCCACTTAGAATTCACCACACATTCAAAAGTAAAAATTGCATTGTGCCATATACCTTTGCTTAAATTTAAAAAATAAAATCTCCATTAGCCTAAAGTCAAAAATAGTCTTTCATGATCTAGTAACTGCTTACCTGGAAAAATCTTGAAAGACAACTGTGTTTTTTATAACTTTCTCTTCATAAATCTACCACACTGCCACAAACAATGATAAGAAAACATTAGTAATTATTTTATAGAGTTTTAAAATAAAAATTGACAACTACTATTTCTGGCTGTGGAAGTTTATACGGGCTGCCCGGATTTAAATCTTAGTTGTACCACCTACCTCATGTATAAACCTGGGCCACTTACGTATGGTGTATATGTGTATTAGAGTATTCATTCATAAAATGGCAGTAACTCCATTTGCATCAAATGATTGTTGGAGAAAGTTAAATTAATAAACGCATAGCATTCAAAAACACTGATATTACAATTGCCTGATGTTTTCATTAAATATATTGCTATATCTAGCCTTATATTTAAATGTTTACATATACAAACAAATACATAAAAATACAAAATAAATACATGAAAACACAACAAATTTTTAGCATTCACCTTAGTCAGCCTGTCAGTGAAATTTCATTAGTTGCTCATTCTCTGCTTCTTAAAGTAGTTCTTTCATTTTAATTCCAAGTCACTACTTGTGCATCACTGGGGATCAAGCCTGAAACCCAGAGATATTCCTTGACCAGGAATTAAACCATGATCTCCTGGTTAACAGGTTGATGCTCAGTTGCTGAGCTATGCTGGCTGGGCTGTATATTTCTTTTTGAAGCTATAACATATACTTAAATACTGTGTTTTTAAAACATACACAATAATTTTTTAAAATTGATTTGATAAAATGTTTGAGTTTCTTTACAAAATAAACTGTAAAGAATAGCATATTTCTGCCGAGACCGGTTTGGCTCAGTGGATAGAGCGTTGGACTGGGGACTGAAGGGTCCCGGGTTCAATTCCAGCAAGGGCAGGCACGTACCTTGGCTGCGGGCACATCCCCAGTAGGGGGCGTGCAAGAGGCAGCTGATCGATGTTTCTCTCTCATCGATGTTTCTGACTTTCTATCCCTCTCCCTTCCGTTCTGTAAAAAAATCAATAAAATATGTTAAAAAATTTTTTTATAAAGAATAGCATATTTCTTAAAATAAAATTTATGTAAAATCATTTTTATTGCTGGTTCTTATATGTTTCACTTCAAATTTTGTAAATGCTCTAGAGCTCAATATTTGGCCAGCTTCCATTTTCTGTGCCTATTATGCCATGCGATCTAATCCAATCTTTCACTTTAAATATTATGAATAAGTTTGACTTAAATTAATATCAATATTTTGGATCAATACCAGAATTTCTTGTATATCTGTATAGACTTGTATAGATAATTAATCACCTTTTCACTTATAGTAGAAAATTAAAACTTAGGTGCCCCAAAGTGAGCTCCTATTATTTTATAATTCTCATTCTGCTACCTCAGCAGTCTGGTTTGGCTATAAGTCCTAAAACTCATGAGAACTGAAGGAAACTGGTAAATTTTATTCTTGCATTTTTATGTGTGCAAGAAATATCAAATCTTTGTTCAAAATTTTATTGAAATTGTACCTTAGTCCATTCAGACAACTATAACAAATATACCATAGCCTGGGTGGCTTATAAACAGCACACACTATCTCACAATTCTGGAGGCTGGGCAGTCTAAGTACCTTGGTCTTAGGTTAAGAACTTGATCCAGGATCACTGCTGGCCATTGTCTCCGTGTGTCCTCACAAGGCTGAAAGGGGACAAGAGGTCTCTGGGATTCCTTTTAGAAGATCACTACTTCCATTTGCCAGGACTCTGCCCCTCATGCCCTAATCATGTCCCAAAGGCCCCACCTACAAATGCCATCACGTTGTGGATTAGTTTCAACACAGCAGTCTTTGAGGGCAATCATTTTTTTCTATAGCAAATATGTCTAATTTATTCAGCAAAATGTTTTCTATCTATATAAAGAAACCATTTGTGTGTGTGTGTGTGTGTGTGTGTGTGTGTGTGTGTGTAGTTTGTATTATACATACTAATAGCTGTATGAAATACTAAAAAACAGAATGCCAAAACACACTTGACATTATTTTGTAACTGGAATTTTTATTAAAAACAAGCTATACTTAGTCAAGATGTGGTAACTACATCAGGGTCATAAGAGATGGCAAACAGAAACTTCGTAGTGACCGTGTTTTCTAATTTTAAACTGAACTGCAAACAATTTTAAAATGCATTGTTTGATATAAATTAATCTTTCCTTGGATGATGCCATAAAAGGGGGATACCTGATATGCACACAAGTGAACAGCTGGGGGTGGGCTTACAAAGATTTACTAGTCCCGAAACCTAAACCCATGGGAGGAGGAGCACCACCTCCCGGACTGGGTTCTAAGGAGACCAGCAAAAGCAAACTTCACAAATGGCCAAACATCCCTGAAAATTTCCTTATGAAGAAATCATTTCAACACAGAATATTAGCCCTCTTTGATGCTAATACAGGCAATTTTTTCTTCACTTTTGGGATAAATAGCTGTTTCTCTGATTAAGCACCAGATGAAATAGTCAAGGCTTATTTGAACAATAATCAACATAATGAGCTACATTAAGATAGATAATTTAGATACTTGAGAACTACAACTTAACTTAGGAATTGGATTCATGCCCCCTTTATCACACTTACCCTCAGGCAAATTCTCATTTTTCTCTGTGATTTTTTTTTTTTTTTTGTCTAGGCAAACACAGTTAAATTTCCTAAGTGAAACATGATTATGATATGACTATATTATAATGCAAATTAGACCATCCTAAAAATCATATATAAGTATACTTTAGCAAAAAGATTTATACAGGATTACCACTATTTCTCTTGCAATATGCATTTCCCTATCTTACATTATTCCCACTTTCTAGGTTTTATATTATTTTAATCATCACCGTGTTTACTGCCAAAATAAACACTTAGATTAAAATAAGGCACAGAAATATTAATAAAACTTAAAAATAAACAAGAAGATGTTCTATAATACTCTAACTTTAAAAGAAATACTTATAGCTGTTTATATTTCACCAGGCCCAAAGATATATTCATTTCTTACTGATTATAAGTAAGAATGGATTCAACAAAAAAGTCAAGATAGTAGATATAGGATTCAGAGTGGCTTAATATAATGAAACTAGGGAAACCAGTGTTGTTTCCTTTCTGCAGAGTGCCTATTTCCAATTTAGGAAAACCTTTTTAGAAAGAATGGCCTTCTGAAAACTCTCCTCCCGACACTGGTGAGAGAAATATAAAGTCCAAAACTCTCAGTGATCTTTGGAAACTATGGGCCATCTAGTTGACAAATAAATAGGTCTACAATATACCTGTTTGTATTCATGTGTAACATTTCCCAAAATCGTGAATCAAAGCGCACAGCCTAGCAAATGCTCTCCACTGAATGTGCATGCATCTTCATTAGACTGGCAGGGACTAGACATCATTTCGAGAGGGACCAGGTCCTTTTGTATATGAATGTCTTACCATTGGATGTGAATTTAAAGGTATAAAAAGAATGGAATTATCTATGAGTTTAATGGTACTAAAATTAATTTCAGCTTCTGTTCTCCCTGCTTCTTTCACTCTAGTGATGCTTTTGTAATCATTCATTATTCAATTGTTTATAGTTTGGGCTAACCTGAGTTTCTAGATGAATAAATTGTACAGTTATCTAGGGTGCTAGAAATCAATGTTTACGATTTACTTCAACATGCAGTGCGTTAAGAAGCCATTTTGAGGAGGAAAAGAAAAAGATGAAGTTGCTCTGACATCCTTTTTTCATGAAATAATATGGAGTCTGGAGTTTGAAGATAAGGATCTAGTACAGGGACTTATATTAGGCAACTGTAATTTCTTAGCCGGAAGTTGACTGTGGCTCAGTGAGAGGCTGCATCTCTGGAGGCAAGTGCCTTCTCACTCTGAAACCTGAAAGGACTGGACCCTGTTGACCATGCTCTTTTAATGGTGGATCTTCAATCTCCTACTGGACATGTATATCATGTCTGCTCACTCCTCTGGTCAAGATGTCACCTGGGCAAGCTCAGATCAATGAGGCAGACTTGTGTTGCCTTCTCACAGGACACCAGGAAGTCATGTGGCAATAAAAGGGAGGCCATCTTACAGGGAAGGCAGGGAGAGAAATAGCATAAACATAGATAAATAAATAAATAAAAAACAAGAAAGATTCATAAATGCAAACTGTTGCCAGAGGGAACGGGGAGGAGAGTTAGGTAAAAAATATAAAGGAGAATAAGAGGTACAGACCTCTAGTTATTAAAAAAAATTTTAAGTCACGAGTAATGTAGAGCATAGGGAAAATGTCATTATTATCTGAACTTTGTGTAGTGACATAATTATTAAACTTATTGAGGTGATCACATAGTAAGCAATACAAATATCAACTCAATAATATTATATGCCTGGAAGTAATACAATATTGCTTGTCAACTATACTTTAATTTTTAAAAAGTAGGAGTTTTCCAGCCATCTATCACCACATGTTCAATTGGCCTATTTCCTGGATCATCCAGGTGTTATTGACAATGCCCTCTGCCTAACATTTGGTAGTTACTGAAGGAAAATTCTTCTGAGTTCAAGTAACTGAATATGTTTTTCACCTTCATCCTGGCAGATCTCTGTGCAGCTTCTGCCTTTCCCAATCTGCATCAGAAAACATAATGTCCGGAGTGTAGATAATACATGTGCATTGTCACACACTTTGTAGATGCTCTTTCCTCCCTGTAGTCCTGTTAGCCTCAGGCATGGCTGGTACTTCTCCTCAAACAAATGAGGAAGGAGAAAATGCCGCTGAGATCATGGGCCACACGTATACAAACAGTATCAGGGACTTTGAACTCTAAAGGGTATTACAGGGACAATAGAACTATGCATAGAATTGTCATCAAATTTATCTATGGTACAATTCAGATGGGCAGAAAATACGGCTCTTCAGTACTTTCTATAATTTATGTGTTTCACCATCCCCTATTGCTAATAATCAGAAAAAAAATAAGCTCAGTTTTAAAATTTTAAATGAATCAAATACAACAATGAGAAGAGTCCCTTTTAGACAACATTCAGTTGCACCTGGAAAAAATGCTCAGCCTGTTATATTTTTTAGTATTTCATTCCCTCTAATTTGTTCTCTGCACTGCCTTAGAGAAGCTGTTCCATGTACGTACTTAGTAGGGATATGAAAGAATATTTATAGAGGCATTTTTTGCAACAACAAAACCTTTTAGTATAAGGGTTAACCCGAGAAATGGATAAGTACGTGGTTTGCATATTTGTAGAGCTGAATATGTCAGAGAAAAGAAAGCGTAGCTACCACTGCTCCCTTTATTCATGAGACTTAATTGTAAAAACATAATGTGAAGTGAAAAGTGCAAGTCATCCTGGGATTCTGAAAAGATGGCTGTGCAGCAGCATAATTGTTCAATCTCTTCAGATCCTGACATTAAAAAGAGAAAGAACAAATAGACAGCGCAGGGAAGATTACAATAAAAATGTTACTAGTTAGCAAGGTATTCTCAAAAACTCCAAAATAAAAGCAGGAGTGGAGCCCTAACCGGTTTGGCTCAGTGGATAGAGCATCAGCCTGTGGACTGAAGGGTCCCAGGTTCGATTCTGGTCAAGGGCAAGTACCTTGGTTTCGGGCACATCCCCAGCAGAAGATGTGCAGGAGGCAGCTGATCGATGTTTCTCTCTCATCGATTTTATAACTCTCTATCTCTCTCCCTTCCTCTCTGTAAAAAAATCAATAAAAATATATTTAAAAAAAAAAAGCAGGCGTGGACACACCACCAAAGGCCACAAGACCTGCGCAGGATTGGATCTGTGGAAGGAAGAAGGCAGCAAGCAGTGGTGCCTGTCAGACCTGAGAAAAACAGAACCCCACATAATCATGATGCTTTTACTCAAAAACTTAAAGGCCATTGAAGAAAAGCAGCTGGAACTTGGAGAGGTTTTGCCTGCTGTCTCCAGAGCTGGGAAATGCGAGAAGTCTGTGGTAAAAGATTGAAGGGGCTGAAACTGTCTATTCCCTGTGAATATGTAAAACTGACTTCTAGGACTTCGCCCAGCACAGGGTCCCACAGTGATGAGACATTGCCAGGAGGGGAAAATATTGAGAAGAATGGGGGGCAACAGAACCAAATAAAAGAGAAGATATAGACCAACACTGGAGAGGTTCAGGGTCTTGAAATCTCACAGAACAAACTGACAAATATTCCAACACCACAATAAAAAATAAAACAAAAACAGAACCAAAAACTTATTGGAGATATTCAAGCTATCCTAATCTTGCATTATTCTAAATATTTGGATAAGCTAGTTTCTTATAAAAATGAGGAAGAGAAAAGGATCCAATTAAATCCTATGCAAAAGTATGATAGTAAAGAGAATGGTAAGCAGAATAATATCTTTAGCAAGAATGAAAGTTCTGCCTGAGACATATTAAAACTGTAACCTATTATTTTTAAATGATCTAAAGGATGTTTAAAAATTATGTAATTAGTAATATATAAGAAGTAATAAATCTCAGGAAATAAATAGAAATAAAAGAAACATAATTTCATGAAAGAGGGATAAGGAACAGGTAAGTGACCAAAAAAAAAACACGTCTTAAGAAGAATAGAGAGTGAAACAGAAGAAATGTTTATAAGCAAATAAAAGAGATACACATATTTTAAAGATAATGACAAATAATTGAAGCCAGGCACAGAAGAGACCAATACCAAACTAAGGGTACCAAATTATACTAAAACCTATAATTAAAAAAAATTCTTCCAGAAATAAATTTAAATTGGATCTGCTTTTTAAAAAACATATTTTTATTGATTTCAAAGATGAAGAGAGAGAGAGAGAGAAAGAAATATCAATAATGAGAGAGAATTACTGATCTGCTGCCTTCTCCATGCCCCACACTGAGGACTGAGCCCGCACACAAATTGGGCATGTGCCCTGACCTGGAATCAAAATATGATCTTGTGTTTCATAGGTCAACACTCAACCACTGAGCTATGCTGGTGGAGCTGATATACAATTTTAAAGAGACACAGTGTACTTAAAAATGCTGACTTAAAGTAGCCAACGCCAAGACACCAAACTTTTTGTTGATTTCAAAAGAAAAGAGAAAGTCTCTGGGTATATACTAAAATGAGGTTATGGTTAACATTTTTCAAGAGTACTTGAGGCCAGATGAAAATGGAGTAACATATTTAAAATAGTTAAAGACATAAAGTGTGAATGAACAACTTTTTTTCTAGCAAAACCAACTTTTATATATAAAGGCACTGGCAAATTGTTATTGACATGCAAGACTTAGGTCACACTGTTTTATCATTGTCCTTTAAGTCATTTACCAAAGTGTGAGTTTGAATATCAAAATGACTAGGAGTCATAGACACAGATAACAAATAGTACGGTGATTACCAGAGGCAAGGTGGTAGTAGTGGGGATAGGGCGGGCAGATAGAAGAGGGGACACAGTAGAATAAATGGTAACAAAAAGAAGCTTGACTTGGGTTGGTAAACACACAATACAATATACAGATGATGAATTGTACAATTGTATACCTGAAACCTGCATAATTTTATTAATCAACTAGAGGCCTTGTGCATGAAATTTATGCACAGGGTATATCCCTCAGCTCAGCCTGCACCCTCTCGAATCTGCAACCCCTTGGGGGTGTCTGACTGCTGTTTCAGGCCTGATCCCGTGGCCTAATCTGGGACTGCTGGCTCTTAACCACTTGCCTGCCTGATTGCCCCTAACCACTCTGCATACCAGCCTTATAGACCCCTAACTACTCCCCTGCCAGCATGATCATCCCCAAGTGTACTCTCCTGCAAACCTGATTGCCTCCAATTGCTCTCTCCTGCCTTCCCTTGTGGGGCTAAGGGGACTGGGGGACTGAGGTTGGATAAGGCTGGATGCTGTGGGGACTGGGTGAGGCAGGACTGAGGGGACAGGAGGACTCCAGCTGGATGAGGCAGGGCTGAAGGGACTGGGGGACTCTGCTGGATGAGGTGCATGGCACCTGCCACCCCCCCAGCAAGGCTGAGGAGACTGGGGGACTCCAGCTGAATGAGGTGGGGCTGAGGGGACTGGGCGCCACCATCTTGTGGCTGTGGGTGTTATCATCTTGTGAGGGTGGGGCAGTCAGTTAGCATATTCCCTCTTTATTGGGTGTGGGTGCAGCCATCTTGTGAGGCCACAATGGTCAATTAGAATATTACCTCTTTATTAGATAGGATATCACCCCAATACATTCAATAAAAAAAACAGACTTTAGATAAATATAATAGCGAAGTATATTCATGTATAGGTTGTTTAGTGAATTGCATTAGGGCCCCCCCCCCAAAAAAAGGCATAATCCACATCCTAATTTCCAGAACCTATGAATGTGACTTTATTTGGAAAAAAGGACTCTGCAGATGTAATGACATTACAGATCTTGGGGTAAGATCCTTTTGGATTATGTGGGGGAATCCTAAATCCAATAAGTATCCTCCTAAGAGACAGAAGAGGAGAAAAGATACCCAGAATGAGAAGGCCAGGTGGAGATGGAAACAGTGTGGACTTACATAGCACAAACCCAGGAGAGCCTCTGGAAGCTGGCCCAGGCAAGGGAGGACATTCCCAGAGAGGCTTTCCAGAGAGGGCAGTCCTCCTGACACCAGCAGCTGGATTTTACATGCCTGGCCGCAAGAATTGCGGGAGAATACATTTCTGTTGAAAGCAACACAGCGTGTGGCAATTTCTTACAGCAGCCACAGAAAACAAAGTGCAGACGTCATAGACTAATCTTTAAGTAGGGAACTAATTTCTAAGTCTCCTAAATATAGTATGCAATGACAAATGTCAGCAGGTTTTTCAGCTATGAAGGTAACTCAATAGACCTGCTGATTTCTATACCTTGATAGTGTTAAAATAAGGTTCAGTCTTTCTATGGATTAAAGTAAAACATAAATTATTTCACATTATAATGACAGAAATAATAGTAATGATCTATAATTGTTAATCCTGTCCTCAGTACCATAATGAAGTGGTTTCTGCTAATTTGGAAATTGGGTTTTATATAGTAAATGAAATTAAACTACTTAATTCAACACCTACTTCTCTACTTTTGCTATTATTCAGCTAAGAGAGAAAGTGCTTTCTCAGGATGCAATTGTTTGTTTGTTTTTGTTTGTTTGTTTTTTGGCCTAACTGGGAAATTCAAGATTAAAAATGTCACAGCAATTTTCTTTATGAGCCACATGTTACCAGTAAAAAGAAACCATCTAGCATATGGCTTTTGGAGAAGAAACACACAAGCAAACAAAAATCCTAAATGTCAGATTAACCTCATTTTAGCATGCAGATATTTCCAAGAGGTGTAGAAAAGATAAGATAAAGTTCATAAGATAAACCTAACTAAGAAATACACATTTCCAGTTGTAGAAAAATCAAGAGCAAACAGTTTTGCAAGATTTATTTTAATTAGATTTCTAGATTATGGAATAGCTAGCTAGTCACATAATTTTCAAGGAATATAAATAAATTCTCTTCACTATAGTCACAAGTAATTTTAAAGCATTTATTAGTGGTACATTTGGTAATTGTGCTGAGAATGGAGAAGACTATATGCTGCATAGCTATTTTCAGCATAGATAAATGTGTTTTTTTTCCAGAATATCATGCTACTTTTCTGACTTTATACACATTTAAATCAAGTTAATTTTTTCATTTATACCAATTCCACTTATATTCTTTTTGTGCATATGGTTTCTGTTTCTAAATTTATATGAATGTGTTCATAAAACAGATGTAAGCAGATATGACACAAGGGAAAAGCTCCAGAAGGCAGTTTTACCCATAATTGCTCTTTCTAGAAGGACATTTTAAAGATATGGTAAGGGAAATAACCTGGGTGGGAAGGAGTATCTGGATTCCTTTGGAATAATGTCTTTGCTTTGCTTTTTCCCCTAAGAGAACCAGGATAATAAAAGGACTCTGTTCCTATCCCAGGAAATCCCCAACATGTGCACATAATGTAGGCTTAAAGGCATTGGTCCATGGCATAGAAATACAGTAACATTATCCAGGAAATTTATTTTAATTGAAAGAAGTAATTAAGAGAATGGATGTGACTTAACAATCTGTAGACGTCAGGATAAAAAATTTGCATATGCTGTTTTAGTAATGTTTATACTTTTATTAGAAGGGTGACCTACTGAATAAAGTTTTCTGATTATTATAAGCATTTTTATTCTTCTGCATAGACCTTTCACATATGTTCTCTATAATACAATCTACAAATAACTAAAGATGATGATTTTTTTGGTTCTGTATAATTTATAACTTTGGAAAAGCTTAGAGGATTATAGACCTAATAGATAAACACACTGTAGGAAGATAGTCTTCTTTAAAAAATGAATAGAATGCCCTACCCGGTGTGGCTCAGTGGATAGAGCTTTGGCCTGTGGATCAAAGGGTCCCAGGTTTGATTCTGGTCCAGGGCACATACCTTGATTGCAGGCTCCACATGGCCTTGGCCCTGGTCTGGGCTCTTGCAAGAGGCAACCAATTGTCTCTCACATCAATGTTTACCTCTGTCTTTCCCTCTCTCTCCCACTCTCCCTAAAAACAAACAAACAACCAAAAAACAAACAAACAAACAAAACCACCAACAACAAAAAGAATAGAATCGAAAGTGTTCTCAGAGGATTATTATTATTTTTTTTGCCTTGTTTAATCAGGATTGACAAGATAGCTAATTATTACTTACCCTGTGAAATAGTTTCTTTGCTCTCATTTTCTTTTTCATTGCATTCCTTTATTTCTAATATTCGCAGCTTCTTTGGAGAGTTAACAAGAACTAAAGGTGTGGCAGCAACCAGCATAAAGACAAGCCTGTGTTGACAGGAAAACCACTGGTCAAAAAAGAGGAATGTTGAGGCTCTCTACACAGCAATGGAGTCATTACCAATAAGCATAGCAGCAAAACTAACAGAAGCAGCATACACAGAAAGAAGAAATAATTCACACCAGAAGATAAGCTGGGGTGGAAATTCAGAAATAGCTGATCTAAACTAATTTACTAAATGGAACAGCACAATTAAGAATTCAGTCCGACCCTAACCTATTTGGCTCAGTGGATAGAGCATTGGCCTGCGGACTGAAGGGTCCCAGGTTTGATTCCAGTCAAGGGCAGGTAACTTGGTTGCAGGCACATCCCCAGTAGTGGGTGTACAGAGACAGCTGATCGATATTTCTATCTCATTGATGTCTCTATGTCTCTATCTTTCTCCCTTCCTCTCTGTAAAAAATCAATAAAATATATATATTTTTTAAAAAAGAATCAGTCCATAAGAAAAGATGAAATATGGCCAAATGTCACATCATGCATTATATTTTGCTACTAGTAAGTGAATAAGTAAGATGGAAAAGAACAAAAACAGCATGATTTCACTTATATGTGGAATACAAAAAGTAACTAAAGAAAGAACAACAAAGACAAACTCATAGATACAAACAATAGAATGGTAGCTACCAGAGGGAATTTAGAGTGGAGGAGGAAGGAGTGGGTAAAGGTCAAATACATGGGAAAGGAAAGGTATTAGATTCTGAGTGGGGGGCATGTAATTGTGTACACTGAAGTAACATTATAATCTGCTATGTCTGAAAATTATGTAATGTTCTTAATCAACGTTACCAAACATTTTAATTAAACATTAACTAAAGTTGGCGTTGTCCACTTTTCTAATGGAACATTCTTTAATATTTAAAAAAAACTTTCATAAAACAATTTTAGATTTAAACAAATAGCCCAACCTTTTATCAACATCACTCACCAGAGTGGTAATATTTTTTTTTTACCAAGAATAAACCTACATTGACACATCATTTTCATCCAAAGTACACAGTTTACATTAAGGTTCATTCTTGATATATATTCTATGGATTTGGACTAATATTTAATGACATGTATCCATCAATATAATATCTTACAGAGAATTTTCATTTCCGTAAAAATCCTCTGTTCTCTGCTTATTTATCTCTCCTCCCTTCCCCATCCCTGTTAACCACTGAACTTTTTATTGTCTCCATACATTTACCTTTTCAGAATGTCACTTACTTGTTATCATATAGCATGGAGCCTCTTCAGATTGGCTTCTTAATAGTAATATGCATTTAAGTTCTTCCATTTCTTATTATGACTTAATACTCATATTTTTAAGCACCGAATAATATTTTATTGACTGGAGTACACATTTTATTTATCTTTTAACCTAGGGATATTTTGGTTGCTTCCAAGTTTTGACATTATGAATAAACATATGTATGGGTGTTCATCTTTGTGCAGGTTTGTGTGTGAATATAAATTTTCAAATTTTATGGGTATTTGCCAAAAAGCACAATTGCTGGATTATACAGTAAGAGCATGTTTAGTTCTGTAAGAAGCCACCAAACTGTCTTCCTGTGTGGCTGGGCCATGTTGTATTCCACAAGTAATGCAAGAAGGTTTCCGCTGCTCCACATTCAGGCCAGCATTTGGGGTTCCAGTGTTTTGGATTCTGGCTATTTTAATAGGTGTGTAATGGTGCCTCGTTATTATTTTAATTTTCCTGAAGATTTATTAAGTGGAGCTTCTTTTCATATGCTTATTTGCCAGCTGTATATTTTCTTTGGTGAGGTATCAGTTGTCTTTGGGAATTTTTTAATTGGGTTGCTTGTTTGCTTATTGTTTGTTTCAATAGTTTATTTTATATTCTGCATAACAGTCTTTTATGCTGTGTTTTTTGTAAATAGTTTATCCTACTCTGTGGTTTGTCTTCTCATTCTCTTGTCTTTGTTTTTCACAGAGCAAAAATTTTAATTTTTAACAAATTCCAAATTATCAATTATTTGTTTACTAAGTTGTGTCTTTTTGTATCTAAAAAGACATCAGTATTCCCAAACTCATCCAGATTTCCTCCTATGTTATCTTCTAAGTTTTACAGTTTTGTGTTTATAGTTAGGTCTATGATTGACCTTGAGTTAATCTTTGTAAATAGTGTAAATACTGTGTCAGGACTCATTCCTTTGTATATGGATATCCAGTTGTTTCTGCATCATTTGTTGAAGAGAATATCTTTGCTCCATTATATTGTCTTTATTCCTTTGTCAAAGATCAGTTGACTATATTTATGGGGATCTGTTTCTGGGCTTTCAATTTTGTTCCATTGATCTCTTTTCTTTTGCCAATACCATGCTGTCTTAATTTCTATAAATTTATAGAAAATCCTCCAACTTTGATCTTCCTATTCAATATTGCGTTGCCTATTTTGGTTTCTGTGCCTCTCCATATAAACTTTAGAATAGGTTTGTTAACATCCACAAAATTTGTTGGTATTTTTATTGGGATTACAGTGAATCCATAAATTAAATAGGAAAGAGTTTACTTTTGACACTATTGAGTCTTTCTTTCCATGAACATACAATATATCTATTTATTTAATTCTTTGCTTTTAATCATCAAGGTTTTATAGTTTTTTCTCATCAATACACCTAAGTATTTCATTTTTATGGGTGACAATATAAATAGTATTATGTTTTTAAATTAAAAAAACAAATATTTATGTAATCTGCAAACAAAACCATTTTTGTCTTCCTTCCCCATTTATATATATTTCATTCCCTTTTCTAGTTGTGTGTGTCCTCTCTATTTTTCATGGGTAGCTTTGCACTTCTATTCATTTTTTGCCTCATGTGTTTTATGCTCTGTTGTTTGGCACATACCCATTATGAATTGTTATATCTCCTTGGAGAGCTGACCCTTTATCATTATTATATAGTGTCCTTCGCTCCTCATATTTTTCCTTGCTTTGAAGTCTGCTTTGTCTGAAATTAATATAGCCATGGGTTTCTTTTTTTGTTGCTAGGATGGTACATTTTTTCATGTATTTATTTTTAACTCATATGTGTCTTTATGCTTTTAGTGAGTTTCTTGTAGACAACATATAATTGGGAGAGTGTTTTTGACTTACTCTGACAATCTCTGTTTTCTAACTGGTGCTTTTAGACCATTGACTAAAAGGGATTATTTTTAAACAGTTGGATTAATATCTACTATTTTTGCTGCTGTTTTCTATTTTTTGCCCTTGTACTTTATTCCTATTTTTGTCTCCCACACTTCTGCCTTTTGTGGTTTTAATTCAACATTTTATATTCCATTTTATCTCCTTTTCTATTATATCAGTTATCCTTCTTTTATTCTTTTTTTTTAGTGGTTGCCCTAAGTTTGTACTGTACATTTACAATTATTCCAAGTGCAATGTCAAATAACATTATACTACTCCCCATGTAGGAAGAATACCTAATAATAACCAACTAATATTAGTTCCTTCTTCCCATGTCCTGTATTATTGCTCACTCGGTTCACTTATATATAAGCATTCTTCGGGCTTACATTGATTCTGAAGAGAAGTTGGCTATAATTTGTATCTTTACTCCTCTATAGGAGATGTTTTTTTTAATTCTCATTTCTTTCAGAATTTCTTCTTTATGTTTGATTCCCCACTTTAAAAATGTTATCCCAAATTATAGTTTCTTCTGCATTTATCATGCGTGGTATCTCTGAGCTTCCTGGATCTGCGGCTTGTTGTCTGATATTGATTTGGGGGAAATTATCAGTCATTACTATTTCAAATATTTCTCCTATTCCTTTGTTTCTTGTTCCCTGTATTCCCAAGGAATAGCTAGTTTTGTAATTATCCTGTATTCTTTAGATATTCTGTTCTGTTCTGTTTTGTTTCTTTCTTCTCTTTGTTTTGTTGTTGTTACTTGCTTGTTTGTTTGGGAGTTTTAAGGGGTCTATTGATTTGTCCTCTAGCTCAGATTCTCTCCTTTAAAATATCCTGTATACTAACAAGCCTATCAAAGGCAATTTTCAACTATGCTGCAGTGGGTTTTTTTGTCTTTGGAATTTTTTTTGGTTGTTTCTTAGGGTTTCCATCTCTCTGCTTCCATAGCCAGACATGGTGCATCAGATGAAAGAAATTGCCATGAAAAGATCTTTAATAATATGGTGATGAGGTGTGAGGGGAGGAAAATGTTCTATAGTCTTATGATTAGGGCTCATTCTTTTAATAAGCAAATACATGTGGACTGTAAAATTCTCGTGTTGATAAGGGTTTTTTTATCCTCCATTGTATGACTAAAGTGATCTGGAGTTGGGTATTTCTCTTTTTGTAAGTGGAAGGATACAATAGGCTGGAATTGGGTATCTCCCTTCCACAGATTAGTTAGGTCTCATAACTAATGAGATGATCAGGCTCTGGTTAACTAGATTCTTCCAAGGGCAGGCCCTGTTACAAAAACCACAGTGCTTTGGTGTATTTCAAACTGGTTCCATTTCTTTTCCTCCTGCCAGAAGCACAGGGGGATTTTCCTTTGATATTTATTGTAGGAATCTGCTTCAGCATCTGCACTTAAATCACATAATATCACGGGGGCCTTCCTATATTGATGTATCTGTAGGTTTTTAACTTTCAAAGTTGTGTACACTGATAAAATTTTTTTATTCACTCTATTTTGAGAATTTGGGGGGTTAGGGAGAGAACGTCTGAGCAGTGGGGATCACACCACTATTCTGTAGACGTGCAAACATCTATTAATCCAACTATTACTCTACATAAGGACTATAATAAGCCTATACACTTACATACATTTTGCCATTTTAATCATATATAAGCATCCAGTTTGGGGACATTAGGTACATTCATATTGTTGTGTTTTTACCATCATGAGCAACGGTTTGCAGAATTCTTTTCATCTTGCAAAACTGAAATTTGGTTTTTAGTAAATAATAACTCCCATTCTCCCCTTCTCCGACCCATAGCAATTATCATTGTACTTTCTGTCACTATGATTCTCATTAAATCATATAGTACTTGGCCTTTGTGACTGGCTTATTTCAATGCTAGAGGAACAGCTTTCTCCCAGACAGAAGTGTGGGCAGAAGCCATTGTATTTTTGTTGACCCTCCCCCTACCAGGCTTGCTTACCTGTCAATCATTACTTTAAATGTAAATAATTTAAATTCCCTAACCAAAAGACTAGTTTCCATCAACACACAAATGGATAAAGGAAAGATGGTACATGCACACAATGGAATATTACTCAACTATAAAAAAGAATGAGATCTTGGCATTTGTGACAGCATGGATAGACCCAGAGGATATTATGCTAAATGACATGTGAGACAGAGAAATATAAGTACCATATAACTTACTTATATGTATAATCTAAAACTCAAAATAAATGAACAAACAAAACAGAAACAAACTGATAGATACCTAAAACTAATTAATGACTATCAGATGGGAGGAGTGTGGGGGGGTGGATTAAAAGGTGAATGGAGTAAGAGATACAAATTTGTTGTTACAGAGCAATCATAGGAATATAAAGCACAGCATCAGAAATATAGTCAATAATGTTCTAATAACTAAATATGACTTATCAGGGTGAGCACTTAGTAAGTTCTATAGTATCTAATCATTGGAGTGTACACCTGAAACTAATATAATAGTGTGTCAAGTGTAATTGAAAAAAGAAAATAATTTAAATTTAAAAATAAGCTTTAGTGATAATAGATCTTTAAAGTTTGGAAAAAGGTATCTAGAACATATTTTAACATGTATCAAAATAGTATCAGAGCATACGTTAAGGAAAAATTGGGAAAAACCTTAAGAATACAAGACAATGTTATAAAGTTAGAGATGCATTTTATTCCTCTATGAGAGGACTGATGAGTATAACAATTTTTTTTCCTCCCCAAATTAATTTGTAAAAAATTCAAATGGTGTTAACTCAGACTGTATAACAAATGTAGATGTCAAGGAAGTTTTTTAAAAAGAAACAGAACAACCTGACTGAGGTGGTTCAGTGGTTGAGCATCGATCTCCAAACCTGGAAGTCAGGGTTCAATTCCCAGTCACAACACCTGCTTGGGTTGTGGGCTCGATCCCTAGTGTGGGGCGAGGAGGAGGCAGTCGGTCAATGATCCTCTCTCACCATTAATATCTGTCTTTCTTTCTCTCTTCCTCTCTGAAATCAATAAAAATACATTAATAAAAATAAAATGCACTATCTATAAACTTACACTTTAGTAGAAAGAAATAAGAGTGCAAAGCATTTCTATTATTTGTTTATATAAAGCAAGGAAAACTATTATATTGATATTCAAAATTAGTTATTGTTCTGCAATAAAATGTCTTATGTTTCAAAGCAGCAGTAGTTATATAGAAATATGCATACACAAATAAAAGGATATGGCATAGAAAAAATAAAGTATTTAGGGAGGTGTTGTTGAAAAGGAAGTTGACATTTACTTCCTGAGTTATTGGAGATATTAGGGATAATGTAGCCATTTTATACTCAAATGCCATCAAGGTTTAGCTTTGTAAAGATGTTTAAGAATCTGTAGGTCTGTCCTTTGAGGATATTTTAGTGATGAGAAAAGCCATGGCTATAAAGGAAACTGGAAGAAATACAATGTAATTCACTTAATTTAATTGATGTTAAAATCTTAATTAAAAATGTGTGTTAGATATTATTTTCCAAATCTTTAAAGATTACTTATCTTGCAAATCTATGTATGAAACCTAAAACTTGTATTCACACTATTGTTCATATTATCCAGGACGGCAAACTGCAGCGCTGGTTGGTGAAAGCCAGGCAAGGTCCTACGGAAGATGGGACAAGAGGAGAGGGGAACACTCTGCTGAGTGTGCTGCAGCTCTCTCCATGCTGAGGGTAAATATAAGAAAAAACTGCTCTTCCATTCCTGGTGAGATATGGTAGTAACCCAATTAAGTTGGTCTCTTTAAGCTAAATTTTAGCTAAAACAAAGTTGTGCCATTTTTCTTTCTAGTAATTGAAAGGGATGGTTCAGAAAACTACTGAAAAAGTTTCCAGTTATGCAAAGAATCAGATCACCTGCAACAAGTGGCACTTCCAGTTTTCATTCCCAATTTTGGATGGCTTTTATTTTTCTCTCTTGACCGATTGCTCTAGCTAGGACTTCCAGAACTATGTTGAATAGGAGTGGTCAAAGTAGATATTTTTGTCTTTTCCCTGATTTTAGAGAAAAAGCTTTCCAGTTTTCACAATGGAGTATGATATTAGCTGAAGGTTTGTCAGATCTGGCACTTATTAGTATGTTGAAGTATTTTCTTTCATTAAAACCAGTCTTAGTGATTTTTTTAATCATAAAAGCAAGGCAAATCGATAGTACAGAACACATGTGAGACCATTTATTTTGGTGAAGATTTATTGGTAAGTACATAACCAATCCTACATGCATTCAGAGATCTAGCAAACAGAGCAGCGATAAATAATGTCCTAGATATGAGGAAATATATTCATTGTATCACATGAAAGGGCTAAAAAATGTTCTTTCTATGCTAACCAACAGATGTAGAAATTACGCAGATAAACTCTACTGAACCATTCTAATTACCATTTAATGACTGCTCTTAAAATTGCATTTGTGATAGCAGGAGAGAAATTTTTATTGTGGATATATTTTCCTTTATTTGCTAGAATAAAAATACCTTTATTGACTGAGCAGAATACACCTAAAGATTCATCCTGAAGCACTTTCAATAATCATGCTTTCTGTGGCATCTTGATATCCTCTGTAAAATGTTTATCTTTATTACTTTCCTTTATTTGTGTCATTCCTTAAGGATGCATTTACAGTTGTTTTCTTACATGAAATAAATATTGATGCAATAACAAGATTCTTGAAGTAGAATTATAAAAACCTGGCATTCAGATATACTTAGGCTGCTTAATTAGCTCTTAATTGGGCAACTAACTGGAACTCTCTTTGTTCAGTTTGAAAATGAGAACCGCCAACCTACCTTGCAGTGTTATTGTAAGGGTCCATTGGGATAACTCTTAGGAAATTGCTTTGTTAATTACAAGAGGCCGCTTGATTGCAAAGTCTGTAGTAATATTATGTTTAATAACGGGTTCTGTCCATACGATCTTTGTGCCTGCAGCCCTCGCAATGGTCCCCCACGTTGTGTTCATCCATCCACTGGTCTCTGGAGAATCAAGCCTGATACAAGCTATTATTGTTGCAGGCTCTGTTTCTTCTTTCATCAGCGTTGAGACACTTGGCTCCAAATGGCAATTGCCTGCTCCGTTGGTCTGCCAAAGATACAGTTTCCCAGCAGTCAATGTCTACACAGCCCTGTTTGAAATCTGTCCACAGCGAATCTTGAGAATGCTCCATCAATCTTCCCTGCCAACAGTGATTCTGCTTCAGTCCAGCACACAGGAGTGAGTGGCTATCTTGCTGGTATTGAACCTTCACACATGTCCTGCCTGGAAGGTCTGTGCAGCAGCCTATGGAGGTGCAATATGGTTGGACTGAATTCATTCTAAGAAACCATTCTAGCTGATCCTGGCAGGTTATTAATGGCAAGCTTGGCAAACAGCATGTGCTAATTTATGATATTAGCTTTTAGCTTTTAGTGAGCTCATAAGGCCTAATAAAGTGCTGATATCACTTTGTATACTTAATTAAAATGTTGATTTCATAATTTATGCAAAAAATGGTACATATATTTTTGAAGACTTATTTTGGAGATAAATACAAATATCTAACATATATTGAAGATATTATGTCAGATATAAGCACATTATATGCCATGATATATTTTTCTTTAGTCTATTATTATGCATATTTTCTGATAAGGAAACTTAGGTACATGGGGTTAAAGAATATACCTCGAAGATCTAGTAAAGAATATATCCTAGATTTGAGCCCAGTGAACCCACCTCTGAACCTGGGATATTAACCACTTCACCATTATGCTTTCTAAACATTTGGCAAACTCTTCAATGGAGAGGTATCTAAACATTGGGATGAATACTTGAAATTGGAAATGAACCTCTCCTAATATATACTGGGTAAGATAGAATTAAGGCCATAGAGGTCTTTCTTGAAGGTAAGTATGGATTTTCCTAGTAGCCATGGATTAATGATATTCTATTGGCCATATAAAGATTAATGGAACAGATTACATTCCATGATGGAGCAGGGGTGTGTGTTGAGTCAATCAGTTGAGGACTCAACGGGACAAAGACTGATCTCTTCTGAGCATGATGAAATCCTGCCAGCATGAATTATGCAACTCTTCCCTTGATTGCTAGCCTGTGGAAAACTAATAAATTTAAACATATATTTATATATATTCTATTGGTTTCGTTTTTCTGGAAGATCTCGACTAATACACTCTATACAAACAACATGCTATTTGGCAGTATTTAAAATTAATGCTGTACCCTCCAGATCATTGATCATTTATTCTTAGACTCATGCTAGCAGGGATTTATTAGGCATCTTCTAGTTTCTCTGTCGAATGCCTCAGCTGTTTAACAGAATAGAATACAATGTGGATTGCAGGGTCTTTTGATCATGTCTCTAGTTACCTATATGTGGGATGCTTAAAGGTTTTAGTTGAGTTACTTTGAAAGTAATTATATTCTCTCCCTCTGTGAACAGGGCATGGTTCTGTAGAAATCTAGTTTTCAGAACGTATATTAGTAATGACCATGAAATAATTGTAGTGTTTTCTAAATTTCCTTTTACTTGGCATTCTCCAATTATCTCCTTGGCCAATTCCTCTGGGTCTGAGGTTATTTCCTCCCGATTTTATTAGTAATACTTGGCTACTGTAATATTTTAGGGACTTTTACCACTTTATACCAAGCACAGCTAGGAAACTATTTACAGCATCAAATCAACATCATGCTCTAAAACTCATCCTTTTTCTTGCCAAATGGTTCCTTGCCCATTATAATTCATGGACCTGAAAGATAAACCTACAGCTTCCACCAATCTTTCTTACTACAAAGGTTTAAATGTCAACATAGACTCTGGTGATAGATTTATTCCAACTCCCAAACTTAATAATGATTCAAAACATAGAGGCAAGAACCTGACAAAGATGAAATAATTCTTTACTGGAGGGACCCAAAACTATCAGATATAGTTTCCAATATACTTGAAATTGATCTTAAGAGACTATATAAAATATTTTTCTTAACCACTAAAATAGGGGGTAACTAACACTTTTTAAAAAATGACTCCACTTGAAGTGAATATTAATGTTGTACTCATTGCTATTTTAAAAATAGAAACAAAGAGAATTTTATCTAGAAAATAACTGAGTTTAAGTTGTACATGTGGGGAAACCTGTGATGCTGAAACACTTTTCATTATGGAGGATGAAATGCTGATTAACAAACACATCATTACCCATGAGAAAAAGGAGAAATATAATAAAATTAAAAGCAATTATTAAAGGAAGAAATCTTTAGAGATGTGTTCTATTTTTAAAATGGAATAAACAAAAAACCACTAGCTGTGATACTTAATTTTGTATGTCAACTTGACTAGACAATATGATTTCAGAATATTTAGTCAAACATAATATTGGTATGTCTGTGGGAGTGTTTTTCTTTAATTAATTTACTTAGTTTATGTTTTTAAATATATTTTTATTGATTTCAGAGAAGAAGGAAAATGAAGAGAAAAATAGAAACATCAATGATGAGAGAGAATCATTGATTGGCTGCCTCCTCCACGCCCCCTACTGGCGATCTAGCCAGCAACGCGGGCATGTGCACCTGACAGAAATCAAACCCAGGACCACAAGTGGATGATCTATCCACTGAGCCAAACCAGCTAAGGCTGTGGAGGTGTTTTTAAATGAGAATACCACTTGAATTGGTAGACTGAGTAAACAGATTGCACTTCCTAATGTGATTTGGGGAAAAAGACTGATTCCCCAACAAATAAGAAGAAATTCTCTTTGCCTGGTATACCCATTCTCTCCCATTACTTCTGCCTGGTATGCATTGAGCCTCTCCTGCCTTCTGACTCAGACTGGAATTATAGTATGGCCTCTCCTGATCCTGAGTCCATCTTGCTGGCTGTAGATTTTGGAATCTTTCACACACACACACACACACACACGCACACACACACACACACCAGCGGGGAGAGAAGGAGAGAGATCCTATTGGTTTTATATCTCTGGAAAACCCAGACTAATAGACTAATATAGATTTTCATATTGAGTTGTTTTAGAAGTATAAAATGGTATGAATCTATTTTATGAAGCAATACATTAATTATGGTGGGTGTTTTGGCTATTAATTTTATAATGTTGACTAGATTTAAATACACTAAGGGATCTACTTACAGTAGTAGAGGACACTGATACTCAAGGGTATAATCTGGCAATAGAAATTCATAGTATGTCTCCACTGGTATCAACCACTTACCAGAAGCAAGGAACAGGGTGACTGTGTATACACTTTTGAACTTCTGTGGAAACTAATGAGGTCAAGTAGATTGGTTGGTCGTTCCTAACATGGCTGGACAAAATAAGAAAAAAATAAGCCTGAGGATTTGAATTCCCTGCTCAAGCATGAAAAGAACCTGAAAGTTTCCATGTGTTTCTGGAAAGAGGTTCAGATCTCCTTGAATTAAGGGAAGGCCAGATCCCCTTGAGGAAGTTCTCTGGAGTACTGCCGAAACATTTATACCATTAATATTCCTTACAGCCTTTCCCAAAGGTAGTTTGTTTGTTTGATTGGCTGGTTTTTTACCATTGAACTGTGCCTTGGAGAAAAGGAAAGAATCAGATTGTTCAGGGACTACTGGACATTGGGTCTGAACTGACACCGATTCCAGCAGACCAAAAATGTCACTGTGGTCCAACATTCACAGTGGGGGCACAAATCCCTAAATGGAAGCCCCTCCTTTTCCATGCAAGTGTGAGC
This sequence comes from Antrozous pallidus, assembly GCA_027563665.1. Taxonomy (NCBI): domain Eukaryota; kingdom Metazoa; phylum Chordata; class Mammalia; order Chiroptera; family Vespertilionidae; genus Antrozous; species Antrozous pallidus. The sequence continues at coordinate 95,372,362 of CM050511.1, read as the reverse complement.
TGAGCTAATATTGGTAAGCAGTTTAAAACTTTGGTGTTTGGTTTTATAAATGCCCACAGAGAATAATGTGCTCCACTAATTCAGCAACTATTTCTTCATTATCCACATTGTATGCTAAGAATTGAATCTATAGTATTATGGAAAATAAGCATAATTTAGACCTTTATAGAGTACTTTAGTCATTTCTAAAGTCTAATAGTGGAGGAGAGAACCAAGATGGCAGCATAGGTAAACCCCTATCTTGCTGCCCCACACAGCAATTCAAAACTACAACTTAACAAAAGAACAAACACCAACCAGAATTACTGGAAAGCTGGCTGAGTGAAAATTCCACAAATAAAAGAGAAGATAGGACACTGTGACTCAGAGGAGCAGCTGAGGACAGCATTGAAGATATGCACTGAGAGAGGTTTGGAGCACACAACAGCAGATAAGGCGGGCGGCTGAAAACCTGGCTGGTTTTCTCGAACGGGAGAGACAAAGACGTCCCATTTCACTGAGCCCTCAGCTTCTGAAGAAGTCCAGGGAACCCACAATCATATGGGGTAAAAACTGGACAGTGGGAGGGCACACTGAAGCTCAGGTGCTGCAGGAGCCTGCCGGCTTGTGGAGAAGGTGAGCTTGTGCGAAGTGCACGTGAACTTGGGACCAGCACAGCTGCATGACCGCACAGAGAGCACTCGTGACTTGCTCTCTCATTCAGGAAACTGTCAGACTGCATTGTTTTTGCGACCCTGAGTGAGATGTTGGGTGTGCAGATGCATTTGGGGAGAGTCCGAAATCTCTGGCAGCCGGTGGAGCTCGGCAGCAGCTCTCTCTCAGAGGTGTTGGCAGCCATTGCCCCCCAGCACAGAGTCCCCGGGGGTGCATAGGGTGGAGCTGATGCTGTCTGCTTGGCCTGGAGAATCTGCCCATTCAACCTGAGCACAGCTGAACATCACAAACAATTGGCCTGGAGGTCAACCCTCCAAGTGCTAACAACAATTAACCTGGGCTTAACTTCAACAAGACTGTGCAACCCATATCCACCTCAGGTAACTGGAGAGGCTGAGCCACTGTCCCTTGTAGGACATCTACCACAAAAAGCTAATTGACCAACTCAGGAAAGCAGCCACCATGCAGAGACATGGAAAGAAATCAGATGTGAAAGAAATGGAGGAAAAAAAACGACTGGACATGGAATTCAAAACCACGGTTATAGGGCTTCTCAAGAGGCTCCTAGAAAAGGCCGAGACCTATAAGGAAATAAGCGAGACCTACAAGGAAATGAACGAGACCCTCAAGGATATGAACGAGACCCTGAAGGATATGAAAAAGGACCAATCAGAAATTAAGCATACACTGACTGAAATAAAAAATATTATACAAAGACCTAAAAGCAATCTAGAGGACCACAAGAACCAAGTCAAAGATTTGAAATACAAAGAGGCAAAATCCACTCAGCTGAAAAAGCAAGAAACCAAAAGAATCCAAAAAATTGAAGATAGTGTAAGGGGCCTCTGGAACAACCTCAAGCATACCAACATCCGAATTATAGGGGTGCCAGAAAAAGAGAGAGAGCAAGACAATGAAAACCTATTTGAAGAAATACCGACTGAAAACTTTCCACACCTGGTGAAAGAAATTGACTTAGGAGTCCAAGAAGCACACCGAACCCCAACATATAGGAACCCTAAGAGGACCACACCAAGGCACATCATAATTAAAATGCCAAGAGCAAAAGACAGAGAGAATATTAAAAGCAGCAAGAGAAAAACAGATGGTTACCTATAAGGGAGCACCCATACAATTGTCAGCGGATTTCTCAACAGAAACGATGCAGGCCAGATGGGAGTGGCAAGAAATATTCGAAGTGATGAATAGCAAGAATCTACAAGCAAAGCTATCATTCAGAATTGAAGGTCAGATAATGTGCTTCACAGATAAGAAAAAGCTAAAGGAGTTCATCACCACCAAACCAATATTATATGAAATGCTGAAAGATATTCTTTAAGAAGAGGAAGAAGAAAAAGATAAAAGTGTAAATTATGAATGACAAATACACATCTATCAAGAAATGAATCTAAACTTCAAGTGAATTAATAAGCCGATGAACAGGATAAACTGGTGAATGCAACAGAATCATGGACAGAGAGAGGGAATGGACTAAGAATTCTTGGGGAGAAAAGGGGTGTGGGAAGTGCAGCAAGAGACTGAACAAAAATCATGCAACTATGGGAAAGGACAGTCGGGGGGTTGAGGGTGGAGGGTGGGATGGGTCTTGTGGAGGGGAGTTAATTTGACTATGGTGTTTCAGGTCAGTGGCTTTATATAGTAGATAAACACTCATCTCCCCTGTTGTCCAGTTCCATCATGGAGAAACACGACACTGATATAGAACCCTTCTACATTTTCTGTAATGCTACTTGTTCAAAGCCTATAGGAAAATCATTCTAAAATGTTTTTATTTTATAGGAGATTGATCAATACAATTACATTGTTACAAAGAAAAGTTTTTACAAATGTTTTTGATCTCTTCCAATTTTCACTTTTATAAAAGACATACACTTTACCCAGCTGGTGTTGCTCAGTGGTTGAGCTTCGACCTATGAATCAGGAGGGCACAGTTGATTCATCAGGGCACATTCCAGGTTGGGGAATTGATCTCTAGTAGGGGGTGTGAAAGAGGTAGCCAATCAATGATGCTCTGTCATCATTGGTATTTCTATCTCTCTCATTCCCCTGAAATCAATAAAATATATTTAAAAAAGTAATAAAAGACATACAACTCTATGAACTGCTTCTCTTCATGTAATGTCTCAATTTCTTCTTACTAAGAAATCCTATGTAATAAAGAAGTAATATGCAAATTGACTGTCACACCCTTGCGCAAGATGGCCACCCCCATATGGCTACAAGATGGCTGTCACAAGATGTCCAGCAGGCAAGGGCAATTGTGGATGATCATGCCAGCAGGGGAGGGCAGTTGGAGGTGACCAGACCAGCAGGGCAGTTGGGGGTGATCATGCTGGCAGGGGAGTGGTTAGGTCGTGATCAGGCTGGCAGGAAGGAGTGGTTAGGGGCAATCAGGAAGGCAGGCAGGCAAGTGTTAGGGAGCCAGCATTCCTGGATTGTGAGAGGGATGTCCAACTGCTGGTTTGGGCTCTATCCTGTGTGATTGGGCCTAAACTGGCAGTCAGACATCCCCCTAAGGGCCCCAGATTGGAGAGGGTGTAGGCTGGACTGAGGGACAACCCCCCCACCCCAGTGCACAAATTTCATGCACTGGGCCTCTAGTACTTTATAAAATCAAAGGCTTTAGGTCAGCAAAGAGAAAAGAAAATTGATTTTTACAAATTATAGATATTAAATATTATTATTCAGAAGCCATAGATAACTTATTAATATCAGTAAGAAATAACTATACATTATCAAAAACAAAATATTTATTAAGATCCAAAATGAAAAGATATTTCTCTAAGGAAATCAAAGAAACTTTCTTTAGTTAGTCATAGAAGTAAAAATATTCAAAAAATATCTGCTTTAAAGAAAGAAAAAAACAATTTCATTTAGTATTTTGATATGTGGAGAAGTTACATGAGTAATATCACTTGGAATTCTTCAAGCACAATGCAGTACTTAAGATTGTAGTAACTACATTTATAATCATAATAAAATATTGCTTATTAATGCTCACATTGCATAGTATTTAATAGTTTCTACTTATTTTCCCTATTACTATCTCAATATTTCACCTAGTGTAATTGTGCATTGTAGGAAGTAGGGTAGGGATAGTCATTTTCAGTTAATAAAAGAGGAGATTTTATAGCCAGTTTGAGATTGTTCCTACCCGAGACCAATGTTCATTACCAATGTTGGTAACTAGCAAATGTTCCGTTCTCGTCACAAAGCACTGGCTCTGCTTATAAAGGTGCTAATGTACATCTGCTTTCTGATAAATAGCCAGACAACTCTTCATTCCCATTTTGAAATAAAAACACAAATTAAAGAAAACATTTTTTGAATGATAGAGTGCAATGGGATATTTGCTTTGAGTATTTCCACTTTTTAGCAAGTGTGATAGTCATTAAGATGCCTCTTTCCAGTAACAAATCTGTGTTAAACTTCCCAGGAACTTGGAGTTAGACATGGCCATGTGGCTTTCTTTCTTAAGAACATTTAAGTAGCAATGACAGGGAGACAATTTAGAGTGAAGCAGTTAAGTAACATGTAGGTTTCCTTTTCTTTTTTTTTTTTTTGTGTGTGTGTGTGTGTGTGTGTGTGTGTGTGTGTGTGTATGTGTGTGTGTATGTGTGTGTGTGTGTGTGGTTTTTTTTTTTCAAACCTCTTCCCCTTGACATGGTGACTGGTAATGTAAGAGATGGTGGTTGTTCTCTCAATATGGACAGTGTAATGTGATATGCAGAACACCTTATCATGTCACATGCCGTAAAACTGACAGCTTGGGGATGTGCAGTTGATGAGTTTATATAGATGTGTATAAACACCAACACAATTAGGATGTAGAACATATCCATCACATCCAGAAATTCCCTCTTGCTTTCATTGTGTAGTCACTCTCCTCTGTCCTCATCCCTGATAGTTCTGTTCCTGTAGTAATTTTTTTTAAAAATCTTTCCTAGAAAGTCATTAAAGTGAAACCATACATGTATATAATATGTGGACACTGATTTATTCACTCAGCATAATGTCATTTAGATTCCTTTTCATGTGCTCCAAGTCTTCAATTGTATGAATGTCCTAATTTATTGATTCACTAACTAAAGGACACTGTGATGGTTGCCAGGTTTCTTTGTGTGGTTATGAATAAAGATGGCATAAACCTTGTTTGGAGTCTTCTGTGTGAACATAACTTTTCATTGAGTGAACACTAAATAGAAGTAAGATTGCTGGGTCATATAGTAAGTGCATGTGCAATTTTATAAGAATTTCTCAGACTTTTCTAGAGCAGTTGTAACATTTGTCTTTTTTAAAATTTTCTCTTTTGATTAAGGTATTAGATATGTATCTTTATCCTCCCATTGTCCTCCATCCCCCTGCTCATGCCCTCACCCTTGTTGTGGCTGCATTTTTCATTTTAAATTATGAGACTTGCAGTTGTTCTGTGTCCTTGAGGGCAATTGATATTGTCACACTGTATTAATTTATTGTAATAGATATATAGTGGCATCTTATTAGAGTACTAGAGGCCCAGTGCACAGATTTGTGCACTGGTGGGGGCATGGCCTGCAAGGCTCAGACTGCTGTGTGAGCATTGCTCATTCTGGTCAACTGAGCACTTCTCTCACTGTGAGAGCACACTGACCACCAGAAGACAGCTCCTGTGTTGAGAGTCTGCCCCCTGGTAGTCAGTGTGTGTCATAGAGACTGGTCATCTGGTCATTCTGCCATTCAATCACTGGGCTTTTATATATAGACTAGGTGCACAAATTTTGTGCACTGGGGGTGGGTGGTCCCTCAGCCCAACCTGCCCCCTCTCACATACTGGGAGCCCTCTGGGGATGTCTTACTGATGGCTCACCCCTGGCCTGCCCAAAGCCAAAAGCCTTTGGCCAAGGCTTTTTCCAGCCTTGGGCAGTGGCCATCTTGGTTGGGTGCTAATTTGCATACTGTTCCTGATTGGCTGGTGGGCATAGTTGGTGGACATGGCTTGTGGGTGTAGCGAAGGTACAGTAAATTTGCATGTTACTCTTTTATTAGATAGGATAGATTAATTTGCATTTCTCTAGTGACTGATGAGGTTAAGCACTTTTTCATGTATTTTCCATTTGCACATCTTTTTGGTTGAGTATCTCCTTAAGGTATTTGCCCATTTTTAAAATTGAGTTGTTTAGTTTCTTATTGAGTTTTGATCATTTTTTATATATTCTAGATGTATTATATTAGACTAGAGGCCTGGTGCAAGAATTTCATGCACAAGGGTGTGTGTCCCTCAGCCCAACCTGCACCCTCTCCAATCTGGGATCCCTCTCACAATCCAGGACTGCTGGCTCCTAACCACTTGCCTGCCTGCCTGCCTGCCTAATTGCCCCTAACTGCTTCTGCCTGCCACTCTGATTACCCCCTAACCACTCCCTGCCAGCCTGATTGATGTCTAACTGCTCTTAGTGCCTTCCTCTACCAGATTGGTTCCCCCAACTTCCCTACCCTGCAGGCCTTGTTCCCTCTAACTATCTTCCCTTGCAGGCTTGGTTGCCCCTAACTGCCCTCTCTTGCTGGCCTGCTCACCCCTAACTGTCCTCCCCTGCAGACCTGGTCACCATCAATGGCCCTCACTTGTAGGCCTGGTTCCCCCCAACTGCCCTCCCCTGCAGGCCTGGTTCCCCCCAACTGTCCTCTCCTGCAGGTCCTGTTGCCCCCAACTTCCCTCCTCTGCCAGCCTGGTCACCTTTAACTGCCCCTCTCCTGCAGGCTTGATCAGCCCCAACTGGCCTCCCCTACTGGCCTGGTCACCCACAACTGCCCTCTCTTACAGACCTGGTCCCTCCCAACATCCATATGGGGGCAGCCATCTTTGACCACATGGGGGTAGCCATCTTGTGTGTTGGAGTGATGGTCAATTTGCATATCACTCTTTTATTAGATAGGATGTCTTAGGTATCAGCCTACTTTGTTTGTTCCTAGATTATGAAGCTGGAAAGGAGGTTTTTACCCCAGTGAGACCCCATCATACTTCTGACATACAGGACTGTAATAAACTGTGTTAAGGCACTAAGTTTGTAATGATACATCTGCTTAAAGAAAAGCATTTCTACATTTTTTACAATAAAAATAAATGTCCTATATTTAAAAATACCACATATGCATATTCTAGGTTGATAAATTAAGAAGTTCATTTCACATTACAAAATAGACTTTTCCTCATGACACTTTTAAATAAAGAATTCCCCTGGATAATTTCAAATATACTGTTATTTAGAATACAATGTAGTTATGTGGACAGTTTTTGATATCTCAGAGGTTGTATAGTTAAATATACATCAGCAAGTTTGTTGATATGAAAGTTTACTTACACTTGGATATAATCTAATACACTTGCTTTTTTGTTCAGGTATACCTGTGTAATAAATGAAGTGTCAAATAATGAATGGATAAATGGATGGAAGAATATAAAGGAATCATTGAATGAATGAATAAATGAATGAGTGAATAATTAATTTTGCATTGTAACCATAACTAAAAAAAGTTGCTACATTTTAACTCATCTTTGAAATACCCAAGAGATTGCATTTCACCAAAGAATGTCTTTTCCAAAATTTAGTATCAAACACAAGAAGAATAAAAATTTGTGTTAGTCATACCTCATTTATATTTCCTTTGATCAAAATTGTATTATATTATTACTCAAGTATATTAAATTTCTTTGTTTATCTCTGGATAGTTTTCAATTTATATAAAGTAGAAGTTTAGTATATAAAGACATGTATATTTAGTCCATTAATATCTGTATTAATGTTTACTATTATTGAAATTTAAGACATAAAAACATTATTATGCTCATAAAAGAACCACTACTTAGTAATGTCATATTTCAGAATATAAAATTCTTGATCAATTATATCTGTATATTTTTTCCAGTGGGTCCCATCTTAGGCAGTATAATATCACCCCAAAATATAAACATTTAATGAAAAGCTGATATGTCAGAAATACTTCTATAGCTTAGTTTTATTTTTCTTATCAAGTATCTTTTCATTCTTGCCCATATGTACCACAGAGCTATGTATATAGTGGAAGTCATATTTGAATATTATTTTTTATTATTCAATTTAAGCTTAATGGTATTTAAAGATTTTTGTCATTATCCATGTATATAAATAGTTCTCCTAGTTTCTAATAAGTTCTTACTGGTCTGTGTTATCGATGCAGGCTCATTCATTAAGTTACCTGCTGCTGGTGAGTTAGGTTGATCAGATGCAAAAGTCAACACTATAGGACTTTACTGTTTACATAATTTAAAAATGCTGGTAATGTGATCAATATTTTTGCAACTGCCATACAAGTAGAATTTGTGCTGACTTGAGTGGTTGAAGGAAATGCTGTTTTCTGCCTTAAAAATCAAACTGTAGAGTACCCTAAAATAAAATCTGCTTGCAGGAGGTTTCGTGGCTACCAATGGTGATTTATATGTCTCCAGTTACTGTCAAATAATTTGAATGTTGTATAAGCAAAGTACAATTAAGAAATGTTCAGCTAGGGCTAAAATATAATCATGCATTCTAAAGCTAAATATTAAAAAGTGTGTATTTCTTTTAATTTTCTGCCTCTGTGCCTTCTTTCCATTGATCTGGATAATAAAAAACTAACTATGCCTAAAACTTCAGAATGAGAATAAGGGTATAATAAATGTACAATGATGGGGGACTGAATTTGGAACTAAAGTCAGCCAGAACCAAGTTTATCACATATACACAGCCAGCCCATGGTCTTACTGGATATAACATAGACTCGGCATAAACTTAAAGCAGTCTGTGCTAATGGACTTCAGTGTTCCTCCATTTCTCCCTGGCAGCTCTCAAGGACAGTAATCTTCACTAACTCACATTATGTAGCATTTATTCTATTCATGTCAGGCTCTTCCTGGTCACCTACTTAAACCTGTTGATACTCCTCTGCTGTTGAAATTTTTGTTAGTTTCACTACATGCCAATACAGAGAGATGAAAAGTAGTGTTTAAATGTACTTTATCTCCACATGATTGAGCTTCTTTGAAAATGTTCAGGCATAAAAGTGATATTTGCAGGTTCTTTTATTTTTTAAATAGGAAAGGAATAGCTTTCATCTCTGTTATTTACATATGCCTGCACATATTTCTAAGTCAGATTCAGTATCATGAAAATGTATGGATTTAACTCCACTTTTGCTTTGTGAGAACCAGAATCAAAGTTTATTCAGCTTTGAGTTTCCATTGTTTGTTTAGAAGAGTGCTTGGCAAAGTATGAAAAGCCAGAGTAACTTTGTAAGATAAGTGTATAGTATATGTGCCCACTTAATATGAGACTAGTTATGGTAATCTTAGTCTCTTTATAGAACAGTTCTTTGAGATGGAACAGTTACTAGTAAATATTCTGTCCTGATTTTTTTTTTTGCTTTCTAAATTGATTCAACTATATTTACAATTTTTTTCTAGTGAAAATGTTTGGGTCTGTACATTTATTATACTACTATTACTCAGATTCTGAATTATTTTTTAATATCTTTCAGATGAAACTTGTCACTTATGAAGCCAAAATTTGTTACATATATTGTCTAAACCGTTATAAACATCCTAATGAGCCCAGCATATTTTAATTGGGTTTACTTTTTTAATAAAATCTATAAAAACTGATTATATTACAATAGTTTTCTCCATTAATTGTTCTGAAATATTTATGCATCGTATTTTGTGAAATTATTATTTTACAAATAACAATTGAAATTCTGTTAGAAACCATATCCCACATCCTAAGTGATTCCAAAATAATGATTTATAACCAAACCTAGTCAAGACTATGTTAACTTTGTTTCTGAATTCCTTAATATTCCATATGCTGAAAATTCATGAACGTATGTGAGCAAGTCTTCTTATTTGTCAATTTCAGCAGGTTATTATCATGCCTGGGAACACAACTGCTCTTCAGAATGCTGGGTATGATTTTTCCTTCTTCAAATATTCATAATTTCTTATTGGATGTAATCTATGTATATAAAAACCTAAGCAACCTTTACAATGGAACAACCTACACGACCAGAATGACCAGTTGACCAGTTGCTATGATGTGTACTGAGCACCAGGAGGCAGACACTCAATGCAGGAGCTGCCCCCTTGATAGTCAGTACGCTCCCACAGGGGGAGTACCACTCAGCCAGGAGCCAGGATTACAGATGGCGAGTGCAGCTGCTGCGACAGGAGCCTCCCCCAACTTGGGGCAGCACTACCTAGTGGTGGAGGCAGGCGCAGTGGGCTGGGATGAGAGCGAGGAGCACAGCACCAGCCTGAGCTCCACTCTGGCTGCCTGCCACTTGGCGTACTGCTACATCCCTTGGGGGATGTCCTGGCCCGTGGGGATAGAGCCTAAACTGGCAGTCAGACATTCCCTGAAGGGTCGTAGATTGCTGGAGGGTGCAGGCCAGGCTGAGGGACCCCCACCCTCATGCTCAAATCTATGCACTGGGCCTCTAGTAGTGTATAAAATTCTACAGATGATTGAATATTTAAACCACAGTGTAAAAGGATCATAGTTTAATCACTCATTTTATCTGTGTATTAGATATAAGAAGAATATGTACATGACATTTATCAGAATAGCCAAAAATATTAGTGACAAAACATTTTGTCCTGATATTTTTCTCTCTCTTTTATGTTATATCCTATTTTTTTTTTTTTTTTTTTTTTTTTGCTTTTCAGAGGGTCCTAAAGGTAATTAATTCTTCAGTGGATTACTCTTATTGACCAGGTACTTATTTTATTATATATCTAGTAGCCCTGTGCACGAATCCATGTACTAGTAGCTCTCCAATTGCTCACTGCCACTCACCAGTAGCTCTCTGCCTACTGCCCTGCCCTGCCCCTCCTAGCTCGCTGCCCTGCCCCCTTCTGTAGCTCTTTACGACCCACTGAGCTCTGCTGATCAGTGATCTGGTGATTATGCTGTTGGTCATTACACTTCACAGCGTATGACCATTTGCATATTACATCTTTATTACATAGGATTATCATTATAAATGTCACATATCTCCATTTGAGAATACTTTGATTTGTTGGCCAATAATAGATCATTGCATCTGGTACATGTTACTAGCAAAACAAACCATTAGGCACTAGTGATCCTTCTGTTTCATTCTGTTTCCTAACATCATACAGCCCTTGATCCATGGAGAACTACCTCCACCTTCCTGTTCTCCAATCTCATTCAGCAAGAGCAAAAGAAAGAATGGCTTTGGCAGAAGATGAGCAGCACCTGCTTTGACTTATTAAATGTTGCTGACAGGGGAGGCAAAGCCATGTTTTTCAAGGGTTGGATTCTTGATGGCGCATTCATTTTAAGCATCCATTGTGCCCTCTTATTTCTCTTCGTGATACCTTCTCAGAATTCCATGACCCCTGTTGATGATAGCTATCACAAACCTGGTAAGTAATCACTAGGATTATACATTCTCTCCAATCATCAAAATCCATTTTTTATTAAAGTTAAGTGTTCAGAAAGCAACTCAATTAAGCTAGATTCATTCAGTACTAAAAACAGTTTTTTAGCAAAAAAATGTTCTTTGTTCTTATTTTACGGTTGTCTTATTATTATATTTTTCAATGATTTGCTGCAGATATTCTAAGCATTAAGTTGTTTTGTAGAATTTGAAGTTCTTGCAACATAATTTATTAGGAAGGTACATTTTTTTCCCGTTAGCATGTTAAAAAATCATATTCCTAGGCAAAATTTTATTTTACATTTTCTTCTAGGGAAATAGAGGAAGTTATGCTGTCTCTGAATGATTGCCACCCACTGATATTATTTTACTACGGAAGAACTTTTGGTTTTACGTGCTTAATAACAACTTAATTAATATAGGCCACGTATACAGGAAAAAAGTTATTTCCCACAACAGTGTCATTCTATATAATTTGAAAATATATGTGCAAACAAATCATTTCCTAACTATATGGGAATCTATGATCAAAGCATCATAAGATATCAGAAAAAAGACGAAGAGTGTAAGACATGGAAAACAGGAGTCAGGCTACTCAGGGTAAATATTTGAGTTGGATATTACAAGTTAGTAGTTAGAAATATTTGATGGATTCTCACTAGAAAGTTTAGAGCAAAGAAATTCAATATTAAAGGTGATAAGAAAGTTATGAAAGTAGAAAGTTATGAAAGTAGAAAGTTATGAAAGTAGAAAGTTATGAAAGTAGAAAGTTATGAAAGTTGCAAGTATGGGTTTATTGAGTGAAAGTAGAAAAGTGCATGTTAAAATCTCGTGGAACATTCGTCTTTAAAGTTTCAGGTAAAAAAATAGAAACAAAGAAGTGTGATAAAGAAATCAGAGTAAATATTTAATAGAAAGACATCAAAGACCACAGGATGTTGGGAAGCTAGGAGGTTTATGATGATGCAGTGCTGCTCACCTCTGTCCACTGATGTGGGAAATGTAAAAAGTCTGAAGGAAACCTAGTAAATGTAGCAACCAGATCTTTACTGTAACCATGCTAATGAGTATACATTTTTACTAAAGTACTCCCTAAAATAATGCAGGGAGTATTATTGAGTATTAATTTATGCTGTAAATACTATATATTTTAAGAATATACCTTACTTATATTTAACATGCACTGGATCATGTTTCTAGACTTTATGCTTATTTATTAATTTGATCATACATTTTAATAATGGAATAATCCTTTATTGATTAACATTGATATCGAATGTATACTACTATTTGAAAAAGCATTTTATCATTTTCAATTACCACAGGTTTTGAGGGTTTTTTTTCATGTATGTATCCCACCACATTAATTTTGGAAAAAATAAATAAAAATACTTTTGTTATTGAGATTGTAGTAAAGGTACAGATTTATCCTTTAAACTTCATGTATTTGCTTTGTAACTTATCTGGGTATTTTTTGGAATTTATAAATATGTTTCTGTTCTGCATGAAATTTTTTAGTTATCATATACGCACTTGTTATTCTCCTTTTTTATAATTGTTTTTTATTGTTTAAAATATTACAAATAGTAGTACATATGTTTCCTTTTTTCCCTCCATTGACCTCCCCAGAGCCTCCCCTAACCCCCAGCACATGCCCTCACCTGCCCTCCCACTCAGTGTCTTGTATCCATTGGTTATGCTTATATGCATGCATACAAGTCCTTCGGTTGATCTTTTACAGCCCCTACCCCCCACCCTCCCCTGCCTTCCCATGTAGTTTGACAGTCTGTTCAATGCTTCTTTGCCTCTGTATCTATTTTTCCCTCGTTTCTTTTAAGAATTTCGCACCTGCATACTGGAAATAAACATATAAGAACAAAAAATGTTTGAGTCTCCATTTCAATGTTCAACAGTTCTGAGTCCCAGTTTAAATGTCAAATAGTTCTTTATGCGTACATGTCACCAATAGTATCTGGATGGTGGATAAATGGTGACAATGCAGTCCCACCCTTTCTAGTTTGGTCCTGGGCCACCTGCAGCGACGCACAGCTGCTGACTGGTACCATGGCAAGGTGTCGTCAGCGTCTTCCATCTCTGGGCTGTCTTCGTGGTTGGAACAGACCTCTCAGTTTCTCTCTGTTGTAGGAATCCAAGGGGTGATAGTGGGGTAATATCATGTAAGGAAAAATATCCTGTAAGTAAATTAGATCTAGAAAATTCTTACTTTAGAAAATTAATTTCTGTTTGTTATTTTCTTATTAGGTATTTCTATACTGCTAAATGTTGAATGTCAAAGTTTATTTCTATTGCATTTTAAACTAGTGCCTGCTGACAGAAAAGTTATTTTAGCAATGCTACTGTGGCATACATAAAGGAATGCTTTGTCTGTTGTTTCCTTCTCTTTGTGTGCATCTTTCTCTGCAAACTCTTCCCTTTCTGCCGTGTACAAACTTAGGATGCATTCTCACTGAAGAGTTCAATCTATGACTAGAAATTCTCACTCTCCTTTTCAAATAGAAATCAGAAATTGTCCACTGAAAGAGCAAGGCCAGGTGGCAAAGTCAGATGGATGGCAGTAATGGAGATGCTTTATAAATTTCAAATGATACAGAAAGTGCAAAGTATAAATATTGATGTGTGTTTATGGAGGGGTGTGTCTGCATATGCGTCTATGTGTGTAAATCAAATAAATAAATACTGCTGCCTGTTTGCCATTCAAACATTATCAGATATTTTTCCAGGATTCCCATACATATTTCCTCATAAAGGCTAGGATAATTTTTCAGTTAATATTTATTGAAGGAAAATACCTAAGAGGAACAAAGTTATACATTTTTTTTAGTTCCACAACATAGATATTTAACAAATATTCATTGATAGATTAAAGAAGAATTTGTCTGGGAAGTTAGCTGAATCTGTCCCCTGAAGAATGATGATTGTGATGATTATTGAGCTTTTATTTGTTAATATTGTTTCTCACATGTGTATGTGTGTATCACATGATATCTACTATGGTTTTTTTTAAAGATAGTGTCAAAAAGATGATGATAGAAGACAATATTAATTGGCTAATTAATATTCAATTGATTTGACTATTCTGAGAAACTCCTAAGTCACTAATCCTACAGTTATTGGTAGTTTTGCTGAGATCCCAATTGCACTTGTAAATGCTTGGAGGTGGTGTAGGTAGCAGTTGCCACTTAGCCAGCAAATGAACATATAGTAACAACATTTTCTGAATGCAAGGCTTATTTTGTCTTCAGGGCATCATAGATTAGCCTAATCAGGTAACAACTTTCACTGTTGTCCTTTCTGAAAAGCAGCACACACACACACACACACACACACACACACACACACACACACACACACACACACGGCAAAGTCTTTCAGTTGTTATTGAGGTCCTCAGCAAAGACTACATTTGTCTTGAATTATGATATACTCTTTATTTATTTTCAGTGTTGTCTTCAAGTATGATTTTTAGTAAAAATGTAGATGTTGTTTATTCAAATTGTGATAATTAGTATATGTCTAACTTTAATGACTAATTGTACTTGTTATGTATTTGGCATTATGTTCTGTAGCACACCATGTTGGGAAGTATATTCAGATGGATTAATTCCTCTATTCATGTTAACATTGAAGAAAAGCACAGAAGCACATAATTTCATATGAGAACTATAAGAGCCAGAAGCTAAAGCAACTTGTTTTCATTTACATAGCTCACTTAAGTTATTTCTTACACTAAGTCAAATATCTCAAACACTGCCTAAGAGAAACAGAATTTCGTAATCTTTTATTAAATAACATTTCTTTTCTCACTGACTTTTGCTCATGGCATATTTCTAGCTAAAAATGCAAAATATTTTATTACAGATATCCAAGAATTAAACATGCTATAAACATATCAGTGGACATAGGAATTACCCAGTAAGACCAAGCAAGACATCAAATATTATTAAAATTAAATCCCATTATATTTAGACTGATAAAATTCAACAAGAGAATTATGGTCTTTCATCATTATTTCTTACCACAGATATAAAGCTTCAAATCTAGGGAAGAATATTTCTTTACAGGTATTATTCTTTTCATTATCCATGTCACTCCAGCAAAAAAGACCAATCTAACACATAATTCAGCATAATTCACTACTTACCTTATTCTCACTTTTGAGAAGGCAAGTCAAGTATGCAGCTCAACGTGGAAGTGCTCTTTTTAAAATGAGGGAGAGATTACTGGAATATATTATAGTTTAATTAGGGTAAATAGTATTTAAAGTATTTATTCTATAAATATCTGTCACATAACATAAAATTGACTTGCTATCTAGACATTGGTTCATTTTGAAAAGCCCATCCTATATGAAAATACATCTTTTATATAAGTAAACAAATCTTATTTTTAAGAAAATGCATCAGAAATAATGTCAATTTTTATATTTAGAATGCTCAGATAAGGTGATTTTTATCTGCTTACTTTGATTTTATATTTTTAAAGAAATTATAAGAAAAAACCATAACAATAACACTGTATTATTATGAAGAGTTTGATATTATCCACTATTAAATGAAAATGTTCTTTAAAATTAAGGCCATATTTTCATGGAATTATAAATATTTTTTTAGCATTTTTTGCAACAAAACTTTAGATTAAATTTCTCAAGGACTCTTGATAACAAAGAGGCCTGTGATTACAATGAGATGAGATTCCCATCCACGTCAGGTCCAGAATGTAGGGTGTAGCAAATTACTCAGAACTCATGATAAATAGTTTAAGTGTTTTTTTTTTTTAATGAGGTTTAATGTCAAAGAAAAAGCAATGGTGAGCTAAGTATCAAACTTTTAAATAAAGGATGTGACCCCAAACTTGCATGACTCAGCTGTTCTCTATTTCCACTCTAATAAAATATACATTTGTTGAATTTAATTTTAAAAAACAGGTATTCATAAAGGATTGGAAGTTTTGAATTCTAATAATTAAATAACAAAGCCATGTTATTAAAAAATCATTACACTTTTTGCTAACAAAAAAGAGGGATTTTGATCATTTCATATCTATCAATCCTGAGATTAAAGAAAATGAAGGTTTCAATTTTATAAAGATTAAATGTAGCCCAGCTGGGTGTGGCTCAGTGGTTGAGCACTGGTCAGGGCATATGCCCGGGGTTGCAGACCTGACCTGATCCCTAGTGTGGAGCATACAGGAGGCAGCCAATCAATGATTCTCTTTCATCATTGATGTTTCTATCTCTCTCTTCCTCTCCCTCCCTCTCTGAAATCAATAAAAATATTTTTTAAAAAGATTAAAATGCATTTATTACTATCTTCTTAAAATATATTTATTGATGTTAAAGATAAAAGGAAAGATAGGAACATCAATGATGAGAGAAAATCATTGATTGGTTGCCTTCTGTATACCCCCAGTGAGGATATGGCCCACAACCAGGGCAAGTGTCCTGACTGGAAATCAGTCCATGACCTCCTGGTTCATAGGTCAATGCTCAACCATCGAACCACAACGCCCAGGCATATTTATAATTATCTTTTGCTTTTTTTCATTATTCATTTAAGTATAAAACAATCACATGCATAATTTACATTTTAAATATACAGCTTATTTATACTACCAAATATTTACATTAGACATAACTTATTATTCACTAATTTTTCTTGGCCAGCTACTGTTTGTGCTTTCCATGAAGAATCAAATTAGTACTCTGAAATTTTCAGCCACTAACTAACCAATAACTATCCAATAAATCTAGTCATATCATGTAAAGGAGTGGCCGATGTTACTTTAAAGTTGGGGTAGTAGTTGGTAGAATTACTTAATAAAACCAAGCAAGGCACATTTTGATCATTTTCATTTCCCATAAAACATTGATTGCATAGTTTATTAACAACTACTTTTTCACCCCTGCAGAGTGAATTTGGCCTTTGGACAAAATGCTACAGTTTGTTTACAATCTCCTTGAGTTACCTAGGTGAAATTGTCCTTAGAATTGCTTAAAAAAAGAAAACAGCAGATTTAAGGATTAAGAGGACCCAAACTGGGAATATGCTAAATATGGCAAGCTCAATTTAGTAGGAAATTACTAAAATAGAGTCTTTAATGAAAATCAGAGATAGTAGAAATGACTTAACTAAAAGCAGACAGTTGCCATAGTAACAAAATACATTCATTCCATTGATTGAAAGAAGCATATATAAGGACTAACACTGGTCACAGAGTATAGATATCTTTGGCAATCTTTCTTTTCTCCAACTTTTCTGCCCTAGTAAAAGATGGAGAGATTGTAGGTTGGAGCAGGCATGAAAATGTTACAAATGAGAAAATTATTCTAAAGCCAACTAATATTAGCAGAAGGTGATGCAGGAACTACATAGTCCAATAGATGCGGCAAATAGTCAAAATTTAAGAGTTAAGTTGGCATCTTGAGTTCTATCCACAATTGATTTAGCCATGGATGCCTGAGCTGGTATTGTAGCCAGCTACCCTGGATTCAGCATTTACAAAAGTGCTGTTAAGAGTCAAGTTACCAGTTCTGAGAGACAAAGTTGAAAGTATTCCTGTTTTCTGCTTTTGAAACATGAACCAGAGACAGCATTAAAGGATCGAAAGGGTTTTCAGGAAAAATAAAAAGACAAAACTGAATTAATTTGATTGGAAAGTTAACTTGTTTCTGGATCCAGTCATCAGAAGACAGAAAGGCCCAAAGCAAATAAACGAGTAAACTACATTCTACTAAGAAAATTTATATTTTCCAGAAGAATTTTAGACTCTGGGAGGTTTGGACATGCCTTATTGATTTACTAGGATATTCTGTACTAAGCATATTTGTACTGAATCAGCAAGAAAAAATATTTGGAAAATGTTATAATGATGGTTTCCAAACACAGTTATGGTATATCTTTTCTTCTATAAATATAATGTAAATGATGATATATAAAATAGACAAATGCAGAGCTATCCTGGTTGAATCATGGATGGAGAACTGGGTACCTCAAATACTCAAATTCTTTTACTACCACCACCCACCCTATGTTGCAATAACTTCTCAATAGACTTTGTAGTACCTTTCGTGGTAAGAATAAATGGAAACCAGTTTATTGAATTTTGACCAAATTTTTTCTATATAAAAGTCAAAATATAATAACCAGATATTAAATTTCAAAAACAATTAAACAGGCCTCTTGTAGAGAATATGTGGACATTGACATAATTCAAAGTGGGGAGACACTAAAATGCTAAGGCAATCTAAGGAAGAGATGGTTGTGATCTAAATCATAATAGTGGCAATGTTGGGCAAAATGGGGGAGACATAAGTGAATGGACAAGTTCAGAAAGATTCGTGGATGGAAAGATTTAGAGGAATAAAGGTTTGGAATGCTTTACTGGCTTAAGAAAGAAAAGAGAGAGGGAAGAAACAAGGGAGACTACGTTTTATTGACTTTGCAGTGGAGTTAAAGTGATACTATCACAAAATAGTAAGTTTGGGTAGAGTGACTTCAGTTGACCCATGCTGTTTTTCAGGTACATGAGGATATTTTGAGTCATTGGAGGAGCTAATTAAACAGATCTATAGGTTCACAAATCAGGAAAGAGCTGAATGGGTCTATATCTATCTATATCTATATCCATATCTATGTGTATCTATCTAAATATCTATCTGCATATTCTATGTATTGCTAATTGGGGGTGTGAAAATTGATGAGATCAAGCTGAACTTAAATAGTGAAATCGAGAAAATAAGGAAGGAAGAGAAAAGAAGAGACATAAAATAAGACATGTACAGAAGAACATTGAATGAGGAGCACAGGAATAGCAGACCATCAGAAGAATATAATAGTGATTACATGATATTTTCCTCTAGCACTATTCTTATTTCACTTAATAAACATTTATAACTTCTGCTTTATTCCTAAATATTAAAAATCCAGGCAGCATTGTCATATCATTTACCTTTGTGAATATCCAAACAAAATAAATAATTTAGATCCTGCAGTTTAGATTTCTGGAAAGCTAGGGTTATAACTCCATATGTAGATATTCTAGATTTAGACATGAGTTAGTCCTGTTTTGATTGGCAAATGAGAGGAAATTTTATTGCATATTGGTTTATGTTCATAAATTGTTACTCAAAATTCAAAAATTATGACTCCTCTAAGAAAATAGAATTTCATAATGTCATTTAATTGATTTAAAGGCATAATTTTAATGAGGAAAACTAATCTAAAAATCCACCTTCCAATAAACAATTTTTTCTTATAAAATTTGGGAGAAAATAAATTAAAATTTTCAATTGTATACTTCAAAGCAATTCTAAATAGCCAAAATTATACTTGGAGGAAAATTGATGAATGTCTACATAGGTTTAAAGGGCAACAAGAAAGCAAGTAAATAATCAAACACAAGATAATAGAATCATTATTTTGAAAGGAAAATAAAAAGAGAATGTAAAAAGCCCATAAAGTTTAATTTCATTTAAAATTATTTTAAATAAAATAGTCCCTAAGTATTTTAGGGATATGGGCTTTCTATAGTGCACCAAAGTAGTCCCCAACCATCTGCCTTACACTCTTAACACCTATTCAAATGATTGCTAAACAGAAAATATGAATATCTGATATTATAAATCTTATATATTGTAAGACTGAGGTTAATAGGTATAAAAGTTGCACAATAAATAAATAATGCAACAATAATTTGTACATTATGTTTCTTAAATTCAATAGCTCACATTTATCACTCTATGATTATGTCTTCTGCAAAATATATTATCACTATGATTATGTCTTCAACATTTGCTAATATATAAATTTAACTATGGAATTCAACTGCTTAATAACCTCTGATTTATTATTTACTTTTTTAAGCTTATGGCATTATTGGTTTCTAGGATCAAGAAAAACACTAAACAGAACTGCTAATTGCAAGGATGTGATAGTCTGAATATTTTATGTATAATCCACAAATATCACCTCTTATATTATTTGAAAATTATCTAGCTTTAGAAGCATATTTAATTTATTATGCTTTAGTTTACATTATATAATGAGCTCCCTGGTCATGCTCATTTTAGTTGTTAATCCTCACCTAAGAATATTTTTCCATTGATTTTTAGAGAGAGTAGAAGGGAGAGGAAGAGACAGAGAGAGAGAAAGATGGATGTAAGAGAGACAATTGATTGGTTGTTCCCCACATGCCCTAACCCAGGGTCAGAGATGGAGCCTACAACCAACTTACATGCCCTTGACCAGAATCTAACCCTAGACCCTTCAGTCCACGAGCCAATGCTCTATCCGTTGAGCAAAACTGACTAGGCCTCTAATCAGATTCTTACTGGCATTCTAAATCGCCATAACAACCATTCATTATCAAACATATCTTAAATGTTTCTTTTAAATTTTGGCTGCATAATTCCCACTTAACTTCTGTACCCATGTTGTTCTTTCAGTTTCTATGACTAAATAACTTTCTGTTTTCTCTCTTTGGTAATGCTGTTCTGTCTTTCAGTTTTGACTTTTGTTTATAACTAGAGGCCTGGTGCATGGATTAGTGCACTGGTGGGGTCCCTTGGCCTGTCCCTTGGGGATCAGGTCAAAACCAGTTCTCCAACATCCCCTGAAGGGTCCCAGATTGTGATAGGTTGCAGGCCAGGCCAAGGGACCCTACTAGTGCACGAATCCATGCCCAGGCACTAGTATGCATATAAGATCTTTGGTTAATCTCTTCCTGCCCTCCCCCTTCCATGTTTCAACATATATATTCTTTGACTCCATGTGTGTTCATTGAGCGTGTGCCCCCTGGTGATCATTACACATCATAGCTACTGGTTACACAGTCGGACAGTCCGCTGGTAGGAGGGTCAGACAGTTGGTCCAACGGTCCAGTGGTTTTTTAGGCATATATATATATGTAGTAATATGTTTTTTTCCCTCTTGCTACATAAAATTTTTAATCTAAGACAAAGCAAATATTTCAGTAGATAACTTTTGTACACCTAATTTTTTAAGTTAACTAGAATAAAGTATGTTGAGAGAAAATGCAGTCTAAAGCACACATCATTTAGATGTAATATCCATTACATGGTAGTCAGTGGTACATCTCTAGTGTCCTGTCTCCAGGGATATAGCAAATGTCAGGCAATTACACATATTTTCTCTTTGTAGAAATTTTAAAACATATCTGTAAATTGTGTCTTCTAACATGTGCTAGCTCAATATTTTGCAGATGACTATATTGAGACTCAGAAATCCCATGCATATTGCCCCAATCATCAGATACAAAATGACAAAATAGAAATTCCAACCAGATTTACTGGCTCCATAGTTTGCACACACGTCACGGTATAGACATTGAAGGTGCATGTGCACAGACTCTAGCAACCTCCCTTTTAGAACTTAACATAGTAGCAAGTGTTCCATTTTGCATGACGGAAATGCCCTGAGTTTCACAGTATTTGTAAAGACAAACAAACAAACAAAAACTGGGGGGAGGGGCGGTAGCTGTTCTTGCAAAGAAAAATTGCAGGGACGTATTTACCTTATCAGTCTTTACAAGAAAACAATTGACAGCACAGTGCGTTGTAACAAGTCACCTCCCAGCAGGGCGGGGCATTTATGAGAGACCATGGCATGATAAGAACGGTGTGATTATGAGCTTGGCACTGCTGTCGTTCATCATTTTGGGAAGACAAATAAGGATGAGCTTTGGAAAAAGAATCTGTGCAGGCAAAGCTGGGTTTACATGACCAAGGCTTGCTGCAGCTTGTCATTGGGCTTTTCTCGGGAAGTATTTTTCCCACTATAACAATTAAACAACTCAGCATCAGCAGAGCACGCGCAAACGACGCAGGTCCAGCTACAGAGGCCAGACCTCCTTCCTGTCATCCGATGGAAGTCTCACGCGCGTTACGACAGCCGCCGCGGCAGGTGCCTTTGACCGCAGCCAGACCGATGCTCGGGGAACAGCCCCTGCCTCTGCTGGCGCCCGAGTCCCGGGGGGGGGCGCGGTGGCCATGCCATCCCGCTTCTATTTCGTTCTTCTACGCACACCCACATTGTCCTCAGAGCATTGACACGAAAGGCCGTGTGTTCACACCAGGCTTCCCCAGCAGCTGCGTTCTGTGCGAAATATTCGAGTCTGACAAGAGTCTGACGCGGGTCTCGTTGGAACATCCTCCTCTTAGTCATCTTAAATGCCATTTCCGTTCGATTTAGCACTAATATCTTAAAAGACAAGCATCTCAGTTTTAAAAAAGAAGATTAATTCTAATGTCTGGCCACTACCCATAAGAAGTATTTACAAGTAACATTAAAAAAATACCGTAAGGAACCAGGAGGAAGTAGTACTAATCAAGAGAAAACATTGCATCCTATGCTTCCCATGTGCATTCACGGCTTTTGCTTCCTTTAGGGCTAATTGGTTCCTAAAGCTTAGCGAAAAAGTCCCAATTGCATTGCTCTAATCAGGGACACAGAAAGATTTAAACGGAAGGTAACTTCAGTGCAATTTTCAAAATTGTGTTTGTAAAATGAATTCATGGTTTTGTTTTTTTTTTAATAATTGTTGCTATTTCAAAGTGCTATGAATTTGAACCAAAAGACATAATCACAAAAAGTACAGTTTTCTAAGGCCATGAGTTAAGAAATGCAGGGCAATTTTCAGATTATCATTTTGGATTACAACAAGAGCAAATAAACAAACCTCATAAAAATAAACAAATGAAATGTTGGCTTCTTTGTTCCTCATTTGATACATGTATAATATATGAACCACTCAACCCAAACATGTGCTAGGAAAATAAATTTCTGATTACAAAAGTATTTATTATGTCCATCCTAAATGCAATACAAATCCATCACTAGTCAATTTTTTTCTTAATAGTATCACTGAGTGTTTCTTTTAACACTTTTTCTTAACCTACTCTCTAAATTTAATATCAGTTCTTAAATGAAAACTGACTCAGCCTTTCAAATATCAGACATAAGCACCACATTTTGGAATTGTTCTAGAGTGTAAAGCTCGGCTCCTTCTCATCTCAAGTCTAAATGAAAAAAAAATAATTTGGTTAAATGAATATCAATGATATTTATTGATCATGAGCAAATAATAGGATTATGGATAAAAAATAAGTCTTATTTGAACTATTTCTTTAAGGAAATAATATTTCTTTCTTACAACATTATCCTATCTAATAAAAGAGTAATATGCAGATTGACCATCACTCCAACACACAAGATGGCTGCCCCCATGTGGACACAAGATGGCTACCACAAGATGGCCAACAGGGGAGGGAACTTGGGAGAGACCAGGCCTGCAAGGCAGGGCAGCTGGGGATGATCAAGCCTGCAAGGGAGGGCAGTTAGGGGCAAACAGGCTGGCAGGGGAGCAATTAGGCATCAATCAGGCTGGCAGGGGAGTGGTTAGGGAGTTATCAGGCTGGCAAGCAGAAGCGGTTAGGGGCAATCAGGAAGGCAGGCAGGAGAGCAGTTGGGAGCCAGCAGTCCTGGATTGTGAAAGAGATATCAGATTGGAGAGGGTGCAGGCTGGACTGAGGGACACTCTCCGCCTCCCCACCCCCCTGCACGAATTTCATGCACCGGCCCTCTAGTATGATATATCTACAGTTAACAGTCAAACACATAACTACTTAAGAGAGATTTAATTTCTTAGAAGTTGATTATTACCAATAATAGTTTATTTGTTATGTAAACAACTGACCAGCTCTAGAGAAGTTAACGGGAGATCTTTTTTTTTTTTTTTTTTTAAGTGCTCAGGCTCTGGGACATCACTCTGCAGCCTAATCTTGGCTCTGGCTCATACTAGTCATGCATCTTTGGAAATATTTCTTAGTCCTTCTAGGCCTTAGTATCTTTTAAGCTGGAAATAATAACTTGAGACACCATAGACTTTTGAGAATTAAGTCTCTCAACACCTGCAAAATAGACTTTAAACAGTGTCTGACCTATAGCTATCACACAGTGGGTGTCACCTGCTGGCAGAGCAAACAGGAAATATCCAGGAAATGGGAAGGCTCCATCTGGAACCTACATCTTTGCCCATCTCTCTTTTTCTCCCCTCTCTCCTTTGGTTCTTTCCCCCCAAAATTTTATTTTTTCTCCTCGTTATTTATTTATTTCCACTTCTTTCTCTTGAAGGATATGGAAGTAGATATAAGTCTAGGATTTCTGAAATTAGAGTCAGAGATTGAGGGACAGAAAAAACAGCCAAAGAGAAAGGTGAACAGAAAATAAATGCTCAGATGGAAAAAGAAAGGCATGGAGTTAAATGAATAATTTAATGGAGTACAGCCTTATAGTTTCAGAATTCCTATAAACAAACAAATGAAATGTTGGCTTTTTTGCTCCTCATTTGATAGATGTATAATATTCTGAAACATGCAGCAACTATTGCAGAAGATGGGCTACTTATTTGTAAGATGCATGGAATGTTAAAGAAATAGATTTTTAAAAAATCATTGAACCGATTTTCATTTGCTTTTGAGGGATACAGTTTCAGCATTCTAACACAGATACTACAAAGCAATATTACAGTTTCTACCTCACATGTCTTATTTGTTGCTATGAAATACTTTTGACAATTATAAAGATCATATGTTTTAAAAATACTTATCTGGCATAAGATAAACTATATTATGAGAAGTATTTATTTATGATTTATGATTCTTCTTGAGTGTTTATAATTTGGCAAAAAATGCATTCCAGAATGTTGAAAGATATGGTTCTTCACTGACTATAGAAATTAAATTTTTTAGTGAAATTTAATATGATATATGGATATGACAAAAATATATTCAAGCAATATTATAATAATGCATGATTAACTGAAATATTGATTAATTTGAAGGCAAAAGATATTAGGAATAATCAAAAAGTAGATTTCAAAAGGTAATTAATAACTTTATGAAAGAATTACCACCGTTGAAAAAAATTGTCAAAGTAAATAGTAATACAGAAAAAACTTTCACAGTCTGGAAATAAATATGATATACAGTCAAAAAATGTATCAGGCTGAGCAGCAAGGTTAAGCCAAACAGATGTAAATAAAGGCAGTATTCACAGTCCATAGTGAATAGTGACACAGAAAACAACTCAGACAGCAGCTCATGGAAATAACAATCATATTTGCTAGCAGACAGCAGCAGCTTAGGTGTGAGTGAGCTGCTATGTACTTGAACAAAGAAGAAACACATTCAAAATCATGTTTTGTATTTTTTTAAATTGTAAAATATATGAGAAACAAAAATTAGGAAAAGATGGAATTTATTCTGTAAACAAAGCAGTGAAAAATGAAATATTCAGATAAAAAACAATTCAAGCAGGCTTTGTTGGAAAATTTCATAACATGTATATATTTTTAAGTATATATTTAAAAATTTCTCCCAAATATCTGCATTTTAAAGGCACTGTTGTTTTTATAATACAAAAGCAACATATATTAGTGGGGATGATATATTAGGAAAAATAACTTGGAAAGCAAACAATGAGATAATCGCAATATAATACACAATAAATTTCAAAGAAATGAAAACATGTAAAGCATATTTATAGTCCCTTTTTTATTACATGTTGGATTGAAAACATCTCTGGTATATCATCAGGTTAAATAAAATAAATTACAAAATTTAATTTTATGTATTTTTACTTTTAAATATGTAGCTAACAAAACAGGTAAAATTAAATGGCTACTTCTAATTATATTTCATTGGACCAAGTTGACAGAGATGGATGTTTGAAAACCATGATAACGTTTCTTAGGAGATGGTTTCATGTACTCTTAAAAAATTAAAAATTTATTTCTTCTCATAAGGTCAGTTCAGGCCTTGATCATAACAATCACGAAACTATCAAAGGTGTCTGAATAATATTTCGGAGTTCAATAAACTGATTACTTTTTACATTCTATATGTGAATGACCTCTCTATATATAGTAACTGAATAACTTAATTTCAAAGCCCTACCACTTCCTAGCTCTCTGAGATCTTTACGGTTTCTAAGCCTGTGTTTTTCATCACTTAGTTTTAAAAAAACTCTTGGTATTTTATGATTGCTGATAGAAGATTTTACGTATTTAGCTAATAACCAATTTGTGTTTCATTCAGTTCATTATAAACTGCTATAATAGCTGTTATTGTTGTTATTGATACAGCAGAACCTTCAGATTTTTCTGGGTTTGTGGGTTTATGGTTGGCAGACTCTATTCTTGACTTCTTTTTTTTCCCTACCAATGTCACACACAGTGAAGAAATTACCAGTGAAGAAAATATTGAAATGTTGGTTACTGTGCTGCCTGATACACTGTGAAATCATTTATGTCTGTTGGGATTAGAAGGCCTGGCAATGCATTGCCTTTTCTGAATACAGCTTCCCTGAGAGAGTTGCTGTAACATGGCCATCTGTTTGGGCATCGTGGATGAGACATATTTTAGAAATCTACCTTTCTTTCCCTGTTTCTAAACAAGGGCATTTTTACATCCATAAACCAATGGTTAAGATATTTTTCATGGATTATCGGAAGCAAGAGAACAACGGATGTAGAACCAGGAGATCTAGTTTCTCTTTCAGGCTTGGCTACCAATGAGTTCTGTGACTTGGGGAGAGTCTTTTAATTTCTCCTGTCCTTAATTTCTTCTTTCATACAGCAATGAGTTTGAACTGAATTTGTAAAACACTGCTTTCAAATATAATGCCTAAATTTTTTGTAATATTTGAAATATAAATCATGTATAATTCCTGCTATCTCCCTGATATTATCTATTTTGTGTATCTTAAATTTTTTATTCCTTCAACATATATCCTTATGAATCTTGCAGTCTGATAGGAGAAATAAACGTTGATTAAATATTTGCACCCACATCTCCACACAAACATTTATGATGTGGTTGTGGCAAATACCACAAAGGCATAACATTTGGTGACATAATAATAAAATAGATGTGGTTTTGGGGTGAAAGTAGGAGGGGTTATGTATGTAGGCTTTCATATTTCACAAAAAAAAATTCAAATTCATACATAATTCAAATTCTTTGCCCAAATATTACTTACCTTTTATAACATTATATTTACTAGTTAATATACCACTGATTTATTCATGCAAATCAAGTCTAATTCTTACTCTATCCCATATATCAACTTACAGCAATGAATAAAACCTTTATGGAGCTTACGGCATAGTTAAAACACAACAGGAAACAATCAGAAGAGTTCTGCTCCACTCAATATGGACACAGAACAAAAAAGGGCACAAGAATGTGCAAAAGGCAACAAAGGAACTGAATTTCATATTGACAATCTTCTCACAGGAGAAAAATCTTTAAAAAATTCTTCCTTGAGAATTTTAAAATTCAGTTTTTTGCTTTTGTTGTTTTTTGTTTGTTTGTTTGTTTTTGTTTTTTTTTTGCTTTCTCCATTGACTTTTTCCCTCAGTTCCAACAATATGATTTCAAATCTTCATGTGTTTTACAGTTTCATGAAGAAATAATCTGTATAGTATACAATTCAAAGGTTTTTCGAATATTTGAAGACTTCTGCAACCATCAATACAATTTAAAGTTCAGAACATTTTCATCGTCAAGAAAAGGAAACTTGTGCCCACTAGTAGTTACTTCATATTCATCTCCTGTCCCTAGACAACCATTAGTCCACTTTCTGTACCTAAAGATTTGCTTATTTTATACATTTCACATAAATGAAAACACAATATGCTGTCTTTTGCGGGACTATCCTCTTTCACTTAGCATGTTGTTTTGAAGGTTAATTTACTTTTCCAGGTTTTTTAAAAGCTTATTTATGATCCATTTGTATTCTGAGTCATTGAATTTTATGATTCATTGTATTCTTTCATTTTTACCAGTGCTTTTAAAATGCTATTGAATTTATATTAGCATGTTCTATTATGACTTTCCTCTGCTTCATAATTGTTGTTGATGTACATTTTCATCTGCTGAAAGGTTTTAAAAATTTCTGCTTTCTTCTTGTAGTAGATCTGAAGTGGATGCTATGTAAATTTTTCTCTGTACTTTTAAGTACCTTTTATTTTTCTGAAACATTAATTATAGTTAATTCTATGTGATGAGGTTGAGTGGTTTGATGGGCTTATTAAGATTCCCAGTTCCAGCTTATATTCTGATGGAACATGGAACTTTCTTGACTGCCTTGTCCAGCTTATATTCTGATGGAACATGGAACTTTCTTGACTGCCTTGTCCCTGTGTGTATGGAGAGGCAGGGGGAAGGGGAGATGTAAAATTTCTTCTTACACTGAGATATTTTGCTTCTGAAGATTTCATATTTTCACTGCTTTTTACCCTCTCTCCTTTTAAAAAAATCTTTTTAGGGGTACACTCTAAAAGAGTCAAAAAAGTATAGCTTAGTAAATACATAAACCATAATGTAAATTATGACTTTTTACTTCTTTACTTCTCTCACTGCATACATGTGCCAGTCCTTTCCTTTTGGTTCCTAATGGCCATTGTTCCCACCCACACACATTTGGTATATTCCAATTCTTGCTTCCTTCAAGGATGATAGTCTTTATCTGCTAGTGTAAGGACTTGGTTGCTCAATCTACCTAGGAAAGGACTACACTGATTTTAGATGTTTTACTCCTTATACAGGGAAATTGGAGTCCTTAGTAAGCTGTATATATTAATTATGTTCTATACATAGGTTGCAGATGGCTTTTTTTATTTGGAGCTTGTGTGGAAAGACTTCATATTTAGAAGTCAATCATGCTATCCAATATATATTTTTAAATATTTTCCCTCACTTGTTTTGCAGAAGTATTAGGTTCATTTAGGTAAATAAACTAAATGAACTTACAAACAATACTTTTATCTCATTCATAATGCCATTGCCCTAGTATTTGATGGATGGATTTTACTACCTTAAACAAAGACATTATGGATCTGGGATAAATTTTTGAAGTTGCTTACTAGTACTCATCATTCTATCTATTTTTCCTTGTCTGTACAAAAGATACTGCAAGGTCAACATTCATTTTAATTAGGCAGAGTCATGTAGGCATTTCTGGTCATTAAAATGTGAATGGAAGAAATGTGTCATTTCTAGGCTAAGACCAAAAATAAGTCATTGGAGAGTACCATTCTCTCACTCTACCCCTGTTAGAACATCAAAGGGGGAGGCTTTACCTCCCAAGAAAGGAGTTACCAGGTAAGGGTGGCTTGAAGAGCTGAGTTTCCACCTGGGAGCTAACATTTTGTTGAGAAATATCTGAAACCACAGTGAAATTAAAATGAGCAAAAAATACACCTTTGCTTTCTCTAGTCACTAGGTATAAGGGGGTATTTGTTACTGCAGCATAGGTTCAGCTTACATTGGCATATAGAGTTTGGAGGTTGAAAGAACCTCCTCAGAGCAAGAATAGGTACATAGGCTTTTGAGTTTCATAGAAAAAAAATTAACTTGAACTACATGCTTCCAATAGTCATTAAATTGGTGAAGTTCTTCAGTGGAAAAAGTTAAAGAAAAGCCTTCATACATAACACAATTAGGAAACCAAAAGCTTCTTATATCCTTCTGGAAATCACCTTTCTTTATGTATAAACTGTCACACAAAATGACATAGTATTTTTAAAAGTCTGCTATTTTATTTAGTATCTTAAAAAATGAACAACCAACAATGTCTACAAGTCAACTTTGCTAAAAGAAGATACTCAAATTGGACATTTCGAGCAACTGTTTACAAAACCTTAGCAGATTTCCAAATTTGTGAAAAATGACTAAAATATGTAAACCCCTTCAAAAAATATGGTATCATTTTGCTGAACACTTAAAAAGTTTCAAAAGGGCAGGATGGAAACTACTAATGTTAATTTATTTAATTTCACATTGAATTAATTTGTTTTTTCTACTAAAATAAACTGTTTTTTATAACTGAATGTATCATTATAACAATAATTTTAATTATGAGCTTAAACTGAATTCACAAAGGTAAAACAATAACAGTAAATAATTGTAATTGCAGCTGTATCCTGTGTGTGCTCACTGCAGACAACACAGATGTATATTTAGGAACAGATTTTGTTCCATTATTGAATGGCTTAGTTCTAACTGAAATGTATTCTGCCTGTGGCTCATCTCTGTGTTTTCTGCTTTCATGGGGAATACTTGCTCAGTTATGCATTCAACTGATGCATTTTATCCTATTAACTTCACATTATGCAAATTAAAATGCTTCTTAAAATTCTTGAACTAATCTTTGCTCATAAAATTGGTTGCTTCAAATGCTGTGCTGGTACCTTCCTTACCCGTGATTATGTGAAAGCATTTTTAATGGTGTCTAGCTTCTGCTTAAAGTACATTCACACCCAGAATCTCATATTACTGTGCCCATCTTCATACCAGTTATTTTTTATAAACACGCATGAGCACATAGACATACATTCATCATAGAATACCTTAGTTTCTGCTCAATACTTAAAACATTTGTTTTCAATTTCTGTGAATACCCAGTGTACACCGCCTTTTGTGTATAAAATGTTTTATTGCAAGTTGGGTAGTTTTTGAACCACTCTCATCATACTAGCGAGAAGTGAGCAGGTTGACACTTGTTTCTGTTTTTGTTGGTCCTGCCTACAAAAGCTGGTCTCTTTTGCCTACTTTATGTATTTGTTTTACTTAAAGAAAGAGATAGACAATAATTACTTAAAGTTGGAGACTGTTTTAGTATAACAGCAAAGGTACAACCAGTTTTTAATTCACTGTGGTTTCATATGATTAAATATTGGTTTAAAAAACAGATTATCCTACTCCAAAATTTTATCACCACGGAGATAGTCATAGGATTCACAAAGAATTGAACAAAAACCTTTTCCAATATTTTTCAGGATTTGTTTTATACTCCAAATACAGTGTTTTTAAAATGAAAATTAAATCTGTTGAAGTTTTCAATAATATATTTTTACAGTCTAAAACTAATATAGAATAGATATAAAACATACATATATATTCTTTTTATCCATTCATCTATCTATAGACACCTCCTAGGTTTCTTCCGTATCTTGCCTATTATAAATAATGCTGCAATGAACATAGGAGTGCACATATCTTTGAGAACTAGTGTTTTTATTTTGTTTGGATAAATACCAAAAAATAGAATTATTAAGTCATCTGGTACATATAATTTTAACTTTTTGAGGAATATCCATACTGCAATAAAAATAATAAAATCTTAATGGATCTAGAGGGTATTATGCTAAGTGAAATAAGTCAGGCAGAGAAAGACAAATATTCTATGGTTTCATGTATGTAAAACCTAAAAAAAAAAGCAAAATAAACAAACAAAGCAAAACAAAATAGACCCTAGAAAGAGAGACTAAAGGGGTGGTTACCAGGAAGGTGAGGGTGAAGGAATGGATGAAAATGGAAGAGGAATCCTAGATAGTAAAGAGGTAATATGTAAATTAACTATCACTCCAACACACAAGATGGCTGCCCCCATGTTGACACAAGATGGCCAACACAAGATGGCCAGCAGGGGAGGACAGTTGGGAGGGACCATGCCTTCAGGGAGGAAGGTTAGGGGCAATCAAGCCTGTAGGGGAGGACAGTTGGAGGCAACCAAGTTGCCAGGGGAGGACAGTTGGGAATGACTGGGCTGGCAGGGGAGGGCAGTTAGGGGTGGTCAGGCCAACACACATAGGCAGTAAAGAGTGATCAGGCTTGGGGGGGCAGTTAGGGGCAACCAGGCAGTTAGGCAGGTGAGCGATTAGGAGCCAGTGGTCCAGGATTGTGAGTTGTTCATCACCCAAGAAGTCCCACCCAGAATGGAGAGGGTGCAGGTTGGACTGAGGGGACCCTCCCACCACCTGTGCACAAATTTCATACACCAGGCCTCTAGTATTAAATATAATACAATACAATTTTATCAAATTATAAAATGTTTGTGATGTAAACATTTCAATATAAAACTTGGGTTGCCTTGATAAAGTTTTCTTCATATTGATTTTACTACTAAAGTTCATCCAGAACATAAAACTGAGTGTTATGTTTGAGAGCATCACTTAAGCCATCTCAAAGGCACATTTTAAAAGGGTTGAAAAAATGTTATTTTTGTTTTCTTCTTTAAGGCAATGTTTTGATATCAGTAATATTGACATTATCTAAGTCTACTCAAATAGCTCCCATTTATTTGTAATCCAAGTTAGAATAATGTAACCTGTAACAAATGCAACTAATGTAACCCATGCAGCTTTATGGCAGCAACCAGTCTTTGAGCTCCATAAATAATATACTTCGTTTTCCCTGTCCTAAGTAATTGAAGATTTCTTATTTCAAATTCTTTTCATCATCACCTTTCGTTGGATTCTTCTTACCTCATTTCGCTTTTCTTATTTTTGTCTGTCTTCCCAAAGTACTATGCTTAAGCAGGAACACAAAATGTATACTAGCCCTTCTTAACTCTAATCACACTAACACTGTCAAGTGCAGTGCAATTATAATAGTTTAATTTGGAGCACTGTAATTATAAATTCTCACAGTGGTGTGAATACTGGTTTACAGAAGAAGTCTATAAGTAAATACCTCTTGGCTTATAAAGGGAAAATCTTTAAAAATTAAGATTAAGCCCAGCTAGTGTGACTCAGTATTTGAGCATCTATTCAGGAACCAGGAAGTCACATTCCTGGGTTGTGGTCTGGATCCCTGGTATGGGGTATGTAGGAGGTAGCCAATAGATTATCCTTTTTCATCATTGATGTTTCTGTCTCTCTCTCCCTCTCCCTTCCTCTCTAAAATCAATAAAAATGAATTTTAAAAATTAAGGTTAAAGACTTTAATGAATGAAACTCCATGTGTATATACTTTAACTATATAAATTCAATTTAGATTAAATGAGAAGGCTTAGGATATTTTAATGTTAGATTAAGTCCTCTTCACTCTGTGATTATTGCTGTATCTATGCCTGGTTTCCAAACTAGCCACATTATCTCTGATTATTGCAATCATCTTTAGGCACCCTATCATTATAGTCAGTACTATGCTTGGTAAGCAGGCAAAGAGAAAATTATGTAGCATGTTGAGAAATTCATGGGCCTTATTTTGGAATGAGTAGATTGTTTCAAAAATATTATTTTATATTAATGTTTAGTTTTTCATATACAATTTAAAGTAAATTGTTATTTTAGATTAACCATTAAATGTAAATGCAATTCACATTAACAAAAACATAATGTATATATATGTAATTTTTATTTTTGTTAAAATTATAGAAAACTAATTACTTTTAAAGAAATAAGTGGTCCTAGAGTTATTACAGATTATATTAAACTCTGGTTGAGATTCTCAGTAAGCCACCATATCTATTTTTTCTTTTAACTTCTACAGTAATAAGATGATGTACATAAAGTCTTCAAAAAGTACTGTAATTTAACTTTTATAAGAGTTTGGAAAAAAAACACACAAACACTTGTATTATGCAAATTAGTTAACATGAATTGCTAATTTTATTCAGCTACCTTTTCTTTTGCTAATTCATTTTAACCTTTTACTTACTAGTAAAGCACTGTTTCTGCCTCTTTTCTATCCAAAGTGTGTTCATTGTTGACATCTTTGTGACTAAGAATAAGAATGATTTTGCTTAAGTCTCTCTCAACCCTAATAGAAACTGTTTTACAACATGTTTGCTAAAAAAGTTAAGGAAGCCTCTGACATAATGGAAGTATGCTAAGAAGCAAAAATAATAAAGGCTATTTTTCATCAAGTGGTAAATTTGTACAAAGACCAGCATTCTACACATTACATTTATGTCAATCTCATTTAAGCAATCTCATTTCAGAACAGGCCACATACACACTTGGTATGCAACTTTTCCTCTCATTTGTAGAGAGAAAAACTGAAGTCTAGACTGGCCTTCTCAGAGGTAGACATATGAATGAAGGAGGAGCAGAGATATTGGCAATAATTAAGATTGATACTGAGGGAGAAAGTTAGCTTTTGTTCTTCTTTAATTATTGATAGGGTCACAGAAGGAGGAACTTACGAGGCCAAAAAGGGTGAGGAATTATGAATGTATTAAATCATCCGGATACCCAGATGGGCTGAGCCCCCAAATGGCACCAGCACCCAAAGATGGGGATTAGAAGTTTTTGAAGGACTGTAGGTGGGCTTTTTCTGGGTGGAGAATTCTCTGTGCAGGTCTAGATTCTGGGAAAATCTGAAGAGAAGAGGTAATGGTCTTAGCAAGTGGAATGTGGTCTAAGCAAGTAGAATTTCCATTGTGAAGTGGCTTAAAGGTCAGTTCCCAGGGGAGGGGATATCAATAAAATTACTTGATCAGACCTAACAATTATGATCTACAATAACATTGTAAGTCTACATGTTTGGGTAAGAATTTATCTCATAATATATAGAGAAATTAGTGGTAAGCTAGTTTGAAATTTAGTGCTGTCACAAGTGCAAATATTCTAACTGATAGGTTTATTAATGAAAAGTCAAGTTTACCTGCTATTGGGATGTAATAACATTTTAAAGATTATACATCTATAATTTAATATAAGTATATGCAAATATAATATAAATCAGGATAGCATAATCCTATATAATAAAAGCCTAATATGCTAAGTATCGGATTGTTCATTTGATCATTCGAGCAGTCTCAATGATGCATACTGATCACCATTGGGCAGGTGCTCCAACTGGTAGGTTAGCTTACTGCTGTGGTCTGGCTGATCAGAACTAGGTGAGACAAGCAGACATGCCCTGGAATCCTTCCTCAGTCCCTTCCTAGCCCTGATTGTGCACCAGTGGGATCCCTCGGCCTGGCCTGCACCTTCTCACAATGAGAACCCTCAGGGGATGTTAGAGAGCTGATTTGGCACAATCCCCACAGGTCAGGGTGAGGGACCCCACCAGTGCACAAATCCATGCACAGAGCCTCTAGTGTATAATATAAATATGATAATCATTTCATGTAAATCAGAAACAAAGTAATTAAAATCACATAGCTAACATATATTGACTATGAGGTGAGCTAACACATTTTAACAATTTAAGGTCACATCCTAATGTTATATACAAATATTTAAAGCACATGCAAAATTCATGAAATCATTCTGTGTTTATTTACATACCTTCATTCCAGCCTTTTTCCTGAATTCCTGTTTTATTTTTATTGCTTTTTTATTGTTTAAATTATTACAAATAGTAGTACATATGTCTTCTTTTTTTCCTCCCTTGACCTCCCCCTGGCCTCCTCTATTCC
The DNA here is from genome assembly GCA_027563665.1 of Antrozous pallidus. Taxonomy (NCBI): domain Eukaryota; kingdom Metazoa; phylum Chordata; class Mammalia; order Chiroptera; family Vespertilionidae; genus Antrozous; species Antrozous pallidus. The sequence continues at coordinate 95,336,987 of CM050511.1, read as the reverse complement.
CCAGTACATGCCATCACCTCCCCCCCTTCTCCAGTGTCTTGTATCCATTGGTTATGCTTATATACATACATACAAGTTCTTCAGTTGATCTCTTGGAGCACCTTGCCCCCTAACCTCCTCTGCCTCCCCCCTGTGGTATGACAGTCTGTTTAATGCTTCTTTGCCTCTGTATCTATTTTTTCCCCATTTCTTTTCTTTAAAAAATCCTGCCTCTGCAGACTGGAAATAAATTATAATAAAAAAGAATGTTTGAGTCCCGGTTTCAATGTCAAACAGTTCCTTAGGTGTACATGTCAGCAATTATATCTGGATGGTGGACACATGGTGGGAATGCAGGTCTGACCCTCTCTGGTTTGGTCCTAGGCAACCTGCAGTGAAGCACAGCTGCTGACTGCTAGCATGGCAAGGTGCCTTCAGTGTTTTCCATCTCTGGACTGTTTCTCCTCTTGTCTTCATGGTTGGAGCAGACCTGTCAATTCCTCTCTGTTGCAGGAATCTACTTGGGCTTGGAGTTGTTTTCTGAAAATATACAAACATATTCTAGAACAAAATTTAATAAAGAAATCTTTTCTATAAAATTGACATGGGATCTTTTTAAGTTTTGCCCAAATGATTTTCCTTTGGCTTATTTTGACACCATGTATCCTGTTTTAGCGTGAGATACATACAATATGTTCTGTCCTGTAGCAGAATAACCTTTCAAAAGTGATTGTTGCATTCCATATGAGATTAGGGTGGAAACCTTAGGATTTTTCTGAGTCTTTTGTGAAGATTGATTTTCAGGCCAAACTGTGTATCACTCACTGTATTCCATGTGACATATCTTGCTATAGCCCATGAATTAAATATCATATGCCAACATTATAATTATGCATGCAATGAACCCATGAGAAACAGTATTTTCCTGTTTAAACATTATCTATTTTTTCTATTTTCAAAGTGAAGAAAATAAGCAATATCATCCTCAATACAGTGAATAATAGCTAGCATGATATTCTATCAGCATAATGCATTAAAGGAAATAAACACAATCTACATTTTAATGGATGTACTGAATCAATGACAATGAGATCCTATAAAAATATTTACCACTTTTACTCCCATCTACTTGGAGCCAAAGATGGTTGTACAGATAGAAAACACAAAAGTAACATTAACTATACTTTTTGATAATATTTAGTGATAGGGATCATACCTATAGAAAGGATAGAAAGAATAACACTAGAAATAATCATTCTTATGAGTCTCCTGTGTTTGTTTGTTATTCATTGGTGAGTCTGGAGCTACAGTTTTAGGCACTGTGTCCTGAATAATGATATTCTAAAATTGTCCCAGATGCTAAATATTAATAAGTATTTGAAATGTATTTTTGGCTCAACTAATTATATATGATGTGATAGAGATGTCAGCCCAGGGTTTTTCTAGATTGGACATATCTTACTAATAATGAGGCAAGAGTTTAAAAATGAATTTACAAATTTCTTCCTTGTGATTGAATGGGGAAGAATCAGGGATAAAACCTAAAAGTTTAGTACCAGGGTTGAAGCATAGCCAAGTGAACAGAGAAAGCATTGTCAATGTAAAAACCATGACACATACTGGAAAATAATGATTTCCATAAAATCCTTATTGACTTTAGTATTTTTAATACCGAAGCCCTTCATTATGTTCACCAAATTCTGTTATTTGGAATTTTGTTTCTAAACAAAATCCATTGAGTATATCTATTCTAGAAATTTGAGTGATTACAGTTTGAATAGTAAATGCCCTATGACTATAGGTAATAGGGTTTAATTTTTAATCAGTTACCTATTAGATGGAGAAATAGGGTGCCAATTCACCCAAACACTCAAAACTGTGCAACAAAAATCAAAGCTACAAAAATTCTCACTGACTACTTTGGAAAGATTTTCCTTACATTATTCAAGTATGAAAGTAAAAATTGTACATCAGAACAGGTGCTTAGTTCATTCGTATGCAACATTGCTTTCCTGCATTTAGTCATAAACTTTTTTTTCCAGTTCTCAAATTAAATTAGAACAAAAATAAGAATTAAGCTATTATATTTTAAATTCCCTTGTGTATTATATATTTAGATTTATTATAGAAATTTTATCCTTGAAATACTGCAATATTGAATAAAGTGAGACTGTTCTAGGTTTTTTTTTAACTTAAAAAGAAACAGTTAAAAAAAAGCAAAGAGCTTAGATAAAACATTACATTTCTCTATGATTGATTATCTAGGTAAAGATTTATACCCTCCAAGAAAATAAGCCTGAAAGTGCAGGAACTAAAAGTAATATGATGAGCTTAATAATGTTGACTTAAGTCAACTGAAAAAAATAGTTTCCTTTGATTTCCTTTTAATATTTAACTGTTTGACATTTATAATTTATTGATTAATGACATTTTATTATAAACTTTAAAGTAATCTTTTCCTCCTAATATAAGATCCTTGAGTACAAATAGGAATGGCTAATCTTAGCCAAAAGTGTTACTTGTACTATTGGTGAGATTCATGGGAATTTTTTGAGTTATATAAAACATTGCTATATTTTAAACATAATTTTCAAGTCTGATGTTAGATAATTTATTTATCTCATATCTAACTCAAATAATTTGCTCATACATACTCAAATAAACCATAAAATACTATGTGATATTTATAGGTAAATATTTTATAAATTATTTTAAATCAGAATTCTCTTCCAGATCCTATATAATAAAGAGCTAATATGCTAATTAGACCAGACAGCAGAACTGTCCAGACGACCTTCTGGACAAAGCCTGGGCTGCAAGGGACAGGCCCTTTTCACGAATTTCGTGCATCAGGCTTCTAGTAAATATATAATTAATTTATTGAAGACTTTATTTTGTTATATAACTTAATTCAAGAATGTACAGTTTAAGTATTGAGACTGATGTAGGGCATTACGCAAACTTTGTAGATATTTTACCTTAAATACATAGGGGTAATCAGCTGAATTGTGAAAACTATTTTGCCAATCTAAATATCAATGAATTATAGTTAGCTTTGATGTATAAGTGGTAGTTGGCATCACATTTGCTTGTTGTTAGTCATTGCAGTTGTAAGCCGCAAGCTGCTTTTCATTTCATTATACATGATATACATAGTCAACAGAACAAAAAAGCAAGTCCATATTGCATAATGTCACAGTATCTTAAACTATACGGGAAAGTGCCAGGCTGGTGTGGTTCAGTGGTTAAATGTCGACCCATGAACCAGGAGGTTATGGTTTGATTTCCAGCCAGGACACATGCCCAGTTTGTGGACTGGATCCCAAGTACGGGACGTGCAGGAGGCAGCCTATTGATGATTCTCTTTCATCATTGATATTTCTATCTCAATCTTCCTTCCTCTCTCTGAAATCAATAGACATACTTAAATATGTCACACATATCAGTATATATAAAGATTAGTGTGTAGACCATAAATGCTTTTGTTTGTACGGACAAGCTATGCTTTTATTTTTGATACTGTCTTTTTAAAAAGAAAGATGTCATGTCCTCTGCTTTGGGAATTTTCCATTTAATTTGAGCTTTCTACGTGCTGTAATTATGCAGATCTGAGTTTACATACTTTCAGCCATGATTGGATACCTTGAACATCTCCTAACTTGACACACATTTAGGGCATCATTACTCCTTTTGTTGTAAGTTGATCTCAGCAGGGTGAAAAATTGGAATAAGGACTTTAGAGTAACAATATGGATTTCCAGAGAGTTTCCAGTAATAATGATTAGAACCAGAAAAAAAATGTACTTTGTTACAAACCCATTCTTAAAGAAAGGTTCAGTGGTGCTTTCTCTAAATGGCAGTAGATCAGGGCTTTTTGGATTAATATGCATCACACATACTCCGCAGATTAAACTAAGCCACCTGGGAAATGGATGGCCAATGGACCACTTTATCTGTACTCTGCAGGAACCTTGAGTAGTTTGTCAACTGTAGCATAATTATAATTTTAGTTTGATGTAGGCAGTAGCTAAAATAATTTTCATTTCTTCCCAGAATTTCTTTCAGAGAAAAGAAAAGTAATACAACTTTTTAAAAACAAGACTGTTTTTCTGGACTTAAGCAGTATAACTCAGGAACAGCTAATGTGTCCTTCAATAGAAAATGAAACAATTGTTGTCTATGTTGAAGAATAGGAGCAAAATTAAATGCGGATCTTGATATTTTGATAAGATTACCCTTGATACCCTTGATATTTTGATAAGATTGTTTTGGTGACTTTTTAAATCTAAATCTTTCATTCAAAGATATTTGAATTCTTAAAATATGTCTTGATTTTTAAAATGTACATCCTATATAATAAAAGGCTAATATGCAAATAGACTGAACAAATGAAACAACCAAACAACTGGTCACTATGACATGCGCTGACCACCAGGGGCATGCACAGAACATGGTGGGCATTGGCCATACCGGGATAGAGGAGCAAGTGAGAGGGGTTGCAAGACCAAGGCAGAGCACCAGTCACTACCATCAGGGTGAGCCTCTGGTGGTTACTGAAAATTTTTTGCTCCCATGCACTGCGGTCCTGCCTGGTGCATGCACCTGCTGCTGGCACCAGCTCATCTCACATCTGATCCCTTGGTGCCATCAGCTGGTGTGAACAGTGGCTGCTGGCCCCAGTTGCCTCTTAGGAGTTCTCCAACTCCCCCTGTTCCTGAGGGGAAATTGGGACCAGCAGTTGCCACTCGCACCCACTGCTGGCGCTAGCCCCAATCACTCAGCATCAGCAGGAGTGAGGCTGCCAGCAGACAGGGGACTGGAGGCCATGGTGGGAGTGGCTGGGCAAGGGCACGGAAGATGTTCTAAGACCCGCCCCTGTGCCTACCACAGCCTCGTGGCCTACAGTTCCTTTTAAGGTGCATGGATTTGTGCACTGGGCCCATAGTCTAAATGAAATATACAGTTGAAGCAATTAGGAAGTATATGGAAAAATTTATATGGATACACACACACACACACACACACACACACACACACACAAGTATTTTACGTGTACCTAAATTTGATATGAGTAATTTAGATAATTTCATTTTTTTTTAAAGTGTACTTACGAACTTTGCTATATCTTGTTAAATCACAAATCACCCACTATAATTACTGATCTTGAATTTTTTCTTTTATCTGATTTCAGTAGAGTGCTAAGGAAGTTTATATCCTTTGATTTAATGATGTCTTACTTTACTATTTTATTTCTGTATTAAAATGAACCATGTAATTAACATACACTGAAAAGTCAGTCAAAATTAAGTAGTCTGTAACATCATCCTTGCATTTATCAGGCAAGTTTGCCAAAGTTTGTGTCTCTTGTGATTATGCTTCTATACCTGCATTAACATAATGGATGTATAACTCACTGGAGAATATTTTTATTGAGCCATGTTACCATTAACAGTAAGTGTCAGGATAATAAAGTAACTGATTCATCATTTTTGTAGAATCCTTGAAAACAAGGCCTTTCATCTCATGCTATAATTCATCTTATGTATCTTTTTGACAACATATACATTATCAATAAATTTTATTTATCTGCATCGACATTAAAATGTCAGTCATCTTCCTTGTTATGCTCAAGATACACATTAGTTGTTGGAGCAGAGACACAAGACACATGAAGTATGTCAGAAGCTACACTGCCACACATAACAAACTTTCTATGAATTTGATTTGTTGGCTTACAGAGGTATTAATAACAAAAAATACGATAATGTATTTATAGTCCCTGATTATTGTGGTATCAAGATAATACCAAAAATTCAATTTAATTTTGTTTTACAGTGACAAAAACTAGCTTTTAGAAAACATTTAACAAAAATAAAAATAACAGGCCCTAACTGGTTTCGCTCAGTGGTTAGAGCATCTGCCTGAGGATGTGAAGAATCCTAGGTTTGATTCCCATCAAGAGCACATACCTAGGTTAAGGGCTTGATCCCCAGTAGAGGACATGCTGTATGTAGGCAGCCAATCAATGATTCTCTCTCGTCATTGATGCTTCTATCTCTCACCCTCTTCCTTCCTGTCTAAAATCAATAAAATATATTTTTAAAAATGTTAAATAACAGGAAAAAATAATGAGTGTTATCATAATATTGACTATTTACTAAGTACGTATTTTATCACTTCATAAATGACAGAAATAGTATTTATTAATGTGATATATTATTTTTATTGTATGTAGTAATAGATTGTTTTACTTATTTGTACATTGTGTTAATCATATATATATATCACAATATATTTATCGATCTATTTTTAATAACCAAGTAAAACATTTTTATTTTTTGCTAGTGTAAATAATATTGATGTAAAAATCTTTAGCAAATCTTTTGGCAAACATCCTGCAACATTACTTTGGGGTAGTAGAATAGTTAGAGCTAAAATGGCTGAGATGTTAATTTTGCGTATATTTATATTTGGTTACCAATACCAACTAGTTTTCCAAGAGGATTTTAACAATTAAAATAACAACTACAATACTTGGAAGTTGCAGTTGTACACATCCCAAGTTTATGTGGTTTTAAAAGTATTTTTCCCATTTGTAGACACTCTTATAGTTTTAGTATCATCACATTGTCCTTTTAATTTTTTAAAATATGAATTTTTATTGATTTCTAAGGGAAAGGGAGAGAGATAGATAGAAAAATCAGTGATAAGAAAGAGTCATCACCTATCTGCCTCCTACATGCCCCACACTGGGCATGTGCCCTGACGAGGAATCAAAGTGTTACCTCCTGGTTCATAGATCAATGCTCAGACACTGAGCCATGCCAGCCACACTGTCTTTTTATTTTTTATTTTTCTTCTGAATAAAGAGATTGAGCATCTTTTGGTATTCTCATAGGACATTTAGATATCCTTTCTTGTAAAGTGTCTCTTCAAATATTCTCATTTTTCTTGCATGAAGGGAAAATTTACCTTTTTTAAATTAATTTATTGAAAATGATATATTCTAGACATGGGTTCTTTTTCAGATATATATGGTGTCCCCAAAATGTATATACCCTCTTTGAGTAATTTTAAAGGCAGTCTCTGTCAAAATGTATTTCATTTTTCAAAATGATCTATCACCTGTAGAAGTATGTATATATTTTGTTGGGAGACCCTGTATGTATTCCATTATCTTCTCACATTCTGTGAATATTTTCACTATTTAAAGAGATCTTTTAATAAACAATTTTAAAAAATTAATAATGTCCAATTTATCAGTTTTTATATTATATGGTTGTTTTTTGTGTCCAGTGATAGAAATATCCGAGTATTTCTAGTTCATGAAGACATTTATTTTGTTATCTTTAATAGCTTAATAATTTTATTTTCATATTTATGGTTATGCTATACCTGAGATTTATATATATATGAAGTGAGATAAAGATAAATGTTTACCTTTTTCCCAATTTGAAACTCCACTAGATCCAGAATGTTCTATTGAAAAGAACATTGTTGCCTATTGCATTTAATGGCACCTTGTATGAGTCCATTGCATGTGTATGTGTAGGTCTCTGCTGGACTTTACAGTCTTTTGCATATGCATCTCTGCACTCTTTTTGTTCCCACTCTATTTTTTTACAGTGTCTTAATTATTGATGCTCTCTAAGTCTTTAAATACTCCATCCATACTTGTCCTTTTTGCTATTTGCATTTCAATATGAACTTTATAATTAATTTATTGACTTTACTGTCAATTTCAATAATGTCACCTGCTGTGATTTTATTTGGAATTGCATTGAATCTGAAGAGTAAATTATATAGAGAATTAAGCATTTAATATTTAGCACATCAGGATGGTACATATATATCATTTTAAATGGGTTGTTTAAATTTCTCTCTGTAATGTATAAGCCTAAGTGACCTTTACTTATAAAAGCCGGTCGACCAGTCTCTGTGATGGGCACTGACCACTGGGCGCAGACGCCCATTAGAGGAGCTGCCCCCTAGTGGTCGATGTGCTCCCACAGCCAACCTCTCCCTTCTTCTCTCCCCCACTCCCCCATCCCCGGCCAGCCAACCTCCTTATAGGCCTTGATCACTGGCCAGGCCAAGGGATCCCATTCATTCATGAATTCGTGTACTAGGCCTTTATTGTTAAATATTTAGGGTATAAGTCATTCACACTATTTGGTAAATTTAATAGTTCTTTATTGCTTATTGATTCTATTATAAGTGATCATTTGAGTTTTAAAAAAATTTTGTTGCTATCACATTGAAATAAAGCTGATGCTGAATAGTTGCATATCCTAGAATAAAGTGTGATTTGAGACTTAACATCTGATTAGATATTATAAGATTAAACAATAAATACATGGATTCTGCCACAATTTCCTTTCATTTCAGTAGAAAAACTGGCATTACTGAATGCATTGGATGGGAGAATAAAAGACAACACTGCATGATTATCTGACTCTCTGAGTTGTGCATGTTCAACATACCACTTTCGTATCCATGGTAAATTATCCCACATAAATTAGTGCATTGCCAAATGTTCACTCTCATAAAAATGTATATATGAAACTGTTATTACTATGTTAGTACATGTCTCATTGAAGTTATATGAGATGAATAGTTGAATTGCAAAATAGTTATTTGATAAACAGTTGCTCACTATTTAAATATAGACATTTTAATAATAGGTTAGTTATCAAATTATTCATTTTATATCATATTTATTATTATATTTTTAAACGCTGAGTCACTTTCTGTTATTAATATGTTAACAGCATGTGTATATGTGAAAGGAACTTTCATGATTTTTATGATTCCTAAAAAGAAAATATTAAAATATAGCTGAGTCTTTGCCAACTGCTGAGGCAGATAATGAAGCTTTCATTTCACTGGAGTGTTAAATAAAGGGCAAGTTCTCATAGCTTATACTATTACCTAACAACAGTACTTGTAATTATTTAGCACTATTATTTGAATTCTTCAAGTTCTGATTTGATTTTAAGAATAACACATTTTCCTCAGGCATAGGAAGTCATATCAGTCTCATTTTTCACTTCCTTCCCTACAAAGAAAAATAATGTGCCCTCCAGCATCTCAAAGAGAAATTACACATTTATCCAATGTCTTTTTTCCTCTCTTCCGGATTCCTTTTTTTCCTATAGATTTATTAAATTGATATTTAAGAGTTAAAGAACTCTTTAAAAGTTTATATAACATAGTCCTTTGGGAAATATTTTCAACTCATGGTAAAATCCCAATTCTACCCACAGTCCTGCCCTTTATGAGACAGTTGTAGAAAACAAATGAGCAGGAGTAGGAGAGGCAAGAAGAGTTGGTATCTTTCCCTGCACTACATACCACTGAGTAGGATCATTCTCTCCATTGTGCAGTCTCTCTCCCAACCAGTGGACATTAGTCGAAGAATAATGTTCACAGGACCCATGGCTATTTGCATATAGAGATCACATAAGAAAAGACAATAGATTTTAAAGGTTTTTTCCTAAGTGCAATAATATATCCTATCGAATAAAGAGGAAATATGCTAATAGTCCCTCACACCATTGCAAAGATGGTGGTGCCCACAACCAATAAGGAGGGAATATGCTAATTGAATGCCCCACCCTCAAAGATGGTGGTATCTACAGCCACAAGATGGCAGTGCCCAGTCTCAGCCCTGCTGGAGTGACAGACATGTGGTAAGGCTGGGCCTGTCCCACACTCCTGCTTCCGGAGTCCCCCAGTTCTCTCAGCCTCCCATCCACCCAGGGGAAGCCCAAGGTGCAGGTAAGCCTTGAACGGCAGCTGTCCAGACACCCAGGTAACCGAGGGATGGCTGAGGCTTGTGTTGCCGGCAGTGGCAGCAGCAGAGGTGTGATGGGGCATCTCCTTCCCTGATCACCAGGTCACCTCCCATCCTTGAGGGCTCCCAGACTGTGAGAAGCGGCAGGCCGGGCTGAGGGAGCCCCCCCTCCTGTGTATGAATTTTCATGCACTGGGCCTTTAGTCTATAATAATAAAAACATAATATGCTAATTAGACCAGATGTACTTCCAAACGTCCTTCCTTCTAGACAAAGCCACAGCAGGCATGGGCTGAGGAAGAGGCAACAGAGGCCCCTGGCTATGGCAGTAGATGCCAAGGCCCTTGCACAAATTTTGTGTATCAAGCCTCTAGTATATATAAAAGCCAAGTGACCAGAACGATGGAATGACCAGAATGACCAGAACAACCAGAATGACCAGAATGACCAGAATGGTCACACACTGGTGCGCCCAGTAAGCCCAGTCAGGGCCCCTATCACCACCCCCATAGTGCCTGCAGCTCCACTCCCCAGCCAGCCGGGTTCCCAATTGTTCCCCCCACCTTGATCAAAGGTAGGGTCAGCCAGCCAATTGCCTGTGGCTCCTCAAGTGGGCTCTGACCCAATAGGCTCCCCTACACTCATTAGGGGTGGGGCTTGGCCAGCTAACCACCCGTGGCCCCTCCCCTCAGCCAACCCAACCTCAGTTGGCCTCCATTAGGGTGAGCTGGCTAGACCTTACCTGTGCACAAATTCATGCACCAGGCCTCTGGTTTTTAATAAAATAATCAGGTGGTTCTGTGGGTATATTTCCAAACAGGTTACAAAGCTGAACATATCTCCATATAGCAACTTAATATAGCAAATGATTTCTGAAGACCAAACTTTTTTTTATCAAGCCTGACGTTAAAATGCACTAAATGGAAAGAAATTTCACCATGACTTTTGCTGCATCTTTCATCATTTAATATTTTACCAAAACATATTTATAATCTTAATAAAAACTTCCATTGTGTCTTAAAAATATAAAATATTATATCATTGAAATATTTGTGATCGACTAACTGGATAACATAGCTTGAGGGCTCCTTTAAAGACAGACATTAAAGACATGATTTGCTTATCTATTTTTAATTTTCAATTGAGCTTGTTTGAATATTTGCAAATTTGATTGCAAACATGGATGGCATATACCTAATTTATACCTTTCCCCATACTGGCTTGGATTCAAGAGCCATCTGAATGGAATCACTTGTCAAAGAATTTGTTTTTCTGCATGAGTTCTTCATGTAATGAAATTAGATCCTTTAAATTATTTAAGATTTTCTATTCCTCCACATGATATAATCTCTTTAAAGAAAGCACTTTCTATTTCTTGTCGTTGCTACTAGCAACAGACATTTCAGGCAGTAAACATATTAGATTGTGGAAAATAATGAGCTATCTTTGGGGAAATAAACCAAAGGGACTTGATATTTTCATCAAAATAAGAGGTTTTGTGTTTCTACATCTTACAAAGCTACATGTGGCTTTGAGTAAACTATTTAGCTTTTCTGAATTTAGTTTATGCATTTACAAAATGAAAATAATATTATAGTAGTACCAATCTCATAAACATATTTTAAGGAGTAAATTAGAAAATATTTGTAAAGTGTTTACCACTACCACTGACATTTATATATGCTATGCTATATAAATTCTAGTTATCACTAGCAACAGAATTTTATTCATTTTGAGCATTCAAAAATTTAAGCTTGCTATTCTCTAATGAGCTTGAAGTTTTAAATCTTCCTTTACTTGAATTTGAAGGTAATAAAAATCATGTTAAACTGATAGTTGAATTGATATCTTTGAGTAATTAAAGCACTAGTTTTAAAAAAAGCTGTAGAAATTAATAAAATACACAGTTAGGGCAAAAGTAGGTTTACAGTTGTTCATATGGAAAATAATACAATAAATAATAATACAAGAAAAAACTGTTTTGTTTACTCACGACTATAAACTTACTTTTGCCCCACCCTGTATATATTTCTATATATACTCAATATGCACATTATGTTCAATAAACAATATTTTTAATTAACAAATTGGCAAGTAAAGTATGAGACATAAAGTGGAAATGACTATCAATGTATCCAAAATTAATTGAATGAAAAATATCCATATATATATATCATTAAATGAGTATGACATAAGGTAATATAGATGATACCAATTGGTAGCTTGTAAGAACTCAACATATGTTAGCTATTATTCTCCCTCTCTAGACTGTGAAGTTTTTCTTATTTTTTTATGGAGGGAAGGCAAAGTTAGTTTCTTTCACCAATGTTTCAACACCTGCCCCATAGTAGGCACTCAATAAATGTTGCAAATTCACAGGTTTGGCTGTCTGCATCGGTAAATTTTACCTCTGATGGTTGAACCTTTGAAATTTACATGATTCTATTTTAGTCTTTGCAGAATTGTGATGGAGACTGTCAGCCAGGACTAATGAGGAGAAGGCGAAGAAATTTATTAACTTTTAAACAGGCTCACAGGCTTTCTGGCGAGCCACCGGTGGTGAGTCATCATGCTATTTCTGTAGGGCTATCGAGTCGGAATTCAGAACAGAATCTTTGGTTGTGACAAGCCTCATTTATATAATCTTTTACATAATTCTAAAATGGTATTTCAATTTATATTGTATCCCAGAAAAATACTTCTGAAGAAAAGAGCAAATGAAGCTTAGAAAAAAATATTAATTCTTGAAAATAACAATATATCTTCTTCAACTAAATGAAATCCTCAACAGTATGTTGTCAAAGAAAGCTATAAGGTAGGAGTTAGCTGGCTCAGATTCTGGTCCTATTAATTTGGTAAATATTTACTTTGGGCAAATTTTATCCTGTTAAAAAGCTCAGTGTACTTAAGAGGTGATTTTTGAACCAGACAATTTCCAAAATCTCTCAGAGCGTTGTGAGTATGGGCTCAGACAGGAATTCTCATTTTGTTCTCTTCAATGATTTTCATGACAACCTTTTTCAGTCAAAGAAAGTTTCAGACCTACAGTACAAACATACATTCTAAGTTTTGTACCTTCTAATTTTTTAAAATTTTTTATTTGCCACCAATGGAAAAACATTTAATCTATGTATTGGAAGTCTCTTTCAGGACTTCTAAAATTTTCAAGCATCACAATAAATTGACTCTTTTAGGAATATATTAGGTAAAAATAATGTATTCATTTATGTGTGGTTAGCGTTGGTAGTATCTTTGCTTCTTCAAATCAATATAAATGTCCCTTCCTTTTGTGTAGAAATTTAAGGGCTATTTCGGCATGTTTTTGTTTTTGGTTGTATTTAAATATATTTTTATTGATTTCAGAGAGGAAGAGAGAGAGAGAATCATCAATGATGAGAGAGAATCATTGACCAGCTGCCTCATGCATGTCTTCTACAGGGGATTGAGCCCGTGACCCGGGCATGTACTCCTGACCTGAATCAAATCAGGGACCCTTCAGCCCATAGGCCAGTGTTCTATCCACTGAGAAAAACTAGGGTAATGAACTGGTTTTTAGAGGTCACTAAGAGTTTCTTTACAAGGTTAATCTGATTTTTACTGAGTTTATTACCTTAAAGGCCCAAAATGTGGACTTAAGAATTCCATGCTATAGGATAGGTTAATTTCTATAGGAAACATTGTCAGATAAGGTTGTCAGACATTTCTCAGGAATAATAATATGGGGTGTTTTTATCTTATTTTTCTTCTATTTATATATATATTTTTTTACCATGGTCATTTTTTGAAAGTAAAAAAAAAAATAACCTCTATTTTAAAGAAGGAAAATGGGAAAACAAATGATCTTTAAAACTGTGAACAGTCAATGCTTTAAAAAAAAAAAAGGAGTAAGTGGAAAATATTCAACCATGTTTTACTTCTAGGCTCTAGTTAAAGTTTATATTTTTCAGGAATCAGAATAATGAGCATTGTTTATTTCTTTTGCCCTTGAATTAAAGAGCACAACATTTAAATTATTGTTTTCAAAGTACAAATCTATAATTGGCAATGGCAGGCATTATTAATTTTCAATATAGTTTTAGGAGGTCACATGAGTTAAACAATCTCATAACTTGTTCACTAAGTCACAAAATACTTTACCTGATTGGTATAAGTTATAGGTTATTAGGTAAATGATATAAGGATATTGTTATATATATAAATAAAAACCAAGCAACCAAAACACTGGAATGACCAGAATGACGGGAATAATTGGAATGACCCGAATGACTAGTCACTATGATGTGCACTGCTGCAGCCAACCAGCCCAAATGGACCGTGATTGCCCTGCCCCAATTACCTGTGGCCCTTCCCCCCAGTTGGCCCAGCCCCAAATCAACCCCCCAACTTCCGATCTAGGGTGAGCCTGGCCAGACAGTTAACTGCCTGCAGCCCCTCTCCTGGCCAATCCCACCCTAATCATTCCCCCCAAGTACCCTCCCCCACACCAGCCTGGCCCAATCATCCCCAATGAGGCAGACCAGCCAGACCCCCACCTGGTGCATGAATTAATGCACCAGGCCTCTAGTGTAATACGATATTGTAAAACTAGATTGAATGTATTTATAAGCATTTTAATAATCTGCAGACATCTCATTGTCTAAATAAAAAATAAAATATCTTAGCTCAGTAGTAACCAAAACCATGAATATTGAATTGATATCTATATATTCAAGGTGATATATGTTAATAAATGATTGTTAAAGCATTTGCGATGTACTATGTTAAATACAAAATCTAATTGATTCTTAAAGACACATTTTTATTTTAGTATCAATATAAAAAATCTGTACTGTTATTCTATCAACGTAATTGTGATTCAAGCTTCATTTTTGTTCAAAGAAAATCTTGCTAAGCAGGATTTTAAAAAGTAACATATGCCAATTGCATGCAACAAAGCTGGTGGAAATGAACACCAATGCTATCTAATTGCTTTTGTTGGTTTGGTTTTTATATAGCAACTAGAGGCCTAATGCACAAAATTTGTGCAAGAGAAGGCCTTCACAGCCCCAGCTGCCTCGGCCACCCTCACAGAGCTTTGTCCAGAAGGCCATCCAGAAGGTCGTCTAGACTTTTGTTCCATTGTTTAGCCAGTCAGTCAATTTGCATGTTTTGCTTTTATTATATAACTAGTGGCCCGGTGCATGAAATTCATGCACATTAAAGGGATATTAATTAGAGGAAATATTTTAATAGTGCTATTTGCCCTTTCTCCATAATAAAAGTGTGACAGATAAAAGGTAATGAGTACAATGTATATGAAAATAATACATAATTTCATTAATAAATAAATAATAGCAAAATGATATAACAACAATAACAAACTCATGATATAAAAACAACATTAATGCAAATAATGACTGATAAAGTGATTAAAATTATTCTAATATCTCCCTGTATACCACACTAACAGTGAAAACACTTTCAGAGTGCTTGACTAATTTCCCTTGGGATAAAGTATTTACAACTTTAACTTTAACATCACATGCTCTTCGAACTTGAAAGAAAGCCATATAATAACTGACCATTTGTGAAAAAGGGTTCAGGTAGGAATGTTCCTACTCTGTCTAGAGTTTTTCTTTGTGATTTATTAATAGTCATTGTAAACGCTGGCATCACGGGAAACTGACGTCAAATTAATTTAAATGGGAGGCCAGGGTCAGATGGGGACAAATCAATTAATGGAATCAGAACAACCTCACTCTCTACAGTTGCATGAAGGGCATGGGGGTGGCCCCCTTTCCAGCTGCATCCCATCTCCCAGGACAAAGGGCTCTCCGCACTGGACCCTGGTCCCGATGCGCACAGGGGACGGGCTATTCGAGGCCAACCAAGGCTCCCGCAATGCTGCTGTATCATTCTGCCTGGGCAGGATTCTAACTTAGAAGCAGCCCTTAAGTACCGTGTGGGCAGAGCTTATAGTATGGTGTTTGCTTATGAGGCACTGTGGCCACACTCCTCTCTGGCCATGCCCCTGTTTGCTGGCTACTCCCCTTTTTGCTGGCCACGGCCCCTGTCTGCTGGCCAAGCACCCTGTCCATGCCCCCTGTCCACGTCCCCTGTCTGCTGGTGACATCCCCTGTATGCTGGCCATGCCCCCTACTCCTGATTGGCTGGTAGTGTAGCGGAGGTACAGTCAATTTACATGTTACTCTTTTATTAGATAGGATTATTTAGAATTTGAATTTTGAATTAGTATGAACTGGATCTGCTACAGAGTGAATTTTTGTGTGCCACCTCCCCACCACCTCAAAATTCATATGCTGAAACCTAATCTTCAGTGTGCTATTACTTGGGAGCTGAGCCTTTGGGAGGCGATTAGGTCATGAGGGCAGAGCCTTCATGAATGGGATTAGTATTCTCATAAAAGAAACTCCAGGGACTTTGCCCTTACCACAAGGTATTACTGTAATGTGCTATTATTGTTATGTATTAGGCATTAGTTACTCTAGAATGGATGGAAGAAATATATAATATCACTGATAAATATAGCACATATTGGAGCATATTTGGGGCTTAAAGCCATCTTCTGTAAGTGTTACTGATAATATTTTGCAAAACTTAATACACTAGAAGAAATCCTTCAACCTACCAATAACTCTAAAGCTTTGGTTTCACTAAGTATAATCTCACCTTCTGCTTTTTAAAAACTTTTTTGAAAATTCTAAAGAAATTTAAAAATACATTTATTTTTGTTACAAGAAAGCTGCACTCTGGACTAAAGAGAAATGCACTGATTTTTTAAAATTTTCTTATAAAATGTTGATGAGTTTTAAATCAGTGACTTTTAAAGGAAATATTGGGTTGAAAACTCAAGTAGAGGATGGTTTTACAAAGAGTTTTAATATTTTCATAAATTTTAATCTCATTTCCTTTAAAAAATCCATTAGAAGATTTTTTTCTTATAGATGTAACATGATTTTAATATACACTGAAATTAATTTTATTTAGTTTCCTGAAGAACTACAAAGGCAATTAATTCTGAGACTTACAACAATATAATTGAATGAGGAAGTTGTAACAGCTACCTTGTTAGATTTTCTTGGGAAGTAATATTTCATGCGTATGCTATTATAAACTACTTGAGCCTCTTAAGGGGTCACCAAACATGATTAACAACTCTCCAGTAAGAACTTTGAACAAATAAATGAATCAAGAAGTAGCAAGTGAAGTCCAGAATATTCCTGTGACTTCTCTTAAAGACACAGCTATTGAAGGAAGATTAACGTTAGTTGCTTTCCATTTGGTGACACATACATGCCCCTGAAGACTGGCAACAAGTGTGCTACCCAAGGACAGCTGGCTCCCACAGAAAATATGGGTAAACTGAGCATAGGTAGTTACTTCTCTCCAAACTTGTCAATCAGAAATGTCATCCTATTTTCTCATGCACATGAGCATGGAGAAAAGAAAGCTGCAAAAATCTAGAGAACAATCTCTCCTAACAGAAATCAGGAGTAGGAAACAAATATTCTATCCATATATGCATAGAATTCTATTTTAAAAGCATATTTTAAGTAAAATATATTATGGCCAAAAGCAATAATAATTTCCTCAAATTTGGATGTTGCAAGAAAAAACAAAATACTAGAACTAAGAATGGCAAGAAAGTAAATTCTTTCTATAGAAGCTTCAAGATTTATTGAGAGTTCAATTAAAGTGCATAGTCCATTATCTTATAAATATTACTCATATATAATTATTGGATGAACATGTGCCACATTTAACTAATTAATGAATGAGAGAAAGTTCATAATAGTAAATTTAATTCAAAAGAGATTTTTGATAGATTAAGTATGTGTAAGCACAGGGAAAAAAAAGAATTCTAGATGGAGATTAGTAATTTAGATATAAAACTGGTTAACAGAATTATAAACCAATGAAGCAGTAACCTTTGGGGTTATCTGAGATACTGCACAGAAGTAATTTTTATGTCTACCAGACAAAGATCTACAAGGTATTATGTTATTTTGGAGCTTTGATTCAAAATTAATGATATTCAATGAAGCAAAGAAATTTTTTCCTAGCAAGTCTATACACTTTTGATAGACCTATTAAATGATTTACTTAGAACCTGAAAATATGTGCAGTCTTTCTTTTTTTTGCCTAATTTTAAGTTAACTTCTTCACCACTTTTTAGCAGGTTCTCCAATGTGTTAACTCTCCAAAGTGTTTAATTGAAAATTGTTGACCCATGGACTCATAAATGCTAGTAGAAAGAAAAGAAAATTAAGGTTTTTAACCTGTGAGACCAGTATGAAAATCAGTGTTCAGAAGGCAAAGGCCAGTTTTTAAATCTTAAATAGCTTGAGATAAAAATAACTATGTTCTTAGCACAGCCAGAATCAAAGTCAATTTCTTAGAATCCTGAAACAGCTCTAACCATTCAGTTTTCCATTTTTTCTAAGAATTTAAATATCTTATTTTATATTTTAACATAAAAATACAGACTTTCTAACTTATCCCTCTTAGAATAGTATTGTTATAGGATGGAGTAAGAAGAACATATCTAACTAGAAGCCTGATGCATGAAGATAATGGGCCTTCCTTCCCCTGGCTGCCAGCACTGCCTTTGCTCTGGCAGGAGCTGCCTTCCCATTTGGCCTGGAGCTGCCTTTTTATTCCAGCCTGAAGCTGCCTTTCTGCCTTCCCATGATGCCCAGAGGCCCATGATGATACCTCACCCCTGGCCGCTTGACACCTGTGTATGCAAATTAACTTGCCACCTTTGTTCAGTTACTTTGCATACTCACTCCTGATTGGCTGGTGGGTGTCATGAAGGTATAGTCAGTTAGCATGTTTCTCTTTTATTAGGGCTTAAATTAGTTGACACACAAGAATTAATATGTGAAAATTTATCTTAGAAAGTATTTGTTTATTAATTGATTTTTATAAGTGTATTTATAAGAGAAAGCTGGGTGTTTTTAGAATAGAAACACTTATGCATTACTCTTTATAATCTTTTACTATTTTGGATGGAGTATTTAAAGTAAAGAATCTGCTCTCTGAGTGCACTAGTTATAAACACCTATTCAATACTGTATGTACTTTTTAAACTTTTCTGAGGTGACTTTTTAAGACTACTTAGCATACTCTAGCTCATGATGAGAAGAGATTTGTGAATAATCAGGGACAGGATGTCAAATCATATTGCATACACTCAAACTTGCAAACATAACTCTTAAAAAGGTATGAAGTCTCCATCTGCCTCTTCAGAGCATTTTCACAGTGTTCTAAAAGGATACAGAGACCCATCTGAAGCTCATCTTAGAGAAAATTTTATAATTTCAACTCTATTAATAATTCAAGGACAGTTGCAATCTAGGGGGCTGTGGAGTTCATTTTTAAATACAGAATATTATATTTTGAGTACACTGCTCAAAACTCTGTTAGCTTATTACACATTCATAGCAGGTGGGCATTAAATATAAACATAACCAGATCAGAACATTAAGCATTATAAAGATGTCTTTTCACTCCAAATTAACCTCTCATACTTGACACAAAATTATAATATTTAGGACTTAAATATTCACAGATATAATGACCAACTTATTGCATAGTTGATTAATTCTTAAATATTTTGTGATAGACTATTTACCAGTCGCCTGGTAAATTCCGCAACAGTTATATGTGTGTCATTGACTGTAAGTACAAGCACTTACTATTGTGGCCTCTAGAGATGGAACTTCCTTAGACATATATCCATCCTATCCTTACTATGCTTATGTAATGGCCTCTGATTTATAACTTTATCTTTTCAATTATAAATAAGACAGATTACAGATAAATGTTTTTCTCTGTGAAATATATAAAGAAAATAATTTGTTGATTATCTGCATTTTATCAACACATTTCAGTCTTTTCACAACTCAACAAGAGGAGTTCAACTTTATTTTACAAAGGAAGAAGTTTAGATCTATAGAAAATAAGGTATATCCACATGGACATTCCACTAGCAATGTTTTGGTGATTTTAACTATAATTTCTGTGACACCAAATGTAAAGTGAGTACTGCATGAGAATGAGCTGAAAAGAAGGGAGGAAAGAAAGGTGGAATTGTAACCCCAGAGCCAGTTCAAAATGACCCAATCCTGTTTCTAACAAGATATTGAATTGCCTCTCAGAGATAATAGACTAAAATCACTAGTCATGCAGAGGGAGCATGGGCAGAAGAGAGAACATTGACCACCAGTTGCTACCAGAACCAAAGTCTTGCCCCAACCTCATGGAAGCAAAGGACGGAGATATAACTGGAACTTGAATACAGGAACCTTTTCAGAAGTAAAAGGCCTATATATCCTCTTTCCTGATTTGGGGAGAAGCATTGTTTTTTATATGTTATTTAATCAAGAGCATTATTTTTTGATTAGTATAAGATTTCATATATCCTCTGTAACAAAGTGACAAATTAGAACTTCTCATCTAAAAATCAAATAAAATGCTTCTATTTGTTTACCTAGTTTATACAAAGAAGTTATAAAAGTTTACTAATTCACATAAGAGCCAATTTCAAATTATTGAGAATAATATTTTATTCCTAGTCATGGAATAGAAATGTTCTAACAATATTCATTCTTTATAAAACAATAAATAAAAAAACCCGTAATTCTATTCTTTTTCTAATATACTATTTAAAATCTTCTTATGACATGAAATAGCCTAATAATTCCTTCTGGAAGGCTGTTTGAGAAGTGATTTTCTAATAAAACCGTATCTTTTAAAGCACTAATGAGAAGTGAGAACAAAATATAGTCAAACCTCAGTTCTGGATGACTCCCATCTAGAACAATTCAGTCCTCAATCAAGTTGTTCATGGAAAAAAATGTCTCAGTTGCTAAACAAGCTTCAGTTTCAACCAGTCACAAAGGAAAGAATGTGCCAGTATGAGTCAGTTTATTCTAACACATCAGGAAATTGTGCTGGGAATATTCTTGTGATTTATTTTTGCACAATAAAGGAGCCATTGAGAGTGCTAATGTTGCCAACGGTGTGAAACACTGATCACAGGCAATTGAAGAGGTAGAAAAATTTGTTAATTAATTTGGATAAATGAAAAGCTGTTATCCAGTGACAACAAGTGAAGATGCTGCACCTCACCTCCTGAAAGATATCCCTGTAACAAGGGCTGAAAGTGATTTGTTTAGGGCTAGTAGGGGGATGGTTTGATAAATTTAAGGGAAAAAAAGTGTGTTTATAGGTTAGACATATACTATATATAAGAAGACTTAAAACAGGTAATCATTTGGGGGTCTGGAATGAATTAATTCAATTTATATTATTTCAAATGGGAAAAGATTATTTGGTTGTCAAAGAAATCAGTTCTCAAACATCCTTCCAGAAGGAATTAAATCCAAGAACAGAAGTTCCACTGTATTAAAAAATAGAAAATTATTCATATCTCACATTGAATCATATTGTGATATTTCTTAATAATTAAAACAGTGTGATATCAGCACAGGAATAAAACAACTGGATTATTTTGGCAGCAGGAAGTATAACGCCTGAGGGACAGAAATTTAAATGTTAATGATCTCTGTTATTTACTTAAGATACCCCAAAGTGAGCAGTTTCAGAGGTGTTTTTTTCAGCAGCTCAGAGTTTTTGTATAATTATTTCAGCCTTTTCTCAGTATTATAATATGTCTGCCACTCGATAACACATATCAAGTCCTTACACAATGACACACTATGAAGAAAAGGTGTGGGTGGAAAGAAAACTTTGTTCTTATAACAATTCCTCATATAAGACAAGACAAAGACTTCTTTCAAGATGTTATTTACCAAAAGTGAATGACAGGCTTACTTCTTGCCTATCCACGAGGAAAATCATGAGATTATACTTACTGCTCTAAGGCTATTATGATTCCTCTCCTGATCTTTCCTCACAATGGCATTCCCTGCGGACATATGTGAGATAAAGTTAATAATGCCAAAAAGCAATGATGGATATTGAATAGGCAAGTTGAGTTTTGTGCCTTACCTTTCAATCAGTGCAATGGAACAGAATACAGAAATGAAGCCAGAGCATGGAGAAATTTACTATAATATATAATTAAAACATAGTTTCTATTCAATTGAATGTAAAGGGGAATATAAGACAATTGGGCAGTGAGGGGATAGCAATCTGAATCTGTGCCAATAACCAATATTCTGATGCACGTTTTTGTTAGCCTACAATTAAGTCATGGTCCCTTCCTTAGGCAGTAATCTGTTTTCCTAAATATTTGCAATTTATAAGGACCATAAATCAAGAATTTAATAGCTTAGCCAGAGGAGAGGTCACTGGTCCCAGCCAGATCAGGCCTAAGATGTAATCTTACTTCCCCATTCTGACTATCTTAGGTAGGGCTGGAAAAGCCTGACACAAAAGCCTGGAAGTTAGGAAGCAAAAAAAAATAAGGGGATAAAAGAAAAGCTTTTTCCATATTCATCACTCTGGCTTTGGAAAACCCACTCCCCAAGGTCACAGTACTAGTACATCTGTAAATAAAGGGCTTTTCATGAATCTTCTGAGTACACCTTGTGTGTTTTCCAGTTGGCTGGTAAATTCTGCAACAAATGAAGGTTGAACTATTCAATAATTAGTATTGTGGTAACTTTCTCATGATCTGAAATAAGAATTAAAATAAACTTATTGTCCATTATGTTTTACTAGAGGCCCGGTACATGAAATGCGTGCATGGGGGTGTGCTCCTCAGCCCAGTCTGGATGCTCTCCAATCTGGGACATCCCTCTCACAATTCGAGACTGCTGGCTCCCAACTGCTCACCTGCCTGCCTTTCTGATTGCCCCTAACTGCCCTCCCCTGTACGGCTGGTCACCCCTAACTGCCCTCGCCTGCAGGCCTTGTCCTCCCCCAACTGCTCTCCCCTGCAGGCCAGGGTCCTCCACAACTGCCCTTCCCTGCAGGCCCAGTTGCCCCCAACTTGCCTTCTCTGCCAGCCTGGTCCCTCCCAACTGCCCTCCCCTTGTGGTGGCCATCTTGTGTCCACATGGGGGCACCCATCTTGTGTGTTGGAGTGATGGTCAATTTGCATATTACTCTTTTATTACATAGGATAATAAAAGCAATACCAATTTAAACATTAATTTTAAAGTAGAATTTAAAATCATAAAATTAGTAAAACAAAATAGCAATGAAGATACTTCTTAATCCTGAACTGATGATGGCTATATTATAAACTGACATTGTAATCTTAAAGGAAAATAAAAATAACTGTAAACTTTAAGAATTTAAAGTCATAAGCCAACAGAAAAAAGTCATTTAAAATATTGAAAGACAAATGAAAGAATATCAAAAATAATATTTATGTCAATAAAAACTGAAAAATATTAATGCATTCATATATTAATAAGCAACAGACTATAAAAATACAAAAATAAACAAAGCAGATAAAAAAAGCTACTTACAAAAGAAAAAATGTAAAACTGCACATATAATGAAGCATGGGTAAATCTTGTGCCAAAATGGATGTGGAAAATAAAATACCTTTGAAACTAAAATGTGGGGTGTTGATTCCAATTTCCTTGAATCTTGAGGTTTAAAAATGAAGTCACAGACAAAAATGGTTAGCAAAACTGAAGTTTATTGAGGCATCCATGCAAATTAAAGTCTATTCGTCCATGTGTAGAGTGCCACCTGACCATAAGCCATGTGGGTTCAGGCATAGGCTCCCCAGCCACAGAAATATCAGGAACTCATTGCATGCCAGGGATAAGTGAGAGGGGAGATGCTTTTTAATTTAGGGGGTGGCGATAGCCTTGCTAGCTCCTGATTGGTCTTTTCAAAGAATTCTGCCTTAGCAAATTCCTTGGAATTGGTTTTACTCCTTATTATCTTGGGATTGGTTATATGCAGGCTGCCTGTCATAGCAACATTCATACATTCTAAAGTTTATGTCTCTCATGCACATACTTCCTTCTCCACCTAGTTGGGGTGTCTTAGTAACTCTACCAAGCTGGATTCCCCAGTTTTATCACCACCCTCCCATGGTCCTATTCAGGAAGTGTCTGAAAGTGTCTCTTCACTTTCACTATCAAATTATATGACTATATCACTTTCGGAAACACCATTTATCAATATCATTGTTATTGATGTTGTTGTTATTATTATACTAGTGGCCCAATGCATGGATTCATGCACGTTGAAGCGCAATTAATTAGAAGAAAGATATGTGTGGTAATTACATTATTGCAAAAAAATTATATGTCAAAATAGTATATGTAATATAGTATTACAAAAAAAATACTTACTATTTAAATATTGGTATTCACCCTTTTTCTATAATATAAGTGTCAGAGATGAAAGAAAATTAGTAGAATGTAAATGAAAATAATATATAAATTGATTAATAAATAAACACTATTGTGTTGATGACATCACTTTTGGCTTCAGAGATACGTTGTGCCAAGAGTTGGTCTTCAGATATATTCTGGCATTAGAGGCAATTAGTGAAAGAGAGAGTTTTATATGTACCATGCATGTGCGAGTCAACATTTATTTTTAAACTGCCAGTGCGCACCATATGTACTGGCCAATCGGTTGGACAGTTGGATGGACAGTCAGTCACTTAGCCTTTTATATATATACTAGAGGCCCAGTGCATGAAATTCGTGCACGGGAGGGGTCTTCTCAGCCCAGTCTGCACCCTATCCAATCAGGACACCTTGGGGGATGTCTGACTGCTGCTTTAGGCCTGATTGGGCCTAAAACAGCAGTCTGACATCCCTCAGAGAATCCTGGACTGCTGGCTCCTAATTGCTCACCTGCCTACCTGCCTGGTCAACACTAATACCCTCCTGCCCCCACCAGCCTGATTGCCCCTCATGGCCTCTGCATGTTAGTCTGATTACCCTAACTGCTCCCCATCTTGCTGGCCTGTTTGCCCCCAAAAGCTTCCATCTGCTGTCCTAATTAACCCTAACTGTCCCCTCCACTGCCAGCCTAATCACCCTCAACTGCCCCTCTGCTGGCCTGGTAGCCTCACACAGCCTGCTGTTCAGTTGTTTGTTCATCCCTCACTAACCCCCCCGTTGGCCTGGTCATAGGCAGCCATCTTGTGAGGGTTAATTTGCATATTACCTCTTTATTATATAGGATAGATCAATAATAATAACAGGTTTAATAACTTCTTATTCTGTGTGATAAAATGAATGCATATTATCTCAAACAATCAAAACCAATAATTCAGTAAGAAAAGACTATTACAGTAATTCCTCTATGGAAGTGAGGAAACATACTCAGAGGAGTTAAAAAATTCATTCAAAATCATGGAACAAGTAAGAGGAAAGGATCTACACCCTTGAAGGAAATATAGCTTAAAAGAGAAATGGAAGGTTTAAGATTTAAGAGACAGATTGCATAGGGAGGGAGATGTTGAGTACTTTAAAATGAGAAAAGTAGGAAAGTTTCAAAACTGCATCGCCTATAAGAAAAGTACTGAATGGTTTAAATACAGGTATTGATAGTTTAGCTGAGTAAATTGGTAATTTTTGTAATTTAACAAATTATCCAGACTGCACTATGGAAAGCAAGTGTGTTAAAACATAATAGAAACAGGTTGGTGTGTGTGTGTGTGTGTATGTGTGTGTGTGTGTGTACGCCCGCGCACGCATTGGATGATAGTGCTTAACAATTATTTTTTAATCAAAATAAAAAGAATACTTAGAAAAAATTAAAAATTGCTAAATAATAGACTCACACAATGGTTTATATAGGTTGAATTTATACTTATTTTTAAGAGCTCAGAGTTAATAGAATTACATGCTAACTTGTATATTTCTGTTTGGTAGTGAATATAATTTGAGTTTACAGTTTTATAGCTTTATAGGATATATATCAGTTTTATTTCAATTTCAGCAATTCTGTTTCAAAATGTCTTTTCTAGTGAATTCTAAATACTTTGTTTCTCAATATTTTCTCTCCGCTGACATCTCTCAATAAGTAATGAATAAAATATTTGATATTTACATAACAGTCAAGTGTTAAACATTTTGGAAAACAATTTCCTGGAGAACAAAAACAATTACAAAGGTAAAATTAGGAAAAATTAGTGTTCTTTTTGACACAGATTTCAAAGTGAAGGAGATGCCAAAAATGATTTCTAGGTTTGCATACGTGGTAGGTAAGACGTTTAGAAAGTAGGAATTCCGGTAGGTTTATTTGGTGGGAGTGGAGGGTAAGATAGGGCAAAGAAAAAGATAATGATTGTTGTCATGGAAATGTTTGGATTAGAGGTACATTAAACTATTCAATTAAATATTATAAATTTAGAGTTGGCTCTTATGGGCAATTAGAAAAATGACTAGATTTTTACCCATGATATAGGACAATTGAATAAACTATAGGAAAAAAGTATTTTCTAGATACTGAGGTATATATATATATATACATACTCATCACAGAGACATGGTTGTGTTCCATTCCTTTACATTTAATTTTGCTTTCTTATAAACTACATTTTAAAATAGATTTTTTTTATCAATTGGTGTACTCAAAAAAGGTTTAGAGCAGTGCATTGAATTTCTTCTCACTCTATACTTAGCCTTTGTAATAAATATAAAACATAACATATAAAGTTATAATTCCTAACTCAAATACTAACACTTATTTTAAAAAGCAGATCCAAGATTCTTTAATGAAAATTAGTATATTATAACATTTAACTTAATACGCATCTATTGTAAATGTCTCTGTACTAACTCAAATAAAATTACATTGTTCTTTTTTTAAGTTTTAAAGGATAAATAAGAAAAATATGATCATTCAAATTCACAACAAAAGCTCCAATTATAACAGCATGTTCTTCTCTTACATGTGAATGAAATAAAAGATTTCTGTGACAATGGAAATTAAGTAGAAACAGTTTTTCTGAAATAATTTCACTGGAAGATAATTTTAAGTCATATATTTTTCACTCAACAATATTTCAATATTTAATATGTGACAATGTGCTAATAAATCAGAGGTATGTTTCTTAAGTAAGTCATTACTTATTTATTTGCACTTCATTCACTCTATCTATATAAAAGCCCAAGCAACCATTTGACCATTTGACCTTCCAACCAGTAGCTGTGATGCTCAATGACCACCAGGGAGGCAGATTCTCTGACCAGTAACTATGTTGTGCACTGACTATCAGGGGGCAGATGCTCAATGCCCGAGCTGCCAAACTGTGGTGACTTGGCAGCTGTGGTTCTCAGGTGATACACCCAGAACCAGAGAGGAGGGAGCCCAATTCCAGGGTACATCACACAAGAACCACCCTTTCACAATCTGGGACCCCTTGGACAATGTCAGAGAGCTGGCAAGGCTGAGGTGCACAAATACGTGCACTGAGTCTCTAGTAAGTATATAATTCTGTAACATCACTGAGGTAATTATTTAGGTATCACTTCAGACCTTTTCAGAGGAGAGCATACAGTATATAGGTTTATTATCACCTTAGCACATATTAAAATATCAATAGAAAGTTGCAGTCTGGAAAATAAGTACATGCTGCCTGGTGAAGAATACAGAGGGATAGCTTAACTTCTGTGCCTTAGTGCGATGGATTTGCATTGTTTAGGCACTCTCACTGCCTGTTACAAACTTCAAATTGAGTTGAGTTATGAGGAGATTTTGAAGGACTTTATTTGAAAAACATATTCCCAACAATTCTAAATACACTCACCTAAAAGTTTTTAATTACTGAGTTGAGTTAGAACATACAGTGGGAGAATCCTATCTAATAAAAGTGTAATATGCAAATTAACCATCACTTCACAACAAAGATAACGGCACCCATCCCATAGTGCCAGGGCAGGACGCTGGCCACAGAGGGAGAGAGGGCTGTGGACACAATGCACCATGAGGGGTTGCTGGGCTGAGGACATGCCCTTGCAGTAACCACGTGGTTCAGGTCACGCCTCCAACCCAGTTGACAGAAGTCCAGCGGACAGAATGCAGAACCACTGGGCAGGGTGTGTGCCCCTGGCCGCCACCACAGCATGGCTCGGGGCATGCCCCCAGCCCAGCAGACACAACACAGGGCCACTGGGCTCTGTGGAGCTCGGGGCACATCCCCAATCCAGTGGACACAACGAAAGGGTTCCTCTGCAGAGGAAACATCTTTTCTGACCACCCATTGGCTAAGCTTCTTGTAAGCTGCCATTTGTAATGCTTGGTAATTTGGGTTATAAGAATTCAAGAAGGTGATCTAGGGTTTTTCCACCTCACTCCTGGAGGAAAAAATGAAGATCTGATGCTGGAGTGGCTATATCCTGCCCTAGCCAGTTTGGCTCAGTGAATAGAGCCTTCCCCTGATCAGCTTGGTCACCTCTTGCAGAGGGGTGTGCAAGCCTAAGCCATCAGTAGGACATCCTCTGAGGGCTCCCAATCTGTGAGAGGGTGCAGGCTGGACTGAGGGACACCCCTTCCTCCCCCAGCGCATGAATTTCATTCACTGGGCCTTTATTATTAGATAAGACTGAAATGTGAGTTTGACACTTACTGGGTCTGTTGTTTGCCACTGCAGCAAAATATTACTGCAAAATCAGTTTTAAGTAACACGTTTAATTTCTCTATTTCTGGATATCCAAATTGAAATAAGAATTTTAAGGAAAT
This sequence comes from Antrozous pallidus, assembly GCA_027563665.1. NCBI lineage: Eukaryota > Metazoa > Chordata > Mammalia > Chiroptera > Vespertilionidae > Antrozous > Antrozous pallidus. The sequence continues at coordinate 95,308,570 of CM050511.1, read as the reverse complement.
ATAGGCAGATTTTTAGAATTTTTAGAATTGGGGTCCATGGGAAAAACACAGGGCTACAGACTGGGAGAAGTTACATTTCCATTACACAAAGGAGCAGCAACAATTATATTTCCATAAGACAAGGGAACTGGGAGTAACCAAAAGGTCTATATTTACAAAATAAAGAAGGAGGAAGAAAGCCCAGAAGGAATAGGAGGACAATGAGGAAGGAGGGCCTTGGGAGCTACTACATTAACCAATTCAAGAGGGAATATCGACCTATCAGAAGGGACAGGAGGACACAAGGACTTGCAGCCTTTATAAACACTGGAAACAAGAAGTCGGTGGGACTATTTCTCCATTCCCACTTGGAGTCTGTACTTGTTCTTCAATAAATCTCCATCTTTGCTATACTGTCATCAGTCCATGGATTAATTATTCATCTCCAGAGGACAAAGAATCTGGGAAATCATCCTGCCCAAGGCAACACAACATGTTCTAGTCCAAAAGTCGCATATCAAAATCAAAAGTGGGTTTTACGGGACTGAAAACCAAGCAATGGCAGAACGGCCCCCTCTTTTGGAGGCTTGAAGGGAGAATCAGTTTCTTTGACTTGCCTAGCTTCTGAAGGATGCCTGCGTTCTTTGGCTGTGGTCCCTTCTTCTACATTTAAAGAAAGTAATGTAACATTTCAGAATCTCTCTCACTCACTTCTGTTCTTCTGCCTTCACATATTTCCTCTTACTCTGTCCCACTTGCCTTCCTCTTACAAGAATCCTTGTGATTATATTGGGTCTACCAGATAATCCAGGATAATCAACCCATCCTAAAATCCTTAACCACTTCTTTTGTTGTAAGATAATCACCTCTTTCTTTGTCCTGTGAGGTAATATTCATAGATTCTGAGGATTAAGATGGCAACAACATCTTGAGGGCATTGTTCAGTTTACCAGGCTGTGTGAACTTGGCATTTATATAGCACTGTGTTATAAGTACATACATCATTGTGTTCCATCTAGCTAACTAGCTATCATCTATCATAAAACTGTGTTTGACTCATAGGGCAATACATAGCCTACATAATTGTTAACTATTTTTATTATAAGTTTGAGTACATGTTGAATTTTCCTCTTGATAATTGAGGATTCCTCAAAATCAGACTTATTAGTAAATAAGTATTTCAGACTCTAAAAATAAAATTATATGAATTACTATTAATAATAGTAATTGTTAGCATCTCGAGCATTCTATTTGTATTATTTCATTTCAATGTTTTTCCTCTTTGTCTCACATTCTTACTCTCATCCATCTTCACCACTCATTATGAATTTATTATTCTTACATTTTTATGTAACCTTGAGAAATAATATATAATGATGTTTTGTGTTCATTTTTAATTTATATAAGTGGTATTTTTCTGTAGTTTTCACTATCTTGCTTACATTTTTTACACAATATTTTCTTCAAAAGCTCTGATTAAAGCTACAATATTTGACATGCTATGACAAGAGTTTGTGATAGCTCTGCTGCTCAAAAATACCTGAAAAACTGCATAACTTCTCTGATACTTGGTGTTCCTCATTTAGTTCATCTGACTGCATTCTCAATATTTACCTTGTTGTTGTTTTTTTCCCCTGGAAGGGCTGGACATCCAAACTCCTCTAATTTTCTTGTAACATAAACAATGTGATAATAAACCTACTTTTCATATTTCATGATGGACCTCTGTTTGAAATAGTATGAGGTACATACAAAACAGTGAAATAACATGGCTGATAATTTATGCATGCACTTAATTTCAGTAACTAATGCCATTTTATTTTCATAATGTTTTCATAGATCATACAGGAATTTGTTGGCTTATGTTCTGATTAACTCTTGATTCTAACACATTTATCCTATGCAAAAGTGATAGGTTAAAAAAATGCTTGACATATCATTATTTTGAAACTGTATTTTATTCATTCCTAGGCAGTTTAAATAGCTAAGCACTTGTTAACAATTGAGGTCTTTATGAGATTTTACTGCTTTTTGTACATTTTTCATTTTGGGTGTCTTTTCTTCTTTGATGTGGATTTGCAGCATTTTTTTATGTATTATATACATTAATATCTTTAGGGTTTTGATATTCTTATACTATCAACATTTTCTGTTCATGCCTCTGGTGTCCTTTGTAGATAATACATATTGTAATGTAGAAAAGGATATATCTTGATATCATGTTTTGTATATAGTGTCATTTGTAAGGAGTCCTTTTCTACTATAAGGCCACAAAATAATGTAGTTACAGTTTCTTATGTTGACTTTATCATTTTATTGTTTTAGTATTCACATTTAGAGTTAATTTATTTTTAGTAAATGGTATAAAGTTGAATCTTTGGTATGTTTTTTTCACAAAAACAGAACCATATCTAAGAACCATTCTTTTTCCAACTACTATATAATATCATCTCTACTATATATGAATTTCTATTATACTCATTGATCTAATTCTAGTTTCTCTGTTACTTTTTACTGAAAAATTTATAATGTTATTAATATATTAAGTTATTTTCATTATTACTATATCTCTGTAGCAGTTGGGTGAGTTATTTTCTCCTTGTTCTGTTTCAAAATTCCTTTAGTTATAGATGCAGATTATTTTCCAACTATAATTTTAATTAAGATTACATTGACAGCATGGATTGATTTGGTGAGAATCCACATAGTTAAAATTAATATCTTTAAGCCATTTGAGACTTAAAACTAGTATGTTTCTTTAAGTATTTAGGCATTCTATATCCCCAAGTAGTTTTACATATTGTATTCACCAAGGATATAGGAATATCTAATTAGATTAAAAATTTAGGCATCACATTTATTGTATTGCTTCTGGGAAAGGTATTTAATTTTCTATTACATTTTCTATTTGGTGTTTATTGGTATAGAGAAATGCAATTGATTTGAGGGTTGATTCAATAATTAAAAAATAAATCTTATTAGTAGCTTGTGTGTGGATTTTGTTCAGTTTTTTTTTTTTTTTGCAATTGTTAAACAGCATTCTCTCTTATGTTTGTAATGTTTATGGCCAGGTCCTCTCACAATGAAAGAGAATAGGCATACCTGGTTCCAAATGTAAATATATATGCTTTAAAATATTCATATAAGTATATTTGTTAGAAAGTTTTAAAGGTATCTATACTAATAAAAGAGAAACATGCAAATTGACCATCCCTTCATGATGCCCACTAGCCAATCAAGAGTGAGTTTGCAAATTAACCCAACAAAGATGGTGGCATCCCTGTCCCCCAGATGCTCCAGGCCTCTAGGAAGCACGCATGCAGCCATGGAGAGGCCAGGCGGGGCAGGAAGCCTGCTATGAAGGGGGGCAGAGGCAGAGGGAGCTACAGGAGCAGCAATCCAGCAGGAGCTTGGACTGAAGACAGCGACCAGAGCAAAGGCCTGGGTCCCAGATTCCAGAGGAAAACCAGTGCTGGCAGGCAGGGTCAGGAAGCCCTATTTCACGAATCTTCCTGTATTGGGCCTCTAGTTTTTTTATAAAGTTTTTTTTTTTTATCAAATAACTTTTTGTCATTTTTTGGAAATTTTAATTAATTCAATAAGGCATTATTTTCAATAGATTTAATCACTTATTTTTGTTAATCCTCAATCAAAGATACATTTTCTATTGATTTTTTTTCTTAGAGAGACAGTGGGAAGAAGTGAGAGAGAGAGGGAGGAACATCAACATCAATATGAGAGAAATACAATTGTTTGCCTCCTGCATATATCCTGACAGGGGAGGGGATGAACCTGCAACCCACATACATGTCCTTGTTAGGGAATCGAACCCATGATCCTTTCAGAGTATAGGCCATCCAATGCTCTCACCACTGAGTAACATCAGCCAGGCTTCAATAGATTTATTGATGTAAAAAATTACTCTATTTGCCAAAACCGGTTTGGCTCAGTGGATAGAGCATCAGTCTGTGGACTGAAAGGTCCCAGGTTCAATTCTGGTCAAGGGCATGTACCTTGATTGTGGGAACATCCCCAGTATGGGGTGTGCAAGAGGCAGCTGATTGATATTTTTGAATTTCTATCCCTCTCCCTTCCTCTCTATAAAAATCAATAATATATTTTAAAAATATATTCTAAAAATTATATTATTTAATCTTTGATGTTGAATGCCATGCAGTTATTTATAATGAATTGTTTTAAAAAACAATGTAGTTTAAATTAGCTAAAATTTTAATTGGGGATTTTTTAATATTCTTATATAAATGTTTGGTGTGGTTGTTGTTTTGGATCCTAGTTTTATACAATTGATATCATTCAGTGTTCTACTGGCTTTATAATTGAGCACATTTTTCTCTTTTATTTTGGCAGTTTTAATAATGAAATATTTTATGCTAACAAAACTTGGTTGGATTCAGTGACAATCTAGAGAATTTGGAATTAATGAAAAAAATCTCCATACATCTCATCTCAAACCAAAATTAATTAAAGAGTAAAAAAAATGTTAAATACAATTGTGTAAAAAACAAAACAGAACAGATGCTTATCTGATTTCAAGGGAAGAGAAGAACATATGAGCACGATTCAACTACTTTTGCTTAGCATGGTTAGCATAATATGCCTCACTAGGTATTAAAGCACAGACTCTGAGATTACAGCACATGTAAAGGACCCAATATCAATAGCATCAACCTTATCATTGGGCCATCCCATTGATGGGCTTGGTACACCCACCAATAACCCAACTCTTTCAAAAGCCTGGTAAAAAATTATTTTTACAGCAATGAGCATTTATAAATGTAATCATGTGGAAAGGCTGAATATATGTGTGTATATATATATATATATATATATATACTTCAAATATATATATTTGAAATATATATGGGGCTAGATTATTATGATCTCTGAACACATAATAATCTGGCCACTCAGTGTGTGTGTGTATGTGTGTGTGTTTGTGTGTGTGTGTGTATGTGTATTGGAGGCCCAATGAATGAATTCATGCCTGGGTGGGGTCCGGCCAACCTGGCCAGGGAGAGTGGACATGGGCGGTTAGCCAGGCTGCCTACTGGTCCAGGGGACAATTTTCATATTAGCCTTTTATTATATAGGATATACACTGAGTGGCCAGATTATTATGCTTTCAGAGATCATAAATATCTGGCCACTTAGTATATATTCCCTCAAGACAGCCAGAAAGCAAAAAGAAGAGAATTAGTTGTGGGTGTTGAGAGAAATAAAAGTCTAAAGAGTCATCAACACATGCAAGAAATCAAGCCCTAGGTAGAAATAAAGCTGTTAAATAGAGAAAAGGTTATTATAGTCAGAGAATAAATAGCTATTGCTAACTTCCTTCATTTAAAGATGACATAAAAACTCTGTCCAGAGGTATTTCTTTCTCTGACTGAAGAAATTGAATACACTTAAAAGTTTCCAAAATTCATAATCCTCTGCAAACTACAGATTTGTTTCTTTCATACATTTGGTAAAATTATCATTCTTTTTAAAAAAAATTATTGATTAAGGTATTGCATATGTGTCCTTATCCTCCCATTACCACCCCATCTCCCCATCCCCCCATCCTCCCCCTACTAATGCCCTCACCCCCATGTTATCTGTGTCCATTGGTTAGGCTTATATGCATGTATACAAGTCCTGTGATTGATTTCTCCCCTTTACCCCCTCCCTCCCCTACCTTCCCTCTGAGGTTCTATGAACACTACCGATTTCCAGTCACTTTTTTCCTTATGATATATCTGAGTTATTTTCCCCTTTCTTTACATTTTTATTGCATATGTCTCCTAACCTTTGGAAATATATCTTTTCACTCTAGAATCTTTTTCATTTTACAGTAAAGTGTAATATCTTTAGAATTATACTTAGTAAACAATGTTTCCTTTATCTGTCACCCATGCCTCTATAGTAATAGTTATAATTTATATTATAGAATTATCAAAAATATCCAATATTTGAGTGAAAATAGTTACTTCAAAATATAACTAATCCTTAATATTTCTAAATCTAGTTTGAACTTTAAATTATCCTCTTTATGGTCTCTTTACCATTCCTAATTGTGATTGTTATTGATATCTAAAAAATTAACTCATATAACTCATATAAGGTTTCTCCTACAAATACTTCAGAATACTCTTCCTTGAAATTCAACTTTTCTAATTTCAAAGTTATCAGAATAATTGAAAAATATGACCTGTGTTCTTTATAAAAATGATACAGAAAATTGATTCAGAACAGGAATAAAATATTTGCATTGTATAATTATCTGAAGTACAAATATGTTCACTAAAATAAAAATCTAGTCACAGCATAATAATATATATTTGTTTGTTTTTGTGTCCAACTTGGACAATTTGGATATAAAATTTCTAAATTTTCTATGATTTGGCTTGTATTTTGTATGCTTTGCCTTAATAGACTATATTTTTCTTAATTTTTCTTTGTAGGTCAATATAGGTTAAAATGCAAGAAAACCAAAGAATCTTCAAATAATCCATTTCTGGGTATTTTAGCCAAACATTCTCAAGTTCTGTGTGTGTTTAAGAGGCAGAAGTTATGTCATTTCACTCACCACCTTTAAAAGGCCTTTAAAGATGCCATCCACTCTGCTATCTGCCATTGCATGGCTTTCCATTCTTTTAAGGGAAACTCAGCATTAATATTTTCTATTTCAAACCTTATAAAATATCACTGACCTATGTGTGACACATCTCATAGATGAAGCCTGTTTTGTTTTTCATAAATATTTTTTTTCATTTTAGGTAACTATTAATTAATTTGAAATCCATGCAGGTTCTGATATATTTTTTTCTTAAAGAAGAGATATAATTAGTTGAACTTGACATGGCCTTTTATGTCATAGGAAAATGAGATAATTTTATTTTTAGGCAGCACAGCTATAATGTGTTTTCCTTTAGAGGATAAGAAGAGGGCTGTTAATTTGGGCCATATTGTTGGAGGATACTAACATAGCTGTTAGCAATGTTTCTGTTTTCATGCTAACAGCAGGCAGCCATCAAGATGTTGAGGGGGGGGGTGGAGACTGTACCCTTTAACCAGTAGAGCTTTCATAATTAATATCCTAACATAACAAATGAATTAGTTCCCAGTTAAAGTGGAAGGGAATTCCATATAAAGTAGAAAAATAAGACAAAGGCAAAGATACTGGTCAGAGAGTGCAGTAGGCACTTATTCTTTTTTTTAAAAAGAACTTTCTTCTGAAAATCAATCTGAGGCATTATAGGTAGGGGGTCTCCATCTCTGTCTGAACTGACCATTGCTCCCTGCTGTTTCCATCAAGAAAAGAGACATTGTGCTTTCCAATGTAATTTCAAACCTTATGATCTGAGGTTGGCAGTCTGCCCTTCTAGCAAGCTGGAAGATCTCACACATCAATGAAAGGCAATTTCACCTCTGTCATGGGATGATGTTATAAGATGTGCTCTTCTCAGGAAGGATAATACAAAAGCTTATCTTACAAAAGCATTGCAACATGCCTCTTGCATCTTAATTTCAAATCACTTGTGTCACTTCTTGTATGCTAACAGATCACACAGAAAAGGTATGGATTGGGATGTTTGAGTATTTCAAATTTAATAGCAGAGAGAATGGTTAATAATTAAATTCAAAATTTACAAAAATGGATCACTTTACTTGTCAACACTAAAAACAAAAACCAAAAAACAGAGTCCATCAATTAGGCAAGTCACCTTTTGGAAGACAGTCTTTAAAAATCCATTTTGAATATAAGAATAAGGAGCAGCTGTGCCTACTTGTGAATTTCTTCAGGCAACATTGACTGGCATTTTTTTTTTGATATGCCATTTTAAAATTATTAGGTAATTAACAAATTATTTGAATAATTTAAGCTGTCTGTTCTCTGCAGCCCCTTCCCTGAAGGTATTCCTGAAAGAACCATTTAGATTTTAAGGAGTTTATATTTCTGGGAATACAACAATGTCTCCAAATTTTTATTTTCTGTGTTAATACAGAAAGTATGCAAAACCTTACCTGCATTATGGGAAATGGATGTTTATGAACATTTTTAGCATTGCTTCATTTAATTTACACAAGATCTTAATGAGTTATTAGCAACTTAATTTTACAGATAAAAACACAATAATCTTAGAAAAAAACACATAGATTTGTTCAAACTTAAAAAACAAATAAATAGAACCTTAGAAAACACCTACAAAGGCTGATCCCAATAATTTTCTAGGCTAGCATTTCCCATCAAACTATAGTTATTTTAACTGCACTGGGTGTTTAAGAATTAAATGGAATTTTGTGAAACATTGTGTTAAGATTTACATGAGGTTTTTGTTTCAAGTTTTCTAAGCACTTGTGTATATTCCCATGTGTATTGTGACTACCCAAAACACATTATACTATATAGCGCTTTTCTCTTTGTTGTATTTTGACACTGACATTCAATAAAACACAATCCACAATAGCTGAGCCAGGCAATTCATTGATTCACCTAAATCTCACTGAGAAATTAATTAATATGTGACAAATACTTTGCCAGATACTAGGAAATCTGTTTCCTAAGTGATAGTCCTATATTTCAAAGAAATTACAGCCTAGAATAAAGTATTATAAACTTTGTATTGTCATAAAGGTAGAAATAAATTTAGGGAAGCATGGTACCAAGAAGAGACAGCTTGAGTTCAGGAAGGAATTTATGTGGTGCTCAGATAAATGTAAACTATGATTGAACTGAAGTACCTTTATATACTACATAATTGACACAACTAATTCATAAATGTTATTACTTGGAATGTGCATATCACTTTTAATGAATATTACACAGGTATCTTTAAATTTGAGCATATTATATTCTTTTCTTTTTCATAAATTAAACTGCAACTTTCATATATAGATGATAAAATTATTAGATAATTATTAGGTAACATACACATATATATTATTTTAAATTTTTTTTTTTGCCAAAAAAACAAATTTTCTATGTGGAAAGAGAGAAAAAAAAGAGATTTACTAAAGGATACAGGATTTTTGGAGGGTTACCAAAATGTGGGCGTGGTGAGAGTGATTAGGGTTTATTATTGAGCAGAATGATTTCTTTTGTGGATCCTTGTCCAGCTGGATTTGAAGAATGAAGCCATGGACAAAAGGTGGTAGGTGAGAAGTGCAGAAACTTTACTGCAAGCAAATACTACCTCTAAGCCTGGGGTGGGGGTGGGGGAGCAGGTGAGGGCATGTACTGGGGGTTGGAGAGGTGAGGGGAGGTCAATGGGGGGAAAAGGGAACATATGTACTACTATTTTTAATACTTTAAACAATAAAAAATTTTTTGAAATGAAAAAATAAAAAATAGAATAAGATTAAAAAAAAATCCAAGCCTTAATTCAAAATTCTAAGTCTAAAGCTCTGCTCCCCTTGGCACCTAAGAAAGGTATCCATCCTCTAAATTCCGAATTCTGAGACTCTGTCCCTCCAGGACAGACAGAGGACCCCTAGGAATGGTAGATGTTGCTTTCTTCGCCTTGAGGCATTAAATAGGCTGGAGATCCTCCTTTTCTACCATGGGACCTTACCCTGTAATCAGTTCCGAGGACCCCCACGTTCTCACTTTTCCTCCATTTGGTCATCTTATCTGTTTATGTTGGCGTCGCTTTTGATTCTATCTTATAGTTTTCTCCCAGTTGTGCTGGCCAGGGGATGTTTTATCTTCTAGCTCTCCCAGCTGTGCAGGTCAGGGCTACTTTTGACCTAACTTTGGTCACTTAAATTGCTCTGGCCAGAACTGTTTCCATCTGTCTGCACCCTTCCCTTCTAAGGCATTTCTCTGTCCTATGTACAAGTAAGATAAGCACCCTGGCGTCTTCAAGCCCCCACCTGTGCATGCCTCCCCCATGGGCCCTCTCCCATGGGCACACTGAGACACCTCTGCATAAAAACTGGATTGTATATTTACAAACATGGACAATAGCAATTTTGTGAGAAATCACAATCCTCCAACATTGACGGTGGAAATATGTAAGAGTTTTAGCCACTTCAGAAACTATTTCGCAGTTTCTTAAACGATCACATTTAAATTTAGTATATTAGCCTGCAATTCCACTCCTACATTTATGTCCTGGAGCTGTGAGTATAAAGACTTGTATGTGAATGGTCACAACTCATAACAGCAAAAATCAGGAAATTATTCATTTGGCTTTCAACTGTGAATGTTTAAACAAAATATTGGGCAACTGTGCAAAGGCATGCAAATCAGCAACAAAAAGGAACAAACTATCGGTAAGTGATTTAAGGTGGATAAATCTCAAAAACCTGATGCTGAATGAAAAAACCACGAACAGAAGACTGATTGCAGTTACATGGAATTTCCTGGAAAGGCAAACCTACAGCGACAGCAGGAGACGGGCAGTTTCCTGGAGCTGAAGGTTGGAGTGGAGACTGACTGTAAATAGACAGGGAACATTGTGAGGTGACAGAAATGTTCTAAAAGTAGATGATGGCCTTGGTTAAATGGCTTTATGAATTTATTCAAGACATTGAATTACATGCTTAGGGTATGTAAATTATACTTCAAGAAACCTTTAAAAAGAGAAAATTGTTCATACCGCTTTTATCTATTTAAAATTAGGCAGCTACTGAATGTTATCTTCCAATCTGTCACAATTACTTGGCCTATTCCATAAATCACTGCTTCTTGCTCCATACCAGGAACACAGAGAAGGCTACTGATGTATGAGATTTTCATTATAATGTACGAAACAGTTAAACATCATGGAGACTAGCTTTTATTTCTGATAGAACCACAATTAAGAACCTAGTCTACACCAGCATAAATAAGAGTGAATAGGTGCTTTTATATGACATACTACCCAATATGACTATGAATAAATGCTATTCCTTGTCATTTGAATTATTCTAAGCCTTACGAAACAGCCCCGAGTTCATAAAATTATGCATAAATTGTGAATGAAGAAAGTTTATCCCAGAAATTTTATTACTCATGTAAGTTTCAGAGTGTGGCTGACATATTGTACTGTTCCATCATTTCAACAGAGCAGAAACAGTGAGTCAGAGTTCAGTCCTGGTCTCATTTCAAGAGTGTCGCCTATCCTTCCTCTTGAAAAGAGAACAGACTAACAAAAGCGAACTTAGAGAGCCTGGCACTCATTGGCCTTGTTTTCATTCGGTTGGCATCATTGTGTCAACACAATTGACCCCGCCCCAACACTTACCTGCTCATTTAAATCAGCCGCCTGAAAGGAATCATCTGTTTTTCTATTTGTGAATCAACAGTACCCACTCCCAGTATTTATATTGAATTTGGGTGAGTCTAGAAGATTCTGTCATATTATCTGTCAATTATCAATGCATTGTCTTGCTGTACCAAATTCACTCCTTTATATATATTTTCCACAAAGGATAGAATTACTTTCAGGATTTCAACTTCACAGTGAGCAAAACATTAAATTTTCTCAGGAGAGGGTGCTAGAGGGACTTTACAAAAGAAAGGGCTCTCCTTAGGTTTCCAGCCGCTGCTTGTAGATTCCATGTTGTGGGGTAGGTTCCTCAGCTGGAGTGCTAACTCAGCCTCATTGCCTAAGAGCAAGGTCTCTTGGTGACATTGCAGCCCAACGTGGTGTCGTGATCACCTTCTGGTCCTCAAACAGAAACCAATGCCCCAAACGTCTCCTCCCCACAGGGCACTCTGATTCCCCTTTCCCATTTGCCCTTCCAAGGTATTCGCTCGCAGCTCTAAGGTACCAAATGCAATTTCCTTATGTGACGCGTCCCTGTTTAACTCAGTGTGATATCCAAGTCCTGATTCCAGCCAGACTGACACATTACCTAACATAGCTTCCTTAGCTTGGCTTCTTCTTCTTGGGGTCCTCTTCCTTTTCGCTGCTGAAAGCAGCACCGTTTTCACTTTTCTAATGTAAATATATGAGAATATGTTTAATTAAAAGTGGGAAGAAACTCTAAAAGACTAGAAAAAACGAGTGATTACTTGATTGCTGGAGGGGTGTTGGGGGCTGGAGAGACTCTTCATTCTTCCCCACTTTCCGGTAGACAATTCTATGGCACTAAGCACATTTACAGTATTATGTAACCATTGCTACCATGTATTTCCAGAATGTGTGCATCATTTCAAACACACATTTTATACTCGTTAAGCGGTCGCTCCTCTTTTAGCTGCACTATCATCCTTCGTCATCCATATTCTACTCTCTGCCTCTATGAATTTGCTTATTGTAGACACCCAATAAAGGTAGACTCATGCAATATTTGTTCTTTTCTGTCTGGCTTAGTAAACTGAGCACGTTGTCAAGGTTTGTCTATGTTGAAATACTCCTTTTTATGACTGAATAGTGTCATTGTCTATATGTGCCACATTTAAAAAACAACTAATTATATATTGATGGACATTTGTGTTATATCTGCCTTCTGGCTATTTTGAAAAATGGTACTATAAACACTGGAATACAAGTTGATGTTTGAGTCACTGTTCTTAATTTTTTAGGGGAGGCATATAATTAAGTAGAAGGGGAATTGTATAATACTGTAATTCTATGATTACATTTTTGAGAAATGACCCAACTGCTTTCTCCAATCACTGCCCCATTTTACATTCCTGTCAGCAGTGCATGCAGGAGGGTTCCATTTCTCCACATCACCAATGCTTGTCATTTTCCTGCTTTTTAAAAATAATAGCTATCAGAGTAGTTGTGAAATGGTGTGTCATTATGGTTTTGATTTGCATTTCCCTTCTTAATGAAGATCATATCTTCCCGTAGTTATTGGTCATTGGTTCATGCCCTTTGTCCACTTTTAAATTGCGTTATTTTTGTGTTGTTGTTGAGTTTCAATAGTTTTTTATATATTGTGAATATTATCCTTTATCTGATGCGCAGTTTGAAAGTTTGCCTCCCTCTCCTGATAGTGTCCTTTGATGCATTTAATAGCATTCTAAATTAATCATTTATAAAGACACTAAAAAATGTGAACTAATTTTTGCAGCACATGTAACCAACAAATAACTGATAGTAAAAATATACTAAAACTCATGCATTTCATTAGAAAAAAAAAGAGAGAAAACACATCTAAAAATAAGCAAAAACCTTAGTCACTTCACAAAAGAGGAGATTCAGTTAGTCAACCTACAAATGAAAAGATGTAAAATAGAAAATTTTAATTTAATTTAATTTTAAATTAAAATCACAATGTAAGTCTACTAAACACTCATTGGAATGGGAACAAATTTAAAATCCCAGTTTAGCTAGAATGTGAAACAAGGTGAGGTGATAACGCATATGCTGTTGTGAGTGTGTAAAATGCTATCACCACCTTGGAAAGTGTTTGAAGTCATTTGATAAACTTTCATTCTCATGTAACCTCCAACCCATCACTTTTAATCATAAATTTACACCTTAGGTAAATTTAACCCAGCATTTTTAGTCATAAATTTATATCTTAGGTAAATTCTTATAAATTTGAATTAAAATTTATAATAATATACATTACAGGGTTATTTATTATAGGAAAAGCAGGAAATAATTTGTCCTTATCAATAGCAGAATGGGCAAAAATTCATGCTATTTCATATCATAAAATGTTCTGGTGAGAGGATTATAATAATTATAAAATGATTAATAAGTATAGTACTTGGTGCCAAATTATATAAACTCATATATAGGCGCCCATCACTAATGAATTCTGATCCTATATAATAAAGAGCTAATATGCTAATTAGACCAAATAGCAAAACGACCTTCTGGATGACCTTCCAGATGAAGCCAGAGCTGAGAGGGGCTGTGAGGGCCAGCAGAGGCTGCAAGGGAGGCTGTAAGGGCTGATCCCCTTGCACAAATTTTGTGCATTGGGCCTCTAGGATTATTATGATTAATTAGAGATCTGGTGTGTGAAATTCATGCATGGAGGGGTGGCGGAGTTCCCTCAGTTTAGCCTGTACTCTCTCCAGTTGGATATCCCTCTTACAATCTGGGATCACTGGCTCCTAACCACTCACCTGCCTGCCTGCCTGATTGCCCCTATCACTTCTACCTGCCGCCTGATCACCCCTAACCTCTCTGCCTGCCTGCCTGATTGCCCCTAACTGCCTCTTCCTCAGCCTCTGCCACCATGGCTTTGTCTGGTAGGAAGTCAGATGTCTGGAAGATGGTCAGTCAACCCAGTCTAATTAGCATATTACCCTTTTATTAGTATAGACAATAATAATTACAGTTAATATGACAGTAATATCATCAACATCATCATGTTAAAACAGTAAAACTGAATAAACAGCAGTAATATAACAGCATTGATGGTGCTAATAAATATAACACAGAATGAATAAAAAGACAAACATTCATGTACACACTGTAAATTCCATTTGTATAAACTTTAGAGACAGGAAAGTTAGATATTGTTAGAAGCTATACATATATACAGAAAATCTAAAACAAAGTAAAAAAGTGTTCTCAGTTTCAATATAGTGATCCTTTTAAGAGCAATAGGTAGATGTGATAAAAAAAAAAACCTACAACAGTATGAGGGTTATTGGAAAGTTTGTAACTTGTGAACTGATGGTAGGTATATAATTGTGTTATATCTGACGTTCTTATGCTTTCATCTGCTCCTTTAGATTTATTCACTATTCCATGCATATGATGTATCTCACAAACAAAAACAAATACTCAGATAAATTAATTGAAGGAAATGTGAGGTTTTCTCTGCAATGACAACATAAAAATTTAGATCCATAATGCTTTCTTACATGTCAGAGGAAAGAGTGGTGAGCTAGGGATTAGGTGCATGCCAATAAGTCTCCATTGACATGTGATTATCTGGGTTCCAATAAGGTCAGGAGGGAACATTATCTGATTTTAATTACTTTGCTGTTTTGTAGGTCTGGGAAATGTAGTTATAGTTGCTTTTAGTGCACTTATTTACAGGATCTTATTATATATATATATAAGCAAAATCCTACCAATTACAGTTTGCATAGGATTACAGCAATCAATGCTTTAAAATTTTGGAAGAAATTAGTTATAAAAATGCCTAAGCCTGGTGTGTGATAGAAGGATAAAATAGGAAATTCAATAAAGTTTAAAATTATATTATTATTGACTACTTCAGCAAGGTAAGAGTTTATATTAGCTATGAAATGGTTAGTTTTAGTGATTCGACTGTAGCAGATGCTTTCTGGATTACTAGGACACTTACATGAGACATAAAGTGCTGCCTACTCTCAGTTCAATCCCACAAGTATATCCACACACATCTTTCTGAATCTCACTGTCTCTGCCTAATTCTGTTTCTTATGGCACTAACCACCATAAAACCGTTTGATAATATACAAGATGTTACGTATTCTTTACTCCAGATTCTCTATCTTTTTTTACTAAGGAGAAAACCAAAATTACTTCTCTACCTAAAGGAAAAATCTTACTCATCACTCTTTTAGGACTACATTAAGTGTGGCTATAATCCTATATAATAAAAGGCTAATATCAAAATTGTCCCCTTGACCAGGAATTTGAACAGGAGATGGACCAGGAGTTGGACTTGGTAAGCCCCAATTGGGGCTGGCTGACTGGACTCCACCCATACACAAATTAGTGCACTGAGCCACTAATATGATAAAATGCCTTGTACAAAATATTGAGAGACCTATCTATGAACCAGGACCCTTTTTTCCTCTTTCATTAGCTTGTCAAATTAGTGTGAGGCAGTAGGTATAAGCTGTGAGAGAGGCAATGTTGCTTGAAAGATAAGTGAACTGGGAGTTTGAACCACCTCTTTTGAAACATTTAGTCTGCTCTGTGGACCTGCCCAGACCCCATATATCATTTTCATAGAACAATAGGTTGTTATTGCATTTTCCTGACCTTAAGACTTGATGGCTCTGACAAAACCAAGCTTCTGGTGGACAATTCTAATTACAGTCTGTTATCTCCCATGGTCAGGCATTTAGTCTCTACCAGGGGTGAGTATCATGCTAGGAAATGCTTTTCAAATGGTGAGTAATTTTTAGCCACAGAACACACAGCATTTCTCCAGAAAACAGAGCTGTCCTTTCAGGCTTCCCAGGAACATAAACACAATATAATATGTTTATATGTTTTTTAATTTATTGACCTTAGAAAGAGAGAGAGAGAAACATTGACTTATTGCTCCACTTATTTATGCATTCATTGGTTAATTCTCGTATGTGCACTGACAGGGATCAAACCCACTACCTTGGTATATCGAGATGATTCGCTAAACAACTAAGGTACCCAAACATTATATACTTAATCAATATTCTATACTTAAACATATATATATATATATATGTATATATATACACACACACACACACACACACACACACATACATACTTATACACTAGAGGCCCGGTGCTCAAAATTTGTGCAAGGAGGTATGTATCCCTCAGCCCAGCCTGTACCCTTTCCAATCTGGAACCCCTAGAGGGATGTCTGACTGCCTGTTTAGCCTCGATCCAGGACTGCTGGTCCCTAACTGCTCACCTGTTTGCCTTCCTGATTGCCCCTAACTGCTTCTGCCTGCCAGCCTGATCACCCCCTAACCACTCCCTGCCAGCCTGATTGATGCCTAACTGTTCCCATGCCAGCTTGATTCCCCTTAGCTGTCCTCTCCTGCAGGCCTGGTCACCCTTAATTGCCCTCCCCTGCAGGTCTGGTCCCCCCCAACTGCCCTCCCCTGTAGGCCTGGTCCCCCAAATGCCCTTCCCTACAGGCCTGGGTTTCCCCCAACTGCCCTCCATTGCAGGCCTGGGTCACCCCCAACTGCCCTCCATTGCAGGCCTGGGTCACCCCCAACTGCCCTCCCCTGCTAGCCATCTTGTGGTGGCCATCTTGTGTCGACATGGGGGAAGCCATCTTTGACCACATGGGGCAGCCATCTTGTGTATTGGGGTAATGGTCAATTTGCATATTACTCTTTTATTAGATATGATATATATATATATATATATATATATATATATATATATATATATATATAATCACTGCATCACTGGATTTAATAGTTCATATAGTCTAATGACAGACAGCTTAACTAAAGCCTGGACCTGTGTCAGACTCTTATTCTACTCTTCTCTCAAGTCTGGCAACTTTCTGATTCTTTGAACAAGAGTCAGACAAATTTCCTAAATTTTGTTTATATTCTTTCCTAAATAACAAAAACAGCAACAACAAAAACCACCAAAAATGCTCATTGAGGTTTGTGTCATATTTACAATGTTGTCCTTTATTTTTATCTTATCAGGATGTCTTGTCAAACCCTAACTTTTAATCCTAAAACCTACATCAATGTGTCATGCCCTTGACATTTATAGATTTACCTATCACCCTCTCATATGCATGTGTCTAGACACATGGTCGGGAAACTGCAGCTGTGAGCCACATGCGGCTCTCTGGCCCCTTGAGTGTGGCTCTTCCACAAAATACCATGGCCTGGACAAGTCTCTTTTAAAGAAGTGCCATTAGAAGAAGTTTAAGTTTGAAAAATTTGGCTCTCAAAAGAAATTTCAATCGTTGTGCTGTTGATATTTGGCTCTGTTGACTAATGATTTTCCTACCACTGGTCTAGACCATTTGGAGCGCTTGCTGCCCCCAATTAAGCATGTTCAATTAGCAAGATGTGATCAATATAACAGGACACCTGAATATACTGTCAAATATTAGGAATTAGGAATTCTTGGGACTATATTATGATAGTGCGAATGTTAATAGCTCTGTGGCAGATAATAAACATGAATTGTTTTGAGCTGCTTTCCTGATTAGGATTTAAAAGAACTGTTCATATCAAGTACCAGAAACTAAGTTTAGTAAAACAATTAACTTGACATAGCAACTAATATTGAGACTGTTGGTTAACTTAGCATCAGTCCACTGTCAACAACTATATTCAGCACAGATGGGATTGAAAACATTATACATCACTTCCCTAGAAGTTAAGCTGTCAACAATCTCAGACATTAAAATGTATCTTGGAAATAAGAACTAACAAAAAAAACAACCTACAAGAATATAACTTGCAGAAATTTTTCCTTGTCAAAATTCTTAACTATTTAAGCTTACTCAGAACCTTATTGTGTTTAGTTTTGTGTGCCTATTTTATAACAGCACATTTCAAATGGAACCAATAGATTGAGAATGTATCAAGGTATAGCTGAAAAAATGACAAGTATGAAAAAAGACTATAGCTATAAAGAGGCAGGAAAACTAGGAAAGTTAAAATGCAGCACACACAGGGATGAAGAATTCTGGGTAATAACCCTCTTTAAGTGCAGGGTAATGTCCCTCTTTTATGACATGATGCATCAGTCAATGATAATTTTAATCATTATAATGGTGAGCTCTTTAAGAAAAGTTATTATAATACAATGCATGCATTTAGAAGTCTTTTTAGGAAACATATTAAAATATAAAAGCATGTTTGCTTATTATTTATAAGGTAAAACTAATACAACATTAATTTCCTTAATTAGAATTAAAATTTATTTCATTATGACTCAAATTTGCTTTCTGGAAAATATAAAAGATATAGGTTTAAACTCACCTTTCTTTCCACCCCTGTACTACCAATCCCAGAAATGGATAATTCTCTATTTATTTCTTACATAAGAATTTAAATTTTTAGCAATAATATTACATTTGAAAAAAACACTTTCATACAAATCTGAATTATCATTTTTAGGAAAGTAATTTAGGCTCTGGCTATTTCCATGTAGAAAATGGATGTGAAAAAGTGAAAAAAATTGAGATTAAAAGTTCCTATTATTAAATATTATGTTTTGTCTTGACATTCATTTTTTACTGCTGGGCATAGTTGATTTTTTAAATTTACACATTCGCATTATAATTACAGACTTAATATGTTACCTGCCTTGGGATGGAGTAGAAATTATTTGAAATCAACTACGAAGAAATGGAACTACAGAGAGTTAAATATGTGTATATATATATATTTAAAAAATAAAAAGAGTTAAATACTTTTTTTTAATCTTCACCCAATGATATTTTTCCATTGATTTTTAGGAAGAGTGAAAGAGAAAGGGAAAGACAGAGAAAAATATCAATGTGAGAGAAAAACAGCAATTGGTTGCCTCCTGCACAGGCCCTAACCAGGGCCTGAGCCAGGGAGGAGCCTACAACCAAGGTACATGCCCTTGACCTGAATCAAACGTGGGGTCCTTTGGTCCACAGGCCTATACTCTATCCACTGATCCAAACCGACTAGAGCAAGAACCAATATCTTTACACTAGAGGCCTGGTGACCAAATTTGTGCATGGGGGCCGGGGGATGTCCCCTAGCCCAGCCTGTACCCGCTGCAATCTGGGACCCCTCAAGGAATGTCTGACTGTCCTATAGGATCATGCCTTAAATGGGAAGGCAGACATCCTTCTCACAAACCAGGACTGCTGGCTCCCAACTGCTCACTTGTCTGCCTCCCTGATTGCCCCTAACCACTTCTGCCTGCCAGCCTGATCACCTGCTAACCACTACCCTGCCAGCCTAATTGATGTCTAACTGCTCCCCTGCCAGCCAGTTTTCCCCCAACTTCCCTCCTCTGCCAGTCTGATCACCCCTAACTGCCCTCCCCTGCAGGCTTGATCGGCCCCAACTGCCCTCCCTTGCAGGGCATGGAACCTCCCAACGGCCCTCCCCTGCTGGCCATCTTGTGGTGGCCATCTTGTGTCCACATGGGGACAGGATCTTTGACCACCTGGGGGCAACCCTCTTGTTTGTTGGAGTGATGGTCAATATGCAAATTATTCTTTAATTAGGATAGAGGCCTGGTGCATGGGTCGGGGCCAGCTGGTTTGCCCTGAAGAGTGTCCCAGATCAGGGTGGAGGGTTCCCTTGGGGTGAGGGGCCTGTGGAGGTTTACAGACTGGCCACGCCCCACAGCAACCCAAGTGGAGGCCCTGGTATCTGGGATTAATCTATGTCTACAATTGAAACTTTGTAGCCTGGAGTGGAGCCAAGCCTTCTGCTTGCTCCTGGGCGGCAGCCATTTCTGTTTGAAACTTTGTAGCCTAGAGTGGAGGACTAGCTGGCTTCCATTGCCAGGGAAACCCAAGCCTCTGTTCTGTCCAGCTCAGTGGCTGCTGCCATTTCTGTATCTTTTATAATTGAAACTTTGTAACATTGAGTGGAGGGCTAGGCAGGCAACAGCAGGTGGAAAGCTTGGCTTCTTCTGTTGCCTGCAAAACACAAGCCTTTCTGCTCTCAGTGGTGGCAGCCATTTTGGTTGGGGTTTATTTGCATAATATGCTTCTGATTGGCTGGTGGGCGTGGCAAATGTATAGTCAAATTTACATATTACTCTTTTATTAGATAGGATAAAAAGCACATGATTACTTTTTCAGGAAAGTAGTGTGTTTTTCATTTTAGTATATGATACTGGCCAAGTAAATTAAGTCTCTCTGAGCTTCCATTTCTTATTTTTATTACAGAATTAATAAGAATCATAATTTTAGCACACTTTTGTTACACAGAAAGAATAAGACAAGACGTACAATCATGATTGATTTGTATACCAAAAATGTATTATTTATGTAATTTCTAATCACATGACCTATTATTTAGTTTAAAAATTTGTTAGAATTTGTTACTCAATTTTCCTTTTTCCATTTGCTAAATTTTCCTCCTACAAAACAGATTAACACTATCACACTCCGCCTCTTTAAAAAATATTTGTCTGTATGTATTTAAGAAAAAATAAATTCTGAAAATAGAATATAACCTATAAAAAGAAAGGTTTTAGTACAGTTAGATCCTATCAGTAACTTAGTCCCTGTTTCTTGAAAAGTACTTACAAATTACATAAAATAAGTAAATGAATAGAGTATATTCTCTACTAAAAACTAAAATATAATAGAATATAGCTATTCTTTTGTGCCTGACAAACAAAAGAATTTTAAGATTTTTCTCCTCATATTCACAAAACACCACATTTTTCATTTAATAAAGTGAAAGTTTTGGTAAAATGCAAATAGAGTTAGAAGGAATTAAATAATGAAGAAATACATTTAAATACAGTGAATTTATAATATTTTAGCGACACACTACTGGTTTACAAACATTCCCTCAGTGAACTAGAAACCCCATTCTCTGACCATAATTTATTCCTTCAAAGCATTGGACCCAACTTTGTTCAAACATATTTTTCCTGTGGTATAAAATTCAAATAGAGAAGCATGAGTCTTATGGGTCATGTCATTCTTTATTGGAATAGCTGCTAATGAGGTCCCCCAACTGTTTCTTTATTTCTAAAATTTCTAAGCTATCCAAGTAGTCTTCTAATAAGTTTACTTTTCCACTTACCTTAACCATGTAGTTTCAGTTGCTTTTATTTTACATAGAAAATATTGCTAATTGACATCTTATAGCATAATTTA
Source organism: Antrozous pallidus (assembly GCA_027563665.1). NCBI lineage: Eukaryota > Metazoa > Chordata > Mammalia > Chiroptera > Vespertilionidae > Antrozous > Antrozous pallidus. The sequence continues at coordinate 95,287,165 of CM050511.1, read as the reverse complement.
CATTGCTCTGGGAGCAGAAGTTGAACTTAACAATGTAAAAATGAATTAAAAGCTACATATCAGGAAACATAAAACACATTTGCAGACAGCAGAGATAATGAACTAAAACATACCTCTATGATTGAAGAACAAAAGGTGATAAATATGTAGGGAGAAGAAAAAAGATCCAGGATAAAACCAAAAATCAATCCTGAAGACAGCTGTGTTTAATTAAATAAGAAGTAGTAATTAATGTTAAAAAAGAAAAATGAGTCTGGAGTGGAGTAAAATCTGAGTATGCAGAGTGAATGCACTGTGATAGGAGAAAAACAGTGAAAGCAGTTAAACACATTTGTTCTATATAAATTAATTAAAAGGATAAAAACTTTAGAAGATTGTAGATAGAAAAGTAATTACATAAGAACCAAATTTAGTTTATATTTTTCATAAGTAAAAGAGAGGAGTCTCAATGGAATAATAGAAGAAATTTTTAAAAAATTATATCCAATTTTATAACATTTTCAGATGCTTAGGAATCACATAAATTTTAAAAGATGATTCCTTAAAAGTATACCTCAACTATGTGGAAATTAATGAAAATAAATGATTCTGAAATGAATACTAAACATTCTACTTGTGGACACATACACTTGTGACATTAGGTAATAACTAAAATACAAACAAAAAAATAAAGACCATTGATAAAGTTAATTGTAGAGATTCTTATAAGATAGTAACCTATACATGTAATTTTTCTTCCTTAGTTAATTAATACAGAATTGCATAAAACAGTAATTAAGTTTTACTGTTGGGTTTATAATATGTAAAGATTTAGTATACATGACAATAATACAGGATATGAGGCTGTGTAAGCAAGATAATGATACTAGACACTAACGCAAATCCACCAGAGGAAATAAAAAGTAACAGAAATGGTAAATATGCAGGTTAGCATATAATATTAATTATATTTGGTTGGTTTTCTTTGTGCTTTACACAGAAAGGAATATCTAATGTCTATACTTTTAATAAGAATTTTAGGCTGAAACTTGCCATGCATGCTAGACAATCATAATTAAAAACTCGAGTCTGGGAATAGGTTCCCCGACTTCATTGCTCCGTTCCGCCTTGTATGTGTGATGTGACCAGGAACAAGTTGCTTGAGCTCTTCTTATATCTCAACTAGAGGCCCAGGCACGATTAAATTGTACGCGTGTAGGATCCCCTGGGCCTAACCTCCATCAGGGCCATGTCCGCTGCCCCGCGAGGCCTCACACGCTCCGCAGATGCTGCGGGAGCCCCTTAGCATTCCAGGAGTCCTGCCCGTTGCACCCACCGCAGGAATCATCAGTGCATTTCTGGTGAGTCCTGTCGTTGGTAGTGAGGCAGATTTCTTCTTTTCTCGTTCATAACAGAGGACTACTATAAAAATTGGGCTATGAGGAATTACCTCATAAGGATGCCGTGAGGTTTTAATAACTAATATACTTCAAACATATTATATATTAAATAAGATGTTTTTACACATTGAAATTAATCAGTTTTCATTATACATACATAACTATAAGGAAATATGAAAAAATCCCAAAGCTCATCGAGTAAGTACTAAGTCCTAGAGCTAAAAGAATTTAAGTTCAGATAGTTATTGTAGTAGTCCCCCTTTCCTATGGTTTCTCTTTCTGCAGCTCTAGTTGCCCATGATCAGCTGTAATTTGAAAATAATCAATGTAAAAACACAGAAATAAACAATTCAGATGTTTTATGCTATTCTGAGTACCACAATGAAATTGTGTGCTTCCCCACTCTCTTCTCTCTGGGAAATGAAGCAACCCTTTGCCCAGCATAGCCATGTATTTTTCCCACCAGTTACTCTGTTGGTAGCCTTTTAGGTTATTGGGATGGCTCTCACTGTGTTTTAGAGTTTGTTTAAATAACCCTATTTTGCTGAATAATGTTACACTCACATGACTGTTATTAGTTTATTATTATAACTTTTCTATTTTTTATTTGTTAATATCTTACTGTGCCTTACCTATAAATTTAGCTCTATTATAGGTATGAATGCTTAGGAAGAAAAAGTTATGTAGGTTTTGGTATTACCTAGGGTTTCAGGCATCCACTTAGAGTCTTGGAATGTATCACACATGGATAAAGGGGACTACTCTACATATACCTCTGTGTGTGTGTGTGTGTGTGTGTGTGTGTGCACGTGCACACACACACATGCATGCTTGTGTATGTATTGAAAAATACTAGGTGGACTGATAATCTTAGAGCTTTATTTCCTGATATTCCCTTGAAATATTCATAATTACGAAAAGAAAATAACATTATTCTACATAGCTAGCAGAAAAACATTTACTAGTAAGGTTTTTTTGTTTTTGTTTTTGTTTTTCTAAGAAAATACAGTGGACTTGTATTAAGATATTTATCAGCTGAAACTGGTTTGGCTCAGTGGATAGAGTGTTGGTCTGCAGACTGCCTATCTGATCATCCCTAACTTCCTTCCCCTGCCTGCCTGATCACCCCTATCTGCCCTCTCCAGCCCACCTGATCACCCCTAACTGCCTGCCCTTGCCAACCTGATCTCGCCCCCAACTGCCCTTTCCTGCTGGCCTGGATGCCCCCAATGGCCCTCCCTTGCCAGCCTGATCTCACCCCCAACTGCCTTCCCTTACTGGTCTGATCACCCCTAAATGCCTCTGCCTTGGCCCTCACCAACATGGCTTTGTTTGGAAGGAAGTCAGACATCTGAAAGATGGCTCATCCACCTTATCTAATTAGCATATTCCCCTTGTATTAATATAGATACATTATATAGGATAGGATTGCTTAACTAGGGGGGAAATGCTCTTGGCAGACAAAAATACATAACCCCTTTATCTGGACTGATAGCCAGCCATATGCACTATACTGTCAAACTGGTTATTAAAAAATTGAACCTCTTTCTTATACCTTACACCAAACAGCTGTTGCCCTTAAAACTCCTGCTTAGCCCCCATCTTAGGTTCTGCCTTCACAGTTCACCCAGATTAGGTTCTGATTGGTCAGTTTCTATGCCAGTCTGTGTCTCTGGGCCTATCTCCAGGCCTGATCAGAGAGGTGGGGCTGATCAGCAGCTCCCAAGCAGAATGAACTGCTGATCTCTTGGAAAGAGAGAGAGGTGCGGCTGTCTTTGCCTCTCTCTCTCTCCAGGCCTCACCAGCAGCTTGGGGTGGCTGCTGATCAGTCCCACCTTTTATTTCTCTCTGAGAGTTCAGCAGTTCAGCCTGCTTGCCAGTCCTTGCCCACCCGAGCCTGCTGAGCAGGCAGCTTGGCATTCCGTCAAGACTTCGGTCGTTTTGGATGTTACAGACACTGGCTCTTGATATATATATATATATATATATATATATATATATATATATATATATATATATATAGTGAAGAGTGAAAAGAAAGGAAGATGTAAAAACATAAAAGTAAATTTTACACAAAATTATAATCCCATGGTTTTTTAAGTGATGATAATAAAAAATGTTGGGTAAAAAAATAGTTTGTAAAAAAAAAAAAAAAACCAATCATTTTGTCTTTGAGTTTTAGGATCTGGTAGAGTATCTGGCACAAACTATATTGTTACTGAATGGATAATAATAGCAATAAAAGATTTAATTCATACCTAGTGTTTATTTTTTAAACACACTATTCTTTATAATTACATTTTAAAAATATTTTTATTTATTTCAGAGAGGAAGACAGAAGGAGAGAGAGATAGAAAAATCAATGATGAAAGAATCATTGCATGCCCCACCCTGGGGATCAAGCCCACAACCCAGGCATGTGCCCTGACTGGGAATCAAACTGTGACCTCCAGAATCATAGGTCAGTGCTCAACCACTGAGCCACACCACCTGGGTAGCAAATTTAAACTCATTTACTCCTCTTTACCACAATGAAGTAGATGCTGTTCCTATTCATTGCACAGATTAAGAAATTAAAGATTAAGTTTGTCCGCAAGATAACCCTATAAGAAGAAATGCTGGGAGTCGTCCAGGAAATATGGCTCCAGAGTTTATGCTTAAATCTCTATGGTATGGTGCTTTGTGCATTTCCATAATCCCTGGCACATAGTAGTACTTAATACATATCAACTAAATACAGTTGACAAAGTCTAAACTGAGCCTTTAAGTTAGCACATGCTTTCTGTGTGATCAAATATGTCAATGTCTTTAATAAAAGGAGACTTAATATGTCAATGTCTTTACTAAAAGGAGACTTAGAATTGAACAGCCCTTGTATCCATCATGGGTTGAATCTTTACTAGTTACTCTGACTTTGACAAATTTACTCAAAATCTATCAGTTTTGTAATTCTTCTCTGTAAAATGGACATGGTAATAATACTTACCTGACAGGTTTCTCATGAGGATTTAATGAGATAATATATGTATACTCAAATTCTTCTAACTTCTATCCTCAGGTGTAATTTTTTTGTTGTTAACAAATATGACTGCAGGATATCTGTGATGTTAGCTTTATGGTGGCTAACCTCCAGTTTCCATTACTTAATCAACCACAAATCTAGGTTTAGTGAAGATATTTTGGAGACAAGATAATAAGTCAATCTATTTATTCTAAGTAAAGGTCATCTTCCATAATCAGATTACACCTTAACTAATCATTTGAGAGGCCTAACGAACAAGATTGAAGTTGCTCAAAGAAATTCCCCCATGGACTATAACTTCAGCTTCTGCCTTAGAATTTCCAGTCTGCTGCTCTGCTCCATAAACTTGACTTGCCTACAGCCCTTACAATTGTATAAGTCAGTTCTTTGAAATAATTATATATATGGTATATTTTATGTATAATTCTGTTCTCTGTTCAGTTTGTCTGGTAGAACCCTGACTGATACAATAGCTCTGCAATTTTATTAAGTTAGTGATTGGTATTTCTGATAATCCAGAGAAAATCCATATGTATTTTACTCATCCATACTGGTATCTGCTTATTATTCCCTTGGGGAACCTTGGATAACTGGACAGTACAAAGCAGACCTCCCTAACTGTAGAATTGGGAATCATATAAGTCATTGGGGACTTGAAATTCATACTAGCTACTGATATTTTGAAAAATTTCTCCAAATCCTCCCTTTTATTAATTTTGTGGGGTTTTTTTTTCTTCTGGAGTATATGCCCTGTAAGACACTTAGTTCATGGAGGTTGAGAAGACTCATGATGGACACTTTTCCATGTACAGAATATTAATTAGTTCCCTTTTATCTTCCTAATTATTACTCTTGTTTTCATTCCTGTTCTGGAGCTTCTCAGGGCTCCTGCCAGGAAGGTCAATTGCCTCCTCTGCTCCAGTTGGCCGTGTGACTACTCTAAGATGTGGTTTGCTCTCCCTCTGCCCGCTTGCCTGTTTCCAAACTGAACACTCTCAGTCAGATTATGTCTCTCTCTGTCTCTCTCCCTTGTCTTCATTTTTGTGTAACATACAATATATATTAGTTATAATTTTTTTAAAAATTGGAAGAGATTTTAAAAGTATCACTTTATATTTTCCTGAAGAGATACTCTGGAAATCAAATACAAATATGTTAATAACAATATTTATGAGAAGGTCACTTGTACAAATGAAGGCTGATGTTTGGATAGTAGCTTTTTGTTCCAGCTGCTTATTGTGTTTCTCTCTAGTGTAAACCACCATGATACTTAGGTATTTGTGGCTGAGAGCAATGGATTGCTTTATCAATGACTAAAGTAAACAAACAACCAAGTAAAACAATATACCCTAGAAACAACTTTGGAGAGTTAGCTAACATTTCATACTAACGTTTCACTGGAATAAATTTACATAGAAAAATTACAAGATTCTATGGTACTTAGAGGTAGTTTTAGGAGTGCTTATGAAAGGACAAAGGACTATCCTCCATCTTGAGGGGCTGGTCAGCCTATCTCCCCTTTTCCCCTGCTGGGAGTGGCCACAGGGATGCCAGGAATGTCCTGACTCCCCCAACCACTGCCTGAGCGAACCAATGCAGCCCAAGGACATAGCTTAGGTCCAAATAAGGCATAACTAAAGTACTGCTCACTCCCTGATGCTTGTACTGTGAGACCCCTGCTGAAAAACCCTGACCTAATAAGGCTATCTCTGTAACCCAAATCACTTCCCTGGGACCACCCAAATCACCAACCCTTTAATAACCTATTGTTCTTGCTGGGCTCGCTCTCTCGCCTCGCTGCTGTGCCAGATGAAGGTTGAGGGCCAGACCCGGGTTTGAATAAAGGTTCTATGCTATTGCAGCCTATTTGGGCTCCCTGGTAGTTTTTGGGGATCATGAAATCTGGGCATAACACTTAGTAGTGATTTCTACTTTAGAGAGGATTCTGTAATTATCTAGGTCCTATAAGATAATACATTTATTGTTCCAGATTCAGTTCTCCAAAATTTATAGAACCAAGTAGAAAATCACTAAGTTCTCTTGTTAGGGAATACAAAAAATAGTACATCATAACTTTCAAAGTGAAAACCTTATTTTCTACCAACTAAAGATTTTCCCTTAGAAGAAAAGTAAATCACTTGATATTAAATGTTCAAACACTCCCGATAAAGTTTTTGCCCAGGAAAAAGAATATGAGCCACACGAGCTATTGGGCCTACATGGTTATAGTAACCAATTAAAATGCTTTTCAACATATGGCTGAGATATTATGGAAAACGCATGAGATTTGAAAAAAAACTCTCAGGTCGAATTTACATTTGTGAATTCTATAAGTAGAATGAGTTAAGAAAGGCTTATTCACTTGTCTAAGATTATTTCCACATATGTAACCATTTGGTAATAATGTATATATTCCAGGTTTATTATGAGAAGTAAGCATGAAGGCATTTTGAAAACTAATATATTATAGGACTAGATGCCTGGTGCATGAAAATTCAAGCAATTCAGCCTGGCCTGCCCCCTCTCACAGTCCAGGAGCCCTAAGGGGTGGGAGCAACCCAATGATTAGGGGAAGGCAATGCCCCATCACACCTCTGCTGCTGCCACTGCTGGCAGCACAAGCCTCAGCCAGTCCTGGTGGTGATGGGTGGCTGGGCAGCCACCATTTGAGGCTTGCCTGCACCTCAGGCACTTAATGGGTGGCTGGGGAATTGTGGGGAATGGTGGACTCTGGAGGCAGGCACACAAGGCTGAGGGGACTGGGTGGCATTATCTTATGGCTATGGGCACTGCCATCTTTGTGGGCAGAGCAGTCAATTAGCATATCCCCTCCTTATTGGCTTTGCAATTGTATGAGAGTCAATTAGCATATTCCCTCTTTATTAAATAGGATTATATGTGCTACATATTAATGACCTAAATAGCTACTATGAAAGGAATGATTACCTCAAAAATCCACTTAAATTAACCATTATTCTTGCATTAAAAACTTTGAGATTTGTTGAGCCTTGAAAACAACTAAGAATTAAGCAGAAACTAAAGGGCCTATAGCATTTATGCAGTTATATAACTTAATGCTATGTTAAAAGTTGCTTTAAAATGTACTTATATAGGAAGACTTACTTTAGCCATCTAATTACTCACAAAAGTTAGTGCAAATAGATGCATATAGTTTGTAAATACTAACATAGCATCCAGCATACTAAAAAATAAATGGGTTGGACTCAGAATACTATCATCCAATACAAACACTTTAAATGGCAAATAGAATAATAGGACATCTTACAAAATATGATGAAATCAATAATGTCTCAGAATAAAATATTTATTCAAAAATACTCTGATAAACTGCACACTATAAATAGCAGCCATTTCACAAAATACTAAAATGAATAATGAATAATAATTTGTTATTTTAATTCCTGGTGTTAGGAAAAATTATTCAGGATGAAGTAGTAGAGAATTTGAATAAGTTTCTAAAAAATACTTCTAGTAGTTTTGATTATATCATTGATCATAACAAAATGTATTTTAAGAATTTACTAGCATAGTTATTATAGTTGTTACAGTTATTGGTTATCATTAATTAGATTGTATTCATTTCCACATGTATAGCAGAGAAATTGAAGAAGATAGAGTGGAAAAAACCCAGGAACATAGAGTGAGGTAAAAAATACATGCATACTGAAAGTTACTATGTACACTCATTCTGAAGCATACGTTTATATAAAAACTGCTGTTTGAAATTTTAACCCTGCTTTTTGCCTTCTGTAAATGCTTGCTTGCTTAAATAATAAGAAAAATAAGACTACTCACATTTCAGAGAGGCCATTAAACCTTCCCCAGCTGAAGTTATCAGTGCTAGCACCAGACCAAGCCTTTGGTTAAGGTCTCCAAGCCCAGCATATAGGGCTCTTTAAGAACTTGCAAAGAGGGCTAGAAACACCCGTATTTTGGAGACAAAGAAGGTAAAAACATATAAATAGGGAAAGTTCCTCCATGTTGGGGCCCAGAATTTGAAAGACATTTTCCTCTGGGCCCACGCAATAATAATAATAATGATAAATGTAACTCCATCTCTCTAAGCTTTGCTTGGTTCTTCTCTGGTTTTCTGTAAAAATTCAACCAGTTATAATTTTTTTTCCTCAATCGCAGTTTTATACCATGGTTTAAAAAAAAAAAACTACAACTATTTATAAATACCATAAAATCATAGAAATGTTTATATCTATAGACAAATCTATCATCTAGGGTCCAAAACTTTCATAAAAGAGGTACTACTTTAAAAGCACAAAGGAAGACAACAAGGTAGATTAGACAAATCTCTAAGGATGCAGTGACATTTGAGATGGGCATTGAAGAAAGAAGGTAGAAACCAGCGACCACGGTGAAGCAGTAGCTTTCAATATAGAGTGAAAAGCACAAAACTACTAAGAATTGCTGAGTTGTTTAGGGAAATATATGAATATTCAGAAGTTGATAAACTTGACCCATATTCTAACTTAAATATTGTTTTAATACTTCTTTGAATATATTTTTATAATCCAGAGAATTATTTTTTTATTAGAGACTTACATTTGAGAAAAGCTTTGGGTATAAAATTCTAGGTTCATTGATATTTATTACCTTTAATGCTTTACACAATCTGCCCCCAGAGTCTTCTGGCATATGTTCCCCTTGAAAAGAGCAGACTTTGAAAAGTTTGATTTCAATTGTATTCAGATAGGTGGACTACATTCAAGACAGCACAAAAGCAGGCAAGGTGACAGTTGTGAGAACAAGTGGAGACTGACTTCCCCTGAGGACTTCCCTGCCATGTCCTTAAAAAAGAGAATTCGAAGAATGCTAAAAGTTGTTGGAGGGATGTCAGAGGACTGAAGATGAGGCTCTGACTTGAGAATTCAGTGATGAGAGTACAATTAGACAAATAATTAACTATGGTTTTTTTATGAATATAGCAAAACAGGAATTTTTATGGGTGAAGAGACAGGTTTTAGGAAATTTTAGAAACTAAGGAGACCATGGAAGAGACACAGGGCTGCAGAACAGCAGAAGGCATATTTCCATTGAATGGGAGAGCTAAAAAGCTGCAACAGGTACATTTCCATAGAATGAGGAAGCTGGGAACAGCAAAAGGTCTATATTTACAGAATAAAGAGAAGGAAGCCCTTCATCCAGATTGAGAAGAAAGCCCAAAGGGAAGAGGAAAACAGTAAGGAAGTAGACCTTTGAGCCTAGGTTTTATAATAGTAACCCAGTCCAAGGGAATAGTGACCAATCAGAGAGGATATCAAGGCACCAAGATCTGCAGCCTTTATAAGTCATTGGGAAAAGGAACTCAGTGGGACCCTTTCTCCCTCCCAGCATCGGAGTCTGTGTTTGTTCTTCAATAAATGTTCACCTTTGCTATACCATCTCTGTCCATGGGTTCATTCTTTGACTCTGGCAGACAAAGAATCTGAGTTCCAGTCCAAAAAATTCTGTTTAAATAGCATTTAAAACAAATATCAGTAGCTATGTTGCTCCCCGCCTCTCCTTACCTCTTATTCTATTTCAATTTCCCAATTAGAAATTAGGGTTTGGGAAAAAAAGACTAAAAATGAAGTGTTTTGTTAAGAATTCTTGTTTTCTGCAATATTTTCTGACTTTCCTGAGGCAATAATACAGAGTTAGCTTTCTGATTAAATCAAAGGAAGAAAAATAGAAGTAAATATCAGTTAAAAGTTACAGAATTTAATATCTGAAAGTAACATTCCCTCTGATAATAATCAACAATTATTGTCTTATTAGTTAAAGACTATCTTTGAGAAGATAATTTTAATCCATCAAGTAGTGACATGGATTAAAAAGAACAATGTTACCAGGTTAAATGTATGATATAATGTTCACTGGAATGATTAAGAGTAAATTGTTGCAGATTATATGATATGGACAGTATTAAAAATGGTTAAGAATTTTAATGAATGAACATTAGATGCAGTATGTGTAGGGCAAATAATGGAAATGTATCCTTTAAATCCATAATAATATGTTTAATTCTATACTAGCAGCAGTTGAGAGTCATTGTAAAAATGTTTGTTAAAAATGACTAAAGTATTAAAGACTGTTACTATAAATGTATTCTTATTATGTTTTGGGCAGATTTTAGAGACAGCAACTCAAAAATAAAGTAAATCTAAACTTTTAAAAAGTAATAAAAATGAACCTATGTAATAGAAGGATTTTTAAAAATAGTACATAGCTATCAAGGAGATAGTGACACAGCACTTCTCAGTTAAGGATTCTCATTGTTCTGGCCCAGATACCAGGGACCTCAATTGGACCCATCAAATGAGTGAGGAGGTGGAAAGAGAGAAGACTGCCTCAAATAGTGACCTACAAACTGGAGCTATATGGGAAGCTCACACCCTCCCCGTGTCAGCAAGATAAAGAGAACAGGTTGCAAAGAGCCAGCAAGCCCTATCATTTTTATAATGGCAATTATCACTGTAAAGATAACTTTTGATGGGATGACTCAGAATGTTCATCATTTAATCACAAGCAAAGTTAGAAACCACTTAGGAAGAAAGCCACAGGCAATTTTTCTTTGTGAGAGAACTTTGCAGGGTAATAGAGACACACTTCGGTTGTATAACCTGCTCTGAAAGGGTTAATGCCATGAAAGCTCTTACGATCATTGTAATACTTCAGGATTAACAATGAGTTCATAAACCCAATTTGAAATTTGTAACATTTTTAATGGAATTTACTTTTAAGAGCAACACTGCAATTTAGTTTTTATTTTATGAGCTTAGTGATATGTTAAAGGCTGAAAATTTCACAAGGGAAATGACATGGTTTTTCATTTTGTCAGTAAAATTCTTCAGTCTTTGTTATTAAATGAAAGAATAGCAATCACCAAGAAATTGAAATTATTAACTGATCATTGTTAGTAATATAATTTTAGGCTACTCTCATTTGCTTATTATACTTAGATAAAATTCTGACCCAAGGTAAGTTTAAAGAATTGATCTCATGTTATAATAGGTCACTTTTTCAAACATCTATAATAAAAGTTTATAATACTAAAGGCCCAGTGTGCAAAATTCTTGCACAGAAAGGGGGTTCCCTCAGCCCAGCCTGCACCCACTCCAATCAGGGACCCCTTGGGGGATGTCCAACCGCTGGTTTAGGGATCGGGCCTAAACCGGTGGTTGGAGACCCTCTCACAATCTGGGACTGCTGGTTCTTAACCACTCATCTGCTTGCCTGCCTGATTGTCCCTAGCCTCTCTGCCTGCCTGCCTGCCTGATTGCCCCTAACTGCCCTTCCTGTCAGCCTGATCAAACCCCCACCTGCCTCTGCCTGCCTGATCACCCCTAACTGCTCGCCCCCAACTGCCCTCCTCTGCCAGCCAATTTGGTTCTGATTGGTCAGTTTCTATGCCAGTCAGCCTCAAAAACTCCACCTTTTAGGCAGCCATTTCCTTCTCACAGTTGACCAAGATTTGTTTCTGATTTGTCTGTTTTGGCAGTTCATGCTGGGTCAGGCCACTGGCAGGGGCCCCAATCAGTTTGGGGTAGCCATGGCAACCCAGGACTGGTTTCCAGTATGGTCAAACCTTTGGTCATAATGGTCATTATGACCCTGGTTCTTTATTATATAGATTAAAAAGTAAATAACATAACTGACTCCTCTTTGTACCATTTCTATGGGTGACAATAGGTTTATTAGTCCCATTCAGTGCATACCTTCCAGATGACAGTATTCAGTGTCCTAATATGTTACCACTTGAACTTATTATATCAATGCCACATCTACCTAAAATGTATGGTAAATCATCATTTTATGTCACTATAAAAATAGTCATTTGTGTGAATAAATTGGATAGAAAATAATCTGTCTGTCAAATGGTCCTAACAATAGCTCTAGACTCATAAATTGTGAGATTAAATTAGTTAACACAAGTAAAAAACTTAAAATGTCTAAGACATAATATCCAATCAATAAATCATAGACATAATGAACTTCTTATTGTAATTTGTAAAAACATGTGGGTTTTAATATTTTTAAAATTATATCTTTATTAATTTCAGAGAGGAAGGGAGAGGGAGAGAGATAGAAACAGCAATGATGAGAGAGAATCATTGACCAGCTGCTATCTGCACACTCCATACGTAGGATCAAGCCAGTAACCGGGCATGAGCATGTTCATAGGTCAACGATCAACCACTGAACCACTGAGCTGACTGGGCAACATGAAGGTTTTATATCCCTGAGAAAAGATTTCAGAATTCCAAAGGATTGTGAGATTTGTATATAGTATGTGCCACAACCATTCATCTGCATTGAAACATTTCACAATCCCAGATGATTTTAAAAGCACAATTATTTCTAAATATAAATATAATTCTACTTTGAGGTATGTATTATTAAGTCTTAGTCAGAATTTCAGAATAACAAGTGGAATTCAGAACAAATAACAGAGATCACAGATTGTAAAAGTGACAGAAATTAGATCAGAAGAATGAAAACATTGGAGATTTTCCTGCGGAGAACCCTTACAAAGGTTGAAAAACTTTTGATGGAAGCACGTATTTAACTAAGAACAAGAGTTATAAAATAGGGTGGTTGTGTGACCTGGGTAATGTGTTCAGGACCGTACATGAGGAGATGTGAATTCTAGTCCTGATTCCCTTTCTTTAGTGAAGCACATGGACTGTGAATTCTGTTATAGATGTTTCTTGGCACTGCTATGAGTGCCAAGACAGGCAGTGCAAGTGAGAGTGTTTTAATAGACAGGTTTCCATGGCTCTCTAATATTTTCAGAACTCCTCCTTTTTTTACCCTTGCCACAACCTTCACAGCAGAGTTCAGGATCTGAAGGAGGGCCCAATACACAAATGAAAATGCTACACAAGAAATATGAATTTAGAAGGCTTTGGGGTCCAGGGGGAGGAGCCTCTTTCTTGAAGAGACCCCCAAAACTAGGTCTCATTTGCTTTTTATTCAGTTTTAGATACATCTTGCCCTCTAGCAATGCATACAGGCATATCAAAGATAAAGTTTGGTAAACAGTAAAAGGATGACCAGGTTTGGGAATTGCCTTGAGCCATCACTATCTCAATAATCAATGCTAGTGTCAGCCCTGCTAACACCCAGCCCAAGGCCCATCATTCTTCTGTGTTCCTTGGTGCACTGACATTATTGGAAAGCCTGGCTTCCCACAACCCTCTTTTCAGATACTGCAAAAAAATGCTTTATTAATACTTATGAAAAGAATTACTATGTCCTTATCAATGGTGATGTTTTGTAGTGGCAATATTAAATAAAACCTGTTTTTGCTTAACAATTTTTAATATGACAAATATAGAGGTTATTCTGACAAATTATATAGTAATAGAGGCTTGATACATGAAGATTTGTGTAAGAATGGACCTTCCTTCCCCTCCAGACCAAAGCCTCCTTTCTGCCTTTGCTCTGGTTCAAAGCCACTTATCTTCCCACACTGCCCAGAGTCCCTGCCCCCAGCTCTTGATGCCTGCATATGCAAATTAACCCACCATCTTTGTTGGGTTAATTTGCATACTCACTCCTGATTGCTGGGGGGTCATCATGAAGGTACAGTAAATTTACATCTTTCTCTGTTATTAGTGTATATAGATATTACATTACATGTTATATGCAATATAAAATTATTGACATTTAAGTGCATAAAATCAACTTATATCTCCATAATGGTAAAACTTCAGGATAGAAAATAAACTTGGTAACGGGGAGTGACTAGACTAATTTAATTGCAAAATTAGCTCTTTGGTGTATTATTTATTTACTAAAGCCTTAGACATTTATTAAGTGCCTGCTAAATGTCAGCCATTGTTTTAAATATGGCCAATAGAGTAGTGAAAAAGACAATCAAAGTCCTGATCTCTGGATGTGCTCTAACCTTTTATTAATAAACTAGGGGCCCAGTGCACAAAACTCATGCACTGGGGGTGGGTGATACCTCAACCCAACCTGCCCCTCACACGTACTGGGAGCCCTCAGGCAATGTCCTACTAACCACTCACCCCAGCCTGCCCAAGGCCTAAAGCCTCGGCCAGAGGCTTTAGGCCTTGGGTACCCAGCCATCACCCTAAAATGGGGCTGATAGCTGGTTCTGTCCCAGCCAAGCCCCTCTGCACCCCTCCCCCACTGACCTGAGCCTTCGCTCTGGCCAGTGTGCCTCGGCCTTGTCCCCCCCCTCCCAGCTCAGGCCCTCTCAGCCCTACCGCCCGTGGCCCAGGCCACCTTGGCCTCGCCTCTGCTCCTGATTGGCTGGTTAGTGTGGCTGATGGGCATGACTGGTGGGTGTAGCTTAGGTGTGGTCAATTTGCATATTACTCTTTTATTAGATAGGACTAGAGGCCCAGTACACAAAATTCATGCACTTGGGGTAGGTCTCTCAGCCCGGCCTAAGCCCTCTTGCAGTCTGGAAACTCTCGAGGGATTTCTGACTGACAGCTTAGTTGGGGAGCAAGCCTAAGTCATCAGTTGGACATCCTTAGCACCGCTATGGAGAAGAGGCTAGAGAGGATCCTGCCACCACCACTGAGCTCACCATCCATGAGTGTGGCTTCTGGCTGAGCAGCGCTCCCCCTGTGGGATCTGGCCAAAACTAGCTATCTGATATTCCCCAAGGGGTTCCAGATTATGAGAGGGTACAAGCCAGGCCGAGGAACCCCAGTGGTGCAAGATCGGGTGAGGAGAGACCCTGGAGGTTGGGAAGCTGGGTGGGACCTGAGGAGGGCTCCAGGATGTGCCTGGCCCCTGGCTCAGTCCTTAAAAGCTGGACCCCAGCAGTAAGCTAATCTACCAGTCAGAATGTCTTCCTTCTGGTGGTCAGTGCATGTCATAGCAAACATTTGGATGGCCTTTCCATATCATTAGAATATTATGCTTTGATTGGTTGAACAATTGATTGACCAGATTCCTAGCATACTAAGTTTTTATTATACAGGATAAATTAGCATTTTCAGTGGGGGTGAATATATAGTAAAGAAGCTTCCTGTGACATAACTGCTGAATAAAGGCAGGTATAATGGGACATTTCCAGATGAAAGTCTCTAGAATTCCCACTGAACTGCTTTAGATAATGAAGAAATTGTTGATTCAGCAGCTCAAGAATGCCTTCCTGTGTAACATCACAATTATTGGCTTTATCTTTCCTTAATAGCAATATGTCTTGTGACAACCTAGTTTTCACATTGAGGATCAATATTGAGACAAACATAGCTTATTTTCAAATCTAATAAGCTATAGTGCTAATAACATTTGTTTATAATTGTTATAACCAGTTGGCAGCATGTATATATATTATATGTTAATTTGCATAAGTTAACAAGATATAGTTTGATACTTATATAAAGTTTATTTATTAATTAGTTGAAATAGTTAACATTATAATTAATAGCATTTATTGTGGTATCTTTTTGTGGCAAATACAATGTTTGCACTCTGATCTGTTGGTTTGTGTGCATGTAATTTTACTTTATCTCTGCAACAACTTTACTATATATACTGGATTTGAGGTATGAAATGTTTGATCATATGTATTCACGTCCCATGTTTCAGACTGGAATGATTGCCTGGCCAGTGTGGTTCGGTGGTTCAGGATTGACCTATGAACCAGGAGGTTATGGTTCCACTCCTGTTCAGGGCACATGCCCATGCTGCATGCTGGTCCCCAGTGGGGGGCATGCAGGAGTCAGCTAACCAATGATTTTCTCATATGGATGCTCCTATATATCTCTCTCTCCCTTCCTTTCTGAAATCAATAAAATATAGATAGATAGATAAATAAAAATGCAATAACTATTCAATTTCAAAAACCATGCAATACAATAGAAATACATAGACTTCCCATAGATAAAGAGTGGGAGAACTTTTGTTTTGTCTTCTAAAGTCTAACTTCATATTTTCTATCAGTTATTCCTGTGTAAGTAGATGTGTGTCATGTCTACAAGGTTCACTCAAAAAAAACATTTGAGAATAAATATAAAATGTATGGCTGACAATAGCCAAAGTAAATCTATCAAAGAAAGAAAATTGAAATGAAACCACCTCTTCCTAAAAAAATGGATTTTTTAAGAAAAAGATATTTCTTACAATTGCCTTATTTATTTTACCATACAATGTGGTCAATGACTAGAAAATGCATGATAGAAATGATTACTTTTTGTCATGCCTCAAGGTTAAGTGTTGTCAATAGTTCTCTGCTTTATTTTTCAAGATCGTGTTTTCTGCTGGCAGTGAAAGAAAAAAAAGTTAATAGAAAACAGCTTCACTTACTTCTTTCCCTTAAGTTTACAGTAAATAATTTAGCATGATTCCCTTTGGCATACACTGTCGGCAATGTAATAATCCAGAGGAAAACTGTTGATTCATGGGTCTGCGGATACATTATTCTGTGTTTAATTTCAATAAAAGTAATAGTGTATGCCAGATGCTGTGAGGCACAAAACCTTTCCAAAAACCAATGAAGGAGAGAATGTTTGTAATGATTTCCCTTGACAGGCCATGCTGGAACATCTGAAAAGTTTACAAGAAAAATAGGAATCCAGGATAGACTCTGTCCTGGAAAAATTTCAAGAATTCATGTTGAATGGATTGCAATGTACTATAAATAAATCATGACTAAATATTGAGCAAGAGCTATTCCTATGAAGTAAACAATACATATCAGTAAGCACTGCAGAGAGCATACATTACTATATCTCTATAAATGGAACTTTTAAAACAAGGGCTACGTACGGAGTGCATATTTTTAAAAATGAGTATATTACATAATGATTATTTTAACCTTTTAAAATATATTCCTAATTATTTTTTTCTTTCAAAAAAGAAATTTATGCAAACACAAAAGAAAGGCATTTGCATTGGGTCAATACATTTGATTTTTCAGGAATCCAAAAATACAAT
Organism: Antrozous pallidus; assembly: GCA_027563665.1. Lineage (NCBI taxonomy): Eukaryota > Metazoa > Chordata > Mammalia > Chiroptera > Vespertilionidae > Antrozous > Antrozous pallidus. The sequence continues at coordinate 95,269,825 of CM050511.1, read as the reverse complement.
ATTAGCCTGCTGAGTGGTTGAGCATCAACCTATAAACCAGGTCACAGCCCGAGTCTCAGCTAGGGCACATGCCTAGATTTTGGGTTCATTCCCAGGGCATGAAAGAAGCAGCCAATCAATGATTCTCTTTCACCATGGGTATTTCTATCTTTATCTACCTCTTTCTTCCTCTCTGAAATGAATAAAAATATAATAAAAAAAGAAATGAAAGAATATTTGTTCATTTAAAATATGGCTAAACCCTCAATTTTCTGTTTGATTATCTCTGGGTGGGTTGAGACTCTGAGAAAAAAGAAAGAACAAATATACTATATCTTAATATCATACTTCAATAAATAAGCAATAAACAAAGTACATCATAGTTATTTAAATATGTTTAATATTCATTTTGGAATTATTGAAAAATAAAGATATTAAAAAATTTATGACAAAAATTATTAATACAGCTATTAAGAAAACTAGAAACCACACACTAGTAAAATATTTTGATTAGGTGCCTTTTTCTCATAAATGGAGTCTCCAACCAGTTACTTTAATATTAACAATAATCAACATCCAACTGAATTTCATAATTTTAGATACTCATCAAATTATTTCTAATATTAACTAAAACTAGAAGTTGATTGAAAACTATCTTTAAAACATACTTTTTGATCACTGTCATTTTAAAAGCACAGTTAAAACAGAAAAGAAACTACAGGTGGGTGAAATTTGATAAAGTAACTGAAAACAGCATTGAAGGGCACTTTTCACATTCATACAGAGATTTAACATTTTGGTTGTTTTATATTTAAATAGCGTATTAACAAATATACAGGATGACTAGATATAAATGGATACAACTCACTGGATATCTTTAGTACTTGTTGAAACTTCTTGTAGTTGTAAATCTGTACTTGCTGTCACTTTCAATCAAAAAGTAATTATTTAAAGATATGAAAAATTCTTCATATTAGTGATAGGAATGCTTTGTCCAAGTTCCTATCCAAAGCTTCAAGGTTTAAATCCTGTGCACTAGTACACCCACTGCTTCCTGCTTATCTAGTTTATTCTTTCTTTGTGAAAACTGTGTATAACAGGACTGGAATTTAAGGAGATTTCTGTGGTGGAGATAAACTGATAATTTTCTTTTTTTATTTTCTTCATGGCATGGTACCAGCAAAGACATTTCTTTTAACCTATTTACTCAAAGAAATACAGTTTTCTGGGGAAGATGATGCCAAGTTACGATATAAAGGATAAATTAGACTGGTGAAAAGGATGTGTGTTAGAAAGTGAGGATGACAGGGGAAGGGCATTCCTGAAGTAAGGTATATTGAGGTCAGTAAGATATATAAAAATCAAATATTATTAAGTATAAAATATAAAGTATAATAAAGGCTAAAGTATAACCAAACAGCATTTTGCATAACTTATGTTAGAAACAGGAACATGCTTAAACACAGGGTTAAGTTGCAGTTTACGGAACTATCTGGGCAGGATAGCTGTTGAAAGTGGAAGAATAATACTGGAGACAGAAAACCCAGCTTGGAGCACTAATAATAATCCAGGTGAGAGTTTGAAATTAAGCGGTTAGAATTGAATTGGAAAGAGGTAGAAGCCTCTGTAAGATTACATATATAAATACTAGATATACATCTTATGTAATAAAAGGCTAATATGCAAATAGACCAAACACCAGAAAGACTGGTTGCTATGATGCACACTGACCACCAGAGGACAGACTTTCAATGCAGGATCTGCCTGCTGGTGGTCAGCCAGAAGCCATGCTCATGCTGGAGAGCTCAGTGGTGGTGGCGGTAGCCTCTCCTGCCTCCATGACAGTTGAACATCACCCTAGGACTCCCAGACTGTAAGAGGGCACAGGCCAGGCAGAGGGACCCCTCCGAGTGGACTATTTTGTGCAGCAGGCCTCTAGTATATATCTTATATAATAAAAGAATAATATGCAAACTGACCATACCTCCACTACACCCGCAAACCACACCCACCAGACAATCAGGAGTAAGTATGCAAATTAACATAACCAAGATGGCTGCAACCACAGAGAGAAAAGGAGGCTTGGGTTTCCCTGGCAATGAAGGCCCATGCCCCCCAGCAACCCAAGCAGAGGCCCTAATATCTGGGATTTATTTATCTTTTATAATTGAAACTTTGTAACCTTGAGGGGAGGCCAGGGCAGGCCAGCTTCCTACACACCCTGGCTGGCCCAGGACTCTCTACTCCAGGCTACAAAGTTCCTATTATAGAATATAAATCAATACCAGATACCAGGGCCTCCACTTGGGTCGCTGGTGGGTGTGACTGGCCTGCAAACCACCATAGGCTCCTCGCCCAGGCTGTCCCACTCCCAAGAGAACCTCTACCCTAATCCAGGACAACCTTCAGGGAAAACCACCCGTGCACCAGGCCTCTATTCTATCTAATGAAAGAGTAATATGCAAATTGACTGCCAAACCAACACACAAGATGGCTGCCCCCAGGTAGTCTAAGATGACTGCTTCCAGAGGAAGCCACCAGGGAGGGCAGTTGGAAGGGATCAGGCCATCAGGGAAGGGCAGTTGTGGGTGATCAGGCCAGCAGGGGAGAGCAGTTAGGGCTGACCAGGCTGGCAGAGGAGGGAAGTTGGGGGCAACCAGGCCTACAGAGAAGGGCAGTTGGTGGGGGGGGGGGGACCCAAGCCTACAGGAGAGAGAAGGTGGGAGGTACCAGGCCTGCAGGGGAGGGCAGTTAGGGGCAATCAGGCTGGCAGGGGAGCAGTTAAGTATCAATCAGGCTGGCAGGGAAGTGGTTAGGGGGTGATCAGCCTGACACGCAGAAGTGGTTCGGGGCAATCAGGAAAGCAGGCAAGCAAGCAGTTGGGAGCCAGCAGTCCTGGATTATGAGAGGGTTGTCCCAGACTGGAGAGGGTGCAGGCTGTGCTGAGGGATATGCTTTCCCATGCACTAATTTCATGCTTGAGGCCTCTAGTATATATATATATATATATATATATTTTTTTTTTCAGTAGTACTTGTGGATTATTTTTACCTCTGTTAAATATATCCCGGAATAATAATGGCATCTATTTCTTAGTTGATGCAATCAGGTAAATAGTGACAAGCAAATATAGGTGAAAGAGTATAAATAAAATTATTTAATTGTAGGGGAAATTGCAATTGTTTGCTAATGTTTAGAAATATATTCAGCAAAAGGAGGACATGTTTTTTTTATTTATGGAGTCAGATTACACTTTTATAGGCACATTAAGGCATACTGTTTTGAATGATCATATTCTATTCTGAATAAAATGAAACATAATACTAAACCTCAGAAGAACCAATACATTTTTCCACACACTTACTTTTTTAAGAGTATTGTGTTTGTGCTTATAACACTGTATTTTTTCTTTTTAATTAAATGCAATATATGATATTTATTAATTTCTTTATGTTTGCTTAAAACAATTTAACATATACCACAGAGGTATTATTAAATGATAGTAGAGATAAGTAATAGAAAAAAAGAAAATTTAAATAAATGAGGCAAAGAAATTTGGAGAAAATTGAAATTATGCCTAGGTATTTCTATGTTTCCCAAGTTCTAACCTTTTCAATCCCGATCAAGAATTTTTTCCACCTAATATATTGTTATTTTCCCAAATTGGGCATTTTACTTGTTTGTACGACTTGGCACTGCCTTTGACTAACAATACTGCTGGGAAGAAGAGATTTGAAGTCATTGTTATAGCTTACCTCAAAGAACCTTGAATTATGAGGACTTTCTTATCAAATTTGTTAAGTATTCTGAAATAATCTCACCAGGGAATGCAGTCTTTTTGTTCTCAAAATATTTGATTCTGTCCCTATAAAGGAACATCCTCAGTAAGCACCTGATCACACCGCCATTGTTAGGCTATGTGATTGCCAAGGAATTTGAAAGTTATTTTTTATAAGATACTTTGGTCCTCTCATACCGTATCCACACCCCAAATAAAGAAACCCTCCTTTTAGGTCTCCCATACATCAAGGCGATTAAGTAGTTATAAAAAAGAAGGTGTTCAAGAGATATGTAGATGCACCTTTAGAACTTTTGACCTCATTCTCCAGATCACAATGTCACAATGACATTAAGCAATTTGTCTCAGATCAGACATTGTCATATCAAATAATAAAACTCATACTCAGCCTTTTTGTTCCCAGAGCTCAAAGTCTTATCATTAGACTGGCTGCCTTGAGTTTATTATGTGTAATATTATTTTTATGAGTAGCATAAAAATTAATGGGGTTAAAATATATTATTTGAAAACACTAACCATCATGTCATCCTTTTAAAGATTAACATTGATCACTATCCTATCTAATAAAAGAGTAACATGCAAATGTGACTGTACCTTGGCTCCTGATTGACAATTCTACCAGCCAAACAGGAGTGGGGGCGGGGCCGAGGCACATGGGAGGCCAGCAGGGGGTGCAGTGCTTGGGACAGGAGGGGTCGACCTGGGAGCCGCTTGGGATGGGAGCTGAGCAGGGAGAGAAGGGCCTGCTGGTGCGCTGGGAGGGGTGGAAGCCTGGCAGAGCAGGAGGGGCTGGATGGGAGGGGCTAGCCTGAGTGGGACAGGAGCTGCGCTGACAGGAGGCAGGAGAGGAGCGGGTGTGGCTGTCGAGTGCGGGGTGCCCCCAGAGCTGGGTAATCACCACTGGGGCTAAGGCCAGCGTTGGGTGGGCTGGCTGGAGCAGAGCCAACCAACAGCCCCATTCTAGGGTGATGGCTGGGTGCCCAAGGCCTAAAGCTTCTGCCAAGGGTCAGGGGACAGTAGGACATCCCCTGAAGGCTCCCAGTACTTGTGAGGGGGCAGGTTGGGCTGAGGGAACCCCCACTGTGTACAAATTTTGTTATTTAATAATCTAGCAATCCCTGAGGACACCACTTGCCTTATGACTGTTCCTACACATATATTTTTCCATTTTCACTTCCTTCATACTTCTGGACTAATATTTTGGATCTGCTTCTTCTTTCTACTGCCTTGCTTCTAGGTCATTCTTCCTCCATTCTCTATAAAAATACAGGTTAAGTTTTATCAACAGTATATATACCACTCATAAGCTTAATTTTTTAGGCATCTATGTATTTTTGGGACAATGTTTATAAATTTAGCATCAAGAAAAATAATGTTTTGTCTGTCTGACTTCAGCCACCTGTGGTCATTCTTTGGTAATTGGTCACTACTATTACAACAACCTTCAAAAGTGAAATTTTAAACACCCCATTCTCTACCCCTGACATGCCACCTCACTCTCTTTTTACATAAACTCCTTTAATACAACCCTTTGAGACATATAGGATGTTTAATGTATCATATTATCTCTTTCTTCCATGCCTATATTCTCACTTCCTATTTATAAAACTTTATGAATATTAACTGGAAAAATCCAAATATTTATATGTCCTACTCTTGTGTGCATGGACCTACACAATACTGACAGTGGTTGGAGAAAAATCACAACCAAACTGGTCAATTTTATTTTAAAATATATGCTAATTGATTTCAGAGGGAGAGAGAGAGAGAGAGAGAGAGACATCAATGATGAGAGATAATAATTAACTGCGTTCTGCATGCCTCCTAATAAGGGGTCAAGCCTGCAATCCCTGGTCATGTGCCCTGACTGAGAACCAAACCATGAACTCCAGATTCATTGGTCAAGGCTCAACCAGTGAGCCACACCAGCTGGGAGGGTCAGTCTTATTTTCAAATCATGATATCCAACTTACATAATTCCTCATTGTATACCTAGTCCTAGTCCTACCTTTTCACCCTCTAACTTCTCTTGGAGTTTTAAAACTATCTTTTAATATGATGACACTCAGCTGATGGTATTGTTTTCTATCATTTTAAAATTTATAACAGTAACTAGAGGCCCGGTGCACGAAATTCATGCAGGGTGGGGTGTGTTCCTCAGCCTAGCCTGCACCCTCTCCAAACTGAGACTCCTCGAGGGATGTCTGACTGCCCGTTTAGGAATGATCCTATAGGGATCAAGCTTAAACGGGCATTTGGACATCCCTTTCACAATCCAGGACTACTAGCTCTCAACTGCTCGCCTGCCTGCCTTCCTGACCACCCCTTAAGCACTTCCCTGCCAGTCTGATTGATATCTAACTGCTGCCCTGTCAGCCTGATTGCCCCTAACTGCCCTCCCTTGAAGGCCTGGTCACCCCTAACTACCCTTCCCTACAGGCATGGTCAACCCCAACTTCCCTCCCTTGCAGGCCTGGTGCCCCCCAACTGCTCTCTCCTCCTGGCTTTATCACCAACATATGCCCTCCCTTAAATGTCTGTCCGCTCCCAACTGCCCTTCCCTGCTGGCCATCTTGTGGCAGCCAACTTGTATTCACATAGGGTCAGGATCTTTGACCACATGGGAGCAACCATCTTGTGTGTTGGAGTGATGGTCAATTTGCATATTACTCTTTAATTATATAGGATAGAGACCTGGTGCATGAGTTGGGAGCAGCTGGTTTGGCCTCCAGATCAGGAGGGTGGTTCCCTTGGGGCATAGAGCAGCCTGGGCGAGGGCCTGTGGTGGTTTGTTGGCCAGCCATGCCCCCCGGAGACCCAAGCAGAGGCCCTAGTATCTGGGATTTATTTATCTTTTATAATTGAAACTTTGTAACCTTGAAGGGAGGCCAGGGAAGGCCAGGGTAGGCAGAAAGCTTGGCTTCCTCCATCACCAGGGGCAACCCAAGCCTCTGGCTGGCTCCAGCTCTGTGGCTACCACCATTTTTGTTGGTATTTATTTATCTTCTACAATTGAAACTTTGTAGCCTTGAGTGGAGGCAAGGGCAAGCCAGGGAAGCAGAAAACTTGGTTTCCTCCATTGCTGAGGGCAACCCAAGACTCTCTCCAGCTCTGAGGCTGCTGCCATATTTGTTGGTTTAATTTGCATACTTGCTCCATATTGGCTTGAGGTCATGGCTTAAGGGTGTAGCAGAGGTACAGTCAATTTGCATGTTTCTCTTTTATTAGATAGGATTAGAATGTGATTTTTAAGAACAATGTGCCCTCTCTGCTTTTATCCCTGCCTGTATAGAATGCCTTCATTTATCAACTGAATAAGGTAATATTGTGTCCATTATCCACCAATCTCTCAACTTGGGCACTGGAGGCCATTTTCCCATGTCTGTTTAGGGGGATAGCATTAGCAATTCTCTGCTGATCCTATGATCAAATTTTCAAGGTTCTAAATCATTGCCATAAGCATAAAAACATTCTGAAAATTCTATTCAAAACACAAACCTCTTTTTTATTTTATATATACATCCAGCTACTTCCCAATTTGTTTCCCTTAATTGCAAAATTCTTTCAAAAGCTATATATGGCTTCTCACACCAAATCCTCGTCTTGCCTCCTTTCTGAATAATATAACTTTGCAAAAGAGCTCTTTTCAAGGATAAAAATGAACTCAACTGGCATGGGTTAGTGGTTGAGCATTGACCTATGAACTAGGAGGTCATCGTTCAATTTCAGGTCAGGGCACATGTCCAGGTTTGGGCTCTATCCCCAGGATGGGAGCATGCATGAGGCAGTCAATCAATGATTCTCTCTCATCATTGATGTTTTTTTCTCTCTCTCCATTTCCCTTTCTATCTAAAATCAATAAAAACATATTTAAAAAATAAAAATTTTCTCAAGTTGATCAATACCATGGCAAATTCAAAGATGCACTAAATTTGGTCAATTTGAAGTAGTTAACCTATTCCTCTTCTTTGATGATCTTTTCTTTTTCTTTCTTTCCTTTTTTTACTTAACTACCAGGATCTACTGATATCACTCTTACCTATTTTTCTCAGTTTTAGATACTGGTTTCTGTCCTTTAACAGTTGGAATGCTCTAGGCACTAATGCTGGAATCTCCCCATATCAGTCTACACTGAGTAATTGAGAGCACTCACTATAGATGATGATAGTTTCCAGACAAAAATCATCCATATACTGGAAATATCCAGTTATAGATCTCAAATCCAGACGTCTACCTTTGAGGCTCACACTCAAATATTCAAATACAGTCTACATGGACTTAAATATTTTGTACACATTTTAACCACATGTCCAAAATGAAAACACGCTTTCCTCTTCAGGTCTTCATTACAGTTAATAACTCTTTCCAGTTGCCATCCAATTGTCAGCATATCCAACAAGCATTCCCTTTAAAATGTATCCCATCTGCAGCCCAAATGACTATTAGTAGATGAATGGATTAAAAACTGTGGTACATTTACACAATGAAATCTTAATCTACTATAAAAAGAAATAAAAACTGACTGTTTGTGACCGCATGGATGGACCTGGAGAATCAGCCAGCCAGGGAATGACAAGTGTCACACAATCTCACTCATATGAGGAATCTAATGAACAAAAGAAACCGATGAACAACAAAGATCCAGACACATAGAAGCATGAAACAGACTGAGGAGTTTCAGAAGGAAGGGGAGGCTGAAGGGGTGGGAAGTGATTAATTGGGAAATTTATATGCATACTAGAGGCCCAGTGCATGAAATTCGTGCACGGGGAAAGGGTTGTCTCTCAGCCCAGCCTGCACCCTCTCCAATCTTGGACCCCTCAAGGGATATTCGACTGCTCTTTAGACTGTCCGGGCAGTTGGACATCCCTCTCACAATCTAGGACTGCTAGCTCCCAACTGCTCGCCTGCCTGCCTTCCTGATTGCCCCTAACAACTTCTGCCTGCCAGCCTGATAACCCCTTAATCACTCCCCTGCCAGCCTGATTGATGTCTAACTGCTCCCCTGCCACCCTTTTTGCCCCCAGCTTCTATCCTTTGCCAGCCTGGTCACCCCTAACTGTCCTCCCCTGCAGGCTTTATTGCCCCCAAATGCCCTCACTTGCAGGCCTGGTCCCTCGTAACTGCCCTTCCCTGCTGGACATCTTGTGGTCACATGGGGGCAAGATTTTTGACCACATGGGGGCAGCCCTCTTGTGTGTTAGAGTGATGGTCAATCTTCATATTACTCTTTTATTAGATAGGATAGAGGCCTGGTGCATGGGTGGGGGCCCAGCAGGTTTTCCCTAAAGGGTGTCCTGGATCAGGGTAGGGGTTCCCTTGGAGCATGGAGCAGCCTAGGTGAGGGGCCTGAGTGGCCAGCCACACCCCCCAGGGACCCAAGCAGAGGCCCTGGTATCTGGGATTTATTAATGTTCTAGAATTAAAACTTTGTAGCCTGGAGCAGAGCCAAGCTTTCTGCTTGCTCAGTGGCTGCTGCCATTTCTGTTAAGATTTATTTAAATTCTATAATTGAAACTTTATACCCTGGAGTGGAGGCCTAGGCCTGCTAGGACTGGAGAAGCTTGGCTTCCTCCATCGCCAGGGCAACCCTAGCCTCTGCTCTCTCCAGCTCTGTGGCTGCCGCCATTTCTGTTGGGATATATGTATCTTCTATAATTGAAACTTTGTAGCATTGAGTGGAGGGCTAGGCCAACAAGGGCAGGTGGAAAGCTTGGCTTCCGCCATTGCTGGGGGAACCCAAGCCTCTCTCCTGCTCTCATTGGCCGCAACCATCTTGGTTGGGGTTTATTTGCATATTTGCTTCTGATTGGCTGGTGGGCATGGCTGGTGGGCTTGGCTTATAGGTGTAGCAGAGGTGCGGTCAATGTGCATATTATTATTTTATTAGATAGGATATGCATAGCCCAAGACACAGACAATAGGATAGTCAAGAGGAGGGGCAGGGGCAGGGTGGAGGTGGGTCAGCAGGTGAGGTGACAGGAAGGGAAATGAATGGGACGTCTGTAATACTTTCAACAATAAAGATGAATAATAAAAAAAAACACTGAGAACATCTGTTTTGTTACATCAGCAGTAAACAAATCTACCTTTCATAGTGATCTTTTTGAAAACACTGTTACAAAATAGGATGGGTGACACAGCACAGCAGAAAAATGAAACTTCTCTCACTAATTAAGTATAATGCAAGGTGATCAGATATCCATTTTTTTCAACCCTTAATAATACAATGCACTTGTCAGGTACTTTACCAGACGATGTGGTTAAACAATAATATAAATATGCTAAATACCTGCAAAAAATATATGGTTTTCTATGATATTTGGACCAAAGTAGGAAGCAATTTTAACATAAAATGATCTATATTATAAAAACTGATAGTTTAGCAATACACATGGAAGTAATCAACATTTTCAGGAGGAAATGACTTTCAAGTTCCCATGTGGAGAAAAAAGTAATGGTTGTATGCTTAAGATGGGTAAGGAAATAGGAGGCATGTACTGAAAGTGAAGGTGTTCCTAAAAATTAAGTATTTGAACATGCATGTAACTTAGGAGACAAGGACTTTTGAGAGATTAATGTAAATAGTACACAGGACTATTAAGTGTTTTCAATAGTCCAAACTATTTTAGAGTTTGTGTTTTACCATGGGAGCAATGATCTGCCACTTATGGATTGAGAAATGGAATGATGTTATCAGGTTTGTACTTATAAAACACTAGAGGCCCAGTGCATGTTTTCTTGCACTGGGAGGGTGGGTTCCTCAGCCTGGCCTGCACTCTTTCACTGTCTGGGACCCCTTGGGGAATGTCTGCTTGCTGGCTTAGTGGACATTCCCCTGGGTATCCTTAGTGCTGCCACAGAGGTGGGAGAGGCTTCCGCCAAAGCCACTGCCCTCACCAGCCTTGAGCCCGGCTTCTGGCAGAGCAGCAGCGCTCCCCCCTGTGGGAGTGCAATGACCACCAGGGGCAACACCTGCATTGACTGTCTGCCCATTGATGGTCAGTTCATGTTATAGTAACCGATTGTTCCACTGTTCGGTCAATTTGCATATTAGCCTATTATTATTTAGAATTGTTCTAGCTGCCATGCACACATTAATCTTCAACCCATTTTCCCTTGGAATATTAGGCAAAAAGCATATAATATTTTGCTAAATGACTAAAAGAATATATTTATGAATCATCTCTTGGTTTTGTCCCTGACATTGTAGCTACAGCCTGGAACAAAGTAGTAAGTTACTGCATTTGATAAGATATTCTAAAAGATGTCCAACCTGCTGTTGCAAACTGGTAAGTCACTTTCATAAAAATGATAGCAGAAACCGAGAGAATCATCAGCTGATTGATCTATCTTATAGTTTGTGTTTTTTGACTTAAATGTAAGAACGCAAAGTAATGGGAATGAGTTCCAGTTATATACCTTTGCATTGAACCCATGTTTCTGGGCATATTAAATATAAATCCACATAAAATTTTAATACAAACCAAACACCATTTATGCATCCATGTTGGGCATGCTGAACAACATCTTGTTCCAGACACACTTCAAATGTCAAACACCTCTGGAATAATAATTCATGAGACAGAATAGCGTTATGATATGCTGTGAACATCGGGAGCTCAAAAATATCATTAGAGCACATAGATGACTTTCAGTAAGCTAGTATTAGATGTGATTCAGGTGAATAATTTAGTCTTTTTATACCAAATAACCAATCATGTGCCATTTATATTAGAAGTGCCTATATAGCAATGAATAAATAAAAATGTTTGGAGATACATCCCTGTTTTGTAAATAGCTGTCTTCAATTTCAGACTGCTATAAGATAATTAAAACTCTGGTAAAGACCTACATATGTGAGCAAAGCACAAAGTGATATGGGACAATTATTAATTTGTGTTATAAACTATTTTTATATTTTAAGGGAAACCCTTAATAAGTGGAAAGAATATGGAGATTCATTAACCCTATTAAAAATTGCTGTGTAATGATGCTGGCTTGTGAAGCATCTCCCATAAGCCAAATTGAATTTATTACTTTTAAAAGGAGCCAGCAATGATACTCTTTGATTTATAAATTAGCATTGATGGATTTGGGAAACATAATAAATAAGATGGACTGGAAAAGAAAGGAAAATATGTTAAATTTTATACTTAATTATACACATTATATCATCTACCTTTAAAATGGTACCATTCTGTCTTGTATTCAATATCACAGAAGTGTTTATCTTATGTGACAATTCAGGTCACTAGAATGACCTACTTATAATATTCAATATACACTCACAGAGGTACATGCACTTTCTTATCACCTGATTTGTTCTAAGAAGGACTAACTGTACCTCTCTGAGATCTGCCCATCATTTTTGTTTTTCTAAAGCTTTATATATATTTAATTGTTTAAAGTTTTACAAATAGTAGTACATATTTTTCCTTTTCCCCTCCTCATTGACCTCCCCCCGCCTCCCCTACCACCTAGCACATACCCTCACCTGCACACACCCCCCGTGTCTTGTATCCATTGGTTATGCTTATATGCATGCATACAAGTCCTTTGATTGATCTCTTACAGCCCCAGCCCCCCACTATCTCCTGCCTTCCCACTGTAGTTTAATAGTCTGTTCAATGCTTCTTTGCATTTATTTTCCCCCCATTTCTTTTCTTTAAAAAATATTGTATCTGCATACTAGAGATAAACATAAAAGAACAAAAAATGTTTGAGTCTCAGTTTAAATGTCCAACAGTTCTGAGTCCCAGTTTCAATGTCAAATAGTTCCTTATGTGTACATGTCAGCAATGATATCTGGATAGTGGACAAATGGTGGCAATGCAGGTCCCACACTCTCTGGTTTGGTATGGGACAACCTGCAACGACGCACAGCTGCTGACTGCTAGCATGGCAAGGTGTCGTAAGAGTCTTCCATCTCTGGACTGTCTGCATGGTTGGAACAGATCTGACAGTTTCTCTCTGTTGCAGGAATACATATGGTCCTGGAGTAGTTTTCTGAAAATATAAACATATTCTCAACCAGAAGTTAATAAAGGAATCTTTTCTGTAAATTAGACTTGGGATTCTTTTTATTTTTGCCCAAATGATTTTCCTTTGGCTTATTTTGACATCATGTGTGTTTTTCATGGGTGTCCTGTGGTTAGCATTACAAATGGAAATTAATTTTCTGAAGTAAGAATTTTCTAGATATAATTTACTTGCAGAATAGTTTTCCTTACATGATATTACCCCACTATTCTTCCCATTTTTTTATTAATGGAGGCTTTTGGAAATTTTATATTACAGTCTTGGTAACTTTAAATTTTAATTTTTGCAGAGAAATATGACTGCTTTAGGTTCTTTGCATGGTAGGCAATTTTACAATGAGATGAAATAGTAATAGAAATTTTAGTTAATATTTTAGGACCAGCTTTTTGTCCAGTACACTTAAATTTTCTTGGGTATTCTCTTATTTCAATTGGCCAATTTAAATTAATCGGAAAACTTGATTACTATTTTACTGTCAAATTTAATACTCAAACAATAATGTTAGTTTACCCTGTAAATATTAGTGGAAAGGATTATTTGCATTCTTGAGTAGGCCCTGAGCATTCCTGGTGCTAGACTGAGTTTAGATATATGGTAGCTGTTGCTAGCCAAATCTCTGTCTCCAACCTGGGTCCTGATCTAGGCTAGGCGTGGGAGGTGAAGCAGCCATGGGGGTAGGAGACCCGCCTCATAAGGGGTGAGAGTTCAAGTCTCTGCAAGGTTGGGGAGGTGAGGGTCTGTGCCTCTCCTCTGTTGATCTTCAAGTTCTCTCCTGATGGTTCCTCTGAAACTGTGCCTGTCTTAGGTTGTTCCTTCCCTGAGAAATTTTACCTGTCTCTGGCTAACCAGCCATAGTTGGGAGCCAAGCAGGGTGATGTGAGGTTCAATTCTTTCTCCTTGGTAGTCTATGCCCCTGTGGCCTCCATGCCTTACACCTGGCTTTCTAAAGCTTTTATTTCAATTTTGACATTGCCATTACTGAATGCTAGTATCTAATTCATTCCTTGATATTCCAGAAAACTACATGTCACTTTACTGGCCTCAATAACACTAAGGAAATGTGAGCATTTTGAGGACACAGAGTGTAGGTTATTGCTCACTATGGTGTTACCAGAACCAAGGTAAAAAATGCATATTTATTGCTATCTTAATTGTATCAGTGAGATAAGCTGTATTATGATAGTAATTACTACCATTAAAATACTCACCAGCTATCTTATAAGAGAGGAAAAAGGATATAGCAAAGTATGGATTCACTCTTAAATATCCTCCCCAGAAGATCACCCACATCTGATTGGTCAGAGGAAAATCACATGATAATTTCTGAATTCAACATAGTATAGATATATTACTTCCTTACCAAGAGGGGCCTTACATGCAGCAAATCAAAGTCGTTGATCAACAGTGACACAGTCTACCACAATGATTATTAATATTATTTTTTAAAGCCTCAATTGAAAAAAATTATATATGGGGTGTGGCTCACAATACTGTTTTGTTCTTGGTTTGCTTGATGTATCTTTCCCTATGTCTTCTTTCATTTCTGTTAGTAGATTTTGTTTAGTTTTGTGTTTTAGTGGTAATATTTTCTACATATTTTATTGCATTTTTCTTAGATGTTTTCTTTTTTTGCTTTTGTAATTTAATTTTTGAAACTTTTTATTTGTTATTTGCTTTCACATTTATTTTTACATATTGACATAGTATTGTTAATTGCCTTAGTTAGTTCTGATTTTTTATATGTAGATAGGTTATAACATTTCAATATTTAAAATTATAATGAAAGTAATATATTTTTCAAATTCTTAGATTCTTTCTTTTCTTGTTTTACAGTAAAAGATAGAACTTTGATTGTGTGTCAAACAAAAGTGGTGATAGCACCTACTCTTAGCACACTCACAAAATGAAATGGGTAGTCTTTATCATGACATATGATGTTATTAGTCATCATCTAAAAATATATTTTCTGCTTCTCTTTGACAAGAGTTTTATTTATTTTTAAAACAAAAGTGGATTTTCTCCCCTCAATGACAGGTTCTCTTTAATTCTGTTAATATTTTAAGCAACAGCATTCCTGGAGAATTACTGTAAGCATGCTACACTGTTGCCTTTGTATACTGCTGGATCAATTTAGTACAAGTTAGTAAAGGTATTTTGAGATTACATTCATTGGTGAGACTTAGCTGTAATGTCCATTTGTCATATATTCCTAGAAATATTTTTATACCTGAATATGTTAGTGTCATAAAATAAATTGAAGGACATTGTTCTTTCTCTATTCACTGAAAAAATTTGGTCAATTTTTGTATTTTAAAAAATAATATGTATTTTAATTAAATATATGTTAGAATGTGGTCATATTGACACCAAAGTCTGGAATTATTTTTGTGTTAAAAACTTGCAATTATGGCTCAAATTTCTTTTATAGTATGTTGTGCGAATAGACAAAAAGATATAGCCGTGTCCTAGATCTCTTGAATGCAATCTGAGAAAAAAGTTCTTTACCGATATAATTAAGTTAAGGATCTTGAGATCCATCCTGGATTTTTGTGAGAGGGCTAAATCAAATGACAACTCTTCTTATAAGATAAACACAGAGGGAGGACAGATGGAGATGGGAAGGCCACATGTAAATGGAGCAGAGATTGGAGTCATGTAACTATCATCCAAGGAACACCTGCAGCAACTGGAAGGTGGAAGAGGTAAGAAAGGATTCTCCCCAAGAGTCTTATGAGGCAATGTTGCCCTACGAACACCTTAATGGATTCTGGAATTTAAAACAGTGAGAAAATAAATTACTGGTTAAACCACTATGTTTGTGGCAATTTGTTATGGCAACCATAATAGATCAATATGAATAAATACAGAACTCTTCATATTTTCTGTTTCATCTTATATCGGTTTTAGTGAATTTTCTTTTCTATGTGATATCAAATAGAGTGTAATATTTAGCACATTTATATACTCTAGCTCATTTGCTCTTCAGTTCAAATTGTTTAAATGAATACAATAAGTAATACCATAATTCCTGCTAGAGAGTACAGGGGATTGAAATCCAGTAAGGCTAAGTAATAGGACCATGGGGATCAGTCAGGTAACAAAGTTTATGATGGTTATGGTCCCCATGATTATAAAAATATAATACCTTTCCTATCATATTGTATAACTGAAAAAATATATATATACACATATATTATTTTTGTTGTTGTTGTTGTTGTTATTGTTGTTGGATTATATATATTTGAATTATATATGAGTGTTGATTCCAACAAATGCCAGCAGTATGGGAGAGCAGCAGGTCATCCACAAAAATGTGTTCTGCACCCCACCATAAACCAGCTGCTAATATTGGGTAGAAGGACAAAGATTACATGGTGAAATAGGCAAAAGTATATGACAAATGAATGGGTAGTTTTCAGGTAATGTGGGCTGGAGATTTGTAAAGGCCTGTGGGTATGCAAAGGCTGGCGATATGCAAAGCGGCTGATTGTCTTAAATGGGCTGGTGAATTTGGTTTCTGCAACAAGGTTCTTAATGTTTCCATGATAATAGGCAGCTTCAGGGTAAGGAGAATAGACCACATTTGCAGGTGAGCTCCCAGGGCCCACGTGCAACTCCCAGCCAGTTTAGAAAGTGCCTGGGAAACAGAGCATGGGTAGGGGACACACTTGAGCTGTTCTCCAGATCTTTAGCCCCAGTGCAGCCATCCTCCTGGCTATTGTGAGGGTTTGTAACTGAAATATTTTAATAGCTTGTAATTTTCAGGAGACAATTTTGAATGAATGAATTTTTATTGCATAAAAATATTGTATAAGCAAAATTGCTTTTTACGCAGTTTTCCTCAACAACTAATTATATACATTTTACCCACCACTTTTCTCTGTAGCAGAAGTATCTGTTGCAGAAAATCAAGAGCTCTCATGTAAAAGATTTATTTTTCTTAATAAAATGTGTGCAGCTGCATAAAATCTTACCCTGTAGAGATTTCTGAATTAATGGCATAATAGCAGATATTAAAAGCTATATTTATGAACTCTGAAGTCTCTCATAAAGTTGTTTGTTCAGAGTTCAATATTCTTTTGTCAAAGAAGCTAATTTGGTGGAATACAGAAAAATGCCAGCAGCATCTTACATTGTGTTTTATCTTGTTCTTACAATTTCTGATATTATACCGTATCATAGTATTCTGTCACAAAATATATGTGTGTATGTATGTGAGTTTGTTGCAATTCAACATTAGTACTCTCTAATCCTATCTAATAAAGGGTGAATATGCTAATTGCCCTGCCTTCAACCATGGCAGTGCTTATAGGCACAAATGGCAGCACCCAGTACTCTCAGCCCCCAGCCACCCAGGGCTACACAAGGCTCAGGTAACCAGGGCCTGCCAAGGCTTGCGCTGCAGGCAATGGCAGCAGCAGAGGTATAATGTGGCATTACCTTATCCTAATTTCCGAATTGCTTCCCTCCCCTGAGAACCCCGGCCAGGTTGATAGAACCCCCTCCAGTGCATGAATTTTCATGCACTGGGCCTCTAGTATTTTTATAAGGATATAACTGAAGAGTATTTAATAAAAGGTATTGCTGTGATAGCTATCTATATGCTATGAATCCAATCAGCAGCTACATATGAATATGAAGAATCCCATATACACCATTAAGTGAACCATGAAGGGTTGTATGTGAATCAATTATCTAATAATTGTTAGAAAGTGGATGGGTTTTAAATTCTTGCATGAACAAGGGCTGGACGTTGGTAGAAAGTACCATAAAGAATATGTGACAGCCTAGATAGTTTTGCTCAGTGGTTAGAGCATTGGCCTGTGGACTGAAGGGTTCTGGGTTCTATTCTGGTCAAGGGCACGTGCCTGATTAGCTGGCTCAGTCTCCTGAAGGGGGCATGCAGGAGGCAGCCAATCAATTATTCTCTCTCATCATTGAATTTTCTGTCTCTTTCTCCCTCTCCCTTCCTCTCTGAAATCAATAAAACCTTTTTTAAATATGTGGCATATTTTATCAATAAACAATGTTTCATAAAGAGAGTAATTCAAAGTTTTTTTTTGAAAAAAATACACCTTGATATCAGATTTTTTAAATGAAGTAGTTCTAATTTTTAGCCCAGAATAATGTGATAGTAGTTTGAGTTTGGTGTGCTGATAAATATATGTAATAATATACCAAAAACATAAGCAATATGCAGAAGAAAGTGTAACAGAAAAAAAAGATATAAAAGCATCAAAATCAGTAATGAACCTATGTCTAATACTATATGTGTGCTGGATCTTCATAGAGTGCATAATAAATCACATATTTTAGTTAAAAGGCTTGAAAATAAAAAGAGAAATTATGTTCACCAGTTTCAATACAAAGGTTCATAAAAGTATCATAGAATTGATACTTGAAACCTATATAATTTTATTAACCAACATAACCCCAATACATTTAATTAAAAACAATTTAAAAATAATTTGTAAACTAATAATATTGATAAATTGCATATAATAGGTAACATAGGAACAAATCTTATTTATATTTGGAATTCTTAGAGAGTAAAAATGCTTTCAGTACTCGTGGGAAACACGTGATGCATTCTCCTATGACAGTAGACTTTCCATGCAGAGCACAAGTAAAAGTAGATTCTAATTCATTCTCTTTACAGCAATCAGTTCCTTATGAATTGAAACAAAATGGGTTAGAACCTTTTAAACAATAATGAAAATAAAGAAACATATCTACTGCCATTTGTTAAACAACATTCAAAAACAGATAAAATTATGCATATGCACATAAACATATGTATAATGCTTTAAAAAAGAAAAAAATCCTTATAAAATTATGAAAACAAAATCATCTTGGCTTGTGTGCCTCAGTGGACAGAGCATTAGCCCGTGGACTGAGGAGTCCAGGGTTCAATTCTGGTCAAGGGCATGTACCTCTGTTGCAGGCTAGATCCTTGGTTGGGGCACATGTGGGAGACAACCAATTGATGTATCTCTCACACATTGATGTTTCTTTCTCTCTATCTCTCCCTCTTTCTCCACTCTCTCTAAAAATCAATTGAAAAATATCACTGGGTCCTAGCTGGTTTGGCTTAGTGGACAGAGAGTCTGTCTACAGACTGAAGGGTCCCTAGTTCGACTCCAGTCAAGGGCACATGCATGGGTTGCAGGCTCAGTGTCCAGTACAGGAGGCAGCTGATCAATGATTCTCTCTCATCATCGATGTTTCTGTCTCTTTCTTCCTCTTCCTTCCTCTCTGAAATCAATAAAAAATATAGTTTAAAAACAAATAAACTTCTTATTAATTTAAAAAAGAAAATAGGAAAATATCATTGGATGAGGATTAACACACAAAAACGAGTCACATCAGATAGGGAGAAATATTTGTGATGCACACAATTGACAAAAATATCTAGATATTTAAGGCCTAAATAAATAAGCAAAAAAAAACAAACATAAACCATACGTATAATCAACATCTAAAAAAATTTACAAAGCAATTCCTGAAAGATAAATATACATATGGAAACATAAAAAATGCTTATTCTCAGTTCTAATAAAGGAATTGAAGACAGATATTTCCTACAAAATCACAAAAACAAAAACAAAATTTGAAGGAATGAAGTTAACATAAAAATGTATCAAAGGATGTGGCTGTTTCTTGAATTTATGTTTTATTCTAAATCACAGTGAGCAATGAAACCCAGTAGATTGGAAAATAAATAAAGAGTCCAATAACATTATTAATAGTGTGAAGAAATATAGATTGTTCTAACACATTGGACACTATTTGATAATATATGATAAAACTGAAATTACTGTTGTACAGGTCAAAGTGCTTTTTTAGGTATTACCTATAAAATAATACTTCAACCGTTTCTGAAGAGAACATCTTTAAAAATATTAGAGGGAGCATTTTCTGTAAGATCCAACCAGAAAATAAAATCATCAGAAATATTTATGTTAATTATATGCTTCCTCTATGACCCAGCATTTTAACACTTAATTATGTTTTTTGAGAAATTAATACATATTCGCTTTAGGTAATATGTAGAACATGCTCACAGCATCTCTGATCATAATATAAGAATTTTAGAAATCATTCCAATGCCTACTTAAAAGAGTATGCACTTTTGTATTTTGATATATTCTTTTAATGGAATATTATACATAAGCAAAAGTGAATAAACTACAGCCATATACATCAACAGAGATGATTTTTTAATTATAATGACAAGATGGGAAAAGTAGGCTCTTAAAATTATTAGTGTGATACCAGTTCTATAAAGCTCAGATATAAGTATATATCAACAACGCGTTCATTTAAGTGTAATAAAAATGTTTTATGAAAGTCAAAATAATGATACAAATAGAATTCAGGCTAGCGG
This sequence comes from Antrozous pallidus, assembly GCA_027563665.1. Classification (NCBI taxonomy): domain Eukaryota; kingdom Metazoa; phylum Chordata; class Mammalia; order Chiroptera; family Vespertilionidae; genus Antrozous; species Antrozous pallidus. The sequence continues at coordinate 95,249,618 of CM050511.1, read as the reverse complement.
TGACCTCTGGTGGGGGAAAGACAAGCAGGAGAGGATGAAGAGCATCTAAGCGGATACAAGTTGGCAATATGGTTCTAGTTATTGGATTGGATGATGGTTTCTCATGTGTTTGTGATAATATTGGGCTTTATGACTCACATATTGCATGTATTATTTTTTATTTACCAACTATTACATGTGATAGGTTATAGACATATAAATCTCTGAAGAAATAGAATGGGAAAGGTTAACATAAAAATGTTTCCAAGGATGTTGCTGTTTCTTGAATTTATATTTTATTCTAAATAATTTTAAAATAATAACAAAATAATACACTTAAAGTTTATTCAAATATGATATATTTGGAATAAAAGTAGCATTGAGATTGGTAACTAATATTAAGTTTGAATGGCTATTGATGTAGAATATATTAGAGTGATCCTGTATAATTTCAGAGGCACTGATGATATTGAATGAGATGAGATTGCAGAGGGTTGGTTGGAGGTATTTTTGCCTCGCAAATAGGAGATTAGACTTTTAAGCAATTAGAACTGCCCAAGAGAGTAAAAGCCTTCTTAATAAACACAGATGTGATGATGTGTCACAAAATATTTTATTTTTTAAATATATTTTATTGATTTACAAGAGGGAAGGGGAGATAGAAACATCGAAAATGAGAGAGAATCATTGATCAGCTGCCTCCTGCATGCCCCGTCCTGGAGATCAAACCCACAACCCAGGGCATGTGGCCCGGCCAGGAATCGACACGTGACCTCCTGGTTCACAGGTCGACACTCAACCACTGGGCCATGCTGGACAAGCAATGTGCCCAAAATATTTAAAGATAACTTTAGATAGTCTCAGGCCTGTTCATTTTTTTGTAGACAGGTTGCTGGAATATATTTGTTTCTTATAGTTTAAGAAAAAACTTGTACTCTGAAATTAATTGTCTCAGTTTAAATGTAAGCTTTAATCTTTGCTCATTTAACATTTTTATACTAATTTCTTCATCTTCAAAATAATACTGTTTTGTTAGTATATTTATTATACCTATGCTAAAGATTGGTTTTTAGCAGTTAGTAAAATCATCCATGTAATGGGCTTTTAACAGGGGTTAGCATATAGTGATTGCTAACTAAAGTTTGAATTGAGTCATTATTATTACTGTTATTTTAATTTTCAAATATATTTTAAGTTTGTGCTAGCACTGATGACATAGATCTTAACCTCGCTATAACACTTACTCTTATCTTCCAGGAGAAACACAGAAATTAATAAACAATTGAAGGATGTGATAAGTGCTAGAATAGAGAATTTCAGGATGCTTTAGGAACATACGCAATGTAGACAAAATCTTGATCTGAGAAAGCTTTATGTCTAACTTGACACTTGAAAGATGATCAAAAATTCATGGCAAAGGATAGGTGAACTCTTTCACAGAGAGGGTACAGTAAATAAAAAGGCTGTATGATGAAAGGTCACATAATAGTGAAAAAACTAAAGAAGTTTAGCATTTTAGGAATGTAGAGAGTATGGGATAAAATAGCTAGAGATGAGGCTAAAAGGAAATCAGAGGCTACAACAAGAGGGATAGCGAGAGCCTTTTAGTACTTTGAATTAATCATCAGATCATTGAAACGACATCCAAGCTGTTTACTAGACTGTTTAATATGATCAGTTTTACATTATAAAGATGATTTGGATTTTGAATTGAGACTGGATTTGTGAAAACAAGTCTTCGAGTCAGGAGACTGGTTAGAAACTGATAAAGAAAGGTAGCTGTTTGTGAGAGAGAAAAGGAAGGAAGAGTAAAAAAGACTTGTGATTGACCTTGCGGGTATAACAGAAGATGAAATGAAGGATGGTGTCTGAAATTTTGACTGGGATAATGAATAAGTTTAGGGTTATCGCTTTTTAAAATTAAGTACCTTAGTTATTATACTTATTATTTTACACTAATAAAGTCAAAATAAACCTGCCGTTATTCTGTATATGTAACACCAACCCACCTTCTGCTATTCATGCATCACTTACGATTAGAATGTGAATTGGACCTAATGACTAAACTCTGAAGAGTAGAATTTGGCAAAACCTTAGATGTCACTTTCAGAGGCACCAAGCAAAGCCAGGTCCAGAATCCTCATTTACAGAAACTTTGAGGTAATAATTGCTTGTTAGTTTAAAGTAAATTTGAGCCTGATATGTTACATAGTAGAAATAATTCATACAGACACAGATGATAAAATACTGATAAAAGAAAGTCCCTAAGTAGCAGCTAAATAATAAATGAAATAATATAAATATATTTGTTTTAAGGGTAGATACTTGAATCTTCAGAATGACAGGGCCTACAAAATGTCAAGAAGGAAGGGGGAAAGACACATATGTAGTCACACATTAGCATATTCCTCCTATTGCTATGGGCATCACTACCTTTACAGCATGAGGGTCAATTGGCATATTCCTTCTTTATTAGATAGGATTGGCAATCAATAGGTTTAAGAAAAAGCTCAATTCTTTAAAAAAATTAAATGTCATGTTCAAGTCATGACAGATTTTGCATTTTGTTGATATGCTCATTAGCCTACAATATATTGCCTCTCTTACTTCACCTGGTATAACTTTTGTAATTCAGTTTTCATTTATGGATTGACTCCATAAACAACAGAAAAGACACAGAAATATCTAGCCTCTGCAGAATACCCATGAACTATTTTTTATTGCAGATGGTTTGATGATAGTCTATAACTAAGACTTCAGTTCACTGGCTTCATAGTGACCAAGGCTGATAGATCTGTGTTTATGTGCAAACTTGTAGGGAGGTCAGCTCTTTGCCATATAATAGCTTAAATGTGGGCTGTTGTTTTTGAAGACTTGGCTCTCTTTGGGGCTCATATTCCTATTGTTGGGTTGCAATGGTAGCAAAGCTGTGGGAAGTCTCCTCAGGTATGACAAAGCTCAACAGGCAGTGAAGAAAAACAATAAGTTATTGGAATGAGAACCAACCAAGGAAAAAGAGATCCTCTGGAATGACTTGAGGATATTTAACTCCACAGTACAAGTTTCTCAGCAGATATCTTCTCAGTAACAGAAGTTCATTTGTAACCTCTTTAACCTGTTAGTTCAAGACATAAAAATGTGTCTATACTTGAACTATAGCTGGCCAGCAATCACATGGCATTTTTGGTGCATTTAAGTAAAGCAAGCTGTATTAACTTGCTATTGTTAATGTAACAAATTACCATAAACATATTGGGTTAGAAAACCAACAAATTTCTTATCTTATACTTCTGGTGGTATGATGTTCAAAATTAACTTAATTGGATGAAGGTCAATATGTTGGTATGATTGGTTCTGGCTGCAGACTCTAGATAAGAATGTTTCCTTATCCTTTTCAACTTCAAGAAGCCTCCAGAGGCCAACTTCTAGATGCACATAGAGGTCACATCCCTTGACCTATGACCCTTTCCTTGCATCACTCCAACTTCTTGTTATAGTCATTCCATTCCCTACCACTCTGATCTCCTGTCTCTCTTAATTGAGCAGCCTCATGATTATATCAAGCCTATCCAGGTAATACAGGATAATTGCTCCATTTCAAGGTTTTTAACATAATATACCAAAGGTTCCATGAATACCCTTGAGGAAGATATTTTTCAGACTACCAAGTCCACAATTATGAATTATTTTACTGCCCTTATTTAAAGTTAAAAATTTTTAGATTTGCTTAATATAATTTGTTGCTAAGAGTATGAACTTAAAAGAATTGAGATATGGTTTTGGTGAATATATTTATTGGTATAATAATTTTGAATGACAACTTTAAAAATACAGGAAAGTGGAACACATGCATGTATTATGATCCAACAGTTTAATTCCTAGTTGCATATTCTATTACAGCTCTTGAAAAATGTGTACCAAGAGAAATTCACATAACTTCTCATAATATAACAGTGAAACAACTTAAACAAACTAAAAGCCTTTTAACTATGATAGACAAATAAATTGTAGTAAACTCACAAGATGAAATACTGTCAACTCTGAGTATGAATAAATTACTAGTGCATTAGGCAACATGGACTGATCTTAGAGGTATTGTATAAACCAAAAAAAGTGGGTAAAATGATGATTTCTGAAAAGACCAAAAGCAAATAATACTAAGCATCAGTTTTTGTTTAGGCATTCATAAAAATGTGGTAGGCTATTTTAAAAATACAGGAATACAAAAATTAGGGTTATTTGTGGAATAGGCAATGCTGTTATGTGTCAGGAGTATTATAAAAGAGGAGCAAGGGGTTTTCTTCAATGATATGAGCAATTTAGGTGAGTGTTGCACAAATATACATACGTGTTGCCCACAGCCACTAGCTACTTGTAGTCATTTAAAATCATTGTCCTGATCATACTAAGCATATTTAAGTGTTGAATAGCTACATGAAGCTAGGGGTCATTCTATTGGACCAAACTGATATAAAACATTGGCATAAATGCAGAAAGTTATATTAGACAACACCGTGTGCTGTACAGCTTATGTGTCCATTAAATATATTTTTCTACATCATGTATAAATAAATCTTTTTAAATTAACTATCCTTTAGGCTTGTAATCCTTTTATTTACATCTATTTTGAAGAAATTCTTTGAGGTACAGGCATTTTTGCTAAACATTATAATTGCAGCATTATTTATGTAAAAATAAAAACCTAAATATTTAATCATAGGAAAAACGTAAGGCAATAATGGATCCTCAAAATATCATAATTTGGCCCAGCCAATGTGACTAACTGGTTGAGCATCAACTTATGAGCCAGAAGGTCATGGTCCAATTTCCATTTAGGACACATGCCCAGGTTGTGGGTTGGACCTCCAGTAGGGGGCATCATTGATATTTATATCTTCCTCTCTGAAACCAATAAAAATACATTTAAAAAAATCATAATTTGTAGTAAATAAAAAAACTATTTTAATGACTTGAGAAAACTTCTGAAATAAATCCCAAGTTTAAAATAATGATACAGAAAAAAATGATTTGTTGTATTCTTAACTATGGAAAACAGAATAAAAAGCAAGTTGGAAGAAAAAAACAGCAACACAAATTATATTAATAACATGAAAACAAACAACATTATATTGCTTTGGATGTTTCAATTGCTTTATATAAATTCAACACTGTAGTTCTCACAAGAACACAATTTCATAGTTACCATTTTCATCTCCTTTCTACAGATAATGAATATGAGGAATAGATGAATTACAAAACTTGCCTGAGGTCACAGAGTTGACAAGTGTTAGAGCTGAATAAAAATTCAGTAATTTTGGCAATTAACCTCAAAACGTGCTGCTATATTATAGTGTGTGTGTGTGTGTTTAAATTTTTGCTTTTAGGTATGTGTGCACACATTAATGTGCATACACAAACAACATGTGGCTGCATGTAGTTCATGCTATTTAGATATTAATTTAGCAGGAAAAATATATGATTACGTAATAGTTTTAGTTTTGATTTTTATTTTGGTAGTATCCAATTTTTTACTATTATAAGGAGCAGTGTTATGAAAACTCATATACACAAATTTGGAGGTCATATGTTTGCATTTTGCTCAATATAATCCTGGAGTAAAATTCCGTAGGGTATTCATATGTCTAGTTTAATAGACAGTGACAGATGCAAGTGCCACAGGAGTAATAATGGTTAAAACCCTACTCACAGTTAATGATAGTTGCAGTTGCTCCACATTTCACTAAAAATTGGTATTGCTCTGTTTTAATTTGTATTTTCCTGCACCCAATAAAATTGAGCGTCTTCTCATATATTTATTGGTCATTTGGATATTCTTGTTTATGAATTGCCTGAATAGACTTTTGGTTTTTCAATTAGGGTTTTCAGTGTCTTTGATATGCATCACTAACTATTCTACATGCATATATGCTGGATATATGTTCTTCACTGTAAATATTTCTCACTTTTACACGTTAAGCATGGCTAGAGAGCGGTCCTATTCCTGAGTAGAAGTGGCTGGGGATTGAGAAAAAATGAAAGAAAGAGACAAAACTCAGAGATAGAAGGGAAAAAGCTGGGACTGGGTGGGACCACTGTCCTCTTGGATGCTTGGATGGAGAGAGAGTGACCCAGAGCTGAAGCAGTGTGTTTATTTTATACCCCCAAATACAGGGAAGCTTTCCTATTCATTCCTGGTGCCTAGCTGGATTTACATAATAAAGCCCACCCCCTGGCTCGTGGGCTGAAATGAAGGTCAAGCTGATCACACTTCTGCCTTTTGGCAGCATGTGTTTCCAGGGTGTGGCTTTGCCGATCACCTGGATTCAGCTGACAATTTAAAGAAATGCCCATGTGCTTTCCCAGGCACTCTCTATACTTCATCATTTAAATTAGTACATATGCCTTCTACTTTATACCTTGCCTTTTTTTCTCTCTCTGTGTTATCTTCTGATAAACAAAAGTTCTTACTAAAATATACTCCAAATCATAATTTTTGAAAGAAACCTTTGTCTCCTTTATGGTCAACAATTTATCTTCATATTTTTTTCCCAAAGAGTTTTCTTTTTTCTTCTTCACATTTATATTTGAAATTAATCTGGATAAAACAACAACACCCCCCCCCCCATAATACAAGCCCTATTGACAGCAAATACTCTCAACTATCATTTATTTGAAAATGTCTTTGTTTCGCATTAATTGTAAAATGATATCTTTACTGGCCCTCAGCTCCTAGGATGGCAGTTATATTCTTTCCTGATATAATTGATTCTTTCATCAATTTAATGATGCATTCCATGTTTTCCTGGTTTTATGTTTCTGGAAAATAAACCATTTCTTACTCTTCTAATTTTTGCACCCAAAATATGTTTTTCCCTGGTTACTTCTAAGATTTCTCCTTTGCCCCTGTTCTTTAAGAGTTTGAACAGGATATACATAGATATGGCTTTATTTATATTTATTCTTTATGGGATTTGCTGAGCTTCCTGAATTTGTGCTTTGGTGTCTGTTTTATGTTTTGAAGCATCTCAGACCTGATAACTTCAAATATTTCTCTTACCTTAATCTTTTGTTTTCTGAAACTCCCATCACACATCAGTTACATCTTAATGTGCCCCATTTTTTTACAGGCTTGTTTTGTGTTACTTTCCTATCCATTTCTCTGCTACATTTTAGATATTTTCTATTATGTGAATTCCAAATTACTAAATCTATATGTTATAGGATCTAATATACATAATGAACACAAATATGCACCTATCAGTTTCTCCTTTAATTAATTGTCTCGCCCCACATGCCAGATGACAGCTAGTATCATCAGCACCTGTAGGCCTGACCCAGCTGCAAAGAGCTGCCCAGCCACAGAGAACACCTTTCCTGGGCAGCCTATAACCAATGCTCGAGGAGGGGCTATGTGCCCGGGATGAGGCTATTACGCTCCAGGCTTCCCCATTGATTTGAACACTTTGCAAGGCCTGCGTGGCAAATCGCTTTCAATAGTCCATGTGTCACAGGGTCAAATGGCATCCAAGCAAAACGGACCCACAGAGATGATTAATACCAGATGCTGTCACAGAAGCCAGCCAACAAGAGTGCTACTTGGCTTTTGCCATCAGGAGAAATCAAGGGTAAATGACCAGGAGCCGAAGGACAATTGTCCCACCTAAAAAAGTCACACCCCTTGCCCAGATTTCAGGTGTGAGCCAGTTTTCAGACCAGAAGCCCTTGCACTACAGAAGAGGTTGGAATTTCCAGCAAGCTTGCTCGGCTGCTTTTTACATGATTGTATGCAGTGATCAAAATTCATAGAATTGTACACTTACTTGAAAAGGGTGCATTTTACTGTATATAAAATACATTATAATGAAACATTATTCCCTACCCCATTAGAGCATCCTTTTAAAAATTCTCAGTGGCTACTCATTACTTTTGATTTACTCATTTGCATTCTTTGCACTCTGCTTTCCCTCTTTCAGTTAATGTTGTAACATTCTTCATCTGTGCTCACAGTTCCTGTCGCCCTGGCTCTTCAAAGGGCCTGGCCTTTACCGCAGGGTTTGTGTATTGCTGATTAACTCCTAAAGGCTTATAACACAGCAATTTAAGCATCACATACTTGAAAGTAGTCTTTCCTACACTCCAAAGTATGAATAAATTTCTTTGTTATAAGGTTTCAGTGAATCATACATGTTTCATACAGAGCATTTACTTTAGCATATACTAAAATATTCACAAGTATGATTACATTTATTGATGCTTTTTTTCCCAAGGTAACCTATAAAATTATTTAGTGCAGGGGTTCATTTGCTTCTCTACACTCTTTCATCTCCAGAACTTAGCATATTATCTAGCACATACCATGTGTTGAATAAATAATGGCTCTAATTTCAGGAAAAAATATAGATTTTCATCTGATGATTTTCTATTTTCATTTTTAAAATGTATTGGTAATTAATTATTATTTTATATATGTTCCTGTGAATATTTTAATGGTATCAAATATACTTGGTACTCCTATATCTTGCCATGTTAACCCATCAGTAAAAATGGAATTTTTTTAAAGTAAATTGATCTGCAATAACCACAAATTCCCTTCTTGCACTTAAGTCCACAAGAATCATAGGGTCAAATGAAATATTAAGTTGGCATCCAATCTAACTTGAGTCTTAAAGTGCAACCTAATAAAAAGTAACTCATTGCAACTTGAACTATTCATAAAATCCAACCACTTTAGATTAATAATAATTGTCATTTAGAAAAATGTATAATAATTGTCATTTTAAAATCTTTATGGAATTAGCTATGGCCAACCTAGGTATAGTTCAGGGAAAGAGTTAGATGGCTTAGATAAACATAAAATGCTAAACAACAATTTCTGAAAACATTCACCGTTTATGTTTCTAGATCCTTCATTTGGTTTGGCAGATTTCACTATGTTTCTCAGAGCACAAAACCTAGAGGGTTCAAACTGTTATCTGCTACATCCCATGAATTTTTTTAATGTCCATTGTTATCTTTATGCTGCAAATGTGGGTGTATTTATATTTTGACAAATAAAACGTCCACATTTTATTGTCATATAAATCTTAAGTAATTCTTATCAAGTAAAGAAGGAAATTGATAAAAGGCAAAATGAAAATATATATCACAGCGACTTAATGATTGATTATCAAATTTTAAGTGTAGTAATCTGGCTTTAACTTACTGTATTGTTCATGAGTATTTAATCACCAATAAATGAGACTAGAAATGTATGTGATACAAAATTTATGTTCAAAGTGATGAGATGAAACAAGCTTCCTTTTAGAATTTTAAATTCTTTTCATGATGGGTATCATATAAATCAAGTTTTATATGTGATATATATATATATATATATATATATATATATATGCCTCAAGAGGGAAAATAAAAACAATATATAAGTAATGATTTGTGTCATTATCCCATGGGTACCATCTTACTCTTGGATTCTCTGTGCTCATAGTTTGATAGATACATAAATTCTAGATGTAGACTAAGAAAGAATAAATCTTTAGTTTAGATGTTGAGCAGATGACTAAGGAAATAACCAGGCATGTCTTTCACATATCAAAACCTCTATTCAATGTTTATTTAGAAAGGAAATTAAATTATAGGATAATATGTTTCTCAAGTACATGTGGATCTCTGGATCAATAGTGAAGATATTAAATGTTTTTTTCTCTCATGAGTATTATTCAACACATTTCAAATGTTGCCTTGAATTGTTAGATTCAATTGTTTGTAATATAGTAATGAATGAATTCAAATTAGTTGAGATCATTTCTTTCTTATAACAAGACTAGAGGTTCAGTGCATGAAATTAGTACACAGTGAGGGGTGTGCCCCTCAGCCCAGCCTGCACCCTCTCTAATCTGGGACCACTTGAGGAATGTCTGACCATCCTTTTAGGCCTAATACCATTAGTATCGGTCCTAAACGGGAGGTCAGGCATCCCTCTCACAATCCAGGACTACTGGCTCCCAACTGCTAGCCTGACTGCCTTCCTAATTGCCCCTACCTGCTTCTGCCTGCCAGCCTGATCACCCTCTAACCAGTCCACTGCCAGCCTTATCAACTCCTAAATGCTCCCCAGCTGGCCCAATTGCCCCTAATTGCACTCCCCTGATGGCCTGGTCATCCCTAACTACCCTCCCCTGCAAGTCGGGTCCCCCCTAACTGCCCTCCTTGCTGGCATGATCACCCGCAACTGCCCTCCCCTGCAGTCCTGTTTCCCCCCAACTGTCCTCTCCTGCTGCCCTGGTCTCCCCTAACTGCACTCCTCTGCTTGCCTGGTCACCCCTAACTGCTCTCTCTGCTTGCCTGATCGCCCACTACTGCCCTCCCCTGTAGTCCTTGTCCCCCCAACTGCCCTTTCCTGTAGGCCTGGGTCCCCTCCAACTGCCCTCCTTTGCCCTTCTTGTCCCCCCAACTGCCCTCCTCTGCCAGCCTGGTCACCCCCAACTGCCCACAACTGCCCTCCCCTGCCAGCCATCTTGTGGTGGCCATCTTGTGTCCACATGAGGGCAGCCATCTTTGATGACACAAAGGCAGCCATCTTTGTCTTGGAGTGACAGTCAATTTGCATATTACTTTTTTATTAGATAGGATATCAGAGTAATTGAGTTTCCATTCCAACATTACTACCAGGTTATGTCCCACAATATTCAAATATATTTAAGAAGGCCAACTTGCAAACTCCCATCTATATCCACAACCTGAAAGAATTAAATTTTAACTTCATTATTAAAAGGAACTTTGCTGGGTCTCACTCTATATTCCAAATGTTTTGCACAGTAGTTAGCATAATATAGTTTTAATAATTACTTATTATGTTAATCAGTAAAAATGACAGCGTAGCAATTGGCATAACCAAAAGTATGAATGAATGAGAAACTTAATAACTAAAGAAAAACAAAAGCTGCATTGAAAAGTAACACAAGTTATGGAAGGACTATGAATTTTTTTAGCAAATCCGCAACTTGAAATCTCTTTGGCAAATCATGAGTTTTGAGTAAAAGGTGTCAAAGAAAAAACTATCTCATGTTAATCATCCCCAAACAAGGGAAAGATTCTGAATTATTTCTTGAATCTAGGATAAATATTCTAGCAATTTGATTTGACAATTAAAGGAAAAATAAAAACAAAAATGCTTCGACTGGTAGGTTAGCTAGCTGCTGAGAAAATTGGAAAATTTAGGTTACAGTGTCTTAGATTAAAGTATCATTCACTATTATTCTATCTACCCATCTGCCATCTTTCCATCTGTCCAGTAAGTCACACATATAACATAAATGAAGAAAAAAGCAAAATTATATGATGCTTGTCTCTGGGAGATGAAATTAGTTATTATTTATTTCATTATAGTATTGACTATTTTTCAAGGTGTATAAAATTAAAGTGTATTGCTTTAGAATCATAAGAAGTGCTCATGGTTTTCTCACAAAAAAGAAATCAATAACAACATCTAAAACATCAGATTATTTTTATAATATAGGAAAAAGTAGGCATATGCTGCAGGGATAAACAACCCCAGGAAGAATTGACAAAAGCAGAATCAAAATCTCACAAAATGTGACTAAAAAGGCACATTTCATCTTGTTATCATAAATGAATCAGCAGTGACATATTCTTTTCTAAGCTAAAAAACATAAATATTTTCCAAGGTAAGCAGCCTTCATGCAAAAGGAAATTGTGATATGAACACCAGAACTTGCCATAGCTCACAGGCAAAGTTTTATATGGGGAGATAAGTTAGAAATGTATCTTATTTAACCTATATTTCATGCGTTGAAATATTTTCAACCTGTGTTTATGCCTCACACAAATACAAGTAGCTTAGCTGAAGTGTGTCTGGGTCAGGGTCTCTCATGAGGTTTAAGCATAGCTGTTGTCTAGGGCTACAGTTTCTGAAAATTTGAGTGGGATGAAAAATCCACCCCAATCTCACTCACTTGGATAGTGTCAGGGGACTTGAGTGAGTAATCATGTGAGTCTATCCACTGGGCTTACAGCAACATAGGAACTGAGTCTCCTCAGAGATAGTGACCTAAGAAAATAGAGAGTACAAGTAACAGAAACAGATGTCAGAGTGTCTTTTATAGCCTTAATGGAGGCCTAGTGCATGTATTCATGTACTGGTGGGGGTCCCTTAGCCTGGTCTGTGGGGATTGGGCCAAAACCAGCTCTCTGACATCCCCTGAGAGGTCCCAGATTGCAAGAGGGTGCAGGCCACAATCGGGGACAGGAAGGGACCATACAAGGGCTCCAGGGCATGTTCACCCCATCTCGCCCAGTCCTGATTGGCCAGACCTCAGCAGCTAGCTAACCTACCAGTCGAAGCATTTGCCCCCTGGTGGTGAGTGTGTGTCATCGTGACTACTCAAATGGTGAAACGAATGGTAAGACACTTAGCATATTAGGCTTATATTATATAGGATCTTTGAAATTACATACTATCACTTCTATAAAAGTTTACTGCTCACACAGGTCCACCCTGATACAATGAGGGAAGGGATCACACAGTGTCTGAAATACAAGAGCCAGGATCACCAGGACTATTTGGAGACTGGCTACCTCATTGCTCAAGTATTTGCTCCTTCTGTCTGTGCTTATGTTAAAAACCAGATGTAATTTAAGGGGTGGGGTGGCAATGGAGAGATAAGGACACATATAATACCTTAACCCATAAAAAAGTAAAAAAAAATAGTTATTGAATTTTTAAAAAATAAGATGTAATTTAAAATGCTAAGCATGTCTTCTCTTATGATTTTGTAGAATGTATAAGACTCATTTCATAATGAATTTTGGACATGTGTTCATTTGTTGCCCCAAGGTCAGTCAAGCCATCTCTATCAGAAACAAATAGTATATCAAGAGTTGACTTGCTAAAGCATTGTATTTTCCGCAGCAGATGTATTGCACTTGCTTCAGAATACTAATGTTCTCAATTATGATTCTCCAATGAATCTAGTTTTACAATCTACATAATATGACAAATCACTGAAACCACCACAGCTAAAGTATCTGCCAGATTCAGTGGACCAAAGGGCTTAGCTGCTTGCACCACAGCCTAGACCTACTACAGAACAACTTTATACTCTAGGCTTCACTCACAACTTTTGTAAGGCCATTCTATAGGCCAAAAGGTTTTCCTCTGGGTTTGTAATATACTTTCTTCAGAATTCACAGAGGTCTGTCAGGAATTGAGCTTCTTTCCTTATGGTGGATGACACACAATGCAATGATCTGTCTTAATTTGGAGAGATCTTTCAGTATGCCCCTGACAACTTGCCCCCTAAATATGTTATGACTATAATAACTTCTACCATTGTATTTTTTGAGGGAAAACATATTCAAAATTGTCTTTTTTGTTCACAGGTTTCCAGATTGAATATATATATATATATATATATATATATATATATATATATATATATATTTGTGAGCTGAACTTAATAAAAAAACCAAAATCTGAGGATCAATATCTGCACCTGAACCTAAAGAGTCTAGACTTTTATAGGATTCTGTAATGAGATAGAACTTCTGTGGTCTGTGAGAGTGGATAAATTAATATGCATATAGGGGAGAGCATGCATCATTTTGGAATTTTGGAGGGTCTGAAGACAGACTGTAGTGGTCAGGGTTTAACATGGCCCTTAATGATCACTCTCTCTTGCTTCAATCCTTTTGTGTAGTCCCTGTCACATTAAATAAGGATGACCTGTGTAACTACTAGGATATTGTACAAATGATGATGTATGTATTTAGAGGCTTGGCCATTGATTACAGTGTTTTCTTTTCCCTTGCCCTTTTGAATGTGACCTCCTGTGCACGGCCAGAGAGGAACTGAAGCTTCATGCCAATAGCCACAGGAGTGACCCATCTTGGCTGAAGATCCTTCAGGCCAGTCAGGCCTTCATAGGACAGTAACTCTGGCCAACATCTTAGCTACAACCTTTTGAGAGATGCTGAGACAGAACTATGCAGCTATTATTCTTCTGAATTCCTGATCCACAAAAACTTGAAAACAATACATTTGCTGTTTAAAGCTGCTAAGTTGTTAAACATCAGTAGTTAACTAATAGAGCTACCTAAACCCATCCTGGAAAGAAAATCAATAGACTTTACATTCAGATGGACAATCTATAATGCTTGTCAGCGCATCTAATTCTGAGAGTGATCTAGAATTCAGCAAGAGTCACTATATATCAATATATATTGATTGAAGACTCTCCAAGTAAGTTTATAAGCTATGTGATCTACTGCCATTATATGTTAATTAAATCAGATCAAAAGTTAGAATTGTTTTCTTGAGAGATCCCTCCCCTCCATACCCAGGCCTGGAATAGAGATAAGCAATAAAGTTGCTTTTTACACATAGATTTACTAGGGACTAGACACAGAGAAGTTGAATTTCCAAGTTTCATTTTTCTTTCCTTTTTTTCTTCCTTCCTTTCTTCCTTCCTTCCTTCCTTCCTTCCTTCCTTCCTTCCTTCCTTCCTTCCTTCCTTCCTTCCTTTCTTCCCTCCCTCCCTCCCTCCTTTCTTTATTCCTTCCTTCCTTCCTTCCTTCCTTTTTTTCTTCTTTCCTTTTTTTCTTCCTTCCTTCCTTCCTTCCTTCTCTCCCTCCCTTCTCTCCCTCTCTCCCTCCCTCCCTCCCTCCCTCTCTCCCTCCCTCCCTCCCTCCCTCCCTCCTTTATTTCTTTCTCTCTCTCTCTTTCTTTCTTTCTTTCTTTCTTTCTTTCTTTCTTTCTTTCTTTCTTTCTTTCTTTCTTTCTTTCTTTCTTTCTTTCTTTCTTTCTTTCTTTCTTTCTTTCTTTCTTTCTCAGGACAGAGAGTGAAAAGGAAAATCAACTATCCAACAGCTGGATATAAAACAATATAGGCTTAGACTACAAGACTGTGATAGCAAACCTATGACATGGGTGTCAGCAAGACACACGTAGCCATTTTTGATGACACACGGCTGCATGCAGTTGCATAAAGAGCAGTATGGGGCCACATGCTGAAAAGGACGTTTCATCCTCGGCTACTGCACAGAGAGGTGCAGTAGCCGAGGATGAAACATTTGCTATAGTGTAGTGTAGACACTCTGTGCTGGAGGTCTGTAGGTCAAAAACAACAGAATTCTGGCACAGAGCATCTAGTTCTGGGACTTCCGGTTAGGCCTTTAGGGGATCTTTGACCTCACTTCCTGCCAGCAGAGCAGGGTAGCAGCAGAATGCCATGGGGGATGCATCTGTGGGGGCCCCGTGCTCTTGCCATTACCAGTAACCATGTAACCACAGCAACCATCATCCAATCTACTGTTCTGGGATGTCAAGGATTTCTAATTGACCATAATTACTGAGATAAGTGAGGGGGAGGCTGGGAGAGGCGAGGGCCTGTGCTATGGGTGCCATTTCCCGCCATTAGAAATAGCAGCAGCTATCTTAATCTGTATAAGGAACGTCATTTTGCAGCATAGTGCAGACTCCATTTCACCACTATTACTGTTGTGCATCATTATTAACCCCTATTTCTGCTTATTAACCCTGTCCTTTCCTAAAAGACAGATACATGTGCCATCTTGTGGTCAGTTAGGCTAGTTAACCCCTAATTGCCTGCAGGGCTAACAGGCTATCTATAATTCTATCTTCTGTCATTGCCTGCCTAATGGAGAACACCCCCCAAAACAACAACAACAACAACAACAACAACAACATCAACAACAACAACAACAAGGTTAAATAAAGGAAGTGGTATAGGCAGTAGCTGACTCTTTCAAGAGACATGGACTGAGATGTATGGCATTATAGAAAAAAAATAGCAGATCATTTTGCGTTCTATGTACTGAAACGGTAGTAAGCAGAATGTGGAATATAAATAGACATTTTGAAACTAATCATTCCTAGCTTTTGAAAAAAAGTGAGGATGAAAGGAAGGAATACATTTCCAGGCAGCTACACCTTTATAAGAGCCAATCTAATTCCATCCTTAAATTTATAAAAGGCTCTACAAATTTAACATCTGAAAGTTTGAGCATTGCTCACTCCATAGCTCAGCATGGAAAAGCACTCAGTGAGGGTGAATTTATTAAAGGAACTCTCTTAAGATATGCGGCAGTTCTATTTCATGATATGCAGAATAAAGATGCAGTTATTAAGAGAATATCTGAATTACCACTCAGTAAAAATATCATAAAAGACCAAATAATGAGACTGAACACAAACATACAACATCAATTAAAGAGAGACATAAGTAATTATAATTATTTTTCTATCTCTCTTGATGAAACTACTGATGTCATATCACATGCTCAGTTGGCCAATATTGGTCAATATTCTGATGGTCTCACAATGAGAGAAGAGTTGATAAAGTTAGTATCAGTGCAACAAGTACATCAGGAAGCAAAATATGTAAGGTTGTTACACAAACATGTGACCTAAGCATTGATATCTCTAAAGTGGTGTCAGTGACGACAGATGGGACATCAAAGATGATGGGGGAAAAAGTCGGATTTGTCAAATTCTTTACGGACGCTATTGAACATTTGCTTGTGACTTTTCATTGTATTATCCATCAGGAGGTTTTATGTGCCATGGCAGGATTCATTGACTTAAATGACTTAAGGTCAGTTACAAAAATACTTAATTTAATAGATGCTCGCCCCCTTCACAAGCGAGAATGTTCTGGACTTTTCCTGGAGGTTGATTTCACCTACAGTGGACTTCTGATGTACAATAATGTAAGATGGCTGAGCCGAGCCAAAGTTCTTGAGCAGTTTGTGGAGTGCTTTGAAGAAATTAAGGTATTTCTGCCGAGACAGGCTTGGCTCAGTGGATAGAGCATCATACTGCGGACTGAAGGGTCCCGGGTTCGATTCTGATCAAGGCTGTGGGCACATCCCCAGTAGGGGGGGTGCAAGAGGCAGCTGATCGATGTTTCTCTCTCATTGATGTTACTGACTTTCTATCCCTCTTCCTTCCACTCTGTAAAAAAAATAAATGAATATATATTTTAAAAAAAGAAAAGAAATTAAGGTATTTCTTAAGGATAAGGTTCTGGGAAACTTTTCTCAGCTCAATGATGATAAGTGGATCAACACCTTCATATTTTTTACAGATCTCTCTGTTCATATTAATGAACTGAACTTAAAGTTACAAGGTTTTGCCAAAAGTATTGACGTTATATTTGGATAAATAAAAGCTTTTGAAAGTAAACATAAAATTTTCAAGCGAGATGTAGAAACTAAACTTGTATTTTCCTCTAGTAACAAAGTATTTTGAGAAGGCCAGTGCAGCTGTATAAAATGAAATGGAAAAAGTACCAGCGTGTTTTAGACTCGTTACTTGACCAGTTCAGTGATAGATTTAATCAATTTAGAAGCCTAGAACAGACCATAAAAATAATTAAGTATCCTGATGTAGTAGTCTACAATAGTTTGGAATTATATGATTTCAAATGGATGCAAATTGATGATTTGGAGATGCAACTTGCAGAATTTCAAGACAGCATCTGGGCTCAGGTGTTTGTTGACTTGAGGTCAAAGCTTGAGAACCTGGAAAGTTGCTGCTTGGAGAATCAAGAGGAGTGCCACTACGAACAGGAAATTTGGATGCCTGGAACCGATTACCAGACACTTTTAGCACCCTGAAAAATATAGCAATGGCTTTACTCAGTTTTTCCTTCTACGTACTTTTGTAAGACCTTATTCTCAGCGTTAAATAATATCACAACCAAAAAAAGGAACATATTGACAGATGAAGTTAGTAGCGCTTGCTTGGGCTTGAAGTGTACAAAATACAAACCTTCAACTGAAGGTTTAGCTAATGAAATTCAGCAACAAAAAATCACTAATAAACAGGTTAGTCAAAGAATTCCCCCTCCCCCTCACTTATCTTCACGGCACCCCACACAAGTTAAATAATATCAAGACCAGCAAAAGAAATGGACTGACAGATGAAAAAAGAAGTCAGTAAGCAGGTAAGCTAAATAATTAATTTTTGGTTTATTAAATACAGTTATATATTACAATTATACATTTTTGTTATTTAAACTATAAATATTGTAAAATTATGTTGTTTTTTTTCTCAAAGTGACACACCACCTGAGGTATGCTCGGTTTTTTGGCGGATTTTGACACATCAAGCTCAAAAGGTTGCCCATCACTGCTATAAGACCAACTTCAAAAAAATTTTTATCAGGCCTATTAACAATGCCATGTAAACTACTAAAATATCATTAATTTATGTCCAAGTTTTCAGAAGAAAATTATTTTGAACATGTAATTATGAAGATTCTCCCATATTGGAGAGAATATGATTACATGATGTAGTAGAGTCAGAAGTCTTATATGTTTTAATAGACAGATTCCTGAAGGTGAGTTCAAATCATTCAAAGTTCCTTTGTAGGTTAAACATGTACTTTGTATTTTTTTTATTTACAAAATGACACAAATCTTCTTTTAAAAAAAAGACTTCTGCCTTTTATTCAAAGGCAAAACAAGTGATATAACTAAAATTTAATGCAAAGCTTTTTGGGAAAGATTGGGAACTTTTAAATAAGCATCATCACCAGGCCCAGAACACAGTAGAGAGTCTCAGTTGTTTACACTTATACAACTCAAGTTTCCCCCTTTCCCTCATTTTCAGTTGAAGCAACAAAACCTGAGAAAGGAACATATATGACCTATAACCTACACATTCCAAAATGATGAGCTAGCCCATCTGTGTGCTGAGGATTAGGATTTCAATGTATCTTTTTGGTGGACACACTTCAACCCACAATAAGCACTCTACTTTTATTTTTTTCTATTAAAGAAAAATAATTTAACCTGCAAATCTACACTAATAAAAAAGAAACTTGCAAATTAACCATTATTCTACTACACCCACCAGCCACTCCCACCAGCCAGTAAGGAGCAAGTATGCACATTAGCCCAACCAAGATGGCGGCCAGCCATGGAGCTAGCAGGAGGCTTGGGTTTCCCTGGCAATGAAAGAAGCCAAACTTCCTGACCTGCCGTGGCCTCCGCTCAAGTCTACAAAGTGTCAATTATAGAAGATAAATAAGTCCCAGATTCCAGGTCCTCTGCTTGAGTTGCTGGGGGGGTAGGCCAGCCTGCAAACCACCACAGGCCCTTCCCCCAGGCCACCCCACGCCCCAGTGGAACCCCTTACCCTAATCAGGTCACCCTTCAGGCAAACCAGCTAGCCCCCACTCGTGCACTAGGCCTCTATCCTATCTAATAAAATAATAATATGTGAATTGATCAACATTCCAATGGACAAGATGGCTGCCCCTATGTGGTCAAAGATCCCGCCCCCATGTGGAGACAATATTGCTGCCACAAGATGGCCAGCATGAGAGGGCAGTTGGGAGGGACCAGGCCTACAAGAGAGTGCAGGTGGGGGTGATCAAACCTGCAGGGGAGTGCAGTTAGGGGTGACCAGGCCAGCAGAGGAGGGAAGCTGGGGGTGACCGGGCCTGCAGGGGAGGCAGATGGGAGGGACCAGGCCTGCAGGGGAGGGCAGTTAGGGGCCATCAGGCTGGCAGGGGAGTGGTTAGAGGGTGATCAGGCTGGCAAGCAGAAGCAGTTAGGAGCAATCAAGAAGGCAGGCAGGCGAGCAGTTGGGAGTTAGCAGTCCTGGGCTGTGAGAGGGAGGTCTGACTGCCCATTTAAGCCCACCTACCAGGATCAGGACTAAATGGGCAGTCAGATATCCCTTGAGAGGTCCCAAATAGGAGAGGGAGCAAGCTGGGCTGAGAGACACACAAGCCCCCCCACCCCCATGCATGATTTTCGTGCACCAGGCCTCTAGTGGACTTGTAGTATGGACTTGTAAAATTATTCTTAAAACCAATCTTATCTAATAAAGAGAAGATATGCTAATTGTCCCTTATGCTGTCTCAAAGATGGCAGTGCCCACAGTCAATAAGGAGGGAATATGCTAATTGACTGCCCCACTCTCAAAGATGTCTGGCACCCACAGCCACAAGATGGCAGCACCCTGTCCCTTCAGCCCTGCCAGGGCGCCAGGAATGTTACAAGGCTGGGCCCGCCCCATGAGCCTGCCTCCAGAGTCTCCCAGTCTTCTCAGCCCCCCAGCCACCTAGGGCCAGCCCAAAGTGCAGGCAAGATACTGTCATAATATCAGAAGCATATATATATATGCTTTATTTTTCTCAAATGTAAAATAGGATAATAATAGTTGTTTTTAAATTTATTATAAGGAATAAAAAGACTATGTATATATCTATACATATACATATATATATATATATATATATATGCTTCTGATATTATGACAGTATCTTCAAAGATAATATGAAAAATCAGAAACTTACATATATCAAATAACCTCACCATGCAGAAAGACAATAAATGAGTGCTTCTGCCCTTTTGCATGAGTTTAGTGATGAAGTCTCATCTCTCTTTCCTGACCAGTGATAATGTAAAGTGAGGTTCAGCAGAAATGAGATTAAATGACTTGTCTAATACTCCATAACACGATTCTGTCAAAGTTTCTAGTTTTCTTATCAAGGTTGTCTTTATAATAATTATTCCAACATTCTCTTTCTTCCTGCCAGACTTGTCATAATTCAACAGGGATATATTGCCTACAAGGTAAATATAGAATTTGACATAAATATTGACCTTTCACTTTACTTCAAATACCATCCTGTCTCTTTCCTGGTACTCTGAAAAACATGGATTATCAGCACAAGATTATTACATATGAGTGAAGTTTCAACCAGAGAATCTGGTTGAGTATTAGTCTCAACCAGAGAACCTGGGGTTTAGTTCTGAGTTTTCCTCAATTAAGTACCTGTGTAACATTAAACAAGTCATGTAACTTTATGGATTTTTATTTTTTAAGTGTTACCTATGGACATTGATCAATAATCTCTAGAATTTCATTAAGTACTGGCATTCTTTGTCAGGGGGAATGTTGATTTGCATAAGGGAATAAAAAGACTTTAGAGGTGATGGACATGTTATCTTAATTGTTGTGATGGTTTCACAGTGTTTGCTTTTGTTTTGATTGGAAAAATGATGCTCAGAGACTGATTTGTGTTTGCCAGCCATTTATTTAACACTAAAGGCCAGGTGCATGAAAATTCATGCATTGGAAGGGGGTTCCTCAGTTTGGCTTGGCCTCTCTCACAGTCCAGGAGCCCTCAGGGGTAGGAGGCAACCTGGCGATCAGGGGAAGGGGACACCCCATCACACCTCTGCTGCTGCCACTGGTGGCAGTGCAAGCCTTGGCCGGCCCTGACCTGAGCCTCAGGTGACCCTGGGCAGCCACCATCCAAGGTTTGCCTGCACTTTGGGCTGGCCCTAGGTGGCTGGGGAGCTGAGAAGACTGGGAGACTCTGGAGGCAGGCTCATGGGGCGAGCCCAGCCTTGTAACATTCCTGCCGCCCTGGCAGGGCTGAAGGGACGGGGTGCTGCTATCTTGTGACTGTGGGTGCCAGACATCTTTGAGAGTGGGGCAGTCAATTAGCATATTCCCTCCCTATTGGCTGTGGGCACTGCCATCTTTGATACAGCATAAGGGGCAATTAGCATATCTTCTCTTTATTAGATAAGATTGGTTTTAAGAATAATTTTACAAGTCCATGCTACATAAGGTAATGTCTCTTAAGCCAAATTAATAACATGCTCCAAACAAACGTCATATTAATCAGACTCTTTTTCCAGGCAAGGAGAGATGAAAGAAATAAATTCAAAATTTAGTTTTAGATGCACTTTTTCAATGTGTGATTTCTCAGGAGGGTTGTCTTTACCAATCTGGAGCTGATTTTCAGCAGCCCAGTGCATAAAGAAGTCCCTTGTTGCTAGAACACACGTTGCTAGGGAACAAAGGTGCTGGTGTAGTGGGCAGGCTTAGCAGCTGAGAGGATTAACACTCCAGGGATTTTTGCATGGCTTGTGCAAATGCCTATAAGGGGTGCTTCCCCAAAGCAGAAAGAGATATCCCTTCTGTTCCTGTGACTGTAGCCTAAGCCCAGAGTAGGAGTAAGTGTCTCAAGATCTTCCGAGAGCTGTTTAGGTTAGCAAAGCATCACTTTGTCCAGACAAACCTCAAATAGTTCTCACCAATTCTCAGGATTTATAGTCTAAATGCCCCATTGCCATAGTTACGTCTTCACATGTTATTCATAAACCACCAGTGGGGCCTCAGGACAGCTGAGTTGCTGAGTGCTTACCAATGGCAACAGACGAGATGGCATCCTGAGACAGCTTACTTTATTCTGATAACAACTGCACTTCCATAAATAACTCTTCTGTCTTTGTCATAAACAATTCGATCAAAATTTTTAAAAATGTATTTTCATTGATTTCAGAGAGGAAAGGAGAGTGGGAGAGAGATATAGAAATATCAATGATAAGAGAGAATCACTGATCATTTGCCTCTTGCACACCCCCTACTAGGGACCAAACCCAGAACACAGGCATGTGCCCTTGACTGGAATTGATCCCAGGACCTTTCAGTCCACTGCTGATGATGCTCTATCCGCTGAGCCATACCAGCTACGGATAAAATTTTTACTTAAGTCATACACAAGTAGATTTGAAACAAAATTAAACCAACACTCAGCCTACAGGAATATACATAGGCCAAGCACTATTACATTGTACATTTTAAATATAATGTGATTTGTTGTGCACATATTCAGTTTCATTGAAACATTTTTAAAAAAGACTTAGATAAATGGGCGTGCTATCTTTATATATATATATATATATATATATATATATATATTTCAATTTTTACAGAGAGGAAGGGAGAGGGATAGAAAGTCAGAAACACTGATGAGAGAGAAACATCGATCAGCTGCCTCTTGCACACCCCTACTGGGGATGTGCACACAGCCAAGTTACATGCCCTTGACCGGAATCTAACCTGGGACCCATCAGTCCACAGGCCGACGCTCTAGCCACAGAGCCAAACTGGTTTCTGCAATGGGCATACTATCAATGGATAGTTAGCAAACCCACAACCTTCCTGCATTCAATGCTGTGGCAACGCATTAAGGAATGTGTTTCTGAGAGGGCCACCAGAACAATGGAGAAATCCTGTTCCCATGGGAAGAGGCTTTATTACTGACTGAGCCCAGCTCCTTAATAGCTACACAGATGATGGAATCCAGAAGCCATAGAGGCAAAGTGGTGGCAGATAATTATCAGAAGAAATACAGGTGTAAGGAGAGGCAAAGGTGAGTAACAACTAGAAAGTTCTCACTGACAGAGATAGATTGTAAAAGTTAAAAGAAGAAAAACACATGTTGTGCATACGGTAGCCCCCTCAAAAGACCAGACTCATCAGCAGCCAGGCAATGGAGACTTAAATACCATTTTGAGTAAAGAGAAGGGAGTAGGGTTGGGGTTTCAAAGGAAAAGACAATTCAAAGGAAGATAGAAGACTAAATGTTTGGTATGCAAATGTTTGCCATGCCATGTAGATATGTCTTCGTGATATAAAGAATTATTTCCGGTAATAGCCCTCTTCCTGGTACAGTTCCCTACATAAATTCTTTTAGGCTGTGAAAGGGGAGGTAAAAAGCTCTCTGAGTCTGCCGGGCCCCGATTGTCTTCAGCTTAAAATCATCCTCATGTCAAAGTGGCACATTGTGAGGTAAGGAATTCTGCGGCTCCTCAGCTAGCTGGGCAACTGGAGAAAGAACCGTAATAAAAACACTGAACAACACCTAGATGGAATGACTTTGTCAACAAACATAATCCAGTTTATGTCACTGGCCACTCCAGGGCCAGCACAATGGGTTCAGGAAGCCATAGTGGCAGTTGGAGTAAGGCATAAATCCAATAGTATGTAAGACACATAACCATAGCAACTGAACCATGTCCTGTCCCTTACTGAATGTCCAACCTGACAGCGAGAGAGACCAATATGGCACCACCCATCAGAGAAGCAAACTATTACTTTGTAGCCAATTGATTGCATTTTCCCATCTATCTTGGAAGGGATAGTAATTCTTTCTTGGCAAAAACTGCCTTTTTCTTTTCTTTCCACTAAAGCCTCAGACAGCACCACCCTTAGAGAATACAGAGCTTTTAATGCAATGACATGGAATTAATACCTTAGAACAATGAACCCACTTTACAACAAGGAATACGTAGTGTGGGACACAGGTCTATATGGGATCCATTGTTTCAACCATATATCACATCATCAGAAACCTGAGGAGTGATAAAGTGATAAAATAGCTGTTGAAAGGTACAAATAAGGTGCAACTTAGAGATGACATGATGCAAAGTTGTGACCCTGTGCCCTAGAAGGTTATAGCACCTTATTATATTGTCCTATTTCTGCAATAAATAGAATGAATGGGTCCAGAAACCACAGGTAGAAATGTAAGGGAATCTGCTTACCATCACTCCAGGGATCCACTTGGAGAATTTTTAAGGCCTGTCTCCAAAACCTTGTCAGTTTAGAAGTCTTTGTCTTTAGAAGGAAGTGCTTCTACTAGGGGAATAGTTAATCATCCTAAATTTTGAACTTTTGCAACTGGCTTGTCACTTTAGTCTTTTGATATCAAGTGGCAAAAGGCAAGGAGAGAAGCCCCTTTCCTAGAAGAAGCAATTTACCCATTCCATTAGGAGGACTTAGGCCGGGCTTCATGTACTGTTAGAGAGTGGGAATTTTTGAGCACTCCAGAGAGGCCGTGGACCATGCCCCAGATAGAGTTGTCAGTGCTGACACCAGGCCAGGTCTTGAGATATGGTCTCATGGCCCCTTCCCAGAATATAGGCCTTCTTTCATAGAACACTATCAGCTTTCTGAAGAACAGGATGACCCTGTGAATAACATGGTCATCAGTGACATGATGCTGACATGTGCAACCAATGTTGACTGGATAAACAAATTGTATTGTATTTATACAACGCATTTCAGCAAGAAAAATGGGGAAAAAAACCCTACTTACTTTTGCAACAAAATGGATGAAACTAAAAAGGTAATTTGTTGAGCAAAAACCCACACTCTTACATATACGTATACACACATTCAAACATATACTGTTATTTAATTTATATAAAATAGAAAACAACAAAAAAAATGATGAAGGAACACCAAGATGGCGGCATAGGTAAACACCTATTGTTCTGTCCCCGCAACGATTTAAGAACTACAACATAACAGCAGAACAGACAGCACCCAGAATCGCCAGAAAGCTGGCTGAATGAAAACTCCACTAATAGGAGTAGAGGTGGGACACTGAGACTCAGGAGCGGCGGGAACGCAGCCTTTCAGACGGAAACAGGTTAGGAGCCATCCTGGTCGTGGGCTGGGGCTGGAGCTGCAACCCCGGCTGGATTTCGCCAGCGGGGAGGGCAGAGACGTCCCACTTCACGGACTCCCCAGCGCCAGGCAAGGTCCCAGATCCGGGGTACGTGGAGATGTCCCACTGCACAGATTCCCCAGTGCCGGGCGAGGTCCGAGGTCCGGGGGATGCACCCTGGAAGCAGGGTGCAGCAGAGGTCTCCTAGTCTGCGAGAAATCCGGAGGCAGCGAAAGAAGTTTCTGCGCAAGGGTCACACAAACCCGCGACTTGCCCCCTGGAAACTTGTCTCCTGGTTCCGGAAACCATCTATTTTATAACCCTGGGCTAGACTTTTGGTGTGCAGGCACATTTGGGGAAAGGCAGAGTTGTCTGGCAAGGGAAAGAGACTAGCGGCTTTCTCTTGGAGGTGTCTGCAGCCATCCCCATCTGACAGAGACCCGTGTGCGCGAGCGCCGCGTAGGACATAGCTGACACTGAGGCTGCCTCGCAGCTCAGAGACTCTGCCCATCCAACCTGAACACAGTCTCCCTTCACAGCCATTTGGCCTGGAGGTCAAACCCTCCTAGGGCTAACAACAACAAGCTGGGTTTAAATTCAAAAATACTGAATACAACCCATAAAGGATTGCAGTAAGAGTACCCACCTCAGGTAACTGGGGAGGCTGAGCCACTGTCCCTTTGAGGATATCTACCACATAAAGCAGCCACCATGCAGAGATATGAAAAGAAATCAGGTGTGAAAGAAATGGAGGAGAAAAGACGACAAGACATAGAGTTCAAAACCATGCCTATAAGGCTTTTCAAGAGGCTCCTACAAAAGGCCGATCAACTTAATGAGAATTACCGGGAAATAAACAAGACCAACCAGGAAATGAATGAGAATTACAAGGAAATGAATGAGAACCGCAAGGAAATGAATGAGACCCTCAAAGAAATGAACAAGACCTCTGAGGATACGAACCAGACCCTCACGGATAAAAAAAAGGACCAACTAGAAATCAAGCATACACAGACTGAAATAAAAAATATTACACAAAGTCCTAAAAGCAGTCCAGAGGGCCACAAGAACCAAGTCAAACATTTGAAATACAAAGAAGCAAAATCCACTCAGCTGGAAAAGCAAGAAACAAAAAGAATTCAGATAATTGAAGATAGCGTAAGGGCCTCTGGGACAACCTCAAGCATGCCAACATCCGAATTATTGGGGTCCCAGAAAAAGAGAGAGAGCAAGTTAATGAAAACCTACTTGAAGAAATAGTGACTGAAAACTTCCCCCACCTGCTGAAAGAAACTGAATTAAAAGCCAAAAGAAGTACACAGAACCCCAAAATATAGGAATCTAAAGAGGACCACACCAAGACATATCATAATGCAGCAAGAGAAAAACAGGTGGTTACCTACAGGGGAGCACCCATACGATTGTCAGCGGATTTCTCAACAGAAACGATGCAGGCCAGACGTGAGTGGCAAGAAATATTCAAAATAATGAACAGCAAGAATCTACAACCAAGATTACTCTATCCAGCAAAGCTATCATTCAGAATTGAAGATCAGATAAAGTGCTTTGCAGATAAGAAAAAGCTAAAGGAGTTCATCACCACCAAACCAGTATTATATGAAATGCTGAAAGATATTCTTTAAGAAGAGGAAGAAGAAAAAGGTAAAAATATAAATTATGAACAACAAATACACATCTATCAACAAATGAACATAAAAATCAAGTGAATTGATAGGCTGATGAACAAGATAAACTGGTGAATATAACAGAAATATGGACATAGACAGGGAATGGACCGACAATTCTTGGGGAGAAAATGGTTGTGGGAAGTACAGCAAGAGATTGGTCAAAAATCTTGCAACAATGGGAGAGGACATTGGGGTGGGGGAGGTGAGGGTGGAGGGTGGGATAGGTACAGGGTGGAGGGGAGATATAGGGGGATAAAAAAGGGGAAACAGTGTAATTAATAAACTGAACAATAAAGAAAAAGAAATGATGATATAAATTAAGTGATTGCCTAAATGAAGAAGCGGTATATTGAAAAGTAGGGCAAAGGAACTTTTTGACTTGATTGAAATGTTCTATATTTGTTTGGGTAATGATTACACCATTACAATGGTATATAAAATAGCTGAATTTTGTGGAATTGAGTGATTAAGACAATGACTTTTTCATATGTTAATTTTACCCCTCTTGAAATGATAAGTCTTGGGGACAGTGACTAGTAGGAGTCAAAGAATAGAGATTGAGGGTCAGATAATATTCTTTATCTTGGTTGGTAAAGATTACACTATGTGTTACTTTGTATAAGTCTTTTTGTTTGTTTATTTTTGTATCATTTTCTATATATGTGTTACATCTCTTAAAAAGTTAAAAAATAAAATGTAGGCAGATGGTAACTAGAGATATTTTTTAAATATTAAAATGTCTTGAAATAAAATGTAGACTCTTATTGTACTACTAGAGGCCTGGTGCACAAAATTTGTGCAAGGGGTGGTGGTGTCCCTCACCCTTCACCCTGGCCTCTAGCCAGAAGTTCCTCTCCTTCTCCCGCACAGCCTCTGGGCAGATGCTTGTCCTGGGGCCTCCTCAGGACCTTGGCACATGAACCCTTGTGGGTACTTGGGGGCTTGGGTTTTTAGGTCTGGCTTCCCCATCTGGAATGGTGCACATTTGCTGCCCCCGGCCTGTTCTCTCCCTCTAGGTGGCGGGAGAGGGTGGGTACCTGGTTGGCTGAGGACACGGACAGCCCACCCTCTCCTGCCATGCATGGCCCACTCTCTCCTGCCATGCCGGGCCACCCTCTCCCACCACAGGACCACCCTCTCTTGCCGCAGGCCTGCCTTCTCCCGCCACTCCCACAAGAGGCACTGACAGTCGTCCTCTCCCGCTGCGCACGGCCTGCCCTCTCCTGCCATGCTGGCTAGGGATGCTGAGGGCCACCCTCTCCCACTGCAGGCCTTCTCTCTCCTGCTGCAGGCGCACTCTCTCCCACTGTGCACGGTGTGCCCTCTCCCACCTTGAAGCAGGATACAGTGGGCCACGGGTCAGCTGGAGGCACAGATAGCCCGCCCTCTCTGGCCAGGAGCACTGAACTCTGCCCTCTCCTGCTGCACGTGGCTCGTTCTCTCCCACCCCATGGTGGGAGAGGGTAGACCACTGGGCCTGCTGAGGGTGCGAATGGCCCGGCCTTTCCCACCATGCCAGCCAGGTTCGCTGAAGGCCGCCCTCTCCCTCCACAGGCCCACCCACTCCCGCCACAGGACCACCCTCTCCCGCTGCCGGACCACCCTTTCCCGCTGCCGGCCCGCCCTCTCCCGCCACTCCTGCCAGGGGTACGGACAACCTACCCTCTCCCTCTGCACTTTGCCTGCCTTCTCCTGCCTCTTGGGGTGGGAGACGGTGGGCCCCTGGATTGGCCAGGGGCGCAGACAGCCACCCTCTCCTACCATGCCAGGATAGGAGCACTGAGGGCCGCTCTCTCCTACTGTGCAGGCCAGGGACGCTTAAGGCAGCCTTCTCTCATCACAGGCCAACCCTCTCCCACTGCGGCCCCATCCCCCCGCCTCACTCAGCTCGGTCCCACCCCCCACTCCTGATTGGCTAGTAGCATAGCGAAGGTATGGTCAAATTTGCATATTACTCTTTTATTAGATAAGATTGAAAATAAATTTAAAATAGTTACACATTTATAATAGGTATCTTGGTCAAGGATCTAAGATTTTGATTTTCATTGCAATGACAATATTTTTTTAATTTTTTTATCTTTATTGTTCAAATTATTAATTACATTGTTCCCTTCTCCCGCCCCCGCTATAGTTCCCCTCCACCTGGTACCCATCCCACCCTCCGCCCTCACCCCCTTCCACTGTCCTCTCCTATAGTTGCATGATTTTTGTCCAGTCACTTGCTGCACTTCCCACACCCCAAGAGTTGTCAGTTCATTCCCTCTCTATGTCTGTGGTTCTGTTACATTCACCAGTTTATTCTGTTCATCAGCTTATTAATTCACTTGATTTTTAGATTCATTTGATGATAGCTGTGTATTTGTTGTTCCTAATTAACACTTTTATCTTTTTCTTCTTCTTTTTCTTAAAGAATATCTTTCAGCATTTCATATAGTATTGGTTTGGTGGTAATGAACTCCTTTAGCTTTTTCTTGTCTGTGAAGCACTTTATCTGACCTTCAATTCTGCATGATAGCTTTGCTGGATAGAGTAATCTTGGTTGTAGATTCTTGCTGTTCATCACTTTGAATATTTTTTGCCACTCCCATCTGGCCTGCATTGTTTCTGTTGAGAAATCCGCTGACAATCGTATGGGTCCTCCCTTATAGGTAACCATCTGTTTTTCTCTTGCTGCTTTTAATATTCTCTCTTTGTCTTTTGCTCTTGGCATTTTAATTATGATGTGCCTTGGTGTGGTCCTCTTAGGGTTCCTATACATTGGGGTTCGGTGTGCTTCTTGGACTCCTAAGTCAATTTCTTTCACCAGGTGTGGGAAGTTTTCGGTCACTATTTCTTCAAATAGGTTTTCATTGTCTTGCTCTCTCTCTTTTTCTGGCACCCCTATAATTCGGATGTTGGTATGCTTGAGGTTGTCCCAGAGGCCCCTTACACTATCTTCAATTTTTTGGATTCTTTTGGTTTCTTGCTTTTTCAGCTGAGTGGATTTTACCTCTTTGTATTTCAGATCTTTAACTTGGTTCTTGGGGTGATCCAGAGCACTTTTAGGTCTTTGTATAATATTTGTTGTTTCAGTCAGTGCATGCTTAATTTCTGGTTGGTCCTTTTTCATATCCTTGAGAGTGTACTTCATATCCTTGAGGGTCTCCTTCATTTCCTTGTAGGACTCATTCATTTCCACATTGGTCTTGATCATTTCCACGATGGTCTTGATCATTTCCACGTTGGTCTTGATCATTTCCTTGCAGGTCTCATTCATATCCTTGAGGGTCTCCTTCATTTCCTTTTCGGTATTGCTTATTTCCTTATAGGTCTCAACCTTTTGTAAGAGCCTCTTCAGAAGCCCTATAACTGTGGTTTTGAATTCCATGTCCAGTCGTTTTTTTTCCTCCATTTCTTTCACATCTGATTTCTTTCCATGTCTCTGCATGGTGGCTGCTTCCCTGAGTTGGTTGATTAGCTTTGTGTGGTAGACTTCCTACAAGGGACAGTGGGTTACCCTCCCCAGTTACCTGAGGTGGATATGGGTTGCACAGTCTTGTTGAAGTTAAGCTCAGGTTAATCATTGTTAGCTCTTGGAGGGGTTGACCTCCAGGCCAATTGTCTGTGAAGTTCAGCTGTGCTCAGGTTGGATGGGCAGAGTCTCCGGGCCAAGCAGACAGCATTAGCCCTGCCCTATGCGGCCCCAGGGAGTCTGTGCCAGTGGCAATGGCCGCCAGCACCTCTGAGAAAGAGCCGCTGCCAAGCTCCACAGGCTGCCAGGGAATTCAGACTCTCCCAAAATGAGTCTGCAAACCCAATGTCTCACCTAGGGTCGTAAAACAAAGCAGTCTGAAGGTTTCCCAAATGAGATAGTAAGTCACAGAGCACTCTCTACGTGGTCACACAGCTGAGCTGTTCCCAAGTTCACACGTAGGCTCGCCTTCTCCACAAGCCGGGAGACCCCTGCAGCACCCGAGCTTCGGTGTGCCCTCCCACTGTCCAGTTTTTTACCCCATATGATAGTGGGTTCCCTGGACTTCGCCCAGAGCTGGAGAATAAGTCCAGTGGGACGTCTTTGTCTCCCTTGTTCGAGGAAACTGGCTGGTTTTCAGCTGCCCGCCCTATCCGCTGGCGTGCACGCTCCAAACCTCTCTCCACGCTATCTTTCAACGCTGTCCTCAGCCGATCCTCTGAGTCACAGTGTCTCATCTTCACTTTTATTTGTGGAATTTTCACTCGGCCAGCTGTCTGGTGATTCTGGAAGGTGTTTGTTCTTTCGTTAAGTTGTAATTTTAAAATTGCTCTGTATGATGGCAAGATAGGTGTTTTACCTATGCCGCCATCATGGTTCTCCCACAATGACAATATTTTAAGAAATAGTAAAAAGACACATAAAGACCCAGATTGAGATTTCTCACATGTTACAAAGAAAGATTGCAGAATGAACTGGTATGAATAATTATAGGATTGTAATGCACAATGTAAATTTAAGGTCTTTCTCATCAATGAAAATGGAAAGATTAGTGTTTAACAGTGAAGGTCAAATTTCCACCCAACGTCACTCAAGACTGTCAGTGAAAACAGCACTAGCCATGCTGGCCTATCTCCCAGTCATCTGAGAAGAAGAAGGGTTCAGGGCTCTGCGTATAGACTGAGACCAATGTGCACATTAGAATTACATTGAGTATTGCGCCTTCTAGGAACAGTAGCATTTGACAGCCATATCAGACCTGTCAACTGAAATCAGACTTACCCAGTATCTGTGATTAGTGACAAGGCTTTCTCTCAAATCACTGACTCTCTTTTTCACTCTAGCATTTTATTTTTATGTATGTAAATTAATATTCATCACCATTATAAATATTGTCCTTTTTATCACTATTATCATCCATTGAATACCTCCTTTTGCAGATGCTTTTCATGGATTACATAATTTCATTTGTATAATTTATCCAGGGTGACAATAGTCCACTTTTCTTAAATTTGCCTTACCCATGAGATTTAGACAATCTCAATATTGTTACCAATGACATTTTGGGGTGGATAATAGTTGTTGGGGAGGCCAGTCTCCTGTGCATTGTAGAATGTTGAGCAGCATCCCTAGCCTGACCCACTAGATGTTAGCTGCATCTTACCCAGATTGTGACACGCAGTAATGATGCCACATTATTGTTAAATGTCTCCAGAGTAGAGAGGATGCAAATAACCATCTCATCCCCATCTTAAGAACTACTGATATTCATGAAAGTAATCACAACCTATTGCCAATTAGGTTTTACAAGAAGTCCATTTTACTTTTAGTCAAAAGATCTGGGCTTGATTCCCAACTTTGTCATTATAGAAGTTGAGTCACCAGGACAAATTATATAATTAGGTCCTTACTTCATTTGACTATAAAATGATAATAAGAATTAACATATCAGAACTTTCATGATTGACTGTTATTTTTCAGTCTTAATATAAAAATTTTTCACATGTTTCCATTCTATTTAAAGTAAACATTTACTTAGAACTTTAAAATAAATCACAATATTTATTCTCATTTTGAAACATTGCCCAATAATAATACACTTGTTTATTTCTTTGTTTGTTCACTTGCCATATTAACATCGAACTCACTATAATGTTAAATCCATGAGGAGAGAAACTTGTCTCCCTAGGTAACCACTTTTTGTCCAGTGTCTCCTTATAAGTGAAAAGGTAGCTACATGGGAAATGCTCAATATATATATATATATTTAGTGTGTAATGGTTTATTGCAATAATTTGTGTTAAAGCGCCAGAATAGTTCTTATTGCATTGCTGCTATTCACTAACTTACATTTCTTTCTTCTCTTGTGCTATAAAGAAACACATGTCCCCAAACTATTTCCCTGGTACAGGACCATTTTGTTACAATCTGGAATAAGATATATATTAGTTAGAATAATGGCTCCCTGAAGATACCCATATTCTTATCCTTGGAACCTGTGAAAATATTCCCGTATATGGCAAAAGGGACTTTGCCAATGTGATTAAATTAAAGGCCTTGATGGGGGAAGACTACCATAAATTATTCACATAAATCAAATCTCACCACAGGACCCTTAAAAGAAGAGGACAGCAGAAATGAAAGCCCAGACAAATGGCAACATGGGAGGAACTTAATCCAAAATTTCTGGCTTTGAAAATGTAGGAAGGGGGCCAGTAGCAAAGGAAAGTGGGTGTGACCTTGAGTAGCTGGTGAGGCATGAGAATGTCTTCTCTCAGTGACACGGCCTTTTAGCTCGATTTTGTCCCATTTTGGACTTCTGACCACAAGAAATAATATAATGTAATAATATAAATGTGTGTTATTTAAAGATGCCCACACTGTGATCATTGGTTGTAGCAGTGAGAGAAAACTAGTAAAAGAAGATACCCTGCATATATGTTTGGTTAGCTTTACTTTTCTCTCCTGTCCTTTAACAGAAAACATATTTCTTCATTTATAACCTACTCGGATAGACTATTTTACCCATTTAGTCAATAAATATAATTGAGCAACTGTTTTGTACCATCATTCACTAAGCACAGAGAATATCAAATTTATAAGACAGCCCATTTTGTTTACACATTTTGACTGGATGGAAAGAAAAAGGGACAGAAATAAGCACTAAAAGAGATAAGTACTGTCAGATACAATAACAGAAATGTTCATAAAGCTCTGTAGGGACTTGTAACTCCTGTCTAGGACAATCTTTCAGAGAAAATACACACAGACTGGCTCTCCTTTTAGTACGTCCTTTTCAAGCTCATTGAAAAGCTGAGCAAAATCTATTCATAGAGTTTTAAATTGGTTCACACCATACAAGGAAAAGAAACATCTCTTTTCAAGAGACCTTAAATCTACTTTTCTTAATATAGAAACCAAGATTAAAAGAGGTGAAAAATGATGAGAATGACCTTTTTATTCTCAATCACACAAATAAATCAGTGCACGGGTGATGAATTCATTAATTTTGATTAAACACAGAAGTCATTTGAATTAATTCAGTAATCACCATCAAGAAGAGATGCTTTAGAGCTTGATATTGAGTAGTCCCTCTAATTTGCACTTTGACCCAGTCTCAAGGAAATCACAAGATCTTCAAGTGAGCAGATTTTATATGAGGAAGCATCACATTATAGAGTTGAACAAAAGACCTGCAGACAGTAATGAGGCCATGACCTGCCCCAATAATAATAGCATCAAGGTTAGCCTAGTTTATGACAGGACCAGTGATTTCATATTGTGGTTAACAGGGAGAAACAGTAACATCAATGATGAGAGAGAATCATTGATAAGCTGCTTCCTGCGTGCCTCTCCACTGGGGATTGAGCTCACAACTTGAGTATGTACTCTAACTTGGAATCAAACTGTGACCTACTGGTTCATAGATCGATGCTCAACCGCTGAACCACACACACTCGCTGGGCTAATATATTATATTCTTAATTAGAATTAGAATTAGAATTAGAATTAATTCAAAATAAAGTATTAAAATATTGGGTAAAATACTTGAAAAAGATGTAAAGGGTTAAATAAAATCTAGAAAAAAGAAAAGGTATATTTAAGAAAAATTTGACTTTAATTAAAATATATAAGCCTATAGTAAAAAGGAGAAATATCTTAAAACAGAATTAAGCAAAAAAGAGAATTAATGACATGGAAATTCTATTCAGACATTTCTTGGAGTGTAAGGCATACAATAAAAAAAAGTGTAAAATAAAAGATAAATGACAAAGGATAGTATGAGGTTTAATACACCTAAAATCATAATCCCAGAATAACAGAATACAGAGACTGGGAAAAAGACAATATTTGAAGGAAGATGTTTCCATAAATGATGCTAGATTTTAATTTGCAGTTTCAGGAAGTACAATAAGCTCTAAAAAGTATAAATAAAATTAAATCCATTGTAAGCCACATAGTAATAAAACTATAGAATGCAAAATCAAAGATATCTTAAGATCAAGAATGTATAGACAGTTTCCTCTTAAATAAGTCAATAAAAAATTAACAGCAACAGTGAAAGCTAGACAATAGCAGAATAACATCATTATAAGTTTCAAAGAGAAGATAATTCTAACATTAAACATTAAAAGTCTGAAGTAATCTGTTAGCTAGGTATAAATCATTTAATCTTTGAAAGAAAAGAGAGTGAGAGAAAATTAAATGAGTCTTGACCTCAGATATGCTACTAGTCTTTTTTCCTGTTCATAACAGACAGGTTGATCTTGCCTAAATCTATAATATAAATTGCTGGTTTTGATGGTGTACTAAAATTTCCCAATTTATATATTTAACTTTAAATCTTCATTCAAAAGAGATATCAGAATTTTCTCCATTATTCTATTTCATCCTCTTTTAAAAGGTGAAAAATAGAACATATTTGGTTAATTTTTGACATAAGATCATACTTTTAATGTAGATTAAGCTTCTTCAGAAATAGAAAAATGATTCATAGTGTTTTATGGACATGTTTTTGTAGACACGAATTACAAAAAAACACCACCAAAGACTGTTAAATAAATAAACATGACTTATTGTATAGAATTTTCTTTTTATTTAACATAATTATATATAAAGTTTTAATGCTGTAATATTTCTCATTTAGCCCTTTCCTAGTTTCACAAACTTGTCCTATGGTTTGCCATTGACAAACACAAGTAATTTCTAGTATATGTATTTCATAATGACTTTTCTAGTTTGAAGGAGAAAAACATTTTTTCTTGGAAGTTTTAAGTAGCTTTTTAAAAGTATCTCCTGTTCTAAAAGTTAATTCAATAAAGAAGCATATCAATAAAAAGTAAAACTATGTAAACTACATTTTAACAATGAATTATATATTGACAAAAGTGAAAGCTTCCGAATTAGCTAACATTAACAAAATAAGAATATTTTTATATCAGCCAGCAATGAAATTTAAAACCTTTTAGCAAGATTTCATTATACACAGAATAAGTCTCAGGAATAATGTTTTACCAGAATGTTCTTTCGAGCTCAAGATCACGAGATCTCTGGCCTTTAAAGAGCTCAAATCTCTGAGATAATTGAACATATGACGCCTTAGAATGTGCACAGGGAGCCCTGTGGATGCAATGTGCTCAGGGTGCTTTCCTTGTAAGGTGGCCTAGCCCCCTCTTGTTGGGCAAGAGGATTGACACAGATGACACAACTGCAATTTTCTCCTTTAAATTGGATTTATACAGAAAGACTTTTTTTCTGTTCCCCAACAGAGATATTGCCAAGTAGCGAGCATGAAAATATTTTCCTTACACATTTCAAGATAAAGACTAAAGATCATATTGTACATTATTTTTCCCCTTTAAAAATGTCCTATTGACAATAGATAATGGCTTTAGTCTGTCATGCTCTGACATATTTTAATTCCATCTTTTCAATGAACACATTTTAATTCTATTTGCACATAGATGAGAGAAGAAAATAGCAAATGCCCAAAGAATCTCCTTTAGCTGGGTTTATGGAACTTTCAACACTCACTACCCACATAATAGTTCTTCAGCAAAAAGGCCAAACATAAAATTTAGGTATAAACTTACTGATATCTACAACAAAAGGAAAATTAATGTTATACATTTCTCATTAGAGAAATTAAATCGCTGGGGAAACATCTTTTTAATAGGATTTGTAATTTAATTTTCTTGTTGTCATTAACATTTTTAAAAAATGATTTTTATTCATTTTTATTTAGAGATAAGAAGGGAGAGGGAGAGAGAAACATAGATGTGAGAGCTAAATATGGATTGGTTGCCTTCTGATGCACCAGGGGATTGAGGTTCACAAACCGGGTATATGCCCTGACTGGGAATCTAACCTGCAACCTTTAGGAGCATGGGACAATATCCAACCCACTGAACAACACTGGCCAGGGCATGGGAATATTTTCTTATGCTCATTTTGTAAGAATTTTTTCCCTTGGTAGGTTATAGAACTGTATGCTCTGCAAAGAAAACTGTGTGGATTTGACATTTTTCTATAAAAGCTACACATTTATGGAGAGTTAGAAAAATAAGATTTTAAAACATAATATCAAAATATGTAACACATGAGGGTGTTTTTGCATTTAAAATTATTTTGGCAAGTGATCTGGAGCAGTTTTATCTTTGAAATTCCAATTAAAATATTTGTAAGGACTGAGGAAAAACCTGAATAAAAATGACTCTGGCACTGACAACTAAGAAAAATAGGTAATGAGTAAACATGACAAAAGGAAAGCAGGGTTTGATTTTAATATCCACTGAAATGGGATTTAAGGCAAAACATGGTCTGTGAAGCAAGGATCACTTTGCATTAATAAATGCTACAATTCAAAATGAAGAGATAATGGTCCTGGGCATTTATACACTAATAGCAGAGTGGTCATCTTTGGCACACTGCTATCAATCTATTCGATCAAGTATATTAAAAAAAATCAGTTAAGCCTTGCTTTGAAGGATTCAGATAAAAATTTAAATGAAAGAAAGCATACATGGCATATGTATTATTTTTAAATAGTTGAGGGATGAGATATGAAATCTTTATGGCCTTTGCACAGAGTGAGATAAAGACAGAGTTCTTCAATTGTTGAAGATCTTAGAGGCTTTAATTTGACTACATAGACACTTAGCAGGCAAATTGACATTTGAGGGACATTTACACGGGGCTATATAAGATGGATAAAAAAAAACGAAGGGGTAAAGAAAATAAAAATATATATATATTTTATGGCAATGGTGCTTTAATGAATAGTGAAAGCTGATACTGGGTTATAGAAGATCTGGAAGTTACTGTAAAGAAATCAACGATGGGTTGCCATGGACTACATAAGAGTAGGTAGAAAATCTAATAAATCAATGGGAAATTGAAATGTAATTTTGGTTCATAATTAGGAGACTATCTACACTAATAATAAAGAAACATGCAAATTGGCTGTCACTTTACAATGCCCACCAGCCAATAAGGAGTGAGGATGCACATTAACAACGATGATGGCAGCCCTGCCCCCCAGATGCTCTGGGCCTTTGGGCAGCCTGCATGCAGGTACAGAGTGGCCAGGTGGGCGGGATGCCTGTTATGACGGGGTAGAAGAAGGGGTGGAGGGAGCTACAGGAGTGGCGCTCCAGCTGGAACAAAGACTAAAGGCTCAGGCCAGAGTGAAGGCTTGGGTCCCAGGTGCTGGAGAAAAATTGGTGCTGGCAGTCAGGGTAAGAAAGGCCTATTGCATGAATCTTCATTCAACAGGCCTCTAGTTTATGTATAAAGAATTCTAAGCAACCATTATGACGGTTATGGTCGGAATGACTGGAATGACCAGAACAACTGGTCGATCAGTCACTATGACACACGCTGACCACCAGGGGAGCAGACCCTTTTCACAGGAGCTGCCACCTGGTGGTCAGTGTGCTCCCATAGTGGGAGCTCTACTCAGCCAGAAGCCAGGCTCACGGCTGGCAAGCACAGAGGTGGTGGGGCACTAAGGAGCAGCAAGTGTCAAGTGGTGAGCAGCAAGCAGCAGGAGCCTCTCCCACCTTCTTGGCAGTGCTAAGAAGAACTGAGCGCCAAGCACCCATGCTGAGCTGGGTGACACCAAGCCCGACTCAGGCTCCTCCCTGCTGCCTATTGCTTCATGTGCTGCTACATACATCTGGGGATGCTGGACTGCCGGTTTTGGCCTGATTTCCCCAGGCTTGGGCCAAAACAGTCAGTCCAACATCCCCAGAGGGTCCCAGATTGCAAGAGGGTGCAGCCCAGGCTGAGGGACCCCAACTGGTGCATCAATCCATGCACTGGGCCTCTAGTTTTATTATAATCAGCTCCAGCCAACCTCAGTTTTGATATCTGCAGATCTATCTTCGCCCAGATCCTGAAACATCTATGGTTGATTTTTCCAGTAGAAATTATGCAAAAATGAGAAATGAATCTGGCTAGTAAACTTTTCAGAGTCCAGTTTATTTAGCTGTCAGAAAACCAGAATATGCATGATGAAAAGCATTTCTTAGAACTTGCTATTGCTATTTTTCACCAATTATCCTGTAGACATAGACTGAAATTTATTTATGTATTTCTTATAAATAAAAATATGAGATGTTATTTTAATTATTTTAAACTATGAATTATTAATTATTATGCAAACAAAAGCAAATATTCATGTAACTAAAGTTTATTAGCTGAATTAAAACTTCTTTTTGTGTTTTTGAATAATATTGTCTTACAAAGTTTTTCTTTTAAGCTTATAGTTTTCCTTATAAAATTTTTATAAGGAAAAATAAACAAATATGAAAGCCACATTTTCTGTCCTTGTGTTTAAAAACAAATCAGTTTCCAATATAATAAAGTAAATTATGTATTTAAATGTTCTTGATTATAATTTTTCTCCAAGCACTTACAAAATATTTTTTAAGATATACATAATGACTATAAAGGAGAACTTTAACTGTATGTGAGCTGTGTTCCTGGTTTTATTTTGTTTACTTTATTTGACTTTATTTTTCAGTTACTGAAACTGAGCATCTTGATATTCAGGACAAGCAGCCAACTTGTTTTTCATTCAATATGCTGATAACCCCTAAAATAAATGTTTAAATCATTTAAATATTTTTCCTGTGAACAGGAAAATAGCACATTACCAAATGACCTTATAAAAATATTGATGTAAAAATGTTACTTGTACCTATTCAACAAAGAATCATGTATCCACGTACTATGACACAATAAACAGGTTTAAACCAAAAGACACAAAAAATAGTTGGTTTTAATAGCCAAAAGTCATTTACCTCTAAGAATTTTTCAGAAAATGTACTAAATTCTTTTCAGTTATTTCCATATTGATTCTTCATAACAATCACATTACTGTAGTGCTTTTATAACAGCCATTTTACAGATAAGTAAAATGAAATTCAGAGGTCTCAAGTAACTGGCCCACAGTGGCACATCAGTTCAGGCAGAGTCAGAATTCAAACTAAGTGTTACTCCTGAGTCTAGATACTTAATGCCAAAACAGGAAATCACAGATCCACCCAAGGAATTACTAAACCAACAGTAGTATTGGAATACCACAAACGTATGCTTAGGCAATGGTAATTGTGGCTATGTTTAGAGTGGTAGTAGTAGATACTGGCCTTCAGACATTCTTCTCAAACTGACATAACTAATACAAGTAAACCAGTGAGTACTTGATCCACATTCATTTTTTTAGAGTTGATTTTATGAGAGGTTATTCAGAAGAGTTTTATTAAACTTTGATAATATCTAAAGTGGCCTAAATTGCTAACGTTGTGAGCAATAAACAAACAGCTTATTGTACAGTCAATAGACCCTATATTCACACTCTTTAAACCAAAATAAGAAAATCTGCTCTCTCTCTCACACATCACTTATATTTGTAAGTTAAGTGAAGAGGACAATTATTATACATGCACATGTACACATAGAATATTCTCTGCATATCAATTCTAATTAATGAGTAATCAATAAAATAAGATATAATTAGATTGAAAGGTATAGGAAGAAAAACATTTGCCAACAGCGAAGTTATTTGTTGAGGGGTTATGTTGTTTCATACTTCCAATTTTGGAGATATTAAGTGTTTTCTTACTAAATACCCACTTCTGTCTGTAGTAATATGACAATACCCGACACATTTGTTCCTTTAATTTGCACCCAGTAAATATTTATCTGGTGTGTACTATATGCAACATAGATATTTATCTTACAATATTCAGCTGTGCGGGGTAATAAGGCCAGCTATTTCTGTAATTTTGTATAAAGCAATGATATTTACTCTTGGAGATCATGGAAACCTCTGTATCTACAGAAATAAAAATGATAGGAATTCAGGCTGCCAATACACACTTCTCCAAAAGGAGGAGGGTGTCAGCATTATTAACGATTAATCAATCTCCTTAACATAAGCAAAAGAAAACATTTTAGGTATGTAGCATCACCTCCCTCTTGCCAGAGGCCAATGATCCTAGAGTACAGGTGCTGGCTGACTGCTTTAATGCAGCCAAGAAGAAACAGTGGAGAGAGAGAACCAAGCCCCCCAAATAAAATGTAGTTGTCAACTTTTAATGAAGAGAGAGGCAGTTCACATGCAAGTATTTATAATGACAGGATAATTAAGATGTAAGCAGGTATTTGTTTCATTCATTTTGAGCAAATGTAGATCAAATACTAAAGTAAAAGTCAAATTCCCTCCCACTAGTAAACTCTGAGGCAAGATTTATTCACATCTGGTCATTATAAATTCCCCATTTGGAGGAAGATTTTAAAAAGAGGATGGAGAAGAAGAAAAAAGTCAGGAGCTAATTCTTCAGAATTTCCTCATATGTGATGAGAAATAAAACTTTTAATCTACAATAAACTAAGAAATAAAAATAGGGGAAGAAGAAAAATACAAACTTATCCTAAATCTATGTAGTACACTAAGATCTCAGTGATTTTCTTTCAGTGAAACAAAATATTTGGCCAATTTCACACATTCTATTGATTGGTTACTGATTTATTGCTTTCAAACATGTAATTTATAGTAATAGGCTATCATAAAATATACCTAAAAGTCATGTTACCAAAATAAATTTTAATCTTGTATACTAAGAAAATATGTTTATGTTTTATTTATTGACTGGAGGCCCAAATGCCCGAAGTTTGTGCAAGAGTAGGCCTTCCTTCCCCTGGCTACTGACACTGGCTTCCCTCTGGCACCTGGAACCCGGGCTTCCCTCCCAGCCCTGGCTTCATCCAGGATGTTTTCTGGAAGCACGTCCAGCAGGACTTCTGGTCTAATTTGCATATAATGCTTTTATTATTATAGAGGCGTGGTGCACGAAACTCATGCATGAGGGACCCTCAGCCCAGCCTGCACCCTCCCTAATCGAGGACCCCTCAGGTGATGTCCGAGTGGAGTTTAAAAGAGCCAAATGTAAATAATAAAACGATCAATGCAATTGATCAAAATGTAAAGTTTTTGGGAAATAATTTTATGCTGGTTAAAAATACCCTCAGAATCAATAAAGGTAAAGCAGGTTAAACTTGTTTTTATAAAAATGTAAACTTTCTATAAGATCATGGTACCAGCATAAAATTAAAGACTAGTGATTATCTTTAAAAACAAATCAAACATATACTGAGTGGCCAGATTACTATGATCACTCCATCAGTACTTCATTGGGTCACCTTTTGCCTTCAATTGTGTGACGATTCTTCTTGGCATTGACTCCACGCAATGTTGAAAGGTGATGCAAGGAATCTGATGATTATCACTGTCCAGTTCTGTGAGATTTGATGGTTGTGGAGCCAGCTGCCTGGTGGCTCTTTTAACTTTGTCCCACAAATGCTCAATTGGATTGAGATCTGGTGATTGTGGGGGCCACCTAAGCAAGGTAAAGTCTCCCTCATGTTCTTGAAACCACTCCTGCACAATATGAGCATTGTGGCACATTGTCTTGTTGGAAGAAACCATCTCCATTGGGATAATGCCAACATCATGATAGGATGAACTTGATCTGCAACAATACTTAGGTATGTTGTGCTATTCGGACATTGTTCCACATGAATTAGTGGGCCCAAATAATGCCAGGAAAACATGCCCCAAACCATAATACTGCCCCCACCAGCAAGAAGGGTTGTACTCATGCATGTGGGGTGCATACTTTCATACTGTTTCTGTGAAATTCTCACTCTGCCATTTGCATGATGCAACTGGAAAGGTGATTCATCGGACCACATGACTTTTTTCCAATGCTCAACTGTCCTATCCTTGTGTTCCTGTGCAAGCTGGAGATGTTTTATCTTGGTAACTGCAGACAGCAAAGGTTTTTGAACAGGCCTTCAGCTTCCATATCCCATATGATGGGGGTAATGCTAATTTTCCTACAAACATCAGGTGGTCATTTTAATCTGGGCACTCAGTGTGTGTGTGTGTGTGTGTGTGTGTGTGTGTGTGTGTGTGTGTGTGCTGTAGATTATATTATTGATTTCAGAGAGTACTAAAGTGGAAGAGAGAGATAAAAACATCAATGCTGAAACTCATTGACCAGTTGCCCCCTACATGTCCTATCCACTCTCAACTACTGAACCACACCAGGTAGTCAAGACTTTAGCTTTTTATATGATACTAGGGGTCCAGTGCACAAAATTTGTACACTGGGGGAGGGTGGTCCCTCAACCCAACCTGCCCCCTCTCGCATACTGGGAGCCCTCAGGGGATCTCCAACTGATGTCTCGCTCCCATTGCCCTGCTCAGCTCAGCCTCAGCTGCCTGCGACCACCTGGCTCCAGGGGCTGGGCACTCACTGCCACTTCTGCTCACAGTGCCTGGGGGCTGGGCATTCACCACCACCACAGTTTCGTCTTCACCCCTGGCACCAAGCGCCCACACCACTTGGCCCCACCCCTGCTTTTGATTGGCTGGTAGCATAGCCAATCAGGAGCAAAGGTATGTTCAAATTTGCACGTTTCTCTTTTATTATATAGGACTAGAGGTCCAGTGTACAAAATTTGTGCATGAGTGGGGAGGGTCCTTCAGTCTGGCCTGCACCCTCTCACAATCTGGAACCC
This sequence comes from Antrozous pallidus, assembly GCA_027563665.1. Classification (NCBI taxonomy): domain Eukaryota; kingdom Metazoa; phylum Chordata; class Mammalia; order Chiroptera; family Vespertilionidae; genus Antrozous; species Antrozous pallidus. The sequence goes on along the minus strand of CM050511.1, from coordinate 95,206,104 downwards.
CTCAGAAGATGCCCAACTGCTGGTTTAGTCCCAGGATGAGTGGCTCCCAACCACTTGCTTGTATGTCTGCCTGATTGCCCCTAACCACCTCTGTCTGCCTGCCAGATCACCCTTAACCACTCTGCATGCCTGCCTGATTGATTCTAACTGCCTCTGCCTGCCAGCCTGAACCCCCTAACTGCTCTCCCCTACTGGCCTGATCACCCTAATTGCTCTCCCTTGCTGGCCTGATCACCCTAACTTCTCCCCCCTGCTGGCCTGATCCTCTTAACTGTTTCCCTCCTGCCAGCTTGATCATCCTTAACTGCCTCTGCTTTGGCCCTGCTACTCTGGCTTTGTCCAGAAGGACGTTCAGAAGGTCATCCAGAAGATGCCCAGTCTAATTAGCATATTACCCTCTTATAAGTATAGATTTAACTTTGAGTCATTAGTCTTTATTGTAGATGTCTTTACCTTTCTGAAATTCAGGTACACATCATTCCCCTAATATTCATGCTTACAGTGGTATGCATGCCTTACAGAGAGGTGTGCAGGTGAATGCTTTTTCAGTGTAACTAAACTATGCACAAAGCAGCTGTTGCTCACTGATCTTCTGCTATATTTTTCATTCCTACTGACACCTTAATCTCTAAAGATACATGCAAAATAGCAGCAAAAATAGCACGTGAATTTTGCCATTTGCCTTTTGGAGGTTGGCTTTTTATATTCCTGACCTGCTTTACATTTTTAAAAATTTATACATACAAACTAATCTTTCTCTCATGCTACTGCACATCTTAGCATCATAATAGCCAGATGAATTGTAGGATTTTCAGCAGACATGGGAATAAGGGGATAATAACTTCATTCAATTAAATTCAAAAATAGATCCCAAGAACCTGCATATCATAATTGTTGAACCTATTAGATGTGTAATTATTTTGCCCTGCTGTACCAAATGGCATCCCACCAGTCCACTTGATTCTGTATTTTTACATGCCAATTTTTACACTGTGGTCCCACTGCCCTGTTAATGCATTTTCCATAACTATAAAACCCTTAATGTATGCTGTCTGTTAATGAATCAACAGAATGGTTTCCATGGCACCCTAGCTTCTAAAGCAAACCTTGTAAATACATCTTTGGAAAATGTTTATTGGTATGCACTACAATGTGTTTAAAATTTTTGACACACCATCTATTGCATGAAGTAGAAGGAGTGGAAGAATTTACTTATTTGATATTTAAATAAAAAGGCACTATTTCCAATGGATAGGTTTTATTCGTGATTTAGTAGATGGTTTGCAACTGTAATAGACAGAGGTTTTATAAAATATTTGTGTAATATACCATCTTAATCTGAATAAAAATAGTTCAGATTTTTGTGGGATTGGATTTATGAAGTAATTAATTTTTGTGGAGGATAAAATTTACCATTATTCAAATTATATTTCTATTTATTTATCAGCCCCTGATCTTCCTGGCACCTTTGTTTTTGGTAGGGCAATCAGGGGAAGATATTACAGAATGCCTTATTATTTTTTTCACAGCAAGAGTATGAGTTATATATATTCTTGCCATCCATTTTATGAAGAATACTTTCTAGCTGGAGTACACACACAATCATGTATTTGATATTAACTATTTCTTAAGTTATATTATGATAGTACCTAGTCATGTACTGTGATAATTGGTATGTTTACCAGGTGAATGTTCAAGTGTATGCATACATTCAATTTTCATAAAACCAGCTGTTCATCCTCATTCTCCCCTCCAGCCAGGCTTATCAAAAGCACTTGGAATATGAAGAGGAACAAAAGTATATCATTTTGGCTTATTACTCAGACTACAGAGTTAATTCTGGATTAATTCAAGCTACTGCAAGAAATCTTCAAGAATTCTCTACATTGAACCACTTTTGATCTTACTTATGTTTCAGCAAATCTATTTCACCAAAGAGTGAATACTAATATATTTATTTAATAAAATCATTACTGCTATGAATATACAGCAAAATTCATTCTAGGAATAACTTATAGATTAATACTAAAATATCCCATCAACTCCTATGTATTCCATTTGACTCATTCCATTATTCATATTAAACTGAAGAATAAGTATCCTTAATATTCAGATAGAAATGCTTCATAAGACACAACACAGTGTGGAGTCTGGCTATCTGAAGAGATAAGTGTGATTGCCAAAATCTAATATAGCCCAGAGTTAACTCTGTAGCTTTCTCTACATCAGCTTTCTTACATTCATACTAAAAAAAGTATCAGACTATATCTGACTTACATGATCCATTACCCTTTTAGTGACCAAGTAGAAAATAACTTGAATGACCATCGTAAGATAAGTATTGAGGTGTGTAATTCTATGCAGTAATAATTTGTGAACAGTTCTTTAACTTATTCAAAATATTGAGTTCAATGTAAGGAAAACCCCAACAATTTATTTTCTACACACTAATTTTTCATTTGCAATTATCCTCATGTTTCCTTCTTAGAATATTTTAAAACATTATAAAATCAGGGTGAGGGGAGTATCAAGTTGTGAGAGTATGTAAATGCAGATGTCCTCTGATTCTCTAGTTGGCATTGGGCTCTTCACACCTGTATGCTAAAGAATTATGACAAATACTACAATGACTAAATTGATGGCATTCAATCTCTTCGCTTCTTCAATAACTCTTATTGCTAAGAATGGAGAATATAAGTTCTGTGTGAGCATCTTGCAGTATTGTTTAAGCCAGAAATATAATCAACAATATGTAGATGATTAAGGTTCTTTTATTTCTGTTATTTGCATTATAAACTACTTATAAAATACAAACTTGGGAAACTTTTAATTGTTGCATTTCTTAAAGTAATATTAGTTTCTTAAAATGACAAATTACTGCATATTCACATCTACCTGTGTATAAAAGAGTAAATATTATATGTAAGTGATGAGTACTCATGAAAAGACCAATTGTGACCAGTGCTGTGTCAGAAATGATTGCCAGAGGGAAGGGGGTAGGGAGCATAGAAGAGGGTAAAGCGGGGAGAAATGGTGATGGAAGGAAAGTTGACTTGGGGTGGTGAGCACACAATACAATATACACATGATATATTGTAGAATTGTATACCTGAGAGCTACATAATTTTATTAACCAATGTCCCACAATAGATTAAATTTTAAAAAGTGTCAAGAACACCCCTGTCTTAGGAACTGACATTCTGTTTTCTAGACAGCTTTAGGAAATCTATTTGATCTTTTCCATACGTACAGCACCAGGATATCTATAAACTCAATTTTCAAGCTTAAACAAAAGCACACTTTATGCGATAGTACTATTCTTTGAGTGGGGATTCTATAGTTATGTATCTAAAATAGCTCAAAACTGTAAGTCACTGTTAACTATTGTGTACCTCTGAGAAGATTTTCTGGCAAACCAGAAAAAAGGAAATGGTTTTCTAGATCGTCTATTCTGCTATCCAGATGTGAAAAGCTGTAATAATAAAAGGGTAATGTGCTAATTTAACGGGACGCTCTTCCCGACAAAGCTGAGGCCAGAGTGAAGCCCGGGTCCTGGGTGCTGCCAGCAGCCCGGGGAAGGAAGGCCTTCCTACACTTGCGCGAATTTCTGTGCATCAGGCTTCTGGTATAACTATATTTTATTAACCTGGGTTTATTCATGAGAATAGCAAATAAGATATTTTTCTGACTTTATGGAACAACATATTAAGAAAAGAACAGTCAGAGTAACTGATTGATATCACCTTTTGAATCATAATCAATGTTAGTGATTTTTAAATGATATTGTATATTTTAGAGAGCTTAAGCATTTTCTTTCAGCATATTTTTCTTTTTCTACAATAATATAATATTTTTCCTCAATAATAGTTCCGTTTTTCACCTGAAATAAAAAGAATGTGTGGGTAAATATTTTAAATATTTTGTTAAAACATCAGTGACCCAATCTTCTGAGGTAGTACAGAATAGAGCTTTCACATCCTGTGACAGATTTTTCAGAATACATCCCCCAGCTCCTAGCTCCCCAACATACACACACATACTGTTGTCCACAAATTTAGTTTGTATACATTATATCTTGCCCTTTACTTAACAAATCTTGAAAATTAGCCCTCATTGTTATATACAATGGACTAATTCTTTTCCAATGATACATTTCATTCCATTGCATAGAAGTAAACAATTCATTAGTCTTTCACTAATGGGTATATACTTATTCTGCTCATGGGTGTTCATATATCTACAATTATGTCTGATAAACTCCTTCAATTTAGTCTCAAAATACCCTCCATCCTTAATGTCTGAAAATATAGGTTTCCTTAATTTGTGGCCTTATGTGATATCTAATATTTACTAAAGAAAATCATGTAGGAAAAAATAGACTTTGGTTTCAAAACAGTATTTCTTATATCGGCGAAGTTCTACATCTTTTTACATGTGGAATAATGTATTTCTCTTTTTACCAACTCTCTGAGTATGTCCTTTGCTTATTTTTCAAATTGGGGTTTGAGTTCCAGATATCTATTCTTGTAAAAGTGCTACTTGTAATGTACAGACTGCAATGCTCAACTTTATTCCTTCAGTTGAACAAAAATTAAAGAGAACTGCAAAATGATCTGAAAGCAGAATTTTGATTTAAAAAACCCCTCAAATACATACAGAAAAAGTATCAGTATAGTGAAATCTATGTATCCCCGTCCTCATATAGTTTCAACAATTTTAATACTTTACCAATCATGTTTTTCATTTATTCTTTCTCCAAAACATACACACATTGTAACCCATATTCACATTTTTGGAGAGCTTTTTCCCCACTTCCTGCATGTTTGTTGTTTTCTTTTGTTTTGCTTATTAAATGAAAATCCCAGCACCTAAAATCACACCCTCAATATACATTGGTATGCTTAATAAAGACCAGCTCAAATAAACTAAAAAGGCATTAAAATTTGTTAAAATATGTATGCTTAAATTTTTCCAGTTGTTTTCAAAGATATATTTTAATAATGATTTGTTCAAATCAGGATCCATAAAGTACTCTTGTTTGGTTTTTGTTGTTATTGTTTTGGTATGCCACTTAATTTTCTAGCAATCCCCTAATCTTTTATTTTTGTGATGTGTGAATTTTTGGAGACAAATATAGAATGCACAATTGGCTGGATTTGTCTAATTTAGTCTTATGATAATTAAAGAATCTACTAAACATCACATAAATTATTTCAGAGATCTTTACTCAGTTTTTCCTCAGTTCTTTATTTTTAGTTTTAAAATCTAAAAAAATGATTCTATCTACACTCATGACAAATTTATAGCCGAAAACTGATAGCCAAAAGCAAAAGAAACATACCCCTAAACTATTAACTATAAATTTAACAGAAGATAATAAACACAATCTGAAGAAGAAAATTAAGATGGCATCTAAAAAAATAAAAGGATATATCTTATGAATGAAATAACAAATATTATAAAAATGGTAATTATCCTGTCTCGTAAAAATTCTATTTAGAATTTTTTCTTATATAAATTTGTTAAATTGATCCTAAAATTTATATGGAAGAATAAATAACAACTAAAAAGACAAGGTAATTGTGAAGAAAAGAATTTGCTCCAATAGTGAAACATATTATAAAGCTATAATAATTTCATCTGCTGATGGACATGGATTAGAAAACTGTGGTACATCTACGCAATGGAATACACACTGCTGTAAAAAAAGAGGGTATTCTTACCATTTGCAACAGAATGGATGGAACTGGAGAACATTATGCTAAGTAAAATAAGCCAGTCAGTGAAGATAAATATCACATGATCTCACTCATTTATGGAATATAAAGAACATTATAAACTGTTGAACAGAAATAGAGGCAAAGAAACATCGAACAGACTGCCAAACGACACGGGGAAGATAAGGGAGGGGTGGAGTGTAAGAGATCAACTGGAGGACTTGTATGCATGCATATAAGCACAACCAATAGATGCAAGACACTGTCGGGGGTGGGGGTGAGGGCAAGTGCTGGGGGATAGGGGAGACCAGGGGGAAGAAAATGGGGGAAAAAAGGGGAGACACAATGTACTACTATTTGTAATAACTTAAACAACAATAAATTAAAGCCATAATAAAGCCATAATAATTTAACATGTGGAAGCTGATAATGAACTAATGGATAATCATATAAAACTGAGCCATGGATAGTCACATATATGGAACAATTAGAAAATTATTAATAAATAATTTTTGAGAATCTGTTATTTGTAAAAATTAGAACACTAGAAATATAAAAACACTTCTACCCTTGACTTGGAATTTATACATAACTGGAAAATAATATACAAAAAGTACAAAAATTATATTTCAATTTATATATAAAAGACATACAAGTATATTTGTGTATTGATGTATATTTACAAAAATATACCATATTTTCCGGTGTATAAGATGACTTTTTTAATCAGGAAAATCTTCTCAAAAGTCGGGGGTCATCTTATACGCAGGGTGTAAAAATACCGTAGCTTGCAGTTATAATGGGCATTGCTATCTCGCCAGGGACTTGCCCGGCACTTGCTCTCTCTCTATTGCTTGTTATCTTCCTCCTATCATCATCAGTTCCAGTGGTCTTGTATGCAGGAAAATATGGTAATTGAAATATAAGAAAAAGCTAACAAAATTTTTACTTCTTAGTACATATAATATTTTAGTGAGAAGAGGAACAGCATAGGATGACTGTCACTTTAATACATTTTTTATTGTTGACATTTTAACATCTACTTAATAAAAATTAATCAAATGAATATAAAATATTAGACAATTCAAGAGGGATATTTTAATATCACTGGAAAGAAAATATTCTTAATCAAAACATATAAAGCTGAAATGAGAGAAATCTGTCTTAAGAAATAAATATGAAATTTACCTTAATGATGGTTGGTGACTTTCTTAATTTGCAGTCACTCTGCTTAATACAATTATTCACATATCTCTCCTTAATTAAAAGTCTTTGAAAATATCCATTAAGCTTCTTACTTTGATTGCCTCATTAAAGCACTACCTCTAAGTTTGATTGATTTCCATCAATTTTAACTTATAGTAACTTGAGGATTTGCAAATAACAAAAACCACATAAAATGCATAACATACAGAATTAGTACAGGTTAGTCATCCAGACCTGCTCTATGAAACCTTCATTGCTGTGCCTTTTCTTAAATTTTCAACAAATTGTGTTTCATAGAGAAAATTGCATCAAAGTTAAGAATGATTTTTAAGAATATGAAAGTATATTTTATGCACAACAGACTAGAAAAAGTATTAATATGCCAACAGTGATAATTACCAGTATATGATCAGGGACCTGTTATCCTATTTAATAAAATAATAATATGCAAATTAACCATCACACCAAGACACAAGATGGGGTGATCAGGCAGGCAGAGGAAGGCAATTGGGGCAAACCAGACCAGCAAAGGAGGGCAGTTGGGGGGAACCAGACCTACAGGTGAGGGCAGTTGTGGGTGACTGGGCCAGCAGAGGAGGGCAGTTGGGGGGGGGCAGGCCTGCAGTGGAGGGCAGTTGGGGGGACTCAGGCAGACAGGGGAGGGTATTTGGGAGCCAGCAGTCTGGATTGTGAGAGGGATGTCCAAACACCTAGTGGGATCGGGCCTAAACGGGCAGTCGGTTATCCCTCAAGGGGTCCCAGATTGGAGAGAGTGCAGGCACAAATTTCATGCACCAGGTCTCTAGTTGGCTATAAAACCCCAGAGCAATATTTCAGGTAATGAACAACCATAGGACATCAGCACAATGAGGCTCATTTTTCAATGGAGCAGTAAAGTATATAACATGCATAGATTCTAAGAAACTATGGTTTCAACAATCATCTATTTTATGAGTGACAGTGATAGAAGTATTACCTTTTCTGTTTTATGTGTCAAGGAGATCTCTGTAGAAAAGCATTATTCTCAATTTCATATATATGTATGTAAAAATTCTCTTTGTATAGAAAATTTCCAAAGAAACTGTAAGATCTAAGCATTTCTGCACTTATTTATGTCTTCAAATGATATTGGTAAGTTAGACAAGCATGATTTCACTTGTAGGAAAAGTTCTGCAATCCTTAAAATAGCAGACTTACTGAAGTGAACAGGGATCCAAATCTCATTATACATTCCACAGCCTGTCATTTAAGGACATGATGTGTACTGGGCTATAGTTCCCCAGGGCCTCTCTTCAGTTTTTCATTTAAAATAATTAAATTTACTCCAAAGCAATTTAATACATATTTATTAAATTTTTAACAAGTTTTAATGGCAATTTGTCTGACACTGCTCAAGTTGGTTTCTCTTGAGCCTATTATTGAGCAAGAACAAATGATGCAAAGAGTACTTAGGGATAAGGATAGAAGTGAATAGAAATAATTCCCTGGTATCTCACGAGATCCTCAAGGATACAGAGTAGAAACCAGACAAGTATTGAGGGCCACATCAGTATTCAGTCTGAGATCTCCCTACAGATATGTGATTCAATGCACAAATAACTAATTTCCATTTTTTATTTCTACCATAGGTGGATTTCTACAATTTAGAAAAAAAATGCTCATAAGTTCCTGATGAATCTAAAACCCTCTTTATAGCAATAGTAGAGGCCCAGTGCATTAAAATTCATGCACTGAGAAGGTGTCCCGCAGCCTGGCCTGCCCCCTCTCACAGTCCAGGATCCCTCAGGGGCGGGTGGCTACCCAGCGATCAGGGGAAGGTGATGTCCCATCACACCTCTGCTGCTGCCACTGCCGGCAATGCAAGTGTCAGCCAGCCCTGGTTACCTGAGCCTCAGGCAGCCCTGAGCGGCTGTGGGCTGTGGGAACTAGGGGACTCAGGAGGCAAGCACCCAGCCTTCCGAAGAAGCGCCTGCTACCGTGGCAGGGCAGAGGGGACTGGGTGCCACCATCTTATGGCTGTGGGTGCTGCCATCTTTGAGTGTGGGGCAGTCAATTAGCATATTCTCTTCTTATTAGATAGTTGGTAGAGTAAAAACTGCAGTTGCAGAATTCACAAAATTCTGGGTTCAGTTGCCAAATTAGTCACATTTTTTCACTGTAATCGTAGGTTCGATTTTTTAGGGCATTGTAGCACTTTCACATTGGTAGTTTTTTGTTTATTTATTTATTTGTTTGTTTGTTTGTTTGTTTTTAAAATATATTTTATTGATTTTTTACAGAGAGGAAGAGAGAGGGATAGAAAGTCAGAAACATCGATGAGAGAGAAACATTGATCAGCTGCCTCTTGCACAGCCCCTACTGGAGATGTGCCTGCAGCCAAGGTATATGCCCTTGATCAGAATCGAACCCGGGACCCTTCAGTCCAAAGGCCGACGCTCTACCACAGAGCCAAACCGGTTTCGGCACATTGGTAGTTTTTTAAAAAAATTATCTTTATTGTTGAAAGTATTAAAGTTGTCCTCTTTTTGTTCCTCATTGTCGTCCCCTTTCACATCACTCCCATCCCCCCAGGTCTTGACTGCACTATTGCCTGTTTCCATGGGTTATGCATATATGCATATAAATTCTTTGGTTATCAATAAGTTACACACATTAAGTCCTCTGTGATAGCTCATTTATTTTTATCACTGAGTAGTATTCATTTAATTAATATACCACAGTTTAACCACACACTTACTGGGGTATATCTTGTTTACTTCCTATTTGGGGAAATTATGAATAAAACTGCTATAAACAGTTTTGTGTCTTTTTTGTGGAGACACATTTTTAAATCCTTTGGGTAAATATCTCAGCAAGCACTTTTGAATCATATGCTAAGAATATGCATAGCTTTCTAAGGAACTCCCAAACTGTCTTCCAAAGTGGCCATATTATTTTGCATTTCCACCCGGAAGGAGTGTGAGTTCTGGTTGTTACATATCCTTGGCAGCATGGGCCATGTCCGAACATCTTTACACATGCTCATTTGGCATCTGTGTTTCTTAATTGGTGAGATATATGTCCAACTATTCTCCCATTTTTTAAATTGGATTGTTTGTTTTTGCATTGTTAAATATTAAGAGTTCTTTGTAGCCTGGCTGACGTGGCTCAGTGGTTGAGCATTGACCTATGAACCAGGAGGTTACAGTTTGATTCCAGGTCATGGAACATGCCAAGGTTGTGGGCTGGATCCCTGTGTGGCAGCTGATCAGTGATTATCTCTCATCATTGATGTTTCTCTTTCTCTCTCATTTTCCTTTCCTGTCTGAAAGAAATTAAAAAATATGTATCTAAAAAAAAAGAGAGAGTTATTTGCATATTTTGGAAACAAGTTTTTATTTAGCCAGATATGTGCTTTGCAAAAATCCCTCCCCCAATTCTGTGGCTTATCATTTTATTCCCTTATCAGAATTGTTCCCACAGCAAAAGTTTTCACTTTAATATTGCCCAATTTATTTCTTTCATTGATCTTGCTTTTGGTGTTTTATCAAAAACACATTGCTAAATATTGGTTCATCTAGATTTCTCCTCTTTCAGAAAAGTTTACATTGCTACCAGCAGTGTATGAGAATTCGCTTTTCTCCACATCCTTTCCAGAACTGGTTATTTCTTGTTTTATTGCTTTCCACATCTTGACAGGGAACACCTCACATGGGTTTATGGAAGACAGACTATTAAGAAGACTAATTTCCTATTTCTATGCATGAATATCTAGATCTTGTTCTACAGTTGTACCTCCCATAGAACCCTTGCATATCTTTGCATACATTTGCATTAAAAATAAAGTGTCCAACATGGATATAGATAGACTAGAGTCCTAGTGCATGAAATCTTGCACTCAGAGGGTGGGAGGGGCAAGGGAGCCTTTAGCTCAGATGGCGAGAGGGTGCATGCCAGGCCAAGGGACCCCATTGGTGAATGATAGGGGCTGTGGAGGGATGCAGGAGGTTGGCCAGCCAGGGAGACACCACAGGAGGGCTCCAGCACATATCCTGCTGGTCTTGCTCTATCCCAATTGGCCAGAACCCAGAGCAAGTTAATCTACCTGGTCAGAGCATCTTCTCCCTGGTGGTCAATGCATGTCATTACAACAGGTTGACCAGTCGACTGTCCCCTGGTGGTCAGTGCACATCATAGTAAGTGGTTGAGTGGCCTTAGCATATCATTAGCATATTATGCTTTGATTGCTTGAACAGATGACCAGACAACTGGATGCTTAGCATATTAGGCTTTTATTACATAGGATGGATAGATATAGATAGATGACAGATGATAGTTAGATAGATAGATAGATAGATAGATAGATAGATAGATAGATAGATGATAGATAGATGAAGAAGATAGATAGATAATAAAAATAGATAGATAGATGTATATCCTGTTTTCCTTGGTGTCATTTTACCCATATCTATTTAACTGATTAAGTTCTATACATCCTGGGAGATTCAGAATATAACTTAAATATCTCATAGGCAATATATTCTAGAAATCTTCACTGTTGCCCTTCTGACTCTGACACTGCCTCATTACTTCAATTTATGTTTGCAAAGCTCTATAATATTTTTTCATACGTTTAAAACCTTATACCTCTGTTTTACACTCTTCCCCACCAGAGTAATAGCTTCTTCTTTTTTAAAAAAATATATTTTATTGATTTTTTTACAGAGAGGAAGGGAGAGGGATAGAAAGTCAGAAACATCGATGAGAGAGAAACATCGATCAGCTGCCTCCTGCACACCCCCCACTGGGGACGTGCCCGCAGCCAAGGTACATGCCCTTGACCAGAATCAAATCCGGGACCCTTCAGTCCAAAGGCCGACGCTCTACCACTGAGCCAAACCGGTTTCGGCGAGCTTCTTAATGACAATATTACAAGGGACTGGCACCAAATAGGTACTCAATTTTTGAAGTATAATACTTTTTCCAACTCATGCTTTTCTCTACACTGAGTCATCTATTATGTTCACATTTGTTTTAGTACTTTCTTATATATAATGTTTTATTATCTAAACATTTTATATTTTAGTCTTTTAAAAATATATTTTATTGATTTCAGAGAGGAAGGGAGAGGGAGAGAGAGAGAGAAACATCAATGATGAGAGAGAATTATTGATCAGCCACCTCCCGCATGCCAACCACTGGGGATTGAGCCCCTACCCCAGGCATGTGCCCCTAACTGGAATCAAACCTGAAACCTAGGACCCTTCAGGACCCTCTCTATCCACTAAGCAAAATCAGCCAAGGCTGTATTTTAGTCTTTTACATAACAAGAATACAAGCTCTTGAGGTCAGGAATTTAACTCTTATTAGTATTTTCCACACAGATCTTCAGTGTGTAAATATTAATGGAAAAACTTTCAATTATTTCATTCATATCTATATATATATGGTTTAAATTAAACCACATATATATATGGTTTAAATTAAAAAACTATTACATTATAAAAAGAGAAATGAGCTATTTAATCCATTACATAAACCAAGCATAAATATAGACATATCAAGTAGCTTTCAATTTTTTTTTTTTGGTTTTTGTTTCTTTGTTTTGTTTTAAATCTGAATGGATTAGTTGTGTCTTTGATAACTAGAGCAGGAAACAGGTTGATTAAAAGAGTGAACCCGATGTAGTAGATTAGTGTATGATTTTTATCTTTACTCCTTCCTTGTTATAGAATTACATCCCACTCTCCTGCAAAGTGACTTTGCAGCCATTCCCCCAAGATCAGGCAGGATAAGTGCCCCACACAATTGCTGTCGGACTTGCACCTATCTGAAGGCAGTCCCTCTGCTTGAGTAATGGAGATTTTATCCTTTATTGCCAACTAGACACACATCACTTCAAATTTTCTGTTCCCTTTTCAAGGCATGCTTCAATGATTTTTTCCTCCATCTCCTACAGTATTGTGTGTGTGGCTCTTTATTTGACCATATCAAGTGATATACAAACACTAAACCTGTTAAATTGAAAAAAGATCAAAGTGATTTAAAAGTTTTAAACTACTAATTTACAGAAAATGAAACCCCCTGGATAAAATGATAGGAAAAGACAATTCCTCTAGTAAATAGAAATTACACATTCAGCCCACAGTGATATACCCTCAATCAGACTGACATAGATACCTATCAAGGGTTGAGTTTTAGGTGACAAAGCAGTAGCCAGCATGACTTTGTGGGAATTGGCACAACGATTTTATAGAGCACTTTAATAGGATGTAGCAAAATTTATGAGCATATGAAGCATGACCCAACAAATACACTCCACATCCAAACATGCAAACAAGTTCAAAATAGATTTTTTCAGAATGTTCATGGTAGAATCATTTGTAGAAGCAGAGAATTTGAAATATCCTAGGTGTTTCTAATGAGAACAGTTAAATAATATGCATTTAATATATACTATGGAATAGCATGCAGCAGTTTGAAGCAATGAATAAATAAAATTTTTAGACTAATGTGGACAGATCTTTAAAATATAGTGTCAAGTGAAAAGTTAACATGGAAAACAATCTAATGCACAATGCAATACATACAATCAGGTTAAAACTTACAAATTCTAGAGTCAGATATTTGGGTATGGCTTCCTGCTAGCTGTATGACCTTTGAAAAGTCACATAACCTCTCTGTGCCTCAGTTTCATTTGTAAACACAGGAAATATTACTGCTTACATCAAAACATTCTTGTAAGATTTAAATGAGTTAATATATAAAACACTTTTAAGACCACTTGACTCGTATCAAGAGCTACATAATTCCAGAAATATTATTTATTTAAAAATGCATTTAAAACATATACATACATCCCAAATACTATATATTTTTAAGAAGACCTATGTATTTTCTGATGACATATAAAAGTAAGAACATGTATAAGACAGGAAAGCTATAAAAAATAAAATGTGGAGAATAAGTAAAAGATAATATAAAATATGAGAGAGAACTTGCAAAAATTGATGGCAGTCTGATGAATGGAAGAGCATGATAAACAAAACTATCCTCAGTTGAGATTTAATCTAATCTAAAATTAGTCTGTTTATCTTATGCCCTGTTTTAACTTCAACTGTGTCCAGGCTTTTTCAGAACAACCTGATACAGTTCATTGGGATTCAATTTTTGCACAAATCTTTAGCAGCAAAATTTACATTAGACTATGTGTATAGAAAATGCTATCTTAAAACCTTACAGGAAATCATACAAAGAGACTCCATCAGAAGTCAGTGTTCCTCAATCTCACCACAACAATATATACACACAAAACTTCTGATTGAAAATAAATTATTTTCTGGTTTGTATAAAAGGAAAGGGAAATTGAGTTTGCCCTGCTAGAGTGTCAACATCTACTATTTTTTAATAGCTTTATCTTTCACACGTATAAGCCTGCCTGACATTTAGCCGATTCTCAATTATTTCTTTCGTTAATCAATCGATATTATAACCAGGTATATTCACTCCTCTCTCACTGGTGAATTTTACTTGCATATGTAAGATCTAACTCTCTCTCAGTAAGTACTTCACTAATAATAAACGTAATCGTAATGATTGATGATCTTCTTTCCATGCCTGTGCTGAGTTGCTCAATTAATGAAGCCTGACAGATGCAGATGCTGCTGCTCTCTGTCCCCAGGCCCATGAAAATGACCGCAGGAGCATACTAGAAGCCTTTGGATGCAGTAGACAGAGCCAGCATTTTGTTTTCTGTTTTAAGCCCATTGTTGAAAATGAATTAAGTGAGGCCCCAGGCCTGAACTGCGTTGCTCCCCACCCCTCCTCTCTCCAATATGTATGAAGAGATCTGCAATAGCATTTTGATTTTGCCTTGATTTCATCCTGAATTTCTTAGGAGGTATAGCAGCTTGTTCAACCCTCACCAACTTCTTCATGATTCAGAAGATGCTACTCACCATGATCCCAGTGGGACTCAATCTAGCCACCTCCTCCCTTATATTTAGAGACTCCTATGGTGGGTGCCACCTCCCAGACCAGTGCTCTTAGATATTCAGTGGATGCAAATCAGACCAAAGCTTATTGCATGTCGGTGGTGCAGTGTCTTATTCCTTGCCCTGTCAGTTTCTCAAATCTTGGCCATGTCAATTCCCAAGCCACTTTTCCGCTTCCTGCAGGCCTGACTCCCATACTGACTGGTGATTGGACATCTGCATGCTAACATAACAAATTGTGTAAATGTGTTTGCTTAAGTTTTCTTTTCAATTATCCAAGAGGAGAAATATCAACAGAACTCTGGTTAATTAAAAAAGAACATATGTCAACGAATGTGTTTATGTCTTGATTTATAATTTTAACAAGCAGCTTTTTTTGTCCCCAGTATCCGAAGGAGATAAAACTTCAGAGATTCTTCCCATTAAAAGTAACTTCAATGATATATAGAAAAAATGTTGTTTAGTACTATGTAAAATATGTCAATTTTCACAATACCTTCATCTCCTCTTAGTCTTTCTACATATTTATTAAAAGTTTTGAAAAAATCGTTTTGAAATTTTCTCACAGTATAAATTTGATTTAGTAATTAAATACACCACATAGTCCTTCAAAATATATAAGTTAATAATTGTGGAATGACAGCAATGATGAAAATACAATAGTAATAATAAGTTTTAATACATAAATGTTATATCTTAGAATCAATAGAAAGTATCTTAATTTCTCTCACAGTAGAGAGTAGCAACACAGACCACACAGAGTTGCTACAAGAATTGAATTTGGCACATATTAAGTGCTCAACACATGTTACATATGATTATCAATATTTACTCTGCTGTTATATAATCCTATCTAATAAAAGGGTAATATGCAAATTAACTATCACTCCATCACAAAGATGGCAGTGCCTGTAGCGACAAAATGGCAGTGCCCAGTCCTCTCAGCCCTGCCGAAGTCCTCCAATCCCGGGGTGTTGGGGTGCGGGGGGGGGCGCTGAAAGCAGGCAGCATGAGTGGCCTGGCAGAATGCTTGCTTCATCGCCATGGTGATGAGGTAAGGATTTTGTGCCCGGCCATGGATGGGGCTCTGGGCCACAGAGAGCCTCTGGGCAGTGGGCACTGAGCAGCCAGGCCCCGCAGAGAGCTACTGGTGCATGGATTCATCTGCAGGGCTACTCGTGTAAAGGAAAATATTCAGCATAGCTTTATATTAAAATATGAGAGCAAAAGCATGTAATGTAAGGCCAACTGTATTCAGGAATTACATCATTGATAAAAGTAGAGGAGAATATTTTTAGCTTCCTACGGGTTTTCTTTGAAGCTGGCTGATCTAAATAGTTCTTTTATCTTTAAAGACACTAATTAGGGCTTAAGAGTTGACATTTTATAACAAGATCTCCTGACATATCCTGTGGTGAAGATTATTGCTGCTCAGAAAACACAATGCCCAGCATATTATGCCATGGAGGAAAGTAGCGAGACACATCATTCCCCATCTCTGATGGGTTAATGCAGTTAGCCCCTTTATTCAAAACCAAGGTCAGCATTTTCAGTAATTAGGATAGATTTTGCATGAGTGTTTGTTTTTCTTTGACTTTGACAGCTATAAGTAGTCTCTTGTGTATTAACATTAGTTACATAGCCTTGTTTTGTGTACAAAAATTGAAGGTTTGTTTTATACACCCCTTGTTTATTTAATGTGTATTGTGGATTGTTCTGCCACCATAATATCCCCTAAATCATACTGTTTTCTGTTTACAGAATACTTGCTATCTCAAGATTAAAAATTCGTTCTTGGGCAACTCCTGGGAAATAGAAGAATCTCTAGGAAATAGTACACCCTTTATTTATAAATGACATTTCAAAAAATACATAGTTAATCTTTTTAAATTCCATTCTTGAGAGAATAAACATTAAATGAAAACAGGTTATTTGAGTGGTTTTAGCTTCACTTTATCAAAGCTAGATCTATTTGTCTAGTTGGAGTGCATGGTGAATTTAGAAGAGATTATTTTGTTCAGATCCCCAGTATTTAATAAAAGATTTTTGCATTTCCATAGTCCTTTAAATTGTTGCTGACATACAAATGCTTAGCAATTGTATATTGAGACTAATAGAGAGAGCTCTGAATTGGGAACTTAAGTGCATTTACCTTATATACTAATTTACAATCATCTAGGTAGTAATGACCAACATAGTTCACTACTCAAAAGTTAGATTTTTTTAGTAATATCAAGAATAGTAACAAGTTGTAAAACAAAGCATACCTCTTTAAAAATAACTACATTTTATAATTAATTTAGATCATACTGCCAAAGAGCATAGATTCTGCTGTCACATCATCTGTGTAATAATTCCTTTTTAAAAAAATATTCTTATTGATTTCAGAGAGGATGGGAGAGGAAGAGAGATAAGAACAGCAATAATGAGAGTGATTCATTAGTTAGCTGCCTTCTACATGCCCCCTACTGGGGATCAAGCCCATAACCTGGGCATGTGCCCTTGACTGAAATCGAACCCAGGACCCTTCAGTCAGTAGGCCTACACTCTATCCACTGAGCCAAATCACCTGGGAATGGATTAGTATTCTAACTTCCACTGAAAATTATTTAACTTCCCTGAGCATTAGGTTCCATGTATCTGAAGTCTGGATAATAACAGTAGCCAATTGGATGGGCATTTATGAAGAGTAAGTGTGTTAATATAGGTAAAGCATACGGAAGAGTGATAATATGCAATAAATGCTCAAAATGGTCTTAATTTTCTTAATATAAAAAGTCAATATAAAGAACTAAATAAAATACATATTTGCAATAAGTATATTTGGTTATACAATTTTTCATAAATATATTAGAAATAATTAAAATAGATCAACAGAGAAAATACATAAATAGATCATTTAAAAAAGAAGGACATGTTATTTAAGAGAAGGGTAAACTTCATTGATAAACAAAATAATACATATTAAAAATTGAAATATATAACTTTAATATTTTAAATTTGCATGGATAATGGGGAAATATAAGAAATCTAGAGGCCCAGTGCACTAAATTTATGCACTCAGGGGTCCCTCAGCTTGGACTGCACCCTCTTGCAGTCTGCAAGCCCTTGGGGGGTATCCAAGTGCTGGCTTAGGTCCGCTTCCTGGGAGAGCAGGCCTAAGCTGGCAGTCAGACATCCTTAGCGCTACCATGGAGAAGGAGAGACTCCCACCACCGCTGCTGCGCTCACCAGCCCTAAGACCACCAGCTCAGGGCTTCTGGATAAATGCCCCCCCACCCCCCATGGGAACACACTGACCATCAGGGGACAAGTCCTGCATTGAGCATCTGCCCCCTGGTGGTCAGTGCACATCATAGTGACCAGTTGTTCTGCCCTTTGGTTAATTTACAAATTAACCTTTTATTATATAGAATTATGCCAAAAATTCATATTTAAAGGACATTTCTTTGCATAATGCTACTGGTAGTGTAAATTTGTATAACCATTTTGAAAATGAATTTTGCAATATCTATAACTGAGTATTAAAATGATCTTATTATTTAACCTAAAAATTACATTTTGTAATTTTTCTTTTAGGTTGAAAAGCTTTAGGCGAAATGATATTACAACATCCTCTTAATTGTAAATTTTGGAAAAAATATGAAAGTACAAAATTAACTTGTTAAATATGTTAATTTAATTTTAATTATCAAAATACATTTTGTAAAATAGAACATAACTATGCTTAAGCTTAATTTTTAATTAAAAAAGAGCTCAATGTAGGATATGTGATATGATAACAGTTATGTAAAACAAGCAATAAATGTACACATAGATAACAGGCTGAAAGAAATATATCAAAATATAATTAATGGGTATTGTAGATAAATAAAAACTTATACTTCTAATATATTTCTAAATGTCTTATGTTTTATGAATTGAGAAAATACTATTTATAAAATTAAAAAAAAACAAAATTCAGAAACGTTTAAAATATCCCCTCTGTTTAAAAAATATATTTTATTTTTATTTCAGAGAGAAAGGGAAAGGGAAAGAGAGATAGAAATCTCAATGATGAGAGAGAATCACTGATCAGCTGCCTTCTGCACACCCCACATCGGGGATGGAGCTCGCAACCTGGGCATATGCTTTGCCCTGGAGTTGAACCATGACCTTCTGATTTATAGGTTGACCACTGAGCCACCCTGGCCAGGCCTAAAATATTTTCAAATTAAAGAATAATTCATAAATATTTATATTACTAAAAAGAACACATCTGAAATAAATTAAATGCTAGAGGAATTATTCAGATCTCATTTTAACTTTGTATCTTTCTAACAATAAAATATAACATCAAAAATATCATTTCACTGATTGAAAAACACTTTGTATTCAATTTTATCAGCAACCATGGATTCCATATAAATATCTTAATTTTAACTTTATTTACTTATTCAATTATTTGTTTTATATTCATTTTATTGATCATGAAGTTGAAGTTAAGAATGGTAACATGATTTGCCTTTAGTAACTTTGATCATAGATAGAAAAGCTGGAAGCATGGGGTGTCTGACATTTAATGTAGGTGTCTTACTTTACACTCTGCAGAGTGCCTCTCCTCTTTTACTTGTAGGAATTGAAGGGCCAAACAACAGGTAAAAATATCCAAGTAATTTTGATATTTATTTAACAAATATTTATTGAACATAACTTGCACTGGATTGTGTGATAAGTATTGACACTAAAAAGCAATTCATTTCTAAATCTATAAATCTTGAAGTGATTAAGGTGACAATCATATAAACAAATATGGAAAATGTCATCTTGGAACTATGTCACAAATATATACAAGAAAACTCATCTTGGAAGTGTGTGCCAAGTGCAATAAAATAATTTGCTAATCACGTATTTACTCAAAAGTCCTAGCAACCAAATAAATTCAAAGACAAGTGAAAGTTCTTCATTATAGTAGGATGATAACTTATAATTATCAAAATAATGATGGAGTTAGAAAAATCACTATTCCATAAGAAACATAAAAATAAATTTAGGCAAGACTAATCTCTTCAAAAGTGTTTTAGTTTACATTACCTGTGCCTTAATACTTTGTAAATGGGTAATAATTGTAATATTTAACCTATACAAATATAAAAGAATTAGATTTTATAAAAAGTTTAATAAAAGTGTGAATATAATGCTGATTGTTTTCTTTTTCCCAAAACTATTTTTAATTTAGTGGTGTGACAGAAAGAATCCTTAGCAACATTTTGAACCATTATTTAAGTTTGGTAGTTTTTTCTCCATTTCTGTCTGTCTCAATCTTCTCAGTCAATAATTCTTTTCTTGATGAATTCTAAAGTATCATATGTTCTTTTCCACTTTTCTTTTTCATTTCATTTCAGCAAACTACAGTTAACATCAAAGTATAAGACTAATCATTTTATCCATACACTTTACATTTTTTCTATAGTTGTTTTGTTTACATATTTTATTACTGACCATCCAATGTATAGTACTTTATAGTTACTTTAATTATTAAAAAACTAGAGGCCCAGTGCTTGAAAGTCATGCGTGTGTGTGTGTGTTCCTCAGCCCAGCCTGTACCCTTTCGAATCTGGGACCCCTCTCACAATCCAGGACTGCTGGCTCCCAACCACTCACTTGCCTGCTTAATTGCCCCTAACCGTTTCTGCCTGCCAGACTGATCACACACTAACCACTCCCCTGCAAGCCTGATCAATGCCTATCTGTTCCCTGCCAGCCCAATTTCCCCCAACTGCCCTCCTCTGCAGGCCTGGTCATCCTTAACTGCCTTCCTTGCTGGCCTGGTTGCCCCCAACTTCCCTCCCCTACAAGCCTGGTTCTCCACAACTGCTGTCCCCTATAGGCCTGGTCCCCCCCAATTGCCCTCCCTTGCAGGCCTGGTCCCTCCCAATTGCCCTCACCTGCTGGCCTGATCACCCACAACTGCCCTCCCTTGCAGGCTTGGTCCCTCCCATCTGCCCTCCCCTTCTGACTATCTTGTGGTGGCCATCTTGTGTCCAGATGGGGGCAGGATCTTTGACCACATGGTGGCAGCCTTCTTCTTTTATTAGATAGGATTTATATTGAGAAAAACTGGTAATGTTGATGGAGGCAAACAAAGAAAAGCTGAGTCCAATGTTTTGTTTGCTTGCTTGCAGGTTTTGATGGCTTGTGAAAGAAATCATACTTAAGTTGCAATGAATTTGAATAGGAATTAAAGGAAAACACGGTTCCTCAACACTGATAATCACAGGCAGGTTGATTACTTATAATTTTTTACAGTTCATTAGAAAAATGTAAGTTTGTTGTTGCTTGTTTTTAAATTTTTTTATTTTACTTTTTATTTATTTTCATTTTTTAATGTGCCTGGAGGGAAGAAAAGGGGATAAGGATGGGGGGAGAAGAGGGGAAGGGGACAAGGGCTTATATGCTTCCCAGAGAGAAAACACCTAATTTTTTAGTCTTATTTTATTAGTACTGCTCTCTTTGCTCTTGAGGACAATTTGGCTTCAATTTATTACTTTGTTAATTTACTTTTGAGAATATGTTTAATTTGTGGAATTTCAATAATTTAGAAATAAGGTAAAACAGTATCATTTGGAAAAATATCCACAATGTATAATATTCCACTTTGAGATCCACCATTCCGAGTGTTGCTGTAACTTGATTGTCCATTTATTTTGCTTTTTTGTTTGTTTTTGGTTAATCCTCATCTGAGGATATTTTCACTGCTTTTTAGAGAGATTGGGAAGGAGCGGGAGAGACAGAGAGAGAAACATCAATGTGAGAGATACATGGATTGGTTGCCGCTCCGACCAGGGCCTGGGATCGAGCCTGCAACTGAAGTACATGCCCTTCACCAGACTTCAACCTGGGACCGGACCCCTCAGCCCATGGCTGACACTCCATCCGCTGAATCAAAGAAGGTAGGGTCATTTATTTCACTTCTTATAGAGGTAACCCATTGTCTTATCCTTCTTCAGATCAATCCTTGAAAAAATAAAGCACACATTCACAAATGCACGCTTGCACACACACACACACACACACACACGCGCGCACACACACACACACACACACACACGCGCACACACACACACACACACACACACACACACACACACACACACACCCCTTATTAGTCAGGCTAATCTAAGTTGAAGTCTTACTCTGTCATTTACCAACAGCATGTCCTAAAAAAATAATTCTCTTCTTCAAAGCTTTAGTACCTCATTTAAAAATACTACATAGGATGACTGCAGGAATTAAATGAAACAATGTAGCAAGCATTGTCACTATTGAAGCACATGTTGACAATGAATTTTCCTTCCCTGACATGGCTCCATTTCCTAACCTTGCCTCCTCCCTAGCCAGGAATTTTTCACATAGTAGACCTGAAGCATCCTAAAGTCATTTAACATGCTTTTCAAGCTGATTGTGATTACAATGCTCTCTATGAAATTTTCTTGTGGAAAATAAGATTATAGAGGTAGATTGTGTAAGATTAAAGTATTCAATTTGATATTGGTTTTTATAAATTGCAAAAACACTGTGTATGAAAACTCTTAGTACATGTTCTCATTACTTTATTTGGTTTGCAATTTCTTCAGTAATGTTAAAATTGCCTGAAAAAAATAATTTATAAATCCTCTTCTGAAACTTGTTTTTCTTGAAATATTAAAAGTATGCTTGTATATGAGCACATCCTATATTATTAAAATTCTTGAGCTAACAATATTGTTTGAAATTGTCCTGCTACGATTTGTCATACCTTCAGCCTACAGAAATGGAAATGCAGCTCGGGAAAACTCTGAGAAGCTACAGCTTTGTGATCTCTGTGAAGTATTGCTGATCACAACCCTCCTACATTATCATTTCAAAAGATCTAGGCCATAAGCAGCCAGCAGTATTCTGTGTCAGCCATGGCACTGTGATTGCTGAATTCGATTTGCTAGAATTTTATGTAAGATGTATTACCTACATCATTAAAATGTATTGCCTATACCTATGCAGCAGGTCTATAGTTTTCTCAGTTCTTTTTATTTTTCAGATTTTGAAATAACATTTTTTGAAAAAACATTTTTTGAAAAGTCAAATTGAAACTCTTTCAAAACTTATTTCCAGTTTATTCCTTGAAATGTAAGGTAATTGCTTTTTATATTTCGCTGGATCCAGTGTCTTTGTCCTTGATTCATATTGTTGTTATAATAGGGGAAGCTTTCTCATCAATCACAGATGTTCCATGCTGTCTTGTTACCATTGTGTAACTGTACAAAGTATTCTCAGATGTCTCAAGTCTTTATTTCATGTTTTATCTTCCAACTTTAGTTACACAAGTTATCTTTTTTATTCTCACTTGTTTTACCAATGATTTTTCTCTTTTACTCTTTAATTGTTTGCCTGTGTTCAGCAATTCAACTCATGTCATGTCTATCAATTTATACACTTAAGTATGTTGTTGTTTTCTTCTAGTTTTTCTTACATTTGAATGAATTTTAAGTCACTCCATTTTCACTTTTCTAATCAATAATGATTGTATTAAATGTTGCCCATTTTCTGATTAAGTATATATTGTGCCCCACGAGTTAAATACATTTTTGTAGAATAGTTATATTGTAATTATGGTATAATTATGATTTTATTCTTTTGAACCATTATTTCAATGATTCTCTTAGATAAAAGCTATTGAGTTCCTCTTATTTGGTATCTATTTTGTCCCCTGACTTTCTGAGGTTCAAACAAACAGGACATACTATCATTCACATAAGCAATCAATATGTATACATATATTTATAGAAGTTACTAATATAAATTCTACAAAGTGAATACATTGGGGCTCAGATCAGTTAGATATGGAGAACACAGAATCATTGTGGAGATTCCACATTTAGAGAGTAGCCAGAGGATGCCTCCTCTGGCTACAAATAAGCTTAGATCTAAAGTAGAGAAAGGACCAAACAATCAAAATGTAGGGGAAGCGTAGTCTAAGGAGAAATAATAAATGCCAAGGTTCTTAGTTATGAATACTCGAGAATCTTTGAAGAGGCACTAGATAACCTTGTAGATGTGGGCAAGGGCTGATACTGCAGGACTTTCTAGGAAATGAGTAACTGAACTAATTTAAATTAACAAACAAACTTCAAACTTCTATCTAAGTTAGAAGTATAGATTTAATTTAGGAGTTCAGTAGAAATAATGAAGATGCCATTCTCTAGCTTACAGTAGAGCTAGACAGAAATAAATCCTGAAAGAAGAAACAACATATGTAGCAGATATGTATGTAGCAGATATGCATTTTCCTAGAAAATTGAAATAGATATTGATTTAAATACATTATTGAGAGTGTGTACTTTCCCATATCTACCAACCCACCAGTCTTAAGTAGGCTGCTTCAGAAATTATATATTTAGATAATGTACTTGGCTTAGAAGGCATTTAAATTAAGGGATAAATATATTTCCCTACATTCGTGCAGCTCACATTTATTCAGAATAATTGAAGGATGGTATAATAGACATATATAGGTTATAGCATTATTACCACTAAAGAATTTTGAGTTCCATCATTCTGAGCTATGCTACTTCTGAAGAAGAAAAGTTGCAACAGTTAATAGTACTGCATAAAGTACCCAGAAGTTACTGCATGAAATAATAATGTTAATATGCTCACACTATTTGTAGATTTGACTTTGGGTTGTGCATACAGTATGCAATATATAGATGATGTCTCATAAAATTACACCCTTGAAACAAAATTTAATTAACCAATGTCACCCCAATAAATCTAATTTAAAAATGACTCTCGATATGGCACAATGGGAATGGCTTGTCTTAACTCTACCATATCTGGGGCTTCAGCAGGAAAAGAGTAGAAGACTAGAAATGATTCAGTGCCTGAGGACTGAAATTTTCTGGGCTCATCTTCAGTCCCATGTTGAGTAGTTTGATACTGGTTGTCAGCTGTGACTAGCTATTCTAACAGCTAGAAACCAGCATATTATTTCTCTAGGCAATTTCACTGCTTGAGCTATCATAGGTTTATTCCCAGCACGCAGACTAGGTTACAGACCAAGTGCCACAAGAGAGCCAGGCAAAGGTTGTGTTACCTCATATGCTCTAACACTGGGTTGCTCACACTACCTTGACTAGAATCACAAGCTAGCCCCTTTGAGAGGAATAACGTAAGTCCTACTTCTTAACCGGAGGAAGGTCAAAATCACATTGTAAAAAGATCATGTGTGTTGGGAAATGTATCCATTTCTGGTAAACACAATCTACCATGCAACTGATTCAATAAATAATGGAACTCTGGAATTATGATTTGATTCATATACTTTCAAAGAGCCAGTCATATCTTTCCTTCATTGAAATGTATCACTTTAAATGTTATTTTAATTTTCATCTGGATCGTTTAAGGAAAGCAGGTCATGGTTGAAAACAACATCATTTAAAGGCCATTAGAAACATATATTTTTCCAAGATAGTAGGAAAACATTTCCTATCATGAATCACAAAATGAATCGGCTTTACAGTAGGCAGTCAGCATGGCTCAATAAGCTAATCAATGAACTAAGGCTTGAGCATATGCTATACACATTCTCCTAAGATATTTTAAGCTCAACAAAATAGTCCTAGCAGATGTGCATAAAATATTTTTAATGCAACAATAAGATCCATAACAGAAATACTTTTTTGCAAACCCTTGACTGTCTACTTTCATTGCTGTTCAACTAATCTGTCAGGTTACATTGAAGACTAGATCTGAAAAAAATTGAGGACCCTATAATAAAATTACTATTTCAAAGTTATGTATTATTGGCAAAGGTAACAAAATGGATAAAAATATTGAATTATGACCTCCACGTAAATTGACACCAATGCATTCTTCTTCTACCATATGCTCACTACTAGAGAATAAGAAACAGAAGGTGTATCAGATTCACATTCAACTAGGCATATATGTCTGCCAGTAATAATTTGCTGCAGGGAAGTCATGTAATTATTATTTTCTTCCCTTTGCTTCTTTTAATATTTGCAATAAGCCTGTACAGTGCCTTAAAGAATAGAGTGTTATTGTTTTTAAAACTATAAATTCATGAAAATTTGGAGTCCAAGGCTTTTATGGAAAATTGGCAATGATATAATAGCCCTTATTGTTTCTATACATTGACTTTTCATCTCCAGGTTTTATATCTGAATTCTAAAAAAAGGGAGAAGGCCAAAAGCTGACAGGTCTCAAGACCTATTGCACACACGAGCTTAGTACAGTTCATAAGAAGAAAAAGAAAAGCTAGCTAGAAAGAATACCTAGGCACTTTCTTGCATCTAATTAATGAGAATTTAATCAAATGGTCAACCTTAAATTATAAGAAAGATTTGGAAGACAAATATTTATTTTCTTCTTTTGCTTCTATAGTAGAAAAATGGTAGGGGCTAAAGGGACTAAAAATAGATATATACATTTTTAAGCATCTTCTTCAGTGTCTGCTGAACATCCTAGAGTCAGTGTATTTATTATCCTTCATATTTTACCATAGAGACAAATAAGGGTTGGGGATGGTTAAGTAGATTCCCCAATGCTATATAGACATGAGCAAAAACCTGGGTGTCTGAATTCAGAGACACATTTTCAACTGCTCTAAAATGCTGCTCTTATAGCCCTGGATCAAAAAGTCATTATTTCAAGAAATCTCTCTTTCATGACCTTTTCCTTACCATAAATACCAGAGACCAATATAAACAGTTTGTGAGCTTCTATAAGATGCTAAAACGTTACATAAAAGTTACCTTTGATAAATCTTTTGAAGTATATATTAGACCAAAGTTTTAAAATAAAAACAAAACAAAATATCAAGGATTCTAAATTTAAGTAATTTATCTATAGCCACCTCAACATAAGGGAGAGCTAGGATTTGATTCTAATTCTAAATAATTTTAAAACTTTGTCCTTGTTTTTGCTGTACAAACCTTGTAATTTTCATAAATCTAATGGTTATTCCTCATGCCATTCTTCTATGTTCAGTCTGCAAATAAGATTGTAGGGGTAATTACATGAGATCCTTGAACAACACAAGGGCTAGAGGCATCATCAATCACCACTTAGTTGAAATTTGTATATAACTTTATATTTTATTTTATATTTTATTATTTTTATCTTTATTGTTCAATTTATTAATTACATTGTTCCCCTTTTTCCCCCCTATAGCTCCCCTACACCTGGTACCCATCCCACCCTCCACCCTCACCCACCTCCACTGTCCTCTCCCATAGTTGCATGATTTTTGTCCAGTCTCTTGCTGCACTTCCCACACCCCCTCTCTCTCCAAGAGTTGTCAGTCCATACCCTCTCTATGTCCGTGATTCTGTTACATTCACCAGTTTATCCTGTTCATCAGCTTATTAATTCACTTGATTTTTAGATTCACTTGTTGATAGATGTGTATTTGCTGTTCATAATCTACACCTCTATCTTTTTCTTCTTCCTCTTCTTAAAGAATATCTTTCAGCATTTCATATAATATTGGTTTGGTGGTGATGAACTCCTTTAGCTTTTTCTTATCTGCGAAGCACTTCATCTGACCTTCAATTCTGCATGATAGCTTTGCTGGATAGAGTAATCTTTGTTGTAGATTCTTGCTGTTCATCACTTTAAATATTTTTTGCCACTCCCATCTGGACTGCATCGTTTTTGTTGAGAAATCTGCTGACAATCATATGGGTACTTTTTCTCTTGCTGCTTTTAATATTTTCTCTTTGTCTTTTGCTCTTGGCATTTTAATTATGATGTGCCTTGGTGTGGTCCTCTTAGTGTTCCTATATATTGGGGTTCGGTGTGCTTCTTGGACTCCTAAGACAATTTCTTTCACCAGATGTGGGAAGTTTTCTGTCATTATTTCTTCAAATAGGTTTTCATTGTCTTTCTCTCTCTTTTTCTGGCACCCCTATAATTTGGATGTTGGTATGCTTGAGGTTGTCCCAGAGACCCCTTACACTATCTTCAATTTTTTGGATTCTTTTGGTTTCTTGCTTTTTCAGCTGAGTGGATTTTACCTCTTTGTATTTCAGATCTTTAACTTGGTTCTTGGGGTGATCCAGAGCACTTTTAGGTCTTTGTATAATATTTTTTATTTCAGTCAGTGTATGCTTAATTTCTGGTTGGTCCTTTTTCATATCCTTGAGAGTCTTCTTTATATCCTTGAGGGTCTCCTTCATTTCCTTGTAGGACTCAATCATTTTCACGTTGGTCTTGATCATTTCTTTGCAGGTCTTGTTCATATGCTTGAGGGTCTCATTCATTTCCTTTTAGGTCTTGCTTATTTCCTTATAGGTCTCAACCTTTTGTAGGAGCCTCTTGAGAAGCACTATAACCGTGGTTTTGAATTCCATATCCAGTCGTTTTTTTTCCTCCATTTCTTTCACATCTGATTTCTTTCCATGTCTCTGCATGGTGGCTGCTTTCCTGAGTTGGTCAATTAGCTTTGTGTGGTAGACTTCCTACAAGGGACAGTGGCTCAGCCTCCCCAGTAACCTGAGGTGGATATGGGTTGCACAGTCTTGCTGAAGTTAAGCTCAGGTTAATCACTGTTAGCACTTGGAGGGGTTGACCTCCAGGCCAATTGTCTGTGAAGTTCAGCTGTGTTCAGGTTGGGTGGGCAGAGTCTCTGGGCCAAGCAGACAGTGTTAGCTCTGCCCTATGTGGCCCCAGGGAGTCTGTGCCAGTGGCAATGGCCACCAGCACCTCTGAAAGCGAGCCGCTGCCAAGCTCCACTGGCTGCCAGGGAATTCAGACTCTCCCCAAATGAGTCTGCACACCCAATGTCTCACCCAGGGTCGTAAAACAAAGCAGTCTGAAGGTTTCCCAAATGAGACAGCAAGTCGCAGAGTGCTCTCTACGCGGCTCATGCAGCTGAACTGTTCCCAAGTTCACGTGCAAGCTCTCCTTCTCCACAAGCCGGGAGACCCCTGTAGCACCCTAGCTTCGGTGTGCCCTCCCACTGTCCAGTTTTTACCCCATATGATAGTGGGTTCCCTGGACTTCGCCCAGAGCTGGAGAATCAGTCCAGTGGGACGTCTTTGTCTCCCAGTTCGAGAAAACTGGCTGGTTTTCAGCTGCCCGCCCTATCCATTGGCACTCACGCTCCAAACCTCTCTCCATGAGTATCTTTCAATGGTGTCCTCAGCCGCTCCTCTGAGTCACAGTGTCTTATCTTCACTTTTATTTGTGGAATTTTCACTTGGCCAGCTTTCTGGTGATTCTGGAAGGTGTTTGTTCTTTTGTTAAGTTGTAGTTTTAAAATTGCTGTGTATGACAGCAAGATAGGTGTTTTACCTATGCTGCCATCTTGGTTCTAGTCCTTTATATTTTATTGATTAAGGTATTACATATGTGTCCTTATCCCCCAGTGCCCCTCACCACGCCACGGATGCTCTCACAACCCTGGTGTCTGTGTCTATTGGTTATGCTTATATGTATGTGTAAAAGTCCTTGGGTTGATCTCTCCCCGTTAACCCCACTCTCCCCTGCTTTCCCTCTGAGGTTAGATGGTCTGATCAATGCTTCTCTGTCTCTGGATCTGTTTTGTTCATCAGTTTATATTGTTCATTATATTCCATAAATGAGTGAGATCATGTGATATTTACCTTTCTCTGACTGGCTTATTTCACTTAGTATAATGCTCTCCAGTTCTATCCATGCTGTTGTAGATAGTAAGAACTCCTTTTTTTACCGCAGCATAGTATTCCATTGCGTAGAAGTACCACAGTTTTTTACATAACTTTTACCTTTCCCAACACTCAGCCTTCCTTCAATCTTTCCCCACAACCCCCCCCCCCCCACCTTTCCTCAGAAATGCGTCAATCTGGTCCATGCTTTTATGTCTCTGCATCTATTTTGTTCATCAGTTTATTTTGTTCAGTATTCATGGTAGGGCCATTTAGATATTTATAATATCACTAGAGGCCCGTTGCAAGAAGATTCGTGCAATATGTCTTCTTTCCCCTGGCTGCTGACAGAGGTTTTCCTCCAGCATCTGGGACCCAGGCCTTCACTCTGACCACTGACTTCAATCTTTACCTCAGCCAGAGCCTTCAGTCTTTGCTCCAGCTGGAGCACTGCTCCTGCAACTCCCTCCACCCAACACCTTTCCCCTCCTAGCAGGCATCCTGCCCCGGCGGCTGCTCTGGGCCTGCATGCATGCTGCCCAGAGGCTCAGAGTGGATAGGGGACGGGGCCACCACCATATTTGTTGGGTTAATTTACATGCTGACTCCTGATTGGCTGATGGGTGTCATGAAGTGATGGTCAATTTGTATATTTCTCTTTTATTAGTGGGCCATACAAAATTATCAACATAAAAATTAGCCTGCTATAATTGGTCAAACATTTAATTAACTCACCCTAATCTCTTGGCGGGGGCAAGAGCAAATGATTTTGCAGACCTGATACAGACATTTCCCACCCCTGCTGTGGTAAGAATATATTTTCTTATCTTCATTACTCATTTGAGGAGACAAAGTAAGGGAAGGTGAGGGAGATTAATTATGCAGTAAAACATATTCAAAATTTTTCATAATATGCCCAAAGACCCAGATTTTATGTTACAAACACGAAATTTATAAGCAAAAGGGATAAACTTTAGAAATGGTATGTTGTATAAATCACCCATGCTTTCTGCTGTCTTCTTATTTGTCAGATTGAATTGCTTACTATTGGTCACTCTTATGCCATAGGTTTTGCCACTTGTCAGCTAAGATTATTAACATAAAATTTCTTGTATAGTTCAGCAATATACTAATATTAATGATTACTATTAATGCAAAATGAGGCTTTCATTGTTTCAAAATTTTAAGTCAGAACCCTCGCAGGTAGGTTTCCATTTCTTTAATGAATGGATCAGCCTCTTAGTTTATTTGCCTACCCCTTGGGGCTCTGCAAGTATACTGGCTCCCTGGCTTCTTCCACTTGGAGCTTGGTGTCCTTCCTCCCAGGCTCTTTGGGACAACCCTGATGAGTATGCGGGGCCAGCAACTGGTCAAAGGCGGGAGCAGCTGGGCGTGCTCACCTGGAGGGGTTGTGGTCCTGGTGGCTTGCATGCCTTCCTGGTCTTGGAGTGGTTCTGCTCCTGAGAGAGAGGGACAGGTAAGTGTCAACCACAGCCTGCCCCACCTGCTCCCAGAGGGCGCTCCCCACCTCACCCCACCACCACCACGGGCCACCGGAGGCCATGTGGTCTCCGCTCTGGCACTGGCCACCGCATGGGCCACCGGGTGTTATTGAGGTCACTGCTGAGCCAAAGACCCCAGCTTCACCACCCTCTCCCCCCCCCCCCCCCCACACACACACACAGAGGCCTGCTAGGAAACTCAACTGCAGGTGAGTCTGCTGAAACTTAAAAAAAAAAAACAAAAACAAAAACAAACAAAAAAAAAAAAAAACCAGAAAAATGTGACAGAAGAATTGAGTCCCTTTGCTTGCTATGTGGCCCCAGAAAGGCTGCTGAGCCTGCTTCTCTGTGAAATGAGTTGGTTGCTTTAACAGTAAAGCTCGCACTGCACTGCAGACTGAGTGATTGCGTTCCCCTGGGTTCCATGTTGGCACCCAGCCCCCAGTGTGGTGGTGGTAGCAGGTGGGGCCTTTGGGGGTGACTGGGTCATGAGGGCGGGGTCCTCGTGAATAGGATGAGAGCCCTGTGAGGGCACAGCAGGAAGATGGCCTCACCAGACACCGGCTAAGCCGGTACCTCCACAACTATGGAAATATATCTTTGTTTCTAAGCCACCAGTCCACAGCATTTTGTTACAGCAGCTTGAACAGCTAGGCTGACTGTACACCAGGTTCAGCACGAAGGGCTTTGCTCAGACTAACTTCATAACAGCCCGAGTTAGTACAATGCTCACCTTCCCGCAGTGATGAGAAAGGTCACTTGCTCAAGGTCACAGGGCGAGGAAGTGGCAGAGTGCAAACCCAGTCACCTGCTAACGGTGACCCTGTGAGCCACCTTGCCGGGCACGGGGCCACTGCCGGCCGAACCTCAGGTACGAGGCCACTGCTGGCTGAACCTCAAAGAACCAGAGATGGTCGCTCCTCCCAAAACGCTCTGAAAGGAAGGAGCTGCCTGAAACCCTGTCCGAGATCAGGATGACGAAGCTGTGATGCGACCATCAGGCTCGGACGTGCCCTGATGGGGACGCAGAGGAGCTCTGCACCGGGGCAGGTGGTTCCCTTCGAATCCGGTGCCCAGACTCAGAGGGAAAGGGATCCACACTGTACCCCGGGCAGACTCCTCCACCTCCCGGCGCTTTTCCTTTACCTGGAAAGTGGGGGGGTGAAAACGGGCCTCCCAGAACCAGGGATGATTACTCAGAGGATGTTGTATGCAGGGGCATAGACATGCTAGCACATCGAGGTCCTTAACGATGTCCCCGCCCTTTACCCATTCTCAGTGACTTATACTTAGTAATAAAGCGTCCATGGTCATTAATCACAAGCCAAGTAAATGTGGGGATGGCTTTCTCCATCTTAGGATTTCTTGGCTTTGTATTTTAGGTAAGCGGCTGCTCTCCAGGGAATGGGAAGAAAACAAGTCTTAGCTTCAAGGCTGGGGTTAGAAACCAGAACAATCCCTTGCTGGGTGACTTAAATGTTTAACCCCCAGAGCCTCAGTTTCCTGCACAATCTGCAAAGGGTTAAGATGATTCCCTCTGGCTCTATCAGAAAGTGGCCACCGGCCTGAGCACAGGTACTTATGTGGGTGGCATTTCTCCTGATTCTATGTGTCCTCTGAAGGGCCCTCTGCTTACTTGTCCTGGAGAGAGTGGTCCGCTGACTGGTCCTGGGGAGCGTGGTCAGCTGGTCAGCTCTGGTATCAGCAGACACTGTAAGAGAAACCAGCCAATGACCGGTCAGCTCATTGGTTGTGTTCCCCTTCAGTGAATGAGGGGCCAGACTGGAGTCCGTCCTGTGTTCAGGTGAAGACCCCAGCAAATGGGAGAAAGAGCCGGCATTGGCCCTGATGGATCAACTCCTTGTGGGAAGGCAGCCTCAGAGGGAGCTGATTCCAGAAGTAAGGAAAGACCCTCTGGAGGCCTCGAACCCCAGCCCTACCACTCAGCTCTGTGTCCTGGACACCTTCCTTCTCCATCTCAATCTACCATCACAACATGAAGGTTATAGCAGTTACTTCATAAAGTTGTGCGAGGGCTAAAGGGATTATACATTTCAAGCAAGCTGGCTAGTATGCTGCATGTGATTTGATTTTTAAAGTTCCACTAGAATTTCTAGAAGATGCCAGCCCAGAAACTCACCATGCTCTCTGTCATGTCATCCTCTGCCACCCTGAAATCAGGTATAATAAATCATCCCTTTCCAGGGGCTGGCAAAGTAGGGGCTGGCCCTTGACCTGTTTTTGTAAATAAAGTTTTATTGGCACACAGCCAAAAAAAAAGAATAAATAATAAAATTTTAGCATAGTAATTTGAAGGTTAAAAGCTAAAAATCAAAATTAAAATTCTAAATCTCAGTATTGGTGTAAGAACATTGTAGTAGGATACTTGATTCAGCTTTCAGAGACTTGGTTATGTAAATGTTCAGTATCATTGCAAAAGTTACCTATTGCATAGTATTATCTTAAAGAACTTTCCTGTATTATTCAGTGTAAAATTTTTAACAAACTATGTTCTGTGATTATTTTAAATATAAATTTTAAAAAGTAAAGTGCATATACTGAGATGCAGAGGGAAAATACATGACTAATGTGCAAGGCAGATTAAATATTTATTCCAATAAAATTATTCAGAAAGCCCTGCTCAGATTTTAATATTGTGAAAAAAATTAAAAAAAAGATTTTATATTGAAACAGACAAGTTTAATGAAGAAACATACTTTAGGCTGTCTCAAGGGGGATAATATTAAAATATTTTACAATTTTCATTTATTACTATTTTTGCTTAAAGTGTATGTCCATGTTAACGTTCATTTATAAGACACTCATAATAACTTTTTTATCATGTCCTTTGTTTTTGTTTTTCCCATTGACCCCCACCAACCTGCACCAGCCCCTCCCTGGCCTTCACCAGACTATTATATGCATATTCCTACATGCATATAATTTCCCTGGTGAATCTCGTCCCTCTCAAACCTCTCACCCTACTTTTCCTCTGAAATTCATCAGTCTATTCCATGCTTCTATGTCTCTGGATCTATTTTGTTCATCAGTTTATTTTGTTCATTAGATTCCATATATGGGTGATATCATGATTATCACAGAGATGCAAATTAAACAACAATGAGATATAACCTCACACATGTCAGAATGACTATCATCAGCAAATGACAAGTGAGGATGTGGAGAAAAGGAAACGTTAGTACACTGTTGGTGGTGCAGCCGCTGTGGAAAACAGTATGGGATTTCCTCAAAAAATTAAAAATGGAATTCCCATTTGACCCAGCAATCCTACTTCTAGGAATATATCTTAAGAAACCTGAAACACCAATCGGAAAGAATATATATGCCCCTATGTTCATAGCAATGCAATTTATAATAGCTAAGTGTCCGATGAATTGATAAAACTATTGTGGTACATTTACACAATGTGATACATTTACGCAGTTGTAAAAAAAAAAAAAAAAAGGAACTCATCATTTGTAACAGCACGGAAAGTGCCAGAAAGTAAATATTTAAGCTTGCTTTCTATTGGACCTACTTAGCACTAACATTATAGTGCAAAAGCAGCATAGACATATGCAAGTGAAAAGGTGCTCCTTTGTTCTGATAACCACTGCTGTGGCCATAAGGTATCAATTCTCTTTCTAAAACAGTCAATACTTAGCTTTTTCTGTCTGGTTTATTTTGCTTAGCATGATAATTATATCCACCCATGTTGTAAAAAAATGCATTTCATCATTTCTTATGGCTGAGTAGTATTCCATAGTATATATGTGCCTCACCTTCCTTATCCAATTATCTATCAAAGGGCACTTTGGTTATTTCCATTTCTTGGCCACAATGATTAATACGTCAATGAACTTGTATCTTTGTGAATAAATGTTTTCAAAATTTTCTGGTAAATATTGACCAAAAGGGTTTCTAGGTCATATGGTAATTATATTCTTAATTTTTTTGAGGAGTTTCCATTCTGTTTTCCATAGTGTCTGTACTAGTCTACATTCCCACCAGCAGTGAATGAGGGTTGCTTTTTTCTCACATCTCCAACACTTGTTATTACATGTATTGTTGAAAGTAGTCATTCTAACAAGTGTGAGGTGATATGATTTCACTCATTTGAGGGATATAAAACTGAAAGCAACAAATAAACACACAAGAAAAAACAAATGAAAACTGATAGACACTGGCAACAGTATGGTGATTACCAGAGGGAAATGGGTGGACAATAGTAAATGTTAAAGATTATAGGCTGAAACAAGATTTGACATTGGGTAGTGGGTACATAATACAATATGGAGATGATGTGTCATTGAACTGTACACGTTACATCTATCTAATTTTATGAACCAATGTCCTCTCAATAAAATTAATTTTTAAAAGTCAATATTGTATTATATTTTATTGGACAGCAGGAATAAATTTTCAGAACACTTTAAGTAGATGTTTAAAATGTCTCAGCTGAAATTAAGTTTACATTGCAAATAAGGTGATAAAGATTATGCTCTTACTGAATAATGTAGCATTTCTGTGCTTTACACAGAAATGAATAGATTGTTTATTTTGCCCTAAATTTCTCTTTTGTGAAGGAAACCTGTTCTAGTGTTGGAATATGAAAAATCCCTTTGTCATCAAAGTACGTTCACATAATTGAAAGAGTGTGATTTCAACAGCTAAAGGGACTTTAATTTCCAGTTACAGCTATATGAGCTTAAAGAATGTACCTAATATACTGTGACTTGGTTTATCCATCTGTTAAACAGGAACCTTTGCTTTGAAGTGTAGATTATTAATATACTAGTTGCCCAGTGCATGAAATTCATGCACTCTAGGGGGTCCCTCAGCCTGGCCTGTGCCCTTTCACAGTCCAGGAGCCCGCAGGGAGCAGGCATAAGCTGTCAGTTGGACATCCTTAGCCCTGCCATGGAGGCAGGAGAGGCCCCCTCCACCACCGCTGCACTCACTAGCCTGTGAGCACTGCTCTGGCTGAGCAGCCCTCCCCCTGTCGAAGTACACTGACCACTAGGGGGTAACTCCTGCATGGAGGAAGCGTCTGCCTCCTAGTGGTCAGTGCACAACATAGTGACCAGTTGTTCTGCCATTTGATCAAATTGCATATTAGCCTTATATTATATGAGATGATGCATTTTAAGTTCCAGACACATGGCAGGTGCTCAAGAAACATTAAACTCTTCCTCCATATTCTTCAGCTTGCTATGAAAATAGCATTGGACTTGAAGAAGTAATCACATTTTTCTAGCACTGTGCTTTGGTGGTAGAGAAGGGAGACCTAAAAGTTGAGGAAGAAGATATCCTTGATCCTGATTTTCTGGTTCTTAATTTTCCTTCCCTACCTTTGTTCAAATGGAATAAGATATCTTCCTAATGCGGAAGATTTGGAATGGCCTGAGTATTAATCCTAGCTAATATATAGCGCCCTCAGCAACTCACCTGGGGAAGAATATCTGGCAGTTCAAATTAGGATAAAATCATAGGTTGTTAGAAATCCATAGTCTTTGAAGTGAAAATCATTCATAAACTTAACTATTTTTACCTACCCTTCTATAGTTCAATTTATTTTCAGAACTCTCTAACAAAGACAAATTCTAAATTTATTTTCATAATTGTGAAATAACTGATCAAAAATTCAATGTTAAAATTATGATTGTATACTAAGAATGAAAGAACATATCTGTATGAAACTATTAAAAACACATTTAAGAGAATATAACCATTTATTTCATGACAAGTTACTGAATTTATTTTGTACTTATAATCATGAAAGTACAGAAAACTTTAAACATTGGAGATACTTTTGTCACATTCACAAAACGCTCCTAGAATGATGAGGCAGAAGTGGACAACATAGCCATTGAAATCACAAGCCATAAAATTTCATTGTATGAAGAGTCTATATACACTCAATGAACACAAACAGCTGTTATTACAGTGATTTAAGACCCAAAATATATCTATTTAGGTGAACCATGTCTTAAAAGTCTGTTAATGAGCCCTTTCTTCTCAACTGCTTTGCAGGTTCTTCTTAGCTATCCACAGATTCAAAGATTCAATGTAGATTTAATTGTTCAACAATAAAAATTTATTTATTTTGAGACAAATATTTCAAAAAATGTTTGTGACTCAGAAATCAAATCCTGGATTTGTATGGTTCCACAGCAGCCTATTTCTATTCACAGTTCTGTTTCTTTCCTCTCTTTGTCTAAATACACCTCTACCCCCTCAGTTAGAAAGAAAAAAAAGTTATTTTAAGAATAAGACCTTTAATAAGTAACATTATTTAAAAAATAATAACCTGGACAGAATGCCTTATGATTTTTACTTTAGGATATTTTTTTCTTTCTCTCTAATGCGGGATAATCAAACATCAATAGAAAAAAAAGCATTTGATTAACAATATTCAAAGTAACAGCAAATATTGTAATATATCCAGAATTTCCTTGCTGTGGTCTAGTGTCTAGTACACACAAATGTGTACAATACAGGACCTCCTCTCCCCTCAGACACTCTCTGTTACTCAGTTAACATTCTCTAGTCATCACAACTTCATGTATCTCACTTATACTTTCTTATTCAGCGGTTATCTTTCCTCCTTCCCCATTGGATTTCTACCACCAGAGTACTTACTGACCTTCATCCTCTCTTACCTCACTTGGAGCTTCCTAACCAGCTTTTCTTACTCCAAACATCACACACTGATAAGATGAAACTTCTGCAGTACCACTGACGGCTCTTTTGTACTCAGGCATCTTCGTGAACTCTTCAAATGTATGGAATTACCCAACCTCCTGAAGATCATATCTTTTCTCTCTACCATAGGCCTCTTTCTAGCATCATATTTGATCGTCTCCATATTAAGTTTTAACCTCCAATAAATCTTAACCTTAAAATAAAATATTCATTTAAGCCCATGCTACTATTTCTTTATCCAAGCTATTTATTCAACTGGAAAGTGTAAGCTCTGTTAACCTCACCTATTGACATATTGAATCTCAAGCTCCCATCTCTAAACATATATCCTCCAAGAAACTTTGCCCAAGTTCTCTTTCTTAAATTGTATAATCATCTGATTACATGCTCTTTGAGAGTTCTTTATGTATTCCCCACTGTCTATGTATCATACATAAAAACTACATAATATCTGAGTTAGGTTATGTCACTTTCAAAATGCAAACACAAACGCGGCAGAACTGACCTTATATTTCTAGAGCAAAGTGGTTAATAGTGTTTGGAAACGCCATTTGGAAAGATATTTTGATTTGTTTTTGTATTCTTTTGTTTTTATGGAGACTTAGTAAGGGTTTCTGTGATGTTACAGTGGCTTCTCAAGGGCCTCCTAGCAGTGAAAAACAGTGACAGCCAACAGAAATATTATACAAGTATGTCTGGATTTTGTGTTGTATGACATTGAGGAGTGACACAAATTTGATGATGTAAAGAAAAATACTAGTACTTTGGTCAAAAATTATTTTCAAATATTCTGGGTGAGATAAATGCTAAACCATTAAACACCTATTGTATCACTTCAACTCTAGCATTATGATCCAAGAAATAATTGCAAATGTGCTATCTTGCTAGCAGAAATTTAGCAGGAGTCAAAATAGTCACGGTATAAAACTTCAATAATTTTATATATGTATGTATTCATTTGTTATGTGATGATTAAATCTCCTTCTATATAATCAATATATGAGGTGCAAATACTCTCAACCATTTTTTAAATGCTAAATCATTGGCAAGAATGCTGCCCTCAGTTTTGGCCTTGCTCTTTAGCAAATATATAGCATATTTTATGACTATTTACTGATGTCAGAATATGGGAACACATTAAGGAAAAAAAGAAAACTTGGTGATTCTCCATTTATTTACACAAATTTACTTTGCTTTAAATTAGAGTTCATCCATTTTAAAAACTCCTCTATTAAAATATGTCTTTAACTTAAAACAAATCCAATAAATTGTGGAATTCGTATTTAAAATAAAACTTTGTCTTTAGATAGATTTAATAAGGAATTTGTCCCTTTCTCTAGTAAATCCCCAGATAATCTTAAGTGACTTTTGTTTGTTCTTTTCAGAAACTATTTGGTATTTTAGGAATTAATTTCAAGTGAGTCTAAGTTTATCTATGCAGTTGAAGAATAAATAAAGTACTATCATGCAATTGTAAATCTAAGAGAATAAAGGTACAGCAGTCACAGTATTCTTTCTCAGAATGTCTAGATCCTTGTCACTTATTTAGAAGCTAGTCCATGTGAATTAACCTTTTCTCAGATCTAGATTCTAGATCCTTCTACTCATTATTCTTCCCATCTTCTGTATCCACTTTTTTAGGTTAGTGTTAAAAATATTTAAAGTAGCTAGAAAACACAAATTCCAGAATCCAATAAGGCATAACTCACAGGAGGAAGAGAAGGATTTTTAAACAATTATTTCTCAAATGGCAAAACATTTAAAGAGAAAAGAATAGGAATTCCACTGCAGTCCCTTTGAAAATAAGCTCTACTTGATTTCTTGTGAAAGGAGTTGAATTGCACTTTTGCCTTTTTATTCTCACTTTTGGAAGTATTATAAGCATACCTCTGTTTCTGATATATGGGTTTAGATAAAACTGCACAAAGTACCACTGGCCTTGAAAACAAAGTGGTTGTTTTGATGGTATGTACAATGAACGGATAAAGAAAAAAATCTTTTATTATTTTATTTCCACTTGTAACTATTGCCAACATTCAAAGCCAGGTTAAGGGAACACCAATGAGAAAATCAAAGCTACTTATTCTAAGCATGTTTAAGTATTTTAAAATATAATCATGCTCAGACAGACTTGAAAAAATCCCAGAATTAACTTTGCCACCATGATAATGAGCAAGTTGCAGTCAAAAACTGCATTCCATTTGAAAATACATTATGAAAATGGCTATCATACATTTGAATGAAGTGTTTTATTTTTCATGGGTACTTTTTTACTTAACTCTAAATTAATGTTCACCTTAGGATATCTACAAATACTGGATGTTATAAAAATAAATGCATGAATAACTCGCAAATGGATATATTACATGGCCAAAGTTTACTCTGGCTCTCCATTCAAAACAAGCAGTGTCGGTGGTAATTGGGCATCATTGTTCAATTTATGCTCCCCCCAGAAGTAAATAAGCATACTAAAAATTCAAACATATCTGGGGAGCACGCAATGACATATATTTAGATTTTTAATAACTATACTCTAAAAACGTAAGTATAACATGACTGACCCTCACTCATGTATTAATTAACCATGTGAAGAAGTTATTGTATTACAAGCTGGAATGTCAAATGCACAGGAGATGGCTTCATCCACTTAACAAGACAGACCTTTATCAAAACACTTCATCCTGACAGTTGCTCTTGGCAATGAAAACAATTCTTAACCATTATCTCCAAGATCACTCTGGAGATTTTTCTAGAAAATTAGGTGATAATGAATGAATACAGGTTTTTCATAAACAATTGATATGCCAAACTAGTTACAAGAATATAAAGATCAAAGCCTACAGTTAACCCCTTCTTAACAAAAGACATGTTTTGGAAGCTGTTAACGAATAAGCTTTACATTAGAGTGAAACTTTCTCTGCTCCTGTGTCTAGTAATTTAGAGCCCCCACACTCATGCTCATTAACCCATTTGGGGCCAGGCCCCGGGCTGGGACAGGGAACCAGGCTGGTGCCTCTAACAGCACTCCACTTTTAACCTGACTTTTGGGCCTGCGACCATCTCCTAGAAAATAGAATATTATAAAGATTTATAACAAAGTTGTAAAACTGACAGGGTCCAAATTTAGGAGATGGAAAAGGCAATATGTGTCAAATTCCTAAAACGGTGTTTCCTGAACTTTTCTAGTCTGAAAAATGTTAATAGTTCATATTTAAGACCATGCCCTCAATATGAACTGTTACTCAATTTGCTAGGCAATAATTCCTTAACCACAAAACACAGTTCCTCGGTGTTTTCGTTAATTTAAGGAATGTAACATTTGCAGAGCATACAGAAAAAAATCAATTCTTTCTCCATTTAATTCCAGTGTTGGGAGAGCTAAATATTTCAGTGTTAACTCCTTTTACTGCATAAATGCTAAGAAACAGAGCATAAAAAGGTTAAAGGAACATTCTTGTATTTTTTACTTTGTATTTTAAAAAGATGACTTTGGTGGTTTTCATCCTAGTTTGTAAGTCATCAAAAAATTCTATATAATCTTATTAATTAATGTCACCTCAATAAATTTAAGTAAAGAAAAAACACACAATAAATATAACTAGACTTCTATTTAATATTGTGTCAGGAAAATAGACTTCACTAAAACATAAAAAATGGCCTTTTAGTTATGTAAAATTGGCATATTATATTTAATTAATAAAGGATTTACAAATAGATTAAGTTCTTCCTTAGAATCAAGTATCTTGAAAATAAATCCCAGGAAATCATGGCTTTATGTTTTTAAAATCCTGTATTTCAAATAGGGCATCCAAATAAAAAGAAAGAAAAAATTAAAAATATTTTTCTAGGTGAAAAATTACTACATGAATATTAGGCATTAGAATAGGCTCACTCATGTATAGATTGTATTTAAATAAATTATGTATTAAAATTATCATATTTTAAAATATGAATCCAGGAACATAGTCCAAAATCCTACTGTGATTTAAGTAAAATAAATAAAATTTAAGTAAAAATATATGAGCATTTTAATAGACTGCATTTTACAAGTAATCTGTGTTACATAAATTTAATTAACTTAAATGCAAATTGCTACTTTACCTACCTATGAAAGTCTTAAAATGACTACAATAACATTCACATTTTGGTCATTCGTTTATCTGAATTTTAAATTTAAACTTCATGTTACTGAAGTACCAGAGATTATATTGGATTTAGTTAAATTTCTTATGCTTTTTCTTAGCAAGTAGAACTTATAAGTAAAGGTAGGCAACCCAATAGACCAGATTGAACAGAGCAAAGGCTGTTGGGAAAAATATTCGGGAATAAGAGTCGATTTTGGAAATGCGGATGTGGATCCTTCCCTTTCTCCAGGACCCTGTTCTGCAATCTTCAAAGCAGCAGAAGAAGCTGGCACAGTCTTTGCCCTCCAGACACTGGTACCCGTGATCGTCTTCTCTTTGTGGCAGAGAAATGCTGTTCATCGGAATCAGAGTGGATTCAGGGTGGACTCCAGGAGATACCTGTGTAAAATAATAAATGAGAAAGAGAACAGCATTGTAAAAAAGATCAACCAGTCCCTGCAAGATAAACTCTAAAAGAATGCAGTAAAAATAATCTTGGTTTGAAAAAATCAAAGAGGACCCATGGACATGGGCAATAGGGTGGTAAAGACCTGCAGGGGGTGGGTAGGGGTTCCTTGGAGTGGGGTAAAGGGAGGGAGGGAAAATGGGAGACATCTGTAATACTATCAACAATAAAAAAGATATATTATTTGAAAAAGAAAAAGAAAAAAGAAAAGTATTCATTTTAGTATGTTTTTATATTATTTACTTTGTTACACACAACTTAATAAATATTATCTTACATCTCAATGATTTTGCATAAAAACCCCTCAGAGATAAAATATATGCTATACCTTCAGAAAGATGATCCACTAAAATATTAACCGTAACTGTAATTCTAAAACAAACTATATTTCTATATTTTACTCTGAAACATTTACAATACCATAAATGTCTACTTGCTATTATATTATATTATGCAAGTTATTTATTTTATGAATATTGAGAAAAACAGA
This sequence comes from Antrozous pallidus, assembly GCA_027563665.1. Classification (NCBI taxonomy): domain Eukaryota; kingdom Metazoa; phylum Chordata; class Mammalia; order Chiroptera; family Vespertilionidae; genus Antrozous; species Antrozous pallidus. The sequence goes on along the minus strand of CM050511.1, from coordinate 95,163,255 downwards.
AAAGATGACATTTTGATAAACAAGTTTTGAGAAACTCTGAGTGAATTAAAAAATGATATAATGGGGGTTGTAGTAGTGGATAAGCTCAAGGCGTCATACTTCAGGGAAAGAATGGGCAGGAGTTAAAAACTCAAGAGTTCAAACTTTGTCTCATTTTACCAATCTAACTATCCACAAAGCCAAAATTATATTAGTATCTAATATTTTTATAGCTGTGAGGAGCATATTTCATAACTTATGTAAAATGACCAGGCTTCATCTTGCCCATCTTACTATTATTATGAGGATTATTTGGGATACATGTCACATTAACTTTTATGACAACATGTTCTGAATAATAATTAAATAACAAAATATTTTAAATATAAAAATTAAGCAATCCAGGATACTATGATACATTAAAACATTCACTTTGGAGTCAGACCGGCTTGGGCAGAAGTCCCAGTTCTGCCCTAGAGTTGTGTGTGACCTTGAACAGGAAATGTGACTGACCTCTGTGCCTTCTGCTGTACAAGTTACAATGACAACACATAGATCTATTTGGTGACAAGATGAGATAATGTACATAGAGCACCAAGCAAACCATTTGAAACATAGCAAGCATTTAGCTGCCAATAGGCAATACTTATTGTTGTTATTGTTACTGCTTGTATTGATTCCTGAACAGCATCTATATAAAAGCCTATGTGACCATTACAACAGAAAGACTGGAAGGACAAGAATGACCGGTCCTATGATGTCCACTGACCACCAAGGGGCAGATGCTCAATGCAGGAGCTGTCCCCAACACGCAGGCCCTGACTGCTGGATGGGGCCTGCGGGCCAACCTTCCAGTTTCTCCCTCTAGCCAACAGGTCCCTATAACTCAATTGAGGCCAGGCCCTGGGCTGGAACTGAGAACCAGGGTGGATGGTGGCAGATGTGGCTCCTTTCTCAGGGGGCTGAGGGCTGGCTCCCTCCTTGGGGCTGGTGGCCAACCTCCTGGATCCCTCCTTATAACCAGCAGGCCCTGATAGGCCTGCAGCCCACCTGCCATGATGGCGCTTAGACCCTCCCCCAGACAACAGGCCCTGGTCTCCCCAACTGAGGCCGGGTCCCAGGCTGGGATGGGGAACTGGGGGTGGGTGGCAGCAAACAACCTCCCATGGTGCTTGGGAGGAGGCTTTGGCCTCTCCCTGGCTAGCTGGGGGCAGGGATGATGGGGATGAAGTGTGGTAAGAATGCAGGGTGTCTGATGAGCTCACTTTCACTCCCCTGCCACTCTCCCCTGGGACACCAGGGCTTGCCTACCAGGGAAGCCCTTGTGCTCAAGTGCCAGGCACCAGGAAGAGCCCACCCGACACCCACGTGGCCTTTTCTAGGTGAGCCGGGCTGCAGCCACTGGGACCACAGGGGCCAATTGGGCTTCCCATGAGTTTGTGCAGGAGCCAGACTGCGAGGCTGGCTAGGAGAGAGCATGCTGATTGCCTGGTTTCCATATTGCTGGGTGGCCTAGAAACCCAGGCTGCGCGCTAGCCCATGGTATCTGGCCACGCTCACCACATTTCTGTGTGGGGACTTGGGCACCATGACTCAGGTGGACTGGGACATGCAGGGGCCCGGGGCCCAGGTGCTGCTCTGGGCCCAGAGGTCAGCTGGGACCTGCCCTTCCACGCAGACACTCGCACTTCGATCACCAGCCAGGCCTAGGAACCGCACTCATGCACAAATTTCATGCACCGGGCCTCTAGTATATCATAATTGGCTATAAAGTATGTTAAAACAAGCAAGAACAAAATAACTACAAAAACCCAAATCTTATTTTTAAAACAGGCTATCAGAAAAAACAACAATTCCTTGAATAAAATGGCAAGTAAAATATGAATGGAGTTTGCAGTTTTAGTAACACTTATTCTTTAAAACTTCTGCATATTTAGGGATTATCTTAAGATGAGATTTTACAGTTTATTATATTCAGTGGTTTTGTAGTCTAAACAGCAAATACAATGCTGACATTATTAAAATTGTTTTAAACTTATTTAAATTATTTCTAAGGAAAATGTTCATATAATTTTAGTCTTAAATTTAAAATAAATATGTCACAAAACCATAGCAAATAAATATTGTACGGGAAAATTTTAAAAGTGAAAAATAAAACCCTGTAATTTCTTAAAATGTGAATTTACATTGAAATCCATTTTATTTCTAAAGAGGAACATAGACTCCAAACCACTAAATTATAAAATTCAGTGTATGCAAACAGAAGCACATAATCACATTTTGTGATATTTTAAAAAGATAAATGCATCAGACAAGTCATACTGTCCATATTAAAAACAAAATGTGCAGGCTGGAGATAAGGAGAAACACCTAAATACAAATCAATTCAAGACTCCACCAGCTTAGATGTATCATAAAAAGCAGAGACAGCATTTATTAAATGTTAATGAAAGATGTTTCCAGATTAACACTTGGGGATACTTTATGAGACTCCTAAATGTTAGAGGAGCACTAAAATGATGTAAAAAAGGGAAACATTTGTATTCATTTTCCTGTCACTTAATACTTAAATAGATAGTTCAAATGTCCATCAGCGTGAAAAGTGATTAAAGTACAAGTTTGTTATTTGGGAATTTCAAAGTTATATGGTATAAAACACATTTCATATATCACTCAGAACTGCCATAAGTGGAAATGTACTATGTTTGTCAGAAAGTATCAATTGCATATGAAAGGGATGATTAAACACTAAAGTGCACAAAGATAGAGAAAAAGTGCAAGTGAGTCATTAAAAAATGGATTAATCTCTAGTGGTCAAAATCATGGAGACCTCCTATGACAGACACACCTTATGCTGAACATTTTCTGGTTTCCTGCTCTCCCCCCAAAACACCAAAAATTCAGAAATTGAAAGAAACTATACTTTAATGATTGATTAATGTGAATAGAAATAGACATTATAAGTGCTGAAAAAATAGTCTAAGAGTTGATGCAATATCAATAAAATGATTCTTTTGACTAGCAGATCTGTCACCCAAAACCTACTGAAAGATTAATCTGAAGAACACAAATATTCCAAACCTTATTATCTGAAGTGCAACTATATTACCCAGCTTGTAACCCCCACCAAATACAAGGATTGAAAAAATAAAAATAAATCAGTTTAAGTAATAAAAAGAGACATAACAAAATTAAATAAAATTTACTCTTACTTTGAATGATAAAGTTTGAGAACATAACTTTTTTGTTATTTCAAAAACTACTAAGAATATAGCTGAATGTAACTTTTTGAAAAATGGATTACATTCTTCTTATTACATATGCATATTATCTAGTTGCATATTAAATACTATACTAAGTTTATTAGTAACTTGGTTAAATACACAAAATATACTTTAAGTACCAAGACATATTCTATCAATTAATTATTAAATAGTAAATAAAACATTTATATACAAATAATACATATGTTATTCACATGATATAATTATTACATCATATGTTAACATCATCAATTATATGTTATCAAGTATTAGTAATATGAATAGAATATATTATTAGGTCATGTTATTGTTATTATATGATAGTGACTAATATTATCATTAATTTTTTTATTTAAAAAGTTGTACTTGAAAATGCTAATCTAAGCATATGTTTTCTCTTATCACAAAATCAGGAAGAAATTCAAAACTTAAAAAATGCACTTCAGTGTTAAAAACACATAAAGGTGAGACTTGGTGATGCTGAGCTGCCCATCAGCATGTCAGAATTTGTGAAGAGTTTATAAAAGGCAAAGAACAGATGGAAATAGGCCAATGGATAAAGTTAACTCAAGGAAGCCACATTTCAGAAAAGGCTCAGGAAATAGGAACAGGATGTGGGATTTATTCTGTCCATCAAAGTTTCAGAGTGTGGGAGGTGTTTTGCCCATCAACACTGACTTTAGGTAGGAAGAATGGAAATGATAAATAAAACCACAATATGGCCTTCAGTGTTTTACATGTCCATCCCCAGAAGAGCTGCATATAGCCTCGTCTCAGCACTATATACTTAGAGTTTCACTGTGTTGGAGCATGAAATCAAGAGATTTCAATAAAGCATATTCTATATTTTACTTATGCACATCATAGAAAATATTCTGTATCTGAAAAAGTATTTGAAACCAGTTGTTTAACTGCTAATTCCCTTGGAGTATGATTTACTTTTGACTTTTACATTGGACTGTCATTTGTATTGCACTTTGTTATCTGGCATTTATATGTCTAATGTATTTTTATGCAACTAGATTTAAAGATTCTGAAAGCAGACAACACATTCTATCATTTTACTCTCCAAAGTGTCTTGTTCATGGCTGGTGAAATAAATCTCTATCATTTTACATTTTAATCAAGTTGAGAGATTACTAGTAAGTTCTGTCCTCTAATGGGTATAACAAACCACTTGTGTGAGTATAAAATGGTTTCCTAAGATTTCCAATCATCTATAGGCTAAGTATTCTAATTTCATAATTAACTACTCTTCAGTTGGTTATGACTATTACTACTATTGTATTTCTGTGACCTTTACCTGATTCATAAATAATGTTAATTACATGTTCCAACATTGTTAACTTTTAAGTTTTGGGTTTTTTTTGGGGGGGTGGGAGCAGGAATATATGTTGACACAAACAAACACAAATCATATTTTTAATGAGTTGAAATAAAAACATAATGATATATATTGGATGGGACTATGGACCAAATCAAAATGTCATTGACATTCACAATTAAAATTAAAGAAGAAAGGAAAAAAATGTTGAAAAGAGAAAAGAGGAACTTAAGGAAGAAGGGATATAGTAAAGAAGGAAGTAAGGGAGGGAGGGAGGGAGAAAGGAAGGAAGAAAAGAAGGGAGGGAAGGGCAGACTAATATATCATATGGCTATTAAAGTAGAAGGCACTCTAATTGATTTATGTTTTTCTAAGAAGGTTCATTGAAGCCAAAAATCTATTGTGTTAAAGTATCACCTATTTCTAATGAAAATAAATTGGGGTACTTTAGGATTCTCAGTAAAGTAGTCATAGATATGTCAACAAAGGGGATTTTCAGTTTTGCTCAATAACAGACTTACTGACCTTCCATGGACTCTAGTCAAAGTTTTTGGTCCTGATTTGACTACTGTCATAGTAATTAAAGGTTTAAAAAAAAACACAAAACAATGTATTTTAAACTACTCAGAATTTTGAGCTTATAAAAAAAAACATACGGAGATGGAAGGAAGGTGAAAGAAGAAGAGGGGAGTGGGGGAGAGAAGAATGAGAGAGAGAGAGAGAGAGGGGCGGGGGTAAGGGGGAGAGACGACTTCTCTATCTACATTATGCATTTGATTACTGTGGCTGAAACAGAAGAAAATCAGATAGACAAAGCTCTTAGGACATTTGAGAAAATAGCAAGCAGAGGTGACTACTTTTTATAACATTGTACTCATATTGATTTATCTGATTAGCAAGAATATATGACTGAACCAGGCAGGGAGTCAAATCTGATTACTGATCTCAGTTTTTCACTCAAAGTGACATTTACTATTGAAAGAGTGCATGAATCACAGAAAGTAGACTATAGAACTTTCTTATGGACAGTTCTAAAGAAAATAATTTTTGAACCCAGGTAGTCAATTATAATAGGTCAAATTTAACTTTTATCTGGCTTTGAAATCTAGTGCTTCAAAGGGCTCATTAATTTTTTAATGTGTTGTACGTATTTTTATCTTTATTGATTGAGGAATTACATGTGTCCTCATTTAATTTTTATTCCTTGTTTTTTCATCTTTAGTATCCTAATTCCTGGGTCTTATGAATTCTTTTGAATTCTCAGCATGTATATTTTGTATTAAATAACTATTTTAAAGCGGTGCCTAGAACAAGGATGATTTTAATAAATATTTGGTGAATGAATGATTAAATAAACATCATAATAGTACACTTTGCACTCCAGTTTGTAGCTTCCTGAGTAAATGTGGCATGCGATGTGATTAAGAGTGCATGATGTAGAATCAGAGTGATTAGCTGCAGCCACTTAATGGTTGAGTGTCCTTAGATGCTACAAAAATAGTACCTACATCATATTCTTAGAATGAGATTAGAGAATGCATGTGAGATTGTACACTGATTGGCGTTCATTCCTAATTTCTGAAAGTAAAATTTCAAGGTAGTACCTGAACATAGCTTTGGGTGAATGTATGATGAAATGAAAAATCCAGGAGAGGAAGATTGGCTTTGATCCAAGGAAAATGATGGAAAACCTGCATTTTTCCTTACCAAAAATCTAGTAGGTCAATCAATATCAACACTGACATCATTATCCTTTGACAATTTGTCCATTTAGGGGCATATAATATGTGCGATGCATAAGTTAAAATAATGTAAATTTGAGACATTCATAGGCTAATTCTACAATGTAAGTTCTCAAATGTGTACTGTAAGTTTATCCACTCTGGTGTCTTGGAATATGGTGGGAATCTGAAAACAAACCCACAAAGATCTATGCCTTAGAGTATAACATGAAAATTAAAATATAATTTATAAGTATGCTAAAGCTTTATAAAGAAATTAATGAAAAAGGGGGAGGGAGAAAAATCATCAAATGCTAGAACTTACAAGTTTAGGAGATAATATGGAAAGCTCTATGTCTCACTGTATATACACTGCGGTAAGCTTATCATGACTATTTTATACAGTTGTCCTTTATTTGGGTATTTTGGAATAAATCCACATTGAAAACATTTTCTGCAGTCAGCAACAAAGTGCCTTTTTAAATTAATATTGGAGAAATGGATCTTTACTTCCTGAGTTCTCTGAGAAAAGGTAATAAGGGTTGCAAATTTGAGCTCTGGCACTAATGTATGTGAGTCATGTATCCTTTACTTCCTGCGGCTGTCCTTGCACAAATTACTGAACTTGTACTCATATGAGCATGATGAAATCACACGTGTAAAATAGAGGAACAGCTGACATGAGCATTGTTAGACATTACTTTAAGGTTTTAAATGGCCATTATAACAAGAAATGATAGTCAATCACCCAACACTTGAGTATCAGAATCAATTATATCAACTTGATGTGACATGAGTTAGGATAGAGACATGATAGGGAAGAAGGAGTAGTAGAATATATATATATATATATATATATATATATATATATATATATATATGCAGGAACAAACAAAAAAAAAAGCACAACTGTATGGCTATGACTTTCAAACACAGCCAAATACCAATGTTAAGGAGGAATTGTTGTCTCTAAAAGGGAAGTTAATTTTGTGAGCTACCTGTTTTTCCAATTCTAAACACAAATGTAGGAACTCTTTAAATAATGATCTTAATCAATTTGTGACCTAGCACTTGGAAAAATCCAGAGCACAGTCTTTACAAAGGTGATCTAAGAGGAAATATACTAGTAAATGCACTTTCCTGGGTGAGCAATCTGAGGTACTCCAGTTTCATTTTATTTTTGTTTATATTTTGTCAGGGTACCTCAAGCACCCATATTTGTCTAAGTAAGTATAACCTGAGCATTTAAACAGTACCTCTAATATTAAATTGCCATTTATGAAATAAAGATTTTTAACATACCGAGGCCTTGTGTTTTAGCTTTCTGTCTCTAGCAGCCTTTGCTCTTGCGTTGCTGGTAAAATAATGCAAGGTGCCATATTCCATCAAGGCTGCAAAAACGAAAATAAAACACACAGAAACGAAGAGATCCATCGCAGTCACATAGGAAACCTTAGGTAAGGACTTCCTGGCTATGGTACTCAGCGTGGTCATGGTCAAAACCGTGGTAATACCTGCAGAGGGAGGGAAACAATAGAAGATGAAAAATAACCTAACAGACCATTTTCATCCTTTTTTCTGCTTTTGCAATATTGTGAGCAGCAATAAACAATGGACACAAAAGGGTATGATTACCGTGATTTGCAGAGGGAAAAATACTGGTAACCATAGCTACATTATGTTCAATGTGTTCTAGTGTTTTAGTCATCTAAATTCTGTGGACTGCAAGTACTTGACTCCTTGTACCCATCCTTCCCTTGCTCTATAGTAACAGACTATTCAATTTTTAACCCTCACAAGGCTGCCTATAAACCTACTTGTACTTCATCCTGCAAAAAGGTATTTATTTTATTTATTCTTAAAGGGGATACTTAGACTATAGACTTTAAATCTTTCTTCCTTTCTAATATCAGCATTATAAAGCTATAACTTTTGCCAGGCTAACTGGATTGAGCATTGCCCCATGGACAAAGAGGCCTTGGGTTTGATTCCTACCTAGGTCAGAGGGCATGCCTTAGTTATGGGCTGGGGCCCCAGGATCTACGTGTAGGCGAGCTACGTGTCTCTCTCATCGATGTTTTTATCTCTTTCTCCTTCTCCTTCCCTCTCTCTTAAAAATAAATACAAACATATTTAAAGCTATAACTTGCTTTTAAGCAATGCTTTATCTGTGTCCTGCAAATATTTATATATATTAAATATCTATTAAACTTATTTTGAAATATTTTCTATTTTCTCTTTTCATTCAAGCATTATCTAAAAGGTCATGCCTTAATTTCTAAATATATGAGGGCATTATTATCTATATTATTTTTAGAAATTTTTTAATTTACTTCTATTTTGGTCAGAAAATATACTCTGGAAAATATTGGTCTTTTGAATTCTATCATATTAAGCAGATTCATTTTCTCTATGGATTTCTCGCTCAAAATGCTATAATAATCTCTTACCACATTTGGAATAAAAACCAGCTGAGACCAGTTTGGCTCAATGGATAGAACATTGGGCTGTGGACTGAAGGGTCCCAGGTTCGATTCCAGTCAAGGGTATATACCTTGACTGCGGGCACATCCCCAGGAGAGGGTGTGCAAGAGGCAGCTGATAGATGTTTCTCTCTCATCGATGTTTCTGACTTTTTGTTCCTCTCCCTTCACCTCTGTAAAAAATCAATAAAATATAAAAAAAGTCCTTAGGAAAACCTACTAAACATTATATAATCTAACCACTACCCATCTCTCCAATCTCATTTTTTTTTACCACTTGTCAGTCAGCTCTAGCCAATGTTATCTTTCTGAACTCCAAGCATGGCATGGTGAGGAAGATCCCACTTCAGAACTTCCTATTCTCCCTGCTTGCACCATCTTTCTATCAGTTTCCATCAGGCTAGCTCCTGCAATTCCCTAAGTCCCTGGTACCTCCTCAGAGAGTTCTAGCCTAATTCCACATGGTAAAATAGCAAACATTATGTCTATCAACCTGTAGTGCTATTCTCTAGCCATATTTTTTTTGCTTTCTCTTTATAACCTTTATTACGCATTGTCATTTTTTCTATGCTTTTTATACCTGTACATTAACTCTATATGCCACAAAAACATAAATACCATAGACATGAAGATTTTATAAACATTGTTCACTGTTAATACTAAACCACCTAGACCATTGCCTCTTTCATCAAAAGCATTTGATACAAGTTTGTAAAAAATGCAATGTTGAATAAATGAGCTCACGGAATTTTCCTTCAAATATAAAAAACTTTATATTCCAACTACATAAAATCCATAGTTATAAGATCCTGGAGGCCTAGTGCACAGATTCGTGCATCACTGGGGTCCCTTGGCCTGGCCTGTGGGATTGGGCCAAAACCAGCTCTCCAACATCCCCTGAGGGGTCCCAGATTGTGAGAGGGTGCATGCCAGGCCAAAGGACCCCACTGGTGCACAATCAAAGCCAGCGAGAGATGTGGGAGGTTGGCCAATTGAGGAGGGATTGTGGGAGGGGTCCAGGTCATGCCCATCCCATCTTGCTCTGTCCCAATCAGCCAGATCCCAGCAGCAAGCTAACATACCAGTTGGAGAGTCTGTCCCCTGGTGGTCAGTACACATCATAGTGACTGTCGACCAGTTGACTGTCTGCCCCCTAATTGTCAGTGCACATCATAGTGAACAGTTGAGTGGCCTTAGCATATAATTAGCATATTATACTTTGATTGGTTGAACGGATGACTGGATGACCAGACACTTAGCATATTTGGCTTTCATTATGTAGGATTGTTCAAGTTAGATCTGACTATCACTTATCTTTAAACTTGATATACTAATATTAAAAATATTAACTCATGCCAAAAAAATTCTACAATTGGCTATTCTCTTTCATGAAATTAAGGTATATGATTTTTGGCTTTAGACAAACCCAGTAATATAATTAATTTATTCAAATCCTTTTGGAAAAAAATACAACAATAATGTTTAAAAACAAAAATATAATATTTAAGTTATACTAAAAGTAGCATAGTAAAAATAATTTCTTTTCCTTGACATGAAATGTAATTTAAAATTATAATTATTGGTATTAGTGCATTTTATCCACTAGCTACATTTCTGCTTAGATTCCCAAAGGAAATGAAGTTCCAAGCAAAGAGCTGGATGCCTTAGGCTTTATCTTGCTACTTTTATGAGATTTGCATTTTACTGTATTTATGAGTGAAGTTATTCACTGCTATTACAGAAACAAAACGAAAATCTCTTTGCTGTTAGAAAAAGCAAAAACTGTAACTTTCTTTGTAAGACACAATTTTCAGGATGTGATTCACTTACACACTATTGTATTCTTGAGAACTGATCAGTGAGTTGTCTTTGGATATTAATGCATGAATGTAAGGTGTCATCTGTAATAATAAAAGCATAATATGCTCATCAGACCAGACATCCTTCTGGATGAAACTTCCGGACAAAGCCATGGCTGCATGGGAAGCCTGGATCCTGGGTGTCAGAGGGAAGCTGAGTACAAGCCGGCAGCCGGGGGAGGAAGGCCTACTTACTCCTCCAAGAATTTCATGTATCAGGCTTCTAGTTTTTTAAACAAATACATAGTAAATAGAAAAATTTTCTTATATGATGGTTTTTGTAATGGGTTTCTAAAGAATGAAAACAAAAGCCTATTATATCAAGTGTGAATTACAAATTACCTTTTAAATGAGTATTATATTACAGAAAACTCTCAGAAGTATTCAAAGATTATGTCCACAGTCTATAGATTACCAAAGCCTATAAGATAGTTGTTTCTATGCTGGTCAGTGTTGCAAAGTGGCTAGAGAATTGGCCTGTATAGCAGAGAGTCACAGTTTCATTCCTGGTCAAGGGCACGTGCCTGGGTTGCAGGTACCATCCTGTCCCTGGTCAGGGCACATGTGGTACACATCAATATTTCTCTCTCTCTCTCCCTAAGCCTCCCTCCCACTTTCTCTGAAAATCAATGGAAAAAAATATCCTTGGGTGAGGATTAATAACAACAACAAAATTCTTATTCATTTCAGCAACCTGCCCTTTAAAACAGTTGACTATTCATTAGCACCACTGTAAGAGTAAGGCATTTCAAAGCCTTCATAACTACACTAGTCAATAAATGTTGGCTGTAAGTGATGAGCTAACAAAAGAAAATAAATTTTTAAAAAGTGATTGAAATTGTTGACTAACTTAAACTCAGTGATTATGTATGATTTTTATGTGTTAACTAGAGGGCTCAGTGCACGAAATTCGTGCACAGGGGGCAGAGGAGGGAGGAGTCTCCCTCAGCCAGCCTGCATCCTCTCCATTTTAGCACCGTTTAAGCCCGATCCTACTGGTTGAGTGGCCTTAACATATAATTAGCATATTACACTAGGATTGGGCCTAAACCAGCAGTCGGATATCCCTCTCACAATCTAGGACTGCTGGCTCCCAACTGTTCATCTGCCTGCCTTCCTGATTGACCCTAACTGTGTCTGCTTGCCAGCCTAATCACCCCTAACCACTCCTCTGCCAGACTGATTGATGCCTAATTGCTCCCCTGCCAGCCTGTTTGCCCCTAACTGCTCTCCCCTGCAGGCATGGGTCCTCCCAAACTGCCCTTTCCTGCCAGCCCAATCATCCCCAACTTCCCTCCTCTGCTGGCCTGGTCACCCCTCACTGCCCTCCCCTGCAGGCTTGATCACATTCAGCTGCCCTCCCTTGCAGCCCTGGTCCCTCCCAACTGCCCTCCTCTGATGGCCATCTTATGGTGGCCATCTTGTGTCCACATGGGGGCAGGATCTTGACCACATGGGGGCAACCATCTTGTGTGTTGGAGTGATGGTCAATCTGCATATTACTCTTTTATTAGATAGCATTCTTGCTGTGTATGCATGCTTTCCTTGGCCTCTAGTAATGAAAACAATGAAAATATTTTCTAAAGTTCTAAGTTCTTTGCATTTCTATTTCATTTTGTTTTTCATGCATGCATTTCAACACTATATTGAAATAGAGTAACTTATTTTTTGCTTTATTACAGCATAGAAGATTATTCTAATATATTCAACAATAAAGTTTATCACACTAAAATATTTGTAAAAGTCCCATGACACTATAGCATAATATTATATGTCATACCCAGTGAGGTTCTTGCAGGTACTGCAACTTTATTGATCCAAAAAGACACCCAAGAAAGAACAACTGTCAGAATACATGGGATGTAGGTCTGAATAGTGAAATATCCCATTCGTCTGCTCAAGTCAAAAAAAATTGTCATGATAACATAATCCCCTGAAAGAAAAAAAGTTTTATTTTGATTATAAAATAAATACAAAAGTATATATTCCAACCCATAGATTGAAATACAAATGCTATTTCACTAATTTTGTGTTTCTTTCTTACCAGACATTGTGTGATAAATTTGAGTTGAGTTCCGCAACCCTACAAATGCAAACTGGTATAATCTCCAATATTTAGGATCAGCCACTTCTACAGAAGGTTTTTTCCACTTATATTCAATTTCATCTTTAGGGTATCCATCTAAATAATATATTAAAATAAAATGTATAAATTAGCAAGATCCAAATCTGTTATAGTTGCCATACAAACGTTATCCAGAGATAAATTTTTTGAAATTTTCTTCACTCTTCTACTATACTATATGTCAAAAAATACCTTATAAAATTTATGTGTATATTTTAAAGAATAGTGATAATTCATGTAACTCCACATAAATTAGGAAATAGAACCCTGCCAGCATCCAGGAAATCTCATATGACAACCCCAATACACCATTTCCTGTCACAACTAAAGGTAAACACTAACATGCTTTCTGGAATAATTCTTTAATTTTTTGGCAGTTGTTATGTTTTGGTATGCATTTCTGAAAAATAGTTTATTTTTTTAACTCTACTTGATTGCTGCTTTACTAAATGTATTATTTTATTTTTTATTTCTTTTAATATATTTATGCAGTGGATTTGTTTTGCAATAGGTTTTTTATATAAAGATTTTGTATCCTGCAACTTTACTGTATTTGTTTACTGTTTCTAATAGTTTTTTTGGTGGAGTCTTTATGGTTTTCTATATACAGAATCATATTATCCATAGAAAGTGACAGTTATACTTCTTCCTTCCTTATTTGGATGCCTTTTACTTCTTTCTCTTGCCTTATTGCTCTTGTTAGGATTTTCAGGACTATCTATATATATATAGAAGACTAATATGAAAAATATCCCCTCGGGAGTTCGACCGGGAGACCTGGAGTTTGATCACTTACTATGACGTGCGCCGGCAACTAGGAAGCAGTGGGGGATGAAGGAAGGCCCAGGCTGGTAGCCGGCAGCAGGGAAGGAAGGCCCCAGCCAGCAGCCAAAAGGCCCTAATCAGCCCTGATTGTCTTCCAGGCCTAGGGGCCCTACCTGTGCATGAATATTATGCACTGGGCCTCTAGTGTTGAGTAAGAGTGGTAAGAATGGGCATCCTTGTCTTATTCCTAATCTTAGAGGAAAGACTTTCAGTTTTTCATAATTGATTATGATATTAGCTGAGGGTTTCTCATATATGGCCTTTATTACGTTAAGATACTTTTCTTCTATGTCCATTTTATTGAGTGTTTTAATCATAAATGGATATTGTATATTATCAAATGCATTTTACGTATCTATTTTATGTCATATGATTTTTAATCTTTTGTTAATGTGATGTATTACATTAACTTACATATGCTTAAACATCATTGTGCCTCTAGAATGAATTCCACTTAATTGTGATGTATTAATTGTTTAATGTATTGTTGTATTCCATTTGATAGTACTTTATTTGGGATTTTTGCACCTGTATTCATCAGAGATATTGGTCTATAGTTTTCTTTCTTGTGCTATCCTTAGCAATTTTTGGTATCAGCATTATGTTGCCTCATAAAATGTTAGGAAGTATTGCCTCTTCTTCATTTTCTTTGGAAAAGTTTGAGCAAGATTGGTAAGAAATCTTTTTGAATGTTTGGTAGAATTCACTGGTGAAGCTATCTCATCCTGGACTTTTGTATTTTGGGGTTGTTCTAATTTCCTCTCCGTTGACCAGTCTGTTTAGGTTTTCCAATTCTTCATGATTCAGTCTAGAAAGGTAATATATTTATAAGAATTTATCCATTTCTTCTAAGTTAATGAATTTGGTGGGATATAGTTTTTTCATAATATTCTAGTACAACTGATGTCTGTGCTAACTTCTTTCATTTCCAATTTTGTTTATGTGAGTTTTTCCTTTTTCCTTAGTGAGTCAGCCAGGGGTTTGTCAATTTTATTAACCTTTTCAAATAATCAGATCTTTGTTGTATTTTTTTGTGTGTATAGTCCTTTTGTTCTCTGTTTCTTTTAATTTAGCTCTAATTTTTACTATTTCCTTGCTTCTGTTGATTTTGGGTCATTTTTCTTCTTCATTTTCTAGTTCTTTAAAGTTTTTACTTGGGATTTCTCTTGTTTCTTGAGATAGGCCTATAATGATATAAACTTTCCTCTAATTACTGCTTTTGCTACATCCCAGACATTTTGATATGTTGTTTTGTCATTCTCATTAGGCTCCATATATCTGTTGATCTATGCAAGTATTATGTGTTTTATCACTTACAGCTTGAAAATTCTAGTGGACAGGAATGTTCATCCATAGGAAAGTTATGAAGCTGAAGATAACATTCTGCATTAATTGTCAATCTATTTAGATGGAAAAAAATAAATATTAAAAATGAAAAGTAATTTCAAGTATTGAAAATATTTTCTCTAATTATCAAGCATAATTTTACCCTACAATAATGAACTTTGATATTCCAGGAAATAATAGTTCTATAATCTTAACGTCTTATGTGGCAATATTATAGCATTCATAAATGAGTTAGATAATTCTAATATTTCCCTCTCTAGACAACTAAGCTGCCTCTGTGCTTCAGGAGATCAATACACAATACATATGGGCTTGTGCATGTGCACACACATAAACAATTAGCAGTATAATAAGTTTTTCTCTTAATTTATCACAAACATCTTTCCATTATGGGTTATCCTTAAGAAGTAGATATGCTCATGACAATGAATTAGATAAAACTGAATCTTACACATCAGCATTCATTTAATCTTTTCTTAAGGAATTTTTTTTTACTACATCATAAAAAAATCGCTGTGTTACTCTAGCTTAAACAACGTTTTTTATTTTTATTTTACCAAACTAGATTTTAATGCATAAAAAGAGCATCATAGTTCTTACTTATTCTGCAACTTTAAGAAGGTAAAATTCATGAGTTGACCGAATATTAGTATTAAAAATAAGTTAGAGCAATGACGCATTTTAAAATAATACTACCTTAAAGTATATAGGACTCGTCCATCATTCCAAATTCGAAGCAGACGATTAGGAGTCGTTATCCAATGAGCATCAGATTTTCTTGAGTTTCTGAAGAAAGTGTCAGGAATCCAAATTTTTCCAACCATATTACTGTTAAGTGCAAGCACTTTCATTGTACTATTGAATTTTAAACGACTATCAAACCAGGTTTGGGCAAAAATAATATCAATTGTGTATTCCTGAAAGGCAAAAAGAAGGATAAGGACATGTAATAGTAAAGCCACTCTCTTACGTTTTAAGTTAATAGCAATTAAACTTGGTCTTTTGGTACAACAACAACAAAAAAACAAATACAAACATATGTCATAATCCAAACCTCTTTTTAATTGTTTACAAGAGTCATGTAAAAATAATGCAATATTTCTAGTAATCACTGCTGCTTAATGTAGCTTTAATTTTTGGAAATGTTATTCAAAATTGTATAATATGTTGGATATTATCATTAAATATAAAAGCAAATCATTTTAATGTTAACAATTATGTTGCTTTTGTGATATTCACATTGTGTTTAAGTCACAGAAAACAATACGAAGTAAAACATTAAGATGCTAACATTCACCAAATTACCTAAAAGCCCTTACATTTTTTCTGTACAAAAAAAATAATTATGATTACTTAGATTACTGTTTTCAACTGTTTTAAAGCAAAGGCACATAAACACACATGCCACGCTATTCTTGTGTTATCTTCACAATAATTATCGCTCATGCCTATCCTGACCTCCTGCTTCTCAGGCTGGCTGCATTTACTTTCGGAGAAATTATACTTGATCCAAACAGCCTCTTTGACTGACACAACTGGTTAACCATTCAGAATCGAACAGTGTAACCTGGGTTAAGGACATGGCTTCTGGTTTTAATAGTAAATGAAATAGAAAGAAGGCTCATGCTCATTCTGATGAATAGATCATCAGTAGATATGGCAGAATTTGTGCCAGAATGTTGTTGTTCGTTGGTATGTAGTGAAGTGGCAGAAACAGCTTAAAATAATGGAAGAGGCATACATACGTGTCAGGATTATGGCTAGGCAAAGATGCAACATTGAGAAAACCTCATGCTACTTGTTGGGAATACTTGGCAGTATTCCAAACTAACAGGACATTAAAAGTGACACTTGATAACTAGCTAATCTAGGAGTAAGGTTTAGCAAGCAATTGTGAATTTTCCTTAGTAGTAGCTGACAGGACCTTTTCTAGAATATCTGTTTGTAAAAGTGCTAACCGCTGTTGAAAGAGCTATTACTTCCACAGGGTCATTCTCTCCCGAGCAGAGAGGACATGTAAATACTTTTCTATTCAAAATTATCTCCTCAATACAGGACCAAGAAGAGAAAGATGTTTTGATGGTCTGTTCTTCCCAAATCCATAACAGAGGTTAATAATGTCAAGGTCTTTTAAATTACTAATCCTTAATAAGTGTCTCACTAATATAAGAAGGTCATTAAAGTTTGTGCCATTTTATATTTAATCAAAAATACAATTTTGTTTACTTGTTTGTATTAGTGCAATTTCCAGAACATGATTGAACTGTTCTTGTACTTCATGTTCCCATTTAGAGGTTATAATGAGCTGCATAATAAATAAGCAAAGGAAACATGAAAAGAAAATTCCATTTATCCAGAACAAGTTCAATAGCTTCTAGGATAGACATTTGGAGATAAAGGAACAGGGCTTTTAACATGTGAGAGCCAATGAACATTATGAAATTTACTTTGCTTCCGTGGAAGCTAGTTGAGAACACAGCATTAGTAAGTAAAGATGAAGATGTGAGTCATTTTGATTTCTAACTCCATTAAGTCAAACCGTGATTGATGAAAGTTTATGTAGTGTAGTCTTCCCATTACACTGTCAGCTTTCCAATTAAGCATGTGTCTCATACTTAACTAGCTAATTCAATATTCCTGTCTTTCTAGTAATGAAAGAAAACTTCATATAAAATGCAGACCTGCCTAACAAATTATTATAGGTGAATAATTTCATTACAAAATTTGGTTGATGGTGATCTGGTCTTCTCACCTGGGAATTAATCTCTCCCTAAACTATTTATTCACATGTTCAGATATTATGAGGGGCCAGATAGTGGTTAGCAGTAAATCAAACCTAAGGGCTATAGACATGTTGAGAAAAGGTATAAGTGTAGTTTACAGGGAGGAGATGAAGTGTCAGTCTTGAGTCAAATGCAGTCTGGAGAAAGAATCACTCTTCCTCAAGGGACCTCACTCAGTCCTTTCTCTTAAAGCTTTCATCTGATTGGATGATATCCACCTACCTTATAAAGGATAATCTGATTTACCTAAAGTCTAGTGATTTAAATGTTAATTGTATCTTAAAAATACCTTTACAGAAACAGGCAGAATTTATTCACCAAGCCACACTTGATATCAGAATTACCAAGTAATACAGGTCCATTCTATCATATTGGAATATCTATTAATCTATAAAAACAAAAATTGTAACCAACACAGGACTCTCTATCTTGAAAATAATTCAAAATAGATACCTATAAAATCTGACTAAAATGTATCCGAGGTCTCAGAGGTGTAAGTGGAATAACAGTTGTGATACAATGTGTGAAAAGACACAATATTATAAAATATGCATATTAGTATGGTATTTAGTAAAGCTATTTAGAGTTATTAAATTGGAAGTGACAATGGTGAATCCTGGAAAACAATAATCTAGAATATTTTTTTCTTTCACTTATTTGGGCTCATACACAGCCTTTTTCTTGGCCTTTGACCTTCTGTATTTGCTGTATTTTTCATTATTTAGCTATTCTCCCCACTAGGTTTTAACTTCTCTGAAGGAAGGAAGCAGTATATTTTAGAGGGAAATAACCTCCTGTAACAATATAGGTAATAAACACACATAAGGCAAACAAAACCATGAAATAAGAGAGAAATATATTTGTTTATATAAAAAAACTAATATCATTTTTATATTATATGAAGATCAGAGGTTAATTTAATTTCAAATTATAAGATCCTTAATGCCATAAATATGGGTAAATGAGCATACTGAATAAAGAGGTATAGAAATGAAAACACTATTCATTTATAATTTCTAATTTTATCTCTCTTAGTTTTGAATCAAAATGTATTTATATTTTATATTCTTTTAAAATAAAGCATGTGAAAAGAACTAGACTTAAGTAGGTAATGCCAAAAGAATATGTTAATGCAACATAAAAAAAGGAAAGAAATTAAAACTATAGTAATAAGGAAAAACCAAGATGGCAGCATAGGTAAACACCTAAACTGCTGCCTTGCACAACAATTTCAAAACGACAACTAAAAGACAAAATGGACATCATCCAGAACCACAGGAAGGCTGGCTAAATGGAAATTCTACAACTAGAAGAAAAGAGAAAAGCACACGGAGAATCAGAGGAGCTGCAAAAGCCTGAGGTACAGAGACACGTGTATGGAGAGGACAGGTGGCTGAATGCGTGCCTGGCTTTCTCAAGCAGGAGGGAGAAGAAAGCTCCTGACTTCGCTGAACTCCAGTTTTGGGCGAGTTTCTGGGAACCCAGACTCATTCAGGGATAAACTGGACACTCTGGCAGTGAGCAAAACTCAAGGGTGGCTTTTTCCCAGAGGTGCTTGCAGCGATTACCACAAGACACTGAGACACAGGGGCCTATTAGGGCAGGGCTGACAGGAAACAAATGCTGTCTACTCTTCCCTGAGACTCCGCCTCATCCAAGCTGAACACAGGGGCTTTTGCAACTATTGTCTCATAAGGGTGTCTCCAGGACAGGAGTTCTCCCTGCGTAAACACAACTGATCTTCAGAGCCAATTGGCCTGGCGGTCAATTCTTCCCAGTGATACCAACAACAATCAAGACTTACCTACAACAAGGCTGTGCATATAGTCCAAAAAGTAGTGCATCAAGAGTGTGTACCTCAGGTAACTGGGGAGGCTGAGCCATTGGGCCCTATAGGACACCTAGCACACAAAGTTACTCTACCAACTTAGAGAAGTAATGAAAATGTGGAGACAAAGAAACAGATCACAACTGAAAGAAATGGAGAAAAGCAAATGACTGGATATAGAGTTCAAAACCATGGTTATAAGGTTTTTCAAGAATTTTCTAGAAAAGGCTGACAAATTTAGTGAGACCCTTGAGGATATGAAAAAGGACCAACTAGAAATTAAAATATACACTGATTGAAATTAAAAAATATTATACAGAGACCTAAGAGCAGACTAGAGGACCACAAGCATCAAGTCAAAGATTTGAAATACAAAGAAGCAAAAAACACTCAACTGGAAAATCAAAAAGAAAAACAATGAATCCAAAAATTTAAAGATAGTATAAGTAGCCTATGGGACAACCTCAAGTGTACCAACATCCAAATTATGGATGCCAGAAGGAGAGAGAGAGCAAGATAATGAAAACCTATTTGAAGAAATAATGACTGAAAACTTCCCCCACCTGGTGAAAGAAATAGATTTACAAGTCCAGAAAGTGCACAGAACCCCAAACAAAAGGAATCCAAAGAGGACAATACCAAGACACACCATAATTAAAATGCTAAGAGCAAAAGACGAAGAGAGAATATTAAAAGCAGCAAGAGAAAAACAGTTAATTACTTACAAGGGAACACCGATACAATTGTTAGCTGATTTTTCAACAGAAACTATGCAGGCCAGATGGGAGTGGCAACAAATATTCAAAGTGATGAATAGCAAGAACCTACAACCAAGATTACTCTACCCAGCAAAGCTATCATTCAGAATTGAAGGGCAGATAAAGAGCTTCACAGATAAGAAAAAGCTAAAGGAGTACATTACCACCAAACCAGTATTATATGAAATGCTGAAAGGTATTATTTAAGAAGAGGAGGAAGAAGAAAAAGTAAAGATAAAAATTATGAACAACAAATACAGATCTATCAACAAGTTAATCTAAAAATCAAGTAAATAAAAAATCTGATGAACAGAATAAACTGATGAATATAACAGAATCAGGGGCATAGAGAGAGAGTGGACTGACAATTTTCGGGAGCAAAGGGGGAATGGGTGTGGGAAGAGACTGGACAAAAATCATACACCTATGGATGAGGACAATAAGGAGGAGGTAAGGACAGAGGGTGGGGTGGGAACACTGTGGGAGCTATTGGGGGAAAAAAGAAGAACAATTGTAATAATCTGAACAATAAATAAAACTATAGTAATATGCTTTAAAGTATTGTACAAACCAAGAAAATAAAGTTTAAACTGTTAAATATAAATTCTTTTTTTTCCAATTACTTTAATTCATTACATCCAGAAAGACTAAACTCCTTTTCTTCCCCTCCATTAGCATATGCAGGTCAATTATCCAGATAGGAAAAAAAATCTTGTTTTTTATGGTTTTGCTATCTCACAATTTCTCAAATTAATATACCTATTAAGAAGTAACAATTTCCTGTTAACAGAGTATAAGTAATAAACAGTGTTTCTTTGATATGCACAAGCTATGCTTCAGATTCTATTTTCTTAAATCTAGAAGCTGCAATAACAAAAAACGAAAGGGAAGGAACTAGAGATATGAGCAGAGAAAAAGAGAGAAAGAGAGTGATAAACATATTGAACATTAGGACCTGTTGCACAAATCATGCGAAAGAAATGTGTTCCTTAAAATTGAAGAAATTTATGGAGAAAAATTTGTCTGTGAGCACCAGCTTCTCTAGTATATTTAGAATGTTTGAACTCAGTTATATGTCTCAAGGGTTTATTACCAAAAATGAGGTTGATATATCAAGAGAAAGCAAAAAATACTTAAAAGGCATTTCTCACCATATTGAAACAGATTGTTAAACTATACACCTACACACACACACACACACACACACACACACACACACACACACATTTGATATTTGGCCATCACACTTGTAAAACCACCCTCTTGCTTGCTTAATTATACTCAAGTCTGCCTGCTTGATTACACTCACATTCAAAGCAATTTTGTTCATTTGATGAAAACTGAATTTTAATTTTTCTGTATTGTTTAGTTAAAACAGTCTTCTATATAAACTACTCCTCTTCAATCCCTAATACTTCTCTTTAATAAACAGTATCAAACATTATTAATTTTTTCCTCTATGTACTTTAGTATTACCAGTTTTAATAACAGTTTAATTTAATTAGCCTTTTAAAAAATGATCACTATTCCAGGTCATACGTGTGTAATTGTGTCACCAGGAAAATGAATCTTCAGTACTATGAAACTTTTATATAGTTAGATAATCATAAATGGCTCTTGGTACCCATTCTTGCCTAATATCTCTGGAACACTAACACAGCCTTGAATCCTCTTTCTGTTATTTTAACAAGCATATATTTTTCTTTAATGAATTCATTAAAATGGAAAACAAAGGCCCAGAGCAAAAAATACACAATTCATGAAACTGTAGACTTCTATATGCTTTAACAGGCTTATCTCTTCTAAGCACTGGTTAATTAAAAATGAATATTTTAAGATTCTCTTAAAAAGAAAATTAACAATTCAGTTACATATTGTTTTTTGAAGTCTCATATTTGCATAATGTTAAATAATATACACACAGATATTTAGAATCATTTGTCTTTTACAATAAACAACTGGATGTATAGGAGTTCGATTTAAACAGAGCTAATATTAAAAATTTCATTGAAACTTTTTTTTTCTTGGCTTATTTGCCACTGTTTTACCATAATTTTCTTGCTATTTTATTTACCACATCAGCCTCATATTATGTAGAGATTACTTAAATGTACATATTTCTTAAACTCTGATGCTCATTTCTTTTTTTTTTTTTCTATTCTTTACAGGATTGTTTTCTCCAGGTGTCAGGATTTAGCTAATTACTGACAGATATTTGCTCCAGTGCTAACATTTTCCTCAGAGTTAGTTTCTAATTTCAGACTGTCAAATTCAACTTCTCCATAGCCTACTCATATTCATTTGCAACGAGGTAACAAAGATGTCCTGGTGTGGCTCCAATGCTCTCAGTACAGCAGTCAGTGCAGGCAGCCGTGAAAGTTCATGACAGTCATATGAACATCATGTTAAGTAAGAAAAACAAAACATACCCTGACTATAATACATGAGAATGAGCAGACACAGGCGCTTGTTAGGTATCTTGACTATGTAGATATAAAGGGGTTAAATCCTTGTAATAAATACACAATTTGACTACTGTAATAATGAATATGTAAAGTAAGGGAGCAAATCAGCAAAATCTTAGAGAATTCTATTCAGATGTTGTTAAGGGCTGAAGTGTATTGCTGCAAAATTCATATGAGGCCCTAACCCTCAGTACCTCGGAATGTGAAGTACCTGGAGCTAAGTCTTTTAAGGGGGTTATTACATTACAATAAGGTTATTAGACTGGGCCCTAACCAAATCTGACTGGGATCCTTTTAGAAGAGAAAATTCGGACACAAAAAGAGACACCAGATATGTGCTTACAGAGAAAATAGTTCATATGAGGACACAGTAAGATGGTAGACATCTGAAAACAAAGGAGAAAGGGTTATAAGAAACTAAACTTGCTACAATCTTGATTTGGGCTACTGTATTTCAGAACTGGAGAAGTAAATGTCTGTTGTCTGAGCCACTAAGTTTGTAGTGTGGGGGTTTTTTGTTTGTTTGATTTTGGTGAATTGTTTGTTTGTTTTTTGATGTCTTAAAAGACTAACAGAGATGACAAAATCAAGGGAGATGAATATAAGACATTACTGAGTCCACTAAATGGGTCCTAGTAAGTAATTTGATTCACAGAAATGGGATTGTTAGGGTTTAGGGCAGATCATTTTTAACTTATTTTAAAATTTTTCTATGGGTTCTATTGAAGGTGTTAATTATGTCCTTAAATCAGTAGTAAAATGCTATTCTTTCAATTTATAAAGATAAAACATAAATAACAGCCCACGCTGGTTTGGCTTAGTGGATAGAGCATAGGCCTGCAGACAGAAGAGTCCTGGGTTTGATTCTGGTCAAGGGTACAGGCCAGATTGCAGGCTTGATCCCCAGTAAGGGGTGTGCAGGAGGCAGCCAATCAATGATTACCTCTCATAATTGATGTTTCTGTCTCTCTCCCTCTCCTTTCCTCTTTGAAATCAATAAAAATATATTTTAAAACCACATAAATAATACACTTTATCATTTTCCATCCTAAATTACCTACCTTCGAATTTTCTTTTATTTGCTCTCCTTTCACCTCTCTTTCCCACATCTACCACAATACTCATCAAATTCTCTTCTAAGTGAAATATGTCAAAATCATAAAAGTAAACAACATTCTCATTATGGACTCATCTACACATGTTGCATGTCTATTCCTATAACCCATATTATGTCTTCAAGGACCTGTGACAAGAAGTGGGATCTGAGACCAATTCTGAGGGTAGAGAAGGGATGTAAAATGCAGTTGTTATTTCTTTTCTACCTTCACCATTCCATGGAATTTCATCTAGCAAAGATAACCAGAACCACCTAACTGGCAACAACAGTGGGCCCAATTTAATCCATTTTTCATTGGATTATCATGTACCTTGACAATTGATTATTAGTTCCTTCTTCTTCATGCTCTTTAATTTTTCTGATTATATAATATCATCTGTTCCTGGTTCTTCTCCCCCTCTCACTTTCACACATCCCTTTTTTGCACCCCTTTCTTCTATCTGTATTTTATATACGTTGATTTCATTTTAACATCTAGTCCTTCTATCTCTGTCCTTCTTCATTTCCATTTTCTCTTGGATCATTTCATGCAGTATTGAGGTTTTTAGTATTATCTATTCTACTTGTCCCTCTTCCCTTCCCATTTATATCTATACTCACTTTTAACCTCTTCCCTGACCAGCAGATTTAAAAATCCAAATTATTGCTGGACAGCTCTTCTGGCACATATCTATAATCCTTGTTTCAAATAGTAACTCTACCATCTGCAAAGTCTTCTCATTTCTATACCTTGGAGTCAGCCTATGCACAACTAATGAAACTCTAAATTCTGAAAAGTTCACTCATCTAATATTTTTTAAATGCACTAGTGTCTTCTCAGCTCAATTGCTATACTCTAGGTAAGGCCTTCATGATCTTGTGTCCAGACTAATGCAACAACCTTTTAAGTGGTCACTCTAATGCTGGCTTTGCCCCTTACATCCATCTTCTATGCTTTTGTAAGAATGGTCTATTAAAAATATAAATCTGTAGCCTTAGTCGGTGTGGCTCAGTTGGTTGGAGCACCTATCTGTATACAGAAAGTTTGAAAATTCCATTCCCAGTCAGGACATAACCTAGGCTGTGGGTTCATTCCTGGTCTGGGCCCTTATGAAAGGCAACCAGTCAATGTTTCTCTCTCTCTCTCTCTCTCTCTCTCTCTCTCTCTCTCTCTCTCTCTTCCTCCTTCCCATCCTCTCACTCTAAAATCAATAAACATATGCATATCCTTGAGTGAGGATTATATATACATATATATAATATGTATGTATATATATATATATATATATATATATATATCATATATACTATATGTCTGCCTATAATATGCTCATGATGAAAAGCTTCCAGTTATTTCTCTTATCCAAGGAGATATAATTCACACAATATATAAGCTTGCTACTATGGCTTACATGACCATCCTTAATAAGGCATCTAAACATTATTTTAATTATTTTCCTTGCATTTATATTCCATATCAATTTTATGAACATTCTTCTGATCTTATCAGTCTGCGTTAGTCCTCTATAATCCTGTTCATTCTCCATGCTCTGCCAGTCAGTCCCTTTCCTTCTCCAACTACCTTCCCCTCAGTCCTTGTGGCTATCTTCTCCCAGATTTCTTCAGGAATCCAGATGATAAGTTTTATTCCCTAGCATAGTTCCTACCATTGAATTAAAGGTCTACACATTCTTAGATATGGGAATATTTTAGCCCCAGTGGTTCATACTTGGCACATAGGAATTGGAGATATTGCCCTCAAGTGATTAAGAATTAATGATCAGAAATATTTGCATGTTCATTCCATTACTGAGGTATATACTCAAGAATTCCATGCCAGAGTTTTGTGTTTTTTAATGTTCATTACTCACCATATTTATGGGATCAACTGGTCCAATGCTGTTTACATAAATATCAGTTTCAATTACTGTGGGCCTCACTGCAAAACATCAAAGAAAACGTGGTCAAAGACATGACCAGAGGTTTCATTAAATAGAACTTAGTTATAAAAAATCCAAATGACTATAGCTATTTATTTGTTGAATAATAAAGCATCCCTCACTAGCAATAAAGAAATAAAATTTTACAGAAACATAAACACTTTTGAGTTTACAAATTGATTTGATGATGTATATTTTTGCCTGAAAACATCCCAGTGCACAACCTAAAAATATTTTTAAAATACTTAAATAATGTATTAAATCCAAGAAAATGAATTCAGTAAAAATTGCTAGATAATCCTATCTAATAAAAGAGTAATATGTAAATTGACCATACCTCTGAACAAGCCAGGCCTACAGCCACACCCACCACTCAATCAGGAGCAAATTATGCAAATAAACCCTAACCAAAATGGCTGTCACCACTGAGAGCAGGAGGGAGGCTTGGATTTCCTCCGCAATGGAGGAAGCCAAGCTTTCTTCCTGCCGTTGCCTGCATAGACCTCCACTCAATGCTACAAAGTTTCAATTATAGAAGATACATAATCCCAACAGAAATGGCAGCAGCCACGGAGCTGGAGAGAGAAGAGGCTAGGGTTGCCGGGGCGATGGAGGAAGCCAAATTTCTGCAACCCAAGCCTAGGCCTCCACTCTAGGCTACAAAGTTTCAAATAGAAATGGCTGTCGCCATGGAGCAAGTAGGAGGCTTGGCTCCATTTCAGGCTACAAAGTGTAGAACATCCCAGATCCTGGGCCTCTGCTTGGGATGCTGGTGGGGAGGGGTGGCCAGCCTGCAAACCACCATAGGCCCTTCACCCAGGCTGCACCACACCCCAAGGGAACCCTCACCCTGATCCAGGACACCCTTCAGGGCAAACCAGCCAGGCCCCATCCATGCACCAAGCCTCTATCCTATCTAATAAAAGAGTAATATGCAGATTGACCATCACTCTAACACAGAAGAGGGATGCCCCCATGTTGTCAAAGATCTCACCCCCATGTGGACACAAGATGGCCACCACAAGATGGCCAGCAGGGGACGACAGGGGGAGGTTCCAGGCCTACAAGGGAGGGCAGTTGTGGGCAATCAGGTCAGCGGAAGAGGGCAGTTGGAAGGGACCAGGCCTGCAAGGGAGGACAGTTGGGGGTGATCAAGCCTGCAGGGGAGGGCAGTTAGGGGTGACCAGGCCGGCAGAGGAGGGAAGTTGGGGGCAACAGGCTGGCAGGGGAGCAGTTAGACATCAATTAGGCTGACAGGGTAGTGGTTAGGGTGTAATCAGGTTGGCAGGCAGAAGCAGTTAGGGGTAATCAGGGAGGCAAGCAGGTGAGCAGTTTGGAGCCAGCAGTCTTAGATTGTGAGAAGGATGTCTGACTTCCCATTTAGGCCCAGTCCTCAGGCCTAAAGCATCAGTCAGATATCCCTCAAGGGGTCGCAGATTGGTGAGGGTGCAGGCTGGGCTGAGGGACACCCTCCTCCCTCCCCTCACCTATGCATGAATTTTGTGCACTGGGCCTCTGGTTTTTGTCTATAACAGCCATAGAATTTTAGAATTTGCATGGATTTAAGAGCCTATTGCTTTCCTAACCCTGTTCCTCCCTTGTTAACAATATTTCTGTGGGTTGTTCATAATTGGCTCCAGTTTAAGGTAGATTTTTACTTAATTATCACAGAGTATATGTTACAAATGTTACTATGAACTTCATATTTATACATACCATTTGTGTTTTTTCATTATGTCTTTAAGTCATATATACAGTATTTTATATTCTATAAAAATGTGTAGCACAGGTCAGCATTACAAACATCTATCAAATGATCTGATTAAATAATATCCATAATCATGCCATATTTGTTCTAATTTAGGCTTTCTACCTTTGCCAGGTATTTTGGTTCCTATAATGAGATTTACTGTAATAATGATAATTTATACCCATAAGATTTTTTGTTTACTATGAGAAACATTCTCACATAGTTTCTTTTATCCCCTTTTCCCCACAAAATATGATATACATTTTTTTATTCTGTGATATATTAAATGCTTATTGAGGAATATCTGATATACATAATGAATTTTTTCCTTCTTGTCTACTTTGTGAAAATTCTACAGATATTTCTCAAGAAGCATTTGATATATATACCAAATATATATCACAGAGTTTTATAAAGAGAGTGCAAATGAAATAAAGTAGAAACAAACAACTTGTAGTATAAAAGTTTCTAAGGTAGCAAGTTATTGGTAATATTTACTCAGTTCTCTTTCTAAATTTTGATTTCTCTTCCTGGCCTAGTATTTCCCACTCCTACAACTCAGATACTATGTTCCCCCTGCAGGATGCTACTCCTCCTCTAATTCCTGGCTGAGTCTGCCTGTATGAGTCTCTGTTCAGTCCTATGTCTCCCTGTCTCTGTACCTTCCAGTCTGGCTGTGCTCCCAGGCTAGCAAGCTTCAGTGGAAAACCTGAAGCATTTTGAAACACAGTGCCTGTACAATTATATAACAACATTTAATCTTACCCTCTTCAATTAAAAAAACACACAACACTACACTCAGAAGCCCACAACACTGAAATAGTTTGTTTTTCTTCAAGCAAAGAAATTATTTTATGGGATACATATTTCTCAGCTAGAAAAAGAAATGATTTATTAGAAATCGTTTTAGTATAAAACTATAGTTTATAGACCTATGCATGACAATGTAATTTCATTTGCTATCCAACAATTAGATTTCTTAAATAAAAGTAGCTCATATGATTTATAGAAAGTTTTATAATTTAACTTAGGCTAATGACTGCTGAGAGGAGGTGCTTCAACCACTTGCCATTTATTTTGACTACGTATGAATTGCAGCCAATAACTATAATGTAATTAAGCAAATTATAGCTAGATTTACAGAATGGTTCTTATGAAAGTCAATTAATAACTAGGCAATAGGTTTATTAGTTTCACTCCTAAGTATATTCCTTACCATTTATAAGCAATTAAATATAACATACCAGTCTTACTTAGATATTTTTAGTTCATTTGATAAATCAACAAACACTGACTACCTGTTCTTTGTTTCATGATACTAAGGACTGAATAGTTCTATGCCAAGAAGTTAATGATTCCCGAGGACATTTTTATATGTAGGACATACTTTCCACAATTGCAGGGTAGAAAGTTTTAGATATGAGTGATATATCCTCATTTTCTGATATCAAAAGAAATGTATTTATACAATGTATTTACACTTGCATTGAAACTCCAGATATAGAGAATTAAATCTAGTAAAATATATTTAATATTTCTTTATAGGAAATATTAATAAGAAAGAAATATGTACATTGAACAACTTACAATGCTCATGAATTTGGTATGATAAAAATTCAATAAAGTAAAGATTTCGATTTCCCTATAATTGGCCATATATTAAATGCAATCTCAAAAATAATATTTGCTGTTTTATATATTTTGTTTATTTTAAGGATTTGTTGGAGGGGTTTAGAAGTTAATTATGTTATAAAACTTACATATAAAGGCAACGGACCTAGGATAGCAATCTTAAAGTAGAACAAAGTAAGATTAGTTATACTATATACTAGAGGCCCAGTGCATGAATTTGTGCATGGGTGGGTTCCAGTCAGCCAGGGGGAGGGGCCCTGAACAATGGGGTCTGGCCCACCTCCTGGTAAAACTCCTTTTGAACTCCTGGATGAGGGGACAATTTGCATATTACTCTTCTATTATATTGGACTAGAGGCCCAGCACAAAAAATCACATGAGACCCAGATCTGCCATGCCTATGGGTACCCAGGCCTCACCTCTTAGAGCCATGGGACCCCGGGCCATGCTGCGTGGAGCTGAGGGACCTGCCTTTATGCTGCGTGGAACTGTGGGTTCTGCCTCCACACGAGCAGCTTTGACTGGTTGTTTGGGCATGACTCCATTAGGGCCTCATAACCTTTTATAATATAGGATAATATCAAGGATTATAATTCTACATTAATTAATACAGTGTAACTTTGGCACAAAATTAGAATTCCTATTTCTTAAATATTCTCTTTTATAAAATATCTCTCTAATCCTCAGATAGTTTAATTAAACTTTGCTGTTGCATCTTTCATTGTAGCAGTTGTAAAATAATTACGCCAGAAATGTTTACATGCTTTTATTCTCACATCACACTATGAACCTCTCAAATTGTACTATTCTAATTAATATTTGTCAAATCCAGTGCTCTGACATACATTGGACACTCAAGAAATATATGATCTAAAATTAAAATAACATGAGTAAATATGGTTTTTATAATCCCCAAATCTCAGAAAGATAACTAAAAACTTACCTCCTATATCTGGGCGAAGTTTATTGTCATAGCCTTGTAGCAATGAATTGAGAATTTGGGTTATATCTCCTTCATGAATCTTTGGTGCCAAGACCCAGGTTTTGTTCACTGTTAAATCCTCATCATCTTCATCATCTGCTTTATCAACACTAAATAATTCCAAAAATAAAATGGATAATAGGAAGTTAACCAAATTGGGTACTTTAAAAAACAGTTCAAAATTATACTTTAGTTAGGGAATAGTAAGTAAGAGGGGAGGAAAGCATTAGAAATATTTTGTATTCATTAAGACTAATGTATTCATTATATGAACTCTACTAATATGATAACACTCAAATATTAAAAATTTATTATAAGAAATATAAAATAATATTAAAATAAAATAATATTAAAATAATAAAATAATTATTGGCCATCTCTATAATTGTCATTAAAGGCCATAGAGGTTATGCACTGAAAATGTGAATATTGGCCCTAGATTTGTGCAGGACACAATCTGGACAACCATAATGGTGATGCTAAATAACCACACCCCAAAATAAAAATTAAAAGATAAATGAATACATGTAAAGTTGTAACAGTAGTATGATAAAACGTATAAAAATGCATGCATACAAAAGAAGAATTAAGGAAAGATAAGTGATGAAAGGGCTGAAGTAAAAAGAAACAAGTGTTGGACACATCTTTGCTTATTCCTTTTAAGTTAGAAGAATGGAGACATATTTTTCCAAAAACTTCATAAAAATTGTCATATCATCAGATCCAAATGGGTGACACCTCCACGTATATTTGGGGGACAAGACTCTCAAATTTTAGACCGAGAAGTTAAAATTTAGGGACCAAATAGCCCACTGCCTTTATAATGCAAAGTAGAAAACTGGAAACAGCTGGGAATTAACCAAGCACAACCCTGAGAATCAAGCTCTAACTCTCCAGTTAATGCTTCCTGCTAAGCATGGCAGAAAATGAAGTGCTATAGATACTTATCTACAATTCATCATAAATAAAAAGCTACTTACTTTATTACCTGTAAGTAACTCCATCTTTGTTTGAAGAAGATAATCTGGGGCTTAACACACCCTACTAAGTAAACATTAGCCCTCCAGGGAAAGAGTCAAAACACTAAGCATTTATCCTAGTAAAATCAGGTAACTTCCTACTATAATTGTTATTTACATATATTTCAAAGATTAGCTTCTGTCCAAAAGTGAATATGCAAGTTTATGTTATCTTCAGTTAATCATTCTACATTATCCATTCAGACTATTTTGCTTTGGAACTTAAACATCTTACCAAATGCAGCTCCCACACCATTTACATTTTTTAAATTCCAGTTTTATTCAGATATAATTGACATAGAATATTGCATAAATTGAAGGTATATAACATAATGGTATAATATATGTGTGTATTGGAAAAATGATTACCAAAATAAGTTTAGTTAACACCACTCTCTTTATTCTTAATGAGTACAAATTAGCATTAGAAATTTAAATTTAAGTTTACATTGTTTCCTATCTCATTTGATCTTCACAATGTATAAATCTACTGACAGTCATTATCAACAGGTAGTGGAGTGCATTATCATTCTCATATTTCTCCTCTTGTTCCTCTCCGTCCTGTCAGAGAATTATACCTTCCACTTCACTGACTTCTAACTGAGATATATGGCTTGAAATGCTCCTTCTTGCAAGAGGATTATACACCCTGTCACACTGAACTTGTGTGGTCCTGTGATTTGCTTTGACTAATACAAAATATGTGATATGTGTCACTACTAAGGAGGCTTAATGCAAGTTCATGATTCACAATATATCTCTTGTCCTTCTACCAGAAGACTAGCCATACTGACAGAGGCTATTCTATTACTGCACTCTGGGAGTGCAGGTAACAGGGACAGAGCCACAGTTAACACACAGTGAACATATATACTAGACAAGAAATAAACAATTAGTGTTGAAAGCCACTGAGAGTTGGGGTAGTTTATTGCTACAGTATACAATTTTTATTCCTATGTAAACTACTAGGCGTGCATTTAGTGACCAGAATTTTGAAGTGCTCACTTATATTAATTGTTGTCACATATTTAACTTCAAAAAGTATATACCACTAGTACAGTAGTATGATTTCCTTTTACATATTTGTATTTTTTTACAGTATCAACATCCTTGTGTTCCAGAAAGCACATGCTTATAGCAATTTATATTCCCCTCTTCCTGGCTAGCACAGAGGTAATATGAAAATTGACCTCAATGATATCACAAAGCTATCTTTTCTCATTTGGAGCAGTAACAGGAAAACATTTATTAAGGTTAACTTTTCCCCATCTTCCTTCCAAACTTTTACAATTATCTTCAATCTGTTCATTAATTACCTTGAATATCATATTAGTATTAGTTTGGTGACTAAAGAGTACTTACCATAATTTCTAAAACAGTTCCTATAACATATCTGATATCTCAATGTTCTTTCATAGACTGAAAGACTTTTGTAACATTTATATTTGTTGAATGAGTGAGTGTTCAAACCATTTTGGGAAAACAATTACGGTTTTAAGTAATATTCTGAGAAATTCTACACATGTTCAAGGATTTCTTTTAAATAATTTGATATACATAATCTTATCATTTACATTTAAGTTCTTGAATACTTTAATTTACTAATTGCTTATTTTAAAGATTGCTGCATTGCTGTCATTGCCTGCTACTGAATGCACAGAATGCATCATTAAGTGCCTGCCATGTTTCAGAAACTATGTGCTAATTTCCTTCCACATGTTACGTAATTTACTGTGGAGTAACATATTGAAGAAAATATTAATATTTCTATTTTACAGATGTAAAATGGGTTTATCGATTTCCAAGAATATACACTATTAAATAATAGCCAGGATTTAAAACAATATTTAGTTTGAAGACTTGTTTCCTCTTTCCTTTGAAGTTTGCACAATGTAATTTCATTTTATCTTTATTATACAAACCATGGTGGTTGGATTTGGAGTTTTCTAATTCACAAATGCATGCCTCAATGATGGTAAGTAATTCGAAGTGCATCAGGATTGTGCATGGGTAGGATGCTTTGTCTCTGCTTTTGAGTTCCGAGAAGTTAAAATAATAATCTCAAGGAATCACACACTCTCTATGTTGAGAATGACTAACTGTGTATGTAGCCAATCCAATGCTGCAATTCACATATAGAAAAAAATATTATATACTACAAATGTGATAAGTGCAGAAATACAGAGACAAATAACATTACATTCATGATCTAGACTATCATATTTTTTAATAAAGGAAGAACTAATAAAATGACACAAATCTCATGACATGGACCACAGTGTAGTGACCCAGGGGGAGGGGGGATGGAGGTAGAAGAGGACATAGAGGGGATAAATAGTGGTGGAAAAAATAAAATAAAATAAATGATACAGAAAACCATCACATACAAAGATGCTTATCACAGTATTATCTGTGGCAAGCAAGTTTTAAACATAATGAGTATGTTTAAGTAAATCATGATTTATTCATATGATGCAATTAATGTATCTGAAAAATAACATGTAGCACTCGATTTTTATTAAAATTGATTTATAAAATGGCTAAATATTTAATGGAAAGCAGCCTAATGAATACACTAAGTATGCTACAATAATAGAAACAGACGATTTATTTTTGTTATATTAACTATAAGCTTTCTGTATAATTTTGAAATATAAATACACAAAAATGAGTTAATTTGACATTCATTCCTACCTTTTCCTATACACCACCAGATAGTGCTCTGAAATACATTTCTAATCATAAAAAATACATAATTAACCAGAGCCTTTTATAGAGAGAAGCAGAGCTTTATAACCTGCCAAGAAATCAATAGTGGCAGCTCTGAAAATTTGCAACTCGATTCTCCTGCCATGGGGACATAGCTGATTGACAGCCTTGTCGCCGGTCCTCTGGAGGAGCACTGTGTTTGCTCCAGACCCCTAGCAAGTCAATCGATTAATGTAAATGATTTTTCATACTTACAACAAACACTCATCAAGTTTTACCCAGGATGACCTGGTTTACACCTGTTTTTCCAGAATAATTATTAATAGCACCCACTTTCACTGGCAAAGTGAGCTAATTTGGATGATAAATTACAGAGTCACCCCGAGTATAGTCCATAGAAAAGTGAGGGTGAATGTCCTGGTTCTGACTCCAGGGGAAGGCTCTTGCATTAATCTGTTAAGAAAAGGCAGATGAAACTCCAAGGCCCGGTCTCCTCTCTGATCTATTGGTCATGGCAACTTAAATTGCGTTTGTTTATGAACATCCGTTCCTATAAGCATAGTAGTCAAGTGACAAGTTTCAGTAAAGAACATGCCAGTTATTATGTTTCAGAGGAGAAGATACCCTAATGTCAAGGCCTATATACTTACACTTTTAAAGAGTAAGTACAAGCACTGATTTTACTCTACAAGTCAAAGAAAATAGAAGGAAAATATGAAATTTAAGAAACAATAGATTGTTATTTTCTTTTCACCTTTATATTGCATTTGTTAAATTCTTTTGTATAAAAAATTCTTTGTAGGTTTATAATGTTTTTATTACTTATGGAAGTTGGTAGGGAAGTAAAATAACTAAAAAAGTGATATAAAACAGACTTATCAATTTGAACTTGCACGGTTTAAGGGAGGTAAAATAACAGTCCACTCGATGTGGTGATTATTTTATTAACACAGAGGAATTTGACACACACAGAGAGGAATGACTTGAAATTTAGGAGGGAAAATGGAGCCAAGCCAAGAAAGTTAAGTAGCTGTTCTCTGCTGTGTGTTTCCAGTCTGTTCAGTGCTTAACTATACCAGTAAGTATCTTTTCTAAAAATACTTTATTATTTAAAGAATTACATATGTCTCCTTTTCCCCAGATAGACCTCTTCCCAGCCGTTCCCAGCCCCCAGCACATGCCCTGCCCCTCTACTATCTGTGTGCCTGGGCTATGCTTATATGCATGCATACAAGTCCTTTGGTTGCTCTCTTATTCTCCAGCTCTGCTGCCTTCCCTCTGACATTTGATGATCTATTCAAAGATTCTATGTCTCTGGATCTATTTTTTTAATCAGTTTATATTGTTCATTATATTCCACAAATGAGTGAGATCATGTGATATTTATCTTTCTCCAACTGGCTTGTTTCACTTAGCATAATGCTCTCCAGGTCCATCCTTGCTGTTTCAAATGGTCAGAGTTCCTTCGTTTTTACAGTGGTGTAGTATTCCATTGTGTAGATGTACCACTGTTTTACTATCCACTCAAATGCTGATGGGTACATAGGCTATTTCAAAATCTTAGCTATTGTAAAGTGTGCTGCTATGGAACTCTAATTTTTAATTTCATATTGCATCTTTTAAAAATCATTTTTATTAATTTTAGAGATGGAGAGAGAGATAGAAACATCAATAATGAGAGAGAATCATTGAATAGCCGCCTTATGCATGCCCCTCCTAGGAATCGAGCCTAGAGTCTAGGCATGTGCCCCGACCTGGAATCAAGCTGTGACCTCCTAGTTCATAGGTCCATTCTCAACCACTGAGCCATACCAGCTGGACTATTTTTTTTTAAGTATTTCACATCGCATCTTAATTGACTTTTAATTATGTATGGCACTAATCTCCTTGAAGCCATTCAATATCATATCATTAATACTTAGTCTACTCCTTAACAAATAGCAGGTGTTCAATAAAAAATACTTACTGAATAAGTGAATAAATGGAACGAATATCAAAGCTCATCTTTCTATTTGCAGGTAAAATTACAGTGAATGAAAAAAAAATCAGCCAAAAGTAGTATTATCCTTAATAAGATAATTAAATTATTGTAGATTACCTAATATAAAATTAGCCTTCAAAACACAGTAGCTTTCTGATACTATTACTAATTCATCATAAACAAAAATTGATTTGTTTCCCAACAAAAATAATTTAAAAATATATAACAGAGAAAGTTTAAGTCAATGTAAAGAAATTGAAAAACATAACAGAAAAAAACAAAGATAAAAGAAATGTTTTTGCTATGAAACAATATTGTTAATATATAATTCCCAAATTAGTTTATAAATTTAATGAAATTTTAATCAGAATCCCATAGTTTATATATTAGATTAGATTAAATTCAATGTACTTCACTAAAAGAATCAAGATGAGGGGTTAGAATAAATTATCGAAAGAAAGTTTTGTTAGTGAAATCAGCCAGTATGTGGCTCAGGGGCTGAGCATCAACCTATAAACCAGAAGGTCACAGTTCCATTCCTGGTCAGGGCACATGCCGCTTTGGGGGCTCAGTCGCTCAGTGTGAGGCATGCAGGAGGCAGCCGATCAATGATTCTCTCTTATCATTGATGTGTCTATCTCTTTCTCCCTCTCCATTACTCTCTTTGAAATCAATAAAAACATGAAAAATGTGCTCTGCCAGAATATAAGGAAAATAAAGTTACTGTATCCCATGCCATGTTGTAGTAATACAGAAGTTAATCAGAGTGAACATAATCTAGCACTCAAATTCAGATCCAAGTGATTTGAAATTTACTATACGATAAAAGTGACTAGCCAGTTTGGATATGAAAAAAACAAATTATTCAATAAATTGTACTGAAATGCTTATTAAGTCACTTAGAAGAACATAAATTAGAGTTCTATTTATATAAGAAATTACAGATTATATAAGAAAAATCAAAATGTAATAAATAAAGTATGAACTATTAAGGAAGATATTGAGGGAAAAAATTGACCTGTGGGGTAAGGATGCCTTCCTGGGTAGCATGTAACCAAAAGAAAAAAGAAAAAGAAAGATATAAAAATAGAAAAAAAATAACTTATGGATGACATGACACAATTTAGAAAAAGACTAGAGACAGAGGATAGACTGAGACAAAGACATTACAACATAATTGGTAGGCATTATTCACCGGAGGGAAAAGACAAAAAAATTAATAAAATCATGCTAACATTTATTGTTACCTAGGGAAAATAAGTTAGTTAAAAACGTGACAAATTTTAGCCATCACATTGGCAGAACATTAAAAGATTCATTACTTCAAGTATTGATGATAATATGGATAAGTAGCATTTTTATAACCATTAAGAGAAAACTGAATTACTGTTTTATGGTAAGTAATTTGAAAGTATTAATGAAATATTGAAATTAAAGATATGTACATATGTATGTATATACACAAAATGAATTGTGATCAAATCAAATAGAATGCATTATGAAATAATTTAATAAGTTACTATTGTTCTATAATATAGAATACCACATTGTCATTGAAATGTAGGTACAACTGATTTCTAGATTAGTATACTAATCAAGAAAGATATCTCTAATATTAAATATGTGCCAAAAACAAGTGTCAGATTCCACAAAGTGTAGGCATAATACTGATGTTTGTTACATTATAAAATTTATTAAAAGATCTTGAAATTAAATGATAGAAAGTAATGGGAATTAGATTCTCTAAATGTGGAAAGATATACTTTTTCCCCTAAATCTTGGGGTCTTCAAATTAGAGATAAAATATTTTCATTGACATAAGGATCCTTCCAGATTATTCACTTCAAAATGGAGAGAATACAAATGAGTAGAACAAAAACAGCAAAAAACACTCTAGTTAATTCTAGTTATGACAGTTTGAAGGTTTTTTAAAACAAATTCTAACTAAGGAAATGGCAGAAACAAATGCACATTCATAAGCCACCTGCACAGAGCAACAAACTGGTTTAAAGAACACATGTCTGAATAACACAAATGTAATCCAGAAAAAAAGTTCTGTGCTAGTTGAATATGGCTATTTTGTGGAATAGTAACCTATTCCTTACTCAAGGAGTTCTACTGTGGGTATTGACAATTTTTTTCTAATAATTATATACATCTAGAAGGACTGAGAGGTGAATGATGTCCTTGTATTTAAGCAATTCACAAATTGTACAAACCATAAGTGATGGTTTTAAAAATGTGGCCAAAGATTTAGCTCTTTGTCCAGGGCCCCTGATTCTAGCAGACTTGGATAACCAAGTCACACCCTGATCACATCAATATTAAACTACTTACAGCCTTTAATAAGATGTGACCATTCTATTGTCATATGTTAAACGAAAAAAGTAAAGGGTCTCCTATAAGGTATAGGTATATTGTTTTCAAAAGAAAGTGCCAAATGTTGAGACCATACTTAGGCCACATAGTAGCAATGCTATCTCTCTATTCTTCAGTGACATTGACCCAAATGATCCCACTGAACGCTGAGACTATTCACCCTTTTCCCAGAGTTGCAATTCCCAGCCTTCTTGGTGTCCCCACTATAGCTCATCTAGAATTCTGAGTAGAATTTCTAGCATTTTATGTCTTTGCTTGTTTATATTAATAAGTAAGTCTCGACATACACTTCTAGAGTTTATGTCCACTGGGAGCAGAGACCTGCCTTTCTTGTCCCGTGTGTCTAGCTTATATACTGTTACATATATGTCCTATATACATTGTACAAACACTATGAGGTCAAGGATTGTGTCCTGATTACCACTGTTTCTCAGGTTTCAGAACTCCGCACATAATAGTCGCTAAATGAATGCTGAGGTGGACTAAAGGAAGAGGGGAAAATGGGGGACTTCTGTAATACTGTCAACAATAAAAAATACAATTATTTTTTAAATTTTACTGAGTGAATTAATAGCTAAGAATACTTCTTGAAACATAGGGCTTCTGTTGGTAAAACTATTTGCATACCGACAGAATTAGGTTCTGATATATTTAAAAGTAGAAAAATACCATATATTGTCATTTGCCTCCCACAGAGTACAAGAATTCTAACAAGCTTTTGCTTGAATGAGCCTAGTGATAAGGCATCCTTGATTCTGTCACAGAGCATTTGATTTAAAAGAAAAACCCCTGCACACAGTTTTCATTACTTGGTTATGATGAGTCTATTTCACATGACATAAGAAGTTTAACTCTGATTTTACATAGCATCCTTAAAAATAAATAGCTGTCAGACTCCTCAACAAAACTTAGCTAAATTCCAAATTTCTTGGTTTTAACCCTTTATCTTATGATTTTTTTTATAGAGCAAGTACTCCAAATTGTTAGTTTTACCTAAATAATTAATCTAGTACTATACATATTATGTCAGATCATGTGATTGGTACACACTAGACTTTCATATTTTCTGTTCTATCAATTGCACTAGAAAGGTTGTTTCTTTTATCCACAGTAATGTGTGTGTTTTTTAATTTCTTTATTGATTAAGGTGTTACCCTCCCCCCCCTCACACCCTCACCCCCCTGTTGTTGTGCATGCATACAAGTCCTTTGGTTGATCTCTCCCCCTTACCCCTCCCCTCCCCTACTTTCCCTCTGAGGTTTCATGGTCTGATTGATGTTTCTCTGTCTTGGGATCTGTTTTTCTTCATCAGTTTATGTTATTCATTGCTTTTTGTTGTTGCTGTTTGACTTACATAGCATATGTAATCTGAGAGTTGTGCTGGTTTAGACTGAATACTCTGGCCATAGAATACCTGGATTTGAGTCTTGGATTCAAAACTTATCAGCAAGATTATCTTTATCAGCAAGATTATCTTTAGTGAATTTCTAAAAAATGTTGTGCCCCTGTGCTCCCATTTATAAAATGGGGAGAATGACAGTATTTAGGCTTTATTCTCCCTTCATATTTGATTGATAACTTTGCCTAAGTATAACCTTCAAGGCTGAACATTTGTCTTTAGATTTTTAGCGATATCTCCCCGCTAGTTTTCTGGTATTGCTGACAGACGTCTCACGGCTCTCTAATTCTTTTTCCTTGATTGTGATCTACTCCATCACCAGTCTCTATCCCTAAAAAACTCAGAATTTCCAGTTTATCTTTGGAGTTCAAAAGGTATATTTTCTTATTTTGACTACAAGCTGTTTTCTCTTTTGATGCCATAAACCTAGGTTATTGCAGTGAGTATAAGTTCTCTCTCTCACACACACACTAACCTCATGTCTACTTCATTCACCATTGTCAACCTAGCATGATGCAAGTTTTCAATAAATATTTATTGTAAAAGAATGATCTATTTTAAATCCAAAAGATATTAACCCAAGGACTTCACTTATTGCCCTTAAACCACTGTAACTAGGATAAATAATACTAGAATCAATCAATATGACTCCACAGAGTATCTGCTATTACGTTTTTCAGTTAACATTTTCAGTGTTATGTTCTTTCCACATATATTTTAATCTTGATCTTGAAACAATCTGGAAAGGTAGATGTCATTTTTATTTTTCATAACTGAGGACTTTGCCTCAAAGACTGGCCTGAAACCACCCTGGTGGGAAATGGTAGAGCTGAAACCAGCATTTATTTCTGATTGGAAAGTTTAGGGTTCTTTACTAGTACTGGACATATATTGAATTATTCTCCTGAAGTCAGTATGTTCAATTTATGTTCACTTTGTCTTTTTCCCCCCATGGTAGTGACTTGCCATATTTTGATAATATCGCCAATTTTTTTTTTACTTTTCCACCCTGCTATTTTTTCTCTCCTTTGTGACTGACTCTACCTTCACATATTATTTTCTTAGACAAATTTCAACCACCTTTATATAAGTGTACAATATTAAGTTAGTCTTCTCAATGTTTGAATGAAAGGTCAAACAGATTCTTTCATTAGTTAGTCAAGTGTGTCTCATAGTATAAACTAAACATAATGGCATACCTAAAAGACCCTATATGCAGGCGGTTTTATCAATCATAGCATTTGAATTTTAGCTTCAAAATCTTTTTCTCAGTTTCTTGAAAATTTAATTGTTATGAAACATCATAGTTAGTTTTTTTCACCGCAAGTGTGAATGGGTATCATTAGTATCAGAAAATTAAGCAAATAATCTAGATGACTAAGAAAAAATTCATTGACAACCATCTCCATGTATTTAGTCAATATTCTTTCTATGTGACTAAAATTACTTTGAAATTATTTATGTTATAAAGTGAGTGTATTTGAATATTTTTATTTGGGCAACTGAATGCTACATTGTATATAATTGATTCATAAAATTGTTTTAAAAAATGAAAAACCCGTTATTTTCCTTGTGCTCTCTCAAATATAGCTTCTTGGTCAAAGCTTTTAATAAATTACTTTTTAAAACAGCTGATGTATCAAAATACTTCTCGACTCTTTTAAAAATCTGACTATAAATAGATTTTTTCCCAACATTAAAAATAAGTTAAATCAAGCTGAAGAGATTTTAAGCAACTTGTCAATATGCCATATAGTCTTGTGAAGAATGAAACGCAAGAACCATAACCACAGCTTCAGTTCCAGCAATGAGACAGGTTTCCATAGTTCAGGAATATAAAAATCAATATACTGTCCCTCCTTTGTGCTCTTAAGAGAAACTAACAAGGAAGTAAGCTCTTGTTTCTGCTGAGATATGAGAAATAATAGCCCCTAATTTGGTAAATCTCAAAATAGATGACTTTGATGATTTACTTTAGAAATAAGCATAAGACACCAAAATTCTTATACACAAAACTATGGTTAGTTTTGAAAAAGGATCCTCAAAAGACAAAGAAATGGAGAAAACACATAAATGTAAACAGTTTACATATGATGACATCAATTATCTCAAACTAAATATTATAAAGATGAAAAGTTCACCACACTGTAACTACTTTAAAAAAAAACGAAGACATGAACTCTTATAATTGAGGCCCTATGAGTTCATTATAACAACAAAATATAGTTTTATTTTTTGAATATTTGTCCACTGGCTAGAATAACCCAGATTATCTATAGTACTAGGATAGAGTGAGTCATTTTTAGATTTGAACAGCATAACACCTCTTTCTGACTCACTGCTACAGATGGTGTGAACAGCATAGGGAATTTCCTGTTGGAACCTTCTTCTCAAAAAGTACTAAGAAAAAGACAGGGAAACAACTATTGAGTAATTTTTATGTTGCAGTTCAAATCTTGGGAATATTGCATATTAAAAATTAAGCAAGCATAAACGATCCACTACTGCCCTTTCTAGATGAAGAAACTCTCCAGAGGTTAAGCATTCTTGACACATAAAATCATGTCTCCAGACTGCCAGAACCCATCTCTGTCCACTGCAACACACAACTTTTTAACAACTCCCAACTTTTAAAATTCTGAGCAGCTAGAAGAGAATTCGGGGACCAATTATGATGATCACCACGTAAGTATTGTCAAACACAAAATTACTGTTTAAAAGAACACGTTTCTTTATGCCCTTAAGTAAGCACTTGCCTGTTAGGTTGTAAGGAGAACTTGCACTTCTAATGATAAAGGAGCACACACAGGTTGTCATGTCAGAAACCACCTGCTAAATCTGCTTTTATTGATGAAAACACAGATTCATTTGTAATATTGTGAGGATGCATGAGATCCCTGATACTTATTTTATAAAAATCTTTTCTGTAATTTTTTTCATAATATATTCAAAGCAATAAGCCATTATGACAAAACTTATATATAAGGAATAATTAATCAACTAGTACATTTGTGTCCATGCAAAATATTTTAGTTTATAAAGAAAAAGTATAAATAAACTAAAACTAAAATAAAAAGCATTGTCAAACATTTTCTGGTGTGGTTAGTATTATTTAGCATAATTCAACCCATTCTCTATTTTCAGAGAGAAAATATAGTTGTTCTATCTGCTGTTGTTGACAAAACTATTCACTGTTGGTATATACTAAAATCAATCATAATAATAATTCATTTTAACAATGACCCAAGTAATTATAAAGGCATGTTTTCATCTGCATAGCAATTGTGTTTTACTCTTGAGGATCACATTATACAACTTTAAATGTAGATTTATATAAAACAAAGTCATACAATATACTCATACTTGGACTACTCAGTATATCCAAGATCTTTATAGGATCTTGGATATATATATCTATATATCTATATATGTCTAATCTATATATTTAAACGTCATTCATTAACTGCTTTTATAGCTAGATACAATACCTTAGCAGTTTAATTTTTTTGGAATGATTTAAAAGTTTTATTGAAAGGTATTATAGCCCAAGCAGATCTATTAAATTGGAGACTTGAGGCTGATATTCTCAGTCTCTCTCTATCTTTCACACACCACACACACACACACACACAAATATACAGAACCAGAACATTTATATCATCATACAATTTTTATTTTCATGTAGAAAGCCAATTAAAGTAAAAATCTTTGGAATCTGGCTTAATAAAACATGCATATTTATTTCTAACATAAATATATAACACATCAACCTGGTAGATTTTAGCCATATTTATAATTTACTTTGATGTAAAGCCCTTCTCCCATAGCAAAAAAAAAAGGGGGGGTGGAGGGAGAGGTAAGGAAAACAAAAACATTTGTATATAGGAAAGCATCATACATACCATGCTATGAAACTCGTTAGTTTCTAAAATAACCATTTCTATAAAATGCGGAATTATTAGAAAGTTCACCCATGTCATTGAGTCACTACATTTAGTACGAAACCCATTTCTACTCCTCCTCCCCACTCCCAGCAACTAAGTCTTCACTAGTTTTGACCACGTTCCCAATGGAGCACAACTGGACTAGCCTCCATGCTCCACACACAGGTGCATGCCGTTCTGTCTGACATGGGCAGACCTAATCAGAAGAGAAAACGATGGTAAAAT
Organism: Antrozous pallidus; assembly: GCA_027563665.1. NCBI lineage: Eukaryota > Metazoa > Chordata > Mammalia > Chiroptera > Vespertilionidae > Antrozous > Antrozous pallidus. The sequence continues at coordinate 95,119,439 of CM050511.1, read as the reverse complement.
ATGGCACAGGGACGTGGGGAAACGCAAATGACTTAGACTGGTGTTGGGAGAGAAAGGAAAAAGCGAGAGGGAAGGGGGTAGGCACGAAGGGATAGTTCTCCCAGTCCTCGCAGGTACTCACCAGTTCCCCAAATGCAGGGTCAGCAACAAGAACATCAGCCTCACGCCTCTACTCTGACTCCACAGAAGAAAAGGAGAGGACAGAAGAGCTCTCCAAGAACCCATCAGCACCGCTGTTCTCCGCTGGCTTCTTCCAGCCGGGACTTGTCCTCCCTCCTAAGCTGCAGCCCCGGGGAGCGGCACCGGCTGGGAAAGTGTGGGCAGGCGATACACCTCCCGGCCAGGTAGGATGCGACTCCCAGCGGAATGAGCCGGGCAGCCAATCGGACCGAGCGGATGCTGGCATAAATTATCGGAGACGCGTCTGGGCCAATCGGCGGCCCCGAGAGGCGGGTCTCCCCTACTAGAAATCGAGCCCAGTGGGGAAAAGGGCTCCGTCTTTCTCCAAGAAAAACAAACCTCCGCTCGCTCGCAGCCTGGGGGTGGCCTGGATGGATTTCCTCCCCCGGAGGGGACAGAGGTGCCCCTCGCCCTCCTGGCTGCCCTCTCGCCGGACAGGTGGGGCGCCGCCGCTGCCGCCTTCCTCTCCCGCGTCTGGATTCCGAATCTGTCTTCCGAGACCCGTGGGAAGATTGCAGTCCCTAATTGGCTTTCCCCGGGCCCGCGAAGCTTCTGCTAATTGCCGTTAATCACCATTCATTCGCAGTGTAGGATGGTGCCTCCTTTCTCGAAGCAGCCCCAGCACCTGGCACAAGGCCCGGCGCCAAGGAGTCCCTAAAATTCCGAATGAATGAACGGGCGTGCTCGGTGCATCCTGGTAATCGCCTTGCCTAACCCCTTTTCTCCGTGTTTTTAACGAGTGAGATGATTTGCATTCTCCTCTCCCAGGGCACCAGAAGATGATACTAATGAATAATGCCAGGCACGAACTATCTCGTTGTAGAAAACATTAAACAAAAAATCCGCTCTGGAAAAGGTCCGGGGAGCCCTAGGAGTTACAGACCTCCTGGTACATGGGTAGCCTTGTTCTCTTTGCCCTCCCCAGTTGCCTTTGCATTTGTTGAGCCCCAGTGTTTGGTACCCAACTTCAGAGGCTCTGCTTTGAGTTTGCAGCCGAGCTCAACAGTTGCCAGGGCAACCAGAAAGCCTCTGGCAGCTTGAACAACTGTACAGGCGAAGACAGTGATGGTGGTGGAAGCAGGCTCGCTGCCCAGCCATTTCTGCCTTTATGCCTTTCTAAAGCCCTGCTTCCCACACACGACGCTTGGGGTTGGGTCTTGGATGATCTCCTTAATCACCAGGCGACCACGTGGAACTGGCCAGATTCAGGGGTGAACTACAAATTTACCACATAGTTACCCGGGAGCATTTGTCTCCCCGCAAACAGTTCAAGGCAGAAGTAACAGTGTCTGCCCAACCTTCTGAAATCACTTCACTGGTTTTGGCGGTAGCAACGTTACAGATATTTTCTTGCCCAGGATAACAGATGGTGCAATGCTGGGCTTTTCTTCCCTCTCTTTGATTGATTCTCCGTCTTTTCTTTCTCCTCTGAAAATAGGTATTGAACCCCTTCTGATTCTTCTACTAAACGTTAATTAGGCAGCATTATTCTCTTCCACAAAGCACATTAGTCAAGGCAGCTAAAACCAAATAATTTATATAGCGATAAAGTCCCATTATCATTGATTTTGAGGTGAATGAATTAGTTAAAGGCAGTACCAATATACATTTATGTTGTTTTCTTTCTATTTTTCCTGCTTCCATTAAGCATATGCTTCGGATAGCTAGTGCAACTGTTTTATTGGATGCACACACTAATTCACTGATCTGATTAGCCTAGTGAACTAGGAATTAATTCACTGAAAGTACATAGTGAATAATAATACTTATTTAGTTATTCTTTCTTTTTTGATAAGATTTTTTGCATATAGTAATGGAATATGATATGGCATAGTGTTACACAATAGTAATAATGGTTCCTCCATCAAAAATATGTGCTAAGATTTTACCCTGAAAGATACTGAGAACAGTTAAGAGAAGTTAGTGGAGAGGAAAAGTGAAGGATATATCTCCTTCGTTAGTGACATGTTGCCTGCTTATTCTTATAAGTAATAAAAAAAAAACTAGTGTAATCTTTAGACTGAGAAATTTCCTGTATTTTTCAAAATCTAGTTGTTGGCCAATTTTGTGCTGAATTTTTTCAGGTTTATTTCAAGCACTTTTATCAGACTCTTTATTTCTATGTCTCCTCTTTGATTTTTCTTTTCTTTTTAACAATATATGTCTCCTGAGAAGCTGATCTTATTCTGCTGTCACAGTTAGTTACAATTCTCTGCAAACTGTGTACAAGGACCTGAGCCCTCAAGAACCTAAAGAAGGAATGATGATTTGGGGTCTCATTCAGGTGTTCTGACCCTGACAGTCTGTCTCATTCAATGTAATAAATCAGCTGTGTGTTGGTGGAGAGAGAAGGATGACATATGTTATAAGTCCTGAAGAAAGCTAAGGAGGTACACTGTACTCATCAAACAAATCATAGTCTCTCATAGAGGAAACACTCACCAGGAAACATCAGGTTTCTTACACGATTCTAGATTAGAGAGTCAATAGCTGCTTATAAATAAGGGACTAGAGGAAAATCTCTCTCTTCCATTGTGGTAGTAGATTCCAACTACAGGTAATCCTATCTAATAAAAAGAGAAATATGCAAATTGACCATACCTATGATCAAGCCATGTCCCCAAGCCATGTCCACCAGCCAATCAGGAGCAAATTATACAAATAAACCCCAACCAAGATGGCTGTGGCCACTGAGAGCAGGAGGGAGGCTTGGGTTTTTCTGGCAATGGAGGAAGCCACGCTTTTTGCCTGCCCTTGCTGGCCTAGGCCTCCACTCAATGCTACAAAGTTTCAATTACAGAAGATACATAAATCCCAACAGAAATGGCGGCAGCCACGGAGCTAGAGAGACCAGAGTGTAGGGTTGCCCGGGTAATGGAGGAAGCCAAGATTCTGCAGCCCTAGGGCCTAGGCCTCCACTCTAGGCTACAAAGTTTCAATTATAGAATTTAAATAAACCCAAACAGAAATGGCTGTCTCCACGGAGCAAGCAGAAGGTTTGGCTCCACTCCAGGCTACAAAGTTTCAATTTTAGAACATAAATTAATTCCAGATCCCAGGACCTCTGCTTGGGTCACTGGGGGGCATGGCCAGGCTGCAAACCACAGCAGGCCCATTGTCCAGGCCACCCCACACCCCAAGAGAACCCCCACCCTTATCCGGGACACTCTTCAGGGCAAACCAGCTGGCCCTCACCCATGCACCAGGCCTCTATCCTGTCTAATAAAAGAGTAATTTGCAGATTGACCATCACTCCAATACACAAGAGGGCTTTCCCCATCTGGTCAAAGATTCTGCCCCCATCAGAACACAAAGGCTGCTACAAGATAGCCAGCAGGAAAGGCCATTGGGAGGTTCCAGGACTGCAAGGGAGGGCAGTTGTGACCAATCAGGCCAGCAAGAAGGACAGTGGGAGGGACCAGGACAGCAGAGGAGGGAAGTTGGGGGCAAACAGGTGGGCAGGGGAGCAGTTAGACATCAATCAGGCTGGCAGGGTAATAGTTAGGGGGTGATCAGACTGGCAGGTAGAAGTGGTTGGGGACAATCAGGGAGGCAGGCAGGCAAGCAATTTGGAGCCAGCAGTCCTGGATTGTGAGAAGGATGTCCAATTGCTTGTTGAGGCCCAATCCTACCGGGCAGTCGGACATCCCTCAAGGGGTCCCAGATTGAGGAGGGTGCAGGCTGGGCTGAGGGACATCCCCCACTTCCCAAGCACAAATTTCATGCATCGGGCCTCTCATTTGACAATATTTATCAATGTCAATGATATGGTCAGTTGTCACTGCTTGGGAGGTGGCACCTAGAGGTTATAGTCCCGAGTTCCTTCCGTACAATCGAAAATGCAAGAGCCAGCGGCCACACAACAAAGCATTATAAGGTTCAAATTTCAACAGTACTAAGGTTCAGAAGCCTTGCAATTTGGATGGGTAGCCAGATTTCATTGCAGCTGAAAATTTCCTTACATTGTCACTGAAGTCACCATTGCCCCTTTTCTTCCTTTGAAAGACTGGGCCATAACCATTATCCAGTAACTTTATATCTAGCTTTAATTCTTATCAAATCATATTGATAAATAATAGTAATTTTTGCAAAATTTGTATGGGTATTACCTTAAAACAAAATGTTTGGGGTACCTACTAAAAGTGCAAGTAATAAACTTCTCTCCAGATCTAAAAAAAAAATTATAATTTTTAGTAATTATAATTTTGGAGATTATCATGCCTCAGAAAGTTTTTGAGAAATATTATCCTATAAATTTCTTACAAAATTATGAGTGAGACCATGACCTGATTCTGAATGTGCTATCCTGGCCCTAGCAAATTTGGATTTGGCACAATTCATCCATCCATTGTTAATTTATTCATCCAAAATATTAGTTAAGAAACTCTGTGCCTGATATTAGAAATACAATGGTGAGCAATATTAACCTCATTGTGCCTCAGTTTCTTCATGTGTAAGAGAGAGATGAAAATTCTACTTATCTTCTAGAGTTGTTTTAAGGATTAATTGGACTAATACAAGGGGTCACTTTAAATAGTACATACATAATAGAAATTATTCAAAAAAAGGTTAGTTGCCAGTCCTATTAACTCATTGGGAGTAGGTTTCAAATCTAATTTATTCACTATAACCCTTAGTACAATATCTGGAACAGAATAGTAAGAATGCACAGTCTAATACGGAAGATGAAAGGGATCAGGAAACTTTTGTATTCTCATTCACCCTCAGCATTATCATAATGTTGACCTGAACAAGATATTTTGAGTCCTGTTCCAGTTGTCCCAGTGCACTTCTCTTTTTTTAAAATATATTTGTATTGATTTTTAGAGAGAGAAGAAGGGAGAATGATAGAGAGATAGAAACCTCAATGAGAGAGAAACATCACTGATTATCTGCCTCCTGCACACCCCCTACTGGGAATCGAGTCTGCAACCTGGGAATGTGCCCCCACCGGGAATTGAACCAGTGACCTCCTGGTTCATGAATCGATATTCAAACATTGAGCAACAGTGGCTGAGCAGCACTTTTGTTTCTATTATGGCCACAAGCTATATACTGCAGTCAAAACAAGAACTGCAAGTTTCCAAACATATCACTCGCTGTTATATTTTATTGTCTTGTCATGCTACTCCCTCACCTTAGGAGACCCTTACCTCTTCTTCATCTGTTTAGATTCTCTTCATTCTTCCTGATTAAGTTTAGGGGTCACTTTATGTTTTCCTTTATTGATTGTTTACTGCACGCTGGACTGTGGTATAGGTCTGTCTATTAATAATAATTGATATTTATTATGTTTTCTATGTGTCACCAGGCATTATTCTTAATGGTTTCAAATTATAGGTGCATATACTTATCTTTTCACTTATAACTACCACTGTATTTATATCATAGAACACATAATTTTTTGAAGCTATCTGTATTTCTTCTCAAACTGTCAGTTATGTGTTTTTAAATTTTATACCCTAAACACATGAATGTATTTAATTCCTATATACATGTCTATAGCCATGAAGGGATCTTTTTTACTAGCATAGATCTCAAGGACTCATAGCTAAATAGACAAATGTCAGATCTTCTTGCTTGTTTATTCCTTCCAACTGAAAATGGGAACAATTATTTTTCGAATTTATAGGTTGCCGTGATCAAAACTTTAAAAGACCAGGCACTTTAGTTTCTGCAATCAAATTGTTATTTAATGTAAACAGAAGAAAGGCCAGCACAAAGGGATTTCAAGACTGAAGGCACACCCCTTTCTTTGTTAATGTGATCAGTCTCAACCTTGCACTTGGCCCCTAGAGTACAGCCAAGAAAGGGAGTCCAGAAGCTTGTCTTGGTGGCAGGTGGCAACAGGTCTATCGCTTCTAACCCTAAGTCTATCCCTTTTATTTTTGTCTGTTTCTGTATTATACTTTCTGAGTCTGAACGTTTGCCACTTGTTCTCTCCACTCTTCCTTGTGTCTTCCATATTTCCCTTCTTATACCAGCATGTAAGTGTGCTCTTGCATAACATTAAATATACATAGATATAGTATTAACCTTCTCTCTTCCATGCCTATCACTTACTCTCATCAATAGTAGTCTTTCTCTACTTGTTCACCACCCAAACACCCATCAGTCTTTGTAGTCTGACTTGTGTCCCCCTCCATGTTGCTAAATCCAGTAGAAGTTTTTCATACTCACCTGTGTGGTCTCTCCTCTGCATTCAATCCAGTTGACCATCCCCTCTTTCTCAATTCACTCCCGGAGGTTAGGATGCAATGCTTTCCTGGATTTTCTGCTAAGTCTTTAGCAAACACTTTTTAGGCTGGTTCTACCCAATTTCAACATTTGGGGATCCCTCAAAGATCAGTTCTTTCTTTTGCATCACACTCTTACATTGTGCAGACTCATCTATATCTCGTTACATATGTTATTTGAAAACAGAAATATAGTCCCTCAAATAATAATGCAAGTCCAGAAATTTCTCTTGGGCTTTAGACACATATATCCAACTAATACCAGCCAGCTAGTCAAACCAGAGGCCTCAGTTTTGCTTAATATTTATGTTATCTAATTTATCATGAACTCTTTTGATATTTCCAAATATTATTTCTAATGTACCCAGTGTAAATAGATTACAGTAATCATGGACTCAAGATCCTCTACTAATACGAGTAAGAAGCTTATTTTGCAATGTTTTAATTTCCATATGATTGTGTGAAATAAATTAGTCAATTTATATAAAGCTCTTAGAACAGTGCCTTTCACATAGTAAGTGATCAGATAACTGTAAATTGATACAAATAAATAACGCTATTGTTAGCATCATTATCCACCTTTCTATCTCTACCGGCACCTAATCCAAACAGCCATCATCTCTTACTTGGATTATTAAAACACCTCCCATTTCCAATGTTGCCTCCCTCTAATTATTCTTTATATAAATATCCTAATGGTCTTTGTAAAAGTGTATATCTGATGATGTTCTGCGTAAACCGTTCAATGATTTCCTATTGTACATAGGACAAAAATTGAATATTATTATTATGGCCTTTGAGACACTCCAGCTTCTGATCCCTAGCCCATCCTCCCCCGTCCACCTCGGAAGCTCTTTTTTCCCCTCAATATGTTTCAGCCACAAGGACCTTCCTTCAGTATTTTCATTGCCATGACTCGTTGAGAGGGGCTTTGAAGATGATTTCTCTCTACCTGGATGACTATCTCTTCATCCTTGATCTGGCCATTTCCTTGTCCCCTGTTAGTCTGTTTCACTGGCTCATCTTCAAAGAAAGCCCAATTTCCCCAAATCAATTTAAGCCCTCATTATGCCATTTAAAAGCATTCAGTATTTTTCCTTTCTTACTCTTGCTATGCTTTATAATTCACAGTTTTATTTAATTCAAGAAATAGTCACTGAGCCTTGGGATTTCAAGCACGTTTCCACAAACTACAAATACCATGATAAACTAAATTTGTATTCTATTGAGCTTTCTACAATATAAATTATACACTTTTATTTTTAAACATATTTTTAAAAACGATGTATTTCATTTTTTGTCTCTTATCTGGACTGTTAGTTTTTTATACTAATAGAATTGGTCCTTTTTTGTTTTTACACACTTTACCAATGTCTGGTATACTGTCTTATTATACCCATTTATTAAATGAATAAATAAATTAAGGAATGAACTAAAATGTTCATGCACTTACTATCTCTATAGCTTTGATTATTATTTTTCTTTTCTGTAAGCTTACATTTATTTTCTATGTATAGGATATTAAAATGAAGTTTGTTGAGTTGATATGACATTATTAGATAATATAAGAATACTTAACACATAACAGTCTTCAATAATTGGCAAGAATTTAGAATTAGGTGGATAAATGTTTTTAAGCTTATGAATTATGTAATTAAATTACATTAGGAAAAGGAAGGAATGTAAAGTTGGGCAACGTAAATTTAAATCCTGACTACAATAATTATTTTTGTGACCTTTATCAAACCACAATATCTGTCTGAACCTCAGATTTCTCAATTACAAAATGGAAATGACAATTGTTTCTCCCAAAATGGGTATAAATAACAAATAAAGTAACCTTAGTATAGCTTTTGATAAACTATATTAAGTGATATAGAACTATCAGTTATTGCTTTTATTCTTATCACATTTTAATGATCAAAATGACAGTAATTCTAAAAGTCATGACAAATACAAAATATCAAGAGATAACAATTATAAGTCTAACAATTATAAGTCTTCACAGTTTTCTAAATGTTGGGTATCATAATTGATTTACTTAACTTATTAAAAGCCTCTGATAATCCATTCATTACTTTACAGATGAAAAAGCTAAAGAACAGAGATTTAGTAAATTCCCAGGTCACACAGCAAGTAAGTGGCAGAGGGGGATGTTAGTCTAAAGAATCAGGTTTCAGAGCTTGTTTTATGACCTGCTATGCAATGTTGTCTTTTGGATGACAGATGAGTCATGATTTCTGCTTTGAAGGAAATTGTTCATATTTCTGCCAAGGACATCTTTCCCCCCTCAGGTTAACCGATATTGTTATTTCAGTGACTACATACCAGGGCATTATTGTCCCGAAGACCTTTCATATTTTATTTTAAAAGGCCATCCCATAAAAATGCCAAAGGTGGGAAAGGGTATTTGAAGAATGACCCTTAAGCAGCCATGTTTCAAAGGCATATAGTCCTGTTTAGGATAGGAGACACATACAGGAAAGAGGTCCAGCACTTAAGATTTATCAGAGCCTGACATTTAATAACAACCTAAAGGTCCTAATGAAGCTTTATTATACCAATTATTCATTTGCCTCATATATAGCCTAATATATTTTATTTTAAAATGTCTTGCTAACAGGAGTGGTATTGAAATAGTAGCCTGAGCTGAAACCGGTTTGGCTCAGTGGATTGAGCATCAGCCTGAGGACCGAAAGGTCCCAGGTTCAATTCCTGGCAAGGGCATGTACCTTGGTTGTGGGCACATTCCCAGTAGGGGGTGTGCAGGAGGCAGCTGATCGATGTTTCTGACTTTCTATCCATCTTCCTTCCTCTCTGTAAAAAAATCAATAAAATGTATTTAAAAAAAAAGAATTAGTAGCCCCCTCCAGTGTGTTGGAATGGCTTCTATCCGTACCCAACTCCCTACTTACCCAGTTCATAGCCCACAACATATCTATTTTTGTGAGTTTGATTAACAGCTAAAAAATAATGTAATTTCCTATGGCAATTAAAGCCCAGAGAAAGAGCCTCCTTCTACTTGCATTTTTTCATTCTCACTTTCTCTCTGTAGCTCTTGGTTCAACAAAGAATGCAACAACTATGTGTACATATTGGGAAACCATGCATAAACTTAGAATCATCAGGTTTCCTCTTAGCCACATGAGGAAGTGCCATGTGCACTAAGAGCTGTTTTATTGACAGCCATCTGGAGCTTATTTTTATAGGAATGAATTCAAAGTATGTTGGTTTAGAGTATCAAGAATATAATGCTATGTTATCAAAATGCATTGAAATGAGTACATGACCTAAGCAACGGTACTGGATTCAAGAAGCTAAGGGTATTTGCTTTAATGGTTGATTAAACCTTGACCCAAAGATAGCAAATAAAGTTTTTTTTTAAAATCTGTGATATTCAAAGTAAGTATCCCAAAGTTTTAGAAAGAAATGCAGGTTAGCATAGATTTGTCCTGCTCACCGCCTCCTATTTACGCCTCTAACTTTGTCCATGTTCACGTTCTTAACCTTCATGTATCTATCAAGGAAGCCCCAGCAGCGTTGAAGAGCTCCCAGAAACAACAGTAGGAAATGCTGCTATCAAAATAGGTTCCCCAAATTCCATAGGCAGCAGAGGCAACACCTTCCTTTTCACCTCTAACCAGATTGCAACTACTAAAGAAGTAAATTAAACAAGAAAGTTAATTCAATATTTAGGTTGTTTCCTCAAGTGTATTTTATTTTCAGTTTCATATTTCACTCTTCCTCTGATTTGTAAAGAAATTTTTCTTAATCTAAACTCTTGCCATATGTATAAATTAATGAGCTTGAAGTCATATAGTACATATTTTCTGTTGAAAACACCTTTAATATATTAATGGAAAGTGATTTTAAAATTACTGGAACACATTTATTCTTATTTGAAAATGGTACAGGTTGTATTTTACTTCTATGTATGATACATACTCTTAGCTTCTATATGAGCATACATATTTAGTTCCTCTCTATTACTCCCTTTCCTCTGGCAACCTCCATACTGTTGTCTGGGTCTATGAGTTTTTGTTTGTTTGTTTTTCTTGTTTGTGCATTTGATGCTTTCAAGGAAAAATAAGAAAAATATTCCAGAACTTAGATAATCCATCTAAAGGAGATATTTAGAGGCCCATTTACTGTGTTTTACTTAAGAAAAGAAAAAAGAAAATTGAAAAGAAAAATGTATATTGCGGTCCTTGTTTTGTTGTTGTTGTTTCCTTTTTCTTTTTCTTTCTTTTTTTTTCTTTTTTTAGGGGAGAATTTCCATGGAAGTAGTCCTCAGATCGAAGATTCTATTAAATTATTTCATTTTGAATGAAAAAAATTTATTTCATTCTTTTCTTGAACTCTGACCTATTAACAAACTGGGAAAATATAAAAATCTTAAAATAAAATAAAATTTAAAAGCTTTAAAGGGAAAGTAAAGAGTAACTTTAAAGTAATAATAAAATTTGCATCACATTTCTCTAATTCAATCAGGATATTAGAAGTAACATATGTCTCTAAATTTCTAAATTAAAATGTTCAACTATGAACTGTATTCCCAGTAATTCTTTAAATTTGGAAGATAAACTGGTTGTCCATCAAAAACTACTGTCCAGAGATATTGTAAGTTTATCATTTTATTATTTGAAGAGTTTTTAAATAATTACATGAGAATGTAAGGCGGGTTTATTTATTTATTTTTTTACAAAGTGACTTAAATAAACAGAGAATACAATAAATGTTAGCTATAAAATAAAATTATTAAAACAATATTGCCTTGACCATTTTGGTTCAGTGGATAGAGCATCAGCCCGCAAACTGAAGGTCCCAGGTTAGATTCTGATCAAGGGCATGTACCTTGGTTGCGGGCACATCCCCAGTAGAGGGTGTGCAAGAGGCACCTGATTGATGTTTCTCTATCATTTATGTTTCTAACTTTCTATCCATCTCCATTTCTCTCTGTAAAAAAATCAATTAAAATATATTTTAAAAATATTTTTAAAATCTAAATTTTTTCTTCTGCATAGTGGAAGACATTAAGCTATCAATCATGGTCTATATTTTAAAAGACTTGATGATTATAGTATAAAATGTAGACCTGATTAAATAATGTATTATAATAATGTATTATAATAATATGGTTAATCACTGGAATAAAAAATGGTTTAATTTAACTATAGATATTGAATAAAGGTAAAAATTTTACGATAATACTAGAGGCCTGGTACACAAAATTTGTGCATGGTGGGGGGACCCCTGTAACCCATTTTGCACCCTGTCCAATCTGGGACCCCTTGGGGGCAGTCAGACATCCCTTTCACAATCCTGGACTGCTTGCTCCTAATCTCTTACTTGTCTGCCTGCTTGGTCCTTAACTGCCTCCTCTACTGGCCTGATCACCCCTCACTGCCTCTGCATGCAGGTCTGATCACCCCTAACTGCCCCCCTGCTGCCAGCCAGGTTGCTCCCAACTTCCCCGTCTCTGTTGCCCTGGTCGCTCCTAAGGCTCCCCCGCACAGTGGCCTGATCACCCCTTACATCCCCCCTTGCCAGCCTGGTCACCCCAAATGCCTTCTCTGCTGGCCTAGTGGCCCCCAACTGCTTCCCCCTTGCTGGCCTGGTCACCTCACACAGCCTGCTGTACAGTCGTTTGGTCATCCCTCAATAACCTCCCTGCTGGCCTGGTCACGCCAAACAGCCTGCTTGTTCAGTTGTTTGGTCGTTCCTCACTAACTCCCTGCCAGCCTGGTCATAGACAGCCATCTTGTGAGGACATAAGGGTCAATTTGCATATTACCTCTTTATTATATAGGATTGGTAGATATTTTTTAAAAGTCATTCAACTACTCTAACATACATTCATTATTTCAAAAAAATAGTAACACATTTAGATTTTAATCCTTACTAAAAACATCTATCAGAAATCTATAAAAAATTCAAACTTAATGGTGAAAAGTGAGTTATAGTTTCAATTATAGTCAAGGACTACACAAGAATGATACTGCTATACAATACTGGCTTTCTTTTTTTAATATAGTTTTATTGATTTCAAAGAGAACAGGAGAGGGAGAGATAGAAACATCAATGATGAGAGAGAATCATTGGTCAGCTGCCTCTTGCCTTCCTCACACTGGGGATCAAGCCCCCAACCAGGGCATGGGTCTTGATTGGGAATCAAACTGTGACCTTCTGGTTCATAGGTCAAAGCTCAATCACTGAGCCATGCTGGCCGGGCTGTCATATATTTTTTAGAAGAATACAAAATATACTGTTCATGAGCTTAAAACTTAGTTACAGAAATAATATGTGGACACAAATCAAATTAATAATTCTGTGCCATCTATATATATAAAAAGCCAGTGACTGGAATGCTGGAATGACTGGAATGACTGGTTGCTATGACACCCACTGAGAACAGCAAAATGCCTTATCAGGATGCAGGGCCAGTGGCCAACATCCCATGGCCGCTCTCACCCTGATTGAGGGAAGGATGACTGCCAATGTCCCCGTAGCCCTTCCCCCTAGTCGGCTCTGCTCCGATGGGCCCCCACCACCCCGATCTTCCCCGCAGCCCCTCCTCCCAGTTGGCCCCATCCTTATTTACCCTCTTACCCTAATAGGGGGTAGAGCAAGTCAACCAACCTCCTGCAGCACCTCCCCCCAACCAGCCCCTCCCCTGATAGGCCCTTACCACTCCCCACCCCAATGGGCTTGTGGCCCCTCCCTTAGCCAACTCCACCCCTCCAATTGGTCTCCCCACTCTAAGCAGGGGCAGAGCTAGCTGGCCAACCACCCATGGCCCCTCTTCCAGGCTGCTGACCCCCAATAAGTCCCTCCAACCACCTCATTCAAGGGCAAGGATAACTGGCACACCACCTACAGCCCCTCCAAATGGCCAGCCCCAACCTTGATCAGCCTCCACCATCCCAATCAGCCTGCAGCCCCTCCCCCAAGCCAGCTTCACCCCCAATTGACCCCCACACACACCAATCTAGGGAGGAGCCGGCCTGCCAACCTCCCACAGGCCCTTCCCTGGCCACTGACCCTTGATTGGCTCCTCACCCTATTCTGGGGTTGGGCTAGCTGGCTTACTGCTCACAGTCCCGCCCCCTTCCAACCCACCTTGATCAGGCCCTGATCAGGGACAGGCCAGATGGACCCACCTGTGCACGAATTTGTGCACTGGGCCTCTAGTCTATAATAATAAAAGGATAATGTGTTAATTAGACCAGATGTCTTCCAGACATCATTCTGATATCCTTCATGTTGAAGCCAGGGCCAGAGGAAAGCCAGCATGGGTCCTGGGTGCCTGTGAGGGACCCAAAGAAAAATATGCCAGGTCCCAGGTGCCTGCAGGTGGACAAAGGAGGGAAGTCCAGGTCCCTGGTGTCAGAGGGAAACCAGTGTTGGCAGCCAGGGGAAAAAGGCCTACTCTTGCACAAATTTTTGTTCATCAGGCCTCTACCAAAAGAGATTTATTGGATAAAAGTTATTTATGGATTGAATGAAGGCACAAATTTCCTTATGTGGAACTTAACTTGCATGTGGAAATACAAGGACTAGCTGAGATGCATGTCAGCCCTGACCTCTCTGGTTAAATAGGAATGTTTGGTTCATACTACAGTACTTGTACATAGAAATATTGAAAAATTGTGAAGCTAGTTTTGGGAGTGCTAACCTGGAACTGTTGTGTTTATTTCATTTTATTTGTACAAAGTAGAGACAGGAGGTCTATTCTAGTATTTGCACGTAGAACTAGAGGCCCAGAGCATGATGATGAGGATAGGGTCCCTAGAGCCTAGCCTCCTGTAATCAGGGCCATCTTCTGCCCATTCCCAGTCCCCAGGCCAAACACTGCCTCTGCCACTGGACTGTCAGGCAATTGGGATCACCAGCTCATACCAGCTGCTCAGGAGCTCATGCCTATGGGAAAGCAGGTGCCAGCGATTTCACCTCCTTGTACTTGTGCCAGGCCTGACGCTGATGGAACACAATGCCCGCTCAGGGGCTGCTCACGTGTGTGCCGCTATCGCTGCCACCACTGCTGCTGGGTCTTGAGGCACTGACGGAAGCTGCGGGGCACGCCCCTGATCTACCTGGCTCAGCATGAGTGGCCCAGAAGCAGACAGCGTGTTCTATCAGCGGCCAGTCTGGCCCACACGTATGGGGATGAAATTGTTGGAGCCTGCTTTCCTGCAGGCCTGAGGCCCTGAGCAGCCAGGGATGAGCTGATGATCCCAACAGCCTGACAGCCAACCAGATCCTTCTGCCACCCACCCCAATTTCTCCACTCACCATCGCTAACTCATTGGAGGCTGTGGGCCAGGGGCAGGGACTAAGAGTTCAGCCATTCAGCCTGCTTGGCAGGCCCCTGTCCCATCCCATCACACTCACGGGAAGGGTGGCGTTGGGACTGAGAGGTGCTCAATACCACCTCATGGTGATCAGTCATTTGGTCGTTACGGTCATCATGGACACTGTCTTTTTATATAGAGAGGTTATCAGGAAAAAGTGGGACTGGCTGGAATAAGTCAGGTAAAAGCTACTACAGCGATTTCTGTGAAATGATAAATAGCAAAATTAAAGTGGTGACAGGAGGTAATGTAACAGAAGTTTGTCAGACTTTGGGTATTTCCTGATGTAAATGTACACTTTCATTTTTGGAAAACATATAATATGGAAATAAGTTAAAACCCAATCAGGTTTACTTGCTACTTTCTGACATTTCTATGTCTCTGGCACAATTTTGAAAATTAAAATACATAAAATTTTTAATGAAACCCTTTCATGAATCCATAAAATCAGAATGTCATGAGAAAAATGAGCATATCTGGAAGAGCAACAACTATATTTAATCATAGTACAAGACACTTCATTAAGCACTCGGTGAATATGTGTTAAGCAACATATGTTTAAAATTATAGACATAATAAGATAGCATATATTGTATATCAATAATGACATGTCAAGCATGTTATTGCACATATACACACATGATTTAGAATTTATAATAAGTTTTTAGAAACAGCATGCGAAAAGCCATTCAGTATGGTTATTTAATCTAGGGAATTTAGATCACTGATAATTAGGGCTTTATGCTTTGATTAAAAACTATAATCCTTTGAAAACAAGAACTGAGATTTTATTAATGCAAAAATCTGGAAATTTAATAATTCAAGTTTTACATGGCTAATGCATTTTGTCAAATTCTACATTCTTGTTTAAAATAATCTTGTTGATTTAAAATAGTTTAACATAAACTATTATAGGTTAATAGCTAAAAGAGTAGAAGGTTGTCAATAGAGAGCCTGATATATCCCTGCCCTGAGCTAGATGTACACTTATTTTTTTAAGTATATTTTATTGATTTTTTACAGAGCAGAAGGGAAAAGGATAGAAAGTCAGAAACATCGATGAGAGAGAGAAACATCGATCAGCTACCTCTTGCACGCCCCCAACTGGGGATGTGCCCGCAGCCAAGGTACATGCCCTTGCCGGAATCGAACCCGGGACCTTTCAGTCCCCAGTCCGACACTCTATCCACTGAGCCAAACCGTTCTCGGCTAGATGTACACTGATTATCAGGTGGAATTTTATCAACAACCAAGAAGACTATATTTTAATTGGTGCAGTCATAATTCAAAATAATTAATCACTTATGTGTCTAGTTTTATTTTTTACATAAATATACTAATCCTTTTAATGTGTAACTCTTGTTATGATTTCAAACACATATAATGCAAAAAACAAACACTTTTCCCCCCAAGTAACAATATGTCACTCATAAAAGGCTAAACTATATAGCAGAAACAAACAACAGAATTGGGCAATGAGTACACTTCTCATGTATGTTCCATGTGCCATAGAGGTCAACAGAGGAGTTCTGCTCATTGTAGTCACTTACAGGCTCAGATAGACAGACCCCCATCTCGACACCTTCTCAAGGTCACTGTAGCGGGAGGGGTGAAGTATGAGGAACCTGCACTGGATGTTAAAGGTTCCATTGAGAAAATATACATTCCACTAGCCAAAGTAAGTCACATAGCCACTTCAAACTTGGAAGAGTATCTAAATATAGAGGAATAGCCTTAAGGAGCTTTAGAAAGATGTGTGAAATAATTTCAAAACTTGATCTGAAAATGTTTCCGCATAAGAGTGGCTAAAAATAATTGGCCATGATGAATTAAAGCTATAAAATACTTCAAAGCTTTGTACTACATAAAAGTTTAAATTTATAAATTTTCTGTATGGTGGTGTGTTAGTAAACGGTTCATAATCATTCTGAGTAAAACACTTTATCTAATGGATTTGCCTGACCTAAAAATTTTGTAAAATGTTCATTATTGGGAAGAAAAAAAAAGGTAAATCTGATTCCACTTTTTGGCCCAGTATTTAGCAAACAAACAAACAAACAAACAAAAAAACAAAAAAACAAAAAAACCCCACATCAATCTCTTCTAAATGAGCACAAGTGGTAACAAAATAGTTAAATTTTTAAATAAAAAATAATTCCTGAAAATAATAACCAAAATTTCAATATGCCTTGCCAAATAATCTAAAAATGAAAAATGAAGATGCCTGTGTTTTAGAATGTAATCGTCCATGTGACTTGATGAATACGTCCTCCAAGCATACCTGAAATTTTAAGTCATCATTTTTTTATGGATGCATTTAACCACCGTTTACATACTGACCTCATTTTCTCAACAACCTAAAACCTCTGAACACTCATTCCATTTCAGAAGTAATTTTATTCAAAGTCTGTGGGGAAAGGTTAGCACAATCAAAATGAATATATTACTTTAAATTTTATGTCTCCTTAAGTCTCTGACTCACTGTATCTATCTCTTAAGCTCTTGGCCTTTACACATCCCTCGACACAGATTCAAATAATGTGAAAAATATATTACAATTGTAATTTGTGTGAAATATAAGAAATGCCAAGTTTTTAATGGAGATGAATAGAAGTTCTGAATAAGCGAAGTGGCTAAAATTTTTGAGACACAAAAATATTTTTCTGAGTCATTGGAAAAGAAAACTAGATAAATCAATTATCATTATACACACATACACACACACACACACACACACACACACACTAGGGACCCAGTGCATGAAATTTGTTCACTGGGGGTGGGTGGTACCTCAACCCAACCTGCCCCTTCTCACATACTGGGAGCCCACAGGGTATTTCCAACTGATGGCTCACCCCCAGCCTGCATCTAGCGAGGCTTTAGGCCTTGGGCACCCAGCCATCGCCCTGCTCAGCTCAGTCCTAGCTGCCTGTGGCCATCTGGCCCCCGGGGGCTGGGTGCTCGCCGCTACTGCTGTTTCATCTCCATCCCTGGCGCCCAGCTCTCATGCCACTTGGCCCCACCCCCATCCTGATTGGCTGGTAGCATAGCCAATCAGGAACAAAGGTATGGTCAAATTTGCATGTTTCTTTTTTATTATATAGGATGAGAAAACAGGAGTGGGAGGGAAGAAAGTTGGGAGAAGGGAGTCAGGGAGAAAGGAGAGAGAAGTAAGGGAATTATGGGGGAGAGAGAGAGTCAATTTTACTTTGTAAATCACCTCATGACCTTATAATAATATATATTTCAAGATGTTATTAGTTTGCTTCAATATTTTATTTAATATTTATCTTAAATATAGCACCCTTAGTAAGAAGAAAGGAGATTTGCATCAATTAGCATCTAATATCTTTAGACATGATGTTATAAGCCTATGGATAGATAACAAGTAAATGTTAGATATACAGGAAGACGCATGCCTATGTACACACATATTTACATATAATATCTGTATAATCCTTTCTAATAAAAGCGTAATATGCAAATTGACCATCACTCCAACAAACAAAATGGCTGCCCCCATGGGGACACAAGATGGCCATCAGGGAAGGGCAGTTGAAAGAGACCAGGCCTGCAAGGGAGAGCAGTTGGGTGCAATCAAGCCTGTTAGGAGTAACCAGGTTGGCAGAGGAGGGAAATTGGGGGCGCCTGGGCCTGCAGAGAAAAACAATTGTGTGGAAACCAGGCCAGCAGGGGAGGGCAGTTAGAAGTGACCAGGTCTACAGGAGAGGGCAATTAGGTGTGACCAGGCCTGCAGGGGAGGGCAGTTAGAAGCAAACAGGCTGGCAGGGGAGTAGTTAGGCATCAATTAGGCTGGCAGAGAAGAGGTAGGCATCAAGTAGGCTGGAAGACAGAAGCAATTAGGGGCAATCAGGAAGGCAGGTGAGCAATTAGGAGCCAGCAGTCCTGGATTGTGAGAGGGATGTCCGATTGCCCATTTAGGCCCAATCCTACCAGGCAGTTGGACATCCTTTGAGAGGAATCCCAGATTGGAGAGCATGCAGGCTGGGCTGACAGACACACACACCTGTGTATAAATTTTGTGCACCGGGCCTCTAGTCTATATACTAAAGAGGTAATATGCTAATTGGTCCTAACAATGTCACAGTCACAACCAGACTGAGCATGCACAGGAGCTGGTGGGTGGGGATGGGGGTTGGGACTTGCACCACTGGGACATGAGGCTTCTGCAGGGGGCAGCCCCCCTGGCAGAAGCATGTGAGGTCTGGAAAGGGGCGTCAGGACAGGCCATGGCGATGCCCTGGCAGAGGCACATGCAGTCCTGTAGTGCCACCCAGCCCAGATGGGGGTTTCAGGACAAGGGCAAGGGCTTGGCAGAGAGCTCTCTGCACTCCAGCACTGTGGTCTGAAGGCACGGAGAGGAAGAGAGAGTACATAGGCAGTTAGGGGATTTAAACCAGGAAGGGAGAGCAGATAGGCAGTTAGAGGGATCAGGCCAGGAGATCAGAGCAGTTGGGGCCATTAGGGAAGCAGTTAGGGGAATCAGGCAGGCAGGAGAACAGTTAAGGGCATTAGACAGACAGGTGAGGGCTTAGGAGCCAGTGGTTCGGGATTGTGAGAGATCCCAGATTGGAGAGGGAGTAGGCCAAGCTGAGGGGCCACCCTACCATGCACAAATTTCATGCACTGGGACACTAGTGTGAATATAGATATAGATATAGATATAGATGATATAGATATAGATATATAAATATATGTATATATATCCTATCTAATAAAAGACTAATATGCAAATTGACCATACCTCCAATCAAGCCACACACACAGAAATGCTCATCAGCCAATCAGGAGCAAATTATGCAAATAAACTCCAACCAAGATGGCTGCCACCACTGAGAGCAGGATTGAGGCTTGGGTTTCCCTGGAAATGGAGGAAGCCAAGCTTTCTGCCTGCTCTTGCTGGCCTAGGCCTCCACTCAATGCTACAAAGTTTTAATTATAGAAGATACATAATCTGAACAGAAATGGCGGCAGCCACAGAACTGGAGAGAGAAAAGGATAGGGTTGCTGTGGTGATGGAGAAAGCCAAACTTCTGTAGCCTTACCTAGGCCTCCACTCTAGGCTACAAAGTTTTAAATAGAAATGGCTGTCACCACAGAGCGAGCAGAAGGCTTTGCTCCACTCCAGGCTACAAAGTTTCAATTATAGAACATAAATTAATCCCAGAGCCCAGGGCCTCCACTTGGGTCACTGGGGGGCATGGGCCGGCCTGCAAACTACCACTAGCCCCTTGCCGAGGCTGTCCCACACCCCAAGAGAACCCTCACCCTGATCCAGGACACCGTTCAGGGCAAACCAGCCTGTCCCTACCCATGCACCAGGCCTCTATCCTATCTAATAAAAGAGTAATGCACAGATTGACCATCACTCCAACACACAAGAGGGCTGCCCCCATGTAGTCAAAGATCCTGCCCCCATGTGGACACAAGAGGGCCACCACAAGATGGCCAGCAGGGGAGGACAGTGGGAGGTTCCAGGCCTAGAAGGAAAGGCAGTTGTGGGTGATCAGGCCAGCAGGGGAGGGCAGTTGGCGGGGACCAGGCCTACAAGGGAGGGCAGTTGGGGGCAATCAAACCTGCAGGGGAAGGCAGTTAGGGGTGATCAGTCCAGCAGAGGAGGGAAGTTGGGGGCAAACAGGCTGGCAGGGGAACAATTAGACATCAATTAGGCTGGCAGAGTAGTGGCTAGGGGGTGATCAGGCTGGCAGGCAGAAGCTTTTAGGGGCAATCATGGAGGCAGGCAGGCGAACAGTTTGGAGATAGCAGTCTTGGATTGTGACAAGGATGTCCAAATGCCCGTTTACAGTCAGACATCTCTGGAGGGTTCCCAGATTGAAGAGGGTGTAGGCTGGGCTGAGGGACACCCCTCACCCCATGCATGAATTTCGTGCACTGGGCCTCTAGTACACACACACACACACACACACACACACACACACACACACACTTGGTGAGATATTTTCTAGCTCTGCTTTATTTTTTCATTTATATAATAAAGAATCTAATACCCCTCTCATTAAATAAGATAATTATTAAAAGCAGGTATGGCCTCTCCTCTGACCTCTTTATTAAATATTCTATCTAATGACCATTCTTAACTCACTCATGCTACATTTTGTTTTAATTTTAGTGCATGCCAGTTTTCAGTTTGTGCAGGCACTAGGGATTGCTTGTGTAATAAAACATACACAACGTAACTGCTCTTGTGGAAAGTATATTCCACTGCCTCAGTGGCATTTAAAAAGGAAAAATAAATTGCTAGTGAGAATGATTTCATGGTTGTTACCCTACACTTTTGAGAACTAATTATTTGAAGGTAATGTTCAAAGAAATGATCCTTCCTGTGTTGTTTCAATGAAATAAGTACCTCATTTACTTTCTGCCTTCCAGAACTTTAGAGATATAACCTCATTTTAATATTGAGTAATACTCAAACAAACATTAAAGTTAACATTTAAAAATATAGAGAAAAAAAAGTTCTGTGTTTGTCCACAGTTCCCATCTATTATAGTTCAGTACAATCACTTTCTTTTGGTTATTAGTAATAATCATGTGGTTATGGCCTGTGACTTACTAGGGTTCTTTTTAAACCGTACAAACCAACGTTATGCCTGGGAATCATATAGAAAAACACAGTTCTTTATTGTGTCTGCTAAAATAAATTATTTCCAACATGTCAGGGAAAAAAATCTATATTTTCTATGCACGATTTTGATGTAATGAACCAGAAGCCTATAATACCAGAATAGAAGTCTGAGGCTAGAAGGTATAACAGAGTCCAGTGTTCAGCCCCTGTATTTGTTATTTTTAATAAATTTTAAATAAAATCCTAAGTAATTAATTAGGTGTTACTATATCCTCTTTCTTAAAAAGAAAAATTTGGCCACTAAAAAATAAAAGCAAAGGGAAGGGTAAATAGAAATCATTAACAAAATATTATGAAATGAAAATTATATACTTAGGCTAAGAGAACAGTGGAAAATCTATACATAAACACTTCTACTTTTTATCAAAAAGTACTACTATATTGGGATTGTGAAATATTCTAATACTGATTTAGGTGATGAATGTATGTGAAGACCCATGTCCCGCATGGTTCAGGGTTCGGGCTCTGGAGAAGGGCCACATGCAGATGACAGAGACAAGAGAAGAAATAATAATTTGGAAACTGAGGGGCCAGTTGAGAGCCCAATGCAAGAAGGACTCGCTTGTGCTCAAGTCTTGCCGTTCTTTTATTCAGTTTGGGATACACCTCTATCCCTAAGGCAGGCAATTTCCAGTAACAGCTAGACTATCTTATCAGTAAGGATCTATATGACTGTCTGGTCTGGAAGTTGCTTCAGCTGCCATTGTCTCCACTAAACAGTGGGTGCAGAGCTCTGACCTCTGCCAGGGCTCAAGAGTCACCAGCATTCCTTGTCCATACCTCTCTGCTAGTGAAGACTCTAGGTGGCTTCCCACAAATGTGCAACATAATATAGTAAATAATCGTTGAATTTTTACATTAGAAATGTGTGACTTTTATATATAAATATACCTTAACAAAATAATAAAAGAGAAATATTATGATGAGTTATAATTATTATGAGTTTACATTGTATTATGCTAGAAGCCTGATGCACAAATATTTATGCTAGAACAGGCCTTCCTTACCCTGGTTGCTGGCACTGATTTTCCACTCTGGACCAGCCCCAGCGTCATCTCTTTCTGCTCCTGCCTGCCTTCCCATGCTGCCCAGAGGCCTTGAGAACCCAGGTGGTGGAGCATCCCGCCCCTGTCACTTAGTGCCTGTATATGCAAATTCTCCACCATTTTTCGCAGGTTAATTTGCATACTCACTCTGATTGGCTGGTGGGCATAGCGGAAGTACAATTAATTTACATATTTTTTATTATTAGGCAAGACTAGAGGGTCAGTGCAAGAATTTGTGCTCAAATGGGGTCCCTCAGCCTGGCTGGCGGTTAGGGCCTATCGAGACCATCTTGCCTTATCCCAATCAGGGCTAGCCAGATCAGGGAAGGACTGCAGGAAGGCTCCAGGGCATGTCCAGCCCTTTTACCCAATCCTGATGGGCTGAACCCCAGCAGCAGGTGAACCTACTGGTCGGAGTCTCTGTCCCCTGGTGGTCAGTGTGCATCATAGTGACTGGTTAGCATATTACGTTTTTATTATATAGGATGAGTTAAACATCTAATTTGAGGAATTAGAAGATAGTGAAAAAAAGCTAAAGCAGAAAGCATAAAGCATTAATTAAGCAATTAGGTTAATAAAGTCAATAGATATAAATATTCTATTTATTTTAAAAACATCAAATAGACTAGTATAAATGAAAAAACTTAAATTCATAAAATTACAAATTGTAAAGTCTCAGAGATGGTGATTATTTTATTAAAATTATCTGAGGAAAGTTTGCTCAACTTTATTTTTATAGATTTGAAAACCTGATATGAAAGGGCAAAATATTTTATAAAAATACAAATTCTAAATTTAACCCCCAAATTAAATTTAAATAAAATTGCACAAACCAGTTTTCATGAATGTTACAGAGAGAAACAAACCTCCAAATCTTGCCACTAATAGGCTGTTCTGAGGACCAGCTACATCAACATGACCCAGAGGTTGTAGAAAATGCAGAAACATGAGCCCCATCTACACTTTCTGAATCAGTCTGTAATTTCACAAAATCTCAGTAACTCATATTTAACATGGAGTTCAATATACATTGTTCTAGAGTTGAGAAAAATTCTTAGTTGAATTTTATCAAACATTCTAGGAACAGATTATGTTAGTGACATTAAAGTATTTTAGGACAAAAGGAGATGTGAAAAGTTCCTATATTGTAAAATTCTATGAAAAGTTATTAAAAAGAACAGCATAAATTTAATGTGAAAATATCTAAAAGGTGGACGAAAAATTGCCTAATATATTCTATATATCCTGATGCAAAGTTCAATATCTTATTATTTGAATGCAGTAACACTTTAAAACTAACACACCATGAACAAAGTTTAAAAATATTATAAAATACTTATTATAACATCAAATATAATAAACTTTATAGAATTACTAAAATGTCATTCAAGAAACAAAATATCAAATTCTGCTTTAAAGAAGTACTTATTAAAGCAGGTCATATATGAATTTCAACTTAATTAATAATATAATGTGTTATACTTAAGTGATGCACAATACCTATGGTGAAATAACAATTCAAGAGTTCTCACTATATGGATTAAAAAACTGTGGTACATCTACACAATGGAATACTACACTGCTATAAAAAACAAGGAATTCTTATCATTTGCAGCAGCATGGATGGAACTGGAGAGCATTATAGTAAGTGAAATAAGCCAGGCAATGCAAGAAAAATACAACATAACCTGATGAACAAAATGGTAGATACAGAGGCAGTAAAGCATTGAACAGACTATTAAATTACAACGGGAAGGCTGGGGAGTGTTGGGGGTGGGGGAGAGATCAACCGAAGGACTTGTATGCACACATATAAGCATAATCAATGGACACAAGAAACTCGGGAGTGGGATGAGAACATCTGATAGGGGTTAGGGGAAGCTGGGGGAAGGTCAATGGGGAAAAAAAAGGAGATATATGTACTACTATGTGTAATACTTTAAACAATAAAATAAAAAAGGATTCTCATTATAATTATCATTACCTAATATTTTTCTGATTGCACTTTCCAGTGCCATTAGTAAAAAAAAATAAAAGAGGAATATAAAAAGAGAGAAGCACAAATATCATTACCTCTATTTATTTGATTTAGATATTGAAAAATTCAAAGTAATGAATGAAAAATCACTTAAACTAGAAACACCCCTACCCAGCCCCACCCAGGCCTCCCACCACAGCCCCCAGTCCCCTACCTAATAAAGAGGGAATATGCTAATTGACTATCATTCAATCACAAAGATGGTTGCACCCATGCTGAGGCCAAGTTCCCATAAGGAGCCTTAAGAGCAATCAGTAGGGACCTGAGGCTATGCCCTTCCCCACCCTCATGGGGCTTGACAGGAAACCTCTGGCCGTGCCCCCACTCAGTGGGTCTTGACAGGGGAACCTCAATTTGCACCCCCCAGTGCTACATCAGGGGAACTCAGGCCGTGCCTCCACCCAGCAGTACTTGCCTGGAACCTTAGGCCATATCCCCCAATTGGCAGGCTTGACAGAGGACCTCAAGGCACACTTTCCATCATGATCTGGGCTGGGGACTTCAGGTCACATCCCCCATCCTGGTGCTGGGCCAGGGCACCTGAGGCTATGCCCCCTGCCTGGTAGGACTTGACAAGGGTGGGACTGGCCGGGTCTGGATCTAGCCCAATTTGGGGGGCCAGCCAGGTGTGGGTCTCATGTGATTTTGAAGTGCATGTAGGTAGGCAGGGACTTGACTCTGGCTCCCATGGTGTTCCCCAGACTCTGACAAGAGGAAGGTTTTCCTATACATTTTACTAATTTTCTTTCATCTCTGACACTTCTATTATAGATAAAGGGCAAATAGCAATATTATATTATCTCCTCTAATTCATCCCTTTTTAATGTGCATGAATTTCGTGCACTGGGTTATTAATATTTATAGAATGATTCTAGATACCAAGTTATTTTACAAATGTAATGAAAATACTAAAAGTTAGAAAAACATCCCACTTATAAAATTAAGCACAAAATTAATGATCAAGACATCTGCTGAACCAAACACATAAAGATCTCTAATAGCAAATATACTAAAGGACATAAAAGAAGAATTACTAAAGCAAAAATCTTGTTACTTATAAATTATGTAATATTGTTATAGTATAAATTATTCTTTAATTAATATGTCATATTTTGATCATACTATGACTTACTAGGGGCCTAGTGCACAAATTCATGCACCTTGAAAGGAACCATGGAACATGGAGTGCACAGGGGCAGGTCTCAGTCCATCCTCTACACTCCCACCCAGCCTCTCTCACCACAGCTCCAAGTCCCTGTTTGCTGGCAGCCCTGCTCCCACTGCTGTTACTCCCATGTGCTGATGGTGCCAGCGGGAATTATTCTGACAGCACAGAATAATTGGGCTGGAGGCAGCAGCGGGTGTGAGCAGGGCCAGCACCATCAGAGGGTGGAAGCAGAAGCTGCTGCCCCGATTGTCCCTCAGGAGCAGGGGAAGGTAGAGAAGCCCTCAGGGGCAATCAGGGCTGGCAGCCACCACTCGAACCTGCTGACAGCACCAAGCAATCAGGACCAGTGCCGGATGCCAGCAGTGGGTGCGAGCAGGGCCATCCCTGATTGCCCCTCAGGAGCAGGGGAAAGTTGAGAAGCCCTGAGGGGAGATTGGGGTTTGCAGCCACTGCTTGCATCCACTGACAGCACCAACATTCAGGGCCAGCATCATGCACTAGCAGTCGTGCGAGCAAAGGCTCTGGCACCAGCAGCAAGTGCGAGTGGGGCTGGCACCAACAGTAGGTATGAGTGCCAGGCAAGACCATGGCATGCAGGAGCAAAGAATTTTCAGTAACCACTAGAGGCTCGCCCTGATGACAGCAACCGGCACCCTGCCTTGGTCTAGTGCCCCCAGTCACCTGGTCCACCATCCTGCTGCAGCCGACATCCACTATATTCCACATTCTGCCACCTGTTGCCGATGCCCACTATGTTCTGTGTGTGCCCTCTGGTGGTCAGCGAATGTCATAGCAACTGGTTGTTCCACTGTATGGTTTATTTGCATATTAAGGTTTTATATAGAGAGAAATTTAGGGAAACCATTTCTCAAAGAGAGCAGATTCATGTACATGGCCACAGAAATAAAAAGGATTTTATTTTGGTACAGAAAACAAAAGACCTATAAAGAAATTTAGATTTTACCAAGAAAATGTACCACTCATATTTATTGTTTGATAAAGGTGGCATTTAAAATTAGTGTGTAAAAAATAGATTGCTCCATATTGTAACACAATTAGCAAGATTTCTAAGTAACAACAACCAAAAATCCAGATATATCAAAGAAAGAATGCAAAATAATGCAAAAAGAAATAAAAAGATGGACCAACAGCTGTAAGATCACTTAAGAAAAACAACCATCATATAATATATTAGAAGGAGGAAAGCTTTACTAAACAAGACATAAACCCCCAAAATAAAAAGATTGATAAAATTTGAGTTTGCTTAAATTTAAAAATATCTATACAAAAACTATCATAAGCAGACACAAATGCAAACATTATGCTGTAAAATTTATAGTAAGCAGGATTCAAAGATTGCTCACAAGATTCGCACCCCCTGATAAGCGCATGTTTGTATGATCCCTTCTCAAGTGTGGATGTAACTTGTGACTTGCTTCTAACCAATAGAATATGGCAAAGGTGAATGATTTTACAGATGTGATTAAGGTCCCTAATAG
The DNA here is from genome assembly GCA_027563665.1 of Antrozous pallidus. NCBI lineage: Eukaryota > Metazoa > Chordata > Mammalia > Chiroptera > Vespertilionidae > Antrozous > Antrozous pallidus. The sequence goes on along the minus strand of CM050511.1, from coordinate 95,092,254 downwards.
GTTGATTTTGAATTTATCAAAAAGAGTGATGAGTCTGTCCTGATCTAAAAGACGAGCTCTTTCTAAGTAGCTTCAGGATTTCCCTGGAAAAAGGATACAAAGTGACATAATTTCTCCCACCTGCCTTGAAGAATTAAGCTCTCATGTTTTCAGAAAACTTGTGACATAGTCAGGTGGCTTTGGACTATGGGAAGCCTCCAGGACTTGAAATTGACATTGAATATTTTATTCTGGAACGTGAAACTGAGACTCTGGGCTATAGTTATAAATCTTTAATCTATTTAAAATATGTATTAATGCATTTATTACTTTCATAACTGATTTTAAGAAAGCATACATGGAGAAGGAAGCAAGTATGGTCAGAACATATGAAAAACAGTGAGAAGAGGCTATTATTAAAACTAAGATATGAGGTAAGGCCATAACTAGGTAGAAATGAGATGTTTACTGACTGTTTTTTTTAAATTATATAATGAGATGTTTAAATGCCAATAAAAAAAGAGAACTTGAAATTAAAACAAAGTAGGAAATGGTATAATGAAGAAAGAAATGGATATGAAAAGATGCTTCATCATTCAGCAATCAGTCTTACTGTTTACAAAACATGCATCAATTGGACCTATAGCCCACTGAGTCACTGAAAGACAGCATCATAAATCATTTTTCAACATTTTTCTATATACCTTTTTTCCCCTAGCAACTTTATCATTTCCACCCAGAAACCATAGCACTGAATCAGAAAGTAGCCAAAGAGTATGTAATCCCTTGATTTTTCATATTGTGTCGAAGGAGGCAAAAAGAGGCCTGACTTAGACATAGCGATTCTCTAGTGAAAGATAGGTCAGAGAGCCAAGTGCAGAATATAGTTGTGCCCAGCAAGAGGGAAGATACCTCAAAGAGCTATCACATTTATCATCTAACTTTATCCTGAAACACATCCTTCAGGCAGGTCAGCTGAAGCTTATTATTTTTATATTTTTAAGGAATACCTGAGGTGCCAAAAGGTTAAGTGACCTTGCTCTATTGAGATTTCTGCACATATTTTGATGATATTTACCTAAAATACTGGGGGGAAATAGAGGCTTCAATGTTTTTTTTTTCTTGTGATTTTTTTGAGCGCTTGAAGAGTTTTATATTCTCTAAAATTTCATCTCTTTTGCCATTAAATATAATTTCGTTTCCTGAGCCAAATATTTCTTGACAAGTAGTTGTCTTGGGAAGGAAGAGAGTACAGGATGGTTTTTCATTTTTCTCTTTATTCTTTTAAATTGCTACAATAAGTATATAGGAGATATACAATTCACAAGCCATAATTGCTTTAAATTCTCAAAATTTACTTTAATACATATTAAAAGATTTTCTGCTAGACAAATCATGTTTAATCTACCCTTGAAAATATATAATGCAACCTAAAATAATTTTTATAAGAACAGTATGTTTTTTTGTGTGTTTTTTTGCCGAAACCTGTTTGGCTCAGTGGATAGAGTGTCAGCCTGCAGACTGAAGGGTCCCAGGTTCTAGTCCGGTCAAGGGCATGTACTGTGGCTGTGGGCACATCCCCAGCAGGGGGTGTGCAAGAGGCGGCTGTTCAATGTTTCTCTCTCATCGATGTTTCTGACTTTCTATCCTTCTCCCTTCCTCTCTGTGAAAAATCAATAAAATATATTTAAAAAAAGAACAGTATGTTTTTATTGAAAACTAGAGTAAATATTAAAATGAGATAGGAAGTTGTTCAGAGTACATGAACTCTGAAACTGGACTGCTTGGATTCATATCTCTGCTCTGTGTGACATAATAAAGCTCTACAAACATTGCTGCTGATGACAATTGGGCAGAATGGTTAAATTGAACAAATCTTATCTTCAGTGAAAGCTTTATGGCCTTCTACAGAATACTCAACCTTTTTAAAATTCAGCGTTTTCACATGTAAATTAGAAATATAGCACTTTGTTTACAAAGTTCATTGAACCAATAATGACTGCCACTTATTACTAATTATATTGTTGCTAGCTCTAAAGTATTCATTATCACTGCTATTTTGATAATGACAAAGCTTAATTACTCTGTGGCATAATGAATTTCATGAAGAATTGTTTTATTTTTTACATTATTATATATTTTATACATCAATTAGGTGTTTCTCTGAACCAGCTTTAACAAAATAATTCAGAGATGTCAGAGATATAAACACAGTTCTACCAGGATCAGATTAGTAAATATATTAGAGAAAGGGCAATTTCTTTATTTTACCATAAAATGATGGTAAATCCCTTACATATTCATTTAGCTTTGATAAAAAGATCCACAGTCTTTCTCTCAACAGACATTTCAAGGGAAATTTGCAATTTATTGATCAATCATGAAACCACTTCTAACGTTCTAAGAATGACTAATATCAGCTTCTCTGATCCACTTATCATCCCCCACGTTTCCTTCATTCAACAAATATTGACTATGTACTTAGCATATGCCAAACATTGTTCTTGGATTTGGTGACACATCGATAATGAGCAAGACAGACAAGTTCACTTTTCTTGTCAAACTCAGAACACAAGGAGGAAAATAAGGAACAAGCGTGTACATAAGATCATTTCGGCTCCTTTGACTATCATTAGGAAAACAAAACAGTAATTTGAAAGAGAGTGACTCAGAAAGGATGAAAGGCAACATATTACCCAAGGAAAGACTTCTCTAATAATTCAATGACATTGGAGGGGATATCTGAATGACAAAAAGGAAAAATGCTTGAAAAGACCAGCAGAAGGAAATGTCATGAGCAGTGTGGTAAGTGACTGAGAATAATGTCAGATTGTAGCAGTGAGCAATGGCCGGATTATGTATAGGCCTGTAGACTGATCATCCCTGAAGGCAAACTCTCCTTGATCTCTGAACCTCTGTGAAGAGGTTGCCTGTCAACGGGGTGACCAGCATCGGGAAACAGCATGCTGGTTGTGATCCAGGGTGCTGTAGTGAGAGGAGCACTCAGATCAACTGCAACCTCATGAATTTGCTTAAATCTCAGACTTTGCTTCTTTCCTGCTGCTATAACTGGACTCAATACATTTTGCTGTGTTTACACTTTGTTCTAAGCAAAGTGTATTATTTTAAAATTCAATAACAAAATAAGTACATAATGATCTTTAACTTTGTGGGTAAATGGTTTTATATTAAGAGGCTAAGAACTCAACATTATATCGTTAATATGATAGTAAAAATGCCTTATATGGTATCCTCCTGTGTTAGAAATTAAAGATATTTTTTTACCACATCCTAAATTTTAAATTTAAGTCTTTAAGAAAAATAGATTTTTGTGTAATACCTCAGTAATAATCCTATATAATAAAACCCTAACATGCAAATTGACCAGTTGGCAAAATGACCTGGCAGCTATGATGCTCACTGACAACCAGGGGACAGATGCTCAATACAGGAGTTGCCCCTGGTGGTCAGAGAGCTCCCACAGGTGCAGTGTCGCTCATCCAGAAGTTGGGCTCATGGTTGGGGAGCACAGTGGTGGTGGCAGGACCCTCTCCCATCTCTGCTGCAGGTAGGTTATAAGGAGCGAGGGGTCCTGGACTTCAAGAGCCCCAGACTGCCAGAGGGATGTCTGACTGCCAGCTTAAGCCCAAACCCCTGGGCCTCAGCTGGCAGGCAGACATCCCCCAAGGGATCCTGGACTGTGAGAGGATGCAGACTGGGCTGAAAGCTTCCCCCTCCAATGCACAGATTTCATGCACTGGGCCTCTAGTAGAGGAATATGGGTATAAGATGCCATTTTCTCATCTCACTTGTGATCCATTCACATGACTCATTCAAAATGAGCACTCACCTTCACAGCAATAAAGCAATGACTATTCACTGAAATACTGCAGGCAAAAACAGTAAGAGCAGACTGATTTTCCTCTTCCCACAATTTTCCCAATCTTCCAGGGCAAAACCTTTAGAGGAAAGAACATACTCCCCCACAAAGCTTTTGCTAGCAATAGAGGCTGTGCTTGCAACACCTTTGGGCCATGTTTTGATGCTGCTAATGTTTCATTTCATTGGTTTATTATATGTGGAGAAGTCTTCTTATTTCTCTAGTTATAGTAGAAAAGCAGAAGCTAATTGTCTTCTAACTTTACACCTGAGCATATACACAATAATATGGGATCAAGAGCGTGAGACTGGCAAAGCTAAGGACCAAACTCTCTTAGTAATCTTGCCATGAGTACCACAGGTTACATTTCCTAACTTACCTTGCAGACAGGTGTGGCCATTTATATATTGCTAATCAATAGAGCATAAGCAAGGAGTTATCCATCACTTTCTGAACCATCCTATTAATATCTCTATGTGCAACTGGCCACATTGTTGCTTCAACTGTCAGATTGATGATGGCAAGCACTGCAAGCCTGAAGGCAGGAATCTGAGAGGTTGGAGTCACGTGTGAGGAAGCCTAGATGCAAATCATCTCTGTTGTAGAGCAGAGGCTAGTGAAAGACCACTGGAGCCCAGACCAAATTAAAATTTAGGGAGCCTTTATTAGCCGGCCTGGAGACTGCTCTGCCATCCTCCATGCAGGGAGATCAGAGAGCAGCCTTGACCCTTTGTGCAAGACCACTTTTAAGCACACTAACCACATCCTGTTTTTGTACAACAAGCAACCCAAGATAAAACAGTTTTTCCCAAACAACATCAGAGTCATGCCATTGATGACCATGTTATTCACAGGGTCATCCTGTTCTTCAGAAAGCCTATCTTGCAAGGCCTACATACTGGCAAAGGGCCATGAGACCATATCTCAAGGCCTGGCCTGGTGTTAGCAGTGACCACTCTATTTAGGGCTTAGTCCACGGCCTCAATAGTGGTCAAAAATTCCCACTCTACAACATTCCCCATTGGTTTTATGTATATGACTCAAATTATTGACTCCTTTGGGTTATTGGTGCCTTTGGGTTATTGGTGGTGAAGGAGTTACATTGACTCATGAGGCTGAATAAAGTCAGTGGCCTGTTTAAGATAAGGGCTTAAGTCAGGTGTGATGAAGCCATGTCAGGATCCCATCGACCTTGACTGCTATGGCGGTGGTCCTTTCCAGGTAGGAGTCAGTCCTTGGGTGGCAAATTTCTTTACCCAAACAGAGTCACCAGGTTAGAAGGATGGACTGGATCAGACATGCTTCTGGACTGCTTTCTGGGTGGACTGTAAAGCCTGTAAGAACATGAATAAAGATTGGTTATGCATTTCAGTTTTTCTAAATTGGGTTTCCACATAAGCTGGTGAGGTGGGTAGGTCAGGGTTTGGAAGAGTCACTAGAATCTGTAGAAGCCCCACTGGTTTTAGAGCAGCCTCCCAGGGCTGCTTTATCTGCAGCCTCATTCCCTCTTGCTTCTGGGGAGTCCCCTTGTCTCACATAGGTGGAGAGTGCTAGTTGACCTAGTGTCCTTGCTCTGCTCATATCTGTCTAACTGCCTAATTTATTATCTCAAGGATCCTGGCTCTGAATTATTTTAGGGAAAATGCATATCAGAAAATGCATATTGGTGGACTCTTCTAGCTGCTTCCTGATGAGGCAGGTCAGAAGTTTCTCTCAGAGCCAAGAGATCCTTGCTGTCTGTCAGAGGGACAATGAGGCCTGGGCACGGAAGGAGGTGGGCTTGTGACCTGGTGGAGACAAACTGTGACAAATGGTGAATAATAGAAGGGAAAGAAAATCTTTCAGTTTTAATAACTTCTATTGAAATAGAATTTTTCTCCTCAAAATTATTCTTATGTTTATCAAAAGAGCTAAATTAAGACTAATGTATTTATTGTTATTTAATTTGACCTGATTGTTTGCATAAACATAATAAGAATGGTAACTGACTACCTTTGTCAGAAATTCATGATTGAATCTTAATGTGCCCCATAGGTCCAGGAAGCCAAGCCATCCAGCTGCCATCAGGCCTGCCTGTAGTATCTGCTGAGTTAAGTGAAGTCCTCACCTGTAGAGGCTCTACCCAGGTCCATGCCCTAATCTTCAAGGCCCATCTCAGGCCTCCTACTCGTCGCGGCTCAGAGGGCATAGGGGTCCTGAGGGATGTAGAGGCACCCTTATTGCTCCCCTTCTACTCTGACCAACCACCAGTGATGGTAGACTGGTAGGGTATGGGCCTGATGTTCCAGCACCAGTTATTTTCAGGGCTACCAAGCAAGATACCAAGCTTTCTCCATGGCACTCTTTTTTTTTTTTTAAATATATTTTATTGATTTTTTACAGAGCAGAAGGGAGAGGGATAGAAAGTCAGAAACATCGATGAGTGAGAGACATCGATCAGCTGCCTCTTGCACGCCCTCTACCAGGATGTGCCCGCAGCCAAGGTACATGCCCTTGCCGGAATCGAACCCGGGTCCCTTCAGTCCGCAGGCCGACGCTCTATCCACTGAGCCAAACCGGTCTTGGCTCTCCATGGCACTCTTATTGGCTTCAAGTCTTCAGAGTTCAGGCAGGGATCTTTAAAATATGATATTTCAGTCAAAGTTTCTGGTTAATAAAACTACTATTCGAAACCAGTCTTACTGAATTTATGCAAAAAACTATATTTCCATGATTTGTTTATTTAATATTGCCAAATTTTGGAGGAATTGTATAAGGAGAAAAACATATTGACCTACTTTAAGATAAAATTTTCCTTGCTAGTCCTTTTTATGGACTTTTTAAAGTAATTTTTTAAAAAATCATTTATTCTTTCTGGCTTACTGGCCTGTATTATTTGATTTCCTTATAACATCTTTTCTTTTTCTTATTATATATATAATTATTTTTATAAATATTTCTAAATTAGCCTTTAAATTTTTTTCTATGTCCTTTAAAAATGTATAACCATGTCTCAGACCTTTTATTTAGTATTCTTTATTCTTTGAAATCTCAATCCTTTAATGATTCTTAAACAGTAAACAGCCAGAATTTCTTAGATTAATATTTATGACTTATACATTCTGTGATAAAACTAAGAGCAGGTAAAAATATTTTTTTTGAAAGACAACTAGAATGAAACTAGTTGTCAGCCTTAAAGATATTATATCTTAAAGTTCTTTTGCTGAATATTCCACTACCACCCAAGAAGTACCCAGTTGTAAATGGGGCAGAGGCAGATCCACTGTGTTTTGCCAGCATAGTTCTTATAAGTAAGAAACCAAGGACACCAGCAGAGCAGGTTGTCTCTTCCTGCTCTCCCTGCTGACGCCTTTCCCCCCGCCCCAACCCCCCCCCCCCCCCCCCCCGCCCTTTTTCTGCATTAACCATTTACTCTGTCCTTAGCAGGGGAAATAAGGCAAGCAGTCTGAGATCCCGAATAACCAGGTTTTTACACTTAAGGAAGAGCTTCTTTCCCTCCCAGATTTTCCTTCTTTCTTCCAAGGTCCTAGAGGATCTCAAATCCTCCTTCTCCTTTACCACTTCTGATATCTCCAACCATCTTCTTGTCCCCCATTCTAGGGCTCCACTATTTCAGCAGGCTGAGAGTGAATTCTGCCGCTTCCACCATTTCTCACACCTGCTCTGGAGCAGTTTTTGGCTCCATAGGACTTACTGTAAATCTATCAGGAAGGGCAGGCAGATCGCAGTTCTCGGGACCCCGTGATTCTCTGTTTGCTAGGAGGGCTGAAAAAGGCAGTCTACAAAAGAGTTAGTTATGACTAATCTTAACAACAGACCTTTGTTTAAACTTTTCTGGATTGGCAACCTTCATAAATTAACCCTAGAATTTCAAAAATTTTAAACTAACACAGCAAAATTATAAATCAAGAAAAAGCAATTAAAACTTCTCTACTGTCTTCCCCCTAGAGCAGGGTTTGCAGTATCTTTAAACAAACTAAACAAGAGAAAGAAAGAAATACCTCATGTATACAGCCAGACAGCACAAAGTAGCTTTTACTTCATACAGACTTTCATATTTACATTTATATACCAGACAGTCTGAGTTTTTTACTTCTGGGGAAGTGATCAAGCTCCCCCTTCCATTCACTGGGATATGGGAAAGTTGGCCATTCCTGCTCACAAAATTTATGTAAATCAAAAGCATTAACGGATGCTCTGTAATCATCTGCTCACTGCTTGAATTCCTGAAAATTTTTCAAAAAACATTGCAGGGGAGTACAGACTACATGAGGCAGACTGACCCATTCTAATGACAGAGACAATTAGACCAAAATAACACAGAATAACAAAGACAATAACAACCAACTGAGGATCACCAGGCACCGTAGGATCTGGTCTCAGAAGTAGTGCTGCATCCAGCCTTCCAGAGACCCCAAATGGGCACCCACAGAACCAGAAATAAGTTTCTTACCAGTAAGAACCAGATCCAGGTGGCTCCTATCAGAGTCAATCAGGAACTTAGCAGGTGGGATCTCCAACCTCTACCAGTCCCTGGGTTGAGGAATGTCTCTCAGAGATCTCCCCCTGGGTTGGAGAGTCCGGGAACCCTGGTGGGCTCCAGTCTCAGGACCAGTCAAAGGCTGGGGCCTCCAAATATTGTGGAGCAAAAGTGAGTGAAAGATCATTGGAGCCCAGACTGAATTAAAATTTAGGAGCCTTTATTAGCTAGCCTGGGGACTGCTCTGTCATCTTCCATGCAGGGAGACCAGAGAGCAGCTCCGACCCTTTATGAAAGACCACTTTTAAGCACACTAACCACATCTTGTTTTTGCACAAGAAGAAACCTAAGATAAAACAGTTTTTTTTCCAAACAACATCAGAGTCATGCCATTGACGACCATGTTATTCACAGGGTCATCCTGTTCTTCAGAAAGCTGGCAGTGCTCTATCTTGCAAGGCCTACTTACTGGGAAAGGGCCATGAGATGATATCTCAAGGCCTGGCCTGGTGTCAGCACTGACAACTTTATCTGGGGTATAGTCCATGGCCTCAGTACTGCTCAAAAATTCCCACTCTACAACAATCTCATGGAGAATCGTTAGGTGCTGGAAACCAGTTCCAGCATTTCATAATTGCAAAAGTTTCATCAAAAGGTTGATGGAAATTGGGGACTCAACAAGGGCTGGGTCACATATGTTATCAGCTGTTGGGAATGGCTAAAGGCAATTCCCCAAACCTGAAAAGGATGCATTAAATCGATTGTTTGCTGCCAGACAGCTCAGGGCATCTTAACCTACATGTTATTGCCTTCTACTAGCCAAAGACCTGAACAGCCATAGGCAATCCCTCAATCTGACAATGCTTCTGTACCAAATCCTACCTTTTGAAGTATACATTTCCACCTTGCCTTAGGACAATTTGTGTTAATAAAAAGCAAGAGACAAAGAGAACTTGGTTTCTTTAGCCAGACTCCTCTGACCCCCAAGTCTATCAAAATTATCTTTCATCTCTGGACTCTTTTTGGTGAGTGGGGCCAGATATGCTGGGGGTTTCCCTTTTCCATGTTCAGCAGGGAAAGAGAGATGAACCAGTTCTGAATGGAGGCGGCTGGGAATTGAGAAATAAAAGAGAGAATAGAGGATGCAGAAATAGAAGCACAGCTGGGGCTGGGTGGACCTCTGTTCTCTCTGATGGAGAGACTAGGACTCAGAGTCCAGGAAGCTGTGTTTATTTATATCCACAAAATACCAGGAAGTTACACCAAAAATTAGGATCAAAGAAGACTATTTGCATTCTTGAATAGGCCTGAGTATTCCTGGTGCTTGATTGGATTTATATCTCAAAGCCAGCTAGGGACACCTGGGCAAAGGTGAGAGACAAGCTGATAACACATCAGCCTTCTTGGTAAAGCTTGTTCCCAGGGCGTGGCTCTTCCTGTCTCCTTGAGTTCAGCAGACAATAATTAAAGAATTGCCCATGTGCCTCCCCCAGGGCCCTCTACACTCTTACTTAAGTTACACACAGCCTTTCTCCAGATTGCTGAACCCTTCTTAATGCTGGAACAAGAACCCTGACAGTTAGGGATCAGGAATTCCCATCTTGGAATTGTATAAGAATAAGAAATAAATTCCTTTTGTGTTTGTGTCCTCTTTGATGCATTTATAACAGCTAGCCTTGAGGGAACAAACATTTTAATTCAGAAAAAGAAAATATGAACTTAACTATTTTCTGCAGCATCAAATAAAGATAGTTCTATGAGAATCTGAAATATCTATGATTTCAGCACACAATCACTAATGGAAGTATTTCTTTAAGAAAAATAAATCTTCATATTTGTTAAAAAGCCACTTAATATGATCAGGACATTGATTGCTAGAAATATCTAATATAAAACAGACAACATTGAATTGCCAAAAATGAAAAAGTAGAACAAATTATTAATAATATGTTTTGGCTAAGTAAGGAAAATATGTCTACATAAGAAAATTATGTTCTGTTTTTAACCAACTTCCAAAATCTTTGGACCATAATTATACATAGGGGGATAATATAAGAAAATTAAGGCATGTTTATCTGTGATTATATTCAGTGAAACTATTGCATATGATATTAAAGCTAGATTTTGCAAAAGGTATTTGTGAAAAGTTATAAAATGTTTTTATGAGTACTCTTAAGAACTATGAAAGAACTCATATCTGATTTAAATATATGCAGTGCAAACAAATTTATTACAAATAGTGGAATGAATCTTGGCAAATTAATATTTTTGACATGTGGGGATGAGGGTTCTATTACATAGTTTTTTATTCAAACTTTTAACAAATAATTGCAAACTTCTCCAAGGTATTCAGCTTAGAAATTGCTTGACTGTCAAAGGGCTTATTCCGACATCTTATTCAGAGATGCTATATTTTTTATAATATGTGCAAAATTAGTTTTCTTTGCCCTGAGGGATTTTAAAGAATCTGAGATTATGCATCGTGATTAAAGAGAAACTGAACAGTCAAACCCTTAAATACATGTGACAAGGAATAAAACTATTCCTCTATATTATCTGGGCAATTCTTGGGCTGCCTGCCAGTGATGTGCAATCAGATGGAAATTTCTGACAAGACACACAGCCTCTGAATTAAAGGTCCATATCATAGCTCCCGATAGAAATACAAATGTCAGCTGAGATGATTTGAGCTTTCCAGTATGCTGGCATTACTCTTCCTTTAATTCAAATAATTGATATCTCTTCATCACTCAGCTATACACCTGGGGCCTTGCTTATATCTTCAAACTAGAGGCCTGGTGCACCAAATGTGTGCATGGAGGAGAGGTGTCCCTCAGCCCAACCTGCACCTTCTCCAATCTGGGACCTCTTGAGGGATGTGTGACTGCCCATTTAGGCCAGATCCCCCTCTCACAATCCAGGACTTCTGGCTCTCAACTGCTCTCCTGGCTGCCTGCCTGATTACCCCTAACTGCTTCTGCCTGCTAGCCAGATCACCCTGTAACCACTCTCCTGCCAGCCTGATCGATGCCTAACTGCTCCCCTGCTGGCCCAATTGCCCCTAATTGCCCTCCCCTGCTGGCCTGGTCACCCCTAACTGTCCTGCCCTGCAGGCTTTGTCCCTCCCAACTGCCCTCCACTGCAGGTCTGGTTACCCTCAACTTCCCTCCCCTGTGAGCCTGGTTACTCCCAACTGCCCTCCTCTACAGGCCTGGGTCTCCCCCCAATTACCCTCCCCTGCAGAATTGGTCCCTCCCAGCTATCCTCCCTTTCAGGCCTGGTCCCTCCCAACTGCCCTCCCCTGCCAGCCATCTTGTGGCAGCCATCTTGTGTCTACATGGGGACAGCCATCGTGTGTGTTGGAGTGATAATAAATTTGTATGTTATTCTTTAATTAAACAGGATGACTGGCTATCTAGTGTGAGCTGAGTAGAGGAGCTAGTTTTCTTCTCACCACCTCTGCACTTGTCTCTCCTTTTAGGCCAATTTAGGACCAGCAAAGTATTTTTTATAAAACAAAAGTATATTAAACTTAAAAGGAAAGTATACATTCTATTAGTGCTGTAAGCTTATTACATCAGTTGTAGTTCTACATTACCACTTGTCTTTGTTCCCTTTCTCCATATAATTGCTTATTTTCCATATATATATATTGCTAATCCTCACTCAAGAATATTTTTTCATTGATTTTTAGTGTGAGTAGGAGGGAGTGGAATAGACAAATAGAGGGAAACATCTATGTGAGAGAGACACATCAATTGGTTGCCGCCTGCATATGCCTGACCTGGGCCAGGGATTCAGCCTGCAACAGAAGTATATGCTCTTGAATAGAACTGAACCAGAATTTTTCAGTCTGCAGATTGACACTCTATCCACTGAGCCAAATTGGCTAGAGCTATCCTTATATTTTAAAAAAAATCTGTAATCCAGTTTAAATTCTGCCATAAATGTATCAACTGCTTTCTCAATGTTAGTTTAAAACATGTGTCTTCCAATCCCAGGGTTAATGGACTCCTATGGGGACTTCCTAGTAGTTCTGGGTAAACTTTAAAGATCTAGGCCTTTCTAGAATTGTTTTCAAAATATTGTAGTAAATGAATTATTAAAGAAACCTATGATCCTGAGATAACTTACTAAAGTTGAATCTCACTTTTCTCCTTATTATCTGGTTGACTTTTGACAGATTATTTAAATGCTGTTCCTTAGCTAAGAAATAAAAATAGCTAATAGGTCTATGACATAGGGTTGTTTTGAGCTCATTTACATAAGGTACTTGGTGCTTGGCACACAATAAGCAACATGTATGCATTGATTATTGATATGACAACTATTATAAAACTAGAGGCCCAATGCACAAAATTCATGCAAGGGGCTTGGCCCCCACCACTGCAGCAGCCAGGGCCCTCTGCCATCTTTGTCTCCTCTGCCTCAACCTCCACCACAGTGGCTTCATTCAGAAGGATGTCCAGTCTAATTAGCATATTATGCTTTTATTATTATAGATACTTCTGAAATACCATGTGTAAGCACTATCTATGAAATTCCAAACTAACAGAAAATCAGAATAATGTGGTCCTGAAAGCTGGAAGGCTTTGATTCCTACCTCTGCCCTTTAACAGCCTATTATTCAAGCTAGCTACTATGTAAGCCTTCTGGGCTTCAATATTCTAATCTGTAAAAATAGGCAAAGTGACTTTACAGTATTGTTCTGGGGATTCAATGATATAAATAGAAGCATGTCTCCAGGGAGTTCATACAAAATCCCCAGTATGAGTATCCTTTACTCATTCCATTTGTTTTGATACCTGTCTTGGGTGTGTTTTTCTTAGCCTATAGTCACTTGACAAGGGTAAAATAACCAATGTGCAAGGTGTTAGCAGATTAGAGGTAGAGAGACAAAATAAGCCATCACACCTCAACCTGTCACATTTTACTCTACACTCCTGCTAAACAAAGCAACAGAAAAGCATAAAGTGTGGGATCTTCGAAAGAATGAAATCTGTTACAGACATAAAATATGTCACGTTTTATTCCTAACAGTTTCTATAGCTCAGCAAGATTTATTTTTACACTCTTTAAACAAAAATATGGATGTAACTCAAGTTGGTAAGATTTGAAAACATCATGATATTAGATTAAAATAAAATTCAAGCAATGACTTCTAATCACAAGGGTTATTATTATTTTTTAATTTCAGGAAATACAGTTGAAAAAATTTAATACTTCAACTTTTTTTCTTTGCTGATAGTTTAAATTATAAAAGACATGATTTGGAGAGATCAAAAGAATGATAAAAATTTCAAAAACAATTAATTTATTCTACAATAAAGCTGGTGACTTTTAAAGAACAAATTTCTAGAAATTTCATACATATAATCATTTATTAGTGACCTATGCTAATGGAAGAGAGTTAATGATATTAAATTGTATCCAAAACCCACCCAGCTGGGTGTGGCTCAGTGGTTGAGCGTGGACCTAGGAACCAAGAGGTCACCAGCTAGATTTCTCCCGGATTCTGGGCTCCATCCCCAATAAGGGGTGTGCAGGAGCTGATAGCCAATAGATGATTCTTTCGAATCATTAATGTCTCCATCTCTCTCTCCCTCTCCCTTTCTTTCTGAAATCAATTAAGATACATTTAAAAAAATAAATTGTATCCAAAAACCTCCTAACATTTAATTTTTGCAAGATAATAAGAGAATAATCAAATAGCCACAAATACCAGAATATATTTTCCTCTTTCAATTTTTAAAATTATAGCTAATGTAATTTTGGAAAGAAAGAAAAAAAGAAAACAGAAAGAGATTTGAGGCTCTCACGTTTCTAAGTTGTTGTTTTTCTTGTTGTTGTTATTTTGTAATAATGAGAAATCTTTGCATCCATAAGACATCTATAAGATATGTCATTTTCTTGAAATATTTACTACTAAATATAATTATTCTTTAGACATCTTGAGATTGAAACACAGATGAAGTAAAAATATAGTGTCTATTATAGCAGGGGTCAAACCAATTTGTGATTTCAGATTAAAGGGACCCTTGTGTTCTATATCGAGGTGCTTTGGTGTTCAACCCAACATATAAATCCCATTTTCTGTCTGTCTTCCTGAAACTAGCAAAATTAGCATTTTTAAATAGTATAACTCCAGAGCCAGTCCATCCACCTAGAAAAAGTCAACTCAAGAATGTTGAGGAAGTGCAATACCTTTAATATTTTAAAATTTTTTATTGACAGAACATTGATAAAAGACATAATGACATTTCTTGTTGGTCTTTTGGGGGTGCTATTTGGATCCATATATGCTTTCTGTTTTACTATCCTTTCAGTTTCTAAAACCAGAAAGATAGCATTAATCTTCCATCATGTTTCTCTCTCTATAACCTACTAGAGGCTCAGTGAATGAAAATTCATGCACTGGAGGGGCAGCGGATTGTCCGTCAACCTGGCTTGCCCCCTCTCATGGTCTGGGGAGCCCTCGGGGGAAGGCAATACCCCACCATACTTCTGCTGCTGCCACTGCTAGCAGTGCAAACCTTGGCTGGCTCTGGTTACCTGAGCAGCTGCCATCTGAGGCTTGCCTGCACCTCAGGCCAGCCTTGGGCAGCTGGGGGGCTGAGAAGATTAGGATACTCCAGTGGTAGGCACACAGAGTGGCTGGGCCCACCTGGTGGGGCTGAGAGGACTGGGCACCATCATCTTGTGGCTGTGGGCACCACCATCTTTGAGGACATGGCAGTCAATTAGCACATTCCCTCCTTATTGGCTGTAGGTGCTGCCATTTTTGAGGGCAGGACAGTCAATTAGCATATTCCCATCTTATTGGCTATGGGCACCACCATCTTTGTGATGGTTTGAGGTCAATTTTCATAGTCCCTCTTTATTAGATAGGATGCCTGATCAGTCACTGAGATCAATTTATTCAACCCCA
This sequence comes from Antrozous pallidus, assembly GCA_027563665.1. Taxonomy (NCBI): domain Eukaryota; kingdom Metazoa; phylum Chordata; class Mammalia; order Chiroptera; family Vespertilionidae; genus Antrozous; species Antrozous pallidus. Next base: position 95,076,987 of record CM050511.1, on the reverse strand, counting down.
TAATTGGCTCTCTAATCTACATATGCCCATATTTTCATCATTTATGTGAAAATATATTATTTCTTGCTAGAATCACTGCAACAATCTCCTAAGTGATATCTGTGTGTTCAGTGCCCCCCTCCACATTTTCCCATTATCCCCAGAATAGGCAGAATGATTCTAAAATAGAAATGTTGACATATTTACATGCATAAACCTTTGATGTCTCTCCAAAGAACATAGAATAAAGCCCACATTTAGAATAAATTAACTCCCAAGACCCCTTATAACTTGATGTTTCCTTACCTCTTCATAAAATCCCTTCGCTCATCAATTTATATTCCAGTTACATGGTACTCCATTTTTTTTCCCATACAATCCATACACTTTACAAGCCATCTTTCTGAAACATCCTCTTCCTCCCTGTGTAACTTCTGTTCATTATTCAGTTCTTAGCCTAGATGTTGTTGTCTCTTGGACTGTTTCCTGAACATTGTTCTCAGCCATATACCCCAAAGTCAGTGTGAGGAAGGCAGGGTGGCTAAATTCAATACATAGTCTGCCCAAAGGGCCATTACAATGAAAAAGTGATTAAAATGAGTGGCTAAATGTACTGTTAATTTAATATAGCTGAAGAAAAGAAAAAGTCTCTGCAACTTTAATTTTTATTTATCACTAGTGGCCCAGTGCACAAAGTTCATGAACTGGGGGTGGGTGGTCGCTTAGCCCAACCTGTTCCCTCTCACATACTGGGAGCCCTCAGAGGATGCCTACTGATGGCTCACCCCTGGCTTGCCCAAGGCCAAAAGCCTTTGGCTGAAGCCTTGTGTCCTTGGGTAAGGGATCTCGACCAGGGGACCCCAGCCAGCGATCACCCTGTGATCGGGATGCTGGCTCCGCCCCAGCCCTGGCCTGCTCAAGGCCAGTAAAAAGCCTCTGGCCGAGGCTTTTTTTGGCCTTGGGTAGCAGCCATCTTGGTTTGGTGTTAATTTGTATACTGCTCCTGATTGGCTGGTGGGCATGGCTGGTGGGCATGGCAGGTGGGCGGAGTGAAGGTATGGTCAATTTGCATATTACTCTTTTATTAGATAGGATAAGATTTTAATAAACAGAATTCACCAGTTTTCTACCTCACCAGATAATAGTGCTCTTGTGGTTATTTAAAATGAATCAAATATTTCTGAGACTGACTGGAGGAGGAAAGTGGAAAAAATACATGTAAACAAATATTTAGCAGGCTTTAAATTCCTATTTCAATATTTACTAGTTCTGTGAATGTGGGAAGTAACTTACTAGTAAATTGTTTGAATTTTAGTATCTGTTTGGAGAAAAAAAACATGATAAAATATTGTCTATCTCATAGGGCTGTTGTGATAATTAAATGAATTCATACACAAAAATGATTCATATTACAGTCTCAGATTCATAGTAATCATCCAATAAATATTATTAGAAGTAGTAATATTGGTAGTTGTTTTAAGAAAAGTAAACTTACATACATAAGAGTAATTTAGAACATTCAATAAACTTTATAATTTTAGCAAAATGAACTATTATATCAGTGATCTCCTTCACAGTGGGCCTTTAATATTATACCTGAGGCCAACTCTCATTAAGTAGTTTTTATTTCTAGAAATACTGAATCACCAAATAAATATATTTAAAAAATCATTAAAGCCGAAAGGTTTTGTTCTTACAATATGTTAATAAAATTAGTAACTTTCAGAATTCTGTCTCAATAGAATCCCTCTTATTGGCTAGGCACTGGGTTGCCCAGAGTAATTGCTACATTTTTCAGCCTCTCTGGCCGCTAATTTTATTCAACTTTGATTAAGTTCTGAGCAATAAGATGAAAGCAAACTCTTCCTTATAAGACAGCTGGCACATGCCACCTGTCCCTTTTTCTTTGTCCTTTATGCCTTACTTTTGGCTGAATAGAAATATGATGGTTGAGGATAAAAGAACCATTTTAAACCAGGAAGTGCTTTAGGGAGTGGAAACAATGAAAGAGTGAACAACAGGCTGGAACAAGATGAATTCCAGTAAACCTGGAGCAAAGCCATGACTGCCTGCCTTCAGATGTAAACAGAAGTAAATCCATGCATTTGCGTCTGACTTAAGCCTACTGTTATTTTTAGCCACTGCTTACTTAAATCCAAAATTACTTCTAATTGATAGAGATAGATATTTGTGGGAGGAAAAGACTCTCACAAGAGATACTGTCTATTTCTTTAACTAAAAATAAGGTGACTCATCAATTGAGAATTAATTATAAGAGTGAGATGAATTTGAAGTTTTGAATAGAGATAAGAAATGAAATGATCTTTTCAGAAAGTAGGAAGATTAAGGAACAAGATAGTTTTGTTAGATAATTCTAATTCACGTTGGCAGTAGTGACAGTGCTTTAAGATTGTACTAGTTTAACAAGTAGTATAACTTTTCCCCATCATGATTCAGATGTCTGGATTGAAGTGCAGAGAAGGAAAATAAATTAGAAACAACCAGATATGGGTTTTACCAAGAGAAAAGGAGACAAAGTATAGCAGAAATTGAGGATGTCCGCCAGAGATTTATTATAGTAAATGGAGCAGAGGACCTAGATTAGTCCAAAAGAAAAGATAAATGATTAGGTCAGTAGCTGTAGGTTTTAATGAAGTTTTAAATTTTACAGAAACTCAGGAAGGGACATGGAGAATTGAAAATTTTTGTCTGAAATTGGAATAATCAAATTCAAGATTTTCTAACTTCTCTTTATGACTTTTATTTTCCTTCCTGCTCTAGGCAAAAACAGGATTGGACAAAATGTTGGCACAACCACCTTATGCATCCTATATAATAAAAGGGTAATATGAACATTGACCTTAAAGGCAGAATGAAAAGACCAGTCGCTATGATGCTCAATGACCATCAAGGGGCAGATGCTCAATGCAGGAGCTGCCCACTGGTGGTCAGTGCGCTTCCACAGGGGGAGTGCCACTCAGTCAGAAGCCGGCTTATGGCTGGCCAGCACAGCGGTGGTGGTGGAAGCCTCTTCCATCTCGATGGCAGCACTAAGAATGTCCCACTAAGCTGTTAGTCAGACATCCCCCAAGGGTTCCTGGACTGGGAGAGGGCACAGGCTGGACTGAGGGACCCCCCTGAGTGCATGAATTTTCATGCACCAGGCCTCTATTACATAAATAACACCAATGCTGTATAATGAGAAAATTCTAAACCTTTAAAAAAAATAAGTAAAATGGTCTTTAAAAACATGTTCTCAGTGGCTATACATAAGGTCTTCTTGAGATATAGAATCACTATTGCACAAAGAATCATCTTAGTAATTAATATCAACATATACAACGCTGATACAAACATAGGCATCTCTTATTACCCAAAATCTCATTATGTTTACTTGCAAACCCAATAGAATTGAATATGTTTTCTTTTTATATTCTTGTGAAGGAAACTATATTCCTTACTTATATAAATTCTTACTCTCAGGACTCTTTTTTTTATATTTGGAATAATAAGTTCAATATATCTATATAGTGAGTGACTATATTACATCTTTTCTTTCAATCTTCAATTTAAATAGTGTTTTATTCAAACATTTTGAACTATCTATAGTAATAAAAGTGTGATATGCTAATTAGACCAGACATCCTTCCGGACAACCTCCAGGTGAAACTTGGGCTGCGAGGGCCGGGCAGGCCACCGCAGCTGTGACGGCTGAGCCCCGTCATGAATTCCGTGCATTGGGCCTCTCGTATTATTAATAAAGCTTAGTAAAACATTTTAGTGCTGTTCGCATTTTTTATTCACATGTCCATTGAATCTGTCTCTCTTATTCAGTGGTATTCTGCTTAGATTTGGTCTTAAGATTTTTCTGCCTCCTCAGAAGTTTTTAAGCCATTTTACTTTGATTCTCCATTTAACTATTTTTAAAAAGGAAATCTTGTCCCAAACCCCCAAAAATACATAGAAAATCTATGTTCCTGACATTTTTTCATGTAAAATGGCTTATAAGATTTCAAACAGCTGCATATGTCAGAAGTCATTTTCAAAGAGTGAAGTTTAATGTGCAGAGGTGGCCAGGCTGGGCTGAGATTGCTACTATTAATGGGTGTCTACATTGCTTTTGTATTTCACAGGTGGTGTTCATTAGCATTGCCAAGTGATTTAAATTGGATAGGTTATGAGCATAATTTCACATGGTTGAAAGTCGGCAGACAAAGGAAGATCATAAATTATAATATATGATTGTGGAAGTTAATTTCATTCCCAGGGGGATTAGGATTCTTGCAACAGAAGTACACTTTAACCTTCTTGTTATTTCCATTAAGGAGAGGAGTTGAAAAAATGCCACCTCAGTATAATGTATAGATCCTGAAGAATTATGGGCTTTGAGAATTTATTAAAGGCATGATTTAAAAGGTCCTGCAGAAATCACAGCCATCCATAGGCCATAGCTTCAGACACATTGGACAGGACCTCAAAGATAGACTGTAGTCAAATAGAAAATGAATGTACTCCACTTCAGCAGAATCATCCTATGTCCTTTGAACATAAAAACTTATTTAATTTAAAGTTCTAATGAGGCAGAAAGACAAAAATGAACTCTGAGAAAATATAAAAAATAATTCACAGGAGAAGTTACAGGTGAAGCTGTGTCTTGAAGGCTGAAAAGGTTTTCAACAAGTAAAGGTGGAAGGAACCTTTGCTAGGGTGCATGCCAGGGAAATGGGAAACACACAATGCCACATGGAGGAATGCATACCAGCAATGTAGATATAGGAAATACCCTACTGCCCAGAGAGGATGAAGTATGTGCTTGAAGGAAAGGGCAAAGGAAAATGGCAATGTAATAGGGTCTACAGTTTAGAATATGTCATTTCATGAAGGGCTCCTATGTTTAGCTTGAATTTTATCTTCATGAGATGATTAGCTATTAAACAGCACCCTGACATGATCAGACTTTGCTTTTAGAAAGAAGTGACTGCTTGAGAGAATGAAGGGTGATAAGAATGGAAAGGACAAGGTGAGGAGGTCCTTGGAGATGCTAAGGGAAAGAGACAGGCGCTATGTGAAAGCCATGATATTAGGAGTGAAGAAAAGAGAAGGCTCCAAGGGACACTTCCAAGAACAGAGCAACACTTTTTCCCCCAGCTGAATACAGGCTATTTGTTCTTTACAAAATCGATGCGGGAGTGAAAACAAGAGCGGGGGAAAAAAATGGAGACAACGGTGACCGCAGACATTCTCTTTTGACTAATTGCGGGGGTGGGGTCACCTAGATGGCCAGAACCTCAGATTCCTTCCTGAGTGGTGGTTCTGCCACTCAGGAATTTGTACCGTGGTGAGTATGGGAATCCTCATGCAAGTGAAGGTGTTAATATATGTTCCCACAGCAGCTTTCAGATGTCATCCTCTTTGAAATGGCTCCTTAACACTAAACAAAAAAAAAGTTAAGTGAGTGGATAAGAAGAATATGAAATCACTTCACATTTACTGAGGACCCCTGGCAGTCAATCCTTTGCTGCAAGGACAATTCATTTTGTGAAATTAAGACATTGTATAGTAAACCTAAAGCTCTTCAATATGATTTTCCCCTAAATGCCACCATTAGTATTTATTAACGTAAAATATATCTAAGGCACTCACTCGCTGGATATAAAATGCTGAGGATAGGTCACATAAGTTACACAGAACACATCTTTTAGAGTCTACCATGATACAAAGCCCTTTGAAAAAAACAGCAGCCCACTGAAGAGTTTCTTTTTACTGAGTTTCTCTTCACTATATTAACTGGACTTTACTCATAACTGCCTTGGACATGGGAATATTTTGACTAGTTTATAAATAAGGAGCCTCATGTCAAAGTTTATTAGTCTGAAATAGAGATAACAGAACAGTTATTGCCACCATCTTCACAAAACCACACATCATGTTATGATTTTCATCCATCGAGGGAACTCTGGAAATTACCAAAATGAGAGTGCTACAGAGTTGCTCCAATAGCCTTTGAGAAGGAGATGTTTAATGGGTGAATGACAAACATCCTTATCTTACTATGAAAGTCATTTATTTGTAAGTAATCGGTCTCTGAAGTTTAATAATTATTTTATAGTGTACTGTAAAATTTCCCCTCTTATACTGTAAGATGACATTAATTAATATAAAACACAAAATTAGATCAGCAATTTGCATTTGTTCCCACGTCTCCTTGACTGCTATATATTTATGCAATTAAATCTTTATAATCTACGAAATGGATGGTTTTAAGAAGAAAAACGTTTAAATATTATCACTATATTTAAAAACAGCTTACAATGTGCAGCTAAATCAGTTAGTCCTTTTGAACATAATAATGTTTCTAACCAAATCTAAAGATGCTGCAAAGACTCTATTTTACTCAGGACTTGAACAAATCAAAAATTGAGGATATTTTTTATGTCAAAACTATTCAATAAGGTACAATCTGTGGTTGTAAGAAACTAGTACAATAAGTGTGGTTGAATTTTAGCTTACAGTATTTATCTTGGTGTTTTCTATATATCCTTCCTCTCAGGCACTTTTACCTTCTTTCATTTACGTGTTACTGGGCTTTAGATATTCACTTCATAAGCAATCACTAAAATTCTGCATGACAGAAATATTGTCATACATGCAAAGAAGCAACATTTTTCACCCTCAGGAAATGTCAGTGCTGCATAATGGTGAATTGGTGCTCATTTCCCTTTCTTTACCTCTTCTTGGTTGTATGACACTGGGCAAGGTACTTAACTCCACTAGGCGACAGATTTTCCATTGCGAAAATGGGCATAAGATTAGTACCTGCCTCATATTTTCTATGATAATTACATGAGTGAGTTCATTAAAAAATTATTTGTGCAGTGCATGCAAAATTAATCTGGCTTAATAGATGTTAGCTATTATGGATAAGAATTAAACTGTAGAAAAAGGAAGAAAAAATTGAATATCTTAAAAAACAAATGAAGAAATGGATAAGTCTGAATCCTTGTAGATGGAATAGGGAGGATGAGAGTGAAGATCTCCCCATTAAGGGGACCTGAGAGCAGAACGGGAAACTGACTTAGAGCCAAACTGTTTGATGAATTCATCCCCAAACCAGAGTTTGGATATCACAGCTTGTTGATAGTTTAAGCATTTGTTAATGGCCTTACCGGACATTGGTCCTGGTCAAAATGTTCACACAGGCATTTGTTTTACGTCAAAAGGTCCTTGATACTGGTTCTTGATACTTGGTCCTGTCTAAAATGTCCACAGACACATTTGGTTCATGACAGAAGACTTCTGAGACACAAAGACCTCTGAAACACAAAGGCTTACTATTTGCAATACAGCCTCAGCATGATTATTGTGCCAGTAAAACATGATAGTACCTTTATGTGTCAATTCTATAAGCAAAAAATAGAAATAAACTTTATGGGCTATCTGAACCCAGGGATATTTTCTAAGTGTGATTGTTTTGACAGGACCAAATATCAAGGGTCATTTGGTATGGGTCAAGTATGCTCATGAGTGTTTTGGACAGAACTACATTCAAGGACCTTTTGATGTGGACCAAATGTTTCCATGAATTTTTTTGGACAGGACCTAATGTTTGCTAATCAGTGATGAAGTTTTTCCCCAAACACATGTGAACATGGTGATACAGTCACCTGGTAGAGGACCATGGCACATTAGGTCAGCTTCACCCTGTGATCAATGTGGGACTGGAAATGAGTAGATAGAGATTTTCCCTGAGCAAGGTCAGCAGTAAACACATTACCTCTGTTACACATGGTTTTAATAGTAGGGTTGGACACACTTCTCTCCTTTTTTAATTAAATGCCAACACATTAACACACATTTAAAAAGGAAGATACTTCAAACTATCACAATAGAAAAGTTTAGCAGTTAACTTATTGCTTGTCCTATAAGACACTTTTGGTAATTACAAGAATGACATAACTTTATATAAAAACTAGAGGCCTAGTGCATGAAATTTGTGCACTGGAGGGGGGGTCCCTCAGCTAAACCTGCACCCTCTCCAATCTGGGACCCCTTGAGGAATGTCTGACTGCCTGTTGAGGCCCTATCCCACCCCTCTCACAATCCAGGACTGCTGGCTCCCAACTGCTTGGCTGCCTGCCTACATGATTACCCCTAATGGCTTCTGTGTGACAGCCTGATCACCCTCTAACCACTCTCCTACCAGCCTGATCAATGCCTAACTGCTCCCCTACTGGCCTGGTTACCCCACATTGCCCTCCCCTGCAGGCCTGCCCACCCTTACCTGCCTTCCCCTGCAGGCCTTGTCCCTCCCAACTGCCCTATCCTCAGGCCTGATTGCCCCCAACTGCTTTTCCTTGCAGCCCTGGTCCCTTCCAACTGCCTCCTCTGCTGGCCTGATCACCCACAACTGCCCTCCCCTGCTGACCATCTTGTGGTGGCTATCTTGTGTTCTCATGGGGGCAGCCCTCTTGTGTGTTGGAGTGATGGTCAATTTGCATATTACCTCTTTATTAAATAGGATAAAATATGGACCATTTATGGAAGTCTACCACCAAAATATATATATATATATAGTAACAAGACCATTCTTTCTTGTATCACCAGATTTTTTTTCTAAATTTTAAAAGGAAAGTTTATACTAATATTATCACTTCTGAATAGCAACTCATTAGAAAGTTGATTGAGAACTGGGAAATGGCAATGATACTTGCCATTGCATCCTGTAAACAGTTTAATTTCTAGAACTTAAGTGCTATGGATGAAGAAAGAAACAGTGTGTTCTGGTGATTGGATTTAAAATAATAATAATGATGATAACCACAAGAATGACAATGATTTGTAGCATTTGTTGAACAATCAATACATAATGGACATTGTATGTTATTTAATTCAGGGAGTATATGATAATGTATATAAATTGCATTAAATGCAATGAAGAAATATAAAGGGTAAATAACTATTGTGGTTAATTGAAACAATAAGATATAACCTGGGAAAAATAAATGTATGATATTTCTCTCTTTGATACAGCAGTTTTTCCTCTATAAAGCACTCTCAAAATTCCACCTGCATCGTTTATAATTACCCTATGTCCAATATCTGATTCAGAAATAAGATAATGCTAATAGATCACTGGCAGTTCCTCTCTTGGTGACAGACTCAGAGTAATTAAAATGTGAAAGTGATGTGTACAATCAGAACTACCACATGCTAATCTGTAACAACAAAGAATTATTACAAAGGCAAAAACATTTCTAGACCATATATCTGGCACATTATTTCACTATAGGCAGATGTAAATAAGAGTACAAATACTGATGAAGACTTAGGTCAGTGTGGAAGCAATCAGAACAAAGGAATATGAAATTGAATATTAAAATAAAATAGACTTACTTTGCCTAATGTACTCATCTGGCAATATCTTACCCATAGTGAAGAAACAGGATATCTGATGTGATTGGTAAGTTTCCCTCTTTTGGGGTAGAGTGTGGCTAGGCACTGAAAATGTTTGCTTCTAAGGATCTACTTTCATTTTGCTTCTGTGGCTGACAACAACAATTACAATTTCAATTTTCTACTTTGAAATATTAAAACTTATAATATGGTTATATTTTTAGCCCATAAATCCTGGAAGATATTTTGCCACTTAAATATGAATTTAAAGTTTCTCTTTCTGACTGTAGGTTTTAAGTCTCAGAGAACACATTTAGTTCTTTGATTTATAGTATTTTGCGAAATAAGGGTAAACACCTAATTGAGCCTAAATTTTTGACTTGAGGAAAAATATTCTGGACCTACAATATAAAATGTCAATTACCTGATTAGTAAAATGCCTTTCAACGGAGAAATCCAGCATGCCATATGTGAGTTCACCATGTAATTCTTAAGACGAGTGGAAGAATAATAATTGGAATCGCATAAAAAGTGAAAACACTTCCAGCTGTGATCCACTTGTTCAGAAGCTCAGCAAGACAAATTTCATTTTTCTTGACTTTCAATCTGCAGTTGTTATACCATAAATAACTTCTCTTTGTACATTAGCTTTAAATATGCATGCCTGCTCATCCCATTACTCTTAACCTTCGTGAACAGCTGGATTTATTAAAAGAACAGAACTCTTTTTTTTCTTCAACAGAGAATGAAATGAGAGGAAATTTTAAAGCATTTACAACAATATTTGAATGAAATGGCAATTAGGAAAGATGTAGATGCCTTTCCTGGCTTTCTCATCCATTAGCTATCGGTTCCCAGTTGGCAGAGCACTGAACTCTTCCTAATGAAGCTGTGGGCTCTGTGTTGCTTGCCCTATGATTTATGGACAGAGTGAGCTGTTGTCTATGCCAAGAGAGAACCACACACTCCATTATCTTTCCAATAAGCCTGAAAATTATTTGTTTAAAAATTTTCCCCACTGTCACTTTCAGAAGTGTTTTCAAAAGTGATTGCTATAGATTTCTCTCTCATTATAGCTTCACAGTTGCCACATATTCATTCTCTCCTAAATTTCAATAAGACACTGAACTTGAGGTTTAAAAAGCACCTGTCTTCCATGGCTTTGTTCCTTTACCAAGAGTTGTCTCTTCTTTATTCATCGTATTTTGGCCCACAAATCGCTTTCTTCTCATGCATTCAATTAGTCCCTTTTTCATTCTCATGAAAGCACTTCACAATGCATCTTCTGGACAGGTTGTACCATGTCCTTAATCTCCCCCTTCACAACCCACAAAATCATCACATAATAGTGCCAGAAATTTATTGAGTACAGCATTTTATTGCTGATGTCTTTTTTAGCTTAAGGAATACTATTAATTCTGGGGTCTATTTCTGCCACATTTGCCCAGTTTGCTTTCTAAATCACTTTTATCATATGGTCCTATGCAATTTTTTTTTTTATAATTTCAACACCCTTATAGGGATAAATTGTTCTTTGTCTATAGATAATTTACATGTTTTTAAAAAACTCTGGCCAGATATCTCAATTCCTTCTTTATTCTAGGTCTATATAACTTCTCATGAACCAAACCAATTTGAAATGCCATTGATTCCTGCCCAGCCAGTGTGGCTTAATGATTGAGCATTGACCTATGAACCAGGAGGTCATGGTTCAATGCCTGGTCAGGGCACATGCCTGGGTTCCATGCTCCATCCCCAGTGTGGGGCATAGTGAAGGCAGCTGATCAATGTTTCTCTCTCATCATTGATGTTTCTATCTCTCTCTCCCTCTCCTTTCCTCTTTAAAATCTATAAAAATATATATATTTAAAAAAGAAATACCATTGATTTCTGACATTATATTTCAATATCCCATTTATATTTTTCTTACCAAATAGATACAATTTCCCATAATTATCCTTTCTTTCCTAGTCTTTCTGGAACATAGCAGATATTTTTATCTATTCTTTAAAGAATTTGCATTAATTATCTCAAATAGCTGTCTTTTTCATACAAGAGTTTATCCATGATATTAAAAAGTAGCTCCAAACCCACTTATCTGCATTAGGATGGGCAAGAAGGCATTAGAAAATAAGTAGAGATCTGAGTGAAATTATTTTCTGCTTTACTTGCTAATTAATTTTCAAAGGTGAATTTGCATATAATTATCATTTTAATATGTAGTTTATTTAGAGTAGATTTTCTTTATAATACATTAGAAATCAATGCCTTATGAAGAATTTGGTGGCATGATTCTCAACATCTACTGCACCACACTCTGCAGGAGCCAGATTAGTATCTTCATTTTTCAGATTCCTGTGCAGCTTAAGCTACAGATTTTATTTATATTCCACTAAGTAAGTAAACTCACACAATATTTAACAAATGAAAGACCAAAAATTGAAGGAAATATCTTGCTTCTGCTATTTTTGTAGCACATACTAAGAGATTTGGGTGTGTGTTTTTCTCCAATAACATAGCAATAATTTTACTCTTTTAGCTCTAAAGGACTTGAAAGCAAGGGCACATGCATTTTACTGATTTTGATTGTGGATCACAGTATTGTTCTACATCTAGACATAATGACAGTTACTTGGTTATGATGCTTGATTGTGACAATGGTATTAGTTTTGCCTCCTGGTTAGAGAAGAGGTATTAGACTAGGTAGCTAGTCTATAGTACATCTGAAAGAATCCAAACCTAGAACTTTTCTTCATAATCTTCCAAAGGGCTCTATATAGTTCATATCCTATACTAAACGCATTCTTGGTTTTTTGTCTGCATATTAAAAATATTGATAAAATAACTGATGACAGGAGTGTCATACTTAACAAAATGATAATTTTGAGTTAAGTGAACAAGATGAATTTTAAGTTGGCAGTTTTTTTTTACTAACATGAGATGAGATATGGATATTCCATGGCATACAGTGTTAAAAGTGTTGCTTAAATTATGAGAGGTAGTATAAGATATTGGTTGAAATAGTAGATTTGGAGGTTTGTGACTGTTTCAATCAGGTTCTACCATATGCTCACTGTGTAATCTTTTGGCAAGTTATTTACCTTATCTGTTTCAAGCTCCTTATCTATGAAATAGTACTAACTTATAGCTCTGTTATGAAAATAATAAAAATTATATATAAAGTACCTCTAAAGATGTCTAACAGGAAGTGGCTTTCTTTTATTTTTATCATTATATTTGTTACTACTATTATTTGTTGTGGTTGTTATTTGACAAGATTCTGTCTTACATGTAAGCTAATAAGTTAGCCAGCCAAACTTTTCTGAATACTGGTAGAAAGATAGAAGATTCTTGGGTCAGAGATAAAAGACAGTTTTTTACTCAAAGCAATAGCAATAAGCAGCACATCATGTTGGCATCCATTTCCTGAGCCTTAGTTCCTGCAGAACAACAATAAGTGATGAGTTACATGCTAGAATAGGTTACATTATAAGAGAGGGATTTCAAGCTAGGGAACTTGAGTCTTTTGTAATGAATAATAAACTTGTCTGACTTTTGACAAAGACATTATTTGTATCATAATGGACTGTAGACAACTTGACTTTTCTACTATCTTATCTTCCAAGGCTGTTTGCTAAACAAACATGCTTGAAAAGATAGTCTGGGACAAAGGCAGGCAGTGTTTTTCTTGATTATATGAGTATAAATATTAGAGGTTCATGGAGAAATGTTTCAAAAATATCTGCCCCTTGTTTCTACACTGTCTTGGCTTCTGGTGAATTTTTTTGTGAGTATATGCCACTTTAATGATTCCTTTGATAAATCTAACTGACGGAGACTTGGATTATATCTATTCATTGTATGCCAGACGGCATTTAACCATGGCTACTATCAGCTCTACTCCAAGAAGAAGGATTAAGCAAGCCTGCCATACTGACCACAACAGTGGTCTTCCATATTCTCAAATCCAAATCTCATAAATCCTCAGGTCTAGCTTAGAGACCAGGACATTTTTCCTGTAAGTTTTTGTAGTACCCATTTTACTTATCCTGAAGCATTAATCCATGAAAAACAGAATGTATTAACAATTGCACAGACTCAGGCCTGGTCCTCAAGGAGAAAGTCTAGGATTATTCTATCATCCCTAACAACCCTGGCTAGCGAGGTGAGGATGACCTGAATATCTTTATGTGTCAAGGTGATGTCATTGATTTTTTCAGGTAAAGTCAGGAAACACATTTTCTACCACCTTTTCTAACCGGATGACTCTCATTTCAGGGATAAACTGCCCTCCAGATGCTTATAAATAATGAGACAGTGATCTCTCTAAGAAGCCCTCCTGAACCATCAAGGATAACCTTATTTTGAAAAGAGCTCTGTAGTCCGAGGGCTAAATGATCTACTGGCAATGTTTCCTTAAATACTTGAAGGTCTCTAAAGTGCAAATCACCATGTTTTATTGAGGAATGCAAGTTAGTGCCTGGTTTCTACACAAGAATTATAGTTTTGAAGCATGCATGGTTCCCTTGGGGAAAAAGTGTTATTTGCCATTGTCTAGACCCTCCAACTGGGTCTTATATTAGTTCAGGGGCACAGATTGGTAGTACTTCCAGTGAAGCTGAGAATAAAATAAACATAAAATGGTTATAGGAAGAGGAAAGTTATAATTATGAAACATAGCCTTATCATCAGTTGTAAAACAATGGACAGAAATATTCACTCATAATTTCTCTCTTGTGCTCTATGTATTTGTACATATATTTTTCCTTTCCTCTCTTTCTTTTGCCCATATTTTACATTTTTACATAGCCCATGGTTGTGGAGATAGACTTTATATAATTATGGAATGTGACACATAATTGTGATTGTATTAATGTATTAAGACTGAACACCTCCCAAAACATGCAATGACTGCTTAAATTTATTTCATTTTTCTTTTTTAAGAGTTACTGAATATATATATATTGTTGTTCAGTGATGGCTCTTATTATGGTTGAAATGACCTTTTTGTTCTGTGTGTGTGTGTGTGTGTGTGTGTGTGCAAATTTAGGTATTGGAAGAAAACTATTTGTGGAAACAGAGTTGCCAAATGAGCAAAATGTGGTAAATGTAGTTAACTGTCAATACAGTGACTTCTTATATTTTGGAAGTTTGAAAACACAATGTGGTTTTGGACCATGGAATATCATACTGGAATCCTAATTAGAGGTCTTTCTGATCGAAGCAGTGATGGTATAGATTTTGGACCAGTGATTTTTTTTCCTCACCCAAGGATATGTTTTTATTAATTTTAGATAGTGAGGAAGGGAGGGCGGAAGGGCAGGAGGAAGGGCGGGAGGGCAGGAGGGAGGGAGGGCAGGAGGGAGGGAGGGCAGGAGGGAGAGAGTGATGAGATGAGAGATGAGAGAAACATTGATCAGATGTCTCCAATACATGCCCTGATTGGCGAACAAAACTATAACCTAGGTATGTGCCCTAACTGGGAATCAAACCTGCAACCTTTGGGTATATGGGATATAGCTCCAACCAACTGAGCCACACAGCACGGCAACAGTGATTTTTTAATCATAGAAGTGATAACATCCTCTTTGCCCTGGTCTTATAGTGGAGATACTAAAATTTTCTTGAAAAGTTATCCAATATTTTAATTTAGTAACCTTTCTAACAATCTGTACATTCCTTTAAAAACTCATTGAAAATTATTTTGTGCTTAAAACACCTACAATGAACTGTTTTCTTCAATTTAATTCGGATTAACATAGTACCAAAGGTTTGCTCAATAAAAATAATTATTTATAATTTTATTTGTGACAGAAAACTTGAATGCCCTATAAACTATTGGAACAGCTCATATAAGATGAATACCCTTCACATTCCTGTATATTTTCTTCTAATCTTGTATATTTTCTTCTAAATATATCACAGTAATTCTAATTTTTTCAAAGCTAAAATCAAAATCAATTTATTTAAATGTTACTGCTTTGACAGGCATTAATTTTTTAAGTAGTTTAATATTTTATAAATGAGCACAATGTTTAAAGAGATATTTGCAGGTTTTCCATGAATAGTTAATTACAAATGAAGTGTGTGTGTGTTTAATACCAAATGCTAACATGATAGCCACAGATGCATCCTACTATATGCAATCTGAAGACATTTTCTAGACACTCATCTATATATATAGAGGTAATATGCTAATTGGTCCTAACGGTATCCCAGTTACGACCAATCAACAGGCAACAGCTGGTGGGTGGGGATGGGAGTGGGGACTTCCGCCCCTAGCACAGGTGCACACAGGCCTTCCCAGCACTAATGTCACACTGACTTGGAGGTGGAGGCTGCTCCCAATGGAGGCATGTGCAGGCAGGAGCTGCTCAGTGGGGACAGGAGGAGGTGTGCACAGGCTCATGGAGCCATCAGGCCCAGAGTGGGACTTCAGGATGGGGGTGGGGCCTCAGTGGAGATCTCTTAGCATTCCTGTGCCAGGCTCTGAGGGCACGGATAGGAAGGGAGGTCACAGAGGCAGTTAGGGGATTTAGTCCAGGAGGGGAGATCAATTAGGGCTATCAGGCCAGCAGGGTAGCAGGTAGGGGCATCAGGCAGGCAGGCAGGTGAGCACTTAGGAGCCTGTGGTCTGGATTGTGAGAGGGGTCCCAGATTTGAGAGGGTGCGGGCCAGGCTGAGGGACTCCCTATCCCCGTGCACAAATTTCATGCACCGGGCCACTAGTCTCTTTAATAAGATGGTTTTGTTTTGTTATTCAATTGAGTAATAGAAGGTACAACTCTTATAGACAATGATGATAGATTGAATGTTTTGGTATCATCAAGCTTTTGAGCTTTCAAGTACAATCTGGATGAAGTCAATTGCCAAGATTACTTTATAGGGACTTACTCTGACTCAGGACATCTGTTACCATTTATTGAGCATCTATAATAATAGAAGGGTAATATACTAATTAGCCTGGACATCATTTCAGACATTGTTCCTGATGAAGCCAGGACTGGAGAGAAGCCAGCCAGGCCCCAGGTGCCTGCAGCACATTGAGGAGGGAAGCCTGGGACCCAGATGCTGGAGGGAAGCTGGTACTGGCAGCCTGAGTCCTGGGTGCCAGAGAGAAGCCAATACTGACAGCTGGGGGGAAGGAAGTCCTATTCTTGCATGAATTTTTGTGAATTGGGCCTCTAGTTTAGTATAAGTAGAGGACTTCAGTTCTGATGCAATATAGCATAGGAAAACCAATTAATACAACATTTTGTGAAATGGTGACACTTATTTGCCCAAAATGTTTTGTATGATTGAAATTACATTAAGAAAATTAAGCAAACAAAACCCTAATAAATGGAATCTAAGGGCAACCACTTGACTCAGTTTCCTTGGGTACCTTCCCTAGTGCTCTGCCACAGATCATAGTTTCACCTTGATTATTAAATATGAAAGCAATGTATATTAATATAAATTCAGGGCAAGAGAATTGTAGAATCGCTGTGTAATATAATGGAAACACCATGGAATTTAAAATTCAAAGTAATAAAACTGTGACATCAGGCAAGTTAATTAGCCTTAGTTCAAAAGAAATTTTCCAGAAGTAGATACAGTTACATGTCAAAAACAAGAAAGAAGCATTAAAGAACATGGCGGATAAAGTAAGAAGTTCTAAAATACACTTAATAAGCATTCAGTAACAAGAGAAGAGACAGGATAGAGCAGAAAGAATGTTATTGGAAGTTTAGAGGCCTGGTGCGCGGATTCTTGTGCTGGTAGTGTCCCTCAGCCTGGCCTGTGCCCTCTCACAATCTGGGACCCTTTGGGGAATGTTCGAGAGCCAATTTTGACCTGATCCCCACAGGCCAAGCCAAAGGACCTCACTGGTGCATGAATCCATGCACCAGGAATCTATTGTGCATAAAAGATCTTTGATTAATTTCTGCCCTCCTCTTCTTCCCCCTTCCCCCTTCCCTCCGAGATTCATCTGTCTGTTACATAGTGCCATGCCTGTGGTTTCTACTCCTGCATTGAGTGCCTGCCCCTTGATGGTTAATATGAATCATAGCTACTGGTTGGTGGGCTGGTGGGCTGGTTGACCAGTCACTTGGACTTTTATATCTATAATAATAAAAGCATAATACGCTAATTAAACTGGACATTCTTCTGGATAACCTTCCGAATGAACAGGGCTGCGAGGGAAGCCCAGGTCCTGGATGCCTGCTATTGGCCAGAGGGAAGCCTGGATCCCGGGTGCCAGAGGGAAGCAGATGCTGGTAGCAGGGGGAAGGAAAGCCTACTCTTGCACAAATTTCATGCATCAGGCCTCTACTATATAGATATGATAACTGAGAATTTTCCATACCAAAAGCAATCCAGAAATTAAAATATTCTCACTGAATTTCAATCAAAAGCTTTGTAAAAGATGGGCATAATGCCTTCTATTGAAATATTATAGACTAATGGGGTAAACAAATATCGAGTAAGTGTGGGAAGCATAGGAGTCAGATGATCAACACAGGAACATGCAATCAAATTTTCCACCAGGGTCACTTGGAACTTCATAGACAGCCTAGGTTAGGGGAGAGCTATGGAAAGGGCACTAGTTTTACTGTATAAATATGCCAGAGATGCAACAGGACTTTTCCCTTGCCTGTTAGTAGGATAGCTGAGAATGGCAAATGAAAAATTATGTGGAATCCATTGTTGCCCTATATAAGTTTAGAGAGTTTTATGAGAGTTCATCTATGGTATACTCAAATCAAATAATAAACTATAAGTTATTATCTAGTGTTTCCGTTCTATTATTATAAAAATATAAGCTATAGCTACATAAAATTTAAAGTACTAATTGATGTTCAATATTACATAAATTATAATAATATATTCTTAAAATGAGTCATTAATGGTGACATCTTGTATAAATAGAACTTCATTCTTCTGAGCAGCTAGAGAAATCATAAAATACTGCTTTCAGAAATTAGTACTGTACTAACTTGAAATACGCTAATCAAGTAAGTAAAGTTTATATTAAATATGTTAGATGTGACTACTATTCCTATGATATAAAAGTACCTGAATTATAACATATGAAAAAGCAGCAATATAACAAGTGTACATTTAGTTATTTAAATTAATATTAATGGAAATAACAAATTATAGGTTTTGAAGATATGGAAGAACAAGTGTTCAAATCTTTTTTTAAAAAACAATTAATGATTTTTAAGAAAAAAGGAGAGAGAGAGAAGCATGGATGTGGTAGCAAAGCATCTATCAGCAACCTCCAGCATTTCCCGTACTGGGGATGGGGGCCACAACCTGGGCATATGCCTAACCAGGAATCAAAATGGCATCCTTTTCAGTGCAAGGTCATCCAAGCAACTGAGCCACACCAGCCAAGGCAAGTTTCAATCTCGATTGCAGGTTCGTGCTACGCAAATTCAATGACTGATTATTTTAGTCTTCTACTATTGTTTGCTGCAACCCCATAATTAAAATAATATTCTATTCACTTCTCATTACTTTATTTCATTTTATTTATTTTATTTCACATCAGTGTGTCCTAACATGTATTGTGAGAATAACAGGTAATGAAGGTGAGGAAGCTGTAGTTCCACTGTTAGTCATCAATAGGGACTCTACCACCTTCATTTACAACATGTACTTCAATTCCATTCCAGTTCTCCTCATCTCTTCACCCTCTTGTTTTGGCCTTGTTCTTACAGTTTGAATGTGTTGATTGTCCTTGCCCTAGAATATATTTCTTGCCAGAATAATTTATGTTTGACATTAAGCTTTAATATCTTTCCACTAACAGAGAGTAAAATTGGAATTCCTAGAAGCTAGGCTATGGTAAGAAAAAAAAGATGAAAAAAATAGAGTGGTGTTTGCCAGGGGCTGGTGGGAGAGGCTGAGGGGTCATGGGGAATTATTGTTCACTTGATGCCCGGTGCATGGGTGGGGTCCCTCAGTGTGGCCTGTGAGAATTGTGCCCCAGCTTGTGCCCCCAACTTGAGTCCCCACCTTCACAGCCTCACTGACCCCCGCCTGGCATCCCGCCTTGGACTGACACTGCCCCCTCACCTGCTCCACAATCCTGCCTGCTGGGTGAATGATGGGGACCAGGCCCCGCACCTGGCTCCCTGTCAGTTCTTGGGAGCCGGGCGGCAACCCCATCCCCTTGCTGCCACCACTAGTTGCTGTCTGTGGGCAATCAGCAGAGCAACTGGGCCTCTGCTTGCACATGCCTTGGCCTGGCACCCTAGGCTCACCTGCTCCACCATCCTACCATGGTCCTACTCTCATTGGGACCTATCGGGTTCTGCAATGCCTCTACTGCTGCCTGCTGCCAGCACTGCATCACCAATACCCACCATGTTCTGTGTCATTCCCTGGTGGTCAGTGCATGTCATAGCAAATGGTTGAACTCCTGGTGGAGGGGAAAATTTGGATATTAGGCTTTTATTATATAGGATTAGTGAATATGCAGTTCAGTTTTGCAAAATGAAGAGAGTTCTGGGATTGATGTCAGTGATGGTTGCACAACAATGCGAATGTACTTAATACCACTGAACTGTACCCTTAAAAATGGTTAAGACAGAGAAGGAACCAAGATGGAGGCATAGGTAAACACCTAACTTGCTGCCCCACACAACAATTTCAAAACTACAACTTAACGACAGAACAAACATCATATAGAATCACCGGAAAGCTGGCTGAGTGAAAATTCCACAAATAAAAGTAAAGATAGGACACTGTGACTAGAGGAGCGGAGGGCAGCATTGAAGATATGCATGGAGTCAGAGGTTTGGAGCTGTGCACGCACGAGAGCAGATAGGGTGGGCAGCTGCAAACTCGGCTGGTTTTCTGGAACGGGGAGGGAGACAAAGGCATCCCATTGCAGATTCTCCAGTTCCAGGTGAGGTCCAGGGAACCCTCATTTATAGGGGGTGATACTGGACAGTAAGGAAGCATGCTGAAACTTGGGTGCTGCAGAGGTCTGCAAGCTTGTGGAGAGGGCGTGTAAACTTGGGAACAGCAGAAGTGCATGAGCGTGCAGAGAAGATTCGTGATTTGCTCTCTTGTTTGAGAAACCACCAGACTACATTGTTTCACAACCATGGGTGAGACTTTGGGTGTGCAGACTCATTTGGGGAGAAGCTGAATTGTCCGGCAGTGGGTAGAGCTCAGTGGCAGCTTTCCCTCAAAGGTGCATGCAGCCATTACCACCAGGCACAGAGACCCAGGTGCTGCATAGGGTGGAGCTGACAGAAATCAAGGCTTCCTGCTCAGCCTGGAGACTCTGCCCATTCAACCTGAGCACAGCTAATCTTCACAGCCAATTGGCCTGGAGGTCAAACCCTCCCAGTGCTAACAACAATAATCTAGGCTTAACTTCACCAAGACTGTGCAACCCATAAAGGGCTGCACCAAGAGTATCCACCTCAGGTAACTTGGGAGGCTGAGCCACTATCCCTTATAAGACATCTACCACACAAAGCTAATCGACCAACTCAGGAAATTATCCACAATGCAGAGACATAGAAAGAAATCAGATGTGAAAGAAATGGAGGGGAAAAAAACGACTGAACATAGAGTTTAAAACCACGGTTATAAGGTTTTTCAAGAGGCTCCTAGAAAAGGACGATGAACTTAATGAGACCTACAAGAAAATGAACAAGATCTACAGGGAAATGAACAAGACCTATGAGAATATGAACAAGATCTACAAGGATATGAATGAGACCCTCGAGGATATGAAAAAGGACCAACTAGAAATTAAGCATATACTGACTGAAATAAAAAATATTATACAAAGACCTAAAAGCAGTCTAGTGGACCGCAAAAAACAAGTCAAAGATTTGAAATACAAAGAGGCAAAATCCACTCAGCCGGAAAAGCAAGAAGCCAAAAGAATCCAAAAAATTGAAGATAGTGTAAGGGGCCTCTGGAACAATCTCAAGCATACCAACATCCGAATTATAGGGGTGCCAGAAAAAGAGAGAGAGCAAGATAATGAAAACCTATTTGAAGAAATAGTGACTGAAAACTTCCCCCACCTGGTGAAAGAAATTGACTTAAAAGCCCAGGAAGCACACCGAAACCCAAACTATAGGAATCCAAAGAGGACCACACCAAGACACATCATAATTGAAATGCCAAGAGCAAAAGACAAAGAGAGAATATTAAAAGCAGCAAGAGAAAAACAGTTAGTTACCTATAAGGGAGCACCCATACGATTGTCAGTGGATTTCTCAACAGAAACTATGCAGGCCAGATGGGAGTGGCAAGAAATATTCAAAGTGATGAATAGCAAGGACCTACAACCAAGATTACTCTACCCAGCAAAGCTATCATTCAGAATTGAGGTCAGATAAAGTGCTTCGCAGATAAGAAAAAGCTAAAGAAGTTCATCACTGCCACACCAATATATATGAAATGCTAAAGGATATTCTTTAAGAAGAGAAAGAAGAAAAAGGTAAAAATAAAAATTATGAACAACAAATACACATCTATCAACAAATGAATATAAAAATCAAGTGAATTAAAAATCTGATGAACAGGATAAACTGGTGAATATAACAGAATCATGGGCATAGAGAGGGAACAGACTGATAGTTCTTGAGGAGAAAAGGGGTGTGGGATTTGCAGCAAGAGACTGGACAGAAATCATGCACCTATGGGAGAGGACAGTGTGGGGAGGTGAAGGCAGAGGGTGAGATGGGTACTGGGTGGAGGAGAGCTATAAGGGGAAAAAAAGAGGAGCAATGTAATTAATAAACTGAACAATAAAAATAAATAAAAATAAAAATAAAAATGGTTATGACAATAAATTTTATGATGTATATATTTTGCAGTTTTTAAAAATGGGAAAAAATGGACGCCAATAGAATATTTATTTGCCATATGTTGCAACGGAAACATCATTTATTCACGTTCTTCCAATAAAGTATACTTTTGTCTAATCCTATCTAATAAAAGAGTAATATGGAAATTTGACAGTACCTTTGTTATGCTACCAGCCAATCAGGAGCGTGGGTGGGGCTGAGTGCGCCAATTAGGAGGCCATGTGCAGTGTGTTGAAGCAGGGGGTGGGGCCGTGCGTGGCTGCTGGCATTGGGGGTCCCAGATTGGAGCTGAGCTCCAGTCCCAGTGGGTGATCCAGCCACCCCACAGTGAAGGCTGGCCACTGCCATGCTTTGCCACGGGCACCAGGGTTCCCAGATCTCAACCCAGCCCCAAAGGACAAAGCCATGGTGGTGGGGCCAAGGCAGAGGTGGTTGGGGGTGATCAGGCCAGGAGGGGAGGAAGGTTGACATTGATCAGGCTGGTGGTGGGTGGCAGTTGGAGCCAAGCAGACTGGCAGAGGGGATCAGTTGGGGCAATCAGGCCAGCAAGTAGAGTGGTTAGGGGTGATCAAGCAGTCAGGCAGGTGAGCAATTAGGAGTGGATTGCGAGGGGGTTGTCCAAGTGCCGGTTTAGACCCCATCCCACAGAGGTCTCAGATTGGAAAGTATGCAGGCCAGACTGAGAGACAACCCCTCCCAGGCCACTAGTAGAATATAATTTCTGATACATTTCTTTAGTCATAAAAAATTGAATTCTAAGAGAACCCCACTTCTTAATCATGACTCAGTTACCTGAGCCACCAATCACTTCCACTTATTGAGGGACTGTGCTGATAGGGGCAATTGTTAGCACAGTAAAGAAGATGGCCTGTCATCCCAATGTAAACTTAAATTGAGTAACTTTAATAAGAGATGTATATAGCAAAATCTATAAAATACCTGGGTTCTTTGCTCTGCTGCATGTTAATTAGTTGTATTTTTATGTTTTATACATTATACAGACATAAATCTTAACAGTTCAATTATAAATTATCTCATCCTTAAGTAATTGAGTTGTATCAATTGAAAAAATGCAGTGATTAATATGAACATTGAGATCAAGCCTTTTTATTTTCCCCTTTTAAAAATATTTTTAAATTTTATTTTCAGTTTGGGAGTTTTTCAAAGTAAAAAAAAAATATCTTATTTGACTATAGTAGTCAACGTTTTGATGTATATGCTGAACCTTGGCCATCCTTCAATGGGCACTGACTCTTTCCCTGTAGAGGAGTGGGCCAGCAGCTGTTCTTATCATTTTTACTATAGATACTACAGCCAATTGCACCAAATTGCTCCTATTTTTGTTTAACTGAAAACCAAAGTACATCTTGTTATTCTAACATCACTAAAGTCTGCAAACCTGTTCTACTTTCCCTGAGTTCTGATGTTTTAATGTGTAGTATTGATTAGGGTTGTTTTCCTGAACGGGATGCAAAGGTGATTTCTTTCCTAGGTCCTTGTCCAGAGAGATTTGAAACATGAAGCCAGAGACAAAAGATGGTAGGTAAAAAGGGTAGACATTTATCAGGAGCAAGTACACTCTCCATGTAGGTAGGGGGTCCCAAAGAGGTAACCCACAAAGCCCCACTTTTCTAAGGTTTATAAATGCTGTAGTTCTTTAATGCTCTCTTCATGCTCCCTCCTAATTGGACCCCTTCCCCACTTTATGATCCTACCTCTTCTAATTGGTCACTCTTTTTGCAGAATATCAGCTTCAAAGCCCAAAACCCACATGGTGCCTCCTTTCTCTCCCCTTACCTTGTAACATTTCATTCCTGTGAAAATCTGTTTCCCTCTTTCTGCCATTTGTTGGCATTTCTCTATCCTCTGTGAAAGTATGTTACCTTATCCCCTATACTCTGTGACGTTGCCTTATCTTCTATGAATGCATGTCTTCCTCGCCCCTTATCCTGTGGTACCTTTTTTATTCTCTGTGAATGTATGCCTTCTGGCAGCTTCAAGGCCTCATTCCTCCCCCATGGATCCTCTTTGTTCCCAGCACTTCCAAAACCTGCCTATTTTATCCCTAAAATTCATTTCAGTATGAGACATGCTATATCCTTTCCTTCAGTTCCTTTGAGGCTCACATTATCTAGAAGTTGCTCTTGTTCTTAATAAAAAGGGTCAAGGCTAAGACATTGACTTCTTGTAAGTCAAATACAACTTTCAGCATAATATTCTATCTTAATTTCAATACTACCTAAAGTTACCTAGAAGAGTTAAATTACTACATAGGATAGCAGAATATTTTTAAAAAAAAAGAGTGCAATTACATAAAGTAAAAAAATAAAAAAAAGAATTAGAAATATTTCCTCCTCAGGTACAGATTCAGTCATCTGGAGTGGATTTGACTTCAGATGAGCCTTAGGGTGTCACAGTGCGTACCCACTGAAATCTCCTTGTGAGCTCATTTAAAGTGCAGACATTATGGCTTTTAAATATGAATAAATTCTTTCATATTTTTATTTTTTTGCCATTTTGTGTGTATTTTCATTTGGAAGGAAAGCAAGAACAACTAAAAGCTGATACGCTTATTAGTTAACCTCTTTTTCTTATTTTACATCGTAAGACACAATTTAGGAATTCTCCATTGATTATTTTATTGATTCATGTAATGAAAGTTATATAATTTCAAGACATTAAAAGGAACAAGGTGTTCCACAAAAATAAGTGTTCTCAGGTAAATGATCATCAAGAAATTAAGCTCCAATGTGTTCACTGAAATTGTGAAATTAACATTCAATTAAGCTATAAAAAAGGCTGTGCATACCTTTGGTTTTAAGGTTGCAGCCAACCTTCTGGTATATTAACAGTGTATAAATAAAACCCCATGCTTTTCTTTCTTACCTAGCCTCTTTCTTCAGCTTAAAAGAAGACTGTTTCAACGGAGAAGGGTATGCCTGGTGCCAGCCTAGAAAATCCCCAGTTGTCCCCAGTAAAACTACAAATTAGAGAGATAATGCTGAAAAGGAAGAGGACACCTTGGGAAACAACACTCCCTCAGCCTTCTCTCTATACCCAGGAGAGATGCCTTGCCCACACCCCTTTCCCTGGTCATTTTGTTTTGTTTTCACTCACCTCCTTGAGAGGGTCAGATGTGTTTGTGAGGACTAGGAAAAATCCCCCTCTCTTCCCAGGATGCTAGCACTCAAATAAACTCGTTTCCTTTTACCAGCACCTGTCTCATGAGTTTGGTTTTTATTGCAGCAGGCAGCAGAATCCAGATTTGGTTATTGATAAATGTTAAAATTATTTAAAAATACCCATTTTCCACATTGCTTAAACCCAGATCAAAATTCAATGTTTTCTCAAAGGGTAATTGAAAGAATCAGTGCTATTTTTACTATTTCATCATGTTGTTTTCTTTCACTTTTCGCCTTTTCTGGCTGCATCTAAAAATCTCCAAGAGCCAAAACCAATTTGGCTCAGTGGACAGAGCGTCGGCCTATGGACTGAAAGGTCCCAAGTTTGATTCTAGTCAAAGGCATGTACCTTGGTTGTGGGCACATCCCCAGTAGGGCGTGTGCAAGAGGCAGTAGATCAATGTTTCTCTCTCATCGATGTTTCTGACTTTCTCTCCCCCTTCCTCTCGGTAAAAAAAAATTCAATAAAATATATTTAAAAAAAATAAAAATAAATAAATAAATCTCCAAGATTTAATATTGATCACAGGCCTTTTCACTTGACAGGGTAGCAGTCTTCAAGGACTACTATTGTGTGATTGTTATGCTTTTGTTACCAGTGGGATAACATTTGTGTCCCCACCCATTACTGGTGGAAGTGGTTTCTTGGTTTGATGTAGGAATAGGAATTTCCTGAGGTCCCCACAGGAGGATGCGTTAGTGTAGAAAGCTTTATTTCTGTGGAATTAACCCCTGGGTTTCCAACATCCCGTTTTCCTCTGTCCAGCCATGAGAAAAGTCTCATTTTGTCTTCAGCAAGACTAAGATCAAAGCCACCGCCCAGAGCCTCTCTTTCGTATTTGCACAGCCCAGTCCAGCATCTGGCTAACTTAGCTTGTATTCCAGCTGCAGTCCATTGCTTGCAGGGTCTACATGCAGCATCTTGTGCCACATGGCTATGGAGGGAAGCCATGAGTGCGGGTCACTGAGCAAGTGAGAATCAGGAGCATGGGGAGAATGAGAGAAAGAGAATTCCTTTGTCTGGTGATTATGCATTTCCAAATTTTATGGGCATGCGTTGGGATCCACTCTCTTTAGCCAATTACCATTTTTCTGATAGGCAAGCACCTTTCCAACTTCTTTGCACATGCACTTGTTTTCCCCTTTGTTGGACCCCTTCCCCAGTGATCTGTGGGGAATGGTGTTTCCCTGGGGAGTGAGAAGTTGCAGCTTCCAGGTGAAGCTGCCCAGGTGACCATGCTTACAATGTCTGGCCTCCCCTTTGCTCATTTCCTATTTTTCACATTAGCTAGCTGGTTACGACTTTCACTGCAGTTTCATTGACTTTACATCCTAAAGGTGAGGTCGCCAGGCTGGAGTGGCTCAGTTGGTTGAGTGTTATCCTGTGCACTGAAAGGGGGTCAGTTCAATTTCCAGTCAGGGTACACACCTGGGTTGCAGGTTCAATCCCCCATCAGGGCAAGTAAGGAAGGGAAATAATCTATGTTACTCTCTTGGATCAATATTTCTCTCTCATATAAATGTTTCTCTATCCCTCCTTCTTTCTCTTCCTCTCTCCAAGCATGTCCTTGGATGAGGATTAAAAAAAAAAATATATATATATATATATATATATATATATATATATATACATACAAAAACATAGAGCATAATGGTGAGATAAAACTTCTAACTCCAAAGCAATTTCTTTGAAATATTAGTTCATTCCTTTATGAATCCTTCAAGCAAAGATTAAATAAATGCTTCCATTTATAGTGGATTTTCGTTTACTAAATTTGACAAAACCTGCAGTATAAATTGATATTGGGGAAACTAGCTAAATGCTATTGAAAAATGCAGTTTTTCATGGCTATAATTTTACTGAGATTTGAATTTGGAACTGTAAATACTTACTTATTATTTGAATTGAGCAGGATTTCCCCTAGGCAAATAGTAATTGTCTTAATATAGTTTTTTAAATATATGATTAAAAAGTATAGGCTGAAAATTAAAGTACTGTATATACTCAAATCTATAATAATAAAAATGTAATATACTAATTAGACCTGGCAGCTGAATGACCTTCCAGATGTCATTCCAGATGTTCTTCCGGACAAAGCCATGACAATGGGGGCAGAGTGGATAGGGACAATAAGTCAAGCAGGCAGAGTGGTTAGGGGTTAGGGGTTAGGCAGGCAGGCAGGTGAGTGGTTAGGAGCCAGCAGTCCTGGATTGTGAGAGGGATGTCCGAGGGGTCCCAGATTGCAAGAGGGTACAGGCCGGCTGAGGGATAACTCCCATCCATTGTATGAATTTCATGCACCAGGCCTCTAGTTTTTAATAATTAGCTATAGACCTACAGGGTATAAATTAAAAGTAGTAGTAATTTTAATTAACTGATTAGATAGTAAAACTTCAAGAATGAATAACTTATTTCACAAGATTTGATATTGTCACTTAAATTCACTATACTATGTGCAAAATTAACTAGTAATGTTCATGCAATTTTGTGATTGTCTATTTATTTTTTTTTACTAATATACACTAAACTAAAAATTTAGAAATAGAAAAGCAAGTAGAGGTGTCCAAAAAAGAACCAGAAATTAGAAAAAAATCATAAATTACGTTTATAAAATAAAAACATTTATACACATAGCTTTAGAGTAGAATTACTTGGGAAGTTTTAATTCCTCTGAAAATTCTGATATATTTGGTCTAGGGTAGGACAAATGTCTTCTTAAAACTCCTCAGGCGATTTTAAATGTGCCTATTGTTTATAAATGTGAGGATTTACCATATTGATAAAAATTGCTCTGGTATTATACCATTTTAACATGGAAAAGTAATTAATTTTGCCCTGGTCAGTGCAGCTCACTTAGTTGGACAATTGTCTGGTACACCAAAAGGGTGTGGGTTCAATTCCTGGTCCAGGCACATACCGGGACTGGGGCTTTGATCTTTGATCAGGGTGCATACAGGAAGCAACCAATCTATGTTTTTCTCTCATGTCGATGTTTCTCTCTCTCTCTCTCCTTTCCCTTCTCAACTAAAAAAAAGTAATTTCAGTGATATTTAATAATAATAGCAATAATCAAGAGGAGGTCATTTACTAGCAATTAAAGCTTTAAGAGAATGCATATAACTGTAATATGAAAACTGTAATGTCTCTAGTTTACAAATAGAATGATGAACTCAGTCTATCTAAAATAAAGAAAATCTTGTGCATTTTAATATTTCCATGTAAGCGTGACACTTTCATGATAGAATATAACCAATTTCTGTGCGAATTTTTACTTTTCCATAGCATTATTTTCTTAAAGTATTAAAGCGATAAACATTAGCAATTCAGGATTCTCTCTAAAATTTCAGGGTAGGTTTATGTGTCTCCTGTCACCTCATATAATTTTTTATTTTAAAAAGAAGTTTTCCCAGCTGGCATGGCTCAGTGGCTGAGCATCGACCTGTGAACCAGGAGGTCTCGAGTTTGATCCGCAGTCAGTGCACATGCCTGGGTTGCAGGCTCAATCCCCAGTGTGGGATCCAGGCAGCCAACCAACGATTCTCATCATAGTTGTTTCTATCTCTCCCTCCCTTTCCTTTCCTCTCTGAAATCAATAAAAATATATTTTAAAAGAGAAGTTAAGAAATTAACATTTCAAATAATCACATTTATAGTAAATCCAAGTCTTGTAAGCAAACATGCAATGATTAAAATACCAAAAACACAATTTTTAGATCAAATGTATTTAAATTAATTTTAATAAGTACAAAAAGATAATGTTTAGCATTAATTTGCATGTAATTAATCAAGAAATTTTTAAACTGCAAGCATAATGACATATTCAATAAAGGTCAAATTATCTTACATAAAAAGTGGTGACTTTCCCAATTACAACAAGGTCACAAGTTATAAATATTATTAGCTCCTAAATGATTTCCTCAAACCAGAAAACCTACCATACAAGGATACTGTCACCCCAAAATTGTCAAGTTTCACCTAATGTGAATATGTAATGTTTATAATTGGAACTTTATCATGCAATCTTTATGTATATAATTTTTTATCAACTTGTAGCGAGAAAAAAAATAGTTTAGTCTTTTTGTTTTGCTTTGTTTTTCAAATTTAGAAACAAATACGAAGCTTTTCTATTTTTTAAATATGTTTTATTGATTTTTTTACAGGGAGGAAGGGAGAGGGATAGAAAGTCAGAAACATCAATCACCTGCCTCCTGCACACCCCCTATTGGAGATGTGCCTGCAGCCAAGGTACATATGCTTGACCAGAATTGAACCTGGAACCTTTTAGTCTGCATGCTGATGCTCTGTCCACTGAGCCAAACCAGTTTCGGTAAATATGAAGCTTTTTATAGTTTCCATGTATGCCACCTCTAAGAAAAATATTTCATAATAGTCACATTCCTCAGTTTGGAGCAAACCAGATTATATTTGTTCAGAAAAATCTTGAAAAAATTTGGATACCAACAAACTTAAAATCAACTATGGAGCAGGCACCCAAGAACAACAAACAGAGACTTACGCATAGATGGTAATGTTTAATTCATGAATATTGTAGCTCAAAGTTCAATTTCCCTTAGACCTTTCTAATCACACGTTAAACTTCCTTAAACATTATGCTGGATATAAACCATAAGTGCTTCCACTACTGTGTTCAATATTTTAAATATAAATTAATAGTGAATAAATCCATGAGGCATTATTCCTAAAGTACTGGTAATTCTATTTAACTACTTTGTTTTGCTTTCCAGGACCAACTGTTTGCACAGATACACTTTGTTGGAGGTGCTCATGCATCTAGGCTTGCATCTGGCAGCATGTTGTGGTGAAGTTAGTCTTTAATTTTCACACCAACAAAGCGAATTCAACACTTAGATTCCCTGCACTGGCATTTATTTTTGGTCAGTTTAGGCTTCCTTCTATTCATAGTAATTTGCAAGAAATTGTTTAATGAAATCAACACATAATATTTGAAGTCCTGTGGATTTAAATGTCATGAAACCCTCAATATGATAAATAAAAACCTTGTCAACCCCTTACAAAACTGGCAGGAAAGAGAAGAACATAAAGAAGTGTTTCTTTAATGTGCTTAATCAACTTTAAGCATATTGTTATAGATTATAAGTACATATAAATCAAAACAGAAAAATGCAGTGTATTCCCAAACTAAACTGTAACCAATGTTAGTAAACAGCTATTCTCACAAAAGTAGATTCGTGGGTTACT
The DNA here is from genome assembly GCA_027563665.1 of Antrozous pallidus. NCBI lineage: Eukaryota > Metazoa > Chordata > Mammalia > Chiroptera > Vespertilionidae > Antrozous > Antrozous pallidus. Next base: position 95,046,379 of record CM050511.1, on the reverse strand, counting down.
GTGCAGTTCAGTTTTAGTTTTGCTTGATTTTACTTTGTAGAAAGGAGATAGTGGCCTTCTTTGATGCTCCATAAAATATTCCATCTAATAAAAAGGTAATATGCACATTTACCCTACATCTGCTACATCCACAGCAATGCCCACCAGCCAATCAAGAGCAAATATGCAAATAAACCCCAACCAAGATGGCTATAGCCACTGAGAGCAGGAGGGAGGCTTGGGTTTCACTGGCAATGGAGGAAGCCAAGCTTTCTGTTTGCCCTTGTCTGCTTAGCCCTCCACTCAAAGCTACAAAGTTTCAGTTATAGAAGCTATATAAATCCTAACAAAAATGGTGGCAACCATGGAGCTGGAGAGAGCAGAGGCTAGGGTTGCCCCTGGCAATAGAGGAAGCCAAGCTTCTGCAGGCCTGGAAGGCATAGGCCTCCACTCTAGGCTTAAAAGATTCAATTATAGAAGGTAAATAAATTTCAACAGAAATGGCTGTGGCCATGGAGCAAGCAGGAGGCTTGGCTCCACTCTACTACAAAGTTTTAATTGTAGAAGAAGTATAAATCCCAGATACCAGGGCCTCCACTTCGGTCACTGGGGGGCATGGCCAGATTGTAAACCACCACAGGCCCCTAGCCCAGGCCATCCCATGCCCCAAGGGAACCCCACCCTGATCCAGGACACCCTTCAGGCTAAATCAGCTGGCCCCCACCCATGCACCAGGCCTTTATCCTATCTAATAAAAAAGTAATAATCAGATTGATCATCACTCCAACATACAAGACAGCTGCTCCCATGTGGTCAAAGATTCTGCCCCCATGTGGACACAAGATGTCCAGCAGGGAAGAGCAGTTGGGAGGTACCAGGCCTGTAAGGGTGGGAAGCTGTGGATGATGAAACCTGCAGGGGAGGGCAGTTAGGGGTGACCTGGCCAGCAGAGGAAGGAATTTGGGGGTGATTGGGCCTGCAGGGAAGGGAAGTTGGGGGGGGGGCAGGCCTGCAGGGGAGGGCTGTTAGGAGGGACCAGGCCTACAGAGGATAGCAGTTGGGAGGCACCAAGCCTGCAAGAAAGGGGGCAATCAAGCCTGTAGGGGAGGGCAGTTACGAGAGCCCAGGCCAGCAGAGGAAGGAAGTTGGGAGCAAACAGGCTGGCAGGGGAGCAGATATCAATCAGGCTGGCAAGGGAGAGGTTAAGGGGTGATAAGGCTTGCAGGTAGCAGCAGTTAGGGGCAATCTGGAAGTCAGGCAGCTGAGCAGTTGGGAGCCAGCAGTCCTGGATTGTGAGAGGGATATCCGTCTGCCTGTTTAGGCCAGATCATACCAGGATCGGGCCTAAATGGGAAGTCAGACATTCCTGGAGGGGTCCTAGATTGGAGAGGGTGCAGGCTGGGCTGACGGACACTTCCCCCAACCTCCACCTCCCCCCATGCACGAATTTCATGCACCAGGCCTCTAGTGTGAATATAATGTTGAGTTAAAGCAAAGAAAAATATAGCTTTTGTTACTTTGCCTGAAATATGTGTTAGAGTGGCATGTTGGTGTACCATATAGGAAGTTGATGCTTCCACATCTTTAAGAATCACAGTGATTATGGTAGTTGTGATTACTGAATGAGTAATATATATTAAGGTCTGGAACTTTGACTAGCATGCAATGATAGCATGAGCTTTTAGATGAACTTTCTATAATAATATGCTTAGAATTGTATCAATTTTAAAAGGTGTACAACTAACCAGTAGTGAATGTAGATGACTTGCTATTTGCAATGAACAACCAGATGTTTAACTTAATGGAAGCTTTCACAAACCTCCACTGAGAAACTTGGGAGTTAAAAGACTTTTTCTATTATAATTCACAAGCAGAATTGTGATAGCATGGTTAATTTAATGGCTCAAAAGAACCAAATAGTGTATCAGAAAAAAAAAAAAGATATTCCTTTTAAGAAGGATATTCCTAGTCATTTCTATAGCTCACTAAATTCCAATTAATGTTTGTTACAGATCTATTTAAAAAGCTAATCTATTGGCTAAGTGAACTGATAGTTTAATTAGGACTCTATTTGTGATTGGATCCATTAGTAAAAGTTTATACTTCAGAGGTTTGTCTAACCTTCTCAAAATATCCTATATAATAAAAGAGAAACATGCAAATTTGACTGTACCTATGTCTTGATTGGCTATGTTACCAGCCAGGCAGGGCCAAGTGGCGTGAGCGCCGGGCCCAGGGGTGGAGATGAAACAGCAGTGGCAGCAAGTGCCCAGCCCCTGGGCACTGTGAAGGGAAGTAGCAGCAGCATCAACAGTGGTGGTGGCGGCAGGGAGTGCCCGGCCCCTGGGCACTATAAGCGGAAGTGGTGGTGAGCACCCAGCCCCTGGGGCGAGGTGGTCACAGGCAGCCAGCCAGGGCTGAGCCAAGCAGGGCGATGGCTGGGTGCCCAATGCCTAAAGCCTCACCAGAGGCTTTAGGCCTTGGGCAGGCTGGGGGTGAGCCATCAGTTGGACATCCCATGAGGGCTCCCAGTATGTGAGAGGGGGCAGGTTGGGTTGAGGGACCACCCACCCCCAGTGCATGAATTTCATGCACCGGACCCCTGGTTATTTCATAACTGGGAAATACATGCACACATACACACACATGCACATGCAGACACATACTTATAATCAAAGTCAAGACCTAAATTTTTGAGGGACTACTGCTCTAAACTGAAACATAAATCTCTTGTTCATATTTACTGGCAATATTAATTGATGTAATGCATTAAATACAGCATAGAGGGAATGATCTGAAATGGGGTATATAATAACATATATAAAAAAATGCTCTCTATATAAAACAAAAATAGATTATTTCAACTAAATAAAATTGAGAACAGTGGTCTAAATAAGTTGGAAAGTTAATAATTTTAAGGAAATAATGATATAAAATTCTTATAAGAAGTAGTTATTGAATAATTTATTGAATGTCATATTCCCCAAATGTCTTTTACATGAACTTTATCTATTTCAGTGTTTTAATTATGGTGCATAGCTTGATAGAATCATGACTGTTAGGTATTTCAATATATACTTATGTATATATTTCTCTGCTTTATGAATTTAAAAAGAGAAAATGCTTCATGTAGTTTAATTAGTAACAACTTATTAATTTGGTGGTTTTCTCTCTTCTTGTTTTAGAGTCCCTAAATTTGTCTTTGATAAAATTATGAGTGATTAACACAAATGGAAAATGTATTTTAAACAATGTCGATAAAACAAGATTATAAATACTAAAAATGTTTATTAGTAAATTTCATTTTTAAAGCATGCATATAAGAAGCAAATATAATAATTTGTCTTTTCCATGTTGTTATTAGTGATTTGGATACAATGTCTTGGGTTCCTAAGCAGATGGTGAAAACTGCATCATTTGCAATTTAATTTTTATGATTATGTATATTTTGGATTAATAAAAGGGAAGCCTAAGGTGACTATACAACCTCAATTAATAGGAAAATAAATGCAATATAGGATAGCAATGGGTCAGCTCATGATTCTTTTAAAATGTTAAATATTTTATATGAAAAAGAAATCAGCCAATTGCTTCAAAATATGTTGATAAATGTAGAAATGCCTGAAAGCTAATACCAGAAGCAACCTGTGTAACAAACCTACCAATATGACCCCAGATTTTAAATTAAACAATAAACATTTTAGTGATTCACAGGCACTAGTTGAAAAAAATTCTTAATAGATGCCTGAAGAACCATGACTTTGCAGGAGGTGACCTAAGCTACTCCCCTTGTCCTCCTACTAGAAAAATGAGAGACCATGCCAAAGTCCACTCTCCACTGAATCCATAGAGCTTGGGTGTCCACTGGAATCTATGATGTCATAGCCGAATCCTGTTCCCTTTGCCAGGAATATAAACAGAGCCACATCATAAACACGTGAAAAGTTTGAGTGAAAGAAGGGCTTCTGTGTTCTTTTTAAGTAAAATATGAACCATTTAAGCAAATGTGGCTCAAGGGGACCAGTTATTCAAACCTGAGATAAATTCAAAATACAGAGGTCCCTGAAAAGACTACTAGATATTGATTGCCACTTAAAAATCACTGAAGGTTAAAAAAACATTAAATGGCTATATTAATTCCACTTTAATATTTAAAAAAACATAGGGGCATGGAAAGGAGGAGAGAAACTGTTACCATCTTAGCACACCAGTGATCTCATAGGCAATTAAGCAACTCTCAGTGCTAAATTGATTTCTATGTTTCATTTCGTCGTTTATTTTAAGTCTTTATAAGAATGAGATGCACTTTACTTTTTAACCCAGTTCTGTGGATGTGATGTGAGTGGTAGTAACAGCCTTCCCTCTGCATAACACATTTTAGGAGGTAACAAGTATTTGTTGAGCAATTAGCTGAATCAGAGCAGTAGCTATACAAAAATGAGATTTTATTTCTATACATGTACATGTATTTGCCTACATTTTGTACATTCTATAACCCTTTACATAAACATACAACTACATAAAATAAGCATAATATTATGAACCAAAGAGAACACATACTATATTTAAAATGCCCGCCCCCCAATAGTCATTTTAAGATGTCACTTCTAATTTGTATTTTAAAGTGGTTTATGGAAGAGAGAATAACTGTGAAGACTATGGTTTTACAGTTTAAAGTCCTTTTTCCATGGAGCAACCTCCTTCTCTCCAGCAAGATCAAAGGCCCTCTTTGGTTTATCGAAACTTTGAAAGATTATGAAATCTGTGAAAAATTCACTGAATAATAGGAAACCCTGACCATAAAATTGAAACTGCCAATATGTCATCAGGCTCAACTAAGATTTTAACAATTAAAACTAAATATCAAATAACAATAATTATAACTTTTCTGGTCAATCTACAATGAATTTTAATAAAAGGGGTGCCATCAAATGTATGCTCAATCCTTTGCTGAAGGTGTAGACAAGTCTTTTCTTTTGTCCTGCAGAAACTGCTATTTACATATCTACATATTTTTAAATTTATGATTTATAGTCAGGCATTAAAGGGCCAATGCAGAACTTATAAGTACGATATTTTTAAGGTGTCTAATAATGGCATATCATACGAAACATTTTTATTGCTTGCTTTCAACCCTGTGGACATTCTTGGACTATTGCACACCTCCCTAAACTACATAGAAGAGTTATGCTATATTTAAATGTGGAAGAAAATAGGATATCTTCCATTTCAATGTATACATAAAGTGCACATTTTAAAACTATTTAGATAAAAAATAAGGTGTTACTGTAATGGGATTAAAGAATTACATTTAATGACTCATATAAAAATTTTCTTTTATTAAGGACTAGAGGCCCAATGCATAAAATTTGTGTAAGAGTAGGCCTTCCTTCGTTTGGCTGCCAGCGCCAGCTTCCCCCCTCTGGCACCCAGGACCCCGGCTTCCCTTGCAGCCATGTTTCATCCATAAGGTTGTCTGGAAGGATGTCCAGTCTAATTAGCATATTATGCTTTTATTTTTATAGATGATAGATTACTTTTTGTGAGTGAATTTTTACTGTCAAGGATGTCTTCAGGGTGAATTCTGTTAAAAAGATTTATTTGTGACCTTGGAAATAAGATAACCATGCAAAGCACATAAGAAAAATCACACTAAAACAAAGAAAATTAAAAAAAAATTTCAGACTAGGCAAAGGAATAGCAATTTTTGTGACTTTGCTTACTTCAATAAGATAATCACTTTATTGGTTTTATGAATGTACCTGTTTATGCACTATTCTGAAATACTGTACAAAATTGCAAGAAATGCCACTATTTGACTACTGATGTTGCTACAAAACCACCATCATATCTACTAGTAAAAGTCAACTAATAACTGCTAATGTACATGTGAATCAAAAGGATTTTAAGTTTGCCAAAATATTGAATCCAGGCATAAGACACAATTGTTACCTTCTACTAACACTTTTGAGGGTCATAAAGAGCATTTTTTTAAATATTAGAAGAAAAATAAAATTCATCCATAAAGAATTCTATAAAGTAGAAAAATTTAGTTTTTAATTTAGTTACTTGTTTTTGTATGTGTTCTAAGTTAGCTAATTGTGTGTGTGTGTGTGTGTGTGTGTGTGTGTGTGTGTGTGTGATGTTTGTGCATATGAATTAATTTGCAATCTTGGTGATGCTTTTTGAAGTTGCAGTTTAAAAATGTTCAACTCTTACTAAAACCTCTCCTAGTATACAAAGCTGTTGTAAATTTGAGTCAGTGAAATTTAAAGTTGCAATTTACAAAAGCAGATTTACGTTAATTCTTATTTGAAAGTGCTGCTTTCAAGACAGAAAAATGTGCCACCTCAATGCCCTTTCCATTATAATTAGTGGCTTCTGAGTCCTGATGAAAAGAAGCCTTAAGGCAGAATTTGCAGTAAACAGGAAAGGAGAGACTCATGTAAGTGTTCACCTACATATCTATATTCTGTCACACCTGTGAGTGCTCAGGGGTGGGAGTTTTGGGCACAATTTTCTACTCCAAAATGAAGCTCCCACAGCAGCCACACTTTTACCAGTCTCCAGCACCAAGAAAATTGAGCTGATCAATTTCAATACAACACATACCTGGAAAGAGTAAGACACATTTCCTTTTACTTTTTTTCAAATAATTTAAGATAGATTCCAATGATTAAAACGACCACAAGGATTTCAATTATTATTTTCAAATAAACTCTGATGCTAAAAATGTAATGACCATGGCATTTTGATAGTCACTAAATTCTAGGCATAACTGACATCCAGATAGGATGTAATTTGGGCTTGTCATGCAATAATATGTACATGGCTATAGATACTATGGAGAGGAATTATAAGCTGATGTAAAATCTCTAGTGTTCCTTCTAATTTGTACTAAGCTTCCGATTATGCTAGGAGGGATTTTAACCACCTAGGGAGGGACTGAAGTTGCTGATATGAGGTTCTGTTATTCAGAAGGATTGATTCTGGAATTACAATGTTATCTTACACTATAGTTAGGCAACAGTAGAAAAACACTCCTATATAAGACCCAAGACAAAAAAAAAAGTTCATAAAGTGTGGCAGAGGGTCTCCAGTTTCATCACTGTTACAAGAGGAAATAAATCAGGTTGTCTGAAATCCACCTTAAGCCATATTCTAGGGTAAGTCATGATTTGGGCATGAGGTACTTTCTGCCTACACATTAGCAAATTCGTGTCTCCTTCAAAGGTGTACTGTTAAGCTATATCGCTATATACATACTGTACATGTTGGTTCACCAATTAGCAGTTATTAGTCAGACTGTACAGAGCAAAACAAACGAGCTTAATGGTGCTATGTATCACCAAGTTAACCTGTGCCTACATTCAAGGACTGACCCCTAAAACAGGCTCCCTGTTTAAATAGGTAGCCCAGTAAACCAAATTAAACGTACCGAACAAAACGGGGAAAACTATTCTAGACATTCTGTCAATTTTGCTAACACTGTTGAAGGTTTTCTTGGCTTCAGCTGGCTTGTTTTCCGGTTTCTTGTTGGGTTCTGGCGTGGCTGCGCTCTTGGATATGGTGGAGAGAACTGGGTCTTTGGAAAGGTTCGGGCCATAATTGGCAACAGCCACTGCATAGGCGTTGTTCTGTATCATGACGGAGGGTTTCTCTTTTTTCTGTTGAAAAACACAAGAATTAACAGAATGTGGGCTTAGTCTGCTTCTTAATACTTTCCAAACTTCAGTTCAAATTGTGAAGTATTTTTATAACCATCATTATCCACCAGAAATAAAGAATTTAGGGAAATAAATAAGAGAAGTTTATAAAGTCCTAAAACCATGACGGTGCGGATACCCTCACAATAAGATCAATGGTACCATTTTCCTGGAGAGCCATTTTTTGCTCCCGTGGAAACAATAAAATATAGCTGTAATACATGACACAACAATTTTGACTATTGTAAGGAATTCAAATAGTTGTTGAATGAATGAGTGAATAAGTGAAATGCAAAAATATTTTAACAAGGGGAATGATAATCTATGACGGATGATTTCAGATTCTGGATAAAGAACTTTAATTTCTTTAACTTGATAGCAGGGCTTCCTCCCTTCACGTCACACTCAAACAGCAATGCTTTACTCAGATGGTAAAAAATTATAACCATATACAGATAGCAGTGTCATAAACACTAAAAACATAAGGAGGAAGATGAAACACAAACTTTTAAAAAAAATTTTGCTAGCTTACCCACAACCTGTTTCTCCTTACAATCCCCAGTTCAGCTCTCATGACTCTACTTGGGGTCACTGTTATCTCCTGCCTGGATGAATGGATGTGTTCCTGTGTGCTCTCCCAGCCCGGCTTGACCCTGTCCAACCATTAGACATACTCTAGCCAAAGGGATTTTTTTAAAAGACATGAATTGGATCATGTCACTCTTCTGCTTAAATCTCTTCAGTATTATATCTTGGAAATTGGAGTAAAATCAACATTTCTTACCAAGGCTTCTTTCTTTTGCTTTTTATATACCAGCCCACTAAAATAGCTTCAGTTTTCAGAATATTTCCTTGTTTGGTGCCTCTGGCCATGCTACTTCCGCAGCCTGTAATTCCTCCCATCCATCCTGTTTTTCACACAATCCATTCCCTCCCCAACATGGATCTTGGTTGAAATGTCCTTTCCTCAGAAAGGCATTCCTTAACCACTCTGTCTAACAGAGACCTTGTTCCCACGTAAGCTTTTTCATCACACTCATCTTATTTTATCCCCATCATGGTATTTTCCAAAATGTGTAAATTCCTTCTTTAGTTGTGCGATTATTTTATTAGCACATAATATGTAGCTGAATTAATGAAACCGGAAAATATCAAAAGTGTTTATCAGCATTTTTCTATTAATATAAATGTATTATTAGCTGTTAACATGCAAATAAAATGGAGCAACGAATTATACAAAATAGTAAATAGTGTAAGTCAACAGACTTAGAGGACCAACCAGCCTAGAACAGGATTAGTTCATTTGAATTAAAAATTCTCAAAATATTTGCGTAAAATAAGATCGGAAAGGCCCACTGAAAGGCCAGGAGGTTCTGAAAACAGGATCGGACTTTCTGTCCTTCATTGGCATCTGGCTTTTCCTTCTCCTTTTCCCCTGACTTGACATTCTTCCATGCCAGGCTGGAGTGGAACAGGAAATGGGGTGAGGGATTACCACTTGTATCTTTATAAGCAGTGAGAAGATAGCCTTTCTTCAGTAGTAACACTTGTCACTACAAATGGACAGTGATGGTGAATTGATAGCTAACACTTTTCTAGCACTATGATGTGTCAGGTTGAATGATAAGCCTAAGTGTCATCTGTGACAAACTTCACTACTGGGTAAGAAGTCAGTTCTACTATCAACCCCATATTACAAATTAGAGAGGTTTCGTGACATGACCAGGTTTCACGTTTATTAAGTGGATAAAAAGCACACAAACTTAGATGTATGTGACTTCTAACCTCTGCTTTAAACACTATGCAAAGTGAGTTTCATTCTGAGAAAGGTGTTTGAAACTTATAAGTACTTGTTACTAAAATAGTCAAATTTATGTTCTGGGTCAATTTTCTAAAAGGACTCTTAACCCACAAAGTATGTAACATATAGTGTTTATATTATTTCAACTCTACCTAAGCATCATTTAAAATGATATCACATTTCACTTATAGAGAATTGGGACCTTGAGAATATTTCTTAATATCTCCCTTCTTCAGCGTCTAGTTTTATTAAAGTGGAAGTTATTATACCAAATCTATATCGAACTGCTGTGAGAATCAAATGAACTACTATAAGTATTTGAATCACAGTGAAATACATAGTATTTAGTGGAAAGTAGTCAGAGTCAGAATTCAGTTACAAGCTAGATAATAATTACTGGTATATAAGATGTATAGAAAATGTACTTTATATTGTGGGGGGAAAACCTAAGTGCTGTACAAAAGGGGTCAAGGAAAGTTTGGTGGACGAGGCACATTTAAGTTGGCCTAGGAATTATGGTGTATGAATTAGACTTTAGACAAAGAAACATAACATTAATGTTGTCTGCTGCAAGGGGAGCTACAGACAGAATTCTATACTATCTCTTACCAGCACCCTTTCTGACCCCCTTCAGTTGTAAGCAATTGCACAGGTGACACCAAAAATATGTAACAAACTCTAGGGTAGAGGCACTCACAAATCAGAACCCTAGACTTCTTACTCATTGTTTCACTAGACTTCTCTACCTACATAGCCCACAAGGCTTTAAAACATGAAATATCCAGAAATGAATTAAGGTTGCTTTCACTGCCAACCTAAATCTGTATACCCTTCTTTATTCCCTAACCTGTGAATAACACCTCAAAAAAGACAGGAAGAGTAATCAACCCACATGGGTCCCCTATGTCAAATACATTTTACCCAGACTCAGCTCAGAATCACATTTGTTAGGACACGAATTAGTCCCCTTTAAATATGCTTCCACAGCACCCTCATGCTTGTTTCTATGGCATATATTTGTCACATCTTCTTTTTCCTCTTCCACTTGATTGCAAGATCCTTGAAGGCATAGATTATGCAATGTGGAGCTCCTAGCAGGCTTGAAAAATGTTTGCTTAATGGTAAATGAGTGGCAGGCACTTGAATATTTACTCTGATTTTATGTACATACATATCCATAGTATAATATGTACAAACATTAAGTTTTTATAGAATATAATCATTTTCATTAGAATAATAGAAACAGATTTCAATAGTTTATTCTACAATTCTATTATGTAATTCTCCTGAAATTTATCAATTTCAAAATCTATAGATGTAGAAGATTGGGAAATCAAGAAATCAGCTCAACTATAAAACAATGTTTGTAAAAGTTGTTTTACTCGTGATTGAAACTCATATAAAGAGGATAATATGGCTTATGAACAAAATCAGTAAATGATGTATTTTTACACTAGTTGGGGAAAATGTAAATTATGCCACTATAAAAGTTGTTAATGTTGCTATTAAAGTGGAATGAAAAGAAAATATATCCAAAGTTAATTAAATTCTATTTTTAAAATGATGTTTTATAGAATTCAGAATATTCTGAGCTTATTACTTTATTGGATTTCTGAATATATATTTAAAAACTCAAGCTTAGAAATTTTCTGATTACAGAAATCTAAATGTCATACACCAGAGTGGCTAAACCAATCTTGGTTTCCTTATAGTACTAGGTTAAATAATGTGTTAATAACTTCAGCAATTGCTCTAGCTAAAATATAGACACCCACTGGCCTGACACATAATACAAAGAACAACCACATAGTTTTAGAGTTGGAAAGAATCACAGATGTGTGCCTTAGAACAAGGAACTTTTGTAAATATAACACTACATATAACAGACTTGGGAGAAAACACCAGGTCTCCATAGTGGTGACTCTATGCTCTTTCTGCATACCATGTTGCTTTTTTATAGTCATTGTGGTGACTAGAGAGCCCATTACTTGTAAAACAACAACATGCTCCCTGGCCAGACAATGGTATTAACTATCTGCTAACCCTCCTAAGAAAAGTGATACTTACAGAAAATCCTTGGAAGATTATACAGTCCATCCACTTCTCTAAGTACTCTAAAGTCTTTCCTTGGATTAAATTGGGCCATGAGAAAGCTATATATTTGGGCCATATTAGCTTAGATCCTTGAAGAATTGCCTTCACTGAGTTGTATGTTAATGTAATGCCTTCAGTTTTTATTGAAGGGGACTACAAGAAACATCAATATGAAATTAATTACTGCGTTTATTGGAAAAATGTTGACATTACCACTTGCAACAGTACCCAGTTTTCCCTGATATAAAACCCATATGATGTTTTAAAAAAGAGAATTCGGTGCAGGAAAATATTTTTCTGAGGGAATTGATGCTTCCATTTTTTGATGAAAGAAATAAAACTACCCACCCCACCTCATGGTTTACTGTGGTAGCCAAGAAACTCAGAATTTTAAACTTAGTTACTCTAACTATGAACTACAGTTAATGATTTGGCCCAAATGGTAAACAAATTGATAGTCTATTTTCCTTCATTCTGATGTCCTGTTTCTAGTTATATATGATTCTATAACAATTAAGTACAAACATTTTTCTGGTAAACTGCCTGAATGTTTTTGGAAGGCAGGATGTTTAAAAAATAAGAAATAAAATAGGAAAAAAACTTGAAAAGTTTTTCTGAGTTGCATGAAGTGAATCACAAAATAATGACACACCTCATATTAGCTTGAGTATTGCATTGCTATGTCTCTGCTTTAATAATTTAATATCTAGTTTGTTTCTAGAGAATATGCTTTGCTTAGACAACATAGAACCATAGGTTAAGGTTTAGAAATAGGAACCAACTCAACAGGTTAAAGTTAATTATTTAAAAATTTTATCTCAAATAAATTATGTGCTAAATAGTATGCTAGGAAATAGCAAAGAAAATGATGAATAAAACAAAACTCTTAGAGCATGTAATCTGCTGTCAGAAACAGATTTATTTACAATAAATCTATAATATGATGAGGTTACATAAAAGAATTTGTACATGTCTGCAGAAACATTACAGCAATTAGATTAGTTTGGACAGTTTCAAGATGTAAGTAAAATCAGATGGATCTTATGAAATAAGTTAGGGAAGGGAGGCAAGAACATTTTAGCCAAGGAGATCAGCACATCTAATGTCCTGGAGATATCTACAAGCATGATGCCTGAGATGTGTGTAATGGTTGGAGGAAGAATATGAGCATAGACTTTAGATTTGTGTTTAATATTGAGTCCACCATTTGTTAGATATGTGATCCTCAGCAAGTAACTTTATTCATTTAGTCTTATATGTTCTCATTTCCAAAATGAAGATATTTCCAGGCACATGGTAGTAAGTGCCCAATAAAGAACAAACATTAATTTTCTTATTATTGATAATGCATATAAATAAATGAGAAAACTATATACTTGGACCATAGTAGCTTGGATGTTTGAAGAATTGCCTTCAACAATTCACTAAAGAAATGAAAAATTAAACAACTAGATTTCTGGTTTAGAAAAATAATTCTGAAACTAATTTAGAGGGTGGATTTGAAGGAGATATGATTGAATATAATAAGAAATAAAGAGACTCAACAAAATAGATGGTAAGGGCATAGTCTATGACATATAGTTTGGAGAATGGACACCATTTAATCATTGGTTAGATGTTAAGGGAAACTTCCAAGTTGTTGGTATGTGTTACTAGGTTTTGCTATGAAATTAGGTATACTTGCAAAATAGACATGGGCAGGGGAAATATACACAAATCAATTTAAGAAGTTTATTTTTGTTTGTTGTTTCTTTCATTTATAAAGGACATGTAAAGACTGAGATGTTATATTCAAGTTCAAGGGAACAGGTTAGGTGTGTGATCCTTGAAGTTAAAGGAGAGGCATAGACTACTTATAGAAATCACCGTGGAAGGTAAGATAAAAATGTGGTTGTCAATTTGATTTGTTCTACTTTGATAATCCATGCCATATTTATTGAGCAACAAATATGCAAAGAGACAGGAATAAATGATTTATTAAAATAAGCATGGTCATTGTTATCATGAAGGAGTTGAGACATGAATATGCAATTATAAATTATGATACTCTAATGCAAAAGAAGAGGGTACTAGACACACTTACAAAGGGATCTAATTATTTGAAGGGTGAGCAAGAAATCAGGGACTTCATGAGGACAGGCATTTGTACTGAGGATCAACAAGGATTGTCTATTTGGGGACAGCAGATAGCTGGACAGTGTGCTTAGCGTGGCACATGTTCCTACAATACTGTCATTAAATCCATGAAGTGAGAAGACATAGTAAATAGTAAAAACTAAAACAACATAACAAAAATCCAAAATATGTCTGGGGATATACAAGAGCAGATGCTGGGGAGCCTGGATCCATGCTGAACTCAGGCACAGAATCTCAAGACTAGAATGAATAGTGGCAGCAGCCAGATTTTGAGGGAACAAGTTTATATTCCACGACTTTTTAAAAAAAATTGACATTTTTGTTGATTTCAGAGAGGAAGGGAGAGGGAGAGAGGGATAGAAACATCAATGATGAGAGAATCATTGATTGGCTGCCTCCTGGAAACCCCTACTGGGGATCGATCCTGCAACCCGAACATGTGCACTTGACCTGAATCAAACCTGGGTCCCTTCAGTCCACAGGCTGATGCTCTATCCACTGAACAAACTGGCTAGAGGTTAAGGACTCTTTTTAAAGAGGAAAAGAAGATGAAATATTGCTGACTTGAGCCTGGAATGGAATTCTGGAGTATAACAGTATTTAATGGGTTCCCCAATGAGGATCCATTGAGGAAAATGTAAAATTATTATCTGATCTGAAAATGTGAAGGTTATTGGTCCCCTTAAGTTATACTACAATAACTAGAAAGGGAATCAGATTGCAGTAGGTTGAAAATTAAATTGAAAGTGAGAACATAACACTTCAAGCAATGTTTTCAAAAAACTCAAATGGAGAAAAAAGGGAAGAATTTGAGGATAGGGAAATGGGTGACCTTGGCTCTGGAGTTTTATTTCTGTATTTATGGTAAATTAAGCATAGTAAGTGTCTTCATAAACAGAAGGGAAAGAGGCATTTTAAAAAGGAAATATGGCTTTGAATAAATAAGAAAAGAAAATAATAACCATGGATCAATATTGAGAAAGGAGCAACAAATAAAGGGGATAAGCACTGGAGTACAATAATTAGTCTCAGGCCAGTAGAAGAGCATTGGACATAAGAGAAGACTCCAGAAGAACTCAGAGAGTTGCATAATAGGTACTTTTAAATATGGAAGGATATAAAAAATTTGGAGTTGGATAATTTGATCCAGTACTACATTTAGATGACAAGGTTTTATTGTCTAATTTCATACCTGAGGCTAAAGGTATTGTAAAATTTTGACCAAGATCACAAAACAAGGTATGTTTTGTCTTCTAATAAGAGTGCTCAAATATAACTTGAATATGAATTGAGGTTTATTTATTTAACTTTAAAGATCATCAGAGCACAATCTACATGTACACTATTTTAAATAGACATTTCTTATTTTTAAACACATAACATTGATATATGTATGTGTGTGTATGTGTCAATGATTATTTTTATGAGGCAAATTAATACTTGCCAGCTAACAAATTTTCCAGAAGTTTTCATATACTTTTCAGATACTTTGACAGATACTTGAATGACATTTGTTCATGATTACTAAAGCAGAGAACTTCTGCCAGTTTGATTGGAATAAAAGGACACCGATATGGTCTGTGGCTTAATACTATTTCCAGAAAATTTTTATTTTTTACTTAAAAATTAAATCAAAGAAAGCTAAAGTAGAGGTAGACTGTACTTTTTTTTTTCAGGCAGATGGTAGACTACTCTACTTCCTTTCCCTCTAGGTCTAAGGACATGGTTATTTCCAAGGTAGGTTTAGGAAATACCTCCCAAAATTCATTTGGATCATGAAATTGGACTGAGTACCCATTGGTAAATTCACAATGTAAAATTTTGAAACTTTTCCATTGCCATATTTAAAATCAGAAACTCATGTATTTTTTATTCAATAGAAATTTCTGAAGTGCCTGCAATATGCTTGGCACTCTAGCTGTGAATGAGAAATAAAAACAAACAATGTGTCTTCCCATTGAACCTCTGAAACTGAAATAATAGAAACTTTCTTAGTTGTTTACCTGCATATGAGGTCAAAATATCAATTATTTGGACTTAGATTTGTCTTCACTATGTGTGATCTGATATGTGGTTATACTTAAAGCCAGTATTCATAACTCATAGGTTATTGCATTTAAAATGCATTATTACAAATGGGTTCTTTTGCATTAATAAGTACTTCTATTTTCCAGGTTCAGGGGTTTAAAAGGCATATTATTTGATATGCCAACTCACAATGTCAACTTGATTGGAACCTTCATAGCATTAAAATATATCAATATATTTCTGTATAGGACATTTATACCACAACCCACTGTTTTTCATTTGTGACACACTCCCAAATAACTAAAATTTTATCTTCAAAATTATGATAGTATGAAAGTGCATATATAACTAATATAACTAAAAAATGTACTTTCACAGATAACAATGAAAAAGCGGTACACTACATGGGGAATGAAAACATAAATCAACAATAAAATGTAATAGAAATGCTGAAATAACATAGAGGTTAAAAAGAGAAAATTAATCAGATTTCTTTAGTATTTACTTGTTGGATGTTAGTATGAAAAACATAGCTTATAAAATGAAATAAATCAGAACTAATTAAAACTTCGACAGTTTACAAAATTAGGTTAAAAAGCAAGGCTTTTAAACTATTACGTGTTTGTGTGCTTAAACTGCAATATGGTCATAAAATTAGGAAAATTATTTATATATTGAAATAACTGAAAAAATATCAGCAAGTATGTTATTTCAAATGTAATGGAAGAGCACTTAAATAGATATATTACTACAAGAAATCCTCCAACTAGAACTTTTTACTCTTATTAAGAAAACTTTGTATCTCATTGTGGTATAGCCAAAGACTGTTATTAAGGCAGATGAATAATAATCCATAGAATAAGAAACAAACAAACAGCTGGTATATCAATGTATAAAACCCCAGTAGCTTCCATACTGGAAACTAGCAATCTCCAAAGAAGTTAATGTTTAAAATAAGTAACTTTCTCTTAAAGACTACATGAGCAACTTAAATTTCTAGACATTCCAGCACCTACCCACTTATTTCAGGCAACACAGGAGAGGGAACAATGATGCAAGCAATAGAAATGCATGTGGGTAGGGGCAGAGTAGTAACTCAATCCACTGATAGGGCCTGAAATTCTGTAGTAGGTCAAGGTAATGCCCATTTTTCTTCCCAAATCTCTTTATTATGAATCACGGTGGTGTCCAGAGAGTCAACCTAACAATCAGACAGATTTGGGTTCAAATATTCTTTTTCAATACTTGTGCAAGCTCTGGAAAGTAAGTAACTTTATTAAACCTCAGCTTCTTTATCAGGGAAAAAAAGGGTAATTAAAAAGAGACTCCAGTTATGAAGTTGATGTGAAGATTATATGATAGAGATTATATAGAAAACCAGCACAGTTCCTGATACAGAGTCATAGCTAACCAGATGCTAGAGAGAGGTTCTATCACAAGTATTACTACTATAAGCCCTCCTAAAGGATTTCAGGCAAAAGCACACTTTAAAATAATTCAGTGTGATATATATATATATATATAACATATATATATATATATATGTTATATTTGCCAGGTATTCTCTTAATCATGGTGAGAAGGAAGTTCTCACTTACCTTGTCATTTACTACACTCTTCCCATCCCAAGCCCATCCTCTTTTGGTGAAGTAATTAACAGTTGCAAATTCAATTAAGGCAGAGAACACAAATGCATAGCAAACAGCAATAAACCAGTCCATGGCAGTAGCATAAGCCACTTTGGGGAGAGAATTCCGAGCACTGATGCTTAAAGTTGTCATTGTTAGAACAGTTGTTACACCTGCAGAAGAAAAAACAGAAACCAGAAACATTAAGAGATCCTAGCTGGGAAGCATTATAATTAGTTTTTGTTTTGTTTTCCAAAGCAATGTTCAGGGCCACATTTTTCTCACTGTAAAAATTAAATAAAACAAACAAACAAGGACAACAACAACAAAAACTACTGGAAGAGATGACCCTGAAATGCTTTGTTTTCATTTTTGTCTCTGTCTCTTTGTTCCCTTCTCCAGTACAGTTGGGGGTAGAAAGACTGGTGAGTCTGCAGTAGAATGTCCTATGAGGAAAAGTCATCACTTTAAATTGACCTATTATCCATTAATGTTACTTTTTTTAAAATCCCATATCAAGTCTCACATTGATTTGTTCATCTTT
Organism: Antrozous pallidus; assembly: GCA_027563665.1. Taxonomy (NCBI): domain Eukaryota; kingdom Metazoa; phylum Chordata; class Mammalia; order Chiroptera; family Vespertilionidae; genus Antrozous; species Antrozous pallidus. Next base: position 95,028,463 of record CM050511.1, on the reverse strand, counting down.
TATCTGAATTATGTTGGGCAGTGGACCAACCCTCCTCACCAATCATTATAATGGAACTACGAGGAAGTTCTTCGTTCTAAGTATGGCTGCCAAAGTCAGAAGTTAATTCTAGATTGCATAGCATTATAGGGCAAAATCTACACTAATAAAAGAGTAACATGCTAATTGACTGTACCTTCATGACACCCACCAGCCAATTAGAAGTGAGTATGAAAATTAACCCATCAAAGCTGGCAGGCTAATTTGCATACACAGGCACCATCCGGCTGGGGCCAGCAGTTGTTCCGCACCACCCCAGCTGCTCTGGGCCTCTGGGCAGCTGGGAAGGCAGAAAGGAGGCTCCGGCCAGAGCAAAGGTGGTGCCAGCAGCCAGGGGAAGGAAGGCCCACCGTGGCACGAATCTTCATACATCGGGCCTCTAGTTTCTTTCATAATGAAATTTAAGATCTATGGAAAATAACACAAGTAACTAAACCAAAACCTTATAAAGTGCAAACTACTACTTTTAAAGAATATTTTACATTTCTTTTTGTTTAGATAATAACCTTGTTACCCTCGTGCACTGTCGGTGGTCATTTTAAGCCAATAACACGTCACAGGAATTTCAGTATGAATCTGCAATGTTTCACCATATTCAAATCTTCCCCATCTCTGAATCGTATATGTATTTTTTACCTGATGTTGGAAACTTGACAATGGAATTGCTAACACTTACGGTAAGTTCTTTCCTCCCTCCTTCTCTTCCTTTTTCTCTTCACTGGAATGATTAGATTCTCAGAGGCCAGCATCTCTGACTGCTAGTTCAGCTCAGCCTGGCCCCACTGCACTGCGGACAGAGCTGGGCGTTAAATAAAGGGTACACTTAGCTGGGACGTGCACAAACCTCCGCATGCCTGTCTCCCAACAATGAATATTCTCCTATACCTGGAAGGGCCTTCATAAATGCAAGTTCCCCCAACATTTCTTTAGCAGACTGTTTCTTCCCTCATCACTTCTGTGTGACTGTTATAAGGCAATGGTTTCGGAGATGTTTAAGTCTCTTTTTCAGTAAAATAAAAGGCAAGTATCTTAAAGTGCTTTCAGCACTAAAATTCAATGCATATATGTGAACAATGTATGACCATTTCCCATACACAGGCAATATCTAACATCAAGCTTTTTAAATATTCTGTTGTTATTCTGTGTAGTACTTCTTATTTCAAGGTATAGGTATCAAAAACCACAACTTATGATAGCCGAGCAAATGGTGTCAAAGTAAAGGAATGACAGGTACTGGTTGCAGACATGCACTTAAAGGAGAAAATCAAATCAGGGGCAGAGATTTCAGCATAGAGACGGAGGGTGTGGATGCCACGGCCAGAGAGCCGAGTTCTCATTTTGTGACCTTGGGGAGGTGCGCTAGCCTCTTTGTAAAGTGGGGATTACAAACAGTGCTTTCCCTTAGTGCTGTTAGAGCAAGGATGAGCTACTGCATATAAAACAGTGTCTCTATTTTAAAAAGAAACCTCACTGCATGTGTCAAAATAAAAATCACTCTGAAAGCAACGTCAAAACAGATTTGAGTAAAAAAAATAGAATAAAATCCTACTTCAGTCCTTTATCCCCATAGGATGCTTGTGTGGGAGTACTTGTGACTGGAGCTTGGGGTGCAAGTTAGGAAGAAGATGTCTTAGGCACAAAAACTGCAACAGAACAGAAATGTAAAATTGTTGGCTACCACCTGCTGGTTACTGCTAGAAATGGCAGAAACAGCAGGCATTCTCATAACGTGGGGTTTTTCTCCCTTTAGCCCAATGAACATAGAAATAAAACCTCCCTTCCAAATAACAACAATAGCGATAAAATAACATTTACAAATATAGTATAATGGACTATGAAATGCTGCTTTTTTAACTTTATTTTAAGGGTGTAATTCTAATTCATAACTCTACTACCTCTGAGTGGTAAAAATAGTGAAACTTCTATGAGACAGAAACTAGAACTTGGATAACATATCTTTGTCATAAGACTTAATAAACTCAAACTTCACTCATTGAAAATGTGGAAGGACTTTAGAAACAGCCTATATGATCCAGAAGAAAATTTTTGAAAGGATAATTATAGTGTGGATAATACTGTGTGTGATATTAGACATTTTTTTTTCTGTTTGCTTACCTGAATATGTCATGGATTTTATCTTTTTTTTATTTTAAATATATTTTATTGATTTTTTACAGAGCGGAAGAGAGAGGGATAGAAAGTCAGAAACATCGATGAGAGAGAAACATCTTGCATGTCCCCTATTGGGGATGTGCCCGCAGCCAAAGTACATGCCCTTGACCAGAATCGAACCCAGGACCCTTCATTCCGCAGTCCGACGCTCTATCCACTGAGCCAAACCGGTCTCGGCTATGTCATGGATTTTAATAAATTCAAAATGCATACCCCATGTTCTTCCTGAAGTCCTTTTCTCAGAGAAAATCCCCTGCAATCTAAATGAAGCATTTTCATACTTCAGGTTAAAGTTGCATGGCATGTGTTACCTATCTGTCTGTTTCCTCTACCTATAATCTTTTCCTTGTTATTCATCCCCCATTTTTATTTAGCTAACTTCAATTCCCTCTCTTAATAAATTACTGGGTACCTACTAAAGGCCAGGGTCATTTCTAGGCACTGGGAACACACCAATGAGCAAAACAGTTAAGGTTCCTGCACCAGAGTGGTGCACAGTCTACTAACGCCGTGGTACATGTGGTCCAGTTTGTTCCTTCTGTGGGATTTCTGCCCCGAAGGTTCCTATGACCTGGTCTTGTGCATACCACTATCAGATCATGTCCACTTTGTTGTTAATCCTCACCCAGGGATGTTTTCCCCTTGATTTTTAGAGGGGGTGGGAGGGAGCGAGAGAAACATTGATGTGAGAGAGACACATCCATTGGTTGCCTCCCACACGTGCTCCGGCTGGGGACAGAGATGGACCTGCAACCCAGTATGTGTCCTTGACAAGGAGTTGAATCTGAGACCCTTTGGTGTGTGGGCATAATGCTCTAACCACTGAACAACCTGCCAGGGGAGATCATGTCCATTTTGAATTTTCTGTTGGTTTGCATGACTGTATACTTCCATCAACGATACGGATTATAGCCTCAGTGCCTTCTCCCCAAATTACAAAAGAACCATAGTAGCAGGGTAAATGTACTAAATAGGCTTCAAATCAATTATGAACTATGTATTGAAATTACTCCCCCAGTGATCTGCAATTGATAACCACTGACCTAGTAGGATCATTGCAAGAATTCTCCTTCATTTATAAAGTGAGCATGCATTATTCTGTCCCTCTTCTGTGCTGGACTCTATAGGACTATGAGTGAAAAAGTGAGTAAAACCAAATAAGCCACAACCTATGATTAAAAAGCAAACAAACAAACAAATCACAACGTAAACTAACATCACAACTAGGTAGTGTTGATGATGAACTGTAATCAGGTGATCTACCTAGACTTCCATGTTGCGTTAGGCTTCCCTCAAAAAATAAGGGGAGAGTTCATGGAGAGGTCACCAGACAGGAGGAAATAACTAGACTTGGAAGAGAACATGCATGGAAGCCCAGGGACATGGGAATGTGGCATTTCAGAGGAGCAGAAAGAGGCTTGCAAGGTAGGAAGGTAGCAAATAAGGGTTTCATGGAAGATGAGGTCAAAGGTGAGGCAGGAACCAGACTCACTGTATCGAGCTGAGATTCTTTCTTTTCAAGAGCAGTGGGAAACCATTACATACAGAGTTCATTTCAAACAGCGTAGTGACATATTCAGCGATTCTTGTTTAAAAGATTAGTTTGGCTGTTCTTCCTCTGTTGTTAAGGTGATTTGTTGTTGTTTTTCTTCTCTTGTGTTTCTAACATTTTCTTTTTGCTTTGGCTTTACTGAATTTTGAATATGATATTCATGGACTTATTTTAGGCCTTCATGATTTCTTACCTGGATGATACCAATTACCTCTTAACTAGTTACTTTGCATCACTTATCCCATTTCAACTTATTTTCACGATATTCTCCATAACAGTTTTCCCTAAACTTGATGCATCCATTTACCCTCTTGCCAAAACATCTTGCTAGCAGTTGCCATGGTTTTGGCATAGGATGTAAGCCTGTACATGGCCTGGCCCCTGTCTATCCAGCGATCCTTACATACAAATGATCCCTGTGCCTGACATTCACCAGTCCATGATTTGTTGTCCTCCATATGCTCCACGTTGCTTCTGATAATTTTGCATCTTCTGCTTAGAACATTATGCTAATTTGCTAGGCTTGACTTGATGCTTCTTACCTTTGGGCTTTCCTGACTTCCTCAGATATAACTGCTTCTTTCTTTTGCCCTTAGCTTATTTTGGAATATTTCTCTCTAGGGACCTATGATCCTTCACTTTATTTATTTTCACATCTGTCTCACTCCTCCACACTGAGCAGCTTGCGGGCACATGGCTCATCAGACCTTTTTAAAATTGCTGCCACCTAACTCATATTCTGGCAACAGCAAACACTCATTACCTGTTGGTTCACCAAATGAATGGATTAATTTAAAAATCTGAAAAGTAACACGGATGGATCATATTTACATTCTATAAAAACGAATGTACAAGTTAAGAATCTAGTGAGCTTTAGAGTGAAACAGAGGTTTAATCACATCACAATGTAAATGTGATGCAAAAAAGAGTATAAATTGATGTCTTCTGTACATTAATCTCATATTCTTACATTACTCCAGATATAATAATAGAAAGTATCACTAAGGAGCACCTACCATATGCAATATCTATAATAATAAAGGTATAATATGCTAATTAGACCTGACATCCTTCTGGATGTCCTTCCACATGACTTCCAGAAGAAACAGGAGCTGCGAGGGAAGCCCAGACCCCAGGTGCCAGAGGGAAGCCGATGTTGGCAGCCGGGGGAAGTAAGGCCTATTCTTGCAAGAATTTCATGCATCTATTATAAGAACTCTTTACATATTAAAGTGCTTATTCCATATAACAACCCTGTGAGTTAGATATTATTATCATCCTCATTTATAACAAGAAAGCTGCGGTTAAGTGATCTTGAGTGCCTGACTGAAGATCACACTGTTCTCAAACAATAGAGGTGGGAAAAACACCCACTCAGTCTGCCTCAAAAGCCCTCATTCTTCTCCAAATTACCAGTATACTGCCTCATCTACCAACAGTATTCCCTTTCAATGCCAATTGGATGTCCATATCATGCATTTTTCAGTGCCCTGAATCTAACCTTTGCATTTTCATGCTGGGGCCCCTACTATTTTTGTAATTTCAAGTTTATATCATGCATTAAAGTGTTCACATTGCTTGAGAAGTGGCTTGCATAGTGAGAAATGCGCACGAACGTCAGGCAAGGGTTAGGATTCTGCTTCTGACACAGCGGCTTCCTGACCCTCTGAGCTCCTCATCCACAGAATGGAAATGACGTTTCTTCAGGTTGTTGGGAGGATAAAGTATGAGCACATGTGCTTCATATATAGAACTGCCCAGCAAATGTTAAATTTTCCCTTCTCTCCCACTCTCTCTCTCTGTGCCTCGGTGACTTCATCTCTAAAATGGGAACACTAAATAATATCTGCAAATGACCTATTTAGAACCTGTCAAATAGAGATCACTGGCTCCCCTGTTATTTCTAAGCACATTAGGCCCCCAAAGTGAGGATAAAAAAAGCTAAGAATCCAAACCAAGGAAAGCAAGTGTCCCATCTAGTGGTGGTTTAAGAAAAATCAAAGGACAGGGGATTGTACTGTTTAAATGGCTACCTAGAAAGACTTGGGCTATTTCATTTCAGTTATTCATTTCACCCTTCAGAAATAACTGACTTGCCTCACAAGGAAAGAGAAAAGAAAGCTCTGAATCAGATTCCCTGTATTCTTCCATTGTTCCAAGAAAGTCTGAAATCTTTTCAGAGTGGATACTTGCATTTCTAGTCTTATTAAACCCATCATTTTCATTTCATTTCGTCCAGTCTGAACTACACTGTTCCGAGAATTTTAAAAGGATACAATTCAACTCTTTAAAGTAGGCATAATTTGAGAGCCTGGTGCCATAAGATGGATTCATCTGTGTCATTATTTCTTAAGACCAATCTTCTGTAAGAAATACCCACGTCATCATTTAGAGAAGTGACTTCCAAGAAATCTTGTATGATTCACATCTAATCCTAAGTGAAATAAAACATGAGTGGAAGTTCTCCATTAAGGTGAAGTTGGATCTAAAAATGATTAAATATGGTCTGCCAGGGCCATCACTAGGGGACCCCTGCACCAATACTCCATTACCTGAAAATGTACAACCTTAGGTAACTACAGTAGTTGTTATGGATTACATATCTGTCTTTCCCAAAAACTTACGTTGAAATCTCATTCCTGATGTGATGGTATTTGAGAGTGGGACCTTGGAGAGGTGATTTGGTCATGAGGGTGAAGCCCTCATGGGGATTAGAGAAGCCAGAGAGCCTGTTCACTGTTTTTCCTCCGTGTGATGAAGTGATGGAAAGTCGGTAGGCTACAAACTGAAAGAGGGCTCTCACCAGAACCTCACCCGAACCCAGCAGACTGGCAGCCTGATCTCAAACTTCCAGCTTCCAGAACTATGAGAAGTAAACCACCACGTTGTCTATAACAGACCAGTCTATGGAGGGTGGGAGTAAGGAGGAGAGATCAACCAAACGACTTGTATGCATGCATATAAGCCTAACCAATGGACACAGACAACAGGGGATGAGGGCATGAGTAGGGGTGGAGGGGGTGGGGGGATAATGGAGAGATAAGGACACATATGTAATACCTTAATCAATAAAGAAATTAAAAATAAATAAAATAATTAACAGAAAAAATGATATTCTGATTTCATGAGTTCAAAAGAAAATAATATATTCAGCCTGTTGACAATAAATGAACAGGAGACAATACAAAACATGTGCTATGTAAACTCCTCATTGTTTCCAAACTGTTTTACATTTCAGTCTTATAATTTCATTGCCATAAATTTCAGGGTGACAGTTCAAATGCTAATAGTCTTGGTGATTTCTTATAGCTCCCTGAGTTATTTAAGTGGGGAGATATTATGTTATTTATGATGAATAATGCATTATTGAATATTTTTATTCACAAAAAGTCACCTGAATAGAGAAAATTTTCTTGAAAGACTAGTACATATTTGAAAATAAATAATAGCTTTTATTCTCTTTTTGAAAGTTAGAAACTAAGAATAAGTATGCACTCAAAATTTGGTTATAGTGAAACTAAATATTTAATGGCTCAAACCTGTATAAATAGTAATGTAATTATAGTTGAAGAGTCATATTTTCACTATATACAAAGGTTAATAAAACAGAGAACAACTCTAAGACCATGTGGGTTCCTGTGACAGTGAGGAACTGATGAGTCTGTTCCAGCCACGAGGATGGTCCAGAGATGGGGGACACTGATGACACCTTGCCATGCTAGCAGTCGGCAGCTGTGCGTTGCTACAGGCGGCTCAGGTCCAAACCAGAGAGGATGGAACTTGCATTGCCACCATATGTCCACCATGTGGATACAATGGCTGACATGTACACATAAAGAACTATTTGACAGTGAAACTGTAACCCAGAAGAGTTGGACATTGAAACTGAGACTCAAACATTTTTTGTTCTTATAGATTTATTTCTAATTTGCAATGCAAGATATTTTTGAAGAAAAGAAACAGGGGAGAGCGATTGATATAGAGGCAGGGAGGCATTGAACAGGCTGTCAAGCTACAGGGGGAAGGTTCGGGAGGGTGGGGGCGGGTGCTGTGGGAAATCAACCGAAGGACTTCTATGCATGCATATGAGTATAACCAATGGATGCAAGACACTGGGTTTGGGGGGGTGGGGCAGGTGGGGACATGTGCTGGGGGGTAGGGTAGGCTGGGGGAGAATAATGGGGAGAAAATGGAAAACATATGTATTACTATTAAATCTAAGTTATACTGCAAAAAAAATTAAGCCCAGCTTCCTACTGAAGACTCTCTTCCAATATTGCAAAACGTTATTGAATAAAATCTGGCTTCATTGTTTTAAAAAATAAAAATTAAAAATAAAAGCCCTTGCTGTTGAAACACAGAATCTCCCTCATATATTCTATAAGGTTACCAAGATTTCACAGATGAGTTTCAAGGCAAACTATATTATACAGCAAAGCTAGTAATCAAGTTCTTCATCTCAGATTAAACTGAAGTTTTTAATGACTAAGGTCATCCTATTATAAATAGTTATGCTTTTTTAAAGACCTGGATTAATTCCTCTTAAAAATGTGACTTATGACACATAGGCAGGACTGAACTTTGAAACACCAGTTAATGGATTAGTTGCTCTACCATAATCTGATAGTACCAATTTTTGGACAAGGAACTGAGCAAGGAATCCAAAATACTTTAATTAGTAACTGCTGAAACGAATAGTTAACTAGAATTCAAATCTGAACATTCACCTCAACTTCTGGTGCTGGTCTATGTTTGGTCAGCATGATTCTCAAACAGAAATTACCCAGAATATTTCTAATTTCAGTCTCGAAAAAAAAGGAAATAGTCATTTGATGGCATAATAGTGCAGTGTTAAAAGTGAAACAAATAGAGTTGGAGAGTTGTAAGGTCAAGTTCTTTCTTTTTACTGACCTGCTCTATGATAATGGAACAGACTCTCAACGGTTCTGGGTTTTAATGTTCTTGTCTGAAAAGAGGAGGTACTTACTGTGCTAACTAGAGATTGCTTTTCTTGGAATTTAACAATGAGTAAATTTGAGGTGCCTACACAGTATATGATGAATAGAAAGTGCTCAAACAAAGACTATTTGAATAGTTTTTCTCATCACTATGACTATGTGGATGTCAGTGTAGAAAATGAGATTGGTTAAACTGTCCCCATGCCTTGAGTGGTCATAACTGTACATTCTAGAAAAACCTAAAAATAGAAAACTCAAGGACAGACCCATAGCATATATTTTTAATTCTCTAGCCATACGTTTACTAATAATTCATTCTCAGCAATCAAGCTCAACCAGGCTACCTATCTCCCTGAAACAACATTTAAGCCTGCCCCTAGACTAGAACTCGCAAGCCTTACTAATTTTCCTTGCCATGGCTTATTATATATTTTGCTTCAGTCACTTTCCTAATTGCTAGGGACTGACTAGGATGAGAATCTGACAGCAGGGTGGAGGGTGAGGGGGGCAAGCTGGTGGGTTGGCAGCTTGCCAGTCAGCTGAGTGCCAAAGTCAGTTCTGGGATGCCAGGTGTGGCTGCCTGTTAGCACTCTCAGCCAGGTCTACTGGAAGACAGGGAATTGGATGAGTTTTGCAGAGACTGTGTCTGCCCCGCACTGGCTTTCTGTTCATTGGTTTCATATCCTACTATCACCCAGGCATCCTGCTCCTGCTGCCACCTTCTCTCTACTTTCCAGTTAAAACCATGTGTGTCTCCTTCTAAGGCTGCCCCAGCTCTTCATCCTGGGCAGGCTAAAGGTGTACCCAGAGAGACTTGAAAAAGGGTACAAACTTTCAATTATAAGATGAATAATGTCTGAGGATCTAATATATAACATGGTGACTATAGTTGATGATACTGTGTAATAGAATTTTTTCTAAGATAATAGAACTTAAGTGTTTTTATGAAAAAAAGAAAACAAGGTAAATATGTGATGTAATTGGTGTGATAATCAACTCTATGGTGGGAATCCTTTAATGATGTATATGAATTCATCACTTTACACACTTAAATTATATTGCAACTTTGTTGGCCTGGGGGTTTTGGGCCACCAGGTAGCAACAACTGGATTTAGTGTGGAGTTTTTAGACCATGACATATCAGCTTGACCTTAGGAGGGACTGAGGTAATCTTTAAGACCAGTCAATAGTGCCAAAACGACAGAGTCCAAGACAAACTCTGGACAGCAAGGTGCAGATGAGCTTTCCTGGTGGGCGAATCCTGTATGTGTTGTCATACAGCAATGCCAGGAAAGCAATACTGACCCTGCCTCCATGGGGAGAAGACAATGGGAGCCCTGCATGTGCTACTTCCCTTAGCTGATTTTAATTTCTTTCTTCTCTTTGAAATAAACGATAGCTGTGTCTGTAACAGATTTCCAAGTATTCTGTGAGTGCTTATAGTATATTATGAATCTTTAGGATAGTTCTGGGAACCCCCTGAATTTATGGCTGGTGTCAATACCACTGCAGCCCTTTGCATTAGGTTCCCTCTAAACTTCAAAGTTGGCTAACCTATTGCAATGGACAATTTTTTGTCTAATATCAATTAAACTTTCTTTGGAAAATCGCACTCTGATATCACAATTAAGAAAGTTGGGAAATTAATTTGCCTACATTGTTAATCTATATGGTTTTAGATTTGCTAACCTAAATCTAGTTGAACTCACAAATGTATGTGTTTATCATTTCTTTCTATTATCTATCTATCTATCTATCTATCTATCTATCTATCTATCTATCATCTAACTATCTATGCATGTATGAATCTGCCTATATAAAGTCATCTTCTCTTTACTTATTGTCTCAGTATTAGGTCAAGTAAATTGATCTGCTATGTGGTCTTTAGATTCATTGTCCCTCATTATAAAGAAAGGTAAACATAATTGACTTTTCAGAATTTAAATTCTAATGAGGGAGACAGAAGTTAAACAAAATATATTTTCCTATAAAATATTAGGAGATCATAGAAAATGAAGAAAAAACAGAGTAGGACCAGGGGGAGCAAAAGAAGTGGGACTGGGTAGCAGTATACATTTTAAGTTAGATAGTCAGGTAGGCCACTTTGAAAAGATAATAATCGATAGAACCCTAAGGGAGTAACAAAATGATCCACACAGATTTCTGGGAAAAGAGGAGTTCAGGCAGAGGAAACATATAAAGCTGGTAGGGGAAGGGTGAAGGATGAAAAAGGTGGCAGAAGTTGAGCTTGGAGAGGAAAGGAGTTCATATGGCATAGAACTTATTGACTTCTGAAGAAACTTTGTTTTTCCTCTGGGTATATTGGTAAGCCAATGGGTTTGGAGCATGCCTGTGATATTATTTTACTTACATTTTGAAAGGATCACTATGGTTACCATGTTGAAAACAAACGAGCCCAAGGATGGAAGCAAGACACAGTTTAGAGTGTAGTATAGTGCTATGAACTGAATGTTTATGTCCCCCCAAAATCCACATGTTGAGGCTCTAATACCCCATGTGGTTGTACTTGGAGATGGGGGCCCTAAGGAAATAATTAAAGTTAATCCCGGTCATAAAGTGGGGGCCCCAATTCAATAGAATTAAATAGGATTAGCGTCTTTCTAATAATACACACCACTGAGGGTGCTCACACAACACAGCCAGGAAAGACCATGTGAGGACCTGAGGAGCAGATGTGCATCTGCAAACCAGCAAGAGCGCTCTCATCAGAAATGGACCCCGCTGGGTTGGTTTATTTGACTATGGATTATTTGCCTCCAGAACTGTGAGGGGTTGGGGAGTAAGTTATTTAAGCCATGAAGTCTGTGGTATTTTGTTATGGTCAGCCCACAGAGACTAAGACATGCAGTAATCATGAAAAGAATGATAGGGCTCAGTGTAGGTATAAGCAAGACTATAAGCGGACTAGATTTGGAGGAGAAGAAGATTTAAAGTTTGGTTTGTGCATATTGAATTTGAATGCCTACTGGATTCCAAGTGGAGATATAAGGAAGAAAAGTTAGATATGTGTGTATGGAGCTGAAGAAAGAGGTTTAGACAGAAACGATAAATTTGGCAATTGTCACATGAAAATTGTAGTAAGCTATGATAAATGATAAGGCCACAAAGTAAAGAGTCCAGAGAAGAGTCCAGAGTACACTATATATTGAGCCCTGGAGCCCTCTGGTATTTAAGCAGTCTGGGAAAGAGTAGAAACCTACAAAGGAGACTGAGTAAGCATGAGAAGAAAGAGAAAAATAAAAAGTGTGTGGCTTTCATGGAAACCAAATAATATACTTTCCAAGAAATTTTCGGTTAGTGGGAAGGGATTGCTCTATCAAAGGCTGCTGATAGGCCAAGTAAATTAATCTGAGAATTGGCAATTAGACTTAGCAATGTAGAGGATCTCAACAGAAATAGTTCTGGTGGAGTCAGGAAGATAGAAGCCTGATTAGAATGGTTTTAAAAGATTATAGGAGGGGGGAAATTTGGTATAGTAAATTCTTTCAAGTAAACCTGCTTAAAAAGAGAGAAACTAAGTGGAAGCCAAGGAATTAGTAGATTTCAAGGGAATTTGACTTGAGAATTTGGTAACTAATGCCATATTTGTATTTCTGTTAGAGATGATTAAGTAAGGGTCACAGATATTTATTTCATTAGAGGAGGAGGACTGTTGGAATAATGACTTTCAGTAGCTGAGAATATATGTTCTAATGTACTAGCGATCATGTCAGCATTACACAGAAACACAGTCAAGGAGAATTTGTGGGTATGGAAGCTTGGGTAGATGAAGTTGTGAGATTCTAGAGACATTCTTTCTAATTGCTTCAATTTTCGCAATGAAGTAGAAACCAAGGTTAATCACAGAGCTAAGTGAAATATAAATGATATGCAAGATCAGAGTGAGGATTTATGAGAAGTTACTCCCATTTAATAAGTCCTCAATTCTCCTTTTCTTCAGGAACTACTCATCTTCCTCTTTCAGAAAGCATTTGACAATATCTACAGACTCAGAATGGGCCTGTAACCCAAGACTTGCTAAAAAAGTGTGTACCTGGCCATGATGATTGTATCAGGGGTGAGAATGACTCTTGACCAACCAGTAAGCCTCAATTATGAGATTTTGATATGGGATGCACATCTAAGACAGTGTTTCTTGTGGATGTCTATATAATTAATTGAGAATGAAGTTCACAAAGATAAAGAAGGCAGTTTGACTTGGGTTTCATTTCACAATAATTAAAGGAGTCTTGACTAAAACTGAACACACAATAATATAATTTACTTTAAAAAAAAATGTCAGAGGTTCTAAAGTTCCCTCAAACAAACCAAACACTAATGATATGATGTCAAAGCAGCTAGATTTCTGCCCAGTTATATCTTCCCTATAGTTCATAGCCTTCATTGCTCCTGGAAAGTGATTACTGCTATCCAAACTAAAAGAGATCTAATCATCCTTTACATATTTCTTCATATAAAAGAGAAAAGTAAATATTATATAATAAACACTAATAATAATAGCCAATAATTACACAGGATTAATTATGTGCCAGAATATTTAAAATTTTCCATTTGTATATGAATGTGTATATGTGTTTATTACTTAAACCACCTCACAAAGTAGATATTACAGTCATAGTTCTACTGAGGGGAGGAAAGTATGGTGCAGAGAGGTTAAGAAACCTGTCAGAAATCATGTAATTTAATAGTAGTAGACCCAAATACTGTAGCTCCAAAATATGCACTTTTTATCACTTAAGGCCTTGTAGCAAACAAGTCATTTCCTTATTGTAATAGAAACCACTAGCTAACAATTCAATATTCAGTCAATCCATAATATTAGAACACTGAATTTATTCCAGATGGCAATTTCTCAGAATTTCTGGTTATGAAATCAAATTTAGCTAATGCTATGTAATTAGAAATTATCGGGGGGAGGGACTTCTGGAGAAGCTCTTTTATGTTGAACAGAGCTGGAAGAGATCTTTTGCCCTTTTGGTTATTCTTTCCTGTTTTGAGGGTATGAATATGGCAGTTGGAAACCAACAGTCTTTTTGGCACATGAAACAAAACTCCATGCTAAGGATATCAAAGAAGAAAGAAAGAGGCAGAGTGTCCTATGTCCAGGGAATTACCATACCTGTCTTGGACTATCTACTTGTAGACCTCTTTTACAAAACACAAACCAAAAAAAACACCCTTATATATTGAAGCCACTATATTTTGGAATCCAAGTATAAACAGTCATATTTAACCATGGAACTAACAATAAAGATAAATAATCCCCAAATTATCCCTTTTGGAGTTTTGATTATTTCAAAATTTATATAAGACAGGCGTGCAGGCCCTTTCACAGCCAGGAACTTAGTAGGCAATAGAAAACATTTGACCTCCCTGTCCTCGCCTACCAAGGCTTCACTCTAAGAGATGTTGGTTATTTGATTTTAGTTTCTAATAGAAAAACATCTCTGTTACATAATATTAAGACAAAAATAACAGGAAATATTTATCATATATAAATTTATTCACATACTATATTCATATGTTCAAATATAAGCTGACAGTCTCTTATTTATGTACTAATTTTTATATAAATTTGAGAAAGTGTTTAGCCTAACATATAATTGGTAAATTCCTTATGATTATTACTTATTTGTATAAAGTTCTGAAGGATGGTATACAACTGAAAGAAGCAGCAGCCACAATTTCACAAAATAATCTATATGTTCATGCAAACATTGTACATTGTCAATGTTCTGCTCATTCATGAGAGCCTTTAAAGCACAAAACCTAAAATACTAAGTTAAAAGTTTCCCAAGTGCTTTCTTATGTTACTGGCAACAGAGAGCAGCTTCTTTATAATGAAGGAAGTGGCTTTTGGTTTTTGCTCAAGGATGTATCCAAGCATCAAAGAACAGTGCTGATAAAAATAGCCATTCAATAAGTATTTGTTAATGCTGAACGAATTGAGCGTGAACACTAAAAAGTCAAAGGCTTTCATCACTGCAATATACATGGACAGCTCCTTTGAAGAAATACTCTTAAAATATATCAAGCTGGATCTACAATCATAAAATGAATGCAATATATGAAAAAAGAAAAGATAAAACCCAAACACAATGGAGGAAAATCTCTAATATCGAGGAGCACACATGCTAATTTCAACTCCTCAGCTTACTGTCTTGTTTGCTCTGTTTTCTTATTTTATTCACAGCATGAAGCCAGACCTCAAAGATTGAGAAATTTGACATCTGTCTCCCAGAGCATATTAATTTCTTAACTGTAATATTTTTTCCTGGGTTGGGTTACTCATCACAGAAAGCCTTCGAGGCAGGAGGAGGGCAGGTGATTCAGTGATTGCTCATGAGCTTGTAAACATGACTGGGAAATTAGAAAGAGAATCTTGGAGACAATAGAAATGTTGCTTAGGTTACAGCTATCTATCAGTCAGATGATGATATTCAAACTCAAAAGGAGGAAGAAAACAATAAAGAATGGAATATGGTTGTGGAAAAAGGGAGCTCTGCCAAGCATCTTTCAAGTCCCATTCTAAACAGAACATAAAATTTGTGTTTATCTTTAAAATGAACACACACACACACATCACATGTAATTATGTTTATTATAAGCTTTACATAGAATAACTTGCAGAAAAAGTACTAAAGATAATTTTATCACCTCACAGTCTATATTTGCATGAAAATATGACTTTTTGACCCTTCAACTTATATTATAAATAATTCATATAAAAATTTACACATTTGAATATAGCTTGGATTTTTAATTTTATATCTATAACCAATCTTTAAAACTATTGCACATTTGTTATAGATAAACCTAGCAGCCTTGATGCTAACACATTCTGCTGATTCAAAGTTAAATAGTTATTCTTCTATTTACCTCTCCTCTACAGACAGGTAGAGTACTCCACTTGCTCCTTTTAAGATATTCATCTATGTTCTTCATGCTACAAAATCTCTATTTACCTCAGTGGAATTTTATTTTATTTTCCTCACATTTATCAAACAAATACCTTATTATTTTATTTTGTCTGACTTGTCATGCATTTACACATATATTTGGGTCTTCCTGGAATATCAATTCTGTCCTATTCTTTTCCTCTCTGTTTTTAATTATTGTTACTTTTCTCTTAAACACTTATCTATGTATTTCTTGTGCTCTAAAAAATCATGTAACCTTATTTTTAAATCCATCAGAATAAAAATTTTATTATTTTGGACCCAAATCAATCTAGTTTGTCTTTGATTCAATAATTTGCAAGTTTTGAAATAGGTATCTGAGAACATTTCTCAGAGCCTAAATCCTGGGATATCTTATTGTGTATATCCAACGCTGTGTTTTCACTTTATGCCATTTCTAAATTATTTTACTGAGGTAAAATTCAAATAATATACAACTCACCATTTTAAAGTGTACAATTCAGTGGCATTTATGCATCGACAATTGCCGGGAGCCAATTCCAGCATGTCATAATTACAAGAGTTTCATCAAGAGGTTGATGAAGCTTGGGGGCTCAATAAGGGCTGAGCCACATATGTAATCACCTCCTGGAATGGCAAAAAAGCATTTCCCCCAAACCTGAATAGGATAATCATTTGCTCCCAGACAGCTCAGGGCATCTTAAACTACATGTTATTGCCTCCTGCTGGTCGAACACCTGAACAGCTGTAGGCTAGTCCCCAATCTGACAATGCTTCTGTAAACCCTACCCTTTGAAGTGTATTATCTCCACCTTGCTTTAGGACAAATTGTGTTATTAAAAAGAAGGGTCCTGAATCAAGGGGAGAGTCTTTAGCTCCTTTAGCTGAAGCTCCTCTGACCCCCAATGCCTTACAAAACTATCTTTCATCATTGGACTCCTACTTAATCTACGTACAGCCTTTCTCCAGATTGCTGAACCCCTTTGTAATACTGGGACAAGAACCCCAGCAGACAATGTTTAGCAATCTTTACCTCTCTTTAGTTTCAAAACTTGTTCACCACTCTAGAAGAGTGGTTGGCAAACCGCGGCTCGCGAGTCACATGCTGCTCGCAAGCCTTGGTTTGCTGCTCTGTTGACTAATGAATTTGCTGACCACTGCTCTAGAAGAACACCTTGTTCTTATTAAGTAATCACTTCCTGTTTCCCTCTGCCTCCATCTATAAAACTGTCTTGTTTTTAGAGATTTTATCTAATCTGGATAACTCATATGAAAGGAATCATACAATATGTGATGTGTTGAGTCTGGCTTCTTTTGTTTAGCATGGTTTTGGGATTCATCATGTTGTAGCATGCATAAGTACTTAATCCTTTTATGGGTGAATAGTATTCCATTGTAAGTATATACCACATATTGGTTTTTATTCTCGGCTAATGAAAATATGGGTTCCTTCCATCTTTTAATTCTTAGAAATGATACTGCTATAAACATCTGCGCACAAGTTTCCATGTGAACATATGCTTTCATTCATCTTGGGTATCTACCTAGAGGTGAAATTGGTGGGGGTACATTATTTCTGTTTCTTTATTTTAGGAACAGCTCAACTGTTGTCCACAGATGCTTCATCAATTTGCATTTCCATCAGCAATGTATGAGGGCTTATATTTCTCTACATGGTTGCCAAAACTTATTTTCTTTTTTTATTATTATGATAGACATTCTGGTGTGTAAAATATATTTTATTATGGTTTTGATATACATTGCCTGAATGTCCAGTGAGGTTGAACACCATACATCTGCTGGTTTGCCATTCATATAGTTTCTTTTGTAAAATGTCTATTCAAATTCTTTGTCTACTTTTGAAATCTAGTTTTTGGTCTTTTTGTTGTTATTATGAGAGTTCTTTATTTGTTTAGGATATCAAATTATTGTCAGATATATGATTTGCAAAACATTTTCAACCATATTTAAGTTGTCTCGTCTCTTCACACTGTTGATAATGTTCTTTGAGGTAAAAAAAAATTAACTTAATTAAAATTTTGTTTCTTTGTTACTCGTGCTTCTTGTGTCAAATATAAGAAACCATTGCTAGACACAAGGTCATAAAGAACTATTCTGTTTTCTTTTAATAGTTTTATAGTTTAAGATTTTACATGATAGTTTTGTGTCCATTGGAGTGTATTGTGCATCTGGAATGAGGTAGGATTCCAACTTCATTACTTTGCATATTATGGTTGTCCAACTTTCCCAGCAATATTTGATTAAGAGACCTCTACATATTCATAGAATGTTCATGGCACCCTTGTTGAAAATCAATTGGCCATATATATTTGAGTTTGTTACTGGACTTTTGGTTTTAGCCCACTAGTCTCTATGTCCATGACTATGCCACTATCACACTATTGATTAAGGTAGATTCATACTAGGTTTTGAAACTGGAAGTACACCAGCTTTAATTTATTAATATTGTCAAGAGGGGGATGAATGGAGGCATCTGAAATAATGTCAACAATAAAAAATTAAAATTAAATAAGTTAAAAAACATATTGCTTTGGTTATTTAGAGCCCCCTTGCAGTTAGATATGAATTTGAGGATCAGCTTTTGCCCCTTACGTAAAAAGAGTAATTTTTGACTTCTGATAGTTATTGAATTGAATTTATATATCACTTTGAAATCTATTCTCATCTTAACTGTATTGTCTGCAAATCCATGACCATGAGATATCTTTCCTTCAACTAGATCTTCTTTATTTTTCCACAAAGTTTTATAGTTTTAAGTGAACAGGTCTTTCAGCTACTTGATTAAATTTATTCCTAGGTATTTTGTTATTTCGGATGCTATTGTAAATTGAGTTATTTTCTTAATTTTCTTTTGAATTATGCATTACTGATGTTGAGGGTCAAACTGATTTTTTGCATTTATAACAAGAATGGCTAACAGGTTTATAGAACATATTAAAACCAAGATTATTCTAAGAGTTTTATACATGTCTATGTTCTCAAAACACTAACTATGGTGGTTTTCTATAGCTCACAAAATAACGATAAATTGTATTGACCTGGCTTACAATGTCTTTCTTATAGACTTCTGTCTGTATGTATCTCCATGGACACTGAAACAAACTCACGGTCACCAAACCCACCGTGTTCTTTCACCCCTTACCTTGATGTAATTTCATTACACTATCTATCATTTTTGGCTAGGAATCTTGCTCCAGCTCATCTGTCTGAGAATCTCCTACTCTTCCTTTAAGATTTAGCTCAAATGTTAGCTCAGCTATTTAATCAATTCTCCTATATCTATGCTGCTATTTTCTGTAACAATTTGCACTTATTTCTTTACAGTGCCTTCACCTTGCCATGCCATTATCTTTTCGGCTTATTTTGTAGCCCTCCATTCTAGGGCCTGGTGAGTATGGCACAGTAGATTCTCAGTGAAACTTTCGTAAATGACTGAGAGATCCAAATACAGAAAAGTAATTTAACTTATCACAAAATGTGCTCAGCCTACCTCATATATCCAAAGAGCAGTCTTCAAATTTTCCAGCCTGGTTTAAATGAGAAAAATTAAATTTGAACCAGAGCTCTCTTGATCTGTAGCCAAATGCTCTACAGAATGAGCTATCATGAGAGGCACCCACGTGAGAGGCAGCCACTATCCTAACAGGCAGCCAGCATCACAAGAGGTAGACACTATTTTGACAGGCAGCTACTGTGGGGAGAGGTTGCCTCTATCATGACTGGCAGCACCGCAGTTGGGCACAGTCTCCAGAGGAGTTACTATCGCCAGAGGCAACTAACTGCTCAGCTGGGAACTATTGGAGAGGCAGCTACAGGGACCAGACTGCCACAGGAATCTACATGGCCATTTCTGTGATAAGTATAATAACGGGGAAAATACTTTATGGTCTGGAATGGAAAGAGCCTTAATGAATTTATTGTTTGCTTTGTTCATTAGATCCCATGCATGAGTGGAATCGTGGGGGGCTTTTCATTCCCTGGCTGGCTTATTGCTCTTGTCATGGTGCTCTCCAGACTCATCCATGCTATTGTAAGTGGTGGGATTTCTTTCTTTTTTACCTCCGAGTTGTTGTCCATTGTGTAAATGTACCTAATTGGGTTTTAAGCTAATATGTTATATTAGCTTATTTATGTTAGCTAATATGTTATATTAGCTAATTTATTTATGTTATATTTATGCACAGTAAAAGCCTGTGAGAAAATGCCAATAAAATATCTACCTAAAATTGGGAGTTGTTGGAGGCAGATCAGAGACATCTGATCCAACCAGTAGAGGCCAAGAAGACCCCTGACCAGTCTGTCCCCGACAAGTGGGCACCAAACCTGTATGGGGCCAGAGCGGGTGGATGAGCATCTACCTATGAACCAGGAGATTAGAGTTCCATTCCTGGTCCCTAGTGTGGAGTTTGCAGGAGGCAGCCAATCAATGATTCTCTCTCATCATTGATGTTTCTATCTCCCTCGCCCTTCCTCTCTGAAATCAATAAAAATTTTAAAAAAATAGTCCAAAAAAACCTGTATGGAAACTGCTGCAGAGATGCCCCACCTCACACACTCAGCCCACTCTGGCTAGAGACAGGCCTGTTATTAGTAGGGTCTTTATTTTATTGAGGCCAGAACATCATTCCCTAAAATTATGACTTTCGGTCCATGATTTGCCTCAGCTGCTCCTTAGTTGGCCAAGAATTAGTCTCTAAGGGACCTAAAAGCCGAATTGGCGATTTTCATGATGAATGCATAAAATGGCTATGCTCTTTAACAAGCGGGTCTTAACGAGACTCAGTGGGAATGAGGTGGGGATGAGGTGGGACAGTGGGTGATGACCTCAGCCCTGCCAGGGGTTCTGGGAAGCCAGCAAGCAGCAGAGGGAACTGAACCTCAAGACAAAAAAAGTGTGCAGTGGATTATCCCCGCTTTCCCTGGCTCTCTCCTGCCCTGGCATCTAGTGCATCAGAAAGGGAGTGCTAGGCTTGCTAGGCAAGAAGTTAGGAAATTTAGATCTGGGCCCCAACCTAACCTTACTTGAAAAAGTCACTTAAGCTCTCTTCCACATAGTTTCCTCATCTGTAATATTGGTTAATTATGCCTAGTCTTTCAGGCAAGATAACCTAACTCTGCTTTTATTTTACTTTTTGGCCTTTAATGTTCTTTGTATTATGTAAAAATGTAATTACAATCTCTTGTTTATGCATTTTAAGGTTTCTCACATGTTTTTGAAATATGGTGTGGAATAAATATAAACATATATAAAATTTTTAAAAGGAAAAAAAATTAAATATGCAAATAAACACACTAATGTAGCATATGAGATGAGTCTTTTTCTCTCACTCTCTAACTTAAAGTCCTAAGATAATCTTTGTTTATCTAAAAACAAAATAAACCCAGTAAGTCTATAAACTTCTAACAATATTCTCTTTGTACTAATATAGAAAAAATTTTGAGAAGCAAAATGATTCAACAGAAAGTAGATTGAATGTACTTCCAGAAGATTTGAGTACTGTTCATATTCCTTACTAGAGGCCCGATGCATAAAATTCTAAGAGTTGGCCTTCCTTCTGGTTGCTGACACTGGCTTCCCTCTGGCACCCAGGACCCAGGATTCCCTCCCAGGCCCTGGCTTCATCCAGAAGACCATCTGGAAGGACGTACCAAGGGACATCTGGTCTGATTAGCATATTACACTTTTATTATTATAGATGAGCACCAAGGACTCTGTAATTTACCTTTCTGAGCCTCAGTTTCCTCATCTGTACATGAAGCAAATACCCTCTGCTCCACACGCTACAAACTATTGGTGTGAGTATCAAGAGAGAGAATGCTTTTGAAAGTATGCAATGAAACATAATGTGCTATACAGCAAAGCATGTATTCACTCACCAAATACTGTCCTTGCAGGCACAGACTCTCTGTTAAGCCAGAATGACACTTGGGAAAGAATGACAGTCATGATGCAAGGCAGATATGTTTGAATCACAAAATACCCAATTTTTCTTTTCAAGTGGAAATGAGCTGTCATTACAGTATATTCACCTAGAAAAATAAGGTAAGAAGTTTAAGTAACTGTAATAGCCAATAGTTCACACATTTTGGAAATGGAGCAGATTCGAGGAAGAACAATCCCTTATTTGAAAAAAAGCCTTTCGCACATATATGACATGAAAAGTTTATAATTTTTAAATGCCTCCTGAGCTCAACAAGAGTATTTAAAAGAGGATTTTAATATTACCAAGAAACTTGCTCGGCATTTCTGTGGTATGGCATTCGTTTTTATTCTAGCTCATACTTATTGACCAAAGAAGTACAGGGTTAATAAATACTCTCAGGCCCCTCATCCCCACTGGTACCAACCTCAAGTTCAAGTCTTTCTGGTTTTTGAAAAGATGGATCGCTAGCCACATCTCCAAGGCTGATCTTCTGGCCCAGATTTCCCATTGCTGACCCTGTCACCAATTCTGATTTTCTCAGTGTTGTATCTCTGCTCTCATTCTTTATAGTCAGTTCTCTCCCATCCTGCCTTCCTTCCTGCCCCCTGGCTGTAATTACATCTGCTGGATGTAAGTGAATTAATACACACAGCTGCCTTTTCTTACAGGAGAGTGGCCCTTAGAAAGGGCACCAGCTTCCTCACATAGGCCAATAGTAATGATCTGTAACCAAGGGTTGAAATATCTAAAATAAGAGGGAAGGAATTGGAACACTGAGGGAATGGTAACGCTAGTTGAAGGTAAAATTGACTTCTCAGAGAAGATACACACTTCTTTAATATGAAGTATATTTTAGACTAGTGTTTCTCAAACTTTTTAATTTTTTATATATTTTATTGATTTTTTTACAGAGCGGAAGGGAGAGGAATAGAAAGTCAGAAACATTGATGAGAGAGAAACATGGATCAACTGCCTCTTGCACGCCCCCTACTGGGGATGTGCCCACAGCCAAGGTACATGCCCTTGACCGGAATCGAACCTGGTACCCTTCAGTCCGCAGTCCGATGCTCTATCCACTGAGTCAAACCGGTCTTGGCTAGTGTTTCTCAAACTTTAATGCACACCTAAGGAATCTCCTTGGAATCTTGTTAAAATACAGATTCTAAATTTATAAGGGGTCAAGCCTGAGACTCTGAATTTCTAAAAATAACCCATACACAATCTATAATGCTAGCTCTTGGGTCTCATGAACAAAACATTTTAAACAAACTGAGTCATTTCTAATGACTTTAACCCTTTAATTTTTTAACTAACTTTTTGTTTTGTTTTGTTTTAGACTTGTTTTACTAACCTGTACTGGATTTAATTGTCTCCTTCCCAATTGATTGGCCCAACAGGTCATACTGATTTAACCTGGAGCCATCAGGAGCAACTTGTACTGAATCAGATGCATTGTAAGTCCAAATGTAAGTGACCTCTGAGGTTGTATATGCATCTGTAGGAAATCAGAAAAAAAAGATCTGTTTTATTATTTTAGTAAGAACCATCAGTAAAGTCCAATATCAAAAGTTTTATATTTCATAGAATAATTGTTGACTAAAAGCATCGATATTTACAGATCATATTTTTAGGGTAAAACATGTCTTTGAAATTTATAGCTTTAATATGAAGGATGTGAAGCAAAGACAGACAAACAAGATCATGAGACTATTTTCTTTGCAACCACTTTGAGACTTAAAGAGTCTGCAAAAATCAGTGGGCCTTGAGATAATAAGAACATTCCCCATAGGCTCAAGGTAGTAGAAGTCACTGTGGTAAACAGATTATGAATACCATAGCTCAGGTTAATTAGTTTAGAAATAACACTCACTCATGAAATGACAATCATAATCCAAAATAATAATGCTTTCTAGACATAAATTAATTTCATTAAGAATTAAATTACAGCTATCATACAGGATATAATGCATTTCATTAGAAATATGAGGACTGATTATTGCACATGTAAAATAAATGAGAATGATATAATTTTATCAAGTTATAAATTCTTTTTAAAACATTTTCATTTTAAAATTAATTTATACACCCAGATCTCACTGGACTCTACTGTCATTGCCTTCCCGGTATGTTATGGATTGGGAAGAAAAGACTAAAGACATACAAACCAGGTGTCACTTCCTGTTTTATTTGGCCAAAGAAGGAGAATTTAGCACAAGTGAGATGACTCTAGGACCAGAGGGCAGGCAGCATGCTTTATCTTAGCTTCCCATGACCCTGATATTTCCTTTGCACCAGTATGTCCTGGTGGGGGAGCAGCTGAGTCTCCCCACAATTGAATAAACAGATAACTCTTGATACTCTACTGACCTTGTGAAAAAAATTTTAATGCTCTTTTGCTCATGAGAATGTTTTGAAATATTAGAAACTTCTGCTCTTTGAGCAAAACTCAGTACCATCATCACATTCTCAATCAAAAGAGAGAAAGGACCAGCTGTTTCAGTTGCTTCTAGTCCTTGAGCAAAACTCACCACTTTGCTCACATTCTCAATGAAGGGAGAGAGAAGAAGGACCAGCTATCCCTGCCAACATCTCTTCTCTAACTATCCAGGACATGGTGGTCCTCATCTTGATCCAAAAGTTGGGATTATAAATCGATTTGCATTTAAACTTCAGTAAACAGTAAAAAGAATATAAGTTTGCATCTTTCTCTCTCTGTTGTCTTTTGATAGTTTTCTGAATGTCATTACTAAATGTTACTATCTATAAAACACTGATTTCATTGTATATATATTCATCTACATTCACAAGTAAATCATATTACATGATTTTTGAAATAGGATTTTATATATATATATACACATGTATATGTATATATATATTTAGTAGTAGGGATATACTTATAGAGTTTACATATGAATAAATTCTACTTATTTTAAGGTTCAAATATTTTTTTAATTTTAAATATTTCACCATTGATGACTGCTAAGATTAGATAAGTAACATCAGTAATGTGGATAACTAGCAATTCATTTGCAAATTATCAACTAGCTTGTTTTGTTCTCATGAATACAAATCATGGCCCCGTTTTCAATAAAATTCAAATGCATGTAATTTAATAAATCAAAGACACATCACACGTACTACTTTATGTCAGAAAGCCTTACAATACTCAAATAGTTGTGAGTCTTAATAAATTATAAACTTTTTTTAAAAGTAATTGCAACTTCACTGACTGATGCTACTCTTAAATATAAATAAGAGGAAAGGAAACCCTACCAAAGAAAACCCTAGTGGGACATAGATGGGCACGGACTCTATCTGATTTACATGTATACTTTTAGCACTTGGTACCAAGCCTGATACACACAAAAGTTTTCAATTCATTCTTGCCCAATTAATGAATATACTATAATATTTTGATTGTTATTTATTGTTAAATACAAAAACCTGTATTGGAACACAATAATCTGTTAAAGAAAATGACTGAGTCATCTATACAAAAAAAAATTATTTCATTAGTGGTATAGGAATATGTGGGTGTCTTTGTTTTTTGTGTGTTTTTTTTTTTGTTTTGAATTTGGGGTCTGGAGACAGAAGATAATAGCAGGAAGTTGTGCAGTGAGGAACAGAGGCACTCCCTGGTATATTAGCACACATCTAAACCAGGAGCCCACAGCAACGTTTCTCAGTATACTATTAAAGGAGATGAAGAGAATTTATATTACAGATTTCATTATAAATTCCTTCTCTAAATTTTCTCATATTCTTTAATTCTGTTAAATAACACATTTTTATTGCTACTGTATATCTCACTTCAAATGCATACTAACTCCTTTATAGTTGGTAACTAACAAAATCCCAAGACAGTGTCTTATGCAAAAAGACAACTTTCCATTTATTTTGGCCTAATGCACAGAATACACTGAGATGCCCATTCAGGGAGGGCATATAAAACAATATGAAGCAATAGGGAGAAAAATTGAATTCAAAAGTATAAACTTATAGAGAAGATGCTTCTTTTACTTCAGAACAATTATAAAGGTCCAGGAATTCCATGATTTGGGGGAAACAAAGGGGCTTTGGAACAAGACAGGCAAAGGGCATGACTTGCTTCTGCCATATTTGTTGTGCCAACATATTAAGGTTCGGGTTGGCCTGTGACTCTATGTCTACATTCTGGTGTTCATTTCTTTATCACGTATGGTTCAAGTGCCTACCATTGGCAGGGACAAATAAAAGACTGTCTATTTACCACATCAAAGATAAATGTGAAGAAAACTACTTAAGAACCATTAAACAGAGAATGCCTAACACCAAACTTTTATGTTTTGCCCATATCGCTTCTAGATACAGACAACCATATTCTCAAGCATGCACTATTCCACTACTCTGTGGAAACACTACTAAGAGTTTGCTGTTTTCACTTAAAATAATTTCAGGTGTATTTATTTCAGATTCAGAATGGTAACATCACCTCAGTTATATTTGGTGTCTTACTAGCGCTTACTTGTCCACTGAAAATGCCTTTCCTTCTTACAGCATTCCTGCATCGTGACTAAACCCTTTCTTTGGTATCAAGGCTTTTTAAAATGTTCTCTTTAATGCCACTTATGCAATGCAAATGAGTTCCCCTCTGCCACATCTGCTGAATGTTTTCAACATCATATTTACGTTGTGTAACATGATTGACTATCTTAAATAATTTTGGGAGAAATGCCAGGATTGAAGTGGTGGTTTCCATGACAATAAAAGAAGGCTTTGTAGTTAAACAAAGAAGAGATTCTCAAAGAAAATTGAGAGCTGACACTTTTTGTAGGAATGGACAGAGAAAAAAAAAACAAAATTGAACTTATTCCACAAAATAATTAGAGGCTTTGTCATTCCTACATGCCACCATTCTTCCCTTTTCTTGGTACTGTTTGTGGGGAGAAGGCAAGTACTCAGTCAGAAATGTTTTTAATCATGTTAGAGAACTGCATTTCTATTTCCGACAAGGAAAAGTCAAAAGCTAACCTGGATTGGCAAAGATAGGGGAGCCAGAAAGAGCAAAAATTTCTGAAAAGGTCACGCAATGGCACACGTTCACAGAAGAGGCAAGAAGCTCTTTAGTAGTGTCCCTGAATTGATCCTGAACCTGCCCTGGATGCCTCAGGGGCCTAGGGAGCTGACTTGACCTTCCCTCTTTTCAGTGATTCTGGGAGAGCAAATGCTTCTGCTTGACATACAAGATATAACCTCAGTGACCTAAAGAAGACCAAATGCAGAGCCTTTTCTATGTACACAGAAGGAGCTTGCATGTAGCAATCCAGCAACAGCATCTCTTCAAATTTATTTTAAGAAAATGAGAAAAAAAATACTTTCCATTAGCTAGAAAGCAGAAAGATAACTGCATAGATCCAACATCTGTGCCTGGATACAACAGGCTGATAACTACTTTAATAAACAACAGAATTTGTCCTTTAGAATTCATTCTTAGTTGACAAAAATGAAACATTCAGTTTGCATTTTCAGGGACTTCGAGCATTTTTTCATATGTCTCTTGGCCTTCTTTTTGTCCATTTTGGACAAGTGTCTTTTTAGGTCTCTTGCCCATTTTTTTTATTGGATTATTTGTCTTCCTTTTGCTGAGTTGTATGAGTTCCTTATATATTTTGGAAATGAACCCCTTATCAGATGTATCATTGGCAAATATGTTCTCCCATGCAGTAGGCTCCCTTTTTATCTTGTTGATGGGTTTTTTTTTAACCGTGCAGAAGCTTTTTATAATGATGCTGCATTTTTAATGTGCTAGTATTTGGCAAATGATGTAAATGACATAGTCCTGATCTTCAAGGAGCTCCTAACCTAGCTTGCACACTTAGGCAAACATATAAAGTTTTTTATTAGCAATGATGTAAGTGATAATGAAACACCATGATTCAAATACAATGATATTTGGGAGTACAATAGGGTTAGCCAATTCTGTGATAGAAATCAGCATGACTTTTAATTCTGCATCCTACCTGGCAAGTATTAAGCATTGCATAATATGAGAAGAAATTAAAACATTAAGTAATGTTGCTGACTCTCCTTGATATTTTTTTTACCCAAAATATGTAACTCCATTCCCATACTTACAGCTGCCAAATTTCAGAGGGCATGAATGAGCATCCATTGGAAAATCCTCCAAATGCATTGGACATTCAGCTTGAACTGTAAGCCTAAAAGTCAAAATCCCACTCTTTGTTTAAATAAATTGGCAAGTCAGGATACATCACTCCTTACTGTTGTCAACAAAAGTAATGAAGAGGTAGGACTTTCATTATAGCATCGTTGGTTAGTTATCATTTAAACCTGATTCTGTTCTATCACATTTAGATGATCCATCCAAAGACATTAACATATACAAAATCTCAGCTCAAGCAACAATGTTTATTTACAAATATACTTAACCATTTTTTATTCTGTGGTTTGTTAAAAAGTGAAAAAGTTATATATGCATTTTGAAGGGCTATTTTCCCACTAGCCTTACTGTTCCTATTTTAAATATTAGAGAAAAAATATCTATATTGAAAACAATTATTTTCTTCCTCATCATCTCATCAACAACCATATAATAAAATTGATATAAGAATTCAATATTGGCTCATGGGAGCTTCCTTCAAGATTACATAAACTTTGAATAAGTATTATATTTAGACTCATGAATATAAATATAGAAATTGGTACAGATGCACTTATAGATGTCTTAACAATACCTTGCTGAGACTAGACTGTTGGCTAAATTATGAATGTTCTATATAATTTTTCTATATCTTCATCACCATAATAAAGAGTAATCAACAAATTTATAAGTTACTCAGTATTCCATGTCACACAAAGGTAAAGTAGATAAAACAGGAACTAAATAAAACATAGAGAAAAATCTCTTATAATGAGCAAAACAAATGTGATCTATTTAATTATAGATTATATACTTCTAAGAGAGTATTTAAGAATAACCCCAGGCAATATTTCCAAAATTATGTGTGTTCTCTGTCTATATTTTGTTTAAACTCCAGATTTCCAATTATTATTTGATCCATAGGAATGATCAAAGTAAAAAATCTCAGGAGTACTGCCTCTGTTTTTGCAAGATTTTAGAGAGAAAGGCAGAAACAGTAGAAAACATTTTCATTTTAGGTAATGGTCATTTAGTAATGAGCTTGAAAGCTTTTCTTTTAAAGATCAGAACTGCATGAATACCCTTTCTTAAATAATTTTTCACAACTGACATCTACCACTTAAGATTTCATATGAAATAATAAATACATCAAATGCCTATAAGACACATCTGTCTATGGGTAATGCTGATGAATCTCATCCATGCTTCAGAGACTTTATTAAACATTTAATTTTAGAATATGTATCATTTTATTAGATTTGTGATAATTTTCTTTTTTACATAATACCAACAACATTTTAAAAGATTAATTCGTGGGAATAGTTAAAATGGAATAATAGTGTCAACACCTGTATATTTCTTTAGCTAATTTTTTAAAGGTTGAATCAGTGAGAGTGATGTTACATGACACTGATTTACAAAGTAAATCATAGTTCCATCTAAGACATATGCTTAAGGTATCCAATTTACTTCTAAGATTTGGTAAATAAAAACTGAGTTTAAAAATATGTTTTCTTTAAAATAACTTCATAAGGAGAAACAAAATATTAAAGTAAAAGCTTGCTTAAAATCAGTTAACTTCTATGATGGGCTATCTAATGAGATATTAAAAATAAAATTACATAATGGTATAAGGAAAAACTGAAGTCATGCTATTAAATTGTACTTCATTAAAATGAAGTGTGAAAGATAAATAGCCAAAAATTAATCCTTAATAGTAAAGGCAATTCTTAAAATTTTACACACTAAAATGAGAATATAACTCATAACTATCATTCCATGTTTATTTTTTAATGTGCATGCAATTACAAAGTATATTATAACTACAACAATAATCTGTTATGATAATGTTCACCTTGCGCTAATGTTGAACTTGATTAGGAGGTTAGCCAGTTTTTTAATACATGAATGACTCAGGATTTAAATGCATCAGAGCAAACCTACAAACATACCTCATTGTGTACAGCAGTGTCCCATCGTCCTGGATTCTAAGAAGTTTATTGGGCATTGTCATGTTATGAGCTACGGATTTTTTCCCATTGTGAAAGAAAGTGTCTGGAGTCCAGATTTTGCTAGCCATTAAATTGTTAAGCCGGAGGATATTCATAGGACCTTTAAACTTTAACCTTTCATCTTTCCACTTTTGTCGAAAGAACACATCTATTGTATACTCCTGAAATATAAAATAACATTCTTAGGGAAACAATAGATGTAGATACAAGGACTACAAAAATCCAACAAATAATATAATTTCAAAATAGAAAAAGCTATATTGATAGAAGTAAATTTTGAATCAGAAAAATCATTCCTTTCTCTTATCAATAAATGTTGCCATTGACAGTGGGATAAAGTATTTGTACTTACACAATTAACTACATTTTATTATGGAGATAATAAATAAATATACTTCATCTGGTCTTTTCAGTTGAACAAGGTCTCAGTTCAAACTCCTTTACTTCACTCTGTAATTTAGAACTATTGGAGAGGGGGGGCATGCTTGGGGCAGGGTTTGGGTGGATTGCTTTGTCATTTATCTTAGGGAAGAAATAGCAGGGAGCTTTATCCGCAGCAAAAAAAAGAAACAAGTATTAAACACACTGTCAGATCTGTATGAGTCATCATCTCTGTTGCCAAAGAAACGGTAGAATATCTTATTTTATGAAGCACTAAAATAAATGGTGAGATATATTGTTAGCAAGAATGCATTAAGGGATAACAATTTTAATAAAGTTTATTTTATGAAATTAGTTGTAATAAAAAGACTTTGATAAGTTATTAGTCATTGCATGTGGTAAGTTACTGTATTTGTATGCAAATACAAATAATTTACAAATAAACTCCAGGTTGAAATGTAATATTAATTATTCATACAGATCAGTTTGTGATCCATTCCTTTATTATCATTCTCCTGCATTTTTTATCTGAATCTCTCTCTCTCTCTCTCTCTCTCTCTCTCTCTCTCTCTCTCTCTCTCTCATTGCCCTCTTTTCCCTCTTCCTCCTTCTTTCCTTTCACTTTTTTTCTCTATATTTCTCAGCATAACAGAATGTGTACATTTTAGATGAGATTCACAATTGTGATTAATACTGACAACCTATTGGATGTTCACATTTCTGTCCATGTATGTTTTTGCAAATACATGATAAATAATTACAATTTTCAATTTTCAATTACATATTTGGGTTTGGCAGTTCAAGAACTGTTCTTTGACCACGATGTCACAGTTATCACATGAAAGAAAGTAAATGCTTCGACAATTGGCCTTTTCACTCCACTACAACTGTGTGTGTAAAACAGGGCAGATTAGCCATGGCCAGTGTGACTCAGTTGGCTGCTGGCTGACCTGTGCAATGAAAGGGCATAAGTATGCTTCCTGGTCAGGGCACATATCACAGTTGCAGGCTCAGTCCCCCATTGGGGTATGTTTGGGAGGCTCAATAAAAACATAGTTTAAAAAGTGTAGATTAAAAGGATCAAATACTTATGAAAATATCCAATCTTTTGTACACATCTTAACCAAGCAAATGAAAGGAAATGATTCTCAGCGATGCCTCAAAAATGGAATGGATGGAGATGGTAAGAATCACGGGTAATGACCGGTAAATAGTTCATGAGAGTGGCTCTGTGCTGTGCTCCTGATCCTTAGGAGGAAAATTCATAATCGAACTACCCTCACTCTCCATGATTTAGTCATTGTCATAAAGGTTTAATTCCATTAGATGAAATTCAATTAGCAACAACAAAAAATTAGATTAAGAAATGAGTCCTTGGGTATAAGTTTTTACACAGGTGTTTCTTTCCAACGGTGGTTCCCTAAAATTCAAAGTGAACGTGAATCCCTATGGCATTTACGTTTCCAGGCAAATAATGTATTTTACATCTTTTTATAAAATTTCCAGTTCCATTTTTCCATTTCTGTAAAATGATGGTATGTTTTATTGGTTTTAGAATCCACTTGCTATGGCAATCATTTCCTACAGACATACCACATGAGAAACACATTAGTTTGCCAAACAGTAAATTTTAGGCGATCTTTCTTTAAAAAATTTTTCAAGATCACCATTTGTTTTCCTGTTTTGTTTTTATATTTTTACAGATTTCAGAGAGGAAAGGAGAGAGAGAGAGAGAGAGAGAGAGAGAGAGAGAGAGAGAGAGAGAGAGAGAGAGAGAGAAATATCAGTGATGAAAGAGAATCATTAATATGCTGCTTCTGGGGATCCAGCCCATAGCCCAGTCATTCCCAGGCATGTACCCTGACTCGGAGTCAAACCTTGACCTCCTGGTTCACAGGATGACGCTCGACCCCTGAGACACGCCAGCCCGCAACACCATTTGTTTTTATTGTTTCTGAGCATTCACAGCGAACAGAGTTGAATCATGCCAACATACGCAGTGTGCTCTGAGCCTTTTCCTCCCACTTTCACCAGGCACATCCTTGCTATTCTCTAGATAATGCTAATGATCCTCACACTTTACCATTCCTCAAATAGAGCAAATTCCTTCTCCTCCCTAACCAAGAGCTTACTCACAACCACACTCCCAGTCCCTTGAATGTCTGGAAATTCATGGTCAGGTCTCTAGCTAACTTAATTACTCATAAAGCATTTCGTTACGGCAAGATCAGACATTTCAATTATACAGTTGTTCCTCTGCCTCCCAACTGGTTTGCAAATTGTCGAGAAAGGGACTGTGGCTTTCATTTGTATATTATTTCACTTTGTCTTCCGACATACAAGAGAGTATAAAGAATATTACCTTTTAGCCATCAGCAGCAGAAATGTCATCACAGATGTTACTGAAGCCTTCCCTACCATTTATTTCATCTCAATCACACTCCCTTCCTCTCTGAGGAAATCACCTTCTTGAATTTGGGGTGTATCGGACCCATACATGTACTTACCATTTACCATGCAAATCTATGTATTGCGTGTCACACATTTTTAACGTGTACAGAAATGGGACCATACTATGTATATTTTTCTGAGACTTGCTTTTTTCAATTACATGGTGGAGATTTTTCACGCCAATACATTTCATCTTAACTTTCATTTTCACTGCTACAAAGCATCACATTGTAGGAATATTTCACAATATTCATTTTTCTTCTTCCTCTTACATATTTTTCTATTTCCAGTTTGTCACTATTATAAGCAATCCTGCTATAAAAAATGGTTACACCATGATTTTAGTACAAAAGTGTAACAGTCTAGAGCAGAGGTCAGCAAACTTTTTCAAGAATGGAACAGAGAGTAAACATTTTAGGCTTTGCAGCCATATGGCCAGTCTCACAACTATTCAATTGTGTGAAAGTCCCCACAGGGAACGCATAAATGGGTGAGACTGGCATGTTCCCACACATCTTTGTTCGCAAGAATAGGCAGCTGACAGGATTTGGCCTATGGGCCAGAGTATGCCCACTACTACTCTAAAGTAAAGTACAAGTTGGGTTACTGGGATATATTGCATGTCCATCTTCAAAATAACAAAATATTGTCAAATTTAAATCCTAAGAAGTGTATACATGTATAACCCCACTAGCAATGTATAAACTTTCTTGTGTCTTTACAACTTGGGATAAAGAGAATAATTCATTTCAGCCATGATGGTTGGTGTGAAATGTTTCATCATGCTACCATTAGGATTTCCCTGTTAACTAGTGAAATTTAACACATTTTTATGTTCATTAAATTCTCTAGTTTTCTCTTAGGGATTTTTTGTTCATTTCATTTACTCAGTTTTCCTAAGGTTGCCTTCTTCTTATATTTTCTAATATGGAATATTTTTTAAAGATAGATTCAATAAGAATGCTAATAAAGAATGCTAATATATCATAAATAAAGCAGTGGGTAAAAGTCGGTTAAATTGCCTGCCATGATTACCTAAGTAAGAATACAAATTAATAACAATAATAATAAGACAAATAAATAATAAAATAATAATACAAGTATAAACTGTGTTGCCGAAACCGGTTTGGTTCAGGGGATAGAGTGTTGGCCTGCAGACTGATGGGTCCCAGGTTTGATTCTGGTCAATGTCACATAACTTGGTTATAGACACAATCCCCAGCCCTAAAAAAAATCAATGGAAAAATATCCTCAGGTGAGGATAAAAATGTAAAGTCCTGCTTTTAATATTTACGTCCTGGAATTATTCTGCATCACATGAAATAAAGATCCAACCTTTTTTTTCTAATGGGAAAAACAATTTTCTACTAAGCCATCCATCTTTCCCCAGAGATTTCATGTATCTAGTGTCATGTATCTAGGTATGAATCTTCCCCCCCTCCTATAATTTGTTTATCTCTGCATTGGTTCCAAAATCTTGATTACTGTTACTATATCATAATTAATAATATTTTAATTATAGTTCAATTAAAGACCTTTTACAATTTCCATTATGACTTTTCATTTTCTTTATGTAGGAAATATTGTAAAGTGTGTTTTTATATTTCCAAATGTATTGCTTTACTTACTTATATTTCTGTTAATTATGTTTAATTTTATTGCATTTGTAATAAGGAACTATGCTCTGAAGATTCCAATTCATTCCAGAGGTTTTTTTTACTGTCTTGAGATTTTTTATTGAATCTGACCATCTCCATCCTTTAATGGTAATTCAATCTATTTATACTTAATGTGATTACTAATATATTGAACATATGTTCATATTTTATCATTTTTATCAGGGACAATTGAAATAGTGAAGATATAAGGAATAATTTATATACATGTTTCATGATGAACTGATGAAAATAAACCAGAAATAAACTCTAGAAAATTGAGGAGGAGGAACCACAAACACACACACACACACACACACACACACACACACACACACACACAAAGAGGGAGAGAAAAGAAAAGAAAATTTAAAAGGTCAACAGAGGTGACGCACAGACCCGCACCCACAAACCTTGCAGGGGCTTGAATTCTCATCCCTCCTGAGGGAGGTTTCCTGCCCCCACGGCTGCTTCGCCTCCCACACAAAGATCGGGACCCAGGTAGGAGACAGAGACTCGGCCAGCAATAGCTGCTCTATATCTAAATTCAGTCTACTACCAGGAATGCTCAGGACCTACTAAAAAATGCAAATATTCCTTTCCACTAATATTTACAGGGTAAACTAAGATTTCTGCTTGAGTATTAAAATTGACAGTAAAATAGTAATCAATTTTTGATTAATTTAAATTGGCCAAGTGAAATAAGTGAATACTCAAGAAAATTTAAGTGTACTGGACAAAAAGCTTTTCCTAAAACATTAACTAAAATATCTATTAGGAGTTCATCTCACTGTAAAATTGCCTAACATCCAAAGAACCTAAAGCAGTCATACTTGTGTGCAAAAATTAAAATTTTAAAATCACCAAGACTGCAATATAAAATTTCCAAAATCCCCCATTAATCAAAAAAGGGGGTGGGCAGTGGGGTAATATCATGTAAGGAAAAATATCCTGTAAGTAAAATACATCTAGAAAATTCTTACTCCAGAAAAGTAACTTCCATTTGTAAAGCCAACAGCAGGACACCCATGAAAAAACACACATGGTGTCAAAATAAGCCAAAGGAAAATCATTTAGGCAAAAATAAAAAGAATCCCAAGTCTATTTTGCAGAGAGGATCCCTTTGTTAACTTTTGGTTGAGAATGTGTTTGTGTGTTTTCAGAGAACAACTTCAAGACAATGTGGGTTCCTGCGACAGTGAGAAACTGATGGGCCTGTTCCAGTCACGAGGATGGTCCAGAGATGGGGGACACTGACGACACCTTGCCATACTAGTAGCAGTCGGCAGCTGTGCATGGCTGCCGGTGGCCCAGAACCATACCAGAGAGGATGGATCTTGCATTGTCACGATGTGTCCACCATCTGGTTACCATTGCTGACATGTACACATGAAGAACTACTTGACATTGAAACTGGGACTCAGAACAGTTGGACATTGAAATTGAGACTCAAACATTTTTTGTTCTTAAACATTTATTTCTAGTATGCAGAGGCAAGATATTTTTGAAGAAAAGATACAGGGAAGAGTGATTGATATAGAAGCAGGGTGGCCTTGAACAGGCTGTCAAGCTACAAGGGGAAGGCTGGGGTGGATGGGAGGCGAATGCTGGGGGAGATCAACCGAAGGACTTGTATGCATGCATATGAGCATAACCAATGAATGAAAGACACTGGGGCGGGGAGGGGGGCAGGTGGGGACATGTGCTGGGGGATAAGGGAGGCTGGGGGAGGATATTGGGGGGGAAGGAAAACATATGTACTACTATTAAATATAAGTTATACTGCAATATATATATATATATATATATATATATATATTAAATATATATAAAAATATATTTTAAAAGAAAAGAAAATTTAAGAAGCTTATAGAGATTAACCATGTCAAATAAGGCTAAAATATCTTTAAAGTTTAGTAGAAATAAAAGAATTCAAAAGCTAGAATACAATGGGTTGAGGAGTGAACAGAGGGTATAATGGGGAAAAATTACTCTCATCCAATCCTGAGTTTGTAAATTCCGCTATGGGAAATCAATGTGTCACTTGTAATATCTAGAGATTACCTAATATCATTTAATTACTTTGAAGTAAAGAACCACCTAAAATGCAGGAGCTTAAAATAGCAATCAGTTATTATTAGCTCAGAAGTATGAGACTATGGATCAGTGGATCTCACCTGACTCAGTTCATCTCAGATGTTCTTACTCTTTCATCTGAAGATTACCTGGCCATTGGCTGATCTGGGCTCACACCCTTGTAGGGCCACTGAGGCAATTCAGCTCTGCTCCAAGTGTCTTGTCCTCTGTCAGAGAGCACTGGGCTACTTAGAGCTTATCTTTCTCATGACAATGGCATAGTATAAAATAAGAAACCAACCTGATTTCAACTCACTGCTTGTGTGTAATGTCTTTTAACATGCCATTGGCCAAAACAAGTCACATGGTTGAGGTGAGTGACAAATATTGTAATGCCTAGTGGAAGGGCATTATTACAAAGGGCAGAAACAGAGCAGATATACAAAGAAGGGAATAGGGACCATCATTGCAACCTATCACACTAGCCCTTTGTGAGAGAAAAATAAAATATTTTTGTGAATAAATAGTTTGAGAGCATCTGAAACTTCACTTCCTCATGAGACTCCAATGAAAGACTCAGTGATACAATACAAGGGAGGCAGGTTGGTTATAACTTAGTAATAATAACTGTAATCAATTGTATTGTACCTAAATGAAAAGAAAACCGGTGAGCTGAAGCATGATTATCAGCTTAGAACAATGGTTTACAAAGTAGTGTGTGGACTTAGGAAGATGCTACACTTTTTATTTCTACACTAGAGGCCTGGTGCACGAAATTCGTGCATGGGGGGGGGGCGGGGAATGTGACTTAGCCCAGCTGCACCCTCTCCAATCTGGGACCCCTCGAGGGATGTCCAACTGCCCATTTAGGGATGCCCAACTGCCTGTTGTTTAGGACCTCTCAAGGGATGTCTGACATCCTTCTCACAATCCAGGACTGTTGGCTCCAAACTGATCACCTGCCTGCCTCCCTGATTGCCCCTAACTGCTTCTGCCTGACAGCCTG
Organism: Antrozous pallidus; assembly: GCA_027563665.1. Taxonomy (NCBI): domain Eukaryota; kingdom Metazoa; phylum Chordata; class Mammalia; order Chiroptera; family Vespertilionidae; genus Antrozous; species Antrozous pallidus. The sequence goes on along the minus strand of CM050511.1, from coordinate 94,991,133 downwards.
ATCACCCGCTAACCACTACCCTGGCAGCCTAATTGATGTTTAACTGCCCCCTTGCCGGTCTGTTTGCCCCCAACTTCCCTCCTCTGCTGGCCTGGTCACCCCTAACTGCCCTCCCCTGCAGCCTTAATCATCCCCAACTGCCCTCCCTTGCAGGCCATCTTGTGGTGGCCATCTTGTGTCCACATGGGGGCAGGATCTTTGACCACATGGGGCAGCCTTCTTGTGTGTTGGAGTGATGGTCAATCTGCAAATTACTCTTTTACTAGATAGGATAGAGGCCTGGTACATGGGTGGGGGCCAGCTGGTTTGCCCTGAAGAGTGTCCCAGATCAGGGTGGGGGTTCCTTTGGGGTGAGAGGCATCCTGCCTGGGCGAGGGGGCCTATGGAGGTTTTCAGGCTGGCCATGCCCTCCGTCGAATCAAGTGGAGGCCCTGGATCTGGGATTAATCTATGTCTACAATTGAAACTTTGTAGCCTGGTGTGGAGCCAAGTCTTCTGTTTGAAACTTTGTAGGCTAGAGTGGAGGCCTAGACCGGCAACGGCAGGCTGAAAGCTTGGCTTCCTCCATTGCCAGTGAAATCCAAGCCTCTGTTCTCTCCAGCTCAATGGCTGCCGCCATTTCTGTATATTTTATAATTGAAACTCTGTAACATTGAGTGGAGGCCCAGGCAGGCAACAGCAGGTGGACAACTTGGCTTCCTCTGTTGCTAGGGAAACCCAAGCCTTACTCCTGCTCTCAGTGGCGGCAGCCATCTTGGGTGGGGTTTATTTGCTTAATCTGCTCCTGAATGGCTGGTGGGCATGGTTGTGGGCATGGCTTGTGGTTGTGGCAAAGGTCTGGTGAAATTTGCATATTATACTTTTATTAGATAGGATAGAATTATTATCTAAACATATAAAGTAAAGAAAGCTTTGCTGGTCAACAATGCCTAGAATAATATTGTCATTCTCACCATGTGAGATGAAGTGGATGAAGGTCATGCATGTAAGACATCTTATGGGAAGAAAAGGAACCTCCAACAATGATGCCTCATGCTCAGTGATGTCGTGTTCATTTGTTCTCAGTGTACTGTGATTTATACATAATTAAATTTGCAAGTTCTCACATCTAGTTCTGATTAAACCCCCTCTAATGAAAATAGACAAATGGCTTCAAGAGATTATTACTGAATGATACCATGGGTTGAAAAACACACTAATAATTGCATAAGCACAAGTGGACAACAAGAAACAGCATATCTGTTCTATGAGCTCTTCATTAGCCACATTAAAAATGATGAGCTAATCAACTCTAAAATAAAATCTGCAAAAGCAAATTTATAAGTATGCTAAAGCTATTTAAAATATGGGTTTTGACTCACTGTTTTAATGATGACTTTTATCTTGAAATACTGCTTAACAATAGCATAAGGCCATTGCAAATACTGAGTTGTTTGAAAACTAAACATTCAGAACATGAAGACAAATATCTAAAATTGGTTGTTGCATTTTAAAAATTAGTATGATGGTTCAGTAATCAATAGCCAATAATGCACTTCTAAATTTGAATTTATATACCTTTTAACCTAAAACAATCAAAACAAACAGTAAAATATGAATTAGAGTCAGACCTTTTATTGCTATATTATAATAAAGCACATTTAAAAATAGTAATTGCTAAAATATCATCATGAACAGCAAGCTTAAATGGTAGCAAAAACAAGTACATTTTATTAATAAATATAATATGTATTCTTAACTTTCTCTCATTCCAATTTTTGCCTTGGTGCTTATTTTATACTAGAGGCCTGATGCATGAAATTTGTGCAGGGGGGAAGGGATGTCCCTCAGCCTAGCCTGCACTTCTCCAATCTGGGATCCCTCAAGAGATACCTGACTGCCCTTTTAGGCCTGATCCTGATAGGATCTGGCCTAAACAGGCAGTCAGACATCCTTCTCACAATCCAGGACTGCTGGCTCCAAACTGCTCGCCTGCCTGCTTCCCTGATTGCCCCTAACTGCTCCTGCCTGCCAGCCTGATCACCTGCTAACCACTACCTTGCCAGTCTAATTGATGTCTAACTGATCCCCTGCCAGCCTGTTTTCCCCCAACTTCCTTCCTCTGCCCGCCTGGTCACCCCTAACTGTCCTCCCCTGCTGGCCTGATTGCCCACAACTGCCCTCCCTTGCAGGCCTGGAACCTCCCAATGTCCCTCCCTGCTGGCCATCTTGTGGTGGCCATCTTGTATCCACATGAGGGCAGGATCTTGCAGCCCTCTTGCATTTGGAGTGATGGTCAATCTGCATATTACTCTTTTATTAGATAGGACAGAGGCCTGGTGCATGGGTGGGAGCTGGCTTATTTGCCCTGAAGGGTGTCCTGGATAAGGATGGGGGTTCCCTTAGGGCATGGGGCAGCCTGGGCGAGGGGCCTGTGGTGGTTTGCAGGCTGTCCACACCCCCCAGCAACCCAAGTGGAGGCCCTGGGATTAATTTATGTTCTACAATTGAAACTTTGTAGCCTGGAGTGGAGTCCAACCTTCTTCTTGCTCTGTGGCAACAGCCATTTCTGTTGGGTTTATTTAAATTCTATAATTGAAACTTTGTAGCCTAGAATGGAGGACTAGGCACTAGGGCTACAGAAGCTTGGCTTCCTCCATCGCCCAGGCAACCCTAGCCTCTGCGCTCTCCAACTTCATGGCTGCCTGCCATTTCTGTTGGGATTATGTATCTTCTATAATTGAAACTTTGTAGCATTGAGTGGAGGCCTAGGCCAGCAAAGGGAGGTGGAAAGCTTGGCTTTTTCCATTGCCAGGGAAACCCAAGCCTCCCCTGTGCTCTCAGCAGGATGCAGCCATCTTGGTTGGGGTTTATTTGCTCCTGATTAGCTGATGGGTGTGGCTTCTGGGCATGGCTTGTGGGTGTATTGGAGGTATGATTAATTTGCATATCACTCTTTTATTAGATAGGATTTTAATATATTAGTACAAAAGTGTAATATGCAGCTGATCTATTAGTTTTTGTAGGTTTGCTTTCTATATTTAAAAGGTAGAATAAGTAGACAACCAAAAAATATTTATGGATATCTATTAAGAATTATAGGATTTCCAAAAAAACTATTTACATATGATTGCCTCAAATTCATATAAAATGCGCACTCTCAGTATTTGAAAAGAACAGAAAAATTTCTTAAAATAAACTTAGATTTCACTGTTAGTATACTGTTACAGCAATAGTTTGATTTCTATGTTATAGAATATTGTTAGAGGAATACAGAACAATTCCTCTTTATACAAGTTTAAGACCCGGACCCATGAACTGAGATTCTAAAAGAAATCAGTAATAACAAGAGCAGAAACAAAATCCTTTAGGGACTACACAATGTAAGAAGCAAATTTAGGAAACACCAAAAAAATCAGCATGCAGCTACTCTATGGACAATGTACTGGAGAAGTGAGACTAATTATTGGGTAAAAATTAAATGAAATAATTCATATAGTTCCATATTTCAAAAATAATTTACCAGAAATATAATCTCCTTAAAGATGGGGTTATACATAAATTCAGTGAAGTTCCTGTGTCCAAGCTTGTTAGGGGAAAAATTAAGAAAGGTATACAATTTCCAATCCAATACTGCAAACAAGACAATCATTCTCTATTGCATAGTTTATTGCATACACATAATTTCAAGGACACACTGACTTAGTGAAGACAGCATATTTTTAGTGCCTGGGTACATTAATTATAAGTCAATGCCTGTAGCCTGTTTCTGATGAATTATGTTCAATGGCAGGGCTATTCTTGGAGTAATTTCCCATTTACTTTGATCAACTGAGTGTCTTAAAGTATTAAAGTTTATTTCATTATACCCTTTTGGCTAATAAAGGATAGTCTCCTCTGAGCAAATTCCAATCAGTGTATTTCTTTTGTTATTATTTTATTCATTTTTATTCATTTATCTTTTTGTTTGGCATCACCATTTATTCCTCTATATTATCCTCCACCACCACCTGCCCCGTCTCCCACTACAATCACCACACCCCGACACAGACAGAGTGTGTTTCTTATATACACTCCCTCTCCCTTACCTCCCTAGCACCTGGTGTTCAGCAATTCTCTTCCATCACCATCATACGCTCTTCTGCAGCAATACTGATATTGCAGGGCCTCTAATGCCTCATGCTCAATCTTAGAATCCAAACTCATTGATCTCTGCTGCAAGGTCTCTTCTCTATCAACCCCTACATTTGGCCAAATGCACTTCACTTTGAGAACAAGGGTCATAACCACCTTCTTGCATGCAGAGGAAATAAATAATAATTAGTCTATGAATGAATGAATGAGAGGAGGCATTGGTAATTAAATATTGCAACAAGGATTCTGGGAACAATAACACAAATGGTACATAAGGAGAAAGGCATCATCAGAGACAGATAGAAGAAAAACTCTCAGATATCTTACAGCAAAGAGTCATCAGTATGCAATACCCTAATTATTAAATTCACAGGTGAGATTTTTGGCATGTGTATATTTGAATAACTGTATTAAGCTAATCACAGTGGGCATTTATTGAACATAATAGTAATATCTTAGAGAATCTTGACATGCTACAGTAAGTCCTCTGGTAACAGAGGTCTAATATGCTTTAGTTTTATTTAGGAATACTTTGGCTTTGGGAGGCTATAAGTCCCCTTTTTTATGTGGTTCAGAGTTATGTTCCAGTCTCATCTCCTTTCATATCCCTAAGAGTATTCTAGGCTTCTATTATACTGACCTTTCAGATTTCACTAAACTCAACAAACTCTTCTAATTTTTGCTAAAACGTTCTTCTCATTATATAGCTGGCCAACCAATCCCTGTTTGTCCTCCTTAGCTCTTCCCTTTTGCTAGAATCCTTCTCAGGTATAGCTATCCTCAGCATACATCCCCTCTACTATCATATTAATTCATGAACACTTCAATAAAAACATGATCACACTGTTCTAAAATAATAATTTTTTCTTAGTCCCACAACCCCCATACATGCTGTGAACAACTTGAGGGCAGCACGGCTTATACCTATATATTTCAGCTCTAGGCACTGTGACAGACACAGAGTAAGTACTTAGCAAATCTTGTTGAAATGAACAAACACAACTCATGCCTTCTCGTAGCTCAGTGTGTAGTAAAAAGAAAGATATGTGAAGGTTTTTAGTACCCAGTGAGAAAAGTCAGAAGAAATGTGTGAACGCCATGTGGTGGAGCACAAGGACCAGAAGGGCTGACTCTACTTGGAGTAGCCTAGAGAAACATCAGAGAAGATGAAAATGTGAGGTTGGCCTTGAGTAAATGAAAGATCTCCAGTTGGCAACAGAGGAGCAAAGCATAACAAAAACAGGGAAAAACATGTGCAAAGCCAGAGAATTGTTAAAGATAATGGCATGCTCGGAGAACAGTGACAAGTTCAATACACTCTTTAAAAATAGAAGCCTTACAGCCACTGCCCTCTGCCTCGCCTCCTCACCTCAACCACGCTGATTAAAAATATCTCCACCACTCTTGATCCATTTCCTCACCTCCCACGTGCTCAACCCACTGCAATCTGGTTGCTGTTACCACAATCAGCAAATATCTCCTTGTTCTTTATCTACATGACTTTACCATTGTTATCTCTTTACTTTGTCAATAACCTCCTGCACTGGCATGAAAAGCACATTCACGAGGTATTATAGGAAACCTTTGGGAAAATCCTCATCCTGGAACCTGATACCTTCTGTGTCTTGTAAAAATTGACCTGGAATGATGTCTCCTGGAAAATGTATGGGACTAACACCAATGGATAATATCGTATTATTCTTAATCAAGACATACAAGTACAGTGCGGTTATCCAAAAAGATACATTCCACCCTGGCAAGCTGGGGAAAAACATGCAACCACTGCAGTGTTTGGTTTTTTTTAACCACTCAGGTTCAGAAATCATAGCTGTTTGTTACTTAGTTTATACAAAACTGAGGGTGAGGGGTGGTAGGAAGTGCTATTTTCTGAAGAAGCCAGGAGAGCTCTGACCGGATGTACTCAGCTCTCACCCCCTCCCTCCTGCAAGAAGAAAAAGGATGGAGTCAAACTAGTCAAACCATCTTTACTTGCCCTCTTTTGTGAAATTGTTACCCCATTCTCTAGGTGAGGTTTGACTGTGGGTTCATCCCATTCCCGAACAAATCATATCCTATCTTGACTAAAGGCTGCAAGTGAAAAATATACTGATCACTGCACATTGTTGCATCTAATTCTATCTAATTAAAGGCTAATATGCAGATCGACCAAACAGCTGAATGACTGATCGCTATGGCGCACACTGACCACCAAAGTGTAGATGCTCAATGCATTTTGAGAAACGTTTTTAAAAACTATAGAAGTTGCTGAAAAATATTGGCTGAATGAATGAATGTTCCCCAAGTCTAAACCCTGTCCTTCCATAATATTAATGACCTTTCAATAATCAACTTCTACATGCCAACTTTAAAGTGAGCAAACATTATGTCTTTATTTTTGATATACAATATTTGCCATATTTGCAGCAGTCATTTACAAATGACAACTTCTGATAAAGGTTAGCATCTAAGTCCAGTATCAAGTTTTGACCAAATATTGGCATATAACAACTCTGTGAAACCTTCCTATGATATTAACTATACAAACAGCACAATATCCCAATAGCTCCTGGAGGATCTAAGTGATACTCAACTCTGTGTTTTGGTAATATAAAAAGTAAGGTCTAGAAACCAAGGTCAGCACTTACCTGCCTGGCTACTTCTTAATAGCCTAATGGTAAACTCTGAATCAGTAATGTTGAGATAACTACAAAGTTCCCATTGTTCAAGTTTAACCTTAATACTTAGCACTGCAAGAGATAACCATTTGAGCTGAGGTTCTTAGCCTAATTGTTGGTGCAGTAATTGGTGGCTATACCATTATGCCTTAAAAATATGCACACACAGTGAAAGCATTTACTAATATGGGAAAAGTCATCTATATTGAAACCAATGAGAAAAGTTAGCAACGAGTGAGTTATAAATTTCTGAAACGCACCTGTCTACTAAAATCTTTATCAATTGTCAACTACAAGTACATTCCAAAGTTTAATTACCTTCTTACTCATGAATTGTTTAAATGTTGAAATAAAAAAGATTAAATGTAATTGAAGACATTGTAATTAGAAACTTTAATTATAACTTAAACTTCACCTTTCTCTAGACAATTACACTAGTTAATGGATTCTGAGATACAGTTTACATGTGCATGTGTATGTTTGTTCTCTTGGTTTTTAATACGTTCTGCTATGTTGCTTTTTTCTCTCAAGCTAATGTCACAGCATATCTACATCACTGACCTGAACAAGAAGACTTGGGGGTTTAGGTCTTGCTATTCAGTGTGTGCACTGCATAGAAATGAATATATCTAAAAAGCTGATAAAAGTAAAATTAAATTTTTCCTTTGTTTTTGTTCCATTGCCTAATTGCTTCTGCAAGCCACTTTTATGTATGGCTGATAATGATATGGGTATATTTCCCCTTACCATTACAATAACTTTCTATTTAAAGTATCACAGCAAAGTGTGGTTTCTGCACACTAGAATAAATTCAAACTTTCCGTCATTATCTGCATACTAAAATAAATTCAAACTTTCCCTCATCATCTTACTTTCAGGCAAAAAAAAATAATAATATCAAGGTTGAAAATCACTCCATTTGATCATCAAAAGGACCAAATCATTTCTTTTCACAAAACACATACATGCTTTTAGACGGAGTGCTGTCTTCACTAGTAGATGTGCAATATGACTGAGTATGTATATTTGTACATATTTGTGTTACATTTGTACATAGATATTTCAGCTCTCATTTCCCCCAGCTTCACCAGGCTTCTCTAGATTTGGACAAATAACAAACGCACCTGTTGTGTGATCAGCACCTCTTGGCTCTCATTCAAAATCCTCCCATTCTCCACATCAGTATGTGTCCCCATTATCAGTGTACTGCCTCTCAGCTCCAAACGCACCTCCTTTCCCCTTCTCGGCAATACTGCAGAAGGATGCTGTAAACACTGGTCCTTTGCCAGCTGGCACAATGTTAAGTTTTGTCAGTAAAAGGCATGGGAGGAATCTTTGGATGTCCTAGCAAAAGAGGATTACTTTCTGTGCTTGTCTTGGTGGTTCAGATGCCTTGTCATTCTTTGTGTTGCTTCAAAAGGTTGGTATGCGAGGAGTTTTCAGCCACCAGACAGGATATTCTTGCACACCAGCTTCCACAAAGACCCTCACAGGTTTCTTCACCAGCAGCAGCGGCATGCTCCTGGAGCACCAACTCATTCTTCGCTGAGGTCTGACAGCCTCCAGGGGCAGTCTGCCAAGTCCTAACTGTCTCCCTTGTTCATGATGCTTCACTCCTAGAAGTAGATGTTGCCTTCTGCGTTTGCTAATTCTACATTGATTGGTGTTCTTTTACCCTGTTTTATTATTTAACCACTTGTACCAATTCATAATTAATGATACTCGATTTTCCCTATTCGAATGACTGTTGTGGATCCTTTCCTCTGACTGGTATCTGATGGTGGATGATCACTTGGTAGTCTTACAATTAATCAGACTTCCTCCAAGCAAACTACTGGTAAGACTGAGTAAGCAGGTGAATAAAGATGGAAATAAAGTAGAAAATTGGACATGACCAAAAAGAATTCCATATAACTGTGTTAGGCTGGGATATTCAGAGAAATGTAACATTAAAAAACTGCCAAGGACCCACAAAGCTTTCAAGAGCCTCTGAGATGTAAGATATTTATTTCATTTGGGAAAATATCTCAATATATAGATGCATGTGCACACATACATACACACACTCACATACATAAACATTCCAAAACAGAAAAATAAAATTATAAAACCACACTTGATTTTTTAAATGTTGCCAACCACACTTCCACTCAACTCAATTATATTTAGTTTGGAATGTAAGTCAATTTTAATGTTTAATATAAAGTGTGGTAGGGGTCTCCAAAGTAAGAAATCAAATCTTGAGTGTGCTAAAAAAAATTTAAATTCTTGGGTTAAGTTCGCTGAAGAGACCAAATTTTGCCCAGCTGGCGCGGCTCAGTGGTTGAGCATTGACCTATAATCCAAGAAGCCACTGTTCGATTCCAGGTCAGGGCACATGCCCAGCTTGTTGGCTTAATCCCCAGTAGGGGGCGTGCAGGAGGCAGCCAATCAATGATTCTCTGTCATCATTGATGTTTCTATCTCTCTCTCCCTCTCCCTTCCTCTCTGAAATCAATAAACTACATATTTTTAAAAGATACCAAATTTTTATTTCAATTCAAAAATGAAGTTGGGAACTTTTTGTTGTTGCTAATGACTACATGCCTAATATTAGCTACCAGCCTTTTATTTTTATTTATTTGCATAGAAATATTAACATTTATTTTATTTTTCTCATTTCAATGTTTTATTAATGATGTATTTTTTTGTTTGTAAGGACAACCAAGAAAAAAATACGTCACTTATATGTAAAATACAGTGAATACAGGCTCATGGGAATGTAGAATAGATTTTAAATTTTTCAAAGAAGCTTTCATAAACACAATGACAGCAGCAGACAGGACCACAGATGCACAACAGCATGATTGGCTGATCATGACTACTTAACTGGGACATGGTCCTGTCCCAGTTCTGGCACGTTATCCTTACTCTTCAAGTCTTAACTTTGCACATCCCTGTTCTTCATTTCAACTCGAGATCAGATTCATTGTGTGAACTGTTAAATTTCAACCTTAATTGCAGAATTATAATGCCTTTTCCTATTATTTTCCTTACTTGACTTTTCTCATAACTCATGATTTGTAAAAATATATAAATTTGCCAACTTTCCCTGAAAGGAAGTCATACATGGAAACACTAGCTAAATAATTTCAGTTTCTTTTCCTTCCCTTTAAAAAAATTCAGCTTCATTGAAGTATAAATGACAAATAAAATTGTAAGATATTTAAAGTGTGCATTATAGCAATGTAATGTACCTGTACATGGTGAAAGAATTTCCCCCATCTAGCTAATTAGTACATCCATCACTTCAACTATTTATCGTTGTGCATGTGACATTTGATTAAGTTCTACTCTTTTAGAAATTTGAATTATACAATACAGTGTTATTAACTATAGTCACCATGTTTTACATTAGACCCTGAGCCCTTTTTTATCTTGCAGCTGAAAGTTTGCACTCTTATACCCACCTCTCCCTATCCCCACCCACAGACCCTGACAGCCACATTTTTATTCTCAGTTTCTAAGAGCTTATTTTTTTATTTGACATAAAAGTATTACATATGGAATTTGTCTTTCTCTGTTAATTCACTTAGCATAATGCCCTCCAGATCAATCCATCTTGTAGCAAGTGGCAGGATTTTATTAGTGCTCATGGCTATATAATATTCCTCTGTGTATATGTACCAGGTTTCTATACCTTGATTATTGTGAATTATCCTATCATGAACATGGGGGCGCGGGGGAGATACCTCTTTGCGATTCGGCTTTCATTTCCTTGGGATGGATACTCAGATGTGGGATTGCCGGATCCTATGGATTATATTTTTAAATTTTTGAGGAACTTCCCTAGTGTTTCCCGCAGTAGTTGTAGCATATTATATCCCCACAAACAGTGCACATATCCTCTTCAAACAGTTCTATTTTCTCTCCATCCTCACCAATACTATTAACTCTTGTCTTTTTGGTAATACAAAAACATATAAAATAAAAAGGACTAATCGGAACACCCAAGCTACAATGGCGCACCACAGATACAAAAGGATTAACATCCTTAACTCTCATGTATTTGGCTAGAATAAATAGGCATGAGTCAATCGCATAATCCTTTGACACTAAAAATACTCATTTCTTCTAAAAAATTATCCCTCCCAACTTTACATATATTAAGTAAAAATAGTATTTAATAAAAAACTCACCATATCTGTATCTGAGACCGGGCCAAAGCTGGTCACGTAGATGTTAGTGAAGACTTCAGTAATACTGTCTAATATGAGAAAAAGAGATTGAATATAGATATTATGTAGTGAGAAGCACAGGAGACAGAAGGGGTCAAGTTCATGGCACTGTTAGGAAACTATGGTATTTAGGAATATTGCTCTTTCTTTTCAACTTTTAGAACCAACAAAAATATCTATATTGCTTACTTATTTCCTATGTTCTAGCAACCCTAAATGCAAAATTCCTAAAAGTATTAAGATCTTACTTGGAAACTACAATTGACTAGAACATTCTTTTGTAAGATTTCTCAAGATTAATGGTTTCTTAGAATCTATCATAATTGAACTACTTTTCAATAAATTTTTCACAGGTACTGAAAATAAAATATAGTTAGTATGATTACTCTGTGATATAGTCCTTATTTGATTCTTAAACTAAATATTTCACATGGCACTTAATGATAGTAGAGATTTAGTTTTTAGGTTGTAAATTAAGAAATCTTCTGAATAAAGCACAAAATAGATTGTTAATCATTACAAATAAATATAATTCATATTAATATAAAAATTATTATTCAATGATGTAAAAATAAAAGCAAATAACTTACATTAATCACTACAGATTACTTCCAAACAAGCTTGCTTTTAAATGTACTTAGCATGGGGGTAAGGGGAAGAGATCAACCAAAGGTATGCATGAATATAAGCCTAACCAATGGACACAGACCCCAGAGGGTTGAGGTGAGGGCATAAGATGGCGGGGTGGGGGGAAATGGGAGGGTATAAGGACATATATGTAATATCTTAATCAATAAAGAAAAAAATGTTTTAAGAATGCCAAAATTTATTTAGCATTCGTCTTAATTGGATTGAATTAAAGTCTATAGTTATGTTTCTTATTGACTAACACAATTAACTGGATTGTTCGGTTAGCCAGGTAATTTTAAGTAAGGCAAATGGTGAGAGGGGAAAGTTCAAAGAAAATATTTTAAGAGAAAAACATTTTAAATCTTCTTATAGAAAAAAATGCATCATTAATTTCTACCATCTTACAGTCAGGGAATTGATGATGAAGGAAACAAATAAAATAAACATGTCTATCATCATGAAATAAATATCTTATCTAGTAACTATCAAATTTTTAATTCTAGGCAAAGACTCCCATGAAATATTTTAATATTATATGGAACATTCATTTACAATCATGAAAGAGAGAGAAAACTAAGTCTGGGATATTGAGTCCACTATAGCAAAACCAAAGAAGTTAAAAGAATATGAAAAAAACGGAGACTTCTTCAAAAGGCTTTACATATACTAATCTGCATAACAAACCTATGAGGTCGGTGTTCACTTATCCTGATGTGTGTGTACACTATGTACAGAAAAGTAAGGGATTGTGCCCAATAACCCACACTTAGAACCCAAGCAAGCAGGCTCCTGAGCCCTCAGGGTAAATTAAAGCATTATACACAGCCCATAGTAAATTTGAAATAAAAGTGTGTTCTCATTAACTGCATATTTGTATTCACCACAATAATCTGTGCCAAAGACATATAGTGTTCCAAATAAATATACTAGTTCAACTTTATTTTATGAATATGCTATTCCACTACAAAAATTGTATTTATGAAATTTTATTATAAAACTGATTTGAAACCTAAATATAGTTGTAAAGTTAATTCTCAGCTGCCACCTGCTCCAAAGACCTCACAGGGTCAGCTTCATGGATATGCAACTTGTGCAACGGTACAGGTCCCTGTGCTCAGAAAATCCCCATGTTCAATTTAACATTCTATTATTACTATTTTTAAATTTAATTTTTAATAAGTTTATTGAAATTGATTTTTGAGAGAGACAGGTAGGGAGAGAGAGAAACATTGGCTGCCTCTGGCATGTCCCCTACTGGGATCAAGCCTGCAACCCAGGCATGTGTCCTGACTGTAAATCCAACCGGCAACCTTCTGGTACATGGGATACCCAACCTACTGAGCAACACCACGGGCTATTTTTAAATTTCTTAATCATTTTCTGACTAAATGCCTGTATTTTCATCTTGGACTGGGCCTGTGCTGGACCTAAATTATATATATGGAAGGAATGAAGGGAGAAAGGGAGGGAGGAAATAAGACCCAAGTTTGTTCCCCCCTCCATTTATTTATACAAAATCAATAACACTATCACGTTTATTCAATAAACAATAGAATAAAATTTTAGTAATTATAGATACGATTTAAAATATTCCAGAGCAGAGAAACTAAAATGTTAAGGTAGTCTTCACCCAAATAGGAGCAAATGCAATTGTCTTCCTTAGTCTGGAAGAGTAAACTTGAAAAAGACAGATGGCAAAAATGTGTGAATATATTTATGCTTAAGGATATGAAAAATGTCCACCACATGCCAAATGGAAAGTAAAGAGTAAGGGAGAATATCATCAGTACCTAATGGCTAGCTAATAGTAAGAGTGAAAAATAAGAGTTTACCATTAAAAGCTCTAAGGAGTTCAAAACCTAAAGAGGAAGAAGATAAATATGCAAAGTTACCTTAAAGAAATGATTTCATGGTTTACTAAGGAATGTATGCATTGGAAAGAATATTATTTGGCTATGAAAGTTCAGAAAAAGAAAAATCAGCTAAGCACACACACTGACTGACCACAAATACCCAATAGGTACCCGAGATTGGAAAAATGATTCTTGGTAATAAGACCTTGAGGATTTCCATATACATGGTTGCCCAGAGCTGTAAATAATCAATAGGCATTAATAAAATATTCCACTGTGATGACTACACACATCTGATACATCTAACAAAACTTTCCAGGGTCCTGCATTTAAAATGCAATCTTCGATGATGATTTTGCTTTCCATAAGAGAAAGAAAAGGAAGCAAAGGGGGAGGCCAGGGAAATGGGATGAGATTGCATGAGTAGGTTGTAGGTAATTTTTGGATTTTGTCCAAGTCCATAGTATCTTCTGGTTTTATTTTGTTCACCCATGTGCATGTAGGACAGGATTGAGTTGTGTTATTAATACCTGTTAAAATACTCTGATCCATGTGATAGATGTATGTCACAAGTAAACAAATAACACTGATACCCTGCAGCCATCCCAGTCTCAGCATTTTAGGTACCAGGAGTGACTCTCTCAAATCCGGACCACTTTAGTGGACTCAGCAAGCACTCTCCTGCCTCGGTGCTTTCACATTGGTTTTTACTTCTCTTTTATTTTAGTTAACTGCAACTTTGTCTTTGGGTCTTGATTTAAATGTTCACTCTGAGCAGGCTTTGCTACTTTTCCTGTATAATGTAATTCCTTTTCTCTCATTTTCTCTCTCTGACAATGTTGTTTTCACAGGGTGTTTTAGAACTTGCCTTTATTTTTATGCCTTCATTTTGTTTGTTTGTTTGTGTTTTGTCTGTCTTCCCAACTAGGATTTAAATTTGCTAGAGACAGAGGTGGTGGCTTTTCTGTTCTGTTATGTCACCAGTGCCAGCACACCTGCTACATCTCAGCTGCTTTATATTTGAAAAAACAAGTTGTTTCTAATTATAGTTCATACAGAACATATAACTCTCCCCAAAATATTCCATCAACATACAAAGAGCTGTCAATGCTCATAAAGAAAGGACACTGTCATTTGTAAAGGCTGAGACCAAACTGCCCATTGACAGAGGGAGGTGGAAAGCCTAGCAAACAGGTTCTCAATGAAGAAATAATATCAAGGAAAAGGAGGAAATGTATTTAAAAGAAGCCCCATCAGTAGGAACTAAAATTTCACTGCTGAACAGTAAGAAGATTTTAATGGAAACATCCACCATGCGTTACCTCAAAATAATTATTTATCAACTAAATGTTTGGCTTTAGAAATATCAAGAGCATTATATGCAAAAATAAGAAGATCTTCTAGAGAGTTTTTCCAAGGTCAAATACCATGAGTTTAATAACAGGTATTTAAAGATAAATAACGAATGCAAGTGATAAACACAGAAGAATGTGTGATCCATAGAACAATCATCAAATTCAGGGTGACAGCTAGCTGGGGAGAAAGGAAGAGGAATAATCTGCCAAGAGGTACCAAGGAGATCTAATATATTTCTAATATTTTCCTTCTAAAATTGACATTAATTAATTCTGTCAAGGTTTTAAGATTAGAGAAAGCTGATCACAGAACCAATCATATTATTCTCTGTACTTTTCCTAATGTTTGAAATACTTCAAAAAAAAGTA
This sequence comes from Antrozous pallidus, assembly GCA_027563665.1. Lineage (NCBI taxonomy): Eukaryota > Metazoa > Chordata > Mammalia > Chiroptera > Vespertilionidae > Antrozous > Antrozous pallidus. The sequence goes on along the minus strand of CM050511.1, from coordinate 94,975,921 downwards.
AATGGCCCTGAAGCATACCCAAAGTGAACCCATAGTGTGCAGGCCATGAGGGCATAGGTTACCAAGGAAGTAGAACTGGACCTCACATCACCCTGCTTGGCCCCGGAAGATGGCTGGTTAGCCAGAGATGGGTAATATTCCACAGGGAAGGAACAACTTAAGACAGGCACAATCGCAGAGGGGCCATTAGGAGAGAACTTGGGGGTCAACTGAGGAGGGGTACAGTCCCCCATGCCCCATCCCCCAAACCTTGCAGGGGCCTGAACCCTCACCCCTTCTGAGGGAGGTCTCTTGTCCCCATGGCTGCTTCGCTTCCCACGCCCAGCTCAGATCGGGACCCAGGTAACAGACAGAGACTTGGCTAGCAGCAGCTGCCCTATATTTAAATCCTGCCTAGCAACAGGAATGCTCAGGGCCTACTCAAGAATGAAAATAACCCTTTCTACTAATATTTACAAGGTAAACTAAAATTGTTGGTAGAGTATTAAACTTGACAGTAAAATGTAATCAAGTTTTCAGATTAATTTAAATTGGCTAATTGAAATAAGAGAATATTAAAGAAAATTTAATCATACTGGACAAAAAGCTATTCCTAAAGCATTAACTAAAATTTCTATTAGTAGTTAATCTCATGGTAAAATTGCTTAACATGCAATGAACCTAAAGCAGTCATATTTTTGTGCAAAAAAATAAAATTTAAAGTTATCAAGACTGCATTATAAAATTTACAAAAGCCTCCATTAATCAAAAAAGGCAGGGATAGTAGGATAACATCATGTAAGAAAAAATATCCTGTAAGTAAATTACATCTAGAAAAAACTTTTACTTTACAAAAATTAATTTTCACTTGTAGTGCTAACATCAAGACACCCATGAAAAAAACACATGGTGTCAAAATAAGCCAAAGGAAAATCATTTGGGCAAAAATAAAATGGATCCCAAGTCAATTTTATAGAAAAGATTCCTTTATTAACTGTTGGTCAAGAATATGTTTATATATTTTCAGAAAACAACTCCAAAACCATGTGGATTCCTGCAACAGAGAGGAATTGACAGGTCTGTTCCAACCATGAAGACAAGAGGAGAAACAGTCCAGAGATGGAAGATGCTGACGGAGCCTTGTCATGCTAGCAGTCAGCAGGTTGCCTAGGACCAAACCAGAGAGGGTCAGACCTGTATTGCCATCATGTGTCCACCATCCAGATATCATTGCTGAATGTACACATAAAGAACTGTTTGACATTGAAACTGGGACTCAAAAATTTTTTATTATTATATGTTTATTTCTAGTTTGCAGAGGCAAGATTTTTTAAAGAAAATAAGTGGGAGAAAAATAGATACAGAGGCAAAGAAGTATGGAACAGACTGTCAAACTACATTGGGAAGGCAGAGAAAGTTGGGGGCGGGGCAGAAAGAGATCAACCAAAGGACTTGTATGCATGCATATGAGCATAACCAATGGATACTAGACCCTGGAGTTGGAGCAGGTGAGGGCATGTGCTGGGGGTAGGGGAGACGGAGAGACGGAGAGGAGTTCAATGGCGGGGGGAGGGGGGGAAGCAGACATATGTACTACTATTTATAATACTTTAAACAACAAAAAAGTAATTATGAATAAAAAGTGAATCCATAAGTAATTTCAGGAAAGGTTTAAATTAAGTCATGGAGATTACTCTTTACTAGGTAATAACAATCAAACTTACTTTAAAAATCTTTTGCAGAAGTTTTTTTTAATAGTTAAGTTTGGCTTATGAACATGGTTGATGTGTGCAGAAGTGGGGGGTATTTGGCTGTAAAGATAGACGGAGGTTGTATTGAAAAAGCCAGGCAATGAGAATGCTGCCTTTCTCTCACTCTCTCTCTCTCTCTATAGCAGCATAGCATTCACTGAAGAACTTAGATATAGAGAATGTTATGTCCAGGGCTGTTGTACTAGAAATGTTATGTCACATTTATAACACTCAGGGCAGATTAAAGAAAATATATCCAGTTTGAAAGATGTTGCAGTAGTTAAGAAAAAAGGGGGGAAATGACATTGAGAACAGGAGAGCATAGAAATCAAGGAAATAGATTTTTTTTCTAAAGTGGTATTTTTAAAAGATGCTGAAATAGGTCCTATTATTTTATTGTTAAGAGTATATTTAGAGCCTAGAAATAAGCAGTTGCATAAAACAGATGAAAGAAGACTGGAAAGTAAATGGATTGTAAATACATGAAAAAAATAAGCGGAAAACATTTTCTGTAAATGCTTATCAAAAGATACTTGGATGAAGTCATAAACAGTTGAACTGTACTGGGTAATGTAATACACTAGCAATCAAACCTTCAAGCAAACATTTCTAACGTTTAGCAGGAATTAAATCATGTCTTTCTGTACAACATTTTATGAATGATTGACATACATTTGAAATTAGGCACTCACGCTTATTTCCAGTGGTTCTTTCATGAGTCGACAAAGATTTCAATGCAACTGAACGTAGCAGTGGGCTTTTTGTTATTTCCTTGACAAGGTCCACCTTACCATCCTCCTGAGATTTGCACCATTCCATGTCTCCCCCTAACTCTAATATGTTCATTGACTTATTATGTCTACTATTTGCTGTCTATACCTACCAATATAATAGACGCAAGCCACACATTGCTATTTAAATTTAAATTAATTGCAATCAAATAAAATTAAACATCTACTTTCTCAGTCACACTAACCACGTTTTCTCCACATATGACTTTGGCTATCATATTGGATAGCACAGTCGAACATTTTCATGGTCATGGAAATTTCTATAAGGTAATACTAGTCTGTATCCTCCCACTAGTAGATAAGCTCTATGAACACAGGAATTTTCATTGTCTCAAAAAGGTAAAAATCCAACACTGAACAACCCCTGGCATAATGTATATTTTTAATGAATTTTTGTTGAATAGGTGAATCCTTATTCTTTCTCACAGTCACTTAAAGTAGACATGGCCTCTGTTACATTGCAGCTTTCCATAGCCTAGTAAAGAGAGATATAGGCAGACAGCAAATAAGTATACAACTGCAGGAATTATATATGCTATGAAAGAACATAGCAAGAAAATATTAATTATCCTGGAAATACTTTCTTCACTTGGTCTCTGGAACACCACAATTTCTTGATTTTATTTGAATCCCATTTTTCTGAATCCTTTACAGCTATTGCCACCAACCTATTAATATTGTAATATACTAATATTCATTTGTGGGGTCTCTTTATTTAGTACTCAATGATTCCTTTCATGTAGTCGTGGACTCTTAAATTTTTATTTACAGTCCAGAACTTTCTTCTAAAATCTAGACTCCTATATCCACTTGACTATCTATTAATTTTCTAAAATTCATCATGTTCCAAACAAAATGTATTTTTCTTTCCAAAATCAACTGCACTTGCAGACTTCCCTATAATTTTTGTTGTTATTCCAACCCTCAGTCACAAATCTTGGTTTCACCCCCAACATTATTATTTTAAACAATAAATCTGGTTGAGTCTAAAAAATATCTATAATCATATCACTTCTCATTTCCTTTTAAAGCTGTTACTATTCTTAAAGTTCACCTTACCTCTCTACAAAAACTATTTCCCCTGATTCACCTTTATATACTCTTATTTTGTTATAAAAGCTGTCATGAGATATAATTCTCATTATATAAAATATATAATTTATAAGTGTCAATTCAGTGTTTTCAGTATAGAATTTTGCAACATTATTACTCTCTAACTTCAGGAAAAATTTATAATCAGAAAAAAACCCTGAATCCATTTGCAGTTATTCCCTGTTTTCCCTCTTTCCGGGCTCTAGCAACTACTAATTCAGTTTCTATTCCTATGTATTTGCATATTCTAGATATTTCATATAAAATGAATCCCTTCTATGCTTACTTTATTTTAAGTCATAAATGGGTGTTGGATTTTGTCAAAATTTTTTGCATGTATGCAGAAAATCATAGCGCATTTGCTCTTTATTCTATTAATGTGACACTTTACATCAATTTATTTTCATGTGTTAAGGCAACTTTAAATCTCACTTGGTTTCGGTGTGTAATTTTTTATATGTTGCTGGATTTGATTTGTTAGCATCTGTGTGTCTGTATTCATAAGGGATATTGGTCTACAGTTTTCTTGTACTAACTTTGTCTTATTTAGTATCAGTGTGATACTGGACTAATAGAATTAACTGAGGCATGTTCTTTTTTTCTTCTATTTTTAGGTTATTTTGTGAAGGATTGGTGTTAATTCTCTTTTAAATGTAAGACAAAATTCATCAGTGATGCCATATGGAACTGGAATTTGCTTTGTGGGAAGCTGTTTTGTTACTAATTCAGTCTCTTTCCTTGTATGCCTATTTAGGTTTCCTATTTCTTTTCGAGTTAGTTTTAGTACTTTTCATTATCCTAGGAATTTGTACATTTCATCTAAGTAATTTAATAATTTTCATATAGCCAGTGTAGCTCAGTAGTTGTGCATCGACCCATGAACCAGGAGGTCGCTGTTCAATTCCTTGTCAGGACACATGCCCAGGTTGTGGCTAGATCCCCAGTAGGGGGCATGTAAGAGACAGCTAATCAATGTTTCTCTTTCATCATTGGCAGTTCTATCTCCCTCTTCCTTTCCCTTCCTCTCTCTGAAATCAATAAAAATAATAATAGTTGTCATATAAATATAATACAAATGAGCTCCCTTACAGAACCTATGTACCATTTCCCTAAGAGATTCTCTGCCTGGGGGTTTTCCCTGGATATACAGAGTAGACCAAAAGTGCAGAGAAGTTTATGCTATAAAAAAAAATTCAACCAATAACTGATGGTAGTTGAAGGTATTACAACTCAGGTTTCTCTTCCCCTCAGTGGAGACAACTCTAAGGAACCATTTCTGAGAGATCTTCAGTGGAATTAAACCTCAATTGTCCTTGTTAGTAACCTGCTCATTAGTATACACTGTTCTGCCTCCCATTCCTTCCCTGTGTCACTTTCCCATTCCGTCTGCTAGTGCCTCCTGGTAATCCCAAATAATCCATATCATAGAGTCTCCTTCTGAGGGAAACCAAACACCAGGTATAAACATCAATCACCTGGGTTAATTTCCATACACCTATATGTGCCCCTGGTCATCAGTCATTTTCATAAAAGTCAATCGGTATTTACTAAGTGACTTTTGTGTATATGGCACTTTGTCTCCCCTATTAAGAGTTGAAAACTTTGAATTTGATAACATATTTGCCACTATTCTACCACAAAGGAATTGCTGCACCTCACTCAGTATCTTCCTTCCCGCAAACCTTTCAATATACGTTTGATAAAAATGAAAGACTTGAACAACACTCCATTCGTTCTGTATTTGGATGGTCAATAAATTGTCCATTATACAGGAGGAGTTCAGAAAAGTAATAAAACCATTATGCACTATGTTTTGCTACAATCATTTTTCATTATAGTTCTAAATTTTGGTCTTTGATTTTTTTAATTTTTGCATTTTTATATATTCTGCTTGTTCTTATAGTTTTCCTTGTTTACTCTGTGTTTTTATTTCTACTAATGTAAATGCATTGATATTCATAGTATATTTCATTTGAGATCCTGAACAAGAATTAAGATGCTTGCATGCTTTGGACAGGATACAAAAAACTCTTAAAAGACAAACTAAACACTCCCATCATGACAGTAACTGTTATTGGATACAAATGGATTTGACTTTGAAATCACTTCAAGGTCTATCTACCCAACAGGCTTTGAGACTGTTCTGGCCTCTAGAACCATCAGTAGTAGAAGACCTGCAGTGCCTTCTCTCTCTTTGAAATGTGTTCCTTCAATACCTGAAGATCCAGCTTATTCTGGTGAGGAAGCTGAGGACACACCTTCTCCCGAAGTGTAGTAAAGGAAATCAGTGGGGAAAGGGAAGAGAAGATTGAGTGCACATTGAGTCCCATCCATTTAGTGGGACCATTGGCTCAATTAACAAATAGTTACTGAGGGCTTACTAAGTACAGTCCTGAGACATTCCCGGACTGGAAGACAAGGGAGAGAATGCTCCCAAAGGAAAGCTGTATGCAGTTCCAGAATCAACTGATGTCCCTCACGGTGATGTTTCATCAAGCAGTTGCTTCATGTTCAGTCTGGGACTCTGACAAGAGAAAGAGTAAAGTTGTTCTCAAAGAGGACATTTCTGCTAATACGAATTATATCCTCTTGGAGGAGATTCTAGTGACCCAACCCCATTTCAAGTTGTTAAAGATGGCATCTAGCACACATGGGATGTCAGAACACTGCATCCAAAGTTCAGTCTGGGCACAAGCTATTATAGATCTAATATCCCTGGGTTAGTTGGTAACTTGCAGCATACTAGCCACCAACTAGAAATCCTATGCTGTTCTTCAAACCAGCTTACCAAGTTATAAGAATTTAAAAATAAAAATTATGCTAATATAAATTTGCATATTGTTCCCTAAATACCTACTAATAAGAAAATATTCTTATGCTCAATATATAATAAAAATGAAATTTTATCTTTTAGGATTAAAATTATGTTATAGATCAATATAAATTGAGGATTCATAATGCACTAAAATATAATTAATATGTAATTCATATATATTATTGATATTAAGGGATGGAAAAAATCTTACTGTATTCATTTTCTATATTAAAAAATGGTATACAAGTTAACAACATTAACTGACTTATTTTCTGACCATTTTACCATCATCACAGAATATTGCTATCGACAATATTTTTGTTGACCTTGCAAAATAATTTTTGTTACTTTTTACTATTTTGTAGAAGAAAATTATTTAAATGTAATATAATAAAGTATTAATTTTTAAAACACACCCCAAACAATTTCAAAAGCTTTCATATAAGGCCATTGCTTTTAATCATTCACATTTCTTGTCTTGCCATCTCTATGCCTGATCTTGGTCAAAGGCACCAACACCTGGTCACTTGTCAAGATTTTACACTCAGTTGGAACCTCTTACTCATTTCTACATTTTAATTTTTCACTGGGTTCTGTTTATTATGTTTCCTACATTTTTAAAAAATATTCCTTTCCACCCTATTCTCACTGGCCATCGCCTCTAGAATGGCTTCTTTTAGTCTTCCCGCTTCTAGTTTCACCAACTTCTATCTACCCTTCTTGATACTGCTAAAATGCTCTTTCCTTATAAATTGTGTGATGTCTCTTCTCTGATCAAAATGATTCTCACTGCTGCCCCTTTGCCTGTAGATCAAGGGCAAAGTTCATAGCATTCCATATGAGACCTTCATAATCATCTTTGTGTTTCCTTTCTGGTGCTGTTCTATGTTGTGTAGCTTAGCCATATCACACCCCATGCTATTCTCCTTCACCCTTCCTTTCTTTGTAGTTGCCCTTTCCTCTAGTTCAATCCTCACTCTTAACAAACAAACAAACTCAAATAACACTTCTTCTCTGGGGTACTTAATTAGTCTTCCTGGTAGTTACCATCCTTGGGGTATTTAATTACGTCTTTCTGGTGGTTTTAGAAAAATTTACTTCTTCAAAGGAAATAATCAACACTATGTAATTTTCAATGCATGAGAAGTTATTAAAATGGTTGTGTGTCCCCCACTCTATTCACCATACAACAGACAATTCCTAGCAATTTTCTCTATATGAGTAACACAGATAATCATAGAATGATACAAAGCCACATCCTAAAAATAATTTCATCAATCATTGTCTATGTTGTAGTTCACATATGTTTTCTTTAGAAATGTGGTTTTTAAGTTGGGAATTCATTTTGAGCTCCTTTTTGTTCAACTTTAAATGGGTATCAGACTCTGAACAAGGGTAAGGCCATGCCAATCCTGTCATACTTAAATATGAAAAAAAAATCAAAGCATTTATCTTGACATCTATGAATAATCTGAACTAAATTAGGCCAATTATGATGATGATAAATTACTGGGTAGCTTAATCAGACATGGAAAAAATTTAAAGCAAAGTTTTATATTTTGATGCTAAGAACATACGATCGTCTGATTTTATTTCAAGTAGAGTTTAATTCTCACATTCAACAATCCAGCACTTTTCATCTACAATATTCCCTGATTAAAGACATGGAGAGCTTTGCTGGCAATATTACAAACTTTGCTATCTCCCAGAATCTCTTGGAACAATCTCAAAAAAGAAACTCTCTTTTCACATGGATCTTGTTGATATTCTAATTTTATGATAGTATCACTTTCTTCCTAAAAATAAATTTAGCTTAAAGTAACATAAAAGGAAAAACAACTCTTCTAAAGTAATTAACTTTATCACCTATCACTGGATGGTATTTCCTGAGGGTATGCACATTGCAAAATATTATGATTACTCTATACCTAACATGCAATTAGGAAATTTTAGAAATTTATGTAGCAACCTTTAAGTACTTATCATATCTGCTGAATTCCCATTGTGTGATACTACAAGGAACTTACTACCTAATAAGCTTATATTCTATGTGTCTAGTAGATTAAATGTTATATATGACCCAAACTTATTTTCATGATCACTCTATAAACTGCATAATTATATTCATTGTACTCCTCATCCCAATTAAACAGCTAATAAAACATATAGCTGAATTGAGATATTATTTTTGACTTAAAACCTCATGCTCATAACTATTTCAATAATAAAATGCATTCAAAACACAAAGACTGATTGGTATCTTGAGTAGTGCCAGTATAATCCAACTATATAGATTGATTACATACCTGTAATGTGCCAACCTTAAGTCATATATTTAGGGAGATAATAACATGGAGTAATACTAAAGAAACTTACATTTCAGTTTAATAATCGTTGCTAGTTATGCAAAATATAAGGCTGTTTCAATTTTAGGATAAAACATTTATGTTTTTGAATGTGACACATATATACATACACACATATAAATACCATATTTAGTAAATATAATAGACTATTAAATACATATATTTTACATTTTATATATATACTAGAGGCCCAGTGCACAGATTTATGCACTGATGGGGTTCCTTGGCCTGGTCTGCACCCTCTCACAATCTAGGGCTCCTCAGGGGATGTTGGGTAGCCAGTTTGGCCCAATCCCCGCAGGCCCGACCCATACAGGAGGGAGCCTGATATTGTGCATTAAGCATATATCCCTGGTGGTAGTGTACATCATAGCAACTGATCTACTGGTCATTTGGTCTTTTGGTCACTTAGGTTTTTATATAGCGAGATGTAAATGTGTATACACACAGATATGTGTGTGTGTGTGTGTGTGTGTGCGTGTGTGTGTGTATGTGTGTGTGTGTGTATTTCTGTGTAGATATATACATACCATATAAAATTTTGGTGCTGTACTGCCCTATCTTTAAGTCAAAAGACATATTATTCTAAGAAATCTGGAGGGCTAGATGTAGGATGATACTGAAAATGAATAAATACATTTCCTTTCTTCCTGTTTTTCCTCCTTCAAAACAAAAACATATTGAGTGTGTTTATACTAAGTAATATACTTAGATAAACGATGAAGAACATGTAGTAGGTCACCATCATGTCTCATAGAGAAAAAAAAACAAATAAATATATTATTGCCTGTGCAGTGTACTTAAATGGTAAAAATAATGAAAATGCTAAGGTGTGGTATGAAGGTAGATGGTGGGTGATGGTCAGGAGAGAGATGGCACTGAATTCAAAGCTGGGAACTCAAAGAAAGGCTGACCAAGCCATCCTTCTATCTGTAATATGCGCTTCTTTTTATTTATTTTTTATCTACTTTCAGAACCTTGCCCTTCTAGCACTTTAACTCAATTTAACTCAGGCCTCATGTTTTCAACCTAAGAACAAATTATAGCTATTATTGTTAATGAATAAAAATACTTAGGATAGGCCTTTGAAGAAATTTTAAAAGATCTAGATTATTACTCAGAAGAAAATTCTAAGAAAGTAGATTACAGCATCAGGCTAGGATCTCGATGTTAATTCAGAAACGAGTAGTAGAAGAAACTACAAGAAATATTTCATTCTACACAGGAATGAAAATAATACAAAAATGATAATTATGATATTAAAATGATGGAAGAATTATCTGGTGGTCTTGCAAATTATTTTGGAAGCTACACTTAGATTTTATCAAGAAATGTCCATTTTAAATGTCCAAATTCTCAAACAGCATTTTTTACTTTGTTCTAAATATATCTCTGAATCCTAATTATATCTTTATATTTTTCAAAACAGTAATTTTTATTTTAGAGATTTTTCTACTAAAGAGTAAGTAAAGACACAAAAATTATTTTACAATCAAAAATTTTAAAGTCAGGACATTTGAAAAGATGTGTATAGGTAATAACATTCATGGCTTACACATGAAAAACTGACCTTTTAAGGAAAGTGATAATCCACCATATTTGAAATAAAAAAAATTGGACTTGCTACTTATTAGTATATGCTGTACCTTAAATTTCTCGCTCTGATCATATCTCTTATAGAACATATTTTAATATAAGTATTCAGGTTGTTTTCTTCCTTTTTGATTTGCATTTAAGTTTTACCCTGTTTCCTTCTTTGCTTTGATATACTTTTATGAATAGTTGATTACTCTCCGCTGTCTTAAATTCCATTTCCAGTAGTGCTTCCTCTCAGTGTATTGTTATATATACTTGTAAGTTGATACATTTGGGGTTTTATATAAAAAGGATCCCCACTTGCCCGCCCTTACTTGTTCCTGACATTGCTGGTAGTCTTTTAAACGGCTGTTTTAGCTCTCCGGGCATTTTCACAAGGTAGCTGTGGTACAGTCTCTGCTAACAGATCAAACACACATTCACCCATGCTTGTCTTCACTCAGCTCAGAACATGGGACTCAGCCTTTCCCTGTAAGAGCATGGAATCACTGATGAATGAGACACTGCACCTCATGCCACAAAAACACACCCCGTTCACAGCCACGGGGATGGGGAAAGCTAAGTCCAGGCTTTCGTTTGTGCCCTGAAACTCTTCTTCTGTTTGGAACTGACACAACACCTCTGCTCTCTATTTACAGTTGTTGGGGCTTGACATTTTGTTTATATTTGTGACTCACAAATTGTAATGAAAAAAGGCAAAAACAGACATAATGAGTGAGCTTCATAATTTATTTTTCCTTTGGTCTTCCCAGAAATAACAATGCTTGTTTCTCCTCTTCGTGTGAAAGGTTTCATGTATGCCGTCTATAAATGTCCACAAGAATACAAATCCAATACAGAAATGAATCACGTAATTTCCAGAAAGTGCTGTGATGGTTCTCAGCAATTGCCTAAGGATATCTCACCACTTAAAAAGAACTGATCCCCTTTTTTCCGTGGAGGAGAAATTTTAGACTGACTTTTCAGGACTCATTTAGTCGATTAATTTCATTCATTGCCATTTTTATTGACTGCACAGTACTTGGCTCTATGTGGCTAGAGAACAATGAAGCCAGATCACTACTAAGGCTCTTAACAAGGAGACCATTTTCTGCAATCAAGAAGGCTGTAGGCATCCACATTGATTTTAGAGAAAGGAAAGGCTATAGCAAAGTGCTATCCATTTGATGATGGATAAATAGAAGGGCTGGACTTCGATTAAGCAGCGAAGCAATATTTTTTTTTTCTGGAAGGCCATATTATCGTTTAATGCCTTACTGTTTTCTCTGAACAGTGGAGTTATTGCTATACCCTCAAAGATTCAACAATCATTTATTCCAAACCTCCTGTATGCATATCATTTTCTTTCTGCTGTGAAGGATGCAAAGAAAAACAAGTGAATCCACTGTTCTTTTTTGAGAGTACAAAACAGGAAGCTACAAATTGTAAAATAATAATAATAACCATTACACCAGTTCTCACATGGATAACTGGTCTCCCAGGTGCCATCTTTACTCTTGGAGAGGCTACTATTATCACAGTACAAGAGGTGAATATTACAAAACTGGAGGCCTAGTGCATGAAAATTTGTGCTCTTGGCGGGGGGGGGGGAGTGTGTCCCTTAGCCCGGCTGTGCCCTCTCACAGTCTGGGATCCCTTGGGGGATGTCTACCTGCCAGCTCAGGCCTGCTCCCAGGGGAACAGGCCTAAGCTGATAGTCAGACATCCTTCTGACAGGCTGGGAGCCCTCGAGGGATGTCCGACTGATGGTTTAGACCCCAGGTGGGGTGAGGGGGAGGAAGCCTAAATCTTCAGTCAGACATCCTTAGTGCTGCTGAGGAGGCAGGAGAGGCTCTTGCCACTGCCGTTGCACTAGCAGGCAGCCATCAGCCTGGCTTGTGGCTGAGCAGAGCTCCCACTATGGGAGCACACCGACCACCAGGGGACAGCTCCTGCAATTAGCGTCTACCCCTTGGTGGTCAGGGCACGTCATAGTGACCAGTCATTCCCAGTAGTTCTGCAAAAAGGGTCAATTTGCATATTACCCTTTTATTATATAGGATTATTTATTATATAGGACAAGGAAATGGAATCATGCCATGCCTCTGCTCAGAACTCTAAAAACAATTCCTGATTTCTTTTTTTTTTCTTTTCTTTGTTTGTTTTTGTTTTTTTTTAATTTTCAAACAATTTTATTGAAATGTGCCAAGAGTACATAGGTAGCACAAATGTATGAACGGGGGGAAAATCACATGTACAATAATTTCTTAAAAGTGAAGGTTAATCTTGGGAGATATCAATTCCCTTCCCCTCCCCTTCCATCGTTTCCATTATGGTTAAGCCTCTAACCTAGCATCTAAAAAAAAAGAGAGAAAAAAAAAGAAATATAGGAACTTTAGCCAAAAAAAAAAAAAAACACCCCACAAAGGAAAGAAATTATTTCCTGCTCAGATAGGGCTCTTCCTCTGCACGTAATTACGAGGCGTGCTGAGCGGTGGAGAAACACAATGTCAGGGTGTAAGGGTACGGACCATTTGGGTTTTTCATCTGGTAATGGTTCAGGAAGCCCAAAGTCTCCAGGGCATCACTCTTGGATTCCCATTCCAGCAGCCCAGAGGAGCTGCGTTCACTTTTGCCTGAGCATACTTTCACAGGAGATGGCCGCTTCACTCCCAGCTCATCACAAATCTCAAAGAAGTTCTCCTCCCTCACCTCCAGAGGGGCACTGAAGAAGTTAGGGTGCTGTATACAGTTCTTGGCTGCCTGCTCCGGAGTGAGTGGAGAACCGATTGCTCCTTGATTCACTGAAGTCTCTGCAACGGGAGGACCCGTCTTCCAGCCCATATGACTGACCAGGCATGAAGGCAGGTTTCTTAGAGACACAGACTTTCAGCTTCTGTCCAAACATGAAGTTGTTATTGAGGTGAGTAATGGCCCGGTCCACAGCATAGCCATCAGCCATCTCTACCATGGCGGCCCCCGGCTTACTTTTCATGAATTGCACTTTCTCCACATTGCCGTACAAGCAGAAGACATTGAAGACTCGGTCACAGTTCATCTTAGACTCATGACCATAAGCCATAGACCATAAGCACAGGGCTTTCCGCGTGAGGGCCGTACTCAGGTGGTGGGGGAGGGGGTGCGGGGTGCCCATATTGGGGACCGTAGCGACTTGGGCCCCAGTGGTGACCCCCCACTGGTGGGCCCATCCTTCTCCCTTCGTAGTGAGGTTGGGGGGGACCGTAGCCCTCATCATGGTAATGGCTATGGTACCCACCATGGGGCCCTCCATATTCTGCGGGGTGATCTCCCAGGAGAGGGGGCTGCCTCTGCGTTTGTTAGGGTTGCTGCCAGGGTCACCTTGTCCACTGAGATTGGGGTTTGTATAGTCCCAAGTATCTTGATCATTCTTGAACACATTCAAGCGTGTAGGCTTCGCATATTCGATCTTCAGAGTGCAACAGCCAGAGTATATATCGGCCCCATTGAGTGAGGCCTTGGTCCGCTGGGCACTCTGCACAGATTCAAATTCCACCATGGCTTGAACTCCATTCTTCCGGAAAATGACAATTCTCTGGACAGGGCCACAAGGGTTACAAATAGTGTAAACAACATCCGTGGTAATGGAATAGATGGGGTTCAGAATGGTCAAGAGAAGCACACTGTTGACACTTCGGGAGTCATCAGAGTCTCCTGGGCGAGAGATCTTCTGGCTGGTGGAGTAATTTACAAAGGCTGGGTGACCAGCAATGCAGATTTGGTTGTCGGCCGCATAGTTCACAGCGTTGCAAGCCCCCAACACATCTTCAAACTCCACCAACGCTTGTCTCTTTTTAGGCATTACCACCACATAGCTGATGGGTCCAAACTCCTGCAAGGCCTCCACAAGGTCAGCTTCCACCACACCGTCAATCAGGCCCCTGATGTGGACAACTGGGGAGGCAGGGGTTTTGTGTGGGTCATCGTAGTTCTCCTGACATAATTCCTCTCAGGAGCGGACAAGGCCACCGCCTACCCGTTCCTGCTCACGCAGCGGGGCCCTCCCACCCCCAACAGCCCACGAGGCCAGTGAGGAAGAAGTGTCACAATTCCTGATTTCAGTCAAAGTTAAAGCTTGACCTCACAGGGTGGCCAATAATACCCCAAATGATGTGGGCTATTGTGGCCATTACATAACTTCATCCCTACTAATTTATCCTTGTATGGTCCTGGCCTCCTTGCTCTAGGCACACCCTCACCTTAAAGCCTTTGAACTGATGCACCCTTCCCCCACCTAGATGCTCTTTCCCTAGCCATCCATGTAGGTAAGTCCCTCAACCTTCTTGAGACATTCATGAAATTTGTGCATGGGGGATAAGGGTGTCCCTCAGGGGGATAACCAGCAGTCAGACATCACTCTCACAATCCAGAACTGCTGGCTCTTAACTGCTCGCCTGCCTGCCTGCCTGCCTGATTGTCCCCAGTCACTTCTGCCTGCCAGCCTGATGGACCCTTAATTGCTCCCCTGCAGGCCTGATTCACACCTAACTACTCCCTTGCACAAGGTAGTGAAGATGCAGGGACTGGCCTCCTCCAAGCCACAAGGAGCCACAGGACCCCCAGGCCTCATCTCCCGGAGCAGCCCCTCCTCTGCACTACTTGTTTCCCCTCTCTACTTTTATTTATTTTCATTTTTTTTCATATTCATCACTCACAGCCATCCTATCTAATAAAAATGTGCTATGCAAATTAACCATCACTCCGCTAGACCCACAAGCCACGCCCATAAGCAAATCAGATGATGATATGCAAATTAACCCCATGATGGCTGCGGCCATGGAGCAAGCAGGAGGGAGGATTAGGTTTACCTGGCGATAGAGGAAATCAAGTTTTCCACACACCGTGGTGGGCCCAGGCCTCCACTCAAGGCTACAAAGTTTCAATGATAGAAGATAAATAAATCCCTGATACCAGGAACTCCGCTTGGATCCCCAGGGGGCATGGCCAGCCTGCAAACCACTAAAGGCCCCTCACCCAGGCCACACAATGCTCCAAGGGAACCTCCACCCTGATCTGGGACACCCTTCAGGGCAACAAGCTGGCCCCTACCCATGTATCAAGCCTCTATCCTATCTAATAAAAGAGTAATATGCAGATTGACCATCACTCCAACACACAAGAGGGCTGCCCCCATGTGGTCCAAGATTCTGACCCCATGTGGATACAAGATGGCCAGCAGGGGAGGGCAGTAGGGAGGGACCAGGCCTGCAAGGTATGGCAGTTGTGGGCAATCAGGCCAGCAGAAGAGGGAAGTTTGGGGCAAATAGGCTGGCAGGGGAGTAGTTAGGTAGTGATCAGGTTGGCAGGCAGAAGCAATTAGAGGCAATCAGAAAGGCATGGAGTTGAACAGTTAGGAACAAGCAGTGCTGGATTATGAGTGGGCAGTCAGACATCCTTCAAGGGGTTCCAGATAGGAGAGGGTGCAGGTTGGGCTGAGGGACACCCTTCCTCCAATGCACGAATTTCGTGCACTGGCCCTCTAGTACCATATAATGTACTTATTTATTTCTCTTTCACTCACTCAGATGTAAACGTAGGGGCAGATATCTCTTTTGTTCACTGATATATTCCAATGGATTAGGACAATTGCAGACACATACCTGGCATTCAGTAGATACTTAGAAATAAATGAGTAAACTTATGAAAGGATGAATAAAAAATATCTCTTTTACTGAATGCATAAACTATAGGCCAGTGCTTTGCTAAGTATTCTGCATATATAAACTTTTAAAACCCTGTGAGTTAGGTATCACCCCTCCTTTTGGCAAATGCAGAAACTGAAATTCTGAAAGGTTTGTTAGTGGTGCAAGGTTACACAGGAGGTGAGTGGCAGGGCCAAAATGGAAACTCATGTCCAACTCTAAGACTTGAGATGTTGGCCAATGCAACATGTTGAAACTAACGACCTCCAGCAAGTTTCACAGCACAACTCTGCATAATCATGAAGTCTAAGTCTACAATGTGTAGCAAAGTATTTAACCTTTGTGGACTGGGAAGAAAACTCAAGATATACATAATTTAGAAACTTTTTTAAAACAAAAAACTGGCTCACTATTTCCATAGAAAAAGAAAAGCAACAACAAAGGGAACATGGGTGAATTTTAATTGGTCATCCTTTTAATTTATCTCATCATATTCTGTTCTCAAATATCTCTTGGGAATTACTCCTAAATTTCTCTAATGTTCAACATCTGTTCTTGAATCTTCTATTACTGTAAGACCCAAACGATTCAGTTACTTCAGCACTTTAAATTCAACTAAGTGATTAAAAAAAAAACACACACACACACACACAGAACACATTCAAACTACTAGTTTGGACTTAATGTAAACCAACCCACCAACTGATCCTCAGCCGCTCTCAGTGGTTCATTTTGGAATCAGCTATGGTCACACAAATGAAATCACTCAGTCCTACCTTGATCAAACATGGGAACCTTTTCACTTCCCTCACTCATGGGGCCAGTGCATACCTGTGTGCATGTTATCTTATTTCAAATGTAATTTGTCATTCACTTTGCCCCACCTATGTTAGACCTTACATTCCAAAATTCTTCAGGATGAAGAGAGGCCTGGATATAATTACACACACTAACTCACTTTATAGATACCTTGCAGGCAGCCATGAACTGAATAGACTCTTAATATGTACACTGTGATAAAAATATCTCTGTCTACTCTTTTCCAAGACATGCTCCACCCACCCACACCAACACTTCACTTTCTCGTTTGTCCGGTGAGTCATATCAGTACTGGCAATTTATATTAAATGCTTCAATGACAATTTCTTGCTATTTTTGCCACTATTTTCTTAACCTAAATAGTCCTTGTAACTGCAATTGTTCACTTCTTGAGGTCTAAACGTGGAAGAATGTATAAAGCAGGCAGTATACCTCCTGGCATTTAAATGCACTGGAAAATATTTTTTAGGATTAAACATCTATTGTTTTAAAAGTATTCCAACAGAATGTCTTTCCAAATGGTGCCTTAAACAGCAGTTGTCCCTTCTTTTGTAAGCTCAGTGAAGAGAAAATATATCCTTTGAGTCAGGCTATGCTCAATTCCCTCCCCCCTGCCCCTGTAGATTCTTCACTGCTAAATAGCTTTTCTTAAATGTATTCTCAAATTTCTTTTTAAATCAAAATTATGATTAAATTAAAGAAAAGAGAATAATTTTTAAATGCACAAAGCATTTACTTAAGCAATTCCTGCAGAATAGCTCATTTTACATGTAGGACTCCTGATTCTCCCATTGCCAAAGATTCCCCGGGGCATAGGAATCCTCAAGTAATCGGGTCCATGCCAGGCACAGCACTCCCAGAGCACGACTGCAAGAAAATACATTATAGTCTAATGCGCAAGGCATTCTATGCCTTGTTTTCATTTATTTATAATTTTCTGCATTACTTTAAAATATGACTAGGCCAATTAGAATGACAGTTCAATAGTAAAACCTTTTAAGGCTCCAAATGCATGCTCCATCAGCTTATTCGACCATTTAGAACTAAATGTGGTTACAGAAGTTTTGTTTACATTTCTTTCCAGTATTTTCATAACGGCACTGATGCACTCATCTCAAGAGTCATGCACACTCATCTCCATCTTCAAAACTGCTATTTGGATCACGGTGCTCAGTGCTCCCTCCCACAGCAATCCTCATGAAAGAATTCCACTTCCTCCCAAAGTCACCCTTGATACTCTTGAAATCAAGTTTTTCCCAACCACTGCTCTACTGTGCTCCTCAGAAAACGTAAATAATGCTGGACTTTTCTGAAAACCAAAATCAGCTTCCCCTGGCTCTGCTTGTCATTGCTTTGCCCAGGACTTCTGATTTTTGTCCTCCTGGCCAGTCCCTCATCACAGTTTTGCCAAGACAAGCTATTTCTCAATTTCTGACTTTCTTTGTATTTCCCATTCAAGCACGTGTCTGCTGCAGCCTCTTCACACCCCTGTCCAGGAAGAAAATGTCTCTGCAATTATCGGGAGACTCGCTGAGCTGAGAGCACCACTGCTTCTCAGCTTTGAGAATAGATGGTATCAGAACAGCTCCTCTTGCTGACATTTATCAAGCAATTACAGGGTTGCTGGCAGCAGTGTTAGAATAAGTATGCCTGTGAGGAACCGTGAGTCCGCATATCAAAATCACTTCTGAGATTCACATGAACCCTGGGTCTGCAGAGGTTGTCACAAAACAATGCGGAACAGACCAGTTTCAGATCGGCATCTTCTACTTTCCTAGGAAGGGAAAAGGAACAAGGCATAATGGCTAGTTCCTCCCTGGGGAGGTTCCACATAAAGTTGGAGGAGCCGGGTTTCCAAGTCCTCACATTGTCATGTAGATTTCCCTCTCTAGAGGGAACAACATTGAAACACTTCCAGCCCCATTGCTCACCTACTCATACCTCCCCAGATAAAGAAGTAACTTTTGTGACAAAACTGGGAGAAAGAACTGCACATGCTCAGCGCTGCTGCTCTCTTTGGTGGAGCGGGGGAGGGTCTGTCTGTCCCCAGCAAATCTGTGTCTCCTCCTCTTCTTGCTCTCTGTGATCACACAATGCAGCATAGGCCTGGTGCCTTAGAGACAAATCTGAGAGTGTCTCTTTCTGGCTACACTATTGGGGTTCTATTCACATAAAGAGTAACCAAGAGTATGTGTGTCCATCTGCAAGCCCAAAGACACCCTGGGGTGCAGAATTCTGGAGCCTAACTGTAAGCACACATCGAAGCCACATTACCTCAGCTAGCCTAACATTGTTAGTAGTGAAATTGATATTCTGATCTCCACACGTTTACTTCCTCTGTCTAGATTTGTATGAGTAAGGATTTAAGAGAGGAATAAAGAGGTTGTATTACTGGCTTCATAGATGTTCAACAGCTAAAGAGAAATAATTATGCCTGCTTTTCACCCACAATGGTGAGTTTGCATTTGATTGGAATGTGTGAGGTTTAAAGATCTCAATTTGAATGTGAATTCTGTCACTTACTATCTGCATAACATTAGGCGAGTTATTTAACCTCTTAGTGCCTCTGTGCACTGAACTACTATTTAATGAGCACATATTATGTGCCAGGCACTGTTGTGGGGTCTGAGAACACACTAGGAAAAAACAGACCAAGAGGTCTGTCTTTAGGGACCATTGATTTTGTAAAATAGTTCTACAACAGAAGATCAGTAGGAGGATTAAATGGGTTAGTATATGAGATGCAGTTAAAATGGTGCCTGGAGCATAGTAACCTCTCAGTAACTGATGATGATAATGATATTGGCTTCATTTAGAGCAGCAATAGCAACTCTAACTGAGTAATTTCTGCTATTAAAGCAGTTCTTCTTTCTGTGTGATTGTCTCTGAGCTTTAGGATGTCCCATGATGCAAGGATGATTCTCTGGTGAAATATTTTATAGCTTCTGATTTCTAAACTCCACTATCAAACCCTACACTCAGCTCCTTAGGGGATAATGTTATTTAATATGTTATGCTGTTTCAGGAGGAATTGGTCTTTGACTTTGAAAGTACAGAGCTTTCAATATATATGTATGCTTGATTTTGCAACATTTAGGTAAAACATGCTCTGCATAGTACTTTTAATTAGATTGAGATGGTAAATATTAAAAATGTATTTTCTCATAATCTTCTTTGTAACAGTTGGAGACAGCTATGAAGCCAATGAGGATGTTGCTAAACAGATTTGACATTTCTTTTAGAATATTTTACACCCTACCAGCGTGGCTCAGTGGTTGAGAGTTGAACTATGAAGTAAGAGGTCACAGCTCGATTCCTGGTCAGGCCACATGCCAGAGTTGTGGGTTTGATCTCCAGTGGGGGGCATGCGGCATGCACAAGGCAGCTAACTAATGATTCTCATCACTGATGTTTCTATTTCTCTCTCCCTCTCGCTTCCTCTCTGAAATCAATAATAAAATAAAAAGAATATTTTAATTATCATTAGAGTTATTAGCGAGTTAGGAATTCCAGGCTCACGTTTGCTGGATTGGTACTAGTATGGAAATGGTTACACTAGCACACTCCAAGTCCACACAGAGCCAATGTTTACAATGCAGCTCATCTAGATTTCATCTCAGACCAAACTCTCTGCACATTCTTCTATCAGAGTTATTTTATCTACATGCAACACCAGTTATGAGGATCTGATGTACTAGCTTAGTCACATGTTAGAATCTGTCTTTTTGAATTCCTGTCTAACCTTCTGTGATTGACCCATTTATCTCAGGCACATTGGTGTTCTTTTTTATTGAATTTCTTGAGGTGACAATGGTTAACAAAATTATACAGGTTTCAGGTGCATGGTTCCACACCACATCATCTGTACACCGCACAGTTTGTTCGCTAACCCAAGTCAGGACACCTTCTATATATAAGAAATGATTGTTTTCACAGGTAATGGGTAACTATCAAACACAGCTCATTTCTCCATCCATTCATTCAATCATCAAAACACATCTTCACTTTAATCAAACACTGGGATTTGCAATTTTATATTCATTTTGAAATGGGAAATGAAAACTGGGTGAACTTAAACATCATAATGTGCATGAGGTCCTAAAAATAATTAGTAAATCACTAACCAAAACATGTTCCTCCTGACCCAAAGTCTATCAAACTACAGACATGATCTGCAGACATTTACCAAAAACTGTCCATTTATGTTGTCAAATCTAATAAATATCAGTCACTGGATTTTAAGGAGCTATTCTGAAGCAAAACCCTATGGGACCTAGCATTCTCTGACACTGTATGGCCTGCCTTCAGGTGTGGATACTCATGATATTCATTATAGTTAACCATATGACCCAAGAAAAGGGAACTGTCAGTCTTTCTAAACCAGCCAAACACAAGATGATTGATAAGTGTCATATCTTTCTTTTGTTGGTAACGTGTTGCTAAAATAACATATCTATAAATGCCTGCTTCTATTTTCGTAATAAAGCAACTAATATTTGAATAACTTTTGGTGAGCTCTCCATTTTTCAGAACTCTATTTTTTTTCAAAATAATTACTTACAACCTGAAAGTACTCATATAGTGATATGTACTTTTCCATTACAATGAAATAATAAAAAAGAGCATAAAAGAACTGTAGGAGAAAGGGAAGCTCCACTCACATCCCTAAAAGAAGGGGAGGTGGAGATGAAATAAACAACTATAACTGTCCTACTAGTTCTGGGAGCAATGAAACAAGATAAAATGCAGTCTGGCTCTTTGGGAATGATAACAGAACCATAAAAAATCTACTGAGTAAAAGGTTTGAGATTATCTCTAAATTTTTCATCCCTGGTTGTAAGCATATGCTATATGGATGCTGGTCATTATTAATAAGAGAGAAACTAAAGTCTTAGCAGACTTATATTCAGTAAAACAATGGTTGGCAAAAGGACAAATAATGATAAAGTTAAACTGGTTTATTCAATTTTTAAACATTTATCCAGTGATACTATAGGATGTTGTGCTAAGTGTGGTGAGAAAAAGACAATGAAGAAGATAATTCCTAGTGGTAGAGGAGGAACCAAGATGTCGGCATAGGTAAACACCTATTTTGCTGCCTCACACAACAATTCCAAAACTACAACTTAACAACAAAACAAACATCATCCAGAATCACCAGAAAGTTGGCTGAGTGGTAATTCCACAAATAAAAGTAAAGATAGGACATTGTGACTCAGAGGAGCAGAGGAGCGCAGCCTTGAAGATGTGCGCGGAGAGAGGTTCGGAGCCCTGCGTGCGTGAGTGGTAAAGGGTGGGCAGCAGCAAACCCGGCTGGTTTTCTCCAACAGGGAGGGCAAACACGTCCCAAGGCACTGATTCCCCAGTTCCAGGAGAGGTCCAAGGTCCGGGGAAGGCACGCTAAAATCCGGGCACGGCACGGCAGAGGTCTGCTAGCTTGAGGAGAGTGCACGTAAACTTGGAACAGCAGTTTGTGTGTATACTTGAAGACAGAACTGCGTGACAGTGCAGAGAGGACTCGTGACTTGCTCCCTCGTTTGGGAGACCACCAGACTGATTTGTTTTACAACCCTGGGCAAGACTTTGGGTATGCAGACTCATTTGGGGAGAGGCAGAGTTGTCTAGCAACAGGTGGAGACTGGGACGGCTTTCTCTCAGAGGTTCGTGCAGCCATTACCACCCAGCACAGAGACCCACGTGCCACATAGGGTGGAGCTTACACTGCCTGCTCAGCCCGGAGACTCTGCCCATCCAACCTGAATACAGCTCATTCTCACAGCCAATTGACCTGGAGGTCAAACCCTCCTAGTGTTAACAACAATAAGCTGGGCTTAACTTCAACAATACTATACAACCCATAAAGGACTACAGTAAGAGTATCCATCTCAGATAACTGGGGAGGCTGAGCCACTGTCCCTTAGAGGACATTTACCACACAAAGCTAATGGACCAACTCAGGAAAGCAGCCACAATGCAGAGAAATAGAAAGAAATCAGATGTGAAAGAAATGGAGGAAAAAAGACGACTAGACATAGAGTTCAAAACCACAGTAATAAGGTTTTTCAAGAGGCTCCTAGAAAAGGCCGATGAACTTAATGAGAACTGCAAGGAAATGAACAAGACCTATGAGGAAATGAACAAGACCTATAAGGAAATAAATGAGACCTACGAGGATATGAAAAAGGACCAACTAGAAATTAAGCATACACTGACTGAAATAAAAAAATATTACACAAAGTCCTAAAAGCAGTCCAGAGGAACGCAACAACCAAGTCAAAGATTTGAAATACAAAGAAAAAAATCCACTCAGCCGCAAAAGCAAGAAGCAAAAAGAATCCAAATAATTGAAGATAGTGTAAGGGGCCTCTGAGACAACCTCAAGCATATCAACACCCAAATTATAGGGGTGCCAGAAAAAGAGAGAGAGCAAGATAATGAAAACCTACTTGAAGAAATAGTGACTGAAAACTTCCCCCACCTGGTGAAAGAAATTGACTTAAAAGCCCAAAAAGTGCACAGAACCCCAAAATATAGGAATCTAAAGAGGACCACACCAAGACACATCATAATTAAAATGCCAAGGGCAAAAGATAAAGAGAGAATATTAAAAGCAGCAAGAGAAAAACAGTTAGTTACCAAAAGGGAGCACCCATACTATTGTCAGTGGATTTCTCAACAGAAATGATGCAGGCCAGACGGGAGTGGCAAGAAATATTCAAAGTGATGAATAGGAAGAATCTACAACCAAGATTACTCTATCCAGCAAAGCTATCATTCAGAATTGAAGGTCAGATAAAGTGCTTCGCAGATAAGAAAAAGCTAAAGGAGTTCATCACCACCAAACCAGTATTATATGAAATGCTGAAAGATATTCTTTAAGAAGAGGAAGAAGAAAAAGGTAAAAATATAAATTATGAACAGCAAATACACATATATCAACAAATGAATCTAAATATCAAGTGAATTAATAATCTGGTGAAGAGGATAAACTGGTGAATATAACAGAATCATGGACATAGAGAGGGAATGGACTGACAATTCTTGGGGAGAAAAGGGGTGTGGGAGGTACAGCAAGAGACTGGACAAAAATCATGCAACTATGGGAGAGGACAGTGGAGGGGGTGAGGGCGGAGGGTGGGATGGGTACTGGGTGGAGGGGAGCTATAGGGGGAAAAAAGGGGAACAATGTAATTAATAAACTGAACAATAAAGATTAAAAAAAGAAAATAATTCCTATAGGCAGGAAATTCTTAACCTACTCAAGAAGCTAAGGCATCTACAAAAGTAACAATAATACAGATCTTTTCTATTTAGGTAAATGTCAGCAGTTTCCACTCATTTACCAAGTCAAAATCTCTAAGCCAACCTTGATTTTTCTTCTTCTTTCATCTCACCTAGCCTAACAAGATAGATGAGAAGGAATGGACAGTGAGTAAATGTGGGAATGAAAAACTAAATTATTTCCATAGTCCCGCAAGGACATAAGTACCAGAAGAAGTATTAAGAATTAGTGCAGAGACAGGGTAACATCAATCAGATGCTCAAATCTCAGAGGATAGGTAGGAGATAGAAGGGGTAAGGGGGAGAGACCAACCAAAGGACTTATATGCAAGCATATAAGCATAACCAATGGACTTAGACACCAGGGGGATAAGGACATGAATGGGAGTAGGGTGGATGGGGCAATGGGGTGATAAGGACACATATGTAATACCGTAATCAATAAAGAAAAAAATGTGAAAACACACACACACAGCTAATAGGTAGGCATCAATGGTAGGCAAACCAGGAGATGTTTACAACTTCAGAAGTAGTAATAAGCTGGAGGTATTGAAGCCGAGAAAATTCTTTGAAAACATGTACACAGGAAGTCATCTGAATCCTGGGGAACAGAAGAATGAGACCACTATCAAGAATGAAAATGGGAGCAATAAATATTTACATGAATTGAAGGAGGAAGAGGTCCTCAGAGAGAGAAAAAAATCAGAAATACTTTATTACTAACTAAAAAATATGAAAAGATAATGGTCTATGTGAGACTATGTAGTAACTTATAACTAAATTAAAGAACAACTTAGCAAGACAAGGCTTAAAGAAAAAAATAAACTTTATTATCTAGCATTTCTAATGTGTAATAATTTAGCCTTTCAGCTATAAAGTTAATATTCTGGGACTATTTTTAAAGTATTTAATAAAGATACAAGAACATTAACAATATTATAATGGTTTTAAAAGCCATTTATTCAATGTAGGCAAAGGTGATAAAAATAAAATGAAACATTATGAATGTATCTTCATAATGCACTTCAAAAATCAGTCATTGTTGAATATACAATTTAATTCAGATTAATGACAATTTGAAGCCATAACTGATAAGCAAAAAATTGTTGAATACCTTTAAACTCTCCCATAAAAACTTTAAAGGAAAATAAATTCACATATAATGCATATAAACTATTACCCACGCTGGTAATCTTGTCATATAAAAATAAATTGAAATTTCTTTATATCTTGCTAAGGGCTCATAAATATTTTGTAGCTGATGTGTCACATCCTGTCATATCTTATCCTACAAATAACATATTATCACCTCAACAAAATGTCCATTTCTATACAATTAAGGGGTTTGTAAGATCCCATAATTTGGAATCAGAGAAATCTTAGTTTGCTCCTGAGTAACACACTTAATAATTCTGTGAGGCTGTGCAAATTACTCAAATTGCATGTGCTGTAATTTGTTCATAGATGGGCTTTATAATATCCATTCTTTATCGGGCTTTTATAAGAAAGAAATGAAATGGTGTCTGTAGAGTATACTGTGCCTGGCACGGGTTAAACACTACAAAATGGGTATATGTTTTATCAGCAATAGCAATTGTGTGAGTTTTATGTTGTGTAACCAATTATTACAAACTTAGCAGCTAGGAACAATTCCCACTTCTTAATGCATAGTTCTGTTGGTCCGATGGCCATCATGTCCTGGCTGGCTTCTCTGCTCAGAATCTGAGACTGAAATCGAGGAGTCAGCTGGGCTGTGTTCATTTCTGGAGGTTCAGGGGAAGCATCAGCTTCCAACCTTATTCAGGTTGTTGGCCAAATTCAGCGGCTTGCAGAGTTCCTTGTAAAACTCAAGTCCCCCTTTTCCTTGCTGCCTCTCATGACTCATGTCCGATGTCCACATTCCCTCCCATGGGGCCCCCTCCAGCCATGGAGACCCTCCTTCACGTCAAAATCCTATTCTGTTTCAAATCTCCAGGACTTCATTTCTGACCCCCACAACCAGAGTTAAAGGTCACGTATGATTAAGTCAGCCCCACCTGGATAATCTCTCTTCCTTAAAAGCACAGTGCCATATATTGGACTTTTGTTGGATTTGGGGGCCCGTAGTTCTTGATTGATCAGACAAAAGTCCTGGAGAAAGATGCATCACTTGGAATGCCCACTCAATCACAAAATAATTGTGAAACAATGGGCAAATCATTGGTCTTGAGCTCTTATTTTCTTATTCGTAAAGTGAGGATCGTTGAATTACCTACTTCATAGGACAACTAAGAAATATTAAATCACAAGAGGCCGGATGCATGAAACTTGTGCAAGAGTAGTCCTTCCTGCCCCCAGCTGCTGGCACCAGCTTCCCTCTGACACCCTGGACCCAGCTTCCCTTGCAGCCCCAGCTTTGTCGAGAAGGTCACCTGGAAAGACATCCAGCCTAATGAACACCTGGCACTCACACCATGTTAGATATCGTTGTTAGTTCACTATGACTATTATAAATTATGTTATAACTAGTGGCCCAGTGCATGAAATTCATATGTGGGTACGGTCCATAGGTCTGGCCTGAGATCAGGGCCATCTTCCCCTGCTGCTAGCAGTCGGCTCCACCTCCCACCATCCCTACCCCTGGGTCCCCGTTTGCCATTGGGCAATCAGAGCCTGACAGCTGAAGGGGTGGGGAGACCGAGAGGTTGGTCAGCAGGCTCCATTCACCTGATTGGGACCTGCAGGCTGGGGTTAGCTCCTGCGTTGAGCATCGGCCCCCTGGTGGTCAGTGTGCATCATAGTGACTGGTTGTTCCACCGTTGAGTCCATTTGCATATTACCCTTTTATAATATAGATTATATAGGATATTCAATTAGATAACCTCTGAAAGACCAATGAAAAATTTAAAGGGTCTGTATAAAATTAATAATAGTTCTGCATGATCTCAACATTGAAAAACACTTTAGTCTTATGCTACTTAGGCTTTTGAAGTACATTTTTGTAGTTTTTTGTACTGGTTTCTATCATGTGCATATAGAGGTTCTTCCAGAGCTTTCATTTTGACATTAGAATGCAGTGGCAAATATCCTACAAACAACATTCTTTTATTCAACAACCATTACTCACAACGTCACCAATTCAGTAACAGCAAGGGCTACTGAATTAGTCCATTTCACCATATTAATTACAAACTCATCCTAATGGTTCTAATTTTATGCGGTACTGAATTTAAGGCTCAGCATGATGACTGAAACCATATATCAATCAACACAGTTTCTGACAGGAATGACTCATTGAAAGGCAGGCCAGAAGTACACATCACTAAAACTGAACGATAAAACTGATTGTTAAATGCCTAAACTGAGCACCCCAAATAAGCAGGCATGCAAAGTACAGCTGTGTCTATGTATTTTTAAGTATATGATCGTTGGATTCGCATACATAACCAATTGGTAAGTAGTGAAGTCTAGGTACTGTGCCAGGCACTGAGGAGACACAGTAACAAACCAGAGAGACACGGCTTCTGAACCTCAGCCATTTAATTTCACTCTCCCCACCAATTACTGTCACAGAAGTCTGAGATTTCAGAGTAACACTTCAAAGACTATCTCCTCTTAAATATCTGCAGTTCAGGCTACGGCTCCCCAGCCCACAGGCCAAAGCTCTTTATTCCTGGTAACTGGGAAAGAAGCTTTTAAATATACATCAAATCAGTTGTGTCAAAATAGCATAACCATTAACTTCATGAAACACGCTGTGTAAGTTACACACAAAACACTGTTGCTGAATTATATATATCTTGAAACCAGATTTGACCAGGGTCAACAACATTCTAGTGTATTATCTGTCACTACTGAAGATACGTGACACCCTGAGAAATAAGTGCTGTTTGCTAAGTTGCCAACTATCTCCAGTTCTTCTACTTCTGAGTAAACAGCAGAGTTGACTTCCCTGCCCTTGAAGCTCAGCATGTTTATATGGCTTCCTTTGAGCAACAGAGTGTGAGCAGAAATGATGTTAGGTCACATCTGGGAAGAAGCTTCGAGTGATAAGATGGCCACATCTTTTCCCTGCCACAGTCACCAGCAATGTTTTAGAAGGTGGATGTCCAGCAGCCTGAGACTCTACTTGAAGACGATGTGTAGGGGAGCCCAAACCCCACACATTCAACCTCAGCGGACAGTGTGGGTCATGAGCCAGAGACAGATAGATGAGAGAGCAATAAGCTTGACTGTTGTAAGCCAAGAGCAATCACTGCTACATCAGCCAGTTCATTCAGATTCACATACCTGGTAAACGAAAGTAGGTCTCTGACACTGTAACAATGAAAGCCAGCCCAGAACAGCAATGCAATAAAGCCCTTTTTTTGAGGTTATCCAGGAAATTGCTAGTGAGATTCACTTGATAACAGACCGATCTTATTATATACTTTTCTTTACATGTTGAATTAAATGGATACAAGTAAAGTGCTAGGAGAGAATGGGGGAAGGCACCATCATTTCAATCCAGAAACTTGAAGACAGATGATTTAGTCCAGTATTTGAATAACCAGAATCACAATCAAGACTATTTGATGAAATGCAGATTCCTAAACCCAAACCCAAATTGATGGAATACTTGAGGATTTGTTAAACTTGTATTTAATATGTTATGCAAATGATTCCTTCGTGGCCTTCATGAGAAATATTGGTTTAGGGCCAGAGGCTACAAAGTAATAAGGCTCAAATGTGTCTTGTTTGAGAAGCACAAGATTTTGTTTGTTTTCACTTGGGTTACGATTGTTTAGCCTTTAAAAGTTAAGAACCGTCCCATAAAAAATCAATACTTACAATGACTTTTGAAAATTGTCGGAATATCTGGCAACTCTAATCTCAAACATTTATATGCCAATCATCAGGTAAAACCCAGCTCCCTTCACACAATGAAGGCACACTCCTCAGTTCTTCAGTCTCTATAATGTCAACTCAACGTATCCCTTTATCTGCCCTGCCCAAAAGAAGCACAACGGTTTGGTTCCCTTATTCTGGTTTCTGGACACTGTTACACATAGTGGAGATTATGTTCTGGAAAAAAAGAAAGTCATTGAAGTATGTTGAGCAAAAGAATTACCTACTTAAATGTAATTAAAAATAAAAATCTGGTCACATAGAAAATAGGATAGAGTGAAATTTATGTACTCAAATGTTTTATGTTTTTTTAAGGGGTATGGAGGTCTTTACTATTATTTAATGGCCAGACAGGTAACTTGGCATGAACTAAATAAGATTTCTAGATAAATGCAGAGGGCATAACCCCTTTAATAAGAAAACTATTGCTTAGTTCAAATTCTGTCATCAATTTATTTCAGTTTCTATTTCTATCAGGAATTTTAGCCTGGAGTCACCAGATCTGCCATTATTAGAAGACAGAAATCCTATTCCTAAAATTTTAAAGTTAATCATTTATTTAAAAACAAGCTGGCCAATCAGGTAGACGTCTGTGTATAAGAGGATAGCACAACTAGAATCAGGAGACTAGAAAGGAATAGAGATAATTTGAAAAGTTATTCTCAGATGGATTTTCAGATCTTGCAACTTGACAAATAGGGATGCTACTAACCATGCAAGGGAACGACAGTATGAAAAGCGGTTTTAGGTGGCAAAATTTACTTTCTAGAAGTTTGAGAAATTCCATGTATGAAAATAAAACAGTTTATCATTTGCCTATTCATCTATTTGACAAATATCTTGATTACTATCTCCCTCCTAGAAGCATTAAACATCCCTGGGCTAGAGAAACACACAATGAGTAATAAATGTCTACCTTTAGAGATCTTAGAGTCCAATCAGTGGAACACAGAGTTACAAAAGAGCACAATGATTTGATGCCAAATGTAGTTATGGTGATTTGTTCAATAGAAATGTGGTGTGTGTATGTGTGTGTTGGGTGCAGGGGAGCATATGTCAATCACATAAGGCTGCTAGAAAGTAGTGACATCTAAGCTGGAACCACAGGAAAGAAAAATGTGTTCCCAACAGAAGCAGAAGCCTGCCTAAAGGCCCACAGGCTAGGGAAAGCCAGATGCATTAAAAGATAAACACTGAAAGAAGGTCAGCGAACTCGGTCCCCTTTGTGGAAGATAGTGATATGTAGTGAAAGATGAGGTCAGAAGAGTGAACGGAGGCCAGAGCCTATATACACTACATTAAATTCTCTGGAGCGGATCCTGAAAGTGATGGGTGGTCACACAAGGGTGTTCATCTGGGCCATAAGAAGCAACTTTGCATCAGAAAACAGCATCAGGACGAGAGATCACACACATATAGGTTAATGTTTGAGGTTAAGGAATGAATAAGGACCTTATTTTCTATTCATTTGCCGAGGGAAATCCTTAAAGAGGAAAGCAGTAAGAGTTAAAAATACGGAAGCTTAGGAAGCACATAAAAGAAGAGAGAAGATACACAGGAACCAAAGAATGAAACAGATGAAGAATGGTAAAGGGACACAGAATCGGGAGAAGGGACGTGGATTTCAAGAGGGGCTAGATCTCTGACATCAAACAGAGCACTTACAGGGCCTCTTCTCTGCATCCCATTCCATTCTCTATATGCACCATGGGCTTGTACTTTGTAGCCCTAGCTGAGTACTGCATTGCTCCTCAGTATGGCCCAAGAACTAGCAGCAGCAGCAGCAGCAGCATCTGGGGGCCTATTAGACATGCAGAGTCTTAAGGTCCAGAGGGACAAACCAAATGAAAATCTGCATTGTAACAATCACTACCTCTGTAATTCATATGCAATTCAACTTTTAAGTACTCTGAATGTATCATCATTGTCACTGATACTTTTCATTTTTCAAAGCAAGAAATTGAGGCGCAGAGCGGTTAACTTTTCTGTTAGCATTAGTAGATCTGGTAGGTATTGCTTGGAACTGGCTGAATATCCAACCAATCCTCCTTGTAAGAAATCTCCAGTTTTGTTTAGGGCAGAAATGTGCCAAGCCTAGGAAAAACACTTCTTTTCTCAGATGCTCTCCTAGCAGGAAATATTGATGATATAGAGGTGAAAACCAGCTGCAAGTTCTGGGAAGGGGTATTTTTCAGATGAAGTGAACTAATGGAGCTGGTGCCTTCTCTTCCTTTTACTCCAGGATGGGTCACGGAGAGGATAGCTAGAACAGCAGCAGCCCAAAGAAAAAACTAAGGAACAAGACATAGAGAAAGAGATGCTTGGTTCTTGATGTTGTCTTTTAGAACTCAGCTAGTACCTTTTGATTTCTTTTTGTTTGTGAGAAAAAATGATTCCCACTGAAATCACTGTATATAAATATGTTTCTTTCTGTTAATACATCCTTAACTGATAAAGGCTACAATGATATTCTCCTATCACGTATATTTATTATTCTATTCCAGTGGTTGGCAAACTCATTAGTCAACAGAGCCAATGATTGAAATTTCTTTTGAAAACCAAATTTTTTAAACTTAAACTTCTTCTAACGCCACTTCTTCAAAATAGACTCACCCAGGCCGTGGAATTTTGTGGAAGAGCCACACTCAAGGGGCCAAAGAGCTGCATGTGGCTCGCGAGCCGCAGTTTGCCAACCACTGTCAGGGAACAAGGCTTCCTTTGTTCCCCATTGGCTTCCCTGTGCACTATAAAAAGTCAGTGGGGTTACTGTGCCTTCTTCGAATGTCTTCGGACAGAAATATGTGAAGTGTCACTCTGACCTCTCTGAGTGGAGGGGGAAATTACGAAAATGACAAATCATAAAATGGTTCCCTAGAGGGAAAAGCTCTGATGAAGAGACATGTGCCTTCCGCCTGACTAACTCTCATATCCACTCACTTAAACATGCACCTGCCCACTTTCCTCATCCGCTGATAGATTTTGCTTAACCTCCCAGCTGTTCTGAGGCAGCAGGGGCAGTGGCGGGAACTGCAACTGCCCCCTGTGACTGGTGGCAGTCAGATGTCTGAGCGTGACATGCCCGCATTAGAAGATGTCCCCAAAAATGGCAAAGAGTAGATTGAGTGTGGCAGCAGCTAAAGGAGAGTGACAAAGGCTGGCAATATCCGTGTAATAATCAGAACTGCATCAAAATGTAAACATCTCCATCCTGAGTTAATGACTGAGTCCCATTGGAAAGCCCACATGACTCTTCCCCATCCAGCATGGCTCAATGGTGAGCATTGACCTATGAACCAGGATGTCATGTTTCAATTCCTGGTCAGGGAATATGCCCGGGTTGCCTGCTCGGTCTGCAGTGGGGGACATACATTCCCTCCCATTGATGTTTCTATCTTTCTCTCCCTCTACCTTCCTCTCTGAAATCAATAAAAAAACATATTAGAAAAAAAGGAAGTCTACACGATCCTCTGAACTAAAGCTATGGGTCATAAGATCAGTTAGATGGCAACCAAAAACACCTTCAAGAGCCCTTCAGATTATCTGAGAAGCTTCAAAGAATGTAAGTTGAAATGGATTCTTCCACAGCAATATTCTTACTACTTCGTCTTCCTGATACTCTCCTTTTAAAACTTCTGACACTGTCATTCTGGTTTATACATTTTAAAAATAACAAGTCATGTTTGATATTTAATCTCCTTTAAATGGCGACATACTTTATTATAAACACTATTAGTAATATGTTTCTATTTACTGTTTCTTGTTAGTTATCTTTGATCTTCTAACTGTAATGGTTATTAAGGCAAAAGCTACTCACAATGCTAAGTGAATATTCAGTTTTAATTTTTAGTGACCTAGGGATTTAATGTAAAGTGCTAATACAACATCCTTTAAAATGGCTCCACATTCACCCTTTATAACATTTCACCACCTAAGTTACCCCATTTACTCTCTTAAGCACCTAAAGCTCCAACTCCTCTAGTATCTGTTGGGCCATTCTTTTGCTATTTTACAAAGCACAGTCTTCAGCCTTACATTTTTTGCTTTGATGATTATTCTCTCACATGCCCTAGATAACTAATTAAATCTACCCTCCTATATTCCCCTCTACCTGACCTGAACACCAGCCTCGCAATTCCATTTTCTTTTAATTAAGTCTTCTTCCTTCTTGGTATCCAAATTTTAATCTTCCTTGTAAATCTGCCTGGCATTTTAGTTCACTATTTTCTATCTTAAGAAATAGGAGAGCTGCTCCATGCAATCACAGCAACAAAAATTAATTTGTTCCATTTACCACAATTCCCTGACTATGGCATATTTGCTTAATTCTATTGCAAGAGCTTTTAAAAAATTCATATATTTGCAAAATTTTGGACTCCCCAACCCAAATTTCTGAGCAGCATCTTTGCTTCAAATCTAAAACCTTCTTTTGAGTACCTAGAAGTCAAGTCGAAACCTTCTATCTCTTTCTAAATGTCTCCCATGACATCGTTCCCTTCCTCCGACCACTCCTCCAATTCACGCCTGGAGGTCGCTAATGCACACCATTCTAAAATGGTCCTTTCACCCTCTTAATGGAAGGCAAAGGCTTCCCCAGTACTGACTAAAATACTTTTGGTACCACTATAAAACATAATAGAGATAATGGACTTGGGAATGCAATTATGAGACATTTATCCTTTCTTCAACCTCTTAACCTCATGACATAGCTCTACTCCTCTACTCATAGAAGAAATTCACTGTCCCACTCATTAGATCATATTTCTAAAATAGTTCTAAAATCCAGTAGACTTTACTAAACATCTTCATCAAATAGTTTAAAAGACCAGTGTCTTAATTTAGACATATATTTTTCTGTGAATACTAAATCAGATGAAGAAAAACCTTACCTTTTTATTATGCTTTAAATCAAACTCATAATATGCTAACTGATAATATTGTCTTGATACAGATAGCATGGCCCCATACCCATGACTGGAATAACCTTTGTACTACCTTTTGCATTCGTTCCCCTAACAGGAAGCTAACATCCTGAATGTTATTAAAGATGTTTATAAAAGGGATGATCTTATAACAGAACACTATATTTTTAAATTGAATCTGAAATCATTTTTTTGTTTTTAATATGTTTTAAATATTAAAAAAAACAAGTGGAAATGTAAAAAGATAAAAATTTATATAACTTATGTCAAATTAAGGTAAATGTGGACTCACACTTTCCTACATGCTAATTTTATTTTATTTTTTAAAAGATATAATAAAAACTTACAGAGATTTGAAAACTACTATCTATGATAAGTTAGTTAAAATTAGAAAACTCAATGGGGAATTCAAAGGGACCAATGTCTTATGATAAATTGATTTCCCTAATTTGATGAGCTTCTACATGAAATCTTTTTGAATTTAAACGTTAATTTTATTCTCTTCATTTCTTACTCTTAAATGATAAAATATGTACCTCAAGGGATGGGAGTATATCAAGTTAAAAAAAAGTTTTCAGAATTCTGTTTTATCAGGAATATTAAAAATCCAAATACTTACTATATTATACTTCATGTCACTTATTTTCTTTATTGCATAGGACATATCTAGTTATTATTTAACTCATCTGCAGCTGTAATCATATTAAGAAGGACAGAAAATAAGTTGTTCTTAAAAAGAGAACTGAGTAGTATCCAGAAGTTTCCATTGGGATTAACACTTATTTTCTGACCTCTGGGAATGCCACACAACACAAACACTCCCATCATCCCTATAGCAGACATGCTCTCTGATTGCTGTTTAGTTCCACAGATAGCATAACTCTCAGCCTGGCAGTAAATACTTCAGAAATCACTCCACCTTTCTGGGATAAAACTTACAGTTAATAAAAGAAATACAGGATGATTATACAATATTCTTAATTAAGAAAGGGGGAAAAGTCTAGGACACTCAAAAGGCAGAAAGAGCCAAATTCTGGTGTGATATAAATTTCTGCAATGATTGGTTCTTGTTCATCAGGGTATTTAAAGTAGGACCCAGCCAATCTTTGGGCCTTAGTAAGAACCAGGTGAATAAATGAACTCTGCATATTGAAACAGAACTATATATGGTACAAGTAAAAGTGATTTCTTACTTTTCTAAACTTCAATAGTATGTTCTTATAATAGGGCAATGTGTTCTAGTGTTTCAAGGTATATTAACAATTACAGTGTATCTACCTTATCTGTTCTCCAAGGAAGGTCATCCCCTGGAGGCCATCACTACACATTTCCATTGTTATATCCTACAAATGTCTGGAGCATTGGAAGCATTCAATAGACATGTTAGGAAACATGTCCAGAATGCTAGCTATAATTGTATTTATATATTATATCTACTGATACATTGAAGAGTACTGAATTATTGACTGGCCAAGCTGTTTACTTGGCCATCTCCACTACTAACATAGATTTCTACAATATAATTGAGCTGTAGTAATAAAAAAATAATAATAATAACACAAAAGGATCAGTCCTGCTTATGGTCCAGTTTATCCACTGTATGTTTAAAGAGAAGAAAAAACAAAAACACTTTGGTTGCACTTGAATTTAAATGCTAGAGGGCAAACAATACAGTGGGTGAGGCATGTTGTACCTAAAAAAGGGAAAACAACAATCCCTAAAAATTATGGCTGAGGGCAACACCTTTCTAGAGGCCATGGTTGAGAGAACAAACTTCTATTAGACAACAACGTTTTAAGGGAAAAACAAAGCCTTGGTGTTAGATCATTAAAACATAGGTAGTATTCTCTGGGCCACATACTTCAATAAGGTTACTTAAATTTTGCCGGAGAGATTCTATTTGGGAATATAAATTTCACCAAGCAATCTAAGGCAGAGTATTGCTTCCATGTACTCATTCTGCCTTTCCTGTGAAATAATTGCAAGCTACATATCTAGTTTAAACAACAAACTAAGAAAATGTTCTGCAAAATTACCTCACTCTAAATATTTCAGAAGTCTGTCTTTGTAAGATTCTCTGATGAGGGGTGGGCAAGCAACACACAGCATTAGTGAGGGTGTGAAGAAACACCAACATGTTCCTTAATCTTGCCTTGAAATATTAGAAAGGATCCAAATATATGTGCATAACATTCCCATGTGTGTGCATGTGTGTGAGTGAGCATTCTCATGTGTGCATGTGTGTAAGTGTGTATGAGTGTGTGTGTGTGTGTGTGTGTGTGTGTGTGTGTGTGTGTGTGTGTGTTTAACCTAACATGCATTGTGATGAAGCCCATATGATTTCAGGGGCAGAGAGAGAGCCATAGTCCAGGCGACAAAACTGAAGGAATGGATTTTGGAAGTCAGGCCCAGAGTTTCAGCCTTCCCAAGAGAACCCCACTTCAGGCAGTGAGTATCTTTCTGTTTTCTAAGTTTCATGCTTTCGACAAAATAATCCTATCTAATAAAAAGTAATATGCAAATTTGACAATACCTTTGCTACACCCACAAGCCACACCTACAGTCACCCCCACAAGCCAATCAGGAGCAGATTATGCAAATAAACCCCAACGAAGATGGCTGCTGCCACTGAGAGCAGGAGGAAGGCTTGGGTTTCCCAGGCAACAGAGAAAGCCAAGCTCTGTGCCTGCTGTTGCCAGGCTAGGCCTCCACTCAATGCTACAAAGTTTCAATTATAAAAGATACAGAAATGGCGGCAGCCACTGAACTGGAGAGAACAGAGGCTTGGGTTTCCCTGGCAACAGAGGAAGCCAAGCTTTCCGCCTGCCGTTGTTGGCCTAGGCCTTCCCTCTAAGCTACAAAGTTTCGGTTATAGCATTTAAACAGAAATGGCTGTTGCCATGGAGTGAGCAGAAGGCTTGGCTCCACTCCAGACTACAAACTTTTAATTTTAGAATATAAATTAATCCCAGTCCCAGGGTCTCTGGGGGGTGTGGCTGGCCTGCAAACTACTACAGGCCCCTCACCCAAGCCGCCCTACACCCCAAGGGAACCCCAACCCTGATCCGGGACACCCTTCAGGGCAAACCAACTGGCCCCATCCATATACCAGGCCTCTATCTTATCTAATAAAAGAGTAATTTGCAGATTGATCATCACTCCAACACACAAGAGGGCTGTCTCCATGTGGTCAAAGATCCTGCCCCCATGTGAACACAAGATGGCCACCACAAGATGGCCAGCAGGGGAGGGCCATTGGGAGGTTCCAGGCCTGCACAGAAGGGCAGTTGTGGGCAATCAGACCAGCATGGGAGGGCAGTTGGGAGGGACCAGACCTGCAAGGGAGGGCAGTTGGGGGCAATTAGGAGTGATCAGGCCGGCAGAGGAGGGAAATTGGGGGCAAACAGTTTGGCAGGGGAGTAGTTAGACATCAATCAGGCTGGCAGGCTAGTGGTTAGAAGGTGATTAGGCTGGTAGGCAGAAGCAGTTAGGTGCAATCAGGGAGGCAGGAAGGTGAGCAGTTTGGAGCCAACAGTCCTGGATTATGAAAAGGATATCCAACTGCCTGTTTCGGCCCAGTCCTACCGGACAGTCAGACATCCCTCAAGGAGTCCAAGATTGGAGAGGGTGCAGGCTAGGCTGAGGGACATCCCCTACACCCCGTGCATGAATTTCATGCAGGGAGCTCTAGTTTTAAATAAATAGGAAGTGACAAATGACTTGATATTAGTCATTTATTTACACATTTCCTGAAAGCTATTTACACCCTTGTGTGAAATCACCCTAACTCATTTCCATTTTCTCACTCATCAAATAATCAACTGAGACATTCCCATGACCTTTTAGGCAAACTCAAGAGAGTAGAGAAGATCTGGTGGGAGAGAGTGAAAAAAATATCTGACATTTTCTGATACCAAGGCTTATTCTGAAAATTATAATCCCATGAATACTTCTAGGAACCCCAGAAATCTAAGTCAGATGGGAAGATGGACCAGAATCTAGCTTTCTCATGCCGCTTAGAGAGCATCAGCCCCAATCACAGCTGCTGAATGAGGTGGATCCCAAATATCTCAGCTTTTCAAAGTAGCAGAGTCCCCAGTACCTGTAGTTTACATTCCCTCCATCGGAGATCAGAACTTCTTGACAGTTCAGTCTCCTCCTTTGTGCTCAGCCAACTTTTCCCCTTTTCCCTCCTCGATTCTTTAAAGAGGACACAGATTCCTCCAGATGCCTCAACACCCCTCACCTCATATGATGCAGCATCCTATGAGTTTTACATCTCTAAAATCAACACTGATATCTTATCATAAGCTTTTCTTCCTGTAAATATAACTTTGCTCCTACAGGTAAACTTATTATCATGAATTGATGATGCCAAATTGTTGCATGTCATGATAATAATTATAAAAAGCACTAAATATGCCATACCTCTTTTGTAATAGGCTTTGTTTACAGAGATTCCATAAATATACAAAGGTGTGTCTGCCCAATGCAACTAATTGTATAAGAAAGATAAACATCTCCTTTCTTTAAAAGTGGGTTATATGAGCTACAATTTTATCATTTTTTTAGGAGTCACAGCTGTTATGAATTAACTGAAACATCGGGTGATGTCCTCTATTGCATTCATAGAAGGAGTAATGTAATGGCACCAACAATAACAGCGATAATATCAATATGCATTGAGATTTCAGTCTGCATGTCAGAAACTGTCTGAAGGATTCAGATTTTAAAAAATAATCCAAGAAAATCAATGTCACATAATTTCCTCCCATTATACAAGTAAATAAGCAAAAGCACCGATTGGTTGAATACCATGCAAAAGTCTTGTAGTTAATATATGGTGGCAACAAAATTGAAGTCCAAAGACGTTGGTAACCATTATTTATAGAGTAGTAAGATGTTATTTTAAGGTCAGACTCCTCTTATATTCTGAAAGAGATCAGATTTTTCTATATTATTTTTGCCACTGAACAGCCTATACTTTATAAATTTGAGAGTAGTAAAATGCATGGAACATGTTAGCACACACTCCTTATAGCCTGAGGATAAGTATCCAAGAGTGAAGTTGAAAATTCACCCTCAGCCACTAAGTTTATGATTGTACATTATGTTTTCATGGCTTTAAGCACAAAGATTCTTCAAGGTTTCAGAATATAAAATGAGAGAATGGGGTGGGAGGGAGGAAAAGCTTTTGAAATGCAATTAAGCATGGTACTCAATCCAGATTTTCCAGACTGAATCTATAATTCCGATACCAAGCCTTGTCATTTCTAATAGTTGTCACTGTTTAAGCATTGTGGATGTTAGCTGTCAAAATATACAAGGCCTGTCTACACATTCATTTTTCCAATGACCTCCACAACATTCATCCAAAAAACAAATGTTGCTCCTTTCATTCAGCTAACAATTGGAAAGCCTTTTGTGCAATAAAAATAGATGAGCCATATGATGAATTGTTAGCTCCAAAGACTAAAATGAAGACAAAAGGAAAAAACTGATTCAGTTATTCGTTCTAACTAATCTGAATATGTGGTATTAGTAGATAAGATATAAAGGCAAACCCATCTCAAATTTCCAGACTCACAAGGAAGTAAACCAAAAAATGCACAAGACATACCAATGTTTTCTGGTCAGGATTTTAAAGGATAGATGATATCCTTGAAGAGCTCTGCTATTCCTAACAATATAATACTTATCAAGTGTATGTCACATTACGCTTCCTTAAGAATTTTGATTTCCATGAGCCCCACATATTCCTGTGCAATATAAACAGAGTAAGAACTTCTTCCATTTTACAGATGAGAAAATTAAGTCATAGTTCAGATAAATGGATAATCCCAAATCCCAGCTTGTTCATGGCAGAATTACATCTCACATTAAATCAGGTGTCTGAGTAATAGCTGTAACAAAGATTCCAATTCACCAAGAATTGGGCCTTTAATATGCTAATACTAACAGTGAAAGTCTAATGTGGTAATTGAATGACAATCTCCCCATTTATTTTAAGAATGAGTCCTATAGTTGATTCTTTTCCTGGTAGAATACTAAAGTAAAATTACATAAATAAATACAATTAATATTTATTCAAGAACTGTTCAGTGGAGTGCTTACCATTGCTTGTGAACCAAACAACAGATGGGACAAAATCCCTGACCTCAATGAGCCTATATTCTAGCAAAATAGACAAAAATTAGCAATTGACATAACATGAATGAAGATATAAATTATCTTGTATTTATGTGGTTGGTCAGGAGAGGCCTCATTGAGACCAATGGTTATCCAGGGAACAGGCTCCCAGGAGTGTCCTGGTGTGCTCAAAAACAGAAAGGGAGCCAGTGTGACCACAGCAGCAGCAGCAGCAAGGAGAGCTGTTTGGGGGGAGGTCAGAGGAAGAACAGAGAGGCAGATCCTATAGGCCCTTGGAGGCCAGCACAAAAAAATCCCGGCTTAATTATGAATGAAGTGGAAACCACTGCTGGGTTTTGAACAGTTGAGTGGCATGATCTGACTTAAATTTTAAAGAAGTCCTATTATTAAGCTTTAAATATCTTAAATTTTTATCACTCAAGCCGAAACAGGTTTGGCTCAGTGGATAGAGCTTCATCTGCAGACTAAAAAGCCCCAGGTTCGATTCTGGTCAAGGGAATGTACCTTGGTTGTGGGCACATCCCCAGTAGGGGGTGTGTAAGAGGCAGCTGATTGATGTTTCTCTCTCATCGATGTTTCTGACTTTCTATCCCTCTCCCTTCCTCTCTATAAAAAAAAATCAATAAAATACATTTTTAAATGTTATCACTTAATATATTGCATAACCTTTGTTACATATATGAATCCCAATTTCTTCTCTTAGAATAAAATACAATTATGCCCATATTCCCTCAGAAAATACCAACGCTCGGAATGTCTAAGTATCTTGTCGAAATAAGATCAGGTAGGTGGCACAGCCAGGTGAAAGGAATAATCTTTCTAACTCCTGGTCCAAAACTGATTGCTTTTTCTTATGTATTCATTTACATGAAACTCACTAAGGAAAGCAAATAATAATTGAGATTAATTACCCAAATTATTCATCAACAGAGATGCTCAGCTTGATGTATTAAAATAGAATCAAGACCATTTTTCTCTTATTAATTCTGGGACATAATGATACAGTAATTTCCCTGAACTTCCTATTTGGAATGACATATGAGCATTCAGGCTAAGAATTTTGGAGGCAGAAGTAACCATAAAAATAATTTAAATTTAAAACAGTATATTTAGAAAGTTTTTTCAAATTCTTTTAGTTATTATTACTTATTAACTTTCTGCTATATACTAGTTACTGTGCATATGTCAGTAGTCGGCAAACTCATTAGTCAACAGAGCCAAATGTCAATAGTACAACGATCGAAATTTCTTTTGAGAGCCAAATTTTTAAAACTTAAACTTCTTCTAATGCCACTTCTTCAAAATAGACTCACCCAGGTCATGGTATTTTGTGAAAGAGCCACACTCACGGGGCCAAAAAGCTGCATGTGGCTTGCGAGCCGCGGTTTGCCAACCACTGGCATATGTCATTGTATTTACTATTCATCAAAACGCTTAAGAACATTACTATTCATATTCTCCTCCTATACAGGACAAATTTGACCCAGAGAGGCTCAGCGTTCAAAGGGCATAGGACTGTTCAATATCAGAACCAGGATTTTTCCTGAATTCCCACAGTCTAAAGTTCTCTTCCCTAAGCAACACTACAATTCTGCAGCATGATGCTCAGCATATCACTTCAGCATGGTCAGCCAGATATGAGTAGCTCCATTTTACAGATGATTAACTGGTCGCCGAAAAGTTAATCAAGCCATCAACATTTATTTTACGGCCACAATATGCAAATCAATATTTAGTTGCTGAGGCATACGGGATTTATGATACAATATCTTGCCTCAATGAGCTTGCAATCTTGTTAAAGTAACAAGAGACACAT
Source organism: Antrozous pallidus (assembly GCA_027563665.1). Lineage (NCBI taxonomy): Eukaryota > Metazoa > Chordata > Mammalia > Chiroptera > Vespertilionidae > Antrozous > Antrozous pallidus. The sequence goes on along the minus strand of CM050511.1, from coordinate 94,934,020 downwards.
AAAGAGGTAATAAATAATCCAAGATGGCACGTAATAAGTACCGAATGAGATATAGAGGCAACAACTGCTAAAGAATTTCAAGAGAGAGAAAATTGAATCTGGGTGCTTCAATTTAGTTACGAAAAAATCTTTCCTAAAGAGGACGAGTGTTGAGGTGGTCTTTATAGGAAAGGTAAAGTTGAGATCGTCAGAGAGGCTGAGGAAAAATAATTTCAGTGAGAGGCGGATAATATGAGCAAAGGCCATGGGAGAAGACTCTAAGGGATTGTCAAGGGGAAATGAACTGATGCATTTGAAGTGCAGGACACATGAGAGGGGAAACAAAAAATGAAACCAGAGAAGCAGATTGCAGAAAACCTTGATTGGCAACTTAGATATCTAGGGGAGGAGAGATAGAATAGATCTTTGTGGAACTGCTAGTGTGTGGCACCAGCTTTATGGATACTTTTTGTTTATGTGATCCCATTATCAAACCTATGAAGCAGAAAGGGAGATACAGCATGGCTACTTTAAATAAAAGAAAGCAGAGAATATCTGGCCAAGTCTTTGCTTTGGGTGTGGGTGGAGCAAAAACTTCAATCTAGATCTATCTGCTTCTAAGGCTCATATTCTTTCCACTACTCCTCATTGCCATCTACTGAAGGCAATGGAGAGCCAATCAAGGTATCTGATCAAGAGAATAGAGTGACATATAAAAGCACTGTAATATATTATTACCTAATAATAGACAGACATGTAAATTGATGTACCTCTGCTACACCACCTGCCACTCAAGAGTGATATGGTAATTAACCCAACAAAGATGGTGGTTAATTTGCATACACAGGTGCTGAGTGACAGAGGTGGGATGCAGAAGTTCAGCCCCACCCCAGTCTCTCAGTGCCTCTGGGCAGCATGGGAAGGCGGGGTATGAACTAAAAGAGGCGGATCTAGGGCCTGAGCAGAAAGAGGCTGGGCAAGAATAGAAAGGTGGTGCCAGCAGCCAGGGAAAGGAAAGCCCATTCTAGCACAAATCTTCATGCATCGGGCTTCTAGTATGTACAATATCAGATAAAGTTTAGGGAACAAAAACACTAGGCAAGGAGATCCATTTAATCCATGTTATTAACCCAAATAATAAGGGATCTATATTTGAGTCTTGACAATAGCAGTAAAAATGAATGTATGAGATATTACAAAATAAATATAAAGAGATAAATGGCAAAACCCATGTCCTGCAACAAATAGTGTCTACTACCCACCATACAACCAAAGTGTAATTCTTTCTCCTAGAGCCTCAGAGACAAAAGCCAAGGTCTAGCTCAAATATTTTTGATAGCATATATATTTTAAAGTAATAAAATCTATGGCTTAGGAAAAATATCTGCCTTAGTGAAATCTCCCTCTCAAATGTCTATCATGAATTGTGAAAGCCTTATGCTAGGCATATTTCTATTATGTATGCTTGGAAATGGCTCACGATCTTGTATGCTAACATGGACAGTAGTGTCTTATATTCATGAGCATTAGTCATATTAATTACTAAGGAACTACTCTGTTCCTTTCCATTTTTTTCCTTTTGGAAAACTAAGTGTAGATTAGTCAACTGAATTATTTCTGAGAGAGATACAATGTGTCATATTTCTGGTTATGACACTTCTCTCTTAAAATGCAAGGTGCTTCTTAGGATTCAAATAAAAAACAAATAGCAATTAAATGGCATTTGTTTAAAAACAAGTTGATTCTTTTCTGGCTTTTTCTGATTCCTAGATCATTAAAAACCATTCAGTTGCTAAATATATATATAAAATTAACAACCACCTATATTTTTCAAAGAAAATATTTACATAAACATATAGGCACTTAGTCAGTTGCTTTTGAAGGGATTTAATATTGTTAAGTTGCCAACCTGGTAATAACCAGGCTAACTATATAAACCTCGATGAATATCAAGTGTTCAACTAATTCGTCTTAATTTTGAGTGAATTTGTTAAACTGAACATCCTCATAAGTACCACACATGTGGCAAATGTGTACATGCAAACATATATATCTCACGTTAGAAGAGATGAATAACAATATTTTGACTCAGAATCCCTACTCTCACCTAATCTCCTTAGTATCATCCAGCTATGCTGAAAGATAATTAAAATTTAACACATTAGCTGAGCCTAATTTTCTTTACCTTCGTAAATAAAAATAGATTGTTTTTCTGAGGTGAAAGGTGAATGCTTACATTTCAAGTCAAACTGTGCCACAGCCCAATAAATGTAGGCCCATAGCTAACATATATGGAAAGTGTCTTTGAAAGTTTCAGGAATGCCAAACCTGTGCTGTGTTTTAGAAATGCCACATGCTGCATAAGAAATATCATCACAGCATCCTCAAAAGAGTATGCGTTGAAATACAACTCAGACACTCTATTATTTATGCAACTTATTTTTGCATATCTGTACTGAGATTAAAACAGGCATCTGTAAAATGTGGTGAGGGAAACCAAAGATGTTACAAGCATTTCTGCCCCAAAAATGTTACCCTTTAGCATACTCTTAAGTTTACAAAACTTACATACTGACCTTAACTTCTAAAGGCATTAGTTCATGAGAGTTTAAGAAGAAAGTAAAAATCTTTTTACCTCCGAGGCCTGGTCTAAGCCGATTATCATAACCATCCAGGAGTCTGTCTAGAATTCTTGTGAAAATGGTGATGTTGTTTTCTGGCCCATCTTCTTGGATGTTAGCTAGCACCAACCTAAAGAGATAATTTTACAAACTGATAACATACACACATATATGTTTTCTGCAAATACCAACATGCTCTTCTTTCTTGATTTGAATTGTAAGGCTCCCTATTAGTGCAACCCATTTCCCCCTTCTTTTCACTTCTATAAATGCCAATACCTCTATGGGAAAGTTAAGCATGCTGTGGAAAATGGGCACTACTATTAAATACCAGATTATCAGAAAGTTAGATATCAACATTTTTCCAGATATCTACTACTCAGCATTGTGTGTGGGTTATTCCCCCCCCCCCAAAAAAAAAATCCATTCCCTAGAATACCTTATGATTGTGGATGATCACCTGTAGACATTATTAATAATGTTATTCCAACTACAATAATCAAAGTGTCTTCTGAAATCATTCTTCAGTGATTCGAATATTAATTGAGAAAAACACTGTTTCCTTCGAGGCACAAAATTTCTCTGTCTTCCTCATGAATGTCTTCCTTTTGCTCTTTATGTCTTTTTCTCTTTTAAAGCAAGATGATTTCCTTACTTTGGGTATACCTCCACCCAATGGCCAAGTGCAATACAGACATCAGGGGAACTCTGCTGGCTGGGTTCCAGGCTCTGTGTAGCTGGGAGCTGGAGGGAGGCTCTGAAAGGATCACAGCACACACAGAGCAGCAGAGAGCCTTAGAGATCCTCCTGCCTGGACTTGGGGGCGGGGGGAAGGCAATAGGGGTCCCCCAAAGATTCAAATGTCCAGCTACTTTTGTAACCCTGTGCGTGGTAAATTTGTGGAAAGAACAAGTGGTCTCGAAATATCAGAGGGCTAAAAACAGTAATTTTTCTCCATTATTTGTCCATCAGAAAGCAAGAGCCCCGGTTTTGTGACATCCAGCAAATTGGTGCAGAAGTAAAGGATGTATAAAACAGGATGTCCCTTTTTACTGCCATTTTCCCCAGAATGAATCAGAGATTTCAATTATTGGTCAAAATAAACAAAAAAATAAGTAGAGAGTCTTTTATATAATAGAATAAAATACTGGCATGAGCATTATTGGTTAAATAGAGAATAGAAAACCAATAGAGAGAAATAAGGTTAAGCTGAGGATTTTTAAAGATTATTAAGTGACCACCTTTGTTCACTCCTTTAAAATAAAAGATTCTATGTAATCTGCATGCTGAGCAAGGTGTATTGTGTAAAATATCATTCACAGTGTCCATTTGCATTTAAATGATTATACAGCTAATAGCTAAAAATAGTCGCAATACATCAAAAATTGGTAACCAGTTTAAATATTGTCTTGAAAGCATAAAAACTATTAAAACACCGATATGAAGATAAACATTTTATAATTATGTAAGCAAATTAGTTCATACCCTCGAGCCTCAAGCTTCTATATTGCCTTTAAGCTAATTTTAAAACCAATCACTGAGATAGTCACAAAGTTCCACACAGAGATTTTCAGTCAAAAGTGTTTTTTAATCACATGTTACAGTTTCTTTCTAAACCCAGTATTAAGATGTTAATAAGATATTCTCCAATTAAAATAAGTCTTTGTAAGGAGATTTTTTCCCTCAATTTTAGAAAATATTTTCATACTTGGACAACTGTTTTGACAGGAAAATGAAAAATTTTAAGGGGAATAGGGATGCAATAAGGCTTATTTTATTTCTAAAATAAAAGGAATGGTTACATGAACATTTTTAGGAATCTTATATTTTAAGTCCCCTGTTATTTTAAAAGCATACTAAAGGCAATAAATAAAAGATGCCCATTGGTGATAAACAATCAGAAAAGACTACAGCTAAGATGAAGTTACTGAAAGCAATAAAAATTATTTCATGTTTGTAGAACATTGACAAAAAAAAGTTACAGGTTTAAAATCAGTACTGTTTATGGTAGTAACCATTTTAAGGATAAAAGATATCCAAATGAATAATGTAAAATGTTGATTAATAAATCAAGCTTTTATCTTATTGTTTGTGATTGTGAAGTTGTATACTACCTCCACCTAGAGGCTTAAGGCTCACATATCATTTAAGACCTAAATTTTAGCTTTTCAGTGTTGACTGAAAGAGCCAAAACCATTTAAGAGAGGGGGGGTGGGGGGGAGAGAAGCAGAAAGAAAGAATGTAAGAAAGAAGGAAAGAAGAAAAATTCAGTTAACACTCAAATCATTTTAGTTTGTGCATTTTGTGTGGCTTAAAAGAAAACTGTTGACTTCTTCAATGAATGTTGGTGTTATGATATGAATATAACTTAATCTCTTCGATTCCTTGCAAGAACATGCCATTCAAAGGGTATTGTTTCCTTCAGTGATTTTTTTTTAAAGACAGTGTTTCTGTTTCACACGAAACAGTGAACTTTTTATCATCTCTACCACTACATAGTTCAGTTTCTTGGTACAATCTTTTTTCATCAGAAATAATAATGCAAAATACTTTAGCTTCTCAAAAGCCACCCCTACCCAGATGCCACTCAAGAAACACACCTGAACCCTGAAATAAAGGAGTCAAATATAACAAATGTCTCACCTGATTGGGTCCCACATCAAGAAAACAAGAAGCAGTAACTGCATGTTGTCGATGCTCAATTTCATCTTCATTGCAGCTCTTGTAAAGCCATGAAAGGAAACCAAAATACACTAAAAATTAAATTCAGCCCCACCATCCAAAGAGCCCCCCCCCCCCAGACTGGCATTTCAGTTGGTAATTGGATATGAAGCTCTGGAGGCTATGCCAGCGGAGTGAGTGTAATGGTATGATGACTGGGTGAGCGAGGGTTGTATTTTGTGTGTTTTCTTCTTACTTCTTTCCTTTCCTTTTTTCCTATCTATCTATCTATCTATTATTTATTTATTTATTTATTTATTTATTTATTTATTTTTGACAGGCAGATGACCCAGTAATCACACTTTGCCCACCCTGAGCAAACACTGTTTTGTGCTCACACAGAGACATCTGAACAATAACACAGGGGACCCTGAATTGACATACGAGCTAGAGAAGAGTATGGGTTGCAGGGGAGACTGAAAAGGAGGGGGGGCGGGGAGAGATGGGCACTTCAAGCCACCATCCCCTTAACCAAGACCACCCCCGCGATCAAGGCGAGAAAAGCTGGGGGTGGGGGGGGGGGGCCGCCAGCCCACTTTTCCGACTGTTATTCTTTCCATTAGCGCGAGCTGCAGCCCTCGCACCTTCACTGCTTCACTCCCTCTAAAAGGAAATACCACAATCGCCCTCCCCGGCCATCCTCAGTGGCCCAAGACCACGTCCGGGAGGCAGCCGGGGTTCGGCTCCACTGCTGAGCAACGCCGCGTTGGCCAGCGGTCCGGGGAGCCCAGGACCACCGCGCGGGCAGGGGCGCCGGGCTCCCGGGTCCAGCCGGGCGGGCAGGCGCCCGGGCACGGCGTGCAAAGTTGGAGACTGAAAAAAGAGCCAGGCTCTCCCGGGCAGCCCTGCGGGGGTCTCGGACCGCATGGTACTGGCCAACACGCTTCTCGAGATGGGTTCCGAAATTTGTGTCTTGGATGGGCTCGGGAGGAGGGGGCGACCCGAACCTCCCTCCGCGCTTCCCGGGGCGCAGGAGAGAGTGCGGGAGCTCAGGCACGCACCGAGGCAAAGGCGAAGGGAAAAGGGGTCCCCGTTGGGATCCGCGGGTGCGACCTTACCTGGAGCCACAAGCAGACGTGCGTGTTTTCCTCCCCGGGCTCCGATCGTGAGCAGATAGGAAACTTGGGCGAGAAGAGAGCGCAAGAGCCGGGCTGCAGCAGCCCCGCGAGCCGGAGCGCAGGGCTGGTGGGAGCCGGAGCCGCGCGGGGAGCGGCGGCGGCGGCGCAGGAGTAGCCGGAGAAGGCGTCCGTAGTGGCGCTGCCGGGCGGAGGAGGAGGAAGGGGAGGAGGGGGAGCGTTGGCAGGAGCGGGCGGGGCGGGGGTGGAGGCGGGGGGCGCGCAGACGGAGGCGGCGCGGTGCGCGCTGGCAGCGGCGGGCGCGAGCCCCAGCCCGGGAGGAGGAGGAGGAGGAGGAGCCAGGCCCCGGAGGAGGGCTAGCTGGAGATCCAGGACAAGTGAGGACCCCCACTCTCACCCCGATCCCGGGGATCAGTTCCCCCGGTACCCGCCGCGCCACGGCCCCAGGCGGCGGCGGGAGCCTCGGTGCGCCTGGAGCGCTGCTCGCGGGCGTCTGCACCGCGCGGGTGGAGCGGAGCCCACGGCCACCACCGACTGCTGCTCCCCCCGGAGGCCCACGGGGGCTCCCCGAGGAGCCGAGGTTTCCCAGGGCGCTGCCGCTGGGTATGGGTGAGGAGTCGCTAATGCAATGTCCGTGGGTCCCCCAAGCCCCCCCGGAGCCGCGCCTTATGGCCAGCCCCCCAACATTTGGCACTGGGGCTACTTGGCTGCGGGGGAGAGGGAGAGAGGTACCCCTCTCGCTGGCGGGTGAGGGGACTAATCACTCCTGTACTTAGTCATCGGCGCTTCCACGCAGAACCAAGTTCAAGGCATATTCGTGGAATCAGACAGCAGGAAGTTTCTGTGATTTGCCTAAGCCCCGGGAGATGCATCATTCATTCCTTCACACTCCTGCCATCAGAGCTTTCACCTCAAAGCTCTGAGGGTTGGAGACTTCCCTCAAGGTGGTCAGGAAAGTCCATTTGCAGATTATGCGCCTTGGGAAACCTCCCATTCACTCTCAGCAATTATTTTCCCCATCTCTTTTCACAGACACCCTCCCTACCTGGTGATCAAAATCAATCAACAGCTCTAAAAAGTTCACATCCTCCACCCCCACCCCCGACCTGGAGCAAAATCAAACAGTGTTTCTACTACTTCTGCAGCTCTTGGATTCTTTTCCTAGGGGTGGGGAGCAAAACAGAGCAGAGTGGGAGGTTTTCCCCTCTGGATTGTTTCCCCTCCCGCGGATAAAGGGGGCCTGTTGTAATTCCAGCCCCCAGGGTACACTTTCAGCATTGTGTGTTTGTTCTGTCTCTTTTGTCCTGTATTTAATCTGAGGTGATAAAATCCAAACGTGCAATTTGAACGAGAGAGGGGGGTGGAGGGGGAGAGAGAGAGAGAGAGAGAGAGAGAGAGAGAGAGAGAGAGAGAGAGAGATTTTCCTTTTTCCTTTTTGTAGGGCTCAAAAGAAAGAATGTTGTGCACATCCCCACTGAGGCAAAGCCCAGTGGTTGTTTATCTCTTGGAGAAGGAAAAAGAAAAAGATAAGTATACTGATATGTTTCTGTCATATTAGATTCAAAGTCGATATGTGCCAAATTGTTCAATTTCGTTAGTTTTGAACCCAAAATTCTGATGTTTTGCCTAGATGGTACAGTTTCCATAACAGCAGACACCGCTATTCCACATACATCTCAGCTTTCCTTTAAAGATTGTGTGGGGAGGGTAAGACCTTTACATTGTAAATGTTTCAAGCTGCTCTTTTTTAACCTGTTAATGACCACATTCGAAATCCGTATTTAATATGCTACAACCTAAACACACATACACTCTCCTCTATGCATGCTCTGTAAAGAATGGAACACCACCTTTCTCCTCCATCATTAATATTTCCTCCCCAGAATGCCCATTGCAGAGTCTAATTGAAATTCACAAAGGTAAAAAGCATGCTGTTTAAAACCTCGCAACCAGGGGGGCTCTAAGCTTCTTCTACTTGGCATGATCACTTCCCTTGCTACTGTATTTCCTGTTTTCCATTTCTGTGAGTCAATCTTCCTTAAAATCTTGATCACTTCGCCAGTTAGGTTACTGCCAAGGTGTTTATATTTTGATAATGGAGGTTAAGCAGTGCATGGTTCCTTCCCAACCTGCATCGCTATGCGCCAACAAAATTTATCGCTCATGATTGTCACAACTTTTGTCAATATCAACATAGATTAGTCTCATACTTACCACTACGGTTCTGCCCTGGATTTTAATGCCAGTTTATGGATTTTAGTTTAGTGGCTTTATCTCTTTTTTTTCCTGTTGGAATGAATCATACCTAAAGAATTAGCCTTATCCAATTGGCACCCTTATTAAATACGCAGTTCCGTTGCCATATGATCCACTTACATGCAACTTCACAAGCTGTTTTCAATTAGTTTTACTTTTGTTTAACCTCTATCTTTAAACAGTCTATACATTTGGATAGACGGTGCATTACAACACCGTGACCTTATTTATTCTCACAAAACACTTTTTAGTTTTATTGATGTCAAAGAGCTGTGACTTAAAGGGGATGGAAATCAGAAAAGGGGGGGTTGCAGGCAGTGGACATCTACTGTTTCCATGCTGATACTTTACTGTGTCACTAGTCCAGGCAGGTTGCTCCTGAGTGTCCAGCTTACACAGACATCTGACAGATCCAGCCTCGTTTTCCTCTCCCCTCTCTGTGAGGGAGTGCAGTGAACTGCCTGGGATTTGAAAGCCAGACTGTGCTGGTCGTGACTAAGCTCTTCCTACCCACATTTTTTTTTTTTTTTTTTTTTTGGAGCATGTCCTAAGGCAGCCAATCCTGTAGAAGAATTGACAACTAATTGGCTGCAGACAAATCCATTCCCAACCAGGCTAGGGCAGTGCAAAACCTTCTGTTTTAACGTGTTTGAATTATTCTCCAATGAATTAACTTGGGAGAGGGGGAGAGGTGGAGAGGTGGAGAGGGGTCACTCATGTATTTCCTATCTCTGACACCTGAGTCTCTAAGGAGATTTCCAGTCTCTAAGGATCAGAAACAAAAGGAAATATAAAGAATTAAGGGATTTTGGTTTTATCTGATTTCGATTTCCCGACATCTTGTAATGCTGTACAATTTTAAAATTCGTTACAAAACTATGCATGTTTTTGAACAAGTAATTTGTAGAGCTTCCCCCGTTCGGGACTTGGCACTAATGCTCCAAGGTGAATCTTTAAGTTCTATAAGATAATATGTGTATATGTATATATACTAGTGATACATGCATATTATATATACACACATACACAAATATACAGACATTTCTAGAAAGATAGACACATATATTGCTATTTGCTTCTAAGGCTAATTACTCCCACTTTCCAGCTGTTTCTTCTTTTAGACTCTTAGAGTCTAGTGGACATGTTAGAACCATCCATCTAAATTAAACTTACAGGGACATATGAGGCTTGATCAAGTCATGTTTTAGAATTGAAAATTAAAAAATGGGTATTACTAATAGCAATAGGCATAGGGGTTTAAATAAGAATAACATTTATAGAACACATTTCTACAAAATTCATTTAGTCTCAATACCACGAAATTTGATCATAGTGATTTTTATATACTTTGAAGTACCAGACCTACTTTAACAAGAATGGCATCTCACTGTTTTACACATTTTGAAATATCAGCATATATTTCATATAATAAACTTACATACATTTAGAGTGAGAATATAAACTAGTGAAAAGCTAGGAACTAAAGCATAGACTACCCTCTTTTCAAAAATTAAGTGTTATCCTGTACTTTTACTCAGAATGCTTTCTAATTTCAAAATATGCTTGGTGTGCAAGTTTGTTCTCACATATTCACAATTATCATTGAAACAACAGCAAACAAACAACTAAATCCTGGCCCTAAAAATTGTGCTCAGTTGGTAGAAGCATCATCCTATATACAGAAATGTTGAGGATTTGATTCCCAGTCAGGGCACATACCTAGATTGTGGGTGCTATGCCCCATTGGGGAATGTACAGAAGACAACAAGTTGATGTTCTCTCTCATATTTCTCTCTCTCTCTCTCTCTCTCTCTCCCTCCAACCCTCTATCTCCAAAGAGGATTTAAAAAAAAAAAACCTGGAGCAAATACCCATTTTTAAATTTTCAATTCTAAAACATGACTTGATCAAGCCTCATATGTCCCTGTAAGTTTAATTTAGATGGATGGTTCTAACATGTCCACTAGACTCTAAGAGTCTAAAAGAAGAAACAGCTGGAAAGTGGGAGTAATTAGCCTTAGAAGCAAATAATTCCAAAACTGCTCTGTTGTATTAATGTATCTAGGTCACATTTCATTAGAGCTAAATATATCATGTATACCAGCTCATATAAACTCTGCACATTACATTCTTCAAATGAAGTAACTGTTTATAAAGTAACTTTACAAATCCTTGTCCCACTTGCAAATCAAATATATAATGCATTCAGGAAGCATTGGTGGTTTCTAAGATTTTGAAATCTAACTGCTTACATCAAACACATACAGGGGTAATGCTTTTGCCTTCCTTTTCTGAAATTACATATAGAATTTATTTCCAGGTTATTCAATTGCTTCCTAAAACAATAACAATTTCCATACTAGAAGCCACAAGCTCTCTCATGGGAGAATGCACTATACGTTTCATTTGAGGATAAGCTTCTCCATGATTGGTGGCTCTTTTACCAGTGAGGCAAGCACCTTCAATAACAATGATAGCAATGAAAATGACAAAAATAAACCTATAGTCTTCTTTTGTACAGCACGATAGATGCCATTCCAAATACCTTTTGTATATTCTTTTCAATTTCACAAGTAAAAGTTAGATTATTATTCCCCTTTCACTGATGAGAAACTTGAGGCACAGAAATCTTGATCAGGTGCACCGTCTTCCAATGGTATAGCCAGGAGTAGAGCTCAAGCACTATGACTCCACAGGTTTCTCATGCTTAACTACATACTGTTAGAAGTTTGGTAGCCAAGCTTCTAGCTTCTTATGTGCAGCCTCACCGTCAATGTTCTGGACAAAGTATCGCTATTTTCAGGATAGTAGGAATCTGTTAGTGACATCAGTGTATTCACTCAACTGGTCTTATTGACTATTTTTATAAATAGCCTGTTAGGTGCCATTCTGGATATAATGATGATTAGGGCACATTCCCTACCCTCAAAGAGCTTGCCACAATTTGGAAAGGCATAAAATAACCTACTTTGCTAATTTCAAACAAATGAAGATGAAAGCCTATATGTGCTCTAAAAAGTTGATTCAGCGTAATACTATCTTTACTAAGTAGCAACAAGCAGGTTAAGGAAAAAATAGCAATATAGAGAGCTTTTATCTGAATTAATTTGCAAATCTGGTTATTACCATATAACACTAAGTGGCTTATTATTAAGAACATGATTAAGCTCCATTCTGAAAAATGGTTATTTTCAGAATGGAAAAGAAATCTTTCTTGTATGGATAATTTAAAAAATTATAACACTTCGCCATACAAAATCATGCAGAAGAATCCAATAATAGTAAAAAAATCAGAAGATAAAGGGAGTCCAGAATCTGATTTGCGGCCTTTTATGTACTTCTCAGGTGGTATAAGATTGGTTCCCACTGAAGAATTAATTCAAGAGCATTATTTTTAGCACCAAAGCTCTTCTAGCCTGAGTGGGAGACAAGGTATGTGTATTGTGAAGACATGGATGAAAAAGGTAATCAGGCTATGAGTATTCATGAGCAGTCAGAGAGACATAAAAGAGTAAATAGAAACCAATTATTTCTAAGAAAATGTGAACAATTATGGCAAATTAATTATGTATTGGTATTAAATATGTAGCTTATGTATCCTTGCTAGAGACCTCTTAGTATTTGTCGGAGTAACTTGCTCACAGATTCACAATAAATAATTTCAGGTTTCTTTGTAGAGTTGAGCACTTTGGAATACAAATTGGGAGCTTTGATACCAGAGTCAAAAATGCCATGACCTTGGGCCGTCTCAATGATGATATACTGGAACTCCAAGCTCTGTCTGTAACAGTTCTGTACACCTAGACACTTTCTTTCCTCAAAAGATATCTTTTCTAGTGTTCTCTATCTTAACCACCATCCCCCACCAAAATCCTGAAACTGGGAGTCATTCTAAAATATTTTCCTAAATACCCTGCCCTCCTACACACACACACACACACACACACACACACACACACACACACACACACACACAATTTGCTGTTGCTGAGAAAATACCTCCCTGCACCCCACCCTCCATTATCTGATCCATTCTCCTCATTGGCAATTCCATAGCCTTAGCTGTATTCACTTGAACCATTGAAGCACCCATAAGCAGTAGCCTACTAAATAGTTTCTCTGACTCCAATCTCAGCTTTTTATGTGTGTTTTTTTTTCCTCCAGGGCCAACAAAGAATCTTTCAAACCAATTTGATAATGTCACCTGGAAAACTTAAAATCCTTCTCGATAAAAGTATAAGAGGCAACATCTTTTCTATTTTATACGTGACCCCTGTTTATATCTCCAACCTCAACTCTGATCTTTTCACGCCCATCTTTTCCCAGATACACACACATCCATAATCAGCATTCCTTTCTCAGCATCGTTCTGTCCTCTCAGCGCTCCACAAATGAAAATGTTTACATTTTCTCAGCACCTAATAGTTTCTTGGTCTCACTGCCCCATTCAACCGGAATGCCATTTTCATACTGTTTACCTGGTAGACACTTCAAACCCCAGCCCTGTAACTATTTTTTAGCCTACCATATAAAACAAACAAACAAACAAATCTATATCTTTTTTTGTACTCCTGCGGAACTTAACACAGGCATTTAACACGAAACCTAGACTATGTGATGGAACTTATTAACTTTCCTATCTCACTCTATTAGCCTGCTAGCTCTTTAAAGGCAATGAGCCTCATCTTAATCATCTTTCTTTTCCAAGTGCCTAGCACAGAATCAGACATCTATAATCTTTCAGGAAATTATTGGGGAATAAATGACAAGAAAAATGAACCAATGCGCCAATGAACAAGCTAATGAATAAATGAGAGAATACATGAGCATCTATGCCTTCAGACGTACATACTTTCCTCAGAGGAAATGAGGTGCAACAGAGAGTAGTGGTTAAACACTCAGACTCTAATGCTAAAAGTTAAGTTCAAATCCTGGTTTTATTACTTCCTCATTATGCAGTGTTTGATACATTCCTTAGTCTGTGTGTGCCTTTGTTTTGTTACATGTATAATAAGGATAATTGTAGACCCTACCTCATATGGTTTGTAAATACTTGATAAGTTGATATATGGGCACAGAACAACACCTGGATCATAGACAACACTACGCAGTGTTTGTGGATATTATTGGAGGGTTTGAAAGCTGTTAATTTACTGCCTGGAAATTTAGTAAATGAGATTTAGTTGTACTCATGGCCTTTGAATTTATGGAATCTTTTGACTCACATTTCTCCATATTTTCCCATCTACTGTTTCTTGACATTCAGGTCCCCACCTTTCCAGAATTATTGGTCAGATCTCTCCACATGTACCCATATTCTCTTATGTTACTTACTTTTTTTCTTTCATAAATGCCGTTCCCCTCATTCTTTGTCTCTTTTTTTATGCTCTTTTCTCCTGTCCTCCTTTTAATATGCGATGTCCTCCTTTTTATTCTAGTTTGGCCTGCATTTTATATTTTGTTAGTTCTCTATTGTCCCCTTTCTCTCCCTTTCCCAATAATATTCTCATATAGCTTAAAGTCGGCATTCATGTACACATTTGTCTTTTGGCATATGGAACAAACGTTTGTTTATAAGAGTGCATGCTGATAAGAAATGTCTATTTAGACAAGTGGGATTTGCATGCCTACACTGCAAATGCCTGAACATCCTGTCTGTAGGACTCAGGATAAAGCCATGCTATTAAATCCACTCAAGTGTATTTTATTGATTCATGACTTTCTCTTTTGAATTGGTTCCTGATTTGCCTGCAATAAAGAAATTGTCATATGCTGGGTATTTTGTTTAAAAGAGACCCATATTTGGCCCTAGCTGGTTTGGCTCAGTAAATAGAGTGTTGGCCCATGGACTAAAGGGTCTAGGGTTCAATTCCAGTCAAGGTCACATAACTTGGTTATAGACTCAGTCCCCAGCCCTGTAAGGACACTCTCTAAAAAAATCAATGGAAAAATATCCTCAGGTGAGGATTAACAACAACAACAAGAAAAAGAGCCATATTTGTAACATCCAGAGAGCCGAAGTCAGGACAACATAGAAGATTCCAGCTGTGCGCCTAATCATATACCCTAGAATCTATTGGTATATCTAGGGCCTGGATTAAAATATGGCTACAAGGTTCCCTTCCTTTTTGGTGTGTGAGTTCCAGGAATTTAATATCCACACACCACTTGTCTGGAAATGAGAAATAAGAGGACTTTTGCATTAGGAGTTAATAAATTATCTTTAAAGGCTTTCTTTGGGAAGGGAGAAATTTTAAAAGAGACTTATGACAGACATTAGTGCTGTCCAGAATACACTGCCAGTTTTCAGCCTAGGTGTCTGAAAAGGTTGCCTCCTTCCCTGTTATGTGGTTGTGACCAGTGATACTGCAAATGGGGGCTGTTCAGCGGGTTGTAAGAATGGCAAATACCCGAGCTCCTACCTGAGCATCCTTGAACATATAGCATGGAATAGGAATAAATATTAGCTGTTTTAAGCCTCTAAAGTTTGAGGTGATATTTAACCACAAAACAACATAATAAAATAGCCACAAAATAACTCAGTCTACCTAACTTCTGAAGGATGAAGAATAAAGGAAGTTTGCTTGAGTATGTTATTTGAATACCAAATAGTGAATGATGGAGTGGCACATAAAATATTTTCTGGCAGGAAAGACTTTCTTAAAGATTCTGAAATCACCATCTATAAATAGTGGCTTGCCTAACTCTGAACCAATTGATTTATTTGGTCCTCGGTAATATTTGTGCAATGTTTCCATATCTTCACGGTTCTTCACTTTCCTTCTGCACCTAAACACCCAAAGGGGTTGAAGCAAAGTCTGAGGTTATTTTTGCAAACAGTTTTTTTAAAAATCTCTACTTTATCCTTTCCCTCTGTGGCACAGACCTTGAACGTGGTGGCAAGGAGGGTGAGAGGAGGGTATTCATTGAGTTCCAATGGGAACGTGCATCACGGAAACACCTGACAGGTCCAGAAATGGAGTGGGAAATTGTAAGAAGAGGAAAGTGGAGAAAAAGAGGTCTGAATGGAAGAGCAAGGGCTAAATAGAAAAATTAAAGAGGGATGAATAAGAAAACTTGTTCTAAAGAGGAATTCTAATTAAGAATATAACTCTACTACATAAAGAAAAACAAAAAGAAATAGATTCTGACCTAACCATACAATGTGCAAATTCTAAAGTCATTTTCAGACATTTTCAACACTGCAGAGTGTTTTCAACACTGCCAGTGAGTCTGTAAATTGAATACAAATGTTGCTACACCATTCACTGCACCAACAATTTCTAGGTTCAAATTGCTTTTAGCTAGTCAATCAAGTTCTCTCTGCTGGAAAGCTCTTAGCCCTTCCACTTACCTGATTTGCACCTATTTATCTTTTATTTAAAAAACTAGAGGCTCATTGCACAAAGATTCATGCAGTAGGCCTTCCTTCTCCTGCTGCCAGCATGGGTTGTCCTCTGGCACCTGGGACCTAGGCCTTCACTCTGGCTGCTGCCTTCAGTCTTCTCTCTGGCTGGAGCACTGCTCCTGTAGCTCCCTCCGTCACCCGTGCTCCACCTCATAGCAGGCGTCCCACTCCATCCATCTGCTCCACACCTGAATGTGTGCTGTTCAGAGGCCTGGAACAGCTGAGGGACAGGGCTGCCACCATCTTTGTTGGGTTAATTTGCATACTCACTCCTGATTGGCTGGTGGGCATAATGAACTGATGGTCAATTTGCATATTTATCTTTTATTAGTGTAGGTTAGGAAGCACTTCCTCAGGAAGATTTCCTTGACAGATCCCCTAGCCCACCAGTCGGTTAGATTACTTAAGAGAATTGTCTCAGGCTCTTGTCATTGTGTATGATCCTTACATTAACATCTATAAAACAACTGTGCTGTATGTACCATGAGTTCAGGGGCTATGCTTATTTTTACTAAACATCGTATCCCTTGTAAATAGTACACTGCCTAACTTTGAGTAAGTATGCAATAAAAAGCTATTTAAAAAACTGAAGGAATAAATGAATGTTCAACAAACACAGGATTGGATGTATAATGCTAGTTTCAAAACTGGCATTTCATATTCCTAAATATAAATCTGCAGTCCAGTAATTTGGATTATTGCCACATTCACAGAGTCTAGGGAAAACTAATAGCTAAAAACCATGTCACTAAGTCTCTGAACTTATGAGAAATGGGAAAGGGCACAATTAGCATTGAATAGAAGCAGAGGTTGTACGTTAAATCAAGGTAGACTAGCAAGAGGAAATGATAAGAAAGATAACCATGGAAGACTGTTTCTGCACATCCTGTAGTATTTGTTCATGGTAAAGGCCCAGGGATTCTTGACTTCAAAGGTTAGGCATTTTCCAATGTTTAAGAATTGACTATCCCAATGAATTTTGCCTTAGTATTCTCTGCCTGGATGGTGTGATTTATTCTTATTTAACTAGAATATAGGACTAATTAATAGCCCTACCTGAACCATATGGATGCAAGATCTATAAATATTTTAAAGGATTTTTGTCATAAAAGAATTGTAATAGATAAAATATAAGATGCCTTTTACTTATTTATTTAATATTCTTATTTTAAAAATCTACATCTCTACCAAGAGACTAATTTTCCTAAGGATTTGTCATGAATGGGAAATTTTAGAAATTTGTTTCCTTTTAATAGACCCACATATATAGTTATATTTTTGTAAAAAATAAAAATAGATTGCCTCATTGCAAGTGTACCCAGCATTGGCACCATCTCAATATCTTTGATACTATAGTTTTCAAGACACACGAAATAAAAATTTAGGGCAAAAACAGCACTTTTCAACAATTGAATAATTTATTACAGCACCCAACAATGCACGTTAGGCAAAGGTCTCTCAGAATTTCCATTTTGGGAATTTTTTTGTGTCAGTTATTCTTAATCCTAAACTCTTTAGTCAAATGAATTATTTGTCTAGGCCATATTTCTATAAATCTAAGTGTGTTCCTAGAGAAATGTATTTTACATAACATAAACATATAACTAAACAGATATTTGCAAATTTGTGTATACATATATTTACAACATGATGTATAGTAATCTATTAAGACTTAGGAGACAGTAAACTAGCTGCTACACAATCTGGCCTACTCCTGTTCGGGTATAGAAAAGTTTAATGTGGATAGCCATTACCATCGATGTATGTATGGGCTAATAGTTCTTGTGTGCTGCAATAGCAGAACCAAGTAGTTGCAACAAGTCCATATGGCCCATAAAGCCTTTAAGAAAAAAAATGTCACCAAACTCTGAATTAAGTCAAAAGATTGCACTTATGATCTGGGTAGCAATTTAGAAAAACTGGGTTGTATAACAGGATGGTTTCTTTATACCTCGCTTCAACAATTACTATTTGGAAGGTTCCTTTCTAGCTCCTGTGGAAATATTTTTCAATTGGTATTAAAACTGTCTTGGTGAATTGAATCTTTTTTCCCCCAAGAGCATAAATGAAAAATGTTTATTTATAATTAATAGAATTTAAAGCATCATATTAGGTTATTTTAAATTAAAAACAGAAATAAAAATAGGTCATTACCCCTCAAGGAACAGTTTGATGAAAGAACATGTGATCTGCACCCACCACACACACACACACACACACACACACACACACACTCACACACCAAACAACAATACTAAAATAAATGTTCTTGTGTACATCCTCCACGTTGGCCTTCTCCTGGTGTTCTCAGAACACTCTCTGCTTGCATTGTCACACTCTACTGCAAATATATGTCCACCTATCTTCCCAAGTGGAATGTGAACTCCTTGAGGACGGGAATTAATGATTTACTTCTGTGTCTCCTGAGGGAATTGTCTCACAATTGCCCAGCAATTGACTGTCTAGAAAATCAAGTTCTAATGCATTGGTCTGTCTACAAATTAATGTACACTATTGGGCTTTGACTCTTCTATTGTTTGGTTGAAGTATGGGTATGTGAATAAAACATGGAGGTGGCATTGGAGAAAAAGAGAGATCCTTAAAATGTACGGTAGAAACATTAGTTAACAGCATGGAAGTATTATGTAGTGACCTATCATTAACTATTTTAACTCTAGTTAAGAATAGACAAACCTTTTGGTGAAAATAAAAAAAGGAGGTGTCACATTTTTCTTGTACTATTTTTCATAAACCATTTAACAGCTCCAAAAAATGGATCCCACCCTAGGCTCCGAAAATAACTGAATCAAATTAATGCAGACTCTCTTGGAACTAGAGTTCCATGACCAGACAGACCTCAAGGCAGCCTTGTTGGAGCTCCATTCTTATCTGTCTTTGTAATTGTAGTTAGAGAGTTATTTGTCTGAGATTAAGTGCCAACCACTACTTGATTCTGGTAACTTGGATCCTACTGTATTCTTCCACATTTACCCCTGCTTTGGTTTCCTCTTTAACGTACACTCTTTTTAAAGAATCAGTTTCTATTTTGCTCTTCCTAGCCCTCTTGGAACTTGAAATCACAGTCTTGAACTTTACATCTCTCTAGCTCTCATTCCCTTATTTATTCTTTTCCTCTGTGTTTTCTCAAGGTTTTATTGAACAGTATAAAAAGGACTGGTCCATTAAGTGACACAATCCTAGAGGAGGCTGACAGAGTCTAATGGATTAAGAAGAACACTGTCTTTAAAGAATCAGATTCAAGTGTTACAAAGGACCTTAAATGTCCTCTATTGTATCATCCACTTCTACTTGGATTGTGTCTGAACTGTAAAACTGAATAACTTTAAGAATCCTTTGATTTAATGTATTAAATTAAAGGAAGTTATTGAAGAATCCTCTTACCACCACCACCTCACTATGTGTTTGTTTGTTTTTCATAATATTTCCTGCCTGTAATTAATTTTAAATATTTTAATAAAAGAAATATTATACATATATATGGACCAGTTAAATTTAACTAACATTCTAGAGGGAGTTACTTAGCCTAAGCAATGTCTCAATATGGATTGATCAAAAAGGAGAGAGAACTCATGAACATTTTTAATAGTGTCATGATTGTGGGGAGAGAATAAAGGGAAGCAGAGATGGAATAGCAAGTAGAGGGGATCAATGGTGATGGAAAAAATAAAGTAAACAAAATAAAAAAGAAATATACCTATATGAATCAACCTTCTTTGAGTTAATTAATTTGCACCAAACTTTTGAGAAATAACCTTTTGTTGGTGATAGTAATGCGATTTGAGACATGTAAAAAATTAAGAGGAGTTTAAGAGAACAAAATGTGTTTATATAAAAACTAGTGGCCTGGTGCATGAAACTTGTACATGGGGGATGGAGGGGGATGTCCCTTAGCCTGGTCTGCATCCTCTCTAATCTGGGACCCCTGTGGGATCTGGCTAAACTGGCAGTCAGATAACCCCCTCACAATCCAGGACTACTGGCTCCTAACTGCTCACCTGCCTGCCTGCTTGATCTCCCCTAACCACTCTGCCTGCTGGCCTGATCACCCATAATCACCTCTGCCTTGACCCCACCACTATGGCTTTGTCTGGAAGGACATCTGGAATGTCTCATGATCTAATTAGTATATTACCCTCTTATGAATATAGATAGGATATGACATACTGCCATAACTATAACATATCTACCAATATTACCTGTGAGAAGACGTACTTCATGAGATAGGAAGTCATCTAATACATTACATTGTATAAGTTGTAAGTAGTAGGAAATACAGTATTTGTAGCAATAATATATACCCTGTGACTTCCCTTCCTGATCTGGGAATGGTTCCCAGGTCTTTGAATATTTCCTGGCCCCTAATGTTTTTGGGTTTTTTTTTGCCATTCAGTGTAACTTTATTTACTGTTTATTGCACATGATTTGAGGTCTTTAATTTCTAACCACCAAAGATTCAAAGGACTATATTTTCCATGAATTTTAACATTAACATTAGTGAATTCCTGTATCCATGTGTTTTTATTGTAAACATCTGAATTATTCACATTGTCATAGATCCTGAACTCATAAGCATGGACCATGAACAGGCTGGCAGCAAGCCAGGAAGCCACTCTGCAAGCAAACTGATACTCTGTATAAGGAGAAAAGTCATAGCATAACATTTAATATTCGACTTTAATTCATATACTATCGGGGACTCAACTGCTTGGTTGGTGTTGGGGTTGATTATTGGGAGGATTACTCTTAAAATAATTAAGGAAAGGGAGGCTCAATCTTTCTTCTTGGTTGCTTGCTCCTCCCCAGCACCTTCATTAATTTGGGCAGCTTCTCCTTCACCTTCATCTCAGCTTCTTGGGCCCCACTGAGCAGCGGAATGATGGCATGGTGAAAGGGCTGCCCGGGACTGCCAGGGCCTGCTAAGGCCTCCTAGTACAGGCAGTCCCTTGGGTCCCTGCCCCTCTGCTCTGCGGGCCCCATGGAGCAGAAGAATGCATGTGAGAGGCGGTTCCTTGGGTCCCCACCCCTCCACTCTGCGGCCCCACACAGTGGCTGAACAGTCTCCTGGGACCTCCCCTCCACTCCACGGGCCCCCATGCAGCAGCAGAACAACTGGCCAGGGCCGCCAGGGACCACTGGGGATGTCCAGGACTGGCATACGAGGGACCGCCCCTCTGCAGGCCCCTGCGCATCAGCGGAGCAGCCAGCCTCATCATGGGCTCTGGGCTGGGGGGCATGCAAGGACCCCTGGGCCTCACTCACAGCTGTGGCCACCAGGGTATCTACAGGGCACTGGGCTGGGGGCGTGGACCCAAACTGCCACTTGGCGCACAGCCCTGCCTGGCACCTGGCACTCATTACCCAAGGTACCCCAGGCACTCATTTGCATGTAACTAAGTCACAGTAACTTTAAGGAGAGATCTCACCGGCCCTTAAGTACCATGAGGGCAGAGCTTATAGCATGGTGCTTGCTTATGTGGCACTGTGGCCTTGCCCCAGCCGGCCATGCCCTGTCTGCTGGTCACGCCCCCTGCTCCTTATTGGCTGGTAGTGTAGCGGAGGTACAGTCAATTTGCATGTTACTCTTTTATTAGATAAGAAGGTTTGAGAAGACCAAGCTTGGCAATGACCAACATTCCATCTCTAGAACCTTTGATCTAGAGGCATCTTGCTGGTGGATCGATCCAGTTGCAAAGCCTGCAGATCCTGCCATTAAAACTTCTGTGTTCCACTCAGAGAGAGTGATTTTTGTGACTGCCATTGGTCCATGACCCTGCAGGCAAAAGAGTGAATATCTCTTAATTAAGCTAAAAAGATTCTTTAAATATGTCTGCATATGAGTAAATATATTCTGTTTGGCATATTATGACTTATGATTTGCTTTTACTGTAATTCAACATTAGATAGAGAGGTTGCAGGAGGAGGACTCCCCCTACTCAGGAGTGGTCACTGATGTTTACCAAAACAATCTGACTTTCACTAAAGGACCAAAAGGGCTTGGCGTACTTGAGTAATTTGGAATCACTCATGGGAACTGGATTTGAAAATGATAAAATAAGGAGTGAGAAGCTGGTATTTAAGGAAATGTTGCCAGGGCTTTAGAGTTGGCATAGGGCTGAAGGTGGCAATAGTGACACAAGTTGCCTGGAACAAATACAGAAAGGAAGGCTTACTCCCATATGAGCCTAGGTTTTTGAGCTTGGACAAGTCCTTCCTGGAAAAAGAAACTTATACCGTATGTAGGAGAGCATGGACCAGAAAAGGTACCTTATTTCTAGAACACTTGTTAGTAATATGGAAAGCAATTCTTGAACATGGCTGTTAGCGCACAAGTCAGAGCTAGAGATATTTTCAATCTTAGCACATTTCCCCAAAAGAAAGCTCACCAGGGCACATGCCAGCAAGAGACTGGAATTGAAAGATCGCAGATGTACAGTCATTGATCAGATCTGAAACATGAAAGGTTAATAAGTCGAAGCTACTAACCAAGAAATCATTAGATTCTATTAGACTCCACTTTGGGGAAGGCATGATTAGCGATTTAATAACCAGGTCTGGGAAGGCTAAAACACTGCAAGAACAGGAAACCAAGCAGAGCCTTATACCATCTGGCCTTTGGATGACTACATTGTTCCCACTTAAGATGGACTTTTATATCATTGTCTATTGGAAAAGAGTAATATTATAACCCCTCACTACCCATCTTCTCTTTCTCAAAATGCAGTAGATGAAGTAAGAAGTGTTTCTGGTTCATCCCATTTGGTGAAACTTGGGCTGTCATCACTGGATGCCAAAGAGAGATACTATCACTTTATTTTATGCTTTTATTTCACATAAATATTCTACCATGCTGCATATGGTAGAAGTAAAGAATTTATAAAAAAATCTTTTTTTAATTAAAACAAATTGTCTATAGCCATTTATTTAAGAATTCTGTTAAAAAGTTAGTTTTATACTCATTTATGAAGCATCCAATAAGAAAATAAATGTAAATGAGCACACAGTCCATGTAGTACATGGGTTCTGCATAAGCTATGAAACCTGGTTGCATAGCCCAAGCTATTTCAGTTTAATGGCTGAGTGGTTAAAATAAGCAGTTAATTTATAAAATCATTAAATAGCTTTATACGGAACTGTTCTGATTCAATTTGCCAAAACTTTCAGTTAGCTTCATCCGGTAATGATGTAGTAAGCAGGGTTGAAAGAAAAAAGATAGAGAAACAGAGCTTTGTTTTTCTTTTTTGAAATATATTTTATAGATTTCAGAGAGAGGAAAAGAAAGATTAGATATATATATATATATCATGGATGAGAGACAATTATTGACCAGCTGTCTCCTGTGTGCCCCACGCAGGGCATTGAGCCCACAACCCAGGCATGAACCCTGACTGAGAATTGAACCTTGACCTCCTGGTTCATAGGTCAAAGCTCATTTTCTGAGAGTAACACCAGCTGGGCAAGAGACAGAGCTTCTTGAGTTCATTTTGGCTAGTTTGATGGAGAAAAATTATTTTTCGTAAAATGATAATAATTTACATTTATTGAGCTTCTCATACAGAGAACCAGTTTCTCTTAAGAGCCCTCTTAGATATTGCCTCTGCTTTATAGATTAGGAAAATAAGGTTCTGTCTGACATATTTTGCTAAGCATGACACTTTCAAGGTACATCCATGTTGTCACAAATGGCAGTATTTCATCTTTTCTTCTGGCTCAGTAATATTCCACTGTATATATGTACCACATACAGATCATGTATCATATAAATGTACAATTGAAACCTATATAATCATATTAACCAATGTCACCCCAATAAGTTTAATAAATAAAAATAATATCCAACCTAGTTATTTGTTCGATGACAGAGCTACTCACAACTGTATCATGACTTTCATAAGCCCCAGTCACATTTGTTTTAATGGGCCCCCTTTTCCATTAGATAGGAGATACACACACACACACACACACACACTAGAGGCCCGGTGTATGAAATTCATGCATGGGGGGTGGGGGGTGTCCCTAAGAAAAGCCTGCAATATGGGACCCCTCAAGGTATGTCCGACTGCCCATCTAGGCCCAATCCTGGTAGGATCAGGGACGCTCTACAATATGGGACCCCTCGAGGTATGTCCGACTGCCCATCTAGGCCCAATCCTGGTAGGATCAGGCCTAAACGGGCAGTAGGACATCCTTCTCACAATCCAGGACTGCTGGCTCCAAACTGCTCATCTGCCTGCCTCCCTGATTGCCCCTAACTACTTCTGCCTGCCAGCCTGATCACCTGTTAACCACTACCCTGCCAGCCTAATTAATGTTTAACTGCTCCCTTGCCAGCCTATTTGCCCTCAACTTCCCTCCTCTGCCGGCTTGGTCACCCCTAATTGCCCTCCCATTCAGGCTTGATCACCCCCAACTGCCCTCCCTTGGAGGCCTGGTCCCTTGCGACTGCCCTCCCCTGCTGGTCTGATTGCCCACAACTGCCCTCCTTTGCAGGCCTGGAACCTCCCAATGGCCCTCCCTGGCTGGCCATCTTGTGGTGGCCATCTTGTGTCCACATGGGGGCAGGATCTTTAACTACATGGAGACAGCCCTCTTGTGTGTTGGAGTGATGATCAATCTGCAAATTACTCTTATTAGATGGGATAGAGGCCTGGTGCATTGGTGGGGGCCAGCTGGTTTGTCCTGAAGAGTGTCCCAGATCAGGGTGGCAGTTCCCTTGGAGTGAGGGTCGGCCTGGGCAAGGGGCCTGTGGAGGTTTGCAGGCTGGCTACAACCCCCAGTGACCCAAGTAGAGGCCCTGGGATATGGGATTAATCTATGCCTACAATTGAAACTTTGTAGCCGAATGGAGCAGAGCTAAGCCTTCTGCTTGCTCTGGGGTGGCAGCCATTTCTGTTTGAAACTTTGTAGCCTAGAGTGGAGGCCTAGGCCAGCAAGGTAGGCTGAAAGTTTGGCTTCCTCTGTTGCCAGGGAAACCCAAGCCTCTGTTCTCTTAAGCTCAGTGGCTGCCAACATTTCTGTATCTTTTATAACTGAAACTTTGTAACATTGAGAGGAGGCCTATGCAGGCAATGAAAGCTTGGCTTCCTCTGTTTCCGGGGTAACCCAAGCCTTCCTCCTGCTCTCAGTGGTGGCAGCCATCTTGGTTGGGGTTTATTTGCATAATTTGCTCCTGAATACCTGGTGGGCATGGCTGTGGGTGTGGCTTGTGGGTGTGGCAAAGGTATGGTCAAATTTTCTATCAAATTATACCTCCTATCTAATAAAAGAGTAATATGAAAATTAACCATCACTCTGTGACAAAATAGCAGCATCCATAGCCAAAAGTTGGTGGCACCCAATCCTCTTAGCCTCACCAGAGTCCCCCAGTCTGTCCAGCAACGGCAGTCCAAGGTGTCCAGCTGTGAGGCACCCACCCCTCTTGCAGTGATCCCCCCAAGTGGCAGCAGTTGGGAGGCACCAGCACCTGGCGTGATCTCCAACCAGCAGGAGCAGCCTGGGCTGGGGCCGTGCACCCCCCACGGCACCATCCTCGTCTGAGGTAGCAGCCTGGGCTGGGGTCTCAGCCTGGCCGGGATGTGATACCCTTCCAATGGGGGCAGCCTGTTGTCTCAAGCACTGAGTCACACCAGCCAGGCAGATATGGAGGAATCTTAAGTGTGTCTTTTTAAAAATATATATTTTATTGATTTTTTACAGAGAGGAAGGGAAAGGGATAGAGAGCTAGAAACATCTATGAGAGAGAAACGTCAATCAGCTGCCTCCTACACACTCTCCACTGAGTATGTGCCTGCAACCAAGGTACATGACCTTGATTAGAATCGAACCTGGGACCTTTGAGTCTGTAGGCCGATGCTCCATCCACTGAGCCAAACCAGTTAAGTCTGTCCAAAATGCTAAAGAAAAAACCCTATATAATAAAGAGGGACTATGCAGAGGAGGGCATTTGGGGGTGACTAAGTTGTCAGGGTAGGGCAGTTGGGGATGATCAGGATGGCAGGGGAGTGGTTAGGGGATGATCAGGCTGGCAGGGAGAAATGGTTAGGGGCAATCAGGCAGGCAGGTGAGCAGTTGGGAGCCAGCAGTCCTAGATTGTGAAAGGGATGTCTGACTTCCTGTTTAGGCAGTGTCCCAGACTGGAGAAGGTGCAGGTTGGGCTGAGGGACACCCCCCCCTTCCCCATGCATGAATTTCATGCATTGGGCCTCTAGTGTGTATATATGTGTGTGTATGTGTATATATATATATATATATATATATATATATATATATATATATATAATGCAACAACCTTTGTCAACCTAAATTCTGTGAGTTCATATAACTCCAATTTCTTTGCTTCCAAGATATAAAACTTTAGAATTAGTTCAGGAATTTACAAAGAAAATTGTCATGATATTTGCAATCCTGTAAAGTAAAAAGAAATGCTTTGTTCACAGAAAAAGCTAAAAACCATATGATTTAACTCATATGTAGGATATAAAACTGAAACTCATAGACACAGACAGAAGTATGATGGTTATCAGAGGAAAGGAGGGATGGGGTGAAGGGTTACTAAAGAGTAAAGGGAGCCAAATATGATGGAAAATGATTTGACTTTGGGTGGTGGGCACACAATGCAATACACAGATCATGTATCATATAAATGTATATTTGAAACATACAGTATATAATCTTATTAACCAATGTCACCCCAAAAATGTAATAAAAAATATTTTTTTCATAATCATTTGAAATCTTAAAGCCATAAAGAGCAATCTATCTTTATTATTCGTTTCTGTATTATTGAACTAAAACTGCCTGCAGGTGCATGTGGCTATTTAAGTGGAATTGTAAATGGCTTTCATATCTTACTAACATAGTGAAGGTCTATAAATAGTTGCATATGGAAAATAATTAGTTTATGCCAACACATTATTGTGTTCATGAGCATCTGGATATCAAGTACTTGGCAAAGGGACCAAGGAAGTCCTTGCTAAAAAAGTACTACAAAGTTATTAGCAAAACGAAGAGTGGTGATATCTAAGGAACACAAGGGATGTGTTAAACTTATGCTAATGTATAAGATTTAAGTTAGAGAACAAACTTCAGAGAAAAAGTAGCTGCGCTTGATAATCAAGCAATGATGTGCTTAATATTAATGTTTCTTGGAACTCGTGTTTACCTTTTATTAACCGACTAGAGGCCTGTTGCACAAAATTTGTGCATGAGGGCTGTCCCTCAGCCCAGCCTGCTCCCTCTCCAATCTGGGACCCTTCGAGGGATGTTCAACTGCCCTCTCATAATCCAGGAATGCTGGCTCCCAACTTCTTGCCTGCCTGCCTTCCTGATTGCCCCTAACTGTTTCTATCTGCCAGTCTGCTCACCTGCTAACCACTCCCCTGCCAGCTTGATTGATGCCTAACTGCTCCCCTGCCAGCCTGTTTGCCCCTAATTGCTCTCACCTGTAGGTCTGGTTCCCCGAAACTGCCCTTCCCTGCAGGCCCAGTTGCTCCCAATTTCCATCCTCTGCCAGCCTGGTCCCTCCCAAATTCCCTCCCCTGCTGGCCATCTTGTGGCATCCATTTGGTGTCCACATTGGGGCAGTCATCTTTGACCACATGGGGGCAGCCATCTTGTATGTTGGAGTGATGGTCAATTTGCATATTAGTCTTTTATTATATAATATAATAATAAAAGTGTAATATGTTAACTAGACCAGACATCATTCCAGACAACCTTCTGGATGAAGCTGGGGCTGCGAGGGAAGCCCAGGTCCTGGGTAGCCCGTCAGCAGATGGAGGAAAGCCTGGGTCCTGGGAAAAGGAAGGCCTACTCTTGCATGAATTTCGTGCATTGGGCCTTTAGTTTACGTATAAAATAGAAGGGAACAAATGCATAGATAAAGACACACATTTTATGTAAGTTAAAATTTTCACTTTATAGGAAACTATTAGACAAACATTTAAAAATTTTTTTCCCTATAAAAGAACACACATACACACACACACACACACACACAATACCACATTCTTTTAAAATTCTAAAATAAAGTCTAGGAAAAATTATCATTTCTTTTCTCCCATCAGGCTGTATGAAATTTCTCTATCCATGGAGAAGGTTAATGGGCTATTGCCCTCAGACATTTGGGGCATTATTTCTGTTATATTTCATGTACTACTCAGCTTGGAGGTGAATAGGCCTCTTATTTGCTATTCATTGCAATACCAGATCATTGTCTTCCTGAATATCTCAATAACCGAGCATCTTTAAAGCCAATGTCTTCAGTGCACAACCTCTTACCCTTTCTTGTTGCTACAATTTCCTACCTTTCATTCTTTTTTTCCTAATACATCCATTTCTATAATTCTATAAATAAGGGAGCCTGTTGACCCTCCCATCTTTTTATTGCCCATGTTCTTGTCTTTTCTTAGCGGACTCAGATCCCATGATACATCATCATGCTTCGCCCCTGGACAGACCCCCGTCCTCTTTCTTCTTTTACATTGTTGAACTGATTTTGGAAAAGTTCTCTCTTGGCTGAACTCAACTCTCAACATACTAAGTCTAATGTTCAAACACTTGAGCAGCTGCACATGGTTAATTACAAACATACAATATCGTGACCAAAATCCTCAAGTGGACCCCTAGTGCTCAAGGTGATTAATCCACTATATTTCTCTAGACAGAATTCTTTTTCTCACTCTGTTGCATGATTATTTCATACCTACTTATTTATCTTTAAATATCCATAACTCCTTCCTCTCTCACTCTCTGCTGATTATTTTGCTTCTCATAGAAGCAAAAAGATAAGATGGAGCTTTTGCATATTCCCACCACCAAATCTAAAATCCTACATGCACTCATATCTTCTCCGAGTGCATTAGCTCTATGGCCTCTTGTTTACTCAAAAGCATAACTACACTAATTTTCTCCATTTGCTTCACGAAATTCATTTTTTCCTAATGTGGTCTTATTCCCACCAGCAAACATACTATAACGTAATTCATTGACAACCAACAAACAAGAACCAAAATACCTCTTGACCCTATATTTCTCCTACAATGACTGCCTAATAAATTTGCTTCTCTTTCAATAATACTCAGAAAAAGATGTCTATAATCAAAGTTTCCACTATCTGAATTACCTTTTGGTTCATAGACTCATATTAGTCCCAATTATCTATGCAGTATATTTAAAAGCCTAATATGCAAAGTGTCTCCTCATCAGTTAGACTGATCTGGAATTTGATAGCTTGCAATGATTTGAGCTGACCACTGGGGAATGGTGAGGAACGAAGGGAGGCCTCAGTCAGTAACCACTAGGGATCCTACCCATGTACAAATTTCATGCACTGGGCCTCTAGTATTACTAAAAGAGCTCATGCTAATGATTTACAATGGCTTACATATTGCCATATGCAAGGATCACTTACTTGTCAGTATCCACTTAATTCCTCAACAGAATCTAGAAAAGTTATCCATACCGGTCTCCTTGAAATACTGTCTTCATTTGACTGCTTGGATACCACTTTGGCTAGTTATCCTCCTAGTTTTCTGGCCCTTTCATCCTTGTCTTCTTTGCTGGGTCCTTCTCCTCTTTCCTAGCTCTAAACTTCAGAGTGACCAGGACTCTACCCTTGACTGTATTTCTTCACTCTCTATGCTCATACCTTAGGGGACCCATTCATGACTCGAAATACCAGGTACTCACTGACTATTCCTGAAGTTTAGACTTATATATCTAAGCACTTACTTGACATTTCCACTTAGATGTTTAATAGACACAGCAAGTTTATCATTTCTGATACTGAACTCCTGATTTTAATATCCCAAATATGTTTCTCATAGTCTTCTACTAATCCATAAATGGCAATTTCATTTTTTGTGTTTAGATTCAAAATGAAATTCTTGCTGACCTTCCTTTTTCTCTCACAGTCAATAGCTGACCTTTCCACAAATCTTTTTTTAGTTTTATTTTATTGTTTAAAGTATTACATACAGTATTACGTACATCTCCTTTTTCCCCCATTGAACTCCCCTCAGCCTCCCCCATCCCCTGGTGCATACATTCCCCCCTCTTCCTAGTGTCTGTGTCCATTGGTTATGCTGCTTATATATGCATGTATACATGTCTCTTACTCCGACCCCTCCCCTGCCTTCCCATTGAAGTCTGACAGTCTGTTCCATGCTTCTTTGTATCTATTTTTGTTCATCAGTTTATGATATTCATTATATTCCACAAGTGAGTGAGATCATGTGCTATTCATCTTTCTCTGACTAGTTTGTTTTGGTTAGTATAATGTTCTTCAGGTCCATCCACGCTGTTGTGAAAGATAAGAATTCTTTCCTTTTTACAGCTGCACAGTATTCCATTGTGTAGATATACTACAACTTTTTAATCTGCTGATGGGCACTTAACACTGTTTCCAAATTTTAGCTATGGTAAATTATGCTGCTATGAACATAGGGGTGCATATATCCTTTCAGACTGGTGTTTCTGGTTTCTTGGGATATATTTCTAGAAGTGGGATTAATTAATATATTTCTAGAAGTGGGGTCAAATGGGAGTTCCATTTTTAATTTATTGAGGAAATTCCATACTGTTCTCCACAGTGGCTGCACCAGTCTGCATTCCCACCAGCAGTGCACAAGGGTTCCTTTTTCTCCAGCCTCTGTAGCACTTGTCATTTGCTGATTTGTTGATGACAGGCGTGAGATGGTATCTCATTGTCCTTTTGATTTACATCTCTCAGATGATTAGTGACTTTGATTATATTTTCATATGTCTCTTGGCCTTCTGTATGTCAACTTTCAAAAGGTATCTAAGTCCTTTGCCCATTTTTTTTATTGGATTGTTTATCTTCTTTTTGTTAAGATGTATGCATTCCATATAAATTTTGGAGATTAGGCCCTTATTGAATATAACATTGGCAAATATGTTCTCCCATGCAGTGGGCTTTCTTGTTTTGTTGATGGTTTCTTTTGCTGTGCAGAAGCTTTTTATTTTTATGCAGTCCCATTGGTTAATTTTCTCTTTAGTTTTCATTGCCATAGGAGCTGTATTGATGAAGATATTGCTTTAGCATATGTCTGATATTTTGCTGCCTGTGGATTCTTCTAAGATTTTTATGGTTTCCCATCTTACATTTAAGTCCTTTATCCATTTTGAGTTTAATTTTATGTATGGTGTGAGTTGGTGGTCTAATTTCATTTTTTGTTGGGGAAATTGGTCAGATACATCCACAAATCTTTTGTTTCTACCTTAAAACTATCTAAAATCTTTCCCATACTCACTGACTCTACTGTTTATTCCAAACTTAAACTCTATTACTTGGACTATGAAAATTGCTGTTAGATGTTCTCTCTGCATCTATTCTTGCCTCCTGATGGCCTATTTTCTACACACCTGCTTGTACTTCCATCCATGTGGGAATATATATATATATATATATATATATATATATATATATATATATTCATTCTGACTATTATTAATCACCTTGCTCTTCTTAAAGTTACTTAAAATCAATGTCATTTTTAACCAGAGTAATGTATCTCTGTGATTTAAACTCCCCATATGATAGAGATCTAAATTTTTATATTGAATCTAAACTCTGAAATCTATACTGAAGATCTAAAAACTGCTTTTCACCCTTAAGTTGCACCATCTCAGGAGCAGCAATGTTTGACCTTTTAAACTATTTTCCATGCAATTATAATTTATTTCACTATGTACAAACCACATGAACAGATTGATATTTTTGATGATTTGATTGCAAATATTACCCACAGAGTTCCTGCTATGAGTACTTGGGTCTCTTACAACTCAACCCCTCCTCTCCTTCTCATAGGCCCTATTTGGTTTCATTAGTATTTCTAGTTGAATGAATAAATAGCACATGCATGATTATGGCTAGATAAATATTTTGCTCTAGGGAGCCAAGTAGGGTAATTCTTATTCCATTTTCCTTCTTTTACAGTATTTTATTTTTCCCTAAAGTTTTAATTATCTTGCATTTTCCTGACTATAACACTCATGAAGTCAGGAATTCTACTGAGACCATCTCTCTCTTTAATTCTTTCTTTCATTCAAAAGGCTTACCTTCTGGAGTCCTTGTTCTCCTGTACTAAATTAAATTATAGGCTTTGGAGCAAAAAATACTTAAGATTTATTTGTTTAACCATGTGTGATTATTAAGAGGACTAAATGAACCATATGTGAAAATACTTCATCAACTAAAAATAACTAAAAATGCATGATGGTATCATTCTTACTACTATTAAGTTTACCCTTCTCATGGTGAGTTGTCAGATCAACTTTAAAAATGTAAGATAGTAAATTCAAAACTTAGAAAGAAGCTTCTCATCCATCAAGAACCCAGATTCATGTTCATCTGGGAGACAGTGTGGAGTATTCAAAGGAACACAGACTTTGTAATAAAAAGACCTGGATTTGGAATCAGTTTTCCCTAACTGGTATTAGTTAAACCATCTAAACCTTCCAGACATCAACTTCTAAAGTGTACTATAATAGCAACAGCTGTTTATGATTAGGGTAACTGGGGAAATTAGCTGCTGTAACAAACCCAGTGCCTGCAGTTTAAATTTTTTTCTTGTATGTGTAACAACCATGTGGTTGTTCCAGGTGTGTGGTCAGCTCTCTTCCACGCAACACAGAGACCCAGGTTTTTTCTGTATTGTGACTCTGTCAATTTTATGCAGCAGCATAAGAATAGGAGCACAGAGAAGGGCATACATATTATTTAAAAGCATTGGCCTGCAAGCAATAGCTCTCATTTCCCCTGCACTGGTGAAAAGAGTCACACCTAAATATCAGGAATGAATGGAGACTGAGAAATACAGTTTCTCCCTAGACAGTCACTTTCTAGCAAATACTTATAGTACATTTTGCAAATTATGGAGGCCAGCCAGCTATCGTCTCCATGCTATTTCACAGGTGTTCATGGGTTTAAATCTAATACAACTAAAACTATTTCATAAACTCTGATGATAAAAATATCAGGTGCGTGTAGTAGTATGCATGTGTGTGTTAGATGTAAATATTTCATTATTCGAACTACATGGTTGACTAATTATCATCAAGGAATAACTTAATCTTGTTCAATTTAACTCAACAGTTACTTATAGAGCATGTGTTACATGCTAAGCACTATGCTGGGTACCAAACATTAAAAAGACAGACTGAAGTATTCTCTGCCCATATAGAGCCAACAAACAAGAATACAGGGACGATACATCCAATACCTGATGGCCATGTCCATAAGTATTCAGGAAGCTATTTTATGGGGAAAGTGTACCTAGGAGGAAAAAAATGGAAAATATTGGGACAAACAAAGCCAGACTGATGTCTTTCTAGCACAATTTCACATGCATTGTGACTATTCAAAAAAAATGAAAATACAAATTCCAAAACTTATTTAGGTACTTACATGTTCTCCTACAAAAATCTGGTAGAACATTGCCACTTGAGAATTTCATGAGGAAAGTATTTTCCCCCACAATTTTATCACAGTAATCTCATGAGTCAAGAACATAAAGGTTTTACTCTGAATATTGTTTTTACTTTCTTTTGTGATTTGACTTGAATTTTAGATTGAAAAACTCTGACATTTTTTTTCAGCTAGTATCTTGAAAAACTTTCTCATTTAGTGCACTGCAGGAAACTAGAGAAAAAACACACACCATCTGTTGACACTCTGAAATCAAACACCCCAGGATGGGTATTTGAACATTTTCCTTTTGGGTTTTTTATTATTATTTACTTAATATATATATTATTCCTCCTCTGCCTTACTCTAGCCCCTCTGTTCACTGAAATATCATTTCCAAAAAGAATAAAGATTTATTTTATTCATGTGTTTCTTGAAGAACATGCTCTTGAAAATGTCTTAAGTTACTTTTTAAGAATCACTTATTACTGTTCAAACTCTCTGATCTAAAGCTCACTCCTGGGGTACAGACATACTCAGAGACATTGCTAGTTCAGTTCCAGACCACTGCAATAAATCCAGTATTGCAATAAAATAAGTGATAACCCTTTTGCTGGTGGAGGGCCTCACCTTTAATTTGTAAAAATAAATAAATGAATAAATAAATAAATAAATATATAAATAATAGAACATCTGTGAAGCTTAATAAAGCAAAGTGTAATAAAATAAAGTTTGCCTATACATAATATTCAAACTTGTTTAGTAAATTGTCAATTGTAATTACTTCTAATCCATTTCTCTCTAATCACCCGTTTTCTTCTGTCTGATCTCTGCCTAGACCATTCCTCCCCAAAATATCCACTGTCTGTGATCAGCTATTACCACCTTGGAAAAATAGCCTGACTACTTTATCTAAAAAATGGCTTCTCTTAAACTCTTTGTCTCTTTATCTTCTGTACTTTTTATAATGACACTTATCACTACTTGGCATTATATTATATACTTATTTGATTACTTCTGTACTGTCTCTCCAAATTAAATATGAACTCCATGAGAGCAGTATTTTTTTTTCTTTATTTCATTCTCAGATGAAGCCTAGAATCTGAAAGAGTAAGTGTCATATAATAGGCCTCTAATAAATACATTTTGAATGAATGGATCCAGAGATAAGAAAATGCAGAGTGTAAGAGCCTTTTATAGTGCTTAAATTAGACTATTAAGGGGAAAACCATGAAAGAGGTGGCCTTGACTTCCTACTGTTATCCCCTCACAAGAGGAGTCTAGCATAACACCGATTCTAACTGATTATCCAGAGTGGCCCAAAGCAAGGAGCCAAAACTGAGAAAGGCATTTCTAATGAGCATTCAACAGCTAGTGTGAGCTGCATGCTTGGCTGAGTATTGGGCACTCAGGGATTATTTAGAAATGTTCCTTGAGTTCAAGGTTTGTAGTTGAAAATGCACACATAAATATAGTGCACTGTGGTAAGTAAGTAAAATAATGGAATTTTTTGTCCTGTAAATACTTTATGGAGCCTAAATTAGAACAGGCTCATACTGTGCTTGATGTAGTTGAGTTGGAGAGGACTTCAAAAAGGATTCTTATGCCAAATTAGTCTTTCACCTAAAACTTTGTATATAAAATTAAGTCTTTTAACTTCTTCTAAGTTGACTTGATTAAGAAATCATAATTTAGTCTTAGAAATTACCACTATCCTATTGAAAAATCTCATTCCAATTAGTATTTATTCTCCTTGACGGACTAGAGAGAGTTTTCTCTTCAGTCTATCTTAAGGAAATGTAGAAAAAGAATAATGCAGTTAGTGATGCAAAATACATGTCAGAAATCTGACATCACCTGAATTACATTTTTTTAATGTTCACACAAAACTCATCAGGCAGTTCTGAACACTTCAGTGACTTCGGGTGTTTTATGTGTAGCATTTAACTCAATTAAGCAGATAATATAGGTTTGAACTGATTTTAAGAAGAAAAAATAAAGCATCAAAATACTTTAATGACATTTTTTATCACCTCTGAGGAAATATTTTTTAGAAGTAGCTGATCAGAAACAAAGTTATTTTCAAGTGGCTTGAAAACACAACACTATATGTTTTCTTTTTGTATACTGAGCTTAATAAATTTGTGCATTTGAAGTAAAAATTATATAAACTGGTAGATGGAGATAGTACATATGAAGCAAATTAGGATCACAAAATATAACATGCATCTCAAAATTGTTTCTTTGATTCCATCACCAACACACATACACACACACACATTTTACCTGGTTAATTGAAATATGTTTTCAACAGCTTTATACTTACAGTGAGTAGCTTAGGATACCAGACAACTTCTAAACTCTCTTAAATTGTCATGCACACTCTCTTGGCTGATACTTATAATTCTGGCACATAAAACAAAATGTCCTTTTATCTACCATTGGAGATTAATTCTTAATTCACAAATTCCAGGTAGGGGAGGAACATGTGTTCAGATTCACCCTACAAGATAATTGACTGGCCATAGAAACCTTTTGAGAGCAGATTTTGACTATGGGCCTCTGGAAGAAGTTTGAAATCATATGGTTAGGTGAAAGAATGAAAACAAAATAAGACAAAACAACAAAAAAATGAGAGGTGGGGATAACTGAGCATAAGAGCTCTCTATTTCACAAAATGGTTTAGGAATACATCTACTCTAAAGTGTGTTATTTTAAAAAGGTGCCCTTGAGAAGCCTCTGGGTTTAGTCATCGCCAGTATTTTAATGCAAACAATATATATAATTTATGATCATTAAGACTATTAAAATGCTCTGGCCTAGGATTTCAACCACTGATTAGCTGGATGGTATCCCCCTGAGTCAGGAAATGCATTGGCCAATTCAATCCTTTCAAAACAAATAGGAGAGAGAGAAGCATTGCTGGACTCTTTGAAAGGAGTATTGGCCAATACTGTGTTAGCATCTAAGGCCCAATGCTGGTTGTTCCACCAGCAGGCATTTGTACTTCCAACATACTGCAAAGTCTCAGTTTTATTCCCATATCCATCTGCTCACTTCATGTGACCAGAATTCTTCCTGAACCGAGATAGGCATAATAGTATACTTACTTCAATTTATTAGTTTAGAGTTGAGCGTGTAATCCAGTTTCAACTAATAGGACATGGGAGGAAATCTGCTAGGAGCGTCTGGAAAAGCCTTCTTCACTCCAAAATTGAGTCACCAAAGAAATGATTCTGTTTCTCCCACTGAGTATTATAGTATCTTCAACAAAGGGATGGATCTGTAATAGCCATTTTGCAATTAAAAAGATCTCAGCCTGAGGGAATTACTATAGTAGGAGACAGGAGAACAGTTAGATAAAAGACCCTTTGCCCAGATGACATCACAGATTGACAATAATAACCAAGTCCTAAACATTCTCTCAACTTTTCCTTTGCTTTTTTTCCCCTTTTGGTGTGGTTGTTTCCTTATTATTAAAGCCATTTCTGTCACTGGGAGCCAAAATCACTTTATATAAAATCAAAGGGAAGACTCATGCCCAAGAAATTGTCTCTATAATGCATTATTAAATTACAAGAAGGCACAAAATCCAAGTTTATTCACTGAGATTTCTTTATTCCTAATTCTCACACCCAGATAAGGAAATATACTGCTAACATGTTGCAGCTGCTGAGTGACTCAGCCTGGCAGGTTTCCTGTCTGGAATTATGTGCTGCTCTGAGTAACTCTCATTAGACATTTACCCCAGGAGCTTGAGCATATGCATTCCACAGATATATATGGGACATGGGATATAGCAGCAGTCTAAGAAATGCCCTCAGCCTTCATGATGCTGACCATGAAGGTAAGACAAGAAGACATGAGTGAATAAAAACACAAGAAAAGAATATCACAGATAGCATACAACCAAATGCTACATGCATGGTGTCAAAACTAAATCCCTCAAACTGAAAAGAGAAAAAGAATAACATAATATGGAGCACTCAGTAGAGATGATGGAGTTTATATCATGCCTATTAGACAAGTTGAATAAGAGGAAAGATTTTTTCAGAGTTATTTTTTTACCTGTATATTATACCATAATGGACTAAGAAAGATAAGTCTAGAGAATATAAAAACCAAAGGATGATGTAAGAGAGGAGTGAGAAATAAGAGAAGCACACAAGTTTAGACTGCCTCTGGGAGCCTGAACAACAGGTTAAGACCTTGACCCCATCGGTAAAAAGGAATTGGAGGTTTTGAGCATGGAAGTACAGGGGTGAAAAGTGTTTTTAAAAGAGAAATCTGGTGTCTGTATGTAAGATTGGAAGAGAAGAATTGGAAGCAGGATGCCAGTGAATATGCCATTGCAAAATCTGTTCCCATGAGGAAAAGCAATGTTCATAATTCACATCATTAAGCAAGGTTGTCATTAAACAGAACTAAATGGATTTGAATGAAATTGACAACTCAGTAAAAGAAGAAAACCATCCTTAACCATTTAGATTAAAAACTAAGATATTGACTGATCTTTCTCTTTTGGAAACTACTATTATTGTAATAGAGCTTCATGTTCAATGTGGGAATTTCTAGGCGATATAAAGAGAGAAATGGGAGGTCAATGGCATATGGTACTTCATTCCATTGTTGCTGTTAATTCGTGGTTGTAAGATCTGACTGTAGTAATCAAGGGAAATGGCTGTTCCATTGTTCCATAAACAACAGAAATAACCTTTATTAACCAATTTGGAAAACAAGAATGTCATTTTTTCTTAATAGGATTATTTTGCTACTGTAGTGCTTAATTATGAGATTCATTTATTCAGCCTTTGTTTATACAGCCCTTAATTATGAGGTTCATTTATTAATATAAGCATTCATTCATTCATTTGCACTTGTATTCAAGAAATATTTATGGAGTGCCTCTCCCCCACTAGCTTTTCAGTGCTCATTACCGGAAGTATGAACAAGTCAACCTCTTTCCCCTTAGGAGTTCACAGTCCAGTTGGGAAATGATCCCAGGAACTGTAAGCAAGTGTAACCTATAATTGTGATAAGGTTTATAATACAATCCACAAAGTCTGCTTTGAAAGCACACCGGAAAGAAAATGAACTTATTCTAGAGATCTTCTCAGAGAAATTAATCTGTGTTCTATTTCTAGTACTTAATAGCTACGTTATCCTGAGCAAATTAATTAATCTGTCTGCATCAATTTTTTCATCTATAAAATGGCACCTCCTTTATGGGGCTGTTCTAAAGAGTAAAATGTGTATGTGTGTGTGTGTGCATATGTGTGTGTGTAATGATGGCTACCTAATCATCAAACCAATCAATGGATGTTAGATATTATTGTCATTATTTTTATTATCATAATTATTATCCCAAATCATGAAAGATGAGTAAGGGTTGTTTAAGAAAATGGAGCAGTAAGAAAAGGAGGCAATTTGCATGCAGAGGGAAGGGCCTAACTGATGTCTGTAAATGGGGAAATTGAGAGCATAGCCTACTGAGGGAGGACAGTTCTTTCCAAGAGATCTATAAGTCATGAATTTTTACTGCTGCCACATTTTTTCTCAATACCCAAAGAGCTTTCTGCTTTCTTCCCCCTTATCTTAATGTAACCTGTTTTTCAGCCACCAACCTCTTTGTCTCACTAAACTGTGGCAACCAAAGTATGTTTCATTGTGTTCTCTGTATGGTGAGAAAAGGACTCTACTTCAAAGTTAAATTCTCACTGAGTTTAGAAATTCAGTTTGGAAACCTAAATGTTAAAAACCTTCCTGTGTATTACTTTTATTAAAAACACTGAAATATAATTGACACATTATA
Organism: Antrozous pallidus; assembly: GCA_027563665.1. NCBI lineage: Eukaryota > Metazoa > Chordata > Mammalia > Chiroptera > Vespertilionidae > Antrozous > Antrozous pallidus. The sequence continues at coordinate 94,894,701 of CM050511.1, read as the reverse complement.
TTAGTTTTACATGTACAGGTAATGATTTGATATTTGTATATATTGTGAATGATCACTATAATAAGTCTAATTAATATCCATTGCCTCATATAGCTACAATTTTTCTTGAGATGTAAAGTTTTAAGATATACTCTCCTATTATTTTTTTTGATATTTTTTATTGATTTCAGAAAGGTAGGGACAGGGAGAAAGAGATAGAAACATCAGTGAGAGATTGATGGGCTGTCTCCTGCATGCCCGTACTAGGTAACAAAACTGCAACCAGGCATTTGCCCTGACTGGGGAATCAAATCATGACCTCCTGGTTCATAGGTCAGTGCTCAACCACTGAGCCATGCCAGCTGGGCATCATTTTAAACAGACTACTTCCAACTCAAACATCCCCAAATTATATGTAAATGCTTGTCTATATGCACCTTTTGAACTTTTTTCTTGGGAAGTATTTATATGTTTTGTCAGGTTCTCAAATGGGTCTATGCTTCTGAAACATTTGCTCTAAGAATCCATGATACTCCTGGGTCCCCCTTTACTACATAAATAATAACATAAAACCAACTTAAAAATGACTTACATAGCCTTTATCTATTTAGATTTTCAGCTTGTGGTATCTTCTGGGGCATTGAATTCCACCAGGATACTCTCCATTATAAAAAAGTAATTATTTTTATTTTACTGCACTAAAAATTCTTCAAGCATCAAGCTACATCCCTAAGTTCTAGCATTATAGTATTGTGGGAACAAGTCCCCAGGGAGCAGCATTGTATGACAAAGCTTCACAGATATTCTTTGAGGAAAGATATTTTTCTTTCTATTTCTCTCTGATCTATTATAGAGAGACACTGTTGTAAAATAAAATTTAAAAATGTGGCAATATCAAATCTGCTTATTATAGATCTGTATCAAATCAGTTCTCAGACCAGAACCAGTCTTGGGTTGCAATTTGGGCAGCACTATTATAGGACACTGGAGGTAGAATGCACTATCTTCTATAGACATTTGCATGTATAAATGGGTTGGTGAAGATTAAGTTGGTTTACATATTTCAGAGAAAATATTTTTTTATTGTGCTTAAAATACATAGATCTGCCCTCAGAAAAAATTTCAAATGCAGTATGTAATCCACTGTTGTTAAGTATAAGGAAGGTGTTGTATAGTAGATCTCTAGAATTTTTTCATCTTGCATGAATGAAATTATATCCATTGAAGAGTAATTCTCCCATCTTCCTTTCTCCTAAGAAAGAAATTACTGTTAATGGTTAAAATTCAATCTATGAAAGATATAAGAAAGAGGGGCAAATTCTCAGCCTTATTTCATGTGAGGCTGATCAAAAGATTAAATCAGATTACATGTAAACCTATATAATAAAGAGGTAATATGCAAACTGACCAGCACACCCTCACAAGATGGCTGCCTACAGTACAACCAGGACAGCAGGGGGGTTAGTGAAGGATAACCGAACAACTGAAAAGCAGGCTGTGTGGGGTGACCAGACCAGCAGGTGGGGGGGGGGGAGCTGGGGGCAACCAGGATGGCAGGGGGTGGGCAGTTAGGGGCAACCATGCAGACAGGCAGGTGAGCAATTAGGAGCCAGCTGTCCAAAATTATGAGAGGGATGTCCGACTGCTGATTTAGGCCTAATACTTGGGCCTACACTAGCAGTTGAACAACCCCTGAGGGGTCCTGGATTGCAGAGGGCGCAGGCTGGGCTGAGGGGATCCCCCTCCCATGCATAAATTTCTTGCACTGGACCTCTCATCTATAATAATAAAAGGGAAATATGCTAATTAGACTGACGGCCAAAAGACATTCCAACCTTCCGGATGACATTCCAAATGACCTTCTGGATGAAGTCAGGGCTGCGAGGGCAGAGTCAGCAGCTGGCCCTCAGAGCTCCTTGCATGAATTTTGTGCAACCGGGCCTCTAGTTATATGATAAGACTCAACAAGAATAATGAATGCAATTAAGTTATTTCTCTTTCCATTCCCTTAGCATGCCTGAAAATGTTGCTGTGTTCTTTGTTCACATAAAAGATTCACTATTACCTTATGTGTAACCTTTATTTTTAAAATAAGGATCTAAATGCAACCCTACTGCTAATGCATTTTATTCAATATTTATGTTATGATCAATACTTATACAAAAATGTATGAAAAATGAAGTCAGATTTCAAGGTACTTACTATGTAGCAGGACAGAGAATGTAGAAATAAATAAAACACAATGCATAGTAGGACCATCATCTCCTGAGGCATACAAAAAATAAGAAGTAAAGTTGTTATGAGGAAGAAAGGACACTTTTTTAGGGGTAGTAATGACCCCTAAAGTAATTAACTTTTTATTTTTGTTGCTTCATTACTGAGTTATCTTGTGTATTTTTATATTTTAGCGGAAGTAATTTTACCATTTGTTTATTATGAGATACACATTCATTGTGCAATGATTCAGAAACTATAGGCCAGATATATTTAAGGGCAAAGGTAACACGACTGAAGATGCCAAAATGAAGAGGTAACTAGGGGCTGGATCTTGGAGTTGTTTCTGAAATGGCACATTTGCAAAACATGTACCTTCTAGGTGGACAGAAAAAAAATTATAATGTGAGTTATCTTAAAGTGAAGTAGGTTGGAGAAGATGAGAACCAGTTTTCCTACATAAAATAGGCAAGATGTAAAGATCAAACTTATTTATTTTCAGGAAAGAAGAAATGTGATCATCTGAAAAACATAGGTAAAGGGATGAAATGAAGAGGGAAAGGAAGCAAGGGTCATCCTTAGAAGAATCGTTACAGTGAATGTGTTGGCAAATCACCAAGATGTGCATAATGTTACTTTCATTGAGAGCACAGTTCAATTCTTGGAGTCATCAACACTGAAAAAATTTCCTGAACTTATTATAGGGAAATTCCCTGAGTCATCCTTGACATTCCTGAGGTAATTAAAACATTTTTCTACGAAAGAAAAGTCACAAATTATGTCTGCTTTCCTCTTCTAAATAAACATACAAAATGATTATGTAAGTGTAGAAAATGACTCAGAGTCTATACCCAGGAGACTATAAGCCTTGCTTGTGAAATAGTTTATCTCTTTGATTAGATTTTGCTAAAGGTAGACTTGGGTTCCTGTGTGATCATAATGGTTTGCTTACTGAAATCTATCCACTGGATAAAAATCAAAAGCCAAATAAAAATATAGTTATTTAATCAGATCTTAACATACATAGTCTATTTATAACAGGGTGAGTTCTGGTGGCACACTCTTATTTACTAGGGTCACAGTTCTAACTTCTTACTGGACAGCCCATCAACACTTTGAATAGAAGAAATAATAATATATAGCTTCTTATCATCTCTTCTGTTGCTCTTTTGCTGAAGTCTGTTTTCCTAAATTCTGTTGATGTCATTCTTATTCTAGGCACTCACATTAGAAATCTGAGAATAATTTTCTATGTTTTCTTTTGTCTTGACATTTATTGCCAATATACTGTCACATTTATTTGATTTTGAAGTAATAATAATGAAATAGGTACTGTTTCCTGAAAACTTACTATGAGCTACGTTCTATGCTCCGTTCTTTATATGTGTTATTTTATTAAATCTTCATCTTTCTACAAATCTACAAATAGTAACTTTATTATTCTCATTTGTAAAATGAGGTAAAGTAAAGCTTAGAACAATCAAGTAGCATGTCCAAATCCACACAGCTTCTAAACAGAGTAGCTAGGACATACTCCTTCAACTTTTTCCCACTCAAATGCAGTTTTCTCATTCAATATTTTATCAGTTTTTATTTCTTCTAAACTTTCTCATATAGTGCTGCCTGGTTGTTATTTCTATAACACTTTCTTATTTGAATTTCATAAATGTGTTCTAATCTATAATAATTAGACCAGACGTCATTCTGGATGTCATTCCTGACCAAGCCAGGACCGGAAGGAAGCCAGCCGGTCTCAGGTGTCTGCTGGCAGCCGGAGGAGGGAAGCCCGAGTCCTGGGTGCCAGAGGGAAACTGGTGCTGGGAGCCGGGTGAAGGAAAATCTACTCTTACACGAATCTTTGTGCATCGGGCCCCTAGTTCCCTAATGAAACAAGTCAAATTTCAAAAGGAAAGGATCAAAACCTTTCATGTTTCTAGTTCAATTAATCTTTTCAGCCTTATCTTCCCTCATACCCAGCCATACAATTCCTAGTTAATGTGGACTGTGATAGAATCTTGAAACCAAGTTCCTGATTTTCTTGAGATTTTAAAAGCTATCAGGCCAATATGGAAAAGGAAACTTTAAACTAAAACAAATAATATGAAATATATTCAAAAGATGAGACTAACACAGACTGACCTAGAAGTAGTTATGTAGATGAATATGATAGCCAACTCAACCTATTATAAGGCTTCTTGATCTTTCACAAATTGACAGTATTTCTCCAGCAAAGTGGGTTTATATAAGAACAAAAAAGAATTGCAATCTAGTAGTAAGTCATGCTCAACTCCTGAGAACAAAGAGGACATGTTTGTTTATGGAGGAAATGGGGAGTTCAGAAAGGCAGTTGTAAACAAAGATTCCATTAGAGGAAGCTGGTAGTTCACAGTGTAATGGCTTTTCATTGGCTGAGTTGTAACAATCTTTCAGTGGTTGAGTGGTTGCTGGGAAAGAAGAAGATCCTCCTTCGTAGTGCTGAGGTGGTAGAGTGCAAAAACACCTATTTGCTAGCGAAGTAAAATACATCCAATCCTATTTAGAGTAACTGATGACTAATGGTAGGGCATGAGAGCTCCTTCTTCAGACCCTCCCAACTTCCATTTCAATGAGTTTTCTATTTATTAATCTTCACAGGCATGCAATATGTTAATGATTAGTTAGCAAACATTTTATTAATCAATTTGAAAATGTAACTTTAAGTTTCGTATTACTCAAATATATTTTTGATTAATCTATCGTTTCTTCCCTCAACTTTCTTAGAAAATCCAAACATAAGATATCTATCATGAACATATTTTAGTTATTATTTTATACTATGTAAGATCAAACAGAAATATCAAAATCTCTCTGTTCATTTATAGGCTGCCTCATAGTTTGTATTTTAAATAATGATCATTGTTTTTTTTCTTTTTTTAGGTTTTATAAAAATATTCTATTAAAAATTATAAACATAATTGTAGGTTTCATTAAAAGAAGGTTTTCAGTGCATCAAATAGTTTTTATTGGGTGATTTAAAAAATAACTTATACACATTACAGAATAGCATTTTATGTCTTGCATTCCATGCATGAAAGAAAGATGTCTGAAGCCCAGAAGTGCATGTATTTGGAAGACTGAGAATTCTATGGGCATGACATTTTCCAGCCAGATAAAAATACATATGCATATGTCTGCATGACTCATTCCACACAACTCAAAATTGCTAAAGAGTGGGTGTAGCTATGAATATTACTGCACAATGTAGTTTTCAAAGAAAAAAACAACACATTTGGCAGCTCCCAATCTTCCTGGAATACTTTAGATTAATTTGCATTTCATTTAATAAAATGCCCAACTAAAAAATGCATTGAAAGAATGTCAAGCACTAGATAACAAATGAGGGAGAATGAATAATACAAAACCAAGGTGATAATGTTCTATATAAATGCACATAGTTTGTCCGTCTGACTACATTTTAACTAAGTTAGGCCATATTTCAGCCAGTAAATTGATATCTGACTGTACTTTTGTTTCATTGTATTTCAGATACAAATTATAATATCTGAATATTCCAAATAGTATTTTCTTTTACATTTTAAAACATTTTTGTAAATTGTGACTTCATTATTGGTTATTAACGAGCCAAGTTCTAATAAAGAACAATAAAAATAGCTTTAATAGATATTATTTTTAGTGTTTCCTTATAACAGATACTGTGGTCAGTGACTTTACATGTATTATCTCTTTTGAGCCTAATAGAAAAACAAACATAATTTTCTAAATATTGTCCTTTTCACTGTTTTCTTTTCTTTCTTTGCAGGTGAAAAAAACAAACAAAATAGTATACCATACTCTAGAAAGCTACTAAATTATAAAGTCAAGATTAAGTCCCCGGTATGTCTGATACCAGATTCTGTCTCTAAACTAGCATACTCTTCAGTATCTCTATCAAATATTGTTTCAATTTTACAAAGGTTATGGGGCCAGTAATAAAAATTTAAATAAAGGTGAGAAGAATGGTTTAAAAGAATTCTCAAAAAGGGTTAAGTATATATGTAAAGTTTAATGTGTAAACAACAATATCTTATATAATAAAAGCCTAATATGCAAAGTGTCTGGTCATGCACTGACCACCATAAGGCAGATAGTCAACTGGTCAGCTAGTCGCTTCAATGTGCACTGAGCAGCAGGGAGAAGACACTCTGACAGGTAGGTGAGATTGTTGCTCGGGTCCAGCAGATCGGAACTGAGCAAGACAAAAGTTGGACATGCCCTGGAGCCCTCTCGCAGTCTCTCCCTAACAGGCCAACCTCCTGCATCTCTCCCCAGCCCCAATTGTGTGCTAGTGAATCCCTTGGCCTGGCCTGTGCTCTCTCGAAATCCTGGACTTCTCAGGGGATGTCAGAGGCCTAGTTTTGGCCTGATCCCACAGGCCAGGCCAAAGGACCCCACTGGTGCACAAATTTGTGCACCAGGCCTCTAGTATTTATATAAATGCAATCTAGGCACTACATATTCCCATTTTCTATAAGTTGTTAAAACAATTTACCCAACTTTTGTGTAGCAAAACCAATACAATTACTTCAATTTTTACACAAAGGCTCATAGTAATATGCAGAAGTTGTGTAGGATGTGTCTCATTGGAAAGTTTAGATAGACTAAATTTTTTCTGTAACAGAGTCCAGTGCGTAAATTTTTGTCTTTGTAAATAATATCATAGAAAGTTTTGAAACTTGGATGGCTAATAAAGATTAAGTGCCACCAGACCAATAGTGAAACAACCTACTTCATGAGGCCATGGCTATATGAGGGAGAGAAAAACAACAAAGTTACAGCACCCAGTTTCATGGTTCATTTCTATGCCCCCAAGTAGTCAGTGCCGGTCACTGCAGCTTTTGCTAATGCTATTGATTACAAAATTGGCGTTGTCAACCAGGAAGACTTTGCTTGCTGTCTTGCCATTCATTTTATTGTCTTAGGCTTAAATGAGCATCAATCAGAAGATATTTACTTCATGCACATTGGAACAAAATACAAAGCAAACAAGAAAGCAGTGTTACTTGTCTCTAATGTTGTCTGTGCTCTTGTCACCTAAGCTCAAAGACTTTATTCACAAATTCACAACTGTATATTTGTTTGAGACTAGCAAAATGGTTCATATTGATCTCAACTCCCTGACTTCAAATAGCCCAATTTGTCTAAATAATACATTTGGCCTTTACGAGTCAAATCACTTCAGCCTCCTCTAAACAATGATGAACATCAATTTTATTGAGAAAAAATTGATGTCTTCTAAACATAGATTTTAAACTACAGAGTGAAAGGTATATATTCCACAACAAAAGATGATTCACATGTATATAACATGATTAAAACTACTAATATGAATTTAAAAGATTGTAAGTACTTTTTTTCAGGACTTAAGTGACAAACTTTAGTGTCATTTGAACATTTAAAACAGGGAAGGCAAGATATTATGCCAATCAGAATGGTGTGGGCATTGAGTTAAGATTACTTTAAACAGTATAAAATGTTTTTATGTAAAAACTAGAGGCCTGGTACATGAAATTCATGCATGGGTAGGGTCCCTCTGCCTGGCTTGTGATCAGGGCCCATCTTCCTAGGCTGCCAGCAGCTGGCTCTGCACCCAGCCACTGATGCCAGTCATCCTCTGTAAGTGGGGTAATAGGCAGGGCAATCACACTCACCTTGGCATGGCACCATCCTCATCTGCCACCACCTACCTCCACTTCCTCTTTTCTATCAGGCAATCAGAGCCTGCAGGCCCAGGGGGAGGCACCAAGGGGTTGGCCATCAGGCAATTGGAGCCTGCTGGCTGGGGGCAGTTCCTGCACTGAATGTCTAACTGCTAGTGGTCAAAGTGCATCATAGCAACTGGTCATTCTGCCATTATATATATAGATAATGATTCTATTTTATCTATCCTATGTAATAAGAGAGGAATGTGCTAACTATCTGTTATGCCATGAAGCATAACGACTAGACCAGAGATCTACAGGAGGGTGGGGCTTTGAACTATGAGTGGGTGGCAGAGAGCAACAGAGGGGACAGGGTAGCAAGCAAGTGGGAAGCAGAGAACTACAGGAAGGGGCAGGGCAGGAAACAAGTGGGAGGCGAAGAGCTACAGGAGGGCAGGACAGCAGGCAGAGAGCTACAGGAGGGCTGCGGAGAGCTAGTGGCACAAGGATTCATGCTCAGGGCTTCTAGTATATATATAAAAGCCTAAGCAACCATCTAACCATTTGACCATCTGACCAATAGCTATGAAATGCACTGATCACGAGGGGGCAGACACTCAATGCAGGAGGTGCCAAGCTGTGGTGACTTGAGAGTTGCGGTTCTCAGGTGACACACTCAGAACCAGAGAGGAGGGAGCCTGATTCCAGGGTGTGTCACCCAAGAACCACCCTCTTGCAATCTGGGACTCCTTGGTGGATGTCAGAGAGCCATTTTCAGCCCAATCCCTGCAGGCCAGGCTGAAGGACCCCACTGGTGCACACATCCATGCGTGGGCTTCTAGTCCTATTTAATATAGAGGGAATATGCTAATTGACCATCATGCCTTCACAAAGATGACGACACCCACAGCTAATAAAGAGGGAATATGTGAATTGACTCCCCCATCCTCAAAGATGGTGGCACCCAGAGCCAATAAAGAAGGAATATACTAATTTAAGGACAGAGCATTTGCCCAGGACCACCCAAGGCTCAAGTAACCAGGGCCAGCTGAGGCTTATGCTGCTAGCCGTAGCAGCAGCAGAAGTGTGACAGGGCATTGCCTTCCCCTGATTGCTGGGTCACCTCCCTCCTCTGAGGGCTCCTGGACTATGAGAGGGGGCAGGCTGGGCTGAGGGACCTCCCCTTCCAGTGCATGAATTTTCATGCACCAGGCCTCTAGTACCTCTATAAAGAGATTTAATCCCAAACATTCATGATCTACATTCTCCCATTGATAAAATTCTGTCATTTATTATTTTTTTGGAACTAAGTTTAGATTTCTGTTCAAAATTAAGGTATGCACATCAGCAGAACAGGCCTCCATATACAGCAGAATATTTCTGAGAAGAGTTTCCATTATAATTATTTTCTCTGCTGCCATTTTAGTACAGAGCATCTAGGTGACAAGACACTTAGAAAACAGAGCAAAGCTCATTAATTCTCACACAGTCAAAATGAAAATTTCAATATATTCTTTTAGAATGTGGCAAGATCACTCACTACAGAACACATCTTGAAACATATATCTTAAAATATTTAAAGTAATTTGCAACTTTATGTTGTTCTCATACATTTTCAAGGGAGAATCAAATTTTAGTCAATGTCTGGATAAAATATATAGTCCAAGTCATTGAGGCAAAGTTGTGTGTGTTTTAATCCTTATGTTATTAATTTACATTTAATGTCTTCTTAAAATAAAAAAGAAAATAAATGTTAACTGGGTCTCTGTGTAAAGTCAATGAAACAATTTACTAAATAAAGAGAATAGATATTGTATGCATATATTGATTTGCATGGATTTTAGATTTCTTGAAAATAAGAATTATAATAACATTGTTATAGCATGAGTATAACAAATAAAGTATAACCTATACAACAATATTTACAACTACATAATTATTAGCTTAATAGAAGAGTTTTCTGTTTTCAAATACTGGATAATAAATTATATACAAAATTTTGCATCAATTTGTCCATGGAGTCATGAGTTTTATGTGGTTGTGATGCAAAGGAATTTATTAAGATTGGGTCATTACCAGGAGAAGCTTGATGCCTACCAGTATATTTAAAAAAATAACTTAGAAGGTGGGATATATACAATGGTAGAGGGACAATATTTCTTCACATGTGTGAGAATATGGTCTGTAGAAGCCTGGGATTCATACATGAAGAACCCCCTTCGCCAGACTTCAATGTAGGACCTTCATCCAGGTGATCAGAAACACTGTTTTAGAGTTTAATTCTCACCCTTACAGACTCAGAAAGCTAAAAAAACCTTTTAAGTAGATGAAGTACGGAGGTATCTGTGTGAAAGAGACTCATATCATTTAAGTGCACTGAGAGCAATGCAAATAACAAAATTTAAACTATTAATTAAAATGAAAACTATAACTCATGTGAAGAGTACACTTAGGTCATTAACACAGGCAATTTATAATCAGAAAGCTGCTTAGAAAACAGACTCAAAGTAAGATGATCTATGGGATTCAAATAAAATGACATCAATTTGTAGAATGTTATTGATTTCACAAAACATCTTTTGAATGCTGTAAGATTGTTTTTGACATCATCATCTGTATTTATGAAGAGGTAATATTCAAATTAGGCCGGGTAACGGGTCACGACTGGATAGGAGGAGGTTGCACGCCAGGGGAGGCCCAGAGCAGAGACAGGGGGGACTGCCTGAGTCTGCACTGCGGCTCTGGCCGCCCTGAGCAAACATAGGCAGGGAGACCAGGGGGCCTGGGGATGGCCGAGCCAGCAGAGCCGCTATTCTGGCTCGGGCAGTCCCTGAGCAGACACAGGCAGCGGGGTGGAGGGGGCCTGGGGCAGAAGTCCTGCACGGGTCCCAGCTGCCTGTGGCGCCGATCGGGCCTGACTCCTGCGGCAGCCTGTGGGGTGCCTCCTTGCACAGTGGGAAGCGAGGTGCCAACTCACACAATTTCAGTCATGCACTGGGCCTCCAGTTTATTATAAAGAAATAAAAATATATAGAAGCTTAGAAAGGGCACTATATTTATTCATATTTCCGTTACTCAGAATGAACAAATGTTAAAATTTTAATACATTTTATTCTTAAAATTTTAATTTATTGATACATTTACATAATTTATATTAAACATGTCCCTTTGATTATAAAACATTATAGGTAGAGTCCCTGCTGAGAATCATTGAGTCCCTTCTCTCATTGATGGTATATTGCAAGTTGTTTTCTTCAATCCTGCAGAAGCTGACAGAAAGAATGTTCGTTTCTATGAAAGTACTGAGTTTCTGTTGCCGAACCGTCACTGTCAGCTGTTGACTCACTGCCTGCTACTGCCCATTTAAAATATATCCAGGGATATTGATAGCATGCTTACTCAATACATTAGCCAGAGTGTATTTTATAGTTATAGATGCAAATAAATAGCATACAAAGAAAATATCACATAAAAGATACTACAACTGGTAACTCATTCTAGACACATAAACATAAAAAATAAGAATTAAGCAAACAAAAGAAAATTGTCCTACCTCAAAAAGGAGCTACATAGCAATCAGAAAGACAAGATTGGTGTAACAAAGAGATAAACCTTTTAAAAATATATTAAATTTATTGGGATAGCACTGACTAATAAAATCATATGTTTCACCCTGGCCAGCCAGATCAGTGGTTAAAACTTTAGCCTGCTCACCAGAGGGTTGCAGGTTCCATTCTTAACCCCCATTGGGGCATTATGTAGGAGGCAACCAATCAATGTGTCTATCTTACATTCATGTTCCTCTCTTTCTCTCTCTCACTCTCTCTCTCTCTCTCGCTCTCTCTCGCTCTCGCTCTTGCTCTCTCTCTCTCTCCCTCGCTCTCTCTCTCTCCCCCACCTCCCTCCTTTACATTCTCTCTAAAAATCAATGGGAAAAATACCAGTGCTCCTCATTATATACACATACGTGTGTGTGTGTGTGTGTGTGTGTGTGTGTGTGTGTGTGTGTGTGTGTGTTGCAAGTGTACAATTCTAGAATGCATCATCTATCTATTGCATTTTGTATTTGCTACCCCAAATCAAACCTACTATCGTCACCATATACAGAGTGTCTCCAAAAATTGTATACAGACTATGTCTGTAGATTCTATTAATTATTCAAGTGTGCATACACTTTTGGGGGACTTCCTGTATTTAACCCCTTTGCCTTTGATTACTTGCCCCCTTCCACCTGACAACCATCGTACTGTTGTTTCTGTGTATGAGTTTTTGTTTTGCTGGTTCATTTGTTGCCTTCCATTTTACATCCCACATATGAGTGAAATCATATGGTTCTTGACTATTTCTATCTGACTTATTTCACTTAGCATGATATAATTCTTAGATGGAAGAGTAAATCATAAAAATACATATGTATTATGGATCTAAAATAAAAGCATGATAGCTTAGAATAAACATAATTAAGAAGGGCTTTGGGTAGAGGGAAATTTTTATCTAAATCATAGTGGTCCTGGACAAAAGTGAATGAAGAGGAAAAGGAGGATGTTCTGCTGGGAAGGCTGCTTGCACAAAGCCAAAGACATGGAAATGGACCAGCCTTGGGTAGGCCGTGTCACAAGATCACCTAGAGTATGGCTCATGACAGTTGTTGAGGAGATTTTAAAATTGGGGAACTCTTAATAGTCTGGCTTTAACAATAGGCTTTATCAAAGTGATCTTCACAGATTAGCTTTCCTTTAATGGTGTTTTATAAAACACTGGCATTCTGATAGATACTACTGCTATCTACCTTCCCTCCAAAATACTATATAATAAAGAAGTAATATGCAAATTGACCCTCACACCCTTGCATCACAAGATGGCCACCCCCATGTCGTCACAAGATGGCCAACCCCACATTGACACAAGATGGCCAGCAGGGGAGGGCAGTTAGGGGTGATTGGGTTAGCAGGGAGCAGTTAGGTGTCAATCATGCTGGCAGAGGAGTGGTTAGGTGTCAATCAGGCTGGCAGGGAGAAACAGTTAAGGAAAAGCAGGCAGGTAAGTGGTTAGAAGCCAGCAGTCCTGGATTGTGAAAGGGATCTCAGATTGAAGAGGGTGCAGGCTGGGCTGAGGGACATTCCCCCACCCCCAGTGCACTAATTTTGTGCACCGGGCATATAGTAATAATATATTGTACTTGAGAACTTCAACCTACTAAATGCCCTCATGATAATTTATAGTAAGTATTAACAAGCTGTATTTTCTATGGGGTTGTGTAGCTAAACATTTTTACATTTCTCCTGCTGATTTGGCTCAGTGGATAGAGCTTGTGGAACAAAGGGCCTTGGGTTCAATTCTGGTCAATTACAGGTACCTTGCCTGGGGCCTAGTCAGGATGTGTTAGAAGGCAACCAGTTGATATGTTTCTCTCACATTGATGTTTCTCTCTGTCTTTCCTTCTCCCACTCTCTCTTTAAAAAATCAAAGGAAAAATATCATTGGTGAGGATTACGAAAAAGCAAACAAACATCACCTAAGTCACTAAATCCTTTTTCATAAGGTCAGTAATTTTTTGGTTTGATAAAATTTGCAAGAGATAGTGGGAATAAGCTCAGATTTTTTAACAAGCTTTTAGAATGGTGAACATCATCTTTCAGAGGCTAGAACCTGGAGAAGGTAATGTGTGGGGGTGAAGAGAGGAAAAGGAAATTGCATCAGGAAATTGGCAAGGTATCTAAAGTCTTCATACAGGGGTGAGGTAATGAGTATGAGACCTGCATGGTGCAGATAAAATGATAAAAAAAGTTGCAGTCTGAGAGACAATGAATGAAAGGGTGCAACAAAGGGCTTCAAGAAACCCATCAGGGCAAAAATGCAGTTCTATGAATGAATATGTAGACACTATGCAGAATAAAAGTAGAATTAATTAATTCAAAGAAAGTAGAATGTGGATAGAGCATCGGCCTGCGGACTGAAAGGTCCCAGGTTCATTTCCAGTCAAGGGCATGTATTTTGGCTGCGGGCACATCCCCAGTAGGGGTATGCAAGAGACATCTGATGTTTCTGACTTTCTATCCCTCTCCCTTCCACTCTGTAAAAAATCAATAAAGTATATATTTTTAAAAGTAGAATGTAGTTAACTAGTAAATGAGAAGATGATCCATGCAAGTTGGGTTATACATGATATTAATATTTTATATATATTTATATATACATGCTATTTACATATGTATATATCAATATTATATATTGATATAGTATGTATTTGTACATTAATAGTATGTAATTTTTAAATGTTTTTGAAGCTTAAGGTCTAAAGGTCTAAAACCAAAAGGAGATTGTAATATTGAGTTCAGAAGACATAAATTGAAAAAAAAAGAAGACATAAACCGAGAAAAATAGAAATAAAATAATATGACAAACATACTAAAATTTATCATTGATGTGCTTTTCATAGAAAAAAAATGATGCTATGATTAATTTTTCTTGAAGCTCATGATGCAACAACAACAAAAATGTCAATTAATTATCTGTCCACGGCCAGTGCCGACTTCCTGTGGAATGACTGAGTCAGAGAAGTCAGGCAATCGTCATTTCAGTCACCTCGAGATTGATTTATTTTCAATTGCCAGCTCAGTCTGGTGAAAGGTGTAATCGTGGCAGCTTGAGATCCCCAGAGTAAAGCAGAACCCAGAAGCAGTAATTTAAACTCTTCTACTCGGAGGCCTCTCGACCTAGAGAATCGCCTTGGGGTTTCAGTGATTGGACTCCTCTTTTGCTTATACTAATGCTCCTTACCTCGAGTCTTCTCAGTAGAGTGAAGGGTCCTTCTGTAATTTCTCTCCGTGCATTTAGTAGGTAAAATGCAAGGTGCATTATCCTTCAGTTAAAATAATGTGACACTGGACCATTGTCCCTGTGGCATAAGAAAATGTGAGGCATTCACACAGATGGTACTACCAACGATGTGTACACCACTTTACCACTTTATAAAGTACTTGTGCATTATTTTATCACTTGGTGTTAAACAATGCCAACATTATGTTTAAAATTATTTAAAATTTTGATGGAGCGCCTTCTGGTGACTATGCCAAGCACTACATAGCTAGTTATATGCTTTACACCAAGATTTTACAATCTTGAGTCAGTAGACCCTGGTGTCTGCAAGTTCACATATTAATTTTTTTAGATTGTTTATTTCATTTTGTTAATAAACAATATGAACCTACTCTGAATTATCTGAATGATCCTATGATAATGGAATATTGAGAAATTTCAGTTCTTGCCTTAGAATCGAGGTTTGCAATCACATGTTACTTAATAACATCTAACATGAAATGCAGTGCTTCTCTAACTGGAATTCAAAGGCTAAGTCATCTGTAGATGTTTCCTTAGAATGCTGGATACTTGAAGCACAGGTTTCAGTTTTAGAAAACAGAATCCACTAAAGCTAGCTTAAGAAAAAAGAAAACACAGAGAATTATAAAATGATTTTCAGAATCACTGGGAGGACAAAAAGAATATGCCTCAGGAGGAATGATTCCCAGAGAGGTGACAGAAATAAGCAGCAAAGGAAGCTGCCGCTGCTCCAACACAAAATGCTGCCTATGGAGGCAGAAAGTCTGATGCCACAGCTACTGGCTCCAGAACCACACACCTGTAGCCACAGTACACACAGACAACTGTGCAATTCATCTCCGTGTGTCCAGTAGACACAGTATTTAGCATGAGACAGATGTTCAATAAGTAGTTATTGAGGAGATGGATGGATCTTCTTTCTTCATTATACTGCTTGAAGTCCATTTTGGCCAATGGCTAAAGGAATTAGGAAAGTTAACAATGTCCACAGAGGAAAGCTGGGTAACAATAATGTAAAATGAGTTGTCATTGACGTTTGTAATTACTTACTGTAATTAGAGTTGACCCTTGACCAATGTGGTTTTTAACTGTAGGGATCCACTGAAACATGAATTTATTTCAATTGAGTCAGACTATTCAAACACACCTTGTTCAAGGGTCAATGGGTGGTTGAGAATTCCCCTGCTTGGAGGGCCAAATTAAGTAATACATGGATTTTTTTTACTGCACAGTTGGTCAGTACCCCTAGCTCCTTTTGTTCAGGGTGAACTGTAGTCACTATGAAAAATCATAAACTGTACAATTTCATGGGGCTCAAGAGGATAATATTTTATTCTTTACAGTCAAGTGAAAATTATTGGCAGTGGGAGGAATGGGAGAACACTGCTTCATATTGCATTCTGGGGCCAGTGAGTTTGGGAGCAATGCATTGAAATAGCCAAACCTTCTGCAACCTAGATCAACATTCATTTGGAGTCTGAGAGGTGAGGGTGCTTATGGTCCAGGCCTTGAGGTGTCTACATAGCTTCTGTTCACCTCTCATTGACAAGCTTAGTCCTACAGCTCCAGCTGACTGTAGCTGAGACAGCAAATACAGTACTGTTTTTTTATTTTATCTACAAAAGAAATAGAAAATAGATTTTAATGGACATAGCTGATTTTGTGACAATTTAGTACAGATAATTATAAAATTTGTTTTATAAAAATTATCATGTCGAGCCGAAACCGGTTTGGCTCAGTGGATAGAGCGTCTGTCTGCGAACTGAAAGGTCCCAGATTCGATTCCGGTCAAGGACATACCTTGGTTGTGGGCACATCCTGAGTAGAGGGTGTGCAAGAGGCAGCTGATCGATGTTTCTCTCTCATTGATGTTTCTGACTTTCTATCCCTCTCTCTTCCTCTCTGTAAAAAATCAATAAAGTATATTTAAAAAAATTATCATGCCGAATCGTATCATGAATGCTGTTTTTATGAGATATTCATACAAAATATAGACAAAGTAGTTTATCTGTAAAAGTGGTAAGGATAAGACTTTAAGTATTCCTCTGAGACTACAGTGTTGGGATTTCATACATCTCTGAGTAGTAAAGGACAGCTCGTGAGATTTACATTTTTTCCACACAACATAACGAGGCTGTTCCCATTGCACTAAGCTTCTAACCATTTCCCAAACCAAGTGGGTCACCATTGCTGCCTCTTTCTAAATGTAGCGCTTTGTGCTTTTTGACAAATAGTCCACTCCTCCTCTACCAATGATCTTGTATTTTATAGAATGTAATTTAATTAGCATGAATACAAAACTTTATCTCCTAAGCATGGACCCCTTAAAAATACAAATTGATGTTTAACCTCAGTAGAGGTGTGTAAAAAAAAAAAAAACAACACAAAAACAAGACATAAAAATTGTGAAGAGATGAAAGAAATGCAAAGGCAGGGGACAGAAAAGACTTAGGGGACAAAAGCCTATAGCTGCCTCTTTCTCTATGTTTTTATTTTTATGAGTGCCTCAAATTCAGTAAAATTATTTCTGATTTTCAATGATGTTGCAAAAGATGTCATGTGAAAATAGAGAAATAAATAAAGAAATTGGAGATGCCATTCCCAAGACTATCACTTGAAGAGGAGACCGAGGAAAATTATTTTGTTAAGCCATAGAATCTTATCTATTTTCCTCAAAAAGTAAAGAAAGTTTGAAAATCCCATAGACAAAAAGTTAAATTGCAAAAACTTAATTTTAGTTTTGACCTCTAAGAATATCTTACTTTCTCTCTTTAGCAGTTAAGATTTGGAAATACGAATTTCATAATATAAATTTGGCTATTGCAATATCTTAACTTTATATTGACAATGCATTTTATTTTGTATCACATTTTATCTTTATAGCCCTTACACAGAAGTCTCTCTCCCTCATTTTGTATATGCTTCTTGAAAATAATAGCATTTCTCCATTACCTCTTTACAAACCAGATAGCTAATGAATGTGCGCTGACGTTGGATTAGGTATACATTCATACATTTGTCCTGTCATCGGCATGTTGTCAGAAAAACAAGGCGCAAATTAGTGTTCCCACCAACCATATGATTGTTCAAAGAAATTCTTAATGATTTGCACTGAATGTGTTCGAAGCTGCATATTTACATCCAGTCAATAATATGTAATATCACAGGTAAGAACCACTAAGTTTTTATTTCATTGGCACCTTTTAATTCAAACTTCAAATGTTAACAAGTGACTAACACAAAGGTTGGTATATTGTGGAGCTACAGTGCCTTATCCCAGTAAGGATTTGGCTTCTAAGGTGTCAGGGTATATACACTGACTGGCCAGATTATTATGATCTCTGAACACATAATGATCTGGCCACTCAGTATATATTAGAAGCCTGGTGCATGAATTCGTGCATGGGTGGGGTCCAGCCAGCCTGGCCAGGGGGAGAGGACATAGGCAGTTGGCTGGCCTGCCTGTTGGTCAAACTCCTGGTCAAGAGGACAATTTGCATATTAGTCTTTTATTCCATAGAATATACACTGAGGGACCAGATTATTATGCATTCAGAGATCATAATAATCTGGCCACTCAGTGTATAACATATACTGAATGGATAATAATAATAATAATAATATATAATAATATATACTCATATATCAATCTTTCATCACTGCTATATCCTAGATTATGGGGAATTAAGTTGCAAAAGATCATAATCTCTCACTGATATAGCAGTGATAAAAGGCTGAGAATGAGTGGGCACTAGTGGGTTTTCAATTCAAACTGACAAAAGGAATGTCAACCAACAAAGGAAATAAAGCAGCTAGTGATGTGTGCATAGAAAAAATAAAACAGCAAAATGTGATAGAGACTGGCTGTGGTAGTGTACAGCTTATGCAGGGGAGTCAGGGGAGATGTCTCAGGAGGTGGCATTCACGCTAAGCCCTGAATAACAAAGTCGTCAGCTGTGTGAGTATCGGGAGGAAGGGCTCTCCAGGGAAAAGCAAGTGTAGAGGCCATGATGACAGGAAGAGCTGGGTTTATTTGCAGACTGAGAAAAGGGGAGTGTGGCTAGAGACGAGCATGAGGGAGAGATAGGAAAGGAAGCCAAGCCCTATCTTCAGTGGCAATTTCCTGGTCTCTCGTGCTAAGTGGGGGGCCTCCGGAGAGAAGACAGCTAGCTGGAACTAATTGTGTAGAATATTCTTAGGGATTCTACATTTGAGTTAATTTTATCTGTATTAAGTTTCCGAATTTCTCCCCAACATGGCTGTAATATGTATTCATTGTAGAAACTTTAGAAAAAAGAAAGTATAAAAACGAAGAATCGTTTTAATCCCAAACCTATAAGTAACTACTATGAGAATTTCATCTGTGCACCCGCTTTTCCTGGGTAATCATAGCAGGTGCTGGCAAACCCTTTCTCAAAAGGCTGATCAGCCAGGATGCTAGCCTTTGTGGGTCTTGTGACCTCTGTCACACAGGTGACTCGACTCTGCTGTTATATCTGAAATCAGCTAAAGGCAAATGTAAATGAAGGAGCAAGACTGTGTTTCCAATAAAATTTTATTTGTGGACACTGTAATTTGAAATTCCATCAACTTTCATGCATCACTAAATATTGTTCAACCATTTTATTATGTTGAAGAACATTCTTAGCTGACTGATTGTATAAAAACAAACAACTGGCCAGATTTGCCAGGGGCATATCGAACCTACCCTTAATTTAGACACATAGATTTATATAAGTAGATATAGCTATATTTGTCTATATACATTGTATATGTTATTAATAAAGAAATCAGGACCAAACACTATGTAGCTATTTTGGAAACTATTAATGCTCACTCACTTTCATTTCACTCCATGGCAGGTGAAAGGCATCCATTGCCACCTCCTTTGCATTAACCAGACCATGTGGCTAGTTGAGGTTACTAGGTTGAGGCACTGAAGTTTGGGGGTGAACGCTAACATGGAAGCTGAGTAAGGTCCTGAGTCAGTACTTGCCATCAAACGTTGCTGAACGCACAGCAGATGTCACATTATTGAGAAATGAATCTACCTTTTAAGCCTCAGAGCTTTCGATAGTTGTCATTACAGCAGAGCCTAATCAGATCAATACAATGTTGCTTGTATTTGACTTTAAATCTTTCAGAATATATTCTGAAAAATCATCTTGAAGGCAGCTTTTTATGGCAATATCAGAGGTCTGATGCATGAAATTCATGCATAGGGAGTCAGGGGAGGGTGTCTCTCAGCCCAACCCGCACCCTCTCCAATCTGGGAGCCCTCAAGGGATGATGACTGTCCATTTAGGCCTGATCCCAGGAGGATCAGGCCTAAACGGGCAGTCAGACCTCCCTCTCACAATCCAGGACTGCTGGCTTCCAACTGCTCATCTGCCTGTCTTCATGATTGCCCCTAACTGCTTCTGCCTGCCAGCCTGATCGCCCCTAACTGCTCTCCCCTGCAGGTCTGGGACCTTCCCCAACTGCCCTTCCCTGCAGGCCCAGTTGCCTGCAACTTCCCTCCTCTGCTGGCCTGGTCACCCCTAACTGCCCTCCTTTGCAGGCTTGATCACCCTCAACTGCCCTCCCTTGCAGGCCTGGTCCCTCCCACCTGCCCACCCCTGCTAGTCATCTTGTGGCAGCCATCTGTGTCCACATGAGGACAGCCATCTTGTGTGCTGGAGTGATGGTCAATTTGCATGTTACTCTTTTATTAGATAGGATAGAGGCCTGGTGCACTGGAGGGGCCAGCTGGTTTTCCCTGAAGGGTGTTCTGGATCAGGGTGATGGTTCCCTTAGAGTATGGCGTGGCCTGGGTGAGGGGCCTGTGGTGGTTTGCAGGCTGGCCATGCACCCTGGCAACCCAAGCAGAGGCCCTGATATCTGGGATTTATTTATCTTCTACAATTGAAGCTTTTTAGCCTTGATAGGAGGCCAAGACAGGCTGCCAAACCTTGGCTTCTTCCAATGCTGGGGGCACTTCAAGCCTCCTGCTCTCTCCAGCTCTGTGGCTGTTGCCATTTTTGTTGGGATTTATCTATCTTATATAATTGAAACTTTGTAGCCTTGAGTGGAGGCCTGGGCCTGCCAGGGTATGTAGAAAGCTTGGCTTCCTCCTTTGCCTGGGAAACCCAAGCCTCCTGCTCTCTTCGTGACCCCAGCCAGCGTGGTTGGGTTAATTTGCATCCCTGCTCCTGATTGGATGGTGGGCATGGCTTGTGGGTGTAGCAGAGTGATGGTTAGTTTGCATATTACTCTTTTATTAGATAGGATAATATTTCAGTATATGAGGGTTCACTGTAATGTATATAAAGAATCATTTAACTAATTTTCAGACTTGAGCTATTTGTTAATTTTTGGCCAATATAAATTCAGCTAGAATAAAATAATAATGTACTTATGAATTTTGACATTATAAACCTATATAATTAAGAGCTATTATGCAAATGGTCATTATGCCCTCACACTGTCACAATCCATCACCAGGAGGCTGTGTGCACAGCAGATGGGAGTGAGGGGCGGGCACTTGACGCTGTGTGCGCAGCTTGGAGGTGAGTCCCAGCAACACCTCATAGCAACATAGGGAGCCCCTCTGGCTCTATGTGGTGAGGCCTGGGGGTCCCATGGCTCCACACGGTACAGAGCAGGCAGGGCTTGGAAGCTTCACATGGCAGTACCTGGGGATTGGGGAAGCAGGACCCCTGGCTCTGGCTTACCTCTTTGGGGCAATCCATTGAGGAGCCCTGGATGGGTATGCAGGGCTTACCTCTTTGGGGCGATAGATCATGGGGCTCCTGCACTACGAGAGGGCACATGCCAGGCTGGGGGACCCCCCGGGTGCACGAATTTCATGCACCAGGCCTTTATATAATAAAAGCCCAGCCACCATTTTGGTGGAATGATCAGAACGATTGGTCGCTATGACACACACTAATCACCAGGGGGCAGACACTCAATGCAGCAGCTGCCCCTGTTGGTGCTCTCACAGCTGGTGCACACTCAGCCAGAAGCCAGGCTCATGGCAGGTGAGCACAGTGGAGTGGTGGGAGCCTCTCCTGCCTCCATGTCAGCAGTAAGGAGCAGTGAGCCAAGCAGTAAGGAGCAAGCAGGTGGGCGGTTAGGAGCGAGGGGTCCCAGATTGGGAGAGGGTGCAGGCCAGGCTGAGGGACCCCCCCGCCTCCTCCCCAAGTGCACAAATTTCATGCATTGGGCTTCTAGTCAATGAAATAAAGTGCTGAGTGTGTTAAGGATTATTAGTACATATTCCAGTACTACTCATACAGTTTGGAACATGTGAAACTCTTGTTGGCCATAAATGTTCCATAAGCATTTCATTATCATTAATCAATATACTTTTTCCCTAAATATTGTTTGATTTTATATGCAAAATGGTATTGAAGAGGAATATACGAGGCAACCTGGGGTGGCACCTAGCAATCTGAATCTGTGCCAGTGACCAGTGTCCTAGTGCACATTCTTATTACTTTATAATTAAGTCTCTGCCTCTTCCTAAGGCAAGAGTCTATTTTCTTGGCTGCTCCCTCCCAGTTTGCAGGGGCCACAGGCTGGGAATTTGGCAGTTTGGCCAGAGGGGGAAGGGGTGGCACTGGAGCTACCCAGGCCAGGCATTTAGATACAATCTAACTTCCCCATTCTAACTGACTCAGCAGGGGCTCTGAAAGCCTGCACAAAAGCCTAGTAGTTAGGAAACAAAGAAATTTAGGAATATATAGGGGTGATCTCATTGCATATGGAGTTCAGGCGTTGGCTCTTCAAATCCCCTGAGCCAGCAGTGCTGCTTTAACTAACAGGTTTTCCTCAATCTCCGAGTACTCCTTGTGTATTCCTCAGTCACTGATAAATTCTGTAACAGTATTTCTTTCTATATTTTGTATTTCTTAACTAGTAAGGTTTAATTTTTTCACATTTTCTATTAATCTCCTGAATTTCCTTTTTTAAATTAATAAATTTTTAGACCCTTTGCTCCTTCTTCTATTGAGGCATTTATGTATTTCTTAGTGATCAATATTTTTATCCATAATATTATTTAGTTACATTTTGCCTTATTTGATGTACTTATTACTCACTTGCCTGCTATTTTACATGATGTGGTATGCTTTTCCCATTTATGTAGATTTCTTTAAGTAAGTTTAAGTCTGTCAGACTTTTTTTTTAATTTTCTCATTCATTTCCATGCTTATAATATTCCTTTCCATTCTAAAACATGTCTGCTAGTATGTTCTTCTTTCATAGTTTTGTTTTTAATAGTTGTGGTAGGCAGAATGTTGGCCTCCCAGAGGTGGCGACATCTTAATCCACAAGTCTGTGAATGTTTTATCTCATAGGGCAAAAGAGACTTTGCAGAGGTGACTAAGTGAAGGATCCTGAGATGGGAAGTTATCCTGGATCATCCAGGTGAGCCCACTGTATCGCAAGCGTCCTCACCAGAGGGAGGCAGAAGGTTCAAAGTCAGAGGAAGACAAGTGATGATGGAAGCAGAAGGCGGAGTGATGAGGCCTGTAGATAAGGAATACAACATTTTGAAGCAGAATAGCCATGAACAGGTTCTCCTCTAGACCCTCCAGGAGGAACATGGCTCTGCTGACAGGATTTTCTCCTACTAAAGCCCATTTCGCACTTCTAACCTCCAGAACTGTAAGATAATAAACCTGTGAAGTTTGTGGTGACTTGTTACAGCAGCCATAGCAAATTAATATACCGTTGAGTCCAGTTATTGTCTATAATAACTTTAATCTAATCCACTTGGAAATTATTTTCTGCAGATATAAAAATGAGGTTTATTTTTATAAGAGCTAGGAAACAAGAAAGGTCTCAGAGTTGTAAGGTTCTGGGGTGTTTATAGCCTGCAGCCCAGATAGGCTATTTCAAGGACTCAGTGATATGTAATAAAGACAGAGAGAAGGTACTTTGGGCACTGCTGCCAGGTATTCAAGGCCCAACTTGCTCATCACTGAGGTTCAACTTCAGGATAAAGTTCTCTCAGTTGGGACCATTATGAAGGTAACCAGCTGGTTGCTGGCCCTCTGGAATCCTTTCTCGGTTCTTCCTGTGACTGTCAGCTATAGAATTCTACCAAAGGTTACCTACCAAAGGATCTAGAAATGCCAGCTAAAACATCCAGATGATTCTTTTAAAAATATGTTTCAATTTTATTATTTTATGTTATCTGACAATATTGGAAATTGAACAGGTTACTGCTTGCTATAAGTTTGGTGTCTGTTAGTTTTTAACTTTCTTGGCTATTTGAATATGATATTTCTCCCTTCTATTTTGCTTTTTTCAGTGGGGGCAGGAGAGATTCCTTTCTCACCTATATTCCTCAACAAATTGAAATATTCTTCCTTACAAGGGGAGTTGTTCGCAGTGGTTGAGTAGAGCTCTTTAGTCAGACTGCCCGGTTTGAATCTTCCTCCACCACTCATTTGCCTGTGGCCTTGATCAGCACATTGATCCCCGATTTTCTCTTTTATAGAATGGACACAATAATAAGAACTACATCATAAGAATAATTTGAGGCTAACATTATATGTAAGTGTGAAATATTTGGGCAGTGTCAAAATTCACACTTTAATATTTTTTTAAATGTATTTTATTGATTGTTTACAGAGAGGAAGGGAGAGGGATAGAGAGTTAGAAACATCGATGAGAGAGAAACATCAATCAGCTTCCTCCTGCACACATCCTACTGGGGATGTGCCCGCAGCCAAGGTACATGCCCTTGACCAGAATTGAACTTGGGACCCTTCAGTCCATAGGCCAACACTCTATCCACTGAGCCAAAGCAGTTAGGGCCACACTTTAATATTTTATTCTTTATTTTTCCTCGTGCCATTTCAAACCTGATCTACACCTCAATGTCCAAACTGATCACAATTCAAAACTTATTTCGGTCACCACATATTATAACACTCATTCCCACCTTGGAACTTGCATAACTACTATATTAAAAATGAAATGTTGTTACCTCACTGGATTCATAATGACATACTGCTTAATTTTTCATTTGTATTTTTAAATATTTTTTCAACTAATGTATGTTTAATAACAAAGAATTGTTAGGATTTCTGATACTCAGCTTCCCCATATCTAAAGTGTACTAGGAGGCTTTTTTATGAAAGCTAAATGAGCTAATGTATTAGTATGTGAAATGCTCAGAACAATGCTGGCCCATAGAGAAAGCTAAATATATGTTCGTGTTTTAACCTAAAATATTATTATGCTAAACACTATTACAGAAAAACTCTACACTGTCTTGAAAGGCCAACTGCCTATGCCTTCCTTATACCACATTCTGAGTTATCAATAGACATCAAATAGGGGACTGTCAAATGCAAAAATGGATTGTGGAAAATTAAGATTTGGATATAGAATCATCCCTGAGAAAATTTTATGTGTGTTTAGACATGAATATATATATTTAGTTTAAAAATGGAAAAGAACGGGGAATGTGCAAACACCCTGCGTTTTTATGCATACAAACAATTGAGAGGATTCGGGCTGCCTGTCCATGAAGATAATAGAAAACATTAATGGCAACAATAGAGGACACAACAAAGATCTACACAAGCAATATCTCCAAGCAATCTGAAAGAGCAAAGGGCTGTAGGGTGTTTATTTGCATGCCCATGCTAGCACTCTGCAACAAATTCAGTAGAAAGGGAAATGGGACAGAATTGAGAGGATTTGTGTCGAAGAGGGAGTTTAGCTAGTAAAATACTGAAGAAGTTTCCTTTTCTTATAACGCCATGTGAAAAGCAGAAAATTTTCATAAGCTGAGACTATTTGGCAGAAGAGTAATTTGGGAAGAGTCCAGAAAAGAAGTTTCTTGAGATAACAAAGGATATTTATAAAGTGCATGCTAATTACCAATGCCCAGCTATTTTTAGGTGAAATTTTAACTGGAAGGTCTGCTCCTTTCTAGATATTTTTGCCAGTCAGAACGGAAATCAAAGAGCAATCAGCCTCTGGGAAGTTCCTATTCTTTTTTTTTTTTAAATCTTCACCCCAGGATATGTTTATTGATTTTGGAGAGTGACAAAGGGGGGCGGGGAGAAAGAGACAGAGAGAGAGAGAGAGAGAGAGAGAGAGAGAGAGAGAGAGAGAGAAAGAGAGAGAGAGAGAGAGAGAAGAGGTTGCCTTTCATGCATGGTTCAACTGGGGACTGCACATACAACCTATATATGGGCCCTGACTGAGAATCAAACCAGAGATAAGACAAATAACACCTCTCTAATCAACTGAGCCACCTGACCAGGGCCCCACTCTTATATATCCCAGTTTATATACCCTCACTTGTGTTGTTAGATTGTTTATGTAATTGCATTATTGTCAGCATTAACCATTTTTAAAATTAATTTATTTATTCAACAGACATTGCTTACTATTCTATGACAAGAATTATGATTGATCTCTGGGGAAGTGTCTGTGACTAATAATAACTACTATTCTTATTGTTAATTATAGTAGCACAAATTTTATAGAGCATTTACTGTGAATTTTGCTGGAAATTGTCCTAAGAATTTGATTCTCACAAGCAAGTATAATAATAGATCCACCATGTAGAGGAAGAAATGAGGCACATGTCACAGCTGCGCAACTCCAGTCTGGGCCCTTCACCACCGGGTAAAGATGCCTTTCAGATGATCACATGCTCTCAAAAAACTGCCAGACTGATGCAGGGAACCAGATAGGTATAATAAAAAGTGACAGATGCGGTGCTGGGCTCCATATAAGGCATTATGAGAACACATATGAGAGGTATCCAACCTCGGGAATGAGAACAGTGAAGGGCTCATCTACACTGAAGCCTGATTCATAAAGTGGAATAACTGGATGTGGGGATGGAAGTTTGAAAGTGATGTGAAGAATGATTTTAAAAGCAAGTGAGAAAAGAAAAGACTTTTAAGAAGAAAGTCAATAATCCATCAGGCTGCAGAGACATTCAGTGGAAAGAGCAAGAGTAGAAAAACAAAGGAAAGGGAATTCCAGCTAAATAGCAAAAATCAAAGTGCAGATGAGAGCATTTGTCCATTTCATCAAGGCAAAAACGTGTTAAGAAAATGTCAAATAAGAATATAAAATATAAGACTTAAGATATGCAAAGAAGAGAAAGTTAGGATAAGATTTATAATATTAAAAATAGACACTAGGATGACACAGAAATGGAAATTAGAAATCAAAGAAATGCTCTTTAAGAAAGAAAATTATTCCACACAAAACAGAGGGATGTGTGCCATACCAAAGAATCAATCAATAAAAATTATGTAAAGATTACAGTGAGATATAGTGATTAAGGTAGAAAATAATGTTTCCCTTGGGCTTGATATTTGATGGTTTTCTGCTGAGTCTTTCAGCTCTTTAAATAAAAAATTCTAAAAAGCCTTTGGATTAAAGGTGTGTGACTAAAAGGTGAAAGGCTGGGACGAGGTAATTTACTAATAATAATTATAAGGGGAGAGAAAAAGCATTGAAACCAGAGGTCACTAACATTACTGAACACTGATCACAAGGCATAGACATCTCGCTGAAAGGTTGGCAAGCGCAGCCGAAGACATGACATGCAATGCCAGAGATCCAAAAATAGCTGATTGTGAATTTCAGGGTAGAGGTGGGAAAATCACGCATTAGTTTATTCAAAAATATGGCTTTGATGATTACCTACAATTATTTATTTAAGTCTGGACCCAAAATAGTGTTTGCCAGATAAGACAACTGAAATAAGTGAGGATATTCTATGTTAAAGACACACATTTTAATGCTCATTGAGTGGTGAAGGAAATAAATGATTGTGATAAGGAGAGTATGCTCTGTAATTCTTTATTTTCATGCGTGCCCTGAAAATCCCCTCAAAAGAAGAAAATAACAAATCAGAGAGAAGATAAATGAAAATGATTTTAAAAAGAGAGATGCTATTTGTAGGGTTAATAAGCTTAGGTACCTGATGCAGATAATATCATTTTTATAACAACAGACAAACTGAGAATGAGAATATTTAAAATCTATAAAGGGTACTCCAGGGAAGTTGAAATAACAGTCACAGTGCTGAAAAGAAAAGAAAAACAAGACAAAGGGAAATCTGATAATAGTGAAGGTACTGCAGGGCAGACCAGGCCACTGACAATACTGGAATTCTTTTGAGAGGAAGAAGATGCAAAACTACATTAGTGCAATGTAAATAGGAAAAAAGGAGATGAGCGTAAACACAGAGGATCTGACAATTAGTAGGAAGCAGGATTCAGCACATATAATTAAGCATTGCAAGTGCCAATTCTTATTCGCATTTTACAGCTCCCACCAAATGCACACAGCTTCTTCATTAATGAGTCACTTTAAAGATCTCATAGAACAGCCTGGGCAAGGAACTTTAACAACAGGCTTTGTATTTCTCCAGAGAGGATGAAATGATCAATGTCAATATACCTTATCAGTCTGTTTTTTGTCTTCAAATTCAGAAGGCAAAACATGGCACAAACTGGGAGAGATGACCACAAAGCATGGTGGGAAAGCAGCAGCTCTGGCTGTCACAGTCCCTTTGACACCAGACTACCACGCTCAGCTATAAGGCTGGGCCAGTTACTATCCAATAGGGACTTCTGTTTTCATTTGTGAAAAGAAGAAAACAGAAGTGCAATCTGTATCCCAAAGTTCTAGTGAGAGTTAAAGAGGTAATATGTGTAAAGTACTTAACACATAGGTGCTGAAATATTTGGGTTCGTTCTAGTAGAAGTAGAATTTTAAAATCTATAGACTCAGAAAGGGGGGCGGGGCAAAGACAACATTAAAATAGTAAAGCAAGCCCTGGTCTGTGTGGTTCAGTTTGTTGGTGCTTCATCCTGTACACTGAAAGGTCTAGGGTTGATTCTGGATCAGGGCATACACCTAAATTTTGAGTTCGATCCCCAGTCAGGGCCAGTATGGGGGCAACCGATTGTTCTCTCTCTCTCTCTCTCACTGTCTCTCTTGCTCTCGCTCTCTCTCTCAAGTCAATAAACATAAAATCAGGTGAAGATTACAAAAGATAATAATAATAAAACAAATAACTTGCAATGTTTAGAAATGTTTCTATATGGCTACTAGAAATCATTGCAATATGAAATATTTTACAAAAACAAAAACTCAAAAAGCACCTCCTAAGCATGGGAGTTGTGAGAAGAGGAGACAAAGCAACATACCAAAAGGCATTTGAAGCCACTGAACTATGGAGGGAGAAGGAGAAGGGGTAAGTACCAGTTGCAACCCCAGTGTTTATTGAACATTATTAAAAGAACTAGATGCCTGGGGCACAAATTCGTGCACCAGTGGTATCCCTGGGCCTGGCCTGAACTCTCTCGCAATCCAGGACCTTTCAGAAGATGTAGGAGAGCCGGTTTTGGCCCAATCCCTGCAGGCCAGGCTTCCACTGGTGCACAAATCCATGCACAGGGCCTCTAAAATACATCTAAGATCTTTGGTTAATCTCTTCCTGGCCTCCCCCTACCTTCCACCCCCCTTCCCTCTGAAATTTATTAATCTGTTCCATGTTTTCATACTGTGTTTTCCACTCCTGCATTGAGCATCTGCCCCATTTGGTCAGTGTGAGTCATAGCTATTGGCCGCTCGGCTAGTCAGCTGGTTGGTTGGTTGCTTAGGCTTTTATATCAGTAGATAGCAAAGAGAGAGAAAAAAAAGATGAGACATAGTCTTGAATGGATAGCAGGAAAAGTCTAATATTCACTTA
The DNA here is from genome assembly GCA_027563665.1 of Antrozous pallidus. Lineage (NCBI taxonomy): Eukaryota > Metazoa > Chordata > Mammalia > Chiroptera > Vespertilionidae > Antrozous > Antrozous pallidus. The sequence goes on along the minus strand of CM050511.1, from coordinate 94,865,256 downwards.
TTCATTCATTTATTTATTCATGGATTTAATGAATATTTGCTGTGCTGACTATAGTGAAATAGTTAGAACTAACTGGAAAAATAAATTATGTAAAAAAATCACATGGAAAAAAAGAAATTTATTTATTTATTTTCATCTTTATTGTTGAAAGTATTACATATGTCACCTTTTTTTTTTTTCTTCAATGACAACTTCTAAACCATGCCTGCCCCCAACCCCAGGTCTTCACCACACTATTGTCTGTGTTCATGGGCCATGGGCCATGCATATATGATATAACTTCCTCAATTAATCTCTCCCCATCTACCTGCCATATTCATCAGTCTGTTTTATGCTTCTATGACTCTGGATCTATTTTGTTCATCAGTTTATTTTGCCCATGAGTTTCCACATATAAGTGAGATCATGTGATGCTTGTCTTCCTTTGACTATCTTATTTCATTTAGTATAATACTCTCCAGCTTCCCTCCATGCTGTCTCAAAGGGCAAAAGATCTTTTTACTACTGGGAGTATTCCTTAGTATAAATGTACTAAGCTTTCTTATCCACTCATCTACTGATGGCACTTGTGCTGTTTCCGGATATTAGATGTTATAAAATGCACTGCTATGAGCATGGGGATGTATGTATTCTTTCTAGTTGGTGTTTCAGGCTTCTTAGGATATATTCCTAGAAGTGGGATGACTGGATCAAATGGCAGTTCTACTTTAATTTTTTGAGGAAATTCCATATTGTTCTCCACAGTGGCTGTACCAATCTGTATTCCCACCAGCAGTGTACTGGAGTTCTCTTTTTTCCACATCCTGGCCAACTGTTGTCCTTTGTTGATTTGTTGATGGTAGCCTTTCTGAAAGGTGTGAGGTGATAACTCACTGTCATTTTTATTTGCATTTCTCTGATCATTAGTGACTTTGAGCATTTTTTCATGTCTCCTGGTTATCTGTACATCCACTTTGGAGAAGGGTCTAGTTAGGTCCTTTGCTCTTTTTAAAATATATATATATTTTTATTGATTTCAGAGAGGAACGGAGAGGGAGAGAGAGATGTTACCAATGAGATCAAGAAAGAAATAAAAAAAAACTTCCTGGAAACAAGTGAAAATGAACATAAATAACCCCAAATCTAAGGAACACAGCAAAAGCAGCCCTGAGAGGAAAGTTGATAGAATTACAGGCCTATCTAAAAAACAAACAAACAAACAAACACACACACACACAAGATAAATGTTTAATAAACTCGATAACCCTAAAAGTTAAAGAATTAAGAAGACAACAAAAAGAAAAATTCAGTGTAAGTAGAGGAAGAAAATAAAAAAGATTAGAACAGAAATAAATGACACTAAGAAAAATAATACAAAAGATCAATGAAACCAAGAGATGGTTATTTGAAAAGATAAACCTTTAGCCAGACTTACCAAGAAACAAAGAGAGAGGACCCAAATAAATAAAATCAGAAACGAAAGAGATGAAGTAACGACTGACACCACAGAAACACAAAGAATTTTACCAAAATACTAGGAACAACTATATGCCAACGAACCGTACAATGTGGATGAAATGAACAAATTCCTAGAAAAATACAATTTTCCAAAACTGAATCAGGAAGAATCAGAAAACCTGAATAGGCCAATAACAACAGATGAAATGGAGCAGTAATCAAATAACTCCCAGCAAACAAATGTCTTGGTCCAGATGGCTTCACATAGAGTTTTACTAGGACCAAACACCCAAAGAAAAACTAGCAACTATCCTCCTCAAACTATTCCACAAAATCCAAGAGGAACAAACACTTCTGACCTCTTTTATGAGGCCAGCATTATCCTAATTCCAAAAACAGATAAAAACACTACAAAGAAAGAGAATTACAGATCAATATCCCTGATGAATATAGATGCCAAAATTCTCAACAGAATATTAATTGAATCCACATACATTTATCTGCATCAGATTAGAGTATGATATGTTTGATGGTGATTATCCTATCTAATAAAAGAGTAATATGCAAATTTGACCATACCTTTGCCACACCCACAGGCCATGCCCACAGCCACGCCCATCAGCCAATCAAGAGCAATTATACAAATAAACTCCAACCAAGATGGCTGCCGCCACTGAGAGCAGAAGGAAGGCTTGGGTTTCCCCGGCTACAGTGGAAGCCAAGCTTTCTGCCTGCCATTGCCGCCCTAGACCTCCACTCATTGCTACAAAGTTTCAATTATAAAAGATACAGAAATGGCAGCAGCCACTGAGCTGGAGAGAACAGAGGCTTGGGTTTCCCTGGCAACAGAGGAAGCCAAGCTTTCAGCCTGCTGTTGCTGGGCTAGGCCTCCACTCTAGGCTACAATGTTTCAAACAGAAATGGCTGCAGCCCCAGAGCGAGCAGAAGGCTTGCCTCCACTCCAGGCTACAAAGTTTCAATTGTAGACATAGATTAATCCCAGATACCAGGGCCTCCACTTGGGTCGCTGGGGGGCATGGCTGGCTTTCAAACCACCATAGGCCCCTTGCCCAGGCTGCCCCTCACCCCGAAGGAACCCCCACCCTGATCTGAGACACTCTTCAGGGCAAACCAGCTGTCCCCCACCCATGCACTAGGCCTTGATACTATCTAATAAGAGAGTAATTTGCAGATTGACCATCACTCCAACACACAAGAGGGCTGCCTCCATATGGTCAAACATCCTGCCCCCATGTGGACACAAGATGGCCACCACAAGATGGCCAGCAGGGGAGGGCCATTGGAGGTTCCAGGCCCTGCAAGGGAGGGCAGTTGTGGGCGATCAGGCCAGCAGGGGAGGGCAGTTGGAAGGGACCAGGCCTGCAGGGGAGGGCAGTTAGGGGTAACCAGGCTGGCAAAGGAGAAAATTTTGGGGCAAATAGGCTGGCAGGGGAGTAGTTAGACATCAATTAGGCTGGCAAAGTAGTGGTTAGCAGGTGATCAGGCTGGCAGGCAGAAACAATTAGGGGCAATTAGGGAGGCAGGCACATGAGCAGTTTGGAGCCAGCAGTCCTGGATTGTGAGAAGGATGTCTGATTGCCTGTTTAGGCCCAATCCTACCAGTATCAGGCCTAGACGGGCAGTCGGACATACCTCAAGGGGTCCCAGATTGTAGAGGGTGCAGGCTGGGCTAAGGAACATCCCCCGCCCCCTGTGCACACATTTCGTGCACCGGGCCTCTAATAGTAGGATAAGAATCTATATAAAAAAAAACATTTTATGGCACTTTGTATTTGTCACAGCCTCATCTGAAAACACCTGGTCTGAGGGTTACAAATTGGAGGAAAGGTTTTAGATGGACTCCACCCATACACTGCACTTGTGGGATAGAGAGGAAGGCGAGCTTCACAGAGGTATTTGATTTGCCTTTAAGCTGCTTTGCACATCTTCAGTTCATAGCCCGGAAAGAGGAGAGGAACATAAATGAATGAATCTAACAACGGTTAGTGCTCGTTATGAACAGTGTCTGAGAGGCCAGCGAGTTATGAATCCTACAAAAATAATCTTTAAACTATTCACGTCATGGAAGATGGAAAAGATCTTCAAAAGATATAAATCATGAACATTATAAGAGATTATTATTCACTACTCACCTATGAACTCTACGAAGATCAGACTTTTTCTTATGCATCTGGGTATACGTAATACTCAGAGCAGTGCCCGGCATAAAAAAGATGACGTTTAATATTTTTGGAACCGAAGTATTTGTTTGTGTTTTAATGACCCTGCTTACTTATGCCTTTTCACCTAATATATTAAATCCCAGGGAGAGTTGTTGTTTTTTTTTAAAAAAAGAAATTTCTGACTGAAATAACATTTACCTGCTCTTTCTGTAATAGAAACTTTAAGAAATATTTCTCCAAATTAAAAAAAAAAGATTGGACAAAATAAAGACTTGTCACTTAGGCAACATAGAGCCAATAAAGCTAAATATCACTTTAAGAATTTTCCCACCATACAAATAAAGAAGTGAAAAATAAAATAAGCACTACTCTATTTAAAAAGTACTTATAATGTCATGATGACACATAGTTTCTGTATTTATAATGCTGCTATATCACTCAGCAAATGGTTGAATACATTAGAAATAGAGCACAATATTATCAATGTTTTTTTTTTTAAAAATAACACAACACAAAAGGTTGCCAAGATACTGAGCTTTTATCATTTCCAAAGCTTGTTTTCCTGGTTACTTTTGTTCTGTCTACCCTATGTGGCAATGTTTGTTGCTTTTGTTAAATCCAATGTTCATTTTTATTGCTGTTGCTTGCTGCTGAGATGCACAAAAGGCTGACAACACTGTATCTTTGGGCAAAGTTCCCCCATCAGGGTGCAACCTAAGCTTATTTCCTATAACAATCTTTAAGTCTATATGGCATCAAGATTGCTTAGCTTCTGCCAAGGTTTTTCCAGACAAAAATATATTTTCTCATTTGTCTAGTAATTGTGCTATAGGGTGGAATTCCTTCTCACACTCCCATGTATTATTTCTATATAATATATAAAACTGACTGTGTATTGAAGTATTACCAGATAGGAGTTAATACATAGAGGACTTTATCCTCACACAGACCTCATCTTTTATCAAAGATTTAACAACCTTGAACACAGCCTACTTTACATAATCAAGGAATGAACAGCCTAAAAGTGGAAGGGACCAAGACAAGTGAATTGCAATGATTGTCTCTGGGAAATGGGGTCAGTAGGGAAGAAGGGAAGTATTTTTATTATATATCAACATCTATAACTATATCTATATCATAACAATATATATGTGTATGTATATACATATATATGTAATTCTGTTATAGAAATATAATCCTATATAATAAAAGGCTAATATGCAAATTGTTCCCTTGGAAGTTCAACCAGGAGACTGGTAGTTTGGTCACTCCCTATGATGTGTGCTGACCACCAGGGGGCAGCGTGGACCATGGCGAGCGAACAGCAGCAGATGGCAGGGTGCTGAGGGAATGAGGGAAGGAGGAGGCAGGGAGGCTGGAAGGCAGGGAATCTGATCCGCCCTGATCACCAGCCGGGCCTAGGGACTCTACCCATGCATGAATTTTGTGCACCAGGTCTCTATATATAATTCAAATCAAATATACTTTTCCACAGTTTCAATATTTCCTCTAACAAATTGTTTTTATGTTCCAGAAAAATAAGAAATATAATACATGTCAAAGCAATACAGTTTGAAAACTTGTATAATCGTGGTCTAAGGTGCTTTGGAGACAAATCCCCTATTATTGAAGGAAAGCTGGCAAGGAACACTTCCCAAACCAACTAATATCTCAGCTAGTCTGTGACATATCATTATACACTGCTTTGCTTCCTCTTTACTCACATGCTATATGCTAACTCCTATCCTCATGTCTTCCTTCAGTCCTACCATGACAAAACAGTCACTCTTCTTCACTGGAGTGTGCATCTTCTCTTTCAAGCATCAGTTCACAGGATGCATGTCCATCATTATTTGATGAGATGACTGTAACTGCCTTTTACTGGAAGCCTATCCTGAACAGTCCCATTCTGTTATTAAATCCTGCACTTCATTTTAAAAAATGAAGTGCAAAAATTCAAGGTTAGAGAAAACTCAGATTCATCTCAGTATCTGTGTGCCAAAGTGTGGTGCAGCTGCCAAAAATTAATGCACCTGTGGGCTGCATTTTGAGTCAACTTCATAGAATGGTAGGACCTACACCAAGAAAGAGAATGGTGTCATTGTGCTCAGGGATCACATGATCACTTTTGAAGAACTGTAGCTGCCACTGTGACATTCTCAAACACATTCAGAGAAGAGGGACCAAAATGGTAATGAGCTGGAACTCTACAGAAAATGGACGTATTTAACCTGAAATAAAGAAGATTTGATATGTGTGGTCTTTTTCTTCATGCATTTGAAAGATTTTCATGTGAAAGAAGAAATAGAAATGTTATTCATGTCTCCAAAAAGGGAAAAGTGTTGGAGCCAGGGGGAGGAAGTGATAACAGATAGGTTATCAGCTCAAGGACAACTTTCTAATAATTAGAGAAAATGTTAAAACTTATCCTGAAACATAAAAATGGTAAGGGAGACTTTATTCAAGAATTGCAATGGAGGAGAGAGGTTGGGCTCAACTCCAAATACAACAAAGATGGCTAGGGATTGATAGACAGTGAACAGAGTAGCAGGATCAATGAATGAAAAATTAGTAAGAGGAGACCTCAAAATTTGGGGATTCATACTAACCTGACTTAGCAATATGCTTACTGAAGGCAGGCCATAGTGATTAGATATCAAGGGTGGGGATGAGGAATCTTATCAGCTATCCAGGGGTGATCAGATATCAAGGGTGGGTGATTCTTTAAAAAATACACACACACACACACACACACACACACACACACACACACACACACACACACATTAGGGGCCCAGTGCACGAATTTCATGCACTGGGGGTTGGGTGATCCCTCAGCCTAACCTGCCCCTTCACACATACTGGGAGCTCTCAGGGGGACTCCTCACCCCCTGCCTGCCCAAGGCCTAAAGCCTCTGGCCAAGACTTTAGGCCTTGGACACCTAGCCATCACCCTGCTCAGCTCAGCCCCAGCCTTAACCCTGGCTGCCAGGGACAGCCCTGCCCAGTGGCCACGTGCTTGCAGCTGGCCACTGCAGCTCTGGCCCAGGCCTTAGCTCCTTCTGTCTCCGCCCTAGCTCCCGATTGTTTGGTGGGCGTGGCTGGTGGGCATGGCTTGGTCAAAGGTATGGTCAATTTGCATATTACTCTTTTATTAGATAGGATATATTTTATTGGTTTTTTACACAGCAGAAGGGAGAGGGATAGAAAGTCAGAAACACCAATCAGCTGCCTCTTGAACAACCTCTACTGGGGATGTGCCAGCAGCCAAGGTACATGCCCTTGACCAGAATCAAGATCCACAGGCCGACACTCCATCCACTGAGCCAAACCAGCTAGGGCAAGGGTGGGCACTTCTTGCTAAGCTGACTTAAGATTCTTATTAAAGCTGGGCATGTCAAAGACTAACAAGGAGACCTAGTTGAGAAGAGGTTGAAACGAAGCCTAACTAAAGCTTAGTCAAGGGAGAGTCTCTGTCAATAATCATAATACTAATGACATTATATTGTTAAACAAATTATAAAATTGTGGCTGCAGAGGTTAACCTTCCCAAGGTCACTCAGCTAATGAGCAGGGATCCCCACTCCGATGCTTTCCCACCTATTTCTTACAAAAAGCTGCTTATACGATGGAGCACTTCCTCTCAGGGTTAGTCTTCAACAACAGGTTATTTCATCAGTGATTTTAGAGAAGAATTCCTGAACTGGATATGAGGTGAAGTGATTGCTGAGATATGTTCTAATTTTAAGTGTTTTTCTGATTTGACTCTGATGATTGCTTCACTTTTCAATCTAGGCTAGAAGGATCCTAAACACAGGCTACTCTTTCTGCACATCCTTGCCAAAACTTGTTATTTCTTGTCTTTTAAAAAATATTTAATAGACTTTCTAACAGGTAGGAGATAACATCTCATTGTGGCCAGCATGGTGACTATAATATTGTATTGCGTATTTGGAAGTTGCTCAAATCTTTAAAGTTCTCATCACAAGAAAAAACATATTGTAGTTATGTGTGGTGGTGGATGTTAACTAGACCTAGTGTGATAATCTTTTTGTAACATAGATATACTAGTAATGTCAAATCATGTTATACATCTAAAACTAATATAATGTTATTTGTCAATTCCATCTCAATTAAAAATCACTGCACATGTACAAACCTAAAAAAATCTAACCTGTCGTGGCCAGTGTTTCTCAGTGGTTAGAGCATTGGCCCGAGCACCAAAGGGTTGCAGGTTTGATTCCCAGTCAAGGGCACATATCTGGGCTGCAGGTTCAAGCCCTGCCCTGGTCAGAGCAAGTGCAGGAGGCAGCCAATGGATGTGTCTCTCTCACATCAATGTTCTCTCTCTGGCCAACCTCCTGTGGTCCCTCCCTCCTGCTGGCTATTCCTCCCATTAGGCTCCAATAAGGGGCCAGCCAGTCAACCTCCAAGGGTCTCTGCCCCTGACCAGCTGACCCCTGAAAGGGCTCGATCACTGGCCAGGCCAGGGGACCCTATTGGTGCTTTGTACTCAGGTGGAGCTCCTCAGCCTGGCCTGTGGGATTGGGCTGAAACTGACTCTCCAACATCCCCCCAGGAATCCCAGATTTTGAGAGGGCACAGGCCAGGCTGAGAGACCCCACTGGTGCACAATCAGAGCTAGGGAGGGACATAAAAGATTGACCAGCCAGGGAGGGACCATGGCAGGGCTCCAGGGCATGTCTGGCCTGACTCGCTCAGTCCAGATCACCTGGACCCCAGCAGCAAACTAATCTACCGGGTCAAAGCATTTGCCCCCTGATGGTCAGTGCATGTCATAGTGAGCAGTTGAGAGGCCTTAGCATATCATTAGCATATTATGCTTTGATTGGTTGAATGGATTACCAGACACTTAGCATATTAGGCTTTTATTATATAGGATAAGCTTTCTACTATATTCTTGTTTTTGCCATATTTTAAGAAATGACATAGGGACTTTCTGGTTTTGCATCTTGTGTGGGTAAGGAATATGAGAAATGAGAACATTATCAAGCTGCTCTATAACTAAAAAGTTTTGATGTGCACATATAACATGTTATGAGAGGGCAAGCAGTCCAGGAAGATTGCACATTTTTAAATTAATTGCTAGCACTTTAGATCCTGAAATGCTAATGAAAACATTAACACTTCCCAAGGGTTCAACATTAAAATCAGCATTTCAGTTAAGGACTCTAGCTCTTTCTTATGAGGTGATACTAATAATAGTTAAACATTCGTTGAAGGTTTACTATATGCCAAGCACAATTCTCAGCACATTGCATCTATGAACTCATTTAATCTTTATGAAAACACTGTGAGATGTGTGCTGTTATAACTATTTCTATTATGAGAAGAGAAAGTGCAGCACAGAGGATTCAGTGGTGTGCCCAGGGATATTCAGCCAGGATCCAGTGTGACAGTTTGGTTTTATAGCCTGTGCATTGACCACTAGGCAAAATGGCTTTCAGGGGATAGGAGTTACTTTAAAAACAGGAGCAGAGAAACTGTTGGGAGCTTGGATACAGTATTGCAATGATGAGATGAAGCTCATTGTTATCATCTTAATAACTGGAGAATAAGCTTAGGTTTATATAAGAGACATCAATCAACAAATGAGAACAATAATTGAAAAAATAATTTTTCTAAAGTTCTGTGATACAAATGTGAGAAGGAATCTATATATGTTACATATAATACATTACACATATATTATATACGATATGTGTATACAAAGATTAATTACTCATGCCTGGTCAGTATGTCTCAGTGGTTGAGAGTCAACCAAGGAACCAGGAAGTCAAGGTTCAAGTCTGTGGTCAGGGCACATGCCTAGGTTGCAGGCTGGGTCCCCAGTAGGGGACATGCAGAAGGCAGCTAGTCAATGATTCTCTCTTACTTTGATGTTTCTATATCTCTTTCCCTCTTTCTTCCTCTCTCTGAAAGCAATAAAAACTTATCTTTAAAGAGGAAGGAAGAAAGGAGGGAAGAAAGAAAGAAATACACAAGTTTTTAAAAATTTCATTACTCTTAAATGGTGGTATTTTTAAATCAATTCCCTTTTTATCTTCTTTTTATACTTGTGCCTTTTCTACATTTTACAAAAATGATCAAGTGTTATGCCTATAATAGAAAAGTCATTACAAAGAAAGAGAAAATGATGAACAACGTTTTTATATTTTGGAGAAAGTTTAAATGAGAAAAGTTAAAAGTGTTGATTAGATTTGGCATTTTGAACATAATTGACTTTTTTTGAAAGTGATTTCAAGATTATGGCTAATTTTCATTGCTGTTTCAGTGGAGGTGAGTTCCTGTAAAGAGAGTGTCTGAATCTCATTCTCAATTCATTCTTTTAACGTACGTTTTAATATGTGCTTAAGCCCAACAATATATGTAATGATTCTTATATTTTCTATTGAAAAATGTTAATGTTGAAGGCTAATATCTCCAGATTTTACTCCCCCAAACCTGGTGCATTTCTTTTAGCAATATAAGGGATGCAATTTGAATAGATGAAGCAGGGGAAGGCAAAGCTTTGTCTGTATCTAGCTGCTAATAGAATTGGGCAGGATCTGACCCAGTGCCAAGTAGGAGTAAGTTAGCAAACTCTTTTGAAAGAACATAGCTCAGAGGAAGAATATCAATGCCACTCTTCTAGGCAAAATGTCTAAAGAAAGGAAAGAAAACCACAAAATAAGGGAAAGGACATGATCATTATTTTTATTTTTTAGTTTGGCTAAGCAAATTGTGTGTTATGCAATTTAAGGTAGAAATGAAAAACAAAGTACCTATACTTTCTGTTAGATTTTTAATAGGATTAATGCATTTCAGAGTAATCAAGGAAAATGTCCGGAAATTTCAGGTATCAATATCAGGAAAAAAAGGAATGCAAGTGATCCACTCATGTCTCTGTTGGCTTAAAAAAAATTGCAAGGCATGAGAAGGAAACTGATACATTTTCACCTATAATGAGTAAAATGAAGGAACTTTAAAATGTTAGAAATTATTTGTAAAGAAAAGGGACACATTAGATTCATATGCTACTTAGCTTAATGCTGTTATACATTTTTAAAAATAAGGTTCTTAATACTATGAATTTTGCCTTAGAATTGTACTTGATTTTATTTTTCATTAATTCAACAAACTAGAGGCCCAGCCCATGAAATTTGTGTTTGTGAGGGAAAGTGGTGTGTTCCTCAGCCCAGCCTGCACCCTCTCTAATCTGGGACCCCTCCAGGGATGTCACAATCCAGGACTACGGGCTCCCAGCTGCTTGCCTGCCTGCCATCCTTTTTGCCCCTAACCACTTCTACCTGCCAGCCTGATTAATGCCTAACTGCTCCCCTGCCAGCCCAATTGCTCCTAATTGCCCTTTTCTGCTGGCCTCGTCACCCCTAACTGCCCTCCCTTGCCAGCCTGCTCCCCCACAGCTGCCCTCCCCTGAAGGCCTGGGTAGCCCCCCAGCTTTCCTTCCCTACAGGCCCAGTCACCCCCAACTTTCCTCCTCTGCCAGTCTGGTCACCCCTAACTGCCCTCCTCTGCAGGCTTGATCACTCCCAACTCTCCTACCTTGTAGGTCTGGTCCCTCCCAACTGCTCTCTCCTGCAGGCCTGGGTCACCCCCAACTGCCCTTCCCTGCAGGACCACTTACCTCAACTCTCCTCCCTTGCAGGCCTGACCCCCCCAACTTCCCTCTCCTGCAGGCCTTGTTCCCTCCCCCAGCTGCCCTCCCCTGCAGGCCTGGTCCCCCCACAACTGCTCTCCTTCAGGCCTGGGTCCTCCCCCTGCAACTTCCCTTCCCTGCAGGATTGGTCACCCCCAACTTCCCTCCTCTGCCTCCTAGTCACCCCTAATTGCCCTCACCTGAATGCTTGATTGCTCCCAACTGCCCTCCCTTGTAGGCCTGGTCCCTCTCAACTGCCCTCCACTCCTGGCCATCTTGTGGCAGCCATCTTGTGTCCACATGGGGGCTGTCATCTTGTGTGTTGGAGTGACAGTCAATTGCATATTACTCTTTTATTAAATAGGATAGTTTTTGAGCATCTGCTCATAAAATCTGCCTAACTATCAAGTACTCTTCCAGCATTGGGAAAAATCTATGTGCACTGAAAATTCCAGCAATTTGTAATTCAGTTCTGTGGGTGAGACTGGATTGTTCTTTCAATGCATCCACTCTTTCATTAATATTGGTTTGACTGTTGTACATGTCAGATCTGCTGCCCAAGTCAGGACTATGAAACGGGTGGTAATATCATTAATTGCTTCAGTATCATGAGGTTACTATTTCATCCTCTACAGGTATGACCTCAGTGCTGCTATTCACAGTTTGTGAGTCTTAGTTTGTGTCTGACTGAGTTTCTGAAGCTAGTTCAGTAGTCTCCCATGGCTGTTGAAGAACCACTATGCTGATGTAAGGGAGTATCTTGATAAAATGAAGTCTGGCAGGATTATAATGTTTGAGAATGTTTTCCTGCCTTATCTTGTCTGCCAAGACTAAGTCCTGTTAAGCAATATCAGCACTGAAGAAAAGATCTCAGAACAGTTAGATGCAAAGCTGAAAGAAATTCTAACAAACTTTTTGGCTGGAGTTGAAACTTAAGCTCTGCCCTGCCTGGGTAGCTCAGTTGGTTAAGTATTGTCCCAATATGCCAAGATTGTTGATTCGATTCCCAGTCAGGGCACATATAAGAAGCAATCAATGAATGAATAAATAAGTGGAACAACAAATTAATGTTTCACTCTCTCTTCCTTCCTCTCACTCTATTAATAAATTAAAAAAAGAAACTTAAACTTATATTGATTCATAAAAAATATCAGTTGGTCATGCCATTATTTCTTCTGATAATCAGTTATACTTGTAGAAAAGATTACTCTCATACTACTGATGTACAGAAATTGTGTTGAAAATTAAGGTTCCATATTGCTTGGTGGAAAAAATATATATAATTTTATGTTGCAATATACTCTGAGGAAACAAAAGAAAAATTTAGCAGAATAAATGGTGATATTGGAAAGGATGGCTGTTATTTTAAACATAAAGTCAAGACATTAAAGATGAAAATTTTAAATAAATGCTTGGATGAAATAAAAGACATGGATTAAGAAATTATTCAACAAAGAATTGTTGAATAATGATAAAATAGTAATTAAGGGTGATTATCTAAATTTTATGTCTGGCATGTAATTTTAAAAAAGACCTTTCTGTTTCATGATAAAATGTTTTTATTATAAAAAGGATAGGGGCTGAAGGTGGAAATTACCAAAAACAATCAAGTGAGGAGAACATGGACAAGTTGATTCATTTAAGTCCATTATTCTTAAATTTAATATATCTATATTGAAATAAAATGTACATAGCAACAGAGATCCACCCTCTACCCCTAGAATATCTTTTGTAAGTATGAGACATACATTTTAAGAACAATTCTAAAGGCACGAAGTACAATTTGATAAAGTAGTTTAAAAAAAAAAAAACATGTCCTGCAGGGTAACTATTCTATATCGTTAAACACTAATATGCAAATAAACGGAATGGCAGAACAACGGAACAATCGATCATTATGATGTGTACTGACCACCAGTGTGTGTGCACTGAAACTAGCAGGTATTGGCAACAGGCAGCAGAACATGGAATATGGTGGGCATTGGCCATGGCAAGATGGTGAAGCAGGTGAGCAAGGGCACCAGACCAAGGTGGGGCACCGGTCGCTGTCATCAGGGTGAGCCTCTGGTGGTTACTGAAAATTCTTTGCTCCTGCAGGCCATGGTCCTGCCAGGCATTTGCACCTTCTGCCAGTGCTGGCCTCAGTCACACCTGCTGCCAATGCTGAAGCCAGTGCTTGCACTCGCTGCTGGCACCTGGCGCTGGCTCCAATAGTTTGGCCCCATTAACAGTGCAAATGGCAGATGCTGCCCCAGTTGCCCTAAGGGCTTCTCCACCTCCCCCTGCTCCTGAGGCTTGATGGGGCAGCAATCACCACTCACATTCACTGACAGTGCCAGCCCCACTCATACCTGCTGCTGGTGCTGGCCCAATGTGCTCTGTGCCAAAAGCAGGTGCACGTGGGGCCAGCACCATCAGCATGTTTGTGTGGTGGTGGCAGCAGTGGGAGCAGATATGCCAGCAGACAGGGAACCAAAGGTCATGGCAAGAGGGGCTGGGCGGGGGCACAGAGGATGGGCCAAGACCCGCCCCTGTGCCTAGCCCAGCTTCATAGTCCATAGTACCTTTCAAGGTGCATGGATTTGTGCACTGGTTCCCTAGTGTTTTAATAATTTCAGTACTGATTCTCAACACCTAAAATAAATGACTGTCATAGATGTCTTGTCTATAAAGAATATTCTAGAAAGACATATCATCATCAATGCATGAAGGGACTTCACCATAAAATTCCACATTTGGGGAAGAGAAACCATGATGTAGAAGAATTAGCTTTTTCATTTAATTGCTCCATATATTTTTAGGATTTAAAAAGTCCTTTTATGCCTAGAATGAAAAATTCTGGAAGAAATGTTGCCACTACCCTAATAAGGAGAAATGGCCAAAGAAATCACAAAATAACGTTTTTTAGATCGTGAGGGATCTGCATTCCCAAATCAAACAAGAAGGCTACAAGACAAGGTGGAACAGGTTCCCCCAAGCCAAAAACAAGACTGGCTTACAGACTATCTGAGTATGAGAAGATATAGTACCACCACACGCACAAATCAGAAGAAATCTGCTAAAATTTTAATAAATTTTGAAGGCTGTTTTAGGGAGAGAAATCACAAGAAGCCCTAGAGCTGTCAAAACAAGAGGAATTTGTACTCACAGGTAGACTCTTATCCCTGGATTTCTGCTGGGTAAGAGGCAGGAGAAGGTCTCTCTTTTTAAACTTTTTTTTAGCACATAAGAAGATATTAGCTCTCCTTAAGAAAAGCACAACACTCTATCACGTTTTCTCCAAAGCCTTACATCTTTGAAGGTGGAGCAGCGAACTGCAACTCCCAGGTAGAGGCAAATCCATTGCTACTGGAGGGGAAAACACCCCTCTGCCCCAAGGACAAGGGCACCTAATAGTCCTGAGCACAGCATCCTGCACCAATACTAGTACATCTCCTATATCTTGGGAGAAACAAAGAACTTCTTATTGCATGAGGCATGATAGAGTCACAAGGCACAGTTTGACTGCCTACCATGGAACAGAGGAGCAGGAATACTGAGAGAATCTTACTGCTGAGGCCACACAGAGCCAACCTAAGACTTAAAAGTGGGTTACCCCAATACCAGGTGAGTTAAGCACCGAGTACAAGACATAAGAATCCGACATTGAGGGATGGATAAGACGTTTGTAAAAGATCTCTGTAGCATAGGCATCCAAGGATGACTGAAAATAAGAGTGGAAAACAAACTCTGAGACAAACCAACCACCAGTGACACTGAGGGGCGTGAATAAACTTTGTAAGGTAATGGATGTGCCCCAAATCTTGATTAACGGTGGTGGGAAAATGTATGTGAATGTATACCTAAAAACAATTATGCCTCCATAATCCTGATTTAAAACAATGAACAAAATAAAGGAATTTATTGGAAACAATCAAGGAAAACCCATGAAAGTCAAGCAAAAGCATGATACATTCCTTGGCAACTTTATAGCATGCTTTTTATTGTTGACAATGTGGAGTAGTAAAGCTGGGACTTCACTAGAGTAATTATTAAATATTTTGTGCAGACTATCTCTAGAGATATCTGGTAATCATAAAACTCAGGTTTCACTTCTCAAAATTAAAGTTTAGTCATTTATCTGGCCTACTCTATCACAATTTCTAGAATTCTATTATGTCTTGATTTTTTGGGGACTTCCTTATTTTTGCCTTTGTTAATGATTAATAACACCTATTTTCCTCTCCAAAGTGTCCTCATTTGACCAATAAATCATATGGTCATCCCATTTAAATTCTATTAGACATTCAACAGATTTAGGTAGAAGAATAGCTTTCTCTGTTTGGAGTTGCTAAGAAAAAGTGAAGGTCATGTTCAGTTCTCTTGACAAGAGAAGGCTTTATCAGCCTGAAGTTTGCTGTTACAGAAAAGAAAATGTGCAAGGTAATGTACTCAACATCTTTAATATGCTATCATATGTCAATTAACAGTTTGCTAAACACACTGCAAATCCTGGTCAGCACTTTTAGCAAGTTAGCTTCCTTTATAAATAAGGAAAGTACACTTCCTCCAGCAGGAGCGTCCACATTGGTGGGGACTTGGACCCTGAGTGAGCACATAATGACATCTTCCTGGCTCAGCTTCTATTCAGAAAATCTTCAAGCTAAATCTGGCTCCAGGTTATTATCCTGCTTCATAATCTCAACAAATAATTTCACTTTTTAATCTCAAAATAAAATACTTAATTTCTCACATAAAAACACAAAAACATAAGGAAAGTACACCATTGGTGGCTAGAAATTAATCTGAAACCATATTTAGCACTGACTCCCAGCAGAGCATTAGCAGAGAGCCAAAGCAAAAACAACCAACCAAACAAAAAAAAAAAAGATGATCAGGTCAATGATGAGTTCTTATTCGTGCTTTAATGAGATCAAGTTACAAATTCTTCCCTGTTCTTAGGTCATTGCCCCACCTCCACCAATAGAAAGAAAACACAAATTAGTATTTGGGAATTTAAAGTATTCATTAAAAATTCGATTAAGAGAGTGGCCTGACCCCATTTTATAGCTTAGTCTATGCCTTAAATAAATAAAATGAATTGGAACCATTACTGGATTCAAATGAAGCTGCTCTGTACTTGACAGGGAAGATCATAGGAATAGTATTTTGTCTCCATCACCAAATCCTAATACAAAATCCAATGATTGGATTATATGTTGCTTTTTGGGGGTGTGGGTAAGTGATAGTAAATAAGGCAAATTAAACTCTCGAGGACATTAGGAATCAAACTACATTTAAGAAGACTATTATAAAGAATTTTCTATGTAAATATAAAGACATTCACTCAATTTTCATTCTTTGGGTCTTACTAAACCACACCCAATATTTAACTTATTTTCTTTTCTGAGTCATAATAAATATTATCAGTATGAAAAATTAATTCTCAAAATCCCTGTGAAACATCTGAATATTTCTATTGGTAAATCAAAATAGCCAGAATTTAAACCGCAATTTAAAGAATTAAACAGCCATTGGTAAAGCAGTTAATACCCAGGATGAGATAGCATAATTCCAAGGCAGTGTTCAAGTTGAAAACTCAATTTGGGCTCTTTTACTCACTGTTTAGTTATTCTCAGCTGTGAAGTAGGAAATGCAATATGATTTACCTCAAGAAATAGATGAGTCATTTTTCAGCAAAGCAGAAATTGTAGTCAAGTGTTCCAGAAAATTTATTGAGAGAGCAAGACCTTGAAAGAAAAATATAGAGGGGAGAATGCTAAATTGTGTGTGACTTTTGTGAGAAGCAGACCTTCTTCATCACTTAGACTCTCATACCTGCTTGGGGTTTGGCTTTGTGGGGAAAAAATAAAAATACTTTCTATTCAATATGAGAATGTGTGAGGACGCATGGGACTTGGTTGGAAAGTCTATAAGGAGGATTCTCCGAAAGGTCAGGGGACTCTAGAGGAGAAGCCCCTGCCTTGACTTTTCCCTACAAGAACAAGCCTCCAGGTGTTTTACTGGAACATCTATGTTTGGTCTTTAAACCTGATCTTGCAGAAGCATGAAGGATGCTTATTCTGCTGATAATATCTAATAGTTAATTTTAGTTCAAGCTGTTATTACAATAAAAGCCTAAGGAGGCAGTCAAGTGGGGCTGTTGGTTCTGATAGCCAAACAGCCCCTTAGCCCTCTCTTTCACAGAAGCGTGTGTGAGAGTAACCCATTCACTGTTACTCAGGATCTGCTGCTCAGTCTTGCCAGGTGGATCCCTGTGTGAAGACCAAGAAACGTAACAAAACGTGACAGAAGTCTCAAAAACAAAGAAGAAAAAATGAAAGTAACTGCACAGTAAGTCATTGGAGCCCACTTGGGATTTCCAAGTTCGAGGGAATTGTTTCTCAGCTAAGGCAAGGGTCAGCAAACTCAGTCAACAGAGCCAAATATCAACAGTACAATGATTGAAATTTCTTTTGAGAGCCAAAATTTTTAAACTGAAACTTATTCTAATGCCACTTCTTCAAAATAGACTCGCCAAAGCTCTGGTATTTTATGGAAGAGCCACACTCAAGGGTCCAAAGAGCCACATGTGGCTCGCGAGCCACTGTTTGCCAGCCACTGAGCTAAGGATTTCACTGTCTCTTTTATGCTTCTCAAGAATGTGAGTATAATTTTCATTGGAAAAATAAGCCTATTTCTGAAAGTAAGGAAAAAAAAATTTTTTTTTCTAGGTTTGCCTAGAAATCAGAGGTTTTTGTATGTATTATTAAAAATAGTTATGTTATGTTAATCAGGAAGTTGATTAATTTAAATGAATAGGTTACTTACTACTGTTTAATAATATTAACAATATATAATCTTTTAGTTTGAATTTTAAGATTTGCTTTCTTTCCTTATGAAGCAAAATTTTATACTTAAGGTATATGGGAAGTTCTGTCAAATAAGGAAATCACAATTATATTCTATTTACATATGCATGTTAATATAGTCTAATATGCTTTCATTTATAACTAATTGTTATAAGTTATAATATTGTGGAATATTGTGTTTTGTAGAAAAGATAATATTCCATGTCTTTCCTATTATAATCAAATCAATAACCATTTCATTTTAAATTTCTTCTCATTTGGAGACAGCCACTGTTTTGTTATGATACATTTGGGGGAAAAAAGGTTACAACTTCTGAGGGATTCATAGAAAGGACTCCAATTTAATGTAAGCCATATATCTCTGAGAATAACCTTTCAGATCTTCATCCCCTCAAATTAGATAAAAATTATTAGAGCTCTATAAACTATCTAGATTTATAGAAGTACTGGCAAGTAAAATTAGGATAAGAATAATTTGGTTATAGAACTAAATGAACTAAAATAATTATAGTTTAGTAATTATTATTCTCATAGTAATGTGTTAGTTTGCTTGAATCTGCTAAGAATCTGATTTCTTCATAATAGGACATAAGTCAGTTTCTGATTGCAGTTTTATTAACCAAAACTTTACCTGAATGTCATGTCTGAAAGAGAGACCTGCCAGAACTCTGGATGTCACCAGAAAGCTCTAAGGAATGAAAATTGATTTTGAATCCGATAAGCCCCTTGGATAAATAGCATGGTACCTCCTTCGTCATGTGGTTCATGGCAGTCTTTCCAGGTAAGGAACAAAGATTACTTTCCTGAGAAATGGCATGAAAAAAACCTCAAGACACCTGTGGGGACCTCAGCTTGAAGAATGCACCTCAATTCTCTAGGTATTGCAGGCAAAGCCTGATGGCAACGGTGTGGCTTGGCTTCTTTGCCCTGGAGGTTAACTTTCTCATGAGATTCCAGCAGGGTATATATATTTTTTCAATAGCCTATACAATCAGCTGTTAAAATGATCAGGACAAATATAAGTAGACTTGATACAGTAAGTAAATTAGCCTTTAAAAAAAATAAGCGTGGGGGGCTATTTTCTCCTCCCCACATGGGAGTCTGTATTTGTTCTTTAATAAATTTCCACCTTTTCTATACCACCTTCTGTCTGTGGATTCATTCTTCAACTCTGGCAGAAAAATATACAAAAAATAAATAAAATAAATAAGAATGATTTAAGAAGGAAAAAAACGTTTCAACAGAAAATCATTAGAAAATGTTCTAACTTTTGCCCAATAATACTACATTTTATAACACAGTTTGTCTCAACCAGACTGCAATCCCTACTTACACCTAGGGAATACCACCTCGAGGCACCATTGCCACCTCCTTCTGTGCCCAGGCATTATAGTTCCTCTGACAGAGAGTAAGATCTCTTGGCACTGAGAGAAACCTTTGACTCACCTCAGCACAAAGCAGTTACAGAAGAAATCTGGTGTCTCTGTCCCTGAAAGAATTCAGAGCCAAGATCCTTGAAAGGGATATGGTAGGCAGTTAGACAGACATGAGCAGAGTGAGGACAATAGGCCAACTAGAGGAGAGAGAGACTCTGAGACAACTTCTTACCACCCCTACTGCTCCGAAGCTGGGAATAGAGGAACCTGCATAGAACTAACCTTTAGTCATAACTATTTAGAAAGAATTTATAGTTTTTGTGTAATAGAAGGTATAGAGATAAAGCAAAAAGAAAGCGAAGTAGATAAACTGAAAGGGTATGTGTCAGTTACAGAAAGTATATGTAAATAACAGAAGGTATATATAAATTGTAAAAGTTATGCATAAGCTATAAAGGGTCTGTATAAGTAAAGAAGAACTAGATTTGAGGAAATAAAAATTGTGCAAAGGGATATAAAGAAAGGAATATAACAGGAAGAAAGGAAATGAGAGTAGGAATACTTATAAAAGTTATATGAATGTTTATAAAAGTCATAGAAGGTTTATAAAGAGAAATCTTAAAGCGAATTTTAAGTATAATGAATAAGAAGTTTGATAGAGCACCTGAATTAATCTGAAAAGTAATCATATTATTTTAAATCTTAGAATACAAATACTTATATGTGAATAGGGTGATAAGTTTTTCTTAAAGTTTTCTTTTCAAGGCCTGTATGAAGTAATTAAGGAGGTGACTCAACTGTGAATTCAGCAAGCAGAACCAATAAGCATGATCAGACTAACTCCCCAGGAGTGATAACATCATTTCATCAACATCATCTCATCACCTGATAATAGCTGATGTCTCAAACCCCAGGCCTACATGTGGCTACATTCCTCACCCTACCCTTTTCCCATTTATAACACTGCCCCCTATACCTTGCTAGAAGGCAAGATTTAATGCTTGTAAGAACCCTGTCTTAGTAATTAGACTAACCATTGCTGTCATTGTAATTCTCTTTATTTTTCTTATAGTCTACAAAATTGGAACTTGAGCAATAAATGTGCTATGAGAACTCTGACATTACAAAGCAGAAAGTTCACTGCCTATCTTTTGCACCCAACAAATCAAAAAGTGGGGAGATGTAGGAAAGCATGGGACTTGATTGGAAAGTTCTTAAGGAGGATTCTCCTAAAGATCAAGGGCCTCTAGAGGGACCTTGCTGAAGGTGGCAGCCCCTGCCTTGACTTTTCCAAACAAGTCTGAGCCCTTGGGTGCTTTCCTGGAATCTCTATGTTTAGTCTTTAGACCAAATCTTGTAGAATGATGTGCTTTTTCAAGGATGCTTATCCTGCTGATAATATCTAATAATTAATTTTAGTTCAAGCTGATGTTACAATAAAGGCCTAAAAGGCAAACAGGGCTGTTTGGTTCTGATAGCCAGGCAGCACATTAGCCCTCTGTTTCACAGAAACATGTATAAGAGTAATCCATTCAACTGTCACTCAGGGTCTGCTGGTCAATCTCAGCAAGAATGCAGGAAATATACCCAATAACTTTATGCCATATCAATTAAAGGATGTGACAATATATAACAAGAGGATCAACATTTTTTCACTAAATAAACCAATTACCAAACATTTAATTTTATCATGAACTGTTTCTAAAATATCTCCATAAGATTCAGGTATAATATCTTTTTTATTCTTTAAATAACAGTATAAAATCAATGTGGCTAGACTCACACATATTTGTATAATTTGAATTTGTATATTGGATTGCATCATTTCACTTTGGATTCTTTATTTTATTTTTATGTGTCTTGAATTTTGTACTCTATTGACGTATAGAACCCATCTTTGTATAGATGTTTTATCGGCCAAAAAGGACAAATTATAATTTTGAAGACAGTTAAATGTGCTGGTATGGCAAAGGAGTAAAACTTGTATAATTTCCAAGTTGTTAGTGATAGCCAAATCGAAAATCATCAAATTGCAGAATCGTGTTCTTAAGGATAAGTAACTGTTCCATATACCTACGTGGAAACCCTGGCAATGATGGGCAGAACTGACCCTTATGTGAAAGGACATTAAATCTATTCATTATCTTGGTCATAGAACTCTAATTTCTTTGATAGAAGAGGTTATCCTCAAACTCAGTGCATTGGACCTTGGGAAACACTCAATGCCACCTTTTGGGTACTGAAATGAAGAAAATTCAATTGAAAAACATTGTTTTCCCCTGGCAGGATGCAAAGGTGATTTCCTGGGTCCGTGCCCAAGTGGACTCTAAGAATGAAGCCATAGACAAAGAGTGGTATAAGAAAAGGTGAAAATTTATTGGGAAACAAGCACAGACTCCCATGTGGGGAGGGGGAGAGAGATACGCTAAACCCTTCTTTCCTAAGATTTATAAAGTCCTGATATCCCCTCTGATTGGTCATTATAGCAGCTTCAGAGCTTAAACCCACATGGGGTCCCTCTCCTTCTCTCCCTTTTGTTTTTCTGTTGCCTGTGGCTTTCCCCTTTATTCTGTGAATGAGTGGCTTCTTCTCCCTTTATTTTGTAAATGTATGCCTTTTGGCAGCTCTCAGTCCCCCAGTTTTGCAGATCTAGAGTTCTCCCTAGGGGCTCCCTAATTCCTAAAACTCCCTAAATCTGCCTATTTTACCCCTAAAAACTCCTTTCAGTACTATAAAGGTTTAAATATATTTCTCTAATACTATACCCTGTGTGAAGTTATGAGAGAGAACTTCATGAATCAATACAAAAGGAGTTCCTAGAGTTACATAATATCAAGCAAAGGAAGACCTAAATCTAAAATATTTGTTAAGCATCCAAAGAAATAAATTGATTCCAGATCTTAGAGTAAGAGTTAATTTCTAGGTAGGGAATACATTTTCCAACAGTGATCATTGGAATAACTCATTCTTTCCTTCAATTATTAAACAAACCACTAATTAAATAAGTATTTAAATAAAAGTAGTCTGGTAGGAAGGTTATTGTAGTATTCAGAAGATAGTTGAGTAGGGTGGAGACAGAAAAAATCACATCCAGTGATAAGTGAGGTAAAACAGATAGGACATAAGAAGTTTTGGGGAACTAGTATAAAGAAGATCTTCCATACTTCTCTCTTGCAAACTTATTTGCAGGTAATAAAAGACAATGGGAAACAAGAAGGGTTTAGGAATTATAGTCATGAGTTCAGTTTTAGTCATAATGAAATTTGAAATGCTTCTGGAAAGTCCAAGTGCAAATATCAAGTGAGCAAATAACTGTATGGATCTATAACCCAGCAAAAAAATCTTGGTGGATAAGGATTGAGTCCTGGAAATAGATGTGATCATGTTAGGCTAAGAAGGAAAGGAAGTAGGAAAATACGTAGGTGTTGAAGGAAAAAGGGGGTAAGAGACAAATATAAAAAGAAAACTAAGAGGTATGTTTTATGAAACAAAAGATCTATACTGCTGAGAAATTAAGTTACATAAGTAAATTAAGGTTGCTTCCCTTTTCTTAACTACTATAGTTTTATTGAAATCCTTCTGTCACTTTCAATTCAATACTTCGGATTATAGTGAGATAAATTGTAAAACATATTTATATGAAATAGAAGCACTAAGAAGCTCCTGAGAAATAATGTTTTCTCAATTTTAAACATGGGGAAAAGAGGATGGCTGAGATTCAGGAGGTGTTTGAGTTTACTGGTGGGAGCCTGAAGTTTCAAAATACTGGCTTTTATTTTCTACAGGAAATAAGAGACTTCTGAAACTCTGCTGATAGTGATGAAGTAGAAGAGGCTGGGAGTCTGGGTAGAATGGAACGACCTGAACTTATTATTGTAGAAAGTAGAACAATTAGGTGAATGGGGAAATGCCATTTAAAGTTCAAGCAGTGTTTAAGTGTTTACACTGGTGAACAAAAATTGACAATAGTCTCATTCTAATCTGGCTGTGTATTTTATCTCAGCTGATGGGGAGCATAAGACATTTTGGGGGCCAGCAGTCTGAATTTGTTCCAGTAACCTGCGTTCTACTGCACACTCTTGCTAGCCAATCAACTCTATTTGTGAAAGAATATAGAAGACTGGCAGCTGGACTCTGTACCTAATGGTACCTAATGCCCTTTCCTGAAGTCACTGTCCCTTCCTCAATTATCTGGTCTTGCGCAAAACCTATCTACCTAAGTACTCCCATTTACAGGGGCCCTAAACCAAGGACGTAACAGCTTAACTGGAGGGAGGTCACTGGCGCCATCCAAGTTGGACATTAGATGCAATCTAAGTTAACCATTCTAACTGACTCATTTGGGGTCGGGGAGGGCGAGCTGTGAGAGTCCACCACAGAAGCTTGGTAGTTAGGAAACAAAGAAAATCTCATTGTCTAAGTTGTTCAGCATCTGGATCTTTGAGTCCCCTGAACCAGCAGCACTGCTTTTAATAAATGCTTTTCCTGAACCTCGAGTGTCCAGTTGTCTACTTCCACGCCAGTTCTATAACAAGCAATGCTCCCTCACCCAGATGGAGGTGCAGGGAACAGTTTGGCTCATCAAGGAGGCCAAGAGTTTCAGGTTGGGAAGACAGTGACTGAAATATACAATCTAAGCTGTTTACAGAAGGAAGTGAAGAAAGGAGGTAATGAGAAAGAAGATAAATCAGTAAGTTAAAAATCTCAATAAAGCCAAAAAAAAAAAAAGAAAACATTATCGTGGAAATGTTTAAAGATTCTGGAAGGGCAGGGAGTTGTGGCTAGGGATTGGAATGTTTCAGTAAATAATTTTGGAAATGGGAGAATTGGGGTGTTTGCAAGTCCCCATAGTATGATTGTATGAAGGTGTCATTAGATGGATGTATGATACTGGAGGTGTTATTTTCATTGAAGTGCAGTAAGAATGGAGGAGAATGTGGACCGGACACTAGAGTTTTCACTGTATGCGGATTCCATAAGGTGAGCTAATAACTAACCAGAAGAAGGCAGATGAAAATGGATTTCACTGAATCAGTGAATCGGTATGAATTAGTCTTGAATCTGTGTCTTGTAAATTACTTGCTCAAGAGGACTGCAGAGGAAGCAGTGTACACAGGAGAGAAAACTGGAGAAAGTAGTGGGAAAATCGAGGCTGAGCCCAGCTGGCGTGGCTCAGCATTGAACACTGACCCATGAACCAGGAGGTCGTAGTTGGATTCCTAATCAGGGCACATGCCCTGGTTGTGATCTAGATCCCCAGTGTGGGGAGTACAGGAGGCAGCCAGCTGATCAATGATTCTCTCTCATTATTGATGTTTCTATCTCTCTCTCCCTTTCTTTCCCCTCTGAAATAAATAAAATTATGTTAAAAAAAAAACAAAACCAGAAAGCAGAAACTAATCATGCTCCGTTTAAAAAATTTGAGGCTGACACCAGAGAGTTAGATGATTGTGCAGTATTCATAGGATATAGAAGAATGTTCAACCAAAAGCATTTGGGTCTAAGTTGTTATATTTAGCCTTTACTTATTTATTCATTTACTTATAAATAATTTGGGATACAGATTAGCAGTAAGAGCCAAAATTTACATAACTCACAAAAGCAAAGTAATTATGCAAATTTTTGGAACCTCCTAATAAATGAATAAAAAGTCAATTTCAGTTGAAAAAGAAAACCAAAACAGCTCAGAGGAACTTGGGATTTGGAAGAATGGGAAGGAGAAGGAGAAAAATGAAGCCCAGTTCCTACCATTCTCTGAGGACCCCCTTTAAAACTAATAAGAATGCATTTCAAAAATTATTTTCTGATACATTAAATATACTATGTAAAGGGGGCATCCATTTGTTCTATTAAACTATGTTTCTTGAGTGCAAATTCTGTTTTTGAGTTAGTTTTTCATAAATTTGGATATTCTTAAATGTGTGGTGATTAAGTTTATTGTAACATTTTTGTAGCATCTACTACTTCTGAACTGCCTCTTCCTGAAACAGTTGTGGGCATCACTGGCTGACATCAGCTATCTGTGTTGGCTGTCTTTTCCTGCTAGTAGTCATGAATTAGAAATGCTACTTCTCTACTACTTTCTTCTAGTTTATTTGTGAAGAATTCATTGTAGTCTCTTATTTAATGATATTTCTCTTTCTTACTTTCCAACATGATATATACTTATTTATTTTTAAAATGGTTCCATTATTTCTGAGTTTTATAGATATGGGGGAGGTGCAGAATTAACGTAGTCTATATTGGAATTAGAAATATTAACAAAACTGTTCATACACTGGAAATGATTCATTATGATGAAAACTAGAGATTTGCC
This sequence comes from Antrozous pallidus, assembly GCA_027563665.1. Taxonomy (NCBI): domain Eukaryota; kingdom Metazoa; phylum Chordata; class Mammalia; order Chiroptera; family Vespertilionidae; genus Antrozous; species Antrozous pallidus. The sequence goes on along the minus strand of CM050511.1, from coordinate 94,839,433 downwards.
ACAGCTACTTTTATTCTCAATAAAAGGTTAAGAAAGTGACATTGCCTAATTAAAATTATGATTGCTGATTGAAAATTATTATTGGCTAATTCAAATTTTTATTGTCCACTTTATATGGTTAGTCAGTTTTTTTTATTACATTGTTTTCAATTTTCTGTAATGGGAATAATGGTATGTACTTATTGGTTCCAAACTTCTGATATTTATTTGTAAAATTCTAAGAGCATATTAGTTTATCTACATGATGAAAGCTTAAGTGACCATTATGGTAGAACAACCAGAACAGCAGGTTGCTATGATGCACACTGACCACCAGGGGGCAGAAGCTCAATGCAGGAGATGTCCCTGGTGACCAGTGCATACCCACAGCAGGAGCACTGCTCAGCCAGAAACTGGGCTCACAGCTGGTAAACACAGCAGCAGTGGCAATATCCTCTCCTGCTCTGCTGCATGAGCAGAGTGGTAAAGACCCTGCCACTAAGGAGCAGTGACCCGAGTGGTAAGGAGCAAGCAGGCAGGTGGTAAGGAGCGAAGGATCCTGGATTGTGAGAGGGATGTCTGACTGCCAGCTTAGGCCCAATCTTAAACCAACAGGTAGACATCCTCCAAGGGACCCCAAACTGTGAGGACTGATAGGAGAAATAAAATTAATACCTGGATGCATTACAGGGAAGCTACAAAAAAAGGGCAGAGAACATCTTAAAAGTAGTCAGAAGAAAACTTGCAGGCGGACATCCCCCGAGAGGTCCCAGACTGCGAGAGGTTTCAGGAGGGACTTTGGGACTCCCCCATCCAGTGCACAAATTTCATGCACTGGGCATTTAGTCTTTAGATATTTGTTTCCCTAATGAATTATACAGTTGGTTTCTCTCCATGTCCATTTAATTTAATAGAATGTCTGGAGTCACACTCTATTATAAGATGAAATAAAAGCAGCCTAAACCCTAACAGGAAAACAACTTAATTAATCCATGAATATTTTAAAAAAGAAAATTGCATCTGAACTTACTAAGCTATGTACAACCAAAGAAAAAAGCATGTAAGATCATATATCTTAGCACAAGCAACATACATCTAGTCCATAAGGTGATAATCTAGATTTGAAATTCTGAAGTACATATAATGGCTCAGCTTTATGAATCTATAGCTTCAGTATTTGTGTTTTTATTCTCATAAAGATATGTTTATTTTGATATATATATATATATATATATATATATATATATATCCCTGTAGGAAGAATTAAAAAGCACCATGTCCTTTTTTAAAGATTTAGCACATGTGGGACATGGAGCCCCAACAGAGCCCCAGTGAAATGTTGACATTTTTCAAGAGTGAAACTAAAACTGAAGAGCACCTAAATGTGGTCATCTAACTCTTGTTATAACAAGAGGGAAACATAAATGCTGAGTATATTTCCAGAGGTTTGTTCAAAAATAAAATTACTGACATGTGCTGAATTATTCCTATATGCAAACATTATATATTTAGCATACATTGCCTTAGAAATGTATGATTGAGGATAACATTCAGGGGCAGACTTTGGTCTATTAGTGAGACTCAAATCTCAGTGGGAGACCCTTTCTGCCAGGTAGGTCAACTTAGAAATATAATTAATAACTGAAAGTTACAGGTTCCAGGACAGCAGATATGAGATGACTAGACCCAGGAAACTGGGAAGTAGCTGCTTAAGCAAACCTACCCCATGCAGTGTGGAAGTCCTCAGTTATTGTCATTAGAGTGTTTGGCTTATTATCTTTTGTTTTGGTACATATTCCAGTCCCATAGGTTTTGAAATACCAAATAAATTGAAAATGGCATTCATCTTCTTGGAAAGCTGAGATAACTGGTCTTGTAGGTGGGAAAACAGGTAAAAAAATAAAATACCAAGTACTAAAGCCCACCAAAACACACTAGAAAATTACATTGAGCCAGTTAGATACACACATACTGAGAGGATTAAAGAAAGAAGGCTTGATCATGTAGAGTTGAAATAAGTTTTGAGATGGACCTTGAAAACAGGAGAATTTTACTTGGCAGGAATAAGATATTCACTTTCCTGGTGGTTAGAAAGGCATAAATGATGTCTCCAGAATAAAAGTAAGCAGAAAATGTCCATCAATATCAACAGTACTACAGTGCAGATATGATATTTTGCAGTATTAAAAGGTTTATTGGAAGGATAAAATGAGTTAAGCACTTGAAGAACTTCACTAGATGTAATAACCTATACTGAGTAATTTTGTTAGATGATGAAAGTGTGTAAAAAAAAAAAGAAATGCTCTTTTTACTTATTTTTCTGTAATAGACACTGTACTAGGCTTATCTTCTGCAATCATCTCAATAAACCTAAGAAGTAGGTGAACTGATGGATAACAACTGAGGCCTAGAAACATTAAATCATCCAAGGTTAGAGTGTGGAAATGGTATAATTTGCATTCAAAGCCAAATAAATGTGTTTGCTTCTGAAACCTTTTCTTCCTTTTTAGCACAGGGATTTAGAATACTTCTGATTCAAGTCCTATATTTCAATAACATATACACACACTATACATAGTTATTCTATGTATATGCATATGTGTATATATGTAAACAGATATTTAAAACTCTGCCTGTGAATATATGTGTTTATAATGCTGTGAATATATATATATATATACATATTCCTATATATGTGTATATATATATGTTTACATATGCACACAAACATATTTTCAGAATCTGAAGTTCAATTATTCATTTAGCAAATTCTTTTTTTTTAAATTTTTTTATTGATTTTTTTGCAGTATAATAGTAGTACATGTTTTCCTTTCCCCCTCCCTCTTATCCTCCCCCCAGCCTCCCCCACCCCCCAGCACATATCCCCAGCTTCCCCCCCTCCCCGCCCCAGTGTCTTTCATTCATCGGTTATGTTCATATGCATGCATACAAGTCCTTCAGTTGATCTCCCCCCGCAACTGCCTCCCATCCACCCAAGCCTTCCCCTGTAGCTTGACAGCCTGTTCAAGGCCATCCTGCCTCTATATCAACCATTCTCCCCTGTTTCTTTTCTTCAAAAATATCTTGTCTCTGCATACTAGAAATAAATGTATAAGAACAAAAAAATGTTTCAGTCTCAGTTTCAATGTCCAACTGTTCTGAGTCCCAGTTTCAGTGTCAAATAATTCTTTATGTGTATAAGTCAGCAATGGTATCCAGATGGTGGACACATCGTGTCAATGCAAGATCCATTCTCTCTGGTTTGGTCCTGGGCTGCCTGCAGACATGCACAGCTGCCGACTGCTAGAATGGCAAGATGTCGTCAGTGTCCCCCATCTCTGGACCATCCTTGTGACTGGAACAGATCCATCAGTTCCTCACAGTCGCAGGAACCCACATGGTCTTGGAGTTGTTCTCTGAAAACACACAAACACATTCTCGACCAAAAGTTAACAAAGGGATTCTCTATGCAAAATAGACTTGGGATTCTTTTTAATTTTTGCCTAAATGATTTTCCTTTGGCTTATTTTGACACCATGTGTGTTTTTTCATGGGTGTCCTGCAATTGTTTTTACAAATGGAATTTACTTTACTGGAGTAAGAATTTTCTAGATGTATTTTACTTACTCGATATTTTTTTTCCCTTACATGATATTACCCCGCTGTCCCCTCCCCTTTTTTGATTAATGGGGACTTTTGGAAATTTTATATTGCAGTCTTGGTAATTTTAAATTTTAATTTTTGCACACAAATATGACTGTTTTAGGTTATTTGGATGTTAGGCAATTTTACAGTGAGATGAACTACTAATAGATTTTTTAGTTAATGTTTTAGGAAAAGCTTTTTGTCCAGTACACTATAATTTTCTTGAGTATTCACATATTTCACTTGGCCAATTTAAATTAATCTGAAAACTTGATTACTATTTTCTTGTCAATTTTAATACTCAAGCAAAAATCTTAGTTTACCCTGTAAATACTAGTGGAAAGGAATATTTGCAATTTTGAGTAGGTCCTGAGCATTCCTGGTAATAGACTGAATTTAGATATAGAGCAGCTATTGCTGGCCGAGTCTCTGTCTGCCACCTGGGTCCCCGTATGAGTTGTGTGTGGGAGGCAAAGCAGCCGTGGGGGTAGGAGACCTCCCTCAGGAGGGGTGAGAATTCAAACCCCTGCAAGGTTTGTGGATGAGGGTCTGTGCCCCACCTCTGTTGACCTTTTAGTTCTCTCCTGTTGGCCACTCTGCGACTGTGCCTGTCTTGAATATATGTGTTTATAATGCTGTGAATATATATATATATATATGTGTATATATATATATATATATATATTCCTATATATGTGTATATATATGTGTTTACATATGCACACAAACATATTTTCAGAATCTGAAGTTCAATTATTCATTTAGCAAATTCTTATTGAATAACAAATGTGTAGATATGTTGAATGACTTATAATTATGAACTTAGCCCATTTATTCTGCTAACTAACAACTTATCAAAAACTGGTGACCAACAAACCTCAATGTTAATCTTTGTGTAACAGAAATCTTTGTCTATTCAAAGATTTAGTGTAATTCTAAATGTTTTAAGGTTTTGTTTAATGTATATATCTTTTAATATCTATTTTATCTTTCGGGTATTTTTGGTGAGAATTTAAAACAACACAAACTTTTTTCCATAATTTTCTTTTTGCCAACCCTCAACTAAAATTCATAAGAAGGAATACAAAGAAAATTAATGCCAAGGATCCTTCAGAAGTCCATTCCTGTACAATACTCAATTTTCCCTAATTATTACCTTTTTTTTGTACAGAACATCCTGCAACAATTGCCAAGTACTTTTTAGAATCACAATCACAGAATAAAAGTGAACTTTAGTGATTTTGGCTTGAATAGATAGTGTCTTCAGGAGCGGCTCAGAGCATTGATTTGCCCCAATGGAATGTTGTTTCCGGAAAAAGGTGAATGAATCATTTTTATGGGCTAAAAGACTTGCTCTGCATGTCACCTTGCATTATTAATGGCTGAGTCAATTTTGCTCCCTAGAATTAGAGTTCTTTCTAGTGTAAGGAAAAAGGTAAGCAGTTGTCTTATGATTGCCTATATGAGCAACAATTAGCACCATGTAGACACAGAGCATTTTATTTCTCTTTTCCATGTATTTGAATATTTTTAATTTCTATGTAAACTTCTAAAAGATACTTTTAGCAATTGTAATGCAATATTTTAAGACATGGGCTTCGGAGTGAGACACACCTAGATTTGATTCTTGAATCTATCATTTAAGGTTTATATAACTTTTACAATGTTAATATATCTCAGGCATAAAAAATAAAGAATGAAACTACCCATTTTACTAGAGTTATTATAAAGATGAAAAAAGAAAATAAAGGTTCTTAGTAAGGTTCTTGGCATGTAGGAAGCTCTTAATAATTGATAATCATAATACTTTGCCAGACACTTACGTTAAGCAATCAACAGGAAGCATGGCAGCCATTCAAGTTCATAGATCATCATTGCACAAAGATTTGTATTCATTCACTTACTCTTTCAACTTCAGAGTTACATTCTATTGTCATATTTTGTGTATAGTTTATTAATTGGACCACTGCTATATGTGTGGCAATATGCTAAATATTTGTATGCTTTATAATTCCAATCATTAAAGGGTTAAAATATATCTGAAAAGAAAAGATCAGGAAACATGAAGCTGTGAATAATGCAAATTGTACATAAACATGATGCATACTGTGTGATAGAGAAAGTGAAATATATAGGAAATGGAAAAGAATGAAATGAATGAAGATGAAAATTTAATATAGCCAGAAAAGGCTTGATAAGTTAGAAACTTGAGTATAATCTTGAAAGGTAGTTATAATTTCTATAAACAGATGGGGAAATATTCATTTCTATAATATATGAAGGAATAAATACTTTTGTGTCTCACAGAAACTTGGAGTAAAGTACATATGTGTGTGTACATACATAAATTCACACACATGTGCACAAACACACATACACACACACACACACACACACACACACACTTCTTCTTTTTCTAATATGGAGACCCAGAAACTGTGTTACTGACTTAAGAACATAGCTGAAACAAATTGATGTCTAGGTCACATGCTCCTATTCTAGTCCTTTTTTATACTGCAACATATAAAGTGAGGAAGCCTTCAAAAGTTCCTTGAATTCTATTTTTTAAAAATATATTGCTTTATTGATTTCAGAGAGGAAGGGAGGAGAGAGATATAGAAACCTCAATGATGAGTGAGAATCATTGTTGGGCTGCCTCCTGCACACCCCCCACTGAGGATCAAGCCCGCAATCCAGGCATGTGCCCCTCGGTGGAATCAAACCCGGGACCCTCCAGTCCACAGGCTGATGCTCTAGCCACTGAGCCAAGCTGGCTGGGGTGATCCTTGAATTATTCTAATGAGATGTGGACAATCCTATCTTATTGCACAATGTCATATCCATTATAGATATTAGGACTACTAAGACTTTTCTTATATTCAGCTATCTCAGTGACTACTTCCTGCACCACCAGTCTCAGTAGTGTGCTAGAGCTGGATCCCCCACATTTAAAAATGTCAATTGTGTGCATTGCCTCACACACCCACACTCAGTGATGTCATACTTGCAGCTGCAAACAGCCGTGGTTGGAATATTTATACCATGGAAACAAGCAAATGCTATACACTAAGGCTTTTTCCTTCTTGCACACCACTGTTTAGAACAGTAAATTTTATACAATTTAATTATTAAAATAGATAAAAACATAAAATTATTTTTATGTTAGGTAATTTAACTTTAGAATAGATTGTGATATGTAAAGGTCAAAGAAATGCCGTGAAATGAAAGTAGAAAACATAGAGGAATTACGGCTCAGCCCATGTGCCTCAGGTGCTGAGCGTCAACCCATGAACCTGGATATCAGGTTCGATTCTAGTCAAGGTACATGACTATGTTGTGGACTCAATACACAGTAGGTGGCATATGGGAGGCAGCAAATCAATGATATTTCTATCCCTCTCTCTAGCTGAAATCAATAAAAACATTTTAAATTAAAAAATAAAGGAAGTATTAAGTGTACCAGAAGATTATCTTATAAGTAAAGAGGAATAATATTTTGATATATACTGAGTATGGGATTTGCAATTGTAACAAAGTTTGTTAACCAATTAAGTAGAAATAACCTACCATCAGTGAGTATATTCTATCCCAGAAACACAGGACTATTACTATTTTAGAAAACTATATCAATCTAATCTAGTGAAATATGAAAACAATGATTACAATAAGTCTAACTTCAGTAGGTTATTGGGACTCAAGCAAAAATCTAACAAGGCCTCCTTAAATGTTGTGCTCTGGGCTGTCACTTATCTCACCTATTGGCTCTAGCAATTTACCTATTTTTCATTCTTTCTATAAACCTGTCCTTGATTGAGAAAAATGTGTCTCTATGCTCTCTGAGCTGGTTAACCATATTCTTTATGAATGTACCTCCCTCTACACAGATTTATTTCTTCTCTTGATCTTCTGCCAAACCCACATAACAAAATTTCTGTTAAGTAGAGCTATTTTCTTTCCTCTAACCCAATACCCCTAAGTATGACCAAGCTGATTGCCTGCACTATAAATTTCTGCTATCCAGCCTTAGCTGTTCTATAATGGGACCTGTTTATTATTTTTATTTTCATCACTGCTTGACTGTGGAAGCCAGACATTGCAAACAAGAGGTTTGAGGTGTCGATTCAGAGCATAAAAACTTATCCTTGCCTTGGCAGTGCTTAATTTTTTAAATGCTTTCTAATATTTTTTTAAAATTGCAATTTTAAATAAAAATCCAGATGCATAAAATAAAAATAAAAAAAAACAGAAGAAAGAAAAGATAAATCTGGCTAGTAGAACCTCTTTTAATGCATGGCTACAATAGGCTAGAACTATCTTACCACTCTACTGAATGCCTTTTTAAAAACTACCAATGAGTTTATTATTGAAAAAAAAAACACACACACAAACTAGTTGTAGTCTCTGTTTTTAATTCATTTCATACCTCTGCAGCACTTTCTACTGATACTCAGTCCCTCAATATCAAAACTCTTGTAAAATATTCACAATAAGAAATAAAGACCTTTCCCTTCTTTTTATAGGTTACTATTCAACTCACTCCAGGAAATAGACAATATTCCAAATGCTTCCATATCATGCTATGGATATAAATTCTCAAGCTGGTCCAGTATTCCTCTTACATCCCAGTCACCCCTAGTACTCCTCTTAAAAACTTTACTTGTCTAGTCCTCCAAAATGCCTTCTGCAGATGGATGTGGGAATTCCCAAACATGTACTCCGTGAACTGTTCTGTGAATAACAAAATGTAGTGCCCAAATACATGTGAGAAGATTTTAATTGAAATGAATCAATTTTGAAATCTGCCAGACCCTATAAAATGTTAATAATTAAGGAAGCTTTGACTTTAAAGACTCAAACTCTTGCCCAGGCTGGTCTGGCTAAGTTGATTGGGCATTGTCCACGCACCAAAAGGTCACAAGTTCAATTCCTAGTAATGGTATATACCCAGGTTGTGTGTTCGATCCCCGATGATCTGGGTGAGTGTAGGAGGCAACCAATCAATGTTTCTCTCTCACATCTATGTTGTTGTTTTTTTCTCTCACCTTCTCCCTTCTTCTCTCTCTAAATTTAATAGCATATTTTTTAAAAGTTTCAAATTCTAGAACTAGGATCACTAGGTTCAAATCCCAGGGACACTGTTTCCTTTCTTTATGGCCATGAGACACATCCACAATCTCTTTACCAAAGGATTTCTTCAGCTACATCATTGGTGTTCTCTTCAGAACATGCTTTTCTTTTTCTTTTCTTTTCTTTTCTTTTCTTTTCTTTTCTTTTCTTTTCTTTTCTTTTCTTTTCTTTCCTTTTCTCCTCTCTCTCTCTCTCTCTCTCTCTCTTTCTCTCCCTCTCTCCCTCCCTTCCTTCCTTATTTTTTCTTTCTTTAATATGGAAAGGTTCAGAATTTTCTGAATATTTAAAGTCTGTTTCCTTTTTACATAACAATTTCTTCTTCAGCTCAACCCTCTCCTCCAGCATCTCATATAATAAAAGCCTGAAATGGTGGAAAGACCAGAATGACCAGAGTCAAGAATGACCACAGCCCCTCGCCCCAGCTGGCCTCACTTCTCAGTGGGCACCCCAAATCCGATCAGGGACATGGCAGCCTGCAAACTGTCCATGGTCCCTTGCCAAGCTGGCCCTGCTCCCCAGTGGGAATCCCAACCCCAATCAGGGGCTCAGTCAGCCTGCAAACTGCATGCAGCCCCTCTCCCCGGCAGTAACATGCCCCAGCAGGGATCCCCATCCCAATCTGGGGACCCCAATAGGGCAGCCCTGTAGGCCCCACCCATGCACTGGGCCTCTAAACTATATTAGTGGCTTGGTGTACGAAATTTGTGCACAGAAGGGGGTTACCTCAGCCCAGCCTGCACCCTCTCTAATCAGGGATACCTTCGGGGATGTCCAACTGCCAGTTTAGGCCAGATCCCACAAAAGCACACACCCTGCAGTTGAACATTCCTCTCCAAATCTAGGACCACTGGCTCCTAAGCCTCTTACCTGCCTACCTGCCTGATCACCCCTCTGCATCTGCCTGCCTGATTACCCCTAACTCCTCTGCCTTTCTGCTCGATCAATCCTAACCTCTCTGCCTGCCTGCCTGATTGCCCCTAATTGCCTATCCCTGCCTACCTGATCACCCTTAACTGTCCTCCCCTGACAGCCTGATATCCCCTGCCAGCCTGGTTGCCCCCAACTGCACTCCCCTGCTGGCCTGATCTTGCTCCCAACTCTCCCCTGCTGGCCTGATCTCACCCCCAACTGCTCTTCCCTGCCAGCCTGATCGCCCCTAACTGCCTCTGCCTGCCTAATCACCCCTAACTGCCCTCCCCTGCCAGCCTGATCTTGCCCCAACTGCCCTCCTCTGCAAGCCAATTTGGTTCTGACTGGTTGGTTTCTATGTCAGTCAGCATCTCTGGGCCTATCAATAGGGCCTGATTAGAAAGGAGGGACTGATCAGCAGCCCTGGTGGAGGCCTGGAGAGAAATGGTGGCGCAGCTGCTAGTCCAGCCCAGAAAGAAAGAGAGAGGCAAGTGCTAATCAATAGCTGCCATGCAGGCTATAGATCAGATCCTGCTTCTCTCTTTAGGCCTCTCCCTGGGCCTAATTTGCAGCCCCTTCAGCGGTTAGTGCTGGGTCACCACGCCTGCAGCCGTAGCAGTTACCACAGCAACCCAGCACTGACTGCAGGACTGACATCCAACTGGTTGAGTCTCTGGTCACGATGGACCCATCGTTTTTATATATTAAGATTATAAAAGGTAACATGGAAATTGACCCTAAAGGCAGAATGACCAGAAAGACTGCTCAACCAGTCACTATGAAGCACACTGACCACCTCTGGCTGGCAGGCTCTGATCGCCCAATGGCGAATAGGGAACTGGAAGTGGGTGGCAATGGGGATGGGGACAGCTGTGGGCAACCAGGGAAGATGGCTCTGACTGCAGGCCAGGCCTAGGGACCATACCCACACAGGATTTTCATGTGCCGGGCCTCTAGTCTTACTATAAATAGTAAGGAGAACCCAAGCTTGCATGCTGTTTTAAGCCACTGTTTGTGGTAATTTGTTACACAGCAATAGACAACTAGTACACTGACTCACCTTACTACAGACCTATTTGAAGTAAGTTATGTAGAAGGAAACTGAGGCAGTCAAAGAGTATATGACTCACATCTGTTTCAAGAGAGAACTTACTACAAGATGTGTAGTTAAATAAAAGTTTGCAGCTTCCACAATTTTGGGATCCACTGCATTGTTCTTACCACTACTCCCTTCCTTCCCCAACCCAAGCTTATTCTCAGCCAATGTCTAAGCAATGACTGGTGATATTATACCTGAGACAGTTCTGCTCAATGTGAACCCCTCCCATGGCTGACCTTTGCTCTGGGCACTTCATCAGCTTGGTTGACATTTTCTCGGAAGTATGTAGCAATTGGAGTTTCTTCCTTTACTCTCCCTCCTTCAAAGTGTCAGACAGGCATCATGATCTGAAGCCTCTCTTCCTCTCTTTTATTCTTTTTTTTATTCTTTGTAGGTGCCTCCCCCAATAAATATCATACCCTTCTAATTCTGTCCTGGCATCAGCTTCCAAGAGAACTCAAATTGACATAAGAACCTTTTGACAGTTTGACAATTTTCTTCGTCTGGGACTTCAGCCTCAAGCTAGAAAGGCAGTTTCATATACTGGGAAACACATGAAGGGTCAGCAGAGCAACATTCATCTGCAATTCTGCTGCTACCAATAATCCCATTGACTCTGAGCATGTCACTGCCTCCCTGGGGCTACTTTCTTTTTGTTATAATGAGAGCATTGGATTCGATCATCTTTAATATCTTCCTTTCTCTTTCTACCTTCACTAAATGTAAAAGGAGAGCAGATACTACAAATGACTTAAAGATAAGTAAAAATAATGGGGAGTGAAAGATAAAGTGAATGGAGACAATATAACCAGTGGAAGGACGCCGGAGAAAAGAAACGTAATGCCTCATTGGCCATGGCAAACAGTTCTGGGTTTACATTATGACATTTATTGTTTAAAATTTTTTGGATCTAGTGTTGATTTAGCTGATATAGTTAATGGCAGGCTGCTTTATGGCATGCTATCACTTTTCTAGGAATTTAAAATTGTAAAATCCCTAGGGCTATGAATAAGGTGAAGGTCAGTTTGCTGTGCTTTTCTTTATTCCCCTGTGTGGTCCCCATGGACCCAGCCCACTTTTCCTTCCTCTTAACCTGTTGACATGGTACACCGTTCCTCTTGGGCCTCCCTCCCCTCCCACGTTTGCCTCCTCAGTGGTCTATCCTTTTGTGTAGGTAAGTGCAATTAAATAAACTGTAACCTAGCCACAAACACTCTATATCATGTCAGCATTGGCATACGCTGAAATTGATGAACACTGCACATGCATATGACAGTGCCTAGATACATAGCTTTCCTAATGCCGATAAATCACTGTTCCCAGAAGGAACCCAAGGTTCCCCCATAAGAAGAGATCAATCAACCATTTAGCAATAAACTATTCAATTCAGGAAATGTTCATTTAGATTATTAGGTTGGACTTGTGGCATAAACATAGGCATTATTTGTGATTTTTATGAAAACATAATATCATATCTATACAAATGACTTTACCTTTTCTTAAGCGAAAAGGTAGCTTGCAGGACAGTTTATGGCTAATTGAGTGCATTGACAGTATCAACAAAATAAATACAAATGACATTTTTATACTTCTTTAATAGTTTTATACTTCATTAATAAAATAAATCTTTTTTATTAATCCAATAAGTCTATTAACTGAAGTAAAGCTTACTTTTTAAATGTAAATTATCCTAATACTGTACAAAGACATGCAAAATGTCTCTATAAGATAATGTTTACATAAATCTTATAATAGGGCACTAATTGGGTCGAGAATAACAGAACAATTACAAATATATTAAATATCAATAATTTGTTTTTATATTTTTCTTTTTATACTTTTCATAGTGAAAGCATCTTCCATATTTTTCTCTGGGTACTTTTTCTATGGGAATTATTACCTTAGAGTTAATTTTTTGATTCAATGTTTAAAGTCAAAAAGAAAAAAAGGACAAATTCTAAAGATTTTTATAAAGAGGGGCTTGTTGCCTGGCCAGTGTGGCTTAGTGGTTGAGTGTTAGAACATGAATCAAAAGGTCACAGTGCAATTCCTCGTCACAGCACATGCCCAGTGGGAGGTGTGCAATGTTTTTCTTTCATAGATGTTTCTCTCAATCTCTATGTCTCTTTCCCTTTCTCTCTTTAAATATATATATTTAGAAGCCGAGCGACTAGAATGGCAGAACAACCAGAATGACCTGTGGCTGTGAAGCACATTGCAGCAGCCAACCAGCCTGATCTGGGCCTGATCAGCCCTCACCCCCTCACCCCAGCCAGCCCCACCCCTGATCACCCCCCACCTCAATCAGCAGCAGGGCCAGTGGGCCAATTGCCTGTGGCCTCTCCTCCCTCCAGCCCAGCCGGATGGGCCCCCATCAGGGTGGGCTGGGCAGACCCCATCCATACACTGGGCCTTTAGTAAAAATATATTTGGGGATAAAAAGAGGGGCATATTTACTTTAATATAAGCTGTCTTTTAAATGTCTTCTGAATTTATGTGGTTCGATGTCATCAGTCTCACATTAGCATAAAACAGGAATTCCTTTTGACCTAGCAGAATAACTGACAATGATAGTTCTCTACTTTAAAATGACACATTTTCTTCTAAAATGCCCACTAATGAGTCTGTTTGCTTTTCTTTGACTTCAGAATTATAGAGGACTTATCTATACAATATACAACCTATTCTGCATACACAGAAATGTACTTTCTGAAACACAAATTAGATCTCTCCATACCCTACTCAAAGCTCTCATTGACTTCTTGTAACTCTTTCAACAGCAGCCACGGTGTGCAAGACAGTACGTGATCTGGTTCCTGACTCCATTCCTTATTTCTCACTTTGCTCTAGCACTCTGGATTCCTCACTGAAACCCCACTTCTGAGTTTTGTGCTTTTTTTGCTTAGCCTGGAATGTGTATAGCATCCCAGTGATGTGCACACTCGCTCCTTTGTCTTTTTCTTAATGTTGCTCAAGTGCTATTTTCTCAGCAAGACTATTTCTGAAGACCTTATTTTAAATAGCATCCCAATCATCTAGATAAGCTCTTTACTTTTCCCAGCTTTATTCATGCTCTTCTCACTTTAACTAATATTATATTGTATATCTGTTCGTTTATGTGTTTGATAGCACCAAGAGTTGTCTGTTTGTACATCATTCTTTGTTAACATGTAGAACATGCATATATGGAGTAGGCATTCTACCTGAAGTGAAATGACTAAATGAATGAGTAGAAGAATTAGTCTTTGAATGCAATGTGTTCTGCAAAGTTGGTAAGAAAATTTGAGACTTTGATACAACTTACCATTGTCAAGACACTTTTACACCCAGGGACTACTATTCTTAATTCTAGTAAAATAAAGACAAATTGTTTTCACAAGGAGAAAAGAAAGCGTGAATTTCTTTCTAATTGAATTGCTATGAACTACAAAATACAACAACCTTTGTTTACAAAGCCATTGCCTGACTTCTCACATTTGTAGGTATAGCTCATAGCACTCCAACAAAAAAGAAGGGGGGAAAGTGTTACTAAGGCAACATTCTGCACAGGTTGTTTATTAACCTTCTCTGAGCATCAAAATATTTATCCTACAGTCCTAGTGCCAGTATTAGAGTTCTATAGAGAGACAGAACTCAGAAAATAGATGGATATATATAAAATAGGTAAAAGAGAGAGAGAAGGAGAGAAGAGACAGACCAACAGAAGGGACACAGAGAGAATGAGGATTTGGCCCACACACTTTGCCTTCTGTAAGCTGGCACCCCAGTGGTGTAGTCCAATCCCTGTCCATCAGCCTGAGAATCAGGGGAGCCAATCGTGCAAGTTCCACTCTGAGAGCAGCAGGGGATGAGATGTCTCACTTTAACATCGAGACAGAAAGACGAATGAATGAATTCCTTCTTCCTCCACCTTTTGTTCTATTTAAAGCATCAATAAACTGGATGATATCCAGCGACATTGGTGAGGACAATTTATTGAGTTCATTGATTCACACACTCATCTTAAGACTCACATGGACACATCAAGAAATAATGCTTAATCTTAGCAATCATGATCAGTCTAGTTGACACATAAAATTAATCACCACAGTGTTATTTTTATTTTTCAGTACATTTTTATTGATTTTGGATAGGAAGGGAGGGGGAGAGAGAGATAGAAACATCAATGATGAGAGAGAATCATTGATCAGCTGCCTCCTACGCATCCTACACTGATGATCGAGCCCACAACACAGACATGTGCCTTGACCAGGAGTCAAACCATGATCTCCTGGTTCATAGGTCAACACTCAACCATTGAGCCATGCTGGCTGGGCACCCAGTGTTCTTATATGGTATCTGATAGGTTTCTTATAACTCAAAACTCTATAAAGATAATTTTTGTGCCTAAGCCTAAATTTAGGCACACTATAATTGAGTGTGAGAGACTATATATATATAGTGAAAGAACAATATACAATAATTTCTGATTCCTGATAGAGGCCTGTAGTGTCATACTATTAACAACAACTGTTGTTCCATCTGAATTCTCTCCATAGTGAATACTTTAGTTGCAAACCATAATAGTTCATTTAGGGATTGTCTAGTTCAGTGGTCAGTAAACTCATTAGTCAACAGAGCCAAATATCAACAGTACAACTATTGAAATTTCTTTTGGGAGCCAAATTTTTTAAACTTAAACTTCTCTAACGCCACTTCTTCAAAATAGACTCGGCCAGGTTGTGGTATTTTGTGGAAGAGCCACACTCAAGGGGCCAAAGAGCCGCATGTGGCTCGTGAGCCACAGTTTGTTAACCACGGGTCTAGTAAATAATTATAAACATCTTGAAATTAATAGTTATATGATTTTGAGCTATTTATTTAATTTCTCAAAGTTCCAGTTTCCTACTTTTAAAAATCTATACTAATAATAGCCTAGGTGGTCATCACACCCTCATGCATCACACCCTCACATCATCATAAGATGGCTATGTGCACAGTGGAGGCAGGGCTGGCAGGGGAAGGCAGTTGTGGGCAATCATACTGGCAAGTGATAGCAGTTGGGAGCAAAATTAGGCTGGTAGGGGAGCCATTAGGCATCAATCAGGCCAACAGGGGAGCAGTTGGGGGCAGTCAGGCAGGTGGACAGGTTAGGAGCCAGTGGTCCCAGATTGTGAGAAGGATTTCCTGCAGCTAGACATCCCCCAAGGAGTCCCAGATTGGAGAAGGTGCAGGCCGGGCTGAGGGACACCCCTCCCACCCCCGCCCCTGCCCTGTGCACGAATTTTGTGCACTGGGCCTCTAGTGATGTTAACAATTGTACATATTCTCTATGACTGTTAATAGGTCTTGAAAGTAATAATATTGTGAAATAGTCAATTAAGTATTATACATTTAGTAATCTCATAATAAATGTAAACTAGTATAAAAACAAAAGTGGATAATTATGTACTTATATAATAAAATGATTTAATTTATAATTTGATGTGCTTTCTCAACGTAAGACTTTAACTATTTGATCGTTAGCTGTTAATTCCTAAGGGGGACTTTATTTCCTCTAATTTGCTCTGTAATTTGTTGTACCAGATTGCAACTTGTCTGTCTTTAGCCATTCTATGGGAACATAGTTCTTTATTCAGTCAATAATAGGCAAGAGTTTTGATCCTTTTAGTAAGAAGAGTCTCTCTTGCTTGATAAAGAGCTTTCCTGTGGGTTAGAGGCATTGCTACCATTGTACTTCCTGTGTAATACTACTAAGTTTCCCCCCGAAATTGTTAAGTCAGGAAATTCCCATTTTATCCTTTCATGCTCTTTGTTTGGGCTGCATGGAGTCTTATACACACTAAACATATTGTCATGAGCTGTTGCTACTGCATCAGATTTACCCAAAGTGTAGTTATGTCTCATACATTTTGAAACTTGGAGATAAAATGTCCAATTCTTCAGTGCCCAAGGCACCACCTGAGGCTGTTGTGTGATTCAAGTGTTTTCATCTCCTCCACTCTTTTGCTTTGAAATCACTAAGGTTACTTGTAATCAAAGAACAAATATGATCACTCAAAGGAATTAGTCCTGGTAAATTTACAACTAACCCCTTATATCTGACTTCACAGAGAGGTTGTTTTTCATCTTTCTCTGCATGTCACAGAGCTCATCAAAATGAGAAGCACAAGTGTTTTCCAAAGCAACTCTACATACAGATCAAAACTGTGAAATAATGGTGAGAAAAGAAGCCTTTCGTATATTATCAGTCCCACACACCTGACTTTTTATATTGCACTCAAGATACATCAATACATGACTAAGTTCTTAATGACTTTTTATTAATTGGAGAAGTTTACTTCATTTAGAAAATGATACTTAAATATTCATATTTGAAGAGTGAGCATGCAGCATTTAGAAGGACAAGTTAATTTCTTATGTTGATGAATAACTAACACATAAATGTCAGGGGAATATAAAGATGATGTCTTAGAACAGACTTCCATAACAAAATACCATAAACTGAATACCTTTTTAATAAAAAGAAATTTATTTCTAATATTTCTGGAGGCTGGAAGTCAGAGATCAGGTTGTCAGTATCACCAGCTTCTGGTGAGACCTTCTTCCCAGGTAGCTCAGTTCTCATTGCATCCTGGTAGGTGGAAAGAGAGTTCTCTGGCTCTCTGGACATCTTCCTATAAGGGCACTAATCCCATTATGACAGTTCTACTCTCATTATCCAATTGCCTCCTAAAGACCCCTACCTCCAATACCATCACTTTGGTATTAGGTTCTGACAATATGAATTTTTGAGGGGCCCATATAGAGTAATAACAGATGACTTAAAATAGTTGCTGATATCAAGGATTTCAGTATGGACTTGTAGACAAATAAGATACAACTCTATGGAGTCATAACTCTCAAGTATATAAACACTGTGCTAAAACCCCAAATTAATTGTATCAGGAAATCCTCTTGTGTAGGCCTGAGCCCACAGTATCCAGTACTCAGTGTGTCAATGAAATATGCCATATTGTATAGCAAGCAATCCCTCTTTGTAAATGATCTTAACATAAGGTAGAAGAAAGGCTAAGGGAAAAAATATTATAACTTGAAGCAAGAGATTACATGAGTAAACTTAAACTTCTGTTAAATCTCAGTGTTTTCCATATCCATTCCCATGTCTCACAGGCTGAGGAAGCAAGAGAAAGATACTCTCCCAGGCCAGCCCTATTTCCAGAACTATTAACATCCCTGTCACCTTGCTAGATTCTCACTGACGCTCAAATTCTTGTCTCTCTGGGACTGATCGTTGACTCCATTCCCTTTATACATTCTCAGATCTGTGCTCTACTCTCTTGAGTGCTGCCTTTACAAGAAGTTTGAATCTTATACAGAGCCCACTTTTATTCTTAGCCTTGACCCTTTCCCTGCATTAATATTTCCTTCCTTCCTTTCTCCTTTGCTACCCTAGTGAAAAATGCTACCCTTTAAAGAACCTCTATTGGTCTCCAAAGATAGAATTTAGAAAGAGAAAATGAATAGAAAGGTTGTCCTAGATGAGGGAAATCTTTGCTTAATTGTGAGTACATATATAAATGTATTGTCAGCTGAACTCCACTGAGAATAGTGGGGTGAATGCAGCCCAGTTCTAATTCCATCAAAATTCTGGGCCTGGTTATAATTCTTCTTTCCTCTGTTTGCAAGGGGAACCCCTGGGCAGTGTATAGAAAATGTGTGTATGTGTATGCATGTGCCTGAACAACAATGAGTTTCTTCATCAGGTAGTCAGAAGAGGTTTTGTTGTGTGCCTCTGTGCTGACTTTAGGGATTGAATTCAATTGCAAAGTAATAAAAGGGTAGAGAAAGAAATATTACTATATTAAAGAATAAGCTTTCAAATATATTCCAAAGAACACCATTAAGGGCTTAAGGAAAACCTCATTTCACTTGCCAACTTTTCTAGTGCAGGTCTGGTATATAGCCTGTCTCCTGAGAGGTCTGGAAAAGACACGCTGAATACAGCTGAGTGATAACAGGAATGCAGAGGAGAAAACAATGACCCTTCTCTTACCTTTTTGTGTTTAGCAACAACATAAAGTCTAAATAGCAAAGTGTTTGCCAACTTTGTTGACACAGCAAGTAAAAATATTAAACTAGGTGCTTTCCTAGATTGCCATTTCCAGTTACTTTTATGGATAGACATAGATGATAGATGATGATGATGATGATGATGATGATAGATATGTAGATATGGAGATAGATGATAGATAGATAGATAGATAGATAGATAGATAGATAGATAGATAGATATAGAGCAATGAGGAATATTGATAGTATATTTTCATGGGGATTTCTCAGTAATTCATGCTGATCTATTTGATCCATAACTGTTCTGTGTATGATTGCCCTTCTTTAGAATAGGTAGATATTCCAGCTCTTCATTCCCCCATCAACTACTTCTCTGGTAACATTTTTCCCACTTGCTTTCTTTCACTTTCATTCTACAGTCTCAGATTTATTTATTGGCTTCATCCTCATTCATTGAGAAAAGTGAGAGACATCACAGACAGGGAAAAGAGAATTGACTAAGGAGAAAAAACAACACACACACCTTTTTACCTTGGCTCTAGAAAATTTTAAAACCTTAAGCTGTCTGTAGGACCTTCTAGAAAATAAGTTTGAATCAAACACAAATTATCCCAAGAAAAATTTCATTATTGTCCCTTAAATGAAGCAAATAAAAATGTTTAGAGACCAAGCAATCAAAGACAGTAAGAGAAGCAGATTCAATACCATCCGACATGAGTTTTATTCAAGAGGACTTCTCTCTCTAAGGGGCACAATTTCCTGTCTCTCTCACTACTGGTACAGTGAAATAGGGAACACAGACTTTCCACATCTGGAACTTTCTCTTTTCACGTGAATAATTTAAAGCACGTCCTTTCATCTTTTCACTGATCCTAGAGGTAATGTGTGGCCTTTATGTTCTTATGCAACAATCAGGTTAAGCCATAGTGGCGATTTTGCCTGTATATGGTACGAATTAAAAAAAGTAGTAATCACAGGTGTATGACATTTTTCTTCAAGATTCAACAGAGTGTACATTAGAAATACCAACCAATGGCGGTAGTATTCAATGTGTGAATCAAAGAAGAGACATTGTGAGTGTATAGCCCTGCTTTTAACACCGTCATAAACCAGCATCAAAACCCAAATAGAAGTATTGCTATGGGCTAATTTCACAGGTTTCTTTCTGATGACTGAACTGAAACCTGAACCCAAGACCCTGCTTCCTATGATAAATGCTTTGAGCTGTAAGATAAATATCTCTAAAATTTTAAAGTTCTAAAATATAAATGCATTTTGATTTTGCATTTGGTATTTCATGATTTAATCACTTTCTGCAAGAAAGCCAGCAAATGATAAAGAAGCCAGCCAGATAGCTACTCAGGTCTCAGCTAAGACTCTGAGGTCTGGGAAAGGAGAGAGTTCCAGATTCCGGAAGGTGCAGCCTCTTGTGGGCACAGCTTTTTCTAGGGAGATGTGACAAAAACAAATGTTGCAGCACAAGTAAAAAGAGTACAGGCTTCTTGATCTTAGTGGGCCAAACAGTATTTGCTGCTTTTAAATGTTCAGGTAGTGAAGTACTGACTGTATAGTGAGGTTTAGCTGGTCAAATGTATGGTGATATAACAGAGGCTAGATTTTGGGTGGTGAGCACACAATGAAATATAGAACTGGTGTTTCACAAAATTGAATCCTGAAATTTCTATAGTGTTATTAACTGCTACCCCAACACATTTAATTTAATTTTTAATTTAATAATTAAAATTAAAAGTATTTTAAAATGTTTAATTTAAAATTTAAAAATTAATAGAATTAATTGTCATTGCCAGACATCTCTGGACCAATGCACTAAATTGCATACTGCACGTAGAACCAAGAAAATAACTGGGAGAACAAATCATGAGGATTGCACACAAACTCATTCATTTCCTATTTCCCAGTCTCAAGATGGCACTAGCTTGATGAACTCCAGGCTGAGGGAAAACACCTCGCTAGGAGGCAGGTTTCTTGCCCAAAGCTACTGGAAATATCCATAGTGGCACAGACTGAAGATGCATGTTTACAAGACAGCATGCACCTGGCTCGTGACTGCCACCTTTGCAAACTTTTACACTTTGTAAGCAGGCTAAGTGTTACCCTCAATGACAGGAAGCTGGGTACGTAAATGATTATCTGCTTAGAAAGGTGATTACAGAACACTCAAATGAACTTCTTCATGGAAGAGCTCTCTCAACTGAGCTTAAATTCATCGGTCAGAGATTTAAAAACCTGGAAGAGATGGAGTGGTGTCTTGACTAAGCTGCAACCAAGAACATTTTCTCCATCACCTAAAAGGGTTTCTCTCTGATATCATTTAAAACTGAGTTATGTAGCTGGACACATTATTGGTTAAAAAATAAAATAGGGAGTAAACTCAGGCTTTGGGGTCTGAATGTCCTTGGATTAGGTGTAATTAATACATGATTCTGATCAATTTCAGAACTTGGAAGGCAAACTATTGTCCTCACATGAGCCAAAGAAAATCTTTAGTAGAGTAGTCAATAGTATGTGGGAGTGACATCTTAAAAATAAGAGATTGTCAAAACACTCTGCTGATCCCCTCTCTTGAGAGACAATAGCCTCTTTTTGTTAAACCTCGTGTGTTTGTGGCAGTAAAAAGCAGGGCCTCTTCCCCCTTTCTGACCTCTCTGAAGAGGAATTTCCCATGAACATTCCTCACCTCTTGCCCTGCCTCCTTCCCTCAATTTTTCTTTTAGAGAATGAATAAGAGCCAAGACCTCTTAGCTCTGTGACACCAGAAAAATTTACTAAACTCCTTGTGCCTCCCATTATATATATAATGTGAACATTAACAGTTTCTATTTTATTAAGTTACTGTAAGTCAAATGTTATATGTAACGTGGTTAGAAGAGTGCCTGTCTAAACAAAGAACATTGTTTATGTATTGACTATTATTTGTTAAATCTGCCTTCAATTTTCTTTAAACAATACTTTGTTCAAACCATTGGAAACTGCTTTGCTGGCTGAAATGATGGAAAGGAGAGACTAATTTTTTTCTCTTTATTTTTAGGCATCAATTAAAAAAGTGTCCTATTGTAATGTTCCTTGGTTTATTAACTGAACATAAGAATGAGCAACCTATACATTATCCTGAGGGGAGAATTATGAGAATACTGAGACTGCACTCTAACTATTCTTCCCTACTTTACCAAATTTAAACCATCTGAGATGAATATTTGGGAAAGGATTCTAGATGGGGAGATATAGAAGCAGATGTGAAATAAATTCCTGAAGGAATAGTAGAGTAATTAGATTAGGGGAATCTATTTACTATCATCTATTTATCAATGGACAATAAAAATATACATAATAACTTTAGAACTTCTAAAAATCATTATTAAATGGTTGTAGAAGAAAATTACTTAAATATAATAAACACTTTATCCAAATCAATAATTATCACCACAGACAGAAATAGATATCATAAAAACCAATTCATTTAAATTCAGGCTATGCAAGGAGATGCACCACCACCATTCATTATTTCATATCATGAATGCAATCATGCAATAAAATAAAATGCAACCAATAAATACTATTTATTAAAAAAAGCTATATATAAGTAAAAAGACACATGGGTGAGTTGATTTTTTTACATAGACAAAAGCACAGATTGCTTTAAAAATTAAGATATATGTGTATACTCTAAAACCCTAATATGCAAGTAGACTGAACAACAGAACAACTGAACACCCGGTCACTATGATGTGCACTGACCACCAGTGGCGCATGCAGAACATGTCGGGTGTGGGCTGCGGATGGTGGAGCAGGTGAGTGAGGGGACCAGACCAAGGCAGGGTCTCGGTTGCTGTCATCAGGGCGAGTCTCTGGTGGTTACAGAAAATTCCTTGCTCCCTCTGGCACCCACTGCGGCTCCCAGTGCCAGTCCCGATTGCTCGGTGCCATCAGCAGGTGCAAGTGGTGGCTGCTGGTCTCAATCACCCCTGAGGGCTTCTCCATCTCCCCCTGCTCCTGAGGGGCGATCAGGGAAGCAGCCACTGCTCACACCCACTGAAGTTACTGGCCCAATTAACCCCCACTGCTGGTGCTGGCTCCAATAGCTCTGTGTTAGTGGGGAGGTGAGAGTGAGACTGGCACCCTCAGCATGTAGAAATGGCAGCAGTGGGAGCAGGGCTGCTGGCAGGAGAGGATGGGTGCAGGCACAGAGGATGGGCCGAGACCTGCCCCTGTGCCCACCGCAGCTCATGGGGCCACAGTTCCTTTCATGAATTTATGCAGTGGGCCTCTAGTAAAATAAGTAAGACCATAAAGTTCCTGCACATTTGATTAACAAAAATTAGTAATTCAATATTGTTTCTAATTTGAAAATAAACATATAGCAAAAAAAAAGAAAAGAAGGAAATATTAGCTACAAAATTTATGAAATTCATATGAATAAAGTAAATAGTAAAAGCAGGATCTGAATGTATAAAATCTTATTGAAAGACATAAAACATATTAAACCAATAAAATCCAATCATAATTTTGAACAGGAAGCCTTAATATCATTAATATGCTAATAGTTCCAAATTCAATAAGTAAATGTTAACACAATTCTAATAAAATGCCATTCATTAAAGATGAACTTATGGATAGGGAGAAAGGGGAGTTTGAGAGAGATTGAAAGAAATACCTTACAGATTATGTGGAGAAATAAATGCGCACAAGTCATAAATAACATTTTGAAAAAAGAATAGTGAATAGAAACTTTCTTATTATATACCATAATAACACATTATAAAGCCTCTTTACTCAACATACTATTGACAGTGAAATGAAAAATAGAGTAGTTAAACAAACTAGGTGGTCCAGAAATAAATTCTAGTATATATGAAAACATAGCATATTTAAATTGTTTAATAAATGCTATAAATCAGCATTATCATTTTATCATCATCATCATCATCATCATCATCATCATCATCATCAGACCACAGTTATCTCACACTGTCCCAATACATACTTCTTGGCATTGAATAAACTCATATCAATATTGCTTGCATGTAATTGAGATATCAATGATTTAATGGCATCATATAAGAAAAATAAATCTGGAGAATTATGTGGGGGTTTTGGATCAGTTGTGATATATTTATAGTTCAGTGAGGTAACATATGTGAAAGCTCTTTGAATATGATAAATTATTTATGTTATTCTTGACATTAATATCATTTTATATCCTTTAAGGTCAGAGACACACACAGCAGTGATTTGCAGTACTTATGACATATATGACAAATGTGCTAAATCATTGCTTTGTCTGTAGGAAGAAACAAAAAAATGTTGCATTTCTACATGTTTTTCCAAGGTTTTGTCCTTAAGAGGATAGGAAAAGAGCATTAACATTCTCAAGAACCCAATCTCTCAAGGTAAACATCTATGTCTGTTCTCCTAGCTCCTATGAGAAAAATATTTGACATGAGATTCACATTTACATATTTTACTTTAAGGAACATAGTAGCTCACAGAAGGGGAATGTATAATCTGAATGATTTGCCTTGGTTCTGTTATATACTTCCTTATTGAGATGCATTTCTTAGAGGTAAAAAAAGAAAAGTGAAATCTGTTTTACTTCTGATGATAAAGTTCCCATTGTTGACTTTGTAGAAGCCCTGGAATCTTGTTTATAGGCTGTGTTCAGGTTTTTCTCTGGTCTTAATGGTCTAACATGTTAAAAAAAAAACTTTTTATAATTTAATTTTCTTTGGATGCTATTTCCTTTCTTCTGAAGTTAGAGCTCTAGATACCACAGTTTATATTTTAATAGATAGATCTGTTATAGTAGCAGGGTGTAGGAAGTTAGGAGGACCTCTTATTAGCTAGTCTCCAAGTGTTTTAAAGTTTTTAAATATGATATGCACTTGCCATGGCATGTTTTGGGTATAATAAGAGTTTTTCTTTCCTATTTTGCTTCTTTTCAGCAATGTGAAAAGTCCTAATAGATCAATCATTTTGAAGGCTACATGTCATTCTATAAGAACAATACCATGCTACCATTAAAAAATTAACATCAATAAATCTATAGCATTTCTATATACTAATAGTGAACTTACAGAAATAGGGACAAAAAAAAAGTAAGATACCTAGGAATAAACTTAGCTAAGGAGGTAAAAGACCTGTACTCAGAAAACTACAGGACACTGAAAAAGCGATTGAGGAAGACATAAACAGATGGAAGAACATACCAGGTTCATGGATTTGTAAAATCAACATCATTAAAATGTCCATACTACCCAAAGCAATCTATAAATTCAATGCATTCCCCATCAAAATACCAACAGCGTATTTCACAGACCTAGAATGAACTCTCCAAAAATTCAGCTGGAATAAAAAAAAAAAACAAGAGCACAAATAGCTGCAGCAATCCTGAGAAAGAAGAACAAAGTAGGAGGAATCTCAATATCAGATATCAAGCTGCATTACAAAGCCATTGCTCCCCAAACTGCCTGGTTTTGGCATAAAAACATGCATATAGATCAATGGAATAGAATAGAGAATCCAGAAATAGACTCAAACCACTATGTTCAATTAATGTTTGACAAAGGAGGCAAGAGTGTACAACTGAGTCAAGAGTCTCTTCAATAAATGATGTTGGGAAAATTGGACAGATACACGCAAAAAAAAAAATGACACTAGACCACCAACTTACACCATACAAAAAAATAAAATAAACTCAAAATGGATACAGAACTTAACATAAGATGTGAAATCATAAAAATACTAGAGGAATCCACAGGCAGCAAAACCTCAGACATATGCCAAAGCAATTTCTTCACCAAAACAGCTCCTTGAGCAATGGAAACTAAAGATAAAATAAACAAGTGGGACTACATCAAAATAAGTAGCTTTTGCAAAGCAAAAGAAACCATCAACAAAACAAGAAGGCCCACTGCATGGGAGAACATATTTGCCAATATTATCACTGATAAGTGTTCAATCTCCAACATTTACAACAGTCTCAATATTCTCCAACAAAATACTGAACACAGCCTATAACAAAAGGAAGATAACCCAATCAAAAAATTACTAGAAAATGGATGAAGTTTAATAAAATGGTACAAGTTTAGTAAGTGAAATCATGTGTCAAAGCAAGCCATATAGAAGAATCTGGTATCAAAAGAGAAGGGAAGTCAAAGTTTGGAATCCTCTCATCAAAAAAAGAACATAAGCATATTTAATGTTTACAAAAAGATTGAGTAAAATAACTATCTTGTTATTAAAATAAACACATGAAAATGACCCTAAAAAGCAAAAGTAGTAAGGTTCATTTTCCAATAGTGTCCTCTTTTCTTCCTAGAGGTTACCCAAAGACAGAATTAAATTTTCAGCATCCTTAAAAAATTGTTTATACTTCCTGAAAGTAGATAATCATTTTCTTAAGTAATGTATTTTTAAGAGCTATTATGACATAATGCAAATACAATAACATCAATCAATCTCTCAAGGAGGAAAACTTCATTAGTGTATAAAATTGAGTAGGAAAATTTATATAAAGGAGATACCTTCTTAAAATTTGAATTTTTAGACAAATATGAATTCTCTAAAGAATAACAAAGCCTCCGCTTATTGATGGTTCTACAGATTAACTTTGTGGTATATGTGGTATATATAGCGTGCCCCATAAATGTATTCACACACTTTGAATAATTATAAAGGAAGTGTTTATTTAATACACCTCATTTTCAAAATTGAGCTATGAGCTGTTAAAGTGTGTATACATTTTTTAGAACATCCTGTGTACACTTAAGATGCAAAAATTAGCCACAAAATTTTGGGTTTTTAGCCCATTGCCTAACATATGTGCTTTGTTTTTCTTGTTCAGGAACAAGTGCCAGAATTCTGATAATATAATTATCTCAAATATTTCAGCACATGATTTTAATTAGAAAACCCTTGAACCTGGTGAAAAAAACTATTTGTCTCAAGTAATGGATCTATTAATATTCAAAATCATTTTTGTCTGTTAAAGAGATTGGCACTTATTACCATTGTTATGATGATAGAATCTCCATAGTTTTACTCTTAATTGGCCTCAGGTGAACAGTTTATGATTTACAAAATCCTCTACCTGCAAATTGAAAATAATAACTGTTTACTTCCTTGATATAAAGAAAGAATAATATGCCTTATGCTTCCCAATTGTCCTTCTGGTCTACATTTATTAATTCCTTCATTCCACAAAGATTTACTTAAAAACTACTGCATTCTCAGTACAATTAATTGCAGATATTATTTCAATACATCATACTAAACTGCAAGACAGTGTGACTAACTGGATAGAGTATTGGCCTGTGGACCCAAGAGCCCCAGGTTCAATTCCAGTCAAGGGCATGTACCTCAGTTGCAGGCTCCTCCCTGGTCTGATCCAGTGCAGAAGACAACCAATTAAAGTGTTTATCATTGATATTTCTTTCTGTCCTCCCCTCTATCTTTCACTTCTCTCTAAAAATCAATGGGAAAACATCCTTGGGTGAGGATTAAATAAAAATAAATAAATAAATAAATAGATAAATAAATAAATAAGGAAGGATACTCAGAATAACTTGACTCTCTTCTGTATTCCATGTGAGAAGAATCCTTTGCAATAGACAACATCCCAAACGTTCTCATTTCTTTAAGGCCAGGATCTTTAGTGGTGCTCTGCATTGTCTTTGACCAAGAGATTTTGATGACTTTTTATATGATGTTAATCAAATATGTATAATTATCTGTTTAAGTTGTAAATTTTTGCCTTTCCTATCTTGGTCATAAAGGGTTTCTGTGAGTACACACTCATATTTTGATGTGTGTATGCTGATCCCAAATAAATTTAATTTGTTAGTTATTTCAAAAAATAGGAATATCTTGCCCCCTGGGAACATTTATAATGCTGTATATCCAGGTATTGTCTATAATAAGAAGCTAAGATCCCATGGAATAAAAATCAGAAAATAAGATGGAATACCCAAAGAGAAATGTCATAAGCTCTTTCTCTCTGCCTCTCATGACATTCACCCTAAAAGTCTGTATGGTAAATGGAAGAGAAATGAAACGAGAAAGTAATATAGAAGATATTTTCTCTACCCAGGAACACACGCTATGTGAGTGGAAAAAAGATATTCCTCTAAGTTGTGCTTAGAGTACTCAATTTTCAGATGATAGTAACCATTCATATATCTACCTTCTTCACATTAATTCAGGACCACACTGGTATCACAACTCAACATGAATGACCTCGTGGAAAAATGGCAAAACATACTAGAATTAT
The DNA here is from genome assembly GCA_027563665.1 of Antrozous pallidus. Classification (NCBI taxonomy): domain Eukaryota; kingdom Metazoa; phylum Chordata; class Mammalia; order Chiroptera; family Vespertilionidae; genus Antrozous; species Antrozous pallidus. Next base: position 94,811,336 of record CM050511.1, on the reverse strand, counting down.
GTAAACAAGTTGCTGTAGTGTAACTGGTTCTTTGCAGATTATGAAGGCTCATAAGAGGAAGTACCATGTTGTTTGCTAATGAGATGTTTACAGAGAAGAAACAGTGAGGAAGAATATTCCAAGCCCAATGAGCTCATCTGTTAAGTCCATTAAGTATATAATAAAGCCAACTTTTTTTTTTTTAAGATTGGTTGCCTGATTTTTTTTTTCTTTCCCACCTCAATAAAGCCAACTTTTAAAATGATGTTTCAAGATGAACAAATTCTCTACATTTTCTCTTATGAATACAATTTGAATAAAATTTTCACCAACATCCTAATGGGACCTGAGTAAGAAAAGTTTGGATACTTTTATGCAGTACTCTATAATTATTAGAAAAAAAGAATAATTTCAAGAGAGCAGTGGGATAATTTGGTAGTCAAGGGTAGCTTCAGATTCTCAAAAAGGAAGGCTCAGTTTTTCAGGGCTTTTTCATAATATCCATTGGAAATGTGCATCTTTTTTCAGACGCACTTACGGAAGAACTACATTCACCATTCTCGGGTAACCTTTCTCTAGTAATGGAGACCCTCTTGCTTTCCAGGCCATCCTGCTGCCGTGGACTTCATTCGCTTGACCACATGAATATAGCTTTCACAGTTGTGTCCGCCCCTGTTCCCAATTACCTACCTATCTGACGCATACCACTAGGTTTTACTTATTTATTTAGAGTTTTTACACTTTTTCCCTTTCATTTGCATTATGCCTGGTGTGAAAATAAATCTTAGGATCTGTGTGTTTTTCGCCCCTCCTGGATTACTGTCTAACTCAGAAATAATCTAAGAAAAAAACATCCCATACAGTTTTGCTATTCACCAGCAAGGAATATAACTAATGGCTGCCTGTGGATAACATTCTCTTCTGCAAAAGCAACCATTTTTCAACCTTGTTACAGATTATTAAAATTGACATTATAGTGACCTACTAGAGCATAATGGCTCACACCATCCACCAGAATGCAAAGCATTTAAGACTATAAATTTCTACAAGGATACCTGGCTTATTCGTCTCTGGTGTTTCCTCTGCTGTGATTCTCAACTCCCTTCATGGTAGAAGAATGTGTAATCATAAATCTGTGTTGGCTGCAGTGTCAAAGCAAGATTACGCCAAGGGAAGAATCAAGTCCCTGCTCTGTTGGAGCCAACAAAGACAATAGCATCAACCTGACCCTTTTATAACCTCATTCTCCAGGCCTCACTTCTCTCATCTCTGAAGAAGAGTGTGAGCTGATTCACCTTTCATGTTTTTGCCCAATAAAGTGGCATGTGTTTGCAGAACATCTTGTTTTCCTCTTATTCATATTTTGACTTGGCATTTATAGCAGTTGGGTGGGAAAAAAAATCCACAGTCTGATTTGTCTGCAACAGACAGTCTAATTAAATTGGAGGGGAGGGACAGATGCACAAAGCTGCTGAACTGCTCATAATACAAAACATGCCAGCTTCGGTTTGGAAAAATCTAGCAAAATGGTGCCAACAATTTCTGCTCACTGAACTAGCTGAAGTATGTAATTATGTTAAGTTCTCTTATTTTAATTCCAATTTCACATATATAGCTGATGCATTTGAAAAGAGATCAGGAGGCCATTCTTTGGGCTATGATAAAAGAACTAAATACACATGATTCACAAATGCTGAAATTTTTTCCTGACTCAGATTTTTAAAATATTAAAGTGTTATTTTTACAAAATAAATATTTATGCATAGTTTTTCATCTTTCCCTATATGATTCAGATCCATGTCAGTTCTTTGATACTTAAAAACTGCTCCAAGCGCTCCAATTGCTCTTAATAACATTGAAAACCTGAAGCAAACCTTTATGAACATGAACTCTTATGAACAGAAGTGCAAACTGCTTGCATCTCCAGTGGAAAATCCTGTCTGTCAAGCTGTTTTACAAGCTGTACTTTCAGAATACCATCATTATTTCAAAATGCTGTGGGCATTCATGTTATCGTTGGACAGAATGCTAATCTCACACTGATCTGTTTGTCTATATCAGTGGTCAGCAAACTGTGGCTCGCAAGCTACATGTGGCTCTTTGGCCCCTTGAGTGCGGCTCTTCCACAAAATACCACGGCCTGGGTGAGTCAATTTTGAAGAAGTGGCATTAGAAGAAGTTTAAGTTTAAAAAACTGGCTCTCAAAAGAAATTTCAATCGTTGTACTGTTGATATTTGGCTCTGTTGACTAATGAGTTTGCCAACCACTGGTCTATATATCATTGAATCCTTCCTCAAAAGTTACAAAGGCCATAGGCATCCTTTCCTTTCAATGTGAATATAGGTTTACATATTTGGACATAATACATGTTGCATTCTGAATCCAATTTTTTTCAGAATAATTTACAAGATTTATGCCTTCATTTGAATACAAAATGTTTTAAGAGACAATAGTTATAAATTCGTCATTTAAACAACTTCATTAAAGAGCTGACAATGCAAATAACCCTAATTGAAATACATTCCAAAAAGTATCAAGTAATTTATAATAAAAAGATATTTATGTTTGTTGTTGCTCCAACAACATTATGCAACAGGCACTACCAACAACAAAAGATTAAATTTATTTTTCATGATCAAGAGAGAAAACAGTAAGTGAAAGTAGACACATTTAGTAGACCAAATTAACTTTAACTTAAATATTTTATAAGTCCAAAACTTCCCATGGAAAAAAATATTCAACATGCAAGAAGACATGGAAAATTCTGAGAGAGATGTGAAAACTACAATAAAGGGGAAATGTTATCTATGATAAGTATCTTATAAATAAAAGTCTAATATGCAAATTGTCCCCTCACGTGGGAATTCAACCAACTGGGAGTTTGACCGTTTACTATGGTGTGTGCTGACCACCTCAATGGGCCCCAACGAGAGTGGGACCATGGTGGGACAGTGGGTCAGGTAAGTGGGTGGCATCAAGCCAAGGCAGGTGTGAGTGGGGGCCCGATTGCCCTGCCAATCACCCTGCAGACAGCAACCAGCACCAGAGGCAGGTGGCCAGGCAAGCAGGTGGCACTAGGCCAAGATGGAGTGCCAGGCCGGGCTGCAGGGCTACAAGGATGCGAGGCTGGGGGCGCGAGCTCAAGCTCAATCTCCACAGGCCACCCAGAGGGACCCCATCTGTGTATGAATTTCATGCACCAGACCTCTAGTATCATAATAACGTATGTAAATGCATACATTAATTTAATGTTGTTTTAACAAGCAATATAAAATATAAAAATAATAAAATAAAATATTTTACCAATTAATAAAAGGAATAATAAGGCAAATCTCCAAGATTTATCTTTAATTATTACTAAAAACCAACAAATCAAAAAAAGAACTATTTGAAACCCAGATAAAGATAACTTTAAAACAGCAGTAACTTCCATTCCTTCATAAAATGTCATTTGAAAAACTGTTTTTATAAGAGAAATAAACTCAAGAACAAAGAGGGAAACATGCTAAAGCTGAAATCAGATGGAAAAGTAGTAATTTATTAAATTGATCAAAATTCTATTCAGAAAAGCTGAATCCTGATGCAAAAATGAAACCTAAATCTCTGAGATGATCCAAGCCATTAAAAAAAAGAAACAACACACACACACACACACACACACACACACACACACACACACACACTCAAAAAGAAAAAAGAAAAAAAAGAAAACAGAAATTGACAGTATCTGGTCTTTATGAAAGTTGGAATAAAGATGGTAGAATAAAATAAGAAAGATAAGCTGAAAGTCTATTTAGACCCTCAGATCTTCTCTCTTCCTCTGCATAGCTAAGGATCTGCTTATGTTACACATACACACACAGTAATAGGGCAGATGATAGGTCGTTTAACAGAAGAGGGCAAATTAGAATATTTCTGATCTGTGCTAAAGACCAGAATACTACACTAATTACTGGGAAATTTAGACACTAAATATATTATCTCACCAAGATTCCAGAACTGAAAGCCATAATTTATTTTCTGTAAGCAACTTGAAAGAGTGTTCCTGGGAGTCTGGCCAGCCCAAGAGAAGAGTTCTAAAAGACTTTTTTAAGGAATCTAATGAACCAAATAAATTGATGATCAAAAATAGACCCAGAGTCATAAAAGCATGAACAGACTGTTGAACCTCAGATGGAAGGCAGGGGATGGTGCGTGGGAAGAGATCTACCAATGAATTTGTATGCATATATGCATAACCTATATAAACAAACAATGGGGTGGTGAGGACTGGGGGAAGGAAGAGAGCTGGAAGAAGTTAATGGGGGGGGTGGGGAGGAGGACCTTTGTAATACTTTCAACAACAAAGATTAAATAAATAAATAAATAAATAAATAAATAAATAGCAGTACTGGATTACCCCCTAGGAAAGTTCACTTAACCCCTGATAAGTCTAATATCTACCTATACATAGTTTTATAATATAATTCATTGTATTCCCTATGATGTATTTTACATCTCCGTGACTATTTTGAAACTACCAATTTGTACTTCTTAATACCTTTACCTTTTCACCTAGGCCCCCAACCCCCCTTTCCCTGTCTACTATCAATTTATTTTCTGGATCTCTAAGTCTGTTTCTAGTCTTTTGTTGTTGTTGCTCTTTGGATTCCACATCTAAGTGAAATCATATAGTATTTGCCTTTCTCTTCACTGGCATTTCATTTAGCATAATACTCTCTAAGTCCACCTGGGTTGTAGTAATGGTAAGATTTCATTCTTTCTATAGCTGACAAATATTCCATATCTTCTTTATCCAATCATTTACTGATTGGCACTTGGATTGCTTCCACATCTTGTCAGCAAATAATGCTGCCTTGAATATAAGGGAGCATATATCTTTTCAAATCAGTGTTTTGGATTTATTTAGGTATATTCCCAGAAGTAGAATTTCTGGGTCATAAGTTATTTCTATTTTTAAGTTGTTGAGGAACCTTCATATTGTTTTTCATCGTGGCTACACCAATTTGTATTCCCACCAACAGTGAAGGTTTCCCTTTTCTCCACATCCTCACTAACACTTGTTTGTTAACTTATTGATGACGGGCATTATGACAGGTGTGGGCTTATATCTTGTTGTGGATTTCATTTGCATTTCTCTAATGATTAGTAACATCAAGTGACATTGAGTATTTTCTCATGTTTATTGGTCATTGCTATGTCCTCTTTGAATAAATGTCTATTCAGATCCTCTACCCATTTTTTTAATTAGATTGTGTTCTTAGTGTAAATTGTATGAGTTCTTTATCAGATGTATCATTGAAAAATATTTTCTCCCAACCAGTAGTTTGTCTTTTTGTGTTGTTGATGGTTTCCTTTGCTGTGCAAAACTTTTTACTTTGATATAGTCCCCTTTGTTTATTCTCTCTTTTGTTTCCCTTGCCTGAGGACATATATAAAATATTATTAAGAGCAATTTCAGAGAGTTTACTGCCTATTATAATTCAGAAAGTTATAACAGTGAAGGAATAATTTGAAGAAGATACAAATAAATGAAAGTATATACTGTTCTCAAAAAAAGAAATAATTGCCATCATTAAAATGTTCATACTACCCAAATCAATCTATTGATTTACTGCAATCCCTATGAAAATACCAATGGCATTTTTCACAGAACTAGAAGAAATAATTCTAAAATTTATATGAATTCAAAAAAGACTTCAAATAGCACAATAATCTTAAGAAAGAAGAGCACAAAGTTGGAGGTATCATGCTACCCAAAATCAAATTATACCACAGTTATAGTAATCAAACAGCATAGTATTGGCATAAAAACAGACAAATAGATTAATGGAATAGAATAGAGATCCTAGAAAGAAATCCAAGCCTATATGGTCAAAGGAGGCAAGAATATACAGTGAGATAACAACACTCAATAAATGGTGATGGGAAAACTGGACAGATATATAAAAGTCAAATGACACTAGACCATCTGCTTACACCATATACAAAAATAACTAAAAATGGATTTAAAATTAAATATAAGACTCAAAACCATAAGGCTTCCAGTCCCCCTCTTTCAAATACAATCCTAAAGTCAAAAGTGAAGAGACATTTGAAATACATCTTAATTGTGAAAAACAAACAGAAACAAGTAATAGAGAGAATAAAAGCACACACAAATACATATACACACAAAGTTAGATATTTTTGGAGAAGTTACAGAAATAAGACTATATTGGAAAAAGGAACATTCAGTGAACAAAGAAATGAGTCATTCAAAAATGAATGCATGATATTAGAAATGAAAAAGTCAGTAGAATAAATGAAAGATAAAGTTCAGAAAATCTTCCAGAAAGTAAAACACTGAGCTAAAAATAGGAAGGAAAATAAAATAACCTAGAGGATTAACCTAGGTGCTTCAAAAGAAGCATCAGAAAATGGAAAGGGGGGAAATGAAAAATAAAGGCAAAAGAATTCAAGAAAATGTTCCAGAACTCAGAGTTACACGATTCCACATGGAAATATTTACCTGGCATCCAGTGCAATGGAGAAATACCCCAATAGGATTGTCTTATACGGCTGCACATGTTGTAAAATGCACAGCTTTAGGGACAACATTATAAATGACTATGTTAATGAACCTTCTTTCACAAGTGCCTTCTGTAAAGGTGCCCTGGATTTCTGTTGTAGCCCATCTCAGCAACATAGGTCATTATGAAATGTTAGGAAACATAATCAGGAGAAGGAGAAGAAACTCTGAAAATTCTGAGAGGGAGAATTCATATCCTCTATAATAAAAAGTTAATATGCAAATTAACCATCACTCCAACACATAGGATGGCCACACCCATGTCGACACAAGATGGCCACCACAAGATGACCAGCAGGGGAGGGCAGTTGTGAATAATCAGGCCAACAGAGAAGGGCAGTTAGGGATGACCAGGCTGGCAGAAGAGGGCAGTTAGAGTGGGACCCAGGCCTGCAGAGGAGGGGAGTTTGGGGCAACCAGACCTGCAGGGGATGGCAGATGGGGCAACCAGGTCTGCAGAGAAGGGCAGTTGGTAGGGGGGACCAGTCCAGAGGGGAAGGGCAGTTGAGGGCAACCAGGTGGCAAAGGAGGGCAGTTAGGGGTGACCAGACCAGCAGGGGAGGGCAGTTGGGGCAACCAGGCCTGCAGAAAAACACAGTTAGGGGCTACTAACTTGTGGGGGAGGGCAGTTAGGGATGACCAGGCCAGCATGAAAGGCAGTTAGGGGCAATCTGGCTGGCAAGGGTATAGTTAGGGGGTGATCAGACTGGCAGGCAGTAGCGGTTAGGAGTGATCAGGCAGAGAGGCAGGTGAGTGGTTGCAACTAGATCTCCTGGATTATGAAAGGGATCAGGCCTAAACAGGCAGTTGGACATCCCGCTAGGGGTCCCAGATTGGAGAGAGTGCAGTCTGGGCTGACACCCCCCATGCACAAATTTCACGCACAGGACCTCTAGTACTGATATAAAACTTCTCAGCAAAAATGAAAGCTAGAAAAAAAAAGGAGAGAAGTCTTTAAAACTCTTAGAGGAAAATGCTTTCCTACTTAGAATCTTACAAGAAGCCAAATCTCAAGTGTGGGCATAAAACAAACAAACAAACAATATGTTCACATGTGTTAGCTGTCCAAAATGTTACTCTCAGTGAGCTTGGGAAGCTCCTGGATATCTGATCCAGAAAAATGAAGATTGAAAACAGAAAAATGGGAATGATAAACTGGAATTCCAAAGTAAGAGATAGATGAATGGAGTTTTAGTGTAATGGTGTAGGACTATCCTATTTATTAAAAAAGTAATATGCAAAATGACCATACCTCCACTACACCCACAAGCCACACTCACAAGCCAATCAGGAGCGAATATGCAAATAAACCCCAACCAAGATGGCCATGGCCACTGAGAGCAAAAGTGAGGCTTGCTTGGGTTTCCCCTGCAATGGAAGAAACCAAGCTTTCCACCTACCCTTGCCGACCTAGGCCTTTACTTAATGCTACAAAGTTTCAATTATAAAAGATAGAGAAATCCCAACAGAAATGGCAGCAGCCACAGAACTGGAGAGAGCAGAGCATAGGGTTGCCCCCAATGATGGAGGAAGCCAAGCTTCTGCAGCCCTTGCTGGCCTAAGCCTCCACTCCAGGCTACAAAGTTTCAATTATAGAAGATAAATAAATTCCAACAGAAATGGTTGCTGCCACAGAGCAAGCAAAAGGCTTGGCTCTGCTCCAGGTTATAAAGTTTCAATTATAGAAGATAAATAAATATATCAGATACCAGGGCCTCCACTTGCATCACTGGGGGCATGGCCGGCCTGCAATCCACCACAGATTGCTCTCCTAGGCTGCCCCACACCCCCACCCTGATCTGGAACACCCTTTGGGGCAAACCAGCTGGCTCCCACCTATGCGCCAGGACTCTCCTATCTAATAAAAGAGTAATATGCAGATTGACCATCACTCCAACACACAAGATGGCTGCCCCCATCTGGTCAAAGATCCTGCCCCCATGTGGACACAAGATGGCCACCACAAGATGGCCAGCAGGGGAGGGCAGTTGGGAAGGACCAGGCCTGCAAGGCAGGGCAGTTGGGGGTGATCAACCCTGTAGGGGAGGGCAGTTAGGGGTGACTAGATCAGCAGAGGAGGGAAGTTGGGGGTGACCGGGCCTTCAGGGAAAGAAAGTTGCGGGGTCCCAGGCTTACAGAGAAGAACAGTTGGTGGGGACCAGCCCCACAGTAAAGGGCAGTTAGGGGTGACCAGGCCTGCAGGGGAGGGCTGTTTTGGAGGAAGTGGGTCTGCAAGTGAGGGCAGTTGGGGCAATTAAGCCTGCAGGGGAGGGCAGTTAGGGGTGACCAGGCCAGCAAAGGAGGAAAGTTGGGGGAAATCAGGTTGGTAGGGGAGCAGTTAGACATCAATCTGGCTGGCAGGGGAGTGGTTATGGGATGATCAGGCTGCAGGCAGAAGCACTTAGGGGCAATTAGGAAGGCAGGCAGGCAAGCAATTGGGAGCCAGCAATTCTGGATTGTGAGAGGGATCCCAGATTGGAGAGGGTGCAGGCTGGGCTGAGGGACACTCCCGCATGCATGAATTTCATGCGCTGGGCCTCTGGTATCAATATAAAAACCATAAGACCTAAGGTTGAATCAATCACTCTAAATTGGAAGAAGACATTCCTGGAAAATATTTTTTTTAATATGAAATTGACAGAATAATGTGACCGGATGAAATGAGAGATTACACAATTAGGAAACAAATTAGGGACATATAAGTGATATGTTTAGAAAATGAAGCAAACATTTATAAAGGGCATTTATTAACTCTAAGGAAGAAAAAACATACAAGAATGAAGAGTAATATTGGCATAGTGCATGGCTCACTTGGAAAGGTAATCACATAATCATGATAGTTATAGTAATATAAATATTAAATATGTTAAATATTTATATATTAAATATAGATCTTACCAAAACTATGCTATAGGACAGTAGCAAATTGGGGAGATAGAAAGGATGGGGAATTATGAGGAGATTGTGTGTAAGATTTAATCCTTCTTCCCCATATTGGGGAGTAAACTGATCATGCTATAAGAGGGCAAATCAAAATATAGTAGATAGAGCTATAAAGGGAATATGAAAAGAATAAGGGTTGCAAATAGTTGCCTCTGTGAAGTGGGAAGAATGGCCTGGGATGGGGAACAAGGCCTGGAGAACTATTTCCGTCCCTAAGTGGACTGCAAAATAGATGAAAATCTGCATTATAGATTATATATAGGTGTTCTAATTAGTCATTTGCTGTGAGGCTAGTATCAGTATTTATGGTCTCTTTATATATAGGCAGGAACTGCTTCCTCTGTTGTTTATAAGCACTTGTGTTTCCTGCTGAGAATCATCAACTGGGTGGTCAGTGTTGCCTAATTCTTACTAGTCCAGGTCCCTGGGAGTAGACACTGTACTCTCAATGCACATCAATCTTTGGGCACTATTGGAAGATGCACTATCAGGAACAATAATGAGGTTATTTTAATAGGTACCCAGCATCTCCTTTGCCTAGAACTTCAAGGATTTTTTTATTCCTCTCATCTGGACTCTAATGGTCTAATTCTGTGGTTATCTTTTAAAAACACTTTAGAGCCTGCAACAGGACTGCCTAGATTTGAGCTTTGGCTCCAGAACTTCTTACATCTATGACATTGGGCAGCTGCTTAACCAAAAGAATTGCTACCTATCTAAAAGAATTAGATGTTAAATGAAATAATCCATATAATGAATTTATTGCAGTACTTGACATTCAATAAATTCAAAGGAGGGGTTAGCTGTTATTTTTACAATCTTCTCAGCTTCAGGCTTAAAGGTCTATCATTTGCCCTAAACTGCTCTTCTTCAACAGCCTGGGCCATTTAGTTTCCAGACTGCCAACTGTCCAGCAGCCTGGGGCTTTCATGAAAATGGAACCAGAGGGCTGTCTGTGGCTTTCAGACATCTTCAAGACAAGCATGCAAAGTGGATTTGAACAGCCAGCTTGAATTACATAGGAGAAAACGATAATGATAACAACACTCAAGCACCTTCTGTGAAAATAACAAGAAGACAAGGCCATGATCAAATATAGTAAAAGCAAAATAAAATACCAAAGGTACAACTTTGAGTTTTTAGTTAAGCATATTATGGTCCTATGTAACATTCAGGAAAAGAAGGTAAATACATTAAAAAAAGTGAGTATAAAAAGGTCTGTACTGCCCTTCCTGCTTTGGCTCTGTGGATGAAGTGTTGGCCTGCAGACTGAAATGGTCCCAGGTTTGACTTCAGTCAAGGCATGTACCTTGGTTGTGGGCACATTCCCAGTAGGGAGTATGCAGGAGGCAGCTGATCGATGTTTCTCTCTCATCGATGTTTCTGACTATCCCTATCTCTTCCTCTTTGTAAAAAACCAATAAAATGTATGTAACTTTTTTTTTAAGTCTGTACCAATCTGGAAAAATACAACGAAAATAAACATAGGACTTTAAAAATAAACATCAAGTTTCTAGCTCTAAGGCAGTATAAATCCATGTACTTAATTGAAACACCTGCATCCTCAGAGTCCTGAAAGAGTCTGAAAATTTCTAAAATATGTGTTTTGCTTCTAATTTCAGTTTATTATTGCTTCCTCTAACATTAGATACTGAGGACAAGCAATGAGGAATTATATAAAGAGCACTAAGGATCTAGCACAACTTGAACTTGTGTCAATGTATCTCAAAGGCTATATTCGCATTAGGAACAGTTACAATTCTAGATTATATGTGAGTAAAAAATAGATGCATTATGAAATTTTAAAGAATCACAACTTGTTTTTTTTAAATTATTTAAACACTGTGCTCTTGTGTTATAATAAAAAGCATTTATTTGGTAAAATAATGAATAATACTTCCTTTTCTCCCCAACTCATGAACTGCAATCCAAAAACCCGACTGAGACATAAATGAAAAAGGTACTTAGACTGCCACCTAGTACACATTTTTCTGTATAGCATAATCCAAAGCTGTTTGCATAAATCTCTAGTTTTGGACCAAATATATGCTTACACATGGTTTTTAAATATATAATTTATTGAAAATTGTACATGAACCACACTTTTTACTCTTTGACCTAAATTTTTCTCCTAAATATTGATTTGTGAGTGTTTCAATCTGTATATCAATTGATTAGTACTTCATTCACTTGGCCCAGATACACAATTTTAACCATTTAGGGATTTGTTTTCAAAGATCTCATTTAAAATATTCTTACTAACCTATTAGTTTGTATCTTTAGAAAGTATACAAAGATTTGAGCCATGAGTCTCTCGGGATTAAACATGCTTTGTAAAAGTATTTACCTTTTAAAGGAGAAGGCATTATATTATGCTGATAAATAATATTCAGTGAGAATATTTTCATTCACAGTTTTCCTAAACTACAATCTGATACCTATTTGCAAGCCTCCTGCCATTAACAACATAGCTCCCTATCTTCTTTTAGCTACCAGAAGGGAAAGAACACAAACCATCAGGGGCTAGAGACACAGAGACACACAAATACACTGTCTGAAGACAGCAAGACCAAAAAATATCTCAAGATTTACACTGTGCATCTTTAAGATTGCCATTGAAACTTAATCTGTGAAAGTTCTAACTTGTCATCAGTTAAGAATAGACTAGAGTCCTAAGGACATTTAAGAATAGAGCAGAAACTTCAGGCCCTGCACGCATCCTTGAAGCTCTTGCAGAAAATGAAAAAAATGCTCAACTCTGCTACTGAGTAAAAAAAAAAAAAAAAAAAAAAAAAAGTGAGAACTGTGGACAGGCAATGTCAAGCTATTCAATTCAATTTAATCTCACACATTTTTTATTGAGCTCCCAGTTTTTTTGCGCCAAGAACAGACTTGTAAGAACAAATAAATCATGGTATATCTCATGAGCTGCTTACCATATTAAGATGATACATATTTCAGGATTTAAAAAAATTATTTTTTTATTGAAGTGACATCCTCTATAATAAAAGGCTAATATGCAAATCAATCAAATAGTGAAACAATTGGTCATTCTGACATGCTCTGACCACCAGGGTGCAGATGCTCATTGCAGGAGCTGCCCCTGGTGGTCAGCGTTCTCCCACAGGGGGAGCATCAGTCAGCCAGAAGCCAGGCTCATGCGTGGCGGGAGCCTTCTCTGGCTCCACAGCAGTGCTAAGGACCCCTCAGGGGATGTCTAACTGCTGCCTTAGGATATCTCCGGAGGGGTCCCGGACTGGAGAGGGTGCAGACTGGGTTGAGGGACCCCACCCCAGTGCATGAGTGTTGTGCACTGGGCCTCTAGTTGGTTAATAAGATTATATAGACTTCAAATATAGATTTCTATGATATATGATCTATATACTGCATATGTATGCCTATCACCCAAAGTCAAATCATCTCCTGTCACCACATATTTGACCATCTTTACCCTTAACTACTGCCCCACATCAGAAAACTTCCAAAAAACTGTATTGTGATAAGGTGAAAAACCTTTTCTTGCAGGTTTTCTATTGTAAGTAGGTTAATTAACTGTCAGGTATACAGCTAAAAAGATTTCTGTACTAAGAGAAAAGTTAGATATCTTAATGCCATTTTAATGCATAATTATATGATTTTGTTATAATAGTCAAAGAAAATGGAACATTGTATCTCAATAAAAAGTATGATTATTTTATTAAATAGTAAAGTTTTAGATAATCTGGTACCTTAAATATTAATATCAGGAAATAACCTTAAATTATTTCAGTAATCTCTGCATTGTAGAAAAGCAATGTCAAAATAAATGCCAAAATTTTAACCTATAATTGCAAGATAACTTAAGAATATTAGCTATTTATCCACTTTGTCTCTCAATATGCTAGGGTTATTTTTAATAATTTTTATCAGTACTTAGAATATCTAATTTGGAAAGACCAATTCAAAATAAGAATTCTTTCTTAATCTGCCAAAATGACTCTAAGCAAAGCCCATTTCAGTTCTTATCATGCTCACCAGCGACCTTCCTTTAGTCACACTGATTTAAACAACTGCAAGGATTTGAATTTTTAAAAAACAATCCCAATTATTGATGCATATTTTAAATTATTGATGCATAATTTAGCTAAAGCTGGATTCCAAAATAAATGAATGCTTTAAATGTGTTTTTTAGCACAAAAATTTTAAATAAATGAACAAAGCATTCAATACATACTGTGTGAATTGAACCAATTCATATTATTCACTTCCTCTATATTTTAAATTTTAATGCAATTTAACTTTCTTGTTTTCACATTAGACACTCTCCAAAATTGATGTAAACATAATATGCCTACCCTTTCTCTTCCATTTCATCTCCTCCATAAAGTTTTTTTTCTTGGTCAATATGTCTTAATAGTCAGCAAACGACTCATGCCAGGGCTCTTTGGCCCAGGTTTCCAGTTTTCTGCTTCATTCATTTGCTTGAGTGGCCATAAGAAAACACCAAGACCATGTGGATAAAACAACAGAAATTAGTTTCTACACAATTCTGGCGGCTACACGGCTAAAATCAAAGAATCAATATAATTAGTTTCTTCTGAGGCCTCTCTCCTTGGCTTGTAGATAGAAGTCTTATTCTGATGGCTTAACCTGGTTTTTCATGTGTGTCTGCATCTAATCTCCTCTTCTTAAGATCCCAGTCACATTGGGATCTTAAATGACCTCATTTTACCTACATTAGCTCTTTAAAGGCCCTATCTCCAAATACAGCTGCATCCTAATGTAATAGGAATTAGGATGTACACATATAAATATTAGGAGGAGACAATTAAGCCTATTACATCTATGTAACTTATTTCTTTAGTCATCTCATTTTAAAGATTTCTCAAAATATCAATATTTTTCTCTCTTCTCTTAATTCATGTTACTGATTTCTGAATTCCTTGTGTTGTTATTCAGCTATCTTAAAGTTATTTCATACCCAAGTATATGGTAAATATCTTAAGAACAAATGGTTACCTCCTTATCTGTATCAGTTAGTGTACAACATTGTGCTTTATGGAAAGCAAATGTTCAATAAGTATTGTTGACCATATTCCCTGTGACTCCTAATGCTTTAAGATTATCTGTCGTCCTTTTCACTTTTCAGAAATCCAGCATCTTTAGATAAATATTCAACTCCGAGGGTTGTTGACTTCATAAAGAAAGGAGTTTTCTGAAAATTCATAGTAATCTTCATTTGTACTTCAAATCTGTATCTTTTTATACGTAATTTCAAAAAACGTATAGTAAGCCTAATTTAGTCACTGCTGGATTGAGTAAACCATGTTGGAGGTCTTGCCCAGTGCCTTCCTGGCATTCTCTGTCTTTGGGAAATGTTACCTCTTTAACTCAAGCTATGTATGACCCTTTATTATTAACAGGAATCACTGCTGTTGAGTTTTCAAGTTATTCAAATAATTTGTTTGTTTGTTTTATTTTTTGTTCTTGTCCACCTCTTCTCTAGTTCTACATAGAATCACTCATTACTCTTTTCAGAGAGAATATACTCAAAGTTTTGAAAGCTTTGAAATTATTATTAAGACCTGGGGTTAATTCAAGTTCTGTTAGATCATACTAACTTGCTAATCATTGCAGCATCCTCTTATGTTTTCTAGAACAACAACATGAATAAAATATTCACAAGTTACTTTCTAAGGTTCAATGAAGATACCATTGTTACTTGAGAATATTCTGAGTACATCAGTTCCCTACTGTACATCTGGATGTCTCATTCAAAGACCCAATCATTTTGCGTGTGGAAATGTTTATAAATGCAACAATTCAGTAAATTGGTAAGTTGTGAGGTTAACATATCATTTCGAAAGTCTTACCTGCTGTGGTTTTTTTCAATACTATTTTCCAAACAAGAAAAGTACTATTTTGTCATTTGGCTATTTTCCCAGGAGATATAACTTACTGCTTAGAACCCCTGGAAATATTAAATACATGCTTGCAGTGATATTTTCTTGTGGAAATGGTGGTAGACTGAATTATCATTCCCAATATCTATTTTCACTTCACTCTTAATATTACGGTAATACCCACCCCACCCAATGTCCTAAGATTCTCCAAAGAATAATGTAGAAAGAGTATATATCCCTGTCTCATTATTTGGTGCTTGAGCTCGTGATGTACTTTTGACAATGTGCTTTGTGAGTAGATGTGCTGTTGATCATGTTAAGAAGAGCTTTAAAATTATTCTGGCATGTGGCTCAGGCTTTCTTGCATTACTTTCCTATGCTCTGAGAATAGCATGATACAAAGAGCATAATAATACCAAGGTAGGGGCAGACTCTTCTGTCTGGGTGTTGAAATAAAAGGCGTGTTGGTGCAGACTTACCACTGGTCACCAGCTGGAACAAGGTTATAGTAACCCTGCAGACTTTATGACACTTGAGCAAAAAAAATAAATGTTTATGTGCTGGTAAGTCCCTAAATCTGAGAGTTGCTTGTTACAGTGCATAATCTAGCAAAAGCAAATTAATGTGCTGCTTAGTAATTTTGATCATATATTCAAAAGAGGCTTGTTATCCCCCTCAAAAAGCCAAAAGTTACTATGATATAATGTGCCACCATAGCACAGAGTGGCATGAATACTTGGCCATTCTCTGCTGGGTTTCTTCTTGATATTCTGTTAAAGATAACTCAGCTTTCTGCTTCATCCTGGGGAAAAAGTTTTCATGTTAATTCATGGGTTATCATTTACTTAATCTTCATAATATAGAAAAGTAAATTACTCCAGCATTTTAGCTTCTAACTTCTTCATTTAAGTCTTATTCTTTCCTGACTGAAATCATTCTACATTCCTGAATTTCTAAATAACAAATGTTAATAACTCGAAAAATATTACTATAAAAATTACATTTTAATCTTCCCAAGCACTTTAAAATATGAATTGCTATTTGAACATTTGAAAAATGCATCTGTTTAAAATTCTTTAACTCTATATTACTGAAAGATGTAACACATCCTACTTATCTGTTGTTTAATCATTCAATGTCTAGATTCCTGAATTATCTGGACTCATATTTTGTACATGATATGGAGATCTTTAGAGCATTCCTCTATTTCCTGGACATGTTACACATAAACACACTAAGATTCAGAGAGGTTACATGAGTTTACCAAGAACACACATTATGTGAATAGCAGAACTAAGATTTTAACCTTGGATTTGTGAATCTCAATCCACTCATTACTAAAACATGCCATGATTTAAAAGACTGTATATAGCATCTAGACTGATTGGGGTTTTTTGAACATTGACTGGCAGGCAGCATTTATGAGCATTCAGCAATTTTGATATTCTCAATATAAAAATTTAAGATTACAATTGTCTGAGGGCTTGTAAGAAAAACTGTTTAAAATACTAATAAATTTCCCTATGAGTTACTCTCCATTAATTATCCTTTAATGATTCTGTTCAAGGCACCTTACCTAGCTTCTGGGTATACACTTGATGATCATAAGCATGAGATAAGCATGTCTCAAAAGTGTCATGTTCAAAAGTCAAATATATGCACAGAAACTTACTAGGAATCTTTTACTTTTTTATTTTTTAAATCCTGACCTGATTATATTTTTCTATTGATTTTTAGATAGAGGGCAAGACAGAAATATCGATGTGAGAGAAACACATCAATTGGTTGTCTCCTGACCAAGGTCCTGGCCAAGGAGAAGGCTGCAACTAAGGTATGTGCCCTTGACCGGTATCAAACCCGGGACCCTTGGGCCCACAAGCCAACCCGATATCCACTGAGCCAAACCGGCTAGGGCAGGAATCTATTTTAAATATCAATGATCACTTATGTGTATCTTTGTGCATAGTGTAGTCATTAAAAATACATAATTCATTCAAGTTAATTTAACAAATAGTTTTTAACTATCTAACGGTATACAAGGCGCTCCATTGCATATGAGAAATGCCAAGATGATTAGGTGTGGCTTTTGTTCTCAAAATGTTCATATTCACAAATAGATCCCTACCAATTTTGGTGATAGTGTGGACAGCCACTCCAAAATCATATAATCTAAATGTTTAATTTATAGAAATGTATTCACGAAGAGCACAATACACCTCTCTCCCTCCATAGTACGTATATCTATCACAACACTTCCCTTTTAAAAAAAATGCTGCTCTGATTGAAAGCTAACGCAAGTTCTGTCAGCAGCTGTGGCATTAGTTGCCAAGGGTTGCATCTTTAGACGGCTCTGGAAAGTTGAACATCGTGCTCATGCAAAACATACTTAAATGTTATATTAGCATGCCCCAAATGCCCCCCTGTCCATCTGCGTTGATAAGCATTTAAATACATCTCTAAAGACATTTTTACATTATTTTCTCAAATGTGAGCCAATTTTCAATTTGCAGCCAATTATTTTGAGTGAAAGGACTTTACATACGTGGCTTTTTACCTAATTTACTTGGGCTAATATGAATCCCCACGAGTAATTGCTTTAGCAACTGTAATGATGAAGGAGTTTAAGGCGCCACGTGCCCTCCTGCCACACAGGCACAGGGATGCCCAGCTTGCACTGCATCCTTCGAAGAAGGGAGAGGTGAGGCATCAATGAGACATTCTATTCCTTTTGCGTAATATGTCTTATTTTTTAGGGGACTGGCTGGAATGAAAGCTGACAGTGGGCTCGAGGCATTTCACAGCTGAATTTTTTTTTTATGATAAAAGATGCATTTCAGAATACCAAATCCGTGATTCATGTCTGTTGCTTCTTTTAAGACATAGCCCACAATTCACCTTTGAAAGAAATCTTTCCTTCAATCTCCATCTGTGAGTAAGGTGACCTTATCGTTTGTTGTCTAACCAGAACACTGTGCAGAGTGACATGGAGCTATAAATAACAGGGCTCAGACAACAGGCATAAACCGAACTGTCCCTGCTAAACTAGGATGGATGGCCCCCTGATCCATGAAGCCAGCAATATCCCCCTGGAGATCCTCAGAGTATTTACTGTAGGTTTTACTTATTTGACATTCAGCATATGCTACTGAGTGTTGCTTCTATTATAGGTGCATGTTCTCTAGCCTTGACTTGCTTTATAATATCCTTGGAGAGCAGAGAAGATGGCTTTTGCGTGTTTGTGTCTCCAGATCCTAACACAAATCCTACACACAGCACATGCTCCTTAGATGTGTTTGAGGCAAGGATTGTGCCTAGTTAATGCTTAATTAGTGTTCGTCGAAGGAATCTGTGAGTCAGGGTTCTCCAGAGACACAGAAGCAATAGGTTGTTATACAGAATACAAAGATAAATATGTTTATTATAAAGAATTGATTCCTATAGTTATGGAGGCTGCGAAGTCCCACGATCTGTAGTTGGCAAATTAAAGACCCAGGAGAGCCTGTGTTCAGTTCAGTGTGCTTCTGAAAGCATGAGAACCAGGAGAGCTAATGGTGTAAGTTCCATTCTGAAAGCCAGCGTCTCAAGACCCAAAGAGCCAAATTTTAAGTCTAAATGCAAAGTCAGGAAAAAACTCATGTCTCAGCTCAGTCATTCAGTAATTTCTTCTTATTCTTAGGAGGGTCTGCTTTTGTGTCCTATTCAGCCTTGATTAGAAGGAACCACCTCATTGAGGAGAGCAATCAGTTTTACTCAGTCTACTGATTCAAATGGTAACCTCATGCACTAGCACCTTCACAGACACACTGAGCATGATGTTTGGTCAAATATTCTGACACTGTGGCCCAGGCAAGTTGACATGAAATTCACCATTACAGAACACATTGTATGATATTTGTAGTGACAGTGACTTCAGTTAATATCATCACATTATTGCCTGCACAACTTGATTTTGGCTAAATGTATAATGGTTTCTTTCTAGTATAAGATGTTGATCTTCACTGCTTCCATTGGGGTTCCCCAAAGTGGTTGATTATACTTATTAATACTATTATTAATAACAACTTAGGGACTCTGAAGGTACAATGGTGAATTGGGCATGGTTTCTGTCAAAGAAGAAAGAACCTGATGTTCTTATTTGAAAGAAGAGATGAATACACATAAAAGATGACTCACAGTAGAGTCAATAAATCATGTCATGTCTGGAGTACAAACAGATAGTACAGAACAGTCTGGTGGAAAGTATGAAAATGTGAAGTCTACAATATATGTTAGTATAACTTGTATACCATTTCAAAGAGACCTGCATTTGAATCCAATTCTATGAATTAACAGCTGTGATTTTTTTTAACTTTTTGAACTTTACTCTATAAAATATGAATAATAATAAACCATTGCTGTAATTATTAGGATTATTAACTGGAAGTATTATTGTCAATACTATATGACACAGAGAAGAAATATACCATAGATAACATAGCTGTGTCTATTACATTTTATAGAACAGTTTTTTCAATCATTTGTTGGCCCAAACATTTTAAAATTATAATTAGAGAATAACAGACACAACTATGCCATAAATGGTATATTTCTTCTCTGTGTCATAGTATTGACAAGAATACTTTTAGTTAATAATTCTATTACGTTTTAAGTTAACTAAATATTTAAACATTCTATATAATAAAAGAAAATATGCTACTAGTAAGTGTCTGGTTGACTAATTGGCCAACGGATCAAAATATAATATGCTAATGATATGCTAAGGTCATTCAACCACTCACTATAAAGGGCACTGACCATCAGGGGGCAGACAGTAAACCAGTCACTATGATGTGCCCTGACCACCAAGAGGCAGATGCTTCAACTAGTAGGTTAGCCTGCTGCTGAAGTCTGGCTGATCAGGTCTGAGCAAGATGGGCCAGACATTCCCTGAAGGGGTCCTGGATTGCTAGAGGGCATGGGCCAAGCCGAGGAACCCCACTGGTGCATGAATTCATGCACTGGGCCTCTAGTATATTATATAATTTACTCAGCACAATAATCTTTTGGGATTATTATTCACCACATTTAATTACAACAAAAAAGTACTCAAAATCATAGCTGTTTATATAATAATGATGATAATGAAAATAATGACAATAATTATTATACAATATTTTATTATTCCACTATATTCATTTGTTATATTCCTTTATAAGAACACATAATTATGTATGAAACAAAATTTCTAAACCTAATGATGCAACAGCAAGAAGAATGTGGAAAAACAAAGTGAGGGCAACATTTTCAGGTGCCCCTCAAATTTTTCTAATTTGAAAAAGCTACAAAAGTCTATTATAAACCTTACTTTCACCACATAACTTTTAAAAAAGTCATTCTTTCTCACAGTGGAAAATAAATATGGAAATATATATATATGAACCAACTTTGTAATGTCTTTGATTTAGCTAAAATTAAATGCTATCTAATAAAAGAATAATATGCAAATTTGACCATAACTTGCCACAGCCACACCCACAAGCCAATCAGGAGCAGATTATGAAAATAAACCTCAACCAAGATGGCTGCCACCACTGAGAACAGGAGGGAGGCTTAGGTTTCCTCAGCATCAGAGGAAGCCAAGCTTTCTACCTGCAGTTGCTGGCCTATGCCTCCACTCAATGCTACAAAGTTTCAATTATAAAAGATACAGAAATGGTGGCAGCCACTGAGCTGGAGAGAACAGAGGCTTAGATTTCCCTGGCAATGGAGGAAGCCAAGCTTTCCACCCGCCCTTGTCAGCCTAGGCCTCCACTCTAGGCTACAAAGTTTCAAATAGAAATGGCTGCCACTGTGGAGCGAGCAGAAGGTGTGGCTCTATTCCAGGCTACAAAGTTTCAATTGTAGACATAAATTAATCCCAGGTCCCAGGGCCTCCACTTGGGTTGCTGGGGGGCGTGGCCAGTCTGCAAACCTCCATAGGCCCCTCACCCAGGCTGGCCCTCGCCCAAAGGGAACCCCCACCCTGATCTGGGACACTCTTCAGGGCAAACCAGCTGACCCCCACCCATGCACCAGGCCTCTATCCTATCTAATAAAGGAGTAATTTGCAGATTGACCACCACTCCAACACACAAGAGGGCTGTCCCCATGTGGACACAAAATGGCCACCACAAGATGGCCAGCAGGGGAGGGCAGTTGGGAGCGACCAGGCCTGCAAAGGAGGGCAGTTGGGGGCAATCAAGCCTGCAAAGGAGGGCAGTTAGGGGTGACCAGGCTGACAGAGGAGGGAAGTTGGGGGCAAACAGGCTGGCAGGGGAGTAGTTAGACATCAATCAGGCTGGCAGAGTAGTGGTTAAGGGGTGATCAGGCTGGCAGGCAAAAGTGGTTAGGGGCAATCATTGAGGCAGGAAGGTGAGCAGTTTGGAGCCAGCAGTCCTGGATTATGAGAAGGATCGGGCCTAAACGGGCAGTCGGACATTCTTTGAGGGGTCCCAAATTGGAGAGCATGCAGACTGGGCAAAGAGAAATCTCCCACCCCCCATGCACGAATTTTGTGCACCGGGCCTCTAGTAGGAATATAAAAGCCATAGACATGTAGTTGTTGATATGTCTTCCCTCTAACTCTGAACTTGGAGTATATTCAGACAAAGAGCACATGAATTAAACTTTTAGGCCCAAAGTAAGCATGGAAAAATTTAAAGGCACACAAGCACACAAATGGATAGTCAGAGAGGAGAGCAATGTACAGTTAGAAGATTGAAAAAGGAGATCCCAAGAGGAACTGAGTGACTAAATGTTGAGGGTCCAGTTCAGTCAATGTTGAAAGTATACTTAGAATTGTTTCTTAATTTGAATTTGGTGTGTTTGTATTTATAAGTAAGGACACCAGAAAGGATGTTTTGGAAGTCATCAGAGTAGAAAAGGAAAAGTATTTTATTTACTTTCAAATGTGTAATTTTATTTTATTTTTATATTTATTTAAGGGCACATAGGAAAGGAATGTGTACTGATTGATTGCAAGTAGTCATTGGTTATCACTGTTCATATATCTTTCTGTATATCTCTGTTTCAGAATTTCTAACATTCCTTTTCAATTAATTGATCTTCATATCAATGAACCCTATTTCAAATAGTTTAGTATCAAAAAGACATAATTTAAAATTATAGCTCTCAAATTTGTTTTATTCTTGAGCAAGTAATTCAGGGAGAAAATAACACTTACTATAAAGTATTAATGGGTTATATAATACATAAAGAGTTTAGCAGATTGAGATGATTTCATTAAGATTAATGATGCATCACTTCTTATTAAAGTAACAGATCCTTAATTTAAAGAAAAATAATATAGAAATCTTTCATCTTTTTAAAATGTCATCTACTTTCTTTTTCATTTTGTTGCCTCTTATGTCTATACTTCATACCACTATCAGAGAAAAAGAAACAGAAAGGAAGAGGTGTAAAAAAGGACTTTATTTAAAACTAGAGGCCCAATGCACGAATATTTGTGCAAGAATGGGCCTTTCTTCCCTGGCTGCTGGCATCACCTTCGCTCCACTGGAACCTCCGTTCTATCTTCCCATGCTGCTCAGAGGCCTGGGGCAGCTGGGGCAGTGCAGAATGCCTGTGTCATTCCCATGACAATGATGCAAGCATCCCACCCTACCCCTGGCTGCTTAGCACTTGTGTATGCAAATTAGCCTGCCATCTTTGTTGAGTTAATTTGTATACTCACTCCTGGTTGACTGGTGGGTGTCGTGAAGGTACAGTCAATTTTCATCTTACCCTTTCATTAATGTAAATTGGTTCAACCTTCACATTCTACAATGGTGACAGGGAAAGAGAAGAAAACACAAAGGGATATATAGAATAGCTGGTAGATGGCTAGTAGAAGGTAAGGAATAAAGTTGGATTGATAAAGAGATGTGATAAGAAAGAAAGGGTAGTCAAATGACAAACCATATTTGTGATAATATCTGAGGTTAACTCAGCCCTTACTTGGGAGCCAAATATCTTTAAAAATACCATTTGACTCTATAAACTTCACAAGATATCTTCACATCTAGTTCTTGATATTTATGTATAGGAAGCTTCCACAGAACAAAATGTACCCAACTTCCTATAAATAATGGTTTGGCAAAACCTCACTGTGTTACCTATCCTTGGACTGAGATCATCACCTAGACAGATCTATAAATAAATTTGTTGTTATATTTTTATATTTTTGCTATTTTTAGCCTTTCGGATGAAATGTATTGGATTTGGCATAGAGGAAAAATAGATACATATTAGGATATTAGCTATCAACTAGCAATGGAAACTTGGTCTAGTCTTTCAATATGAGGGCCTTGGTTTCTTCATTTGCATAATGTGAAATTGCAACATTTTCCCACATTTATATGAATTTTAAGTAATAGCCCTGAACTCATCTGTGTAAAAAGTGAAAACTTTTGAAGTTCTTAGGTCACTTAATCTGTGGCCAGTGACTCATGATATCTAACACAGAGTACTGCTTTAGTCCCACATTAACCAAATGAACAATCATTAAACTTTACTTTTTCTTTCTGGAAAGCCTCCTCTAGAATCCTTCTGATAGTATAAAGTGTTTTTGTTTATACTCAAATCTGTTAATTAGGGTAAGTTCATTGCACATGTTAATG
Source organism: Antrozous pallidus (assembly GCA_027563665.1). Classification (NCBI taxonomy): domain Eukaryota; kingdom Metazoa; phylum Chordata; class Mammalia; order Chiroptera; family Vespertilionidae; genus Antrozous; species Antrozous pallidus. The sequence continues at coordinate 94,787,324 of CM050511.1, read as the reverse complement.
CTTAGAAAATAAATGGGCGTGAACGAGTGAATGATTGATATGATCTTATTTTATAACTAGAGCCTCAGTGCATGAAATTCGTGTCCTCACAAAGGTTCATCAGCCTGGCCTGTACCCTCTCACAGTCCAGGAGCTTAGGAGCTGGTCTAAGCTGGCAGTCAGACATCCTTAGCACTGCTACAGAGGCAGGATAGGCTCCCACCTCTGCTGCTGCGCTCACCAGCCGTGAGCCCAGCTCAGACCTGGCTGAGTCACACTCCCCCTGTGAGAGCACACCTTCTACCAGGAGGCAGCTCCTGCATTGAGCATCTGCCCCCTGATGGTCAGTGTGCATCATAGCAAATGGTTGGTCCACTGTTTAATTTGCATATTTGCCTTTATTATGTAAGATTAGCTAGAAAAATCCTTTAATTGCTTCTATTTCTTAATTTAAAACTGCATTCAAAACAATAATTGAAATCTATCATTACTTATTTTAAAAGTAGATTCAACATAAGCCTTTATTTGTGGTAGGAAGTTCTTGTTGTCCGCTATCAAAGAAAAAAGAATTATTTAGAATACAAACTATTATTGTATAATTAATATAGTTTACACTGCTTTGACCCTAGAGGTATTTTCCAGATTTAACTTTTAAATACATCCCTGTTATGATTGCCTGTCAAATAATTTCTTCAAAAGTAAAGGACAGGAAAAAATCCTGATTCATTGAGAAGTGGCTGTTTCATCTTCATTTTTTTTTTTCACCTTTTGAGCAGCTCTCTCTTCAAAGATGCTCTCACTGCACACCAATACTCCCTAGTGAAATAGAATGCAGTTTCCTGATATGTCCTATTCCTATTCCAAGTAATAAACTTAGTCTGCATCTTCAAAGCACTTGATAAACATTAAATATTTAATCCCAACAACACATTTGGGAAGAAGGCATACATTAATACTACCATGACAAAACTAGAGGATTCCTGAAATTAAATGAGTTGCCTGAGGTTGTGTTTCATGGTTACCATCAGAGCTGAAATTAGTTGCTACTTCCCATTCTCGTGTTGACACCTCAGCAGTTCCCCTCCTGTCTTAAGAGCAACCAAAGTCCACTTTCTTAATAATTTTTATTGGATCAACAGTGTGTGGCAACTATAATTTTTATGCTTATATTAATAATTTGGAACATGGGGAGTTCAAACTTAGTGACCAACAATGCAGTAAAATAGATTTTATTCAGCTTGTAGTGACTACAACATTTCATCTTCAAACAAGAGATTAGATGATGGTTGTCCAGGAACGAAGTGATACTCCCTTCGATTCCCTTAAGTTAGTTAGTAGATGTGTGTTTCAAAAATCCTGGTTCAAAATAATGGCATATATTATATTTTTACCTTTATAGGAAGAATAGACTTTCAGCGAAAGCAATGGATAGGCACTAAAGAAATACTTTGTAAAGTTTACAAGTAACATAATAACCTTCATTAGCATTTGTTGAACACTGAGTCCTTACTAAGAACTATTTGAAGCAAATAACTAATCATGGTCTAAACCTCATGGGTACATGCAATAGTCTTATTAATATTTAATTGTAAGTAGCTGCAGTTGTACTTGCTCATAAAATTCCCAAATGAAGTGCAGGTCACTCCTCAGCAATCCCTACATCCAATAACTCAGAATGTGTACATTCGCTATCTCCCAAGTTAAGAAACTCTACAAGACAGAGCCATGCCCTGACACTTATCACAGAATTAACAGGCTTTTGCCCTCTTCGTGTCCAACTGATAAACAGTCTTTGGTAAGCTGAACTCATGTTGCTGGTCTGCTAATTGGCCAGTTAGATTCATTTGGTGTTGCTGAGCCTCTAAACAAATTAAGGTTAATTGGAATCAGGAATGGATCAGCAACCTCAGTACTCAAACTGTTTAGCAATTCTCTTCAACTCATTTTTTTAAAGGAAAAAATGCACAAGGAAAGTGAGGCTCATTCTCTCTGCCTGTCTCTATTGTGACTATATCTTATAAATAATTCAAGAAGAATTACATGGGAGACAAGTGACAAATTACAACACAACAGGATCAACAGAACCAACTCCTCAAAGATACACCTTGTGAATGTCGTTTTTGTGTAGCTTCTTCAAATATGTCTCCATCTAATCCCTAAGGATTTTCCATTTTGTTATTTTGAGTTTTCTTTTGTAAAATAAAACCCAAGATAGGAAAGGAACTGAACATATCCAAATGATTTAATTCCTAGTTATAGATTTTATTCAATCCATTTTATAGATTAAGTAAAGGAACCCCAAGGAGGTTAGAGATTTTTTTTCCAAATTTCTATACCTAGGCTTTAGTATTTTGCTTATCTGCTTCATAATTTACTGACTTTCAAATATGTCTATTGCCTCCATATTATTTCTAACTAGGGGCTCAGTACATGAAGATTCATGCATGGGGGAGTGGGTCCCTCAATCTGACCTGCACCCTCTCCAATCTGGGAGTTTCTGTCTTTGCAATCATATGAGTGAATTGTCTGAGACTCCAACCCAGTTTGGTTTGTTGCTCACAGAATAATAGATGCTTTTTTTTTCTTTGCTTCATTGGTGGATATTTCCTGGAAGTTTTTGGACATCTTCCCTTTAATTTTTCCTAGACGTTCTGATTTTACTTATGTCTCTCACCTTTGCTTTCCCTCCATCTTCACTGCAACAGTAAATTGCTCCAGGCTCAATTTGCTCTAGTGTCTAGGAGGATTATCTGCCACCAGAACTATTATTCCCAGAATTCCTGGTGCTCCCTCCTGCTCTGTCTCCATCCCATGGCCTCCTGCTCTGCCAAGTCCTCCAATCCTCCAGCTCTTCCTCTCTGCTCTCCATCTGGTGGCTTGGGGAGCCAAGTTCCCCAAGCTGCTCCACTCTCTGCAGGCTCTCCCACTCTGCTCTCCACCCAGCACCTGTGTAAGCAAATTAACCCTCCATCTTCGTCATGTTAATTTGCATACTCACTCCTGATTGGCTGGTGAGTGTAGCAGAGGTACAGTCAATTTACATGTTTCTCTTTTATTATATAGGATAGTCAATACCTACCAGACATTCACTAAGTTCTAAGTCACAGCGAAATCTTTTGTACTCATTACATTGATGAATTCTTATAACAAACTTTAATCCTATTTAACAAAGAGGAAGCACCCGTTACTGAATTGACCTAATGACCATATCCCTACTATATAGTCAATAACATTTATTCAACAGAGGTACTGTAAGCGATTGTGGAATCCATCTCCTGCCAACTACCACACTGAATTAAAATCAGAATATTGAGAGAAGGCTCCATCCATGGTTTACAAAAATGGTTTACATCTATTCAGACCTTAGCAACGAGGGAGTGGCCTTGAGCAATCAAAGAGCTCACCTCATTGGCTTCCCACCTTTCAGTGGTCACTGCCCTTCGTCGCATACTGCTCAGTTTCTGGAGAGCTGTTGGTTCATATTGTCTGCCTGGTGTTTCCAGTGTTTCAGGAACGTAGTTTTGGTCCCTGCTTCTCCACCCATGTTACCCATTAAACTTTTAAAGTAAATTTGAAATCTTATTCTCTAGCTGTAAATCCAGTAAACCACTTTAGAGGTGGCTTTTGATAAACATTTTCCCAACTTATGGTTCTATTTACCTTCCCCAAATGTGTAATCCAAATATATCATTAAAAGCATATTTGTATGCTGAGGAACGGCTGACTGGGATCTTGGATACCTGAAACTCATGTGCAAAACATAGAAAGAGTAGCAAAAACTCTTCTAGCAAATGCAAATCCCACAAATACTTAAGTAATTTGTTTACATCTAATAATACTTCTAAATGTAGTAAATACTAGACTATTAAGATAAGATGATTATCATATTGGTTTCAAACAGTATAAAAATATTCTTATTTTCAAGTTAAAGTCTCAATCTAAAATGTATTTCTTCTTTAAACATTTTCAATTACAGGTTAGATAACATAATGTAATAATAAATAGTATCAGCACTTTAATTTATCAACAATGCAGATTTTTTATTTAAAATAATATAAAAGTATTGATAATATTTGTTTGATTTCATCATGGTAACCTTTGATAAAAGATATTTACCCAATAAAGAAACTCTAACACCTTCTCAAGCAAATTGGGATTTCCATGTCTGAAAATCAAGGTTTTATACTGCCTAAGAAATTATGGCGGGGACCTAGAAAGTGGGGTTTTTTTGTTTTTTTTTTGCTTTGCTTTTCTTCCCTTTCCTCTCTGCCCATTTCCTTCTTTCTTTCTCTTTCTCCTCCCCTCCCTCATCCTTTAGACAAAACTAGAAAATTCTGGAGCCTGTATGCTCACTTAACAGACACGATATTTACAAATGTGCTGGTCTTACAGGTCTCATCCCTGTACTCAAGTTACACATTAGTCTAATTAATCCATGTGACTTAAATTTTCCACCTATCCACCCAGCCTTCATTCTCATTTCATCTTACGTTTCTTTGGCTCTTTGTCAGATATTTCATTATCTTCTTATCTATTTCTAAGACACTAATGACATCCCCATGAATAATTCATGAAATACTTCTGAATGTTTAATTTTACCATCTCAACTTCATAGATGGACTTCTCTGTTTTTTCTTCTTTATTCTGATCAGGCAGCACCACAGATTTCATGTATATTTTAAGTTGTTAATGGATTTTGAGTGACATTCTGCTTTGTCTAACAAAAGGGAAGTACAACAAAATTATACCAGCAGTAGTGCTTAAGAAACTACACAATAAATTCAATAAAAATTTTTTAAAGCAAATAACAGTACATATCTATAATAATAAAAGTGTAATATGCTAATTAGACTGGACATCCTTCAGGATGACCTTCCAGATAAAGCTGGGGCTGCGAGGGAAGCCCGGGTCTTGGGTGCCAGAGGGAAGCCGGTGCCAGCAACCAGGAGAAGGAAGGCCTACTCTTGCACAAATTTCTGTACATTGGGCTTCTAGTCTATAATAATAAAAGCGTAATATGCTAATTAGACCTGACATCCTTCCGGAGGAAGCCAGGCCTGCGAGGACCCAGGCAGCACAGCAGTTGCCTTGGCAAGTCGCTGCAGATGCCAAGACCCAGCCTCTTGCACAAATTTCATGCCTCCGGCGTCTAGTGGACACACACACACATATATATATATATATATATATATATATGTAAATATCCAGAGCCATATTTCCATTATGATGTTTATCACATTTTCTTACGACGAATGAATAAATATTGTAAGAACATTTATTGTTTTGTCTCATGTAACACTTACTAATCATCAATTAAATTGTATGTAAGTGGAGTGGGGAGGGGGACAAAAGCAACACATAACTATACCTTGTGAAAGATATTGACCAGTAATTCTCTATCTGGTTTCACTGATGCCTCACAATTAGGCTTTAACCATGCACTAAACCCTAAAAATATCATTGATTCCACATTACAGTAATATAATTGGTTACTTTCATATATTTAACATAGCTAGTTTTTATTGAATTACTTTTGTGATCCTTTGTCTGAATAGTTTTCAACAATAATCAATATTGTACCAATGTATTAAATAGTTTTTACAAAACACATATAACCTCTCTTCCAGTTATGAAAGAATATGAATAACAATAAGAAGAATAAATATTTCATTCCAAGATAAACTAATATATTTATCTGAATTACACTAAATATAAGCAGTCAATAAAATGGGGTCTCTGGTCAAGGTTATGGAAAAATACTCACAAATATATTTGCTAATGTGCACTAATATTTATTTACTTCACTTTTGCTTAAACAGAGACAGGAATTTTAATAGAATCTCTGTAACATGACTACATAGGGGTCCACAGTATTTAAAAAAAAAGTCATCCTATGTGTTGAATATTTTAGAGCACAACCCAATTACTAAAGGTGATTCTAACATATTTAATCATGTTTTCATCCATTAGGAAGATAATTATTAATGACTATATCAACTAAAAATAGTTAAATAGATTAGCTCCCAGGAGTAAGCTCCCAGCATTTGTTTACCTTCATCCTTAAATATGAGTAAAATCATCTAAAAATAAAGATGATGCACATTTCATAAATGGCCTACAGGTAGTTTCAAGAATTAAAAAATTTAGCTTGACTCTTCAGATAATGTGTACATTAAGTGTCTCAACTTTCATAAGTTTAACAACAAAAGTGATGTCACTGAAGGGAATAGGTGTGTGTTTGTTTGTTTTGAGGTGAAGAGTTTGGAATTGTTTTGTTTTAAATAATATTCTCTTTCTTCTCTTTCGTTATAACTGCCCCCTTTTAAGGCAGAGAAAAGTATAGATGAACCTTTCCCTCCAATCTTTTGTTTATCCTGCACAAAGCAACGCATTAACGGCTTGACACCCAAAGATACTCTGTAACAGTAAATTTTAACGAAATCACAGATTTTAGAAACTCCTCATTTTAATATTTGATATTTATTATGTTACTAAGTTTTGTAGATAATTTCTTGGGTCAATGTTTAAATGTTTACTTATGGTATAGTTACCATTGTACCTATCTAGTTAATATTAAAATAGGAAGAAAGCAAAGCGGAAGCCAGGCCTTATATGCATGGACATGTGGGCAGCTTCATCAGGAAGCTGCAGCTTCACACTCCCCAGGGAACCACAGGTCCATTCCCAGAAAATCCCTGGGGGGAAGGGTCCAGCAAAGGGAGAGATGGATGGATGTGCGGTGATGTCCCAGTGATGTAGGGAAGGTTCCTGCCTGTCAGTCTGGCCTGGGGAACCATGGATTGGTTAGCGGGTAGAGCCACTGCAAGCACACAACATCCAGAAGGGTTCATTAGAGAAGCCCCTAGTTAAAAACCTAAAACAAAGAATTCTCTCTCTCTTATTCCTCTTGCTTCATTCCTGCTTCCTTGCATTTGCTTGCCCCAAGTTCCATGCTAGCCTGCCATGTGGCTCTAGCAGGTGCCTGGACCATGGCTATGCAGACTCTATACTCAATGGCCTGCAGCTGGGAACACAAGCCGAGCCAACCTGAGGCTGGTCTGGACTGCGCAAACATGGAGCAGACACTTCGGGCCGTGGTTTTCATTCCAGTCCTGCTGAAGACAAAATGGCAGGACAGAGGGAAGTTGGGACCTTGGAGAGAAACTCCCTTCATGTTATATCATCATGAAAACTTTCCAGGAAACCTCATCCTCCTGAGGGAGCTTCAAGAAACTCTTGTTCCTGTGGCACCCCAAGAGGCTCACTTCCCCTAAGAACAGTTGAGGATGTAGAGGACACCCTAACAAATAACAGTAGGGACGTAGAGTATACCAAAGGTATATGTATAGATTCATTCCTGGCATGTGAGTGAGTGTGTGTGTGTGTGTGTGTGCGTGTGTGAACTTCATTTGTCCACCTGACACATTTTAATTGATTCTTTTTAAAATATATATATTTTTTATTTTAGAGAGGAAGAGAAACGGGGAGAGAGAGATAAAAAAAAAACACCAATGATGAAAATCACTGATTTGTCACCTCCTGCATGGCCCACATTGGGGATCAAGCCTGCAACCCAGGCACGTACCTCTGACTGGGAATCGAACCGTGACTTCCTGGTTTAAAGGGGACACTCAACCACTGAGCCATGCCAGCCAGGGCTATTCTTTTCTATACAAAGTGCTCTGCAAGATTCTGAGGTGTGAATGGATTAAAAAGCCATTCACTGTTGGGTGGAAGGGGTCAATGGGGAAAAAACAGTATACCTGTTATACTTTCAACAATAAAGATTTTTTTTAAAGTCACTTGCATCAGGACCATGTTACCCAGAAAAGACAAAAGGAACAAATCTGGAAAACTAAAGAACAGAAGAGGTTTGTGATTAAATTCCAAGTTACTGGGAGAGTTATAAGTCAGTGTTGTTTTGCTTTCTACACTTTGTACAAAACGAGTGACTATAAAATAATTAAAATTATTAACCAAACATTACCCAAACAAATCAAAACCTAATTGCAGATCATTCCTCAAAATAATATTTTAATAGGGTACACATTTCAGTCTTTTGAATTTTTTTAAGTGGGAATGTGATTCTCCGGAAATACCTTATAAAATTGCTGTCATTGCTCTATATTTATATTTTAGAATCAAATTATTAATACTCAAGCTATTCAAAAGACTTTCTGTTAGGCAAATCTGTGTGGCCTTTGGCAAATTATTTTAATACCTCTAAGCCTATTTTCTCAACTAACAATATTAAATATACTTAGCTTATTGGGTAATTATAAAGACTAAATATGATAATGTTCATTAAGCACTTAGTACAGTGCTCACTACACATATTAGGTGTTCAATCAACATTAGTCATTATTGTTTTTTTTTTCTTCAAAAAACAGCTGTTTTTAAAATGTGTTTTCAGAAAGGTGATGTTCCTAGAGAAGCTCAGTAAAATTCCTAGGTGATTTCTGAACAGGAAGTCTAAAACTGTGAATATCAGCAGTATTGTCATAATAAATCTGTTGCATTTCTGAGGCACCTGCTTCCAAAGAGAATCATTTCTGTTTGTATTGAATACTTTTTAAAACATCTGAGGTAACACTAAACAAGAGTGGTTATTTAAATAGTCTCGTCATTGCACTTGAGCGCATCGGCAAGTTGTTAGGTGAGCTCAGGAATCAGTAAAATAGCTATCTTGTTCCTATCCAAGTCCTTATCTACATTGCAAATGATTCCCAATCTCTAATTCTAACCTGGAACTAACTCTCTCTCTCTCTCTCTCTCTCTCTCGAACTTCAGATGCTTGTGTATGTACACCTGGCTTTCAGAAATTTCCACTTCTAACTCTACCTCTCCAATACTGAACTAGTCTTCCCCATTCTTGCAAAGCTGCTTTTTCACATCTGAATACTAGATACAGCCATTCACCTAGAGCCACATTTCAGAAACCTTAGGATCATCTTTGATATGTCTTACTGCCACATGTCATATTTCAAGTGATATCCATATTACTAACTTATTTATTCAAGAAATGTTATTTGAACACCAGCACTGTTCCAGATTCTTCACTTATACAAGCAAAACTGTAATCAAAGTTCACCAAACCTTTTGCTCTAGTATCTGCATTCCTATCCCTTCGTTTTTCTCCCTAATCCCATATATGAACCACACTGCTTCCTTCATAATACAAATGCCATGTGCCCCCATGCCCTTCTTCTCAGATCTCATCTCTAAAAATTTAGTTCATGTCATTTCCTATGGACTTTGTGGATATGCCATCAACAAAACTGCTTTTTTTGAAAAAACTGTTTCTCTGTGTTGGATGGTTTCATTTTAATATCCATGCTCTTTTCTCTACAGGCACGAGGACAAAACTGGTATTTTTGTTAGAACCTTGGCTCTAACTTGAAGGAAAGTTCATGACTTTTTTAAATGTAAATTTATGCATTAAAATTATTGTTTAGATGTTATGGAAAGTAAATTGTATCACAGAGTGAACTAACATAGAGATCATTTAATTCCTTAGGAATAAATTTTTTAACCAATATTTTTGGCAAGAGTAGAAAGCAAGTATGGAAATAAGTATAACCAAAGCGTTTCTCAATCTCAGCACCATGGACCTTTCAGGCCAGACAAGCCTTTCTGTAGGTGGCAAGAGGGGAGGTGTGGGTGCTCCTGTGCATGTAGGATGTGTAGGATCCTGGTCTATACCCACTAAATTCCAGTAACACACCCTCCCCACACCCCAACTGGCGGTAACGAAAAATGTCTGTCCACATTGTCAAATGTCCCCTGGAGGACAAAAGAGGAAAAAAATCACTTCCACCTGAGAACTGCTGACCCAAGTCTTCTCAGTTCTCCAGCCTTCCAGGCCCACCGTTCCTTGAGCTTCTCAATAAGGGCCTTCAGCTCCCATCCCACTAAACTGTACAGTGTGCTTGATAACGGGGCTTTAAGTTGCTCCCGATTCCATCCCTGAGCCTCTGTTATGACCTGGCTCCTGCAATTGCCCTGCTCCTATGCTTGTTGACTCTGTCTTCTTTCCATTATCCAAAAAATTAGCCACCAGCTCTAAGGCTTATGCATTTGACAGATTTTGTAGGTTGTTGATATATTTCAAAGGGTATATACATTTTTGAATGTAAGAGAATAATTACACCAAAGAAACGATTACCTCCATTAGGAATATCTTCATGTATTATTCTCCATAATTCTTCCAGAATTATTTTATTGATAGGTACCTCACCCTTCTCACATCATTGTCTTCTTAATTTTTTTTTCATCTCCACTCTTCTATCCCTAGATAATTTCCAAAACCTCATTTTGCTGTGTGGAGCAAGTGTGCTTTATTGCTTTTTCACATCCCCCCATTTCAGTCAATGCCCAGAAGATTTATGCAATAGTCATTGAAGAAAGGTTCATTTGGACCTATCATAGTGTTTCTGTAAATATTAGAACTCATAGACCTGTAGGTGCATTATAGCTCTTCCCTAAAGGTGTCACAGGATCTCTCCCAAATGAACAATCTACCCCAATTCTTTCCCTTCCTGTTCTCTTCTCCTCTCGCAGGTCTCATTTTAAATATCATCTCCAAAGAAGGCTTCTCTGACTTCTTGACTCTACAACAAAGCAGTTCTCCAACTAGGCTATTCTCTTTCCTAGCAACAAGTTCCTTTCCTTGCTCTTAATCAAAATCTGTAACTCTATGTACACATGAAACTAGTCCTTTACCTTATTTTCATCACTGAGCTCCACAAGGGTAGGAACACATTTGGTCTTTTCAGCTATGCCTAGTGTTTAGTGCATAATAAGTGTGCTATTTTTTAAATTTAATAAATGAATGCTATAGAAGTTTGTAGTAAGGAAGAAGGGCACTGTAAATATATCAAAGATTAAATATCAGCTTTACTGATAGAATTTGTGGGTTCAGAATACGAATTAAATGAAGATATTTCTAAGGTGGCCTAGAATAGGGAAAAGGAAGCAGCCATCCAAAGTTAATTCATTAGCACAATATGAGGTACTCATATTCTTTAACTTTAAAGGAATATGAGAAACACTGTGCTGCATGCTCGTTTCCCTTATAATTAGGATATACTTTTTAATTCCTTTGAACAAGATATATAAGGGCAATTTCTATAATTACCTATTAAAGAATCCATCGGAATTCCTTAAGTAAGATGAATGACTGAAAATATGAACAATAACTTTGCATTGCATAGGATCTCTCTGAAAGCAGAATTGAAAATCTCTCAGAATGTGAGTGGATACCAAAGGAAAAGAAGACACAGCCTCTGGACTTGCACAACATGGAATTTACACTAGGCAGCAACCTGGGGCTCCCTTAGGGCCAGGAAGATGGCAGATAAATATGCAAAGCCTACTTTAATTCAAACACCCCTCAGTAGTCCCCCTTCTCCACCTAAACACTTCCCTACAGGTCTGTCAGTATAAAGACATAGATTGAAGCTAAATTCATTCCAAAAGAACTGTTTAACTTCTACATGAAAAATTACGGTTTTTCTAAAGATAAATTTTCCTTTGGGATATATATATATATCAACACACACATGCACACACATAAAATACGCACACATATACTAAATCAGCATTAGCTAAATAGTGCCTGCTCAGTTTAAGCTTAGAAACACTGACACTAGGGGAGCTACAAAGGATTTTTGGGGGGGTTTTAATTGTTTTACACACCATCCCTAATTTTTAAAAATAAGAAAAAATTGGACCTAAAAACTTGGACTCACATATCTAAGGTCACTCACTTAGGCTAATGGTAACCAGAACTAGCCACAAGATGCCAAGTTCCTACACATTGTCTTCCTACAACCCCAACCCATTTCACGAAGCTACAGCAGAACATATGGTTGGCCTTTAATTAAATGGCTGTTTTTCTCTGTACACTTGGTACTAGTGCTGTACTAGAGATAAGAAGAATACTGCAACCAAAAGAAGGATTTATAACTTGCTGGGGCTGTGGGGGACACACAGCTGTTATGGACAAAGACCTAGAGTGTGGACATAGTTTCTGTAAATAAAAACCCACATTATTCCCAATATTACATTATCTATATTAATAAAAGTATAATAGGCTAATTAAACGAGACAGCCGAATGACCTTCTGGACACCATTCTGGATGTCCTCTGGATGAAGCCGCAGTGGCAGGGGCCAATGCAGAGGTGGTTACGAGTGATCAGGCAGGCAGGCAAGCAGTTAGGAGTGATCAGGCAAGCAGGCAGAGTGGTTAGGTTGTGATCAGGCAGGCAGGAGAGCGGTTAGGGGCAGTCAGGAAGACAGGCAGGAGCCAGCGGTCCCAGATTGCAAGAAGATGCAGGCCAGGCTGAGGAATATCCCATCCCTGTGCACAAATTTTATGCAATGGGCCTCTAGTAAGGGATAAAATAAATAAAATGTCAAGAACTAAGTCCAAAAAATCTTATTTCCTGTTCAAGATATTATCTTGTTTCACTCTTAAAACCCCCCTGAAATGACAAGAGGAACAAAAAATTAAACCCAAAGCAGTGCAGGAGGTCAAAGGGTCTTGCTGGACAGACTTACTCCAAAGCAGAAGCTGAAGAACGGAGATGTTGTTTACCTATGGATTGGAAAGAGGTATCAAGCTGAGCAACTAGAATTCTGGGATAATGCTAAGGTAAGAGCTACTCAGCTCTGAGAGAAGGAGAAAGCTTGAGACAGAACACCAGATCATTAACTAAAAGATAACAAAATTCTGAAGAAAAATGCTCATTAGAAGAGTGTATCTAAATATATTACCAGCAGATGTATTGGCACTGACTAAAAAGGACTTTTTAGACATTGAAGAATTAAAAAAGGTTATTACCCACAGACTTTTTTTTTGAAATTCTTTATTGTTTAAAGTATTACATATGTCTCCTTTTTTTCAATTGACCTTTCCCCAGCCATAGCACCACCCCCTCCCAGCACATGCCACCACCCCTAGTGTCTGAATCCATTGGATATGCTCATATGCGTGCATACAAGTCCTTTGGTTGATCTCTTACCCCCACCTTCCTTCCTTACCCTCCTTCACTCTGAGGTTTGACAGCCTGTTCAATGCTTCTCTGTCTCTGGATCTATTTTTGCTCATCAGTTTCTGTTGTCCATTATATTCATAAATAAATGAAGTCATATGATATTTATCTTTCTCTGACTGGCTTATTTTGCTTAGCATAACGCTCTCCAGGTCTATCCATGTTGTTGCAAATGGTAAGAGTTCTTTATTTTTTAACAGCATCATAGATTCCATTATGTAGATGTACCACAGTTTTCTAATCCACTCATTTGCTGATAGGCATTTAGGCTGTTTCTAAACCTTAGCTATTGTGCTGCTATAGGGGTACATATATCCTTTCTGATTTGTGTTTCTGATTTCCTGGGATATATTCCTAGAGGTGGGATCACTGGGTCAAATGAGAGTTATATTTTTAATTTTTTAAGGAAACTCCATACTATTCTCCACAGTGGCTGCATCAGCCTGCATTCCTAATAGCAGTGTATGAGGGTTCCTCTTTCTTCACATCCTCACCAGCATTGTCATTTGTTGATCTGTTGATGATAGCTATTCTACTAGGTGTGAGATAGTCTCTCATATTTCGACTTGCATCTCTCAGATGATTAGTGACTGAGCATATTTTTATGTCTCTTGGCCTTCTGTGTCCTCTTTTGAAAAGTGTTTTTTTAGGTCCTTTGTCCAATTTTTTCATTGGATTATTTATCTTCTTTTGGTTAAGATTTATGAGTTCCCTATAAATTTTGGAGATTAGGCCCTTATCTGCTATAACATTCACAAATATGTTCTCCCATGCAGTGGGCTTTCTTGTGGTGTTGTTGATGGTTTCTTTTGCTGCACAGAAGCTTTTTATTTTGATGTAGTCCTATTTATTTATTTTCTCCTTAATATCCATTGCTGCTCTGATGACTAATGAGTTCAGAGACCACTGCCTAAGGCCACTGCCTAAGGCACTAATTACCCTTACCCAGAAGTTTTGACTTCAGGTTAAAGACATTAGTACATCATTAAAATGATTTTTAAATGTTTTTCCCTAAGGTGGTGGTCAGCAAACTCATTCGTCAACAGAGCAGCAAACCATGGCTCACACGGCACATGTGGCTTGTGAGGTACAGTTTGCCTACCACTGCCCTAGAAGTAGTATCAATAAAGAAGTTTCTTCAGCATATGTCTGAGATTTTGCTGCCTGTGGATTCCTCTAGTATTTTTATGGTTTCCCATCTTATGTTTAAGTCCTTTATCCATTTTGAGTTTACTTTTGTGTATAGTGTAAGTTGGTGGTCTAGTTTCATTTTTTTGCATGTATCTGTCCAATGCTCCCAGCACCATTTATTGAAGAACCTGTCTTGACTCCATTGTATGGTCTTGTCTACTTTGTCAAATATTAATTGAGCATAGTGACTTGGGTTGATATCTGAGTTCTCTGTTCTATTCCATTGGTATATATGTCTCTTCTTGTGCCAGTACCATGCAGTTTTGAGAACATTGGCTTTGTAATATAGCTTGATATGTTGTTCTTTGTTCTTCCTCAAGATTTCTGTGGCTATTCAGGGTCTTTTTTTATTTCAGATGAATTTTTGGAGAGTTTGTTCTGGGTCTATGAAATACGCCATTGGTATTTGAATAGGATTGCATTATATCTATAGATTGCTTTGGGTAGTATGGACATTTTAATGAAGTTGATTCTACCAATCCATGAACACAGTATGTTCTTCCACTTGTTTGTGTCTTTCTTCTTCTATCTCTTTTTTCAATATCCTGTAGTTTTCCAAATAAAGGTCTTTTATTTTAGTTAAGTTTATTCCTAGGTATCTTATTTTTTTTTGTGCTATGGTAAATGGAATTGTTTCTATTTGTTTGTTTCTTTGTTTCTCTTTAGGTGAGATCATTATTACTGTATTAAAAAGCCATAGTTCCTGGGTGTTAATTTTGTATCCTGCTACATTGTCGAATTCATTTATTAAATGTAGTAGTTTTTTATGGAGTCTTTAGGGTTTTCTATGTACAATATGATGCCATCTGCAAATAATGACAGTTTTACTTCTTTTCCGATTTGGATTCCAGTGCTATGGAATCCAAATTGGCTAGCACTTCCAGTACTATGTTGAACAGGAGTGGTGAGAGGGGCATCCTTGTCTTGTTCCTGTTCTTACGGGAAATAGTTTTAGTTTTTGCCCATTGAGTATGATGTTGGCTGTAGGCTTTTATTATGTTGAGCTATGATCAGTCTATTCCCACTTTGCTGAGAGTTTTTATCAGAAAAGAGTGTTGGATTTCGTCAAATGCTTTTACTGCATCAATTGATATGATTATGTTATCTTTGTGTCTAAATCTTTTATACGATGTATCACATTTATTGATCTGCAGATATTGTATCTGTCTTGCATCCCCCAGAATAATCCCATTTGGTCATGATCTTTCTAATGTAATGCAGGATCGTGATCTTTCTAATGTAATGCTAGGATTTGTTGAGGATTTTAGCATCTATGTTTATCAGAGATATTAGAATGTAATTCTACTTCTTTATAGTATCTTTATCTGGTTTGGGGATTAGGGTACTGCTGGCTTCATAGAAAGTGCTTGGAAGTGCTCCTTTCTCTTGAATTTTTTAGAATAGTCTGAGGAGGATAAGTTTTAGTTCTTCTTTGAATGTTTGGTAAAACTCCCCTGTAAAGCGGGCTGGCTCAGGACTTTGTTTACTGGAAGTTTTTTCACTACTACTTCAATTTCCTTCATAGCTAACAGCCTACTCAGATATTTTAGTTCTTGCAGATTGAGTTTTAAAAGGTTGCATTTTTTTTTTAAAGAATATGTCCATTTCTTCTAGGTTGACCAGTTTGTTGGAATAGAGTTGTTTGTTCATAGTATTTTTTCTATATAATCCTTTGTATTTCTGTGGGGTCTGTTGTTATTTTACCTCTTTCATTTCTGATTTTGTTTATTTGGGTCCTCTTTGCTTCTTGATGAGCCTGGCTAGACGTTCATCAATCTTGTTTATTCTTTCAAAGTACCAACTCTTGGTTTCATTGATCTTTGGTATTTTGGGGCTTTTCTTGTTGCTCTCTAATTCTTTAAGTTGTAGAATTAGATAATTTATTACCAGTTTGTTTGTGTATGTGTTTGTTCTTGTTTTGTTTTTGTTTTGTTTTTTTTTGTTTTTTTGTTTTTTTTTTTTTTAGGTAGGCCTGTAATGTTATGAGTTTCCCTCTCAGAACTACTTTCCCTATGTCCCATCAATTTTGGATTCTTGTGTTTTCATTGTCATTTGTTTCCAGAATGTTTTTTAATTCTTCTTTCATCTCTGGTAATCCAACCAGTGTTTAATAACATGCTATTTGGCCTCCAAGTGTTTGAGCTTTTTTATTTTTTATTGTAGTTTAATTTATAATATTGTCGTTGTGATCTGAGAAGATGCTTGATATGATTTCAGTCTTCTTGAATTTGAAGAGATTTTCCCTGTGTCCCAATATGTGAACTATCTTTGAAAATGTCCTATGTGCACTTGAAAAGAATGTATATTCTGTGACTCTGGGGTGAAATGTTTAGAAGATGTCAATTAAATCCATCTAATCTAATGAGTATTTAGGATTGCTGTTTCTTTACTGATTTTTTTTGTTTGCTGGGTTGTTGTGGGTAGCCCCTGTAGGACTGTACTAGGGGCTGGGAAGAGTGGGTGCAAGTTGCTCTGAGTTATACAATCCCTGCTTTCTTGTAGCCTGAAGTGAGATGCATGCTGGGTTTCTCCAGTTTGCCCATCCTCAGTGTGGAGTGGAGGCATGTTGTCCTGGTTTGCTCAGACTGTACTCTCCTGTCACCCAGAGTGAGGTGCGCATTGAGTTTCTCCAGATGGCCCAACAGGACTGACCCAGGGGCCAGGGTGGAGTAGGCACAGGGGAACAGTCAGAGTTCCCGTGTCGCCCTGAGTGAGGAGTGTGCTGGGTTTCTCCGGGTCGCCCCTCCCAGGGTGGGCTGAAGCAGGCCCGGGTTGCTCTGGGTCACCCCACCAGGGCTTTCCAGAGGCTGGGGTGGAGTGGGCACTGGTTTCCAAGGGCCTGGATGGAGTCACGCTTGTTCCTGTGAGTTGCATATTCCCTGTTTTCCTGTGGCCCAGAGTGGGGTGTGCTCTGGATTGCTCCGGGTCACCCCAGCATCAGGTCCTGGGGCTCAGAGTGGAGCGAGCACTAGGTGGCTCAGGGTCAGGCTAGCAGAATGATTCTAAAGTCCGGGATAGGGGTGGGGCACAGGGTTACCCCTGGCTTGCACTCACTGTGAGGTCTTAGAGCCAGATCCTAGGATGCTGGGTCCCAGTGGGCTGGTGAGGAAGGCTGGTGCAGCAGTTCACTCTAACAGCAGGCACTCCCTGAAGACTTCTGGGAGCCTGCCAGGAGGTACTGTGCCACTCACTGCCAGAGTACTGTACTGATTTCCTGCAGATTATGGCTGGCAAGTGGTGTTCTCTAGCATCCTCTGCCCTTCCTTATTGAAAATTGTTTCCTTGGAGATGTCTAACATTTTAATTCAGGGTGGATGTTCTACAATTTAGTTGCCTTTCTGCCCTGGCCCTAGGAGGAGGTGCACAACACTGCTGCCTACTAGGCTGTCATTTTCTCGTTCTGAAGTCTGGGAAATCCAAGATCAAGGCACCTACCAATGTGTTCCTGGAGAGAGCCCTCTCCCTAGTCTTCAGAGGTATACCTTCCTGTTATATCTGTACAGGGGTCTATCCTCAAACTTATTTTGAAAGAATTCCAAATCTACATATACAGAAAAATTTAAGAAACAAAGAATAGCTGAGAAAGATTAAACAACATATACTACAAAGAAAAAAAAATACCATGCATATAAATGACAACACTAATTACATACATATTATAATCAAAACCAAAAAATGTAAATAGAAAATAAACATATATATTGAGTCCTTACCATGTGCCAGGTACTGTTTCAGGGTCTTTGCATTCTTTAAAATAAGGAGTTCTCTATTGGGAAGATATAATTACCTAGTATACAGATCAGGAATTGGGGCAAATATAGGTAAGCAATATCCAAGATCACTAAGTTAATAGTTTTAGAATTGGAATTTAAATTTAAATAATGGGACTTCAGATCTCACTCTTTAAACCATTAAATCAAAAATGTATATAGAACCATTATTCTTAATAGTCAAGCATGGGGAGGAGGGAACCCATATATATCCATAACAATAAAAAGTATATATCCATTGAAAAATATTCATTTAACTAAATCATATATATAATGTGTATATTATTTTTAACTAAACCATATATATATATATATATATATATATATATATAATATGTATATTATTTTTAGATTCAACAATATGATTATGTTGAGTGGAAGAAACTAGAAACAAAAGAATACATACAATATTACATCCTTAACATAAATTTCCAAAAGAGACACAGTTAATATAGTAGTAGTAATAAATGTCTTGATAATATAATAGTGGTTATTGTTGTTCAGATTAATGACTGGAAAAGAGCATGAAGGTTGCTTCTGTGCTGATAGATGTTAATGCTCTATATCTTGTCATTGATATGTTGATCACATTGTGAAGTTCACTGAATTTTCAATTTGAAATATATGTAAAAGCTTCTAAAAAAAGAGATTATACTTTATATGCTATGTGTAGTATAATATATAATTGTTGCTACTCTATATCAAGATATGTCTTATAGCCTTTTTATGCATTTATCATTCATTATGACTGTCAATAAAAGCACTTTATATCAAAATTTTCATATATTCTATGCATCTGATTAAAACTTGAATCATTTTAATTCCAAATTAAATGCTACTATTTTTTAAAATATATTTTATTGATTTTTTTACAGAGAGGAAGGGAGAGGGATAGATAGAAAGTCAGAAACATCGATGAGAGAGAAACATCAATCAGCTGCCTCTTGCACACCCCCTACTGGGGATGTGCCCGCAGCCAAGGTACATGCCCTTGACAGGAATCTAACCTGGGACCTTTCAGTCTGCAGGCCGATGCTCTATCCACTGAGCCAAACCAGTTCTGGCTAAATGCTACTATTTTTGATATAAGAAATTAAATGGGAATATATGAAGCATAGCAGATTAACAAATTAGTTATATTTCTTATGAATTTCCCTTTGAGATGTATCAGTTTCCTGAGAAATAAAGTAAATGCAATGAAATGATTGCAAAACAATTTAATTTCACATTATTCTCTCTCTGGGTGAGTCATTTGTCTTTAAGATAGGAATAGTGCCATGACTCATATATTATTCGCTGATAGTGAAGAGTCAGCTTTTATGACTGGAGATAATTATGACTTCTAGCTAAAGACTGCAGAATACTCGCAGACCAGTTTCCAAGTGAAAATACAAATTGGAATAAAGTTGTATATTTTTAAGAAGTTGAGATGTTTACTTTTCCTCCAATAACTAGAAAAGTTCTACTCACCCTTCAAGATGCTGCGTAACTGGTATCCTCTCGGCATCAATCCTGCACATCAACATGTTGCTCTTTTCCATCTTACCTTGAACAATTGGTCAACCAACACCACTGTTGCATGCCTGATGACCCATGTTCTTCATTTCAAAGTGTTGTTATTAATTGTATGCATCTATTTCTCCTTATTAAAAATGTATTCAGAAAATGTTATTAGCCTCCCTTGACACATTTTTTGTTGTTGCTTTTAAGAAGCTCTATCTTATTCTGCAATAGACTCTCATTTCTTCAGGTTACCACTTGCTTGATATTCCACAATTACTAAAAATAATGAACATAAATGTCTTAAAAATTGAATTTAAATTATGTCAAAATATTTTTAATTATGTTGCAATAAAAATTATAAAATGATGTCAAACTATTTCATAAGGATTATTGTGGGCAAAGAGAAGATTGGTTGGGGGGAGAGATGAGGAAGAGACCAGGAGTGAATGTTGCACCTGTGGTTGAAGGGCAGAAACTTGCACTGAGAAGGCCCCTCAGAAAAGGAGACAGGCCAGTAAAGCATTAAGCTAAGAAAGAAACAAGGGCTGACTGACCACCTGGTATGTGTGAGGGCTACATCTTCATAAACTGAATTTCACAGATGATGAAACTGAGGCCAAAAATTTCAGAAATATACTCGAATTCATTCAGGTACTTGGATATTAGTAGATATCTCTAAACTTATCTCTGAAGCCCCTTTTTCACATTTACCTTGTTTTGTTGGTAAGGGATATCTGATAAGAAAATAATTCACAACTAGAACACATATTTAAAATATGTGATTTAGAAGACTGTTATTTGAATCATTTGTTGTTTTTAAAGTACCTCAGAAGATGCTATAGTGCTTTTTAAGAAGTAGCTTTTTTTTAAAGAAAAAAGTACTATTAAATATACAGTAGTTACAAATTCCAGATGAGGATGGGGATAGAGTTTTCACATAAAAATTAAGTTTATTATTTACAGAAATCAAGTGGGGACAAGTGTTCTGCACACTAAAAAGCTTAATCGGTAAAAAAAAAATAAACTAGGTCAATGCTACATACTTCCAGATATTTTTATGTCATTCACATATACCCCATCCCATAAGATCCAGCTGCTTTAAGAAACCATTATCGCTGGTAGCTCTGTAACTTAGAGTTTTATAACACAAAGAAGTTTAAGAACCACTGCCATAAAAATGTTATAGAACTCCTACCTATGATTTAACTGTGTTTATTTCAAAGTAATCACATTTAACAGCCTGTTACACATTTGGTTGGATACTTTCAATGGTAGTAAATCTTCCATTGAAAGCTAATTTAAGCTTCAGAAAGAGAGAATGATCATTCAGTACTGTAATTTCATTTGTCTCAAGAAGCATGTCCACACTGTTGATTTGTTCTTGAGGCTGGAAAACTAACAGAAGGTAATTCCCAGAAGTAAGTCCAGCTGAGTAATGGACAGCTCTTGGAACTTCAGCTTTCTTATTTTTCTAAATAGATTTGATTCTTTTTTTTAAAATACACTGAGTGGCCAGATTATTATGACCTATGAACGCATAATAATCTGGCCACACAGTGTGTGTGTGTGTGTGTGTGTGTGTGTGTGTGTGTGTGTGTCCCGTTGCATGAATTTGTGCATAGGTGGGGTCTGGCCAGCCTGGCCAGGAGGAGGGGACATGAGTGGTTGGTCAGCCTGCCTGCTGGTGGAACTCCTGATGGAGGGAACAATTTGCATATTAGCCTTTTATAATATATGGTACACACTGAGTGGTCAGATTATTATGTGTTCAGAGATTATAATAATCTGGCCACTCAATGTATATTTTTATTGATTTCAGAGTAGAAGGGAGAGGGAGAGTGATATAAACATCAATGATGAAAGAGAACCATTGATTATCTACCTCCTGCATATCCTCTACTAGGAATCAAGCCCTCAACACAGGCAAGTGCCCTTGACCAGAATCAAACCTAGGACCTTTCAGTCTGCAGGCTGATGCTCTTTCCACTGAGCCAAACCAGCTAGGGCCAGACTTCTTATTTTTGAAACAAGAATATGATGCAAAAGAACTTGTATGCATAGAGTATATGCATAATCCATGAACATGGACAATTGGGTGATGAAGGCCTAGGGAGGGTGGTGGGGATGGGCTAGAAGTGGTCAATGGGGGAAAGGGGAGACATATATAATACTTTCAACAACAAAGCTTTAAAAATACAAAAATAAGTACTAAATAATAATAATGACTACCACAAGTAGTAGGCTTATACAGATAAAACAAATTAAATAAGATACTTAATGTGAAATAATAGGTAGTACTTCAGGTACTAAAGAATTGTTCAATTATAGATGAGTTTGAAGTGAAAGTTTGACACAAATTAAGGGTGTAGTCCACATAGAAAAAATATAGGAGACCTGAGGAAAAGCCAAACTATTTATTTTAAGGCAATTCTTGATTAATTTAATCAGCTTAAAACATAAATGGTGAATGAATCATAACCTGTTACTGATGAAGAAACACACAAAATAATAATGGCTCAGAAGCTTAAGATGTTATAAAACGTAAAAATGTTATAGTCAATATTCAAAGTATAATTTCTGTCATAATTGTTTATTTCTAAAATTTGTTTAGTTATATTTCATGGATCCTCAACTATATTTGCTTTTATGCCACGCCATCACACTTGAAACCTCAAGAATTTCTGATTTATATATTTCTCCATTCCCTCCCCCCACAACCAACTCATCTCACCTTTATGTGTCTGAATCACCTCCCATCTGTTCTGCTGCATCTGTGACCCGCCCAGTTTCGGCTATCACTTGGAACACTATAAGTTCTCCTGAGAGGCTGCCATTTACAATCCACAATTGTCCATCTTGTATCGCAGTGTCACATCAATCTTCAAACAGTGCAACAACTATCATGTCACTTCCTTGCTCAATGTCCTTCAATGTCTTCCAGTTTCCAAATAAATCAATTTCCAATTTTTTGCTATGGCATATAAGGCTCTCCAAAGTGCTGCTCCAGTATGTCTTTCTGGCGTTCTCTTCAACCATTCCTACACAAATATTGTATATGCTGGCTCTATGCTATGATTTTCGGTCTACATTTTCATTTAATTCGTACAGTAGCCCAGTGATCAGGTATTAGCATTTTCAAATTATAGAAGAGTAAAATAATATTTATTTATGTTAACCTAATATTTTTATAATTATATGTTAAGTTTATATTTTCATATATCTTTATATTTTTAATTCGCATTATTTACTAAATCCCACATAGAAAACCATTGCTATGATTCAGATAGACTTTTGAACACCAAAGTCCTATGAATTTCCAATTATCCCGAGTACCTAATTTTATCAAGGCAAGATATCTTCACTACATTCAAAGACGTGGCTTCCAATTTTTATTGGCGGATTAACAAAGCATCCTCTACTATAACTGTTATTTATATTTAGGGCCATATCATTTTTGTTCTTTGGTTTACAGATAACAAACTTTGGCAAAGGCTAAACTAGGCAAAACAGATTTATTTCAAGTATATTGGAAGTCACTCGGAATAAAAAACATTGTCTCTAAGCATCATAATGACAAAAACTGTGGCAGCTCTAAGGAATATTAGCAAGTTCTATCATATGATGACTCAGTTTTAATCACCTCTGTTTTTATGCAAATTTTCAAAAACCTGAAAGGTAGACTCTGTCCCAGTTTGGATCATAAGACTGAATGTTGAACCACTCACTCATATCCAAAGATCAAAAGTTTGAACATAGGTATAGCCTGTTTTACCAAGTAGTTGTCCAAATTTGTGTCTAATACCTATATCTGTTCTGCAAAGAGGTAATGCTGTCAACCCCGTTAATCTGTTTGCATCTACGAATTATAAAGTTTTAAAGAAATTTTGTATAGGAAAATCTGTAGGATCTTAACATATGTTTTCTTATTCTAAATGGTACAACTATATTTTTAAAAATTATAAGACCACATTCATTCCTAAAAATGCCTAATTTTAAAAAATAACATTGAAATAATTGAAGAAAATTTAGTCCATTCATTCACTCATTGAAAAATATTTAAATATTTATTAGGTACCTAAGGTTTGTCTTGTGAATATATATAGTCATCTCCATAAATGTGAGAAATATTAATATACAGACAGTGAGCTGGACTTAGCAGCAGTCTTAATTGTTAAAGGGAAACCAAGTCCCGCTGATATGGAGTCATTCCTGTAACAGCCATACAAATACTCTCCATTCTGAGTGTGTGTGTGTGTGTGTGTGTGTGTTTGAATTTGCAGTGGAATACATATGCCAGACTAGCATGAGAATGATCCAATAAGGACAAATACAGAGATAAAGAGAGTGTAACTCAGCAACATTAGAGAAGGAGGTGGTTGGGATCATTTCATTATGTGGTTCAAAAGATGTAAAATTTTTAAAACCTTTTGGAGCTTCAAATACCTATCAGCCCTGCCATCTGTACATGCCAGAATCCCTTGAGGAAAAGGAACTAGCATGTTAGACTCTGGGGACTAAGAATTACAGTTAAGAAATATGTCTGAGTTTTCCCAAAAGTTGGCAGCCATCAACCCACACAGAGGCTTGAATCCAGGACAAAGAAAAATCCCCCAGAAATATTTGGGGAGAGGACTCACTAGGTAAAACTAAAACTTTGCTAATAAACAGGTAATAACCCAAAGCTATTGGGATTTGGCATGCTAATGTACATGTGACCACATCTGTAGCCAATGCTAATAAAGCTTACGGCATACCATTAGATAGTATAGACCCCAGCAAACTCCATCACTGTCCATCTTCCCTGCTCATTGAAGAAAAGTTATCAATTTGGAAGGGCCTCTGGAAATT
The DNA here is from genome assembly GCA_027563665.1 of Antrozous pallidus. Classification (NCBI taxonomy): domain Eukaryota; kingdom Metazoa; phylum Chordata; class Mammalia; order Chiroptera; family Vespertilionidae; genus Antrozous; species Antrozous pallidus. The sequence continues at coordinate 94,762,977 of CM050511.1, read as the reverse complement.
TGGAAACAGCCTAAATGCCCATCAACAGATGAGTGGATTAAAACACAGTGGAAACTCTACACAATGGAATACCACGCTGCTGTAAAAGGAAGGAACTCCTTCCATTTGCAACAACATGGATGGACCTGGATGGAGAGCATTATGCTAAGCGAAATAAGTCAGTTGGAGAAAGATAAATATCACATGAACTCACTCATTTGTGGAATATAATGAACAACACAAACTAATGAACAAAAACAGATCCAGAGACAGAGAAATATCGATCAGATCATCAAATCTCAGAGGAAAGGTAGGGTAGGGTGGGGGAAAAGGAAGAGATCAACCAAAGGACTTGTATGCATGCATATAAGCCTAACCAATGGATACAGACACGAGGGGGGTGAGGGCAAGAACAGGGGGGTGGGCAGGGAGTGGGAGACAACGGAGGGATAAGGACACATATGTAATATCTTAATCAGTAAGGATAAATAAATACATAAACAAACAAACAAACCAGTAAATATGCTCGGGTGAGGATTAACCAAAAGAAGAAGAAAAAGAAATTGAAGAAAATCAAACAGGAAACTGTAAACAAGGTACATATCATGCCTGCTCTTATGATTTTACACACCAGTGGGGAAAAAATTACATTTCTTCCATCTATATTACCTGGCTCTTATATGGCTACTTAATAAATCATTTGATCTCTATATTGGAGTATATCTTTTCCAGGTCAAATGTGGTATTGTATAAGGAGAATCGTAAGTTATAATTAAAATTATTTTCATCAATTCTGAAGCAAATATTAGGTTAAGAACATTGTGGTCCTTGGCAGTAATTTGAATCCTGAATTTCAATAAGTTTTCCACAGTTCTAAGTAGGAAATACATAAGCAATAAAAAGACAAGGCACTGGGAAGAAATCTAGTAAGCTAGATTTCTGTGCTAAGATAGCATATTTTCTTGTAAATAGAAAAGAAACTACTGCAAGTTCAACCCAAGTTGCAGGCAAACCAGTCTATGATATTTATTATTTATGTACTGAGAGCTAGTTAAAGCACAAAAGTAATTTTAGATTTTGCTATAGTAATAAATGTGAAAATATCATAGTTGTAGGATGACAGACATAATCCTCTGATAAGAAGCACTACTAATGTTTGCCAGAGACTGATATAAAATATTTTAAATAATTCAACCTACCTACATGGAAAGTTTGCAATAATGGAAGCAGTATTAGCCTTTTCAGAAGATACAATATGCTGGAAATAGTTTAACACATCTGAGTATTTTCAACAGCGATATTTTTACAATTAATTTTCCACATTATTTTTCATGTTAAACATCTTCTATAAATCATTAGGAATTATTGTAAATTTGTTTTTAACAGCACTCTAAGTGGTAAATGTATTCATCATACATTTAAATAATCATTGCCTTCTCTGAACATGAGAAAGATATGTCACTTCTCTGTGACATATCTTTGTCATGTTCAGTTTTCTCCCTGCGTGAATGTTCATTTTCATGTTTCCATTTTCTTATGTCAAGCATTCAGTACAATTAGAGAGCAATAGAAATTCCATGTTGCTTATTTGACATTAGTAAGTAATTTCAATATGTAATCCTATAAAATAAAGAGGAAATATGCTAATTGACCTCACAAAAGATGCCGGTGCCCACAGACAATAAGGAGGGAATATGCTAATTGACTGCCACACCCTCAAAATTGGCAGTGCCCACAGCCACAAGATGGTGGCACCCAGTTTCTGCAGCCCCGCCAGGGCAGCAGGAGTGAGGCACGGCTGGGCCCACTCCCAGGAAGATCTGGCTGCTCTGCTGCGCCTGCTTCCAGAGTCCCCAAGTCCCCTCAGCTCCCCAGCCACCCAGGGCTGGCCCGAGGCACAGGTAACCAGTGCCGGCCGAGGCTTGCGCTAACAGCAGTGGCAGCAGCAGAGGTATGATGGGGGCGTCACCTTCCCCTGATCACCAGATCGCCTCCTGCCCCTGAACGCTCATGGACTGTGAGAGGGGGCAGGCCAGGCCAGGCTCAGGGATCCCTCCCTGCCCCTGCAACACCCCCCCCCCACTCAAGTGCATGAATTTTCATGCACTGGACCTCTAGTAGAAATTAATAAAATAAAATTGCTTGTGGTTTTAAGAACATATTAGTTAACTGAGTTAATAAACAGTCTGTTATGGACTAAATTTTATGACAAAACTCAAAAAGTGTATGGTTCATCTATGAGTTCTATCTTTTCTCAGGTGTGTACACTGTCCTATGCAAATAGAAAATCTCTCTCTTGTGTAATCATTCCAAATATTAAAAAAACACATAATAATTTATTGCTTTGTTTTACCATTATTTAATGAATGCTTAACATATATTTTATATTTTCTTGGTTCTAGGGATTGAATGGAAAATTTTAAAAATCAGATGCAAGCTCTTTCCCATGTGAGGCCTTTGAATTTATGGTTCTCATCTAAGAGGAAAGAAATTCTTCCGGTGTTTGTCTGCCTCTTCACCATGCAGTTCTTGATTAAATATATCACCTTGGGCCACCTGCAAGCACCACATAGAATGGTTCACAACTCCATCCCCATCATTTTCTATCATAAAACTGTTTTCAATTTGTTTAATTACTATGTGAAATTACTTTATTTACATTTTTGTTTACTTTTTTCTTGCATTGTTACCCAAATGGAATGAAAATCCCATAGAGTAGACTTTTGAAACAACTCTGGTAAATGAATAATATTTTATATGCGGTAAATTATCAATATTTCTGAATTAATTAATGGGTCAATAAGATAATATATAAGTAAAAGTTTCTGATATTGTGAAGTTAACTTCTGTTGGAGGCTTTAATTCCAGTGGAATGATTATTGAAGAGGCTATCTTCACATGGATTGTCATGCAAAACCCGTGAGCAGAGAGAACAACTGAACCCCAATTATTGAAGAGTTTATCTTCGCAGGTTTAGACAGTTGCTTTTCTGACCACTGTTTCCACAAATATACCATCAGTTATTCTCCTGCAGTCCACATTCTTCTGACGTTGTTTCTGCCATTAAATAAGGTTCCTCGTTCATTCTCTCAAAGAATATGACCTTTTGTTTATGTTTATGTGTATGCTGGCTATTGTCTACAGTCAATGCCCCATTTTATCTCCTCTAAAGAGTAGTACTTTTTTTCTCCCACATCTCATGTTGGAGATGAAGTTAACTTTTCCCAAAGAAATTGCATATGTGGTAAAGCAATGAATACTGAATTTACAAATGGCAAATAGTTGTTTAATAGGCCTCTTCATTGTTTAATATGTTTCTACAAGAATTAATGGATTTAAATTAATTCAAACAATTATTACCATAATAAGCTAAAACTATTTTGTAAAAATTAAAAGAATAATTATTTTACCCTTTTCACCCATTCCCCTGATCTCTCCCCCTCTGGCAACCATCAGTTTGGTCTTTGTATCTATACATCTATTTTTATTTTATTTATTCACTCATTTTGTTTTTTAAATTCCACATATAAGTGAAATCATACAGTATTTGTCTTTCTCTGTCTGACTTATTTCACTTAGCAAAATACCCTCCTGGGCCATCTACATTTCAAATGGCAAGATCTCATTATTTTTTATGACTAAGTAATATCCCACTGTATATATATTATAACATCTTCTTTACCTGTTTTTCTATTGATGGACACCTAGGTTGCTTCCATATTTGGCTATTGTAAATAATGGGGGTGTATATATCTTTTCAAATTAGTGTTTTTATTATTTTTGAATAAATACCCAGAAGTAAAATTGCTGAATCATATTGTAGTTATATTTTTAATTTTTTGAGAAACCTCTATACTATTTTTCATAATGGCTATACCAATGAATAATCACCCAAATAGTTCACAGAGTACCCTTTTTCTTCACATCCTTTCCAATACTTTTTATAAGTTGTTTTTATAATAGCCATTCTGACAAGTGTGAATTAAAAACCTCCACAAACAATTTCATAGAAATCTAGTGAATAGGGTAAATAGTCAATATTATTATAGCTTTGTATGATGACAGATAGTTACTGTACTTGTGGTTATTACATCGTAAGAAATACAAATGTCAAATCATTATGCTGTACTCCTGACACTAATATACTATTGTATATCAACTACACTTTAATAAAAAAATGAGACTTGAAATTCAGTTCTGTATTTGAAGGTTTATCTGCATCAGTAAAACATTGTCCTAAAGGGAATAAAAAGAGGCTAATTGCAACTTTACACTACCACTTTCATTCCTTGAATTGTTATAGTTCCCCAATGTCTTCTGTAGCTGCTTAATTTCTTCATGCTTCAGTGTTCATGGCTAATGCTTAGAACATAGCTGTTGGGAATGGAATGACCTGAAACTGCCCAAGTCATTGAATGAAGGGCAATTTTGTAAAGACAATTAATTATCAGAGAAATTTTCTCATGGAGGGTCAAGTGAAGGTCTTCTATCACATCCTTATAAATTTAACTGTTACCGGCATGCCAGTGTCACCTAATTTTAATATGGCAAGGTTAGAAGCACTTCCCTGTGTATATTTTATTCAGGTTATTTTTTCAGAACCTTCTTTATAAACATAGTCTGCTCAGATTGGGAATGCCAGCCTTGGGTCTGCTGCTAATTGTCTACATGATGATTTTCTGTATAAAATTACCTAAAAAATTAGCAGGTTGCACAAGATCAGCATGAAGTTGTACCCTTCAGAGCACTGGTTGCAAAATGTGGACTATGTTATTCCTCGGCTCAAGAAACTATGCTGACTCCCACGTTCCTACTGCTACAAGTAAAATTCCTCTATTAGTATTTCAAGGCTCTCTACCTTCTGGAGTTGCTCTCATTCATGTTAATTTCTTACTCTTCTGAACACACACATGGTCCAAACCAGAGAGATAGCCCAGGACTTGAATTTACCTCCTTAGTAACTATAACTGGTGCCATACAGGCTCTATTGAAATTGTAGTCCTTGTACCAGGACTGGCCCATGAGCTTTCTTTTATACAGGCTGGGACAATGGAAAAGAAGAATATTTATAAATGTTTACAGTCACTTGACATTGGCATGACACTCAACACATGATCAGTGCATTTTTTTCATTAAACAGTTTTAGTGTTTCTGAACTTGTACCATGAGTTCCATAGAGAAAGACCTGCATGCTGGCCATACTCAGCAAGACCACATTACAGTGAACCATTACTTAGCTTAACAACTCTACACCCAAAGTGAGAAAATCTAAACATCTTACCCAATAAAAGAGAAATATGCAAATTAACCATCACTCCACTACACCCAGAGCCAGTCAGAGTGAGTATGCTAATTAACCCAACAAAGATGGATGTTAATTTGCATATGCAGGCGCGGCATGGTGTGAAGGCCTGCTATGAGGGGAAGGAGGGTAGTGGAGGGAGCCACTAGAGCGGTGCTCCAGACAGAAGCAAGGACTTGCCGGCTCCTAGGTGTCTGGGAGTGAAGCCAGGGGCCTATTCTTGCACGAATATCGTGCAATGGGCCTCTAGTTTATTTATATTTATAACTTACTTTTAGAATAATTTTCATTTTAAATCTCAGTTTAAAATTTACAGTTTAATATTATTAGCTGAATTAGGAAAGTCAATTTTCTATTTTTGTTTTTAATCCCGATTTAATTTTGTTGATGAAAACAAGCTGCATTTTTTCAAGAAAAGATACACCTTTTCAAAACACAGCAGGAGTCATAAACTAAATTATGGTGATGAAAATGATTGTGAAGAAATAAAGATCAATGAAGTTCATATAATTTTCAATCCTATCATTGAAGATGATGTATTAAAATGAGTGTGTCCTAGATAATGTACTGGCTAATGGGACAATGGAACTAAAAAACTTAAGCAGCTTTAACATTCTAAACTAAAGGTATCTTGTGAAAAAGAAAGCATATTGAATTAAAAAGCTGACTGAAGTGAACGTTTAATATGTATCCATTAGTATTTTGTGAGCTTATGATAAGTAGCACTATGAGCTGCTAACCTTAAAAGTATATGTATACATCACTGCTGAGTATTCAGTACATGACTACTTCATAGGCATTTGCTTGAAAAAATAGTGAGTGGGGTAGCAACAAAGGTAGTTCAAGTACCATTTTTTTCATAACACTACACGTCAACCTCAGAAACAAGCTAATAATATGCAATAAAGTTAGTAAAGTACTTTTTTTCAGCTTTTAAATGTCCATTGCATTTACCAAATCCAGAGATTTCTTAGCATGGCAATTCTTTGTGTAGATGTGCAATTTGCACATGGACATTTTTAACTTCATTATTTGTTAGCAATGTTTTTAATAATAAACATGATGTATATCAAAACATTCAGTTCAAGTTCCAGTTCTGTGTAGGGGTACAGCCACAGAAGCAGGAAAGCAATCTAGAGTGTAGAGTGCTTACCTTGTCTTAGGAGCTACTGCCAGAACATTAATGCCCAGTCTCTTTACTTCACTGAAATATTTTCACATCAAAAAAATTTGTCAGGTGCACTAAATAATGTGTTTAGTTATGTAGTTAACATTGTGAATCACTAAAAACTGAAAAGTCAGATTTAGGATTATTCTCTTTATTGGGAGATAATATGAAAGCTGATCATAAACTATTGTTGAATGTTGAAATAAAATGGCTATCGAGAAAACTCTGGAAAATATTTGTAATGCAGAATAAAATCCCATTATGTGTGAAATACAAGAAACCAGTTTGGTCTGAGCACTTTATTTATTTATTTTTAAATATATTTTATTGATTTTTTACAGAGCAGAAGGGAGAGGGATAGAAAGTCAGAAACATCGATGAGAGAGAAACATCGACCAGCCGCCTCTTGCACACCCCCCACTGGGGATGTGCCTGCAGCCAAGGCACATGCCCTTGACCGGAATCGAACCCGGTACCCCTGACTCCGCAGTCCGATGCTCTAGGCACTGAGCCAAACCGGTTTCAGCTGGTCTGAGCACTTTATAATTGTGAATGGAGCATTCAGACTTAATACTTGGATGGTATTTTTGCTATTTTTGAGGATCTTTATACACTCATACAAAGGAGGAATGTAACCTGCTTTTCAATGGTAGATACAACTTAAGGGCAAAAACAAAAATGAAAAACTTGAAAGAGGAGAGCGGCTACAAAGTGTTATGATGAGGCCCAGATTTTAGTAAGAATTACTAATTACTGGTCTTGATCATTTATATGTATCTGTGAAAAGTTATCAACAAATTTGATATAAGGATATCAATTATTTTGCATCCAAGGAATATTTACTTATCAGATATTAATGAAATCCAAAATGAATTTCTTTCATTATAAATTAAATTAAGTTTATCAATAACTTTCAGGATAAATAGTTGGCATGTCCTGTTAATGAAGCATTGACGATGAATTTTGAAAGTATATCATCACTTTCATAAATAAAAGTTAAAAACTAATATATTGATAACAAAAGGGGACATATGTAATATTTTCAACAATAAATATTAAAATGAATAAATGAATACAAATTTTAAATTAAAAATTTTAATATATTGAACTTGTTTACATTTTTCTAAAATCACTGCTCTCTTTCTTATCAATATGTTATGAGACTGACATTTCTATAGTAATTTTTTAAAATTAAAATGGTTTAGATATGTCATTGCCAGTGAATAATGTTGTCAACAAAACCTACATTAGATAAAGTAACATGTAAAGAATAAGTTCATTTGTCAGAGTAAAATCTTTATATATTGATGGGGAGGCTTTCTCTTCAAAGTGTGAAGTAGCTATTCAATATAAAAAATCTCTATTGTACTCACACCTTTTTAATTTTGATTATGGCACTACAGTACGTTCAACTGCAGTTAGTAGTGATTCTCACCATGAATCATAGTATTTCAAACTTTTAATGAACAAAATGTAAAATTTTTATTTTTTATTTTCTCTTTCATAATGTTTCTTCTGATCGTACTTATTAAATACAACAGAATGGGATTTTTTAAACTAATTTATTGCTTTAAGATTGTTGAGGCACAGTGTCCCATACTTCTATTGCTGGGAAGAATGATTCAACATTAGGAGCACAGTAAATACTAAGAAAATACCTGTGGGTAGATCAATTTATATTAGTAAGTTGGGTTACATCTGTTGAATGAATCTATTTCTCCCAGTGGATGGCTCTACTTATAGAGAGATTCATCTTCCAATTTTCAGGGATAGAAATCATTGGAGTACACAACAGGAGTCTCACCATTCTTTTGTCACTGCTCTATTTTAATGCTTCTGCAATGTCAGGCCATTTTATTATGAACAAAGTACCTAAGGCAAGTCTCAGAATCAGTATTCAAGTGGGAAGAAAGAAAAGGATTAAGTAATCTATTAAGGGGAACATGAACAAGTGTACATGGCAAAAGTATCTTACAAATTTTAACCTTGAACATCTCTAAGGCTTTGGCTCTCTAAGATATCCCATCAACGCAAAAATATCCCTGGAAACTTGGTTCATTGTTGTTTTATCGTTTAAGTAATTAGAAGGGGAAAGGGGAGAGTGGATTTCAGAGATCAGTTTCACCACCTCCATAGTTTTTTGGTGTAATGAGCAAAATTTGCCAACATTGTCTATCATGTCAAGATTAATGCAAAAGAGAAACATTGACATTTTAGGACAGTTTAAATATAGGAAAGTATTCCTGGGAGACTTTTGAGTAAAGCCATAGGAATATCTTTCCTCAGCGAGCAGCTCCTTCTTAGACAAGTCTTATGTCTTGGAAAACTGTATAGGTTAACATCTTCTCTCATCACTTCTACTACCCACTCCTATGTAGTCTAGCTGTTGTACCTATTTTTTAAATCTCTTAGTAGCACCAACGGAAGTCTTTCAATTACTCCAGCCAGTTAAATAAAGAGCAGGGCAAAATTCATTGTTCTAAAGTTATTTCCATGTAACAAACCCATTCTGGATCATGAGCCATTGAAATTGCTAGATCCAAAAGTTAAATTATTTTAGACAATATAAAAAAGAAATTTTCTTTGCAATATTTAAAAAGAAATGTAACGGCTGAAATGCCTAAGAGAGTTTATAAAATTTACATAACATCTTTATTGGAAAATAATTGAAGCCACCCACAGCATGCTATAAAAATTTTCTATTTTCTATCCTTTTTTATTGTGACATTGTTAGCATTCTTTGCCTGTAACATGGAAACTGAAACACAATAGTTTTTGCACAATATTTGACAATGAAGAATATTGCTATATTATTATCAGTCTTTATTCTTATCCTCTGAAAATAATCTAGACAATCTATTAAATAAAAAAAATTTTTGTTCTAATTTACTTTATTATTAGAAAGATCATCTCAAAATAGCTTACATCAACCCATATCTTGCTATAAATAAACACAATTTTAATATTTACAGGTCATCATATCATTGAGCCACATCTTCTGAGAGAATGTATAAGGCCAGACATAAGACTGGGAAAAAATTAAAAACATATAGATAAACCTACATTTCTTGATCAGAAAATAATGTGAATTTCTTGATTAATCAAATCTATACATATATATTTGTCAACCAAAAAAATTGCAAACCGTTGAGCCATTGAACCTACTTAGGGTATATTGAAATCTAGTATGATTTTCCTCCTCATATTATCCTATCTAATAAAAGAGTAATATGAAAATTTGAGCATACCTCCACCACACCCACAAGCCATGCCCACAGCCACGCCCACCGTCCAATCAGGAACAGATTATGCAAATAAAACGCAACTAAGATGGCTGTTGCCACTGAGAGCAGGGGAAGGCTTGGGTTTCCCTGGCAACAGAGCTAGCCAAGCTTTCCACCTGCCAGGCCTCCACTCAATGTTACAAAGTTTCAATTATAAAAGATACAGAAATGGTGGCAGCCACTGAGCTGGAGAGAACAGAGGCTTGGGTTTCCCTGGCAACAAAGGAAGCCAAGCTTTCAGCCTGCCATTGCCGGCCTAGGACTCCACTCCAGGCTACAAAGTTTGTAGACATAGATAAATCCCAGATCCCAGGGCCTCTGCTTGGGTCGTCGGGGGTATGGCTGGCCTGCAAACCTCCACAGGCCCCTCACCCAGGCCGCCCTTTACACCAAGGGAACCCCTACCTGATCTGGGACACTCTTCAGGGCAAACCAGCTGGCCTCCACCCATGCACCAGGCCTCTATCCTATCTAATAAAAGAGTAATTTGCAGAATGACCATCACTCCAACACACAAGAGGGCTGGCCCCATGTGGTCAAATATCCTGCCCCCATGTGAACACAAGATAGCCACCCCAAGATGGCCAGCAGGGGAGGGCAGTTGGGAGGTTCCAGGCCCTGCAAGGGAGGGCAGTTGTGGGCGATCAGGCCAGCGGGGGAGGGCAGTTGGGAGGGACCAAGCCTGCAAGGCAGGGCAGTTGGGGGCAATCAAGCCTGCAGGGGAGGGCAGTTAGGGGTGACCAGGGTGGCAAAGGAGGGCAGTTGGGGGCAAACAGGCTGGCAGGAGAGCAGTTAGACATCAATTAGGCTGGCAGGGTAGTGGTTAGGGGGTGATCAGGCTCTCAGGTTGAAGTGGTTAGGGGCAATCAGGGAGGCAGGCAGGTAAGCAGTTTGGAGCCCATAGTCCTGGATTGTGAGAAGGATGTCCGACTGCCCGTTTAGGCCCGATATTAACAGAATTGGGCCTAAACAGGCAGTCAGACATCCCTCGAGGGGTCCCAGATTGGAGAGGGTGCAGGCTTGGCTAAGGGACATTCCCCGCCCCCCCCCCCATGCATGAATTTCGTGCACTTGGCCTCTAGTTGATGAGATTTCAAAATACATATGTAGTTCAGTATTAGTAAAAAAAACAATCCAAAAAAATTAGAAGAGGAGGAGAAACTCTTTATTGTTTATGATTAAGTAGAAAGAATAATTGCTGTCCTTGTAATCCGTTATTTCTTTTAACTAAAGCCACTTAAATTTCTCTCATCTAGCGGAATAGATAGAAACATTTGGTATAATGTTCACTCCATATCCTTAGATTCTATTTCTGAGCACATTTAGGTATTTTCTTTTTTCCCTTTTCTTATCTCTCTTTTTAACAGAGCGAGAAGCTATGCTTTTCCAGAGACAATTCGTGGACAATAGGCTAGCTTGTGGCCCCCTTTAGTACTCACCCATCTGAATTTAAAATGCTATCACAAGCTTTCTTCTAAATCACCAAAACATAACGGGCTATTTTCTCTCTGGATTTTTACTTGGCACTTACTGTGTACTTTGATGCTTGCAATACCAATTCAAACTTTCTCTTCACTCTATGCCTAATATAAAAGGTTCCTCTGTAAGCAAAATTGATAACACTGTCTTTCATCTTAATTTGTAAGATAATAAGCCATTTTTATTTGGTTTATCACTTTAATTTTGAAAGAAACTAGCACTTTGCCCTTCACCAGTTAAGAACAATATTTTAATATTCACACCAGAATGTTTGTATAAAAGACACACTCTGCTAGCCACTAGTAACATTCAAATATGTCATAAGGGATCCAGCATGAGTACCAGCTGATTTAGAGAGAGCCCAGTCTTGAATTCTACCAGAATATCACACTAGCCATCACCTGAGACAGGGGCTAGTACATCTATTCCAGGTATTCATAATCCTGGAAGGAGTGAAAATGTCAACAGACTCTCAACCAGCCTTGGGTAAACAGGAGGAGGATGAGAAAAGAAATATGATTGTACAACCACCCTTTTGCCAACTGCTGATTGAAACCAAATAGGCAGGGGGCTGGGATAGGATGTGTGTTGGGACTAGGGGAGAAACAGAAGATCTAAAAACCTAATTTTTCTTCCAACATATTTACTAAACTTAGAAAATATGGCTTAAGTGCTTTTAGATAAAATTTCATTCATTCATTCACATACCAATAATCTTCATACACAGTAGGAGTGAAATACATGTAAGCAAATATATTAAAAGAAAAGTGGCAATAAACATCTTTAAATCAGAATTTTGATTCTGTCTCCTGACCTATCTTTATCCCTTTACTATAATCTTTTAATGTTGAAACCTGTGCAAACTCCTAGTGTACATTAGAATACATTTTTGTACTGAGTAGCTCATTTCAAACATTAGAACGCTTACAGTAACCAGGCTGCATTTTGGAATTGGCTGTAGCAACGTCAGCTGCACATTCTGCCCAGGCTTCTCTCTGGCATGTTCCAGGTTTGTGCGGCTCACTCCTACTCCCCTCATCTGAGGTGGCCTTTAGCTGGGATTAATTGGCATGACTGGTGGTGTGTTTATTTTCAGGAAAGCCCAGTGCTGCTGATTAAAAGGCATATGTCAATTTTTTTCTTCTGCTTGTATCATTTCTCTGTTCTCAGTTTCACTGTTCTCAGTTTCATTTATTTTCTGCACAGCATGTGAACCAAACAGGTATTATCAACATCAGCATCAGAGAGCCCTCTTAGAGAGGTTAATGGATTTGGGGGCCGAGGAACTCTAATTTTATACACTCAATGAAGGAATCTATTTTTTTTAGTTTAACGAGATCTTAAAAGTGATAGTGGGCAGTGTAAGGGAAAGAGCTGCTGCATTTTTTTGTTAAAAAATAGGAGGGTGGTAAAGAATTGAAAATGAAGCAAGTAAACCTCTTTAAATTTTTTACTTTTTGTTGTATTAAAAATGATACAAATGGAGGAGAAAGATAGTCAGATCTGACCAATCCTATTCTTCCATACTCTAATTTTTGTCTTTACTTCACAGCTTAAATCCAACTTGAATCTTCAGTGTCCAAAAAACTAAATAACACCAATTTTGGGCACCTTTCTGTGTAAATTCTGGATATTACATTTCAAATGAGTTGTTCTTGGAAGTAAGTTTGGAAGGTGTTAAATGTGACTTTGTTGGGAAAGCATCAGTATATTGAACATGTTTTAAGATCCATTGTAACATTGTCTGACTTGTTTAGAGCGTTTAATTCTCTCATATATACATATAAAAGCCCAGCGACCGAAGTGTGGAGCAACCAGAAGGACGGGTCCACCAGGTGCTATGGTGTGCACTGACCATCAAGGAGCAGATGCTCAACACAAGAGCTGCCCCTGTTGGTCAGTGTGCTCCCACAGTGGGAGAAGGCACTCAGAGGGCAGATCCACAGCCACTTGGCTGACTGAGATGAATGGCACTCAAATCCTCCCAGCCATGCCTCCACCAGTGCATGAATCCATGCACTGGACCTCTAGTATTTAATGTTATTAGTGATATGGTTCAATTCACATCTGTCTTTTGTTATTTGATCTTTTTATGTCTCATATTTTTGTATCTTTATGATCCTTCTTATTTCATTTTCTTGTGGCTATAAGTTACCATTTAAAGTTATTTCTCTTTACCCTAAAACTTTCTCTTTTTTATAACAAATGTTTGCCAATTTTTAAAAACATTTAAACTTATCTGCTTAGCTACTCTGACAATGCCTTAAGTTTGCCTTTATTTTTGAGGGATTGTTTTGCTGGAAAAGAATCTTTATGGAAACATTTCTTTTTCTTTCAGTTTGACTATGTCACTTACTGCCTTCCAGACTTTATTGTTTCTGATGAAGAATAATCACCACATTGTCCCCCTACTTTTTCTATATTCATTGGATAGAGAACTAATTAAACTCTGACTCCAGAATGTAAAAAAAAAAATTCATAACCATGTCAGTGCCTTTAGATTGCCCCACTGTTGTCTTGGAGATCAGAATTCATTGAACATTACATTATAATCTGCATTAGTTTCTCTGGTGAAATAGATGTAGTGGCAGAAAGCTGTATGTCTTAAATTCTATTATTTATCTTGATTATTTGGTCTTTAGTTTGCTGTTTCTTTTTATTGTTACAGCATATTTCATATTTTCAGCATATTTCATATATATAGGGTGTTGCCCCAAAATATACACACACAGTTTGAATAAAGCCAATGTTTATTAAAAAATACATTTCATTTTCAAAATTGAGCTATCAGCTTTTAACATGTGTGTATATGTATAATTAATTTATTTTTTATTTTTCTTTGTTTATTAAGGTATTACATATGTGTCCTTATTCCCCATTGCCCCCCTAACCCCCTAACTCATGCCCTCACCATCGTATCTGTGTCCATTGGTTCGGCTTATATGCATGCATACAACTCCTTTGGTTGATCTCTTACCTGCCCCTCCCCTACCTTCCCTCTGAGGTTTGATGGTCTGATTGATGCTTCTCTGTCTCTGGATCTGTTTTTGTTCATCAGTTTATGTCGTCATTATATTCCACAAATGAGTGAGATCGTGTGATATTTATCTTTCTCTGGCTGGCTTATTTCGCTTGGCATAACACTTTCCAGGTCCATCCATGCTGTTGCAAATGGTAAGAATTCCTTCTTTTTTGCTGCAGCATCGTATTTGATTGTTTAGATGTACCACAGTTTTTTAATCCACACATCTATTGATGGGCACTTAGGCTGTTTCCAAATCTTAGCTATGGTAAATTGTGCTGCTATAAATACAGGGGTGCATATAATCTTTCTGATTGGTATTTCTAGTTTTTGGGGATACATAGTCCTAGAAGTGGGATCACTGGGTCAAATGGGAGTTCCATTTTTAGTTTTTTGAGTTTATGGAGTATACTGTTTTCCACAGTGGCTGCACCAATCTGCATTCCCACCAGCAGTGACAAGGGTTCCTTTTTCTCCTCATCCTCGCCAGCACTTGTCATTTGTTGATTTGTTGATGATAGCTATTCTGACAGGTGTGAGACATGTGCTGAAGCAATATCTTCACCAACACAGCTCATAGGGCAAGGAAACTAAAGAGAAAATAAACAAATGGGACTACATCAAAATAAAAAGCTTCTATACAGCAAAAGAAACCACTAACAAAACAACAAGAAAGCCCATTGCTTGGGAGAACATATTTGCCAATGTTATCTCCGATAAGGGTTTAATCTCCAACATTTATAGGGAACTCATATAACCTAACAAAAAAACTATAAACAACCCAATGGACCTAAATAGATACTTTTCGAAAGAAGACTTAAGGAAGGCCAAGAGACATGAAAACATGCTCAAAATCACTAGTAATCTGAGAGATGCATAACAAAGCAACAATACGGTACCATCTCACATCTGTCAGAAAGTATGTATATATTTTTGGAGGGATACCTTGTGTATGTCAAAGACGTTAAATTGTCTATGATAATAGGACAGCAAATAATCACTTTCTTGATATAGCTATTAAATTCAGGAATTCTAAACCAGAAATCCTTGGCATCAAAACGATATGTAGTTGAAGTACAAAACCAGCAATATGTCAAGGAAAAGTTATGAGACTGTCTTGAACTAAGACTTATTCATGCTTGAGAGCATTTGTTTATTTTTTTATGTTTCCTTCTTAAACTCAATTCAGCATCCAAATCATACTGTTTCCAATCTATTTCTGGAAGTTTCAGTGGGAGAGCTTTAGCATCCCAGTACTTCTGAGATTAATTTTGACAAGTGCTTCCAAGCACACCTTCCCAAGGACATTGGGTCAGTTAAGCCAACAGCTAAGGAATACACAAGTGTTGTGTACTTGCCTCTGGAATACCCGTACACTTGGCTGTGAAGCTACTCATTAAGGACCTTTAACTTCCACCCTAATCAACATCAAGACTCGTCTTCTTTATAGTTGTTGTTTTTTGTGGGTTTGTTTTTGTTTTGTTTTGTTTTGTTTTTGTTGTTGTTTTTAGAGAGGAGGGGCATTACACTCTTTCTGCATTCAGATAAGAAATTTTTAACATAATATGGTTCTTTTGAAGATGCTTAGGTTGAGCTAAGCTTATAGTTTTATTACACAAGCTCAAGATGCCTTGGTTTTCCAAAGAAAAGGCATATTTAAAAGCCATTTCTAATTGGTTGACTATGACTGTCCATTGGTCTATTTCTGTATCCAGCTCTCTGTCCTCACTGTGTAACTGTGTCAGATTATTTTTCTTCACATGATTACCCTTCATTTTTATTTACTGCCTAGATGTATAAGTTTAAGTCCTTCCTGCTTACTTTCACCTTCAGTAAGTACAAGAAACTTTTCTATTTCTTACTCTTTTCTATACCTGCCAATTTCTGAATAGAAAGACAGGATGTCACATTTCAAATATAAGCCCAACTTTAGAGCAAAAGCACCGCAGCATCCCAGGCCATAGTATTTTAAGGTTTAAATTATTTCCAGTGGCTCCTTACCTAAATTCAAGTTCATTTGGTTCATAATTTACATTAAACAGCTTCAAAAACCTTCACTAAAATTTCAATGTAAGTGGTGCTTAAAGCTTCAATGATTAATTTGGTTGTTCTGTCATACATCGGTATGGTTTGCATCTTCAATATTAATTACTAATAACAAAGATGGGGAATTAAAAGAAAAGAGAAAAGCTGATTAAAATTAATGTTACTAAAATTTTAAATGCTGGTCTTTCACTCCAGTTGCAACTTTTGGAAATGCTAGAGATGCCAGGAAGTAGCCAGCAAAGAATTTCAGAAGCATGGACACTGATTTTAGCAGAATTAGCAGCAATTTCTTCTGAAACACTGGGACTATTTCCTAATCTGCTTAGTACATAGGGATATTATTTTATGCTAAGATTGGGAAATATTTTGGCTGCTGATTGCATGGAGCTTTGGGTTGCAAATGACTCTGAGATTCCACAAGGAAGAATCTGAAAGTGTGGTCCCTGATCAGTGGCACCAGCATCAGCAGGACCCTGCCTAGAAATGCAGACTCTCAGATGCAAGAGACTCAAATGCAGATGCAAGTTCTGACCTACTAAATCAGAGGCTCTGAGATGGGGCCTGGCAATCTATGTTTCAACAAGCTGTCCAGCTGAGTCTCATCCATGCTAAGTTTCCAGAACCATGTCTAATCCATTCATTATATTAATGGTACAAAACACCAGATGTTAGACCTTGGTCCTTGGGTTTGGCTAAGACATAATTCAGATCCAAGACTCAAATACAAAAGAAATTTGAGTTAGAAAGCCACAGATATAGAAGAAGTGAGCCATGGAAGAAGGGATGCAGCTGGGCTGTTTGAACTAAAAAATCAAATTGAAGAGACCAAAGAAGGGCTCTTGGAACTTAGGAGAAAGAAGGCAAAGAAAATGTGCCTCAATGCAATCCCCAATAAAATACCAACAGCATATTTCACAGACGTAGAACAAATTCTCCAAGAATTCATATGAAATAATAATTTAAAAAAACAAATCTGAATAGCCACAGCAATTTTGAGAAAGAACAAAGTTGGAGGGATCACAATAACAGATATCAAGCTATATTACAAAGCCACTGTTCTCAAAACTGCCTAGTACTGGCACAAGAATAGACATATAGACCAATGGAACAGAACAAAGAACTCAGAAATTGACCCAAGCCATTATGCTCAATTAGTATTTGATAAAGGAGGCAAGAGCATACAATGGAGTCAAGACAGATTCTTCAATAAATGGTGTTGGGAAAACTGGACAGATGCTTTTTAAAAAAAATGAATCTAAACCACCAACTTATACCCTACACAAAAATAAACTCAAAACTCATAAAGGATTTAAAAGTAAGATGGGAAACCATAAAAATCTTAGAAGAATTCACAGGCAGCAAAATATCACATGTATGTCATAGCAATATCTTTATTGATACAGCTTCTAGGGCAATGGAAACTAAAGAGAAAATAAACAAATGGGACTACACCAAAAGAAACCATCAACAAAACAACAAGAAAGCTCACTGCCTGGGACAATATATTTGCCACTGTTATATCCAATAAGGGACTAATCTCCAAAGTTTATAGGGAACTCATACATCTTAACAAAAGGAAAATAAACAAACCAACCAAAACATGGGCAACAGACATAAATAGATACTTTTTGAAAGTGGACATACAGAAGGCCAAGAGACATATGAAAACATGGTCAAAGTCATTAATCATCAGAGAGATGCAAATCAAAAGGATGATGAGGTACCATCTCACACCTGTCAGAATGGCTATCATCAACAAATCAACAAACAGACAAGTGCTGGTGAGGATGTGGAGAAAAAGGAACCTTCATGCACTGCTGGTGGGAATGCAGATGGGTACAACTACTGTGGAGAACAGTATGGAGTTTCCTCAAAAAACTAAAAAGGGAACTCCCATTTCACCCAGGAATCCCACTTCTAGGAAACCTTACAATAAGAGAAACCCATAAGGATGATAGTACAATAATTATAATATGTATTAAAAAACATACTGGCAATAGACTAATGGCTAACCTAAGGTCTGGTTCAATTATCAATAAGAGTAATAAAGGCAGAAGGAGTGGGCTATAAGTATGGAGAGTATCTGTAGATTGGTTTCTTTGCATTTGCATTTATATGGGATGAAATGAGTTGAAGATTAAGTTTACTGATTAACAATTGACCATAGGGTTTTTGCTTTAAGAAAACCAAAGGCACCCTTCTGATTTGATAAAAGTTTCTAATTCACTAGGTCTTAGATATAGCAACCAATCTGAGTATTATTGACCTTTGGCAATGGAAATAATTTTCACCTCAACTACACCAGATCAGTTCATTTATAAATACAACATCTTCAGCTCAAGCTCCAATGTCTGAACCTTGCCTGACAATAGTTAATTACAAAGACATACAGCAACATGAGAGATCCGGTCAAGAATCCTAGATTTCAACAAGAGGATTCTAAGAAAAAATCACCTGGAGATAACTTCATCCACATCCACACTGAATTTAAGATGTTCCTCCTCTTAGCAATGCACAGAGAGGGCCACCTGAAACATATTTTGTGACTACAAACTGTTGGCACAGAAAGATGCGCATGAGCCCATGTGAGCATAACTGAATTTTATTCTCTTGAAGATTAGATTTCTCTGTCCAGTACTATGTATAAACCTAAGTTATCTTCTCCAAGTTTTCTTGTTAGGGGCAGAAATAATAATCATGTTCTATTAACCATGACCATTCTGTTCTGAGTAGAGAATGCATATTCTAGCCTGGCTGAGAGTTGTATGCCCCAGGACATGGGAGTTAACCTGGGAATGTGGTCCATTCATCCGAGAATTGCATATCACCAGGGAAGATTAACAACCTTGTTGCTGAAACAATCTGGTCCCTGAGGCGCCCACCAGCCCCTATTGCCTATAACTGGTAACCATTATGTTTCCTACTTCCTCATGCCTATAATTCCTACTTTCCAGTATAATCTTTGTCCTTCTACACCCTATGAGCAGCTGCCTTATAGGGAAGGATAGAGCAGATTTTCATTGATGACCTGCTGCTCTCCCATACTGCCAGCATTATTGGAATAAATGCTCATGTATGATTCAACCCTGTCACTGCATAATTGGCTCAAGTAGTGACAGATAACCTGGACCCATTGATTGTCCAGTTTTATCCTCAATTATAAACTATGTTGCTTATATTTTACATAACCTCTTACTTTGTGTCTTCAATTGTTCATTTGTTTTAATCCTCCATGATTTCCTTCTCTGGCTTTGGCTTTTTGTTCAGTTTATGAGCAGCTTGTGTTTATCCTGATGCACTGCACTCCTGGTAGCCTGCCTCCTCACCTTAGCATCTACCCAGCCACATCATTATTGGGAGTTATTAGCCCTATAGAAAACTGCATGGTACATAATCAGACTCTGTCATTCTCTGTTATTCTACCTACCTCCCAGGCCTTCAAAATTTATCTTTTCAAAATCTACACCAATATATGATCTGTCCATCATTTTCATTGGATAGATTGAAAAGTAGTTAAGTAGGTAAGTAGAAAAAATATACTGTATTTTCCGGCATATAAGATGACATTTTAACCCAGGAAAATCTTCTCAAAAGTCGGGGGTTGTATTATACGCTGGGTATAAAATACCATAGCTTGTAGTTATGATGGGCGTTGCTAACTTGCCAGGGTCTTGCCTGGCACTTGCTCTCTCTCTATTGTTTGTTATCTTCCTCCTATCATCATCAGTTCCAGTCGTCTTATACACCGAAAACTACAGTATTTTATATTTTTTTCATATCTATGTCAAACTTTCACATTTTTGTAATTTCTGTATTCAAAGTATATCAAGAACTAGAGGAATAGATCAAGAAAAAGAATTTACATATAAACTAAACTCAGCAGTACTATATTCTCTGAAAGTTTGACTCATTCTAGCCAAGACAGAAGCAGATGATAAAGACTCTGAAGGACTCAGTAGTGTTTATGCTGGCGAGGCTCTTTTAAGAATACTAATCAGAGCTTCTCATGGACCACATTATGCTGATCCACAGAGACCAGTTGGAATCCATATTGCTTTCAGCATTACCTTCATGAGATATTTTGTCTAGCATCTGGCCGAAATAAAGAAATTTAAAAAAGGGAAGGGGACAGTAATGAGGCAAGTGAGGAATTTAAAATAAATAATTAAATAATATTTTAAGTGATAGAGTGAAAGCTATAACTACAGAAGAAAAATGCTATCCTCCCATTTTTTTTTGCTTCTTTCCTTCAATAAATCTGTACGTTAACAAGCAGAAAGAACAATTAATAGCTGCCAATAGTCTACAGAGGACTAAAGGTTTTTTTTGTTGTTGTTAAAAACCTTCACTGTTAATTACCTATGAATTACCAAAAATCAATAGAATTTTTCTTTCTTTTATTCTCTATTATGTTTGTAACATTTTATTCTTATAAGATTTATACACCACATTTTCCAAGTCTAAGTATATGATAGTACTAATTTTTCTTTATTGTTTCATATATATAATCAGAATATACTGCCATGAGTGGATCTTATCCATCCCAGTGGCTTTAAATAATATGTACTGATCAATACAAAGTTTGTTGTCCAAGCCTCTACCATTCCTTGAGACACCAGGTGACAGTTTCATAAAATAATGTGTTGTGGTAAACAGCAATCTCCAGCCATTTCCTTCTATATTTGATATCCACAACCAGGCTACTAATCCAAGTCACAGATTTTAGTGTTTTCTTGTAGAAACCCTCCCCTTCTGATATAAATCTCTACTGTAATAAATAAGCACTGAATTTCAGGGTTTAGCAGAGTACAAAATTATTTCCCAATCATGCTGCAGTTCTAGTAGTACACTTATGTTCCTGGCTGCTTTCCTTCACATAGTGAATCAAGACTCAGGTCACTTCCATGTTATGGCTCTCTGTCTCCTAGACATTACAGTTCTCTGCCTCAACCGGGTGGATATGTTACCTGATTCCAGGGCAGAGGAATAGAGAAACTGAGACAGGAAAGTTAAAACAAGTCAAAACAGTGTGCAATTTGCAGCCAGCTGGTAACTAACAAGCCATTATCTTCCCCAGCCAAGGATACAGAGAAATGGTTTAAAACACACACACACACACACACACACACACACACACACACACACACACACAGAAACACACACACTAAATGAATGAATGAATGAATGAATGAATGAATAAATAAATAAATAAATAAATAAATAAATAAAGGACCTTCCTAATGAGAGCATGCAGAAAGGGAGGGGGCAAAGGGGAAGGAGAAAGAAAAAAAGGGCCATTATACTCCCTGAGCAGAGAAGACAGCAGTCTCAAGACCTGGCAGGATAAAGTTGTCAGGTACTTTTCAAGGATTCTGGGAAGGTCCCAACAAAATTAAAAAAGGGACCTTGAGAATTAATCTGTACTAAAATAGTCAGCAGAGGAATTTTGAAGCCTATAGACAGGAAGGTATATGATGCCTCAGACCCCCATCCAACTTGCTCTTCAGATTAGTTGAGAGCCCATCTGTGCTTCATAAGCCCCAGGTACAGGTTTGCCTGCTTTGCTTTGCTTTTTCAATAAAGGTGAATGCTTTAATAAATCGGCTTTTCACAAAGCAGTCAAGGTTTCTCATATGAATTCATTTATATGACAAGACAAGGATTGTGGCTGGGGACAGCCTTCTCCCATTGACTCACAGGGCTGTCCAGTGACACCTCTCTGGTGTCAGTGAGAGGTGCCTGTAACAGATAGACAAGGGGTATGAGAACTATGTATCTGAGGACAAAGAGCTCATCTTTGTAACATCTATTAATCTTATATAATAAAAACCTAATATGCTAAGTGTCCAGTCAGCCATTCAACCAATCAAAGTATAATATGCTAATGATATGCTAAGGATGCTCAACCACTCGTTATGATGTGCACTGACCACCAGAGGGAAGACGCTCCAACCAGTAGGTGAGCTTGCTGCTGGGGTCCAGCTGTTTGGGACTGAGCGAGACAGGCCAGACATGCCCTGGAGCCCTCCTGTATTCGGTTTCAGCCCAATCCCACAGGCAAGCCCAAGGGACTACACTGGTGTACAAATTCATGCACTGAGCCTGTAGTTGTTGATAATAGTATAAATCATGATGTCACATTATCATTTTTATGGTAGGTTCACATTCTATTAACTTTTTAATGTTTAATCCTATTTGCTATCATTGTTACTTCACTTCTTTTTGAGAAATAACAAGTTAGACATTAGTAATGCAGTCTTGGCCTTTCTCTACTGCTGTTAGGGGTCAAAATATCTGGAGAAGGGAATGCTGTAAATTAATAAAGAGACTAGAAATATAATATAAATTTATAATCCATTGGAGAGTCAGAGGAGCTCAGCTGTAGGAACCAAGTTCTCCCTGTCTCAGGACCTCTCAGCTCTTTATTAACAAAAATTGTCCTAAAGCAAAGTAGATATACATATCAAAGACCAAGGTTTAGTATATAGAGAGAGAGGCATTATTGGATTCAGGGAACTGCCTTTGGCTGTTGAGGTGTTTGGCCAGCAGGAGGCAATAACATGTAGCCCTCAGCTGTCTGGTAATAGGCAATAATATATGCACATCTTTAGGTGTGGGGGAATGCCATTCAGTCATTTCAGTAGGAAATAACATGTATTCAGCCCTGCTGAATAAGCCCCAAGTTCTATCAACCTTTTGATGAAACTTCTTGCATTTATGACATGCTGGAATTAGATTCTGGCACATCAGGCTGTCAGTTTTGCCTCCTAACAACTTAAACTGGCATATCAAATATTTCTAGGTCTTACAGAAAGGCTCTTCCCAACACTGGACTTTCCCACGTGCTTCTCATTTGCCTGTGCCCTAGGTTAACATCAGCCCCAACCTAAGACCCTTATTTCCAGAAATGTTTTTATAGATTTATTTTACTAAAATTTGGCAACTTACCTACGTACCTAATGCCCAGCTTTTCTTATCCTACACTCTCTTTTTGCATTGCATAAAATTCTGTGACTCACCCCTACTTTCCCTGGCTTTCTGCCTTTCATATATTTTTAAACTTTGATATCTTTATGTCAGAATTCTGCTCAAGGTCAGTCCATCTCATTATAAAAAATCAGAGATGATAGCCCTTCTTCAAACCACTCACTTATGATCCATAGCCTTTCTATAACAATTCATAAGCAATGAATTTGGCAACTTCTGAGTCTATCTGATTTATCAAGAGAATATAAATTTGTATCATCCTAT
This sequence comes from Antrozous pallidus, assembly GCA_027563665.1. Lineage (NCBI taxonomy): Eukaryota > Metazoa > Chordata > Mammalia > Chiroptera > Vespertilionidae > Antrozous > Antrozous pallidus. The sequence continues at coordinate 94,739,446 of CM050511.1, read as the reverse complement.
CTATACTAGAACATAAGTTTTTATCATATATGGAGAATGGAACTTAAAGAAATTGGTAATCAGAAAGCTAAAGAATACCACTAAGAAAGAAAGAAACCTAAACACCTAAATTTGCCACTGTGCTTTTGAACCATAGGTTATATTTCAGATCTCATGTACTCCAATGGTGACATCATGAGAAGTAATATCTTCATGAGGCATTACATACTTAACGAGTAAATTGCCTCTCCTTCCAATGATCTAAATGAGTATCCCTGAGTCCTTCAGTGCCTACCGTTTTCACTGGGGTGTTTCAGAGAAATAATTCTTTTCAGAAATGCAAACTGTATCAAATACAGTTCCCAAAGTGACTGATCTGGGGGGGAAATACAGAATCTATGCATATGTAGAGATTTTAGAGGCCCTCCAGCTCATCTCTTAGGTTTTACTGACGTAGTCTAGAATTTTGCCACCCAGAGTATGGCCCATGAACAGCAGATGGGCACTGTTAAAATATAGAACTGCAAGCTCCACTCCTTATCTGATGAAAAGGAACCCACATTTTCACAAGATCCATATTATGTATAAGCATAATAAAGTCTAAGACACACTGGTCTATACACCAACTCTAGACTGGCAGCTGGTACTAGAGATGGTCAGGACCCGGGCATTGTGTCTCCCAGTCCAGAACATTTCCCTCACGATCCCCAGCAGCTGGCTCCTTGGTCTTCCCTTTCTACCACACTGGGTTTGTGCAGCCTCTGTGATTACTGGTCAGCTTCCTGATGTGAGACCATGAAGCTGAAACAACATACCAAGCACAACCTGGCCAAGTGCACCAGAAACCAGTTTATAAGAAAGAGGTGGAATCTGGATACCATTGCTGACCTATACACATAATGAATTATTTGACACTGAAACTGGGACTCAGAAAAGTTGGACATTGAAACCGAGACTGAAACACTTTTTGTTCTTATACATTTATTTCTAGTATGCAGAGGCAAGATATTTTTTGAAGAAAAGAAACAGGGGAGAGTGATTGATATAGAGGCAGGATGGCCTTGAACAGGCTGTCAAGCTACAGGGGAAGGCTTGGGTGGATGGGAGGCAGATGCGGGGGGAGATCAATGGAAGGACTTGTATGCATGCATATTAACATAACCAATGAATGAAAGACACTGGGGCGGGGAGGGGGGAAGCTGGGGATATGTGCGGGGGGGTGGGGGAGGCTGGGGGGAGGATAAGGGGGAGGGGGAAAGGAAAACATGTACTACTATTATACTGCAAAAAATCAATAAAAAAAAAATACTGTAAAAAAAAAAAAAAAGAAAGAGGTGGACTTCCCCAGTGCTTATCCACACAGCTCCTGAGGTCCAGGATACATGCCTCTTTCCCTGAGATGAGTTCTATCTATTTATAGGACCTTACCTAACGAAACCAAAATAATTAATGGCTGAATGTGAGCAAAAAAACAGGCAATGCCTTGAGGGAGTAATCCCGCTGAGGGACAATGTAATTTAAAGAGTTCCTACCAGGAAAAGGAGGCAGGTCAAAAATTAGACTCTAGTACACATGGAAATGGAGTAAATATAGGTATTAAGTTGGTTAGAAATAAGGATTCATAGACAAGCTCAGTGTACGAATCAACATTAAAATCTAATTTTAAAGTTAGATTGAACAGGACTAGGAACCATTTCTGTTCTCTGCGATGTTCCAAATAAGCCACTTACACCAAACAAACAAAAACTGTGAGTTTAGTGCTGATATCAGAGTTCATGAAGATATCACCTGTTTTTGAGACCGTGACGATAGATTGTACTCTCTACTTTGGTTGGGGTCACCCATTGGTGGTCCTTGGTTGCAGGCCTGAGATAACAGCAAGGAGAGTTACACTGTTCAAGATCTGGCTGACTTTTCCTTTGATGGCTCTCTCCTATCCTTATCGACTATTGTTTGGCATCACAAAAGAGGAAAACATTTTTATATACCTGGTATCAGTCAAGTTCTATCAGGAAAGGGGCATGGTTTAAACCTCTTCTGTTTTAACAATCTCATCTGCCACACACTGTGTACAGATGTAAAGGAAGTGATACTAAAACAACATTTTTTGCAGAATTTTTTCTCAGAATAAAATTTTCTATTCACTGAAAATATTATGGAATTTAAATATTTTAAGCATTTAAACAAGCAATCACATTAGACATGACCTTTCCTCATGAATTTAATATTCTATTATTTTTATTGAATTTATTGGAGTTATATTGGTTAATAAAATTATATAGGTTTCCAGTGTACAATTCTATAGTACATCATTTGTATATTGTATTGTGTGTTCACCACCCAAAATGTTGTCTCCTATTTATCTCCATTTAATCTCTTCTACTTCCCCCACCCTCCTTTGCCTCTGGTAATCACCAGACTGATGTCTGTGTCTATGAGTTCTATTAGTTGATTTTGTTTTATTTTTGCTTAATCCCTTCACCTTTTTCACCCAAACCTCTAACACCCACCCACCCCACAGCTGTCAGTCAGTTCTCTGTATCCTTGAGTCTGTTTGTATTTTGTTTGCTTATAACACTTGCTCATTCTATACTTAGCTGAGCTGGTGTAAGACCGTTTTTCTCATCTCAATAATGCATAGATATTTTATTGTTCCACCATCCAGAGCAGTCTTAAATACGGTAGAGAAGGAAATTGTATATTCTTATCACCTAATGTGCATACTGTTTGTAACCATGTGTCATGTGTCTAAGCATTAAATTGAAGTTATTTTTTAAGTTGCTTTTGCAGAAGAACTACTTTTTAAAATTCTCTTTAGAGTAAGCCAGATTCTAGGGTTGTTGTTTTTTTAATTAAAAATAAAATTTCTCAGCTCATTCCCTTTTAAATTACCCTTAAAAAATAACAAAGGATCCTGTTTTTTCACTCAGTTACCCCAGGAACTTAACATTATATTTAAGATTTCTTGTTGAACGCTTGTCTCTCACTTAGGTTTTAAACAGTACAAAATTCACAAACCATTCAATGCAACTGAAGCTTTTACTCAATTGTTTATCTAAAGTATAGCTTTTTTCTATAATAGCTAAAAGACTTGAAAATTGTTCAAAATGACTTCCTTTGTAATTTCAAAACCCAGATAATTGCTTTTTTTGTCTTCCAAATGTATTTCAAAATTGGCTATGAGTTGATTTATTGATTGGAGTCAGGGTACTGACTGTAGCAAAATTGACTAGACCTTTGCATAAACACATGATTTTTGTAATTAGAAATTTAATTCCACTTTTCCCTTGTCATTATCCACCAGTAGCAATACATTTTTATCATTTAATAACTTTTGTCCCAAGATATGTGGCCTCTATCTCAAATTCTATCTCAATTTATTTTTACAGATAAAATGTTTTTATTTTTCGTTCATGCTAAATTCTAATTAGTGCTATTTCTTTCCTTTAAAAAAAAATCTATTTCCAAGAACTTTGTCATACGCCTCTCAACTCTTTGCTCCAGCTCCATAATCTAGTCTTCTGGCAATCTATTAGTGACAGTCCTGGCACGCTCTTTTTCATGTGCTCAAACCCTCCTTTGATCATTGCTCTTGAAAACCTTAGCCCCTTCAATTATGCTGCTTTCTCTGTGGAACAGTCATGTCGCACATCTCAGTCATATTTTATCAAAGCATAGAGTACCTGACTTGTGCCTTCCTCCATCCCTTATTGATTTTTTTTTTCACATCGCAAAAGAGGCAACATCTTTTGATGTGCCTGGTTTCAATAAAATTCTATCAGGAAAAGGGCATAGTTGAAGCCTTCTGCTAAGTTTTAGTACCATGATCTGAGTAGTTTGTGTCCTTGGTAGCACTGCTCAAGGATCTACCTGATTCCCAAGACAGCTTATTGAATAACTCAAAGGGATGTCAATTTAAGTGTCAAAATACCATACTGTGGTAGTTTTTTATAGAATCATTTACTTTCCCTTTCAGTGTCTCACAAAACAATCTCTTCTGTCAAGGTGAAAGTAATCATATGATACACAGAAGCACTGGCTTTAAGTAAGCTTCAGTCACACGTAATTAGGTAAGCTGCAAAAATCTACGTTTTATTGTTTACACCACAGAATTGGAAGTTTCCTAATCATTACGTATTTCTAAGTAAAGAAGACCCAACCACTCATAGGAAATGAACAGATGCAATTTTCCACCAATAGTTTGAGAATTTTTGGAGTAAGGAACCATGTCATATTCACTTCCACATTAGTACCTGGCAGAGTACCACACAAAACTTGTCTGTTGAATTCAAGCCAATGTTCTCTTGACATATAGCTGAATATTTGTCCAGAAAAATCAGTTTACTCCAGAACAACAAAGAATTGCAATTCAGCATATGCTATCTAAGGTAAACTAGACAGAAGTCCAGAGAAAGGAATGGAAGGAATGCTTTTTTATGGACTTGTGGAGGGACTGATGTTAACAATGAATCCATTCTTAAAGTTAAAAGAATAGTGACTTTTCATTGGCTGAGCTATGGCAGCCTCCCATTGGCTGAGTCTTCTCTGGGCAAGGGGGAAATCTTTTCTTCCTTCTGCTGAGGTAATGCAGTGTCACTTCCTGTAGGAGACCCATCTCTTCCTGTTGGGGTCAGTTTCCTGCCTCGAGTGAGGTACATGAGAGTTCTTTCTTCTAACCTCTCTGATTCCATTTTCAATGAGTTTCTTTCTGTTTCATAACATTCACATTACTTATATCTTAAATTATATTTTTTACAAATATTAATTATGTTTAGAGTTTTGTGTTACAGTTGCTGCACATGGCTCTCAGTTGTTTTTAACATCATAAATTCATAATGCAAGTAAGAAAGCAATGGAGAGAGAGACAGATGGAACAGATGTTTTGGCAAACAGTTCTTGACTTAGAGAAGTACATGACAAGTGAGATCTTAAAATAATTAAATTACTAGTATGTGACTTTAAACAATTAAACTCAACTGAAAGATCAGTGTTCAGCCAAAATTTTGAAGTACTTCTATAAAAACTAAAAGAGATTGTTATTTTACAGTAATTCTATTTGAGAAGTCGGTACAATCATAGCTTCTTTCTTCTTAGTCACGCGTCCATATTTTTACCTCAATATATTTTAGATATCACATGAAACACTTGCCTTGTTATATGACCATGTTTTTTGAAGATTTTTAGCCTCAGTAAATTTTCTCAGTGTTTTTAAAAATGGAAATCTTTTATATAGAATGGAAATCTTTTATTTCAGCAGTTTGAATGATGCAGCAATAACAGTCTCCATGGGAGAGTTGAAGAAGCAATGAACTGCAAAGCATGAATTCAGATGGTTGGATTTGAAAATCAGAAGAGCTCAGATTGCAAGGGAACAAGATCTACACATATTCTAGTTTAATAAAAATGTAAAAAGTCTGAGATTACTAGACATGTTTTAATTAAGCTACATATAATGCAAATATGCATAGACAGACTCTCAATGTTAGGTCTTTTTAGGATTTATCTTGATTAATAATCCCCAAAGTGGGGGGAAAAAGTATAGTTCCAAGAGGTTAGGTAATTTGATGGAAGGCACCTAGCCAATGATAACAGAAGTGAGACATAATTGTAGTCATGACTCAAAAATGGAGCCATTTCTCCTGTCTCATGCTATCTCTCAATGAAGACAGAACAATTATCATAAATTTTGCATTTTCCACTCTATATAAAAGACTTGCCCTGGATTCAGGACTGATGAACTGCAATGAGGGCTCTGACAGAATTTGTTTGACACTGAGCTTAACATCTTACAGTTAGTTTCCTCATCTAAAATTAGAGAATCTGCACTAGGAACTTTGAAGATCTTTCATGTCCAACAGTATGTACTGTAATATTTGGGAAGTGAGATAATAATAAATAAGTAGAAGTAAATATAGATAATTTATAATGCAATTAAAATTAAGTTTCCAGGGAAAACCACATATACTTAATTCTATTCACTAACCCATACTTTTAAAAAAATCAGAAAATTTACCTTTTAAGCATTTTAATAATTTTCTTTAATATTTATGTTTATAACTCACTGAACTCATACTTATTGTAAAAAAAATAGAAAATTCAACAGAAGATGTTGATTGCATCAATTTATTCATTTACTCCATCAGCATAAAACACATTAATAGGTTCCTAAAAGTATAATGACAAGCTGAATTCTCCCTCTATTGGTCATTTTCTAGAATGGATACAGTAATTCTATTTGAGAAGTCAATATTTTTGTCCTCAAGAATTGTATTTGAGGATTGCAAAGGATCTATTGTGTTGATTGCCAGAATCATTGGTGTCAAAAGTGCACATTACTATAATTATGATTTTTGTAGTAATTAACTTGGTCCTGCCCAAAAAGAGTTCTTGCTTTTGTCCTGGGCTCCTAAGAGGTAACCTCTTAAACTTTTGGGATTTCTGAGGTAATAGGAATGCACTGTTGTTCCTGGTGGGGACCTCAGATTATATCTAATAGTTTGTCCTAATAAGCGAATCATAACCTGATTAAAGCAGCACTTAATATATCACTCCTATGATTCTACCTTAAATTAATTTTTTCAATTGATTTATCGTCTTTCATCATGCGTGTATTAAATAAGAAAGTTTCTATATCACAGAAATCCAACCCTACTCTCAAAATAAAAAACTAAATGTAAAATGCCATCATCATTTCAATACCAAATTGTTAACATTTGGGTAGAGAGAGACAGAGACAAAGAGAAAGAGGAACAGAATAATTGACTTGAATATTTAAACTTGAGTCTAGACTATATCCCAGTATTTTAATGGATATACTAAATTTATCTTAATATATCCATGAGCTCATCCTCTGAGTGCTATATGAAAGGCAATTTATTTGGCATCTGGGGCTTTTGAAGATGAATAAGATTAAGTACCTTACTTTAAGATGCAAATAAAATCTAATATCAAAGATATTTTCTTAAAATACATTTTATCCTTTTAACAAAATTTATTAAACATCTGCTATGTGATTCATCTATTTTGTCATTGTGGACGGGCCAATAAATTAGAGAGGCAGAAGTGATCTCAGAATAATGGAGCATTTATCTTATTGAAGGATATAAGCAAGAAATGTAAGTAAATAATAATATCTCATAGTGGCTAATACTATGAATTAAAAAATAGTGAAAATAAACAGTAATATGAGTGACTGGCTTTTCTAGATTGGTGATGAGGGAGGATACTTATAAGGCTTACATTTATGTTCAGTTCTGAATGATAAGAATCCATCAGCCAGACCCAAAATTGGGAGGAGCATTCCAGGCAGAATAAATAGTTAGTGCTAATGCCTTAGTGTGGGAATATGCTTAACATGTTTGATAAAAACAAAGTCAATAATGCCAGATAGTGTGTTGTCAGCCATTAAAGGGATTATGAGATCAAGTGTGAGAAGAGAACCAGATCAGACAGAGAGTTTGGCTGTTAAGTGTGATGGGGAGCCATTAAAAGTAATGGGGGGTATGGATAAAGGTTACTATATATAAGGGTAAGAGTCAAAGTAACAAGTCAGTTAGGGGCTTAGGGGGCAGTCTAGGTGAGAGCCTAGAGTGCCTTAGGGAAGGGGGATGGGATGGAGATAAGCAAGTCTATTTACTCTTTGGAATTAGGGCCTAGACTTGCCAATGATTCAGATTTGGATTTGTTCAGTAAATGAAAACTAACACGTGTATTTTTTGCAATATCCTCAATAAAACAATGTCTGACTCAGTAAATATCTGTTGAATCATTGCGTCTTCTTCCTTCTAATGCTCATTGACATTGTCCTGACTTAGTTAGATCTTCACCAACTTATTCTTAGCCACTGCAACCATTTTCTAACTTGTTTTGTGTGTGTGTGTGTGTTATGCTCCTAGCATTAATAATTTTTTCTAAAGTTATCTTTCTGGCCGAGACCAGTTTGGCTCAGTGGATAGAGCGTCGGACTGCGGACTGAAGGGTCCCGGGGTTCGATTCCGGCAAGGGCATGTGCCTTGGCTGCAGGCACATCCCCAGTAGGGGGCACACAAGAGGCAGCTGATCGATGTTTCTGACTTTCTATCCCTCGCCCTTCTGCTCTGTAAAAAATCAATAAAATATATTTAAAAAAATAAAAAATAAATAAAGTTATCTTTCTGGATCATATCTCTGCTCATATTTCATGCTCAAAAACCTTCACTAGCCCTGTACTGGCAAAGATGGTTGTTGTTTTTTTCAAATACCAGAGTACAACAGCATCACTTGATTCTTCAACCTTAAAGATCTCGTTTGAAACCTAAAGAATTTTTAGAATGAGACCACGATACCTAAAATATTTTAAAATAAAATAAGATGTGAGACAAAACACATTTCAAGGATCACAAAACTTTAGGAAAGCAGGGTGGGGGAGGGCAGTAAAAAATTTGACCTCAACTTACCTTTCCAGTCTTCTCTCTCTCTCTCTCTCCTCACTGTCTCCATCCAATGCATGAGAATGTGTAATAGCTAAATAATCTGTGGCATCATATTAGAGGGTGAGATTATCACATACAAGGAAGGAAGTATTTACAAGCTGGTTAAGGAAAATAACAAGAAAGGGCACTTTGTTCTTTTGAGAATAGAAAATTGTCCATGATCTTTAATATTTAATTTTCCTAACTAAATCAATAACTCTAAAGGAACTGTTAAGTTAAAAAAATTCTACTTGGTGAAAAAAACATGTTCGAGTACAAATTATAATTGCAGTCAATATAGAAGATTGCTTAAAATCGACTTATTTTAAAACTAAATAAAAAAGTTTTTTTAATTACAACTAAATAATTACATTTTGTATTGTAAAAAATACAAATGGCAAAATACATTATTTTATTTCTTCATCATTAAAAATTGGTTAACGATAACATGAATTTGAAACTAATTTTCAGATAGAAAAATCTATATTTCTAAATTTGAAGATTTCTATAGTAAATATAAAGTAGATAACAATATGTTTATAACCAGATATTACTAAGCTTACACATGGGGGATTTAAATTATTCATTATATAATAGAGTTATTAAAGCTGTAACAATGTTACTGTGAAGTGTAAAGGTAAGATATCCATCATAAAACCTAAGGCATTTCTAGTGGACTGACTATATTTGGTTTCTCCTAAGAAGTTCTTTCTACTTCCTTCCATATGAAATACTCCTTCTCTGCAGAAAATATTTGCTCCCGCCATGTATTCTGTGCTTTGCTTCCTGTTAGTTGTGATTTCATCAGTTTATGTGTTTAAATTTTAATCCCATTCTCAACAGGCCATTTACTTCCCATTAGTATTCCTCTATAATCTGGTACTCTTGCCAGCATATGAATCAGCAGCTCTATTTACAGTGTAATGGGAGCCAATCTGGCTTCCTCTAAGAATGTTTTTAAAAAATCATTTGCTTATCATATCCATCTAGCCTTCATATTATAACTCTACTATGCCAGAATCCCTGGAAGAGGTCTTTCCAAATAATTAATGTGACCAATATTATATAACCAGAGACAGTTGAAAAACTAAAACCTTGACTCAAGATGAACTAATCCGGACAGGGTCCCCCATACATTTCTTTACTAGGAATTTGAGATTTTAATACTGATGGACTGAGACTTAGTTATAAAATGGGGTGGGCTGGGGGAGGGAGGGGAAAGCATAGGTAAATGAAAATAAACTAAGAGAAACTAGAGTGAAGATCTACAAAAGCCAGTTGTTGGGCACCTAGAGCTAACTCAATTCTTGACTTTCTAAGGCTTCGTTTTTCAGCCTTCATGGATCTCTATGAGATTTTTTTGAAGCCTTCCTCTTTATTTGACTAATACTAAGTGGATTTCTGTTCATAATCAACCAAAGAATCCCAAAAACCAAAAATACCACATATTCAATAATCCTGCTATGTTTGTGTGTGAAATTTGTGTGAATGTTCCTGTTTTTTTATGTTTTATGTGATTATCTATATTTTCCAAAAATATAATTATTATATTGAATTAAACTGAGCAGAAATATAGAACTGAGCTATAGCTTCACATTCCTCAGGGAACAGCCTGTCCATTCTCTGCAGATCACTAGGGAAAGGGATTGAACCAAGGGGGAAACTGTCTCAGTTTCCCCATTCCACTTGCCAAGGAGTTTTCTTAGCTTACTATCCTTCCTCTCTTTGATGTCAACATATTAAATAATACAATCAATGTAATGAATAATACAATAATTTGTTATTGCTTTGGTTTTGTTTGTTGATTATTTTGCTTTTAAAAATGTGTGCTTTAGCATTTGGTGCATTTTTCTTAAAATATTTTTCAAAAGATGTGAGTTTCTCTCTAACTAGGGGGAGGGAGGAGTATATGGTTTGTTTTGTATGCCAATTTCTCCATACTTTATATATCTCTCAAGTAATCAGTCTATGACTGGAAATAGCCTGACTGCAAAGCCCATACCATCTTTAACAGACACCGGGTGATAATTTATAATGGAAAACACAGTACTTTAAAAAAAGTAATAAAAGTTACACAGTAAGGAAATGCTTATAATCAAATCCTGAAATCAACTATCCCTGCTGTCATAAAGCCTTGACCAGCTTCTCATAAATCAAGAATATTTCAAAGCAGATCTCTGGGTGGCATAGAACCTGAGTCAGCCTGACTTCTTTTAAAATTATCACTTCGTTGCTGTCATAATTAGCTCACTAATATTAATAATAGGAAGAGAGCAAAGGGGAGGTCAGACAGCTTCGTCGGGAAGCTATAGCTTCACGTTCCTCAGGGAACAGCCTGTCCATTCTCTGCAGATCACTAGGGAAAGGGATTGAACAAAGGAGGAAACTGTCTCAGTTTCCCCATTCTACTTGCCAAGGAGTTTTCTTAGCTTACTATCCTTCCTCTCTTTGGTTTTAGACTGTGTGTTTCTCCAATGCACAACTCAAAGGGGTGCCCTTTGCATCATAGTCTACATGACTGGCCCTCCTGCAGACGTATATGTCATACTCCAATGACAACACACTGTGGTCCTAGTGCTAGTAACGCTTTGCAAACTACATTCCCACCTCTCCGTGTATTCATGAGGTACAACATTCAAAACAAAACGCACACACACACACACACACACACACACACACACACACACACACACACTACTGTCATGAATAATTGTGACGTAGCATCATGTCATCGTTTTGTTTTAAAATGTGCATGCTAAACCTCTTTCACTTTTGAGTCTATGCATCTTAATTTATGTTCAAAGCTTCTCTCAAGTATGTGTGCTCTGTGTGTGTTCCTCATATATGAATTTAAATGAAAATTGTTTGGGTTTTTTTGGACATTTGGTAAAATCAGGGGGGGGGGGGAAGCTTCACATGGCTATTTCTGTTTTGAGGATACTCTAAAAATAATCAATTTGAGGAATTGGCTACCTGAGTATATCACAACCATCTAGCATTCAAAACCAGCCTTGGAATTTCTACTTTCTCTCAATAACAGTTTGGTAAGGACAGGATTTGGCTGCAATCTCAAGAACTCCATATGTTTGATTTAGGATGTTTTCCATGTTGTCACTATTTTTTCACAGATGCACAGATGAGAGGCAATGTGGATGAAGCTGCCATAAAATACTAAGCTGTATTTTACAACAACCACACAATGACTACCAATGAATCCCTGCTGAAAATTGTCATGGGCAGTCTCTTCATTTTTGTCTTTCTACTTAAGTAGCACAGAAAAAAGAGAATTGGAAGCAACTCAGAGCAGTCATTCAGTATATCATCCTGTCTCTAATACAGCTTGTACTTTGATCAACCCAAAGAGAAAGTTAATTTATCTCTTTGCTTTGAAGTGCACACAAAAAGTAAAACTTGGTAACATTCAGCTGAAAGGTCTTTAATTAGCTTTGAAACCTATTGATTACCAATGCCAGATATGAACAAAGGAAGATAAGTCATGACCCTTAGCCTTAAAATCCCATCATGGTCCCAAAGCACATTCAGTGAAGAACAACAAATGCCACATGCTTTGTGCACTGAAGAGGCTTCACAACAGTCCTGTGCGATGGATGGGTGGTATTATTACCTCGTTTTATAGAAGAGGAAAATGACTTTCCCCAAGGTAGCCTACCGAATTTGCAGAGTTAAGGTTGACACCAAATTATTCTCATTCTAAAGCCCATTCTTAGTCCGCTATATCCCATTGCCACTTTGCTGGTGCCATCACTCTGAATGCTTTTCACAGCAGTGACAGTGAGCAGTGAGCTGGGTTTGGACACTGACACGAGGTGGAAACAGCCTTGGGTGTGTCTGGCTCTCCAAATAGGACTTCTGGAGACACACTGTCTAAAAAGCAGTCACTGAACACTCACACAGCTATATAATTCAAACCTGATCCAATCTATTGCACCTCCTGAACTCACAGCAGACATGGTATAAAATACATTCTTCATGAGAATTTCTTAGGATGAATATTTCTCTGATTTAAGTAACCCTCCACATTCCTTGTGTTAGTGTCGATAATTTTAACAGGAGACTAGAGACTAAATTTAGGTCACATCCACTTGAGGCAGGAGTAGTGGGTTTTGGAATAGAGGTGTCGAGTACATATCACTCTATTTAAAAATTTAATGAAAATCACTTTATTTATTTGAAGTGGTGAAAACTCATACAACATGTGGGAATTTATTCAAAACAATGCAAAAAATTTTCATAACAAATTATCTTAGCTAATAGCCCTCCACAGGAGTTTTGCATTGGAATATTGCTGTATGGTAGAGTACACATAGAGCTAGAGATCCCTAACATCCCCGGAATCCTCACAGTTTGGAGAATTTCATCCTTTGCCCAGATCAGGCTAGTCCCTCCTTCCTCTCTGCCTTGAGTCCTCTTGTGCTGTGCAATATAGCCATCATTCATTCCATATAGCTATTAAGCATACAAAGTGTGACCAGTCTGAATTAAATGTTCTGTAAACATTTTAAAATACTATATTTCAAAGACTTCCTATAAAATAATAATTTTAAGTTTCTCATTGACAAATTTATATGGATTATATATTGAAATAATATTGTAGATATACTGAGTTAAAAACAATTATTACAATTATTTTCAATTTTTCTTTTAAAAATATGTAGCCACAGAATATTTAAAACTGTGTGTGCGGTTGAGATTATGTTTTTATCAGACAGTTTTTAGTTGAATAATTTCAACTAAATTTACTGATGAAGCTATTTTATGAATAATGTCCTAGATTGTAACTTCTTTTTTTTTAAATTTTTTTAAAATCTTTATTGTTCAGTATATTAATTACATTATTCCCTTTTTTCCCCCCTATAGTTCCCTGCCACCTGGTACCCATCCCACCCTCTGCCCTCACCCCCCTCCACTGTACTCTCCCATAGTTGCATGATTTTTGTCCAGTCTCTTGCTGCACTTCCCACACCCCCTTTCTCCCCAACAGTTGTCAGTCCATTCCCTCTTTATGTCCGTGATTCTATTACATTCACCAGTTTATCCTGTTCATCAGCTGATTAATTCACTTGATTTTTAGATTCATTTGTTGATAGATGTGTATTTGTTGTTCCTAATTTACACTTTTATCTTTTTCTTCTTCCTCTTCTTAAAGATTATCTTTCAGCATTTCATATAATATTGGTTTGGTGGTGATGAACTCCTTTAGCTTTTTCTTATCTGCGAAGCACTTCATCTGACCTTCAATTCTGAATGATAGCTTTGCTGGATAGAGTCATCTTGGTTGTAGATTCTTGCTGTTCATCACTTTGAATATTTCTTGCCACTCCCATCTGGCCTGCATCGTTTCTGTTGAGAAATCCGCTGACAATCGTACGGGTGCTCCCTTATAGGTAACCAACTGTTTCTCTCTTGCTGCTTTTAATATTCTCTCTTTGTCTTTTTGCTCTTGGCATTTTAATTATGATGTGCCTTGGTGTGGTCCTCTTAGGGTTCCTATATATTGGAGTTCGGTACGCTTCTTGGACTCCTAAGTCAATTTCTTTCACCAGGTGTGGGAAGTTTTCGGTCACTATTTCTTCAAATAGGTTTTCATTGTCTTGGCCTCTCTCTTTTTCTGGCACCCCTATAATTCGGATGTTGGTATGCTTGAGGTTGTCCCAGAGGCCCCTTACCCTATCTTCAATTCTTTGGATTTTTTTGGTTTCTTGCTTTTTCAGCTGAGTGGATTTTACCTCTTTGTATTTCAAATCTTTAACTTGGTTCTTGGGGTGCTCCAGAGCACTTTTAGGTCTTTGTATAATATTTTTTATTTCAGTCAGTGTATGCTTAATTTCTGGTTGGTCCTTTTTCATATCCTTGAGAGTCTCCTTCATTTCCATGTAGGTCTTGATCATTTCCTTGCAGGTCTCGTTCATTTCCTTGTAGGACTCATTCATTTCCTTTGTGGTCTTGCTTATTTCCTTATAGGCCTCAATCTTTTGTTGGAGCCTCTTGAAAAGCCCTATAACCGTGGTTTTGAATTCCATGTCCAGTCGTTTTTTTTTCTCCATTTCTTTCACATCTGATTTCTTTCCATGTGTCTGCATGGTGGCTGCTTCCCTGAGTTGGTCAATTAGCTTTGTGTGGTAGACTTCCTACTAGGGACAGTGGCTCAACCTCCCCAGTTACCTGAGGTGGATATGGGTTGCACAGTCTTGCTGAAGTTAAGCTCAGGTTAATTGTTGTTAGCACTTGAAGGAGTTTACCTCCAGGCCAATTGTCTGTGAAGCTCAGCTGTGCTCAGGTTGGATGGGCAGAGTCTCCGGGCCAAGCAGACAGCGTTAGCTCTGCCCTATGTGGCCCCAGGGACTCTGTTCCAGGGGCAATGGCCTCCAGCACCTCTGAGAGAGAGCCACTGTGGAGCTCCACTGGCTGCAGGGGAATTCAGACTCTCCCCAAATGACTTTGCATGCGCAATGTCTCACCCAGGGTCGTAAAACAAAGCAGACTGACGGTTTTCCGAATGAGAAAGCAAGTCGCAGATCGCTCTCTGTGCAGTCACGCAGCCTAGCTTTTCGCGCAAGCTGCCTTCTCCACAAGCCGGGAGACCCCTGCAGCATCCGAGCTTTGGCGTGCCCTCCCACTGTCCAGTTTTCACCCCGTATGATAGTGGGTTCCCTGGACTTCGCCCAAAGGTGGAGAATCAGTCCAGTGGGACGTCTTTGTCTCCCTGTTTGAGAAAACTGGCCGGTTTTCAGCCGCCCGCCCTCTCCGCTGTCACGCTCTCCAAACCTCTCTCTGCACGAATCTTTCAACGCTGTCCGCCGCCGCTCCTTTGAGTCACAGTGTCTTATCTTCACTTTTATTTATGGAATTTTCACTCAGCGAACTTTCTGGTGATTCTGGAAGGTGTTTGTTCTTTCGTTAAGTTGTAGTATTAAAATTGTTGAGTATGACGGCAAGATAGGTGTTTTACCTATGCCGCCATCTTGGTTCCTCCTAGATTGTAACTTCTTTTACAATGGTACTACAAATTAAAAAAAAAAAATAGCATACACCCCCACCTACAGAAGAACTTAGAAAGACAAAATTTTGGCTGTCTTAGAAGAGACAAATTGAAAATAGCATCTCTCTGTCTCTCTCTCTCTCTCTCTCTCTCTCTCTCTCTCTTTCCTTGAGGAGTATCTAGTGAGAAATAACATGTTAGAATTTCTCAGAAGTATCTCAGAACTATCAGCACTATGGTAAGATTTAAATATACATCTAAGGTTTTTTTTTAAAAAGTTTCTCCATTATATCACACAGCTTTTCTGTTCTGGGTTTCAGTTCTCATATTTCAAACACAGACGAGGTTCTTAAGCTCTTTCCCATCTAGACCTCCTGTACTCTCTGGAAACCATGACCTTCCTTTCTATGCCTTTAGACAGAGAAATAACCAGGTTCAACCACAGTTTTAGCCTTATAGCCCATAGAAAATTAAACTTTTTATCCTGACACAATAGGCCATGCAACTTCTAGGTATAGTGGATAGGCAGACTTTGGCAGAACAGAATCATCAAATCATTGGCCATAATCCAATTATTTTTATTATTCAGAAAAAAATTTCCTCCAGTTTCATTTACATGTTATTCTCCTCATCGAATATGGCTCTCTGACTCCCTCGGAATCATTTCAGTGAAGTGATTTTCCCATCTCTGTTTCTATCTATGGATTCTGAGCCCTCTTGGGTTTCCTAAAATTGTATGATGTTTGTGACTTGGGTGCTAGAAATACAAGGATTTGATTCTGTGCTCAAGTTAAACAGTATGGAAAATGACTCACTCCTGAAGGTGGATGCTTTTTTTTTACAACTAAATCTGATCATCATTTTAATTGCAATCAATACTTATTTTAGAAAAACTAATAGAAATGGCTCCGTATTGAAATTAGCAATGCTTGAGAAAGTCTGGTATTAATTGATGTCTACAATCTTCTAACTTATGCCTGAAAAAAATCCAGAATCTAGTATTTTGTCTACATTTTATAAGATATTATAAAAGTACTTATTTCTTTTTAGTGCTTAATATTCCAGAAAACATTATATTTCTAAACTAATATCTCATATTGAAAACTTATCAAAGTTGAAATGACTCAGCTGCAATTTAACAAAGTAAGATGTTATCCAAAAATTTCCCTCTTGGGGACATTTCAAAAGATTTTAGACTCTCCATTAACCTAAACTGTTGTTTTCTGGCAAGTGTTAACACTGGCTAGTTCAATTACCTTGTTTATTTATATTTTATTTATGAATTCTAATGTAGATATTATTCTATTGACACTTGATATTTTTAAAATATTGATATCTTTCTATTAAAACATTAAGCCAGATGGCTATTAATATTTCATAATAAGAGGTAATACATAATTATCTTTAATTTCTATAGAGGGTAATAGAATTTGGGGGAG
This sequence comes from Antrozous pallidus, assembly GCA_027563665.1. Lineage (NCBI taxonomy): Eukaryota > Metazoa > Chordata > Mammalia > Chiroptera > Vespertilionidae > Antrozous > Antrozous pallidus. Next base: position 94,722,578 of record CM050511.1, on the reverse strand, counting down.
CAGTATTCTATCTTGGAGTAATATTATGAGAAAGAATAACATTATAGAGTGACTATACAAAAGCTTTTTCTAGAATATTTAAGAATCAGCAAGTTAGTGACTGTAGTTTAAGAATAATCTTGAAGAAAAATATTTTAAATATTTCCTCTATTGTCTTTATAGCTCATACATGGGTTTTTAATTTCAGAAAGATGAGAAAACATAATGTATTGTATCCAAACAAAAACAATTAACTAAGTAGTATTTTACTCATCTAGTTAACTAATTGTCCAGTTTATATGAAATAAATACTATAAAAAAATCTTTGATTGAAACTCTAAATAGAGTAATCTATACTAAGCATCTCTAATCCAATATTCACCAACTCAGTCGATTGCTCCTGCCATAATCTTCTGCTGAAATAATTCACAGTAAGACCACCAGCTCAGCCATGCTCCCCTAGTACTGAATGCCAATTTAGAGTACTGCACTTATTGAGGGCATTGGCAAGTGACTTCATTAAATGCTTAGTAATTTAAATTCTCTACTTCATTTTCTAAATGCTTTTTATGGTTTTTATTGTACCTCTAACTTTGTTTATTTGCAGATTTGTATGTTCCCTGTCTTAATGTTTTAAATAAAGAAATGACCAAAGGGAATATTTGCAGAAGTGTTAGAAGAGTTAAGTTAGTAAAAATAAAGAGAGGACCCTGCGACTCACAAAAAAAAAGGCAGCCACTATCACCTCTCTGTGAGAGGGGAGAGGAAGACATGTTCTCCTGGAGCCCAGAGAGAAATGACACATGGAACAGAGCCCTACTATGGATGCTTTCATTGCACCTGCTATAGAAACAGTACCATCTAGGGTGGGAAGTAGGACAAGAAACTCTTTCAATCTCTGATTTTTTCCCTCCCATAATCTCAATGCTTTGTTTGGTCAAACTTGACTGCAAAAAAAGCTTGAGAGATTCAGTTTCTGGAAGGGCAGCTTCCTGAGGACCAGAGCTGAACAAAGATGTCAAAGAAGAGGGTGGAGGCAGACAGAAAACCAGGGATTTCAGGTATTCAATTGCCCTTGGAAATAGAGTAATCCCAAATTACAAACTATAAAGAAAATCTAACATTTTGTATTGCTAAACTTTTCTAATCTGATAAAGAATAGAATGTCATGTTAATAGATATTTTGTAGTAAATTTATCCATGCACTTAATTTTTTTTTCTCTGTAAACTATTTGCTGGTTTATTTGTCTACTTTTAAAAAAAATTTGTTAGTATCCTCTCTCACTTATAAAAACATCTTGGAATTAAATAAATTAACTCTTTGCTATGTTGGAAATACCCCATCCCACCACTGCCCAGAAACACCAACTATTAGCATTTTCATATACGTTCTGTCAGAAATTTTATATCCATACACAGTTATATATATGTACAACTTCTTCATATAAAAAAGTTATGCCCTTTAATATACATGGAAGCCTGGCTTGTAAACTCTTCTGTATTTGCTTACATTCTTATTTTTCTTATTTACAGTACTGGAGGTCCGGTGCATGAAAATGCACTGGAGGGAGTCCCTCAACCTGGCCTGCCCCCTCTCACAGTCCCGGAGCCCTCAGAGTCAGGAGGCAACCCAGAAATCAGAAGGAGGTGACGCCCCATCACACCTCCACTGCTGCCACTGCCAACAGTGCAAGCCTCAGCCAGCCCTGGTTACCTGAGCCTCGGGCAGCCACCATCTAAGGCTTGCATGCACCTTACGCTGACCCTGGGTGAGTGGGAGGCTGAGGAGACTGAGCACTGCCGTCTTGTGGCTGTGGGTGCCACCATCTTTGAGAACATGGCAGTCAATTAGCATATTAGCTCCTTATTGGCTGTGGACACCACCATCTTTGTGATGGCAAGGGGGTTAATTAGCATATTCCTTCTTTATTAGATAGGGTATTTTAGAGCAGTTTTCCTTATCAATATATATCTAACTCACTTTTAAAAAAGGCTAATAACATTTCATTGTATGTATATACAATATTTTGTTAAAAAATTCCTTACCAACCTTGACCAGTTTGACTCAGTGGATAGCGCATCAGCCTGTGGACTCAAGGGTCCCAAGTCCGATTTTGGTCAAGGGCATGTACCTTAGTTGCAGGCACATCCCTAGTAGGAGATGTGCAGGAGGCAGCTGATATTTCTCTCTCATCAATGTTTCTAATTCTCTATCCCCCTCCCTGCCTCTCTATAAAAAAAGCAATAAAATATATATTTTTTAAAATTCCTTACCACTATTCGTTTTTGCTTTTTGATATTACAAATAATGCTATACATTGTAAATGTATTTTTAATTTATAGAGGTATATCTGTAGGAAATTATTGGGTTGGAAGATATGTACAGTTTTATTCTTGATAGTTATTATGAAATGTTTAATCAAAGAAAAAGTTCCAATTTACATTCCATTAGCAGTAAGAGAGAATCTGTGTTAATCAAAACACTCAATTTTTGCCAAACACACTAGACCAGAAATGAGATGTAATTGTAATGTTAATTGGCATGCCTTTGATTCTGAGTGAAGCTGGGCACAGTTCAAATTGTTGCTGGCTTTATGTATATTTGTGTATAGATATGAATATTTATATAAACTCTACCTTATTAATGCCATGTACATCTTTTACATTTCATAACTTTCATTCCCTTGATCCTTCTTGGTGTGTGGAAGGTAGACATATCAAAGGAACAGAACAGAGAGATCTGGAATGGAAGCAAATGCATATGGGGATTTAGCCAACAGCAAATATGGCATTTCACTTCAATAAGGAAAATATACATTTTCTTTTTCTTACAGTGTATGGAATGCCTGCTAGCCCTTGAAAAAAAATAAAGCTTATCTCAACATCATCCTTTCACAAAAATATCTTTGAGTGAGATCAAAGTAAAAAATGCAACAATCTCATAGGAAATAGACAAAAAAATAAGTACATCTATTCATTATCTTAGAATGGGAAATGACACTCTTCATGAAACACTCATCCAAGAAAAAACAGAGAAAAAACACTGTTAAAGTTGCATGTTCCAAAACTGTTCAATGTCAGTGCAAAAAAAAAAGTATTACACAAAAGTAAAAATGGCAAATAAACAAATAATAGGGCTATGTTTCTTAAAAATACAAGCCTTTTCTAAGTATTGAAAGAATAACTCAACAACCCATTAGAAAAATGAGTAGGTTACATAAAGAAGTATTAAGAATTTATAGACCTCTCTCACAATAAAAAAAATGCTCTTTATCTTTCAGGTTGACAAAAGTAAAAATATTTGTTAATATCAATACAACATTCTCATATAGTGAAAGGAAACAAATTGACTCAACCTCTTTGTAAAACAATTTGGCAATAACAAAATGTAAAATGTAAAAAAAGTACTTATTGTCAATTTAGAGATCCTACTTCTTGGACTTATTCTTATATGTACACTAGGGGCCTGATGCACAAAATTCATGCACTTGAGGGGGGGTCCCTCAGCCCAACCTGCCCCCTCTCACATACTGGGAGCCCTCAAGGGATGTCCTACTGACAACCCACCCCTGACCTGCCCAAGGCCAAAAGCCTCTGGCAGGCTTTCCATCCTTGGGCAGAGGACCTCGGCCAGGGAACCCCAGCCAGCCATTGCTCTGCAATCCGGACCAATTGCTGCCTGGCCACGCCCCCAGCCCAGCCCAGGCAGGCCTGCTGGAGGCTGGGGGTGAAAAGGCCGCTTGGCAAGGCCTTTTTGCCCCATGCCTGGGGCACTCAGGGAAGCAGTAGCCCTGAGATTGGGGCCGATCGCTGCCTGGCCACGCCCCCAGCCTGGCCCAGCCTACAGACGGCCACCTCACTGCTGCAATCAATCGGGGGGCCCGCCATCACTGCCCGTCCCGGCCCCACCCTCTGCCCACTCTGGCTGTAGGCCAGCCACCACGCTGCTGTGATCTATCGGGGGGGGGGGTGGGAGGGACTTGTCTTCACTGCCCAGCCCCAGCCCCCCGCCTCACGCTGCTTGGCCCTGCCCCTGCTCCTGATTGGCTGGTAGTATAGTGAAGGTAAGGTCAAATTTGCATATTAGTCTTTTATTAGATGGGATATATAAAAATATATGCCCTGATGTGGCTTGGCAATGTTGTATCTCATCAGCCTGCCACTAAGTGAGGAACATGAAAGACTGAGCTACATGTAGGGGATGCTCCTATTGGTGTTTATTTTGATACATGGACCTTGACTGGAATGGAAACTCTCTTGATTAAATATGAGTTCAAATGTTAGCATTTGAATGTGTTATTTAATTAACAGTAATGCAAGGAATAATAAGATTTCTACTATCTAGCATCTTGACATTTAATATTATGGTATGGTTTCTCACATGTCAGATGGGCTGGTTATCCGGGAGTACTGAAATTTTAATCTGCACTGCATCAGCCTTCTCATAAGACCTATGTACAACATCAAGACAATAGGGACAAAGAAGCTGTTAGCACATACTATCTTTGGTACTGAACCTCAAATCTTGTAACACTTTTAAGTTGGGAACTTGGAAATTTAAACTGTCATCTTCTCTATTTTACTCAAATTCTCCTCGCACATACACCTCCTCAAACTAAAACAAGTTTTTAATATTATTACACTAGAGGCCCGATGCATGAAATTCATGAATGGGGGATGGAGGATGTCCCTTAGCCCAGCCTGCACCCTCTCCAATCTAGGACTGCTCAAGGGATGTCGGATCGTGATTGGGCCTAAATGGGCAATCGTACATCCTTCTCACAATCCAGGACTGCTGGATCCAAACTGCTCACCTGCCTGCCTCCCTGATTGCCCCCAACCTCTTCTGCCTGCCAGCCTGATCATCCGCTAACCACTACCCTGCCAGTCTAATTGATATCTAACTGCTCCCCTGCCAGTCTATTTGCCCCAAACTTCACTCCTCTGCTGGCCTCGTCACCCCTAACTGCCCTTCCCTGCTGGCCTGATTGCCCACAACTGCCCTCCCTTGCAGGGCCTGGAACCTCCACTGGTCCTCCCCTGCTTGCCATCTTGTGGTGGCCATCTTGTGTCCACATGGGGGCAGGGTCTTTGACCACATAAGCCAGCCCTCTTGTGTGTTGGAGTGATGGTCAATCTGCAAATTACTCTTTTATTAGATAGGATAGAGGCCTGGTGCATGGGTGGGGGCCAACTGGTTTGCCCTGAAGAGTGTCCCAGATCAGGGTGGGGGTTCCCTTGGGGTGAGGGGCGACCTGGGTCAGGAGCCTGTGGAGGTTTGCAGGCTGGCCACATCCCCCAGCGACCCAAGCAAAGGCCCTAGTATCTGGGATTAATCTATGTCTACAAGTGAAACTTTGTAGCCTAGAATGGAGCCAAGCCTTCTGCTCACTCTGTGGTGGCAGCCATTTCTGTTTGAAACTTTGTAACCTAGAGTGGAGGCCTAGGCCAGCAATGGCAGGCTGGAAGCTTGGCTTCCTCTGTTGCCGGGGAAACCCAAGCCTTTCTCTTGCTCTCAGTGGTGGCAGCCATCTTGGATGGGGTTTATTTGCATAATCTGTTCCTGATTGACTGGTGGGCGTGACTGTGGGCATGGCTTGTGGGTTTTTCAAAGGTATGGTCAAATTTGCATATTACTCTTTATTAGATAGGGTTCTAATTTAATAGCAGGAAGAGGAAGAAGATGTGCCAAAAAGGGAGAAGAAGGAGGCTCCAGAGTTGTTGAGATGACCTGTAAGAGTGGAGGGGGCATGGGAGAGACATTCAATTGGTACTTGCCATGTACCCCATGGATTAACTTTACTTATTGACTGTCACAGCTTGTCCAACCTGACATTGTATAAATAGAAGAAACAAGGAAGAGATGGTAAGGATAAAATTTTAGAATCTTTGTTTCTTCTAGAAACTACAAAATGACAACTCAAATCTATATTTTAAACTCATTCTTATATTCAGAGGCCCAGGTATTTAATTGAATCAGAAATTAAATTCAAATTTAATATCTGATTCAAATAAATCTTTTAATTTGTATATACCCCCATTATCTCAAAATTAACTTGTCCCCAATTGAACCTATAACTTTCTCCTAAATCTGTTCCTCTTACTATGATAATCCCTGTTGTGGTTAACGGTAATAAAAACATTTAAGGTAAAATGTAATGATGTTCCTCCAAGCACCATTGACCAAGGCAAGAGAAACCCTGCATTGAGCCATACGATTCAGACAGCCCTCAATATTGTACACACAGACACACACACACATGTACATGCACACATGTGCACCCAACTGCCCACACTATTAAGAAAGATCTGGGCATCTCTGTCACTCTGAATCTGGCACTTAGGCTGGCACACGATGGACTGTATCACTAATATCTTTCCTTTTGATCAGTACCCTTTCAGGCTCCATAAAAATGTTCCTTATATACCTTGCCTTATTTTTGAAACAAAAGAGAACTAACTTGGAGTGATGGGCAAGTGTGAGGATTGTGTAACTCTGACCTCAGAGAGGGGCGTGGCTGTGGAGAGGAAGAGGATTTAAGCTGTGGACATGCTTAAGGAAATAACAAGGTAAATTACTGAACTCATCACATGCTCCTTCAGACAGCATGTGTTCTTGCAATAATGAAACAGCATTCTCCTTTAGCTCCAAGCATCCATTTCCTTGTCCCCTTCATGTTCCAATTTGTAGATCCAGAGGTACTCAAGAATTAGTATCGCATTACCTGCTCCTCAAAGGACACTGTAGAACATTTAGCAATATTAACAATTCATACTAATTTTATTTTTTTATATTAAAGGTCTAGATGAAACATGCATGAAACAGGATACATGGGAAACCAGATGTTAAATCCTATGATTGTATTTTAAATTATGATAATTATCATTTTCATTTTGCATCTTAATTTTAATAGATAACTTAAATTGTTTTGAAGGAAAATCTTTCCTAAAAAGATGAATGTTATTTGTTAAGATTACTTAACTTTACCCATTTTATTGGAAACATATTAAATCTATACATATAAAAGGGTAATATGCAAAGTGTCCCCTCGGGAGTTCAACCAGGAGACCTAGAGTTCTATTGCTTGAACCAGGGGATGGTGTGGAACATGGTGGGGGACCAGCAGTGGCAGGGTGCCAGGGTCATTGAGGGAGCGAAGGGACCAGAAGGACAAGATTGGTCTCTTACATATCAAGATCCCACAGCATAAGCCCATGCAGGCCCACATACCAGGAATATTTAAAATTATAAAGTTAACAACTCATAAACTAAAACATGTTCTATCTTCTTATCCTGAAAAATATAATTCTAGAATGACAGATTATTATAGAATTAATCTATGAATTTTATACATCCATAATGACAGATTGACTATAATCTATAATTTTACATAACAGTATAGGCAAGTATCAAAGATAGCTACATTTAATTATTATACTGGTCAATCTGTCATTATGGATGTATAAAATTCATAGATTAATTCTATAATAATCTGTCATTCTAGAATTATATTTTTCAGGACAAGAAGATAGAACAGGTTTTAGTTTATGAGTTGTTAACTTTATAATGTTTAAATATTCCTGGTATGTGGGCCTGCATTGGCTTATGCTGTGGGATCTTGATATGTAAGAGACCAATCTAGTCCTTCTAGTCCCCTCCTGCTCCCTCATCTTTCACATCCAACCCCTCACCAAGTACTCCTGGTCCAGCTATTAAGTGTTTTTTTAAATCTTTCCCCTCTTTGATATTGTTTTGTTCCTGTCCTCAGGTTTTTAACCTGGCTGACAACAATAGCCATTTCGCTGGTCTCATTTCCTCTGCTCACGCTCTCATCAACTCTTTTTTTTTACGTTACATATCAAACAAGTGATGTCACTGCCTTGCTTCAAATACTTAAACTTTTACCTTGAGAGCATTACACTAAGTGAGATAAAACAGACAGAAAGACAAATATGGTATTATTTGTGGAATCTAAAAAAGCTGACTTGTAAAAACAGAGTAAAATGGTTACACATAAAAGGAGCCAGAAGGTGGTGGATTTGGGGAGATGTTGTTTAAGGTTCATACTTGCAACTGGTAGGTTAATAAGTCCTGAAGATCCAGTGCACAACATAGTGACAATAACACTGTATTATAATCTTCAAACTGTTAAAAAAAATCCTTATTTGTTCCTACCACAATGAAGGAGTGACACATATGTAATAGAAATGTAAGGCTACAATGGTAATCATATTGCATATATAAATATGTCAAATCAACAAGTACCCCTTAAAATTTATAGTGTAATCTGTCATTGTATCTTAATAAAAAGAAATTTTAAAATAAGTAAAATGAACTTGGTAAACATTTAGAAAAGAACACGGGGAGATTATTCGGAATCAGCACAAACAGAAATAAAAATAAGTATGTAAAACTATGCTGATTGCTGCTGTGGTAGTTGTGGTAGTTGTAGTGATAGAAGTTGATATAATTATCAGACTGATAATATCTGAGTGGTTCTATGTATTGAGTGAGACTTTCAATAGTCACAGAATCTCTGAGATAAAATTTAAAAAACCACACCCACATAAATTTATAATCAATCCCCAAATGACTGATGGATAAAATCAGAACATGTTATCACGACAGTCAAGGACACTGCATGGTAGAACTTCAATATATAATTCTGTTATTTCCTCATATACCTTATTCCTAGTCATGTAAAATGATTTTTAATAGGGTTTATTATTTAGAGTTTTAGTTTTATAACAAAATTGACCAGAAAGTACCACAGTTCCATTTCCCACTTGACCTCACACATGCATAGCTTCCCTAGCTATCAACAACCCACATCAGAGTGGCATATGTTACAATCAATGAGCCCACATTGATACACCACTAACACCCAAAGTCCATCATTTGCGTTAAGAGTTTATTCTTGGTTTTGTACATCTATGGGTTTTACAAATGGGCCATGAACTACAGACAGCATTACAGCGAAAAGTCTCAAAATCCTCTGTGCTTTGCCTATTCATCTCTCTCTTCCCTAGTCCCTGGCAACCTCTGATCCTTTCAATGGTTCCATTGTTTTTGCTTTTACAGATTTTCACTTGTTAAGTCAGAGTGACAACTTTCAAGTTCCATAGATGCCACATAAGAAACCTCCTGATGTTATTTTCTTAATGTGTCCTGGTATCTCTCTCACCTCAATGCACCTACACTACGAGTAATTACTCTGCTTAGCTGGGCTTCTATGTACTCATTACCACTGTCTATAATAACTTACAATGTGTGACAGGGATTTATTTTTGTTTCACTTGAAGATGGAAGCTTTATTCCCAGTGGCTATATAAGGCATCAGAACACTATTTTTAACAAGAAGCAGGAAACCAACCCAAATTAACTTAAGCTAAAAGGGAAATATATTGGCTTATTTAGTAAGAAAATACATGCAGTAGGGTTATTGCTTCAGGTTGGCTGTTATCAAGAAGTTAATAGAAGTGTCATTTCATTCTCACACTGTACCCACATTTTAACTGTATCTGCCTGGAAGGTGAATTAATGATGTTTACATGATGTGTGATGACTTGGTAAGAATTGCTTGTATTTGTTTAACTTTAATCTCAAGAGTTTAGACCATTTTTGACAGCATCAGTTAATAAATACATCATTTTTGAAGGAGTGTTGTAGATTATTATTTTCAATAAAACAGAAAAATTGAAATAAAGGGAGAACTCCTGATCTGCCTTATCTGCATTCCAAATGGCAGAAAAGAGCGAAGGAAGGAGGCGATCTCACCACCAGCTGTGTCTGCAGTCCTCTGCGCATAACTTCCTGACTCATTCATTCACGAAATATTGATGGGGTGACAGGCTCTCAGCAGGTGCTGAACAAGATACTGCACTTCTTTGCATTCCTTGCAATTGTCTTCCAATTATTTCTCCTGTGCTAAAAATATAACTATTACAATTCTTGCGATGTGTTTATTTTTTATGCTTCTATTGTGTTTATGATTTATTTTTAAAATTTTGGCAACATGTATAACTATGTGTAGATGATAACAGTATCCACAGAAAACTTAACTGGACATTTCCACAACAAAATTAATGGTGTATAGGAGTATTTTGGATAAGGAACAAATTTAAGTTTATTACAAAATTCTAAAATGTAACCATTACATATCATGATTGCAAAAATCAGCAAAGGATCCAAGCAGATAATTCATGAAAGAAGAAACAAAAGCAAATAAATAAAATTTAAAAGCTTCAACCTAGTTAATTATTAAATAAAAATCAAGTAAAACAAGATGCAGTTTCTATCTATAATACTGGCATTTAAAAAATTAATACTATACGGGGAGGATTTGGGGGGGGAAGGAAATCATATGTACTACTATTAAATATAAGTTATATTGTAAATAAAATTAAAAAAAATTAATACTATATTATATACAGTGATCATGAAAGGAGCCCCTTACATATTGCTGAGTGATACATTTTTTGATGAGAAAATTGTTGAATTTTATATTTTTAAAGTCTGATTCAGAATATTTATTTTTAAAATAAAATCCCAAAGAAATAATCAGAGGTGGGCATAAATATTTATGTAAAGAACGCCCATTGTAGCATTAATTCTAGCAGTGAAAAGGGACAAAATATCATAAGTTGAAACCACGAGGAAATAGTAAATTTATTAGGATATACTTATGCATAAAATTGAGAATTATGTTTCATTTAGAATTGAATCATGAGTAATTATTCACATGGGAAACTCTAAGTAATGTTGTGATCAATGTTGGATACAACAAAGTGATGCCATTGTAATTAGCTAGTTATTAATAAGAGAAAGGAAACAAAAGAGAGGTCAGACATTACAGGGATGTCATTTGGGCAGCTCCAATTTCACACTCCCAGGGGAACCAGGAAGCGGTCCCCACGGATTACTGCGGGGAGGGACTAGAAAAGAGGAAGTGGACACCTGAGCAGTGAAGTTGGGATGACATAAGGAAAATGCCTGTCAATCAAACCTGGGAACAGAAATCACTGGCCAGAAGGGGTGGAGCCAATGCAATCCCATGAAAATTTTGCTATACATAATCGTCCAAACAAAGGAATTATCTTGGCTTGTGTGTCTTTTTGTTTTTAAATTTATTTTGATTGATTTTAGAAAGAAGAGAGGGAAAGAGAGAGAGAAATACCAATGATGAAAGAGAATCTTTGATTGACTGCCTCCTGCACACCCCACAGTAGGGATCAAGCCTATACAACCCAGGCATGTGCACTGGAATTGAACCATGACCTCCTGGTTCATAGGTCAATGCTCAACCACTGAGCCATACCAGGTTGGCAGTTTGTGTGTCTTTCTCGTTCCTGTTTCTTTGTTACTGTCTTGTTTCCTCCAAGCCATGTGGCCATGTGGACTCCCGATGCAATGGACTAATAATGGACTACAGCTGGGAACACAAAATAAGCCAGCCAAATGCCAAACTGAAAAATACTCCAACATGGAGCAAAAACTCTGGACACTGGCTCTGATCCTAGCTCTGCTGAAGCCACAGCCACATTTCTTCTATAAAGCGACTAGAGGCCCAGGGCACGAAATTCGTTCACAGGGGGTGGGGATGTCCCTCAACCCAGCCTGCACCCTCTCCAATCTGGGACCCCTCGAGGGATGTCTGACTGTCCGTTTAGGCCTGATCTGGTAGGATCGAGCCTCAATGGGCAGTTGGACTTCCCTCTCACAATCCAGGACTGCTGGCTCCAAACTGCTCACCTGCCTGCCTCCCTGATTGCCCCTAACTGCTTCTGCCTACCAGCCTGATCACCCCCTAACCACTACCCTGCCAGCCTAATTGATGTCTAACTGCTCCCCTGCCAGCCTGTTTGCCCTCACCTTACCTTCTCTGCAGGCTTGGTCACCCCTTACTGCCCTCCCCTGCAGGTTTGATTACCCCCAACTGCCTTCCCATGCAGGCTTGGACCTCCCAAAGGCCCTCTCCTGCTGGCCATCTTGTGGTGGCCATCTTATGTCCACATGGGGGCAGGATCTTTGACCACATGAGGGCAGCCCTCTTGTGTGTTGGAGTGATGGTCAATCTGCAAATTACTCTTTTATTACATAGGATAGAGGCCTGGTGCATGGGTGGGGACCAGCTGGTTTGCCCTGAAGGATGTCCCAGATAAGGGTGGGGATTCCCTTGGGGCATGGGGCATCCTGGGCGAGGGTCTATGGTGGTTTGCAGGCTGGCCATATCCCTCTGTGATGCAAGTGGAGGCCCTGGGATCTGGGATTAATTTATGTTCTAAAATTGAAACTTTGTAGCCTGGATCAGAGCCAAGCCTTCTGCTGGCTCTGTGGCGGGAGCCATTTCTGTTTGAAAGTTTGTAGCCTAGAGTGGAGGCCTAGGTGCTAGGGCTGCAGAAGCTTGGCTTCCTCCATTGCCTGGGCTGCTTTAGCTCTGCTCTCCAGCTCCATGGCTGCTGCCATTTCTGTTGGGATATATCTTCTATAATTGAAACTTTGTAGCATTGAGTGGAGGCCTAAACCAGCAAGGGCAGGTGGAAAGCTTGGCTTCCTCCCTTGACAGGGAAACCCAAGTCTCCCTCCTGCTCTCAGTGGCTGCAGCCACCTTGGTTGGGATTTATTTTCATAATTTGTTCCTGATTGGCTGATGGGCATGGCTTGGTTGGGGGTACAGTCAATTTGCATATTACTTTTTTATTAGGTAGTATGATAGAGTAAAAATATAAATGAAAATAAGACAGTGAGATGAGGGCTTTCAGCCATTAGATTTGTGAAATATGGAAAACAGAGGACAATAAGCATCCTACACTTTAAGAAATCAGAAATGGAGGAAGCTAAAATTCCAGATACAAATCTGTGTTATATTTATGAAGGTCTGAAATAATCTCCATTTACCTCTAGTCCCTAGGCAGGTGAGGGGAAGTATGACTTATTTCTAGTGAAATTGAAGTGTTCCCTACTCAATTATTCCAAAGCCTGCCAGTTGATAAGCTCCATTAATACACCAACCTATGAACCCTGAGAAAGAAGACACCTACTAAGAAAGGTTCAATGGCTAACTGGGCTTAAGTTTTAAAACAGAGCCTAGCAGCCATTTCTACATAGGGGCCTCTCACCCAAACCGCACTTCAGGGAGAAACCTGAACTGAACTGCCTGCCTACACTGTTTCTGCCATCTGAGCCAGCCTGTATAAAGGAGTTTCTGTAATCCTATTTCAACCAATAAGACTGAGGCTTTTCCCATCCAATTGGAGCTCTGCAGCTCTGACCCTCTATATTGACTAATCAGGACAGTACCTGTTGGACAAATAAAACTGCAAGGATTTGGAGTCTTCATTTGCATGAGGACAGACCAAGCAGGGACCAGGGAAAGGAACTTCTGTCCATATAAGCCAGCTCCCCTCAGTCTCTGGGAGTGCACTATCACTTTGAATCAAAGTCTTAAAACTGCATTTCTTGGGCTGAGTGGGCTGAGCAGGCTGAGTGGGCTGAGTGGGGTAGGCCAGAGCAGACTGGCCCTGAACAGAGCAGACCAGCATAGAGCAGGCCAGACCACTGAGGAGCAAAGCAAGGCCATGTGGCTGGAAAAGGGCCTAGACCCTGAGCTGCCTGGCGCTAGGGCTGCCTCGCAGTGGTGCTGTGTCATAATTGAGCTGTTTTGCACTGAACAAAGTTTCCTTTTTTACCATACCACAAAGTAGGGATTCCTGTTGGCACTGAGTACCAGCCAAGGACCATTAGTTGACGCAGCATTGCCAGTCATTCTCAATATGAAATGATAATCAAGAATTCCCAGAAACTGAATAAAAACCTTTATCAAAAGAAAGATCAGGATTTAAAAAATGTGAAGTTACTATGGTGAAAATATCAATTACCAGAGACTTGACGAAAACTTTTGAAAAAAGAATTTTAACTCTAACTTACAATAGTTTGAAAAGGTTTGCAACCCCCAAAATGGGAATAGGGTGGTATAAGAAAGGAACTATTACATACAAAGATATCTGTAGACAATGACTGAAATAGATTAATCAAGAAATACCCATTTAAGTTTATGATGTGGAGACACAAGAAGAAATAAAAACAGAAAAACAATTAGAAAGCTGTAAAATTATTATAATGAGAGACTTAAGAGAAAAGAAGGTGTATGGAAGACTATTATTTTTTATTTTAAACCTCTCTAAACTGCTTGAATTTTTAAAAGCATTTACTTGTATTACTTTGTTACAAATAAAAATAATGTTAAAATAGCAGGAAATATATTTCAAAATGCTTCTTAAAATAAGATTTCCTAACAAAAACAAGGCTTCAAAATTCACACTTGCTTTAAGTCTCTCTAATTATGAGCAGTAAAAACAGAAATGAGAAATCATCTCTGAAGTATTAATGAAATGATTTACGGTGTTTTCATGAAAATTATCGAGTCAAATACGGACTCTATGTGAATTAAATATTGAGAGGAAACTTTGGGATTTTAGTGGTTTAGATAAGCTATGACCATGATTGAAATCCTTGGAGCATTTTGCTAAATATCTCTTAGGTCATCATTAAAGAAACAATGTCAATTAAAATTAAATCCTGCTTTTAAAACATTGATGCTTTTCAATTATTTCTCCTCTGTCTTTTCTACCAATGACCTGTTTCCATCAAAGCCATGTATGTGTGTGCTCACTCAGTAAGGGAGTCTAGTCACACAGTGATCAGCAGCCTTAGACTGATAATGAGATGCTCCTCAGCTCAATGCCAGGAATTTCCTGCTGAGATCAGGTTCTCTGACAGCCAGGACTTTTCACCAATTTAAACTACAAAACAGCTTTGGACAAGTTGGTCCAGCTTTGCACTACCTACAGAGCAGGCATGACAACATGTCTTTCCTGACCCAAGATGGCAAAGAGCTTAGCAAATTCAAGGCTGTGAAAGAAAATCAGTTGAATAGAACATTCTGGATACAAGAAAGAATTATGTGTCAAAAACAAGTCAACTAATAAACATCTCCATCAATGCTTCTCTGGCATTGTGATCCCAAAAGACTGCCCAGCAGAAAAGATCACTGGAAAAGGTCACAGAAAATGATTGATTAAATGACTGCATCAAAATAAAAAATTCTTCTGTCAAAATATCCTGAACAAATTTAAAAGGCAAATAATAAAATAAAACATTTGCAGCATGTATGACTGAAATAACTGGCACTTTGCTATACAAAATAAAACAAAAACCTTGTAACTTAATAGGACAAGAATGTCAGGGAAAATATATTTGCACACATTCACATACAAAATGATCTTATTTTAAAGCTAGAGGTCTGGTGCACAGAATTGGTGCATGAGTAGGGTCCCTAGGACTGGTAGGCAATCAGGGCCAATCGAGGCCTTCTGGTTGCCAGCTGGGGCCTTCCTTCATTTTGCACCACCCCCTGGTGGTCAGTGCACATCATAGTGAGTGATTGAACTCCCAGGCTCTCGGTGGAACTCCTAAGGGGGCACTTTCCATATTCTACTTTTATATATGTAGATATTTGATGCTTGCCTTGGCCAGTGTGACTCAGTTGGTTGAGCATTATCCTATGCGCCAAAAGGTTGCCTGTTCAATTCCTGGTTAGGGCACATGCCCTGGCTGTAGGCTAGATTCCCAGTAGGGGGTATGCAGGAGGCAAGTGATTGATGATTCACTTTCACATCAATGTTTCTCTCGCTTTCTCTCCCTCTCTTTAAAAATCACTATAGAAGAAAATGTTTAAAATATCTGATGCTAGTGATCAAGTAAATGAAAATTAACATACAAATATGAATGGCATTTTTCACTTTTCAGTTTTTAATTTTGCTTTTAAAAAATTAGATTATTGATGTGACTAAAATATATTGAACTCCACATAGACCGATGGAAGCTGGCAAAATTATTCTAAAAAGCATTTTGATAATATATGTCAAAAGTTTAAAAATAGTTATACCTAAAAATGTCTCATAAGACTTTACTTAAAATACCAAAAGAGCAGATTAAAAATGTATGTATAAGGCTACACATTATCATATCATTTCTAATAGTAACAAAGGAGAGTTTATATGTCTAACAGAAGAGTCTAGATAGGTAGTTAAGGGTATCAAAGAAATAACACACAAACTCCTTAAAACAATATCTGGCACATAATATTGTGTTATTATTTAACAATCATTAGCCATCAGTATTAAAAGAACTTCTTCACTGATAAACTTGCAACTGAAATTTTTATTAAATTTCACTCATTATATAGAATGGCAGAAAGGTAAGTAGTTGAAAGAGTAAAGGCTGTACCATCAAACAAATGAAAATAATCCTACAAATATTACATATTTATTAGGGAATTTAAAGAAATATGGATTTTAAGTTCATTTATGGGGATCAAAAAATCATAGTACTCAAATGAAGGCACTCTGTCATCATTCTTAATCACAATGATTACCAAAAACATACTACAAATGAATAACCTATATATATTTATTTTTATTGTGGAAAATTTCAAAATCTAAATACAAAAATAGAATATAGAAAATGAACTCCCATTAACTCATGAAATTCTAACTTTGAATATTTTCAAAAAATGGCCACTCTTGGTTTCACTTCTGAGGCCAACCCTAACACACACACTGGATTTTTAAAAAATATATATATTTTTTATTGTTTTCAGAGAGGAAAGGAGAGAGAGAGAGACAGAAGCTTCAAAGACAGAGAATCGTTGATTGGAGCCTCCTGCAGGCCCCTTACTAGGGATTGTGACCTTGACCAGAATTGACCTGGGACTCTTCAGTCTACAAACCGACATTCTATCCACTAAGCCAAACCAGCCAGGACCACACTGGATTATTTTGAAGCAATTTCTAGAAAATGTCTTAGGGTGTATTTCTTAGGGTGTATACTATTATTTTTAAAAAGGCCATATCATTACAACTAAAACAATATTTAATATATCACATTTTCAATCAATATTCAAATTCCTTATTGTCTTATATGTTTAGTCATTTATTTGAATCAGGATCCAAGGATGATCCATAACAGTAAATTTTATGTTTTATTTAATATATAGCATGTTCCAAAAATGTATACACACATTTTGAATAATTATAAAGTGTTTATTGATATACATTTTATTTTCAAATTTGAGTTATCAGCTGTTAAAGTGTGTATACATTTTTGGGACACCTTGTATATATATATTTCCGTTCACTCCATATCTTTCTTTGCCATTTATTTGCAGAGGAAAATGGATATTTGTTCAAAAGACTTTCCTAGTTTTGATTTTGCCTACTGTAGCTCCATTGTGTCCAAAACATTGCTCTATCTCCTTATCTTCTTATTGGTAGTTAGGTTTACATTCAACTTTTTTTGGCGGGGGGGGCGGGCAATAGTAATTCATAGAAGGTATATGTTCTTCCACCAGTAGACACATTATTTCTCATTTTTTCTTATTTTACAATATTAGTAGTCACTAATTATTGTTTAAATCCATTCTTCCATCTGAATGACTGTATTTTAATTCTCATTTTTCTTTACTTAATAGCTAGAATATAAAAAGAAAGAAATCCCCATTTGTTTATCCTTTGTTAGAATTCGTACAAAAGAGGCAAGATGAATGCTAGATTCTTTTTTACATATATTCCAGTTTCCAAAATACTGAGATGATTTCCTAATATACTCTGAAGGGAGTAGTTGATTCAGTATTAGAGGTTTCTTCTGATTCTCACAAACAGATACTTATCATGCTACAACAGATAACAAGCCTGCTAGTTGCCCTTCATTGGATGTCAGTTCTGTAGGACTCCAGACTCAAAGATTCCAGCACCTGTCATGTAGTCCCCATTCCACAGAGGTCTCAGTACCAGTTCTGTTGACCCCTCTCAATGCTTCTGAGTTTCAATAATGCAACTTTCCCCCTTTGTTTCCCTTGTCATAACTGGTTGTTGTTTCCTACAATTATTGCTCCTGTGATACCCTAGTGCTCCCATTTTCTTCCACTTCTATCATTAATTTTTAAAATAGGTAAATGCCAGAACAATTTGGAATCAATCCTGTGAAGAGGGACAGAAATGAAATAAGTTTTATCTCTTTTTTCCTGTGGTTAAACAGTTAGTCAAACACCACTTGTTAAAAAGTCCAGGTTTTTTTTAGATGTTGTTTGTTCTTACATGTGCATTGTGTAATCAATACAAGCTCCAGACAAAAGCATTCAGTACACGATAAAGGCAGTATTTAAAGCAGTGGAGAACAAATTCTTATTGCTGGAATGGAGAAATGTTGCTGTTGTGACAAAGGAAGAGGAGGCAAAACAGAAAAGTTAGCTAGCATCCTTTATTCCCCCATCCAGAGCACCAGTCTTAGAACAGTGCCCCCTGCAGGCAGAGACTGACAAGTCAGTAGGCAAACAAGTATCAATAGAGCCCAGTCTACACTTCTGGTCAGTACTGTAACACAACCAGTGGGTTTTGAGACTGAGACAAGAGTTTGATAACTGGTTGTTTATAATATTATGTTATTTAAAAAGTGTTGGCATGAGTAGCATTCTGCATATTTATTTTCATATATTTGCCAGTGCATTTTGAGATAGATTCACTGAAATGAGGGCGCTGGATCGAAGGATAAATGCAAAATGTCAAATTCTCTCCCAGGGAGATTAACCCTTTTGTATTTCTGACAGCAATGCCCAGCAGTGCCTGTTTTCCCTCAGCCTCATCCTATATAATAATATCCTATATAATAAAGAGGTAAAATGCAAATTGACCATCATGCCCTCATACAAGATGGACAACCCCATGTGGTGACAAGATGGTCACTACAAGATGGCTGGCAGGGGAGGGTAATTGTGGACTTTCAGGCCAGCAGGAGAGGGCGGTTAGGGATGACCAGGCCTACAGGGGAGGGCAGTTAGGGGTGACTGGGCTGCCAGGGGAGGGCAGTTGGGGGCAATTAGGCCATCAGGGGAGGGAAATTAGGGGTGATCAGGCTGGCTGGGGAGTTGTTAGGGTATGATCAGGCTGGCAGGCAGAAACAGAGACAATCAGGAAGGCAAGCAGGTAAGCGGTTCGAAGCCAGCAGTCCTGGATTGTGAGAGGGATGTCTGACTGACGGTTTAGGCCCGATCCCACAGGGCCTAAACCAGCAGTCAGACATCCCCCAAGGGGCCCCAGATTGGAAAGGGTGCATGCTGGGCTGAGGGACACACCCTCTCACTCCAGTGCAAGAATTTCATGCACCAAGCCTCTAGTCAACATATAGTCAGTTTGGGACTTTTCCACAGTCTGATTGGTGAGAAAGAGTATCTTAGTTTGCTTTAACTAGCATATTTATTTTATTATGGAGTTATATTTTCATATATATAAGACCAATTTGCATCTTTTTTTCTGTGAACTCTCTGCTCATATCTTTTGCCCAGTGATCTTCTTATCTTTCTCCCTTCAGACTTTTATATATTAGGGATAGTAACTCTTATACTGGCAATTTTTAAACACCTTTTCCAATTAGTCATTGTATTTTACACTTTCCTTACTAAATTTTTTCATTACAAAAATTAATATGGTTAAGTTTATCAATATTTTAAATAATTTTCTTATGTTATAAATTTCTCCATGTTTTATTTTATCATCTAAATCTTTTAAAAATTTAGAGCTCTATACCAGTTGGAGTTTATCCTGTCTACAATGTTAAAAACTGATATATTTTTATCTATTTTCCTTATGATTGACTAGTTATCCCAACACTACTTATTAAAAGTTCATCTTTTCTCCAGTTTAAATACTACATCATTTAAGTTTTCATATATAATTAAGTCTATTTATTGATTCCCTATTCTTTCATATCAGTCTTTCTTCCATTTGTTCACAACAGCATAATACTTTAAGAGACAGAGACTCTGGAAAGTGTTTTAATAACTTGTAGAGTCACCACTATTTCTGTAATTTTCACGTGTGATTATTATTTGCTCTGCTAAATGAGTTTTATATTAACTTTCCAAATTCCAAAGAAATGTAGTTTTTCAGTATTTCCTTTGGAAATTTTTAATGTTACAAATTATCTCAGGAAAGACTAAATTCTATGACATTGAGTCTCCCCATCTAAGAATACTGTATGTGTTTTCATGTACTCATAGAGGCCAACATACATTTGTTGAATATAAGTCTACATATATCTATTCTATGTGGTTATTTTCCCTTTGTCTCATTCCTATCATCTTACTGAATGTTGGTCTTATGATTTTATAATCTGATATCCTAAAATCATCTTAGCATGTGTAGTTTCCCTACCAATTCTATCAGTTTTCCGGTATATAATTCTATCATCTGATAATGGATGCCTCCTGCTTTCTAATTCTTATGCCTCTGTGTTTTTCTTGAATACTTTTTATAAACTAACTAGAGGCCTGATGCACAGATTTGTGCACAGGTAGGGTCTCTCGGCCTGGCCTGCACCACGTTGTAATCCAGGACTCCTTTGGAGGATGTCAGAGAGCCAGTTTTGGCCTGATCCCCAAAGGCCCGATCCAGACTGGAGGGAGCCCAATCCTGTGCATTGAGCATCTGCCTCCTGGTGATCAGTGCACATCATAGTGATCGGTTGACAAGTCCAACAGTCAACTGGTTAAACAGTCACTTAGGCCTCCATATATATATATATTCTGAAATTAAAAAATGTTAAATTGTAATAAAAGTAGAGTAAAAGAAATTGAACTAAGATTTTTTTCTAATATATGCCCCTCATACATATTAGAATGTATTTCATTGAAAAAAAAAGTGTGTGGCCAAATATGGTGTTCTTGAAATTTGACATACTGTAGTCCCATGGTTGGCAAACTGCGGCTCGTGAGCCACGAGACTCTTTGGCCCCTTGAGTGTGGCTCTTCCACAAAATCCCATGGCCTGGGCGAGTCTATTTTGAAGAAGTGGCGTTAGAAGAAGTTTAAGTTTAAGAAGTTTGGCTCTCAAAAGAAATTTCAATCGTTGTATTGCTGACATTTGGCTCTGTTGACTAATGAGTTTGCCGACCACTGCCCTCGCCTGTTTGGCTCAGTGCTAGAACATTGGCCTGTGGACCAAAGGGTCCCAGGTTCAGTCTGGTCAAGGTCACATGCCTTAGTTGCAGGCTCCTTGCCCTGATTTGGGCGCATACAGGAGGGAACCAGTCAATGTGTTTTGCTTACATAAATGTCTTTCTGTCTTTCTTTCTATAAAAAATCAATGGAAAAATATCCTTGGGTGAGGATTTAAAAAGAAATTTAACATAACCGCAATTTTATGTTAACCTGAGGAACAGAAAGTTTAAACGTAGTTCTGTAACATACCTGACATACATACGAATTATCACATGGCTTATTAATATTTAATTATTTCCTTAAATCAGTTTGAGAAATTCTATAATCAATGTGATTTGTATGCCTAAAATACTTTTGTGAATTCATAACTTCTTAACCCAGAAAATATGTATATTCTTACTGCTTTCTCTATTTTTTTGAAAAAGTAAATTCTGAATTCATGGAAGTTTGTCATACATTCATCATTTAGTGTTTCAGCTGAAAAAGTTTAAAAGCTGCTTAATGATAATATTGTTTCCATGGTAATATTGTGGAGTCACATCATATACACATTTAACTTAATCAGATTTAACTACCCAGGCTTGGAGACAGAGAGAGAAGCAGGGGGCTAAGACATAGATACAGAATAACAGAGACAACAAAAAGATAAAATATGCAAATAAGGCAGATCATTCCATCTATTCCTCTGCTCTATAAATTTACATGCTCCTGCGTTCTTTATCACTTGCATTGTGCTCTTACAAAAGGGCATGTCCTCACACTATTTATACTACATTTGTCATGCATACATCTCAGTTAATGTATGTTGCTGTTAACATTCTATTTAGAATAAAAAACTACACTAAACAAATACTGTTTTGTGTGTAAAATAATTTTGAAAATATGATTTTTACCTTGCAGCTTATTTTATAGCCTATTCTTACATTACCCAAAGTCCAAAGAACAATTTTGAAAATGAAGATTTCAAGATCTGAGTTTTAAAGCAGGATTAGCCTTTATATATCATACCAAAACTAAACCGAGCAGTGGCCCGATATTAGAGAATGTGGCATTCATATTTAGTGTCTATCACCTAGAGTAGTGCTATTCCTTAATGGTTCATTAATGGGCTGAAATCACCCTCATCATCCAACTTCCATCACTCATTTATGCATTGTACCAGATAAAATTTTATCATTTTTTAAACATGTAGCTTATTTAATCTGCAAATTTTGTAAATCAAGTATCATTTCCCTCAACTTTATAAGAACATAGGAGAGATGAGGCAGCTAAAGGGGTAGAGCTAGACGCTGAATATGAATCTTCCTGAATTCAAAGTCTATACTATTTTAGGAACTTGCCTTTACTGTAAACATCCAGAAAAAAAAAACGGTATTTTAAAAAAGTGGTAGATCATTGTTTTCAAAACTGTATCTTTATTTCTGTAGTTGGCATCACACTTACCACTTAAATTTTCTCTTTATAAGGCAGTTTTAAAATTGTCCTGCACGTATTATATAACACATCTATATACTTCTTTGTTGTTATATTTATCAGACATCCATCAGTTATGGGTGTGTATCTGATTGGAAGATCTTTCATTTCAGGAAAATGTGAAATGTTTCCATGGAGATCAGCTTGAGATAGCCCAGTGACGAACTTCTTAGCTATAATTTCACATTGGTTTCTATGGTTTCCAGATAGGGAAAGAAAATGAAGTTGCAGATTTTTTTGTAATGTAAAAGGTTATTGGAAAATAGGAGATACTGCTCAAATTAATGTCATCTCCCCAGGAAAGCAATTGCTGTTACAGAAAAACATGAAAAATTTCATGAGTTGTATATCTATGCACTGTTCTATACTTGTAACAAATGAGCAACTACCATGGTATTTTAACAATTGCCAAAATTAGCGGAAACTTCTCTTAAAAGGAGTGAGTTCATAGTTGAAATCTCTTTTTAAAATGGTTACTAATAATTGGCTTGCAATCCCCCTTCATTTTCATTACAGCACATCTTTGGATATGTCACACAGTGCGTCTGTTAAATCAATTAAGGGCACGAGTGGAGGAAGGCTCTGGCACACAGATAACTCCTTATTCATTACCTCTGAGACCAAATGATTTTAAGGGCCTCCCATGGTCCACAGCCCTGATGGTCCCCATACCTGATCTAAATACTTAGAAGGATACTCAGCAGAGGAGTACTAGTTATCCTATGGATAAGATAACCCATTCTATCTCAGCCATTCTGAGCCTCCACGATGGCGCAGAGATAAAATGGTCATGACAGCAGGAATGGAGGTGATGTGTGGGCTCAACAAGGTGGAGATGCACTCATAAGGATCCATATGTTTATAGTCATTGTGCAGTGCCCACTCTACCAAATGGACAGATCAATACTGTACCTCCATCTGCAGCATTCCTTGGGGGAGGAAAAGGAAGCAGGTAGCCATCAGTGCCAGGTGAATTTCATTGAGCCATTTCCATCCAGGAAAAGGTGGCACCTTGTTCTTTGAATAGTTTCTAACAATGTAGTTTTACCTTCTCTCGTGTGACTTTTTAGTAAATAGCTTCACCTATGAAGTTACAAAATGCTTCATTTAATACCGCAGCATAAATAAAATAGAGCAGATTCTCATCAAGAAATGTATTTTACAGCAATGATGCACATTAATGGGCTCATGTTTACAGGAGACACTGGACTCCTATAGAAATAGGTAAGATGTTTCCCCCTGTAGATAGAATGGTATAATGACCTTTTGCCTTGCAAATCTGAGGCAATGTGTTCCAGATGTTGGATATGCTCTAAATAACCAACAAATACATGGTGCTATTTTTCCCAGAGCCAGGATTTATAGGACTGGGATTCAAGAGGTGGATCTGGGAGCGGCTGCTCCACAATTACCCTTAGTGCTCCACTAGAGAAGTTTTTGTTTCCTTTTCCCATGACTTTGGGCTTTGCTGGTCTATAAATCTCAGGCTTCTACTAGGGATTACAGCAATGGGTTCGTTAGACCGGAAGCTGAAACTGGTACCCTTCCATAGGAAAAAGGACTTTGGGAGAATTAGTGAGTTAGTTTTAAGAGGAAAAGTTGCATTATGCTAGGTGAAAACATGTTTTGCTGTTGTCTTCATCGGAAATATAGGTACAGTTAGAAAAAAAATATGCACTGATATCAAGTTGACAGGGGTAAATTACTATGGTTTCTAAGTATAAACTTAGTTAAGTATTAGTTCTAATTCCCATAATTAATCCTATATTATATACTGTATTAGAGGCCCGGCGCACAAAATTTGTGCACGGAGGGCAGGGGATGTCGCTTAGCCCAGCCTGCACCCTCTCCAATCTGGAACCCCTCGAGGGATGTCTAACTGCACATTTAGGCCCGATCCTCCTCACATCCTTCTCACAATCCAGGACTGCTGGATCCAAACTGCTCACCTGCCTGCCTCCCTGATTGCCCCTAACCACTTCTGCCTACAAGCCTGATCACCTGCTAATGACCACCCTGCCAGCCTAATTGATGTTTAACTACTCCCCTGCCAGCCAGATTGCCCCCAACTTCCCTCCTCTGCTGCCTGGTCACCCCTAATTGCCCTCCCTTGCAGGCTTGATCGCCCCCAATTGCCCTCCCTTACAGGCCTGGTCCCTCCCAACTGCCCTCCCCTGCTGGCCTGATTGCCCACAACTGCCTTCCCTTGCAGGGCCTGGAACTTCCCAATAGCCCTCCCCTGCTGGCCATCTTGTGTTCACATGTGGCAGCCCTCTTGTGTGTTGGAGTGATGGTCAATCTGCAAATTACTCTTTCATTAGATAGGATAGAGGCCTGGTGAATGGGTGAGGGCCAGATAGTTTGCCCTGAAGAGTTTCCCAGATCAGGGTGGGGGTTCCCTTGTGGTGAAGGGAGGCCTGGGCGAGGGGCCTGTGGAGGTTTGCAGGCCAGCCACGCCCCCCAGGGACCCAAGCAAAGGCCCTGGTATCTGGGATTAATCTATGTCTAAAATTGAAACTTTGTAGCCTGGAGCGGAGTCAAGCCTTCTACTTGCTCCCAGGTGGCAGCCATTTCTGTTTGAAACTTTGTAGCCTAGAGTGGAGGCCTAGGCCAGCAATGGCAGGCTGAAAGTTTGGCTTCTTCCATTGCCAGGGAAACCCAAGCCTCTGTTCTCTCCAGCTCAGTGGCTGCCACCATTTCTCTATCTTTTATAATTTAAGCATTATAACATTGAGTGGAGGCTGGCAACAGCAGGAGGAAAGCTTGGCTTCCTCTGTTGCTGGGGAAACCCAAGCCTTCCTTCTGCTCTCAGTGGTGGCAGCCATCTTGGTTGGGTTTATTTCCCTAATCTGCTCCTGATTGCCTGGTGGGCGTGGCTGGTGGGCATGACTGGTGGGTGTGGTGAAGGTACAGACAAATTTGCATATTACTCTTTTATTAGATATGATGATTATATACTGCTTATTCTGGTCCTATTCTCTGATTTGTCCCTAACACAATTAGTATGCAGAATATATAAAAAGCTTCTACAACTAAGATGACCTAAATATAGAAATGAAAAAGGAACAGAAAAGGCACACAAAAGAAAAACAAAACAAGACAAAAAGCTAATACAGGATATTCACACTCTTCAGTAATCAAGGAAATACAAATTAAAGCATAAACTACTACTGCACACTCATCAAAGTAGCAAATATTAACATGACTAAAAATTCTAAGAATGAGCTTGGATTATCCCAAGAGGAAGTGGTAGACATTGCTTGGTGAGAATGTAAACTATTTAATCACTCTAGGAAATAATTAGCAATACTGATAAAGCTAAAAATGAGTATTCACAAAGACCTATAAATTATATACCTAGGAAGGACCCTAGAGAAACTTTCACAGACTAAAAATGGGTAGAAACATATAATATTCTTTATCTAGAGAATAATGATAGCATTCAAATATACTGGAGATTGAGGAACAACACAGTTACCTTGAAGTTAGTCATTTAGAGATGATATCCATTGTCAACTGTGGTTGGCAACCTAAAAAGTAATTCCCAATGGTCCTTGCCCTCAGGTAATTACACCTTTGTACAATAGCTTCCTCTTTTGTATGGCTCTGGTTTAGTGACTCACTTCTAGTGAGAAAAACAAAACAAAACAAAATCTTCACTTCTACCCTAATTGGTTTGGCTCAGTGGATAGAACATCGACCTGCGGACTGAAGGGTCCTGGGTTCAATTCCAGTCAAGGGCATGTACCTTGGTTGCGGGCACATCCCCAGCAGGGTGTGTGCAGGAGGCAGTTAATCGATGTTTCTCTCTCATCCATGTTTCTACCCCTCTCTCTTCCTCTCTGTAAAAATCAATAAATATATTTTTAAAAAACTACTTCACTTCAAGTAGTGGAGGTGATAGAATAGTACTTACAAGACTAAGCTATAAAATGACTGTGGCTCTTTCTTGGATACCCTCTTACTTTGAGGAATGCCAGCTGCTACATTGTGAGCTCCTCTATGTAAAGACCCACAAAACAAAGAATTGATATTCCCAACCAACATCAAGCGAGGTCCTAAGGCCAATCAATAGCTCTATAGAAAGTCTGGATGGGGATCCTCCCTCAGCTATGCCTTGAGATGATTATAGGCCTGTCTGGGGCTTTGACTGCAGAAGTGTGAAATCCTGAACCAGAGACTTCCAGCTAAGTCATCCTCAGATTCTTGACTCATAAAAACTGTGAGCTAATGCTTATTGTTTCAAGCCACTAAGTTTGGGATAATTTGTGAAATAGCAATAGATAATGAATATGCCCTCCTATAATCATTGCAAACCTACAGTGGTAAACAAATTCATCATTTTCAAACTAACAGGGGCCCTGAATTATTTAAAGGCACTCATTAATTCATCTAATAATTACTGAATGCCTGCCTAATCTATCAGGCTTTATTATAGGGATAAAGTCATAAAAAAGCAGTCCAGAACCTATACTTTTATGGAGTTTTTCACACAGAAAATAAACAGAATGTATCTTATGCCAGATGATGATGATTTCTATGGAGAAAAATAAAGCAAGGAAGCAGGATAGACAAAGCCTAGTTTAAGTAGGGGTTGCAATTTAAAAAAAAAAAATCCTCACCAGAGAATATATTTATTGATTTTAGAGAGAGATGAAGGGAGAGAAACATTGGTATGAGAAACACTGATCAGCTGCTTCCCATACACACCCCTGCAGATAGAACAAACAACCTAGGTATGTGCCCTAGCTGGACATCAAATCCTCAACCTTTTGGTGCAGGGGACAACAGTTAACCAACCGAGCCACCAACCAGGGCAGGGTTGCAATTTTTGAAAGGGTAGCCAAAGCCTTCTCTGAAAAAAAGATATGTGAACAAAACCTAAAAAGTGTGAGGGAGCATGAGTCATACAGGATCTGGAGGAAGTGTGTTCCAAACAGAAGTGGAAAAGTGCTGGAAGCTACCCATTGTCCACACCAGTCTTTGGGCAAACTCATTAGTCAACAGAGCCAAATATCAACAGGACAACAATTGAAATTTCTTTTGAGAGCCAAATTTTTTAAACTTAAACTTCTTCTAACGCCACTTCTTCAAAATAGACTCACCCAGGCCGTGGTATTTTGTGGAAGAGACACACTCAAGGGGCCAAAGAGCCATATGTGGCTCATGAGCCGCAGTTTGGCAACCACTGGTATACATTATTATGAAAGTGCAGCAGGGAACACAGAAGGCTGATGGACCTTGGGCTTTAGCAAGGGCTAAAAGCCATGCACCAATTGTTCTGTCAGGACAATGGTGGCTCAAGGCAATCCCCTAACCTGATAATCTTTTACTGTTTACCAAACCTTGCCTTTGATATGTGTGTCTGCTTTGCTGAAGGACAAATGTATATTCCTAGTAAATAAAAAGCTATGGGTCCAGAGATTTGAGGAACCACTCCACTAGAGAGTAAGGCCTCCACCTAGATCCCCATACATTCTAAATTTATATTTCTTGTCTAATGTATCCACTTATGTGCAGCCTCTTCTCTAGATCCTGAATCCTTGCTGCAAAAGGTTGTGTTGCTGAAACTGGTTTGGCTCAGTGGATAGAACATTGGCCTGAGGACTGAAAGGTCCCGGGTTCAATTCTGGTCAAGGGCATGGTTGCGGACACATCCCCAGTAGGGGGTGTGCAAGAGGCAGCTGATTGATGTTTCTCTCTCAACAATGTTTCTAACTTTCTATCCCTCTCCCTTCCTCTCTGCAAAAAAAATCAATAAAATATATATATATATTTAAAAAAAGGTTGTGGCAGAAAAGTTTTGATGCAGGACTAAAACAGACCAGTATAGAATTTTAAGTGGCCTGTGCACCTTTCTCAGGATGTTAGCTTTAACTCTGCTGTGAAATAAAAGTCATTGAGTTTTGCCCAGCCAGTGTAGCTCAGTGGCTGAGCGACGACCTATGAATGAGGAAGTCAAGGTTTGATTTCCCCATCAGGACACACGCCCAGGATGATGGCTAGAGCCCTAATGGGAGGCATGTAGGAGACAGTCGATCAATAATTCTCTTTTATTATTCACTTTCTCTGCCTTTCTTCTCTGAAATCACATACACATAAACACACACACACACACACACACACACACACACACCCACACACACACACACACACACACACACACACACACACAGTGTATATACCTGTGGTCAGCAAACTCATTAGTCAACAGAGCCAAATATCAACAGTACAATGAAATTTCTTTTGAGAGCCAAAAGCAACCTCTGTGCATGGACTACAAAGTTTCAATCACACTATACATGCGTGCCTGCATGTAGTATTTTGTGGAAGAGTCACATTCTAGGGGCCAAAGAGCCACATGTGGCTTGCAAGCCACAGTTTGCCAACCACTGGTTTCCTATCTAACAAAAGAGCAATATGTAAATTGTACCTCTGCTACACACACAAGCCACACCCATAAACCTCACCTACAAGCCAATCAGGAGCGAATGTGCAAATAAACCCAACCAAGATGACTGCAGCCATGGAGAGCAGGAGGAAGGTTTGAGTTTCCCCAGCAATGGAGGAAGCCAAGCTTTCCACCAGCCCTTGCTGGCCCTGGCCTCCACTCAGTGCTGCAAAGTTTCTATGATAGAAATTAAGTAAATCCTCAAAAAAATGGTGGCAGCCACAGAGCTGGAGAGAGCAGAGGCTAGGGTTGCCCCCGACGATGGAGGAAGTGAAGCTTTTCTGCTGCCCTTGCCACTCTAAGCCTCCACTCAACGCTAAAAAGTTTCAATGATAGAAGATAAACAAACCCAACAGAAATTGCTGCCACCAAGGAGCGAGCAGAATGCTTGGCTCCACTTCAGGCTACGAAGTTTAAATTGTAGAAGATAAATAAATCCCAGATACCAGGACCTCTGTTTGGGTTACTAGGGGACATGGCCGGCCTGCAAACCACCGTAGGCCCCTCACCCAGGCCACCCCACGCCCTAAGGGAACCCCCATGCTGAACCGGGACACCCTTCAGGGCAAACCAGCTGGCCCCCACACATACACCAGGCCTCTATTCTATCTAATAAAAGAGTAATATGCAGATTGACCATCACTCCAACACACAAGATGGCTGTCCCCATGTGGACACAAGATGGCCACCATAAGTTGGCCAGCAAGGGAGGGGATTTGGGAGGGCCAGGCCTGCAAGGGACAGCAGTTAGGGGTGACTAAGCCTACAGGGGAGGGCAGTTAGGGGCAAATAGACTGGCAGGGGAGCAGTTAGGCATCAATCAGGCTGGCAGTGGAGTGGTTAGGGGATGATCAGACTGGCAGGCAGAAGTGTTTGGGGCAATCAAGAAGGCAGGGAGGTGAGCATTTGGGAACCAGTAGTCCTGGATTGTGAGAGGGATGTCTGACTGCCCGTTTAGGCCTGATCCCAGGCAGTCAGACATTTCTCAAGGGGCCCCAGATTGGAGAGGGTGCAAGGCTGGGCTGAGGGATACTCCCCACCCCCACCCTCACCCCCCGTGCATTACTTTCGTGCACCAGGCCTCTAGTATACTAATAAAAGGGTAATATCCTAATTAGACCAGACATCCTTCTGGACAAAGCCACACTGGTCGGGGGTGAAGCAGAGGCAATTAGGGGAGATCAGACTGGCAGGGGAGAGCAGTTAAGAAGCAGACAGACTGGTAGGGGAGAACAGTTAGAGGGGTAACAGGCTGGTAGCAGAATGCAGGGGGAAGCAGGAGGGAGATCAGGCTGGCAGGGGGGAGCAGTTAGGATGTGATCAGGCAGAGGCAGTTAGGGGCAATTGAGCAGACAGGAAAGCAAGCAGTTAGGAGTCAGTGGTCCCAGATTGTGAGAGGGATGTCCCAGATTAGAGAGGGTGCAGGCCAGGATAAAGGACACCCCCCACTTCCCTTCAGCCCCCACACCCCAATGCACTATTTGTGCATTGGGCCTCGTGTGTGTGTGTGTGTGTGTGTGTGTGTGTATCCTAAAAAAAAGAGTAACATGCAAATTGAGCATACCTCCGCTACGCTACCAGTCAATCAGGAGAAGGGGTTGGGGCCGAGGGGCGGGGCCAAGCGTCGAGAGGGCTGGGCCCTGGGGGTGGAGATGAAGCAGTGGCCACCACAGGCGCCCAGCCTCCAAGCTGCTGAGCCCTGAAGCGGCCAGGGGCAGGGCATTGCGTGGCCTCCAGCCACTTGAGCATGGAAGCAGCCTGGAGGCTGCAGCAGGGAGCGCCCTGGCTCCCGGGCACTGAGCATGGAAGTGGAAGTGAACGCCCAGCCCCTGAGGCTGGGTGGTCACAGGCAGCTGGGGCTGAGCTGAGCAGGGAGATGGCTGAGTTCCCAAGGCCTAAAGCCTCACTAAGCTTTAGGCCTTAGGCAGGCTGGGGGTGAGCCATCAGTTGGACATCCCCTAAGGGCTTCTAGGATGTGAGAGGGGGAAGGTTGGGCTGAGGGACCACCCCCCCACAGTGCACAAATTTCATGCACCGGGCCACTAGTGTGTGTGTGTGTGTGTGTGTGTGTATGTGTGTATAAAATTTTAAAAGTCATTGAGTTTTGAGAAAAGGAGTGATGGTTCTGGTTACTGTGCTTAAAAATGATTATGTGTGTAGAGTAGAGGAAGCAGGCTTTGGGGAACATCAAGTGTAGAAGCAAGGAGACCAGCAAGAAAGTTTTATAATAATCGCAGGGAGAGTGTGGTGGTTCAGACCAGGGAGAGAAAGATGAAGGATGTTAAATGATCAGATCATAAATATGTTTTAAGAAAGATTCAAACAGGATTTTGTCAGACTATTCATAGGGTACATATGTGTGATCCACTGAAGGTACCTAGTGTAAATTAAGCCAGAAGCACACATGCTTTATTATTTCTTTCAAATATTTGTATTCCTAATTCTTTGTAATCTATATCCACTCTTACAACCATGTTTCCAGGCATTCAAATAACAACTTTCAATGTATTAAAAGGTTTCAATATTTTTTTAATTTTTAAATTATCTACATTTACATCAGCAGCAGACTGCTTAAATGAAAGGCTGATTTTGAGCAATTCTGTTTTACAGTAACTGTGATCGTTAGTTATCTTTCCACTCTTCTGGAGTGACTCTGCCAACAGGAGACAGGTTCCATTCTATTCCAATCTGTGTAGCTATAGCTACCCATACAACAACACAGAAAATGGAGCCACTGACTAGTATAAAACCACCATATTTGTTATGAAAATCTGAAGTGTGTTGTTTCTTGTGGTGGCTCTGTCTTGCCCTTATTTGCTGAAAACTTTGAATCTTGATACTTCTCAATATATTTCTAGCCAAAGGAAACATCATGAAGGTGTGATGGGATTGCAGTTGATTGCAGCTGCTGGGCTATTTCCTTGTAGAGACCTGAAAAACAAATGATGAACAATGACATCTGATCTGTATTCATTACTCTCTCTTTGAATGTCAAGTGTGCTGGTCATGGGAGTTTTAACATCATGATGTCTGGATTTGAGTCTTAGCTCTGCCTCTGATTAGCAGTGAGCTGGTGCAGTTATTTAACCTCTCTTTGCCTTAGTCTCTTCAGTGGAAAACGGAGACAATAATGTTCAACTTCAAAGGGTATTGTGAGGATTACATTTGATAATCCATAACAAAAACCACCACAAAGTAAGCACACAATAGGTATTAGTTTTTTTTTTTTATTCTTTGCAAACAGCCAATGGCTTGCTCCAGAGAGATTCCAAACTCATCAGCATGGCTGATAAAATGACTAAAATTCCCAACTTGCCCCACTAGTCCAATGACATGCCAATGTTTACAACAAACTAATTTCACTCGGAATTACAGGCCATTCACAGAGTATGTCCTCCTCTGCTCCTTTTCTCCCTTCCTATTAACCTCCTCCTTCTCTTCATCTCCTTCTGTACCTGTAATTCCTCCATGCACCTTCCTGCAGGTAAAATACTACTTATACTTTAAAACCTAGTCTAAAAGTCGTGGCTTCAGGAAGTTTTCTCCAAAACCTTCCTAGGATAAGCTGCTGGTTTTCTCCGCTACTACTCTTCTTAAAATCTCCTTCTCTCATGGTGCAATTCACTCACTGGCTTTATTATTTTGAAAGGCTTTATTTTTAGAGCAGTTTTGGGTTTTTAGAAAAATTGAATGGAAAGTACAGGGAGCCCCACGTATACCCTGACTTCACACATGCATAGCTTCACCCTCCTGTGCCAGACAGAGTAGCACATCTGTTACAATCAGTGAACCTAAATAGCAGTCTTTGAACAAATATGTCTCTATAAGTATTTCCACCCAGCCTGTGGCTTTTCTTGTCATTCTTTTGAGGAATTATCTTTATATTCTCCTCCAATAGACTGCAAAGTCTTTAAGAGTAAGAGGTTTAGCTTTACATACACAGTAGTTGACAAAAGCATAGAAATAACTTTGAACCAATGTGAAATATACATATTAGGATCCTAATAAACATCTAAAACTGATAACAAGTTAAAAACCATGAAATTAAATGTACATGTCATAAGTGCCCTAATTATTTTATTTTTAAAATAGTTATACTGAGAGGTCTAGAAGCAGAAATATATGAAGTTCTATCAATTTGTCTTCTGTATGTAAACTGTCAGTATTCTGTCTCTAGTAATGGCAGAAACCAACTGTAGCCCAAATGCAAGCAACATAGATACAAAAGGGCCTAAGGTCAGTATTGTAACTGTTCACCAAGATTTGCCAACTCAAATGACTTTATTTCCAACTTAGGAAACAAGACCCTAAGGTTCTCTTTCATTTCCACCCAGATGTTAAAGTGTCTTCATGATTGTAACAAACATGGCAAAACCCAAATGCATTTCTTCTGAGGTTCCAAATATTCAGAGTGTTTTTCCTGTTAGTCATGAATCTCTCCACCAAAAGTCTGCAAGGTTTTAATTTGTGTTGAATTCAGAGAATAGGCTGAAGCTGAGATGGGTCCGCGTATGACAGGTGCAGCCTTACTCTAACACAAAAGCACTGTGGCACACACCGCTTCCAGTCTTTAGGGAGGCACATAACCAGAGAATAATGTGTGATAACAGGGATCTCTTGTGGGTCACTGACTCACGCCTGCTGCTTTATGACAAATTGATTTCATCAGTCCCATCCTCACAATGTTGAGTTGAAACTCAGAATCTTTGTCTCTAGTGACATTGATCACATCTGTTTATAGCTCAGTTCATCCTTTGGCTATTTCCACATATGAGCAGCTTTTCTTTTCCATCTAGCCTCAGTTTTCTCAGAGTGACAAATGGCCATTACTTAGAATTTTCCTCTAAGAACTATGTGTAATTTCTATTTCATTGTATAATAAACAAAATGCAGACATTTCATTCCTTTTTGGTTTTTCCTTGTTAGCATCAGCTATATCTCAGTTGCTTTTCTACATGCTTATACATAATTTTATTTATAATACACACTTAATAGCTGGGAACCCACTGATTATAGAGTATTGCTGAACTCCACATGACTTACTTCTACAACAGATTTTGTGTTACTGCAGAGTCCTAAGCCTATTACCAAAAGAACTGAAGCAACAGGTTCTAATATCTATACAAAAGCATAAAAGGGGACATACAGTGAAATAATAAAATGTAAGCAAAGAATTTCTTAAAAAAATATTTTATTGATTTTTTACAGAGCAGAAGGGAGAGGGATAGAAAGTCAGAAACATCGATGAGAGAGAGACATCGATCAGCTGCCTCTTGCACGCCCCCTACTGGGGATGTGCCCGCAGCCAAGGTACATGCCCTTGCAGAAATCGAACCCGGGACCCTTCAGTCTGCAGTCCGACGCTCTATCCACTGAGCCAAACCAGGCTTGGCAAGCAAGTATTTCTTAAAGTAGATGCTTTCTGATGAAAACAAACTACAAAAAAATGGCAGAAGACAGATTTCTTTAGATAATATGAACAAAGTAAAGGTCCTCTCATGCCTGTGGCAATAAAAGAAAAGAAATATGTTCTGAATACAAACAGTTCAAGGGATTAGAGTAATTTATGAGGATGGAAAGGAGAGATTGTGTTATCTATATTTTTAATATTTTAATCTTTATTATTCAGTTTATTAATTACATTGTTCTCCCCCTTTTTTTCCCACCTCTATAGTTCCCCACCACCTGGTACCCATCCCAACCTCCACCCTCACCCCCTCTACTGTCCTTTCCCATAGGTGCATGATTTTTGTCCAGTCTCTTGCTGCACCTCCCATACCCCTTTTCTCCCCAAGAATTGTCAGTCCATTCCCTCTCTATGCCCAGGATTCTGTTATATTCACCAGTTTATCCTGTTCATTAGATTTTTAATTCACTTGATTTTTATATTCATTTGTTGTTCATGATTTTTATTTTTACCTTTTTCTTCTTCCTCTTCTTATAGAATATCTTTCAGCATTTCATATAATATTGGTTTGGTGGTGATGAATTCCTTTAGCTTTTTCTTAGCTGCGAAGCACTTTATCTGACCTTCATTTCTGAATGATAGCTTTGCTGGGTAGAGTAATCTTGGTTGTAGATTCTTGCTATTCATCACTTAGAATATTTCTTGCCACTGAAGTTCAGTTCACAAAAAATAACTAATACTAGACCTCAATTTAACAGAGGTACATATAGATTTGAAGTTTCACTGATAACCATAATCATTTCAAATCACTAAAGGCCATAAAAAAAAAAGTAAAGCAATTAATACAGAAAGGAAACTAATATTTATTGAATATACACCAGAATTTTGCAAATCTGCAAAAATGGTGTGAATTGTGAATTATTTACCTGCATTTCAAATAGAAGAATAGATGACTGGACAAGATGTAAACTCAATCAAATCCTTTGATTCTAAATCTGGTGCATCTTTCAGTTATGTTGTCCATGTTTTAAAGCATATTTAATTCTGAGTGCTGGAAACAAACACCCTAGTGTGGTTACCACAGATGACCCTTTATTTGAAAATGTTTCAGTTCAGTTTACTGTATGTATATGTATGTATATGTATATATTGAGTGGCTAATGTGTACCGGGGCCTGGTGTGGGGGCCAGGATACCATGCCTACTCCTGAGAAGCTTATGATAGAATGAGGAAATAAATGGTTCCCCTGTCCTGGGGGAGGACAGAGGCTACATATGAGAAGTACATTTAAACCTGGGACTCCAGCAATGGGTTTAGAGGAAACGAGACCTAGGCTAGACAAATTTTATCACAATGAAAAGCACTTAATGCCATATATATATATATATATATATATATATATATATATATATATATATATATAAAGCCAGTGACCAGAACACCATAATGGCCAGAAAAACCAGTCATTATGATGCCAACTGAGGCCATCAAGGCCCAGGAACAAGCCTAGAGGGATGAGGAAAGGGTGCGCAGTAGGGCTTTACATGCCTCGCCATGGACACTACTGACATTTTGGTCCAAGTAATTCTTTGCTACAGTGGTATGTCCTGTCAGTACAGGGTATTTAGTGGCATCCCTGCCTCTATATATTACATACCAGTAGTATAACTCCCTCAGTTGTGACATTAAAAATATATCTAGAGACCTTGCCAGATGTTACCAGGGAGCAAGTTCATCCCTGGTTAACAACAATTGTACACAAAGCTGTGTTCTCTGTCACTTTTCCCTTCAATTTTTAAAATGACCTTGTTCTATAAAATACAGAAGGTTTAAACTCTAAGAAAATGCACTCTCTTCCTGCGATAGATGGAAAAGGTTGCCATCAACAAGTTTTCCTAAACTAATCTCAATTAAAAAAAAAAATGTTTTCCAGTATAGTTTAGATGAATTACTTTATCAGGGTATCTGCTTCCTCACCCATAAAACAAACAAACAAAATAAAGTGGAACTAATTTAGCTTTTCCCAAACCTACCTGGCTATGGGCCATCTATCATCTTTGTTTACAGAATATTGACTCCTGGCCTTCATGTCAAACTTACTGTAACAGAGTATCCAGGAAGTAGCCAGAGAATTTGTATTTTTAAAACAAGTTCTCAGGAGAGTCTTGTCATCAGAAAAGTTTATGAGACACTGAATCAGATAATCTCTGAGGTCTTATCCGACTCTAACACTCTAGACCTTTCCAGAGAGAAAAACATTTTAGGAAGACATTTATTCTTTTAGGCCACTGAAAAAGTACAGTAGTAATTGAATTCACCACCATGGTAATTTAGAAAGCAGTACCTGAGTGACCTGAAAGAGTTACAGGGACCCCCTGGGAATAAGCTAGTCAACAGAAACATTTGGCAACATTTACAAACAGTAAAAGCACTAGTGCTGCTGATGTTTGGCTATATAGTGAATGATGCACTTTGGAAGGCTCCTATACCACATAAGTTAATTGTTAGCACCTTCGTTTCCACCTCCTTTTATTTCTACCTTCTTTTTACAGCTTCAGACTATCGGCACAAAATCAGGAACAATAAAAAGGCAATCTTCTTGAAATGAAAATGCACATATTATGTATTTCTTGTAAGACTTTGCTGCTCTGGAAGGAATGAAGTGTATATAGTACAAACTGTCTCATCAGGACTACTGAAGTCTTTAGCCTTTTTGTAACAGGAAATATGGAAACCCTGCAGGAAGCAATGCTACTGGTGGAAATGCTGAACAATGGGTCTATTTCATATGTATTACATCATCTGAGACACTGAAATGATGGATGGATGGTGCAGACTTGTGCTTAATGCTGGGTATTATGTCACTTTATTAAGCCTAAAAAGTCACATAAATAAATGCCACCTGAACAAATAAAAAGGCAGATTACAAAAGTGAAGTGTTATGCCAGAAGGGAGAAATAACAAAGTGGACACCTTGTGAGCTGATGTCCTCAAATGGCAAATGTCTGAAGAATGATGGGATAGAGCCATGCTTAGCAAACTGCGGCCACATGTGGCTCTTTGGCCCCTTGAGTGTGGCTCTTCCACAAAATACCACGGCCTGCATGAGTCTATTTTGAAGAAGTGGTGTTAGAAGAAGTTTAAGTTTAAAAAATTTGGTTCTCAAAAGAAATTTCAATCGTTGTACTGTTGGTATTTGGCTCTGTTGATAATGAGTTTGCCGACGCCTGGGATAGAGGAATGTCCTCTCCCTCATATTCTTCACACTGTCAGTCTAAATGAAGAGACTGTTTCCACCCAGTGTAGAACACTGAAAGTATTCAACAATCTCCATCTTGGGAATGATCACAGTGTTTATTCAGGCACTTTCTCATATGAACTTTCTTACATTAATGTGCTTCACTCATTAAGTGTCCATTATATTTCCTTTAGTCACAAAAATGCTTTCAGCTATACTATTTCCCCCTTTCTGACAGCTATGTGTAAAAGAACAGATTTTTCTCCCGTAAGTCTCATTGTAAGTCCATGGCATTATTGTGCAATAATTCTTATTTTGTTTTCTATTAAACTTTAGCAAGCCCAACAAATTTCCTCCTGAAAGTGACCACAACAGCCCTCTTTCTAAAAATTAATACACTGCCTGAAATAACAGGGTCACCGATTTCCAATGTTTGAAATAGTAACGTGAAAACACTTAAACATCCACTATGAGGAATTTTGCTGTACTCAGTGGCTTATAGATTGTTGTATAGTCAGGTCCTGCAATGATTTCGGTAAGTCATATCTGGACAAATATATCTTCTCCAAACTAATTTTGGAAAAGAAAGGGATCATGGCTATGATAAATTCCAAAAACTTTAAAAATGTATCCAGAAAATGATATGGAGTTAGGAATGTGAATTATACTATCTGATTTTCGGTTTAGATATTGCTCTGGCATTTGAGTGTGGGAAAGGTATTTCAGGGAGATACTGTAAATGCTCCAAGGAGAAATGATAAGGATTTTCACAATGAGCCAGTCCCTTACTTCTGCAGTCACCATATTTCTGCATCCAAACCTCAGCTTTGCACAGCCAGACCTCATTTCTCTTGCACAGGCACCAAATGGTGACAGCCTCTGGGAATCCACCTCATGCCAATGAAATTCTCAGAACCTGGTATTAACTTTTAAAGATGGTTATTCCATTGCAATGGCTAAAATACATGTTACTTTTAGTGTTACTAGCTTGACACTCATTCCACTTGTAAAGTGATCTTACATCAGTATTTCCTCAAACATCTGCCTATTTTACCA
Source organism: Antrozous pallidus (assembly GCA_027563665.1). Lineage (NCBI taxonomy): Eukaryota > Metazoa > Chordata > Mammalia > Chiroptera > Vespertilionidae > Antrozous > Antrozous pallidus. The sequence continues at coordinate 94,683,921 of CM050511.1, read as the reverse complement.
AGTTCTGTTTGGTCTGAATGGGTGTTACTTTAAAAAGGGAGCTTCAATTGGATTCTTTGTCTTCCTTTTGTTAAGTATTATGAGTTCTTAATGTATTTTGGAAATTTAACTCATTATCAAATGTATCATTGCCAAATATGTTCTCCCATACAATAGTGAGCTCCCTTTTCATTTTGTTGATGGTTTTTTTTTGCTGTGCAGAAGCTTTTTATTTTGATATAGTCCCATTTGTTTATTTTTTCTTTAGTTTCTCTTGTCCTATGAGATGTATCTCCAAACATATTGCTATGAAAGATGTCTGAGGTTTTGCTGCCTAGCGCTTCTTCTAAAACTTTTATGGTTTCATGACTTATATTTATGTCCTTTATCCACTTTGAGTTTATTCTTCTGTGTGGTGTAAGTTGATGGTTTAGTTTCATTTTTTAGCATGTACCTGTCCAATTTCCCCAACATCATTTATTTAAGAGACTGTTTTTACTACTTTGTCAAATATTAATTGAGTTTGGGTCAATTTCTGGGTTCTCTATTCTCTTTCGCTGATTTATATGCCTGTTCTTGTGCCAGTACCTGGTTGTTTTGATTTCAGTGGCTTTGTAGTATAATTTCATATAAAGTTTTGTGACCCCTCCGATTTTATTTTTCTTTCTCAAGATTACTGTGGCTACCTGGAGTCATATTTTGGTGCCACATGAATTTGTGGAGTATTTGTTCTAGATCTGTGAAATACGCCATTGGTATTTTAATAGGGATTGCATTAAATCTATAGGTTTCTGTGAGTAGTATGGACATTTTGAATGTTAATTATTCCAGTCCATTAAATGATATATAAGACAATCCAATTAGAAAATGGACAAGGACCTAAATAGACGCTTCTCCAAAGAGGACATACCAATGGCCAAGAGACAACTGAAAAAATAAATGCTCAAAGTCATTAATCATCAAACTGATGGAAAATAATATAACAATGAAGTATCACCTTGAACCTGCCACATGGCTACCTTAAATAAATCAACAAAGAGTAAGCACAAGCAAGGATGTGGGGAAGAGGGAACCCTGGTACACTGCTGGTAAGAATGCAGACTGGTGCAGCAACTGTGGAAAGTAGTATGGAGATTCCTCAAAAAATTAAAATTGGAACTCCCATCTGATCCAGTGATCCCACTTCTAGGAATATATCCTAAAAATCCTGAACACCAATCAGAAAGAATATATGCACCTCTATGTTCATGCCAACACTATTTATAATAGCTAAGATATGTAACAGCCTAAATGCCCATCAGTAGATGAATGGATAAAAATGCTATGGTACATTTACACTAAGGAATACTATACAACTGTACAAAAGGAAGGATCTCTTGCCCTTTGACATAGCATGGAGGGACCTGGTGAGTATTATGCTAAGGAAAATAAGCCAGTCAAAGAAAGACAAGTATTACATGATCTCACATATATGTGGAATCTAATAAATGAAATTAACTATTGAACAAAATAGATCCAGAGACATAGAAGCATGGAACAGACAGTGGAATCTCAGAGGGAAGGAAGGAGAGGGGGTGGGGAGAGGTTAACCAAATAACTTATATGCATATATGCATGCCTATGGACACAACTGTGTGGTGAAGGCCTGGGAGGGGGTGAGAAGTATAAGGGGTCAATATAGAAAAAAAAGAGGACATCTGTAAAACTTTCAATTACAAAGATAATTTTTTTAAAAAATGCTACCTGAAATGGACAAGTAAATAAAGTATCAAAAATTGTGCCCTATGGGAAAAAGGGGGCTTCAATTTCACCCAAGTATGCAAAATATGCAGGTAATAATATGAAATACTTCTTTATTGAAATATTTCCCAGAACTCTTCATGCTAATATTCCCAGTGATTCTCTGAGAGGGGTGGTGTATAATGCTTTCCAAAATTAGTTGAACATGCTATAACTTACACTCACACCCTGGGGCATATCTCCATATTAGTATTTTCCAGAACACACTTTGGGGAATACCAAAAGGTGTCTCTTTGTTCTCAATGCAGTTACATGATTGTACTCATTTCCAATGGTTTAATAGTTCCAAGACGTATTTCTTACATAGCAAGTGCTTCTTTATGGCGACTTTTAACATACAACTCAAGGAGTATAGAGTGGTTACAACACTCATAGTAGCAATTAATTGTAGCTTCATTATGTGATTCTAACTTCTGCAGTTCTAATATTTGTGCAGACATTTCACTCCTCCCCACATTGGCCTTTATTCGTTAAACACTCTATGAATAGAAAGATTGAATGGTTCTCCAGTGGTCATTATATTTGCATTAATGACCTCTAATTGCAGAATCTGAAACTTTCATAAATCTTAATTGAAAATGTACCATTCATTTCTGCCTTTAATGTAAGTATGACACTGATACATTTATGCATCAGTGTTTAAAATGAAAATGTTTATTAACTTTTAGATATCAAAGATATTTTAATTTCAAAAGACACACATATCAAATATTTCTATTTCTTCATGAAAACTGTTTGCTTTTTCCAACCAGAAATTAGGATAGTAAAGGTCTACTCCAGAAGGTAATTTTTACCTAATTTAAAATTCAGATTGTAATATTTAGTGCTACAAATAGTTTTTTTCAGTTCTTTTTTCTGAAATCTCAAGAGTTTTCATTCCTAACTTGGACTCTCCCTCCCCTCCTAAACTCTGCTCAAAATATAGCTGAAAATAAAACCTTTATTAGCAAGTCTTTTGTTATTGCCATCACCTGGGCAACTTATGGAGCATTTGCAGAGAAATTCCATTTGATAAGAAGCACAATTAACAGCCTGAAGTAGTAGCTGTGATTACTGTGCAAGTTGTTTCACTAAGACAGTTCTGCATTTCAATGCAATTTTTTTTCTTTTCACTCTCATAAATTGTGGAAACTTCAGAAAAAGCTTTAAGAAGGCGTTTTTTCCTCCTGATTTATATTAATTATTTGAAAGTGAGAAAGACTTTGGCCAGAGGGACTGACTTCAGTAAATGACATTTTTCCCCTTGCAGATGCCTCGGAAGAAAGAGGGAAGGATGCACTTTGCCAAACCTTGGGGTAGAGAGAACCCACTTTGGTGAACTAACATTTCATTTTAGTTGTTACATTCCAGAAGAAAGAACGCTAAAGAAGAAAAGGAAGTCTGAAAAAGATTACCCATCTAAACACATGTGAACAAAAATTTAGGACACCGATTCTTGTGCTGAAATCCTAAGATTTCCAATTAAAATTATGGTTTCAAAGAGGTTTCTTTAGTTTCACTTTCTTTAATATAATGGAGTTTAAAATTTTATAGATGAAAAGGGCATTCTTAAACTAAAATAGCATAATTTAACCATTGGGACATTTTTTAGCTGGAAAAGTATGATTTCTATGCAAATTGGCCATCATTTTGATTACACATACAACTTATACAGCTTAGAACCACTGCTGATAATGGAATTGCTTTATATTGGTAACGTACTTTTTCACATTCTTGGTACATAAGTCATAAGATTGGAAAGATCAAGACATCACTTTAAATTGCCATTTAATGTTTTAGTAACCCTTTGGCCACTCTCCACTTACGATATTATAAACATGTTGAGGAAGAAACTGGGTACAAACAGAAGAATGGAGAAGAGAGAGTATATACATAGATCCAGATACTCCCTTGTTGGATCCACATGATAACTGAGGGATAGGTGGATAAGAACCAAATTCACAAATGCATTTTTCTAACGCAAGTTAGTTTAAACATAGACACCAAGATCTATGTTAGAAATAGGTGAGGGACCTGAAACCTTTGTCCTGCTCTAGAATCAGGGCAATGACTAAGAATGGAAGATGATGGCTTCCTAAGAGTAACAGAATGGTGTTATCAGGAGGAGGAGGAATGTGTCCTGAAAGGGAAAAAAGATGTTCATTATACTGGAAGAAAATTTTGATCCAATTTAAGGACCAATGGGAATGGAGAAAACAAAGATTTGCTCATTAATGACAGGGACCAGTTATTAATGATCAAATCAGGGGCTGAATTCTCTATAGTTAGTTTTTCTCCATTTTGTTTCTACAATCAAAAGTTTTAAATAACTGTGTTGTACTTGCCAGAAGTCAGTGGTAGGAACAATTAGTATTGTGTAAGGATGGTATAGGTACACTCTTTTCTCTGCTTTTTAATCCCAAAACTGCAAGTGACACTTTCAAGTTTTTTGCATAATGAAAAGATCTTCTAAAAAACCCTAAATATCATCGCAATTATTTTCTGTAACTTCTATAGAAGAGACAATTGTGCCTGGATCCTTGCTTCTCTAACCTCTACAGAAGAAACAGATATGCCTCCATCCTTGCTTCTCTATCTTCTAAAGAGGAGACAAGTGTGCCTGGACTCTTGCTTCTCTAGCTTCTATAGAAGAAACAGGTGTGCCTCCATCCTTGCTTCTCTATATTCTATAGAGGATGCAGGTGTGCTTGGATCCTTGCTTCAAAAAAAATTTAAGTAAGCCTAACTGAATTTTACTTAAATATAATTCAATAGAGATCTTATTATGTGACTGAAGCCTACTAAAAACTAGAGTTTTCAATTAGCAGGAGAAACAGAGATAATCTGAAGGTTTCAATGTGAAAAGAGTTATAACAAATATGATCTGGATGCTACATTACCAAATAAGAGGCACCTTTCCCATTCAAAGAGTTTATGAGAGCTTCCTTGGAGCAATGAATGAGTAAGCTAAGTTCTTAACCAGATGAAAAGAAATGGGGGTGTAAAAGTTTCTGAATGGTTTTTTTCTCCAAATATCAAGGCTAAAATATAATTTTCAAACACTTCGCCTTTAAAGGTGACTTTCAGGTTCAATCATATATAAATCAAGACACCCTCCTTAAATGTCAAATTCAGAACAGCAGCACATGTAATTGTGGTATATAAGCATCATATTGGAATAAAACCCCTCTGGCTTTTTTTTCCAATTCTATTATCCATTCTTATTTCGCTTGAACATCACATTGTAGTCATAAAAATTTGTTTATAATGTTACTAAGTATAATAGCAGAAAAGCCTCAGAGACTTGTTTGAGGAAAACTGTGCACAATTTTGAAGACTAAATAAGGTACAAAATAACCTGAGTTAAAATAATTAGAATCTAATTGTGTTTAGAATTAATAACATAGAAGATGAAGCCATTTCTCACATTTACTTCCGAGTTCATAATGTTGCAGTATCACCTATAACTATGTAATTTACATTGAAGAGCCATGCTTCATCAGGACTGGATTTACGCTAGATTATTAGTATGCCTTACAACCATTGTCACATATGTATATCGCAGAGCCTACAAATGGTAACTGCTGACATACTAGAAAAGTCCAAAAATACTCTTACAACATGTACCCAGTAGCTAGATGATGCTGGGAATTCCACACATAAAATATTCATTTATTTAACTGCAGAAAATAATCATAGAATGAAAAAATACTTTATGCCAAAACATCAATTACATTATGTAAATTGTATACAATATGAGAATGTGTAAAAGGACATTACCCTATTTAAAAAGGAATTTAGTTTCAAAAACTACATACTGACCCAGGGCATTTTCTGAGCTTCCATTTATTCTTCTTGCACTACACCCAGTTTTCACCCCATCAGTCCATATAAGGAGGTATTACAAAGGTCAATGATGGCCTCTGTCCCTAAAATGGACAGTTTAATCACTTTTCTTGACTGATTAGCTACAATAGCACCAATGATGTGTCCATTCTCTGGACATCTCTTCTTCTGCTAGCTTTTACAGTATCCCTGTAAGTTTTCTTCCTATTTGTATGGCTACTTCTTCACAAGCGCATCTTCCTCTACCCCAGTGGTTCTCAACCTTTATAATGCTGCGGCCCTTTAATACAGTTCATGTTGTGATGACCCCCAAAAATAAAATTACTTCATAACTGTCATTTTGCTAGTGTTAATGAATTGTAATCTGAGTATCTGTGTTTTCCGATGGTCTTAGGTGACCCTGCTAGCGGTTCTCAACATTACAACTCATTAAAAGTAGCAAAATGACAGTTATGAGGTAGCAACGAAAATAATTTTATGGTTGGGGGTCACCACAACATGAGGAACTGTATTAAAGGGTCACGGCATTAGAAAGGTTGAGAACCACTGCTCTAACGGGTCCTTAATGCAGGAGTTTTTCATGATTCAGCATAGGCTTCCTTCTATTTTTACTTTATATACTCTTCCCTTCCCTCCCCCCACTTCTCTAGGTATTCTTAGCCATACTAATAAACTTAATTATTATGGGCAATTAGTACCTCCCAAATTGTATCTTCACATATAAACCATCTTCTTAGTTTCAAGACAATAAATTAAACTGCCTTAACATCTTTCCTAAGATAATTCAAATTCTAAGATATTCAAAAGATAATTGAAAGATAATGTGATGTCTGCAAAATTAATAGGCCTAAGTGGTGTACAAGCATGTTCTTCCACTCCCAAACTTGATCCTTTCCAAGTAAATATCACCTCTTGCTCATGTAATGTGCAAATTAAACTTAGAAATCATCCTTAATACCTTCAACTCCCTTGAAATATTTAATACATCATTGGATTCTTTTAATTTTTCATCCTGAAATCTTCTCAAATCTATTAAATCCTCTCCAAACTGTTTCCATTGTAGTTCATCTTCTCTTCACATGTTTCCTTAAATGGTGTTTCCCTAACACCTAGTCCATTGGGTTCTCTCCATCCTGTAGATTTATTGAGGTATAATTGACATGTAATATTAAGTTTAAGATATACAATGTCATGATTTGATATATGTGTACTTTGTGAAATGATCATCACAACAAAGTTGTTTAACACATCTATCATCTCACAGTTACTCTTCTATGTGTTTGTGTGGTGAGAGTATTTAAGATCTAATTTCTTAGTAAATTTCAAGTATACAATACAGTATTAACTACAGTCACCAAGCAATACATTAGAGCACCAGAACTTACAACTAAAAATGTGTTCCTTTTGACTAACATCTCCCCATTTCTCCCATACCCTGTGTCTGGCAAAACCCCATCTACTCTTTATATCTATGAATTAAGGTTTTAAAATTTTCCCATATATAAATGAAATCATAAAACAGTTATTTTTCTCTGTGTGACTTATTACACTTAACATATTGTCTTCCAGATTCATCCATGTTGTCTAAATGGCAGGATTTCCTTTCTTTGTTATGGCTGAATAATATGCCACTAAATATTATAGATAGATTTTCTTTATGTATTAAGTTGCCAACAAACACAGGTTGTTTCTTTAACTTGGCTATTGTAAACAAATCTAGAGAAGTGGGTAGTTGGCATGACTCATGGAGAGACTCAGTCATCTCTTTCTCAACTAGCCATTAGCTCAGCCATATATTTGGCAGTTTGATGACAGTCAATTTATGTCTCTGCATCCTGGCAAGTGCCTAAAAGGTTAGATAGTCTCTGTGTGTCTTTTATTGATGAAAACTTTATATATTTCCATCAGCAAAAGTACAAGTAGCAAAGCTGCTATTACATGAAAAAAAACAGACATTCTGCCACAAAATAAATAAATAAATAAATAAATAAATAAATAAATAAATCAAGCAAGCAAGCAAGCTAGCTAGCTCTGGATAAATGCATATCTTTTTCCCAGCGTGTTTTTTATTAGGATTATAATTTGTAATAATGTGGCAGGATTCGTGAAAGTATATATATTCTCAAAGCAGAGGTGTAGTGTTGAGAAATATGGTCAAATAAGCACAGGAGTTTAGCAAGTAGTTATTCTGAGATATTTTCCCCAAAATGTGAAATTGAACTTGAGTGTTCATGGTTTCATGCTGTGTGAAGGGAGCAATCGAAGCCCAAACTTGTCCAAGACAGGAAGTCTATATTCTCTTAGGACCAAGAGGCCAAACAAATGGTTATATCTTCGGGAACTGGTGGGTCAGGAATAATGATCTCTGCAGAAAACTACAAGAAAACTATTTCAAACTTTCAAATTACCTAGAGGACATTGGTTAAAATTGGTGATTAATGCTTTAAAATTAGTCCCCCAGCAGGTTTACAGCCCATTTCACACTGTCTTGATAATCTGAAAACTTTCAAACTGAGACTATGATTCAAAGATCCTGGATTCACAAAAGTAAATGCACATACTCTCCAGAAGAATACTTTTATCACAAATTTCAGAGGATTTTCACAAGTAAAAGTCTAAGGACAATGAGTAGCTCATAGACAAAAGTACCAAACACACAGGAAATAAGAAACCACAAGCAAGAACTAAATGAAGTGATGAAGAACCCACTCACAAGTACTTCAGATAATGGAATTACCACAGAATATTTCCAATATATATATATTTGACGCACGAAAAAGTATTTTTAAGAATCATAAAATATATCCCGTGAACTAGAAATTATAAAGAATATTTGAAAAAACATAAAATTTCTATAAATATAAAAAATTAAAATTAAAAATCCAGCAAAAGGGTTTAATGGCAATCAGTCACAACTAAAGAGAGTTAATGAACAAGAGGGTAAATATGAAGAAATCATTAAAAATTCATTATAGAGAAACAAAGCTTAGGGTTATCTTCCTTTTTTTTTTTTTTTTTTTTTTGAGCCTTAAAAACCACTCTGACTTAATTTCTCAATCACTTGAGCTGGCTGCAAATCCAACACAAGAAAATGTCTTGGAAGGCAGGTGAGTTACTTACACAGCAAGGGAAGTGTTCCCTTAGCAAGGCCTCAGCTCTTCCTCCATCAGAGCCTTTTTAAGTGAGTAGAAAGAACTTTTAAAAAGATGCTATGTCAGCATAAGGCAGAGCTCCCTAAAAAATAGCCCTCGCTTCTATGTGTTCAACCCGCTCGTCAGCAGAACCAATAGCAGGGGGCCACCTAAATGGTAGCATCTGGAGTGTGGTATAGTTTCCTGCTGTTTTCCTGCTGCCAAGGTATCCATTAAAGAGCTGGCATAGGTTCCAGATGCACATTAGAAACGGCCTTTACTAAACACACAGTCTCCTCTTCCTCCCATGTATAGATGATAGTGCTTTAATTGGTCAATAATTCCTACTGTGTTCTGGTCCCAGGACTGGGAGAGAGCTGAACTGTTGCTGGATGTGTTATGATACTACTATAATAAGGAAGTGTGAATAGAAATAAAGCTGAGAGTAATTTTCCAGGGCAATTAGTTCCTTTTAGTTTTATGCCTAAAATCTGAATGTTTGGACTCAATATCCTACAATGTTTGAAACTCAAGTTTCACTGTTTTGCTCCAAGGATAGATATATGGATCTTTGATGGCCAACATGATGAACTGCTCTCTTTGTTATGCCCTTCTCAGACCTTTGGATGTATTAGGTATTAAAAATCAAGAAAACCCAAGAGAAATCAGAATTTCCAACTACAGGTCAGAAATTGTTGAGAAGGGCAAATTATAAGTCCTAAAAACTCCATCATCCATTAAGGCATTTTGCTGCTTTTTTTTTTAATCATAACTAGCATCTATTTTCTATACGCTTTTAAATCACCTTGGCAAGACTGTAAATGATCATATGAATAGTATGACTCTGGTCTCAGCTCTGCATTGGGCAGGGTGCAAATTCTCCTAGCTTCATATTCACTCTACGGACTGCTTCCATAAGACTTGTCTAAAGGAATGTTGCCATGGTCTGAATGTTTGTATTCCCCCAAAATGCATGTTGAAATCCTAACCCCAAAGGTAATGGTACTAGGAGATGGAGCCTTTGGGAGGTGCTTAGGGTAGAGCCCTCCTGAATGAGATTGATGCCTACAAAACAGACTCCAGAGGGAACCCTGACCATTTATTACGGTATGTGAGGGCACCATGAGAAGTCCGTATTCTGCAACCCAGAAGAGGGCCTTCGCTCAACCTTGCTAGCACCTGATCTCAGAACTCTGAGAGGAAAATTTTAGACTTTCAGCCCCCAGAACTGTGTAGTATTTTATTGCAGAAGCCTGTACAGATGAAGATAGATGTTTCGGCAAAACAGCGACTAAATTGAATTTCATGATCCTGCAGTGCTGGACACATGTGCCCTGTGAACTCCCCCTTTCTGTTGTTTTCTTCGGGCTAACCTGGATGTCTATTCTCAGGCGCTGGTGTCTCAGGAATTCATGGACAGCTCATTAACAATGTTCTTTCTAGAAAGTCAGGTACAGAATTGGTTATTTATGCTTTCAGTGGTTACTTTTCAGTCAATAGGTTCAATCTTCTAATATTTTCAACAGCTCCAAATAGCCATGATTCCCTTCAAGAAGGACTTCCAATTTTTGCAAGTGATTCTCTTTGAAAAAGCCATCTTCCTTACTTGCCTTGGCCAACAACACATTTATAACTCATTATTTCAAGACGTGTTCTTCTACAATGATTATATCAAAGACTGTGTTGGATTTTCAATTTGTCTGACCTTTTCCTCAAATTCAGAGAAATTACATTAACTTTCTGCCTGAATATACTCAGCACTGCTGCAGTTTTATTATTTCCATGCATATTACCAACTTCCCACTCTAAATCTTTCAGGATATTCTTACTATGTTGGCACAAAGTAGAATACTTGACTTTACAGGGCAGGTAATATCTGTCTTATCCTTTCCCCATTAGTAAACTATAGTATAGTTCCTCTAAGTCCACGCACAAAGTATAATCTGTTGGTGTTGATGGCTATATAGAGTTCACTCTTTCTCTTTTCTCTTCTATATTACGCAACTTCCTCTTTTTTCTTATTTCCATCCATTCTGAAAGCTCAGTGTTTGCCTGGACACACTGTCCCCCCCAAATCTTATTGCTGGTGGTTAAAGATGGCTGCTGACTATAAACCTGTTTGTGATGAAGGAACAATTTTTCCTAGGGCTGATCCTGACTCCAAAAGGAAAATAATACCAACATATTAGATATTTAATTAAATTTAAATTTTTCATTTTCACCAGCAAGTCATTACTCGAAACATAAGGCACTACATAAAGACAGCTTATGTTTACTTTAAATATAACTATATATGTACTATTTAATTTTTTAAAAGATAAGTGATGTTTCCATATTTTAAAAATAAAATTAGGTTACTATAAATTTTAATATTTTACTTTGTTACCTCAAGTACATAAGTTGTTACTTCAACTCTAGACATTGTATGTAACACTGACTACTACTTAAAAATAAACTGCAAGTATACATGCTAGCCAGATTCTTTAGCATATTTAAAATAATGACTGAAGAAAGACAAGTTATATTCTTTATAGGGAAGTACAAATGATTTCCAATCCTATATAATAAAAACCTAATATGCTGTGTCCAACTGTTCGACTAGTCGCTATGATGAGCACTGACCATTAGGAGGCAGATGCTCCAACTGGTAGGTTAGCTTGCTACTGGGGTCCAGCAGATCTGGACTGGGCAAGACGGGCCAGACATGCCCTGGAGCCCTCCCACGGTCCCTCCCCAGCACTGACCATGCACCAGTGAGGTCCCTCGGCCTGGCCTGCACCCTCTCACAATCCGGGACCCCCTTGAGGATATCAGAGAGCTGGTTTCAGCCCGATCTTTGCAGGCCAGGCAGAGGGACCCTACTGGTGCACAACTTCATGTACCAGGCCTCTAGTATGTTATAAAAAGCACATTTTATAAGACTGAATTTTGAAAATCAGAGCATGAGGCTTTCTGGAGCCAAATTTTACATTTTAGTCATATATTGTTAAAGGAATCGTCTCTATTCAGTTTGGTGTTCTAATGCAAATGCAGAAAGTCACTGTATTCTAGGATGACTTTAAATCTTTCATCAAGGAAAGCATAATGCCCAGATTTTATAATTATACATTTCCCTGAAGAATAGTGCACATTACTGTGTACTACTTTTATTATCAAAATATCTTACTGTTCAGTGATAAATATGTTGTTTAAATGCTTTTGTCTAATTGGGTAATACTGCAATCAAGAGCCCCCTGCATTAGTAAGGAGCTCCTGAATAATGTCCTTTTCTCCACATACAAAGTAAAATCTTTTACAGTACTAAGATACACAGAAACCCAAACCTTCCATTAGTTACGATATCTGTAAGAACAGTAGATGGGGTTCAATGCAAAAGTAAGCCAATTAGAACTTTCGGGTAGATTTTTGGCTCAATATAAAAAGGGTTATGAATATGATAGTTATAAGCATACAGGATTCCTTGGGAGGTAGTGAGATCTCTGTTATCTGAGGTGTTTCAAAGAGGTCTGATAATGGTGGAAAATTCAAATACTAGGCAGGATTATGGCCAACATTATTTCCAAGTCCCTGTCAAAAGGTAAGATGACAATAATTGGAAAATTTTGAAAATATAGTATTTACTTAAACTGAATATTTATTTGAGCATTTATTTATTGTGTATAAGGATTTTTCCTGTTCCCTAGAGATGAAATGGTGAATGAGACACACTTTTCTTACTTCACAAAGCTTGTACTCTTCTGGAGAAACCTGACAACAGGAAATTACAGACAGATTGAAAAGCATATGCTTTTGGTTCTCAGACAGTATGGGACAGTGAAGGATTACTTTGGAGACAAACAAACCCATGCTTGAAGCACAGAAAATCGGGGTGGGGGGAGGGGAAGGAGGGAGAAGATGCTTTTAAAGGAATTTCCATGTGACAGAAAACAGCAAGTAGTCATGATGGCAAAAGCATCACTCTTTTTGTACTTACTTTACCATTTCTTGTTAAGATGTCTGGATTAGGTCATGATGGCCATGAAGGGCTACTAAAGAATCCCAAGCTGGAGAGTAGTCTAATGATATACCAGGTATGTGTGTTATAGAAAGATAACTGTATGCCACAACATAAAAAGCGGCATATCAGGAAGCAAGATGAGCATTGTAGCAAATTCAGTGGCGATTAGGAGTTTAAGGTAGTGTAGTGGCAATGGAAATGTAGAGACGGGGATATGATCAAGAAATATTAACTTTCCTGAACTGGTGAGTGCTTATAAAGAAGAAAGATAAAAGTAATTAATAATGCCTGTTGGATTTCTGTCTCTTTTCTTTAGCTCATTTATATATTTCAGCAGCTGGAGATGGAGTAATTAAGCTGTTGGATTTCTCCTTGCACCAGGAACAACTCAGTAAAGAACATGAACCACACCCATTATTTACTGTACCAAAGCAGAAGAGGATCTCAAGAACTATATACCTCATATCCAGGGTTTTTCTTGATAGTTAGTTAAAAGTTAAAAACTATATATTGTTTCCCTTCTTTTAACCTTCATGTTAAAACAAATAATCTCTAGCAGACGGTAATAAGGTAGTTTTAGTGAACCTTATTTTTAAGTTGACATCCCAATTTCTCACTACTATTTATGCCTTTTCCACTGGATACATATTAAATACTAACATTCTAAAGATACAGAAGGATTGCTGCATTCTCCAAAGTGAATATGATGCATTTATATGCTAGTAAGCTTATGCCTTGGGAAAAAAGTAGTCCTATATGGAACTAAAGAAATTGTTATAAAAATGCGTTTTCTGGCAATAAGAATTACACTGTTGTTTTTTGTTTTGTTTTTTTAATTTACTCCATGGCGGTAAAAAACATGATTTTTTGTTGTTGTTAAAAAAAAAAGGAGAGAATATGTTTTCCATTTGTTTTTTAGAGAGAATGGAAGAGAGGGAACAAGATGAGGGGAGAATATTAGGGACACATAGATTGGTTTCCTCCCACACTCTTCCTGACCAGGGCTAGGTCGAACCTACAACCCAGGTATGTGTCCTTGACCGGGAATTTCACACGCAACTTGTAGGTGCACAGGCCTACACTCTAACAATTGAGCCATACCAGCCAGAGTGGAAAACATGTATTTTAATATAATTATCCTACTGCTGACAGATACTTGTCCCTATGCACAAGGAAATCCATCAGCTGGGCTGAAAGCGAAGGTGATGTAGTAGCTCTGCCTAGTTTATGCAGTAGCTCATGACTGAAAATCAAGAGTTTTCAGGAAATATCTGCTTGATGGGTCAAAATACACTAATTTGTAAGTTATCTTCCTGAAATTTATCCTCGTGCAAGGTAACAACAAAGTCTAAAAAATATTTTGATAACTTAGAAGATGATGCAGAGTTTCATTAGATTTTAAGAAAGTGTATGTCTTAGCTTGGACTTCAATAACACAGTATCGGAAACTAGGTGGCTTAAAATAAGACACTGATTTCTCACAGTTCTGGGGGATGGAAAGTCCAAGAACTTAGGTGCTGGTTGTTTCATATTCTGGTGAGAGTCTTCTTCTTGGCTTGCAGACTAATACCTCTGACTGTGTCCTCATTCTGATCTCTCCTCCTCTTCTTATAAGGACATTAATCCCATCAGCATAGCCCCACCATGATGACATCATCTAAATGTAATTACCTCCCACAGTCCCCAACTCCAAGCACCATCACATTGGGGATTAAGATTTAAACATAGGTTTCAGGTTTCTGAATTCTCTATGCTTCCAGTTTTTTCTCTGGGTAATACAGCAGTTACAGGTAAAGGCACGCAGATCTTGAGTTTCATTACTACCCAACCCAAATGTTCAATGACTAGAACAAGAAAAATAAACATTGAATATCACATTAAATTATGAGTGACCTACTTAAATAGTTTCCTACTGTTACACTCAAATTTTAAAATGTGTTTTTATGCTAATACTTGCAATGAAGCCATTTCCAGAATCATTTTTAAATATAGCTGAATTTTTAAATATAGCTATACCTTGCATATTTAATCACATAAGCTAATGATCCTTTGAATCATTTGATACATCAATTAGTTCCATTAGTATTAAAATATTTGCTAGTATTTTTAACATCTGTAAATTTAGCTAGCAGAATCAATGGAACTAAATCTTTACTGTAGTAATTCAATAGTTCCTCTGCCTGGTTTATTCATTTGTGAGACTCCCATTCCTTTCAAATAACAATATTTAATGTAGGAAGCATGTATTTTTATTATACTAAATTTTCATAATGGTATATATTCAAAAATACAATATAAAACACATACTACATGTTGCTCTTGCATTATAAATACTGGAAATGTTTATATTTATTGATACAACTCTTTGACAAAGAGAATGACTTTCATCAAGAAAAACCTGGAAGTCATTCATCTAACAATCCACAAATGTTAATTAAAAAATAGGTGTTACTAACTCATTTAAAACTTGTATGTCATAGACTGTTTTTAGAAGTTTACAGCCTGGTCAGTATGGCTCGATGATTGAGCATCAACCTATGAACCAGGAGGTTGCAGCTCTGTTTCCGGTCAGGGCACATGGCTGGGTTGCAGGCTTGATCCCCGGTGTGGGTGTGCAGAAGGCAGCCAACCAATGATTCTCTCTCATCATTGATTTCTTTCTCTCTCCATCTCTGTTCCTCTCTGAAATCAATAAAAATATATTTTTTTAAAAAGAAGTTGACTTACATCACTACATGCAATCACATTACCAAAAAAGAATTTAATAAGCTTAATCAGATTCAGTGGCTAGAATATGGTAAATCCAGTAACAAAACTCAGCTATGATTAAAGCCAAAATGCTTGCTCTAAGTCTATGACTTTCACATCATCACATCATCACCTACAGAGCTGGTTATGATACAGCAATGAACAGCGGAGTCCCTGCCTCTCAGTCTGGTTGGGGAACAAAAGCAATATAATGCTATAAAATAAAAGCCTAATATGCTAAGTGTCTAGTCACTCATGCAACCAATCAAAGTATAATATGCTAATGATATGCTAAGGCCACTCAACTGCCCACTATTTCACGCACAGACCACAGGGGGCAGATGCTCTGACCAGTAGGTTAGCTTGCTGCTGGGGTCTGGCTGATCAGGACGGAGTAAGATAGGCGAGACATGCCCTGGGGCCCTCCTGCAGCCTCTCTCCCTGGCCAGCCCCACCTCTGATAGGCTCCCATGGGGGGGCAGGCTGGCCAGACACCACTGCTGGAGGGCTGCAGGGCATTTCCCGCCCATGAATTTGTACACCAGGCCTCTAGTAGAGTATGAAATCAAATACTGTGTGTGAGTAGCTCTTCTAGATGGCAGTACAAATAAAGCTAACTCTTATTGGTAAAACACCCACTAAAACATGAGAATTATAACCTGTCATGGCAGAACTAATGGCTGACAAAGATCATTTGGTTGACTAAGGAAGGAGAATGATCACATTTACAAAGTGGGTCATCCTATTTACCTAGAGCTTTCTTTGAAGCAGTGTCTAGCTAATGAAAACTCACACATGCTGAGACCATTTCATGAAGTCAGTTCACATTTTGTTTGTAAATGAACCAAACTCAAAACAGCTTAAGTTCCCCAAAAAATAAATGAACAGAAAACTAATTCACTTAACTGAAAGGGTTAGAAGAGGTACCTACATCAAGCATCAAGTAATCAGACATCATTGCCAAGTCTCTGAATTTGTCAACTTTGCATCCCTGTGTGGTTTCCTCATTCTTTTTACTAAAGGTAGGAGTCCTTTCTTTAGCAAAGAACTCAATGGAGACAACAGCATAAACTTATCTTCTATTTCCCAGTGTCTGTTTCATAAAAAGCTTTTAATTCACTAATTTGGGGTTATGTGCAAATCCCAGTTACAGCCAGCCCTCAGTTATGATACAATCTTCCTGCACAATCCAGTTACCTTTGGAAATAGCAGCCCCATCATAACACTACTCACCTGCACATTAAGAGTGGATGATACCCTGTTAAGGGAAGTTACACCATCACTAGGGGCCCAGTACATGAATTCGTGAACTTGAAAGAAATTGTGGGCTTCAAGGCACAGAGGCGGGTCTTGGCCCATCCTCTGAACCTCCTTCTAGCTCCTCCTGCTGCAGCCCCCCGGTGACCTGTCTGCTGGCAGCCCCACTCCTGCTGCCACCGCTCCCACACACTGATGGCCCCAACCCCACTCACATCCACTGACAGTCCAGAGCATTTGGGGTCAACACCAGAGGGACTGGTGCCATTAGCAGGCGCAAGCAAGTGGCTGCTATCCCAATCACCCCTCAGGAGCAGGGGGAGGTGGAGAAGCCCTGAGGAGTGATCAGGGCCAGTGGCCACCGCTCACACCTGCTACAGGTACCTAGCGCTGGCCCGGATCTCTCAGTGCCATCAGTGAATGCAAGCAGTGGCTCCGGCACTGCACAGGCAGCAGCTGCGAGCAGAGCTGGTGCCGTCAGTGGGTGCAAGCAGTTGCTGCTGGACCCGATCACTGCTCAGGAGCAGGGGAAGGTGGAGAAGCCTTGAGAGGCTTTTGGAGCTGGCAGCTGCCACTTGCACCCGCTGGCGCTGAGAGGTCAGAGTCAGCACTGTGCACCGGCAGTGGGCGCCAGAAGTGGCTTAAGCTCCAGGTGGGACCATGGCATGTGGGAACAAAGAATTTTCACCAGCCACCAGAGGCTTGCCCCAGTGACAACAACCAGTGTCCCGCCTTAGTCTGGTGCTTCCCCTCACCTGCTCCACCATCCCACCATGGCCAACACCCCCCATGGTCTGTGTACGCCCCCTAGTGGTCAGCACACATCATAGCAACCAGTTGTTTAGTAGTCCCACTGAGGGGGAAAGGGGGCATGTGTCCCTCAGCCTGGACCTTGTCTTCTTGCAATCCAGTTGGACATCCTTAGCACTGCTGCGGAGGTGGGAGAGACTCCCACCACTGCCACTGCACTCGCCAGTCATGAGCCTGGCTTCTGGCTGAGTGTCACTCCCCCTATGGGAGCACAGTGACCACCAAGGGGCAGCTCCTGCATTGAGCATCTGCCCCCTGGTGGTCAGTGAATGTCATAGTGACCAGTCATTTTGCTGTTCAGTCAATTTGCATTTAGCTTTTTATTATATAAGATTGGTGTGGAACCTACTGCCAATGGCCAAGCCTATCATACTTTTTAGGTCATATTTCTCATTTCCATGTTTAAAGTCTTTTTGTTGTCACTCTGTTATCGCATTCTATAGCAGTATTATGTATGCTAATGTATTACAGAGAAAGGAAAAAGAAAGCCTCAGTAGGAAGGATCTTCTCTATCTAACAACATGGCTAGAGCAGAAGAGGGCTACCCAGGAGAGACATCGTTGTTACCACACAGAAATTCTGCCCAGTAGAAAACACGGCTCTTCTATCTGCCAATCTGATTAATCTGTCCTTTTCTAGGAACAAAGAAGGAAAGTAAACAGAACAAAAAAACTCCATCTTATACCTATTTCCAGTATTGTGAGAAGAACAGAAATAATGTATGAAAAGCCTACCAAAGGGACTGATAAACATTCAGTAGATAAAGGCACATTCAATCTTTTTGAAGTTCAAAACAGATCTAGGTTTTATTTTCATGATTAAAAGGAAATACACATTCCTTCGAGAAAATTTTAAAAATTCAAGTGAACAAAAAGAGTAAAAAATGAAAACACTTGAATTCCCACCAATTAGACTACTTAGTTATAACCACTGGTAAAACTTTGGTATGTAATTTGTCACTCATATTCTTTGTAGCCTATATTTTGCACCTAAATACATAATATAAACATCTTCTCATATTAATATCAACATAATTTTAATGCCCATGTACCCAGTGAGAACATCCCTATACAGACGCAACCTGTTTAACCACTCTCACATTGCTGAGCACTACTGTTGATTCCATTTTTCCCTCTAATAAATAATACTGTGAGGGGCATAAATGTAGCTAAATATTAGTGTGTTTGCTTAATTTGGAAGAATAAATTTTCTGAGTTTAGAATTATCTAATTTAAGTGTTGCTATAATTACATTATTTTTTTCTCATTTAAATAAGCCTTATTCAATATGTTTTCCATTTTAGACTGGCAAGTACATTTTTGAGAGGTTCAGATATGATGTCTCCTTTTCCTTTCCCAGTCTCACTGAGATAATCTGGCTTTGTATTTCTTCCCCTCAGGGTTTATAGATAGGTTGAAATTAAGAAGCAGCTGGAGAAGCCTGTTCTTTATTAAAAAGCCTAACACCACTGAGGAGATTATGTCAGATATCCTGAGGTGGAAAGCAGTAAGGTAAGGATGCCTGTTTAGAGAAAGAGATGTCTATAGGTCCACTTAGTAGTATAGACCATAGTAGCTCCCCAAGAAGGTGACCAGATATAATAAAGTATGGGTAGCAGGATAAGACATCTAAGAAACTTGAATCTAGCAAAGAACTCATGTTCCATGTGTAAGGTAGTAGAGAAAATTCATGGACTTCAAGTATCTGCTGTGGGCTTATAAAGATGATGATACTAACAAATATCACAGACAGAACAGTCAGAGGTCTTTTACCATCGTCTAATCATTGCAAATTCTTCTTGTGTGATTTTAGAAGGAATGAAGGACCAATCAAGACTTAAGAAACTTCCTGGAAGAATGACGTGCACATTGCAGGCACTCAATATTTACTGAATGAGAAAGTAAAAATACAATGAGAATATTGGTAAAGTATTGAAGGGATACTGAAGAGACTCTGTTGCACACACAATTATCTGAGATAAGACTCCCAGGAGGCAGTGTTTGGCAGAGCCTTGCTATTTGAAGACCTCAGCACCGCCCCAACAGGACTTCATTAATCTGCAAGGAGGCTAGAGATGAAATCTGAGTTACTCTCACACTCTCCTTGGCTCTACTTACTCTTTGTGCTCCCCGTTTTCTTTCCTGGGGCTTCAGGCTACTCTAGTTTTAGTGGCTTTTACTCATCCAGTTCCTGATCACCCATGTAATCCCACCACTTGAAGTGTCTTCTCAATTTCTGTAGGATGGCTTTTAGGTATGGCCTGTGATCCCCAATTACTTTATTTACTTCTCCTGTTCTTTTTTTATAGTAAGTACATTTAAGATATCTAACCTTCTAACAAATCTTTCAGTATACCATCCAATACTATTAAATATACTATTAACTCACCAGCCTATGGCTATCTCCCTTGTAGCTTTGGACTTCAGGTAACAAGACTTTCAATAAATGGAGCTTGATACTTACACTTGGAGAGAATGTTTCCAAATTGAGAAAATGACATGAGCAGAAGAAAAGAAATAAAAAAGGAAAAATTAGAATAGCATTATAGAAAACGTATCAGGAGAAAAGCCCCAAATTCCAGTTTAACATGTTTGCTATCACTGTCATTTATATTCAGTGCATCTATATTTAAATCAATATAAATGGAACCAAGCAATGACGGAATTAAAAATATTTAAAAACTAAGTTGAAGAACAAATTTTGTTTTTATGACAGACAATAAAAACATTATATGTGACAGGATGATACAGGCAAAAGTTGTCTTTTTAGAGTTTGATGACATTAATGTATCTGTAAAAAGACTTACTTGGTAAGTCGATGATATTTTTTAGTATAAGGGATAATTTCTTAGTTTTAAAAATATAAAAAGTGAAATAGCTATTTTAAAGAGTAATACATTTAAAATAAGAAGTTAGAAATTTAAAAAGTACTCCTAGCTAACATGTTTTGACCAAAGCAATAATTCTTAGAATCCTTTGCATCACCTAAACAACTGATTCTTCACATGTTAAAATACATATATACATATATTTACATATGTAATTAATAAATAAAACTAAGTGTTACCAAAAAAAAAGAAATACTGAAATTAAAGCAATCCCTAGCCGGTTTTGCTCAGTGTATAGAGCATTGGCTTGTGGGCTGAAGGTTCCTGTGTTCAATTCTGGTCAAGAGCACATGCAGGGTTGTGGGCTCAACCTCTTTGATTGGGGGCGTGCAGGAGGCAGCCGATCAATAATTCTCTCTCATCATTGATGTTTCTATCTCTCTGTCCCTCCCCCTTCCTCTCTGAAATCAATAAAAATATTTTTTAAAAATTAAAGCAACACTAATAGTAAATTCATATTTCCCAGGTTAGTGACATACTACAGAAAGCCATGAGAAATTCATAGAAAACATGATTCTATCTTAGTGCAAAGCAAAAAAACTGTCTTGACCTAAGTCCGTGAATGATCTATGGAACAAAATTATTTGCCCTCAGAATTGTAGAGACTTAGGTGTGGAGGCTGCCATTTCTAACAAGCACCATGCCGACTTTCTGCTTCAGGCCCTAAGTCACCCCTGATATGTTTTATCTTAGTATGTGGTTTCTAAACTTCACAAAGTTTTTATTTTACTGAAAAGCAAAATTAAGTTGAGGTTTAGATAGAAAAACTTACAGGACTCCATTTCACGGCCTGTGAATCCAATCAACGGTCAAAAATTAGAAATTTGATTAGCTAATGTACATATTATTGAGGCCATTTACTGTTCTCTTTGGTTGCTTGCCTCTTCTTTGACTAGTCAATTATCTACCTGCATTTCTACCAAGTAAGGCCCAGGTATAGAAAAGTCTAAAACAAGTAAATAAGACTTTTGAATCACAGGACATAACAGATCAATATTGTGCCTCTATAACTTGTTATGTTAGTGATGGTTAAAAACAACTATTAACAAACACATATGCACAGAAAACAGATTTTAAATTTTTTTACTATCAAGGAATGCTGAAATTGTTTATAAAATGAAAAAGTGATTTTGAGTTATCTGTACAGACATATAATGAGCTATTTCTGGTGGGCATATTAGTTCATAACATCAATAGTTTCATAATCTTTGAAAATCAGAGAAAAATATAAATTTCTTCTAATCCAAGGGAAAAAATATGAATTGTCATCCAAGTGAACCACTAAAACTTCATCTGCACTCTAAACATCAAGCTGAGAAAGAGAAGACTTATCCTTTTCAAAGGTGTTTCTCTCTCTGTAAACTGGTCAGAGTGCACTCTTTGGGGAAATACTTTTATAGATTCAATTAAAGTGTATCCTACTAGCATTCTTAAAGTTCAGGTTTAGCAAACATATCCAGTGCAGGAGATGCTGAAATTTCAAATACAACATGAAAGCCCTTCCACCATGGGAGGGCACAGGGTGAAGACAGCTGTCCGTGGATCAGGAAGAGGCCTCCCAACACACACCTAATCTGCTTCTGCCTTGATCTTCAACTTCATCTACCCTCCAGAAACCTGAGACTAAATTTCTACTGTTTGTTAGTCAGTCACTCAGCCTATGGGTTTCTATGATAGCAGCCCAAATGGACTAAGTAACAAAATACAAAGCACTAGACACAAAATATCAAATCTAGTGAGTGTTCAATATGGGTTTCATTATTTTCATTGTATTTATTATTATGTATTAGTATTCTCAGATTTCATTACATCTCCACATATGGCTTATCTACCTATTTGTTAAAGCAGAATAACTGCTTATTTCTCAAAATAGCTTGTCTCACCTAAAAGGATCATTCATTCTGTTCCTTTCAATCAAATGTTTACTTGTTTCTCATGTACTTATGTACAGATCTCTCCATCATTTAAATCTCGGGTTTAATATCAATACCTCTATAATGCCTTCACTGAATACCATTCATCCCCTAGCAGCAGGTTTTTTAACACTCAACTAAATAGCTAGTACCTCAGCCCAAACTGTCCATTTCTTCCCATGAAAGGCTGTAGTCACATTTGCCCTAAAGAACACAATAGGTGTCCCTCTCCTGGATCCAAACTCATGGATCAAAACGCTGCACTATCACCCAAGTGTTCCTTTCCAAAGGTCACTGAAGGTTCAGGGGACCTCTCTAATTGTTGACCCTCCTGCCTGCAAGTTCCAACTTATACCTAGTGATGCTTTTTGGTGTATCACCAACCTTTTACTACACTCTTCAAGAAAAGATGGTATAATTAACAGCTATTTTCTACTCTGTTTTTAGTATACACTGAGGAAATAATATAACACAGTTCAAATGGGTACAGAGACAAAGAGTATCTTAAATCCCCTAAATATTGTAGGTATCAGGAAGATCCAAGGAAATATGACTGATTAATTTCCAGAATTAGGTTTCAGCATCTGTAGTAAGCATTCCTCTTGTGTCCTTGAAAGACTAGGGATCCTTTAGAATGGTAAATACTTTGACTAGAATCTTCCATATTCTCAGCTAGATTGCCTAAGACGTTGACCTTCAGATGCTAACCAAAAATATAATAGGGGGTCTACACTGCCCCAGAGTAGATGTCTTTGAAGTTACTTTGCTGTTATTTGAACCAGGTACTTTTGCAAAATATTCTCAAAATCAATTATTCCTATTCTAGACTGCAGGAAGCCAAGGAGAACATGATTCATTAAGCACTGGTAACCTCCAAAGAGATTGCATAACACAAATGAAGTATTTGGCAATGAAGTCACCCAAATTAGATCTTAAATGCTCTCTTTAACATTCATTGATTCATTATCAAAGAGTTAGATTTACCTCACTAATTTAGCTTAACGATATTTCTAATTTTCCCCAACCCATCTGACAGAGTACGTTAAAAATTAGTAAGTGTGAGAAGACTGAGGAACAACTGAGGCCCCAAATTAGGTACCTAATATTAATACACACAAGTACTGGCATCTTTGCCAGGAAGATCAAGGGACTTACACAAAATTTGTAAATCCTTTTGTATGCATAGGACTTTAGAGCTTAGAACAGATATACTTACTCTCAAAAAAGTGAGCTCCAGGCACAATGT
The DNA here is from genome assembly GCA_027563665.1 of Antrozous pallidus. Taxonomy (NCBI): domain Eukaryota; kingdom Metazoa; phylum Chordata; class Mammalia; order Chiroptera; family Vespertilionidae; genus Antrozous; species Antrozous pallidus. The sequence continues at coordinate 94,660,328 of CM050511.1, read as the reverse complement.
CAACAGAGACAACCCTTTTTTGGGACCGTTCATTCCTACTTTAAGAGGACCTTTTGAGAGACAGCAACCATTAGAGAAGTTACCTCTATAATGAAAAATCAGTCTGGGGTGGTTTCCATTCGTGTGAATAGAACAAACCAAGCAAGTGCGTCAGTCTGAAAGGCTGGTGCAATTGTTGGGGTTGTAATAAGTCGTTTAGACTGCATGTTACCTGGATAGGTCTAGTAGTCTAAAGGAGATATAAAGGACTAGACAAGGGATTTTGGTTGAATGTATAGAATACATGTTGGAAGGTGTCTTCAATTGACAAGATCATGCTTGCTTAGCTAGTTTCTATGGCTTCTTTCATAAAATGTCAAATGAACACTGTTCTTATATAAGTGCTGATGTTGAGAAAATCATGCATAGTAAGGTTCCAGGTTTTTATATGTGGCCTTTTGGGGCACACAACTCTAATTATAAGACAAGTTATCACCACTTCCAACATCATCATTTCATATATGTTTTTCAAAAAACAAAGAATGAATTTTAGTTCCATAATCCAGTTGAGGGATTCCTACTTTGACTTAGTTCACCAAAGGTAAGCCATAGGAGTTTCTAAGTACAGGAGAGGCTGAAAACTAGGCTGTCACATTTAAATTGTCTCATGCTTGAGTTATTCTGTAGAGAAGTTTTAGAAAAGGAAATTAGAGGGCTATGGGACTTGCTCAAATTATCCCCAGAACTATCTGTAGTAAAATTACTGGAACTTTAAGATACTGATGAGCTTAAAAACTTAGTCGTATAAAACTGTGAAGTCCTATACCTGAGGGGAATTCTGGCAGGGCTTAAAATTAGGCTTCTGGAGAAGCCTATCCAAAGATAAAATGTACCTAGAGTAGTCTACCTTCCATTCCTACGTGCACTGGAAGGATTACTTTTGTTTTACATAGTTTTGAATCAGCAATCATGTGGCAAATAACTTTCTATTGCATTATGTTCTGTCTCAGAGAAATGGTAAATCATCCACTTTGTTCTTAAAATGAAGAAACTGCCCAGGTGTCATATAGAGGTTCCTTTTGTGATTCTATGGATTCTGGCACTTGATAATCTTGGCAAAGCCCCTGAAGTCAGGCCTCTGAGTAGATCTGGACTGTGCTGATAATTTCTTCACTCTCTACTCCTTACACACCCAGCGAAAAAGGGCAAATTTAGTCAGAGATTCATTGAAAAAAATGCCATGTTGACCTCTAGAACTGGGTTGCTAGATAAAATATTTTGGATATATTTATACTAAAAAATTATTCATTATCTAATATTCAAATTTAATCAGGTATCCTATATTTTTATTTGTAAAATAAAATATTTATTTGATGTAGTCTCAGTTATTTATTTTCCCCTTAGTTTCTTTAGCCCTAGGATATATATCCATAAACATTTTGCTAGCTATGATTTCTTCAAAGACTTTTATGGTTTCATGACTTACATTGTTAAGTCTTTTATTCATTTTGAGTTTATTCTTGTGTCTGATATAAATTGGTGGTCTAGTTTCATTTTTTTTTTGCATGTATCTATCCAATTTTCTCAACACCATTTATTAAAGAGACTGTCTTTACTGGTATGTTTTTGCCTCATTTGTCAAATATTGAGTGTAATAGCGTGGGTCTATTTCTGGGGTCTGTTTATCTATATGCCTGTTCTTGTGCCAGTACCGGGCTGTTTGATTACAGTGGCTTTCTGTGCAACTTGATATCTGGCATTGTGATCCCCCCACCTTTGTTCTTCCTTTCTCAAGATTGTTTTGGCGCCATATAAAATTTTGGAGACTTTTTTCTACATTTGTGAAATATTCTGCCAATATTTTAATTGGGATTGTACTGAAACTATAGATTTCTTTGGATAGTATGGACACTTTAATGATGTTTCCATTGTAATATTGGCTGCATAAGGACAAGAACTAGAAGTTGCTGTTCTGTCACAACTTACTGAGATCCTCCTCTGAAGGCCTTGGAGCTTGTTTGTGAGCCTTTTAAAAGTGGGTGGCTGCCCTAGCTGGATTGGCTCAGTGTATGGAGTATGGGCTTGCGGACTGAAGGGTTCAGGGTTCGATTCTGGTCAAGGGCACATGCCCAGGTTGCAGGCTTAATCCACAGTAGGGGATGTGCAGGAGGCAGCCAATCAATGATTATCTCTCATCATTGATGTTTCTCTTTCTCTCTCCTTTCCTCTCTTAAATCAATAATAAGTAAGTAAGTAAGTAAGTAAGTAAATGCGGGTGGTAGACTCAGGATTTTGCTTCATTTTTCCTTTGTTTGGAACAAAGGATGATTCAATCTCAGCTCAGACAACAGCTCATAAGAAAGAAGTGAAAAAGAGGGCCAGACAAGAAAAAGGGGGATTGAGGAAAAGCAATTAAACCTCAATTATACAGAATAAGTGGTTAAAGAATAACATGTTACCATTCTTTGCTAGAGTCTATTTTGTTGAGCATGTGTATGGATGAACAATAAAAAGTATAAGAAAGGAGCCGAAACCAGTTTGGCTCAGTGGATAGAGCGTCTGTCGGCCTGCGGACTGAAAGGTCCCAGGTTCGATTCCAGTAAAGGGCATGTACCTGGGCTGCGGGCACATCTCCAGTAGGGGGTGTGCAAGAGGCAGCCGATCGATGTTTCTCTCTCATTGATGTTTCTGACTTTCTATCCCGCTCCCTTCCTCTCTGTAAAAAATCAATAAAATGTATATATTTTTTAAAAAGTATAAGAAAGGAACCAACACTTATTTAAACGTTTACCAAGAGCTGTGATTTGCATGAATTATTTTATTCCATTCTAACAACACTTTGAGGTACAGGTAAAATCATTATCCTCTTTCTGCTGATGAGGAAATTGAGACTGCAGATTTAAGTATATTACAATTCAAATAGCCAACCCTAGGTTCACATTTTCCTCATCAGTCCCTAAGTTTATGACTTCTCCATGACCACAAGTTGAATAAACTCATTATCAACCTTTTCACTGTACATTTTCTTCTGACATTCTTTAATTAGGCAACTTCAATTCACTAACTAGGGCTCTAAACATTCTGAAAAATTACATAATCAAGGCATAATCCTAGGTCACAAAGTATATAGCACTTTCTGAAATACTTTCCCCTCTTAAGGAAACATGATGAAGTTAAAGCAAAAATAGCACAAAAGGCTTCAAGTCGGGTTGTAGAGTCAGGCTCAGTGAAATTTAAAGAAAAACAAGAAGATGGGGGAAAAGCAAGCCTCAAACTAGGGCAGCTGAAAGAGGCCAGATCCTCTAATTAAATCAGTAGATTGGAACTTCGCTATTGGAAGAGGTTCGAGTGTCACCTTATCCAGACCCTCTTCAAACATGTTTTCCCCTAAGCTTCAGATCTCACTTTGTATGAGACATTTGAATAACTGTTTGAACCTACGCATTTTCTCAGAACATGGAAAGACCTAATTAGAAATTTAAATTTCAGAAACACTCAAAATTCAAGATAGTTTTTTTACAGAGTACTGTGCAGTGGCTTCCACAGTGCATCTTGTTATGCCCCTTCCAAGGGATACATTATTTGAAAACATCCAGAATGACTGGACAAGTGAGAATGAGTAGAGAGAAAAATTGTATGTCAATTCTCAATCGTTCGATGCCCTGTGTGTATTCAGTCATCTTTATCGAATCAACTGACATTAATCTAAGTACATCCAGGAGAAGGCAGAAAGAATGTCAGCATTTTTAACTGAAGGTCCACTATGTTCAAAATATTGCAGTGAATTGTAAAGAATACTTTGCACAAAAACAGACTCCTAGACTTTAAGCATCTTTCAGTGGACTGGAAAACCAAAACAACGGAAAAGCGCTTATCACTATGATCAATGAGTGCACACATTTTGCTTTCACTGAAATGTGCCGATGATGGCCTCTCAGTCTTATCTGTGCCACAAACACAAACCCTTAGTTCTGTGCTAACCATTTCAGACATGCCATTGTTGTGCATAGCACACATTTTGTTTTAATTACTCATTTGTCTATCTTTCTTCCACAAACACTGTAAGTTTTCAAAAACATAAAGATGATTATTTCTACCTATTAATATAATATATGGTGCTTTACATATTATAGGTATTCAATAACTATTTTTGAACAAATGACTAAAATAAAATATTTTCAGATTCACTTATTAGACATGTTCACTTACCTCAAATTTTGCCCTTTTTAAAACAAAACCTTTAAAAAATATTAGCTTCATTTGGCTGACAAGTAACAGAGTTTCGTGCATAATATGGACATTAAATGACTACTTCTCAAAGGAAAAAAACTATAAAATAAGGGTGATTTGGAGAACTCCCAAATCCACCTTTATTCATCAAAAACCCCTTTTGTGACACCACTTCAGGGTCACAGCCCTTTCAGTGGTTCTTCACATGTGAATTAAGCAGCTGTGCTAAAAGCTAGATGTAGAGTAGCACCTCAATCTGAAGGAATTTATAGTCTGGAGGTAGAGAAAGCAATAAAAGCAACAAATAAAAATTTAACCATGGTTAAATGCTACAGTAAAGCAGAGCTGTGCCAAGAAACCCCAATCTAGTTCCAAATAGAGATTAAAATATGCAAGGCCAAATTCCAGATTTTGCTATTAACTGCCTTCATTCCAATAAGCAATTGCACCATTTCTTCAAGGCAGACTGTTAGGTACTCAGACTAAAATAATTCTCTAGTCTGATGAGTTGGTTTCTGCTAACACATAAAAACAGTTAAGCAATGTATCTCCATGAGTATCACACAGTCAATCATAAATAATACAGTGGGAGCCTGGGAATCTGAATTTTAACAAGTTCTTCAAATAGGTTTTTTGCACACTACGGTTACAGCCACAACCTTATACTGATCTTGTTTCCTTAAAAACCACCTCTGTGTTAACATACCTGCTTTTTTAGTTGACGCTTTTTTGTTTTGAATTCAACTCAAATATGTATTGTCAATTAATTATTTTTAACAAGGTGTCACATAACCTCAATAGAAAATCATGAGGTAAAAGTCATTAGAGGCACTTTGAATGATGCACTAGAGAGAATTCAGTCCCTTTCATCACAGAAAATAATGTTTGCATAAGTAATTCCTTTGGATAGAAATTACTTTTCCAGGGGAAAAAAACACACATGAACTCTATTTGGCAGAAACAGTATTTTAAGTTTTCAGTAAATCCCAAACTAACCTTAAATATATTTGATCTTACATTTTACAGCCTATAGGTGAACTGACCTAAATTAAAACACAATACAATAAGCAATAAGAGTGATCATATGCAGCAGTCATTTTAATGACACAAGAACTGGACTTGGAGAAATGTATACCATGAAAACAGAAAATAGAAGAAGCTATTGTAACCTAACCTTTTTAATTTCAAAGTACTTTTAAGACTAAGAAAAATTTTCTGATATGAGAAAGAACATCACATAATTATAGAGGGATCAATTCTTTGAGAATATGAAACAATTCTAAATATACAGGAAACTAAGAACTTCAAAATATATCAGATGAAGACTGATAGAGCTGAAAGGAGAAAATTAAAAATCCACAATTATAACTGGAAACTTCAACATTCTTCTCTCAGTAATAGAAAAAATAATCAGGAAAATTTTAAGTATAGAAATAACTTGAATATCACTATAAACCACTCGGCCCTAATTGAAATTTATAAAATAATTCACCAAACAACAGCAGAACACAAATTTTTCTCAACTGCACGTGACATTTTAAAAATAGCATATTTTGGTCCATATATTTAGTTTTAAAAAACTTAAAAAGTAGGAATAAAAACAAAGTACATTTTCAGACCATACAGGAACATGATCATTTCATCACTACTTATTTCCCCTCTGAAGAGAATATATTTACTTTTTCATATGTGTGACATACTGCCAAGACAGATTTTGTTTTAAATTGAAAAATATGTTAAGAATCATAATTTAGTTTTGTTGAACATTATGAAATAACAATATCTCTCATCTCATAATAATCATTTGGTGACTATAGAGTAAGTATATATCATGATGTCTATCAATAACCTATTTACAAATCCCTGGATGAACTCTTTTTCTACCTCAACATGCACCCACTTTAATTCTTTTGCCAAAAATGTTAACACTTACATTTACATATGAAAAAGGTGGCATTTCAAATTTAGACAAAAAGGTGGATTTTTTTTCAATAAAAGATGTTAGGGCCACTAGGTTGCCAATTTGATTGCTTTGATGCATCTTTCACAAGTATTTTACTCTTGTTATTCTTCCAACCCTATTCTTTTTCCCCTTGATTATGACTCTACCTCATCAGTATAAGTTCTCAATAACTCAAAGATTTAAGCATATGGAATGAATCTCCATAAAATTATTAAAAGAAGCCATGAAAAAACTTTAAAATAATCTCACCTAGAGGGTATAATACTGTTCACTGAACACATTTTTTAAGTAATTTCTTTTTAAAAATGTAATAAATGGCAAAGTCCTATAGGAATAATATCAAAGATAAGCAAATTACAAAAAATGGCAACTAATAATCATAAGCAATGTACCAATCTCCAAATCTTTCCAAAAAAATCCCTGAAAAAAATGGGCAAGTATAATCTCTCAAAATGAAAATATGAATAATTCTTAAATATTCTCAATCATAATAAGAGAAATAAAAGTCAAAAGCACATTGAAAATATCTCCTTTCTTCCCCTCAACAGATTGGTAAAGATTCAAAAAATTGAAAACACTGTGTTGAAGCATGTGTAAAGAAATGGGTGTTCTCATATATTGCTAGTGGAAATGTTTATGACAGTATAACTTAAAATTTGGAAGCATCTATCAAAATTCCAATGCACATAATTTCTACTTTAAGGTATACTTGCACAAAGACACAACTGTAGTACAAGGCTTTTTGTTGCAACATTGTTTATGGTAACAAAATTAGCAAACCAAATGTTCTTCTAGTTTGTAAACATCCTATGATGAAAATGGATTGCTTTCAAAGTCATTAAAAAAATGCAGTGACTGTTTTGAGATACACAAACACAACTTTTTTTCCTTCTCAACCACAGTTTACATTCAATACCATTCTGCACCAGTTTCAGATGTACAGCAAAGTAGCCAGAAACCATGCACTCTAGAGTTGAACATTATGAAATATTCTACAGTTGAATGTTATGAAATGTTCTACAGAAATGGTTACCCTGCAGACCAAAGTACCCACCTGGCACCATACCCAGTAATCTCTACACTAGAGGCCTGGGCACAAAATTCGTGCATGAGGGGGAAGGGGTCCCTCAGCCTGGCTTGCATGAACCCTGTCACAATCTGGGACTCCTTGGGGGATGTTCTACAGCCAGTTTAGGCACTTTGCCTAAACTGGCAGTTGGGCATCTCTCTGGCAATCTGGGATGGCTGGCTCCTAACTGCTCTCCTGCCTGCCTGTCTGATTGCTCCTAACCACTCCGCTTGCCTGCCTGATCACCCCTAACCACCTTTCCTCGGCCCCCACAGTATAGTGAGGAATGACACCTGGAAGGTTGTTCGGCTGTCCAGTCTAATTAGTATATTATGCTTTTATTATTATACTAGTGGCCTGGTGCACGAAATTCGTGCATGGAGGGGGGTTCCCTCAGCTCAGCCTGCACCCTCTCCAAACAGGGACCCCTTTGGGGATGTGTGACCCCTAACCACCTCTGCCGACCTGCCTGATCACCTCTAAGTGCTCTCCTGCTGGCCTGATTGCTCCTAACTGCCTCTGCCTTGCCCCACACCTGGGACCCAGGCTTCCCTCCCTCTGGCCAGCTATAGGCACCCAGGACCTGGGCCAGCTTCACTCAGGCTGGCCACAGCCACAGGCACCCACAGGCAACCAGGGCCACAGGGCATGCTGCCTAACCCCAGGGCCGTAAAGGGCCCCAGCCCCTCTATGTGCCTGTCTGGCCGAGTCCCACTCCTCTGACTGCCGTGGCTTAAAGAACTTTGCCATATATGTTCTCCCCAGCCTCCTGGGGAGAGGGCGTGAGCTGAGAAACTGGAGATGCTGCAGCCCCGCTGAGGGTGCGCCTTCCTCAGCATCTCCAGAAGCCAGAGCACCTGGTTGGAAGGCTCTCAGCTCTGATCCTGGCCTGAGGAGGCGGGGAGCCGCAGAGTGTGCTTGGGGAAAGGGTGACCTTACTGGACTCGCACACACTGCCACTTACAATGGCATGAGATCATGGAGACTGAAGGAGCAGAGAAATACATCCAGAACTGGGGGTCCAGTGCTAACCCAGCAGGCGGGCGCCTGACAGTACACCTCACAGACAGTGTGCCCCGCAGCCCCAGGCGGGCCTCCCACAGCTGTCCCTCCCCTCCACGGGACCCCCACCTGGGGGGCACATGCATGCTGTGCTGCTGCCTCCACCATTGCCTCCTGGCCCAAGGCGCCCACCTCATCCTGCCCCTCTGCTGGCCCTGGCTTGGGAAGCGCACGCTGCACCACAGCCACGCCCCCGCAGGCCTTGCCGGCCTCACCTCCAGTCATGCTGGCCATGCCTCCTGCTCCTGATTAGCTGGTAGCATAGCCAATCAGGATCCAAGGTATGGTCACATTTCATTAGATAGGATATTATTCACAAAATTCTCCATTCTGCAATCTGCATCTCTGGCTACTCTGTAACTACCTATTTGTACTGCTTCATCCTGTCACCTTTTCCACCCACCCCCAAAATCCCTTCCCTCTGACAACTGCCAGTCCGTTGTTCTCTGTATCTGAGTCTATTTTATTTTGTTCATTAGATTCCACATATATGTAAAGTCATATAGTTTATTTTAGCATATGTCAATCTCCTAAATTATCTTTTACATACTGTCTACAGACTAATAACTATTATGATGAAAGTCTTAATCTCTTCATTATAATTTGAAATACTAAAAAATACTTCTAGCAAATGAGATATGAAAGTCTTTTTTTCACTAAAATATGAGTGGGAAACTCTAGTTATCTAGAAATTTCTGATTTCCATTAGTGATGTAGAGTGGCAAATGATAAACATGCAAAAACAATATTAGAGAACTCCATTACAAATAAATAAACACACATTTTCAATTTTTTATACCTTTACAGTATTATAGAATGAGAAATCTACTTCATAAGTTTCCAAATGCAAAAAAAATATTTATTAATGATTGACATTGAGCAACAGAAGATAAGCATAGCATTAGTTGAAGAAAACTTTCAAAAATGATTGAGTCAACAAAGGAAATTCAACTCGACTTTGATCCAAGATCCAAATAATTAGAAAACTGTTCAAAAGCATTCTATTTAACAAGGTTTTTCATACTCCAATTTAGTTACAAAAAAATACCTGCACTACATTTTCCAAACATTCTATTTCCTAACAGATCATCTTTTAAGTAACGCCCACTACTGGTTATTTGGTTGTCATTCTTTATTGATGCTTGAAGGAAGATAGGAGTTTAGCAACCAACTTTGAAAAAAATTTTGAATTTTTCAAATTGTCCTGGCTTCTAATCCATATTGCATTGATTAATCTGCTCAGGCAACTATAACAAAATATCACAGCCTGGGTTGCTTAAATAAGAGATATTTATTTCAGAGTTCTGGAGCTTGAGGACACTGAGATCAAAGTGCTGGCCAATCTGGTTCCTAGCGAGAGCTCTCTTCCTGGCTTGCAGTGTGTCCAATCTGGTTGTGTCTTCACAGAGAGTTCTAGTTTCATCCTCTTGTTCTATTATTTATAGCTATAATTTTTGTAATAATAATTCCATTATGGGTGCTCCACCATTACAACTTCATCTAAAATTAATTACCTCCTAAAAGCCCCACCTCCTAATATCATATTGGAAGTCAGGATTTCAACATATGAACTTTGGGGAAGCATAAACATTCAGCTCATAACACATACTTTGCAATTATGTTTAATATGAAGTCAACGCAGAACCTTAACCACATTTCTACAAATCATGTCATCATAACAACGGTCACTCTGCACAATTTTACTGAATATTTTAAAATATTTTCATATACTGATATTCATGGGTCTAACCTAGGGAGCCTGTGTTAACATAAAAATGAGATCTAATCCAAGCACATAAATATAGATATAAGTTATTGAAGACAACTTGGTTGCTATCATAGTAGTTATTAGTCTTGAGACAGTATGCAAAAGAGAATTTAGAAGACTGACATAGACTAAAATAAACCATATGTTTTCTCTATAAATGCTCCCTATTGGCAGGAAAAAAATCTCTTTCTATAAAACTTATGAGGATATTAGAAAGTTAGGAAAAAAAAACTCAGCACTTAAATCAAACTCCTTTGTGAATTCATAACTGTTTCTTGATTACTATATGTCCTTGATTTCTTTTGAAAATCTAATGCAATCATCAAAGTCATATTCATCAAATATTAATAGTTCACTATAAGCATACACTTTTTTTATAAAAGTCAGGAATGTATGATTTTGGGAGTAGAATTCATTATCAGGATGAGAGGGGACTCTTACAAAAGTAATGATAATTAATATCCAATAAGGGTTTTTTGGTAACAATCTGTTTGTGTTCTTATACTGCCTCATGCTGTCTGTTGCCACATTTCAGAAATACCAAAGAACAATATAATGTATGGAGAAGAACAATATTAATAAACCATTTCATTATTTATAAGTAAAGAAAGGTACAAAAGGTCAGAACTCATTCTGAAAGATTGGCATTGAAATATTATAAAGAATACACAGATAAGGGAAATATGGATATTTACTAAATCCTAGATGCCTAGGAAGTAAATCTGGTAAGTAACATCCTCTTTGAAAGTACATTACTATATTTCACAGATGAAGCAAAGTAGCCAAAAACTATAAGCAAAACAGTTTGAAGAAAAATTTAGGTGAGCTAAGCATTCTAGATCAGCATCAAATTACAAAGTTAAATTGTATTTAGGTCCCTCTTCCATGGCATTTGACATTTTCCTACAGAATAAAAGAGTAATATGCAAATTTGACTATACCTTCGCTATACCCACAAGCTACACCCACAGCCATGCTCACCAACCAATCAGGAGCAGATTATGCAAATAAACTCCAACCAAGATGACTGCCGCCACTGAGAGCAGGAGGAAGGCTTGGGTTTCCCCGGCTACAGTGGAAGCCAAGCTTTCTGCCTGCCATTGCCGCCCTAGACCTCCACTCATTGCTACAAAGTTTCAATTATAAGAGATACAGAAATGGCAGCAGCCACTGAGCTGGAGAGAACAGAGGCTTGGGTTTCCCTGGCAACAGAGGAAGCCAAGCTTTCCACCTGCCATTGCTGGCCTAGGCCTCCACTCTAGACTACAAAGTTTCAAACAGAAATGGCTGCCGCCCCAGAGCAAGCAGAAGGCTTGGCTCCACTCCAGGCTACAAAGTTTCAATTGTAGACATAGATTAACCCCAGATCCCAGGACCTCCGCTTGGATCCCTGGGGGTCGTGGCCAGCCTGCAAACCTCCACAGACCTCTCACCCAGGACACCCCTTGCCCCAAGGGAACCCCCACCCTGATCTGGGACACTCTTCAGGGCAAACCAGCTGGCCCCCACCCATGCACCAGGCCTCTATGCTATCTAATAAAAGAGTAATTTGAAGATTGACCATCACTCCCAACACACAAGAGGGCTGCCTCCATGTGGTCAAAGATCCTGCCCCCATGTGGACACAAGATGGCCACCACAAGATGCCATCAGGGGAGGGCAGTTAGGGGTGACCAGGCCGGCAGAGGAGGGAAGTTGGGGACAAACAGGATGGCAGGGGAGCAGTTAGACATCAATTAGGCTGGCAGGGTAGTGGTTAGCGGGTGATCAGGCTGGCAGGCAGAAGCAGTTAGGGACAATCAGGGAGGCAGGCAGGTGAGCAATTTGGAGCCAGCAGTCCTGGATTGTGTGAAGGATCTGGCCTAAACGGGCAGTCGGACATCCCTTGACGGGTCCCAGATTGGAGAGGGTGCAGGCTGGGCTAAGTAAGAGACATCCCCTGCCCCCCATGCATGAATTTTGTGCACTGAGCCTCTAGTATAAGATAATTATCCAGCCTTAGCGTTAGCACTTTTAAAGTAAAAAATCATGAATGAATTACCTATATATCTTACATTGAAAATAATTTAGATAATGTATATAATACTTTATTATTATACATTATAATATGTAATCTAATATATCTCAGACAGAAAAATACATAAAATGCAAAAAATTGCAGAAAACCACGGAAATTTAATTGTGATTAGCACACCTAATTAGATAAAGAGTATAGATGGAATATGATCATAGAAGCAAAAACACCTTATATCTATATTAGTTGTTCTCTATTTTATCAGGAGATTGGACTTGTACCACAGAAGAGTATCTCTAACTTTCTATCCGACCCCACTAGTCATGTATCAAAGCATATCTTAGTATATTAATCCTGTATAGAGCAAAAGTATGAAATACTTTGTGATTGTACAAACATGTCTTGATGCCTTTTTGGTAGTCATAGCTCTCTCAAGCGTGTGGTAAACTGAAGATGGTCAGTCCTTATTATTCAAACCTTAATCACTGGCACCTTTCCTTTCATTCATCTGTCACAGTTAGAAAAAATAGTAATGTGCTCAAATTTCCTCCTGTAGTTTATCCCAGGTCCTAAGAATTCTGAATGGCATTTGGCCCAGTACCAGAAATTTTATTCTACATTGATCTTGCCTTTCCTGGAGCCTCTTTCTTTCTTTTTTTAATTCAAATCTGTTCCCAAAATAATCACAAGATCAATCACTAGAATCAATGCCAATGTCCCTGGACCCTCTTTTTGAATCAGGTTCTTTGAGCATTTAATACCTTTTAAACATCAACTGGTTATAAATGTTAAGCTTTATTTTAAGACAATTTTCTTATTTTATCTCCTTTGAGTCTCTATGATTTTATAAATAGTGTCCTTATTACGGTCTGCTTCTGGCTTTCCTCACAGACATCGTGGAGAGTCCTGGAGCAGAGCAGCCTGTTTTTGAGCTCCCTTGAGGAGGCTTCTTCCCTATCCCTCTCTCACTGTGAGCTTGTCTGGGCTGATATTTTGATGTCTCTCTCGACCAACCCTGGCCTTTCAACCACTGAGCTTTAGTTTCTTGTTTACTGCCTTCCTTTCATAGCTCTTGGCTTTCTGCTTCAGTCTATGTGTGAGTAGAATCCTTGGTAACTTGTTGTGTTGTTTCTTGCCCCTTTTCCCCACAGATTACTTTTCCCCAATTTGTCTTTTCAAAGAAAGCCTGTCAGCAGTTTAAGGTATAGATTTTATCTCTGGTCTCCTAGACTGTTCACTTTAATTATTAGTAAGAGGCAAAAGGCTGACACATAAAAGTAAGTGACCGACCACCTACACTGTGTCACTGAAAAGGCACAGGGTGCCTGAAATTCCAGATGAGAGATTCATTTCTCTGATTTCAAAAATATTAACATTTTAGGAAAGCTTGATCAAATTGCAAATACTCTCTTCTGCATACGCTTATGTTTATCTGCACGCACTACTGTGTTGCTTATATTACTTATCGTGTATAGTATATATTGTAATTAATGTTTCTGTGCCCCCATGAGACTGCTAAGCTATCTGCATAGGAATGGTTGGTGTTCCAGTCCTTATATCTTAGGATCTAGGATAGTACACGGTGACAGCATTTACACCTACTAAATACTGGTTGAGTCAACAAATATATAGTTGGAGAGGTCAGAAACTTACACTTCTAATGCATTCATTTTGACTGTAATACTAATTAGTCACATTGGGTTTTGAGTCACTTGATGCAATAGAAAACCCAAATAACGATGGTTTAAACACAACATGATTAAGTTTTTCTCATGTAATGAGAAGTCTAAAGGAAGGAAATTACTGGTATCCATTTGGAAGTTCAAGGATGTCATGGCTAAAGTCTCAGTAGTAATCCTAGCCTTTTACTGTTGAAAGGTAGCTGCTCCAGTTCTAGTCACCATGTGTAAATTTTAGGAATGAAGAAAAAGCCAAAAGGAAGATAAGGCAATATCTATATCAAGAAAGCAAAACTTCCCTAACTGGTTTGGCTCAGTAGATAGCATTGGCCTGCGGATGAAAGGTCCAGGTTCGATTCTGGTCAAGGGCATGTACCTTGGTTGTAGATACATTCTCAGTAGGAGGTGTGCAGGAGGCAGCTAATCAATGTTTCTCTCTCATTGATGTTTTTAACTCTCTATCCCTCTCCCTTCCTCTCTAAAAAAATCAATAAAATACATTTTTTTAAAAAGAAAGCAAACCTCTCCAGAAATTCCATCAGATTTCTATTCATATTTCACTGGACAAAGTTATGACAGATTTTTCCTCCCCTAGAACAAGAAGGATGAGAAAATATGGGGCATGTATCATATTCTCTTTTTCTCTCTGTCTCTCTCTCTATCTCTTTGCCTGGAGGACTATCTGGATGTCTCAAATAAGGAGAGAAGAGAATGAATATTGAGTGAACCCCAATAAATCTCTGTCACAGAGGGGTACTGAGTATATGAATTCTGGGAGAGTCAATGTAAATGTAAATGTCTTAGTCAATGTAAATGAGAGAGCATATGCTGTTAGCTAATGGTTGCCTCTCTGTCCTGCCTGGTAATGTTGACAGGAATGAAGTATTTGGATCTATAAGCTTTAAAGCCTAATTGAGAGATGGGATTCACAGGAATTTTAATTCCATTCATCCTCTTCATGAGCTTCATAAATAAAGTTTTCCCAAGCATTTTCTATATATCTGGCAATACATAAATATATAGAGTAATATAACATTTGCCATCAAGTTGTCCACTTTAAACTGAACTTTCCATGAACAGAGCTGACAGCATAGACAGGTCTTGCACTGGCATACTGAAGAGGCACTAACTCAGCCTATGTGTGCTTGTGGAGTGGGAGTTTAGAAGGGAAAGGATTTTCCTAGAAGGAAAAAAATGGAGCTCACCAAATGAAGTGCAGAAGGGTGTTAGTGGCATAGAGCATTAATTGATAGGGAAAAGAAAGTAAAAACATTCTGGGATTTATAACTTTTTGAGTGGTGCAAATTATAGAATACAAAGGGTAAGGATAATGGTACTGAACCAAAATAGAAGAGAGGTAAGCAAGAACCAAAGTGTTTTGACAAAGACACTAAAACAAGTTAGTGTCAATGCTTTAGGAAAACTATATTTTTAAGACTTGCTTTAGGAAAATTTATTAGAGATAGATAATATTGGAGAGAGAATATAATTAAAGGACTATTGCAATTTTTCAGGTGAAAAATATGAGGGCCTAACCCAAAATGATATTAGGGACTGCAGGAAAAAGTGTAGAGGTGGGGCTAAAATGAAGGTAGAAAACTAAAATGACTTCCATTTTTTTCACTCATTCCTTGATTCAATGACTGAGCCAACCTTCCTAAGACTAGTGTTATTTGGGGTAATGTGATACCCAGTAAGATATAAGAATATAGACACTTGTCTGTATTAATGCCTATACATCTGACCCAAGTATAACAGGAGTCAACCTCAACAAGAACAGCCCTCCACCCACTGGAAATGAGGCCTTTAACCAAATCCCATTCAATGTGCACTTAAATCATGGCTGAACAGTCTACTTTCTAGAGAAAATTTCAAAGACCAAGGGAATATGAAACACTAGATTTTATTAAACAAAGTATAGGCCTGATCATACATGTTTCCATGGTGAGTTACTTAGACTTCAAAACAAATTAACAAAATGAGAAATTTATTACATTGGACTCTGTAGCAATTAAAATAATAAAATCTGGTATCTAAAATATCAGGAAAAATTCTTAAACCACAAGAAAAATGATGAAGGCTTCACAGAGCCAATTCAAGTAATTAGATACTTAAATAGAATAGCAAGGCATACAGAAACAGAGTATAGCCCCAGGTCCAGAGAAAACCAACAGAATGGTGAGTTAGGAGCATGCAACAATTTTTAAAATTAGTATTTTATTATCCTGCCTTTATATTATGCATAAAGGTGCCCTAAGGTTCACTAACTCAATAGTCCTTGTCACTGCTGTTACCAGCTCAATCATGCTAATAAACAAGGGTTCTCTTTTTTTAAAAAAATAAAAAAATATTTATATATATGTATGTGTTTATATATACACATACATATATGTATTATTGATGATTTTACAGAGAGGAAGGGAGAGGAATAGAGTGTTAGAAACATCAATGAGAGAGAAACACTGATCAGCTGCCTCCTGCACATCCCCAACTGGAAATGTGCCCGGCAACCAAGGTACAAATAGAACCTGGGACCTTTCAGTCGCAAGCCAACACTCTATCCACTGAGCCAAACCAGTTAGGGCAACAAGGTCTCTCCTAGTAACCTGCCTAGTTTGAAAAAACCATGTGTAGAATAATAAATGCCCCAAAGTCATTCTAGTTTACGGACACAAAGAACATCCCTACTAAAGGATCTACCTCCTCTTTTTCAAATTTCTGCTTCCTCTGTGTTTACACATTGGGAGATTATTTGACCTTAAGAACAATGAAATCAACCAAGTAGCAGAAATGAGTGTGATTAAAACAAATGCATAGCAGAGTGGTGATGGGTTCACTTTAAGTCAGAAAGACCTTGATTAAAATCTTGGCTTTCGCACTTACCAGGTTTCTTATGCTCTCTAAGGCTTATCAATAAAGTAGAAATACTAGCACCTAGTTCACAGAATTGTTGTGAAAAATAAATGTTCATGGGCACTCAACCCCAAAGCTGGCATATAATAAGTGTTAAATACATAGTAATACAAAGGATGAGTTAACAAAATCCTGTGAAATAGGATTTGCATTTCATTTTACAGAAGAGATTGAGGCTCTGAGAGGGTCATGGTACTAGTAAATATGAAAACTATTCAAACACAGGTCTACTCTGGTAGGTTCACGGCTATTATTTTTTTTGTTTGTTTATTTTCTACATTTTAGAAGAAATCCTTTCAATAAGTCAGGATTTAATATAAATATTTCGCTGAGGTAAAGGGTTCAGAATTAAATGAAAGTATAGAGAAGAAAATGAAAGTAAAAACAGTGAATTGCAAACAGCTCAGTATTACAAACATGCAAATTATCAAGTTTAGAACATAAACCCTATGACTGTTAAAATGATAAAGATAATTTAGTCTGGAGAAGAGATAGTAAGGGGAAATATAATAGCAATAACCAAATGTACAGAAATACAGTTGAAAATATTATACACTCTTTATACATCCTTTTGTAAGGATGGTTTAATGATTCTTAAAGGACTAAAAATTAAATGCAAGGAAAAATGACAGTTATAAAGTAGGTACTGTGCTGCCAGTTTTGAATGAGAATAGGGGTGGGGTCACTTAGGGTATAGATATGAGCTCTATTTATGATTTGGGGATGAATTATGCTTACATTTGCAAGTTTCAAGGCTATGGGGAACTGTTGCTTTGTAAGAAAATCTCAAAACTTGGATTATTTTTTACACACCATGAATATTTCAAAAAGAAAATGTAATGTTTAAATTTTCGTGTTTAATTATTAAAATGCCCATGAATTTACCAAAAAATGAAACCATTCACAGCAATTTGACACTTAACAAAATTATTGCCACCAGAGAACTTAATTATCCTATAAAATTTTATCTCAGTATGTAATTTCACATTTACTAAGTGATAATATTATTGGTTATTAACCTAAAGAATATTAAAAATTAGATATTCCCAAATTCTTTTCAAGCTGACCACTGACTACAGATATAACCATGGATAAGGCAAGAAAAAATATTAATTTATATTTATAGATAGTTACACATCATACTGACCAAATCAAACTAGCATTAAAAAAGATGCTTGTCACTATTTAATAGCAAAATGAGGTTTTAAAAACAATGTCTTAATTTCTCATATACATATGATTTCTCATAAACATGATTTCTCATAAACATATGATGTGATTGTATTCACACCAGGGGGCGATCTTAACACTGAAATGATGGATGACATTTTAAAACACGTGGTGGTTTCAGCTAGCCAAAATGAAGGGCTTTTTAAAAGTATATAGTACTTGCAACAAGAGCTCATCTCTCCAAAATTGTTACTAGCAAAACACAATTCCCTTTTCCTATCAAGGAAAACATTTTCTGCTGACAGGAAGTATCTTATTTTGAAAACATCTACCTATTCAGCTGGCATCTGTCTTATTCTTTCTGTGGTTGGGCTAATTCTGAATGAGTAAAGCACTTAAAATTACATACAACTTTAAAAAATTGTTTTATCATCAATGCCATTTTTCATGAAATATCCTACTAGACTTTCAGTTTTTTTTTTCTTTCATTAAAAAAAAGAAAAGGGATTCTCAAAGTTACCTAAAACTGACACCTATAATCTGGCTACTATGGGCCTTTTTCATATTTTTTCATTACCTGGTAGAAATTCAGAAGCTCAGATGCTCTCCTCCAAAAGTTCAAGATGAAGAATCCTAAAAATATAATTAGAAAATTACTGTAAGAATTCAAGAAAAATAGAAAAAGGCAAAAGACAAGTGTGGGCTAAGTTACCCAGAAATGCAGGTAAATTACAAATGACACCTGCTTAAATAAACTTTAAGAAATAATTTAAAGTAGAAAGGAAAGAAAGACAAAGTATGTGAAAAGAAGATAGCTACATGACTTTCTATAGTGGTAGAGAATAAGTTTATAAACTTTTCTCATTGTAGTTGAGATCATTCCTTTTTTTCTATCAGCTGCTTCCATGAGTCACCATCCACCTCTGCCCACACCCAAACGAGGAATGTTCTGGCCATGGTCACCTAATATGTATGAACAGTAGGGAGCTACCTCTCCCTCATGAGTTAACAGTCATGAACCTCCCTCTCTGTTTGTATGCTAAACCAAATTAACAAGCACATTAATGTCTCAAATCCTGTCGACAGGGAACACTCATTTTATAACAAGAGTAATGGTATAAAGTAAAAATGCATCTGGAGGAAGTAATACACTTATTAACAAGTTCAGACCAAAGTGTACATGAATGATGGGATACCTATCTAGAAACATATTTTAACAGTTTTTTGAGGATGTAGAGGAGAAGGAAGGAACAAAGAACAAAGGATGAAAAAAGATAGGCCACAGAGGAGAAAACGCCACAGAAGGAGTATGTTAGACTACCATTACCTGTGTTACTCCTTGATCTTTGGAGTAAAACAAGTACTGAAAGGTTCATTAAGGCATATGAAGTCTTACTGGTGAGAGGCAATATCTGACATGAAGCAATCTGGTATATTGTAAAGAAAGCTGTGTAGTTTTGATCAATAGCAAGATCAGAGAGTAGGCCCTGACCAGTTGCTAAAAAATTGCTAATAGAGTTTATCCCCATTAGGACTAGAATGGTTGCCAGGGAGCCACAATTGACCCATAGTTTAGCTTATGTTTAATGCTGCCTGAAGATAGGGATACTAACCAGGAATATAAAAAGTTTTTAAAATATTTGATCAATTGGTTGTTGGGTATGAAAGAAAAGAAAAGTCAGGGATGACACAAAGGATAAAGCTGCCATTTTGATTGGACAACTGAAAGGATAAGGCTGCCATTAAGTGGGACTGTGAAATTATCAAAAAAGCAGGTTATTACTGGAACTAATTACATTGGCTATGGATATGTAAATTTGGAGACGTCCATTAGACACACCCAAGAGGAGCAATATAAAGTAAGTTTGGAAATAAATCCTTCTCTAGCCAAGCACTCAGACGACAACCCAAGCACCAGGTGACACTGTGACTACAGTCTCACAGAAGACCCAGTTAAGCTGTGCCCATGCTTCGGATCCAAAGATAGTAGGAAGTAATGAGTATGTTTTAATAAGTATGTTTAAAAAACTAAATTTGTAATTTCCAATGAAAAGTAATACAAGCTGTGGGTTAATACAACACTTAGAAGCCAAGGATTTATGGAAGAGCCAAGATAAAAAGGGAGGACAGTGAGGAAGGAGGAAAGCCAAAAGGAAAGCTTTTCTCTGAGAAGATTACATCCAGATTCCTCAGAGAAATAGAAAAGAGATACTAAGAGCAAAGGGAAACCTGAATCCACTGACTTATCAAAGGCTCTCGATTGAATGGGACATGAGAAGTCATGGAGTCACCTCCATTCTAGCCTTAGGATCCTCTACTTTTCCACTTCCTAGGATAAAGTGGTTAAGGGGCAATGGGAATGGGTAGATGCCAGAAAGCATTCAGTTCTTTCTGTTCTAGATCAGTGATCGCCAACCTTTCGGACCCCATGGACCACTGGTTGGCAACCGCTGCTGTGGATGGTCATTCACTAACAATATTAGTCCAAGAGTTAGAGCTGTTTTTTTAACAAAGATGGATTCTCTAAAGGTATTTTGTTTTGTTTTGTTTTTTGTTTTATTTTTTGGGTTTTTTTTCTTAGGGCAAGGGTCCTTATAATCTAGCCAGTTCTCAGATAACCACCATTGAAAGGGGTTAAGAGAAGCCAGGTCTAGTCACCTTCACACCAGCCTCCTTACGAGGAGAAAGTGGTAAGACACAATTTTAAGTAAAGGACATATAACCCTATTAGGCTCCCAGTACATCAAATTGGTGCCAGAGTTGTGAATCTACTAGTTATGAGTCTTTGAAAGTTGGTATTTAAAAACTGGCTTAACTTAATATTAATCAAAGTCAGCTCATTTTAATTACTAAGAACCTAACATAACCCATTTTTAAACACGTCATTGTAATAACATGTTTAGGTTGGTTTTTAATTTATTTTTTCATCAATACAACTAAATTTAATGAGCACATACTGCACACAAGGCTCTGAATTAGCCAGGTATAACCCATGGAAAGAAGCTGCCCTACTTCTTTTCGTAAATTTACAATTTGTATGCAAATAAAGCACTGTCACAATATTATGCCTTAATGTGATTAGTATTAGCTTTTATCTAGATTTATCTATAGTGAGCATCCTATCTAGCTATATGAAAGTCTAAATGACCGAATGATGGGTCGACAAGTCACTATGACACACACTGACCACCAGGGGACAGACGCTCAATGCACAGGATTGGGCTTGTGGGGATCCTGGCTGCGGGGATCAGGATCCCCCATGTTTGAATCGGGCCTGTAAAGATTGGGCCAAAACCCACTATCTGATATCCCCTAAGGGGTCCTGGATTGCAAGAGGGTGCAGGCCAGACTGAGGGATCCCACCAGTGCACGAATCCATGCACTGGGCCTCTAGTTTTCCTATAATGCTTTAAAATCTATTTATTCTCCATTCATTCAATGTGTTACATTGCATAAGCAGATTGAAAGACAAAAATCACATGATCATTATCAATAGACAAAGAAAAAGCATTCAACAAAATCCAACACTTTTTGATAAAAACTCAGCAAAGTAGGAATAGAGGGATCATACTTCAATGTAATAAAGGCCATATATGACAAACCTACAGTACACATCATACTCAATGGGCAAAAATCAAAAGTAGTTTCCCTAAGAACAAAACAGGAATGCCTGCTTTCACCACTTTTATTCAACATAGTACTGGAAGATCTAGCCACAGAGATCAGACAAGAAGAAAAAATGTAAGTCATTCAAATGAAAAAGGAGGAAGTAAATCTGTCATTATTCATAGAAGACATGACATTGTACACAGAAACACTACTCCACAAAAAAACTACTAGGTTTAATAAATGAGTTTAGCATTGTGGCAGGATACACAATTAAGCCCCAGAAATTGATGACATTTTTACACACCTATAATGACCTCTCAGAAATAGAAACTAAAAAAAAAAAAAAAAAAAAAAAAAAAAAAAACCACTTATTATTGCAACAAAAAATTAAGATACTTAAAGCTATTTTTGATCACAACAATCACAAAGCATCAAGATACACTGAGTAGAAAGTAGAATTATTATTTTTAAATTAAGACTACTAATTAAGTACTATTACTAGTAATAATAATTAACTAAAAAGTTCCTGTTAATAATTTGAACAAATATAATACAATCTATATCAACATATGTATCAACAGGTATCAACATAGCTTTTTAGATTTTTCACATTTACTTTAGCTAAATGGCTACCTAAAACACTGAATTTTTAAAAAAGTATTGTACACTAATTTTTTTAAAATTCCTTGCCCAAGGATATGGTTATTGATTTTTATGAGAGAGGGAAAGGGGAGAGTATGGGAGGAAGAGAGAGAGAGGAAGATTGACATGAGGAATAAATATTTATCAGTTGCCTCCATTAACACACCCTGACCAGGAATCTAACCCAAAATCTAAGTATGTGTCCTGACTTGGAATTGAACCAGCAGCCTATTGGTATTTGGGATGACATTCCAACCAACTGAGCAACACTGTCCTGGGATTGAATTATTTTATTATAAAAAATTAATTTTATAAAAAAGTTTGGTTTGAAAGAGGAGAGAAAACATTGCTAGTCATATGACATCTTAAGTTTAATCTTGGTTTTTCTTAATTATGAACTATCAGTTTGGTTTTTCTTTTACCCAATTGCATCTGTAATTTTTCAAGTACTATTAAATTTAGTAAAACTTTTGCAATAGAATAATACAAGGTACTTCTATTCAAAGAATTCATGAAAGGACATCTTAGTATAGATTATATGAAATTTCTAACAGTACAAAGTAGTCAAGATATCCAGCAGATTTGAGAATATGAGTAGGTAAATTCTAAACTAGCTCTATCCAAGATGGTAGGCACTAGTCCTAAGTGGCCATTTAAATTTATTTAAATTAATTAAAATAAATTAACTTCATTTAGGCAGACATGTCCATCATTTTAAGAAGTACTACTGGTTATTACTGTACTACACAATAAGCTCCATGAGACTAGTGGATAGCAAAGTGCCTTAACACACAGTAATCACTCAAGACATATTTGTGAAAAGATTAAGTGGAAGATAGTATTAGGAACAAAATCTATCAACACATGAGATATTACAGGATTTTTATAAGACATTGGAAATAAGTTATATATTCAATAACAAAGTCATCAAAATAATAATGTTCTTATGATGAAATATTATAAAGCCATTTAAAGAAGTATTTAGAGCCCTAGCCTGTTTGGCTGAATGTATAGAGCAACAGTCTGCAAAGCAAGGGCCCTGGGTTTAATTCCAATCAAGAGCATGTACCTTGGTTTCGGGCTCCTCCCCATCCCAGGCCCTGGTCAAGACCTGTGCAGGAGACAACCAATTACGTTTCTCTCATGTCAATGTTTCTGTCTTTCCCTCTCTCTTCCACTCTCCATTAAAAAAAAAAAAATCAATGGAAAAAATATCCTCAAGTGAGAATATTCCAAAAAGCAAAACAACAACAAAAAAGTATTTAGAAATAATTAATGACTTGGAAAGTTCTATAGTTAAGTGAAATAATCCCTAGATACATTTTAATAAGAAATAATTATCCTATATAATAAAAGCCTAATACGCAAATTATCCCCTGGGGCTGTCATTCAACCAGGAGACCAAGAGTTTGACCACTTACTATGATGTTTGCTGACATCCAGGGGGCAGTGTGGAACATGGGGAATGTCCATGACTCACTGCAACCTCTCGATGGCTACTTGGGGGTGGGGTGACGGGGATGAAAGTGTGGTGAGACTGTATGGTGTCCACTGAGCTTGATCTCACTCCCCTGGGACACCAGGCTTGTACACTGGGGAAGCCACCACGCTTAGGTACCGAGTGCTTGCTTGCGAGGAGCCCACCCCGCACCCAACTGGCCTCTTCTGGGTGAGCCACGCTGCAGCTAACAGGCCCATAGGGGCGAGCTGAGCTCCCCACAGGTTGGCGCAGGAGCTGGTCTGCGAGGCCAGCTGGGAAAGGACACCATGCAGTGCTACTGGGTGGCCCAGAGGCCCGTGCTGCGCCTCAGCCTGTGGCATCCTGCCATGCTCACTGCACCTCCGTGTGGGGACTCAGACACCATGACTCAGGCGCAGGTGTGTGCGTGAGGGCCCAGAGGCCCAGATGCTTCCCAGGGCCCAGAGGTTAGCCGGGACCTGCCCTTCCACACCAGACACTTGTGCTTCAATTGCTGGCCAGGCTTAGGGACCACACCCATGCACGAATTTTGTGCACTGGGCCTCTAGTGAAACTATAAACCCATGAAATCTAGTTATTTCATTATATTTTATTTTTCTTTTGTCAATTTCCTCTTTTTAAAGTTTTTATGTTAGTGTTTTACTTTTCTCATATGAAAATAAAAGAAAAATGTTTGTTGTCGTTTTATTTTTTTAAGCTCATAGACTTAACCTATAAAGCCTAGATCTAGGCTTGATTCCCAAAGAAACTGACAGACTATACCAGCTGTTGTAGCTTGGTGGTTAAGTGCGGACCTATGAACCAGAAGGTCATTGTCCAATTCCTGGCTGAGGCACATGTCCAGGTTGCAGGTTTGAACCCAGGTGGGGGAAGGAGATGTACAGGCAGCAGCCAATCAATGATTCTCTATCATCATTGGTGTTTCTAGCCCTCTCTTCCTCTCCCTTCCTCTCTGAAATCAATAAAAATATTTTAAAGAAATTAAGAGAGTAACAGAAAAAATAATCATAAATGTTTACCTCAGTATTTTTAAACATCAAAGATTTCTGGGTAAAAATATTCAATACTTATTCTTAATTTAAAATGACGAAAGAATAGTGTAAGAGAGAGTAACAAAATATGCTAATCATCACAGAAGAAAACATGACAAAAGCATGTTTTTGAACAATATTAAATGTATGGCAAATTACTTACGTGTACTGGCTACTTTGATTTATGTGCTACTTTAGTTACACAATGAGAAAAGATAAGCTAAAAATTACCTAGGCAATCTGATCCTAAATTTGGTGAATTTATATAATTTAGAGGCAACAGGCAGTTGTTTAGACAGTTAAATACATGGAGCCAAAGAAATACATAATTAACTATATTTACAATAAACTTATCTAGGTATCAGGGTAACAATATTTTTCTTCATAGCTTTTAAAAAATATTTTTATTATTGATTTCAGAGAGGAAGGGAGAGGGAGAGACAGAAACATCACTGATGAGAGATATCAGCTGCCTCCTACATACCCCTCTCCCACCCACTGAAGATCCAGCCCATAACCGAGGCATGTGCCCTGACCAGGAATCAAACCATGACCACTTGGTTCATAGACCAACACTTAACCACTGAGCCAGGCCAGCTGGACTTCTTCATACTTTTCAGTTTTAAAATATTCAGAGTTAAATCTGGTTCTTAAAACAAACACACACACACACACACACACACACACACACACACACACGAAATATTAAAAAATAGTCCTGAAATCTGAGTTATCTGCTTCCTCCAATTTTTTGCAGACCATTATGGAATGAAACAGCCAGGCAGAGAAACAGGATTTCCTTCCAAAACTATTGACTAACATAACCTGGTTCAGACATGCTTGACTCCACATACTCACCTCAGCTCCACACTGTACTGGGACACTGCTCAAGGTCACCTTATATGGACTTAACTATTCACCATGTTGTTCATATGTTCTACTTTTTAACTGCAAAGTCCAGTTTCCATTCTTTCAGTCTCTTCCCATTGTGGCTCATCCAGCATTGCATATAGATTTTGATTTTAAAAAAAATGTTGAACAGAAAATTTTCCCTTGAGTGGAAAGGGGCAGTTTTTCATCCCTTTAAGTAGAAAGGACAAAATTAATAGTTGAAGACCTAACATTTGTAGAGGGAAAAGAGATATTACAAGTAATTGGAAAAATCTTAAAGCAGTTATTAATTCTTGGAAAATTCTTGAGGCACAATTGTTTTATTTCACTCAGTCATCATAGCTGAAGTGTATTTTTCTTTGTTTTTAAGGGGAAAGCATCAGTAAGGGTTATGTTCAGTGGAAGAAAACCATAGCTATGGTAACTTTAGAATTTCAAAGATGAGGGAAATGGTGAATAGGAATAGAATAATTCAAACAATGGAGATACAGTTTGCTATAACTGTGCAATAATGGTAGAAACTTTTAAATTTAAAAATTAAATTTCATGCAATAAGAGATAGGAAGACTGAAAATTTTGTCAACATTATACCAGCTCTTATATATAGCCATGACAGATGCATACAGAATAGGAAAGATACGCACAGGATGACAAGGCAGGTAGCTTAGTGGTAAGGGTACAAAAGCAGAAGTCTGACAGCAAGAGTCAAAAATCTCACCACTATCACTACCTATCTAACTCTCAACAAGGTACTTAACCTTTCTAGACCTCAAACTCCCCTATTACAGAATTAGGATAACAGCAATACCTGTCCCATGTGGCTCTTGGGAATAAACTGACACCACATATTAAGTTTAATAAGTACTTAGTTGATTTGGGATGTGAGATGAAGAACATAACTATTTCAAGTGGAATCCATTTTATTGGTTGACAAACATCACTAAAGCTAAATTTCTACTTAAATTTTAAACATCAATTTGGAGTCATGAATATAGGTCCTAATTGGGGTTCTTCTACCTTGAGGTAAACTATGGGCACACCTTCTTTGCCAAGCCCTGCAGTATATTGGATAAGCATTCTCTTGATGCTTTCCAACTCCTATGATCTATACAATTGAGAGAAAAAAATGTTTTAATACTGCTGCTTACAAAATATTTTCACAGCAGGAACTGAAATAGTGGAGCATTTCAACATATTTATGTAACAGCTAAATTAAACAAAGAGCAAGGACAATTTCCCAGTGGAAGAGCTACATAAGTAAAAACTGATCAAAACAAAGAGTTTCAGAACGTGTGCAACACAAAAGTTTCTGTGACCAGAAGAAAGGCCCTGAAAAACCAATCCTGGAGTTGGAAAGAGCAGAAAGAATAAGAGAGCTTAAGCTGCTTCTTTCCCCTTCTCCTCTGCATTTCTCTTCCTTTATATAGCCTTACAGAGACATGGAAGAAATACTATTAACACACAAAGTGAATTCCACTGATATAGTTACAACACTTTACCTCATAATCCAATTTAACTAGTATTTATTTTATTTATAGTGTGGTATAACTATTAGTAGCTAATGGGAATTTTCATTATTTTTTTTAAAAAAACTGCTCTCTAGGAGTCTATTATATATATATAATATTTATGTATAGAAAGAACATATACTACATATATAGAGAGAATATATATATAATAAAATATATGTTAAAAATGAAAAGTAGAATGTATTTAAATACAAAAATACCTGGTTTGATTAATTTCAGAATAGTAAATTCAAATAATTATCAGATCCAAGAAGGCCAAGTAAATAAATGCAAAGGGCAAGGTAGATACTGTGCCAAATTGAAGCATGTTTCCTCAGAAAAGCTGCCTACTTGCCTGTCTGGCATAACTCAGTGTTGAGCCTCGACCTATGTGCTAGCAGTTCACAGTTCCATGCCCAGTCAGGGCACATGCCAGGTTGCAGGCTAGATCCTCAGTAGGGGACGTGCAGGAAGTAGGCAATCCATTATTCTCTCTCATCATTGACGCTTCTCTCTCTTCTCTCATTACTCTCTCTCTCTTTCCTTTCCTCTCTGAAATCAGTAAAAATATTTTTAAAAAAATAAAGGGCAGATTTTTTTTTAACGAAAGCTGCCTACTTAGTACCTAGATTGCTCATTATTTGGGGATTAGATGCTTTAATTTTCTAAACAGAAACCAGAATCTATGTATTTATGTCATCTCTGATTTTTTCTAAGGTTGGAAAGTATTTAAAACATTATGTAAGTCAAATAGCTATACCTCTAAGGCATAAGCATTCTGTGAACTGTTAGTTTATAATCTTTTTTATCAAGTGCTATAGGAAATATTTGTCAGCACTTTAAGATGCTTCAGATATTTAACATGCTATAATTATTTTTCTCATAAAACCCCTATTCTGACCATTTTATGGGGAGTTGAGAATCAGGGAAGCTAATGTCCACATAACAAGCAAGCAGAATTAGTTTCAAAACCAGGTTTATCAAACTCCAACATCCATGCCCTTTATAAATACTTTTTTAAAAATATGCGTGAAAAGAGAATTTTATGTTAAATGTGGGAGGATAGTTAAGACCTGAGTAACCAAAAAGGTGATATGAAATTGTTTAATTAGAGACAATATGTGAAAAACAGTAAAAAAAAATATATATATATAAGCATGGTATTTTTAGAGAATAGCTTGGAAACTGGCCTGGTCACAGTAGAAATTTCATATCAGGCAAATCGGGAAAAGTGACTTATACAGAAGATAGTAATAGATGTTCACCACAAAACAGAACAGTAAAAGCTAGTAATCTTAAAGAAATCTTTTTCTATTCATGCTAATTTCCAGTGTCTAGTAATAATCAACAATACTCTTTACTGTCTTATTATTTTCCTAAGAGAAACCAATATTTCTAACATAAAAGTTAGTGTCCTTTCTAGATAAATTATCCATAAAATTACATTCTTAATTTTATCTGAAGATTACTCAGTTTCCCCACAAAATGTCTTACTCCAGCATCTCAAAGCACATTATCTGTTCAACAAGGAGTTGAGCCTGGTCACTATGAAGAAATTAATCTATATTAATTTGTTTAGTTTCAAATAAATTAAACAAAGGAACCAAAGTAATTAATAAATAAATCAAAGGAATAAAAAAGAAGGCTGGCTCCTTTAAAAATCCAAATTGTACTATCTCCATTAAAACAGCCCTTCCT
Source organism: Antrozous pallidus (assembly GCA_027563665.1). NCBI lineage: Eukaryota > Metazoa > Chordata > Mammalia > Chiroptera > Vespertilionidae > Antrozous > Antrozous pallidus. Next base: position 94,631,622 of record CM050511.1, on the reverse strand, counting down.
TTGTGGGAAAATTAGAAATGATATGTGTAAGGCTAATGACATGTGTAAGGATATGTGTAAGGATAAAATCTTGAACTATAGATGGCCCAATATCGTTAGAATTTCTGATATTTATTTTCTTCTAAAGAACCTGGAAGCTGGTTTTATTAAAAATAAACATGTTAATATATTAAACATGTTAATATTTAAAATTTTGCCTGAGTTTTAAAAGTAACTTATGAACCAAAAAAAAAATCTAACTATATAAAGAGGTAATATGCAAATTGTCTGGGACACTATAACACCATGACTGCTCAGGAAGAGGCTGTGCGCAGGTGGGCAGGAGGGGACTGCATGCGTGTTAAGGCAAGCCACGGATGGTGCAGGCCCGGAGAGAAGAAGCCCTGCCATCTGCCAAGACTGCAGGGAGGCCGAAGAGAACAGGGCCTCCAGGGAGCGGGCATCACCTGAGGGCTCCTGGACTGAGAGAGGGGGCAGGCTGGGCTGAGACACCCCACCCCCAGGGCATGCATTTTCATGCACTAAGTCCTAGTAATAATAATAGTCTGTGCACACACTTCTCCCTGACTTGTAGTCTGTAACCTCTGGGTAAAGACTATAATAGTAAGCAAAACACAGACCTCCCACAAAGATATAAAGTCTAGTGAAAGATACAGAGACAGTATTAGGCAATTAATAATTAAAATATTAAACTTATAAAAGTTGATTTGAGAAAAAAAGACTGGTGGGGTCACCTTCTCAGTGTTAAGGAAGCAGGAAGGCTTCCCAAGGGCACTCAACTGTTCACTGAGACCTAAAGGAAAAGTAGAATTATCCAGGGTTGGGGGCAGGGTGGGGTAGAATTGTAGCAATGAAATAGAAATGTCTCTTATTATCTTTATCATGTCCTTCCCTGCCTCAGCCCCAACTGCTGAACCCTCAATTCCTTTATCTGGCTCTCAGGAATATATATTATCTTTGTTTCTTTTTTCCATCTCAGGAAGGTAATTCTTCACAAATTGTATCAAAAGAGGAATTCTGTGGCATAGAGTCATGAAGAGAACTGGGATGACAATGTCAAAGAATGCTATCTACCTCAGGTGATAACCTGATTAAATAGAAATTAAGTACAGTAGGAAACACTTAGAATATGATAGCAGCTCACTATCATTTCCTTATTTATTTAAACCACAATCAAAAATGCTGGTCAAAGTATCAGGGACAAAAATTGAGGTTTACTGCGTAAATGGATTAAAATATTAAGGACTCCCAAAGAGAAAAATATATTTGTTTTCAGATTAAAATCCACTTTGTGTTTCAAGTGAAATTTAAGTAAAGCCTCTCTTAGTCTATAAACTTCAGCTTTTTTTTTTTCAATGCATGGATACTTGGCTCAGATTTCTGTGAAAACTAAATTCATTCCATCATTTACAACACATGACCAAAATCCAATACTCCACTTTAGTGTTTTATGCAAGAGCAACAAAGCTAGGAGGGGAAATTTCAGAATTTCCTTAAATTTGTAATACTTTTTAAGATTCACAAAATATACAAAAAAGGCAACCTCAGATGTTTCTAGTTGCATTGAAGACATAAGAAGATTCCGAAAGAATGAAGTAGTGACTATAAATTGGCAATGTATTTTTTCAGTTGCAGCCTCTAATGTATAAAACTAAAAAGCAACAAGATAAAACATATCTGCATTTTTAATATTTTTCTGGAGAGGACATGAAACAAAATAATTACAAAACAAGGAAATTAAAGAAAGATACTTTTAAATTCAATGGCAAATACAAAATATTAGATTTTCATGTTTTTTTCAGATAATACTTTGCCCACTCATTTTGCTTATCTGCTGCTGCCCTTTTTAGCCTTCCACTTTTTTATTTGTTTCACTGTGTTCTCAGCTGTCCCTGGAAAGAGGTCATACTTGTTCTTTTTATTCCTAAGTATCCTAGCTCAATTCTAGGCCCCAAGCAGGTCATTTTTAACTGCCTAAATGACAGTTTTCTCCACCTTCCATCCACAGTCTAAGCATCCTCCAGATTAAATTTCCAAATATACCATTTTTATCAAGTCACAGTACTGCTCAAGATCTTTGTTGTTCCAGTGATTATTGTTCTAGAGAAAAGCCCACACTTCTTAGTCTGACGGGTTCCAAGGTCCAGGGAATAATGTCCCATTTTAATTATAAATTTAGCCTCCTATGACATTCCAATTCTTTTTTCAGAATAAACTCCTTTTTAACCCCATGCACCATTGCTTATTCTGCCTGCCTCAGTGATATTCCTCATATTCACTTCCTTTTCCCCCATCTCTTCAGTTGTCCAAATCTTATCTATCCTCCAGCGCCAACTGAAGTGTCATAACTTCTGTAAGAATTTTCAACTTCTTCAGCCCAAAGGTCACAGTATTCCCTGAAAATAATTAGGCTTGATGACACAGGAAAGAGGTTGCACTCCCCACAGTACTCTACTTATCTCAGCATTTAAATCTTCTACTGGAGGTGGAACCTGTAATATATGAGAAAGCGATAAATTGTAGAGAAATTTGGTTTCAGGTCATATGCTATCATCACTGACCCATTGGCCCAGTCACAGAAAAAACAGCACACAAAGCTTACCTAAATGACCCTTTTTAAAACTGGGTTTACAAGTCAAGAGATTTCTTTTTCATGCTGGACTAAATGTATAGTATCAACTAATGGAAACTTTACCATGCAAACAGCAGCTCAGTGTGTATAAGCCATGTGAAATGACCTTTTCAAAGAACTGGGGTGAAAGGTAGGAGTTAGGGATGAAAGATCTGCAATTTTCCCGTGGCCCTAGAGAAACTACCAAAACCGACTTCTGGTTAGCCTGGGAATATGACTAGTGTAAGTTTCAAGGACCATCTTAAAAATAACTAATGCACCAGATTCTTGTTTTAAAAAAACACCCAACATTACAAATAAACATTTACTCCAGAACAATATGAAGAGAAAGACCATGAAGACTATGAAAATGTTTATTTTCATAATAAATAGAGTTATTAGTCCTTGGGGTCAATATATGATTATAGCAATTATAACTATTCACATATCTTTAAAATGAAGTTTATTTTAAAAAGGATTCAATGAAGATGGTAAGTTTGGCTATTCAAAGGAGCCCTGATTTATAAATGAAAATGTCAAGATATAAACTAAAACAAAAAGAAAAGAAAAATTAACTAATTATCAAGTTATTTCTCAAATAGGAACAGGCAGTAACACAGAATCTATTTTCAGCCTTTCAGATAATAAATAGGTGAAACCAAAAGTTCAATATGTGGAAACATCTTTTCACAGATCTAAGGAACATTTGATTCAAGGAAAAAGAAATCCCCTAGGTGTACATAAAGGAGTCCACCTACTGGACAGAACTGTTAATTGATGTGGAAAAAAAATCACAAATTTTATGCTCTAGGCAGAATTCTTTTCTAAAACTGAAAATGAAATGGCCCCCCCCCTTTTTTTAAACAATTAGCAATACAATTCTAACAAGAGGCAGAAATAATTAAGTCATTAAATGTGCTTCCCATCTAGGACTAAATACAAATTAAATCTAATAAAAGAAAGAAGAGTCTGTTCCCAGATCTTGGCTGTCGTAGATAACTCTGCTACGAACAAATGGGTACATATATTGTTTAGGGAATCTTAGGATATATTGCCAGGAGTGGAGTATATCCATTTTTTATTTTATTATTATTACTTTCTATCTTTACCCAGGGACATTTTGTTTTAACTTGAGAGAGGAAGAGGGGGTTGGGTAGAGAGAAAATAAGAGAAATATCAATCAGTTGCCTCCTGCATGCATCCAGATTGGGGATTGAGCCCACAATCCAGGGATATGCCATACCCATAAATTGAAGCTGCAACCTTTTGTTGTACAGGACAATGCTCTAACCAACTAAGCCACCTGGCCAGGGCCATTTTTAATTTTTTGAGGAAACTCCATATTGCTCTCTATAGTGGCTACATGGATCTTCATTTATTACTAGTAGTATACGCGGGTCCCCCCTTTCTCCATATCATTAGTGCTTGTTGTTTGTTGATTTATTGATGATAGTCATTCTGGCAGATGTGATATTTCATTGTGTTTTTAATTGGCATCTCATTGATGACTCCTTACATTGAGCATTTTTTTTTCATATGTCTATTGTCCTGTTTGGAGAAATGTCTATTCTGGGTGAAGGTGAAAATGAGGATATCCGTAATAGTGTCAACAATAAAAATAAAAAGAAAGAAGGGAACAAAAGGAGGGGAGAAATTAATCATATCACTTCATAATCTCCCCCTGATTCATTTTGTTCACTTTTTCCTGAGAAGCATTTTAAGGAAGGGATAGATTTTAACATGCATTTTCCATAGAAAGATAGTTATGTCCTCCTAGTCTAAGGGCATCAGCCAAAAATAAAACTAATAAAAAACCCCACTCAAACAAACCTTTATTCTACTAGCCAAATGGATGTCAGTGAGAAAACAGGAAAAGGTTGCCTTATGTCTTTCATCTGCACACAACCTAATGCCCAGGGCTCAGAGATTCCATTTAAGATCATTTACATACAACTGCTTTACAAAGTAAACACCCCAGAAACATAAATCTCATTTGAAAATCATAAGGAACAGGCAGGCAGTCTTTCTACCTGACTCTTTCCATTCTCCTCACCCCAGCAGAGTTAAGCCTCTGCCCCCTGCAGACAGCTTGGAGAATGAAACGGGCAGGACTTGGCCTAGTACAGGGATTTCTTTGCCACCTCCCGGACATGGCTCATTTCCATTTGGAGCTATTAATCAGGCCAAAACCAGTAGGCTGCCAACCCTTGCTGAAGGCATTGATGACCAAAATGGAAGACCTCCGTGCTGTGGTGACATCATTCTTAATGACTCAAACATCTGGAGAACATTTCACAGTGATGACAGTCAGAACTTCCTGATAAGCAATAGCTCACATGCTGCATACTATGCATTAGACATACAGCAGGAGTAGCAAAGTGGTGTCCCTTGGAAGGTGTCACCACAGCTTAGTGCTTTCCTTTGAGATAAAGGCTTTGGTATCTCAGAGAGGTGCTTTCAAGTAATAGAATGCATTCCACCAAGACTTCAATGAATCCCTATGGGATTATAGAAAATAAGCATATTTAAATCCTGGTTTATTTCCAGCTTAATACCAATTTAAGAATATAAATAATTTTTAAATAGATTTTTTTCAAATCACAAAAATAACACATAGACGTTATGCCCAGATATTATCCCCAGAGACCACCAGGGAGCTGCCCGATGCAAAAGCAAAGAACCTTTATTCAAACCCTTCAAACCCGGGTTTGGCCCCCAGCCTCTATCTGGCACAGCAGTGAGGCGAGAGAGCGAGTCCAGCAAGAACAATAGATTATAAAGGGTTGGTCATTTGGGTGGTCTTAGGAAAGTGATGTGGGTTACAGAGATAGCCTTATTAGGTCAGGGTTTTTCAGCGGGGGTCTCACAGCACAAGGATCAGGAAGTGACCAGTACTTTGGTTATGCCTTATTAGGACCTAAGCCATGTCCTTGGGGCTGCATTGGTCCACTCAGGCTGTGGTTGGGGGAGTTAGGACATTGCTGGCACCCTTGTGGCCACTCCCAGCAGGGGGGGGAGAGGAATTAGGCTGACCAGCCCCATAAGATGGAGGACAGTTAGCTCTGCTTTGTCCTTTCAATAGATAGTCAAGTAATAGGGATAGGTTACTTTTCTAAAGATGACAGACTATATTTCTTTTTGAATGATTATATGGCAATGCCATATCTTCCCTATTTCTCTTGTTTATATTTCCTCCAATTCCCAATTCTCTCTCTTCCCCCTAGTGCCCCTGTAGTAGGCAGTTAGACAGGTATGAGCAGAGTAAGAATAGGCCAGATATGGAAAGTCACCAGGGCACAAAACCCCAGGTGCCTATCAATGGATAATTGTAGGATGGGACCTCACCCCAGGTGACTTTCCTCCTCTAGCATATCTCTAATCATGTGGGTTCAGGGAACAAGCTACAGAGGCCTTTTATATCAAAGGTCATGCAATTTGGATCCTCCTCTTTCTTCCCTTGGCATATTGCTAGCCCGGTGGTAGACCCCCATAGAGAGGCAAGGAGGCTGGAAAATAGACTCACTGGACTCTCATAAAAGCCCTTGCATAACCACCCCCTTAAGCATTAAGTCCTCAAGACAATGAAGTTCTGAACTTTGTTCTTAGGAACAATGCCTTGGGTCTACTGACCACAGAGATGGAGTTCTGGTCAAACTGAAGACATCTAGGCCTTAGCTGTGTTCAGCTCCAGGCCCAGCAAGCAGCAACACCTGACAGAGCCAGGCCATTTCTGATGTCAGGACCAGCTGTGATGACTAATGATTCCCTCCACCAATCAGTAGAGACCACAACCCTGAAAGGCCACAAACTAGAAAAGCTGATGAGTATTCTATTGAGATCCTCCCCTGAGGAATAAAAGCCCTCAAGATGGAGGATCCAGCCAGGCTCTCTCTACACCATACCAGCACCTTTCCCCACCCTCTTCTTTCCCCAACACACCCTCTCTCTGGAGCATGAAGAGCCTTTCCCTCTCTTCTTCCCCCAGGTGCATGTATCCTTGCCTTTCTTTTCCCTGAGCTCCCAGTGCTCTTCTTTTGCCTCTGTAACTTGTTCCCTGAACACACGCAGCTCACCTGGCTCACTTCTTCCACAACTCACTTCTCCAACGTCTGTGATTTTCAAAGTAAGCTTTTGCTTATGTTTGAGTCTTGACTCTGAATTCTCTGAATTAGTCACAACTCAAGTACCAAAGTTGTTAAAGGTCTAAGATTTGGTGCTGTTTCACTGCCAACACCCCCACCAAAATAAAAAAGCAAAGCACCAAAAGATAATCTTTAAGGTAAGTGGACAGCTATGTATCTGTACTTTCTGGTGTTCCTACACTGATCTGTGTTAATTAATTAAACCCATAGAGAAAGATGCATTTGGTAGAAGTAGTTAAACTGCTCATAAAAAGTTTCCACATTTCCATCACCCATTTTGCTTATTTTCTGTATTCTCTTTGGCTAGGACTTAACATTCATCCTTGTTAGATCTGGCATGGTGCTATTTGTGACCTTCCATCTGCTCCCTGGATTTAGATTCTGTTACAAACAATCTTAGCAGTAGACTCTTCCCCAGGTCCACCAACACAGGTCAAGACAGCACAGTATTACACTCTCGTTTTCCCTGATTGAATTCTGTTTTCCAATATGCTCTGGGGTGTCAAATCATGCCTCTCTTCTCTTAAAGAGAAAAGATTACATAGGTCTGACAAAAATTGACAAATGTACATTCAAGCACATGGAAAGAGTGAATTTTATTAGTAATTTCATGTAAAAGCATGCCTCCTAAAGAGCAGTTCATAATGAAGACAGAAAGTCAAATCCTTGTATTTTAGAACAGGAATACTAGTGAAAGACTCTGAACACAAATATTGTTGGCTTACCCCAATTCTGTGAAAACATGCACAATAAAACTGATAACACATCAAAATGTTAACAATGTTTGTTTCTGAGGAGTGGAAATTTGAGTCCAGGCAGTCCTCAGATTATATCAGACTCGACATGGTTACATCGCCATCTCCCATTTATAGTATTTATAAAAAAAAAAAAGTTATATCATTTTGACGTGTGTACATTATGTACTTTATGTTTTTTATTATTTACCACAAGGTCAGGAATTGTTATCTTTATTCTTTTTTTTTTTTTTTTTTTTTACTGCTTCACTTCATTACTGCTGTGTATGTGCTCCATATTAGTGACGTAGGTGCTTATGTAGGTGGGTTCTACTTATGGGGAAAATCAAGTTTCATCTCACCATAGGAATGGATCTCCAACGTAACCCGAGGACCTACTATAATTACTTTCCTGCTTTTTCTACTACTGTTGTTTCCAACGTTTCCTCATTAATCCAAACTGTATTACTTTTATTAGAGAAAAAATGATTTAGACAAAGAAAAAAATACCAGTAGTTTGTATGCTAGGAAATTCACCTAAGCTTTGAAATTTCTAACTCACTGCCAGCTGAGCCCAGCTCCCAACTCCAGAAATATTAGATCTAGCTGAAGGCAGTAGGACTGCAGACTTAAGCCCCCATTAAGCAGAACCTGAAATGTGTCCTGAAGCTTTATGTTAGCTACCCTGTGTATCTAAGTAGAAAAGTAGCCTAAGTTAAGGTCTCCCTTAGTACATGATATGTTTTAATAATCCCTGGATTTGGCTTCTGTTCCAGTACAGATTAGCTGCTAAACGCTGGATCTGGCAACTGGCTGGGAATTATAATGGATTTAACCATGGATATACTCCCTTCACCTATCCCAACAGAAAGAATGCTGCTCTAAAGCAAGTGGAATTCCTAAAACATTAATTATGCCTTATTTATTTATTTCCTAGATATTTACTCAATTTTTGCCTTATGCCAGAACATTTTAGGCTCTGGATATATAAAAGAGGACAAATCAGACCATGTTGCTTCCCACAGAGATCTCACATTCTACTGGAAGATATACGCAATGAGTAAAGACATAAAGAAAAATAAAACCAGGAAAGGTTCTACCTTGACCAGTGCAGGCAACTGTGAAGTTTTATTGGACAACCTGTCACTTAAACAGAGACTAAATGAAGTAAAAGAGCAAACCATGTGGACATTTGGATGAAGATCATTCTGGACAGAGGGAAGAGCAAATGCAAAGACTCTGAGGTACAGCAGCTAGAAAATAGCCTGTAAGGTGAAAAATAATTAGTCTGCAGTCAGATAGTGTGAGGCCTTTGGGTCACAGTAAGGATTTATGACTTTATATTAACTCTAACAGAAAATCATCAGAGGGTTTCTATTCAGAGGGTAGTGGCACATTTACGTTTTAAAAGGCTCTTTCTGGTCATGGGTAAATATAGGTAAAGGGAGATAAGAGTAAACACAAGGAGTAGGAGGATAAAGTCAGAGTCCAGACTAGAGATGGTAATGGCTTGAATGAAAGTGGTAACAATAGAAATGGAGAAAGGTGGTGAGATTCCAAATAAATTTCAAATGTGTATAACCAACAGTTTTACTGATGTGAGATATGAAATAAGAAGTGACATCAGGGGTGATTCAAAAGTTTCTGACCTGAGCAACTAGACAATACCATTAATTTGAAGGGGAAAACCACAGGAGAAGCAGATTTGGTAGGGGGGGGGGAAAGAATTGAAGTTTGGGTATGTTTTATATAGGCAGATGGGAGCGAGCAAGGCAGCAGAGACGAGAGCGAGCGAGGTAGTGGAGAATGGAGTGAGGCAGCAGAGAAGGGAGGGAGTTTTGCTCAGGCTGCAGGAAGCTCTATTCTTGCAGGAATCTCCCTGCAACAGGTCTCTAGTGTTTTATATAGGCAGACAGTAAGATATGGGTCTCAAGTTCAGGGGAAAGATTGAGGCCAGATACAGAATCTGGGGAGCCTTCAGTGTAAAGATAACCTAGGAAGTGAATCCATCAAAAGAAGAGGCTTGGGCCACTTCAACATTTAAGGCAAAGGACCAGGCAGAAAGGACTGAAAGGGAGCGTATGAGAAGATGCCCCAAAGTCAACTGAACAATGTGACTAAAAGAGTACACTTTGGCTCAGCTGGCATGGCTCAGTGGTTGAATGTCAACCTATGAATCAAGAGGTCATGATCCAAATCCAGGTGGGGGCACATGCCCTGGTTGTGGGCTCCATCCCCAGTGCTGGTGCAGGAGGCAGCCAATCAATTAATTATCTCTCATCATTGATGTTTCCACCTCCCTCTCCCTTCCAATCTTAAATAAGTAAAAATATAAACAAGTACACTTTGAATAACACAAGTATGTAAAGTTTCCTGGTCTTATTTCTGCTATCAGAACCCTGGAGCAGACATCAGTTTACCAGTACATTAAATTTAAGTTTTCCCTATCTCTTTGACATGTATGTAATAACTAGTGAGTAGTATGCCATCCCATTATAGATTAGTTTCGTTAGCTCTGAGCCCACTCATGTTTCTTCCCCTTCCCCTCCAGCCTGTATCACTAGGGAATGACACTGGATTCAACACATGTTGAAGAGACCACAATTTTGCCAGGTAACACATCCTGAAAGTAGAGCTTGATGATGAGCATTATAAAACCGAATTAAATTGCAGGCATGTTGTTGTGATGCAGTGAAGAGAAATTGGGGCTTAGACGTAAGTAGGCTTCTTTTGTTCCTGCTCTGTGCAGAAGACTTCTTATGTATTTATTTCCTTACTCTTTCACCCTACCAGTTAAATCTATTTTTAGCTATTGTTCGGCATCCTTCAAGAAAGGCAAATACTAAGGACTACAGTGAATACAACCCAACAGTGGGTTCCAAAGAACTGCCTTCTAAACCCCTTAATGTCAACACCTTTCCTCCCAGGAGAGTCAAGGACTTCCTCTTGCTAAGTCTGTATATAATCTAAAAAGAAATGAAAAGCAGAATCACACAATGTTGTTTACCAAATTTCACTGATACTTTTTTTATAATGTTTCCGGGACAATGTAAGGGAGCATTACAGGGTTAAGCCTGGAACTGACCTGCTGGCAAAGCCACAAACAAGACCCAGCTTAGAGAGCACAGCCTTCTTAGCATAGTTAAGTATCATCTTGTGATGCTCCTTAGATCTTTCCTGGGAAGCTAATGGGCTGTGGGAGGTGCAGCAAGTGCTGCCAAAACAAGTGAAACTTACAAGAACATTGTAAATCACCTTGTTTACCTTTGACTATAAAATAAAGCGGTCAGGTTGCAGTCTGGGCACAGAGATCCACCTAGACCCAGCATATTCTCTTTGTGTTTTCTTCATCCTTTGCCAGCCCTCCCTTAGGCTCCCCGAACCTTTGGCTGTGCTGGCATGCCACAGGACAAGTCTCCCAGGAATGTCACAACAGTTAATAGAGGTAGACAGTATAAGTGAACATTTTTAAAATTACTGTCATGTATGTTTGTCTCTATAATCCATGATAACAGGATACAAGAACTGAAGCACCCAAGGACAAGCATTCTTGCATGGGAGTTACTTTGGGGACCTGCCCTAAGTTTACATACAGTAGTAAGCAGACCTTAAAGCATTTGAAGAGGAGATTTACTCAGTGGTGCCTATTCTACCCCAAATCTTTTCCTTTCTTGCCCATGTGAATTTCCATTGTTAGGAAAATAGCTCATTAGAAAAGAAAATCAAAGTAGCCTCCAAATCTTAGCCTCCAAACATGACCAGAATAGGACATTGTGATCCCCAGATCACAAGCTATTATGGGGTGATATTTTGATTTGTTGCTGTGTTGGCAACAGTGAGAATGGCACCAGGTGTTATAACGATCTGGTCAGACCGGACTTTTTATTCAGCAACCTCAGTACTTGAGTTCTGGCTAAGAAAGAAGTAGAGCCAAGGCTCAAAAGAGGAAGTTTATTTAGAAATCCACAGAAGTAGAAATGAGAAAACAATCTACAGAGGCAAAAGAAGGGCCCTTGGAGCTTAGGAGAGAGGAAGGTAACGGTAAGGGGAGTTAACGGTAAGGGGAGTTAACGGTAAGGGTTTTCGGGCTCCATCCCCAGCTTAAATTTCATGTAAGCTGATGTCCTTGCTCCAGGAGATCATTATCCTTGGGATGAGGTCTTTGTAACCAGAGACTTTCCACCCTGATAACCTTCTGTACCTGGCCCATTATCTTTGCTCTGCTCATGTCTGTCTAAGTGCCTACCACAACTGCAGAAATATTTTTTCTAGAGAAATTTATTTTAGAGTTTATTGTACTTATACTTTTTATATGTAATTATAAATATGTACTGCCTTACCTAAATTTATATATATACATTTTTTGTCATTATTTATTTATTTATTTATTTATTTTAATATATTTTATTGACTTTTCACAGAGCGGAAGGGAGGGGGATAGAAAGTCAGAAACATCGATGAGAGAGAGACATCGATCAGCTGCCTCTTGCACGCCCCCTACTGGGGATGTGCCCGCAGCCAAGGTACATGCCCTTGCCAGAATCAAACCCGGGACCCTTCAGTCTGCAGTCCGACACTCTATCCACTGAGCCAAACTGGTCTCGGCTATATATACATTTTTATAAAGGGATCCCAAGATTGTATAAGCTTCAGGCTGCACCAAATCCACATCTTCCTGAGATAAAAATTATTGTTTAAAGTCACAGAGCTAGGAAAAATGATTAAATGTGGGCTTATAATTAGGGCTGCTTGGTTTCAAAGAGTTAATTCAATTGTACTATCACCATGTTAATCAGTTAAGCCTCCATGTGAATGAATTTTACTTCCTCTTAAGAATAAATACTTTTGGAGGGGAGAAAAAACTCTATGAGGCCTCTAGAGAAGAGGATATCATTACACCCACAAAGAGGAGGTAGAAGTACCTGAACATAAAGTATTCCTACTTCACAATTTGCCTCGACTTGTGTCACTGGCCTCTTGTTAACAGGGATGGCTAAAAAGAATTATGAAGTATGCATGAGTATGGACTTTTATTTTGTCCTTACCTTTGCATTTCCATAAATTTGACTATGGTTTCACAATCAGCATGCCCATGAGATTGTCCGATTGGGAAAAAAGAAAAATCTGCCATACGCCCTTTGTTTATCGAAATCTCTCTCAGAGGTACCAACCTACTTTTATTTTTAGATGCCTTGAATTACTGCGTCGATGTGCTATTGGAAAATATGCCCAGTGGCAATTTCATGACTTGCATACCCAATAAACGCAATAAATAATTAAAGCTAGAATTAGGCATGCTAATAAGTGTACAGAATTGTTTCCTGAAACAATTACACCAGTAATGTAAAAAGATTACAACAAACAAATAGACAAGCTAATCACACTTGAGATTTGATCATTTTTCTAAAAGATTCACAACTGCTCTGCTATTAAAGCTAGTGGGAAAAACTTCCTCTGGGGACTATTTTTCCCTTTCATTTTGTACCATGGGGCGGGCGGGGGGGGGGGCGGGCGGGGGGAAGATGGAGGAGGAAAAGGAAGGTAGAAAGGGAGGGAGGGGAAATGGACTAAACACAAGGGTCAATAATAGGAGTAAACCTCAATACATCTAATACACAGTTCTGGGCAACTGAATTATTTATTTTCTGCAAATAGTAAGCAACAGGCACCTTCTGTTTTTATTAGTGCAGTTCAGCTGATATGAGTAGACAGAATTGAAACGAGAGGAATGTGTTTTACCATCTGTAGGCAAATTTCAATTTTCTCTTTCAAGTACAGTTAAATGCGTTTTTTGCAACCCAAAGACAGGAGATCTTGATTACTGATGTAAGAATAATCTCAGCCTTTGTGTGAAGATAGGGAAAATAAATAGTCTCTCTGGCTGATGTCTCAGCTTGTGAATTTACAGAACAAGATATATTCTGGAGGTAGGGAAATTAAATTAGGGTAAAATGGTAGAACCATTAAAATGACAATTGAGGGCTTATTTTGTAGGCCATGGCCTGCTTTCCAATTGTCCTTTGTCCTTAGTCTCACCTTAGGGGACAGACAATAGAACCAGAAACAAACAAGGTCAAGACAGGGGCAACTGTCTGGAAATACAGGTCACTCAGGCTGTAGGGCCTGTCAGGACCTGCCAGCTATTTTGTAAAATTAAGTTTCCAACTCCCTTATCCTTTTCCCCTACAACCACTTTTATTTCAGGTTTTCAGACAGAAAAATACTTGATGACTCTCCAGACTTCTTCTCAGTTTTATCCATATAAAAAAAGGTCAATCCCACACCTGTTTATCTGGAGTCTTTCTCTGTAACAGAAGAGTGCTTAGCATTCACCCTCTTAAATATTAGAAAAAGCTGTACTGCTCTGACACTTGTACTTTCCCACACTCAAAGGACAAACATCACTTGGGCTTCTGTTAAGAAACAGAGTAGTAATGTGTCCACAGCAGTAACAGAAGACACTAGTTTAGGAACCAGTCCATTATTGCCTTCTCAAATTTTCTCAAGCACCCCTCAGGATAGCCCTATAGCTGCCAACGAGTGCTGCTCTGCCATTACTATCCACACTTCTTCCTGTCTACACTGCTCATGCTCAACTTACCTGATAAGTCATTCTGCAATAACTGGTGACCTAGTTCAATGTGCAAATTTACCTGGACTACAGGCCTCTCGATTTCACAAACCACTCCACCTTGGGTATTACTTTAAACCACAAGATTAGTGAGGCCTTCTCACACCTTTTTCTTTTACTTCATCAAAATTTGACACAGCGGACCACATTTAGTGTAAGCCCTGAAATCTGGGTTTTCCCTTTTTTGTAATGCAAGTGCCTGATGAGTTGATTGCCAAGATATCCACTTCAAAGATGGCTATCGGGGAATAAACACATTTCCATGAGCAGAACTGGATAAGGAGGCGGGCCACACCGCAGTTTCCTTTGCTTTACGGATCTTGATTGGTTTAGGTAACTGACTGTTTAGGCTGCTTGTTTCTGTCTTCTCATGCTTTCAAGGCCCATTCTTAAATTTTAAACTCACTCCAAGAATGAACCCTCAAAAACCTAGGCCCCCAAGCTCAACCCCAATAAAAGCAGAACTCCAGGCTCTCTCCATCTCCTTTCAATCCCAAAAATCAAAGGGAGAAGGTCTCCCAGTTTATTTGTGTCAAATTCAAATTCACTTATATTTATCAATATAACTCCCTTAACTACTCAGGTAGACATCAGGTGAGAGGCCAGGCATGTTATGACAACGGATCTTTTAAAATAAAGGAAACATCAGAAGTGGGGAGGAAGTGTTCTACAGTCCTCCCCACAAACCATTTTTCTCCAGCATTCTGTTCTCAAAACCACTGGAATTAATCAGTAAGCTTCAGCTCAGCTTTCCCTCCGAGAAAAGAATTAGCAGCCAAGCATAACTTTCCTGTTCCCACCTTTGTCAGTCACCTACCTCTATGACTTTGATTATCCTTCTGGGACCACCATTGACAATTCAGATTTTTCAGCCTAGAATGCTCCAACATAGGTCAAAATTCACATTAATCAAATTAAATTTGTAGTAATTCTATATCAAATTTATTCCAAAATCTATTTTTTATCCCAATTTATGATCAGAATATTATCCATCATTTCTATCAAATGGCGTAAGTTCAAAGAATAAAATTCTGATACTACAGAGATATCCCAAACTTTAAAATAACTTTTTTTAATTATTAAATTCCCAAGGAAAACCAAAAGTCCGAAAATTAAGTCACCATGAAAGTTAAAATACAAAAAAACCATTAAAGTTCAAAGGAATTACAGTCTATAGCCAAATTCTCATGCTTGTGTAAACTACAGCTCAAAGACCTTAATATTGGACTATTTAAGTGTAAGTCCAAAACTCATCCTGATGAATTTCTTCTTTTACTTCCTATCAGTTAAAGGCATTCTCAATGCCTGGAATGGGTATAGTTCCTTCAGAGATTGAGAAATTATATCATGTCAAAAATAAGTTTTTACTAACTATATTTTAAAGAGTTCAAAAAATCTGGAGAAAAGATAAACTTGAATCTATATTATAATGCATGACGTTAATAAACTCAAAAAGAATTAACAATTTAAATGTAAAAAATTAACCATGAAAGTACGGAAAGCAAACAATTTTGTTTTGTCAACCAATGGTGTCAATTCAATTCCAACAGGAAACCACAATTTGGACCAGGAGCTTCTTAGTATTTTCTTTCTCAGGGTCAACACTTTATAAAATTGATTTATGAAAGACACTACTAAATATGATTCAAAACCCATAAAATCTAGAGAACAAACAAAAAAACCAAACAAAACTGAAGTAGACTCATAGACACAGAGAACAGACTGAGGACACAGAGGGGAGGAGGGTGAAAGGGATAAGAAGCACAAATTGGAAGTTACAAAATAGTCATGGAAATATAAAGTACAAAATAGGAAATATAGTCAGTAATATTGTAATAACTATGTATGGTGCAAAGTGGGTACTAGAAATATCGGAGAGAACACTCTGTAAAGTATATGATTATCTAACCACTATGCTGGATACCTGAAATATACTGAATGTAAACAAATTTTTAAAATATATTAAAATATAGTACTGATATACTTCAATATATTAGTCAAAAGACAAATGACTCACTTGGAAAAATATATTAGAAACTAACATCACAGGCAAGAGTAACTACATATTAAACAAAAGTAGAACACTAAAACCTTCTTAGAAAATAAAGAACATGAGAGCCAGTTCACAGAAAAAGAAATTCAAATAGCCCTTACAAAAATGAAAAAATATTCAACTCATTCATATTGTATTATTAAATAATAACTAGAAATTAAAACAACACTAAAATAACACCGTTCACATATCAGACTGGCAAAAACCTAACAATTTCATAAAACTGAAATGAAGCAGAATTTTCATGTTGTAAGAATGCAAAATGGTAAAACATTTATGGAATTTGGCAATATATGAAGAACAGTAAATATGGATTTATCTTTTAATGCAGCAATCCAATTTCTAAAAATTTATACTACAGATATACCTATCAAAAATAACAAGTATGGGGGAGAATCAAGATGGCGGCATAGGTAAACATCTATTGTGCTGCCCCACGCAACAATTCCAAAACTACAACATAACAACAAAACAAACATCATCCAGAATCACCGGAAAGCTGGCTGAGTGAAAATTCCACAAATAAAAGTAAAGGTGGGACACTGACACTCAGAATAGCAGCAGAGTGCAGCCTTGAAGATACGCGGAGCCAGAGGTTTGGAACCATGGGGCACGTGAGGGCTGTAGGGCTGACAGCAGCAATCCCGGCTGGATTTCTCCAACGGGGAGGGCAGAGACATCCCACTGCACAGATTCCCCAGTGCCAGGCGAGGTCCGAGGTCCGGGGTACGCACCCTAAAAGCCTGGCAAGGCAGAGGCCTCTGAGATTGAGGAGAGGGCGCACCCTAAAAGCCAGGCGCAGCAGAGGCCTCTGAGTTTGAGGAGAGTGTGCACCCTAAAAGCCGGGCACAGCAGAGGTCTCCGAGTTTGAGGAGGGTGCGAGTAGCTTGGAACAGCAGTTTTGCGTGCAAAGTGTGCGAGAGCACAGACGCATGACTTGCTCCCTGGCGACTTGCTCCCTGGTCCAGGAGACCACTGGACTGCTTTGTTTTACAACCCGGGGCGAGACTTTGGGGGTGCAGACTCATTTGGGGAGAAGCAGAGTTGTCTGGCAACCTGTGGAGACCAGCGGCGGCTCTCTCTTGGAGGTGCCTACAGGCATTACCACCCAACACAGAGACCCACGCCACATAGGACTTAGCTGATGCTGACGCTGTCTGCTCAACTCAAGAGACTCCACCCATCCAATTTGAACACAGTTTCCCTGCACAGCCAATTGGCCTGGAAGTCAAACCCTCCTAGGGCTAACAACAACAAGCTGGGCTTAAATTCAAAAATACCGTACAACCCATAAAGGACTGCAGTAAGAGTATCCACCTCAGGTAACTGGAGAGGCTGAGCCATTGTCCCTTAGAGGTCATCTACCACATAAAGCTAATCGACCAACTCAGGAAAGCAGCCACCATGAAGAGACATGGAAAGAAATCAGGTGTGAAAGAAATGGAGGAAAAAAAGACGACTAGACATAGAGTTCAAAACCACGGTTATAAGGCTTTTCAAGAGGCTCCTAGAAAAGGCCGATGAACTTAATGAGAACTATGAGGAAATAAGACCGACGAGGAAATGAATGAGACCTACAAGGAAATGAACAAGACCTACGAGGATATAAACGAGACCCTCAAGGATATGAAAAAGGACCAACTAGAAATCAAGCATACACTGACTGAAATAAATATTACACAAAGTCCTAAAAGCAATCCAGAGGGCCACAAGAACCAAGTCAAAGATTTGAAATACAAAGAAGCAAAATCCACTCGGCTGGAAATGCAAGAAACAAAAAGAATCCAGATAATTAAAGATAGTGTTGAAGATAGTGTAAGGGGCCTCTGGGACAACCTCAAGCATGCCAACATCCGAATTATTGGGGTGCCAGAAAAAGAGAGAGAGCAAGGTAATGAAAACCTACTTGAAGAAACCGTGACTGAAAACTTCCCCCACCTGGTAAAAGAAACTGACTTAAAAGCCCAAGAAGTACACAGAACCCCAAAATATAGGAATCCAAAGAGGACCACACCAAGACACATCATAATTAAAATACCAAGAGCAAAAGACAAAGAGAGAATATTGAAAGCATCAAGAGAAAAACTATTAGTTACCTATAAGGGATCACCCATACGATTGTCAGCGGATTTCTCAACAGAAACCATGCAGGCCGGATGGGAGTGGCAAGAGATATTCAAAGTGATGAATAGCAAGAATCTACAACCAAGATTACTCCATCCAGCAAAGCTATCATTCAGAACTGAAGATCAGATAAAGTGCTTTGCAGATAAGAAAAAGCTAAAGGAGTTCACCACCACCAAACCAATATTATATGAAATGCTTAAAGATATTCTTTAAGAAGAGGAAGAAGAAAAAGGTAAAAATATAAATTATGAACAACAAATACACATCTATCAACAAATGAACCTAAAAACCTGGTGAATTAATAATCTGATGAACAGGATAAACTGGTGAATATAACAGAATCATGAACATAGGGAGGGAATGGACTGACAATCCTTGGGGAGAAAAGGGGGTGTGGGAAATGCAGCAAGAGACTGGACAAAAATCTTGTAACAATGGGAGAGGACAGTGGGGAGGGGGAGGTGAGGATGGAGGGTGGGATGGGTATAGGGTGGAGGGGAGTTACAGGGGGATAAAAAGGGGAACAATGTAATAAACTGAATAAAGATTTTAAAAAATCTAAAAAAAAATAACAAATATGTAAGTTTACTTATTACCACACTATTTGTAATTACAAAAGAATGGAAATCACCAGTGTCCATCAACAGGGGAATGTTTAAATAAACTGTGATATAGTCACATAAAATATTAATACTATGCAGCTATAAAAAAGAATGAAAAACTCTGTGTAAATATTTCCAGAAAACATGGTTGATGTTGAGTAAAAAAAAAAAAAAGAAAGAAAAACAGTGTATAATTTGCTTTCTTTTCAAGAGAAAAGGAACAATTAAAAATATATTTTTAGATATGTATGCACTTGTACTTAAAAAATGACTCAAGAGGCATATATCCTATACTATAACAACAGGATCTACTAAATTAGTCGACCAGAACCAGATTCCTGGGTCTTCCTCTGTCACACACAAATTAATTAACCTCTGTGTGCCTATAATGGGGAATGAATGGGCTATACTACTTAGATTAGTCTAGCCATAGAACAGAATAAAAATGAGAATGTACTAACAAAGTAAGCTTATGAAAGAATCCTATATAATAAAAGCCTGATATGTGAAGTGTCCAACTACCCATTTGACCATTCGACCAGTGGCTATGACATGCACTAACACCAGGGGAAGACACTTTGACCAGTAGGTTAGCTTGCTGCTGAGGTCTGGCAGATCAGATCAGGACTAGGCAAGACGGGTCAGACATGCCCTGGAGTCAACCTCCATGGGCCCTCCCTGGCCTCTATGTTTCTTCTAATTAATTTCCTTTAATGTGCATGAATTTGTGCACCAGGCCTCTAATACACATACACACACACACACACACACACACACACACACACATATATTAGAGCTAGTTTATATATATATAAAGCTACCCATGTTATTTTAGTAAATGTTAAACCCAGTTTGTTACTCTAACCTGATTTTCCTCAAAACTGGACCTTGCATGCTAAAAGTTGTTTGTTTTGTGTGTTTTTTTAATATAATTTCAGGAGTTTCCATTCCTGTATGAACCTAGGAAGCAGCCCGGCATCAAGACCCCCTACCCCCAAAATAATTCAGTGGATAAAAAAGCCCAGATGGCCAACTCAAGAATGGTGACCATAAAAATCCATTTCCATGTGCAGGGAAGTATCCTGCACTGTCTATACATCCTGTACATCCTACACAAAATCTTTATGCCAACAAAATAACCTTCTTAATTAAATAACATATAATAAATAATATGTCTCCCTGGGTCAGAAAACAAAACACATGCCTTAAGACAAAGGTTAGTCATGCCTGCCATAAAATGCTAACAGCTTTTTTTTTTTTTAACTATACTGCAGAAACAGGGTGTCCTGGGCCTGGGGCAGCTTGGACTCCAGACTTGGCTGATGTTAAAGCATCTATATCAGGATCAGCAAGAACACTGCCTGCATGTCCATAGCCCACTCCCCCTGGTTTCATTATTCTGCTATGCCTCTCCTTCCTGATAAAAATCCCTGCCAGCACTGAGATGTTACGATGGGCTTTGGGACAAGAGTCCCCCATCACTTGAATAAACATTTTCTTCTCACAGCATCTATCTTAGTTTGGCTTTTATTGTGGCAGGCAGCCAAACCTGGCTTCAGTTATAACCCTATCTATAAAACAGAAATTATATAAATTCTTACTCATAGGATTAATACATGAAATAAATGAGTTAACATTTTCAAAGTCCACAGAACAGTGCTCATATCATGGAAGTGTTCATTAAACAACTAAATAAGTAAAAGCTGCAGGGACAAAATAAGAACTAAGATTTGTCAATATATATTTTTTTTAACATATATAACTTTAGTTTTTAAACTATTACCTTTTTAGCTTTGGATGTACTGTTCTAAACAATATTAAATAAATATATAAACTTAACAAAACTGGCCCATACCCATGAAATTTAAATATAAGCCATTACCAGAGTTTAGAATAGTTATAACAAACAAAATAGCCACTGTGTCATCAGAAGCCAGCACTGAACAGCATCTAAAGGAAGAAGGGGACCTGAAAATATTCTTGATTTCAGTTTTACCAGAAAGCTTTTCAGTTTGTGTGTCAAGAGATTCCTGAAAATGTCTATTAATTAACTCTGACACTATGGATCTATCATATGTGGGGGAGCAAAATGCACTCAGCTTACATCCTGCTATCTCTCTCAAAAAATGACACTTGAGACATTCCTTTCTTCCAGAAAAATTTAAATTTAATAAAAATCACCAGATTTTCATTCCCTCCCGTAACCCCTCGTTTCTAGCTGTTACTACTAGAATATGAGACCATCTTACGAAACAGGGCCTACCATCTCCAGGAAGCAGGTATTTTCAATCCTACACTTACAACAGTGGTTCTTCCCCTAACTCTTGATATGGAATTGCTAAACTGCCTCTGGGGGTTTCTCTCTTATCCCATTTGTTATGGCTGGAACATCACTCTCAATAGATTTCCTGAACTGAAGCTACAATTACTTCTGAATCCTGACCTGTAGAGGCCCAATGAGAAAGAATACCTCTTCCATGTGCTCATTTAAGACAATGTCTTTCCTCAGTGAATTATTCAGGTTTTGAATCGCATTTTTATGTTATGTATTTTTTCCGGAAATAAGCCTCTAGTTTATATTCTATTCTCTAACTACACCTTTCAGAATGTTTTACGTTTTTAACTATTTAATCTGTTTAAGAACTGAGTTTCTAACTGCCTAAACTGCTCATTAATTTGGTCTCCTCTCCAAATAATATTATTACTTTTTGCTGGAAATGGATACATGCTTTCCTTTTTACCTTTTTTAGACATTATCTTGTTTCTAATATATTCCTCTATTTCTTAAATTCCAGAATTATCTCTATCATCGGTGATGAAATCATTAACTTCTGGGTCTATTAAAATCATCTACTATTTAAACAAATCTTTTCTAATTCCTTGAGATGGATTAACTCCATGAAGGAATTCTTCTGCCATCAGACCCACATCAAGTACATACAAGCTCGATCTTAACGCGTTTTCTTGCCTGGCTCCCTTCAGTATGCCTCATCTTGCTGAGCCACGTCTGGAGTCTTAATTGTTGGCATGCTCCTTCAAGCTATACCTATACATAAATCTACAGTGACTATATTACCTTGAAAATCCCCTAATTATACTTTTTTTATATTCTACAGATCTTCCTAGTCTTTCCCAATTTTAAGATGCTTTTCACTGTATTTTACATCAGCCCTTTTCTGTGACTTCTCAATAGTCTCCTGTTTCTAATCAAAAAGTGAGACAAAAAAATCTTAAATGACTCCTTCAAAAAGAGTCAGATTGGGGAGCTGGGCCACTATTTCAATCTAATAACACACTTTGTTGTACAGCACTTAGATTGCCTTGAATTCCCACTTCTCTAAGTATGTAGTTGAAATCAAATTGTTATTTTCTATGTCACCTCTGTCAAGTTAGTTCTGTATTTTCTCTTTAAAGACGTTGTATTTTCTTCCAGTCTATTTTTCTTTTCTTTTGGTTTCATTCCTCCGTTGTTCTGTATTAACCCTGAAACTTGTTTTAAACTATTCTAGCACTTTAAACTCCTAAGCAAAATCATTAGAACCAAAGCATTCCAAGCACTGGTCCTTTGACTTTTTACCCGCTGGTTTTGCCGTGGTCTTTTTGCATTGTATCTCATTCTCAATTTAAGAAGGTAAATGCTCTTTACAGTAAGGGCCCTAATTATTTTTAATTTGATAGGCATCGACCCCCTATGCGTGGAGCCACAGTTTGAATCTCAGCAATCAGAAGTCATGGTCAGCCCTGGCCCTGTGGCTTCTTGGACAGACGGCAGCCCATTCTCCAAGGGGTTTGGGGATTGATTACTGGTCAAGGGCAGAGCCTGGGTTGCGAGTTCCATTACCTGGCCCCTCTAGGAGCTTCTACACCAGGCAACCAATCCATGTGTGTCTCTCACATAGATGTTTCTCTCCGCGCCCCCCCTTCCTTTCACTCTCTCTAAAAATCAACGGAAACAATATCCTCAGGTGAGGATTAACAAACTCCCCGAACCCCTCAAAAAAAAAAAAAAAAACCCACAAAACTCATAGTCAAACCATACGGAGTTATCCAATTCAGAGGCACTTCAGGTCAAGAAGTAGCAACTTTTAAACTCATGGACAAGTCACATGACTCCTAGATTTTGTCCCTTCAATGCTCCCCCTCTTGATTCCAAGGGGGAGGCAAGCAGCATGAAAGGGGATCAGAATCTGAGCAGACTTTCCACGCCCCCGCCTAGGTAGGCCTGGCACTAACTAGTTCCTGCAGGTACAGCTGGATCCGGTAGAAAGAGCGAGGCCGGGAGAAGGCTGGCCTGGGAGCAGACTCTCCCTGTCACCAAACCCTTGTCTCACACAAGGCTGCTTCGAAAACAAGTCGTGGCTGCCGAGCTCAGCGGTGCGTGCCGCAACGACTCGGTTAGAGGAACTGCTAAGGGTTCTCAGCACTCCGCTCAGCTGCGGCTTGCTAAGGCCCTCACCTCGCCTTTGCTTACAGCCCGGCGCACGCACAATTGCCTTTGCAGAAATACGTGTTTGATTACATAAAAGCAGCCACTCCCACGTGTGCAAAATTGCCGTGAGTTGCGATAGCCCCCCAAAACCGAACACGGGGGGTCAGTTTTCGGTCCAAAACTGCCAAAGGTCGAACACCTCCCATTTGAGCCACGCCAGGCGCAAGCCGGAAGTGTCACTCCACACGCCCTCTACAGCACAGACTTCCTTCTTCGTTTTCTCTTTAACCTGCTCTTTCCTACTCTGTGTGGGGAGCGGGGAGGGTCCGGTAGGTAACGCCCTTCTCTTCTCCTAAGAGATACAACTGGAAAGAAGAGAAACAGCAGGAAAACAAAAGTATTTACTCAAACAGCGAGAGAAGATAGTTAAAGCTGTGGCTGAGAAATGACAGAACCCCAGAATTAAACAGATTTACCAACGACGTTACAGGCAACGCCCCAAGGAAGATGGCGCAGAGGTAAATTCCCTCACGTGCATGGCCTGGAGGGGTGGAGGAACAACGGCCACTTCCTGTTGGCAGTTCCTCCCAAGGCAGACCGGAAGGGGCGGGTCACACACTGTCGCTTTCCAATTGACCCATCGGATAACAGATCGCCACCTCCACCGGAAAAAGTGAGAGAAGGGAAGCCGTTATGGGTGTTGTTCTCCTATGTGTCCCTCAGTGAAGAAACAGCAAGTGGGAAAGAAGGGTTCCTGCTCCTCAATTGCATAGCCTCTCCCGCCTGCAGGATCTTGTACTTCCTGGTCACAGTAGCTTAAGGGCAACCTCTCTGGCACCATCTCTCACGGCATCTTCATCCCAGGGGGTCACAGGGAACTCTGAGGGGTGCCCTCTCCTAAGCATCCCTGGTGGTTAATTATGGTAACCAAATGATACTATATTGTTGGAATTAAGATCCTGAAAGTGGAAGGGGCGATAAAATTAATTCAAATTATATTTGTGAAGTTATACTGGTGAATTTATACAAAGTGCATTTCAAAATTCATTTTGTTACTAAATTCTTGCTAAAAATAAAAATATAGTCAAAGTTTTAAAAATAAACTTTAAAAAAGTAACAGAATGAAAATTATTGGTCTATGTTGATGCATTTTAATTACGTTTCCAGTCTTAATTGTCTACTAGAGGCCTGGTACACAATGTTCCCTCAGCCCAGCCTGCGCTCTCTCACAGTCTGGGACACCTCAGGGAAGTGGTTGACAAATCATGGCTCAGGAGCCACATGCAGCTCTTTGGCCCCTTGAGTGTGGCTCTTCCACAAAATACCACCTGTGGACGTGCACGTACAATGCAACTGAAACTTCGTGGCCCATGCACAGAAGTCAGTTTTTGGCCTGGGTGAGTCTATTTTGAAGAAGTGGCATTAGAACACTCAAGGGGCCAAAGAGTTGCATGTGGCTTGAGAGCAGCGGTTTGCCCACCACTGCCGCCCCCGGATGTCTGCTGAGGGGTCCTTAGGGCTCCCACCACCACTGCTGCACTCACCAGCAGTGAGCCTGACTTCTGCACCCTGCATCCAGTGCCTGCCCCCTGGTGGTCAATTTGCATATTAGCCTTTTATTATATTGGATAATTGATGTTTTTCTGAAGAATACATTTTAAATTTGGTATTTTTAATTTTTTAATTTTCTTTTCTCAAATACGTATTTTATAATTGATTAAGGGGAAATTTTAATACCTCAATTTAATCTTCACTGTAGGTTATAATATTTTAAATTAAGAAAATAAGCTCCAAAACTTAGAGTAAAAAGAAAATATTATAATGTTTTTGAAATAGCTATACTTTTTGTTTCTATTCAGAATACAAATCTGCAGCAAACATTTATACAACAAAAACTTACAAGTTTTTCAGTATTTCTGATTCTTCTGAAGGTTTACCCAAATTTAGATGCTGCACATTAGAAGACATTTTATATTTCATTTTGTTTCTCTAGGAATGTGAATTTATATATATACTAGAGGCCCACTGCATGATATTCATGCAAGAATAGGCCTTCCTTCCTAGCCACCCGGGGCCACCTGAGAGCCAGCATGTCCCTGCTCCTACTGGGATCCAGCAAGTTCCCGCTCCCGGACCACCCGGGAGCTGGCAAGTCCTTGCTTCTGTCTGGAGCACCACTCCAAGCAGCCTCCACCATCCCCCTTCCCCTCATAGCAGGCTTCACTCCACTCCATGCCTGATATGCAAATTAACCTCCATCTTTGTTGGGTTAATTTGCATATTCACTCTAATTGGCTGTGGGCATAGCAGAGTAATGGTTAATTTGCATGTTTCTCTTTTATTAGGTAAGATGTATACATATATACATATCTTATATGGGAGCAATCAGGCCAGCAGGGGAGAGCAGTTAGGATGATCAGGCCAGCAAGGGAAAGTAGTTAGGACAATCAGGCAGGCAGGGGAGAGCAGTTAGGGCTATCAGACCAGAAGGAGAGAGCAGGTAGTGGGATCAGGCCAGTATGGGAGAGCAGTTAGGAGGATCAGCCTTGCAGACAGAGGCAGTTAAGGGTGATCAGCCAGGCAGTTAGGGGTCTCAGATTGGAGAGGGTACAGGCTGGACTGAGGGACACTCTCTACCCCCTGTGCACAAATTTTGTGCACCGAGCCTCTAGTTCTATTTAATAAAGAATAATATGCAAATATGACCATACCTTTACCACACCCACAAACCACGCCCACAGCCACACCCACCAGCCAATCAGGAGCATGTTATACAAATAAACCCCACCAAGATGGCTGTCACCACTGAGAGCAAGAGGAAGGCTTGGGTTTCCCCAGCTACAGAGGAAGCCAAGCTTTCCACCTGCCTAGACCTCCACTCAATGTTACAAAGTTTCAATTATAAAAGATACAGAAATGATGGCAGCCACTGAGCTGGAGAGAACAGAGGTTGGCTTTCCTGGGCAATGGAGGAAGCCAAGCTTTCAGTCTTCCATTGCTGGCCTCGGCCTCCACTCTAGGCTACAATGTTTCAAACAGAAATGGCTGCCACCCTGGAGCGAGCAGAAGGCTTGGCTCCACTCCCAGCTACAAAGTTTCAATTGTAGACATAGATTAATCCCAGATATCAGGGCCTCCGCTTGGGTCACTGCGGGGTGTGGCTAGCCTGCAAACCTCCACAGGTCCCTCACCTAGGCTGCTCCTCACCCAAGGGAACACTCACCCTGATCTGGGACAACCTTCAGGGCAAACTAGCTGGCCCCCACCCATGCACCAGGCCTCTATCCTATCTAATGAAAGAGTAATTTGCACATTGACCATCACTCCAACACACAAGAGGGCTGCCCCCATGTTGTCAAAGATCCTGCCCCCATGTGGACACAAGATGGTCACCACAAGATGGCCAGCAGGGGAGGGCTGTTGGGAGGATCCAGGCCCTGCAAGGGAGGGCAGTTGTGGGTGATCAGGCCAGCAGTGGAGGGCAGTTAGGGGTGACCAGATCAGCAGAGGAGGGAATTTGGGGGCAAATAGGCTGGCAGGGGAGCAGTTAGACATCAATGAGTCTGGCAGGGTAGTGGTTAGGGGCTGATCAGGCTGGCAGGCAGAAGTGGTTAGGGGCAATCAGGGAGGCAGGCAGGTAAGCAGTTTGGAGCCAGCAGTCTTGGATTGTGAGAAGGATGTCCGATTGCCCGTTTAGGCCCTATCCTACTTGGATCAGGCCTAGACGGGCAGTTGGACATCCCTAGAGGGGTCCCAGATTGGAGAGGGTGCAGGCTGGACTAAAGGACATCCCTTAATGCATGAATTTTGTGTACTGGGCCTCTAGTATATTGATAAAAACCTAAGCAACTGTTACAACTAGAAGACCAGCTGGTAGCTATGATGCCCCCTGGTGGTCAGTGCACTCCCACAACCAACCTCCAGTGGCTAGCCAACCTCCTAGGCCCTTCCCCTCGTCTGGCTGGCTCCAATGGGCCCCAATGGGCCTTGATCACCAACCAGGCCAAGGCACCCCATCTGCGCACAAATTCAGTTATAATAGAAGCTGCATAAAAAGAGTCTTTGTGTGGGTTAATATGTTCAGAGGTACAATTATAAAATTTCAAAATTAAGTATTATACATCATTCAAATGCCAGTTGAATTTCATTAGGTTATTTCTTGATTTTGTAGCAGTTCAAATGTTGTTCTATATTGCAAGCTTTTTTTTTTTCAGTAACAGCAATCTGAAAAAGCTTCAAAATCAGAATTTTATTAGCACAAGAATTTTTGAATTTTTGGATTATAAATTTCTAAATGATTGTACACACAATGCAACAATATTTTATGTTTTATTTATAAAAAGTTCAAAACTTTTTTAGACCTTTTTAATTTATTTTCAAAACATTTTTAAAAACCCAAATATTTGTAAAATTCTATTTAGAAACAACAAAGAGAAGAAACATGTGCTATTATGTTTGAAGGGGATTTTTTGGTACTCAAATCTCTAATTTTATCACAGTTTTGTAATTTTATTCATCGAATTGTTACATATAAGAACACTTGTGAATTTTGAAAATTGTAGCTTATATGTCAATTGCAGTTTGGATGCATTTATAAATTATTTTTGCACTATAGCCAATACCAAAGGTACAGTTATTCCAAAGGTTTCTCAATAAGAATTTTTATTTTTTTGCTATGAATTGTGCTCTGTAAAATATAAATTTACACTGTGTTTGGAGTAATTTTATTTTAAGTATTATCGTTTAACACAATATACATTAGTATTGAAAAATAGCACATATTTTGCTTTTAAAGAATTAATTTTTTAATTTTTATTTGATTTTATAAATCGAAAAGAAAAAACTGATGGATATAGAAGTAACTGAAATATAGTGAAATGGATGGGGTATAAAAGGGAATTTTTAGACATGTTCATTGAGATTATATGTATACACTTCATGGTATTTCAGAAGTTCAAGTTAATAAATGAATTCACTTTATAATTGATTTTTATTGTGCTATGTTTTTATGACTGTCACTGTAACTCTGATATTTCAATAGAATAAAAATAGTACAACCAATAAAATTTAGAAGAAAATGTCACAAAATATGTCTTGCTCAAGAAAAAATCTCGTCTAAAATAATTGGCTATATAGTACTTATAAGATGTGTATATTTTACGATTCCAAGCTACACATCTTACAGCCTGACCATGTGCATGACTTAATGACAGGCTCTACTTCATGATTCCCAGTAAGTTTTTTGTTTTTTATTAGCTTTTAAGCTGATAATTTTCAGGTTATTTGACATCTCCATTTATTTAGATCACTAGAAACCCAGTGCATAAATTTGTGCACAGGTAGGGTCCCTATGTGTGGCTGGTGATCAGGACCGATCTGTGGAGCCCCCACTCACACCCGGTTTGGCCTGATGTCACCCACTTACCATCTGCCCCCCCACCAAATGCTTCTGTTTGGGGCCTGCAGGCTGGGGGCAGCTCCTGCATTGAGCATCTGCCCCCTGGTGGTCAGTGTGCATCATAGTGACCAGTCGTTCTGCTGGTCATTCTGCTGTTCAGTGGATTTGCATATTAGGGTTTTATATAGATTACTTGTTCCAAACTGCCACTTAATTGGCTCAATTGCCATCCCACCATTAGTATGAAGTTAATTAATTAAATAAAGGAACTATTAGGGGACAGAGTAATAGCAGCAGAAACAAATGATATCCTCACTGTCACAATCCCAAAGCTCAGAGTCATTTTACTTAATTGTGCTGCCATTTTTAGCTAAGGTGGAAGAGGTCACTCTCTTCTGGTAATTCTTTTCTCTGGAACCTGAATGACATCGAACTTTACACCCATGTGACCTGATATTGTCGCAGTCTTCTTTCATGTGTTAAAAGTAAAAAGATGTGTACACTCTATGGATTTTATTGAAGGAAAAATGGTTCTTGGTACCCTCTCTTCTGGATTGGTGTCACAGGTGACAGGAAAATAATAGCTTGGGTTATTTTTCATGTGTACTGATTAGATAAAGCTAATTATTCAAAGACCATTTAAAATAATATCTCAGTGTGGAGCGTCTAGGGCTAACATATCTAAGGAGAGGTTTTTTAGTGAATGTTAACATTCACTAAGTAGGCCACTGAATAATGTTGATACATTAAAGATGACTATAATTCATTGACACTCCTAGTTGAGAAATAAGGACTATGTTCACAATTCTTGAACCTGAAAGGACTCTGTGGCTACTTTGACCTATAAATTATGGCACAAGTGCCATATTTGTACCAGTCTGAAGGACATTAATCTACTTTCTGCTTCCACTTTCTATCTTTCAGAATGTTTGCTCTTATGAAAGCTAGCTGCCCAGTAAATGTGATTTATGAGATTTCCATGCTCTGAGAAAGCACAAGGTAACCACATAAAGAGAGAAGTTCTTAAATAGCCACCATGATTATAGCCCTCATGGCCCAGGTATCAGGCCTGTGAGTGTACAGACCTTGTTGTGATTCCATCCTCACCCAGCATTTAACTGAAATTGTAAATTGTTGTTTTAAGCCACTAAGTTTTGGGAAAGTTTATTAAACACAAATAGAAAACTAGAAGAGCATCCACCATGTATTACATAATTGCCTATGTACCAGATACTTTTCAAAACGTGTCATATGAATCTATTCATTTAAACATCAAAGCCATTTCTGAGATAAGTAATTATCCTTATGTGACTGATGAGGAAACTGTGCAGCAGTTAAGAAATAATATTCTTAAACTCACACACTATTAAGTGACATATGAATCTATAGTCCCTGAGTCACCACTATGCTAACCTACCTCTAGGTAGTAAGTGAGGTATTACATTGTCATCTTACATATCTCAGTTTGTAGTGTCCCATTTACAATATTGTGCATGATTGCCTGACTAATAATTTATGCCAACATTCATTAAACCATCAAAACTATTTTCAGCTTCATCATATCAGGTGGCAAAATGTGTATATACACAAACGATGATGTCAGTATAAAGAAAGACAAAATTTAAAAGTAAAATCAATACCATTATCTATATATATATAGAGCCCAAGCGACTGAATGACTGGTCAACTGGTTGCTATGATGCACACTGACCACCAGGGTGCAGACGCTCAATGCAGGAGCTGCACCCTGATGGTCAGTGTGCTCCCACAGCCAACTTCCCACAGTCCTTCCCCCTGGCCTGCTGGCCCCAATCAACCTATATCAAGACTGGGCAAGATGGCCCCAATTGGACCCAATCACTAGCAAGGCCAAAGGACCCCACCTGTGCGTGAATTTGTGTGCCAGGCCTGTAGTATAAAAATAAATCTATATCTCCGAGACCGGTTTGGCTCAGTGGATAGAGTGTTGGACTGTGGACTGAAGGATCCCGGGTTCGATTCCGGCAAAGGCATGTACCTTGGCTGCGGGCACATCCCCAGTAGGGGGTGTGCAAGAGGCAGCTGATCGATGTCTCTCTCTCATCGATGTTTCTGACTTTCTATCCCTCTCCCTTCCTCTCTGTGAAAAATCAATAAAATATCTTTAAAAAATAAATAAATAAATAAATAAATAAATAAATAAATCTATATCATTTAGTTACTTATATAGTACCAATCTTCTTCCTTCAAAAGAGCTACTGACTCTTGAGTGAGAGTCACTTGTATACAATCTTCTAGCCATACAATATTACTAACATACATCATGTAGTCATAAAAGCAACATTGAAACATTGTAAGTAAAATAAAATACTAGATTAAATGTAGTGTGTTCTTGAAGTGTTTATAGCCAGGAGTAGTAAGGAATTTTCAAAGAGGAAGGCATGTTAATGCAAGTAATAAATCACTTTTTAAATTAAAAGTATAATTTTTCCTTTTATACACCTTATATCTTCAGAGTATTTCTGCTCTTCATTTTTATTTTACAGCTTCCTCTCTAGCTTTAAATTATTCTTACATTACAATTTTAAAGATCAATTTATATCCTAAAGAAGTCATTTCTTGCCAATTAAGTAGGAGAAATGGCTGATTTAGTTAGTTTTGTTTTATGGCCACGAAACCAACACCATTCAATACAAGTTGCTAAATCAGCAATAATTTGATTGTGTCCACAGCAGAATGATACTAAACACCAATGTTTCTATACAAACAAGTCAGAAATAAGAAAAACAACAAGCTTAAATATATATCACATTATACTAATTGAAAAAGACTCTTTTCTTTATTTTTCTCTTCATTATCTAAACTTATGTTCTATAGCCTAAGGTTAACTTTTAATTGTATGGGATTTGAAAATTGATCTAGAAATAGTAAATGGCATCCCTTCTCTTTAAAGTATTTCATTTCATTCTACTTCTGGCCAACTTTAAAAACTACTGTGGAACTTCTTTCAAAGTACTCCTTACCACTGTTGCTAATTTTTCTCCCCCTTTACTTCTTTTTCTTCCTACTCACACTACAGGAAAGAGTTTGGTGCATGTTAGCATGCCATAAACAATGTTCTAATATCCTATATAATAAAGAGGTAATATGCAAACTGACCACAATGCCCTCACACAAGATGGCCACCCCCATATGGTCACAAGATGGCCAGCAGGGGTGGGCAGTTGTGGGTGATCAGGCCTGCAGGGAAGGACAGTTGGGGGCAATTGGGCCAGCAGGAGAGCAGTTAAGCACCAAATTGGCTGGCAGGGGAGTGGTTAGGGGATGGTCAGGTTGGCAGGCAAGTGAACAGTTGGGAGCCAGCAGTCCCAGATTGTGAGAGAGTGCATGCTAGACTGAGGGACACCCTCCCCCCACCCAGTGCATGAATTTCATGCCCTGAGCCTCAAGTACTATTACTAAAATAAGATTTCCATTGAACAGCAATGGGATGCAAATGCTCTACTTTTGAAATCAGTGGAACTAGAACAAATTCTGTTCTATAATTACTTATGAGAACATTTATTTCAAAACAATTTGTATTGTCTGAATAAGGTACATTTTGTAATTCAAAGCACGATTATTTTCAAAGACACATAAATTTATTTGAATGCTTAAATGACAAAGATTCTCAGGGTAGAAAGAGAAAATGAGTTTTCAACTATGATATGAGTATGAAGCTGATCCTTTTAATTCTCTTTCTATATTTTCTCACCAAGTGGCAGGTAAGAAGATAGTCAAGAACAGTAAAATTATATTTATTATTCAACAAAAATACACAATTTAAAAAAATTTTTGCAATACATACATCTGAATCTCCCTCCAATTGCTATCAGGTAACTGTCAGAATTATGATTATAGATCCATGGTAATACCTTCAGTTGGAAGCATTAAAAACGGTGGTTTTGGTCATAGTACCCAATCTTAAATTTGAAATGTATGAAGTAATTTGTTTTGTCTACTTCTGTTAAATAATGTTATTTTAACAAAATCTATAGTGATAAAAGCATAACATGCTAATTATACCGGACAGCTGAACCACCTTCGGGATGACTTTCCGAAAGAAGCCGAGGCTGCGAGGGCTGAGCCCCTTGCACGTATTTCATTAATCGGGCCTCTAGTATGTAAATAATGTGAAAGATGTTGGCACACTATCTTCTTTGTCAATCAGCTATCTTCAAATTATCTAATTAACTAAACCTACAAATTGCCAAACACTATGCTAGAATCCTCAGTTTATCATCAGACAATGGGCATATTGATTTGATTTATTTTTTAAATTTATCTTTATTGTTGGAAGTATTACAGATGTCCCCTTTTTCCTCCCATTGACCCTCTCCACCCCCACTCCCCAGGCCTTCATTGGACTATTGTCTGTGTCCAGTATGCATATATGCATACAAGGTCTTTAGTTAATCTCTCTCTTCCTACCCCATCCCCATTGAGATTCCTCAGTTTGTTGCATGCTTCCATGTCTCTGGATCTGTTTTGTTCATTAGTTTATTTTCTTCATTAGATTACACATATAAGTGAGGTATATTGATTTTAGTCTTGTTAAACTTACAAGATAACACTGAACTTGTGATCGGAGAGCATAGTTTATTCATCCTTTATCCAAACATAATAATTTTACAAATAAAAGCAGATATGTTACCAAATAATCATAATTTTATATGATAGACACTACAAAAGAGATGTCAGAACCATGGGAAAATGCCATGAATTAATTCAACTAAAAAGAATCATATATGGCATCAATGAATGGGGACATTGATGCTGTAGTTTACAGGAGGTCATCAACAAGAACAGAGCAGGAGAAAGGCAATTGAGGCAAAGGATTATCTTGAAAAGTCTCTAAGGTATGGTCATGCAGATTATCTTTTAGAGAATTACATGTTGTCTTGGGAGAATAGATCATAGAATAGGTAGAAGGAAGGAATGAAGGTGACATGAGAGTTGATTTGTGTTGGGCCATGAATGTCAAAGGAAGGAATTCACATGTCATCCCTAAGGTGATAGAGATTCAGTAGAAACTCTGAGGCAAGTGTGAAATGGACAGAAATAGTCTGACATCAGCATGTAAAATGGGCAAGGCAGGAGAGATGAGACCAAGGAGCCAGAAATTAGACCACCACTTGAGCAGAAATGCAAGGAGTAATTATGTAATGGGCAATGATTACATATCACTCAGAGTATACAATGAATGCCAGCCTTTTAGATCTGCTCTTTAAGGAATGTATTTGAATAGTTCACTTGGCACAATCTCTACAGGGCATTTCCATTTCTATCTATAGTTTATTCTTAGAGTAGCCAGAAGGTTTTAGTTTATGCACAATGCAACTTTTTCTCACATGAAGAGCAATAGCTTTCCCTCTCACACTGGCTTTTTTGCTAAAAGAAGCAACTAACCTAGTTTTGCTTATGAGTGAAGGATTGTTCTCTTTTATTGGGGACTATTATCAGTATATAGTATATCAGTTAGGAAAGTATGCACTTGAATATACAGAAAAATAGAACAATGTCTTTAAACCTTTCATTTTGCAAGTAGAAGGGAAAGGAATTTTTGTTTTCTTCTCCCCAATGCAGGAAAAATACAAACTATGGAGGAAAGTAGTGTTGCCATAATACTACATATTTTTACTCTAAGAAGAGAGTAGACTAAATGCCATAAAGAAGAAATGAAAATGTTATCGGAATGTTAGAATAAGCATGCCAACTGAGATATCACCCTTTAATAAGAGTACCCATGTATCAATCTGTTTAGTTTGCAATTGATGAAAGAACATGGGCCACTGTGACAATATTATTCTACAAGTAGACATATTGGCCTTATTTAATAAATTATTCCAGTGATTAACATTTATCTTAATGCTAATGATACAGATTCATGAATTTGTTTGCCTAGAATACCAAGTTTATGAATACTACCCTGAAGAGCTTTCAGATGAGAATATAATCCAAAGCAAAGTTATTATTTTATATTCTCCAGAATAAAAGTAGAGGGATAGTATTGAAGAACTTAGATAGTGGGTGCATATTTGACATCAAGTAAACATACTAGAATATAATAACAAGACTTTTATATAATTTCTTATGAGAGAGATTAATTCTCAGAATGCACAGAGGATGATAATACAAATTAAGTACCATTGCAAACAAGTTCACAATTTCTGAACTGCCCCACGGTGTATTTTAATAACCAACCAGCCAGCCTTGAGCTTCTGCTTCCAACTAGTCAGACAAAAAAAATTAACCTTTAACTAGTATATTCCAAAAATGAGATTTGTAGAAATTATTCATAGATCAAAACAACTGAATCTAGCATAATCAATTGATGTAATCCAGGTAGAAAAGTCATAATATCCTTACATGTTCCATTAACTTACTTTTCCTGCCTCTATATTTAAGTTTATATTTGAGAATAGTTTTGATTTTGGTTTCCCCCCTTTTTACATTAGCTGTGCTTTTCTATGATAAATATTGAAAATAAAGGGCAGGCACTTTGGAACTCGTACTCAGTTTAGTTGGGAACAGGTTCTGGTGATCAATGAGACCTTCAGAATTCTTTAAAGGCATACACAAGTCACTACACAATCGAAGGTGTGCATACTTTAAATATTAAAATGTTATTGGAACTGTTCTCACTAGAGTAGGGAAGTGCCTTGGTCAGCTTGGGCTGCTGTGACAGAATACCTTAGACTGGGTGCCTACACAACAGAGATGTCTCGCCATTCTGGAGGCTAGAACTCCAAGTCAGGTTGCCAGGTTGCAGATTGTCACCTTCTCATTGCACCTTCCTGTGGCAGAGAGCAGACAGAAGAAGCAATCTCTCATAACTCCTCTTAGGGCATTAAACCCCTTCATGAAGGCTCCACCCTCATGAACTCATTCTAATTATCCCCAAGAGGCCCCATCTCCTAATACCATCATATGGGGAGACAGGATTTTGAAATATGCATGTTGGCAGGACGTAAACATTCAGTCCATAACAAGAATTATATTTAACTGAATGAATAAAATTAAATATGGAGGGCACTTAATAACTTGTCAGTAAAGTGAACAAAAATGAATACTACATATATTATGTATCTTATTGGTATGTATTCATATAGAAACGTGTCTGTATGTGTGCATATTATGAAAGATCTGCAGTCAACTATTTTTCTCTTCAGTTCCTTCTCTTTTTAAAAGATATAAGTCAAAAACCTGAATTTTTCTCCAGAAAACAGTTGTTTCAGAACAAGGAGGATTACATTAAGACTATTTCATGATACGGTGTACAAGTTTTAGAAAACTCGTTAAAGCCTGGCCACAGTGGCTCAGTGATTGAGCAATAACCTACGAACCAGGAGGAAGTCGCAGTTAGGGCTCAGTCCACAGTGTGGGGTGTTCAGGAGGCAGCCAGTCAATGATTCTCTCATCATCGATGTTTCTATCTCTCTTTTCCTCTCCCTTTCTCTCTGAAATAGTTTAAAATATAATAATAGTAAAATAAACTCATTAAAACCATTTGTGTTCAAAGGGCTTCCTTTCTTAAAATAATTATGGCTAATATTCTGAGCTAAATATTAAAAGGCATAAGCTCATATAATTTTACAAGTTAGCCTTATTCAGTTTCTCAGAAATTTACGTTGTTCTCACAGGTTACAATTAAGTTACAGATTGCTATACTGTATTACTTTTGACTCATTTCATGTGTCCTATAACTTTTCTTCATCCATGTCACCCAAAAAGATTTTTTCCAGCCATAAAAAGTTGGCAAAACTATAATCTAGTGATATTGATCATTCAGGAAATTAGAGGTGAGAAAAAACAAGGGATATTCATGATAGGAGCCGGGCATCAGGTGAAATATCATGTCTTAAGTGATATTATGAACAATTTAAAGGAAAGATACTTATTAAAAAATTCATAAACAAAAATATTCCAAAGAGTTTGTTTATTGTTTTAAATTTAAATAGAAAAAATGTATTAGATATATGTTTATTTTAATGATTCCAGAGTTTAGCTCCAACACATCTTAAAATGTAAGCATCTATGAGCAAATTTTATGTAAATTTAAATCCTTATTATTTTAAATACTCATTTTTCAGTGACAATTATCGCATTATGGCATTATCGCACAGTGCTATACTCAGGTATGTATTTTTTTAAGAAGTAAAGACAATTTATTACTCTGAGTAATATCCTTCGCTTTTAGAACCAAAAGAAGCTTGTTTAAAGAGACATTAAAAAATCATTTACTGAAGAATTATTTAAAATATTAAACTGACATTTGATAATATTCCTCTTTTGAAAACAAATTTGCAAAAGCAAAATTATAATGACTATGTTCTCACTATAATGTAGCCAGGTAATAATTTCAGGTGCTTAATTGTGATTGCTATAAAATCAAGGAATGTGTACTTTATAAAAAGAAGAAACAACACAAAAGAGTATTTTTATAAAATAAAAATATCTTGATTACCAAATTTTTTACTGTTTTAAATTCCACGCTTTATTATTTGCTATTCTGATTGAGCAAGAATAATACAGCTCAAAATATAACAAGTTTAGCTTTCATGGTATGACAAAATAAGCATTGTTATGTTTCTTTACTTTTGTAATAAAGAACATTTGCAATTAAACAATTTAAAATTATTCAGAGGGTAGGCATATATCATTTTATTTTTTCACTATGTGCAACACTCCAAATGAAAAACCAAACAGAATGCTTTCTTTTTATTTCTTCTTCATTTCTCAACATTATTAGTGTAAATTCTTCAGAAAATTTTAGTGTTGAGAATAAACCAGTTGAAAATTTAACCTCTTATTTACTATGGCCATACATTGTCTTATAGCATATAGCATATGACTTTTCATGAAAATTGGATTTTGATTTATTTTCCAGTGAAACTCCCTTAAAATAATAAAACCTAAACTCAAGAATAATTTGTATGTATCTTAAAGAGTGAAAGCTCTGATTTACTGTATATTTGAACTAGGAAACAGCATATATAATCAATAAAATGACAACAAACATGCGCCACTATATTAGCAAACATCTGCAAAGATGAAATGCAGACTATTATTCACAAATACAAAAGACTGAAAAGAATATGTCAGTGAAAGGTTAACTAAAAGAATATATGTTTTTCTATAATTATAATTTATTTTCTTTCCCTCAAAGGGAAGTGTTTCTTATTGACTGTGTTATCACTGTATTTAATCCCACTTTAATACTTGATTCCAATGACACCTGATACGCAGTTGGGAAAATCCTGTAGCTCTGATTGTCAAAAAGGATACTAGTAAAAGATACTCTAGTCAACCCCTGGTCCAAATGAAATACAAATGATAGATGGTGATGTAGTTTAAAATGGTGAAATAAAAGCATTTATAATTCACTCATCTCCCATGAAATCCCTCCAACAATAATGTAATGAAAACTTGGGGAAAACAAAATGAAAACCATGCCTGAAATTATAAGTAATTGACAACAAACTTTGGTAAATTGCTTTCAAATAGAGAGCCATTTGCACTAATAGGAAAAAGGTACTTGGCTGGCATATAACTTGGATAAGATATAGATTTCAATAGGTGTCATTGTCTCCAACATCCTCCAAAGATTGTTTGAAGCCATGAGATGAAGCATGAACAGTCAAGAGAACAGAATCTGTCTTCATAGAATTGCAAATGGTAGGATATGGGGTAAAGAAAAAAATTGCTAATAGACTATTTTTGGTAGTTGTGAAGCAGCCTTCTGCACCATAAGCATTACAGTGAGGAAATGGAAGAAAAGGCAATAATTATTAGGCCACCAACAACACTGAGAAAGTAAAACTGAGAGATTGCTATCCTGTGAGCAACGTAGATCACCTGAATGTCAAAAATAGATAAAACAGATCTGAGGTGGTGGGCTTAAATCCTGAAATTTAAGTTGTTGTGGGCCAATTTGATTCATTTACCCACACCATAGTTCATTCAGTGAATAGTTGGCTTTATTCAGTGATTAATAGAAAGAAACCAGATCAGAATATAGGCAAAGGAGGCAAAAACACAATGGAAAAACAGATAAAGTTTATACCAAAGAAAATTTTTCATCAAAGGAATATGTATTTAAATAGTTCTCTATAGTCTTAAATATAGATACAACCTCATTAATAGTGAGAAACAAAAATATGTAATTTTCAATAAAGAGGTTATAAAAACAGCAGAAATAAATAGAAAAAATGAAATAGCACAAGGAACAATGGAGAAAAATAAAACCATAATGAAGTTGAAAATCACATTAGAGGTTACAACAGAGCATAAACACAACTGGAAACTCACTTGGGTTATGGGTGACAAAAGTGAACTACAAATGTGAAAATACAAATATGATAATTACAAACAGTTATAGAGACAAAAAGGGATTTAACATAATTAGCATTCTGAAAGAAAAAAAATTATTTAGACACATGATAGGATAAAACATTGAAATCTGGGATAAAAGATGTCCCCCCAAAATGACTTGCTTTAATTAAACATTACATTTCAACAATCTCCTCAGTTTACTTCAGTATTTTCTGAGAAGAAGGGAGAGGAAGCAAGATAGAAACATCAGTGATGAGAGAGAATCATTGATTGGCTGCTTCCTGCACGTCTTCTACTGAGGACTGAGCCTGAAACCTGGGCACGTGCCCTTGTTTAGAACTGAACTCTGGCCGAGACCGGTTTGGCTCAGTAGATAGAGCGTCGGACTGCGGACTGAAGGGTCCCGGTTTCGATTCCGGTCAAGGGCATGTACCTTGGCTGTGGGCACATCCCCAGTAGGGGGCGTGCAAGAGGCAGCTGATCAATGTTTCTCTCTCATCGATG
The DNA here is from genome assembly GCA_027563665.1 of Antrozous pallidus. Taxonomy (NCBI): domain Eukaryota; kingdom Metazoa; phylum Chordata; class Mammalia; order Chiroptera; family Vespertilionidae; genus Antrozous; species Antrozous pallidus. Next base: position 94,592,038 of record CM050511.1, on the reverse strand, counting down.
TTTCTGACTTTCTATCCCTCTCCCTTCCGCTCTGTAAAAAATCAATAAAGTATATTAAAAAAAAAAAAAGGAATTGAACTCTGGACCCTTCAGTCTGCAGGCCTATGCACTATACACTGAGCCAAACCGGCTAGGGCTACTCCAATATTTTTATCTTAAGTTGAGGAAAAGGTAAATTTAACTTTTTAATTATTTAGCAAAAACTTTCATATATGGGATATTGGGCTCCTAAATTTATAAAATTCAGCCTTTTATTCAATATGCCATTCTAATCTTCCATACAAACACATCTATACAAAAAAAAAATATTTGTAGTGATATTCATGAAATAGCAACAAATTTTTGATGGTGGGATTTGAGATTGTTTTTAAATTTCTGCAATACATATCTTTATTTTTAACAATCATGAATCATTTTTACAAACAATGAAGTTATTGATATTTTAAATAAAACAAATGGAAGGCAAATAATAATTGAGAGAGAAAAGAAGAATGAGACAACTCAACTCTTGCAATACCTCTAGACTCATGGCCCACCATTCCGTAGTTCATACAGCAAACTGGTGATTTCTCTAAAACTAAAGCATATCATGTTCATTGTCATCTTATCCAGCAAGAATTTCAATAGATTGCCATTAAACTGAAATCAAATCCAAATGTTTTAGTAATTTACACAAAACTTTTTTAATCAAGCCCTAGCAGTTCCTTCCAACATCAACAACTATCACTTCCCTACATTCAATTCCCCACCATTACTCTGAACTATTTATAGTTAGAGTTCCCCTCTAAATTCCAAATCTATACATCTCTTTTCATGCTTCCGATGGTGCTAAAATGGTGCATTTGTTGTTTATTTATTTGTGGGAGTACACAGAGGGGCTAGGATTCTAAATTATTCTATAAATATTAATAATAACTTTGTGAAGCCTTCCCTGCCATCCCTATCAATTAAGTGATAAAATTGCATGTATCTTTTTTCTTCCCTTTATATCAGTGCCATGCCAAGTAATATTAGAGCCTGCTGCAAAATAAAATATCATTAATACTGATCCCATTTCTATATAAAATTTGGGTATTTGATTCACCAATGAATTTTGATTTTTTAAGTTTAACCTTTTAAAATGTTTTTATTGATTTTTCTTTAGAGGGAGAAGACAGGGAGAGAGAAACATTGATGTGCAAGAGAAACACTGATAGGCTGTCTCCTGCATGGCTCCTTACTGGGAATCAAGCCCACAACCAGGGCATGTGCCCTGACCAGGAATGAGCTGACATTTTGGTGCATGGGACAATGCTTAACCAACTGAGTCACATCGGCCAGGGCTAAATATTCTTTCAAAATATTGTTTATCTGCTTATTGAGTTTATTGGTACCTTCATACTGATAGGAGAGGGACCTGTAATAGAATCACAGTTGTTTAATAGCTACTCAGTATGAAGAAGAGATTTTTTTTACAGACCCTTGGGAAACTGGAGGGTGTATTGCAAGTGGAAGAACAGGCCCTGGAGATAAGGCAGCCCTGGAGCTTAGGTGAGCCTGTCACTCAAAAGAAAATCCTAGTCAAGGATGGGACCTATCTGAAGGGAGAAAGTGTTCCGGGTTAATTTTGCAAGGAAAATGAAAGATGACAGATCCTGGGAACTAACTTTAGAATTTTTCCCTCTAAGTATCCATATATAAGGGCTGACTTAAGATGAAATGTTAGAGTGGTCTTTTCAGGCTGTACACCCGCCATTCTCTCAGATTGCTGGCTAACTGATTAGTAAACGCACCACTAAGATTAAACCTTGTCTCTACTTATTTGCCTGGTAGCGGAGGACAGCAGGAAACTTTCGTCTGGTTTCAAATTTATTTTTGTGCCCAGGGTGAGTGCTCACTCATCTCACCAAAGTCTCAGCTCTATTCTATACTACTGCAGCACGTATTACACCCCATGGTTCTTTGTCTACACACAGGTCATCACTAGCAACTGGGACCACCTGTTAGAAAGGAGCCAGGTTTTTGTTTATCCATAGACATCTAAAAATCAGCACAGTATCCAACATTAAATACAGATGGAAATCATTTAATTCAGATGAGTGAAAACCCAGACAAGAGAAATAACCAAAATTCTTCAGTCTTAACAGAATATAACCTTCCACGCACTGGGAAGAAAATACATAATCTAAATGGAGAGATTTAAATTTTTACGGTAAGGAAATATTAATATAAAATAAGGCCTAAGTCCTGAGCTAAAATTAAGCAATGAACTAAAATCAGTTCCTTCTCCCCCATAAATATATATTTGTGGCACAAAGTATTGAGTGTATCTATTCCAAAAACATGCTTGTACTTAGTCTATCTGAGAACCAGAGAATATTAACATGGAAAGAAATCTTAGATATTTTTTAATTTCACTTTCTTCTTGTAAATAGGAAATGAAGCCTAGAGAGTTTAAATGACATACCTAAAAGCACAACAGAGTAGGCAGAGCCAGAACCAGGAGTCAAGTCATCTGTTTCTCTGCTTGGTCCTTTTCTACTAGAGGTTAGGTGGCAATATAGAAAAGGGGACACTGGGAAAGAGGCGAGTGGAAGGTAGGGACTTTTTCCTAGGTCAGACAGAATTATCAATTCATTGACAAAACAAACCACACGTTTTATGTATTGTTTGCAACACAAGCACTGCTAAGGAGAGGTGATTAGAGAATAACCTTTTAAAAGTTCACTCTAGCCTTATGCTTTTTATCTTTGTCACTAAATTCTCTATGGTTCATTTCCTTGTGTAAAAGAGGGCACTTTTACTCTCTGCCTACTCTAATTTAAGATCAGTGAGATCCAATTTTAAATACACATTATTCATATATTCTGTGTTTGAACAAATGCAAGTCATTTTTAACTGTGGATTGATCATGTAAATATATTGTACCTGATTATGCCTGGAGGAAATTGGAAGTGATTACGTAGTATTTATTGTTCAATTTGGTGTTGAAAGCTAGAATATAGCTATTGGTACTGACTAAAACAATTCTGAATATTATATAAAAATAGAGACATACAAGGGTACTATTCTCAGCCAGAATTATTATTCTTCACAAATTGCCAGGATGTTGGGGTCTCATATGCCTAATGAGATTTTCTAATGGTGAAAAGTGACTGGTTGTTCACAAGTGTTACATTTAATGTACCTCTGAGTTATTAGAAAAATGGAAACAATTATCCTTCCTCCCCAAGAAAAATTAGCCTTGCCCTGGCCAATGTGCTCAGTGATTAGAGTGCTGGCCTCTACACTGAAGTATCTCCTATTCAATTCCTGGTCAAGGGCACTTACCTTGGTTTCCAGTTCACTACCCACCACTCCTCTCCATCTCCCACCTCCCATCCACCCACCCCCACACTGACCTCCCCAGCCCCCATTGGGGCACTTCAGAGGCAACCAGTTTATGTCTCTCTCACATCAAAATTTCTATTTCTCTTTCTCCCCCTTCATCCATCCCTTCCATTCTCTCTGAAAAAGCAATGGAAAAAATATCTTCAGGGGATTAACAACAACAACAAATTAGTCTTGAATTAATTTGATGGAATTCAGTTAGGGAAAAACAAATTATGCATTGTTGTTATTAACATTGTTTGCAAATGAAATAATTCCTTTTTGTACTAATGTTTAGACTTTCTGACCAATATATTATTTAAATTAACAATTAAGAGTTCTTGGTTAATTCTGCCCTTTCTCTTTATATGGCCACTTTATTTAAAATGTTCTTCCTGTACAAAAGTAAGAAAAATACTATGAGTTCATTGGGATCTCTGGTCTACAAATCTAAAATCATTTATTTTTATCCCTTGACCTTCTATAAAATTTATAGAAGAATTTATTATTTAAAAACGAGGCCAATTAAATATTTCTTAAGAATATACTAATAGATAAGCAAGGAGTAAGTGTCTCACCAAAGAAATAAGGTCATTTCATTAGAAAAATGAACAATCATAGATTCCTTTAATTTCAAGCATTGCCCTCAAGGCTAGAAATCTATTTGCATTCATGAAATAATGTTTGATAAGTTTTGTGTACAAGAACTCTTTATTAAGTATATACATTTATACAAATTTTACTGGGCCTCATACTACTAGTCTCAGTTTGCAAATAAGGGGTTTAGATTGGGTGATTTTTAAAGAATATTTCAGCCTTCAAACTGTTGATTATTTTAAATATCTGAAGAGATAACCAATAAGGAACTCTCCAACATAACTCACAATTAACGTTTGGCATTTGCACATGTTACAGGTCTCATACAAAGTCACTCCAAGGCAATGCAATAACTGAAAAACTGATACCAATTAATATCATTTCTTTAAAAAAAAAAAGAGATCCTGTTTTCAAAGTGACCATTTCTTTCCAAATGTTCCCCCAAACATGCAGAACACATTCATTCACAAAACCTAGGTTAGGGAGACAGAGTAGTATAAACGAAAAATTTGGAAGCAACACAACAAAAAAATTGGACCTAGATTTAGTAGCATAAGACAGCTGCCAGAGATTCAATTAACTTGTTAAGCCTACCTAATGAAAAAGATAAGTCAGTACATGAACATCCTGATAAATTACATAACAGAGTCAGTGGCATCCTACCCTTTGGCTAGGATGCTTTCTCTACTCCATTCCCTTACTATTGCTCTTTTAATTTAAAAAATCTCACCCTCGTTATGAAACTATACAGAGCTTCCCCTCCACATGGACATGAAATTGCTCTGAAATACAGAACTATGGACACAGAAACCTCCCAGAAGTTTAGCATTTCACCAGCTAACACATTTCACCAAATCTATGTTGGAAAAGACATCTAAAAAGTCCTTGTGTTGAGTTCCTAATTCTAATGATTCTGTGATTGTGATCAAATTCTATTATGTGATACTGATCAAATTTCAGACAGGTAATCCATAAGGTCTTACAGTGCCCAGATGTCTTATTTCAGGTGCACAGTGCTTTTCATGTACAGAAAAATCTGTACCACATTTTCATTATATTTTTATGTCAATTGCTGAAGTACTGTGTACTTATCTCCAAAGTGGCTATGTGAACAATATACCTGTTATCTCTATCAACGTTGGAGACAAATATTTTGAATATGTTTTCAGATTCTAGATCATGTTTCTCCATTAAAGAATGCACTGGTTTCTGCTAGTTTATGGCTCATTAGCATGCGATGACTATTCTATTTAAGTAATATTGCAGGTAAGGGTGAAGGAGCTTTCCTAGAGAGACAATGTCCAGCCTAGTGCCTGGGACACAGTAGGCTCTGAATAAACACACATCGGAGGAATACCTAACGAATGAACTACTATCAAAAGAATTAATACAATGAGTTAAACTTTGGCTCAAAGCACACATTTCCAAGTCACCTGTAAAGTCCTGTTTGGTCAACATATGGCAGGGAATGTATTTTCCTGGTCTCTGTATTTCTTTCTGATGCAGCAGAGGTTTCACTCCATTGGTAAGTATTTGTTTAGTTCCATTTTCCTTTTAGAAATGTTTAATTTAACAGGAAAAGTCATTTTCTTGCAAAAACTAGGTAAGAGGATCTCCAAAGGTCGCTGCATATAATATCTGATAAACAATTCTGATTAAGGGCAGTGCCACTGGGAAATTTAGGGTGGTTGGTGGATATTCATAGTGTATATTTAAAAATGTCATGATCTGTTTTCAAATTTCGATGCCTAAATATGCACCATGTATTTCTAAGAGCCTTATTTCTCTCCTCCCAACTTTCCAAGATGGTCTGTATTCTGTCTAATTTGAATGCTGAATTAATTCTATTTAAATCATTTTTCTGAAATGAAAATTGGCTCACTTTCTTTTCACTGAGGAATTAACTCTCCCAATATCTGTCTTGATTTTTTTTAAATGGGAAAATTACATAGGATTTTTATTTTAGTAAAGAACAATTGTTTATCTTTAAGAACATTTAAAAAGACATTCTCCATTCAAGTTCATCATATTTTAGGAAACTTCTATACCAAAAAAAATTACAATAGGCTTTCTGATTTCTCCATAGTGTCCTTGGATAAATAAACAACCCAATAGACCATGTTAAATGCCCCAAATGTTACTGGAAAGAGAATGCGGGCATATTTGTCTATTTTACTTGTGCCAGATCCAGGAGGTGGTGGGGCAGAAGGAGGAGGAGTGGCTGACAACTTCCCAGAAGCTCCTATGGTATTAACTGTTGTCTTAATTCGCCCCAGTCTTGATCCAAACACATGGTGGGTAAAAGCAGGTCCTGCTGAAGCTTGCTGGGGCACATACCCAGTTCTGCTAGGGGTAGAAGAAGCAGATGGTAGAGCTCTTGCAGCAGATATAGTTTCAGCGGCATTTGCATGGCTGAATGGATTTGGACTGGAAGCTAAGTAAGTCTGCGATGTGGCCTCAGAAGCTGCTTGAACAATCAGGGAAGATCTGCTCGAATGGTTTCCTACCTCGGTTCTGATGCCAACATCAGATTCAGACTGAGCCAAAACATTTGTTCTTTTCCTCATGTTCAGGTTGGCATTTGTGTTCTGAAAAGATATAATCAAAATTATATTAGTATGTCATTTTATATAAAGATTTATACAAAATATAAATGGATCAAATAATTAGAACTAGTTGTTTCCATAAAATAGACCTTTATTAATATGCTATAATCAGCTTACCAAAAAGAATATGTACATATTTGAAACTGTGAATCAAAAATTTTCTTTTTCCAAAAAGTAATCTATTCCCTTAAATAATTAAAATTTAAATCTATAAAAGAAGATAAGGCTTTTGTGAGCATAAACTAGAGTTATACTTGATTTTAAGGATTCAGGATGATGGCAGTACAACTTATTTGTCCAGTTTTATTGTAAATAATATTCTGTGATATGTTATATACATTTCAGTGAGTTTTGTATAGTTTGCCTTATAAACAGGAAGAACTTTACTTATTCTTGTGCATGGAATAACAATAATAATAACCATCCACATGTGCATGACATTCTTTAAAAAAAATTCAAAAGCTTTCATTTCTAAATCCCTGGAATATATTTTCATACTAGTAGTCTGCTATAGGCAATCATACACAACATTATAAACCCAGAAATCCTAATGCATTTTGGATTTTTACCACAATCAATAATGCAAAAACAAAGGAAAATAGATTTTAAGTAAAATTTTGTATTAGACATATAAATAGGATCACCATGGCATAAATATCTAAGTTCAAATTATTTATGTATAAAAATGTTTCAGTCAGCATAAAATTCAGTATTTTCCATCAAATTATTCTGTGTAGTACAAAACTATACTTGAATGAAGATGCATGAAAAATATTAAAATTAATGCTCCTTGTATTTTGACAGACATGATAAATAATTGTATAGCCAACTATATATTGTCCACACTAATGAAGGAAAGCAATTGCTCAAATTATTCCCCAAATGATGTCTATCCTTAGCTATAGTTTGATTGTTTTGCAAAGATGTTTATTTCTTAATTACATCTATTCTAAGTTATAGTAAGGGTAAATAGTAATTGCTTTCTATATACTCTTCCCCTTCCATTTCATGAAATAAATGATGGGTGAGAGGACAGAGAAGTAGAAGAGAGGCAGAGGAAGAACAGCTCACAAGTGTATGATTCAGAAGCCAGCCTACAAGAAATTTCACAGATATTACATACAATTAATTGAGACTCCACTTTACAGAAAAATGCTCGGTCTACAAATATAATCTTTTTTCAACACCACACTCATCAAGCAGGTTAAAAGTGTTCAATCCACATTTCATATATTTGTGAATTATGACTTCAAGTTTTCTGAGAAAGAAAATAAGCCTCACAAGGTGAGAGCCATACGTAACAGGATCTGAGAGGCTTCAAGAGCGTTCTTCCTGTCAGCCTGGAGGATTCTTCTAAGTAGGTTGCAGTTGAACTCTTGACAAATTGTCTCACATATGGCACATAATTTCAGTGGAGACAATTTCAACCAAAATTGACATCAACCTAAGAGGTGAATTCCTATCATTTACCCAGAATATCTACTCTACAAAGCACACTGTACACATCACTTAATTAATCCTCCGATTTTGAGTCTCTTATTTTATAGAAAAGGATAACCATTAATTGATTACCTTTAATTCTAAAATGTAATACACATGGGGAAGAACATAAAGAAGTGTAAGGTATATTCACAACATTTAAAAAGCTTACACTATTATTGGTAAGATAACATGAATACCCATGCACACGATACAATAAACTATATAACACATATACTAAGAAGAGAAGGAAAAGAGTAATAAAAGGATCAATTGGACAGCAAGAGAGAAATATGTAGATTCAAATATCATATAATTTGATTTTCTTACTGCATTTTCCACCAAAAGTTAGGTCATCCATAATCTTTAGAAACTCATCTTTTTCCTAAAACTAAATTCTAAGAATTGGATACTTCCATTTCTGGCCAAAATGGAGCCACACAGACAGAATTTACTTTTCTGCATGAAATGACTGGACAAAGCCCCAAACAGGTTGCTCAGCTGGCTGAAGAGTCACTCCCTACACAAAAGGGTTGCGGTTGGATTCCAGGTCAGGTACGTACCTAGGAAGCAGGTTTGATCTCCAGACGGGGCAAGTATAGGAGGCAACTGGTCGATGTTTATCTCTTACATCAATGTATCTCTCTCTCTTTCTCTCGCCCTTCCTCTCTCTCTAAAATCAATGAACATATCCTTGGATAAGGATTTTAAAAAGAAAAAAAATGATTTAAACTTAAAGGAAATATATGAAATAAAAGTTGTTTTTGGAAGAGACTGGGCACTAGACAACATAGAATCATAATCATTGAAAAAAAAAGAAAAAAGTAACAACCTTGAGAGAATCCTATGCTTTGGTGCAGAATGGGAGAATCTGGGTAAAAGTTGGCAGACTTTCTAAATTGAGGAGATGGAGCTGAGAATCTAGGGAAATCAAGGTGGTTAGTGTTCATAGGGAAAAGTAACAGTGAAGCGTATGCTGTAAAAAAGAGAGAACTCCAAATGTCTGAGAGTCCCATTGAATACTTTGCTAAGCACAGATCAGATTAACGGGGTGGGGAAAATTGACTACTAAAGGCTGCAAAAAGAACCACCTGAAAGGATTAGAAGCAGTACCTGGCATACATTAAACCAGGGAATATGCCTGTTCCCACCAGCCAGACTGGGAAATCTCAACATTCAAATAGCATTTGGCAGAGTACTCAGAAGGGATCTGCCTCAGTAATATGAATAACCAACTCCATACACTGATCTAGTCTTGCATAATGAATCTTAAAAGTAAGATCTACAAAGATGAAACCATTTCTAAGTAACCTGACTGCACCCCACAAGAAATCACAAACACATTTATAGGATCTCATCTTTTTTTTTGTTTAGATCAATATTCTTCTGGAACATCCTGAAATCCCAACTGTGAATTATGTTCTAATGGCTGCTTGAATAATTCATCCTCCCTCTTCAGACCCCATGCCTCACCCTCAGGACCTGGAGCCTATTTTCCTACAGGCTTCCTTATGACTTTTTCTCTCGCCAACAGTGTGGTCAAGTGATAGTGCGCACTTCCAAGTTTTAGCCTCAAGAGCCCTGGCTTGCCTCTACTCTCAGAATACTGCCACCATCACAAGAACAAAGGTGAGCTTGCCTGATGGAGAAATCTTTTAGAGCAGAATCAGTCATTATAAGGAGATTATCCTAGAAGCCAATAGCTAACTGATCACTAGACAGGTGAGTTTGACCCAGCTAAGAGACAATGGACTGCTCAGCCAATCCTAATCAAGATCAAAAGAACTTTCTAATTCACTTATAGTTCTGAAAGCAAAAATAAATTATTGTATGCTAATTAAGTGTTGTCATTGTTTGCTATGCAGCATTGTTGTGGCACTAGATAACATATGTAAACCAACTAAACCAAGGGTCCTGAAGGAAGTATTCCCAAAACTCTGGTGAGGAGAAGTTCCCCAGATATTCAGGGATAATTAGAAGGCTGTGCTGCCCAGAATTCATCAAAGACCATTAGTAGACCCTGTTGCCTAACTCCACACACTTGTTAAAGGACCAATATATTTTGCCCTTTAAAACCCCATTCTTAAAGAATAACATTTTAAAACTGCAAAAGCTTTTTAGTGGTCAACTTATTCCAATTCCTCATTTACAACGGAAAACTACAAGCAGAAAGATCATGACTAAATGGAAGGCATACACTGGGTTACTTAACTAAGTGTTCTGCCATACTGTACAGCCTCTTCATGCACAAATGTGGAGGAGGCATTAAAATCTTAATAAACTACTCCTTTTGAGTCATTTGAGTCAGTCAAGTATAAGTCAATTATATTGTTAAAATTATTTGAAACTTGGAAGTCAGAAATGAGTACAGCATGTTCTTTCAATGTCATAATGGACCATTAATTAACAATTCCATGCAAGGATTATTAAGTCTTTAGGAGAATTTACTTGAGTTTGATTTTGCTATTTAATATTGGATTTGAGCAAAATACCATGAAGTTAAATTTTAACTTATAGGCTCCTGTCACCGAAAGTGATGATTTTGTTGCCCTGTAGGATGTTAACCACTTCTGTATCTAACATAGCAACCTCATCCTAACATTTATTTTTTAAAGTTACTTGTAGTTATTACTCATAAAGATTTTGAACCCATTTTGTCATTTAAGTGGTTCTCTCATTAATTAATGGGTTAAACAATACTTTGACTTAACGTCCATTCAATATTTGTTTGCCATGTTTTTGAAGATTTGAAAATTATATTCTGACAACATCTATAATTAGACAAGTTATAATTATCAATTAAGTGTAAAGAAAATGTCTGGAGAGAAAAGTGATCCCAAGTCAAAGAGATGAGCGCAATCTAAGGTGGCTGAAAAAAATAATCAACAAAGCGAGAAACTTGATGAAAATGGAGGGAGCAGTTTGAAGTGTGCTACTTAGGATTATCACCTGAAGACAAAGGTCAAAAGGTCAAATCTCTAAGACTATTAGTGAACTTCTAGAGTATAAAGACCATCTTATTAATCATTGTATGCTAATGGACAGAGCAGGCACCTACTTCATTTTAAAATAAATTTTAATGCAATGGATATAGTGCAGAATCAAGATAATTTTTCAAATTAAGAAAATTAAAGAAAACCTGTAAAAATACTTTCTACCTGACCTCCAGATTACTATTTCTTTGTTTATAGGTCAGACTTCTAGAATATTGCAGACAGTCGTAGAGCATGGAAATTATTTTGACTCAATCCCAAGGGTAACTGAAAATACTTAAACAGTCTCTCAATACTCTATTATCAGAACTTATATAAAAGAAAGTAAATTAGACTGATTTGAGGCTTAAATCTTAGCTTTCTGCCAAACAACCAAATAATACTCAAGTTATTTTGGACTAATGTCTCAAGGTCTACTATGTAAAAAGTGTGTCATTTTCCATTGTGACAAACCACAAAAGGATTGAGAATTCTGACAAGTTACCTGGCACCTGATTCACTAGGAATAATATTCACACAGTTTTCAAGTTTTGAAACAAATAATGTGTCAGTCAGAGTGATGTTATGTTTCATACAGTGTTCAGAGACTTGAGTGGCTCCATCAGTATTCAGCAGACACAGTGGTTACAAACAAGAAAAGTACCTCAGCTTCATTTGAATTTTAAAAAATGATTTAGTTTGAAATCACTTTGTCGTTAGTCACAACAGCCCGAAGCAAGGAAACTGGTGGGATAGAGAAGGGAGGTGGCAGATCCAAACATCACCAACAAATTAAAGCAGCAACAGGCAAACAGGAGCAAATCCAAGCAATTTGTCAATCATGACAGTGATCTGACACAGTTTCTAAAGAAATATTATCAACTACAAAATGAAAATTCATCTATTTAGTTTAGCCACAATGAGATAAAATAACTAATACGAAGTTTGTAGATCATGAGCTACATTCATATTGCCTGCCTGAGAAGCTAAGGAAGTTTAATAAAATGTAATTTAACTCTCTAAATTAAAAACAAACAAGGCTAATAATGAACAGGTTTATCTTCTAGAATATCAATGAGTCACATAAAAAAAATCCAATAATGTAAAGCTATGTATTCAAGGCCATTTTGACAGGGCTTCAGGGGTTAGCCATACATCCTAATTAATGAGGAAATAAACAATATGGGGGAGCAGTTGAAACAAGACTCCAAGGTAGAGATTTACTGAGGGCTATCAGTAGTGTTTTAAAAATATGGAAATGAAAAACACCCCTTCAAATAAACATGCTAAATATTTCATACACAGTTACCAGGGGACTCTATCATTCATTTGAACAACAAAATGTAGTAATGAAAATGCTGAGTTTCCTATTTATTATATTTCATTTCCTCCCAAATGTTATCATTTAATTCAATGTTTGTATTTCCATAAGCTATAGAAATATTATTTTCCATATCAGGAACTAGGATGAGAAATTTATGTCTTCAATTGGGGAATTACCAGAGAACAAGGTTTGAAAGAGTTCATTCATTTCCTATTTACATATTTAGAAGTTGAAAATGTAAAATATTAGAATTTCTTGAAGATCTGTGATTTTTTGTGGTTAGTTTTGTTATAGGGATTCTTAGTGCTTCTTCCCCTCCTCCCGCCATGCTTTGTACATTAAATATGTGTCTTCAGTAAAGGAAATCTCTTTGTCAGAGACTTCAGTAGTCAGAGCAGAAGTTCTAAGTTTGAGCAAATCTTGATCTGGATTTGCTCCAGGAGATACATTCGCTTTTGCTGCCAGCATAACCCTAGAGAGGGTAGAGGGCAAAGGACATGCCACTCACTTTTTCCAAATGCAAACGTTATGCTGAATGATTCTTTTCTTGCTCAATAATGAAAAGCAGCATTGTAGTCACTCTAAATGTTTATAAGAATGAACACTGTTTATTCCAGGTGGCTCAGTTGGTTGGAGTGTCATCCCATACACCACAAAAAAAAAAAAGGTTGTGGGTTTGACTTCCAGTCAGGTTGAAGGTTCAATCCTCAATTGGAGTGTGTAAGGAAGGCGACTGACCAATGTTTCTCACATTGTTTCCCTCTCTCTCTCTCTCTCTTTCTCTCTCTCTCTCTCTCTCTCTCTCTCTCTCTCTATCAACACTGGGAGTTAGTTAAACACAGTTATATCAGATCACTGGACTCTGTGACTTTTCCAATTACCAGTGAAGTCCAGATACTGGAACTCAGGGAATCAACAAAGACTGGAAGAACTGTTGTCATCCAAAGTACAGGACTATATTCACACCTCATTCTACTAATAAAAAGACGCACCTAGAACATTGGCTCATAACTAGAATTTTGACAAGCCAGTTTGCCTGACACACTTTCTAAACATAACAGAAAAAATTTAAAATTTGTGAATATATTAGAGTCTGCCATTATAGTGTCACTCTTTTCTTTTTTATCTATTTCAATTACAGTAATCAAAACGACTTTCTTCCACATATAAACTGAAGCAGGAAATGAGTCCATGAAGGGCATCAAATGGGATGTAGAAATAAACAAATGTCCAAGAAAGCTTTTTTTTTTCACAAAAAAAGAAATATTACGAAGTTTTAAACACTGCTATAGACTGAATTGCGTGCCTTCAAAATTCATATGTTAAACTCCTGTTACTCCCCCATTCCCGAGGACGTGATTGTATTAAAGGTAAGATCTGGGAGGAGGTGATTAGGTTAAATGAGGTCATGAGGATGGAGCCCTCCTGAGATGGAGCTGCTGTGCTCATGAAAAAGGAAGAGCTATCAAAGAGCACTTCTCAGAGTCACACAGGGACACAGCAAGAAGACAACCATCTGAAAGCCGTGAAAAGAGCCCTCCCCAGAACCCAAAACCTGCTGGAACCTTGGTCTAGAACTTCCAAGCCTCTAAACCAATGAGAAAATAATTTTTGGCTGCTTAAGCCATCCAAATCTATGTTATTTTGCGATGGTCGCCTGAGCAGATGACGACAATCATCTAACTTCAGTAAGAATAAATTCGGAACACATATAATTTTAAGATTTTTAAATATTGTATATTAACTAACATTTTCATGGGGAAAAATAAAAGCTAAACAAACTTGCAGCTTTCTCCTTTCACATACTCTCTTCATTTTTAGTCTACGCTGCCCTCTCTTCCTATTGAGTGATGATACTTTTCATATAACCCCAAATCCTAGATAGAGTCAAGATAAAAGGCAGAGAAATTGAGAAGCATTTGGCAAGAATTAGACATTGATCTGTTTGTAATATTTTTAGTTTTCCTTTATTAATAAAAATGGTAGGGGCTTTACAGCCTCTGCCTAAATTGTCCCAGCTGCCTGGATATAAGAACCATCCAGGAGACCTTGAGTCACTTTCAGTTTCTCTTCACCCACATTAGAGGAATTCAGTTATTGGGGCTTTTTTTTCTTTTTTAAATTGATTTTTAGAGAGAGAGGCAGTGAGAGAGAAAGAGAAACTTTGGGTGCCTCCTGCACACTCCTTACCTGGGATCAGGAATCTAGTCCAAAACCAGGGCATGTACCTAATTGGGAATCGAACCAGCAACCTTTTGGTTCATGGGAGGATGACCAACTAATTGAGCCACAGTTGTTAGGGTTAAGAGGGGTTTTTATTGGCCTTCAGTTTGGATTTAGCTCCAGATTCCTCTTCAACTACCCACTATTTTTCCCTAAATATTTTTGCCTTTCTTCAGATTATGACTTTTTTTAATGCTCACCTGACAATATGTTCATTGCTTTTAGAAAAAGAGGAAGGGAGAGAAAGAGAGAGAAAGAGAAACGTTATTGGGTTGCCTCCCTTTAGCTCCACAACCGGGTATTGAACCCACAACCTTTTGGTATAGGGACGACACTCCTACCAACTGAACCACCAGACCAGGGCCAGATTATAACTTTGTGACAGTGCGTGTCTATGTGTGAATGTGCGTACATTTACTATGGATTTCAGAGCATGTATTTATTCAAATATTGGAAAGATGTAATTAACATAATTTATAACCTTTTCACACTTTATATTAAAATATTTTTTAATTCTTAAAAGTAGAGTTAATATATGTAATGATATCTGATAAAAATTGTAAAAGGAATCTTGCTAGGTTTTTCAATTCCTAACTTGGGTAGCCAAATAAATTCTTTTTTTTTTAAAGCATCCACATCATATGGAAATGAGTTATTTCAGTTTCAAAATATTCAGAAAATCTCATTTAAACTTAGAAAATGCTTGTTCAATGCTTTTTCCTTAATATAAACTTGATATGATTTGTTCGTAATGAAATTGTGCTATGACAAATAGCCATCCAGAAAGATGTAGATTCATGCCAACATTATAGGAGGCTAGCATAATAATCTGAGTCACAGTTTTATCTGCATCAGCAAAGGCAACAGGGGTACTGTCTCAAAAGCAATAATTTATCAATGTCAAATCCTCAGTATATACTTCTGCTGGGGGAGGGGGAGGGGGAATTCCACAGTTCAAGCATTATCAGCCACAGCCCTTTGTGAATTCATAGCTATGCAGCAGAAGGAAGTCTTTGATGAGCCAAGGACCTTACCTGAAGTAGCCTGAGTTTGGAATATTGGATAATGTTTGACTACTGAATCTAAACATATATAATAGCTTTAATAGATTTTTAGGAGAAAAAAGCTCAAGTCCTATGTTTTTCCTCTTGTTGGAAGTAATAGAAGGTCCACAATTAATCTCATAAGCACTAAAGGACCCACTAAATACATTGATTCACTCAACTAAATCATTCATTCACAAATATCTATGAAGTGCTCAACTTTTAGAATTATTTTGCTGGGGATTGGGCGTACAGAGATGAAAAATAGTCCTTGAAATTTTTCATAGGAATTATAAAAAATTATAATAATAAATAGTATAAAGGAAAAGTAGAGGAATTAAGAAGTACATTATCTAGCTCAAATGCTGGGAAAATCTCTTTGTGAATGTGACACAAGAGCTGAAACATTAGGAATATGCAAGAAGGTGATAACCAGGGTAAAAAAACTAAGGGGAAAGTGAAGAAAAATTTTGTGGCAGTGGGCACAATTTATAAAGATTTTTCTCAGTGGGATAAAGATAAGGAAAGCCAATAATCTTTCTTATCAATTAAAATTTGAGATCTCTTAAGGATGTTATAAAATTTGCCTTCCCTCAACTTACTCTTATTGGCTTTTGAAATGGGTGATTAAGGCAATTTTTTCCATTCAGGGACCACTCTAAGCTAACTAAGATAACTAAGGTCTGATATTTCCTGACAGGCATCTTGAATCTATATCAACCTTTCTACAATTTATTGAACACTTACTATAAATCAAGCACTACACTAAATGGTTTTCACAAATAACCTCCCATATTTATTACAACCACCAAGGAGATAGTATTAATATTCTAATTTTTTCCAATGGGGACACTGAAGCTTAAAAATGTTGGGTATTTCTCCTAAGGTAAGATAATAATGGGTTAGTCATAATTTGAATCCCAAATCCGTACTTCTAACCAGGAAACTGCCTACAATAGCAAATATATATGCTATATTTTGAAAGAAAGCAGAAAAGAATTTACCAGAAATATTTCCACAGTAACACAAACTAGGTAAGTGATATTTATGAACAACTTGATTATTCAGATTTTAATTTGATTTAAATTTACTTAATTTTATTATAAGTTTTAAAAACTGTATTATCCTTATAGCTACATTATCTCACAAAAGCAAAACAAATAAAAAACAAAAAAAACCTTCCTCTGGTTAATTCTACCTTTCTAATGTGAGTGAAAATTGCTCTAGAGTTTTTATGAATTACTAGAGGCCCAGTGCATGAATCTGTGCTTCGGTGGGATCCCTCGGGGTGGCCTGTGGGGATCAGGCCCCAGCTCATGCCCCCAGGCTCACAGCCCTGCAGCCCTGCCTGGCACTCTGCCTTGGCTTGGCACTGCCCCCTCACCTGCCCTGCTATCCCATCTGTCGGGGCTGGGCCCTCCCACCCAGCTCCCTCACTGCCTGCTGCCACTGGTCACAGTCTGTGGGGTGATTGGCAGGGTGATAGGGTCCCTGCTTGCACCCACCTTGGCCTGGCACCACCTGCTCACCTGCTCCACCATCTCACCATGATACCGCTCTTGTTGGGGCCCATCGGGGCTGGCAGTGCCGCCACTGCCAGCCCAAGTTGCTGACACCCGCCATGTTCCATGCCGCCACCTGGTGGTCAGCACATGTCATAGTGAGTGGTCGAACTCTCAGTGGAACTATCGCTCGAGGGGACAATATGCATGTTAGGCTTTTATTACATAGGATTCTTGCTCCCACTCTTGCTAATATTCTTATTTCTTTGGTGATTGGCTGACACATGTACTTATAGAAATTACTTTGTATCCTAGGTATTTTATACATTGAGGCCTAAAAAATTAGTTATAAATAGGTCTACATTAGATGATTTACTCTACAGAAAATTTTATCTTAACAACAAATACAATCCACTTGAGCAAATATTTTTAATTGAAAAAAGAAACCCTATTCAAGTTGTTTTAGAAATTAATCAACATCACTACCCAAAATCTGCATCTCCTATGTGATAACAAAATATATTCCCATAATGTTCTTCTGTAATAGGAAAACTGTGCCCCAACTTCCTTTGATAAACTTTCCCTTAAGTTTGAATATAGCACTTTCAAAAATGTGTAAAAATTGACTTCGAATAGATGGTGAAACTGAAACATTTTCCCCCAGTGCAGAGGACCCTGAAGTTTCAACTTCAACTGTAACCCAGGGAAGGTACCAACATAAGCACTAGCTCTAGTTGCTGACTTGAGAATGATTCTTAAACATGTAGTCATCTACAAATTCTTAAAGTTAATCAAGTTCAATAATGCATATGCCAAATTATGTATAATGTAAATGTGTTTACACATGTGTATGTAGCAGAACACTGAAGCCACCTATTTTCAATGCTCTGATATTTTCAAAATCGATTCCCTTCCCTACTCTTTACAAATGTAAGTGCCGTCGATTGGTATAAAGCCCATGTTGAATTATCCTGTTAACACAATTCATTACAAATCTATTCCATCTACAGTGAAACAAACTGATATTCTACCATGATATGGATTGGGAGTTCTTACATTGTCAAATAGATAAGTCCCCCAATAGTTGAAGCCACTTTGGTTTCCCTCCAGGAAATAATTTGGCTTGTCCTGACAAGTCGTACCCTGCTATAAGCTACAGCTTCCAGTGGGACATTATCAAAACCATCCAACATTTAACAAGGCTCTCATCCTGAAACAGCTTGCTCATCCAAAGTGAAAATGTTAAAACTTCCTCTGAGCCTAGATTATCTTACTTGAGCAAGAAAATAAGGTATTAGACTATTTGGCATGTTATACCACTTTAAAACAAGAAAGCCAATTTTGCACTTCAGTAAAGGCAGATTGCAAATGTAGCATGAATTGAACCAGTAGCTGAGTTGCAATTTACAGCAAGTGGCTCATCAGCACATTAATGTATATCACCAAGATAACTGCTTCGGCCAAGCAGACCTAAAACTAGCAGACCCACATATCTGGTCGGAAGCAAGGGAAATGTGCCTTCTATAAAAATATAAAAAAAAACAAATCTTAAAACCCACAGCTCCAAACACCAATCTTCATGATCATTCTTGTATAGCAGTACATTAATAGTTAAAAATAAAACAAAACAAAATCAGAATCAGAATAATAGTTTCTGAAATTGGGTTGATTCAAGATTTAGCCTCTCTGTACTTCAGATTTGTCTTGGGTAAATGAAGATAATAAGGATAAATACTTCTTAGAGTTATTGATGGAGCAGTGTCTGTAAAGTGCTTAACAGACTGCCTAGAATATAGTAAGTGATCCACACTAGAATATTATTATTATATTGTTACCATTTCATATCTAAAGATAGCTAAGTAGGTAAGTCCCCATGAGGTAAACTATTGCTATGTAAGCTTTCATGAATTCTGTACTCAGATATTCACTGTATTTTTTCAACAGAACTAAATGTTAAATGAATACTGTAACTACCCATCTCAGGAAATGTTGGAAATATTTGGGAATGCTACCTTTTGTGCTCTGTTCAAAATTCATCTCCTTTCCTAATCCCTAGGCGAAGTTAATCAGCTCCATTCCTTGGAGCAATGCTAATAACCAGCAACCTAACTTGCCTAGATCTGTCAACTGTAAGAAGAGATAATTAAGGGCTCCAATTTAAAAGGTTTCCTTCTAGGCTGATGGATGCTTAAAGATAGAAATAAAATAAAATAAAAATCCTGTAGATATTATTCTACTTAATTATATTAGCAATTTAAGGAATGTTTGCACTCTCACAACATATTGCATATTTAAATTTCTCTCAGATCATAAAGAAGCAAATGCAGCCCAGCCAGTGTTTCTCAGTGGTTGACCATTGAACTATGAACCAGAAGCTCATGCTTTGATTCATGGTCAGAGCACATGCCCAGCTTGTGGGCTCGATCCCCAGCATGGGACTTGCAGGAGGCAATCTCTCTCTCTTCCTTCCTCTCCAAAATCAATAAAAAATATATTTTTAAAAAGAAACAAATGCAAACATCAACTCCAACAATTTCTTGAACCTTTGACCCCTTCTAGTTGTTACTTTGTCACTGCCAATTTGGGGGGAAATTATTTGCACATACTGTTTCCACTTCTTCATTTGTCATTTATTCTTTAACCCACAGTTATTTTGTTACCCCCTCCACCATCTTTCTCTTGAAACTCTTTGTAGATTATTCCAATAGTCTCTTTTTGAAATCTGTGTCTTACTGTCAGCGCAGCATCTAACACTATTGATCACTTCTTCCTTCTGTAAACGTTCCCCATAAATTCCATAATCTGGTACTGTTCATTTTAGTTCAGTCTCCAGTATGGGATTCTTTTCTTCTGCTTAATCTTAAATGTTATTTTTCCATAGGGTTAAACTCTTGGACATCTGGTTTTCTGAATCTTCAGGTGAGTAAACCTATCCAGTGACTTGAATTACCATCTTTACAACCATAGCATAAATTCAATGTCTACTTCCCAAATTTTTTCCAACCTGTAGACCCATATGTCCTGCAGGACAACATTCAGATGTACTAGAGGGATACCAAACTTTTTAATTATTCATCCATACACGCATTTATTCATTCAATTATTTCACAAATATTTATTAAGTGCCTATTTATGTTAGGCACTGATCTTGGCTCTGTTAATACAAAGTGGGGGAAAGTCCCAAATTTCTACCCTATGACACATTCTTGCCACTCTCCAAAGTCTAATTTTTGTACAAATACCAGTATATTCATATTCAATGAACTTAATATATTTAGTCAAATAAATAGATCCCTACTGTTGTATTTTAGATTTTACATATCAGCACACTATCCAGCCATCTTCCAAGCCACAAAATGTTAGGAATTCTTACTTCATTCTGTTTTACTCTTTTCCACTAACCTCAGTACTTTCCCAACCTATCTGTTTTTCTATCTCTCCCCCCATCCCACCTGGTGGGAGAGTTTTGAGGCATGTTCTGGGAACATGCTCTGGGAGTCTCTTGCATGATAAGCATGCTCTACTAATTCTACTCATTGATAATACTTTATTGGATTTTCTTCTTTTCTATCCTACTTCCCTCACAGTTTCTTGAGATCACCTCAAAATTAAATTACTTGCACACAAATTCTTGCAATGGTGACAGTTTTGGGGGAAATCCAATTAAAATGCCTAGATTGTAGCCAAAATATCTTCACTTACTTCTGCAAGTGTGAGCTGTATTGTCTTGCTTCTGGGTCTTTGCACATACTCTTCTAAATGCCTTCTTTCCTCCATCTTCTTTGCCTCCCCTTTATGTTCTCTAAAATAGTATTTAGCGGTTACTTTCTCTGAGAAGTTTAATCTGATACCCCCACTAGACTCATCAGAATCCCTCCAGTCCAACCCCCCTGCAGACAGTCTGTCTAATCCAGGTGGTTTTATCTTCACAGTTTCTTATGCTTTTTCCTAGCCTAGTACATATCACCCTGTGTGAGTTCCCCTCAAGAATATACATTTCTTTAGGGCTACTACAGAATCTTACTGTTCTCCTTTCCTCACTGACTAGCACGGAACCCAGCTCTCAACAGTGTTCAATAAAGTAAGTCAAATGAACAAATAATAAATCTATACAAAATCATTTTGAAATAAATCAACAGCAAAATCATTCCTTCCTATACGCTCAACACAGCAAAAATGAGTCTCGCACGATGTGTCTCAGGAGATAAGTAGTTGGCAAAGCTATATAGCCAAAAGCAGCACTTTTAAATTCACTTGAAAACCAGATGACTGTCATTTACTCTATCCAGATTATACTTCCTGGGCCACTATAGCAGTTAATGGACTGTTTAATGATTCAATCCTAGAATATTAACTGATAACCAAAATTAAATGTGTTCCCGCTCCTATTTCATACACTACCTGTTTGAAAAGTATGCCTAAAATTTCAAAAAGAAAAGAAAAATCACCTAAAAAATTAAAGTATGACTTATTACTGCTGAGCATCAGGGAGTCACCTCCTGGATCAAACTCCACTTTCCTTTTTCCCCTGCCTGCTACACAGGAAAAGCATGAGCCCCACAGGCACCAACCTGCCTTCCCAGGAACAAAGTGACGAGGAACATGAGCTTCTTCTTCTTCAAATTGCTTGAAACACGGAGCCTGTGGCTCAAATAGCTTCTTTAGCAAGGACTGGATTTTTCCTCTCAATCATAGTTCCAAAGCTATCAGTTATTGAAAAGCTGATTTTCAAAGCACACACTAGAACAGCTTTTCTGTACAGCTGCAATGCTATTTAAATCTCCCATGAATATATATCCACAAACCCAAGAAAATTCTAAGCTGAAATACTGCTCTTAGAAAGGACATAGCAAAATAAGACCTGATAGGGGGATAACTCGGGAATTGAAACCTGGCCATGAATTTTAACATCAGGCATGTGGCTTCTATTCTCCCTCCTTTTCTCTCCCCCCCCCCCACACACACACACACTATCCCTCCCCACTAGAAGAACACCAGAAATCACTCTTTGGAAGGTCAGCCTAGAAGGCTCTTCCATGAGACTCTGGCAGGCACTCACATTCGCAGTCTGCCTTGGAGACATTCTTTAACAGACCTCCAAACTACGGATAAATGCTGCACCTTCTGCTGTGATGAGGTTGGAAGTGGGTGTAGAATAAACATTAAAGACAATGCTTTGGAGACAGAGATCCATAGGAGGCACAGATCAGCCTTGGAAAGGCCCAACTTTTTTTAATCCAAGTTTCTGCTCCACAGTGAAACCCAAGTCCTATCTCCAATACAATTGTGGGAGAATTCCCAGTAACCCTATTGGTGATCCTGGCAACACTGATGCCACATCTCACAAAACCGGCCAAATCATTCTTCTGCGGCGATAAGCAGTTCCAATGCATCTGTTCAGGTGTCTCTGTGAAAACTTTTAGACGCCAGATAGCCACACAGCCATCTGAATTTCCTTCATTTAAGACATTCGATTTCATCAAATTACCTACCAAATGAAATTATACTGAGCATAAGTCACTATTATAAATAGGTCAGAGCCATTCACTTGGAAGTTGTTGATGAAAACAAGTTGACTAAATGTAAGAACGTTCACTGAAATCATTGACCAACGAAGAGCCATGATGAGAATTACTCTGTGCCCCATTAAATATAACATAGCCATGTGGTTCATTTCTACTATTTCTTAGCTCCCAACAGAATGGACGTTCTAGCCTGGGGCTAAATGAATGCTTGCTAAATTACCAATTCATTTCAAGTAAAGAAATGCCATAATATCTCATCGATATGACAGGATTATTATAAGATGTAAGTAAGGCATGGGACCTTCCACAGCTTCAAAAACTTGGCACTCGACAAATATGTGTCACCTGAATAAATGTGTGAATTTGCATAATTTTAGAACCTGGTGTTTATGAAAGAGTTACCAAATACCTGTGCATTGACAGTTCCACACAATGGTTTTGAGTCATCTGACCACAAAGAATGAATAAGAAGCTCAGCAGGGCCAAAGAAAATTAGGATGTAATCCATATGCGACAGCATTGCATAACCAATAAATGAAAATGCAATGCCATTTTGAGCTCTCATTGAGCTGTGGGAGCCTGCTGGTCCCTGGGTTTTAAAATACTTCCCCAGCATACTAAAATTAGAACTCTTTCTCATGTTGTTCTTTCCTTTGTTTCCATAGGAAACACTGACTTTCAGGCATCCAAAATGACACAACATAGAACTGAATGCCACGCTGTAGTTGCCAAGGAGATAATGTATGTCATTCCCACAAATAACACGTTGTTCATGCCTTCATTTTCTTTATCTAGCTTTTTAAGGGTTGTTGTTTTTTTCCGCCCCAACCAAATTCAGATAATGTTCACTGTGAACTGATGGAAACATTGCTTTTTAAAATATGTGTTTACCCCATTTCCCAAAGCACTTGATCGCCTCACACATGCCGTCTGTGGAAGATCTGAGCATATTTTATGCCGATTTTGGAACGAATGATTCAGCAGTTTTTACTGGAGGAGAAAAAAAATGCATCCTGATTTCTGTCTGCTTGCGTTCTAAGTAAAGGTCCAATTATATCCACACCTGGTACTAACATATTCCAGTTAAAATGGTCCACCACAAATGCAGCTGCATTCAGTAGAATTTACATAGGAAGGAAAGGAGTAAGCAAGCCAGAAATGCAAAGATAAATGAAAGGGAGGGAGGGAGGGACGGAGGAAGGAAGGAAGGAAGGAAGGAAGGAAGGAAGGAAGGAAGGAAGGAAGGAAGGAAGGGAGGGAGGGAGGGAGGGAGGGAGGGAGGGAGGGAGGGAGGGAGGGAAGGGAGAGAGGGAAGGGAGAGAGGGAGGGAAGGGAGGAGGGAAGAGGAAGGAGGGAAGGAAGGAAAGGGAAGGAGAGAGGGAGGGAAGGGAAGGGAAGGGAAGGGAAGGGAAGGGAAGGGAAGGGAAGGGAAGGGAAGGGAAGGGAAGGGAAGGGAAGGGAAGGGAAGGGAAGGGAAGAAGACAAGGAGGAAAGTAAGAAAACTCATGTTTACTGAGCACCTGCAGTATTCTAGATTAAACATCTGTAAGGTAAACAAAGAGAATTTTAAAAATTTAAAATCATGGCTAAAATCATCCAAGTGGCAAGAGTTTGAATACGTATCTGAACTTGAATATGCCTCATTGAAAAGGATGTGTTCTCCAGATATTTAGTGCTGCATAACCCCCTCCCCCCAGATGACCACGGCTTTAAGCAATGGCCATCATTTTAACATTTCTTTCATGAGATTGGTAGTTAACTGGACTCAGCCAAGAGGCTCTCATTCAGGGTCTCTCATGTAGTTCCAGGCAGAGAGGCTGAGGCTGGAGTCACCTTGAAGATGGCTTCATTCCCATGCCTGGCAGTTGATGCTGGGGCTGTCAGTGGAATACCTCTTCATGTGGCCTGGGGTTCAAGAATGAGGTCTCAAGGGGGCCAGCCTCAAATTCCTAAAGCACCATTTATACTGTGGTCACAAGCACAGCCCAAATCAAGGGTTAGAGAACATAGAGTCCACCTCACATTGTAAGAAATGCATGTAGATGGCCATTGTGTGTGTGTGGGGGGGAGTAGAGGGTGGGGAGTAGGGGGCTGGGAGGGGTGTCTTACTCCAGCCATCTTCAGAATTGTTTTCTGGTACAACATATTTTGGGCAATATCCAGTAATGCCCCAAAAGGCCCTAGACTCAGGTTTCACAGGCTCTTTGTCTGCTTAGTGGAACAGTTGTGAAGGAAATAGTTAAAATGACCATTCTAAAAAGAGAAGTGGAACAACTCTTATTGTCAACTTGATGAATTGTGAAAAACAGAACACTGAAATTAAACTTTGTAATGAGTTTCAGATTAAATTTTGTGTGTACTGTCAATTTTCAAAGCATTTGGATATCATAAAAACCAAACTAGCACTACAACTGTATTGTAGCATATTAAGATAAGTTACACTATATAGCATTACCCTAAAATTGCTTTTATCCAATTTAGCTTTTTGATTCTTTGAGCACCTGGATAAATGGGAGTTTCCTATATTAATTACAGGGATATCTGCTCAGCATGGAGAATGCATATGTGGAAACCATAGCACCAAATGAATTGTTGTTATAAGGAGTAGCATAGCTCACTTGGCGTGATGCTCTTGTCATCTTAATCTATCCCTACGGTCAATATATCAGGATGCTTCTGGCTAATGTCTTTATCTTACCAGCACTCTTTAATATTGTTCTGATACTGAACCTAGTTGGCCAAGACCATGCACCCATCCAGCTGATCTGAAACAGCCTTAAGACCCCTACTGAACATTTGTACTTTCACCATTAAAATATTCACCTTTGTTTATCCTTTGGAAATCTATCATACGACTATCACAAATAAGAATACCTCAGCCAGAAAATAGGATATTAAAGACACAATGGAAAAACACCATCAAGAAAATACCATAATCAGATGGTGGAAAGCTTTCAAACTGAGGAAGAATCTTATGGTGACCTAGGGGAGAAGCAACAGCAAATGTCATCTCATTGCTTGCATTGCTGAGAGGGGATGATTGTGCTCACTCTACTGTGTTGGCAGATTGGCCTGGAATAAACATATATAATGTTCATGTTTAATGTAGCTGTTTTTGAGATGGACGGCTCTGTAATGAATCAGGCTGTGCGATGCAGTGCTAAATGGGGTCTATCAAGCAGAATACGAGCAATAATTCCAAACAACTGCAGTGGTCTATCAAGCATGTGACAATTGGAGTTGTACATCTCTCTTCCCATACGTGTCCAGCATCTATTCTCATTCAGGCCAACAAATATGATGGAACTTTAGTGCTTCACAAAAAATACCCTAAAAATTGAAGTGCTCGGGGAACACACAAAGCAGATCCCGGAAAGTGACATGGCAGAAAGGACATCTTATTCAATACTTCTCACTTCATATTTCTGATTTTACATCTTTCTGTATCTTGATTCCACCCCCCCCCCCATGAGAATCTGATAACAAAATTCCTGAGAGCAAAGCAAGAGAGTCTATTTGTCTTACTTTGCGTAACAATTTGGTCGTGTAACAAACATTGCAGAACAATGAAGAGTTGGGATCCTTTTGACTTCTCAGTTGTCTTCAGTATTATGTGACTTGGGACATTTACAATGCTACGATTTTTAATGCTAAGTAGCAAGTCTCTCTTAATGGCTACAAAATGCAGAGTAATCAGGAAGTTAATTTTAGCCAATAATTATCTCAAATTGTCTTATGAATTCTGAAATCCCCTATTGTTTGTAATTTTAACCTTTAACTCTATTATAGCCTACCTATTACAGGCATATATATCTAGATTACTATTGGAAACATTTAATTTAAATACTTCAGCAAATTTTCAATGTTAGAAGACTGCTTATTTTATATTTGCTTCGTGATTAGGTCAAGACAAGATACTTTTATCCAGAACAAATGCTAAATTGCATAGGTACAAGGACAGTAGGCATAAACTCAGCAGTTATAGTAAAACAAGAAGAGATCAACCTATCCATTTACCTTAATTGAAAAAAAACCCTAATTTACAATTTGTTAGGCATTTGAAGATG
Organism: Antrozous pallidus; assembly: GCA_027563665.1. NCBI lineage: Eukaryota > Metazoa > Chordata > Mammalia > Chiroptera > Vespertilionidae > Antrozous > Antrozous pallidus. The sequence continues at coordinate 94,565,352 of CM050511.1, read as the reverse complement.
ACAGGAAATTTATGCATGCTTCAAGATGATTTTTAAATCTTTCCATATGGTATCTCAATGATGCTTCAAAATACATTGCTTTAAAGATATAATGAATTTGATAAAATAAATGTGGCCTTGTACAAGGAGGTATTATCCATTGCCAAAGTGCAAAATGAATAATTTATGGAATTCTGAAAAATAAAATGCAATTCATAAAGAAACACCATGGAAAAATATGTATAAAAGAAAAAACTTAAATATCAAATGCTCCTAAAGGAGAGATTTGTGGGTTGTTTTTTTTTAAATTAACAGAAAACAATTAGGATTCACCATATCAAATCTCATTCTATTTTTATGAATTGCTCAGGGATACTAATATAACTTTCTGTCAGCAGATCAAGTCCCCACTGAACATAATCTATTTAAGTCTTGTTCATGGATAATAGGTAACCTCCTTGGTGCAATTTTTAGATGAGCCCGTTGGCAAACATTAAGCAGAAAGCACGTTAACATTTTCCAGGATCGGCTAAGGCTTTAGCAAAGTGGCTTTCTTGCTTGCAGAAGAAGAAGTAGTGAGCTAGGTATAAGGGAGAAGGCCTATTAAGCTCTGCATCTGTACAAGCCTCAACTGCTTCAAGTCAAAATAAAATAAATTAACAAAACAATCCTACTGAGAGCATGAAGGTGCCCCCAGAGGACATGCCCCATCAGCTGCAGGCACACTGAATACAGCTCCCAGGCTGAGACATTCTCAGCTCCAACAAAAATCTTTACCTTGAAAACAAATAAACTAACTAATGAATTTTAGAATGCTAGTCATCACTGTAATACCAGGACATTTTTCTTGGTTTGTTTTTTACTAATTACCTGTTTTGTTGTAAAAAAAAAAAAAGGCAGCTGATAAAGGCAATTATAATTCAAATCTATGCCTTATCTTTAGTTCAAAAGACCATTTTGCCCAGTTGTGCTTTTTTAAAACCAGTTTTGACCAGCAAAAATTGTGTTTTCAATACTGTCTAACTTAATAAAATGGAGCTTTTCTCAAAACAAACACAGGCCCATTTCTTCATGGAAGGAGCAGCCAGTGAAGGTCAAGGGCCCAGCCCATGCGGCCCACTTATTACTGATTCCACAATTTTAAGGTTTAGCATCTGCTCTAAGAATATGACTAGTCAGTTACTGAATGGCTGTATAGCTCTTGCTACTTTTTCCGGGAAGCACTTTTCCAACTCTAAGAAGGCCTCCTTTTCTCTTCTTGCAAGCAGGATGCCCTTGTCAGAGCTTCTCCATTCAAACCAGCTCTCAGAAGGGTAGCGATTAGATCCATTTGTCCCCATATGAAACCAGAGGAACATTTCCAGGTATAACCTGGACAGTAAGTTGTGCATGACTCTCACCTCTCTTGGGGTAGCCCATCTGCATTAGAGGAAAGAGATACCCAAACAACAAAACTAAGAGTCCAAGGAACAGCCAATGAAAGAACTGGGACAGTAGTTGCTTCATATGAAGTTTCAAAGAAGCCAGGTGGCTTCATAGATTTCCTTTAGTAGCTCCAAAGCTATGTGTGGGCTTCAAAAAGTAAAAAAGCAATGCTGAAATGAAAGTTTTCCCCATTTTTGTTGCCATCTAGGACTTCTCTTTCCTGTCACTGCTAATATTGTTAATAATATTTTACAGAGATTTATTCTTTCACTCATTGCATTCATTTATTCCTTCACTCATTGACTCAGTCAACAAATTGGATGGGCATTTACTGAGCACCATGCTCAGGGTTAAGCATTGGTCTTAAAGTTTGTAATATACTAATCCCAAATGTTCAGAAGTGCCATAATTGGTTATGCTAGACACAGCAGTATACTCATATTGCATAAGAAGAGTTGACTTTCTGCTCTTTGGATAGGACTTTCTCCTCACCACCTTTTGCCAAGTTCTCTTTGAAAATGTCAATTCTCAAGTGCCAAAGACCTGGCCAAGAGGAAGTAAAAGTATGCTAATTGGTGGACTCTTTCTTTCCTTATACGTCATCCCTTTATCCTATATTTTCATCACATAATATTTTACAATATTCACATTAAGGTGGTTGGGCTTTGGAAAACATTTTAGGGAGGCAAAACAGGAAGTGCTCTCACAAAGAAACGAAAGGCCACCTTCATCCTCACACTGCTATTCCCTTCTCTGAATCCCCTAGTGACAGCCTCTTCTCTGACTGTGAAGCCCACAATTGTTTCCAATTAGCCAAACAAAAAGTAAGTTAAAGTAACTTGTTTTAGCCAATTTGGAAGAAAAGAAAAATTCACTGAACTACATTTTGGACTACATGAAACTTGAGAAAATAAAGAAATCCTCCTTCTAGTCATCTATATAAAGATAATAGAATTATAAGAACTGAAGTCCAAGTTCAAGAAAGAGAAATTGAGGGAGGCAGAAGAGAATCCTACATAATAGCAGAAATGTGAAAATTCAAGCTCACTAATAAAGGCGACAGTACAAGAGAGCTTGGGAAAGAATAGGATTTATTATTCAAGCAAAGATGCTGGGCAGGATAAGAAGCTTGTGGAATACCAAACACCAGAAAATATTGAGAAAGACAGACTATGCCATATAATCTGAGTGCAAATTTTCCTCTTTTTAAAATGACCAAAATGTATAATAATTTTCTTCTACCAAACACACTTTATACATAATGTTCTCTAATTCATTTAAGTAAAATAATAATGCCCAAACTGATATTTCTTGAAACTTTTACATCATCTGAGGCCAAGGGAAAAGCTAGAGATTAAGTGATGTATATTACAAAAACTAGCCTCTCAAAATAGCAAAAACAATATTGGAAATTTAGCTAAACAAACCAGACGAATAATCTTACTTGATAGCTTTAGGAAAAGAACTTGCTGGAAATATAGCTAAACGTTAATAGAATTTGTGTCAGAGTGGCTGTATATTTTTGAAGTTGACTGAAAAATTTTTTTCATTCCAAAAAGAAGTAGTGGACCATTCAGATTGCTAACATAGTGCCAGAAGCTAATTCCAGCATGTCATAAATGCAAGAAGTTGCACCAAAAGGTTGATGGAACTTTGAGGATTGCCTGCTAGAAATGGCTAAGAGCATTTTCCCACACCTAAAGATTTGCATAGATGATTGCTTGCTTCCAGACAGCTGAGGGAATTTCAATCTACATGTTATTGCCTCTTACTGGCCAAACACCTGAACAGCTACAGGCAGTTCCCCCAATCTGACAATAGATTCTGTATACTAAACCTTGCCTTTGCTACATATATCTACCTTGCTTTAGGACAATTTGTGTTAATAAAAAGCAAGGGGTCCAGAAAGACAAGAGAACTTGGTTCCTATTGCCAAGCTCCTCTGGCTCCCCAAAATGCCTTCCAAAATTACCTTTCATCTCCAGACTCTTGATTAATTTACACACAGCCTCTTCTCCAGATTTCTGAACCCTTCTAGATGCTGGATAAGACCCCTGGCCACATAGATGGAAAACATACCACCAAATTAATAAAAATGTGAAACACCATACAAATATTTTGATAACAAAATTTCCCCAGGGAAAATGTATAGTTCTTCCACATTGCTGTCCTAGGCAATTGTGCCTCAATTTCAGTTGTATGAGGAATGAAATCAATCAGTAGGTGGTTCTTTGAGCATATACTAGGCTCTTAGTAAATTTGTGCCAGATATGCTAGAGAGGTAAATGGAGAAGTAATAAAAATTCCAAGAATATGATAATAGCTTATTAATTATATGGCAATTCTAGAATAATCGTTAAGCTAGTCCATAAATATCACAAAGCAATTAATGATATTAACAGTAACGAGCTGCCTCATTTCCTTGTTACTCTCCTTTAATTTGTTGACCATCAATAAAAGATGCCTCATGAACAGGTTGAGTTCTCCCAAAGACTCTCCCTCTCAGAGTTTAGCATTTTTCTTTACAAATCCCTTAGTCTCTCCAGAATATTTGCTTCTCTTGATCATTTGTACTACTGTACTCTGTCACATTGTATAAATTTGTTGAGGGCAAAAACTCTCTCATGAACTTCTTTAAAAATCTCCACACAATCTATAAAACATTCTACTGGATATATGCTGTAAATAAATAGTATAAGTTTAAGAGATTAATGCATGTAAGATAGTGTTTTCAAACCAAAAAATAAGATTAATGCTTTGAATATTCTTTAAATGCTTAAAATGTGAAAAAAATATAATTTGGAATATTATGGATTGACCTTCAGTTTGTTGAAATGACTTTGGTAAAAATCAAATGTTATTTTAGCCTTGACAAAATCCATATATATTTTATGCAAATTTGGAGATAAGGAGAGTGTTAACTAATTATCTGTGACTTGGGCTTCTATGTAAATTGAACTACTAGCTAGAGATTGGGCTTATTTATAAATGGGGTAAAGTTTCAAAGCATAGCTTACATTTTCTGCAGTGGAGAAACAACACATTTTCAGAAGAGCTGGGACTGCGTTAACTAGTGAGTGTACGGTGACAGTCATAGTGGAAGGTAGGCAGTTATGGTCATAGGTTATAACTGAGGGACAGTAATCTCTAGTGGATTTAAATCTTGGCTCAGTTGCTTAGAAGCTGAATGATTTTGGACAAATCACTTAGATCTTGCTGTGTCTAAAAATAATAAGACGGGATTGCTATGATAATTATATGAGTTAATACATGTAAAAGGTTTAAAATACTATCTGCAGTGTGGTAGTAAAGTATAGTTGATGTTTTTGTGGCTGTTGGAACAGAATGAACTTTTGCTGAATAGGTGAACATAAAATAAGCTGAATATTTAATTTGATCTAACTCAGTGAACCCAAAAAGAACCATCTTCTCTCTAATGAGTTTTTATTAAATTAAGCACATGTTAGAGTATAAGCAAACTTGCATTAGTTATATAGAGTTTTAAATTAAAAGGAAATTTACATATAATCTTGCCTAATTTCATCTTCTAACAGAGAAAAAAATATTGGATTATATGATCAAAGCTATACTGGGGAACTGAGGACAGAGATGAAATCTCTTTATGCCTGCCTGTTTTCTCTAGGTGAAAAGCAACATCACACATCTGAAAATGTCCAAAATATTTCACTAAGGCTCATTTTCATCAACCATAAAATTATACAGATAGCAACACAATCCTGGATTGTATGTGCATATAAATATATGTATATGCAACAACTCATCCTATTTAATAAAAGAGTAATATGCAAATTGACCACACCTCCGCTACACCCACCAGCCATGTCCAACAGCCAATCAGGAGAAAATATGCAAATAAACCCAACCAAGATGGTGGCCAGCCACAAAGAGTAGGAGGAAGGCTTGGATTTTCCTGGTAATGGAGGAAGTCAAACTTTTCACCTGCTCTTGCGGGCTCAAGCCTCGGCTTAAGGCTACAAAGTTTCAATTATAGAATCCCAACAGAAATGGCAGCAGCCATGGCACAAACAGAAGGCGTGGCTCTGCTCCAGGCTACAAAGTTTCAATTTTAGAAGATACATAAATCCCAGATATTAGGACCTCTGTTTGGATCGCTGGGGGGTGTGGCCGGCCTGCAAACCACTACAGGCCCCTCGCCCAGGCTGCACCATGTCCCTAAGGAACCCTCACACTGGTCCGGGAGACCAGGAGACCATTCAGGGCAAACTAGCTGGCCCCCACCCATGCACTAGGCCTCTATCAAGCATGCAAGGGAAGGCAGTTAGGGGTGACCAGGCAGGCAGAGGAGGGAAGTTGAGGGTGACCAGGCCTACAGGGAAGGGCAGTGTGGGAAAACCAGTCCTACAGGGGAGAGCAGTTGGGGGTGAACAGGCCTGCAGGGTAGGGCAGTTAGGGGTGACCAAGCTTACAGGGGATGGTAATTAGGGGCAGACAGGCTAGCAAGGGTGCAGTTAGGCATCAATCACACTGGCAGGGGAGTGGTTAGGGGTCGATGAGGCTGGCAGGCAGAAGCAGTAAGGGGTAATCAGATAGGCAGGCAGGTGAGCAGTTGGGAGCCAGCAGCCCTGGTTTGTGAGAGGGATTACATCACTCACAGGGTCCCAGATTGGAGAGGGTGCAGGCTTGGGCTGAGGGACCACCCCCCATGCACAAGTTTTGTGCACCGTGCCCCTAGTGTGTGTGTGTGTGTGTGTGTGTGTGTGTGTGTGTGTGTGTGTGAAGTAACTAGTACTATATATATATATATACATATATATTATATACAAAGGGCACATAATAGTAGTAATGATGGTAGTATGATAATAATGATGATAATGATAACATGCTACCTCTCCAAATTCTATGTACTATATAAATACACTTAATAGTTTATTCTTTTGCCATGATATTTTTAAACTGATAATACATGAAAATAAATGAACAAATTTACTAATATTCTGTATCTATACCATATACACACACTCTACACTAAGTTATATTAGTATTAGTATAATTGTGAATTAGTATAATTCATAAGATGCCTTACTTCTTCCCTGAACACTAGCTAATATATCTACCCTGTTTCTCCAAAAGTAAAACATCCCCCGAAAATAAGACCTACTTACAGTTTTACCTCTCACTGTAATATAAGACATCCCCCTGAAAATAAGACGTCCCCAATAAGATTTTTATTCCTGAAACTGAAAAAGCCTGGGCCACACAAGCAGTTATAAGGGAGTGGGTTGATTTAATGCTGCCACTTGTTATGCGAGGGAGCAAAGAGGTCTGCTAGTCTGGGATGCAGCCAGCACTCAACGCACTAAAGACATGAAGAAATTTCTTCACGAAAGAAAAATAGATCAAATAATGATTCCTGCAGGAATGACGGCCTATCTCCAAACTCAATATTGCAATAAACAAGCCATTCAAGGACAATTTGCGCGTGAAAATTAATGACTACATTGAAAATAGAATGGAGAGAAATCAGCATGGAAACTTTGTGAAACCTAAACTGCAAGAGGTTGTGACTTGGGTGAAGAATTCATGGGAGAAAATCACTGACAGTTGCATTGCAAATGCACTACGAGCAGGCTACCTTGACAAGAAGTGCTCATTTAAGGACAGTGCTATTGCTAAACATGAGAGATTTGGTCCACTGATTCTGAAAAAAATGGAGTCACAAGAAATTCACCAGGAAATTCAGAGTTTGGATTGTTATGATGATGTTCCAGAAGACAATGACATGACTGTCATGGAATAAATCTTACTTTGTGTTCATACCGGTAAATATCAATATGAGTAAATGTACCATAGATTGCTGTACATGGAAATAATGGTAGTAACAAGAAATTCTTGATACCGCAGGATTCAGTTTGTCTGGTTATGCTGGTTTGTGATGACAACTACTACTGTATCGTATACAGGTAATAAATTTCCTTTTTTGTTTGTTTGTTTACCAATAAATGTGTCTTATTCTTCATGGAAGAATAAGACATCCCCTGAAAATAAGATCTAGAGCATCTTTGGGAGCAAAAATTAATATTAGACACTGTCTTATTTTGGGGGAAACAGGGTAGCCTTTTTAAGGTAGCATTAAAATCATAGCACTTCCCTTCTAGAGGAGGAAATAGCCTAAATGTTTTATTATGATGCAAATGTTGGCATTTTACTTCCCAGATGATGTTATTATCAATGATTATCAAAGTGTGGACAATATTGTTTCAGTAAGCTACTAAAATTGGTTGCCTCTTTTCCTTTTGTCATTTTGAATGATATTATTTGTTTATTTATTTATTTGCAATTCAAAGACTAAGTTGAAGTCTCAGCTTAACTCTTTCTTTTCTTTAATATATATATATATATTTATATATATTTATAGATAAAAATGAAATTATTTAATCTCAGATTGTTTTCACTATTAACATTTCCCCCCACAATTTCTTTATTGATTAAGGTATTACATATGTGTCCTTATCCCTCTATTAACCCCCTCAACTCTCCCCCCACTCATGCCCTCACCCCCCTGGTGTTCATGTCCATTGTTTAGGCTTATTTATATTCATGCATCCAAGTCCTTTGGTTAATCTCTCCTCCTTCCTCCCTCCCTCCTGTACCTTCCCCCTGAGGACCAGCATTCTGGTCAATGCTTCTCTGCCTCTGGGTCTGTCCCTGTTCATCAGTTTATGTTGTTCATTATATTCCACAAATGAGTGAGATCATGTGGTATTTGTCTTTCTCTGACTGGCTTATTTCACTTAGCATAATGCTTTCCAGTTCCATCCATGCTGTTGCAAATGATAAGAACTCCTTCTTTTTTACTGCAGCGTAGTATTCCATTGTGTAGATACCACCGTTTTTAAATCCAATCATCTGCTGATGGGCACTTAGGCTGTTTCCAAATCTTAGCTTTGGTGAATTGTGCTGCAATGAACATAGGGGTGCATAAATCCTTTCTGATTTGTGCTTTTAATTTCTTGGGATATATTTCTAAAAATGGGATCACTGGGTCAAATGGGAGTTCCATTTTTAGTTTTTTGAGGAAACTCCATACTGTTCTCCACAGTGGCTGCACCAGTTGGCATTCCCATCAGCAGTGCAAAAGAGTTCCTTTTTCTCTGCATCCTCACCAACACTTGTCGTTCATTGATTTGTTGATGATAGCCATTCTGACAGGAGTGAGATGATACCTCATTATTGCTTTGAATTGCATCTGTCGGATAATTAGTGACCTTCAGCATGTTTTCATATGTCTCTTAGCCTTCCTTCTTTCCTCCTTTGAAAAGTGTCTATTTAGGTCCATTGCCCATTTTTTTATTGGATTGTTTATCTTCCTTTGGTTAAGTTGTATGAGTTCCCTGTAGATGTTGGAGATTAAACCCTTATCGATGGTTACATTGGCAAATATGTTCTCCCATGCAGTGGGATTTCTTGTTGTTTTGTTGATGGTTTCTTTTGCTGTGCAAAAGTTTTTTTTTTATTTTGATGTAGTCCCATTTGTTTATTTTCTCTTTGGTTTCCATTGCTCTAGGAACCATATCATTGAAGAAGTTCCTGCGGCATATGTCTGGGATTTTTCTGCCTGTAGATTCCTCTAGTATTTTTATGGTTTCCCTTCTTATGTTTAAGTCCTTGATCTACTTTGAGTCTATTTTTGTGTATGGTGTAAGTTGATGGTCTGGTTTTATTTTTTTGCATGTATCTGTCCAATTTTCCCAACACCATTTGTTGAAGAGATTATCTTGACTCCATTTTATGTTCATGCCTCCTTTGTCAAATATTAATTGGGCATAGTGGTTTGGGTCGAATTCTGGGTTTCCTATTCTATTCCATTGATCTATATGTCTGTTCTTGTGCCAGTACCAGGCTGTTTTAAGAACAGTGGCTTTGTAATACAGCTTGAAATCTGGTATTAAGATCCCACCTACTTTGTTCTTCTTTCTCAGGATTGCTGCAGCTATCAGGGTCTTTTTTTGTTCCAGATGAATTTTTGGAAAATTCGTTGTAGGTTAGTGAAATATGCCATAGGTATTTTTTAAATGTATTTTATTGATTTTTTACAGAGAGGAAGGGCGAGGGACAGAGAGTTAGAAACATCGATGAGAGAGAAACATCGATCAGCTGCCTCCTGTACACCTCCCCACTGGGGATGTGCTTGCAACCAAGGTACATGCCCTTGACCAGAATCGAACCTGAGACCTTTCAGTCCATAGGCCGATGCTCTATCCACTGAGCCAAACCAGTTTTGGCTGCCATAGGTATTTTAATGGGGATTGCATTAAATCTGCAGATTGCTTTGGGTAGTATGGACATTTTGATGATGTTGATTCTACCAATCCATGAACATGATATGATCTTCCATCTATTTATGTCTTCCCCTATCTCTTTTTCAGTGTCCTATAGTTTTTCACATATAGGTCTTTTACCTCCTTAGTTAAGTTTATTCCTAGGTATCTTAATTTTTGTGTGTGTGATGGTAAATGGGCTTGCATTTTTAGTTTCTCTTTCTATAAGTTCACTACTGGTGTAAAGGAATGCCATAGATTTCTTGGCATTAATTTTATATCCTGCTACATTGCCAAATTCATTTATTAAGTCTAATAATTTTTGATGGAGTCTTTAGGGTTTTCTATGTACAATATCATGTCATCTGCAAATAAGGGCAGTTTTACTTCTTTTCCAATTTGAATGCCTTTTATTTCTTCTTCTTGTCTGATCACAATGGCTAGTACTTCCAGTACTATGTTGAACAGGAGTGGTGAGAGTGGGCATCCATGTCTTGTTCCTGTTCTTAGGGAAAATGTTTTCAGTTTTTGTCCATTGAGTATGATGTTGGCTGAGGGTTTTTCATATATAGCTTTTGTTATGTTGAATATGATCCTTCTATTCCCACCTTGTTGAGTGTTTTGATAAAGAAGGGGTGTTGGATTTTGTCAGATGTTTTTTCTGCATCAATTGATATGACTATGTGATTTTTATCTCTCAATTTGTTTATGTGATGTATTACATTTATTGATTTGCAGATGTTGAACCATGCTTGCACCCCTGGGATAAATCCTACTTGGTCATGGTGTATAATCTTTCTGATGGATCCAATTTGCTAGAATTTTGTTGAGGATTTTGGCATTTATGTTCATGAGGGATATTGGCTTATAATTCTCTTTCATTGTGTTATCTTTATCTGGTTTTGGTATTAGGGTGATGCTGGCTTCATAGAATGAGCTAGGGAGTGTTCTTTCCTTTTGAATTTTTTGGAATAGTCTGAGGAGGGTAATTTTTAGTTCTTCCTTGAATATTTGGTAAAACTCCCCAGTGAAGCCATCTGGCCCCGGGCTTTTGCTTTCTGGGAGCTTTTTGATGACTGCTTCAATTTCTTCCACAGTTATCAGCCTATTGAGAATTTTTAGAATCTTCCCTATCGAGTTTTGGAATTTTGTATTTTTCTAGGAATATGTCAATTTCCTCTAGGTTGTCTAGTTTGTTTGAGTAGAGTTGCTCATAGTATTTTTAACAATCTTTTGTATTTCTGTGGGGTCTGTTGTTATTTTGCCTCTCTCATGTCTGATTTTGTTTATTTGATTCCTCTTTCTTTGCTTCTTTGTGAGCCTGGCTAGAGGTTCATCAATCTTGTTTATCCTTTCAAAGAACCAGCTCTTGGTTTCATTGATCTTTTGTATTTTTTTTTGTTCTCTATGTCATTTATTCCTGCTCTGATCTTTATTATCTCCTTCCTTCTGCTCACTCTGGGCTTTTCCTATTGCTCTCTTTCTAATTCTTTGAGTTGTAGAGTTAGTTTATTTACTACCATTTTTTCCTGATTTTTGAGGTAGGCTTGTAGAGCTATAAATTTCCCTCTTAAGACTGCTTTCATTGTGTCCCATAGATTTTAGATTGTTGTGTTTTTATTGTCATTAGTTTCCAGGATGCTTTTAATTTCATCTTTGATCTCATTGATAACCCAATCATTGTTTAATAGCATGCTATTCAGTTTCCAAGTGTTTGAGATTTTTGGATTGTTTTAATTGTAATTTATTTCTAATTTCATGGCATTGTGGTCTGAGAAGATGCTTGGTATGATTTCAATCTTCTTGAATTTTGGGAGACTTTGCTTGTGACCCAATATATGGTCTATTTTTGAATATGTCCCATGTGCACTTGAGAAGAACGTATATTTTGTGGCTTTTGGGTGAAAAGTTCTGATGATGTCAGTTAAGTTCATCTGTTCTAGTGAATCATTTAGGATTGCTGTGTCTTTGCTGATTTTTTGTCTAGATCATTTATCCAGTGATGTCAGTGGAGTATTAAAGTCCCCTATGACGATTGTATTGTTTTCTATCTCTCCCTTGATATCTTCTTTTTTGTGTGTGTGTGTTGCTCTTTTTTATCTTTATTGTTCAGTTTATTAATTACATTGTTTCTCCTTTTTATCCCCCTATAGCTCCCCTCCACCCTGTACCTATCCCACCCGCCATCCTCACCTCCCCCTCCCCACTGTCCTCTCCCATTGTTGCAAGATTTTTGTCCAGTCTCTTGCTGCACTTCCCACAACCCTTTTCTCCCCAAGAATTGTCAGTCCATTCCCTCTCTATGTCCATGTCTCTGTTATATTCACCAGTCTATCCTGTTCAACAGCCTATCAATTCACTTGATTTTTATGTTCATTTGTTGATAGATGTGTATTTGTTGTTCATAATTTTCATCTTTAACTTTTTCTTCTTCCTCTTCTTAAAGAATATCTTTCAGCATTTCATATAATGTTGGTTTGGTGGTGATGAACTCCTTTAGCTTTTTCTTATCTGCGAAGCACTTCATCTGACCTTCAATTCTGAATGATAGCTTTGCTGGATAGAGTAATCTTGGTTGTAGATTCTTGCTGTTCATCACCTTGAATATTTCTTGCCACTCCCGTCTGGCCTGCATCGTTTCTGTTGAGAAATCCGCTGACAGTCGTATGGGTGCTCCCTTATAGGTAACCAACTGTTTCTCTCTTGCTGCTTTTAATATTCTCTCTTTGTCTTTTGCTCTTGGCATTTTAATTATGATGTGCCTCGGTGTGGTCCTCTTAGGGTTCCTATATATTGGGGTTCGGTGCACTTCTTGGACTCCTAAGTCAATTTCTTTCACCAGGTGTGGGAAGTTTTCAGTCACTATTTCTTCAAATAGGTTTTCATTGTCTTGGCCTCTCGCTTTTTCTGGCACCCCTATAATTCGGATGTTGGTATGCTTGAGGTTGTCTCAGAGGCCCCTTACACTATCTTCAATTTTTTGGATTCTTTTGGTTTCTTGCTTTTTCAGCTGAGTGGATTTTACCTCTTTGTATTTCAAATCTTTAACTTGGTTCTTGGGGTGCTCCAGGGCACTTTTAGGTCTTTGTATAATATTTTTTGTTGCAGTCAGTGTATGCTTAATTTCTGGTTGGTCCTTTTTCATATCCTTGAGAGTCTGCTTTATATCCTTGAGGGTTTCTTTCATTTCCACGTTGGTCTTGATCATTTCTTTGCAGCTCTCGTTTATATCCTTGAGGGTGTTGTTCATTTTCTTGTAGGACTCATTCATTTCCTTTGTGGTCTTGCTTATTTCCTTATAGGCCTTGATCTTTTGTTGGAGCCTCTTAAAAAACCCTATAACCGTGGTTCTGAATTCCATGTCCAGTCGTTTTTTTTCCTCCATTTCTAACACATCTGATTTCTTTTCATGTTGCTGCATGGTGGCTGCTTCCCTGAGTTGGTCAATTAGCCTTGTGTGGTAGACTTCCTACTAGGGATAGTGGCTCAGCCTCCCCGGTTACCTGAGGTGGATATGGGCTGCACAGTCTTGCTGCAGTTAAGCTCAGTTAATCGTTGTTAGCACTTGGAGGGTTGACCTCCAGGCCAATTGTCTGTGAAGCTCAGCTGTGCTCAGGTTGGATGGGCGGAGTCTCCGGGCCAAGCAGACAGCGTTAGCTCCGCCCTATGCGGCCCTAGGGACTCTGTGCCGGGGGCAATGGCCGCCAGCACCTCTGAGAGAGAGCCGCTGCGGAGCTCCACCGGCTGCCGGTTGCCGGGGAATTCAGACTTTCCCAAAATGAGTCTGCATGCGCAATGTCTCACCCAGGGTCGTAAAACAAAGCAGTTTGACGGTTTTACAAATGAGAGACAAGTCGCGGTGCGCTCTCTACGCCGTCACACAGCCAAGCTGTTCGCAGGAAAGCTGCCTTCTCCACAAGCCAGGAGACCCGGCAGCACCCGAGCTTCGGCGTGCCCTCCCACTGTCCAGTTTTCACCCCGCGTGATAGTGGGTTCTCTGGACTTCGCCCAGAGCTGGAGAATCAGTGAAGTGGGATGCCTTTGTCTCCCCGTTGGAGAAAACTGGCCGGTTTTCAGCCGCCCGCCCTCTCCGCGGCGCGCACTCCAAACCTCTCTCCATGTGAATCTTTCAACGCTGTTCGCCGCCGCTCCTCTGAGTCCCAGTGTCTTATCTTCACTTTTATTTGTGGAATTTTCACTCGGCGAGCTTTCTGGTGATTCTGGAAGGTGTTTGTTCTTTCGTTAAGTTGTAGTATTAAAATTGCTAATTATGACGGCAAGATAGGTGTTCTACCTTTGCCGCCATCTTTCCTTCTTTTCTCTCCCTTGATATCTTCTAAGAGTTTTATTATGTATTTGGCTGCTCCTGCGTTGGATGCATATATGTTTAACAGGGTTATATCCTCTTGTTCTATCAATCCTTTTAGTATTATAAAGTGGCCTTCCTTATCTCTTGTTATGGCATTTTCTTTAAGGTCTATTTTGTCAGATATAAGTATTGCTACCCCAGCTTTCTTTTCATTTCCATTTGCCTGAAAGATATTTTTCCATCCCTTCACTTTCAATCTGTGTGAGTCTCTTGTTCTGAGGTGGGTCTCTTGTAGACAGCATATGTATGAGTTACGTTTTTTTATCCATTCAGCTACACAGTGTCTTTTTATTGGGGCATTTAATCTGTTTATGTTTAAAGTTATTATTGAAAGGTATGTTTGTAGTCATATCTATTTTTGTGTCTGCATTTCTTCGTACCTGTTTATTTCTCTTTTTTACAGTATTCCCTTTAGCATTTCTTGCATTGCTAGTTTGGTGGTGATAAACTTCCTTAGCCTCTTTCTGTCTGTGAAGCTCCTGATTTCCCCTTCAATTTTGATTGATAGTCTTGCTGGATAGAGTCCTTTGGATTCAGTTCTTTGTTTTGCAACACTTTATATACCTCTTTCCAATCCATTCTAGCCTGATATGTTTCTGTTGAGAAATCATTTGATAAACTGATGGGGGGGTTCCTTTCTAGGTAACACACGGTTTCTCTCTTGCTGCCTTTAAGATTCATTCTTTGTTGTTGATATTTGCCATTGAAACTATGATGTTTGGTGTTGGTCTTTTGGGGTTGATCCTGCTTGGGACTCTCTGTACTTGTGTAAATTTTTTCTTCCCCATATCCGGGAAGTTTTTGGTCATTATTTCTTCAAATAGATTTTCTAATCCTTGGTGCTCTTCTTATCCTTCTGGCAGCCCTATTATATGTATGTTACTTCATTTCATGTTGTCCGAAAGCTCCCTTAGGCTCTCCTCCTGCTTTTTATTTTTATTTTCCAATTGCTGTTCAGTTTGAGCTTGTTTCTGTACCTGATCCTCTAACTCACTAATTTGGTCCTCTGCTTCTTCTAGTCTACTGTTGAAATTTTCCATGGTGTTTTTGATGGTAGCTATATCATTTTTCATTTCTTCCTGATTATTACATAGGTTGTTGATTTTCTCATCCATCAGATGTATAAATTCCATGACCATTACTCTGAATTCTTTTTTGGTCATGGTGCAAGCTTCAGTTTCACTAATTTCCTTTCTTTGTGACTCCTCATTTTCTTTCTTCTGGGTGTTGTGCCGTCTCCCCATTCTGACTATCACCAGAAGGTTCAAACTTCAAGTTACGTGGATCTGGGCTGTGTGCCATGGGAACTTCGCACCACCTGAGTGTCACTGAAGTGCTCCAACACTAGGGTGTGTGGCTGCTGTGGGTTGGTGGGAACCAGGCTTTCCCAGGGTCAGTGTTCCCAGGGTTCTCTGTGGTCTTGTGTGCATACCTAGATTCAGGGACCCTGCCTGCACCACTCTTGGCATGTGTTGAAAATGGTACCAGGAGTCCAAGTTTCCCTGTGTCTGCACCAAGAATCGAGTATCAGAGTCTGTTGCCTCGTGAGGTTTCTCGTTGAGGGTCAGGGTCCCCGTGTGTGCATGCACCAAGATTTGGAGTCACTGGCTCTTAGTGTGGATGTGCTGTGAGTCAGGAATTCCAGGCACATAAGGTAAGACACAGAGTCAAGTCAGTTGTGCTCAGTGCTGCCTCTTGCTGGGAGAATTTGGGTCTTGATCACTATGGGGGACTGGGTTGCACAATAGCTCTGTGGTGTGCCTGCACTGTGGAAGACTGACTTCCGTGAGTGTTTGCCCTGTAACCAGGTCAGGTGGTACTGATGCCCTATGGGATTGATCACCTGGTTGTGATTGCGTTGCAGGAGGCCACCTCCAGCCTCTCAAATTCTCTTAGCAGTATTGAGGCCCTTGATCGAGCTTTCAGGCTCCACGGCCCTATTCCCTATCTGGGAGTTTCGGCCACAGGCATGCGCAGGAGTGCAGAGCATGTTCCCAAGCCCAAGACCCCCTAGTATAGCTGGGAAAGCGATTTTTCAAGCTCCAAGCTCCAATTACTGTCTGCTTCGGCCACAGGTGTGCGTGCACACACAGTGCATTCTCCCAAGCACGAGTTCCCCTGGGATAGTTGGAAGAGCAAGTTTTAAAGTTCTGAGCTCCAATTACTGTCTGAGCGCTTCGACCACAGATGTGCGCACAGGTGCAGAGTGTTCTCCCAAGTCCAAGTTCCCCTGGGGTACCTGGAAGAGAGAATTTTAAACTCCAGGCCTAGAGTTCCCCTTAGGGCAAGGGGAGTTGTGGCTGAAGGGAGGGGCAGGTCTATTGGTTACTATGGAGCTATCTGTGATCCTGCAGGGAGGGCGATAGGCTCCTTGACTCACAGAAATCTGCTGCCAGGAAGTCTGGACTCCTGTTGTCTGTTGGTCTAAAGCTGTGGCTGTAATTCTCTGTCCCTAGTGGCTGCAGGTCCCTGGCTTGCGTCTGAGATGTGAGTGATTGAGAGCAGAGTCCCAGTCCAGGCAGTTCTGCTTCTCAAGATGGCGTGGTCTCTGCTGCCACGCTGGCTAGCCTCCCAGGAGTGTCCGCCTTGTTCTCAGGGCTCCGCCTTCCAGGAATGCCCGGTTTGGCAACCCGTTGGAGGACCTGCAGAGTCTAACTGTCTCTAGTTCATATCACACACACACACCACACATGCTACACTCTCCTCTATGGATTCCTCACTCTCTCACACTCTCTCCCTCCCTACCTTCCTGCCCATCACCATCTTTCCATTCTCCTAAAATATATTTCTATTAATTTTGGAGAGGAAGGAGTGGGAGAGAGAGAAACATCAATGATGAGAGCGGATCATGGATTGGCTGCCTCCTGTACACCCCCTATTGTGGATGGAGCCCCCAACCCAAGCATGTGTCCCTGACCAGAATTGAACCCGGGACTCTTCAGTCCACAGGCCAATGCTCTATCCACTGAGCCAAATTGGCTAGGACTCAGCTCAACTCTTTCTGATATAATTTGTTATTACTCTTTCTATTGCTTCTTCAGAGTATTTTGCATATTTATCATTATTTAATTATTTGAAATTAATTATTAAATATCTACCTCCCTATTACTCGCAGAACTACAAAGGAAGTGAGCATAGTATTCCAAGCATACTGACACTTAATAGATATTCTATAAATATAATAGATTACCAGTGTGTAGTTGGATATATAGATTAGTATTTCAACAGGGATGTCTAAGGTAGCAGTGAAGATTTGAGCATAAGTTTAAATTATAAGCATGCTAGAACCAAAACTCAGACCATATATCTATAAACTAAAGATAGTCAGCCACAGGATTAATGGCCTGTCTCCTTCATGAGACTAAATTCCTAGGTTTTGTCTTTGAATTTACAGTGCCTTGTATGGGGACTGGTCCACAGTAGTTGCTTGGTAAACTCTTGGTAGATGACTAGCTGAGATTCATCCTCATACATTAGCAACATGACATTTTCTCATGAGTCAGCACATGACACATAACAAAACTAACAGATAGAAAAACACAGCTGGAGATAAAACCTAATCCGGATAATCTTGTCAGTTAAATCATTCAGTTTAATAATTGTGCAATTAAACAATTACTCATTGCCTAAAGAGCATTACTACCTACAGAACATTCTGTACTGAAAAAGGTATGGGTTTGCGGAGGTACAGTTTATATAAGATTTAAAGAATGTCATTAAACTACTGTCAGAAGCACATCCAAATGTCAAGTGAATTGACAGTACTGCTTCAGGTCCTTGTTCAAACTGCCAAGGAAAGAGGTTTGAAACTAAGTCAAGATATGAACAAAATAAGGACAAATGGAAAAAATGAAGGTTTTTGCATACTAGTTTAAACTATTTTAAAAACAGCATTTCTAAGAGAAGCTTTGAGAATAACCGAAATAAGAATCTGAAACTGACCTCGTTTGTACACCCCCTTTGGAAAGGAATGAAGCTTGCACATTACCAACCACTGGGAAATCATTGTATTTTAACATCAATGTCTCTCACAGTCACTGATAGCCGTGCAAATGATATGACTAAAATGACCAAAAGACAGCCAAACCATACGTTCCTCATAATGCACAGCTGCACTTGAAGGTTTACTTCAGCCTTTTGTTCTGCTTTCTTTTGTTTTAAAACATCCTCCTCAGTTATCTCTTGCTGCCCACTAGCAAAGTCCACCTGCTGACAATGGTGTCTCAGAATGGTTAAGAACAATCACCGCTGTTCCAGAGGCTCACGGTGACCCAGCTCAAGTTCACTACTTCCATCTGCCTGATGTTCACATTTGCTCCAGCAAGAAAGAATCTATATATTTAAAAGCCTATGCAACCGTTTGACCATTTGACTGTTCAACCGGTCGCTATGATGCGCACTGACCACGAGGGGCAGATGTTCAATGCAGGAGCTGCCCCCTGGTGGTGAGTGCACTCCCACAGCAGAGCGCAGCTCAGCTGACTAATGGGTGCCAGAGGCCGGACTCATGGCTGGCAAATGCTGCTGCAGCTGCAGGAGCCTCTCCTGTGGACACTCCCCCTGCACACTCCACCCCCAGCCAGACCCGGACTGGGATCTGGATCAGCATTGGAACTGACTGGGTGTGTGAGCCAATGGCCACTTCTCAGTCATGGGCACGGTATCAGCCTAGGACAGGTGCACGGAGATGGCAGCAGAGCGGCCACAAGCCTACCCAGCTGAGTGGCAGTGGCGGCAGGCGCAGTGCAGGGCCCGACCTAGGCCTGGGCTCCTCCCTGGCCACCTGCCACTTCCTGTACTACCACATCCCTCTGGGGATGTTGAAATGATATTTTTGGCCCGATCCCCACAGGCCATGCCCAGGGACCCCAGTGGTGCCTGGTGCACCAGGCCCCTAGTTTTATTTAAAAGACGAAAGTTTTTGTAAATTGGTGATAAACATACTAGTGTTGGAGTCACCAGACCTCCTATCATCTGGTTTCTATAATTGGCTCATTATAATCTATCAATAAAAACAACTGTATCTATTACATACTGTTATGTGCTCTATGGAGACATGAACAATTTTGTTAAAGAGCTCACCTCCTAGCTGGGCAAATATAGCAATCATATGAAAGAGTTCAAGCAAAATACTTCAGGATATTACAAATAATAAATTTTGTAAAGCACACCTGTATACGTTGAAGATGCAGAAAGAAATAAAGGATAATAATAATTATAGCCATTACTTACCGGGTACCAAGCATTGTTCCCTGTACTTATATGAATAATGTAGTCTAATTCACAATATAAACTTTTCTAGTAGGTTTTATTATTAACCTGTTTGTAGATGTGAATCCTTGAGACCCTATCGTGGAGATCCTTGAGAGCAGCTTGAATGAGGCAGATATGAAAAATAAGGCTAGAGTTTTACTTTGAAGGATGGGTAGTGGAAAAGGAGCTTCTCCTCAGTGCTCTTGAATTATGGAATCCAAGGTGCACCTTGAATTATTCATATATTTTTATATTGTCTTTTTCTTAAAAAGAGCAAATAGCTCTTTAATTTTAGAAATATACTTGTAAGTATCTATGAACACTTTAATATGAAGAATCATTACAGCAAAAAAGAAATAGACAAAGCCATTGGGTAGATGGGGAAGGAAAGGTAAACAGTGGAAAAGTATGTAATTGTAGTCTTAAAAAGTAGCCATTATTATCCTGGGACAGAAGAACATGTTCTATTGTGGAACTTTTCACCTATCTAAACTTGAAGTAATTAGGTACTTCATTAATTGTACCTCCTTCCCTTTTTGTCCTCGTGAATGATGCTACCACCATCCATCTCATCCTTCATTTCCCTCACCCCACATTTCTAATCAGTCATTAAGGCTTGAGGCTTAAAAGTATAGAGTTTGCTGGCTCAATCCTGCCACTTACTAGAGAGATGACTTTGGGCAGACTACTTCATCCTTAATTATTAACATCCTCACTGGCTTAAACATAGATAAAAATAGGACATATGTGATACGTCTTAGGAATTAAGTTTTATATACATACTGTAAAAGATCTTATTGGAACACATAAAGTATTCAAAATATTTTACTATTATTATTTATTCATAGAAATATGAACAAAAGACTGTGTTAAGCTGATAATTTTATATGTATACAGTAGCCCTGCACACGAATCCATGCGCCAGTAGTTCTCTGCAGAGCCTGGCCTCTCCGGCCCACTGTCCAGAGGCTCTCCAAGGCCCAGAGGCCCATCCATAGTTGGGTGCCCATCTGTGGCTGAGAAATGCAAACGACTTCCCTCCCTGTTCTCAGGAACTCCGATAAAGGGCTTCCTTTCTCTTTCTCGGCCGGCTTGCACCCCTGTGCCTCCCCACCAGCACCTCCTGTCACACTGTCTTCCACCCCCTCTACCCTCTGGGCGCCTGGAGTTGACCTTGCCTTGGAGTTGGGGGCCACTTGACTCTGCTTAGCTCACCAGTTCCTTCTCTTCTTATACAAGCGTTCTGCCCCTGACCTGACTAGAGGCCCATCCATATCAGGGTGTGGAACATTTGCCTCCTCGCCGTGGCAACAAAGCAAGCATTCTGCCAGACCGCTCATGATGCCTGCTCTCAATGGCCAACCCTCTCCCTCCCTGACTGGGGGATTTTGGCAGGAATGAGAGGACTGGGCGCCTCCATCTTTGTGATGGAGTGATGGTTAATTTGCATATTACATTTTTATTAGATAGAGTCATTATCTTCTTCATAGACATAAATATAAAATGCAGTATAAGAGACCATGCTATGCATTCACTCAGAGCTTAATTTAATATTGGGTTTTGCAGGGAGCAGCTATAGGGTTAAGTCTGGGATTGACCTGTGGAAGAGCCACAAACAAGTCCCAGTTTAGAGAGCAGAGCCCCCTTAGCTTAATTAAGCTTGACCTTATGGCTTCTCCCTAGATCATTCCTAGGTAGCTAATGGGCTGTGGGAGATGCAGCAAGTGCTGGCAAAACAAGAGAAACTCATAAGAACATTGTAACTATGTTGACCACCACCTTGTTTTTCTCTGACTATAAAATAAAGCCTCAGCTTACCTGCTGGATCCTTTTCTGTGTCCTCATCTAGGCATGAAGATCCACCAAGTCTCAGCTATATTCTCTTTGTCTGTTTTCTTTAATCCTTCACCAGCCTCCTCAGGCTCACTGAACCCTTAGTTGTGCTGGTGTAGCACAGGGTTTACTATCTCTGAATATATCACTTAACAACTAACTGCAAGCCTCAGTTTCTTTATCTGTAAAATAGTTACTGTGATCTTGAAATTAGGCAATACACTAAAGCATATCAGAGTACCTAACACAAATTAAGAGCTCAAATAATGTTAGTTATTATATCACTTAAGGCTTGGTGCACACAATTCATGCACAGTGTGGGGGGGAGGGTTGTCCCTCAGCCCAGCCTGCACCCCCTCCAATTTGGGACATCCTTCTCACTATCCAGGACTGCGGGCTCCTAACTGCTTGCCTGCCTAACTGCCTGATTGCCCCTAACCACTTCTGCCTGCCAGCCAGACCACCTGCTAACCACTATACTGCCAGCCTGATCAATACCTACCTGCCCTCCCTTGACAGCCTGGTAGCCCCTAACTGCTCCCCTCTGCCAGCCTGGTCACCCCAACTGCCATTCCCTGCAGTCCTGCCCCTCTGACCACCCTCCCCTGCAGACCTGGTTCCCTCCAACTGCCCTCCTCTGCAGGCCTGGTCCCTCCCCAACTGCCATCCCCTGTAGGCCTGGTTGTCCTCAACTGCCCTCCCCTGCAAGCCCAATCACCCCTAACTGCCCTCCCCTGCTGGCCTACTGCCCACAACTGCCCTCTCCTGTTGGCTATCTTGTGGAAGCCATCTTGTGTCCACCTGGGGGCAGCCATCTTGTGTGTTGGAGTGATGGTCAATTTGCATATTACCACTTTATTATATAGGATTTTCCCCCACAGGATTCAATATGTAGGTACACTAATGCATATTTTCCAACTGAATGAGGACCACACTATTTTCAAGTGATTTTTTAAAAATATATAATTTGATTAAGAAATCTCCCTTTTTATTTTATAGTTACTTGTTTTTCAAAACACCCTATTAATCCAAGTCATATGCATTAGTGAAACAGTAGGTATTCTAAGAAGTAGCAAGGGGTATGGAAGGACAGCACCACATTTTTCAAAACACCCTATTAGTCCACGTCATCTGCATTAGTGAAACAGTAGGTACTCTAAGAAGTAGCAAGGGGTATGGAAGTACTAACATGTTTTCAAATATTGAAAGGACAGAGTCAAAGTAATGCTGAGTCAAAACAGAACAGCTGCTTTTGCCTCTGGAGATGCTCAAAGACATATTCAAGCTGCCCAGAGCTGCTATTAGATCCTGCCAATCGGCCTTTTTCCCTTGCTTCATGAATATTCCATAAACCATAAGCTTTTCAATTCCCAAAGAATAGAAATGGTCACTAGAAACCTCTGCCAGGCCATTAACAGTTTGTAGATCCCATATAGTAACAATAGGTCAAACCACTACTGATGTAGACTCTGAAGGTGATAACAGAGGAGGGATTTAAGTACATTTTAAAGAAATACATCATTCATATAAGCAAATGGCCATACACATTGAAACACATCTTTGAATATGCAAATTTCACCTATCTGATTAGAATCTCTACTGAAGCTCCAAATCTTATAAGACTCTAGAGAATGTATTGACACTAACATGTTTTAAAATTTTTCTCTTTACACTTCTCCCTTCTTGATTTCCTTCTCCTTATTTATCTTTTTATTTTCTTCTCTCTCCCTCAATTTTAATATATCCTCAACCTTGAAAGTTGAACTTGATACTGAAGCCATTCAATGGCAACTGACATCCAAAGCCAGCTGTGCTCTGGCAGCAATCTGGAGTCAGGAGGCTGGGTAGGCCGATCCATTAATCACTGTTTTTAAAACACAGACATTCTCCAAGTAAACTGCTGTGGAGATCTAAGTCAGGACACATATACAGTACACTTGTAGAGGCCATTAAGTACACGATGTATATTTTAACTACATTTATTATAAAATGTCTTCTCAACTTCTAAATGCTAAGACTCTATGCCCTTCACAAATTTCATCTTGTTGATCTTCAGTATGCCATCTGCACATAGCACGTGACCCAATGCTGTCAACAGGAGTTGCTGAAATAAGAGTAGACTTAGCCAATTGGATGTGCTCAGCCAAGAATTTACCAGCAGTGACAATTACTGTAGTCAAGAGATACATTTCAAGCAGCAAATAAAATATGATTGGTTTTGTTCCCACACTTGGAAATTTTGAAGAATATATTTATTCTGATTAAGTGGCACTTTTCAGTATTTATAATATTCTACTCTAATCCAAGGAGTCTCATTACTTTGCAAAAATAAAAAAAAGAAACAAAAGAATGAGAAACAAAACAATATGAAAATTGTAGCAAAAAATACATTACAAAACTTAATATCAAAAAATAATGTTTCAAAATATTATAACCAGACCAAATATAATTAGAAGCTAAAGGCATTATATGGGGGAAAAGTTATTTTATGATCAAATGCATAGACTAATATAGAAATGGAACAGTGATAAATCTTTACATGTTGAGTGTCATGTATCAAAGTGTATAGAACAAAATCATTAAAATATAAAACAAATGTAAATAATCATAATATTAGAGGATTTTTCATATCATTTTTGGTATTTGAATGATTAAGAAGAGGTGACTGATTAAAAGGGAGATATAATGATGTTTTAGGTAAAACTGATTTAATAATTAAAATTAACTCCTTTAAAATTGCCATTAAACATTTATAAGCTTTCAGCATAACTAAGGGTGTAACAAAAATATCAATAACATTCAAATCTATACCAGTAACATCTCTGAGCTAAAAATAAACCATAGAGCTAAATAAACAAACAAAATCCCATTTGGAAACTTTAATATTTTTCCCAATAATTCTGAGCTTATAGAAAAAAACAGTAACATAATTGAAGAACATTTTGCAAATAATTATGGTAATACAAAAAGTTATGAATATGGTCAAAACTATATGCAAAAGAAATCTCATTGTAATAAGGGAAACTTTATTATTAAATAAAAAGCCATGAAAATAGGTAAGAATTAAACTCAAGAAGCTAGTAAAAGGAGTTAACAGAATTAACCTGAAGAAAAGTTGGAATTAAAATAAACCATGAATCATTCATTAAAAAAGAAACAGTAAATTAAACAAGTAAAGATATCCAAGAATTGATAAGTTTTAAAAAGGGTGGTCTCACTCATATGAGGGATATACTGACTGACATAATTTGATGAACAAGAATAGATCCAGAGACAAGTGCAAGTTGGGGAGGCTATGAGAGGGTGAGTAATCAGAGGACTTGCATGCATGCATATTAGCATAACCAATGGACACAGACACTGGTGTAGTGGGGGCGTCCCCAGAGTGGGAGTGGCAGGGCGGTGGGACAGTTAACTGGGGGGGGGGGGGGGGAGAGCAAAGAAGACATACGTAAAACTTTAGGCAATAAATAAATAAATAAGGAACGGTAAATAGAATTATTCTACCAAGGTTTCAACACAACAAAGAAAAACAAATAAGAGTAAAAGGCAGAGAGGGCTACCTATGGGGAATGGGCAAGAGAATAATCAGAGTTTTAAACTAAAAATAGTCTCCAAAATCCAGTCTAATAATTTTGAAAATCTTAATGAAATGAATTTCTTCAGAGGAAAATGTAAATAAGCTGTCAAGCTGTCTAAATGGGATGGAAGTAATTTTCCTATCAGATCACATGCCATTCTAGAAGAACCAGCACCCAGGGCCTTCTAGGAGCTGAGTTATAAACTGTAGGACCCAACAGTTAACCCCTGCTAGGGTTAACACCAAACCTAATTTGTTAAAATGCTGTCTTCTCTTGGAGGACTTACTTCCTGATCACCTGTAGGCTGAACGAAATTTCCTCCTCCTCATATTGCCACAGAACTCATTCAGACCCTCTCAGCACTACTATCACCTAACACTCCAAGTCTTTATTGTTTATCATTATAAAACCAGAGAGGGTGTTCCTCAGCCCAGCCTGCACCCTTTCCAATCTGGGACCCCTCGAGAGATGTCCGACTGCTCTACCAGGATCAGGTCTAAACTGGCAGTTGGACATCTCTCCCATAATCCAGGGCTGCTGGCTCTCAACTGCTTGCCTGCTTGCCTTCTTGATTGCCCCTAAATGTTTCTGTCTGCCAGCCTGATCACCCCCTAACCACTACCCTGCCAGCCTGATTGATGTCTAAGTGCTCCCCTACTAAATGTTTCTGTCTGCCAGCCTGATCACCCCCTAACCACTACCCTGCCAGCCTGATTGATGTCTAAGTGCTCCCCTACCAGCCTGTTTGCCCCCAACTTCCCTCTTCTGCCAGCCTGGTCACCCCTAACTGCCCTTCCCTGCAGGCTGGATCACCTCCAACTGCCCTCCCTTGCAGGCCTGGTCCCTCCCAACTGCCCTCTCCTGCTGGCCATCTTGTGGTGGCCATCTTGTGGTGGCCATCTTGTGTCCACATGGGACCAGGATCTTTGACCACATGGGGGCAGCCATCTTGTGTGTTGGAGTAATGGTCAATATGCATATTACTCTTTTATTAGATAGAATATCATGTCTCTTTTTCTTTGTCTTACATACTTAAATGTAGACTCTGTATAGGATATTCTATTGGGGGTGGAGAGTGTATATTTTTGACTAGAGATCCATTGCAGGAAGATTGCTGCAAGAATAGGGCTTCCTCTGGCCTGACCAAAGCTCTCTCTTGTCTCCACTGCCTCACTCCCTGCTCTGCTGCTTTGCTCCCTCCCGTCTCCACTGTCTCACTCTCTCCCATCTCCATTGCCTTGATCCCTCCTATCTCCTCACTCCCTCACTTATCCCCCGCCCTGCCTGCTTGCTTCTCTGCAGCTTTTGTCCCTTCTGCAGTGCTTGGTTTCCTTCTATGCCATCCTCTGCACCAGGATATGCAAATTAACCGCCATCTTGGTTTGGTTAATTTGCATACTCACTCTGATTGGCATGTGGGTGTGGCTCGTGGGCATAGCAGAGGTATGGTCAATTTGCATATTACTCTTTTATTAGATAGGATTCTCAAACCATAAACAGTGTCTGTTACACCATTGGTATTTACTGTATATTTGTTAAATAAATGGGGGGGGGGGGAGAATGAGCAAGTAAGAGAATGAGTTTTTACCTACAGAGAATAAAGTTGATGATTTATATACATTTGGATTTGAGCACATACAAACAAAAGGAGTTTTAGACTATCATTTGTGGCAACTACAATAAAGCTGTGTATCAATGACCACAGATAATTTGCTGATTCAAGAAAGAAGCTGAGTAAGTGAGAGTAAGAGAGGAGAACATCCCAGGAGGAGGAGGAGGGAGGGTGAAGAGGGAAAGGAAGGGGAGGTTGGAGGGGGTGCTTCCTGATTGCTTTCTTATTTTCATGATGATCCTGTTATGTTTGTACAACTGGAGTCCAAAAGTAAAATGTCACTTTAAGTTTTTTCTTTTTAATCACAGAAGCACTTGAATGTCCAGTGTGAATTGCAATAGCTCTTGTTTGGTTTCCACATCCTTTTGGCGCTGTCCCTTTACAATAAGATTTCTCAATCTTCAATGTACACCAACTACAACTCTACATCTTCCTACTTATAGTTTTTATCTTCTTAGGCAATACAATGACACAGGCCCTTCCCAGACCCATGGGACAATTCTAACATGTTCAGAACCTCTGCTTGACTCCGTTCAATAAACTCATTTCCAATTCACTCAAAGATAAGCACAGATTCCTCTGAATAGTATACAGAAGATGTTGCCCCTTTTTCTGAAAAACCTTTAATGTTGGAAAGAACTTTAAACAGCCAGCTCCATCTGGCTCTTCCAAAGCTATTAATTTTTAAGTCATTAATCACAATTATGACATTTAAATTTATAACTATCCCTTCATATTTTCCTGGATTTTTACAAATTGTCATTGCTATTTCAAGTTTTCATCCTCACCCATCCCTCCTCCTTCCCTCTCCCTCCTATCCAGCAATGTAAATTTAACCAGGAAACTCAAATCTTAAATTGAAGGAAATTGAATCAAATACCTGCAGGGGTGCTTCCGAGTGCATTGCTTTCAACAAAGGAGCAGCTGTAATTTCCTGGAGAGCTCTTGATGTCTTCTTTTGGGCTTTTTCTATTTGAATATTGGTAAAATAATTGACAGCAGCAAACTCAATAAGGGCGGAAAATACAAAAGCAAAGCAGACAGCTATGAACCAATCCATGGCAGTAGCATAGGACACTTTGGGCAAAGAATGCCGTGCACTGATGCTCAGTGTGGTCATGGTGAGGACTGTGGTTATTCCTTGAAAACAAAAGAGCAAAGAAAGAGAATACTTCACCATTACTTCTGTGCAAAAACAAACAAAACAAAAACCTAAGATCTAGTGGGTGGAATGGGTGGTGAGTAACAAACTTTACAATTCAACCAATTCATCTTTGATGAAAGAGACTAACCCTAGTGGTTCAATGGAATTAGAATGGGCTTTTCCATTGTTGGCTCAGTGTGACTTTGATTAAGTTATGAAAACTGGCTTGATACCTACCTATTGGGTTTGCCATATTGATTAAAAGTATATAAGGCAACTAGTGTAATATTGTATTTGAGCCAACATGCCTGAGAAACTCCACACACACATCTACTAGGAAGTGCTACTCATTGAAGCACTGATTCTCAACCAGGAGTAACAAATTGGTAGCATGGAATACTGGGTGGGGCATTTTCTGCGGTAGGCATGGTCCACTGCTGTTGAGACTCATTACCAGTAAAACACAAATTGTAGATTCTTATAATCTTTAAAACTGAATATTACTTGTTGAATTAAAATAATACATTTACTAATTGTGAAAGACAATTTATATAAAAAATAGATGTATATTCCTGACAAAATAGATTTATAGAACATTTTGGTATTAAAAATATTAGACAAATATTATGGTTAGAAGGAAAATATTTGCAACAAAAATAGAGGTACTTCCCATCCACCAGTAGGCTCCTAAAGCATATCATCCTCAGGAAAGCCTTTTCCTCAGTCTGGAAAAAGGTTGGTCCCTATTCTCAATAAAAAACAAAAATTCCCCTTGCCACTGGAACTATGGAGAAATGAATTATTTAAAGGTGTTAATATTTGTACAGTTGTCTCTTTCTTTATAATTGTCTATCTTTGTATCTAACCATATTATCTAGTTAAGCTTGTAATTTTCTCTGGGGATTTACTAAACCCATTCTATATATTGTGTACAACTGCTCCTTAATTGACATGCCTAGTTGTTTGGGGAAGATGATAACAATGACAACAATGATGATGACAGAGGCATCTAAACTATATATCCCAATCCATGCCTATCCTTGCTGAAGCCCAAACTATATATGTTAAATCGAAGAGATTATGAGCCTCATATAACAATAAAGGAATACTAGTATTTTTATTTTGGAAGAAATTATCTTGTCTTCTCAGATCATCATTTCATTATATCTGCTTTGTATTGTTTCTTAGTTGTTTCAACTTCATTGGATGTAGCATCTGTGAGAGCTCCAGGATTTACCATAATATATCACATAGTGCCAAGCACATGATAAATGCACAATAAATAAAAACTCATTTTTTTCAGGTCCTCACCAATCCATTTTCTCTCCAGTCCCTTCTGAATTGTCAATGTTTAAAGAACATGAAAAATTAGAGCAAAAATTAAAACAATCCATAAACTATACAGTGAATGGAATTGGAGAATTTGGTTGTATTCCCTTTTTAAAACCATTTTGTGATATTTTTAGCACTTTATTAGTATAAAATAGATTTTAAAATGTGGGGTTTTTTTGGTCAAACATAAATCTCTATGAAAATGCAGTATTATGAATTTACTGGACTTTGTTTCAGAAAAAGACCTTACAAAATGAAGGCCTCCTTTTTAAATCTCAGAAAAATGGCATCATTTCCATACTGGCTAGGAGATGCATTGAATAAATCCTAAATTAGTTTTGAAAATTTTAGCTACAAAGTTTAAA
The DNA here is from genome assembly GCA_027563665.1 of Antrozous pallidus. Classification (NCBI taxonomy): domain Eukaryota; kingdom Metazoa; phylum Chordata; class Mammalia; order Chiroptera; family Vespertilionidae; genus Antrozous; species Antrozous pallidus. The sequence continues at coordinate 94,536,159 of CM050511.1, read as the reverse complement.
GAAAAATTAGTTTTTCCTCTTATTCATAATACTTTACGTTTAATGGCTTATTAAGTGTTCTCGAAAATTCGACAACTTTCTTAGGTATATTTCCAATAACATCATAGAAATTATGCTCAAAGCAGTAGGAAATAAAATATGAAGAGTACAGCTTAATAAGAATACTACCAAGAACTCATAAAATTCTACAGAGATCATAATGTAACAACAAAAAAGAGCCTAAACACTAAAATCAAATATAAGCAACTTAGAATACCTCATGTTGCTTTGAAAAATTTTTAGGGGGGTTGCCTGGGTAAAACAACTTATCCTGAGGACCAAAAGTAGTGCTCTTCATCTCCTGCTGTTGTAGGAAGAAATTACCTTATTAATGTTGAGCAAGCAGAATACTAATGCAATTATTGAGCCATGAATCCAAAAATTACTTTCTGATTGTTAAGGGGTAAATCATCAAGTTCACGATGTTAAATAATACCATGGCCATCAATGCCCCCCAAAAATGTTGGCTATGTGGCCACTTTCTCATTCTATTTCATTATTTTGAGTCAACTTGATTTTAAAGTTTGTGGAGTAGCCCTCCAAATAATGGTTCATATTACATGACTGATGGCAAAATTAGGATAGTAGTTGACATAAACAATTGGCTAAATATTTGAAGTGTCCATCTCTTTAGATATTAAAAAGTGCTCTCTGCCAGAAGTTCAAATTTAAAGAACTCCCAGCATGACAGGGATGTGCTTCTCCCACCTGCTTTAGGTGAAGCATTTGGTTAAATAAACACCAACAGAATAAGAAACAGAAGCCAACCCTTCAGATCAGAAGCCATGTTTTTGCTGTATCTAGGAAGACAGCGCATCTGTTTCAATGGCTTAGCTGGCATTTACCCTTGAAAACATTTCAATAACTATAGAATATTTTTGACACATTCAAGTATTGATGCCAGTCCCTGTTTTTAGAATGCTGAATATGCACTGCATTGGCTGGGCCAGGAGCTGGGAGAAGACGTGTATGAGTAGGCTAAAGCTATACACAGGAGTAAAATTCTGGCAGCTCACTCCTAGAAAAAATGAACTGGTAATGACTTAGATATGCCAGTTGGCATTTATCCAGGCTTAATGTTTCACTATACTGGAATAATTAGAAAACTTAAAGGCATACAACTTTGGAGATAGAAGGCCTTTGGAGAGATTTAACTCACTCTACTTCTCATATTTACATGGATTGGTTTTATGTGTGTTTGTTTTTGCTTTGAATTATCTCTAATGAATACCTGACCCAGCAAATTTTCTTCTTGAGCAAAAAGGAAAATAAGAATTAGGGAAGATAAATACAAGTCTGGAATTTTTCACCTAACTCTCAAATGAAATAGATTGTTACTCTCCCATAAAATACTTAAAACTTAACTTTGTTAGAAAAATACCATCCCAGAGTCTCATTGAATAGTCTAATTATTACCATTTTGACATATCTTAGGTTTTTAAAGACATACTTGTTGGGCATAATTTAGCTGGTGAATCAAAACCAAAAAATATCTTGGCACATGAGCATAAGACAGGGGCAAATGTCACATATTAAATTGAAAAGTCTACCCACAAAGTATTTTCAGCCCATATCCATACAATCTCCACTCAGCAGCTCTGGAACTTTCCACCAGTCCCCATGATAGTTCTTGAAATATTAATATTATTTTTACTAGGAGAAGTTAAGGAACTGATCTGGTGTACCTTTTGGAAAGGCAGAATGTCAGAGTAGAAATGGCAGAGTTTCCAAAGTTAGAGAGATATTGTCTTGGGTTCATCACTTTTAAGTATGGGACTTCATACAAGTTTCTTCATTGCTCTGAGTCATTTTTCTTATTCATAAATAATAATAAAGCCTATTCACTGAGTTATTGTTAAGATGAAATAAGATGCCCCCTATCAGCATATGGCAAATCTTATAATCATTATTAATAGAATTACCATTATCTTTACTATATGCTAATTAACTTCCTTATAGGATCTTCTCTGGAGAGGAAATGTTAGGTGGGTACAGCTGTGATCAATGCTATCTCTCCCCATAGCTCTGAACATTTTTATTACTTGGGGATATACTGGACAGAACAGTGGCTACCAGCTTGTAGCCAACTAAGAAAGCATTCAAAACCTATCAGACAATAACAATGAGATACAGAGCACATTCACACTGTAGTATCAAGTAGTGATTCTCAAATGAGGTGGGTAGCAGCATGGTTGCCATAATAATAAATGGTACTCAAATAATTTGTACTGTCAGGTAGGCCTTGTTCCCAGTGCTTTATCCAAATTAACTCATTTAACCCGCGTGGCAGCCCTAGGATTTCATCCTGTTTTGACACATGAGGAAACAGGCAGAAGTAACTCATTGAAGGTTCATATGAAATATATGTGGTTGACCGTGGGATTAGAACCTAGACTTCTGGATCCAGACAGTCTGCCCTATGACACCATGACCTCTTCATCGGAGGCACCAACAATGGGTCAGTCTTTTCTGTTCTAGAGGTTCTTTAGGACCATAAAAAATGAAAATAATGTGTGCACACGTGATTTTATTTTTATTTTCAATTATGATAGTTCCTGAGATATTAATATTATTTATACTGGGATAAATTAAGGGACTGATACAATGATCACCTTTACATACTTCCTACCAGGTCAGGCTGCCTCTCTGGTTAGTGTGAGCACTAAATAAAATAAATGAGATAACTTAGCAGAGTGCTTAAATATACAATAGAACAATGTTTTCTTTAAAAAGAAATAAAAGTCAAGGAAATCAAGTCAGAACAAAATTTACCTCCCCTACATAAGAGAAGTATGGGAGAAAATAATTAAGATGTTCTAAGGGCTCCATACACCCTCTATGTAATGAGCATTGCATGTAAATCTAAATTTTCATTAGTTTGTGAAGAAGAGATGTGTTGTCACAATTTTACTTGTTTCCAAATTTCTTTATTGATTAAGGTATTACATATAGGTCCTTATCCCTCTGTTAACTCCTCCAACCTTCTCCCCACTCATGCCCTCACTCCCCCGCCCCCACCCCACCCCCAGTCTTCATGTCCATTTTTAGGCTTATATTCATGCATACAAGTCCTTTGGTTGATCTCTCCTCCTTCCCCCCTCCCTCCTGTACCTTCCCCCTGAGGATCAGCATTCTGGTCAATGTTTCTCTGCCTCTGTATCAGTCTGTCATAATTTTATGGGTGGAGAAAATAAGTGGCAGATTGCAGTTTGGACTACTATTGTAGTTCAAAACAGATTTGTTGCTTTCTCTCTTCCACACCTATTTTTTTCTTTTTTCCCCTTTTTTCTCTGTATTAATTAAAGTCTTACATACACGTCCTTACCCCCCTATTGCCCCTCCATCCCTTTCCCCACTCATGCCCTCACCCTCCTGGGTCTGTGTCCACTGGTTAGGCTTATATGACTGATCTCTTTCCCTGACCCCCACCATCCCCTACTTTCCCTCTTATGGATGCTTCTCTGTCTAGATCTGTTTTTGTTCATCAGTTTATGTTGTTCATTATATTCTATAAATGAGTGAGATCATGTGATATTTATCTGTCTCTGACTGGCTTATTTCACTTAGCATAATGCTCCACATATATGTTTAATAGTTAAAAATGTATCCGACACTTGCAATGTGTGGTTATTCTTTAATTCTCACAACTCTGTGTATTTTGTACTATTATACAGGCTCACTGCCTTCCTAAGGTCATAACCTGGCCCCTATCAACTCTTCTGGGAGTTTCCCCAGTAAGATTTCAATGCCTTTGCTAAGATTAAAGGTGTGTGGGTGGGGTTGGGGGGCTATGGACAACCCCCATAGTCAAGTCCACTGAAGAAAGTATGACACCTCATCATTTGTTTTCTACAAGGATGGGAAAGTGGGGTGAAAAGCTCCCAGCCCCCTCCCTAGCTCTTTCTCTCTAGCATCCCTTCAGCTGTCAGTGATAAAGGCTATTACACTTGAGCTTTGACTCTACCAAGTAGAAAAGGCAGGGGACGATTGGTATCTCCTGTGAGAACTGTTTCTCCATTCCAGAGAAATTTTGTTTTTTTCCCCTTCTAATATCACTATTGAATGAAGCTTCCACTGCTCTCAACCAACAGAAAAATAATGAGAAAATATATTCATCAGGTAATTATCGTAACTAATTTCATTTAAAAGCATGGCTGACATATAAAAGATTTATTTAACAGCTATAAAATTTAAAACTGCTATGTTCTGGACTTCATATAGTTTAGAATATAATATATAAAAAGCTACCTTAAAACAAAACAAATATGTTGTGTTTAAAAAAAATGTAGATCGATAACAATGAGCTAATAAGCTAAGCATATAATACCTTTCAACTCAATGCATTTAAACCATTTGTATTTTGTTCCTCTTCATTAAAAGGCAAATGATTCTAGACTTTCATATTCATTCAGCCATGACTTTTGTTTTATTTTAAGCTCCCAGTGCATTTCATTTTAACACCTATATATAATTTTAATTTAATTACATAGAATTAGGCTAGGAGTCCAAGAATACCACCAAAAGTGAAACTATATCCAGATTCACACTCTTCACTTGTCTGCTCTCAATAAGGGAAAACTGACAGTCCCCAAAGAAAGGGATGAACTGCCTATATCCCACTAAGCTTTATTACTTTGTATTGGCTAGATAAGAAATGAAAGCTTATATGATTCTTTACTCAGTACAGTCTGATATATTATTGTTTAATATTTTCTTAAAAATTATATCTAAAAGCTATTCCCATGAAATCATAAGCAAATATAATATGAATAAAATACACAGGAAATGAATTTCAATTACCAAATACAGTCCTTGCTGGAACGGATTCCTTATTTATCCAGAATGAAACTTGCGAAAGAATCACTGTCATAATACATGGAATGTACGTCTGAATCATAAAATAACCCATCTTCCGTCTGAGATGGAAGTATACTGTCATAACAACATATTCACCTACAAATAAAACATAACAAAGTGTATTATTGGTCCTGCAGCTATTCTATGGCTTCCAAACCATATTTCAGACTGACAAAAAGCATTCTAGGCCAAAAAAAATCTGTTGTGCACAGCAAATAAACATGGAGAAATATGCAGTTATTAACTGGGTGGCAGGGAGGGGAGATGATGATATTGTATATCATTACGTAGAAAAGCACTTTTGTTCTGCACGGAGATTATGCAATTTAAGAAAGTAAGCTATAACTTAAAAAAAATCTTATAGTGCTTTCTATTTTAAAAGTCTAGTACTATGAAAGCAATTAGATTTCATCTCCATCATCTTTTGAGAGAAAATTTAGACCTAATTTTAAATCACTGAAAAATGAAAATATATACACCAAAACCTTAATTTAAAAATAATTTAAATACACAGATAAACGTTTTATATATATATTAGTATGCTGCCTTATTGCCTTAGTTTTAGGAAAGAGCTGTATTTCTCAATGTTATACATATGTACACATATATGTAAAAAAGAGACATGGATAACATGGAGCCATATATAACATTCCCAAGTCCAGTAATATCTTATTGACATTTAGAGAAAAATCTAAAAAGCTAATAAGGAGAACAAACCATAAGATTTCTTGAATTGATAAATTTTTAATATTACATCTAAAAGGAACATATTAAGAGAGATTTAGGGGTCAGTAGCCTCCTACTCAAATTGTGAAACTAATGATTCATAATCCTCAAATCTCACTTGTTTTCAATTCCACTTGCAGGCTATAAAATAAATGTTTTCAAAAATACCTTTTCCTGGCAATAGTTTCAGAACAAGCAATAATCAGGCAATTTTCCCTATTAAATATAAAGACTAAATGCTATTATTCTTTCCATTCACATTTTAAAAGCAAATACAGACCAAGATTTACCAATAATCATCCATCTACCCATGTGACAGGTTTCACATATACCCTCAATGTATTTTGTAACTAAGCTTTATACTTTGCTTTTATGGTGGTAAAGAGAGGAAAAGCAGCACCACAAAATTGGGCAAGATAAAAAAGATTTTGGGAAAGCATCAATAAAACAGGAAAAACTAGTGTCCAAAAAACAATGGTCAGGTCTCTTATCTCAGAATTCTGTTGAAAATAATCCTATCTAATAAAAGAGTAATATGCAAATTTGACTGCACCTTCACTACACCCACAAGCCACACCCACAGCCATGCCAACCAGCCAATCAGGAGCAGATTATGCAAATAAGCCCCAACCAAGATGGCTGCCACCACTGAGAGCAGGAGGAAGGCTTGGGTTTCCCCAGCAACAAAGGAAGCCAAGCTTTCCACCTGCTATTGCCAGCCTAGGCCTCCACTCTAGGCTACAAAGTTTCAAACAGAAATGGCTGTCACCATGGAGTGAGCAGAAGGCTTGGCTCCACTCTAGGCTACAAAGTTTTAATTGTAGACATAGATTAATCCCAGATACGAGGGCCTCCATTTGGATCACTGGGGGGCATGGCCAGCCTGCAAACCTCAACAGGCCCCTTGCCCAGGCCACCCCTAACCCCAAGGGAACCCCTATCCTGATCTGGGATACTCTTCAGGGCAAACTAGCTGGCCCCCACCCATGTACCAGGCCTCTGTCCTATCTAATAAAAAAGTAATTTGCAGATTGACAATTACTCCAACACACAAGAAGGCTGCCCCCATATGGTCAAAGATCCTGCCCTCATGTGGACACAAGATGGCCACCACAAGATGGCCAGCAGGGAGGGCCGTTGGGAGTTTCCAGGCCCTGTAAGGGAGGGCAGTTGTGGGTGATCATCCCAGCAGGGGAGGGAAATTGGGAGGGATCATATCTACAAGGGAGAGCAGTTGGGGGGTGACCAAGCCTGCAGGGGAGGGCAGTTAGGGGTGACCAGGCTGGCAGAGGATGGTAGTTGGGGGCAAACAGGCTGGCAGGGGAGCAGTTAGACATCAATTAGGCTGGCAGAGTAGTGATTAACGAGTAATTAGGCTGGCAGGCAAAATCTTTTTTATCTTGCCCAATTTTGTGGTGCTGCTTTTCCTCTCTTTACCACCCATCAGGGAGGCAGGCAGGTGAGCAGTTTGGAGCCAGCATTCCTGGATTGTGAGAAGGATGTCCGACTGCCCGTTTAGGCCCTATCCTCCTGGGATTGGGCCTAAACGGGCAGTCAGACATCCCTCAAGGGGTCCCAGATTGGAGAGGGTGCAGGCTGGGCTAAGGGACTTCCCCCATCCCCCGTGCACGAATTTCGTGCACTGAGCCTCTAGTGTTAATATAATTAATTACTGACTTTTGTTTCTGAATAAGAAAACCAACTCAGATCTCAATAACTCAAAATTTATTTTAAACTAAAATTATAAATGTAAATTTAAAAACTCTAAACTATGATTTATGCATCAACTCTATTCCTAGAATATTTTTGTGCCCCCCCCCAAAAAAAACCTCTAGATATTTCCATTAAAAAGCTATTAACTTTAATCATTAAACATCTCACCCGTAATGGATTTGATGGTTTCACTTGATACAGTTTGCCCAATCAAGTCATATTGAACTAAGCTGGAAGATTCCTTTGGGACTTCTACTGATTTCTCGGGACCTTTTGTCCAGGTATAAATCATTTCACTCTTCGGGTAAGCATCTGAATAAGAGCACAGAATGTGATTAGAGTCCGTACTCCTGTCTCCTCAGCACTGATTGATGGTAAACACTTGTTCAAGAAAGATGGAATAAATGAAAACAATAGTCATTATGACTTACTTAAACATGTTTAAGATTTAGAACACTGTAGATATTAAATAAGCAGTTTTTGCATATTTATTTTATGCCAAAGAAACTGAAGGAGAGACTAAAACTAAAGCAATTATAATGCTATATCTGCATCAATGCACTTGGATATGTTTCCCTACTAATAAGCAGTTGAAAAGCAGAAATAATAAACCCCAAAAAAAGCAGTCAAATTGCTATTTCTTTCCATTCCAATTCACTTCTAGTGCTTGACCAATATTAACTCTTCTGCCCTAATCCAACACTGCCAATTAGATACGTGTGAAAGGCTGCCTATAATACAACAAAAACAAAATAAACCCTACTGTTGGGAGAGCTCTCCAGGATGCACCTATTCCAGACTCTGCCTTTGGGCAATACCCATGCTGTCTGGCTATGAGGTTTGTAAAGCTCTTCAGGGAATATAATTACACAACCAGTTCCACTACTTTTAAACACTTACAATCAGGACATTTTCCCTTGCATCTTCAACAAATCCCTCCCAGCAGCAATTTAAGCCCATTTTCTATTATTCGGTGTCCAATGTAAATGGAGACCAGCTGCTTGCTTACTAGTCTGATCAGAACAGATAGCCTGGCTCACACACAAGTAAGTTCAAAAGAACCAAGATAAATTGTGTACTACCCTCCACAAACCTTCTTAAAATTGCTAGAGCACAGTAGGTCCTTGGTGAAATTGTTTGATTACAAAAGGAGTTGATACCTAGGGAAACTATCTTTAAAAATGATTTTGCAAAACAAACTATGAGGTTTGTGCTGTCATTTAGCAGTGTATAGTCATGTCTCAACATTGATCACATGCTTACTTATACATTACAAGTGTGCAAATACTATGTTTCTGCCCCTGTCATTTTAAATCAGGTAGCCTTCTCTGGGCTAGCTTACCTTGCTAGACTAATCTTTTTCTTAATGATTTAATAATCGAGGCCAGGTTGGGGATGGGTGGGGTTTTCATGAAATAGGTGAAGGTTATCAAAAGCTGTATCTCTGTTTTTAATTCCAAATCAGAAAAAATCAACTTCCAATGAGTAATTTCTTTATTTTGTGCATGCCTTTACTGATTTCCAACTATGTTCAAGTTACTCTGTAGAGTACTTTCTATGAGAACCAGAGGGGGTGGGGGAAGTGGGGTGGTGGAATTGGGCGGGAAAGACAAAACCCTAGATAAGAACTATCTGGGTGAAATATAAATTATCACAGCTCAAATGAATTTTAATTCTGGACAGATCACCTTATCTGTCTAAGTATTTTTCTGTTTTTATCTTCTCTCCTTGAGTCACTGGGCAGGGAGCAAGCGAGTCTCTTTAGCTTCAAGTTCACCCACTGACTATTGTGCTTACCAGAGGTTATAAAAAGAATGGTGACTGCTGATTCTCATTAAGTTAAGCAATGAGCAATGATATAGGAGGCAAGTTTCACAATCAGTGGGACTGAGAATCTGAAGCAATAGTAAAAACCAGCATCTATTTTTGGCAAATTCTGATTAAATCAAATATTTGAGGCAGACATTAGAAGAGGCAATCAAATTTTGCTACCATTTCAGAGACAGGAACTTGGGGGGAAGTAATTCTATATTCTTTCCTATTCATCCTCTTGCTTTCACTTCCACAATATATCCTAAATCCATCTATCTCACACCTTTTCCTCTAGTACCATCTGATTCTAAGCCATCTCAATCTTTGATTATACTAAAACAACAGCCTCCAAATCTCCTCTGCTTTTACTTTCTGGCCTCTCTACAATCCATTCTCCATAGAAAAGCTAAAGTGAAATTGTGAAATGTTAGTCAAAGAATGCCACATCCCTTTGTTAAACCCTCCAAAGGCACTATATTACTAACCTCCTACTATGCTTTTTGTCATGCTTCAGCCACTTTGAAACTAACAATGCTGCTTGTCTTACTCTAACCTATGTCATGTCAAAAAGCCCTGACCCAGCTTTGGCCTTTTTCTTTCAAGTCTGCCATAAAGAACTCTGCTTGTAACAGAACAAAACAAAACAAACAGAATCATTTATAACTTGTTATGTTATACCCCCAACATAAGGAGTTCAGAGGCCCCAAATTTCACACTGAGCATTAATCTATTATTTATGACACAGTCAGTCTACCTAGGCTATCTGCAGAAATAAGGTTTTGGTTTTGGGGAGAAAGACAATTGTTTTTGACTTCTTTACTTAAATATATTAGATAACAAATGGTCTTCTAAAAGTCAAATTTTGTACAGTTGTCAAGGACAAAAATGTAAATATAAGATTATGTAAAATTATGCAAATATATAGCTATTGGCTTACATGAGATAATGATTAACTCTAACAACATTTTTATTATAACTTACAACTTCCAAATTTCAAAGGGCATGCATGACCATCCATGGGGAAATCCACCAATCTCATGGGACACTCCGCACTTATGGTCAGTCTATGATGGGAAAATACAATTAGAATCAATTTTTTCTCTAAAGATAAAATTATAGAATCCTAAAAGAAAGAAAGGGAAGGAGGAAGAAAGGGAGGCAGACAGGCAGGAAGGGAAAGAAGGAGGGAGAATAAAGATGAAAAGGGAATAAGGAAAAACAATGACTACCTCATTGTATATAAAATAGTGCCATTTCTCATAATCCTAAAAAGCTTATTTGGGGCTGTCATATTATGTGAGACAGATTTCTTTCCATTCCTGAAGAAAGTATCAGGAGTCCATACTTTTGTTACCATCATGTTGTTCAATCTCAAAATTTCGATGGGACCATCATATTTTAGTCTTTTGTCAATCCATGTCTGTCTGAAGAACACATCCATTGTGTATTCCTGTGACATATTCAAATCACAGATGATTACAAATAAATATACAAAAAATGAATTAAATTCTAGCCTCTTTCCCATTCATATAAAAGACTATCCAAATAAAAACTAATTTAACAGCAGCAGAAATTTTCTTAAATCAATGGAACAAAAAGATTCTCAATAATTAAAGCATGTTATACTAGTATCTATACATTTATCAGATAAATTACCATGCATATTAATCATTCAAAAATAATAACTATAGCTCTGGCTGGTGTGACTCACTTGGTTGGGCATTATCTTGTGCACTGAAGGGTTGGGGGTAAATTCCCAGCCAGGGCACATACCTGAGTTGTGGGCTCTATCCCCAGTAGGAGGTGTGAAGGAGGCAATCTATCAATGTTCTACCTCACATCAATGCTTCTCTCTCTTCTTCTCTCTTCCTCTCTCTCTAAAAAATCTATAAAAGTATTTTTTAAATAATAATCTATAATAATAAAAGTATAATATGCTAATTAGACTAGACAGCCAACCAACCTTCAGGACATCCTTTTGGATGAAGCTGGGGCTGTGAGGGCCAATCCCATTCCACAAATTTCATGCATCGGGCCTCTAGTAAATATAATAAAACTGCCAGCACCAGGTAATTATAGTTGTACTTTACTTTAGACCAGGTAGCAAAATCAGTGACTGTGTAACAAATATCATTGCACAATGAACCATAAAATTGTCAGGTTGTCTTTAAGACAAATTAAAATATATGAATAAATTTTATGCTCATAAAATTTATTAACCCTTTGTACTCCATAAGCATCTATAGATGCTTTAAAATCATTTTTATGAGAATTTTTAACTGAAAATGTTCAACAACATCCAAATTGTGAGTAATATATTTATTTTTATACTATTCATTGCAAATTGATTTTTTTAAATTAAATTAAAATATCGTGGCATGTGGAGATGGTTTCCATTTTGGACATGTGGCAGTTATGGTTAAAACTAGTCCAGGAGCCCAGAGTCAAGGAAAAAAAGTTAAGTGGTCAAAGTGTTTGACCTTGAAATAAAACATATTTAATATTAGCACAATTGAATAGATGAATTCATCTTGACCAGTGCTTGGTGTTATAAGTTCTTAAAACATGAGAACACTAAATGCAATTAGGACTACAATATAAAGTTTCATACCAAAACTAACTGCAATCACTAATTTTCTCCTCTTCAATAATTTTCTAATAGAAAAAAATACTACATTCAAGATTGTGTCGTGGAGACCAGTAAGAGGAAAGTTCTGTTCTTTGTTGAGAAAGACTACAAGCCAAAAACTCCAATGTTAGAGCTAAAATGAAAATTCAATGTTTTACTTTTGATAAACTCCTGAGCCTAATTAGACTGTTCTTTGACTTTCTAGCTCTAACTTTGTGTGATTGACAGCAAAATGCATATTAATTGCCCTCTTTTCTGTTTCTTTTCTTCAAATCTCAAAAAGCACATTAAATTTTCCAACTACCTACCATTTCAACATCAGAAACAGGTCCAAAACTGGTGACATATATGTCAGTTTTTACTTCTGTAACAGGACCTAGTAGGTATGAAGTAAATAAGTGTGAAAAAATAATTACCAATTTTACAGGCAAGGTAAGCTTTGATAATCGAAGAGTAAATACAGATTATGGTATCTCATGTGTTTAAAAACATCTTTAATTTTCAATGAGATAATGCAGCTCTACAGAAAATGTAGACAAAAGAACAAAACCAGAAAGCAGTGTTTACTTACAGGCAAATAAAACAAATCAAAACCAAAAAAATACCAATTACTTACCAGAAACTTGTTTCTTCAAAGATCTATCACCCCCAGGCACTGTTAAGACAGGCAGTGCAGAGAACAAAAGCCTTAGCCTTTGTAATTTTTTATAGTCCATCATCTGATTGGCCTTTTAGTAAAGAAGTGAGCTTTTAAAAAGAGGGAACTTAATCACAAGGAAAGGAGGAGAAAAAGCATAAAGGCTGCAAGAAATGTACCTTCAGAAAGTTGAGAATACTGGTAAATAAAAAGCACAAAAATAATTCATGTCACCTGTAACGACAGGCAGACCATCCACTGGCAATTGGGATCAAAGACCAGCTCTCCTGTAAGTCAGACCTATTCATGCTCTGCCACCTGAAAGCTGTATGATCTTGGGCAAGTTCCTTATCCCCTCCATAGCAGCAACCATACATATAAGATTGTTGATAGGGATCAAGTGAAACTGCTTATATGAGACTATGAACACAGGGAGTCTTTCACACAAGTATTTATTAAGTAGTAGCTTCTCTTTGCTTCTGATAATGGCCACACTGAAATTCTCTCCTAAGCCTAAAGAAGATTGGTGCAGGAAAAATATATGGGTGTGTTTGGCATCTTGAAGGTGGGCTGACACAGACTGCAGACAAAGGAAAATCGCCACAATCTGGATTTAGCATGATGTGTAAAATCAAGAATTCTGAATTCAAATTTGATCTAACACTTTTTGATTGTTTGGTTTTGCCCAAGTCACGTATCTTTGGAGGTAAAGGTTTTAATAACTGAAATAACATATGTAAATCACTTGTTCCTGTCACTAGAACATAATGTGTTCAATAACGAGAGTAGTTATTAGTATATGTAATATAGCTTTTTATTACTAATAAAGATAAAAATTGTCTTCTTGAACATTATTTCCTTAAAAGATGATTTATAATACTCTATGACCTGGGGCTATGTACTCCATACCAAAAATAAATAAATAAATAACATCTGTTATCAAGATAGACTATTCCCCTTGGATACTGGTTGGGTGAATTAATTTATTCCAAAATGACAAAGAGAAGTTGGTATAGCTTAATGCCCTAGGTCTAAAGTTATCCTCATAAAAATGAATCAGAATATTTCTTCCTGGTTAGGAAGAAGACTGAGCTATAAAAAGAAAAACAGTTTGAAGGAAAATGAGAACATTCTTTCCTGACTAAGTATCCTAAAAAAATACACCCTTTGGAAGTACAGTCAGACAAAAGGCATAGATCAAGCTGAGCTGTCAAGAGTTTTCATTTAAAAAAATAACACCTTTGGAAAACAGAGAACGCATGAGAAGTTAGTTGAATTGTTATTTGAATGAGCAATTTGAAACTATAAAAAGATAGTGGTGGTAACTCATTAAAGCCAAACTGTTCCAGGAAGAGAAAGGTATCCAGGAAGCGGGTAACATGTGTTGAACTTTAGAAGATGGAGAGTTCACTCAAAGTGGTTCAGGGTGGGAGTTCCTTAAGGACAATTACCAAAGTATTAAAAGCACCTTTATGCACTGTAAGACTGGATAAGGAGAAATAAGTTACTTAGAACAATTAAAGTTGAGTATGTTGGGACAACTAGACTGTTTGACAAGATTCTTGAAAAGAAATCTAAAGTTACTTTGAAGATCAACTTAAGGCAGTGGTTCCCAAACTTTTACTGGCTCACAATTCCCTGGAAGCCGTGTGAAAGCATGGATTGCTGATTCAATGCGACTAAGGCAAATATAACAGATTCCTTAGTGATGATGTTCATTTTAGCTCAGTTTACAGGCAGTGTGCATCTGTTGTTTTTAGATAGCATGGGTTCTGGAAAACATGTACAGGATAGGTATTGTATGGGAGTGGGGGAAGTATAGGAGGGGGAGGAATTAAACCAATGACATTTTCCCTTATAAATTTATTTCAAGGTGTGTGGGTTTATGCTAATTCTACTTGAAGCATAATGATTCTATATTAATGGATAGTTTCAAAGATTACATAACATATCACTTTCTAATGATTCTTGAAATGGTTTTGCATTCAGAATTTCAACCTTGATATTTGTGACATTACTCAGTATTTGCTTTACCTGGCATTCAAAATCTTTAAGATTGAGTGAGGTCCTAAAAACATATGATGGATAAAGGGGGTCTCATCGAGATGCTCATTCAATAAACATTTTTTTTGAGTGAGCATTTGCTGTGTGCCAGGTCCCATGCTAAGCCCTGGTGCTGACTGTGCTAAGTGAGACTAATGAGTTCCCTGCCTCATGGAGTGAACATGATTTTGGAGGAGTCAGAGTAAAATAAAGAAATAAATTCAATGGCAGAATACTGTCATTCAAAAGGGGAACAAAAGAGGCTGGTAATTGTGTGAGAGACTGGGGAGGGCCACTCCATTTCTTAGCCACTCTTCCAATGTAAATCATTGAAAGAGCTGGAATGCCTGCATTCTAGGCACACAGAACTCTAGGGGAAAAGCTACAGTAGAAAATATCTTAGTGTGTTTAGGGATTAGGAAAAGGCCAATGGAGCTGGAGCAAAGCAAGTGAAGGAGAGAATGAGCCACAGAGACAGAGCAAAAACCAGGGTGAGTAGACAGAGACTTACCAATGCCTGAGCTCATATTCTGAAAGTGGCATCGTTTAAACAACATATTTATAATATATGTTATAGTAACAGTTCTTAAAACAACATGGAAAAGAACTTGTAGAAATTGTAGTGACTGATGGGAGACACGTATTTGTTGTGGGCTAAACTATGGTCCTCCCAAATTTATATTAAAGTCCTAACCCTCAATACCTCAGAATGTGACTATATTTGGAGTTAGGGAATTCAATTAAAATAAGGTCAATGGGATGGGCCCTAATCTAATGTGACTTGCATCCTTATAAAAATTGGAGACTGGAACACAGGAACACACAGAAGAAAGACCATGTGAAGACACAGAGGCAAGATAGCCATCTGTAAGCAAAAGGTAGAGGACTCAAAAGGAACCAACCCTGCTAACACCTTGATCTTGGACATCGGGCCTCCAGAACTGTGAAAAAAATAAACTTGCTATTGTTTAAGCTACTCAGTATGTGGCACTTTGTTATGGCAGTCTGAGCAAATAGAGAGGTTCATCACGTTTCCCATGTTTTTCCCCAGTGGTCTCCCTCTCATATGTAGCACAGCTCTGCCTCTGTGTACAGGTTGTGATAAGAAGCTTGATTTGTATCCTTTCATTATCAAGGATTCAAGTAAGGAATTTTTATGATCTGAATTGTATGTTTTACAAAATTACTCAGGCACTTGTATGGACAACATAGTTTTGGGAGGCGAGAGTACGAGAAAGGTTCTTATAAGAGGCTGTGATCCTAGTTCTGCTGAGGAATGATGGTGCCTAGACTAGAGATAGAACCAAGAGGATGGGGAGTGGGGCATGTTATTTGTGGTACTGCTCACGGTGAATGGGTTTTCTCCAAAGGACAATAAACAGATATATATTAATTCTATAAATTGAAGGCTTACTATATATGAGGCAGGATACAAGGCTCTTTCCATATGCTATTTCATTTAATCCTCTCGCCAATCCCCAAAGATGATATTATCATGAGAATTTTATGGATATGGAAACTGAGTTAACAGAGATTAAATATTCTATGCCAGAGTCAGAACTATAACTACCTTGTATTGATCTCCATAGCATGTTTTAGCTTCACTACACTAATTATATTATTAAATAATTGATCAGTAATTAATTATGTTATATAATTTTACATATAGTATGTAACTGCCATGCCTACATTTCCGGTTTTATTTCTGAGTAGCTTCTGAACTGTGTTCCTGCAGCTCTTTCTATGCCTTTGCTCAGCTTGAGTCTCTCTTTCCCCCATTAACAGCAAAGACAGAATCTTAAGCCTCCTTGAAGTTCCCAATTGTCATAGTGCTTTGCACATACTAGATGCTGAGTAACTATGTGTTTGACCGTGTTCCTAATATCATCCCAGTAGTGACGTAAAAACCTCCCCAAAGGAAAAATTACTGAGATTCATTTGTTACATCAGTTAAGCTAAAAATATTTCCCGATAAAAACAGGAACTGCATCTTATTTATATTTGTATCCACTCCCAGAACTAATCCCAGGCCTTAGATGTAATAGGTTTCCAATAAATCAGTTCTCATGGAATAATGGTAGCTATGCAATTAAAAATAATTCTTAGAAACGCTTCCCTTAGCAGTTCTGTTTAGGATTCTCAAATCAACCTTACTAAGAGCATAATGACATAGAAACCAAATAATTTTGGCTTTGTAGGACTTCTCTTGTAATTTTATATACATTTGTATAACATCACAGATACGTTCTATTTTAAGAATTCTACTTCTTTAGGAAACGTTTTTTAATCCCAAAATATGGTGGGTAGTTTGTAAGGTAAATAAAGTAACTGAACAATCTTTGAAAGATCCCAAGCTACAATATCAAATTCAGGGACATACTCTGGCATTATTAATAAATCTAACTTGCTTGAAAGGTAAGAAGGCAATTAACGATGTTATCAGATGCTTTGCCACTGTTAATTACGTTAGCTATGTAGACCTGGCCAAAGGATATCACTATTTAATTTCTCTTCTAGTAACAGTGTCCAATTTGCCGTCACGCTGGGAGAAAGACGTAGCCTTTTGGTGCTGTTGAAACTAGTCAATGTTTGTTGTCCACATGGCTTCCCAACGTATGCACTAGAGGAGACATTTCTGGTTTTTCAGATGTCTGTACCTGTGCATCAAGGCTTCTCTTACTAAACACTGTTGTTGTAACATTAAAGGTTAGTGTTGCCTACATCCCTCTGATTCTTCTAACAGTAGAGGTCAACTTTTTAAATAAAGAATTAAATAAATATGAAAAACATTTTTAAAGAACAGTAAGATATGGGCAAAGATGAAATGCAATTCACAGATGGAAAACTCTTGTAGGCAAAAAAAGATTTGAAAAGCTGTTCAAGCACATTAAAAATAAAAAAAATTTGAAATCATTTCAAAACAAAATACCATTTCAAGGATTCTATGGAGATTTTACATAAATTTATATATGTGGAGAGTTGAAGGATTTGTGGATCCTGAATCTCATATTCACTGTAAATGGGAGTTTGAATTTGTAAAACTACCACAGAAAACAGTTTGGCATTATCTCATCAGGTTGGACTCCCACTTATACTAAGATCTACAAAAATCCATTCCTGAATATATATGCAAAAAAACCAACCACACTTTGGTACATTTAAAGCAGAAAATTTAGGCCAGAACATTCACAGCAATACAGTCTTGGAAACAAGCAAAATGCCTCCTGCCAACAGAACAGATGAATAAACTAGGTCCTTTGCAATGGGAATATCACACAGCAGTCAAAATAATCGATCGATCTATGACAGTATAACTGAAAAAAAGAAATCAAAGGATTATGTATCATGTTCAAAACAATTACATTTTTAAAATTTAATTTATTAAAAACTAAAGTTGAGCTAAAACAATATTCAGAGAAAAGCTATGAATAACTTTTAAAAGGACTCAGGATGTGATTACTTAGGGTGAAGAAGACAGGAAGAGAGGAGGAGGGGAACCACATACCAGAATAAAAGTTGATTCCAAGGTTGTGCTGTTTGATGATTTAACTGGTATGTTTATTATATAATGGTAAATGAAGGAATAGGTGGATGGGTGAATAAAAAGAAGGTTATGTATCACCAATAATGAGAATCTGTCATGAACCTATGACTAGTAATCAAAATCCAATTCTATGCACTAAAGTATGTTAAAATAAATGCATTAGAAAGGCCTAGATAATGATAAACAATTGTAAGATGATGCATTTTCTTTTTATTTAAAAGAAAATAATAACCAAGTGAAGTATTATCTAAACACCAACCAAGTTACTTATATTTAGATTTTATAATGCCTATTTCAGGGAACATCAAAAACAGTTTGCATATCCTTTCCCTAAAAAAAAAAAAAAGCAAATATATAATAGCACCATATATCTTCTTTTGTTATACTGAGAGCATAAGAAAGTCAATTATGTTCTACAGTCTCTTGTCTTCTCAAGGGCATCATTCTTTCAGTTATCCCTTCCATCCAATCTAATATTAAGTTATCCTTGAACAGATTATTCCAGTAGTACACAAACATAATACAATATTTCTAATCTTAATGAAAAGGCAGCCTGCCCTCTTCTCTTCACTTTCACTTGTAAGCTCCTGGGAATAACAAACCCCAAATAAAAAACTATATTCATTGCCTCTAATTCTTCCCTTTTTATTCATACCATCATCCATTGTAATTTGGTTTTCATGCTCAGGATCCACTAAAATTCTTTCTGTTAATATTATTCATTTTTCCCTATTGATAGTAACTATTCCCACAAACTTAAACAAGTAATATTATTTCTCCCATTTTTAAAAAGGCTCTTTTGATTCTACTTCTCCTTCCATTTACCATCCAAATTTTTCTGCTCCCCTGTACAAATGCCCTGACAAAAAACTCCCATTCTCCTGAACCCATCCAGAACTGCATACCCATTACATCACCAAAGCTGAGCTTGTCCAAATTACTAAAGTTATAAATATTGCTAAATCTAGTGGTCAATTCTATGTTGTCTATCTTAATCTGTCAAGAGAATTAGATGTAATTGATCAATTCTGCCTCCTCTTTGAAAAAAGAATTTTAACTTACATCCACTATATACACTCTCATCGCACAGTTTTCCTTCTACCTCAAAGACCACTCTTTCTTGGTCTTCCTGGGACAAAGATTCCTTCTTCTCTTTCCCCACCTCCTAACATTGTAGATTTCAGAGATCAAATATATGGACCTCCTTTCTATCACCCTTTACTCCTTTATAACCCTTTCAGTGTTATGACTTTAAATTCCATATATATCGTCATTCTCATCATCCCTGCATTCCAGGCTTATCTTCACTTAATATCTAATAGGAATCCCAAACTTAACATATCCATATGCAAATTATTCATCTGCATTCTCAGTTTGCTTCTGCCAGTCTTGGAAACTCCATTTTTCTAAATGTTCAGGTCAAAAACTTTGGAGTCAGACTTGATACCTCCCTTTTTCTCTCATCCTACATTCTAGTTGACATCAGTAGACTAGGACTTTAAAATTCAACCAGAATCAGCCATTTCTTACAACCTTATGAACTTCTCTGCCACCAACTTGGCCAAAATGCCCATCATCTCTTGCCTAATTTATCGTGAAGACCTCTCTGCATTTGCCTTGGACCATGACCACTGACTGACTGTTCTCAATCCAGCAGCCAAGGTGAGCCTTTGAAAATTCTGCTTGGGCCCCTGGCTGGGCAGCTCATTTGAGTGGAGCATCATCTCTGTATGCCAAGGTGGTGGGTTCAATCCCTGTTCATGGCACATACCAGAATCAACCAATGAATGCATAAAGAAGTAGAATATGACATTGATGTTTCTCTCTCTCCCTTCCTCTCTTTCTCAAATCAATCAATATATAAAAATAATAATAAAATTAAATTAGCCTGGCGTCTTTCCCCCTGCCAGAATCCCTCCAATCACTGACAAGACTCAAAGAAAAGTTCTCACCAGCCTGCAAATCTTTATGTAACATTATCATCACCCTGGCCCCTTCTCCTGCAGCGACAATGACTTCAACGCTTAGGGTGTTTGCAACTACAGTTTCTTCTTAACCAAAAAACTCCATCCAAATGTGGCTTTATGTGCTTATCTACTTAGTTTCATTGTTATTGTTCAAATGTCACCTTCTCATTTAAGTATTCCCTAACTACTATAGGTAAACCTGCAACCTCCTCACTTGCTTTATATAACTCTAAGGCAGTTGTCAACCTGACATTCTATATTTTATCTCTGTTGCTTAGTTTCTAGAATTCTAGCTCATGAGGGCAGGAAATTGCACCTTCTTCATTCTCTAATGCATCACCAGTGCCATCCTAGAACAGTGCCTGCACATATTGTAAGACTAATGAATATTTGATGAAAAGTCAATGAAATAAAATGTCTCCATGTAGCCAGGTCTCAGCTTACTTAATGTCTTAGAGAAATTTGAGAGGCGTATCATTCCTCCTTCTTAATATATTCTATTCCCTTGAGTTATATAACTTCATACTCTTCTAGTGCCTTTATCATCTTCTACTCTTTTTTTATCTCTGTTGGTAACTCTACATACATTTTCTACATTTCCTCAATTGTTAATGTTCCTCAAGGCTTGGTTCTGGGCTCTTTTTTTGCTGTTTTCTATATTATCACCAAGATATCTATTCTCACAGCGTTATACGCCGATGACTCATGTATCTCCAGGCAAAACTCTTCTCTGATATCCAGACAAGTACAACCACCAGGATGTTACATATGTATCCTAAATTTAACATGTACAAATATCAACTCTTGATTTTACCCCTACCTTTATTGTTTCTCCCTCATTCCTTCCCAGTTTAAATAACACCATTCTTTGCCCGATTTCTCAAAATAAAATTCCAGGAGTTATTTTGATTTCTCTCCTTTTTTAAAAAATACCCATTTGCAATCCAGATCCATTCTTTGTTGAATTATACTTCTAAAATATATCTCACTTTTATCCACTTATACCCTTTTTTACTACACCTACTTCCTTATTCTAAGCCACCATTAACTTAATGGAGAGAACTAAAAAAAGAGCTTCATTTGTCACCCTGCTTTCAATGTTGTCCCATTTTTTCAGCTAAGCCTTTATTCTGTAGCCAGAGATGTCACATTACAATCTAAGTCATGGGACATTATTAGTTTCAATATTAACTAAAAACTCCAATTGCTTCCAAATTCACTAAAATAATCTAAGCTCCTTTAGAGGATACTTAACGTCTTGCCTGATATGGTTAGAGCTTACCACCCCAATCTAGTCCTGTGTGATTGTTCCTCCTGCTTTCTGGCTAAAGCACACTGAATTCCTTTCACTATCTAAATCACTCTAGTTTCATAGAATCCTTGGGATCTTCCGCATTTTCTGTTGTTGTTTTTTATTTGTAATTTGTTTGTTTTTGTTTGATTTTCTGCATGAAAAACAACCTTTGCTTACCCTTCCCATGTCTGGCATCCTTGAATCTCAGCTTAAAAGACTTCCCTGACCAGCATATCCAAAATAAGTCCCTCACCCTATTTATTCTCTATTCTTAGCTTGCTATTGAATTGTCCTGTAGCATCATCATTATTTTGTTTTTTGTTTTTTCTCTGTTATTTCCATCCCTCTACACCACTTAGCTAGTAATTTCACCAGGGCTTGTGTCTGTAGGACTAGAATTTGAAGTATGGGCTTGTACCTTCATATCCTAACATTGCTCCTGACACATAGTAGTCTCTAACTAATTACTGGTTGAATGAATGAATAAATGAATGAATATGGAAAATCAGAAGAAAATGAAGCTGTACTTTTCTGCTGCTTTGTGGATATGAAGAGCTCTTTTCATCTATATATTTTTAAAATATTTTTTCTGTTGACAGAAAATTAATAAAGCTAACTAATCCTATCTAATAAATGAGTAATATGCAAATTGACCGTATCTCTGATCAAGCCACACCCACAGCCACGCCCATCAGCCAATCAGGAGCAAATTATCTAAATAAACCCCAACCAAGATGGCTGCCACCACTGAGAACAGGAGGGAGGCTTGGGTTTGCCCGGCAATGGAGAAAGCCAAGCTTTCTGCCTGCTGTTGCTGGCCTAGGCCTCCACTCAATGCTACAAAGTTTCAATTATAGAAGATACATAATCCCAACAGAAATACCAGCAGCCACGGAACTGGAGAAAGAAGCTAGGGTTGCCGGGGCGATGGAGGAAGCTAAACTTCTGCAGCCATAGCCTAGGCCTCCACTCTAGGCTACAAAGTTTCAAACAGAAATAGCTGTCACCATGGAGTGAGCAGAGGCTTGGCTCCGTTCCACGCTACCAAAGTTTCAATTGTAGACATAAATTAATCTCAGATACCAGGGCCTCTGCTTGGATTGCTGGGGGATGTGGCTGGCCTGCAAACCACCATAGGCACCTCACCCAGGCCACGCCACACCCCAAGGGAATCCCTGATCCAGGATACCCTTCAGGGAAAACCAATCGGTCCCCACCCATGCACCAGGCCTCTATCCTATCTAATAAAAGAGTAATACACAGATTGACCATCATTCCAACACACAATATGGCTGCCCCCATGTGGTCAAAGATCCTGTCCCCATGTGGACACAAGATGGCCACCACCAGATGGCCAGCAGGGGAGGACAGTGGGAGGTTCCAGGTCTGCAAGGGACAGCAGTTGGGGCGATCAAGCCTGCAGGGGAGGGCAGTTAGGGGTGACCAGGCCAGCAGAGGAGGGAAGTTGGGGGTAAACAGGCTGGCAGGGGAGCAGTTAGACATCAATTAGGCTGGAAGAGTAGTAGTTAGGGGGTGATCAGGCTGGTAGGCAGAAGCAATTAGGGGCAGTCAGGGAGGCAGACAGGTGAGCAGTTTGGAGCTAGCAGTCCCGGATTGTGAGAAGAATGTCCAACTGCCCATTTAGGCCTGATCCTACCAGAATCGGGCCTAAATGGGCAGGCAGACATCCCTAGAGGGGTCCCAGATTGGATAGGGTGCAGGCTGGGCTGAGGGACACCCCCCTTTTGTGCACAAATTTTGTGCACCAGGCCTCTAGTTGAATATAAACAAAAATATGTTTAGTTTTTATGTTGGAATATAGATTATTTGAAAACATTGTAAGGCCATTTTCATTTATGTGGAAAATTATTCAAAATATACATAAGTGTATATATACACTTTGCCATGTTGGCTTTTCCATTTTAAAATGTTATTAAAGCTTTAAAATGAAAGTTTTTATTTCATTCCTTTGGGGGAAATGTAGTTTTGCTTATTTTAATGAACTACTTAGTAACAAAAAGAAATGTTAATGAAAATCTGACTCATGGTAAACAGAAGGATTTAAGAAAGTCTTCAAAATGGATGTAGCAATATATCAGCAGCCTGATTAAGGTTTTAAAAACTGAGATGTGAGTTGTGGTCTTGTCCACTACTAGTTCAAGAGTTCTTGGGCAATTCATTGAAACTTTTCTCTAGCCCCTTTTGTAACAGAAATGATGCCTGCCCTGATTATTTTGTTGTGTTATTATGATATCTTATTTGATATTATTATATGAAAATGTTTTCAAAACTGTAGAGGACACCATAAATGTGAAATCTTATTATGCTAGTGAACACCCTTGCAAAACTGAGCCTAATGCTCCACTCTTATTTCAGAGAAGTTGCGAAAAATGTTCTAAGGCAATTATACTATATCAGGTCTGGTGCATGAGAATCATGCACTAGGGGTAAGAGAGTCCCTCAGTCTGGCCTGCTCCCTCTCACAGTCCAGGACCCCTCAAGGGATGTCCACCTGCCGGCTTAGGTTGGGCATCCCCTAAGGAGTCCCAGTGCTGCAGTGGAGGCAGAAGAGACTCCCGTGACATCCGCTATGCTCACGAGCCATGAGCCCCACTTCTGGCTGAGCAGCGTGTCCCCTGTGGGAGCACACTGACCACCAGGCAGCAGCTCCTGCCTTGAACAACTGGCCCCTGGTGGTCAGTGCACATTATAGTGACTGGTCATTCGGCCGTTCTGTCTATTTGCATATTAGCCTTTTATTATATAGGATAAGCATTTATTATTTCAAGTCATGCACACCAAAAGGCTGAGATGGGCAAAGGTTTGTGTAAGTTTTCACTAAGTGGGAAATGGGTAAGGGCTGGCTTCCTGAACTATCTCCTGATGGTCAGGACCCTGGCTAAGCATCTTTCAGAAGACTTACAACAGTGATGAAAGAGGATAATGGCATAGGGGGATGCTTATCTAGCTCCTCTGTGGAAGGGTTTGCGTGGATGCCACTTCTGAGCAGGTAGAAGCTACTTCAGGATGCTAGCAGACTGATTTGTCAGAGACTGAAAAAAAACGTCACCCCATCAGAAGTACTAATCTAGCTTTTCACACCATGCCTCCTTCCTTCTCTTCTCACCTTTCCCCCTTTTTCTTCTCCAATTGGAGAATGTGGGAAACCAGGGAGAGGAGATCCTGGCGGGATGAAAAGAAGAACTATTTCAGTTCCTTTTAGTTCCTCCATTGCAAGCTGTGCTGCTGAGTTAAAAATATGTAATTTAGTTTCTAAATCTATTTCAACCCTTGCCTGGCCTACTGAGCAATCACAAACCATCCGATTTCAATTCACATCTTTGCTTTTAGCTTTACTTGAAATGGAACAAAGCTCAGTTGTATAAACAGATATAAAGTCAATGCTCCACAAAGAGCAAAGGTAGGATTAAAGGAGCCAGGATGTAGATCCACATTTATAGCATACTGGCCAAAGCCTGAATTGTTTTCATTTTATTTTTAAAATGCCAAACCTTCCACAAAGTATAAAATGTCAAAGAAGGGATCACACTTGTGGCTTCTAAGAAGTCTGTGCTGAGGATGCATTTTGTGATTATTTTCAGTGAACTCTATTTCATTTACAACATCCTGTAAACAAGTTGCACATTTTCTGCAGGTGAGGATTACTACTCCTTTGTCACATTTGGCATACTACGCATTTACAGAGAATGACCCACTTCTAAAAAAATGAATCACATTTACCACAAATATTTATAAGCAGAGCCAAAACAATTTGTGCTATAGTAAATTTTTACTGATTAATCAACTAACATTTGAAGTAAGGTGAATTCAACCCCTTCCCACAAAACTATAAAAAGTATTTCCAGGTGGAGAAAGCAGATGACTTGGCAGTGACAGCAAGATGACTAATAATGCCTTTGACATATTTCAGCAGCACTGCAGCTAATCAGTATAATATTATGGGAGAGGATAGTTGGTAAAATGGACCTATCTGCCATGGATCCCTTCTTGCTTTTCAATTAGAACTTATATCATAACCAACTGGGCAAGTATTATTTTACCTCTCAACATTTAATAATAAAACCGTAGTTTCAATTATAAATTTTCACGTTAATTTATGTTCAGGTACATCAAGTCTGTAAGGACTATTTAATCAACATGTGATTTACTTCTCCTGCTTTTTCTCCCCTTTACTTGAAACGTCAAGTTCAAAACCTTTATGAGCAGATAAATCCTCTTTTATCGGTATCATATAGATTTAAATGCTACCACATCACCTGAAACATTCTCCACAAAATTATTCTGGATCTAAAGTGTTAACTCCCCAGTCACTTATGAAGGATGGTGCACTGACAAATGATTCACTTGGGGAAGAAAACCTCTTCTCAGATTTGCTTAAAGGCCATGGCAGTACTGAGCAGCCTACCCCTGGAGAAGCAATGTGAAAAGGACCAGGAGAATCTTTCATCCTCCTCACTCATATTTACCACTGTCAACACACAACGGTTGAATGAATAGCTTTGCTGGCTCCCTATAACCTTCTCATGAAATCCGGAAGAGTGGTTTGGATCAGAAGACCTGGCCCGACTCCAGTCTATCATTATTAATATGCTATGTTCCTGTATAAACGTCTTTGTCAAACAAGAAGAACAAAAGGACTCCAAAGATTCATCCAGTTCTACTTTATCCAACTCTATTTTTGTTCTCCAACAGGTCTTTGTAACCCGGGACCACACTCCTTCTATATTTGTACTCTTTCACAAGAAGGTTCTGCTCCCTTTTACTCTCTCCATTTTCCCATCATCTTATGTCCTACACATCCTCCATAGGAAGCTGAAATTCCTCCAAGCTGCTAATACATCTTAGTGATCCTAGTCACAAAGCATGTGATATCCTCCCATTCTGCATGGGTTTGTCTTTTAAATACACAATCCGCACTGGGTTCATATCATGCCCGTGCTACCTGCTAAATGTAAACTTGGACCCACCTTCTGAACTCCCCAAACTCAATTTCTTCATCTATAAAATGGGAATAGTAACAGCTTTCGCTCACAGTTGTTAGGAGTGTTGGACAGTAATGCCTATGAAATATATGTGAACGTTTAAATAAACACCTACGATATTACTTGTCATTATTGTTATTACTGCTACTACTGGAATGCAAGCTCCCTTAAGAAAAAGTCTGTATCACCGAGAGCCGTTTGGCTCAGTGGATAGAGCGTGGGACTGCGGACTGAAGAGTCCCAGGTTCGATTCTGGCAAGGGCATGTACCTTGGCTGCGGGCACATCCCTAGTAGAGGGCGTGCAAGAGGCAGCTGATCTCCACGTTTCTGACTTGCTATCCCTCTCCCTTCTGCTCTGTAAAAAAAATCAATAAAAAATATTAAAAAAAGAAAAGAAAAAGTCTGTCTCTTCAACTCATTTCCTGAAAAGTAGCAAGCGCAGTGTGATGGAAAAGAACAGGGACTTGTTGGTCAGAAGACCTGGGCCTATGCTTCTGAAGAAGTCTGTAGTCTTCTCTGAACTGGTCTGAGGGAGTTTGAGGTTGAGAATTGTTATCTTGAGATTTCTGTGAACCTTGAACCTAGCACAGTGCCTGCCACATAGATTCTTATTATGTAAGCAACGGGACTATAAATATATGAAGAAGAGCAATAGTATTGTTACGGTTGCACCTCTATTCGACCTTTTATAAATATTTATTGAAGAAATAAAACTGAAACACCGCTGACTGCAAAGTCTTAGGAGAGAAGCAAATGGCTCCTCCCCAAGTAAATAAAAAAAAATGCACCCCCTGAAGAAGAGAAAAGGACCGGGTTCTCCAGCACAGCAGGCAGCTTCCTGCCCCAGATTCATGTCCTAGGTAGAACAGGGCCGAGGTTTTGGCTGGGGGACTGACACCACGTGGGAAGACAGGGGCCAGGGGATCAGCTGTTTGGAAGGCAACCTACTCTGAGACAAATGGCCAGGTCCAGGGGAACCTCATGCTCAGGGCACAAGGCAGCGGGGCAGCTGAGCCCCAAGTTCCCCCTTTTTTTTTTTTTTTTTTTTTTTACTTTTCTCCTCCAGCCTCCCCCTCCCAGCAGTCAGGTACCCTGAAACAATTGGTGTGGGGGAGAAGCAAAGCTTCCGAGGGGGCAGGGGCGTGGGAAAGTGTGTTTGGGGGCGGTCTTCCCATCAGAGGTCTTTTCAAGAGAGGAGAGGGAGGGAGAGGTGCGAGGGGGGAGGGTGGGATGGAGAGGAAGAGAAATAGATTGATGTTGCAGTTTTACACGCGAGGCATACCTAATGATATTCCCACAGACAGACAGACAGGCAGACCCAGAGAGGGACAGACAGGGCACACTCGAGCGTTTGAAAGCGTTCATACCCCCAAATCCAGGACGCAGCCTGTTGTCGTAACCATCCAGCAAACTGTCTAGGATGCGGGTAAAATTTTCCGGGCATAATTTCTCCTCCTTTGGGTTCTGTTCCGGGGGTTCGTTTAAACTGCGGACGCAAAAAAATATATATATATAAAAAATAAAATAATAAAAACGGGGTTGGGGGGCGGGGGTTATTTTAAGAATCACAGAACAGGTGGGTAACAGGTTTGTCTCCCAGGCCAGGAGTCGCACTCCCCAAGCTGAAGGAGGCAAAACTGAAGCACAATGGAGAGAAAGGGTCAGGAAGACGCAGGCACCTCGACACCCCCACTCCTCTCCGCACCCCGTGGCCCTCCTGCTCTCCGAGTCTACGCAGCCATCCAAAAGCCTGGCTCTGGCTCCTGACTTGACAGCGCAGACAGGAGGGTCCGGGTTGCCCCGGGAGGGGCAGCCGGCCGGAGGGGTCCGGGAGCAGGCCACGTCGCCCCCTTCCCCTCGCTCCCCCACCCTCCACCCCACCCCCAGGACCCCTGAGAACTCACCAAGCCTCCAGGCACAGGATGTGCAGGAGGGCGAAACTGACTCCGAAGGACGTCGCGATCGCGGGGACCTTCCTGGCAGAAACCATCTTCGCCACATGCCATCCTTTAAGCCTGATCACGGTCCCAGGCTCTCCGGACGCCCAGAGCGGGGTGCGAGGCGAGGGCAGAGCTCCGCAGGCGTGCGCTCACACCGGCCCGCGCGCAGCCCCCTCCTTCCCTCGCGGAGCTCCCCATGTGGATGGAGAGCGACGCATCCCGCTCCGCACCCTTTCCTGCCCGCACCCCGACGCTCCCGGGTTGGCAGTGGCTCGCTTTCGCCGGAAAGCTGAGCAAGTTCTTCCCGGCCTCTAGCGCTGGGGCCCGCGGGGCCAGGGTCTCTGTTCGCGAGGCGGGGCGAGGCGCCCCCACCCCAAGCGCATCACTGCCCACTGGGCCGCTTCGCTTGCGCTTCTCCCTCTCGGTCCCCCTCTCTGCCGCTGGGATTTGGATCCAACCGAGGAAGCTCCTCCCTCCTAAGGTTGTTGGGGACCTGTTTGCACCCATTTTCTGGCTGGAGGGGGAAGAAAGGGCAGGGTGACAGAGGCTTGCTGGGTGAAAGGGTGGGAGATGGTGGTTAGCAGGGATGAAGTCTAGACTGAAAGCAACCTCTGAGACTCTCTCTTTTAGGTGCTGGGGGCGGGGGCGGCGAAGGAACTAAGATTCTTCCTGGTCAAAGGGGTCGCCACTCACTGAGCGGACGCCTCAACTGTTGGGAAGTGGACTTGAGCCTCACTCTGCAGTGGATGCACTTCCCAAGCTGTTGCTGGGAACACACCGAATTTCTTTGCTATACCTGCCCACCATCTGGCGAACCGAGGGCCTCCGCTATGCTGTCCCATTCTTTCCTCAAAAGGAGAGGGGAGATGGAGACAAAATCACCACATCTTTTGCTTTGTGTGACAAGACACTCTTCTTTCATAATAGAGCTGACTGAATTCCTGAGGTTTGTTGCTTTAGGGAGGGAGAAAGGATGGCTGGGGAGAGGGAGAGGAGAGATACAGGGAAAAGGGGAAAATGTGTGTGTGTGTGTGTGTGTGTGTGTGTGTGTGTGTGTGTGTGTGAGAGAGAGAGAGAGAGAGAGAGAGAGAGAGAGAGAGAGAGAGAGCAGACTTATGAAGGTGTTAAGTTATACCTCTTAACTTTGTTCTTTAAAGGTAACAAGTCTTTGATTGCTTTGTTTAATAGAATATGAATTGGGACCAAGTACACTACCCCCAAACATTATTATATTATGTCAGCCACATATTATATAAATTTACCATAGAAGTTTATATCTGATTTGGTGGGATGCAAAGAATATTCACTGAGTGGCCAGATTATTACAATCTCTGAACACATAGTAATCTGGCCACTCAGTGTATATCCTATATAATAAAAGGCTAATATGCAAATTGTCCCCTCTACCAGGAGTTTGATCAGCATGCATGCTGGTCAACCACCCATGTCCCCAGCCCCTGGACAGGCTGGCCGGACCCCACTCATGCACGAACTCATGAACCAGGCCTCTAATATATATATATATATATATATATATATATATATATATATACACACACACACACTGAGTGGCCAGATTATTATACATTCAGAGATCATAAGAATCTGGTTACTCAGTGTAGATCATCCTACTCCTAAAGTCTTAGGATGGATCCCTAGTGTCCACAATAATTATGAAATTCCTTCAAAATGAATGCATGTAAGTATTCATATTTCTGTGGGACTGTTCATAACTTTCATCAGATTCTCAAAGGTTATGGACAACTATAGTATGGACTGATGTTTTAAGATAAAAGATAACACATGTAATAGGACACTCAACCAAGTGATTAAACATGTGACTCATGTGTGACCATGTGACAACAATCTCTCTCATTTGATAACCTTTCTATTGCCAGTTTCTATATACTATTATGTTGACTTTGGATCTACTTCGAATGTATTTGTTATGAATTTATCAAATGACCAAATAAAATGAATAATTTGAAAAGTTGCAATCTGTTCTTATTTTCCCTTAATTATTTCTGGTAAATATTGAACCAATTTTAACCATTTTAAAAGGGTCATATTGTGAATCACTGTTTCAAAATCTAGAGGTTTGTGGATATACACTAGTTGAAACATTTTGGTTTCAAGAATATAGAAGCTATCAATTACTTTTATGTCAATGCATTTCTTTGTCCCATGTATTTAAAATAAGTGAGGAGAATCAATTTGATGCTCTTTAGTCATGCCTTTCCTTGTTGGTATTAAACCAAAGCTTCTACTGAAAGTTTACTTGTATGCCGACCTGTTATCATTGTCTGATGATAGATTTTTATATCCATTCTTAACAGGTCTCAAAACTGTGTCTATTGCATTAAAAATTACTACATAAAAATAATAATCTGGGGTACCTTAACACATTCTATTTGAATAAACATTTCATAATAGCAGTTGATATTGCTTCCAAAATAAGTAAGTTTTGCCATATAGCTAATGCATATTTAGTTATTTCAATGTGATTATTTGAAAGAAGAAAATTTGGGCAACATTTGCATCTTATCTGAATAATTTCTATATATAAAATTTGAAAAATTAACTATTATATTTTTAAGTTATTAATTACATATTTTTCTAATTCTCCATGATTAAGTTAGGCATTGAAGTGATATATCTATACTTAATACTGTCCTAAATCCCTCATTCATTTAAATTATAATAAGAAATTATAATTAGCTCTCTAACATCAGCTTTTGTTTCATTGGAAAATCCAATGTTTTATATTAAGTAGAAAAATATATATTTTAAGGTCCTGGAATCCAAGTAATGAATTTAATAAATACTTTGTATATTCATTTTCAAATGGCTTATAATGTGAGAAGGGTTATTTTATTTTTTAGAGCTTGAATTTTGGAATGACTTCTTAGAGTAATTTTAAGACTATTTTATAGTCAATTACAAAGAGAGCCATGATTTCGTGTGTGTGTGAAGAGTATATAAATTTTATACAGAAATATTAGAAGGCAAATTGCCTTCATTGTATATGTGATTATGTGTGTGTATTTCAAGGTTTCTGGGGTAAAAATACTATTATCAAGTGATGGATTTTTTTATCAGTACCTGATAGCAATGATTAACAAGGTCAATTTATGTATTACCAATAGCACCCTAAATTAAACATATTGTTAAATTTGCTGCCAAGTTCCTACTTTGTGATAAGTATATTGTCTTTATTTTCTTTTTAAATTTTTTTTTGAGAGTTGTATTTTCTGAGGCCTCTCCCCACCGTTTATTGATGGTCATCTCCTCATTGTATCCTTATATGGTCTTTTTTATGTATGCATGCATGTCTGTGTCCAAATTTCCTCTTCTTAAGAGGACATAGTCATATTGGATTAAGAACCACCTCAGTTTAACTCAATTGTCTTTTTAAAATCTTACTTCCAAATCTAATCACATTCTAAGGCACTGGAGGTTAGGATTTAAGAATATGAACTTGGTGCCCAGCCAGCTCAGAGGTTGGGTGTCGACCTATGAACCAGGAGGTCACAGTTTGATTCTCCATCAGGGCACATGCCAAGGTTCCAGGCTCAATCTCTCGTGTGCAGGAGGCAGCTAGCTGGTCTATGATTCTTTCTCATCATTGATATCTCTTTCTCTCCCTCTCCTTTCCCTTCTGAAACCTATAAAAAATATATTTTTAAAAAGAATATGAATTTGGTTGGGGAAACATAATTCAGTCTATAACAGTGCTGAAGCTTCAACTATTATAAGAAAATGAAACTAATATACATATAATGAGTTTGTAAGTTCATTAAACCATAAAGCTATATTTGTTATTATTTATAATAATGATGATCATGATCTTTATTATTATAATAATCCCAATCCTTATTTATTCATAGCTAATATAATTTAAATGTTCAGAAAAACACTATTAGATATTCATTCATTATAAAGAACCTTAAAAAATGTTAACTAATTCGCCTCCCACACACAACTCATACGGGGACCCAGGCGGCAGACAGAGACTCGGC
The DNA here is from genome assembly GCA_027563665.1 of Antrozous pallidus. NCBI lineage: Eukaryota > Metazoa > Chordata > Mammalia > Chiroptera > Vespertilionidae > Antrozous > Antrozous pallidus. The sequence continues at coordinate 94,503,935 of CM050511.1, read as the reverse complement.
CAGCAATAGCTGCTCTATATCTAAATTCAGTCTATTACCAGGAATGCTCGGGACCTACTCAAAATTGCAAATATTCCTTTCCACTAGTATTCACAGGGTAAACTAAGATTTCTGCTTGAGTATTAAAATTGACAGGAAAATAGTAATCAAGTTTTCAGATTAATTTAAATTGGCCAAGTGAAATACGAGAATACTCAAGAAAATTATAGTGTACTGGACAAAAAGCTTTTCCTAAAACATTAACTGAAAAATCTATTAGTAGTTCATCTCACTGTAAAATTGCCTAACATCCAAAGAACCTAAAGCAGTCACTTTGTGTGCAAAAATTAAAATTCAAAATTATCAAGACTGCAATAGAAAATTTCCAAAAGTCCCCATTAATCAAAAAAGGGGAGGGGACAGCGGGGTAATATCATGTAAGGGACAAAAAAAAAATATCAAGTAAGTAAAATACATCTAGAAAATTCTTACTCCAGTAAAGTAAATTCCATTTGTAAAAACAATAGCAGGACACCCATGAAAAAACACACATGGTGTCAAAATAAGCCAAAGGAAAATCATTTAGGCAAAAATTAAAAAGAATCCCAAGTCTATTTTGCATAGAGGATTCCTTTGTTAACTTTTGGTCGAGAATGTGTTTGTGTGTTTTCAGAGAACAACTCCAAGACCATGCGGGTTCCTGCGACGGTGAGGAACTGATGGATCTGTTCCAGTCATGAGGACGGTCCAGAGATGGGGGACACTGACGACACCTTGCCATACTAGCAGTCAGCAGCTGTGCATGTCTGCAGGCAGCCCAGGACCAAACCAGAGAGGATGCATCATGCATTGACACGATATGTCCACCATCTGGATACCATTGCTGACTTATACACATAATGAATTATTTGACACTGAAACTGGGACTCAGAAAAGTTGGACATTGAAACCGAGACTGAAACACTTTTTGTTCTTATACATTTATTTCTAGTATGCAGAGGCAAGATATTTTTGAAGAAAAGAAACAGGGGAGAGTGATTGATATAGAGGCAGGATGGCCTTGAACAGGCTGTCAAGCTACAGGGGGAGGCTTGGGTGAATGGGAGGCAGATGCGGGGGGAGATCAACGGAAGGACTTGTATGCATGCATATGAACATAACCAATGAATGAAAGACACTGGGGCGGGGAGGGGGGAAGCTGGGGATATGTGCTGGGGGGGTGGGGGAGGCTGGGGGGAGGATAAGGGGGAGGGAGAAAGGAAAACATGTACTACTATTATACTGCAAAAATTCAATAAAAAAAAAAGAAAGAAAGAGAAAAAAAATTAAAAAAAAAAAAGAATAAAAAACAAAACAAAAAAAAATGTTAACTAACTTGCTCATAGTTAGTTACATGAGCAAAAAAGATGGAAAGGTCAAGATTTTATTCAGTTTATCTGGAGAATTACTTTGGCAAAGTTTTTTCTGTTTTTTTTTTTTTTTAATTTGATATGTGTATGTATTGTGAAGTGATTAGCACAATAAGGTTAGTTAACACATCCATCTCATTATATAGTTACCTTTATTTGTATGTATATTATGAAGATTTAAGATCTGTTCTCTCAGCAAATTTCAAGTATTCAAGACATTATTGTCAACTGTAGTCACCTTGCTATATTTTAGACCCCTAGAACCTTATAATTGAAAATGTGTACCCTTTGATCAACATCTCCCATACCCCTACCCCTTGTCAAAAACTAATTACTCTGTGAGTCCAGTATTTTTAGGTTATACATATTCTCTTTTTATATTGTCTTGTTTCAAGAGTGATATGGGACTAATACCATCAATTTGGAAAGCCATTTGGCAAAATATTAAAGTTAATTATGATCATACGATCAAGCCATCTCATGCCTGTTTTATAGGCCATAGAAACTCCCAAATATACAACAGCATATTTGTAATAATGGATAACTAGAAACAAATTAAATGTTATTTAGCAGGGAAATGGATACATAACATTGTGATATAAATTGAGTACTATAAAGCAATTAAAATAAAAGAAATCAGGTATATGTATTAATGTATATGTCAGGAATATAATGTAAATAAAATGCCAGTGGTGGAATAATACCTTCAGTAAAACACTAGTCATACAAAATTTAAAACATAAAAGATAATGTACAGTATTTAATGGTATATCTGCAGTGATCTGAAATTTGCTTGGAAAAGTGAACACCAAATTAGAGATAATGAGTATCTGTGGAGAGGAAGAAAGAAATGAAATAAGGAACATTGGCTATTACAACTTTATATTTAATGCTTTATTTCATTTTTTAAAATCTGAGGCAAATGTGACAAAATGTTAAATCTTGACAAATCTGGTAGTAGAGACCTAAGTTTTCATTATATTACTTTTCTCGTGTTTTTCTGATTATCTTTTGCCGTATATAACAAATCATTAAAAATTAGCTTAAAACAACAATTTATGATGATCTCCCAGTATTTGAGGCTTATGTGGTTTTTCTCCTGGGAGATTCCTCACCTGGGTGGTTAGATGGTGGGTACAAGTGCAGTTATCAGGTTTGACTGAACAAGCCTTGGAAGCACAGAGTGACACCACTATTGCATTCTACTGATCAGATTGAGTTATAGGACCCAATCAGGGCCATACAGAGGGGGTGTACAAGTAAGGTTCCTGGGAGACATGGTTCATTGGGTGGCCATCTTTGAAGACTATCATATATACTTTTTATATGCCTGAAATATTTCATAGAAAAAAATCAAGAACATTTTATAAAAATGGTGTGATGGATAATTTTATGTATCAGCTTGGCTTGGCCACAGTACACAGATATATGGTCAAACATTTTTCTAGATGCTTCTGTGAAGGTATTTTTTTAGATGAGGTTAATATTTAAATCTGGAGATTTGAATAAAGTAGATTGTGCTCCATGATGTGGGTGGGCCTCATCCAACCAGCAGAAGGCCTTGATAGAAAAAAGAGGAAGGGGGAATTCTGCCCTTAGACCGTCTTCAGACTTGAACTGGAACTCTTTCCTGATTTGCCAGCCTGCTGACCCACCCAAGAGTTCAGTTCTTGGACATGCCAGTCTCCATTATTCTGTGAGCCAATTTCTTAAAATACATTCTCTCTCTCTCTCTCTCTCTCTCTCTCTCTCTCTCTCTCTCTCTCTCTCTCTCTCTCTCTCCTTCACTTTGTTTCCCCCTCCCTTTGGTTCAGTTTCTTAGAAGAACCCTAATTTAGCACAAGTGGTATGGGGATAAATGACTAATTGTCTATCGAATCTTTTAGGTAAAGTAAAATTTAATCACTATGTCCATTCAACAAGTTAAAGTTTTTTCTCTTTTCTTTCAAATGCCAATAAATTGTTCCCCCCAAAAGTGGTATGAAATTATTATAGAACTTTGAATCTTATAATAGCTTATTGTCATTGTGGCCTATAATTTGTGACAGAGGTAAGGAGTCATGTGAGCACTTAGAAATGATTTATAAATGTTAATAATATAGATGAGCTATAATTTTGGTTCTAAATTAATCACTATATTTTAATTTTATCTTTTTTGATTTTTTAAACAGTTAAATAATACATGCTTATTATAGGAATTTTGAAGATTATGAAACACTAGCAAAAAATAAAACAAATTGTGTATAGTGTAACTATTTAACTAAAACTATTCTTGATTCTTTCTTTAAAAAATTGGGGCAGGGCTAAGCTTTTAAATAAATATCACCATTTTATTTACAAGCTTTGGGGAAAATAATAGTTCATGACCATATTTGGCAATTAAAGAAGCCCAAGATGCAAAGATGTGGAATGTATTGTATATTTTATTATACATATTTTCATTAGATCTTTTCATTTTATCACTGTTTTTACTACTGATATTGAGATTCCTATTCAAATATGTACATAAATAGAAGCAAATTAAACTAACCTAAAGGAAATATTTATTTTTACTAATTATTCTAGATACATATATTTGGCTCTTCAAAATATTTAATTAACAGAAATATTTAAAGAAAATCATAATGGCAGATATTTGTGTGATGCTTTCAGTAAATTAAGATTCTCAATACTGATTCACAGATCAGATTTACACAAAGTAAATAATCAAAGTATCACAGGTGTACACTGTCTGCCATCAAACCCACACAACATTTGCAACTAAATTTTCCTGTGAAGACTCAACATGACACAATGGTGATATATTTGGTCCTCAGAAGATTACGAAGCCAGACTGCTCTTCATTACCATCTGGTGGCAACTGCATGGAGTGGCATTAACCACAATTATAAAAGAGAGCTAAAGGGACTGAATGTCATACTTAAGAACAGAGAGGAAAACCTGTTACTGATGAATATTAAAAATGTGTGAGGTAAAAATCTAAACCAAAGAAGAACTTGGGACTTCCTTAACAATAAAATGTGCACCAGAAAAAGTTATTTATCAGGAACATTTTTTAATAGACAAAAGTTGAATGTCTGATAAATATGACTTCTGAATAGCATGTTTTCTAAGTCATAACTGTTTGTTTTATAACAAAAAAAGACAATGCATTTCCTTTTATTTTATTGATACATTAGATGTAACCCTTTTTCTGGATTTACTAAGTCATTTCGTCAGACCTATATTTCACACTCCATTTGTCAAGAAGTACCCTTTTCTATTTTATTTACCTGGTAAGCACTTACATGTCTTTAAAATTGTAGCTTAAATGGTGCCTTGTTTGTGAACTCTATCTGTGTCCTCTGGCTAAAGGTTCTGCTAGCCATCCCTTCAGACTATTGTTGCTTTACTTGCAAGTCATTTGCCTAGTGGTTTCTTTTCATTACAGCAGAATTTCTCAAGGGTGGGGAAAGTGTCATATTCAATCTTATAAGCATTTATTATTTATGTAAGAGATGAATTCAGGAGGTTCACTGTTTCTTAGGAAATCTAAATCAAAGCAAACCTTTCACATTTCAGGCTTACCAGACAGTGAAACAAGAACAGAGATAGTCAGGTTTTGGAGCAAATAAATGTTGGTAGTAAGTTTTAAGATTTCTCACTTGCATCATAGAATTGCAAAGCCACAGTAGAACCCAAGAAATCTGTACTTCTTAATCTCCTCCCCTCTTTCAGCCAGCCCCCCAAATCCCCTCCCTTCTGACATCCATCCATCTGTTCTCTATATCTTTAAGCCTGGTTTTATTTTGTTCTTTAGATTCCACACATAAGTAAAATCAGGTGGTATTTGCCTTTTTATGCCTGGCTTATTTTGTTTAGTATAAGACTCACCAGGTCCATCCATGCTTTAGCAAATAGTAAGAGTTTATGCTTTTTTTATGGCTAAGTAGTATTCTGTTATGTAAATGTACCACCATTTGGTGCCAACTCCTCTCAGCCCCGTCACAGTCCCCTAGTCCCAGGTGGGCGGCCACTGAGAGCAGACAGCGTGAGAGCCTGGCAGAATGCTTGCTTCGTCACCGTGACAAAGAGGCAAGCATTCCACCCCAGCTGTGGAGGGCCTCTGGGCAGCTGGCACCGAGCGGGGCAGAGGGAGATATGTTTGCATTGTCACTGTTGCCCCAGCAATAAGGCAAGCGTTCTGCACCCAGCTGCAGATGGGCCTCTGGGCTGCAGGGAGCCTCTAGGCAGCAGGCACAGAGTGCCATGCCCGGCAGAGAGCTACTGGCACACGAATCTGTGTGCAGAGCTACTAGTCCTATATAATAAAAGGGTAATATGCAAATCGACCAAAGGGTGGAATGACTGGTAGCTATGATACACACTGACCACCAGGGGGCAGACGCTTAATTCAGGAGCTGCCCCTGGTGGTCAGTATGCTCCCACAGGGGGAGCACTGCTCAGCCTGAAGCCAGGCTCACGGCTGATGAGTGCAGTGGTGGCAGAAGCCTCTCTCACCTCCCTGGCAGTGCTAAGAATGTCCAACTGATGGCTTAGGCCTGCTTCCCATACGGATGTCTGACTGTCAGACATCCCTCCAGAGCTCCTGGACTGTGTGAGAGGGCGCAGGTTGGGCTGAGGGACCACCCCCCTGTGTGCTCGAATTCCATGCATCAGGCCTCTAGTTATAAATAATACTATAATTAAAATAGGGGTGCATATATTCTTTCAGATTAATTAGTCTTTTAGGTTCTTAAAATATATGCCCAGAAGTGAAATCACTGGGTCATAAGGCAATTCCATTTTTTTTGTTGTTGTTGTTTTTTGAGGAACCTCCACACTGTTTCCCACAGTAGCTGCATCAGTCTGTATTCCCACCAACAGTGCCAGAGGATTTCTTTTCTTTACATTCTCACCACACTTGTTATTTATTGATTTAGTGCCAACACATGTTTGTTGGTTTATCATGATAGCCTTTCAGACAAGTGTGGAGTGTTATCTCATTGAAGTTTTAATTTGCATTTCCATGATGGATAGTTATGTTGAGCATCTTTTTATATGTCTATTGGCCATGTATATGTCTTCTTAGGAGAAGTATATATTCAGATCCTCTATCCACCTTTTAATTGAGTTGTTTGTTTTTTTACATTGAGTTCTTTATACATTTTGGATATTAACCCCTTATCAGATGCATCATTGGCAAATATCTTCAGTGATTCAGTAAATTGTCTTTATGTTTTGTTGATGATTTCTGTGCTATCCAAAAACTTTTTTAGTTTGATGTAGTCCCATTTGTTTACTTTTTCCTTTTGTTTCCCTTGCCTGAGAAAATATGTCAGAATAAATATTGCTAGGAGAATGTCAGAGATTTTAATGCCTTTGAGGCAGCAAGTAGGGACCTAAAGAGTATTATGCTAAGCAAAATAAACCAGTGAGAAAAAGATAAATATCTCATGATATCACTTATATGTGGAATCTAATGAACAAAATAAACTGAGAAACAAAATAGATCCAGAGACAAGGACACATGCAACAAACTGAGAATCATGAGAAGGAAGAAGGAGTAGAGGAGGGAAGAGATCAACTGAAGAGCTTATGTGCATAACCCATGGACACAGACAATAGCGGTGTGGGGCAAAGGCCTGGGGAGGAGATGGGAGTGGGGAGGAGGGGGCCAAGAGGGGAGAAAACGAGGACATTTATAATACTTTCAACAATAAAGATAAATTAAAAAAATAATAACACGTTAAAACAAGAAATTTGGATGGACTGTCCGAGCTCTTGCAGATAAACTAAGAATTCTTGTTGTGCTAAAGCTGACAGTTAAACCAGGTTTCTGCTCACCTCTGGTGAAAGGTGGCTGTTCTGTCCCAGATTCTCAGCCAGTCTTAGCTGTGGGGAATATTCAAGGAAGCTTTCTCAATGAGTGGTACACAGTGTCTTGACCTCCCTTGGATAAATAATAAGGCAATGTAGTAGAAGCAGCACTGGCATCTCTCCTCCAGAAACCCCACAAGCATCAAGTTCACATCCCTGCCTCTGACATAATGGCTACTATAGAAATTTGTGTTTGCTGGGCTATCACATGATAAACTAGAAAAATAAAAGGAGCACTTGAGTCTAGAAGAATTAATGAGGTCAAAAATCTCTTATTGAAAGAATATTCGAGGCAAGAGCCATGTTCAAGCAGTTTCATCAGAACAGTCTAAGACTAGACTTCAACCTACCCTTACAATTTATATGATTCTGAACTTACTCCTTATTCCCTGAGACTCAGTCTCACTGGTAGCTGAGACTTGAATCTGAATCCTGTTGTTATTCTCTTTGCCCAGGTTGTGAAATCCTCGGTTAGAGTTCCCATTCTATATAATAGAGAGGTAATATGCAAACTGACCCTCATGCCATAATGCCATCACAAGATGGCAGCACACACAGCGGGGTTGGGACAGCAGGGGCAGAGCTGGGGGCTGCTCTGCGTGGCTTCCACTGGGGTTCTGAGGCCTTGTGTGTGTGCCGCAGGGACGGGGCCCAGCAGCTGCTGCGCATAACCTGGAGGTAGAGCTTTGGGACAGCCATCTAGGACTCTGGGTTGTCCTGCAGTTTGCCGGCCACGCAGGGCGTGACTCGGGGACTCGGGGTGGTCCCATGACACAGGAGTTAGAAGGTGTCCCGGGTCTTGTGCAATTTTGCACAATGGGTCACTAGTTCTTATATATTTCCCTGGTACAACTCTCCATATGTCCACTTGGACATTTGACTGCTTGGTGCTCTTCATCCTCATAAGGATGTGTCCTAATCTTATCTGTCTGAACACACTGTTCTTGATGTTGGACTTCACTAAGCTGCTTGGTACCAGTCTTCTCTGAGACAGATTTGTTGTTGACACTTCCTGATTTCCATGTTCTCCTCCCAGTGTCGGGATTTCTTCCAGACTTAAGCTCTCCCAAAGCCTACCTCCACTTCCCAGTGTCTTCTAGGCTCTGCCCCATGATTGATGCCAGCTGAGCTATTCTTAGCCTTTCCCTCATCGGCCTCACCTCTGAATACACATATTACTGTCCCCAAAACTGAATCAGCAATGGATCTCAAGTCTGAACATCAACAGGCATGAGGACTCACAAGTCAGTTCACAATCAGCTGAATAACAGGGTTCCAAACGAAGACGGGGAACATCGGACATCAGAAACATAATATTTCCTTTCCTTTCTTTTCTTTTTAATGTTTAAGACGTGATGAGATGACCATATTAACAGAACATCATTCTATAATAAAACATTGCCAAAAAAACTATTCAGACTAGACCTTTTCATAGACTATTAGAACATAAAGAACTTTAAAAATGATCTAAATCAATTCTCTTTTTTCTGGTTTTCCTTTAATGATTACATTGTAATTGCTGTGTTTCATACTAATGGTAAGCAATGCAGAGATCAGTATATCCTGTTGGTGCAAGTAAAAATGATTAGTTGAAATGCTGGCTCATTTCCCCTACAACTGTTACTGTTGTGAAGTGTCATGCCATCTCTCTATTACACTGACAATGTGGCAATGTTCCTGCATCTTCCTCCTCTGGGCTCTGGCCTGTTCTAATCATGGCTCCCCCAGTTTCCAGCTGCTGCTCTTGGGGAACATCTCTTCACTGCTCTAGGGATTCATTTCCATTATTTGCAAAATAAGGATAATGACAGTACCTGTTTTCTAGAATTGTTAACAAGAATTAAATGTGTTAATGCATGTAAAAACAGTGGAACATAGTGAGCACTAACAAAGTGTTAGCTATATTAGTAACTAACACATTCGATTTTTGAAACTGGCACTTTTTTCTTAATTCGTTGCCACGGATGGAGAGAATGTCTTTCTTTGGCTAGATGTAAAAAAAAACCAAAACCAAAAACAAATAACACCTTAAAAGTGTTAAAACATTAGGGAGTTCACAATTTGGTGCGAATAAGTTTTAGTCCAAGTGAAAATGAGGGCATTAGACAATTTGCAGTTTCAAATGGTGGATGGAATTCCAAGGTCAAGGTACCTGAAAAATGAAAGGAAGTGCAAGTGAGTGGGGAAAGATAGCAAACGAGGATACTGGAGACTCCGAGTCAAACTTCAAAGACTTTGTAATTGGATGGAGGAGGTCGTGGAGAGGAAGTGGCTATCAGTTGACCATTGAGCTCGATCCTGGCCTTTGGAGGCTCCCTGTCCTTGGAATCTACCTCGGGCCCCCCATCCCTCACCCTAGGAGCTGATTCAAGGACATAGACTTGAGAGAATAAGGTGCTGATGAGACTGGCGGGACTGAATACCGTGACTGAGTTCAGTTAAGTCTCTCTGTAACTTTGCAAGATTCTGGCAGGCATGGGCGGAGATATACTATTCCTCCTGCAACAGACAGGGAGCCAGTATGCGAATGGACACAATGTTGTCCTGAAGGCCTCATGTTGTTGCTGCTGCTGCAGTGAACTCCACTGTGTGATCAGGGTACACCTGTCTTTCCTGATTGCGGACTCACGCGGAGCCTGCGACGGGGATCCCGCTCCAGGTTGAGGGGGCGCAATAGGCATCAAGCCCAACTGAGAACGGTCTGGGCAGCCAATGCTAAGAAAACTGGCAGGGAGATGGATGTGGGGCTGAGCCAAGGACATCTCCATTTTGTACTGTTTGCCTGGGGCTGAAAACCAGGTGCAGGAAGGGATGGATGGAAGTGAGGTCCTAAATGGGGCCAAATGGTCATGCTCGACAGGAAAGTGCAGCACGCACCAGACGCGGGCCAGACTGTTCCCACGGAGCTGTGTCCGTGGGCGCATGTACCTGCTCTCCGCGGTGAGGGTGATCCAATCGCTTACGGTGGGGCTTATGAATATGACTAATCCAGGCTCCACTTGGTGTGTCTCAAACGGTTCCAACTCTGGGGCAGCTCATATGTTTACACTCTCCAAGCAAAATACATTTCTCCGGGAAGGGAAAATCACTTCCCCTTTCCAAGGTTTTATGATTTGTGCTTCAATCTAATTTTACATGTGTGATGAATATGTCAACATTTTCTCCCCAGCTATTTATGATTTATAAACTTCTATCTAAAAATATCTTCTATATTTTTTTTATTGATTTCAGAGAGGAAGGGAGAGAGAGAGACACATCAATGATGAGACAGAACCATTGATCAGCCGCCCCCTGCACACTGTCATTGAGCCTGCACCTCACAACTCAGGCGTGTGCCCTGACCTGGAATCAAACGGTGACCTCCTGGTTCATAGGCTGACACTCAAACCACTGGGCAACACCGGCCAGGCTGTTTATCACGCTTTTAACATTTTTATGTACAGTATCAGCATGCAATTTTCTTTTTAAATTAACTTTATGCTTTTGAGATTACTTGTTTTTGTACACATCATGACAATTAACCATAGCTCTCTACAGCAAACAACAAATAGCAAAATAAGATAAAAATTTATTTCTCTCTGATGTAAAAAATCCAAGGTTGTTTACTTGCATAAAATCACTAGGAGAGTTCTTCCAAGTAATGATTCACAGATCTGAGCTCCTTCCAACCCATGACTTTCCTCAGACTCCTGTCTCTCTAGTCACTGAAGTGGGGAAAAGAGGAAAAGTGGGGGAAATACATTAGGTACTTAACCATGTTGGCCAAAAAGTAACTCTTATTTCTCTTGACATTTTTCTATTGCTTGGAACATGTCCCACGGTCACTCTAACTGCAAGGGAGTCTCTGAAATAAAAAGCAACACCAAATGGTTTCATAACATTAATTATAAAATGGTGCCATTAATTGTCTGCTTTAATTTGTAGAGATTTGTCTGTTGTGTATCAATGTACTGAATAAGCAATGGGAAGACATGAGCTAGTTTAGCAATATGTTAACACTTTCTGAATTAATAAGAAAGTACATGAGGTTTTTCTATTCATTCACACAACCTTTGTATATCTTTCCTTATTCCATTCATTTATTAACAACTAGAGGCCCAGTGCACGAAATTCATGCATTGGGAGTGGGGGGGGGCACATTTGGAGGTCCCTCAGCCCAGCCTGCACCCTCTCCAATCCCGGATCCCTTGAGAGATCAGGACTAAACCAGAAGTCAGACATCCCTCTCATAATCTGGAACTGCTGGCTCCTAACTGCTTGCCTGCCTGATCACTCCTAACCACTCTGCCTGCTGGCCTGATGCCCCTAATTGCTCTTCTGCTGGCCTGATCACCCCCTAACTGCCCTCCCCTGCTGGACTGATTGCCCCTAACTGCTCTCCCCTGCCATCCTGATCACCTCTAACCACCTCTGCTTCGGCCCCCACCACTGTGGCTTTGTCCAGGAGGATGCCTAGAAGACATCCAGTCTAATTAGCATATTTTCCTTTTATTAGTATAGATGTATTTTCCATGTCCTACAATATCCCAGGATTTTTGGTATATTATGTCACAGATATTATTCCTAGAGGAGGACACAAGCTGGGAGATGAGAGGAAATATAACCAGCTAACTACAGAACTATGGGAAAATGTTCAAATGGAAGTTTTAACCAAATGCTGCAGTAGCTAGAATATTAGGGATAACTACACTTTGATTTTGCCAGGAATGAGATGGGCAGAAAAGCACTGTAGAATTGGAAAACAGCATGTAAAATGCTTGCTCCTCTTTATACAGAAAATCGGAGCAGTTCAGTGTTGAATATCAAATACATTGTAATGTGGGAGAAGTTCGATGAAGGAAAACAATAGAAATAATATAAGTAAGTTAGTTATAAGGCATCATTTCTATGTCTCTGGGACAAAATATGAACCAGGCCACAAAAGTCGAAAGTTCTTTAAAAATGCTTCACTCTTTGCCATATAAAAATTAACGTTCGTGTACAAAATAAAAAATCTGTTATTTTGATTATTTTTCTTTCCCATCACTAAAAATGTTCCAGGTCTTTAATAATAATTTAATAGAAAATTTAGGTAAACTTTAATCATTTGAGTTGTAGCTTAGTGACATTTTAGTGAATTATAAAATTGATTAATGATTTTATGAAAAAAAAGAATAATCACATCTAGTAATGTTCTTTACTGTCCTCTAGGTGTCAAAATTTTTATTATGCAGACAATTTAATGAACAAATGTTGTTCTTTGGTTGAAATGAGTGTGGAAACAGTTTTTGAACTAGGCCCTAAAATGCCTGACTTATTTTATTAGAAAATTTAACTTTTCATAAATATCATGGGCTGTTTTAAAAGGAGAGATAGAAAATAACAAAATTAATACATTTTTTTGCGGGGGGGGGACTGGAGAAAGGGCTAATGAGTTGTATAGAAATGGAGATTTTTGGAGTTAGCTGATCAGAAATTACATGTACTAGATGTGTGGCCTTCTTCACATCATATAGTTTCTATCTATCTCACCATTTCTCACCTTAAAATGAGAGTGTGGGGTAAGAATGTTAAATTTCTTGCTGATGTTAACATTCAATAAGTCTAAAGAAGTGTTTGGCAACACACTTTTGATGTAACTATCATAAAAAGTATTATAATTCTGGCAACGATGTGACATTATACACCATAAGCACGATGGTTTGCTGGTGGTTGCATTATTCACACATTTACTGAAACTCCTCAGAAATTTTAAAATGAACATTTTCTTAACTGAGTACTATATACAGTATAACTTCAGAGAAATATTGAGAAAATGAGATAGACTTCTAGGAGAATTGTACTGTGGCAACTAGTGTGGGCAGCCACCTAACACCTAACCCTAAATAGATAAATAAGAAAAAATTGGAAACAAATAGGAATATATAAAGTTGAAAAATATAACTATAAATACACATATGACATCATTTAACTTTACCTCTTTAAAGGGCCTATCTCAAATACAGTCACAGTGAGGGTAAGACATCAAAATATGAATTTGGGGGAACACACAATTAAGTCCATAACAAATCATCTGCATGTGAATGACGTTTTATTTTATATCTCCAACCAAGACCTCTTTTTTGAAATGGAGTTTTCCTCACAGATCCAATTTACATGTCCAAAACTGAAAACATAAATCCCCTTTCCCAAACTGTTCTCCACATCCTCACCCTCTCAGACAGTGGCAACCCTGCATCTGCTCAACTCAGAGACTTCACAGTCATCCTGAATTTCCCTCTTTCCTGCACTCACACCCCATATCCAATCTTTCCGAGAGCGCAAGTAACTCTAGCTTCAAAATATAACCAGAAAATGACCACTTCTCATCATCTTCACTACTCCTATGATTTCCCACCTGGTTTAGAGCCTAACTCCTTCCACCTTTACCTTTCAACAGTTTATATTCTGGAGTAGCTACAGTGATTCTGTTAAAAAGTGTGCCAGATTATGCTATTCTTCATATCAATTTTTTTTTTGCAGTGGCTTTTTATCCTACTTAGAATAAATCCTTTAACTCTCTAACTCATCTCTTGTTGCTTTTTCTGTCTCTCACTCTTCTCTAGCATCACTGACCTGACCTCCTTAAATATACCAGACATATTCCTAATAAGTTTCTATACACTTGCTGTTCTCTGTTGGTAATGTTCTTCTTCCTCATAGGTTGATATGGCCCACTCCATGACTGTCCATAGTTCTTCACTTAAATATCAACTTTTCAATGAGATCTTCCCTGATCACTGTTTATAAACATTCCTTCTCAGATTCCTATTTCTCTGGTTTGACCTTTTCTTCCCCTTCTACCCCTATCTTTATATATTGTATGCTTTGCATATTTACCTTGCTTAAGATCTCTTTCCCTTACCTGAATATAAACTCCGTAATGACAAGAATGGATTTTTATCTGTTTTGGTCACCACTGTATACTCAGTATTTGAAATAGTGCTTGGATCATATTAGACATTCAATAAATATTGCTGGATTTATTTATGTATTTATCAATATTTCAACTAATATTTATTGTATATGCACTCTGTGGCAGACACAATTATGGATAAGAGGTATGCAATGGTGAGCTAAAGAAAAAGTTTATTTTTCTTATGGAACTTCAACTTTGTGGTTTTATTGTAAGAACTAGAGGGCCAGTGCATAAATTTGTGCACTGCTGGGGTCCTTCAGCCTGGCCTGCACCCTCTCACAATCCGGGACCCCTTTGGGGCTGTCAGAGAGCCTGAGCATGAAACCATGCACCAGGCCAGTTTTGGCCAGATCCCTGCAGGCCACACTGGGGGACCCCACCAGTGCATGAATCTGCACACCAGGCCTCTAGTATGCATATAAGATCTTTGGTTAAGGGGGAATCTTTTCCCCCTTCCTTCTGAGATTCATCAGTCTATTCCATGTTTCCATACCTGTAGTTTCCACTCCTGAGTTGATCATCTGCCCTCTAGTGGTCAGTGCTTGTCATAGCGGTTGGTCTGTCAGCCAGTCGGACTGACTGCTTAGGCTTTTATATATGTAGATGCATATGAGAGTAAAAAGCACAGCAATCTCAGACACAGAAAATTCTCAACCACTAAGAATAACAGATATCACGACATTGGAAATGGAAATGAAAGTCATAAATGGCAGCCCACAAGTATCTCTATTTTGGGCTCTTCTTCAGGTGTGGAGATCTTGAGGAACCTGGCTCTGTCCTAGATAAACTGTGTGACCAACAACAAGTTGCCCTTTCCATCTGTTTTTCTTTTGAAAAATCCTGCAAACTGAATACAACATTAACAAAATTTAGAGTTGATATTTTGTAAGTGGCCTAATGTACGAAAAAAATAAAAAGACTTAAAGCAATGGTTGCATATAGTAAGCTCTAAATAAATTATAGTTTTTGTTTTTAATTCATAGTTTCTACTTAAGAAGTATGGTTTATTCAAAGGATATGCTTCTTCCTGCTTTATCAGGACCTGTCAACTTCACGGCACCCCCTCTAACTAATGGATGTTTAAGTTCTGGACTGTTTGCCTGTGGCTGCAGAATAATTTCTGGGCTTTTTGCTTATGGCTGTAGAATAATTTCTAGACTTTTTGCCTATGGCTGTAGAATAATTTCTTAACAATTACCTTCTGTTTCACTGAATTTAACATAAAAATTAGGAGAATTTGCTTTGCTGGCTTATTTGTTTATCACTTCATTGTGTGTCTTAATTTTCTCTTCCTGTGGTTGATGTTTTGTTTTGCTGTAATAATCTTTAGGCAATTCTGTGAAAGGATCGATGGGGGCAAATTGTTTCCAGTCCCTTTATGTCTAAAAATGACTTTGTTTTGCCAAAACAACTGACTGCTAGTTTACAAGAATATGGAATTAGCACTTCAAAGTCACTTTAACTCAGAATTTTAAAAACAGTGCTTCATTGATTTGTCTGATGCACAGGTTATTAAACTTGAGTTTGTATTTCTCTTGCTAACAAAAAAGATTTCTGGACTAAAATTGTTATAAAAATGATAAATTATTCCCCTTTCTGTGTAGATAATATGATTTCTTTTTCCCAAGAGAATTTTGGATTTTTCTTTTCTTTATCCAGGGTTCTCTGGAAATTCACCAGAATATGACTAATTAATGCTGTTTAACATTCAATGAGCTTGTTCAATCATAAAACTAATAACTTTTGTCATTTCTGGGACATTGCTATTTCTTTTATTATCTCCCCTCCTTTCCCTTCTTATGAAACTTTGGAATCTCTTTTCAATGACTTTGTAATGCAATTTTGATAATTACTTAATTTTATCATCTGCCTCACTAATAAAATTTTCATTTCTGTCATTCAATTCATCTATCAAATTTTCTTTTAAAATTTTTCATTACATTTTGATATCCTAGGACGCCATTTTTTTTGGTCGTTGTTGATGTTTGTTTTGCCTAACAGTTTGTTCTCTTTTTAGGGTACTCTGTATATATTTGAATTTTTCTCAAGCTATTAAAGAAGTTTACTTTTCATAAGGATTTAGTTTTCTGTTTGTATAATTTATTCCTTTTTCCTTCATGAGTTGGTTTTCCTTAAAGATTTGCTACCTTTGGTGATCTGTATGTATATTCATATTAAACAGTATTTCATTTCTTAAACCCAAATTAGAATTGTTTTATGCTATGGTTATTATATTTCTTATTCTGGAAGGGAAGGAACCCTGAGAATTTAGAATATTCCTCCCCATATCTGTTCAGCTTTAATATTTAGAAGTGACTTTATGACTGCAGAAAATATTTGGTTGCTTAAAATGTTTTAGGATTTAGGTTTCATCTCCAAGAAGGAAGATGGTTTTATACATTTACTTTCTTTACTCTGAAATTATTATTTTTTAAATTTAAGCAAACAGTTCAAGTTTCTAGGTTTTCCAAATTTTTTCAGATCCTAAAATAATTGGAAAAATTTCAATGACAAGATGAAAATGATCAGTTAGTAATGTTATGATCTCCACTTAGTAATGGTGAACACTTATTTAATGTAGGGCAAGAAAAACTTGTTTATTTTCCAACCAGGTTTCCTACTTCTTTTTCTAGTTTAATTCTTGTTTAGCTGATAGTTGCCACTCAAAAATTTGGATGTTGTTTGAGTCCCAGGTCTTGTCTCATGAAAATCGAGGAATGAAGTAGCGGACAAAAACAATTAGTGGAATCAAAGTTCATCAGGAGAAGCCAGTCCAAGAAAAGGGGTAGCTGGGGTTGCAAAAGCAGGCGGGTGTCTGGAGTTTCCTTCCCTATTGCAGGTGGAGTAGCTTAGTGTACAAGCTCATTAAAGCCTAAATCCAGGTGTGGAGGCCCACGGGCCACCTGGGTGCAAGACCATGCCCAGCCATCACCCATGGTGTGCAGGGAAGACGTGAAAGAGAGAGAGGAAGGCTATGCCCTTTAATTTAGGGGGCGGGGTAGTCTTGCTAGTTCCTGATTGGTCTTTTCAAAGAATTCTGCCTTAGCAATGGCCTTTGGATTGATTTATGCGCCCTACTGCCTTGTGATTGGTTCTCGGCAGGCTGCCTGTCTCAGCAGTACCCATACATTTTAAAGTTCATGCTGCAGGGGCGTGCCCTTCCTTCCCCTCCCTGTTCTGCTTCCTTCCCTGTGGTCCCCTCCATCTACCTGGCTTCCGCCTGTCTCCTCACAGGCAGCACTACTTTTTTCTTCAGGTTATTCCCTTCCCATCCTCCTCCGTCGCCCCAATCCAGTCGCCACTGCGATCACAGTTACGTTTTAGCGCAAAATATCCACTCTTTTGGGGTGTCTTCCCTGACCCTGCAGGGTAAGCTAGAAAGCTCTTATTTCACCAAGTTTTGCATGATAAGCTGGGTGTGCGGATGTGTTGACCCAGGTGTTTCATCTTTTACGATTGTATAATTCTCAGCATCGTTTTGAGTCAATGAATGAGCCCCCCCTGAGGCTCTATGGTGAGACAGAAAAATGTTCCCCCGGATAATCGTGTGGCTGTTTGTAACACTTGTTAGCCAGTTAATCCCAGGCACCAGGAGTTTAGTCTCTGAAACCAGTGAGATGGAAAGTGTAAATAATTTCTATTTAAGAAAAAGTAACAGTAAAATCTCCACACATGGACGGTGGTGAATGGCAATATTTTGAAATGACAGTGTACAGCACCGTGTCGCTGTCTTTGACATTCTCCTCCCGGTGGCGGTGGCAACTGCATTGGGCAGCCAGTGGTCACAACACGACCAGCGCTTCCAGCTTTCGAGGTGACCCTCTGTAAGATTCTGTTTGGGGAGCAGAGGCCTGTTGTGCTTAAAGAAAAAAAAAAGAAAAGGAAATCACTAACTCTGGCTTGTTCTGAAAATGCAAATAACTCACAACCCAGATAAATATCTAAAGGCATTTAATTACCTAGGAGGCTTTACAAAAATCACATAATTACCTCAGCAGGGGTTAAAAAGTATTTTGTGGTGGCAAAAATTATTTCATAATTAATAGTGTACTGGTAAAGAGCATGGACTATCATCACACTGCATGAATTTGGATTCTGTATCTGTCATTTAATTTTTGATTTGGATAAATTAATGAACTTTATGTTTCTCAGTTACTTCATCAGTAAAACAAAACTAATTATAGTAGCACACTTCATAAGGTATAAGCACTAATTATGTTGTGTTTAAAAGTTATTGGTAAATAACAAGCTTATAAAATGTTTATTATTCTTACTAATTAATATTGGTATTTTCAATAAAAGCAGTAACTTGAAACCTATTAATAAGACAGTATATATTTTAAAACAAGAAATCATATATTTGTTTAGGTAGAATTCTCCTTAAACAAAAAAATAATACCCTTGTAATCACTAAAAAGACTGGAGTTCCATTTCTAGTTTTTTGAGGAAACTCCATACTGTCCACAGTGGCTGCACCAGTCTGCATTCCCACCAGCAGTGCACGAGGGTTCCTTTTTCTCCGCATCCTCCCCAGCAATTGGCATTTGTTGATTTGTTGATGATTGCCATTCTGACAGGTGTAAAATGGTACCTTATTGTCATTTTGATTTGCATCTCCCAGATAATTAGTGACTTTGAGCATGTTTTCATATGCCTTTTGGCCTTCCTTGTATCCTCTTTTGAAAAGTATCTATTTAGGTCCATTGCCCATTTTTTGATTGAGTTGTTTATTTCCTTTTGTTAAGTTGTATGAGTTATCAGTAAATGTTGGAGATTTAAACCCTTATCGGTGATAACATTGGCAAATATGTTCTCCCATGTAGTTGGCTTTCTTTTTCTTTTGTCAATGGTTTCTTTTACTGTGCAGGAGTTTTTTATTTCGATGCAGTCCCATTTGTCTATTTTCTCCTTAGTTTCCATTGCCCTAGGAGCTATTTTCTCAAAAAACTAAAAATGTACCTCCCACTTGACCAGTGATCCCACTTCTAGGAATATATTCCAAGAAACTAAAAACACCAATCAGAAGAGATATATGCATCCCTATGTTCATAGCAGCACAATTCACCATAGATAAGATTTGGAAACAGCCTGAATGCCCATCAGCAGCCGAGAAGATTAAAAAACTGTGTTACTACACAATGGAATACTACACTGCGGTAAAAAAGAAGGAATTCTTACCATCATGCTAAGTGAAATAAGCCAGTCAGAGAAAGATAAATATCACATGATCTCACTCATTTGTGGAATATAATATCATAAACTGATGAACAAAGACAGATCCAGAGTCAGAGAAGCATCAATCAGACTGTCAAACCTCAGAGGAAAGGCAGGGAAGGGTGGGAGTAAGGGGGAGAGATCAACCAAAGCACTTGTATGCATGCATATGAGCCTAACCAATAGGGAGTGAGGGGATGAGTGGGTGGGCAGGGGACTATAGGGGTATAAGGTCACATATGTAATATCTTAATTGATACATTAAAAATAAAAAATAAAAATAATAAAATTACTGGAAATAGAGTTCCTGAAAATAGTAATTTGAGAGGTAATTCAAAAGAAGTATAAATATATAAAAATAATAAAATATGAATTCATTTATTTAAGGTAACAATTTACAAAAATGCTATAGCATGATGCTGAAAAAGTAAAATTAAAAAGAAATTAAAATGTACTTGGATATAAGACATAAGTTTTATTCTGAAAAGTCCACATTATAATATATGAATTAGAAGAGCTGTAAAATACCAAGTTAAAAAAGGTCATTTTTTTCATATTAGCAGCTAAAAATCTGTTCAATAACTGGCTTTTATGTAGCCTGAAACACAAGAGACTTTTTAAAAAGAATATAATAAACCCATAGAGAATACATTCATATGGAAAAATTAAGTGAGACCATTTTCATTAACACAGAAACAATAGCACTCAAGTTAATTAGTAGATTTACTATAATAACAAAGTTTCAAAAGATTTTACAATCAATAAATTAATACAGTGCTTAATCTATAAAATAAAGTGCTAAAGCATAACAAAGGATATGTAAACATTTTAAAAGGTAATAATAGTGTGGCTACCTTGCCAAAATTAAAATTTTACTAATAGCGATAGTGATAAAAATATATCATGTCATAAATGAAAGTTTGTACTTTGGTCAATTATAAAATGAATAAGTATTTGAGATCTAATGCACAGCATGATTATAGATAAAAATACTATTTTGCATACTTAAAATTTGCTAGGAATGTAGATCGTAAGTATTCTGATCACACACACAATGGTAACCATGTGAGGTGATGGACATGTTAATTAATTTGACTGTGGTAACATTTCACAATGTATAATGAGGGATCATTATATGTACTATATAATTGAGTATGTTATTTTCAATTACATATTATATGTTACATGTTACATATTGCATATTTTGTATGTAAATGATATTAGGTAAAATCAGAAAACATGATCAATTAAACAGAATGAAAATTCCAAATATAGATTTAATAAATAATGTAATATATGACTATTAATATTAAATATTATTTTTTAGATTGTGGTAATAAGTATTATCTCCAAAGTTTCTAATATTATATTTTCTACAGTATTCATGATACTTGGTGTTAAACCTTTTTAAAACAGAAAACTAATGTGCTATGTATCCATCCCTATTACCTTTTTGTACATGTAATTAGGTAAAAGTTTACTTTTTTGTTCCTTATAGATCATAAATTGTCTCCACGGCATTTATCGACTAGTTTATTTTTACCTAAAAGAGATAAATATTTTATGCTCTTAATTTCATTGTACTATCTTTTCTTGTCTCTAGGTGAATCACACTGTTTCATGAACTGAACACACACTGCTTCAATTTCTATAGTTCAGTAGGTCTTGATATCTCAAAGGTAAGTGCCCCTTAACCTCCCTCTTTTTTTCCTTTAAAATTTTCTTGTCCTTTTTTTCTTCCTCTTTAATCTTGCATTTGATTTTTAGGATTGGTTTCTTAATTTCCACTGCAAATGTTGGAAATTTGATTCAAATGGATTATATTTCTTAGAGTGGGTACAGTTGACATCTTCATAGTTATTGAATCTCCCCAGTCTCAAATATGGTACATTTTCCTTTAACTAGGTCTTATTTTATGTTCATTCATAATGTTATATAGATTCTCTCTAAACCTCTTGCACATTTATTTTTCAGTTATTCTTGGACACATTAAAGTTTTTGCTATTATTGTAATAAAATAAGTTTTCCTATTATGTTGGTAACTGCTGTGGATAGTAATGCTGGTAACATATTTAAATGCTATTTGATCTTCATTTCAGCCAGCTGGCTTAACTCTCCTTTGTAGTCTTATATGTTTGGAGATGCTGTTAGTTTATTTCCTTTTTTATTTTTTCTATTATTTCCCCCATTTTTATTTGTCTCATTGAAATATCATACCTCTGCCCTAACTGAATTGGCCTGCTGTCTGAAGAGTCCCAGGTTCGATTCAGGTCAAGGGCATATACCTTGATTTCGGGCACATCCCCAGAAAGGGGTGTGCAGGAGGCAGTGATTGATGTTTCTCTCTCATCGATGTTTCTAACTCTCTATCCCTCTCCCTTCCTCTCTGTAAATTCAATAAAAAATATATTTTTTAAAAAAAGAAATATCATACCTCTGGTAAAATGTTGAATATTTATATTCATAGAATATATTTATTTTCATAGAAGTGCTTCTATCACAATTAATTATTTTTCATGTATATGATTTAAAAACAATTTTATAATTGTGTATTCATATTGATAAACTTTTTTAAAAAATGTTTCTCCTTTGGCCAGCATATATCAAAGAAAAAATATGTCCTGTATTCCCTTATTACATGCTGAATGATTATTATTTCTATGATTTCATTTTTTACCTTTCAATCCTTAATTCAACTGAAACTTGTTTTAACAAAAAGTATAAGGAAATGCTTATATAATATTAATTATTTTTCAGAGATATATTTTTTCTATTCATTAGAAAACATGTTTTTTATCCACTAATTTGAAACATTAATTATGCTTCATTTTTTATGCTGAAGTTAATATTTTGAAAGTGTGGCATTGAGTTAGGGTGGGCACTTTATTTTTTAATTATCTATATATATAAAAGCCTACATGACTGTTATGACTGGTCAACTGAACAACCGAATGACTGATCGCTATGATAACATACTGACCACCAGGGTGCAGATGCTAAATATAAAAGCTGCCCCCAGTTAGTCAGTGTGCTCCCATGGCCAACCTCCCCCAGCCTCCCATGGGAGGTCCCTCCCCATGGCCGGCCACCTGGTGGTCAGTGTGCTCCTACAGCCAATCTCCTGTGGCCAACCAACCTCCTGTGGTCCCTTTCTCTGGCCAGCCGGCCAGCCCTGATCAGTGGACAACCTCCCATGGTCCCTCTCAGCCAGCTCTGATCAGCCCCAACGGGTCTGATTGCCAACCAGGCAAAGGGACCCCATCTGTGCACGAATTCTTGCATTGGGCCTCTAGTGTTTAAGAACTTCCTTTATAGTACTTACAAACAATTATTATCACCTTCATTTCACATGTATCCAAGCTAATATATCCATTCATATAAGATTTTAAACCAAGTTGAGGACAAATAATAATGGACTAATTATGAGTGCAGAGTTGCATACTTCCTAGGCACATAATAGATGCTCAATAAAAAGAAGCCAGACTGAATGGAAAATGAACTTTAGTTATATTATTAAACTATAAAATGAAATACTTATAATTTTGTTTTAACAAAATATGAGGTAGTCCTCCTTTAATGGTGTGTCTTCTACATTAAAGCTACACAGTGTCTCTAACATAGCTTATTAAAAAGAGAGTTAGCCAAAACTGGTTTGACTCAGTGGATAGAGCGTTGGCCTGTGGACTGAAAGGTCCCAGGTTTGATTCTGGTCAAGGGCATGTACCTTGGCTGCGGGCACATACCCAGTAGGGGTGTGCAAGAGGCAGCTGATTAATGTTTCTCTCTCATCAATGTTTCTACTTTCTATACCTCTCTCTTCCTCTCTGTAAAAAAATCAATAAAATATATTTCTTTAAAAAGAGAGATTTAGCCTATACATTATTTTTCTGGATTCAGTATTGACAAGAATAAATAAATAAGCCAGGCTAATTTGAGAGTGAAACCATCATTTCCAAGTTTGATTCCAATTCAAAACAGAATTTAAATCTACTTATTCTATATTTTAATCAATAAACATATTCACTAAGAATATGTAAGGATATGTCTTGATCTTCAGACACTTCCATCTTAGTTGGGTGATTATTTTTAGGATCCTCCTTCAGTCCCTCTAAGAGTTATCAGAAGATAATAGTTTCAGGAATAGCTTGAACAAAAAGTGGAAATTGATTTGAATCTTGAAGGAGGGAAACTCTTAATAAAGAGGGTTGGTTTGGAGGAAAAACAAGCAATTTCACAGGGAAAGTAAGTATTGGTTTTTTCAAACCATAATAAATCCTACACTGTGTCTGGATCTGGTGATTTTTAATTTTTTTCAATTATTTACTTATTTCACATTATTTTAAATTTATTTCTTCCCCAATTAGTGCCAAAAATTATTCAAGGCAGCTTACACACTATATATATTCAGTGCAACATATCTGTTTTTAAGTTAGTAAAGTGTGAAAAAGGAAAAACAAATTTAGAATTCCAAGTCACTGTGGAGAAATGCAATATATCAAAATTCAGGTCATTAAGATCTTACATCATTAAAGCTAAATTGTACCTATCATTATAAGATTCGCAGTGGCCAAAGCAAATAGGGAAATTAATGAATTATAGGATTCATATTGCCCATAAGATAAAAGCTATTTAGGAAGTGAAACAATTTTCAGAGTACTAGGTCTCATACATAAGATACTGAGCGATACACTGGGCTTTATCCTCAATAGCATCCCAATAATAGATGTGGTAATGAATATCTTATGAGTTCTTGTAGTGTGCTTCCATGTAAGTGGAAGGCATAATTTAAAAGCCAAATTCAGTGAAATTGATCTGAACTGGGGCATGCTAACCATTAGAATGCAAGTATACAAAGTCAATGATATTCTTCCTTGATGCTAGGATAAAATCTTGGCTCTTTAACAGACATTGTTAAATAAAATCCTGATGGTTGTTCAAAAGGAGCTTTGGGGATATATGACCAAGTGGAAAACATATATCACAGTAAAAGCTTTATAAGTTACACAAACACAGAAAACACCAAACTAAATGATTCTTTTATGAATTTAATTCGGCTAGCAAGGCTGACAATTTGCGACCTACCATAGATGGATCAATTGACAAATCCCATGCACAGAGGGATTCTGTATATTGTCTTTTTCACTGCTGTATCACCAGCTTTTAACATAGTGTCTGACAGTGGATATTCAATAAATACCTGAGGGATAAATGAGTGAACAAATGAATGAAGTAAATGTCCACAGATCTAATTTTCTATAGCCTGGCTTTTGCAAAGAGTTGGGTAGTATAGAGAGGTTCTTTGCTTCAGTGAGAACCTGAATCACAAATATTCTCTTTACCAATTAAAGAAGATCCATATAAATTAAAGAGGTAGACTTCACACACTTTTAAGAAAATTAAGAAAACAACATTGTTGCCAGAAGAAATAGCCTCATTATTTAGGGGGTTATGAGGCTCAAATCAGAAAATAAAATTAACGTATATGAATAGTGTAAAGATCTACATTTTTGTAAATGTTTGTACAATTCATTAGCACCTTCTGAAAGTTTCCAAGTCCTGAGCTTCCCAATTATTTGATGCCCCTGTTATATTTTAGAAACCGTGCACTAGTCTATGACCTCTCCCTGCTGCAGTTCCCTTTGCTTGGGGTTGTCATAATAACCCATCTTTCTTCTTGTTTTCCCTGTCTGTTTCCTCCTTTGGGGTCTATATTTCAAAACATAGGGTAGTTAGGTCCATAAATTCTGAATTGAAACACCGATTCCACCATTTATTAGCTGTTTGATGTTAAACTAGTTACATTACTCTAACTCATTCCTAGCATCATTATCTGTAAAATGAGAATAATATATATATCACATTTATATTATTATAAAGTTAAAAGAGATAATAGGTAATGTATACTCAATAACCAGTAAATAGTCAGAAAATGACAAATGTCAGTTGTTCTCATGATTATTCTACCAGAACAGTCTGTCTAAAGCCTAAATCTGACCTTGGCCATTCTTACTTAAAACCTCCAGTGACTTCCAGAAGCTCATATCTGCATTGTACTGTATGTAATTCTATTTATAGTCTGGCTTCAGTTTCCCTTTACACCTTCATCACCCACCATCCCTACCTCCTTGGTTTATATCCTGCTCAGTCTTTTTAGGGTTTAGCTATTCAAGCAGACCAGTTTTTTAAGTCTCTCGGATTTGGCACAGGTTGTTTCCTCCTTCTGGAATACCTCTCTCTGTCCCTGCTCTGGCAAAAAGATTTCTCCTCTGAAACCAAATCCTCCTCCTCCCTGGTAGAATGAACAGCCCTGCTGTCACCATAACACTGTCTAGAGATCTATATTTAATTTGCCTATATTTTTATCCCTCTGTCTTGATTTGTAAATTTCTCTAGGACAGGAATCCTCTTTAATGAGCAAACACCTAGCTCAGGGCTTGCCTCCCAACTTGTGCTCAACGACATTTATCGAGTTGCATTGTTTGAATTCAATTTAATTCACACAACTGTTGCTCCTACAGAATCCCCATCTGCTGGCAAACAGAGGTTAGCCCCTCTGGGTGTTTCAGAGCCCCTTCTGGGTTACTCTATACGAGCAAACATACTGGCAATTGATGAAAGATATTTTCCTCACTAGTGGAACTTGGGGCCAGTGGCCCTAGAAAAAGGATAGTCTGCCCAGAGATGCTGTCTCATTGCTTGTTCCCCCCCTCCCACCTCCACCCTGGGCTGCAGAGACTAAAAGGGGGAGGGAAGAAAGGAAGCGGAAAAAACTGACCCGCCCCTTCTCTGCTCCCTCCTACAGAGAAGGGCTTCTCCAACAGGGATGTCTTAAACAGCCTCCCAGGGGGACCAGATTCTCGGAGTCCTCAAATATCCCTGGGTTTCCTCTGCCTTTTCCCTTCTCCTCTGGCTTTCCCTCTTCATTCACTTCGCACTCCACCCCACGCCACCGCCAAGCTCTCCTCCCTGCCCCTGCCCATCGCACACACACCCCCGCGGCCGGAGGACCGCCCTCTCTCCAAACTCCCAGTTCCAGGACCACTGTGACTGTTAACGAAAGGTGCCAATCACAGGCAGCCGTGGCCAGATGCCTGCGAGTTGAGTTAAAAAAAAAATAAAAAAAAAAGCAAAAAGCAGGTTGAGGGTGTAGAGGCAAAGCACATAGCAAACCCCGATCCCAATGCACATGCACGTAGGATTCCCAGCAAGCCAACAGCAGGCTATCTCCGACTTCTCCGAGGACGCAGAGCACCACAAACAGGAACTTTAGAGGGATTGAAATCTGTTGCCTGTTCCACTAGGAATACTGTTTGCAAGGCACAAGGTGTCTTTTGGCGGAGAGCACCCTCTGCGCATGCGCAGGTCCATTCGGGAATTACTGCCCTGCCGCCGACTAAGTTGCATTCCTTGAATCTTCGCCGAAAAGACAATTCTTTAATCAGAGTGAGTAATGTGGACAGTGCATAATGGAGAGAGTTTGGGGCTCCTCTCTTTCCCTGTGATGATTGCCATGGTCTGTTGTGCACACAGGTGAGCTAATTTTTTTCTTCTTCTTTTCTCTTAGTGTTTTCTGGTGACATGCTTGCTGGATCCTGTAGCTTGTTATTTGGGGGGGGGGGGGGGGGGCCTCTCTATTTTTATGTCTGCTCGCCGTCTGTGCTCGTTCTGAATGCGGTCCCCACTTCTTCCCTTCAGCGCCAATGAGCCCAGCAACATGTCCTACGTGAAAGATACAGTGGACAGATTGCTCAAAGGATATGACATTCGCTTGCGGCCGGACTTTGGAGGTAAAGCTTCATCTTTTTTTTTTTTTTCAACCTGTAACCCGCACCTAGTTCTCCTTTCCTGACAAAGATAAATGTCAGGGTAAAAAAAAAAAAAGCATGTAATTTTCGTAAGCGTGCACTATGCCCTACGCCTTGGATACACTGATACACACACACACACACACACACACACACACACACGCACACGCACACGCACACAGGATCCCCCCAGTACCAGGTGGATGAAACCCCAGGCAGAGCCAACCTCACCTCGGCCCGACACACCCTCTGCATAGTCACTGCATCACGCGTGTGCCCACACCTGTTTTCCCAAGCCGCCCCCCGCAGGAGGGATGGGAGAAGCCCATTCAGAACGTAGTAAGTGCCAAGGAAGCCCCTGTCCCCTCCCCAGCCTGACCCCACTCCGAGAACATGCCCATGATCCGTCCCATCTCCCCCGGCAGGGCCCCCCGTGGACGTCGGGATGCGGATCGATGTCGCCAGCATAGACATGGTTTCCGAAGTGAACATGGTGAGTGGTCTCGGGACAGGCTCGGCGGCTGGGCTTTTACGCAGATACGACATGGACCGGTCCCCGTGCCCTCTGCGTTCCATTGGCGGTCATCGCGCCCGGCAGCGCCGCGGGAGTGCCACTCCGCGTGCGCTCCCCACTCTGGCGCGCGCGCGCGCACACACACACACGCACACACACATATACACACACACACACTCACACACACACACACACACACACACACACACGCTCACACACACACACACCACACACACACACACACACACACACGCACACCCAGTGGTCCCTGGTTTGTATTTTCAACGCACAGCCCCGGCTACTGCGGTGTTCCGGGGGAAACGTGCGCGGCACTATTTGGGGAAAGACGGGTGACTGGCAGCCGGGGGTCGGGTGGGCGGAGTCTGAGCGGCACTGGGCACTGGAGCAGGGTTTCCTTTGGCGTTGCGATGCGCAGGGCACCATCTGCCGGCGGCAGGCGGTCTGCACTTGGGTGTTCGGACCCTGGACCGCAGCCTCCTTTTCTTCAGGTCCGTTTGCCCCCGCAGCCTGGAGCCCGACGGACTGGGTCCCAGCACCGAGTACACAAGCACACAGAGGAGGTGTCGGTGTCCCATCCCTCTTTCCAGGCTCTGGCACGCCCCGTGGCGGGAGCAACAGGCGGAGACAATAGTCCACGCTTGCTGATAAGAAAGTGCTCGAGCCAGCTTCTGGGCAGGCTCATCTGGTTCCCCTGCGGCGGCTGATGAATTTGCCTTGTTGCATTTTGCAGATTTCAGATGAAACAGAATGACTCGGGTTGTTGCTTTGTTTTGCCCTGGCAGCTGAAGCCTGCTGCAAAAGCCTGCTGATTGAAGGCAGGGTGGAAGGAAGGAGTGAGAGCGACCGCGAGATCCTTTCCTTTCAAAGGGTTAACATTCTGTTGTTTCTCCTCCCTTTCTGAAGCTATTGCAAAAAAGGATTAAAATCATATCTGTCAGTTTCTCTATTGGCTGGTTTCAACCACTGGAGGGGTAGCAGTTTTCTAGTTGTTAGAGTTCCTAACTGTTGCTTCCGGTAAGGCAGGGGGGGAAGCCTGTTGCTTTTCCAGAACTAACCATCTAGGGAACAGCTAGATCTAGGTGAGCAACCTGTCATTTTTTTCCGCTTGCGAAAAAGAATATTGTGGCAGCAGATATTAAAGAACCTGAGTAATTTAAAGACTAAAACCTTTAGGGAGTTTATCCATCTATAGTTGTAAAGGCTATGGAAATGTCTTTTTCTCATTTCATTACTAGTGTGTCATTTTGTTTTAACATGCAAAGGTTTAAGAATTTTTTAAAGATTTGGGCAAGAATGAGAAATATGCTTGTAATCTATTGAATATGATTATAATAAGTGTGACTATTACATTTCTGCATTTTACAGTTGTAACTTACCCAACTTTATTTTTTCTTTTTAAAATTGATTTTTTCAGTTACAGTTGACATACAATATTATATTAGTGACATTGTGATTAGGCATTTGCATACCTTAGGAAGTGATCACCCAATAGTAATTTACCCAGATTTAAATAGCTTATTTAAAATACTATTTTAAAATAGGTTATCTAATTATTGTATTGGAAAAAGAAAACCAGTTTTTAAAAAGTAATGCCCAATGAGTATTTTCTGATGTGGAAAAAAAATTTTAATAGACTGACTTATTTAAAATATTTTGTTCACATACATGTCACTAAAACAAAGCAACCCAAAACAATGTTTACAAACATTGAATAGCATAACAACATGTGTACATATGAAAATCATACTCAAACTATGCTATTGCAACTAAACAAATTAGAAAAAAACAAGTAATTTGTATCTTGTAGACAAATAATATTTTTATTATTTTATTTGGTACCTTCTAAGTACCCACATAGGCAATTTATAAAATAAGAGAAGATTAGGGGAGCTCAAAGGGAAACAGTACCTTTGCTGGCAGTCAGTATTCTGTTTGGCACATTATACTTTTTAGAATTGTAAAAAATGTATAATTCTCTTGACTATATTTGCCAACACCTTTTCAGGTTTTTTTTTTTTTTTTTTTTTAATTGGGAAGGTTCTATTAACATAAACAACCACCACAAGGAAAAAAGCTCTGTATTGAATTTGATATATAAGCTCAGAAAAATAATTTAATTGCAGTGCCACTGGAAATAGCTCCTAATGTTGGAATAATACAATCTATTTACTCACTGTGCCGTGTGTATATGTACTTTCTTTAAAAAATAGTCACTGAACAAGATAAATCAATGAAAATACATTCTACTAAAATATGAATTACCTTTCCACAACAGCGTTAGAGCTATATGGGAAAATAAAAAGCACTAGCATTGATTTGCTTATTCTTCTCTGTTTCTCTTCTTAATGAGAGCTACCAACAAGACCCAAGGTTTATTTGATCTTTTCTCTGACAAAACATTGAAATGAATAGATTGGAAATAACTCCAAGAAAAATGGAAACAAAGAGAAATTTTAGGATTGAGGGTTCTGTATAAACACAAACCTGGATGGTTGACCCTGGTTAAGCATATAATATGCTTTGGTTTTTAGATAATGTAAGTAGGGGGGGATAATGTCTATGGGAAATAACACTATTGCTTATTTTATTAATCATGTCTTAGTAGTCATGGACAGTAACTTTTGAAGTTATGTAATAGGAAAATATTCACCAAAATTAATTTTAAAAATAAAAATGAAAAAATAATGTAATAAAATAGCTTTAAGGAAAATTGAGACAAAAATTCTACTAAAGCATTGCTCATTTTTATATCCTTATTCATTATTGTTATCATCCACCCATTCCACAGCTGGGAAAATGACATGATAAGCATACATTACATTAATGGGTTTGAAACTAGATTATGTTAATTTTGTTATTTTAAAAATTATAATATAGTGCCATATTGGTTTATGGCATTGTCTGTTTTAAAGACTAACATAACATCAAAAACATTTTCTGATTTATATACTTAAGGATAGAAAATATTTTTCCCAAATAAAAAAGTAAAATAGACAGCTTTTACAGTCAATGATCTTTGCTATCCAGAATTGTAGTTACTGAGCAGTGAATGCAAAACCTCTGTAGAATAATATTAATGCAGAAAAAAATAGATACTTAAGAGCAAGGCTGTTCTTTTTAGGAAATAATATTATTGATTGAATTAAGAAGGATTTTCTTCTGACATCATGTGATATATTGTGTATGTGCCAGTGACTATAAACCACTGTGATTTCCATTTATTGTTATATTAACCTCTCAACAATTTCCGTCAAGCCATATACCTACACACACACACACACACACACACACACACACACACACACTTTCTAGGATGATTAAAAATGAACAGCGGGCAGTTGAGACAAAAAAAAAGAGACAGCAGCCTTCAGAAACTGCTTTAACGTAACCACTAATATCTCCTGATGTAAGCCCAGTGAGACACAGATAATGATAAGCAAGTCTTGTCTCTGTAGGAGACTGGGGAAAATGGTGTTAACTACATGCAAACAAGTGGGTGGACTCTTGTATTTCATAATTCAAGGACTTTTAAAGAGATGGCTTCTTTTGACAAAGTAGGAGTTCCCATCACAGAGCTCCCTGTCCTTGATCTAAAGACATCCTGGCCCAAGTGACTACTCCCAGAAGACTTTACATCGATCGAGTCCTAACTTAAAGTAGTCATTCCCAGTAATAAATGACTGACAAGTATTTATTTTCTTTCCTTCCTTTGTGCATGGATGGATGCAACTGTGAATTTTCTTACAGACATTATAAATAACAAAACAACCAAAAGAAAAAAAAAAGAACTAAAATAAGTCAACTGTATAAATAATGCCAGGAAGGAAAGCAAATATAATTAACTAAACATCAGTGTTGTGTGAGAGTCCACTGTTGTTGCTGTTGCTATTTTAATATTTGATTCCAGGTTTCTGGCACACACTTCGGTTTATCTCTAACTACCATCATCTTGGTAACACAAAATAGTAACCACCTGTCAGAATCACTCCCCTCCCCACCTATTTATTCAAATCAGTGTTTCTCTATCTTTTAAGTGTTTCTGAATCACTCTGAACTTTTGAAATATTAAAATGCATATTCTAAATCAGAGGTCTGGGATGGGATTGGACATTCTGGATTTTTAACAACTCTCAGTGATGCCAATCACTGGTATGTGGACACACTTTGAGCAGCAAAGGCTGGAGTACATTATCCTGAGATTTAGCATTGTTAAGAAATGAACGTCTTTTTTTCTGTTAAGTTTCTCTAGGAATGGTATTATTCCAAGGTTCCAAATTAAGTCTCAAATTAATTTCCAGGTAGTTAAACAGGTAGCTGTGTTCAAAAGGGAAATTTAGTTTAGTAACTGATGATAAGCAACAGAATAAAGGCAAGAGGCTGGACAACGGGGCTTGCCTTAGACTACTAAGCAGCCCTCCTAACTGTCGATACTTATGAGTCAGCCAACCTTAAATGATGGCTGCGGAATTATTGCCAAGCACTGTCGTTCCGACACTGCCATCCTGCTGCTTTACAGAACACCAATGACTTCTCTTCTTCAGAAGAGAGAACATTGCAAACTGTTTTTGCCCCTTTTGAGGCGCTTGCAATAGCTTTGTAAAATAGCCTGAACATACTCTTGCTGCTGTCAGAAAATTCTCTGAGGTTATAATAGAATTCCTTTGCAAATAGAGGAAATAGGTCAGTACCATTTAAAGGTAGATGCAGATATCAGCAGTTAAATAACATTTTCTCTTATAGGCGTAATCGATCAGGTCTCCCTATTAGGGGCTGGGTTGCAATATTATACCATCTGGAAACGCTGACGGAGGGAAGACTTCCCTTTGCCTTTCTGTTTGGAGAGAGCATAAAGATATTTTCATGCCTTAAGCCATCTCTAAGCAATCCTATCCAGATTCTTAAGACTTTGAGTTCACATTTGAAAGCCATTGTTCTTAGGATCACAAGACCACAGTGGGTACTAAAATGTGTAATACAATAGTAACATTGATTGAACATATCCTATGTATCAAGTATGGTTATTAAATAGTTTTTTTTTCTTTTGTATTAGTAGCTCATTTAGTCATCTATTTAAGGCTATGGAGTTACTATGAGGTTGAGAGGAGACTTTGGTTGAGAGAGGTTAAATAAGTTGTTCAGAAGATATATAACTGGTAAATGGCAGAGCCAGTATTTGAAACCAGGCAGCCTTACTCTGGGAGCTGGTTCCTATCTGCTAGGTAACTAAAAATATATTCTTAGAATTTAGGTTTCGAACCTTGAGTGAGTCATTTGACTTCTCTGGGCCTCAGGTGTCTTCTCTGTAAAATGAAGGTAAATGACATGATTGCTAAATCTTTTTCTTATTCAGATAGTCAATGATATAAACTTATACCATTAAAGAGTTTAGATTATCAAAATCAAGATTGTTCCTCTCCATCTTATTCTCTAGTTGGAATCCACCTGTACCATTTTATTCTCCTGTTATATGTGTCAACCAATAAGTATTTATTGAATTCCAACTGAGTACAAATGATGGTAGTCTCCTGGGAACATAGCAGCAATTACTGCAGGCAATTCAGACTACTTGTATCACCATTTTAGTTGGTTATGGCATTATCTGCCTTTTTTTTCTCCTAGTTAAACAGATCCCCAAAGGCAGAAATGAGAAATGTTAGCTCAATAGTCTTCAAAATGAGACTTGACTGATGTTTGGTTTATATTATGTTGAATAGTGGAACAAGGACCAAATTAGAAATATTCCTGTCTGAGATTGTCCATTGTATTCAAATTGGGAACATTGCTCTACTACTACTAAACAAATACTTTTCTCAACACTTAATGTGAAACAGGAGGAAATTGTTATTTTCTAGGGCTGGGATATCCTAAAAGATTTACCTATTCCACATAAAATCTTTCCTTCAGATGGTCTGGTAGCAAGGGTGTTTATCTCAACTGAATATCACTTATTATCAATCCTGTGTCTGATGCTTTCTGTCTTGGCATGCCTCCCAAAGTCTTAATAGCACCCTCAAAATACATGTAAATGAAAACTTGCATTGCCCAACCAGCATGGCTTAGTGGTTGAGTGTTGATCTATGAACCAGGAGGTCATGGTTAAATTCCCATCTGGGCACATGCCCAGGTTGCAGGTTCAGTCCCCAGTGGGGAGTATGTAAGAGGCAGCTAATCGATGATTCTCTCTCATCAATTTTTCTATCTCTTTCTCCCTCCCCTTTCTTTTCTGAAATAAACAAAAATCTTTATATATAAAAGCCTAAGCAACTATTTGACTGTTCAACCATTTGACCATTCAACCAATCGCTATGACATGTACTGACCACCAGGGGGAAGACACTCAATGCAAGAGCTGCCCCCTGGTGCTCAGTGCGCTCCCACAGTGGGAGTGCCACTCAGCTGATGGACAGGCACTAGATGCCAGGCTCATGGCAGGCAAGCACAGCTGTGGCATCGTGATCCTCTCCTGTGGACACTCCTCCTATGTGCCTCTCCCCCATTTGGACCTGGACCAGGATTGGGACCAGCTTTGGGACTGACTGAGTGTAAGCCCACAGCTGCTTCTCATGGGCATGCTGGTATTGCCCTAAGATGTGTGCGAGACTGGAGAAGAGCAGCAGAGAGCCTACTAAGCGGCTGTGGCAGGTGCAGCATGGCCAGGATGAGCAGGAGCAGTGTGGCACCTGGTTGGGGCTCAGGCTCCTCCTGGCTGCCTGCCACTTAGCACACTGCTATATCCCTCGAGGGCTGTTGGACTGCCAGTTTCGGCCCGATCCCTGCAGGCCATGTCGAGGGGGTCTCTACTTTATATTGATAAATGGCTAATATGCAAATTGCTCAGGACACCCTCACAGTAACAACTGAACAGCAGGCTGCATGGGGTGACAAGACTGACAGGGGGGTAAGTGAGGGATGACCAAACGATTGAACAGCAGGCTGTGTGGGGTGACCCGGCAGGGGGGGCACTTGGGAGCAACCAGGCTGGCAAGAGGGGTACAATTAGGGGTGATCAAGCTGACAGGCAAAGGTGGTTAGGGGTGATCAGGCTGGTGGGGAGGGATGAAGTTAGGGGTGATCAGGCAGACAGGTAGGTGAGCATTTAGGAGCCAGCCCTCCTGGATTGTGATACCCCCTGGGGATCAGGCCTAAACTGGCAGTCAGACATCTCTCAAGGGTTCCCGGATTGGAGAGAGTGCTGGCTAGGCTGTGGGGACCCTTCCCTCCCCTATGCATGAATTTTGTGCACTGGGCCTCTTTTATATATATATATATATATATATATATATATATATATATATATATATGAAAACTTGCATTCTCAAGGAAGGTAAACATTTTAAAAGAAAAATGATATTAAATTTTCCAAATGATTTATTTTAATAACTCAAACCGCATTATTATCCTTGAGGATAATAGGAAGATGGATGAATATATGCTTATAATTCATTATATGATAGTACAGAATTTCACCATAAACTTTTTCAGAGCACTGAATCCTATTTTTCATAAAACCACCATCCATCGAGTTTCTTTATTTTAGAGGATTCCTGTTTTTAGCAGATTGTGCATTTCATGAAATCTCTTAACTGCTATCTACTGAAAGAAGTCAATAGTCAGTAGTAAATAACAATCTATTACTTGGCACTTGACAGAAATGCTCAAGAAATGATTTATAATTAATCTTATCAGAGCTGATAACTTAGAAAGAAGGCTAGCCACAAAAAAAAGATGTGTGGGTTTCTTTCATGAGCCTAGTTACCTCATTTTCATAGTCGGTATTTTTTTTGCCAGTACTTATTTCTGCTACCCCTTCATTAAGTGCCTAAGGTATTCCCACCCTTGCAGCTCCAATAAAACCCATAATCATATTGTATATTTAAGATTAAAGGCCATTTTTCCAAGAGCATTTTTTCCACTACTCTTGTAAAAGCAGATGAGATATTCTGTGTCATTTACACTCTTTAATATATATATAAATTTTCTATTCCAGAGTGAAGATTTTCCCCCCTTTGAAAGATTTTGAAACATCCTTAGTTAACATAGTCTTGGAGTATTTGGGACCATCACATGCTTACAGACAACTACAGGCTTGGTGCACAAATTTGTGCAACTGACTGACTGAGTGTAAGTCCACAGCTGCTTCTCATGGGCATGTGAGCCAATGGGAGTCAGCCAGCTGGTCGGGGAGAGACCAAGAGAGGTTGGCCTTTTTACATGGCCTAAACTGGACTCTAGGAATGGAAATATGACCAAGATGTGCCCCTACTTTCACAGAGTACAAAACAGTGTATACCTAAAGTTGTTTTAGGACAATGTGATAGATGCTATGATAGAGACAGACAAGTCCAGGATCCAGTGGGTGCAAGGAGGGCTGGTTTCTCAGGCATGGTGAAGGGCTAATGCTTCACATGAATTTTAATGAGGTTGAGTAGTCCGCACCAGGTATGGGCTGGAAATGAACAGAAAAACATTCCAAACTGAAGGAAGAGCAGAGGCATTAGCAGGTGTGTCTGAAAACAGTATGGAGTATTCTGGGAACTACAGGTAATTCATCATGGTGAGAACTTAGAGGACACTGGGAAGATTGTCAAGAGATAAAACAGAATTCTAAAAGCAGAGTAAAACAATGTTAGTGAATGTTCTCACTTATATAAAAGAAACCTCTGTAGAAACACATATATTTATATATTTGTATAGGCATTGAGAATATCTGGAAGAATACACAAGAAATGAGTAACAGGGTTTCTCTTAGAAGTGGACCTAGGACTAGGAGAATGAGTTGGAAGGATACTTATAGTTCTTCATATATCCTTTTGAATTGTTTGCTTAAAAATATTATATTGACTCCCTGCACCCATCCCTCCCACGCCTTCTCCATTGCCTGTCCATAGGCTATGCATGTATGTATATATGTTCCCCTGTTAATCACTTCCCACTCACCCACCAACCTTTCTTCTGAGATTCATCAATCTGTTCTACACTTCTCTATTTCTTTATATTGTTATAAGGTACTTCTGGGAACATTGAGGAAGAATAGTAAAAATTGGAACTATCCTGAAAAAGACTAGTTCTTTGGTGACTCTTATAGTTCTGTTCACAAATAAGACAAATTGTCCAAAGAGAAATCCTGGGACCATAGACGTGGTGGCTGAAATGGGCTGGTTAGAGATATGGAGAAAGAGTGCTGGCCAGAGACAGTAACTACAGTGCAGTCAACTTTAATCTCTAGCAATATTGTCCTGGACCCTGACAGGATTGAGACCAAACTTTCCAAATTCCCCCAGAGAAGTGACATTTATTTTCTGTTTCAGTTGCCTTTATAAAACCAGAGAGGTGGGGAAAATGGATGTGTGGGGAGCCCACTTACATAGCACCTGCCGTCTTCTCCATGCTGTCCCTAAAATGATTCCAAGCAGTGAAATCAGTGTGAGTTCTCATAGAAATTGTATTTGGGGATGCGATGAAATGTTATAACAGACAGCACCAATGGGGCCAATAGTGTGCCTGGAGAAATGAAGCCTAGCTTCTAGGAAGTTAAAAAAAACTCCCAGTATCTTTGCAAAAGAACTGAAACATTTGAACAGCCTGGTTAGGATGATTTTAAACAAGGAACCCCCTCCCCCCAAAAAAAATGGTCTTCTAGAAAGAGGATATCTATTTAAACAAATGCAGAGATTGTTTCATATTGTTTAGAGAAAGAGGCAGAGAAGCAGCTCAGGAATATAATCAAATAAAGAGGGTTCGTAGGTAGCCGTTAGCAATCAGCTATTCCATCCCTACCTCAATTGAAAAGGAGCACAGGTTGGATATAACAGAAAAGTCAGAGGCTAGATGCCTGGCTTTCGTTGCTGAAAGGATTAATCAGGCAAGTTGCTAGGAGTATGTCCTGCTTGAATGAGCGGGTTTGTTTGGGATACTTCCTGAAAGCAGGGGTGGGGGGTGGGGGATAGATTTGTTGAAAGTGAGGGCCCCTGCCTACTCTAACCCTCTGTGACTCATGGGGAGGTTTTTCTTCTTCTGATCTATTATTTTCAGGGTAATGATATACAATTCTCTAGTCAAGTGAAACAGTTTTGTGGTTTTCAGAGAAACAGTACGATGACATTTATCTGAAATCCTTCCTGTGACTAGAATGTTTTTCATGTCAGAGGCCATCATCTCTCCCCCTTGCAATCCTCTCCCACCCAAATGCATCTAGAGCTTACTTCAAAACCCACAAGAAGTCATTCTTCTGAGGAGCCTTTTCTGTAGCCACACTAGAGAGAATTCTGATGGAGAACAGGTATTGGGCAGATAAAAAATCCAGACCATGAAAAGACCAAAGACCCAATATAAACAATGATCATCTTTCAGCATGCATAAGGTTTTTACTATTAACCTTGTCCTTTTCTCCCACACTGTATATGCTCCAGGAAATTTAGGATTGTATTTTATGCTTTTAATGTAACTCCTTACATATTTCAGGGACTTAATAACAAATAACATTTGTTATGATTACAAAAGATTGTTTCTAATCATAAAAAGACTAATAATGGCATTTAAAATTTTAATCCTGGAATTAATAGTTTCTCCGTCAGGTCTACCTTATACGTTCATCTGTAATTTTATTTTATGTTGATCATGAACCATGAGCTGTTTCCATAGAAACAACTTCATCACGTGGCACAGCTAGTTTCACCGACACAGTCACTTCATGACAAATATCATTGCATGCCTGTGTGTGTGTGTGTGTGTGTGTGTGTGTGTGTGTGTGCGCGTGCGCGTGCGCACGTGCACCTGTGCTTCTTGACTTACAGTGGGGGTATGTTCTGACAAACCCATCCTCAACTGAAAATAGCGTAAGTAAAAAGTGCATTTAATGCACTTAACCTACCGGACATCATAGCTGAGCCTAGCCTACCTCACATGTGCTCAGAACACTTACATTAGCCTGCACTTGGGAAATTATGTTGAGTTTCACAGATGGGCATTTCATAGACCTGATGGGATGTGAAAACCCAATACACAGTATCCAGAAAATGCTGGCAACATGATACACTGTAGCGTATGAGTTGTTTGTCCTGTGACTCGCTGCTGCTGCCCAGCACCAGGAAAGAGTATCATAACCATATCACTAGCCTGGTGAAAGATCAAAATGCAAAATTTGAAGTACTGACTGCATATTTCTACTGGCTGTGTATCAATTTTGAACCATTTTAAAGTTGGAAAATTGTAAGTCAAGCCATAGCAGGTTGGAGACTTCTATAATTATGCATGTATATACATACATTCGGACACAAATGCACATAACTTTATTTTAAAATGTTTTTATTGATATCAGAGAGGAAGGGTGAGGGAGAGAGAGATATTGAACCATCAATGATGAGAATCACTGATCTGATCAGCTGCATCCTGCATGCTCCCTACTGGGGATCAAGCCTGCAACCCCTACATGTTCCTTGACCAGGAATCAAATCATGACCACCTGGTTCATAGATTGATGTTTAACCACTGAGAAACACCAGCCAGGCTATACATACAACTTTTATCAGCTTTAGAAATAATGACTGCTTTTCATTTTCAAAATGTTATTTACATATGGGCAGCTGTACTATCACTATTTCTGGACACATTTAAGAGACTATTAAAGAATAAATTGATTGATGACTACAAAATGAATGGCATTTAAAAAGAAGGAAAACCAAACATAAAATATAATATGGAAAAGGGATTCTTCAGGTAATCTGGAGAGGTTTTGGATCAGATAAGTTAAATTTAAAAATATACCCAAGTAACTTAAAATTTGAAAATACTTTGTAAAGTAAAAAATATGTGTAATCCAGAACTATATATTTAACATACACACACACACACACACACACACACACACACACACACCTGTCTATGTCTACCTATCTATTCATATATCTAATCATTTTTGCTTCCAATTGTATCCTTACAATTACATGATATGTTTGCTTCGAAATATCAACTTTTGTCTGAAACTCTCACATCCACACAGTAATTTGTTATAACTGGTAAATGTGTTAAACCGACTATCACATTACATGATGATAAAATATTCTTTCCACCAACATCACAACCCCTCTGCCCTATCCCCCACTTCATCTCCAAGACACATACAAGTCTGTCCATCCCAAGTAAACAACTGAGGAGAGAAAACACTCCAGTTCAAGCTGACTCCTGAGTTGAGGCAGATGAGAGAAAAAGATTCGCCATAAAGGTTAATAATGTTGGTCAGTTAAACACTTTGGATTAGTATGTTGAGACCTGATTTTCAGAAGTTTTGAAGTTGGGAATAAGAGAAAGATAGGATGAAAAATTTGGAGAGTATAAGGTATTCATAAAAATGAAAAATCATATTCAGTTTTTATTGAGTTGTTGGTGCATATCTCCTAAATCAATGCAGAAACCACTTGGAGAGATACCCACAGTCTGTGTCATCTTGAAGTTTAGGGGATTTCATAACCTGGTTCTCTGAATTTGTGGAAGAGAATGACTTTCAAGATCTACAGATGGTATCTGCCCTACTGTGTTCAAAATCATTGTTGTAGAATGTAAGCATATCTTCATGAATTGGTTTTGCATAGTCACCATGCAGCTATTCCACATTTAAATTTGGATTTGTGGTTCTGCTAAATTGACAGAGATATATGAATCCAAAGTCAAACAAACCAAACGCCATTTTTCCTTTTCAATACTATTCAGTTGCACTGAGTGGAGGTTTGTTTTTGAGTTAAAATATGGGCCTTTGTTGGTAGTGTATGTAGGGAGTATCTACTGAAGGTGATTTCAGGTTAATTGGGAAGTGACCGGCTTGAAATGCCTCCATCAGATCTCAATATCTTTAGCTTTGACTATACTGAAATACAAATAACCCTGAGAGAGTCAACAATGATTGTAGTTTTCAATTCCTGTATTTAAACCAGAGGGTGAATGAATGGTTGTTTGTTTAAGGGACAGATCTGAGAAAAAGAACACGAGGAGAGAGGGAAAACTGGAGTTATTTTATACTTTTGCCCAGAATCAGCAGTTCCTGACTTTGGGACATGATATGAAACTGCTAGAAAAAATGGCTTAGGTGTGCTGAGACAGCATTGTTCACACTGATCCCCTCATTCAAAAGGCATTTGGCTAGATTTGACAATGATGACTAATATTTTGTAGTCTAAGATGTGAAATGAGCAAATTCACCTCTATTCACTCTAGGTGTAGCATCCATGCTGACTGGGTAAGATAACGATAATGTCTTGTAGACTAAAAAACCGGATGAATCCTACAGTTGAAATCAGTGTCTAGCTGGCAGCACGCAGGCAACATTTTAAGTCCAGACACTCCCTATCTGGCAAACATAATTTTGGTGTTTTCTCTTAAGTACATTCCCTTCAATGTGCTCCTGTCAGGTTCTATTTCAATAATTTTAAATGACTTTGAAATGTCAGAATTATGTTGTATCCTAATTTATACTAGCAAGTATAAATCTAATGACTTACTTAAGCTCTTTTTTTTTTAGTTCCATGTAAAATAGAAATAATAATTTCTGTTCTACCTATTTCAGGGAGCTGTGTGAATCCAAAGAGATAAGTTATGTACAAATATGTTCTGTACATTTGATGTATAATCTTTAAATCACATTATACATTTTAAGTGTTTGTGTTTTTATTATTTTTCTATTATATTTCAGATTTTTAATTAATTTATCTTATTTTTCTTTATTGATTAGTTATTACATATGTCTCCTTTTCCCTAGATTGCCCGTACCCCAGCACATGCCCTCACCCCTCTATTGTCTGTGTTCATTGGTTATGCTTATGTATGCAAGTCCTTTGTTTGATCTCTACTCCCTCCCCGCAAACTCTCCTGCCTTCCTTCTGAGGTTTGACAGTCTGTTTGATGCTTCTCTGTCTCTGTTGTTAATTATATTACACAAATGAGTGAGATCATGTAATATTTATCTTTCTGTGACTGGCTTATTTCGCTTAGCATAATGCTCTCCAGTTCCATCCATGCTGTTGCAAATGGTAAGATTTTCTTCTTTTTTATAGCAGCATAGTATTCCATTGTGTAGATATACCACAGTTTTTAATCCACTCATCCACTGATGGGCACTTAGGCTGTATCCAAATCTTAGCTGTTGTAAATTGTGCTGCCATGAACATAGGGGTGCATATATCCTTTCTAATTGGTGTTTCTGATTTCTTGGGATATATTCCTAGAAATGGGATCACTGGTCAAATGGAAGTACCATTTTCAATTTTTTGAGGTCACTTCATATTATTATCCACAGTGGCTGCACCTGCCTGCATTCCCACCAGCAGTACACCAGAGTTCCTCTTTCTCTACATCTTCACCAGAACTTGTCATTTGTTGATTTGTTAATGTTAGCCATTCTAACTGGTGTGAGATGGTACCTCATTGTTGTTTTGACTTGCTTCTCTCAAATGATTAGTGAGTTTTCATATGTCTCTTGGCCTTCTATATGTCCTATTTTGAAAACTGTCTGTTTAGATCCTTTGCCCATTTTTTTAATTAGATTGTTTATCTTCCTTTTTTAAGTTGTATGAATTCCCTGTAAATTTTGGAGATTAAACCCTTATTGGAGACTCTTAAAGACTGTAAGTGTTACTCCTCATGTTTTGGCATGAAAGAGAAAGAATTTTAGAATTGATTTCTAATATTATGAAGTGGCCTTCCTTAGCTCTTGTTATGGCTTTCACTCTGAGGTCTATTTTGTCATATGTAAGTATTGCTACCCCTGTTTTTTTTTCTTTCATTTCCATTTGCCAGAAAGATAATTTTCCATCCCTTCACTTTCAGACTGTGTGAGTCCCTTGTTCTGATGTGGGTCTCTTGTAGACAGAATATGTATGGATCATATTTTCTTATCCATTCAGCCACTAGATATCTTTTGATTAGAGGAACATTTATGTTTAAAGTTATTATTGATAGGTACTGGCTTGTAGCCACTTTTTTCTGCCTGTGTTCCTTCTTCCCTTTTTATTTCTTTGTACAAGAGTACCTTTAGCATTTCTTGCATTGGTGGATTGGTAGTGATAAAATTCTTAGCCTTTTTTTTTTATCTGTAAAGCTCCCGATTTCCCCTTCAGTTTTGAATAATAGTCTTGATGGGTAGAGTATTCTTGGATTTAGTCCTTTACTTTGCATCACTTTGCATACTTCCTTCCATTTATTTCTGGCCTGATGTGTTTCTATTGAGAAATCATTTGATAATCTCATGGGAGATCCCTTGTAGGTAACTCTCTGTCTTTCTCTTACATTCTTTAAGAGTCTCTCTTTGTCACTAACATTTGCCATAATAATTATGAAGTGTCTTGATGTGGATCTTTTTGGTTTCATCTTGTTTAGAACTCTGTGTATGTGAGTGTGACTTTTTTCTTCCCCAAATTGGGGAAGTGTCCTGACATTATTTCTTCAAATAGGTTTTCTAACCCTTGCTCCTCTTAGTGTTGTTCTGAAACCCCATTACACATATTTCGCTTTATTTCATGTTATCCCAAAGCTCCCTTAGGCTCTCCTTTTGCCTTTTCATTTTTTTCTCTAATTGCAGTTCTGATTAGGTGTGTTTTGCCACCCTGTCTTCTAATTCGCTAATTTGGTCCTCTGCTTCTTCTGGTATACTGTTGAAATCTTCCATAATGTTTTTGTTATATTTACATCACTCTTTATTTCCCCTTGATTCTTACATAAGTTTTCAATTTTCTCATCCATCTAGTTTACTTATGACCATTATTGTGAATTCTCTTTCTGACATATTGCATGCCTCATTTCATTTTGTTCCTTTTTTTTTTTTTGAGGGTGGGGGAGATTCCTCATTATCTTTCCTTTGTTTCTTTGTCTCTCCATTTTTACTCTCATAATCTAGGTGTTGAGTCGCACAAGGCCTGTGACTGCAGTGATGGGTTTGATGATGGGTATCGCAGTCATTGGGCCAGGGTTGGCGGAGCATCGCATGGCCCTGTCTCCTCATGGAGTTGTAGCACCAGGGGCTAAAGCATTGGGCTGGTAGGAGGAGAGCATGCCCCAGAACTCACAGGAGCCAGCAGCCAGAAAGGTTGGAGCCCTGGTGTCCATTGGTCTGCAGCTAAGCCAGCCAATCCTTGTCTGGAGTGGCTATAGGGTCCTGGGTGGTTTCTGAGGACACCGTGGGTGGAAGTGAGGCTGAGCTCCCAGTCACAGCAGCTCTTCTCTTCAAGATGGCATGGCCTCTGCAGCAGAGCCAGCTGCCCTGGGAGTGATTATAGTGCTAGCAGAGGCTGCCTGGCTAGGCAAGCTTGGACTGCCAACCCGAAAAGTTCTGCAGGATCTAACTGTCCTCCTCCCACCATGCACACACACACCACATACACACACTCCTCTTTCACTCCCTCACTCACTCATGCTCTCTTCCTCGCTGCTATCTTCCTGGTTGCCATCTTCCAAATCCAAATTTCTCTTTCTTTAATACCAAAACATGAGAAGTAACACATCATGCATAATCAAATATAATAATATTTTATATGATATTTTAATTGTGCATTTGAAATTCACAATACTTCTAATTATGAAATTTTCTGTAAGATGACAGAAAAAAATGGAAAGAATTTTCCCCACCTTGCCTCCTGATCATATTCTCTTATTACTCTTGGCTCTCTGGGGTCTCTCAAATATAAAGTTCTAGCCTTTAAAGAGATCTCCCAATCCTTTCTAAATTTCTTGTTTTGTATTACTCCCAGTTATGTGGAAGAAATGAGATACATGGTTTTCCATGGGATTCGCCTAGGGATTAGCGCTCCGGCATTTACT
The DNA here is from genome assembly GCA_027563665.1 of Antrozous pallidus. Lineage (NCBI taxonomy): Eukaryota > Metazoa > Chordata > Mammalia > Chiroptera > Vespertilionidae > Antrozous > Antrozous pallidus. The sequence goes on along the minus strand of CM050511.1, from coordinate 94,459,397 downwards.
TAGTTATATTATTTACTTATAACCCGTAGCTTGCAGGATATGTTACTTTGGCATTAAGTCTAGGGTAATCATATAATTTTGTCCTGATATGCACTTTTGATAATAAATGGAAACTCCATTAATATTACCTGGTACAAGAAGTGTAAACCAATACTGTCCTGGGAAAGCCAGGTTTATGATCATCCTGTGCCACACAAAGCTTGAATTTCTTCATTTTTAAAATGGAGATAAATGATACTTTTTTTTTAAGTCATTGAATGACAAATAAGATAATGTGTTGTCTGATTTGGGGAAAAGATTTTTTCTTCTCCACTCTCCCTTCTCTTTCTCCTTCTCTCTTTCTGCTTCATTATCATCTTAATTATTGAGTACTTATTGTGTATGAAGAACTGTTATTATTGCTTTATATGTAAATATCAACTATAATTATGTGGATTATGAAATCACCTAATAAGAATCTTTCCACTAAAGTTTGAGATAATCAAACTAATAAAAACATCATCTGTCAGCTCACCTTTGCTCACCAGGTACTTCATAAGAGCAAAGAAACTTGCTAGGAATTATGAATTATTAAAAATTATAGCACTTTCCTGACCAGGATGGCTCAGTGGTTGAGTGTCAGCCTATGAACCATGAGGTCATGGTTCCATCCTATTCAGGGCACATGCCTGGATTGCATGCTCGATCCCCAGTAGGAGGAGGCAGGAGGCAGCCAATCAATGATTCTCTCTCATCATTGATGTTTCTATCTTTCCCTTTCCCTTTCTCTCAGAAAAGAATAAAAATATGTTTAAAAAACATATCTTCTGTGAGGATTTAAAAATTATATTTAAAAAATTGTAGGATTTACTTTATTCCTTCAAGGAACAGCCAAGAATTTCACTGAGAAGATAAGTTATGAAAAGATAACTGTCTTCATGATATCTTACTAGGGCACAAATAGTACTAATAAAGGGATCCTGCAGATGAGATCACAACTCATTACATGGTAGATAAGAGAGTGCAACCAAGCTGAGATGTTTAAGAGGAGAATAATGTAGGTTGGAAGATGATGGCTAGTCCAGGCAGAGAAAATGGTACTAAGACGTCTGTAGAGATAAGATTACAAGGACTGGAAAGTTATCCTGTAGTCTTAATAATAACACAGTACTTACTGAACACTGCCACAAAGCTGGTTCTATTCTAAGTACATTAAAAATATTAATCCACATAACCTATAATGCAGCCTTATGAAGCATATATTATTATTTCTATTTTACTAATAAGGAAACTGAGATGTAGAAAAGTTAAGTAATTTGTCCTAAGTTACACAACTATGAAGTAATAAAGCTATATGACTTGCAACAAGGTGGATTGACTTCAGGAGGAGTTAGGTCACTAAACCAGTTAGATCATAAGACATCATTACTTCTAGTAACTGAAAGGGAGAGAAGTTTAAAAGATTAGGAAATATGGTCAATACTTAGCAAAATGCATTAGCAATTGCTATTATTTACCCCCGAGTTAAACTTTGTAAACATTAAGTTGTGGCTTGATTAAAGTCTTCAGGTTTATGAAAATGTATGATCTATTTCCTGATTGAAATCACATTGGAGCGATTGTATACAAGTTGTTACTTAAAGAGCTGTGTTAGGAATTAATTGGAAATAGGAAGAAAGAAGACATTTGATCTTCCTTCTGAGAGAACTCTTAAAGAAAAAAGCAAAGTTTAGATTAGATATAAGGAAGAAGGTCTTAACCGAAATGAGTAAGAAGATGCTGGAAGGAGCTACCAAGAGTAGCTGGGAAATATCTTTTCTTAAAAAGCTTCAGAACAAGAAAAATAATTATGTCTATCTTAGTTGGGTTTATACAGCTCTGCTATCCAAAGGCAAGAGGGCAAGACAAAAAATATTATTTTTCTAGGACCCTTCCTGATAAAGGAATTTTATTTTCTGAGATTTTTTACTTAACATTTATAAAAAGTCCATTGTAAGATCTTGTATAATTCTCACATTTTGATCATCTTTATAGTAAATATAATTCGAGATTACAGCAACACTCAGAGGAGTGTCCAGGCATGTGGCTGGGTTGTTATTAATTCAGTTGCTCTTTCTGGAACAACTAATTTATTGACCTTATGGTGCACAGTACTCACACTTATATCTCAGAGAAAGTTGCATGTCACTAACCATTAGGGTAGTTAATAAAGAAAAGATACAGGAGACATTAAATACTCAAATGCCAAGGGTCTCCTGTTATGAGAGCTTGTTGAAGACTTTGCCAGTGTCTTCCACACAGGGCAGGCTGAGTTAAACATGTTGAATTAAATTTATAATGTAATACATTCAACTCAAATCTGTGTATACTTCTGTATGCAGTCTAGGAAAAAGAAAGACACTCCTTAGTATTAAACATAGAAATAGTTATTAAAATATAATTAATATGTATCATGTATTTGGTACCAGAATAAATAAATGACATTAGTTTTTACAAGATCCATCAGATAGAGGAATATTTCACATCCTAATTTCACAGATAAAGAACTGAGTCCTGGAAGGTTGATTTGTGTTGGAGTTTTGTTGAAAATTCAGGCCTGTTTGATTTTAGAATCAGACATTTAACCCCCTCTTTTGGGTTATGGGACCCAATTCCAATATGTTTGTCTCTGTGTGTGGAAGGATGGTATTTCTCACATATACACCAATCAAATGGGTGTTCTAAAGTTCAACTCAGTTCTGACATTATCTATCCAATGATCAATCATATCAGGTCTACAGGTTAAAGGTTCAGTTCTATAGGACTCCCTACTCCCCCACCCCCCCACTTCTGATTCTGCTTACAAGCCCAGGTTGCTTGCACTTGTATAACCAGCTGTAAATTAGAAGTTTCTATGATCTCCTTTTAGGGTTAAATTCTTTTTTTGCCAGAGCAGCTCATAGAACTCAGAGAAACATTTTACTTACTAGATCATTGGTTTATTATAAAAGGATATAACTGAGAACAGTCAGATGGAAGAGATGCAGAGAACAAGGTATGGGGAAGAGGTGCAGAACTTCTAGGCCCTCACTGTAAATGACAGTCTGCCAGCACCTCCAAGTGTGCAACAATCTGGCATCTCTCCAAATCCATCCTTTTGAGTTTTATGGAGGTTCATTGCATAGGCATGATGGATTATGTCTTTGGCCATTGGTGATTGAACTCCATCTTCAGCCCTTCTCTCCTGCCTGGAGATCAGGGGGTGGGACTGAAACTTCCAATCCTCTAATCCTTTGATTGGCTAACCTGGTAACCTTCCAAAAGCCACCTCATTAACATAACAAAAAGACTACTTTATCACTCACAGTACTTGGGAAATTCCAAGGGTTTTAGGATCTCTGTGCCCAAAAAGAGAAAGAATGGAGAAGACCACTAAAAATATATTTCTGATTATAAATCACATGTTATGATCCCTTTCTCATTTTATATAACAATATTTTTTTTCTTCTGTTTTAGAGTTCACTCTGAATTGTGTTATTAAGAGCAATAGATCTTTTATTTCTCGAAGTGAAGGGTCAGGCAGAATCCCTCCTCAAGCATTGAGGTTTGAATTTCAGGCCACAAAGGAGTATAAGCATAGGGAATAGTTGGTGTTCTTGCTCAGGTTCAGCTGGATACCTTTCCTGGACAGAGCCTTACCCCTTCATCTTGTGATCAGAAACATTAAAAAAATGCCTCTCACCACAGGAGAGGGCTGTTTGCTGGGAGCCCAGGTTGCTATTTCTCCCTCCACTGGCATCCTTGTCATGGTCTTTGTCATGGTTCATGAAACAGGCAGCGCAATATTTTTCCTGTTGGGTTCGCTCGCAAAGGAGGATTTGTTTGTTTGAGACTAACATGAAGACTCAGAAAATCTAAAATCTGTTATTTTTCAGTTCACAAGATTTCCTGCCAGCAGAGAGAAAGAATTGCTCTCCTTCCAGGCAGGATTCTCTGATGGGGGGTGGGGTGGGCAGGCTCCACAATAAGATGGAGAAGCATGACAACTGTTTCTTGGTGAGGAGAGTAGGGAAGCTAATTAGAGGACCCATTCCTGGGGCCAGAAGACAGAAAAGGCTCAGGTATATTTAGCTCTTTGTCTTTTTCCCAGTGAACAAGTGGGAGAGAAATCAAACAGGAAAATGTAAAGGTCAGATCACCTCATCACTGTCCTTTCAGAACTGGGAAATCACATTAAGAAATGCAGATGGCATTCTGGAGGTTAAAATAACAAGTTATTATTACCCACATAGCTTATAAGAGATGTTTTTCAATTTTTTTTGCCTCCTAGAAGAATAGGTATCGAACAATTTAAAAAACTTCCATGTTTTTCAGCTTGATCTAAATGATGACAGTGGAAATATGACAATCACCTAGCTTGCTTCTACAGAAATAAAAACCAAAGGGATTTACTGTAGAAGAACAGTATATTTATGAAGGAGGAGACATTCATAGAACATGGTTAAGAGAAAAACGATTTACTTGAAATAAACTGCTGTTGATGTATTTCAAAAATGCAAAGTCAGGCTATTTGAGAGACCTCTAAATTGTGCTAAAGCCATTACAGGCTTTCACATTTACCTTTTTTTTGGTAATAAATAAAACTACTCACCAACACAGATCTTGCTGTCTTTGTTCATCCCTTACAGCTAAAGAATAATATCTGCTCTTACATATCAGTGGCAAGGTCAGGCTTAACTGTGTATGTGCTCTCACTACAGGTGGCAGCCCCATACAGGTTCAGACACACACAGGTCAAGGATATTGCCAAGTTCCTGGGAGATGGTGTGGAGTGGGTTTCAACACAAGGTGGAATTCAGGAAGAGTTATAATTTTAGGCATAATGCTTTGCAAGTTTTACTGAGGTATGAAATTATGCAATTTCAGAATGACTTTCATAATTGAAATCATCAGACCAGTATATTATTTTGTAACTTCTAAAGCCCTTTATCTTCTGATTTTATTGGAGAGTTACTAGAAAAGAAAAACCCATGTCAGCCAGTAAATATATATATATATTTATAATATGACTATATCTCATGTAACTGATCTAAATGTATATGATATATGATATGTATATGATGAGAGTTAGAAGTTCCCAAGAAGGTTTTTTTGTTGTTGTTTTTTTTTTTGTATGCGTTGAAATTCCAGACACAAAGAGGAAAATAAAGGGCAATTGCAAATAGTTCAGGGAAGCAAAGAATAATTTTGGTGAATAACAGTTTATAGATACCTGCTTATTATCTTTGTTGGACAGCTGCTTTGCAGATGGCTTTCTATAAGTAGACATTCAGCACTGAGAGGACTATTTTCCCACAAATTATCTTCTTTGCATTCAGAAGCAAATTAACAGCAAATGTTCAATACCATCCCATGACTCTTCACATTCTCTCCTCCTCACTTTACATGAATGAAAGAAAAAAGTTCAATTACAAACTCAATTTCAATATCATTGATAATTTTCTCTTCTATCTTTCCATCCCTTACACCCTCTTTTCCCCTGTGTTTTCTTAATTTAGTAGTTAATGGAGATTGTTTAGCTACCTTTTGTTGGAGAACCAGCATGGTGGAAAATGAATGGGTTTGGTACTTGGCCCACCCTGCATCCTGGCTTGGTCTCTGTGAGTCCACTCTGTTCATTTCTTCTCTCTGAGTGCTGGGACAAGAAAAACAAATGTCATTCAAACTCTCAGAGCCTGCTTCTTTTTTCTCAAGCAGCAGAGCATAGTTTATATCAGTAGGAAAATAAATCTTTGGGGTGTCCCTTCCACTTGCTGAGAATAGCAGAGAGGAATAAAGAGATGATTTCAAAGGCCCTGCCACTTATTCTGTGGTGCTAAAGGTCAGGACCCAGAATAAGTAGGCCTTTGTTTAGGAAGTATGTTAATGAGCTTTTAGAAACACAAAATATGTACAGAGTTAAGAAGAGCAAGAGCAGAAATTCTGCGGGTAACAATATAGAGGAGGCAAAGCCAGAATATAAAATAGAGGGCTAGGTTAAAGAGGAAAACTAGAAACAAAAAGAGCTAAGAAACTAGATACAAAGTTGAAGTTCTCAGCAACGAATGCCCAGTGTTAGAGTGACAGAAAGAATTTAAAACGGGGATTTTATTATGTAGTATTATATTATTTTATTTTCTGTGATATAAATCATCACTGAATCTCTACTTTTTCAGAAAGTTTGTGATTTGTGCAGTTGCTTTGTTGGAGTATTTCTGAAATGCTGAGTTTTAGGTATGGATCAGCATGGAATGTAGGGAAGAGGGCAGCTGTGTACTGAAGATCATTCTATATAATCCTATGCAAATAGACTGAACAGCAGAACAACCGAACAACCAAACAACTGGTTGCTATGATGTGTGCTGACCACCAAAGGGCATACTTGGAACATGGTGGGTATTGGCAGCAGGTAGCAGAGTGTGGAACATGGCAGGCGTTGGCCATTGCAGGATGGTGGAGCAGGTGAGCTGGGGTGCCAGACGAAGGTGGGGTGAGCCTCTGGTGGTTTCTGAAAATTCTTTGCTCCTCTGTGAGCCGCAGTCCCGCCTGGCACTCACACCTGCTGCTGGTGCTGGCCCTGCGTGCACTTGCTGCCGGTGCCCTGGGCTGTCAGAGGGTGCGAACAGCAGCTGCTGGCCCTGATCCTCCTTCAGGGCTTCTCCACCTCCCTCTGTTTCTGAAAGGAGATTGGACCAGCAGCCACCTCTTGCACCCACTGTCAGTGTTGGCCCTGCTCACACCCACTGCTGGCAACTGGCGCTGGTCCTGATTGCTTGGCACTGCCAGTGGGTACAAGCCCTGATTGTCCCTGAGGGCTTCTCTACCCCCCACCTGCTCCTGAGGGGCAATCAGGGCAGCAGGTGTCCCTAGTACCTGCTGATGGCGCTACCCCCACTTGTACCCTTTACTGGTGCCAGCCTCAAGGCTCCGCGCTATCAGCAGGTGTGAGCAGGGCCAGTGCCGTCCTTTAGGCTTACAATAGTACATGATAAAGGGCTTCGGTTAATTGATTTCAGTCTCAAAGGATGCCAACTGACATCTGGTTATTTATAAAACATTAATGCCACCATATGGGAAGCAGAAAACTTGGTGTCTAGAAGATGCTAAATAAACCTGGAACTCTTTTCACAGAAATAATATGGAGGCTCTGCTGCTATAGGAAAGGAGTATGGAAAGACTTGAATTGAGGGCACAGAAAGACAATCCAGGGCAGTAATGTATAATCATTGTTTCTTTCCCTGATTTCCTACCAGACCTCCTACAGAGGCACAAAACCTCCTGGGTGAGTATTAATATCCATATGCAGATACGGGACTGAAGGTGTGGGGAGAGGAGCCATTTGGCAATTAGTTCCCATAGTATATGCACAATTCTTTAAAAGCATATGGACCACCAATTTAAAGTTATTTTATATACTTGTATACATAGCCCGTGGACATGGGCAACAGGTTAGGGAAGACCTGGAGATGGATAGGAGATTGGAGGAGAGGGGAGAAGGAGGAGAAATGGGAGATTTTTATAATACTGTCAACAATAAAAAATACATTTTAAAAATAAATGAAGTAGCTTTGCAAACAGAATCCGAAGTACAGAGCTATTACAGCCACAGAGTGCCTTAGAGAGCGACGATAGCCACAGAGTGCCTTAAGCCCTAGTTTGTGTGTCAGCCTTTTAAATATGAGAGGTACTTCAGCCCCCAAATTCCAAAGCAATGCTTTAAATTCATGAGAGGCACATACACTGTTTCTCTTGCTGGCTCTGCTGATCCTTCTGTTTATATTCTGTGCTTTCTAACTTGCTGTTCAATTCTTCCATTTTTCTCTCTGACTTTATCTTAGCGTTATGGGCCTTTCTGTCGATGTATATATCCCTCTGTGGATTAGCTCCCAAAGCATTCAGTGGACTTAAACATACGATGTAAACCAGCAGTCCTGCTGGAAGCAGATAGAAGCTGCTCTGTGCCACCTTTTATCCCGAGCACGGAGGTCCCTAGCTGGTTTCCTCCATTTGGCAAACTATTTAGGATCAAACATCTGGGTAGTCCATAAAGGGATAGGCATGTTGACAGAAAGTTTCATAATGTTAAGATAAATCTAGAGAAGTAAATCCAGAGAACCAGACAGAACAATCACATATGTGAAATAAGCAGAGAAGGCAAAAGAAAGGAGGATGGAAGGGGGGGGAGTGGGGAGGAAGATAGAATGAGCACACAAACAAGTGTGCTGGGCTGGGGCTATGCTGACTTCAGTGGGTGCAGTTAACGCTGGTGGAAATCAGAGAAAAAATTCAAAATAAGAGAAAAGGGAAGAGTATGTAGGTTGGGACACAATTACGGGTTGGGTTCCCTTGAAACTCTGAGTTTGAAATTTCTGTTTATCAGGTTATATTGGAGAACATTCTCGGGAAGTGAGGGGAGCACCACCGGTCAAAGTGAGAAGTGAAATCAAGATTTAGTTTTTGTCAGTGTCTCACTAACCCCAAGGGGAACTTTGCAGATAAAATGACCCTGCAGAATTATTTGGTATTGAGGCATGTGGCTTGGGTCTTAATACTCCACCTCCATCTACTAACTTTAGTATCAACCAGCTACGCGATGTAGGCTGTCCCTGAGAAAGAGCTATGACCCTGAGCAGAGAGAGTGCCTCAGTTGAAGCAATTTTGGACAGAAACTCAGCTGAGAATTATCAGCCACCACTCCCAGCAGGTGGGAGAATCAGTATTTCAGTCCTAAAAGGGGTAAGACGTCTGGGCTGGGCTTCACAGCATCTTTCACACACCCCTAGAGTCAGAACACAGGTGAAAATGTGGGCCAGAAGTAGTGAATTTCTTTCAGAAACTCTGGAATTTAGTCTCATACTATTCACTATTTATTTTATGTGCATTGGTCTTATCTCTTACCTAAACTCTAAACTCTTTGAGTATCACTATCATAATATATATACTTTCATAATATATATATATATATATATATATATATATATATATATATATACCACTATCATAATATATATATATATACTTTCTTTCGCTGAGTAATTAGCCAAATCTCAAATAGATAATAGGTTCCTTGTTTATGTGGTAATATGATACTGAAAAACAGGTTCATTTTTTATGTGGTAATATGATACTGAAATAACAAAAACTCATTTTTAGAAGACATAAAAGACTTTATATTGATCAAGTTCCCCCCCTTTTTTTTCTGGCATGCATGCATAGAAATATCTTCTGAGTGAACTGGCTCTGAAACAGAGGCAGTCAAGTTGCTTAAAAATTCTGAAGAGAAGGTAAGGGACAGACAACAAGGGCTATAAGTGGGAAAGTGAGAATCTACTTGCTTCAGTGGAAAGGACACTTAGCTGGAGTCTAAAAACCAGACTCTGTTTCTTGCTATCCTGTTGCTTACCATGTGATCTTGAAAAAAATCAATTGAACTCTCTGAGACACTTATTTCTTCCTATAATGATTAAGCATGACTTGGCGTGCTTTGCCTTCCTGAAGAGCAGTGGATATTGGGTAGAAAGATTGTGATAAGGATCAATGGATGATGCCTGCTGCTGGTTTGATATATTTGAGGTCTAAAAAATAGTTCAAGAATAGTTTTATTATTGGTGTAAAATGAAATTTCTTAAAATTTTAATTTCACAAGTTGTTTTGTACATAATAATAAAAAGCCGAGTTAAAAAAAGTAATCCGTAACAATAATAGAAGAAATATATTTTATTCATAATGAAAGATCCTGAATTGCTACCTTAGTTTCTAGATTCTTTTTGCAAAGTAAGGGCTGGGTAATTAATATGATCTCTCAAATATGTTTGTATTCTAAACTTCATAATCATGCATCTTTCAAACCAATATTTTCATTAACCAGGGAAAGTATGATATAGGTACTTCCTGTGTCTATTAAAGTGATTTAATTGTGGGAAGAAAGATACTACAGATGTATATGTAGCATAGAATCTAGAACAGAGATGGTTTGGAAGAACTTCAAAATATTCAGGGAAGAAAGGTTAAACTTAAATAATTTCAGACTGCCAAACTTAATTATGGGTTGGAATTAAGTGTTCTCCATTAATGCAGTTATCCATTGCATTGAGATTAAAGGATCTCAGTTGTGGCCTTTTTAATTACCTGTTTTCATGTAGAAAGCACTCTCGTGGCAGTGGTAACCAAGCAGACACCATTTACATTGGCAAGCACTTTGCCTAAATATTATTTGCAATGCTAATTACATTCTCTAAATGGAATTACTTGTTTATTTATATTTGTCTAATCTTAAATTAAGCAGGCCCCTCCATAACAGAGACAGAAATGCTGGGTGGAAGGTGACATATGTCATGGTGACAGACCTGGACACTCAAATTGACACCATTTGCCAATGAGGGAAATTACCAGCCATAAATGATGAGACCCTTGTCTTTCCACACCTATTGTTACCTAAGCTTTGCCCTTCCCAGGCCATTCTGGGTACCCAGTGTTTTCATAGTTTTTGTACCTATTACTTATCAAACAAAAATTAAAAAGCCTGCTTTCAAGATTAGATTTGAAATCTATTTATAATCATACTAGTGGTCTGGTGTATGAAATTCATGCTCTGGAGAGGTGAGGCTGTCCCTCAGCCCAGCTTGCACCCTCTCCAATCTGGGACCCCTCAAGGGATGTCTGACTGCTCAAGATCAGGCCTAAACGGGCAGTTGGACATCCCTCTCACAATCCAGGACTGCTGGCTCCCAACCACCCGCCTGCCTGCCTGCCTGATTGCCCTAACCACTCCCCTGCCAACCTGATCGATGCCTAACTGTTCCCCTGCCAGCCCAATTGCCCCTAACTGTCCTCCCCTGCCAGCCTGGTCACCCCTAACTGCCTTCCCTTGCTGGCCTGGATGCCCCCAACTGTCCTCCCCTACCATCCTGGTTGCCTCTAACTGTCCTCCCCTGCAGGCCAGGTTTCCCCTAACTGCCCTTCCCTGCAGGCCTGGTCCACTCCCCCCAACTGCCCTCCCCTGCAGGCCTGGTCCCCCCCAACTGCCTGCACCTGCAAGCCTGCCCCTCCAAACTATCCTCCCCTGCAGGCTTGGTCCCCCACCTGCATTTTTCTGCAGTCCTGGTCCCCCAAAACTGCCCTCCCCTGCAGGCCTGGTCTCCCCTCCAGATGCCCTCCCCTGCAGGCCTAGTCCCTCTCAACTTCCCTCCCCTGCCAGCCATCTTTTTAGGGTTGGCCATCTTTGAACACATGGGAGTAGCCATCTTGTGTGTTGGAGTGGTGGTCAATTTGCCTATTACTCTTTTCTTAGGTAGGATTAAATCCATCGAGAAGGCTTAATCTGAACCTGTTTAGATGCATTGTGCTCATACAAAATGTAAAGACTTAAGACCAAGAATGGATTTTTAATAGTGAAATTTCTATCATCGGTGAGTCCTAGGTCAAGATATTCAATGTCAATGAACATCTATTTAGTATCTTCCATATGGATGGCATCTATGATGCTCTGTTGGTATATCTAGATCCCAACTCTTATTCTACCCATGACCCAGTCTAGAAGACAACGGTGTCATCATTTTTATTCAATCTGAACCCCATCATGAATCCTCATTGAAAACAGAGCTTAAATTGATTAAATACAAAGCCATAGAAACATGAGAAAAATCACTGTCTCAGAAATCTTTAAATCTGTATTTTTTTTCTTTGGTGAAGAAAATTTAAAGTCGATTATTTTCATTTTAGGCTTTTGGGGAGCCACCCTCTCTAACTCAGTTTGGAAGGTATTTCTTTAATATCAGTGCTCTTGAGTTTGCCTGGATTTGTGCGAGGATTCCTCAAGCCCTAACATCTCAGGGGACTGGGTGAAGCAGGGCAGGGTTACTAGTCATATATAAAGACATGCTCGTTAATAATTTCCTCTTTAGTTTTATCATCCAAATCAAATCTGAGTGAGGAGGAAAACCAGAGGAACACATATAAAAATGGAAAAATTAGGTGATTAGGTGGGATGAGTTCTTCAGAAGATTCAAGCATGGATTTAAACTGCTAGGAAGGAAGGTTGTTATTTTTATTAATTCACAGAAGGACTTACTGGAAAGGAAAGGATTTGAATTGATATCCTGATGTGGTATTTGCCACCTCTGTGGTCCAAAAATGTAGTTCTTCATTTTACTTTTTATCACCAATTACAAGAAGGGACAGACTGGACTGAGGAACCAAGATCTCTCTCATGGTGTTTCTGATTGAGCCTTCAATCTATTAAAAAGGAATGATCCCTTTAAAGATTCTGGCATTTTTTTCTATTAAATAGCAGATATTTTTGAGCTTTTTAATATTAAGTAACTCATTGGATTATTAAGATCTTGATTACTAATGTTTTAAAATAATTTCTTCAGTGTTGCAATTAAATACAAAAATTTCCCACAAATTTAGAAAACCTTAGGAAAGAACCTGGAGAGGACAATTCTAGAACACTTAATGCTTGCAATAAAGATGAGTTTATTTATAAAGTAAAACAATTGAATTTTCCCCTGAGAAGGTAGGTTATACAGTGTGCCTCCAATACAACTGAAGTCTAATGAACAATAGCTTAGTTATGTAATCTGTCACCAGCTCTTACACCCAACCTGGCTAGTGACATCATAATGCACTTTACAGAATCAGTCCACATTTTCTCATTGCTTAAATGAGTTGCAAGTCTGAGACATCTCCTAGAGGAGTATGTTTACTTGGTGCAAATATGGACAGCTATTTGGTAATGGTCTAACTCTGCAAGGTACAATGACCAATATGGGATTGTCACAGCTTCTAAGCTATGTATAGACTTTTTTTTATACAAGTATGCCACCTAACGGAGATTTTATGCAAAATATCTAGGACAGAAATGGGATTAGGTAGGTTCCTAATAGTGTGAGCTTAGCTAGAATGGCAAAGTGACAAAATAGTGATAAAGGGTCCAACTCTGAGCAAGATACTGGAGTCTGGAGACCACATAATACATAGCACAGATGTCCCATAAAAATGTGCAATAGTAAAAACTACCATCCAAAAAAGCCACACAAAGATGTAGTCAAGCAGTAGTTGTGATAGGCAGGTGATTCATTCAGAACACAATTTTGTGTAGCCTGTGAGGTTAAAGAAGGCCAAGGATTCATGAGTCGCTGATAGTACCTAGGCTTTCTATTCAGAGAACACAGCATTCACTTATGTACAGAATGGTCTGTCATCACTCAAGAAGCTCTTATTAATCACTGACCTGTACAGAGAAGTAGGTCATTGAACAAATAAGCAAACAGAATCTATTGGGGGAAAGTCTATATTGTTTCTATAAGTGGAAATCATGCCTGACTAAACAACCTGGATCCTCTCAGCCGTGAACAGGTTTTTTATAAAATAGACAAATGCCTTGTAGACAAGGAACTACCAATGGAAGTAATTTAATTAGACACGGAGAAAGCCTTTGACAAGGTAAACCTCAGGAGATATGTCATTAGAGGGACTTTCAAAAGGCTGGATATTCATGCATTCATGTTGGGAGATGTGTCCATGTGTCCAATAGAGGTCATATTACACAGGAATTTTCAAATTGTGCTTCTTGACCATTCACAGATGAGCCCTGAGGCCATGGATGGCCAAGGGAACTGATAAGGGACTGGCTTCAATAAGGCAGCTCCATATTTATTTTACATGTTGAAGCTCCTAATAAGGTTTCATTTGAATGGCTTAAAACAACTCCATTAAATTACCTTTGAAATCTCTTCTAATTTTATAAAGATTATAATTATCATTCTATTTTACTCTAGTGCATATACGTTTTATTCACCAAAGAACTTGAGTAAGTTTGAAAAAAACCATACAGCACCATAGTGATAAGTGACACATTTTCTAGATAGAAAATAAATAAAATGCTGGGGCCTACAGAAAACCAATGCAGAGGTCCATCTTATTAATTGATTAACTAATTAACTTGTAGTCAGTGAGAAGATTGTAATATCCAGTTTTGCAGCTGAGTCTAATTTATCTTGGGAAAAGTGTCAATTCAGTTGGCACAAATATTACTCTAATATTTATGCTAAGCAAAATTGAGGAGGAGTGCTATGAACTAATTCTGTCTTAGAGTAAGTTCTCTACACCATGGGAGATTTAAGACGCCTCCAAATAGTGATGTCCCAGTTTTACTCACCCGTGAGTAAGGGGTGAAAAAGCATGCTGTTCACCCCTGGCCTTGCTTTGTGCTGTGTGGCATCCTGTGGTAAGACAAAGTCCTTTGACTTTTCTATTTCATATGACAAGTTCATAGATGTTATTTCTATTAATGTAGTTTCCTGGTGTCTGAGGAGTAATTAACAACTTCGACGGAAATGCTTTTTAATAATAGAGGCTTTGTGTCACTCTAAATATATTTTTTAGTATAACATAAAATCCCGAGGAACAAAACAATAAGAAATTCTATGCTAAATAAACCTATCATACATTGAGCCCAGTGTTCTATCTCTGAAAGTCAAAGATGAGCTGTGGAAGGCCAAATCATCCCTCTAAAATATATATGTTAGAGATTGTATCCAACTTAGTTACTTTGAATATAACCTGAGTGCTGATGACTTCCAAATACATAGCTCTGGCCCTGAGCCTTCCTTCACACTTTTAGTGCCTTATTCAACTGCCTGCTAGTCCATTCTTATATTGAAAAAGGACTAATTCTCAAACACTGTATCTCAAAGCTGGATTTATAACTCTTCCCTCCCCCAAATCAACATTTCTGGTGTTCTCAGTTTCTGTGAATGACACTACATCAGCACCAACATATGGAGTCATCTTTGACTCCTCACTTATGTTTTTGCTGCTGTTTTATACTGTCTCCAAACAAATGCACTTGAATGACAAATCTTTGGTGTCAGCTGCATAGCAAATGGTTCACAATCTCTTTCCATGCTTTATCACTCATAGGTTTTTCTCAAAACAGGATTCAAAGCATGTATATGACCTTCCATGGTAAATTCTAACATATACAGGGTGTCCCTAACAATGTATACACACTTTAACAGCTGATAACTCAGTTTTGGAAAATGAAGTGTATTTTAATAAACACTGCCTTTATAACTATATTCAAAGTGTGTGTAATACAGATTGGGAAGATACTCTATATTCTACATAGGGGATAATTTGTAAACCATATATGATCTAATACAAAAAGTCATGGAACTGGAGTATAAATACAGGCCTGCCATACTCTGAATGTAAGACCCTCTTAAGGTCATCATCACTGAATCTCATAGCAAATACAGTTGTCATGTCATTCATAAGTAGGGGGGAATGCATAGGAATATCTCAGCTTTCCAGAGGCTTGCCTTATGACTGCAGAATGAACATGTTTGCATTTGCATTGGTGAGAAGTATTTGTTTTTCTCTCAGTAGAATTAACTTCCATAGGTCATTTTTAGCTATAGTAAATACAAGCAAAGAACTATAAAGAGTTTGCAATTTGGTAGAAAGCATACAGGGATTTTCTTCTTTTGCCTTTATATGTAGTAAAAACCCCATTGCAGTCTCTACTGAAGCCAGTGGCATGCCTGGTACCTCCCAGAGTTTCCCGCTTTCACAGCCATCTCCGCAAGGGACAGACTGGCGGCTGGTATTACTGGGTTCAGCAGCTTCATTTCATTTCCAGTATGGAGATCGCCTTTAGAGTGAGTCATGTAAGCCCCACAGGAAAGGTGACACTTTCCGATGAATGTAGAGCATTGACCCTCACCATCTCTCCTTTTGTTCTTCATTGCATTTTTCAGAGTTGGTTGGATAAATCATGCCATTATTCATCTCAAGCATTTGTCTATTAAAAGTAAGTGTCCAATTCCAGAATTTTATGATTTTAATTGAAGAATTAATGTCCCATGGCAAATCTACAATAAACATATTTAATCTTCTCTCCCATCATTATGAAATACAATATTACTAAAAAATAGCTTTTAAATCCATTTGTTTAAAAATATTTTGCTAGGAATATAATCATGCTCCATATGCTCCTATTTTTCAAAAGGTTTTCAACATGTGATTTGAATTTCCCTTCAGGTTGGAAGTCTGTATATCTGTAATTGAGCTGCCAACTCTCCCAGAGAAAAACTCAATTCTAAAAAAAAATGACTTTTTATTTTCACCTAGCCATTCATTCTACGGAAGCTAACAAAGGTGAGCTACATGTCTGGTGTTTTCCCCCCTTAAATTACTGGTCTCCTCTATGAAAATAATTCCGTTAAAGTTTGAGGAGTCATGCAGGCAAAATAAAGAGTTGGCTAAAACTGTTACTTGTTTGCTAGACTCAAGACAGTGAGGGAAAGGGGAATAGGCTGGGATACTGAGGCATGGTGCTTCCTTCGTTAATCCAACTAAGAAAAAGAAAATAACTTGCTTTTATGCAACTAACTGGGTGGATTACCTGCATTTACCCAAATAGTGTTTTGAAGAAAAAAATTGAACTAAAGAAATAAGTCATGTAAGTGAGCAAGGCAAAGTTCAAAATGCCTTTGCTTCCTACAGAAGCTAAAAAATAGATCCAGAGACATAGAATCATGGAACAGATTGTGGAATCTCAGAGGTAGGTAAGGTACTGTGTAGGTTGGGAGGCTGTGGGGGGCAGGAAGAAATCATCCTAAGGACTTGTATGTGTATATGCATAATCTATAGACACAGACAATAGGATGGTGAAGGCCTCCGGGGGAGAAGGGGAGGGACAAAGGAAAGGGGAGAGTTTGAGGTGGGTTAGAAGAGGTCAATGGGGGAGAAAAAAGTGGATTTAAGTAATACTTCCAACAATAGAGATTACAAAAAAGTATGTAAATCATTGCAGGAAAATGTCTTATCTTCAAAGTAATTACTCTGGGGAGATGGTCTTCTTAGAAACAAATTTATCCATCCATAGTTTCTCCCCCAAATTCTCATTGCTGTGCGACAACCTTATAAATGCTTTCATTTGATTCATTTGGTAGTGTGTGTGTGTTTTTTTCCCCTCAGGTGAATTTGTCACATCAGCCTTGTTTCAAGTTAGCCCTTCTCAACTCTAACATGGTAATATCTGTTCTTATTTTTCATTCCCACATTGAATTCTGTATTCTGTAATAGTGAGAGATACGATGCTGCCAATGTAGATCAGACTCATATTTATCTTCTCCTTGGAGAACTTATTGCATTATTTAGTATCATGAGGTCTTTTCATTTATGCTGCTTTGTACCTTATTGGGTCCCAAAGTCCTGGTGAGCCCACTTCCAATCTGATGTGACACAGCTGATAGCATTTGAACTGCATCATTAAAGGGGCACTTGTAAGCCATTTATGGCAGATTCCACTAAGAACAGAGGAAAACCAGACAGGGTCATTTTTCTCAAAAGGATTTTTTCAATCCTGAGCTATTCCCATCAGATTTCCCGTGACTCCTTCAGGTCAAGCTTGAAGCGATGTCTTTTTTGACAAGCCAGAGAACAATTTATTTCTTGGTTCTTTTGCTGACACAGTAGAAACCTGTTTCCACCAGCAAAATACTAAGACTTAGACTTTCTCTGGATGATTAGGCTTTTCTAAAACATTCTTTGACGGTATATATTTTTTAAATGCTAATTTGTGAAAACTCTGTGAAATAAGTAAGGTATTTTATTTTAAGTTAGTTGCTATTTTTTTTTAAATTAGTGACATGACTTGAATATTTAAATATGTTTCAGGGCAATACAATAATTTACTTTTCTTCTTCAAATGCAGAATTTTCTAATTCCCTAATGCTCAGGAAATTTCTTTATTACTTTATGATTCCCTTAGAAATCTTGTAATGGAAAACACTCAAAGCCAGCAATAGTCATAGTAAGCAATGAGTCCTTTAGCATACGTCTTACATTCTTTCTGTCTTGGTTTCCTCACCTAGTGGTGGTCTTACCCAGTTGACGTCTTTAAATACTAATGGTAATTCATTCGTGACTAAACTTTATGTAATCAGTCTGTGATAGGATGTGTGGAAAACATCTCAGATTTTATGCATACAAAATCATAAATTTATTATAAACCAGTTCTCTCAGAGCATTTTAAAACATTGTGCCCCCAATTAACTCAATTACCTACGTGACAAATTTGTAACTGTCTTACACGTCATATCCAACCCATCAACAAAATCTGTCAGGCAGATCTTTAAATATATCCCAAATTTGATCACCCTAACCAAGTTTGGGGCCACCACCCAAATCCAAGCCATATTCCCTTTCCCCTAAATCATTAAAATAGTCTGTCAGCTTCTAGTATTTCCATCCTCAAATTTTGCTCTCCATTAGAAGCCTGGGGGTTTATTTCCAAAACATCACTTGGAATATATCACTTCTCTATTTAAAACCCTCTAATGGCTTCCTCACTTACCTAGAATAAAACCCAAAGACAATATACTAGCTTTTAAGGCCCTGAGCAATCTCTCCCTGGCAACTCCCGAAGCGTACTTCCATTCTTCTCCCCGAGACTCCATTTCCTCAGGCCCTTTTGACCTCCACCCGTGTAGGTGTTGAACATGACAAACAAATTCCCCAGTCAGGGCCCAACAGGTGCTATGAGGCTGATGCATATATAATTTAGGATACATGGTTTAGGAAAGAGAATATAAACATTGGATATAAAAGGGCATATTTAGAATAAGAAAATAAATCACAGCAATTTACAAATTTGAATAAGCTGACAAACATCATAATATTATTAAGTTA
Source organism: Antrozous pallidus (assembly GCA_027563665.1). Classification (NCBI taxonomy): domain Eukaryota; kingdom Metazoa; phylum Chordata; class Mammalia; order Chiroptera; family Vespertilionidae; genus Antrozous; species Antrozous pallidus. The sequence continues at coordinate 94,440,698 of CM050511.1, read as the reverse complement.
CTGCCTTCTGCACCTTGGCAGAGTGGGTGTAGGAGCATTCTTGGATTCCTACACTGGGAAGCTAGCAATAGCTGAAATCAAAAGTGACTGCAAACCACATAAACCCACTATCACCTGACTACATGTGTTTTCTCAATATCTCAACAATGACACTGGCCACTCCATCACTACCTGCCAGGAAGGAGGGAAGTGCAATGGAAATAGAAGTAGTTGTGAAAAGAGGTAGCAGCCATAACCAATTGTGATTCAAGTTCCTTCTGGTGCAACTTTTATGTTTAAAAAAAAGTGACCCTGTGAACACAAGGCAAGGGCCTATCCCAGAGCCTTGGTAGGAGTCTGATCAAATGTGAAGCTTGAAAGCTTAAGTTTCCTTAGCATCAAGATGGGTCTGTCTCTAGCCTGTGCATTTGCTTTTTCTCGTCCTCGATTATTATGCTCCCATTTGGTTCTCTATTTAAACACTCCTTCTTTAATGAGGCCTTTAATGTTCTAATTAAAGCAGCCTGTGCTGTCACTCTCTCTGCCCTTCTTCTACCGTGCCATTATAGCATTTATCAACCTAATATTATTTATCTACCTGAGGTCCAGTGCATGAAATTTGTGCACAGGGTGGGGTTCCCTTCAGCCCAGCCTGCATCCTCTCCAATCTGGGACCCCTCAGGGGCAGTCGGACATCCCTCTCACAGTCTTGGATTGCTGGCTCCTAATCACTCACCTGCCTGCCTGCCTGGGTGCCCCCAACTGCCCCCCTCCCACCAGCCTAGTTGCCCCTAAATGCCACCCCTGCCAACCTGGTTGCCTCCAACTGCCCCTTATGTTGGCCTGGTTGTCTCCAATCCCCTCCCCCCACCGCCAGCTTGGTCATTCCTCACGGCCCCCCTGACTGCCTGATTGCCCCATGAAGCCTGCTGTTCAGTCATTTGGTCATCCCTCACTAACCTTCTTGATGGCCTGGTCGCCCCACATGGCCTGCTTGTTCAGTAGTTTGGCCATCTTTCACTAACTCCTCTGCCAGCCTGGTCACCCCACGCAGCCTGCTTGTTCAGTCATTTGGTCATCTCTCACTAACCCCTCTGCCAGCCTGGTTGTAAGCAGCCATCTTGTGAGGGTGTGATGGTCAATTTGCATACTACATTTTTTATTATATAGGATAATATAAGTTATCCTATATAATAAAGAGGTAATATTCAAATTTACCAAACAGCAGAACAACCAGTAGGTGGGGGGCATGGCCAGTGAGCAAGCAGTGCTAGGCCAGCCAAGGCACATGCCAGTGGGCAGAGGGAGGGAATAGTGATGGGGAAGATGGCAACCAGCAGTGGCAGAGGAGTGATGGGGGGGCTGGCACCATCCCCTGATTGGCCTGTCTGGTTGCCTCTCATAGAGGGAGGCTGGGCAGCAGTGGCGAGGTGATCAGGGCTATGTCGTCCCCTGATCAGCTGGCCAAGTCGCCTCCCACAGTAGGACATCCCCTGAGGACTTCCAGATTGTGAGAGGGTACAGGCTGAGGGACCAGGCCACTAGTATAATCAATAAACACCTTTATTAATTTATTGTTGCTGCCCCTGCTAGAATGGCAGCACACTGTCATTGCAAGGACGTTGTTTTGCTCAATGTTGCATCCTCAGAACCTCGATGAGTTTTTGATATGTAGTTGGTGTTCAATAAATACTTATTGAATGAATTAATGGATGCATTATCTCGCAGATGTTTGAGAATGCCAATGGGGTTCAGGTATTGTGGTGTGAGAACAGCAAGGACTCATCGTTACAAAGACATTAGTGATTTGGTTTCGGCATCTCTAGAAGCCTGCTTCTTCACAGACAGGACATTTAATTGGGAAATACACAGGATGGATTTTGGCAGTGCGATGAGAGATTTGGCTGGGTTTTAATTACGAATGTGTTAAAATTGGCTTGTACTCTGTGAAGTGATTTGAATGCTGTTCTCCTGGTTTTACCTCACCGCTGGGAAAAAATGGTGACATTTTAAATGACAGTCGACGATGGAAAGACAAATGGCATATTAAAACCCACACACCAATGTGCCTTGCTCCCTAAAACCAATAACAACACTTCTTAATAAAAGCAATGTTTCATCTCATGCATAATAAAGGTTTCTTCCCTCAAACTCAAATGCACAATATGTCTTTCAGGCAGATGTGGGATTTTTCCCTCTTTAACCAAAATTGTAAAACTGCCTCCTTCTTGAAGCTATGCCATTTTCCCAGGATAGCTAGGCAGCTCGTCACTCACAAATTGTTCCATTAATGAACTGACATCATAAAAACATGAAGGAAGATAAAAAAAAGTATTGTGCAAAGAACTTTAAGACAAGGGGGAAAAGCACACATTTGAATACTTCAGAATAGAATCCCAATGAGTAGTGAATGACAATATCTTGAAATGTCCCTGTTTTTAATTCTTCTTGATATAACACCTTCAGATTATTGGGTGTCACCAAAACTTGTCAGGCTTTCGATTAGCCAAACACTGAAAACTTCCACAAATTGAAGAATTGATGGTTGTTCAGATCTAGTACTCATAGGCTAGTAAATGAGGGATGAAAGGATGGCCTCTCTCCAAAATTCATAGAAGAATGAAACCATTGATAAACCTGGGATTAAAGAGTTTCTTAAGTCTGGGAAAGCTAGGTTAACCTTAACAAAAATTGACATTGAAAAGCAGCATTTGTTCTTTTAATTCCTAAAAAAAAAATTAGTGGGGCTTTCCACTAAATTTGGGATAATAGGTTCTAAATAATGAGTTAGTTATGTGTCCACTGAATTTGGATTATAAGTTCCAAATAATGTGTTAATTATGTGTCCTTCCTGCATGTTATGTTAAGTATGTTAAGAGGTTGAGATTTATAACTCATCAAAGTATCTTCTATTTTGAGTCAATCAACTTAATGAATCAGCTGTAAAATATATGAATCAGCTATCAAGGTCCTGAGAACAGTTGCCTAGGTGCCCAGAACAAAGGAACCTGGTTCAGGAGGTGAAGCAATTAACAGCAGGGAGAGAGATGCCAAGCCATGGCTTCCTCCAGAAAGTAATGATTTCACCATGGCCTTTTCTCACTCTGGGTTTTTATACTAATCTACTCTCTTTTTTTAAATTTTGACTTTTTCCCTCCCATCCCCATTTTTGGAGGACTCATAGAATCTCCCGTACATAGGATTAATTTAGCCTGGAGCTAGGAGACCTAACATGGGACAGAAGACCATTGACCCCAAACCAATAATTTCCTCTTTTGTTACCCAGGTTAGGAAGCATCACCAGTCTTCCTAAACCCTCTGAAAACCTTGATGTTGTCATCAAATCCTTTTCCCCTCAGTTACTGATTATCTATTGTTTGTCGTTTGTTTTTATTTTATTTATTTATTTTTAAAAATCTTTATTGTTGAAAGCATTGCATATGTCTCCTTCCCCCCTCCTCCATTGACTTCTTCTAGCCAACCCCCAAACCCAGTCCTAGGCCTTCACCACCTTATTGTCTGTGTTCATGGGCTACTGATTATCTATTTTTAAAATGTTTCTCATATCTGTCCTATTTTTTTTTAGTTATCTCCATCCATTCAGTTCAATCCTCCAGTGGACCCTCCAACTCAAATGTTCTGCTAGAGTTACCATAACACTTATTTGTTGAAAAACCTCTGCTGGTTTATGTGATATCATGTACATTCTTAACTCTGAAACCACTAAATAATAGCTTCCCTGGTTTCATCCTCACTAACTTTTGTGGTTGCATTTTCTTCTTCATTCCAGTTATACCCTCAGTAACCACACTCTGCAGCCACACCTCTCAGTACTTCTGAGCTTTAAATATGCTTTTCTGACTAGAAAGTTCTTTTTCTCATGCCTGTCCATGGAAATCCTTTATACTATCACCACTTTAGAGCCTTCCATTTTCTCCTTAGAAAAAAACAGTTCTTCCCTTTTTTTATTCCCCATGTTATATTTTATCTCTAATGCATTCCACTTCTCTCTTCTCTTCCCAACAAAAATTCTTAAACATGTTAATTATACTCCCTACTTCCAATTTCTCTTCATACATTTCTTTTTGAATTCATTGAAGTTAGATTTTCATCCTCACTATTCCACGAAGACAACACATATCTGGATCAATGGAAACCTCCCATTACTATTACCAGTGCTCAATTCCCAGTCATCTTACTCAATAAGGATATTGCATTTGTCCTTCTTGAAATATTTTTTTCTCCATTTGGCTTTCAGGATACCACTCCTTTTAGGTTTCTTCTTCCAGTCAAATGGCTTTAAATACCATCTTCACTTCAAGAACTCTCAAAGTCAGAAATCTCAAGAATGGATTCCAGGCTATTTATCCAACTACCTACTTGACATTTCATTTAGATGTCTAATGTACATCTCATGTAACATGTTCAAAGCCAAAATCCTGACTCCCAACCTTCACTCTGACCTAGACTTCTCCCACAAATTTTGCTTTTTTAACAAGAAGAAAATGCATCTTTGTAATTGTTCACATCTTATCATCCATGTAATGGGATCACTCTTGATGACTTTCTTTAAGATCCCATATCAGATCCATTAGCAAGTCCTAAATACTCTGGCTTTCTACTATGTTCACACTTTTTCTCACCATTGCTATTGTGAGTCTTGGAGTTTAGCAAAAGCTTTTGAACTAATTTTTGTCCTTCTGTACTAAACCCCCATAATCTATGCTCAACAGAGCAGCCAGAGTGCTACTTATAAACTCCAAGTCAGACCATGTTTCTTCTTGGCTCATACATTTCTGTGTCCTTCCTTTTCACTCAAAATAAAATTCCAGACCTAAATGTAGTCTATAAAATTTTTCTGGCCCTAGCTACTTTTCTGATTTGACTTTTCCCCACTCTTACCTATCTGTGCTCCTGTGGACCCAGCCTCACATGCTTTCTTTCTGTTCCCCAAACACTCCAAGCATTCCCTTGACAAAGTATTTCTAGTAGTTTTCTCTATCTGGAATATATTCAGATTCCTGGATGATTTTTCTGTCTTTCCTCCTTCAGGCCTCTGCTCAAATATCATTTCCTCAGTGAAGACTTCCCTGAGTATTCTGTATAAAGTAGCACACACTTAACAGAGCCTTTAACAGAGCCCCCTTCTATCACTCCTTGCTCTCATTACCTTATTTTTACTTTATCAGTTCAACTTATCAACTTATTACATTTTTTTTCATTTTTGTGTTTTCCCATCTCTCTTCAATAGACAATGCTATTTCTAAAATACACTGGGTTTTTAATATATTGGGTTCTACTTTGTTTCCAGTGTCTAGAACAGTGCAAAACATGTGGAAGGCACTTGATAGATATACATTGAATAAGCTCTTTTCCTTTTTAAAACATTCTTAACTCTCAAGCTAAGTAGTAGAAATATAATACATATATAACCAAGTTCCAGCAAAGCATAGAATTCCTGTTCTATTTTAATTGGGTGATGAGATGATGAAGCTGAGATTAGAATATCTTGAGAGCCATTATATGATTGTAAATTCCTTTAAAAATCTCTATGATTTACAGAGGAAATAAAATCATTGTAATCTCTCAGACATCAGCAAAAACAACAAAGCAAGTAGATAGATACAATGGAAAAAGACATGTTAACTGAATGGGAACAATATTTTCCTGCTTTGAAAAAGCTTCAAAATATCTTTTAAGTTATGCCCTCTCAAGCAAACTTTGACTAACGAGTATATTTATTCAATCAAGAAAATTAATATTACATTGCAGTGTTTAGAGATAGTGAGTTCCAGCGGCTTTACCATTTAATGAACTGTTGACATTTACCATAGAGATACACATGGATTACAATTCTGGAGAATATATTGTTGAGTGGTTGTTTTTTTGTTTGTTTGTTTGTTTTTTTGGTTTCACAGTCTAAGGAAAAAGTTAGAATTTAAAATTTTATAACTCACAGCAGGTTACACATTCAAACTAAATATGTTTTAGCTAAAATTCTTCAAGTTACCAAAGGCCATTGCTGCTAGAGGAAAAGGAAATGTTAGTTTATACTATACAAGCAGCATTATAAAGAAATCTGCTATTTTAGTCCTATAATATTGAGCTAAATATAACTTTCACTACATGGAATCACGTTTGATAATACTCCTCTAATGTACAGCTGAAAACATAAATTGCATAATGATAAGGCAGTGCTGTAAATGTAATCTACTCATGTATTCTTGCCTCCTTTTAAAAAAAAAGATTTTTAAACATTGATTTGGAGAGAGAAAGAGAAACATTGATGTGAGAGCGAAACATTGACTGGCTGCCTCCTGCACAATCTCCATCAGGAATTGAACCTATAACCCGAGCGTGTGCCCCAGTGGGGTATACAAGCCAGCAATCTTTTGATGAACTGGCCAACACCCAACCAACTGATTCACTTCTTAAGTATGATATTTTTGTAGCACTTGGTTATATACTGTATTATATAAAAATGCAGATTGATTTATTAAGCTGGTTTCTGTTTTCTCTTGTGATAGATTTCTTGAAATCCATATTATTTATGAGTTGCCACTAATTTAATTTAATTAACATTCAGAAATTATACAGCCAATTTGGCAGTACTTTAAGTTAATGCAATAATTTATCTGGCATTGTTATTGTGATTTTAAATGCAGACATTGTCAGCATTATTGAGTATTTACTGAATATTTCTGTTATTCAGCACACTTACAATGTTTTGTCTCTTTAGACAGTTATTAAAAGCTCTACTTATCAAAACAGACTATTGAAACACAGACACTTACAGTTAATTTCAATGATTGTCTAGGATTGGATTAAATACAGACTCTCAATGGCAAGGGCTATTTTAACTGCCTCGGCAGTTTCTATTCTTCTTACCTGCTTTGAAAATTATAAAGGGTCAAGGAAAATAAGCTTATCCCTGGAGTTGTGGGAAAGAAAAAAATGACATAGCCCTTCTGCTACCATTCAAAGGTCTGGAAGTACTTAGAGCTCTCTTTATATAAAAAACGGGTATGTTCTGTAACAGGCATATTAAGACAAACTATGTTAATTTGAAAGTTTTTTTTTTCTTGTTTCTCCCATTCATTTGAGAAAGTACTTTAAGTTAAGCTCTTTCAATACTATATTGAGATAATCCAATATTCTAAGTGGACATAGTATGAAAGTGAGTGGAATTGTGGATGTAAACTCAGTAACAGAAGGTCAAATAAGTAAAGGGGAGGCTTTAAGATGACTCAACGATTATGGGAAAATTAGAAATTGTGGCTTTTATCTATATACATTTCAAAAAAATCCCTTTGTTTCCAGTCATTATTTTTGTTCTTCTGTTCACCCAAGTTCTGTTGCATTTAAACTACCAGTATATAAATTTGAAAGTTTATTGCTCAGGGAAAAATACATTTCTCTCTTCTGGCACCCAGGTACCACCTAAGGTGTCCTGTTAGTGACAAGAGTTCTTTGCCACAGAAGTGGGAAGGCTCTCTTTCTGTTACTTAAAAATAGGTGACTTCACACACTATTTATCTGCTATGAGGTCAGCAAGCAACCAGAATATAAATAGAAATGTCACTGAATATCATGGGATGAGTTTTTTTGCAGGTTGATAGAAAAGACACAAATTATTAGGAATCTCTGACTCCTATTGGGGGTGTTTTTTCCTCTCTTTCTCTCCCACATCCAGCGTGGAAAGAGACTGGGTTCAGTTTCTGAGTGGAGGAGCTGAAGATGAAGAAAAATGACATATAGAAGAGGAGACAGAAGTAGAACTAAAAGCTGGGGCTAGGTGGGCCTCTGTTCTCCCTCTCATGGAGAAACAGCCTCTCGTGCTGAGCCCACAAAGCTGCGTTTATTTATATTCCACAATACAAAGGGATTTCTCCAACATTAAGATCAAAGGAGTTTCTGTGAGCCCAGGCTCTCTTCATTCACCCATTCCGGGGCAAGCCTGCATTTACATATCAAGGCCCTCTCCCGAAACCTGAGGCAAAGTAAGCCAAGCTGATAACATTGGTGAATATGTTTTTCAAGACCTGGTTTTTCCAGGCGCCTTGAATTCAGCCAGCACAAAGATTTAGAAAAAGCTCAAGGTGTCTTGCCTGGGGCTGCCCCCCACAGACTCCCATGATTTTCTTTGCATTATCATCTGTTTTTAACTATTATTGGATCATTTCTAAATAACAGAATGTATATAAGAAAAATACAATTTCCTCAGATATAATTTTATAAGCAATGTTGCTCTCGCCAAATATTTTTAATTGTTTTTCTGGAAAAATAGGACTGATTTTCATAAAGTAAAACTTCCTCACAAGCAAATATGCTTAAAATATACCTCAGAGATATGTCAAATTCCAGACTACTTGTAATAAAACAAGTCACAGGACTGAGACCCATAAGAAGCAACCTTTCTCCCTTAAAGTTTTATCATGGGATTGTAACAATTAAATCACATCTTTAGGCTCCACTTCTGTTTCTAGTTCTCTTGCTGTTTTTACCACATCTGTCTTTACTTTCTCCACAGAGGTCTTGAATTCCTAAAAGTCATCCAGGAAGGGTGGAATCAACATCTTCCAAACTCCCATTAATGTTGATATGTTGAATTCCTCCCATCAATCTTGAATGTTCTTAATGACATCTAGAATGGGGAATCGTTCAGAAGGTTTTCAATTTACTTTGCCCAGATCCATCACCAGAATCACAATCTATGGTAACTATTGCTTTACAAAACGCATTTCCAAAGACTTGAAAGTTGAAATTACTCCTTGATCATAACCTGCAGAATGGATGTATTAACAATCATGAAAATAACATTCATCTCATTGTACACCTTGATCAGAGCTGTTGGGTGACCAGTAATGTCAATGAACAGTAATTTTGAAAGAATTTATTTTTGAAAGAATTTTTTTTTCCTGAGCACTAGGTCTCAACAGTGAGCTTAAAGTATTTAGTAAGCCATGGTATAAACAAATGTGCTGTCACCCAGTCTTTGCTATTCTATTTATAGAGCACAGGCAGAATAGATTTTGCATAACTCTAAGGGGCTTGGATTTGCAGAATGGTAAATCAGCATTGGCTTCAAGTTCAAGTCATCAGCAGCATTAACGCCTAGCAAAAAAGTCAGCCTGTCCTTTGAATCATTGAAACCAGACACTGATTTATCATCTCTAGCTATGAAAGTCCTAGATAGCATCTTCTCCTGATATAAGGCTGGTTTATCTATTGAAAATCTGTTTTTAAGTCTATCCAGCTATATTAATTATCTTACTAGACCTTCTGGATAACTTGCTGCAGCTTCTACAATAGCACTTGCTGCTTCACCTTGGACTTTTAAGTTACAGAGACGACTTCTTTCCTTAAACCTCATCACACAACTCCTGCTGGCTTCCTCACCTCTCTCAGCCTTTATATACATGAAAAGTGTTGGGGCCTTGCTCTGGATTAGGCTTTAGCTTAAGGGAGTGTTGTGGCTGGTTTGATCTTATATCCTTCTAAAACTTTCTCCATTCTAGCAATATGGCCACTTTACTTTCTTATTTATGTGTTCACTGAAGTATCACATTAAATTCCCTTCAAGAACCTTTTTCTTTTGCATTCACAACTTGACTATTTGACACAAGAGGCCTAACATTTGGCCTATCTCAGATTTGATATGCCGTCTTCACTATGCTTAATCATTTCTAACTTTTGATTTAAAGTGAGAGATATGTGATTCTTTTTTTCTATTTGAACACTTAGAAGCCATTGTAAGGTTAGTAACAGGCCTAATTTAAATATTGTTGGGTCTCAGGGAATAGGAAGGACTGTAGAGGGAAAGCCTGGGGAATGGCCAATCAATGGAGTAATCAGAATACTCATTACATGTATTGATTAAGTTCACTGCCTTATATAGTTGTAGTTCATGGAGCCCCCAAACCATTATAATAATAACATCAAAGATCACTGACCACAGATCACCATAACAAATATAATCCTATATAATAAAAGCCTAATATCTAAATCTACTGAACAGCAAAAACAACTGGTGGAACGACTGATTGCTATGACTCACACTGACCACCGGGGGCAGAAATTCAAATCAGGAGCTGCCCACAGCCCACAGGCCCCAGGCCAGCCAAGGTAGGTGCCAGTGGGGGTCCCCCAGATCTTCCTGCCAGTCACTCTACAGAGGGAGGTGATTAATGGTGGCAGTGGGGGGCAAGGCCAGTGAGCAGCCAGCATCAGGTCAGCCTAGATGGGTGCTAGCAGGACCGCCTGATCACTCCACCTGTTGCCCCACAAATTGGCCCTGATCGCCAGCCAGGCCTAGGGACCCTACCCATGCATGAATTTCGTGCATCAGGCCTCTAGTTATAATATTTGAAAAATTGTGAAAATTACCCAAATGTCATACAGAGACACCAACTGAGCAAATGCTGTTGGAAAATGGTGCCTGCCATTAGATTTGCTCCATACAGCATTGCCACAAACTTCAGTTTGGGGGGAAAAAAGCAATATATTTGCAGCACAATAAAACAAGTATGCCTGTATTTAAAAATGCCTGAATAAAAAAGAATCAGATTAAAAAGAAATGCAATGTGCTCAGTTGTATCACTGAAGTTTGTGTCTAAAAGTGGCAAACAGTTAAAGAGTCTGTTGTGGTTTTTGAAAATTGATTCCTCCTTGTAGCTTGCAAGGCTAATGTTTGATTTCTCTCAGATTAAACTTCACGAAATACTTCCTGAGATGCACTCAATAAAGAGCCAGAGGATTGCCTGGGCAGAGATGTTGAAGGCAGGACATCTTTACTTGTATAACAGGGATACTAATATTAAGAATTATTACAAAGATTAAATGTTACAATGGCTATAAAGTGCATAGCAAGCTACTTGGTGCATGAGAAATGCTATAGCTATTGTTCTGGTATTATTACTGTTATCACTAGGTAATACACAGCATGCTAGGTCCAGTAGTAACTAACAGGAAAAACTTAGAAGAGGTGATACATGAGCCTTATCTAGAACATGAATATGTAGTCACTCTGTAAAATGGAAAGGAGATAAAGCTGAAAGAAATGTAATTACCAATGAGGTTGCAATTCTTAATTCAATTTCAAACAACTTATTTTTTCCTCTACCAAGCATCAAAAGTAACTAGATGTGATACTAGGAAAATCTAAGGATTATCTCAGCATTTAAGGGCAAATTACTTAAAATATCTATGTTACTGAAATGGAGGAATTTCCTTCCTTTCTTGCCAAGGTCTGGTGAAGAAGAGATATTTTTAGGGGAAGTTTCTTCCAAAATTAAAAAGGACCTCCATGAGGATTTTCGCTGCCAATTTGAGGCTGTACAAGTCATTTCTGTTTCACGAAGGAGCCACTAGCTCAGAATTAAATCAGTCGAATTCAAAGAGAAGGGAAAGCTGCAGGGATTGTTTCTGTTGCAGCAGCAAATCAGAAAAAAATCCTGTGATTTCCACCCTCCCTCCCCTGCAGTTTCTAGCCCAGCAAATGCAGCACCCAGAAAATTCCACAGGTCCTAGGTGCATTAGCTTTTGCAAATGTTATGAGCATATAAACTTACACTGCTATATACATAATTGGAGACACATGCCTGGTGCTATTACAGTAAATAATTTAGTGGTGTATTTAGAGATAAAGTCTGCATTTCAAGTAGAGCTGTTCTCATGAATAGGCAGTCTGAGTTTAGTCTTTCTACCACAACATGTAAATCAAATGTTAAATCTTTTCTCCAAATGTAATGAAGGGAAGGATGAAGCTTGCATTTCATCTTCTAGCCAGCATGTCTGTGATATACTAGTATAGAGCATTCTTTAAAAAAAACTTTATTATTGAAAGTATTATATATGGCCCCTTTACCCCCATTGACCTATTCTAGCCCACCCCCACCCACCACCCCAGACCTTCACTGCCCTCTTGTCTGTGTCCATGGTTTATGCATACAAGTTCTTTGGTTGACCTCTTCCCTCCCATTCACCCGCACCTGCCTTCTCTCTAAAGTTCACAAGTCTATTCCAAGCTTATGTCTCTTCTTCTATTTTGTCTGTCAATTTATTTCATTCATTAGAGTCCACATATGAGTGGGATCACAAGATACTTATCTTTCTCTGACTGGTTTACTTTGCTTAGCATATATTCCCCAGGTCAATCCATGTTGTCGCAGATGGTAAGAGTTCTTTGTTTTTCACAGCTGCATAGTATTTCACTGTGTAAATGTACCACAGCTTTTTTATCCATTCATCTTTTAGGTGTTGTAGAAACAGACTCCTGTCTACTCCCTTTGTGAGTCATTCCCGAGGGTGAGCTGGTTGACTAGCCCCAGTCTGGCCGGTTGGTGGCCAGCCTAGAACCCTTTGAGGGGCTGGTGAATTCATTTCCAACCAGCGATGAGTGTTGATGTTAAGCCTCCCAGCAGAACTGCTGTTCTCTAGAGAATTGCCTTTAGTCCAATGGGATTCTTCCTGGAGAGGTTACCTACCTCTCAGCCAATGACATAAAAAGGACAGCATCCTGGCGTCAAGGTGGGACCAGCTCTGTGGTGAGACTTGTATCCCAGGGTGTGCGATAGACAGGACTTTCTCCACCAGAGATCACATACTTGCTTAGCTATTTTTCCTTTTGGATTCCTACTTCTGTTGCTTCATTTCTGACTGCATTCCCTTAATAAATGCTTTCCCCAAAAAGCCTCATTTTAGGCTCTGCTTCTAAAGGAGAAGATTAAAGATGGCTTTTTTTCCCCTCTTTGGCTCACTGCTGAAATTCCAGGCTTGTGACTAAATCATGAGTTAACCATGTCTCATGCCATAAGTTGGGCTATAAAATCACCTCAGTGTGACACATCATCTGCCAAGCCAATCAAACTTGTGCTCAGCCTGGTTCTTTGTCTTCCTAACTTCCACAGCCAGTCCCTGAGCATCACATTCTCTCTACCCTTCCTGCAACCAAACCTTGGATGACACAGTTTGTTGCATAAACCTAGAAGTACAATGGAACTCTCTCAGAAACTAAAATGCACCCGAATCCTGAAAGCCCCTTTATCATGGGCACCACTGGATCCTGATTGGAAAAAAACAACACTGAGTTTCTGGAGGTTAATATTTACTCTTTTATTGCTTAGGTTGTTGGGGGCTAGATTTCAGTTTTTCAATAGAGTGTTTCTTTAAGAACATTATGTCACAAGCTATTCTAAGAAGCTTTTCACACAATATGCATTAAGCCACCCTCCTGGTACTCATCACCTCTACCATCCGCCTGGAGCATGGCAGAAAAATAATGAACTAAAGTGGTACATGCAATATTGATAAAATAGCTGTTTTTTCTTATTCCATGTCATCTGTATGGTGTATCTTAAAAATGCCTTTGAGGCAAATATATTTTGAATAGAATATACAAACAGCAAATTTTCTATTATTTATAAATTACTAAGTTTATACTGTCAAAACACTTCCTAAAAATACTTCACATTCTCTTAATCATGTTAAAAAGACACATTCACTCAAGGAAGAGTTTGCTTACAGAATATCACACTTCCTAAATAAAGTTTGAAGGAAACCACATGAGATACTTTGATCCACTTTCATGCTTTGCTAAAAATGGTATTATTGATGACCTGCCAAGTCCTTTTAAAACAAGTCTCATTATCTCATGGTATTTTTTTTTTCTATGTGTGTTTACATTTTAGAGAAAGAGGAAGGGAGAGAAAGAGAAAGAGAGAGAAAGACATTGATATGAAAGTGAAACATCAATCAGTTGTGTCCTATACATAACCCAACTGGGTATTGAATCTGAAACCTAGATATGTGCCCTGACTAGGAATGAAATTCACAACCATTTAGTGTACAGGATGTCACTTCATCCAACTGAGTCATAATGCCAGGGAAGCTCATGTTTTTATTATTGACTAGAGGCCTAGTGCACGGATTCATGCACTGGTGGGGTCCATTGGTCTGGCCTGCAGTGATTGGGCTAAAACTGGCTCTCCAACATTCCCTGAGGGTTCCTGGGTTGTGATAGGGCCCAGGCCAGGCTGAGGGAACTCACCAGTGCATGATCGGGGATGGGGAGGGGCCATGGGAGGGTTTCAGGGCGTATATTTGCCTCAAAGGCATTTTTAAAGACAGGCTGTCTCTCCCAGTCCCAATCATCCGGACCCCAGCAGCAAGCTAACCTACTGGTCAGAGTATTTGACCCGTGGTCAGTACACTTCATAGCGATTGGTAGAGTGGTCAAATGAACAGTCAGACACTTAGCACTTTAGGCTTTTATTATACAGGATTAGAAATATAGCCATATTATCAGTCACTGACATTCAATAGATGCATGGCTAATTGAAGGAATAAGCCAGTGGTCAGCAAACCGTGGCTTGCGAGCCACATATGGCTCGTGAACTGCTCTGTTTACTAATGAGTTTGCCGACCACTGTCATATACCACCCTTTACCTTTTTGCACACAATATGCCACAATTGCCTAATCCTCACAGCTTCCAACGACATGGTAACATTTAGTCTAGTCCACTGATCAGAAAACTCATTAGTCAACAGAGCAGTATACCGCAGCTCAGGATCCTCATGTGGCTTGCAAACCGTGGTTTGCCGACCACTAGTATAGGCTGTTCTCTCTTTTTTTCTTCCTCACATTTCACTTTCCCCAACTTCTTGCCTTTCTATCCAAATTGCCACTTCCACACCATAAGTTTTCACTATTTACATAGAAAATAATTACTTAATTTAAATTATTTCTAAAATACAACCATTTAGCAACCTTGAAAGTTGAGTAAAAGAAAACAATATTTGAAGGGAGAAGGCCTGACTTTTATTTCAGCTCCATTTTTTTTCTTCCTGTGTGTCATCTTGATTTGTTTGCTTCTTAGTCTTCCTTAGAGCCTTTACTTTGAGCATCTGTAAAATGAGAGTAAGAGACCAGTGATCCTGAGGATATTTTTGAACTATAAATACCTTACTATACTATAATTTCATTTCTGGACCCCCTCCTCATTGTCATCCAGTATCTAGCTTTTCTTATAGCAATGACTTATTCTTGACCATTGGTCCTGGCCAAAAAGGCACTTCCCAGACCTTGTCATCTTTCAGTCATCTTTTCTATCCTAAGGGTTCAGAGTCCTCTTCTGCAGCACCCTACTTTCTGTATAATAAATAACTAGGGCCCTGTCCCATTACACATGAGCTCCACCTGCATGGCAAATGGCAGACATTTCCTTCTCTGCAAAATTGAACTAATAATAGTAGTCCATC
Organism: Antrozous pallidus; assembly: GCA_027563665.1. Taxonomy (NCBI): domain Eukaryota; kingdom Metazoa; phylum Chordata; class Mammalia; order Chiroptera; family Vespertilionidae; genus Antrozous; species Antrozous pallidus. The sequence goes on along the minus strand of CM050511.1, from coordinate 94,425,460 downwards.
AGTTGTGAAATGTTAGGAGTTAGGAGAATGAATGGGAAGAGTGAGTGTGAATTATTAAGTGTCATAGAACTGTAGTGTATTATGATAAATGAACACATTAGCATAGGCTGCTGTGTAATTTCTCCTAGGTACTCCTGTTCTTTTTAATAAGAACTTCAAGAGACAAATGTCTTAATCGAAAATAGTGACCCTGAAGGTCTTGTGAATACTCTGCCAGTCTGGTGGGGAGATGTCTGAGCGATGAAAGGAGCTTTATGGCACCTCTCCAGTTGTACTCCACAGTTTTGTAAGCAAAATGGAGATTTTTTTTAGATTTATGTCTTTACAGATCAAACTGCTTTAGCTATACTTAACAATACCGTGAAACCTACTCAATATGCAAGATCAGTGCATCAGATGGATGCATCTTTATACTTTGAACAGTGTCCAGAAGCTGGGATGAAAAAGAAGGGGACTAAAGTCTAATCTTCTAAGATTATGTTTTACAATGAATGGTAATCCTGAGGAATGGAACATTGTGAATTAAAAATCATCCCAGCTTAAGATGGCATAATGCAGCCTTTGATACCTCTGAAAAACTGTTCGAATCTAAGACCCAAAAGTACTTAATGGATCAATCATAACTGCAAAATCAGACTTTTTTCCCCCCCAAATCATCATGGGAGAGAGCAATGAAGGCATTGCTCTCTTCATGCAAATAGAGAGACAGTGCTCAAGAGACCTGAGGCCTGGCATTTAAATACTTACAGTCTCACTTTCTTCATTTACAGAATTAAGATAACCTAAACCCCTTGGTTGTTTTGAAGGTTCAATGAGAAAATGCATATTAAAATAACATGTATCAACTTGACACAATGGAGGTGATTAGTTGAATTCACGTATGTATTTTTCTCTCTGAATTTCATGCAATATATTCTCTCTGTGCAGTGCTATAAACACTTAGGTAAGTTGTGCTATTTTTGTGTTCATAGATGATAGTTTTATACCTACTCCCAAAGTATGGTGTGAAGGTTGGCCTGACAAATTATGCTGCAGCATATTGTACTGGCCTGCTGCTGGCCCGCCGGCTTCTCAATAGGTTTGGCATGGACAAGGTCTATGAAGGCCAGGTGGAGGTGACTGGAGATGAATACACGTGGAAAGCATTGATGGTCAACCTGGTGCCTTCACCTGCTATTTGGATGCAGGGCTTGCCAGAACTACTACTGGAAATAAAGTTTTTGGGGCCCTGAAGGGAGCTGTGGATGGAGGCCTATCTATCCCTCACAGCACCAAACGATTCCCTGGTTACGATTCAGAGAGCAAGGAATTCAATGCAGAAGTACATCTGAAGCACATCATGGGCCAGAGCGTTGCAGATTATATGCGTTATCTAATGGAAGAAGATGAAGATGCTTACAAGAAACAGTTCTCTCAGTATATTAAGAACAACGTCACTCCAGACATGATGGAGGAGATGTATAAGAGAGCTCATACTGCTATACGTGAGTAAAAATACATTTCTTTCATTTTATCATTCTTAATGGTTAATGAATTTCAACTTATTCAGTTTTAATATATTGAATGTTTTAAACAGGAGATCAAATAATGGCTTTTCCCTAAGAGAAGGCATTAGAATCCATGAAAACCCAGTCAATACCAACTGGCTATTGTGTATAGAAAACTTTCCATTTTCGTTGACAGATGGGACAAGTGTCCTGACTAACACACAGAATAACCTCTGTAGAAAACGAATTTAACTTCTATTATTTATTTGTTTTGTGACCATGTGTATGGTTTGTTTTTCTTGGCTTCATTATCTTCCACCATAAAATAGATATGGTATTGCTTGCTCTGCTTATTTCACAAAACTGTTAAGTAGCTGCAAATAACTAGATAATATATGATTATATAAAAGAAATCAAAATTTATGAAGTTATAATCAGTGTTATAGCTGTCATTGCTATATTTGGTTTCATTCAACTTCAATCATTTGAAGCCACATTTATGATTTTTTATGATTGGTTAGGATTACTTGAGCTCTGACTTATATATTTTATATCAACTCTATTTTGGTAACAAAATTAATTTATTTTTAAAATAAACTTTATATCACTCTTGCAATGAAAAGCAATGCCATTTAAAAAAATGGAAGTAAATTTTAAAAATAAATTTAATTTTTAAAATGCTATTAAATTCTAGTTTGGTGCTACCCCTGCTATGTTTCCAACCTGTTGTTCATTTGTTAAAATCATAAACTAGTAGTTATTACAGAGGCATTACAAATTACATTTGTTTTATATCAAGTCTTTCTACTGTATGTAAATCAGAAGTACTGAAAGACATTTAAGAAGAGAATAATTTTCTTACTATATTATTCTGTTATTTCTTTAATAACTTAAAATTGTCTTGTCTACTATCTGTAGGACATGTCCCCGATTTGGAGGGAGATCAGTGCTGGGAATCTGTATTCTACCCCTTGTCATGTCACCAATGTCTATGATCCTTAGTTTCTTAATTTCAAGAAAGGATGTTCAGATATAGTATTTCTAGTCATTTTCCATCTGACTTATCACACTTAGCATGTTACTCTCAAGATCCATTCAAGTTGTCACAATGGTAATATTTCTTGTATTTTTTTATGGCTGAGGAGTATTTCATTATATCACATCTTTATGTAAGCATGGGTTGAAAGACAGTTAGATTATGTCCATATCTTGGCTGTTGTGAGTAATGCTGCAATGACATAAGGGTGCATATATCTTTATAAGTAACTTTTTTTTAATTTTGGGATAAATGCTCAATAAATTTAATTTTTAAAAAAGAGTGAATCTAAAGTCTCTCTTTCTCCAAAATGCTCTGTGGTCTATTTTATTTATACATGCAAAAGAGCACTTCATTTAGTAAATACCTGAAAATACCTGAATTCTCATTTCTAGAAAAATATTCTTGTTCATCACAATGTTCCATCTTTATTATTAAGGTCATTCTGAACCCTAATTTAAGAGAATTCCAATTTATGAGGAAATCAGGGAATTTACTTTAATGGAAGATTATATGCAAGAGTATATGAAATTATCAGATGTTTATGAAAAATAGGCTACCATGACCTCTCTTGCTAAAGAGCTACAGAAATGTCTTGGTTAATAGTAAGCTTTCAGAAAGGATAGATTAACCCACTTCCAACAAACTTTTTGTAAGCACACTTAAATAAATACAGCAGTAGATGAATTAAGCAGGCCATTAGTCTTTTTTTAAAAAATATATTTTATTGATTTTTCACAGAGGGGAAGAGAGAAGGATAGAAAGTCAGAAACATCGATGAGAGAGAAACATCAATCAGCTTCCTCTTGCACACCCCCTGCTGGGGATGTGCCCGCAGCCACGGTACATGCCCTTGACCAGAATCAAACCTGGGACCCTTCAGTCCGCAGGCCAATGCTGTATCCACTGAGCCAAACCAGTTTCGGCAAGACCATTAGTCTTGTATTACATGGGTTCTCATTGATTTAATGACTTGAATGTCAGGCTTTGATAATGTCTTCAGCTCTGCAAATCAGTTTTTTTCAGTTGGTGGGTGACAATGACCTATGCTCCCCATCACATATTTTAGACTTTTGCTTTCTTGAGACGGTTGTTACACATATACGTATATACAAGGTAGCAACATTTATTTGATTTTTTTTCAGTTTGGGGGAACTTGCAAGTTTCCATAAAGTTTTATTTTATTAAATATATCTTCTCATAAAGCTGATGACTGTACTATCCAATTTTCCCATTGATTACCACAATAGAGTAACAAATGTGCATCAAAAGCTTTACATTTAAGGCCTGGGCGAGGGGCTTGCTCCGGTGAGTTTTATCACATACAGTTCTATCACATTGCTAGCTACTCATCCCATGCCAAGATCCTTCATCTCCTTGCCCAACGCCGATGCCATCTAATACCTAGCTTACCTCTCCTTTAGAATTGTGGTTCCTACTCTGGAATTCTTGCATCTGTTAATGATGCCACCATGATTTACCTTTACCTTACCACTACCTTGTTCTGTTTCCTCTAAGCTCTACTCATTTATTCCATATTCTGATAAAAGACATACCTCAATAGAGAGTTTGCACAGTCAGCCACTTGCTTTAGGTTCCCAACCAGCTCACTATCTCCTAGCCCAAGTCTTTCAAAGCCCCCGAGTCTGGGCATTAAATTTGTATTGCCTCATAGGGAAAAATATTTCAGCTGTGAAGGGTAAAAAGTAAGAAAAGAAAAGACAGTTTGATTCCTTTAAATTAATACTATTTATTTTTTTCAATCTAAAGAAATTCTTAGAGTAGGTCATCAATATAAATGTAAAGTAGCAATTGTTTCTTTCATGGTTGATAAATTAAATTAAAAGTCTCAAGGACCAACATCAATAACAATTTAAATAAGTAGAATGTGTTGAACTGAAATGCCACTCCATTTATATTTCAGCCTTCTGTGGAAATGCTTCTGCCAATATGTGGTTTTGGCTTTGTAAGGCAAACATAGGAGAAGCTATTTTTTTGCCTTCTAGATCTTCAACTGGTAATCAGTATAACCTATCCTAATTTAATTGGTTAAATCTAATTATTGTCTACCTTTACAAATGTCTTCATACCAAGCTTACTCATCGCTGCAGTTCAAGGTCAACCCAATTAAAATAAAGACAAGATATTAAAGCATCTTTGATGCAGTACAATTCTCATATTCTCCCCCCCCTCTCTCTCTCCCCCCGTCCCCTCTAGTTGCTTTCAGTAACCAGCATAGAGATCAATAATCCTTCCCTAGAATTTGCTTATATTATTTATGAAACCATAACTTAGCACAAAATAGAATTCTGTAATGGTAGGTATGATTAGTTTGGGGCTTCTTATACTGCTTGATTCATCCCTCAGGCTCAACTCTGCTTCAGGTTCTAAGGAGTTCAGAATGAGTCATAAAAACATAGCTCAGGTGTCCAGAGTGTTCCCTGGCAAAGCTAAGACAAGGTCCCTTACAAATGAGCATTTAAGTTGTTACTACCTTCAGATTGCACTGTGCACTTGAGTTCTACATCGTCAAAAACAATTTCTTGTTTCTCTCTTGGGTATATTCTGAAATTACCCCCCTTTTAAACTTTAATTTTGTACAGTCCTTGAGAATCTTTGGGCTGAAGTTAAGAAAGGTGACAGCTGGAACTATCACTTACTGTGGGACAGAACACGAGTTATTTAACCTGAAATTCTGTTCTAATCTTTATTTGAGAGGGCTATCAGTAACCTACTACATAGTTTTAGTAAGGCAAACTCCTCTTTAGTTTTCTCATCTCTAAAATGAAGGCCTTGTACTTGTCATCACTAGATAATCTCTAAAATTCCATTTAGTCTATTATTTTTTAAATATATTTTTATTGATTTCAGAGAGGAAGGGAGAGGGAGAGACAGAAATACCAATGATGAGAAAGAATCACAGATCAGCTTCCTCCTGCAATGCCCCCTACTGGGGATCAAACCTGGGACCCTTCAGTCTATAGGTAGAAGCTCTATCCATTGAACAAAATCAGCCCTGGCTAGTCTATTATTTTTATTAATTGTCAGATAATTTAAAAATATATACTTGTGATAAATACTTGCCAACTAGTTACATAGTATTCCCCTCTTATGACACTGAAGCCTTAATGAAAAGAATCTATGGTATATAAATTGTTCTACATAAGGTTTTATGGCCTTTGTCTATGTTTTAATCTATAAAACACTTTTTTTTTGCTCCCAAAACAAGTGAAAATGAAATTCACAAGTAAACAAAACTCAGTTCGTATTGACGTAACACTTAATTTTCTGTATTCATCAATTCACAGATTGTCTATGACAAGAGTGCTCCGTTCTATACTGTATTTGACAGTATAGAATTGAAGCAGTATTTTGAGCTACAGTAAAAAACAAGTTTATCCCTAGCCAGTTTGGCTCAGTGGAAAGAGTGTTGGTCTGCAGGCTGAAGGGTCCTAGGTTGAATTCTGGTCAAGGGCACATGCCAGGGTTGCAGGTTTGATTCCCAGTGGGGGCGCGTGTAGGAGGCAGCCAATCAACGATTCTCTCTCATCATTGATGTTTCTATCTCTCTGTCTTCCTCTCCCTTCCTCTCTGAAATCAATAAAAATATTTAAAAAAAACCAAAACACAGAAACCTCCCCACCCCCCCCCAAAAAAACCCACAAATTTAGAACAGCAGGTTTTTTCACAAAAAGAAAAAAATCGCACTTTTAAAGAAAACTTATTCTTTAAGGAAAGGAAATATTATATTGAATTACTTTAGTTTGTTGTTGTTACATAATAATCGAGTCCAAATTTAAAATGATGTATTTTAAATTTTGCATGATTCTTTGGCTGGTAATGGGGCAACTCTTTTGGTAGTCTAATTTGGAGTCACTCATGTGGCTGCAGTCATCTGACAACTCAGTACGGGATGGCTTTATTCACATCTGGAAATACAGACTGGCTATGCTTCCACCTCCAGCTGAATTCTCACCTCCACAACATGATAATCCAAAGTTTCAAGGAGGCCAGAGTTGAACCTGCAAGGTCTCTTAAGGCTCAGGGAGAGTTTGCAACATCATTTCTGCAACATTCTGTTGTTCAAAGCATCTCAGATACAAGGTGAAGAAATAGACTCCAGCTTTTGATGGGAAGAATAGTAAAGTCACATTACCAAATATGTGAACAAAGAGAGGAGTGATTTATTATAACAATCTGCAATGCCAATATACTGCTTCCATAAAGACAGTGTAGGGAGGACTCTTTTATCCTCATAGTCTCAACATTCTTGATTTTAAATACTGTATTAAATGAAGAAGCGTTTCTACAGTTAGGTAAACAGAGAATAGTATGAAGAATTTTGGATAGGTAACTACTTTCCGAATGTTGAGGATTCTTGGTCAAACATTTATCTGATTAAAGGTAAATTTATAGTCTATGGGAAATAGTTAATGGTTCTTTTGAATTTGAAATGGAATTTCCTTACCAAAATATTTTTTTATTTTCTTTCAAGAAAGTTATTGGCTACATAATTCTTATGATAGTTTACCTAAAGCAATCCACGTTAAAAACAGAAAACTAAATCTTTAGCACAGTCTTTTATATTGGAAGATTTGTAATAAACATGAAAAAGACAAAAGCTAGAGAAAGGATAGTATTATTGCAAAGTATCTATACTAATAAAAGGATAATATGCAAATTGGTCAGAATGGCCTCACAGTAACTACTGAACAGCAGGCTGTGTGGAGTGACCAGGCTGGCAGAGGGGGCTGTGAGGGGCAACCAAACAACTGAACAGCAGGCTGTGTGGGGCAACCAGGCTGGCGGGGGGGGGGTGGTATGCAGTTGGCAGCAACCAGGCCAGCAGGAGGGCATGAGGGGCAACCAAGCCAGCAAAGGGGGACAATGAGGGTTGACCGGCTGGTGGGGGGGGGGCAGTTGGTGACAATCAGGCCAGCAGAGGAGGGCAGTGAGGGGGAACAGGCCAGTGGGAGGGGCAGTTAGGGGTGACCTTCTGGAGGGGGGGCAATTGGGAGTGACCAGTCTGATAAGGGGGTATTTGGTGGTGACTAGGCTGGCAGTGGATGGGCAGTTAGGGGCGACCTGGTCAGCAGGCAGAGGCAGTTAGGGGTTATCAGGCTGATGAGGGGTAAGTTAGGGGTGACCACACAAGCAGCCAAGTGAGCAGTTAGGAGCCAGCAGTCCTGGATTGTGAGAGGGATGTCCGACTGCTGGCTTAGGGCCGATCTCTGGCCTGTAAGGATTAGGTTGAAACAGGCAGTCTGATATCTTGCAAGGGGTTGTAGATTGTGAGAGGGCACAGACTAGCCTGAGGGACCCCACCAGTGCATGAATCTGTGAACCGGGTGTCTAGTCCTACATAATAAAAGCCTAATATGCAAATCGACCAAACAGCAGAATGACTGGCAGAACGACGGGTCACTATGATGTGCACTGACCACCAGGGGGCATACTGTAAATGCAGGAGCTGCCCCCAGCCCGCAGGCCAGCCAAGGTGGGTGCTATTGGGTGTCCCCTCAATCACCCTGCTGGTTGCCCCACAGATAAGCCCTGATTGCTGGCCAGGCTTAGGGACCCTACCAGTGCAAGAATTTTGTGCACTGAGCCTCTAGTTGGTTTATAAAGAGAAATGACAAGTACTCAGGTGATGTGAACTTAGGATTTCATCAGTGAGGAAGTACAAAGTCATTGAAGTATCAATAAGGGGTATGCTAAACCAAGCTGAAAACTAGAACAGAATCTCTTAGCATGGCTCTGTGGAATAAATACAAATGTGCCTTTACATGTCATATTATAGCACTCTTAATTTGTTGGCCTATTACCCCGACCTGTGTCACAGGATGGCTTGCAGTCTGCAGGAGTGTCTCTCATGACCACTCAACTAGGGCTGTCATTTCTTCCAAGGCATCTGCAAATTTGTCTTTAGTATCTGGGAGGCTACTGGGTGTGGTGCTCAGTGCTGCTTCTGATGCTTCCAGAAACGGAGTGGTCACTCTGTTTCTCCTAAATATTACTAGATTCCCCTATGTCCGCACGATGCTTACGATGCTATACAACATGGAATTTGGGGAATGATGCTTTCTCCCCTGTCTTGTGCCACATTTTTTTCAACTGTGCCCTTAGGCTCTATTTATTATACTCACATATCTCACAAAGCACTCCGTGGATTTGCAAAGTCCCTTCAACCTGTGCCTGTGTTAATTATCTACATCATCCATGAGGATGGCATAGGGTTGTTGTTTTAGTGAAGATTCTCCAGAGAGACAGAACCAATAGAGGATATACAAAAATATATACTAGAAGAGATTTATTATAGGAACTGGCTCACACAGTTATGGAGGTCGGGAATTCATATAATCTGCTGCCTGTAAACTGGAGAATCAAGAATGCCAGTGACATAATCAATTCCAAAGGCCTGAGAACTAAGGGAGCTACAAGTATAAGTCTCAGAGTCCAGAGGCCTCAAAAATCAGGAGCTCCGATATCTGAGAACAGGAGATGGGTGACCCAGCTCAAGAGGACAGAGAGAAGGGGAGAGAGAAGGGAACTGGTGGGGGGGTAGGAGGGGGGAGAGAAAGAGAGAGAGAGAGAGAGAGAGAGAGAGAGAGAGAGAGAGAGAGAGAGAGAGAGAGAGAGAACTCACCATTCCTTTGCTTTGTCGTTCTCTTGGGCCCCTCAGTGGGTATGACCATGCCCATTCCCGTTGCTGAGGGTAGATATTTTTACTCAGACGACTGAATCAAATGCTGATCTCTTTCAGGAACACCCTCACAGACACACCCAGACACTATGTTTTAGCAGTTATCTGGGCATCCAGCAGACAAGTTGACACATAAAAACTAATCATCACAGTGATGAAGATAGGCTGTTGTCCCCATTGACCATTTTCTCCCCTGTTCAAGTGTTTCTCAAGCCTAGATGATGAGCATGATCTGATCAATGATGAGATGAGATCAATTTTGTCTGGTCGATAGAAAATAATTATTAGTATACTAGAGGCTCAGTACACGACATTTGCACACTCAGGGAAGGGAGGTCCCTTATCCCAGCCTGCACTCTTTTGCAGTCTGGGATCCCTCCAGAGATGTCTGGCTGATGACTTATGCCCGCTCCCCGTGGGCAGACATCCTTAGTGCTGCCACAGAGGTGTGAGAAGCTCCAGCCACCACCGCTGCTCTCGCCAGCCATCAACTTCTGGTTGAGTGGGGCATCCTCTGTGGGAGTGAACTGACCACCAGGAGGCAGCTCCTGTGTTGAGCATCTGTCCCCTGGTGGTCAGTGTATGCCATAGCGACCAGTCATTCCACCGTTTGGTCAATTTGCATATTACCCTTTTATTATATAGGATACTATGGTTACCTTTTACACAATACTTTTTGTTTTTGTCTTTTTCCCCATATTGATTTCTCAAGAGAGTGGGAGGTAGGTAAGGGGGGGGCAGAGAGAGAAACATTGATGTGAGAGACACATTCGTTGGTGTCCTCCCACGCGTGCTTTCACTGGGGCTGTGAAACCTGCAACTGAGGTACATGCCCTTGACTGTGAACCAAACCCAAAACCCTTCAGTCTGGGAGCTAAAATTCTAACCACTGATCAAAATCAGGCAGGACTACCTTTTATACTGTTAAAATCTGGGAAGATAACAGAAACTATATGGAAGTAGGTATTATAAAAAATAATTTATATTAGTAATTATATTTAACAAAATAAATTCTAGGCTCTTTCAACCACAATAAGACCAATTGAAAATATGCCAGTGCTTTTCATTATTTGCAAATAGCAGATTTAGGGCAGAAACCACACTTTTAAAAAAATAATTCTAGAGAATATTATCTGGCCAATGTCATTTTAGTTCTATCACATCTGTGACTATTCTTTCTTCAGTAGATTGTATAATCAGGAAACTGCGAATGTTATCAGACTTTTTTTGTTGAATATAAAAACAATTACTATTCTGATTGGGAAAGTTATTAATGTCATATATGACCCATCTGAAGGGTAAGAAATTAAAAATAAGTTGTTTACTTTTATATCCTGTTAGCAAAGAAGTTTGAATGACATGCTATTAATGTTACAAAATAGAAAATGTCTAATACAATCAATTGTAACCAGCCTTTTCTACGAGAGACTTATCCCATCCCATCTATTTTAAATTACAAAATTGCACAAAAATGGTTCTACAAAGCCATGCTACAGTGATTCCTTTTAGTTATCAGAAGTGTTAAATCCAGAAGTTGTGTAAAACTGAAATCTGATGGTAGGAAGAAAAGGTAAAATGAGGAAGTGGGTGGAAATCAGTCAAACTGACTTCATGAGATTTTTCTGGTGAGTGAGAAGACAAGCAGAGCATTGGAACAACTATTGAGCTGGTAACAATAGCAGATTGGACTATTTTGGAGTTTTTTCAGTCCTGCTCCTCATTACCTTTTCTACTCTCCAGATTTAAGGACAGAAAGACTGGCTTATGCTGACCCTTTCTATTGATCTGAAGATACTGAGAGATAAAAAGCAGTTCCACCTTACTAATTGGTGAGGATTAGAGAACCTGCTAAAATAAAAGTGTGAAAACAAGCAAAATTTATCAAGAAACTTCAGACATGTGAGTGCAGCTGGACTAGAACATCTGGACCACTGTAGCAGAGGATGAGCTCTCTGTCCATCCTGCACCTGCTGTGCCATGTGAGGCAGGCATGCCTGGCTTGGGACAGCTTTTTCCTACCCAGCACTCCCGAACTCTTTCTTCATGGGCCACCTCAAGTATCACCTCTTCGAGGAGACTTTTTCAAACAATGTCTCCTATCTTCCTAAAGAATATAGGCCTCTGATACTCTGCTCCCATGTGTGTAACTCAGTAATAATACTAATCACACTTTAATATGATCAGCTCCTTTATCCTAGAGGCAACTGTATCCCCCAGGGGACACTGGGTAGTGTCTCGAAATATTTTTGGTTGTGACATCTAAGGAGAAGGCTGCTTGCTACCAGCATTTTGTGGGGATACAGCCAGGAATACTGCTGAACATCTTACAATGCACAGGACAACCTCCCCCCCCCCCCAATAAAGAATTGTCCTGCTCAGAAAGTCGATAGTGCTAACGTTTAGAAGCCCTGTAATAGCTCATTGTTAAACTCTCACTAAATATTTGAACTAGGTTCAGAAGAGAGAGATAAATAGTAAGATAACAGGGTTGAGTGATTTGTTTACATAGCTGTCTCCATATTAATGGTTTCATGTAGAAACCATTCTTGGGACTCTGGCCTACAACCAGCCTCTTGGCCTAGTGTGTGGCACAACCATCCATTCACTCTTTCCTCGGATTTAGAAATCATCTTGGTCTGAGGTCATGCTACAAATACCAGTTGGAAATACAGTTTCTGACATTATTCATAGTTGACCAACAGTCACTGCTCAATTATTTCAAATAACAATAAATACAAAAGGAAACTAACATCACACCACAGGTCTTATCATTATTGTATAACTTCTGAAATAATTGTTTTTTACAGGGAATTATCTTTTTTAAGTTTAATTAATTTACATATGGAAGTTTTTGGAGAACTTTTCATTCGAAAGATGCATGTTTGTATTCCATTGGAGAGAAGCAGAATTGTTTCTTATTCCTGATGTTAAGAAAATGGTGTAATAATTTACCTGTATTACTTTTAGATGCATGTTAGTAATAGAATCTATAAAATCGCCTGTCCCTTAATCAAAATAGCTTTTCACTATGAATCTCCTTAGAGAACCTCTTCCATAAGGTAGTAAAATTTGTCATTTTCATTTATTATTTTGTTACAGTTGCCCATTATTTTCAAATTACTTTTCAGGTCACCTGTTAATCTCCAAAGTAATCAATGAGCAGTGGTCCCTATAATCAATACTGTCACTCCTCACTCCAAATAAAAACAAAACCAGAAAATCAAAACCACAAGCTTGTTTTTAATTTTAACTCCTTGGTATTGCGATTTGCTTGAGTGTGAGAAATTACAAAGTTGTAGGCAGCAATTACTTATATGATCATTTTTTTTCTGAAGACAGAAAGAAAAATATCTTATGTCCTATTTACCTACCAGAGTTCCAGATTATTACTTAATTGAAATAGCAAGGTAATCTGAGATTCAGAAATAATTTCCTAATAAAGTGTAAGTAAAAAATCGGAGCAAAAGTAATTTCTATCTTTTAATGTATATGTATATCAGAACCTTAAGAGTTGATAAAATTTTGCAATGTCACAAATGTGCACTGATGACCATGGTACAATCTCTCTTAAAATATGAGATAGAGTAATTCTAAAGGACCATTTGAAGCTCTAAAATTACCTAATTGTAATAAATAAATTTTTCATGTACTGTTTTCTTTATATAGGTACTAGTAGCCTGGTGCACAAAATTCGTGCATGCAGGGGGAGTTTCCTCAGCCCAGCCTGCACTCTCTCCAATCGGGGACCTCTTGGGGGATGTCTGACTGCTAATGATCCACAGGGATCAGGCCTAAACCAGCAGTAGGACATCCCGCTCGTAATCTGGGATCACTGGCTGCTAACTGCTTACCTGACTGCCTGCCTGATCACCCCTAACTACCTCTGCCTGTCTGTTTGATTGCTCCTAACCCTTCTACCTGCCTGCCTGATCAACCCTAACTTTCCTCCCCTGCCAATCTGATCTCACCCCCAGCTGCTCTCTCCTGCAGGCCTGATTTTGCCCCCAATTGCCCTCCCCTGCTGGCCAATTTGGTTCTGGTTGGTTGGTTTTTATGCCAGTCAGCATCAAAAACTCCACCTCCTAGGCAGCCATTGGCTCCTCACAGTTCACCCAGATTTGGTTCTGACTGGCCAGTTTCTATGCTAGTCAGTATCTCTGGGCCTATCTCCAGGTCTAATCAGAGAGGCCAGAGCTGATCAGCAGCTCCCGAGGAGGCCTGAAAGAAAGGGAGGCACAGCTGCTGGTGAAGCCCAGAGAGAAAGAGAAAGGCAACGGCTGATCAACAGCTGCCACAGAGGCTGTGGATCAGGCTCTACAGCAATGATTCTCAACCTGTGGCTCACCACAGGTTGAGAACCGCTAGCAGGGTTGCCTGAGACCATTGGAAAGCACAGATATTTTTTACATTACAATTCATAACAGTAGCAAAATTACAGTTAAGAAATAGCAACGAAAATAATTTTATGGTTGGGGGTCACCACAGCATGAGGAACTGTATTAAAGGGCTGTGGCATTAGAAAGATTGAGAACCACTGGAGTGCTTGAGGATTTGGTAAGGGTGGAGCTGCTCAATGAAAATTAAAACTTATCCCACTACAATGTAGTGAGACACAGGGCACAATGCTTTTGAGCTCCTTTAACAGGGTATTTAACAGAGTTTATATGGAAAGAGAAATAAATGCAATTATTCATTGTAAAAAAAACGCCAAACATCTCTGGGAACTTAGCTGCCCAGAAGTGATGATGATGGTGCTAGACAGGGGTTAGGAAATGCGACAGACCAAGCAAAAGTACTATGGGCACCTGGCTGAGGTGGCATTTCCTGACAAGGGTAGCGACACTCTGGATGCAGCAACAGATGAATGATTCGGCATCCCTCCCCCGCCCCCCCCCAAAAAAAAAGGACCAGGGCAAGAAAAGAGGTACTATGCTTGGCAAGTAATGGCTACAGCTGAGGAGCCTGGTTCACAGGGCATGTGTAAGAACTTTATGAGAACTTCAGATTTGTGCACATGCATCGGGGCCCAGGAGCCTTCGGAACATGATGACTAGTACATATGCCACGCCATTTGTATCTGGAGCCTGGCGAGGTCTGGGGGAAGCACTGGGAACCCTTATGAGTCATGAATTTAATAAATTTATTCTTGATTCATACTCATCTTTTAATCTTCACATTCTTCAGTTAGTTTTATTAGCTGCCACTGTTGAGTGACTCTCTTGAAATATCACAGATGTAAATATTAATGTACTTTTTGAAAATTGTGCTAAGTCTTCAATGGAAAGGACTAGTATTTTGATAATTTAATGAGAAATTTCATTCCAAAGAGCAATCCCCTGCATCAGATTCCATAAGCCATGTGTCATCCTTACCTAGAATTTAAATGAGAATCATTACTTTATATTAAGTGAAACTTTATCTTGAGGGAAGGAATCATGTAATAGACTAACCATATGTTTGAGAAATAACACAGAGTCTTTACAAATAAGAAAGGCTTAGAGTAATGACAAATATTTCACTTTGCTTTTGTTGAGCCTATCTTCATTCTATTTAAAGGACTTTTGTCATGGAGTCATAGAGCCGAAAACACCTCCATATGTCGTATAATCTGTCCTCCCGCCTTCACACAGATGGTGGTCTGGCATACTTCAATATATCTTCAGGGATCCCTTCTCGCTATGCTCAGGCCAGTGTCAATAATAAAACTTCCCATGCACGAAGAGAAAATATAGCCTCCTATACTCTGTATTACTTTTAGATCCTGGAAGTCTTTTTGGTATTTTATTATTCCTCTGTTTTGCTTTCCCACTGATGAAAATGGATACTCCAAAAGAAATAGGTAGCGAGACAGGTCACACTAGGGGAGAAAGGGCCATCAAAACAAAACATGGCCTCTGAAGTGAGGTAGGCCCACCAAGTCCATCCCTGCGGAGAATTCCTGGTTTTGTAAAGGGAAGAAGGCATATGTACAAATAAAAATAATCTAAGTAAGATATTTATTTTGTGGTAAATCTGTGTGGTGGGCAGACTAATAATACTCCTATTTCTTACTGATGCCTAAGTCCTAATCCTTGGAATCTGTTAGAAACTTTGCAGATGTCATAAATTTAAAGACCTTGAGAGGGAGAGATTGTCCTGGATTATATGGGTAGATACAATCTAATCACATGTGTCCTTAACAAAGAAGAACCTTTCCCAGATATGATAAGGAGGGAGAACAGTCAGAGTTAGAGGCAGATGTGCCAATAGAACAACAGTGCGATGTAAGAAGAGAGATGCAACTGAGTTTTGTTGCTTAAGACTCTTCAGTGGCTTCCCACCTCAGTCGTGGTAAAAACAAAAGGCCTCATAATGGCCACCAAAGCACTATACCATCTGTGCCCTCCTATCTTCTCACTTGATCTCCTGCCTTCTTCCTCTCACTCTGTTCCAGCCACACTGACCACCTTGCAGTTTCTAGAACTCATCTGATATTAGGATTTTGAGATTGGTATCTCCATAACCCAAAAGCTCTTTCAGCTGCATGACTCACTTCTGCACCTTCTTAGCTCTTTGTTCCAATGACATCCATCAATCCAATCTTCCGTGACCACAAATATATTGGAATTATTGCCCCTATTTCTGCTCCTATCTTATGTATTCACTTTTCTTGAGTTATGTTCTTTGGTCACAAACCCTTTTATACATATTACACAACACCATTTTATATATATATTTACTTGTTTATATTATTGTTTATCTTTCTCCATTAGAATGGAAGGCCCATTGAGGTACAGAATTTTTTTCTATTTTATTTATTGCTGACTCTCCATTATCTAGAATATTTCCTTGAATGTAATTTGTGCTTACTACATACTTGCTGAACAAATAAATAAAAATTACATTAGCATTAAAAGAGGAAATAATCTCGGGTGCTTATTGCCTTCTTGATGTCATACAGACATTTATACTTAGTGTGACCCCAATATACATTTTTAAAAAACAATATGAGTCTCTATACATATCAGGATTTTCATAGTTTATCTTGGTTTACTTAGGATCATAGTCTTTCTCTAAGATATCTAAATTCTTCCAGCTTATTTCTTAAAACTTAGCTCCTTAGTCTTGGTACAATAAATGCATGTCTGTGATTATGAAATTTGCCTCGGCACCTGTTTATATCACTAATTGGCCTTGTCAAACTGGGACATACTTAGCTGTATGCATTTTCTTTCCACAGCCTCTTATTAAATTCAAGTGCATCGGACACAGTGG
Source organism: Antrozous pallidus (assembly GCA_027563665.1). NCBI lineage: Eukaryota > Metazoa > Chordata > Mammalia > Chiroptera > Vespertilionidae > Antrozous > Antrozous pallidus. Next base: position 94,408,980 of record CM050511.1, on the reverse strand, counting down.
TTGTAACTCATTTCTTTATCATTAATAATTAACATGGTAACCTGGAATGTAGTTTGTACACACTTTAAAAAGTGTTTTTCAGTTGTGTTTCTTTCTTCTCCCTTATTTCCATTTTAACTTAATTAAAATTTGCCAAGCCTTCTCTGGAGTCAGGTCTCACTGTCTCACCCCAAATCAATATAACTATCATTTACTTTGGGGGTTTATTGATTCACTGTACCTAGTTTAAAGAGCTCATTACTGTGTTGGCATTTTATCATGAAACGTTACAAGTGAATGTTGTCATTTTCACAAAGGAATAACTCCAAGCCCGTCTGCTGTCTGCCATTTGGGACTGTTTCTTTGTCTAATTAAGATTTCTACCAAATATTATTCTTTAAAAAAATTTTTTTTCCAAATAAGAGTCCTAATGTAGTTGGGTATTGAGACTGATTTATAACCTAAGAATGAATATGCTTTATATTTCACATCATCCAATAGGACTAGGTTTTAAAATTAGCATTAAACATCCATTATCTCATTTGAATTTCACAATAGTATAGAGGCATGTGTAGGGTGAAATTTGACTGACTCACTATGACTCAGGTTTATATAAATTGCCTATGATTAAATAACTGTACAAGAATCTGAGGAAGGGAGTTATACTGTGGTGTTACACTGTGTTGTGATGGCTAGTATTGTGATGCCAATCTGGAGTTTTCCCAGTGGGCCATGTTCTTTTTCTATAATAATTCCAGGTAGATGCCACACATTTGTGCTTATGTATTTTCACTGAAAGAAAATGCTCCTTTTTAGAAGCAACTCATGCCATTGTTGGTTGTGTCTTATTGTTAAACAGCTCTTGTATCCAGGGGGAGAAGAATCTACAGTCCAGTGATTTCCATCCACTGGTTCTAGTTCTGGCTTCTGAAGCAACACAAAGTACTCTATCTATCTATCTATCTATTTATTTATTTATTTATTTATTTAAGTTTTAAAAAATTGTGTGTGTGTGTGTGTGTGTGTGTGTTTGAGGTATTATTTGCATTCATTCAAACTTTTATTTTTTTAGTCTACTATCTACGAGTTACTGTTTTATTACTTTAAATAATTTATTTTTTTCAATTACAGTTCATATATAATATTAGTTTCAAGGGTACAACCAGTAATTAGACATCATATAACTTACTAAGTGATCATTCTAATGAATCTCCGACCTATCTAAAACCATACAGAGTTATTAGTATATTATTGGCTATATTTCCTAAGCTGTACTTTATAGCTCCATGACTATGTTGTGATTACCTATTTGTACATTTTAACCCCTTCACCTTTTCACCCATCCTCTCAATGCCCCTCCCATCTGGCAACCTTCAAAATGTTCTCCATATCTATGAGTCTTTGTTCTACTTATTTATTTATTTATTTGTTTATTTATTTATTTATTTTTAGGTTCAATTATTGGTAGATATGTATTTATTGCCATTTATTATTAATATTTTGATTTTTTTCTTTGTCTTCTTAAAGATCCTTTTACATTTCTTGTAATACTGATTTGATGGTGATGAATTCTTGTAGATTTTTCTTATCTGTAAAGTTATCTGATCTTAAATTCTAAATGATAGCTTTGCTGGGTAGAGCAATCTTGGTTGTAGGTTCCTGCTTTTCATGACTTTGAATATTTCTTGCCAATCCCTTCTAGCCTGCAAAGTTTCTGTTGAGAAATCAGCTGACAGTCTTATGGGAACTCCTTTATAGTTAACTAACTGCTTTTCTCTTGCTACTTTTAAGATTCTCTCTTTGTCTTCAATCTTTGCCATTTTGATTATTATGTGTCTTGGCGTGGGTCTCTGGGTTCATCATGTTTGGACTCGCTGCACTTCTGGAGTTGTATGTCTATTTCCTTCGGCAGGTTTGGGAAGTTTTTCATCGTTTTTTTTTTTTTTCCCGTGGGATTTCAATTTCTTGCTCTCTCTGTCCTTCTTCTGGCACCCCATGATGCCAATGTTGGTAATCTTGAAGTTGTTCCAGAGGCTTCTTATACTATCCTCATTTTTTAAATTATTTTTTTTCTTTTTACTGCTTTGATTGTTTTCTCCCTCCTTGTCTTCCAAATTTCTGATTTGGCATATGCTTCCTCTACTCCACTGTTGATTCCCTGTAATGTAGTCTTCATTTCTGACTGGTTGTTTTGATGTTTTCTCTTTTTATGTTCCCTCTCTATTTGTTGAAGTTCTCATTAAGTTCCTCTATTCTTTTCCTAAGCTCATTTGAGCATCCTTATAACCAGTGTTTCAAATTCTGCATCTAGGAGATTGATTGTCTCCCTTTGTTTAAGTTCTTTTGCTGGGGTTTTGTTCTTTTTTCCCATTTGGAACATGTTTCTTTGTCTCCTAAGTCTTAAGTCACAATCTCCTCTGGTTTTTGCAGCCATAAGTTATGGGTACTTCTTTTCCTGGCTCTAGAACCCTAGGGTTGGGGGCCTGGGGTGGAGGTGGGACCCCTTGCTCCTCAGACCTATGCAGCTGAGACATCCCTCCCTACTCTGATCCACCACACATTCTTGTAGAAACACCCCATTCCATGTCTCCACCTCTTCTACCAATCTCACTGTGGCTTCTATATATCCTTCGTTGTAGGACTCCTGTTCATCTAGATTTCAGGTGGTTCTTAATGGCAGTTGTTTGTAGTTTAATTGTAATTTTGATGTGGTTGTGGGAGGATGAGAGTACCATATTTTTATCTATTCCACTATCTTGACTAGAAGCCCAGAGCACTTTCTCTTCTTCTCCACATTTGATATAACTATATAATTATAACTCTGGTATAGAATCTACATCTTTGTTGTGACAATTTCACTAAAGGAAGAAAACATTAAAATAAGTTACAGAACAGAGTTTAGTGGGAAAATGCTAACATTATGACCTCAGAGAACCACAGAATCTGGTCATATAATTTTGATCATATGACTCAAGTGTATTAAACAGATGAAAGATTGAGAGTAAGTGCTGTAGGAAATGATCTTCATCTCTCTAAGGAGAATATATGAGATATATTCGACTCTTTATTCCTCCACTTTTGAGCTCTCCAAACATATGTTATGAATTCTCCCAATGATAAGATAAATCTACCTAGTTCCTTATTCTTTCCTTGAGCTAAATAAAGATGTCTACCTGCTGATGGGAATTTATAGTGACCATAGTAACTATAGCTCTCCTAAATACAAATAAAGTTCATGCTAAAAAACATGAAAAGCATTTCTGAGTGAATGGATTGTTCAGTTTCTGCCTCAGAACTGCTTGTTCTTTAAGTCCTACAGAAGCAAGAAATATTTAGAGCTGGATATTCCTCCCCCCCCCCCCCCCCCCACACACACACATCACACCTGCAGAGATGTGCCTCTAGATCTGCTGGATGATTTTCAAGCAAGAAAGTTAGGCAGAATTCCTACAGGATGAAAAAGGAATTGTGCACACTTCTGCAAGTGCATCCAAGACTAAAATGTCTAGTGTTATCAATGCTCTGCTCTAATGAGCATAAAATTCATGATAAAAAAGCCAACCAAACAGTTTTCTGTAAACAAGCTTCTTAGTTAAATGCCTTATTTAGTGATTATAGAAAAGGCTTTTAGTTGTAAATTTGCTTATGTGATTTGATTTAAGAATATTTATATTCTGTTTTACTCAGAAAGCTACATTTAGAGATTATCCCAAGAGAAATATAATAAAGCAAATAGATTATTCATATTTACTTCAGTTACTTTTTATATTTAAGATATATGCTCCAAGTTTTATTTTTTTTTATTTTTATTTTTTTATGCTCCAAGTTTTAAATATTTAAGAAACAGTTCAAGAGACTGCTATTTTGTTTTATATATTCAGAGGATGGGGACCTATTTCTAACTTAAATGCAATAAAAATCAAATAACTAGAAAATTAATTCTAAACTAAATTTTGTTCAGGAAAACGTTTCTTTAATAACATATTAAAATAATAACTCATTCAGAAACATGTTTGTTTTGTTGTATAATATTGATTTATAAGATTACAACTAAGAGCCTAAAATTGCTGATGCAGATTTCAAATGTGCTTTTATTGCAGGAAGCTCTTTGGTTCCTTCGGATACAGGGTGGTCTGAGCAGGAAAATGTCAACAAAGAAAAACTAGTTAGATTTTCCTAAAGAAAAGGAACAAGATAGTACCATTTTCTTGATCTTTTTAGTAGTATTATAAGTTAATCTAAAATGTTTTGATTTTTTTATGTACAAATAATTTGGACTTATTTTGAAATATAATTTTATTGATTTTTAGAGAGGAAGGGAGAGGGAAAGAGAGATAGAAACATCAACGATGAGAGAGAATCATTGATTGGCTGCCTCCTGCATGCCCCCCATGGGGATTGAGCCTACAACCTGGGCATGTACTTTGACCAGAAATTGAACCATGGTCTTCTGGTTCTTGAGTGGATACTCAACCATTCAATCATGCCAGCTGGACTGGACTTACTTTTAAATTTATGTGCAATTGTAAGTGCAATAGACCCTTTCCTTCTAGAAGTTTTTCCTGATTGCTCACTTAGAATCAATTATTCCTTTCTTAGCTCCCATAGCATTTCATTGATTTAAATCACATATTAGTCAGCTCTGCACTGTGTTTTGGTCACCATATATTGTGGAGAGAAGGGATTGGATGGGTAAGGGAGAGAAGCAATAAAAAGTATATTTAATACTGGACTTATAGTAAAAGTAAAAAGTAGGCAGGATCCATTCTTAGCTATGAAAATATTTATATTAAAATCCTATAAAATACTTATATGGAAACCTATTAAAAGCCAACTCAGCCCAAAGATCAGAATTAAAGAAGCAAATAGAGTTGATAGATGGTCTTAAAGTTTGATAGAAGGAACTTGCAGGTACTTCTGAGATGTCAGCTTGAGTAACGTTAAAAAGGTATAGAAGAGTAAACATGTGAGTGGCATTAGAAAATCAGACACTGTTTGTAACATAGGGTACATATGGGGGATGGACATATGAAGGTTGAAAGTTAATTCGCAGTGAAATTCTGAACAATTTTGTATGCCCTGCTAAAAAGGTTAGACTTAATCCTCCATATATCAGAAGTTTTACTCGATATCTACCTTCATTGGAGTAGATTTCCTTAGGAAAGTGTCTATCTGCATTCACATATTTTTTAAGCTAGACTGTATGCCCAGGAATATACTTGAATGTACAGCACAATGGTATAGCCCTGTAAATACTTGTTGAATAAACGAGTAATTCTACAGAAATGTAGAATTTAAAGGCAGCTTTGCCTTGTAAATGATTTTTAAATGTGAAAAAGAAGATCATTATAAAAAGCACTTTATATAGAAACTAGAGGCCTGGTGCACAAAATTGTGCACTCAGGATGTCCCTCAGCCTGGCCTGTGCCTTCTTCCAGTCCAGGAGCCCTCAGGGGATGTCCAACTGCCGGTTTAGGGGAACGGGCCTAAGCTGGCAGTTGGACATCCTTAGCGCTGCTGCAAAGGCAGAAGAGGCTCCTGCCATTGCCACTGTGCTCGTCAGCCATTAGCTCAGCTCAGGGCTTCTGGCAGAGTGGTGTTCCCCCTGTGGGAGCACAATGACTACCAGGGGGCAGCTCTGCATTGAGCGTCTGCCCCCTGGTGGTCAGTATGTGTTATAGCGACCAGTCATTTTGCACATTACTCTTTTATTATAAAGGATTACTATGACTTTGTTCCAGTTTGGTGGAATATATAAAATACCCAATGTTTATAAGATCCATGTAATTAGTACTTCTATCTTAACCATTTTGCTTTGAGCCAAATTCCTTATTGCCACTGAACCAATAACTCCTTTTAACAGTAGAACTAAAGAGAAGAAAAAAAAAATCGCTTTGCCTGAGATCATCTCGGCTGACCCCCATCCTATGCTGCTTTTCAACTATTGTTTATGCTGGGCTCTAAGTGCTTTTTGTGAAAAACCATTTTGATGACATAGCTATAAATATCACAGCAAGATGAAAATACATTTATTTTAAGAGCCAAAGCAACCAAATAACGGGGAAATGCACAGTTATAGAGTATTTCATATTATGGGTTTGAAAATTTGGTTCTTAGATGTAGAGAGCTTATTTCAGAAACAGAGGAAAATGGCAGATGGGTATCCATTATTTCTTTGAAGTCAGAAAGGCATTTTTGTAAAAACACGTCCTTCAACTCTGAAGAATAATTCTAAACAAAAAGAGAGAAAGTACCATTTTTTTTTGGTAGGAAGTGCTCGTAAACTCTATTCTGCCATTTTAATTAGTTTCTACTTTAAAAAGTTGAAAAATGAAGTCACCAGGAGTGGCCCAGCATTTGAAAAGTCCTCATGAGGGCTTGCCTGTGAAGGTGCAGGACAAAGGAAAGTCACAGTTTCACAGGCCTTACTAATCTGAATTTATAAACAGGGTTGATAGGCTTAGAATACCAAAGTGTGAGGGAAGTTTGAGTTTAGCTGGGTTTTTAAATCGGCATATTTTCCTTTTGTTGTGTGTTACTCAAATACAAACCATTACCAACATATAAATACACTCTTAATGATACCCTTCTAAGGAATGTTCAACCAATGTGGAGCAAGAGGCACACTGGTGTGCCACAAGAATATTTAAAACATGCAATACCTGACTATTTAGTCAGACTCACTAATCTCTTTTCCTTAGATTGTTTAATAAAAAAATGACAGGAGCCAATAAAAATAGTAGTTGTTTGGTGTGAATGAATCAAAATTATGTCAGATAGGGCAAAAAATATATTTTCTGTGTGCCACAGAATTTTAGTAATTAATTTATGTGTGTCATAAGATGAAAAAGGTTGAAAATCACTGTTCTAAGAGATATGGATCTAAAAATGGAAATGATCTTGCCCCTACTCTCAAGAGTTCAGAGATTATTTTAAAGATGAACAAGTAAGTAGAATAGTATGAGTGTACACTAAAAGAGGTTATAGAGGACCATAGGAGTAGCTATGAAGTGTTGAGTTACCTTAACTAATCTGGGATTAAGGAGGCAGGGCAAGATTCCAGAAAAGTGAAGTTTAAATTGAGTACTAAAGACACTTATTTAAAAAGGGTGAGCAACAAAATAGCATAAATGAGCAAGAAAATTCAAACCCTGAGAACTTCAATGTGGCTGAAACATGAAGATCTATAAAGTGCTGAGAGATGAGGATGGAGGAAAAAGTGGGGTTTAGTACATGGAGGATAGGAAACTTAAAACATAGGAGTAACATAATCAGATTGGTACTTTAGATGCATTTATAAGACTGGGTTGAAAAGGCTAAGACTGGAGACAAGTAGATTCATGAGGTAATTGCAACAGTCTCAGTGAATAATGGTAAGCCACTGTCACATCAATGGTGAAGAGATCCAAAAAGTATAAGGGAGGTAAATGAATAGTACTTAGTGATTACCAGGGGCTGAGGGAGAAGAGAAGTTCAAGATGACTTCTAGTTTCCCATGTGGACACTAGTGAGTGATTGAACATACTTTGACATCTGGATCATGGAGGAGGAGTATGGAGGCTGGTGTAAGGGGTTGGTAGAGATGAGGAAATGGGGGTAGGAGTTTAGTTTTCTGAATCTGTGGGATACCAATGAAGATCAAACATTGAATTTAAGAAGTTTACATAAGAGCTACTAGTAAATAGAAATAATGTAGGAAAAAATACTTCTGTTCTTTAATTTCCTATAATCATTATTACTCACCTTTCAGTATAAAAATGTAAAAAAAACAACTATGGACTTCAGAAATATTAGATATTTTACAGTCTTTTCATGGAAATCTTTTCCAAAATGGTAGTTTCCTATAGTTGAAAAATTATAAGGTAAAACCTATTGGAACCCAAATGATTTTATTTAATGCATAGTTTTCTTTGTAAAAACTATTGCATAGTTAATTTTATACTTAGATTTAGAAATAATTTTATTAGATTAATACATTCAATTCTATTTATATTAATACATTGAATTTATGGTATATGCAATTGAAGAAATTATCTTTCTATAATATATATATTTTTCAATACAAGATAGTTTAAACCAGGTCAAGTTGTTTCCAGTAAAATTCAGATTATATTTTATTTTTACTTATAGAAACTAGTCAAAGGCTAAAACAAAATGAATCAATTAATTAAATTGGATTAATAGTAAAATAATCCTAATAAAAGAGTAATATTCAAATTGATCACACTTCCACTACACCCACAAGCCACACCCACCAGCCAATCAGGAGCAGATATGCAAATAAAGCCAAACCAAAATGGCTGTGGCCACTGAGAGCAGAAGGGAGGCTTGGGTTTCCCCAGCAATGGAGGAAGCCAAGCTTTCTGCCTGCCATTGTAGGCCTAGGCATCCACTCAATGCTAGAGTTTCAATTATAGAAGATAATGATGGTAGCCACAGAGCTGGAGAGAGCAGGGGCTAGGTTTGCCCTGGCAATGGAGGAAGCCACGTTTCTGCAGCTCTGGCCAGTCTAGGCCTTCAGTCTAGGCTACAAAGTTTCAATTATAAAAGACAAATAAACCCAAACAGAAATGGCTGTCACCATGGAGCCAGCAGAAGGCTTGGCTCCACTCTAGGCTACAAAGTTTCAATTGTAGAACATAAATAAATCCCAGATCCCAGGCCTCCACTTGGGTTGCTGGGGGGCATGGCTGGCCTGCAAACCACCACAGGCCCCTCGCCTAGGCCACCCCACGCACTAAGGGAAACCCCCCCTTGATCTGGGACACCCTTCAGGGCAAACCCTTCAGGCCCCCACCCATGCACCAGGCCTCTATCCTATTTAATAAAAGAGTAATATGCAGATTGACTATCACTCCAAAACACAAGATGGCTGCCCCCATGGGGACATAAGATGGCTACCACAAGACGGACAGCAGGGGTGAGCAGTTGAAAGGGACCAGGCCTGCAAGGGAGGGCAGTTGGGGACGATCAAGCCTTCAGGAGAAGACAGTTAAGAGTGACCATGCTAACAGAGGAGGGAAGTTGGGAGTGACCAAGCCTGCAGGGAAGGGCAATTGTGGGGGACCCAGGCCTGCAAAAGAGGGAAGTTTAGGGAAAACAAGCAGACAGGGAGCAGTTAGACAATAATCAGATTGACAGGGGAGTGGTTAGGAGTGATCAGACAGAAGTGGTTAGGGGCAATCAGGAAGGAAGGCAGGCAAGAAGTTGGGAGCCAGCAGTCCTGGAATGTGAGAGTGATGTCAAACTGCCCATTTAGGGATCGGGCCTAAATGGGCAGTTGAACATCCCTCAAAGGGTCCCGGATTGGAGAGAGTGCACAAATTTCATGCACTGGGCCTTTAGTTTTTAAATAATGTGCTTGGAATTAACATTTGTTAAGTACCAACTATATCCTAGATATCATGGTATTTAGCCTACATTTCTTTATTTTCTGGTGTGTGTGTGTGTGTGTATGTGTATTTTGCTATAGTTTATGTGATAGAAAAATATTCAGTTGAATTTTTATTATGTAAAATTATATATAATATACCCTTTGTACTGTATAATTCTGAACGTTTTGGCAGGTACATAGAAATATGTAACCACCACAGTCAAGAAAGAAAAGAAAATACATCATTTCCAGAACTAATCCTGTGCCCTTTCACAGTCAAGTACTTCCTCAAACCTCAGCCCTTGGCAATCTCTGGTCTATTTTCTGGCTTTATGAATTTTTCATATAAACGGAAGCATATAGTATGTACCTTTTGGCTCTGATTTTGTTCAGTCATCATAATCTATTTGTAATTCATTGATATTGTTGTGTGTGCCATTATTCTGTTCCTTTTGATTGCTGAGTTCATTTCATTGTATAGGTGTACTATAGTCATTCCCTAATTGAGCAATATTTGGATTATTTTTGGTCAATGCAATGTGGCTGTAAACAGTCATATACAGAGCATATAAATGTTCATTTCATTTGGGTAAATACCTTGACTGAGATTGTTGGTTGAGTGACAAGTATATATTTATTTTATGAGGAAAAACAACCCTTTGACTGTACCATTTTATAAGGAAAATACTCAATTAATATTTGACAATTAATTAATTGAGTATACAACTCAGTTGACTGTACCATTTCATATTAATATCAATAATCTATGAGAGTTCAAATGGCTTGCATTCTTAACACTTGAGATTGCCAGTATATTTTGCTAAAACAGTTAAAAATAACAAAATCAATGGAAAGAGAAATAAAAAATAAGAAAAAATATATATTTTATTGATTTTGTTTTTTACAGAGAGGAAGGGAGAGAGAGAGTTAGAAATATCGATAAGAAACATCGCTCAGCTGCCTCCTGCACACTCCCCTTTGGAGATGTGCCCACACCCAAGGTACATGCCCTTGACCGGAATTGAACCCAGTACCCTTGAGTCCACAGACTGATGCTCTAACCACTGAGCCAAAACAGTTAGGGCAAAAATAAGTCTAATATTTGTTTCCATTTATACCTTTTTTTTAGCACTCTTTATAACTTAAAATTTCAAGTTTCTGGTATCCAATTCTTTCCATATTAAGAACTTACTTATTTTTTTTTTTTAGTGCAAGAATGCTAGTAGTGAATTCTGTTTATATTTGTACCAAAAATTTTATTTTTTCTTAAATTTTGAAAGATATTCTCACTGGATGTAGAATTTTGGATGACAGCTCCCTCCCCTTTAGCATTTTAAAGTTTTCACTTCATTTTCTTCTGATAAACATGGTTTCTAATAAGAAATATATCATCATCTCATCTTTGTTCTTCTGGATGTAATATATCTTTTTCTATGTCTGTCATCATGATTTTTTCTTCATATTTAGTTTGCAGTTGTGTGGATATCTTTGTGTCTACTTTTCTGTATTTATTTATTTATTCTCTAAGCTCTGAAACTTTCATTAACTTTGGAAAAAGCTCATTATTCGTCATTATGTCATCAAATTTTTTTTCCTGCTGTATTCCTTCTCTCTTTTTTTTATTATTTATAATACATGCAGACTAGCCCACTTTTTATTTTGCCATAACTCTTAGATGTTCTGTTCATTTTCTGTTGTTATTTCACTCTTTTTCCTCCTTTCTTTTCAAGTTTAATAATTTTCTTAATCTATATTCAAGTTCACAGATTTTTTTCTTGACTGTGTCAAATTTATTATCTCATAAAAATTATTTATCTCTCTTACTTAAACTCTCTGCTTTACTCATCTGTAAAATAGTGCCAATAATATTAGTTAAATTCCTATAATAACAATTTAGGGTTGCTGTAAGAATTAAACGAGTTAACATAATTACAGTCCTTCTAACAATATTTGCCATGTAGTGATTTATAAGAATAGTTAATATTTGTGAGATAGAAAGAAAATCAATCTCGAGAAAAAATAAAAGTAGCTCTTGCCTTCTTTGTCAAATATTAATTGAGTATAATGGCTTGGATCAATTTCTGGGTTGTCTGTTATGTTCCATGGATCTATATGTCTGTTCTTGTGCCAGTACCAGGCAGTTTTGAGAACTGGCTTTATGGTATTGCTTGATATCTGGTATTGTGATTCCTCCAATGTTGTTCTTCTTTCTCAAGATTGCTGCAGCTATTTGAGGTCTTTTTCTTATTCCAGATGATTTTTGGATAGTTTGTTCTAGGTCTTTGAAGTTTGCCATTGGTATTTTAATGGTGATTGCATTGAATCTGTAGATTGTTTTGTGTAGTTGGACATTTTAGTGATATTGATTCTACCAATCCATGAACACGGTATATTATTCCATTTGTTTATGTCTCTCTCTCTTTTTTTCCAGCATCCTGTGATTTTCTGAGTACAGGTCCTTTATATCCTTGGTTAAATTTCTTCCTAGGAATCTTAATTTTTTTCTTGGAATGGTAAATGGGATTGTGTTCTTTAGTTTCCCTTTCTGTGAGTTCATTGTTGGTATATAAAAAGCCAGAGATTTTTGGATATTAAATTTGTATCCTGTTACATTGCCAACTTCATTTATTAATTCTAGTAGTTTTTTGATGGTGTATTTAGGGTTTTTTAATGTACAATATCATGTCATCTGCGAATAGTGACAATTTTACATCTTTTCTAATTTGGATTCCTTTCATTTCTTCTTCTTGTCTGATTGTTGTGGCTAGTACTTCCAGTGCTATGTCAAACAAAAGTGGTGAAAGTGGGCATCCCTATCTTGTTCCTGTTCTTAGGGGATATGGTTTAAGTTTTTGCTCATTGAGTATGATGTTGGCTGTTAAGTGTGTTATATAAAGCTTTTATTATGTTGCGGTATGGTTCCTCTATTCCCACTTTGCTGAGAGTTTTTATCAAGAAAGGGTGTTGGATTTTGTCAAATGCCTTTTCTGCATTAATTGATACAATTATGTGATTTTTGTCTCCTAAATTTGTTTAAGTGATGTATCATGTTTATTGATTTTCCTCAAGACAGTCTCTTCAATAAATGGTGTTGGGAAAATTGGACAGATATATGCAAAATAATGAAACTAGACCACCAACTTACACCATACGCAAAAATAAAGTCTAAATGGATAAAGGACTTAAACATAAGACAGGAAATCATAAAAATGTTAGAAGAAACAATAGGCAACAAAATAGTAGATATTTGTTGTAGCTATATCTTTACCAATATATCTCCTCAGGCAATGGAAACTAAGGAGGAAATAAACAAATGGGACTACATAAAAATAAAAAGTTTCTGCACAGCAAAAGAAATCATTAATAAACAACAAGAAAGTCCACTGCAAGGAGAACATATTTGCCAATATTATCTTCAATAAGGGTTTAGCCTCCAAAATTCATAGGGAATTCAAACAACTTAACAAAAGGAAGATAAACAATCCTATAAAAAATTTGGCAAAGGAACTAATAGATACTTTTTGACATACAGAGGCCAAGAGACATATGAAAACATGCATAGAGTCACTAATCATCTGAGAGATGGAAATCAAAGCAACAATGAGGTACCATCTCACACTGTCAGAATGGCTATCATCAACAAATAAGTGTTGGATCACTGCTGGTGAGAATTCAGATTAGTGCAGCCTGTTTGTGGAAAACAGTATGGTGTTTCCTCAAAAAATTTAAAATGGAACTTAAATTTGACCCAGTAATCTCACTTCTAGGAATATATCCCAAGAAAACGGAAACACCAATCGGAAAGGATATATGCACCCCTGTGTTCATAGCAGCACAATTTACAATAGCTAAGATTTGGAAATAGCCTAAGTGCCCATCAACAGATGAGTAGATTAAAAAACTGGAATACTACCCTGCTGTAAAAAAGTGGGAATTCTTACCATTTGCAACAGCATGGATGGAACTGGAGAGCATTATGCTAAGCAAAATAAGCCAGTCAGAGAAAGAGAAATATCACATCATCTTACTCATTTGTGGAATATAATGAACAACATAATTTGATGAACAAAATTAGAACCAGAGACATAGAAACATCAAACAGACTGTCCAATCTATGAGGGTAGGCGGGGGTGAGGGGATAAGTGATCAATCAAAGAACTTGTATGCATGCCTATGAGCATAACCAATGGACACTGGCAAATGTGTGTATGGGGGGTGCATTTCCAGGTGCTTACCATTGGTGTGCATTTCTTTAGTATATGTGGAGCAAAATCCCAAAGCTGGTGCCAGTGTGTGAGGCCCTGAGTTAAAATGGTGCTGGTGAGGGCATGTGCTGGGGGATGGGAAGGCTGGGGAGAGGTCAGTGGGGGGGGCGGGGAGGAGACTTATGTAATACTTTAAACAATAAAGAATTTAAATAAAGAAATAAAAATAAAAGTAGCTTTCTATCTGTGATCCCAAATATTCATGGATTTTTCCTAGAACTTAGAATTTTCAAAAAACATAATCTTTCATAAAACAGTACCTGTTAGACATATTGTTTTATCTTTGTAAATAACAGAAAAGCCTAGAAGAAATTGATAAAATCCGATAAAGGTGGACATTTTTGATCATTGATATTAGTGTTCTCACTTTCCATTATCTGGAAGCCAGTAATTGTGTTTGCAATAACCCAGATCTCCTCCCTTTTCCAATTTAAATGATGCCACTTTGAATTCACTTCAGATGCATGGTTTTATAATTTTATATTCATGACATACTATTCAGTTTCTCTGAATTTGCCTTGCTACATGAAAATCCGAATCCCCTTAGATAAATTTCAGACACTTTAAAATTAATTCTGAAAAGGCTGAGGAGGCCACTTAGTTTAGATCTCAGTGGTCATCTGGCTTAATATCTAGACTTACTACCACTTTTTAAATAATAAGTATATCCATGAAAGACCTGGAAAAGAATCAATAGAGAGGACACTTGGAAAAACTTTATGGAATTGGCTGCCTTATGATTTTATGCTGAAATAGTTCTAAAGTTATCAGGTAAATACAAATCTTGTACCAGTAAGAATTATATTGATATAAACAGTACATCATTGATTTTTAACATTTTGTTACTTCTTTAATAAAAAAACATTAATTTCTGGTTCTGAATTTCAGAGGTTCATCCAGAGTAATAACTATTAATCACAAACAAAATCGAAGAGACTTTTCATCTAATTAAGTTTTAACAAATAATCTATTACTCTTCAGCCATATTATCATATTAATTTGTTTAGAATTACATGGTATAATCTTTGTGATTATTGCTTTTGGCTTGTAAAAGGAGTCTATTTAGCAAGTATTAGTTTTCCTTATAGGAAGTAGTAAGACAATGGCATAATTTCCTCATATGTGTTATCTTAAGAGTCTTCTTTTTTTGACAAATAAAAAAGGCAAAGTCTCTGTTTTTCTGACAAACTGGATCTGTCCCTAATAGCCAGGATATTAAAGTGGATCATAAAAAAACAACATTATTTCCTACAGAGTTTAAATTATCTGCTTATCTATTAGCTGAAGTAAAGCTTGATGGACTTAGTTAAAGGCATTTGGTTCCTGAGGTGTCAGGGGTTACAAAACTGTTTATGACTTTGAGCTATTTTTAGAGAATTAAGATTGCTGTGAGGATTCAAATGAAATAATATGTGAAAGTTTTTTGAAGTATTAAAGTGCTCCACAATTATATGTTTTTGGTAGGTTATGGTATATCACTCATATTTTTAGCAGAGTACTAACATAATCAGATTTATTTTAGGATGATTAATATGAATGTGATCAGATGGAGAGACTAAAAGCTGGGTGACTAGATGGGAGGCTATTTTCAATAGAGATTATTGGCTTGTGAGTGAATCAATGGGAAAGGAAAAGACAGGATGAACAATAGAGATGTGAATAATTTAGGTGATCATTAACGTTTCTTTGAACATTAACACTATTGATTAGAATGATTTAAACAATTATTGCCATCTATATACACACAATTTTATATGATTTATTTGAAACCTATAAACACCTAAACTCTATATAGAGTGGAAGAGAGTGGAAAATGCTAGATAGCATAGAAGTTTGGTTGTGGGTTGATTTGGAAGTATGATGATGTCTTAATAAAATCAGGGACTGCAAAAGGGACTTACAAGTAAGGGTATGCATAGACTTGGGGTAGAAGCTAGGAAAAATATGATAAATTAGGTTTTAGACATTTTTAATTTTAGGAGCCAGCAGGTTATATAAGGGCAGATAATCTATCAGGTGTCTTGCTTGGGGTCTGAAGCTCATGAAAGTAGTAGACTTAGAAAGTTAACTCTAACTTTGGAAGTTATCTGCATACAGTAGTTGAATGCTGGGATTTGAAACCTGGAGTGGTTTGTTTATTTAATACCAGGAATTAAACTAAGCCCTGGCTGGCATACTCAGTGGCTGAGTTTAGTGAGACCTATTAACCAGGAGGTCCTTGTTCAGTTCTTGGTCAAGGCACATGCCTGGGTTTCCCCAGTGAAAGCTGTGCAAGAGGTAGCCAATCAGTGATTCTCTCTCATTGTTGATGCTTCTATCTCTCTTTCCCTCTCCCTTCTTCTATAAAATCAATAAAAATATTTTTAAAAATTAAACTAGGGCTTTTGTTGTGCATTTCCAGGTGCTTATTGTTGGTTGTACATTTCTTTAGTATATGTGGAGCACAATCCCAAGGCTAGTGCCAGTGTGTAAGGCCCTGTGAGCTAAAATGGTGCAACCAGAACAAGAAAATGAAAGGGTTAATATTGTAGTGGAGAGGGAAGCAAGGGATCAGAGGTTAAGGATGAACAGAGTGATGTTTATAGTAAAAAAGAAGACTACAATTAGCCAAGGACGGAAAAATGAAATAAATTAGTTCAGGGAAAGATGGGAACTTGAGAGGTGAACCAGATGAAGTTAATGGTTCTGGACCATTTTTTTTTAAATATATTGGGCCAAATTTGATAGTAGGAAATATTTACCTAGATAAACAGCTGTTCTTTCATCTTCACCTGCTTTCTCTTCAATATTTCCCTTAAATAGATTTTTAACCACGTACAAATCTCCTAATTTTATCTGTTCTTATCTTATATAATAAAAGAGTAATATGCAAATTGACTGTCACTCCAACACACAAGATGGCTTCCCCCATATGGATACAAGATGGCTACTACAAGATGACCAGCAGGAGAGGGCAGTTGTGAGGGACCAGGCTTGCAAGGGAGGGCAGTTGGGGAGGACCCAGGCTGGTAGGGGGAGGCAATTAGGGGTGACCAGGCATGTAAGGGAGGGCAGTTAGGGGCAATCAGGATGGCAGTGGAGCAGTTAGGCATCAATCAGGCTGGCAGAGGAGTGGTTAGGGAGTGATCAGGCTAGCAGGCAGATATTGTTAGGGCAATCAGGAAGGCAGGAAGGCAAGCAGTTGGGAGCCAGCAGTCCTGCATTGTGAGAAGGGATGTCTGACTGCCTGTTTAGGTCAGATCTAGGTAGTCAGATAGTTGGACATCCCTTGTGGGGTCCAAATTGGAGAGGGTACAGGCTGGGCTTTGAGACACACCCCTCATGCATGAACTTCATGCACCAGACCTCACTAGATAAACCCTTCTTCCATAAATAGTGGCAACTTCATTTTCCTGAACACAAAGCTATCTTTTCTTAATTGAATTACAACAAAAAGATTTGCAAGCCAAAGTGTACATCTTTTGATAATGCTATTTTTGGTATACTGGTATCTTTGCTAAATATTTGCTTAACCAGGTCAGGACACATGCATGGATTTCGGGATCAATCCCCAGTGTGAGCTGTACAAGAGGCAGCCAATCAATGATTCTCTGTCAACTTATTTTTTTCAAACCATGTGTTAAATAAACAAATTTATTATAATTAGTATCAATAAATCTTATAGATTTTTGTTCCAAAAATACATATAAAGCAATATGTTTTATATGTGAAAAACATTTTTATTCATAGTAAATAAGATTGGATTTTATTTTCACTCAATTAAACTATTTTAATACATTCATGAAAGACAAGTTTAAGAATTATATCTGCTTTTATACTGGTAGAGTGATGGTTTACTAAATGCCATCAGTTCTGTCAGTGGAATCTAAAATATGAAGCAACATTAATTCCTTATTTAGAGAATCAATTGCTAAAATGTGGAAGTATGTGAGCTTCAATTTATTCAACAAATATTTACTGAGCTCTAACCATATGTCAGGGAGTTTTTAACCTAGATTTCTTTAAGAAACTGGGTGAGTTTCAACTATGAGGCAAGCAACTTCAGATTACAAGTCTAAATAAGGTATATAATAAAAAGATCTTACGATGTTAAGCAAGAATTTTTCATTGCTCCAAAATGGAGTTGAATCTAGTTACAGATATTTTTAACTGTGATTTAAGGAAAATGATAATGTACTCATTTTCAGTTGTTCAAGAGATTGCTATCTCTGAATACTAAACTGTAATTTCCAGGTAAAAATTAGTTTCAATGTTATATCATTTTATAGCTCTACTAGACGAATTCATACACCAGCAGGATCCCTGGGCCTGGCCTGCAGGATCGGGCGGAAATCAGATCTCTAACATCCTCCAAAGGATCCCAGATTGTGGCAGGGCACAGGCCAGGCTGAGGGACCCCACCAGTGCATGATCAGGGCTGGAAGAGGCTGGAAAAGTTGGCCAACTAGAAAGGGACTGTGGGAGGGCTCCAGGACATGTCCAACCAATCTTGCTTAGTCCCAGTCAGCCAGACTCCAGTAAGCTAACTTACAGGTTAGAGTGTCTGCCCCTGGTGGGCAGTGCACGTCATAGTGAGTGGATGAGCAGCCTTAGCATATCATTAGCATATTATGCTTTGATTGATTGAATGGCCAACTGGTTGGCTGGACACTTAACATGTTAGGCTTTTATTTTATTGGATGATGTAAAATGTGAGAGTACAATTGGCAAAGAACACTTTTCATAACTTTGCACAAATTCTTGTATTTTTAAGATTCTGGGGGGAGGATGAACAGTCAGAAGTAGCATATGTCAAATTAGGAAATTAGCTGTGAGTCCTGATGGGTGTGGCTCAGCAGTTGAGATTCCAACCAGGAACTGAGAAGTTGCTGGTTTGATTCTGAGTCAGGACATTGATGTTTCTCTCTCTACCTCTTCTATCTTTCTCTCTAAAAAATCAATGAAACATATTAAAAAATACTAGATCTGAAGTACAAAACAGAAAACTAAATTTTAGGGAGATACAAATTCAGGCTTTTAATCAGAAGTTACTTTCAATTAAGATTAATCTTTCTTAATGTCACTTTAGAATTTGGAGGGCAATAGGATTTTAAACTTGAACTTGGTGCCTAGGCTGCCATTTCATTGACTGTCAAAGATCTATAAGTAGTAGAAATCCTGTCCAATTCAATAATCCTAGGGAGTGTTTTACTTATGTCTAATTTAAAAGATCAGTTGGCATATTGGATGTCCTTTATTTTTCTTTATTTCCTCAGTGGAAAAAAAAAAAGGTATTATTGCCCTGGCCATGTAGCTCAGTTGGTTAAAGTATGGTGCTGTACATACTCCCAGTCATAGCATATACCTAGATTTTGAGTTCTTATTCTCAGGTAAGGATTTTTTTTAAAGTAGTATTTTGTTATTTTATAGCTAAAAAAATTTATGTTATATATACAGGACCTTTGGAGGGCGTCAGGCAGTTCTTAGTTTGATTATCATGTCCTCCTCATAATGCTTTATGTGATCTTGGTCCAGTTACTTATATTTTTGGCCTTTCATTTATTTTAAAAAATGCATAAGTCTGAAGATTAAAAGGAAATAATGTATAGAATGTACACAGTGTCTGTCAGTTAATTTCCTTTTCTGTGATAAGTATCCATAATTCATCCATTCATTTATTTATTCAACCAAGGAATTTATTTCAATCAATGAATGTTGAGCATCTACTATGTGCCAGACACTCATACTGGGGAGGCAGCAGTGAAATAAAACAAACACACAAACAAACAAAAGAGCCCTGCCCCTAAGGCATTTTTTGTGTGTGTGTGGTGAAATGTAATTGCATATGAATTAAGAAAATTAGTCATGTGCTTGCCTCTGAAAGTATAAACATATCCTATCTAATAAAAAAGTAATGTGCAATTAACCATCACTCCACTACACCTATAAACCATGCCTACCAGCCAATCAGGAATGAGTATGAAAACTAACCCAACCAAGCTGGCTGCGGCCACAGAGAGAGCAGGAGGGTTGATTTTCCCCAGCAATGGAGGAAGTCAATCTTTCTACACACCCTTGCAGGCCCAGGCCTCCACTTAAGGCTACAAAGTTTCAATTATAGAAGATAAATAAATACCAACAAAAATGGTGGCAGCCACGGAGCTGGAGAGAGCAGAAGGCTTGAGTTGCCCCCAGCGATGGAGGGAGCCAATCTTCTGCAGCCCTGGACTGCCTTGTCTTTCTCTTAAGCCTACAGAGTTTCAATTACAGAAGATAAATAAATCCCAGATACTAGGGCCTCCACATGCATCACCAGGGGGCTTGACCAGCCTGAAAAACACCATAGGCCCCTCGCCCAGGCCACCCCATGCACCAAGGGAACCCTCACCCAAATCCGGGATACACTTCAGGGCAAACCAGCCAGCCCTCACCCATGCACCAGGCCTCTATCCTATCCAATCAAAGAATAATATGCAAATTGATCATCACTCCAACACACAAGATGGCTGCCCCCATGTGGACACAAGATGGCTGCCACAAGATAGCCAGCAGGGAAGGGCAGTTGGGAGGGACCAGGCCTGCAAAAGAGGGCAGTTGGGGGTGATCAAGCCTGCAGGGGAGGCCAGTTAGGGGTGACCAGGCTGGTAGAGGAGGGAAGTTGAGGGTGATTGGGCCTGCAGGGAAGGACAGTTGGGTGGAACCCAGGCCTGCAGGGGAGAACAGTTTGGGGTGACCAAACCTTCAGGAGAGGTTAGTTAGGAATGACCAGGCCAGCAGGGGAGTGCAGTTAGGGGTGACCATGCCTGCAGGGGAGGGCAATTAGGGGCAAACACACCTGCAGGGGAACTGTTAGGCATCAATCAGGCTGGCAGGGGAGTGGTTAGGAGGTGATCAGGCTGGCAGGCAGAAGCAGTTAAGGGCAATCAGGAAGGCAAGCAGGTGAGCAGTTGGGAGTCAGCAGACCTGGATTGTGAGAGGGATGTCCTGCTGCCTGTTTAGGCCCCATCCTACCTGGATTAGGGCTAAATGGGAAGTTGGACGTCCCAGATCGGAGAAGGTGGAGGCTGGGCTGAGGGACACACACCCCCTTGATGAATGTTGTGCACCAGGCCTCTAGTGTAATTATAAAATTATTGAAACTAAAAATTCCTCTCTAAATCTTTCTTTCATTTCTTTTTTCCCTAAATTAAGCCCTTTCTGTCTTCCTTTCTAACTATGATACAATTTCATATCTTCCTCTCTATTAAGCTTGGATGGAGTTGGAGAATTGGTAAGGGGAGTATACAAAAATATGAATATTATACATATCCTCAAGAAGCTGAATGTTAAAACAAGGAAAGAAAACACATAATTAGAAGTAATAGTTTAAGTTTAACCCATATGATAAAACATATTTACATGTTTGATAATAAGTACAAATATAACCAATGAGCATTTAGAGAAGGGAGAAATAAGTCAATATAGTTAGTCAAAATGAACTTCAAAAAGGAGATGCAATTTAAGACAACTTGAAAGGATTGGTAAATTTTAGATGCATCGAGATGGAGAAAACAATCATCAATGGACAACTTTTTTTCTCTCTCTCAGTTCCTAATGCCCAGGTCCTTAATTAATATTTTACCCTAGTTGTTCCAGATTTCATTAAATACACACACACACACACACACACACACACACACACACACACACCAAACCTTCTTGATTTAGGAAGGCACAACCTGAAAGCAAAAGTTTTTTGTTGGCTTCATTAATACATTCAAATTTTCCAGGTGTAATCTTCCATTATTCAATATATTCAGCCATAGATAAGAGATATCCCTACAGTTATGCTTTTCAATAACAAAGAGCATAATACATAGGCAGTCTATGATCAGGTGGGGTCCACCATCCTCTATCATCTAGGCCAGAAGGTAAGATATGTATCCACAGTTTTGGGGGAATCTGTTATGCCTATCAGGACTAAGTTCCTTCTACTATGTTAGGGTTGTCTGTTTGAATTAGAGATGCAAATACAGCTTTCAGTCCTTCTTTGGTTCTAACCCCTTCTCACCAGTAGCATTCATTGTTCTCTGTCATTCCTCTATCCTTACCTGCAGCAGTTTGTTTAGGCAGCTAAGCATTCCAGGGTGTACCAAGAGAGGTGTCTTAGCTCTTTTACCTCCCTCTACTTCCTACACAGAGTAGTTTCTAAATACATGCAGCGGTTGAGAAAAAATGGTTGTAACAGAAGGTGTGGAACTCTAGTTTTAGTTCATTTTAAAGACGGTTTCTAAATATTTGGGAAGGACAGCCTGTTTTTATCTGATCTTGACAGCCCCTCCATACCAAATTTAAGTAGTAAAAGTGTCAGTGAATCAAAATGTTCACCCTCATCCCTGTCTATATATTTTGTAGTCATCTGCCTGACCATGATTCTGGGCATGCAATATTAGCTATACTGTCCAAGAATTTGCTTAACCAGTCATCTTCATCAAGGAGGCAGATAATTGAATGCCTGCCCAAATTTTTGGCATGTGGATTTTCTTGTTTATTAGTTTGTGGCATTATTGCCAGTTTTATTTCTGATTTCATATAGTCACAGGTATTTTAATGAGAATCCTGGAAGACATTTATCAGTTCACCTCCAGGTTGGCTAGGAAGTTACTCCAACTTCCATTTCTGAAACCAGCACAAGCAACATAACTTGAGAAGCCCAGGGCAAAACAAAAAAGTGAGGCCTCTTTTCCAAAATTCTTGAAAAGAGACCCATAGACACAGAGTATTAAATCAAACATGCAACCTTCTCACTGCTAGGGCCTGTGTACTTGCAAAGGTCACATGCCCATGAAGCTGCTGCTGCTTAAAATTCTCTCCAGCTTTGGGTTTGATGCCACTGTTAGTCTTTTGATGTTCCTTTTCTCTCTCCTAGAGCTTCTCTTCTCATTGACTGACTCCACTCGGATCAAAGATCATATCCTTAGTGCACTGACATTATTTGTCTCCCATGTAATTCTTAGAAACCTAAACTAATTTCATGATTCGAATCCCTCTTTGCTGAGGATGGTTCTAAGGTTAATATCTCCAGCTTTTGTGATTCTCATAAGTTTTAGATACAAATTTCTAATTACAAATAGACATATCAACTGACAGTTGATATGCCTATAATGGGGTTCTTCATCTTATCTCTCAAACTAATTCCTTCATATGAATTTTATTTAATCTGGTTCTAAATATTTCCTTCCCTTGTCTTCACAAATCTAAGTAACAATTAACCTTTGATTTTTTTCTTAAATTTGGGCACTAACTTAATATCTTCTGATTTTTCCACTTATTCTTTCTTGTCACATTGCCTGAATGCTTTAAGTACTTTTATTCTCTTTTATTTTTGGTGGAGTGATTAACACAGAATAAGTAAGTAATATTTTGACAAAAATGAGTTGGAAAAATAGATGAAAATGAAAACATCAGTAATACTGTTTATTAAGGATATGTTCACCTTACATTATCTCTACATTTTCTGAAACATTTGAGAATAATTTCCAGACATAATAACCCTTTATTTTTTAGTATTTCCTTGTGTATTTTTAAAAAGTATAATTATTTACATAATTGTAGTTTAGTTATCCATTTTAGGATCTTCACCATTGTATATGGTTTTATCTAGTCCAAAATTCCCATTTTAATTTCATCAATTGATCCAATATTGTATTTTATAACACATCCTTTCTTCGTCTTTCAAGACATGAACATTTGTGAAGATTTCAGGCTAGTTTATTTTTAGAGGATGTTTCTTAATTTTACATTGAACTATACTTGGCATATAACATTATATTAGTTTGAAGTGTATGATACCATGATTTGATATTTGTATATATTGCAAACTGATCACCACATAAACTTATAGCATCTTTAAATCATGGGTAATACCCTTGATTTTCATACACTTGATTTAAAATTTAGAAGTTATCCTACTTAAAAGTCAACTGATAATTATTTTCATATAATGCTTTGCATTTCAAAAAAGAGAAAAAAAACAACTTTATAGTATATAAATAATGAATTAGAAGATTTTTCCTGGCATATCAAGATTTTTAAATCAAAAGAACTGTGTTAACAAGATGTCATAAAACAAATTTACAGCAATGAGAAGTTTCTCTGATTATTTGAAATAAAAATATTATTTCTTACCTTCTATAAACTTAATCCAATTTCACATTAATGTTAAAACAAACCATGTGATGCTTGCTTTTATTTGTATTATACTTTCTAGATTCCCATTTTGTTTGCCTCATTTTATTCTCACTGTCAATGACCACATTCGTTGGGCTGTGTCATTTTGCCAAGGACAACTTCAGAACATTTTCTTCATTTAACCAATAGAAGCCATTCATAGCATTTATGTTTTGTCTTGTTAATCTGAGGGAAAATAAGCTTCAGCCTTCAGAAATATTTTTTGCAAATGGTCTGTGATTTTTAACTGTTAGTTTTATCTGAGCATTTTATAACAAAACTAATTGCCAAGGTTGGTATATTCTACAGTTAGTTACCTAAGGGTTTGTTTGTTTTACTTCCCTGAGAATTATTTTTCTATTCTGCTGTTGAAGTATTTAGAAGTTAATTCCTAGCCCAAGACATTCATCTCAATTATTTGAACTGAATCCTTGCAGATAGCCCTTAATATGAAATATCATTCACTTACAAAATAGTCGCTGCAGACACATCTGCCAGTTCTCAACCTGGCAGTAAAGATGTGTCAAAACCACTTCAAATTATGGACACACAGAGAATATCACTATACAGTAATGTTTAGTGTTACGATTTGTCTTCATTTACTCTCTCTACTTATCTGGTCTCCTAAATCAGCAGAATTGTCATGGCTAAATATTTGGAACATGTAGTAGTAAATTAGTTTAGCTGTTCAACTCGCTAGGAGAGTTGAACGTGTCCATTAATTTTTCATTGCAATATCTGATTATATATTTGGCTCACTGGTCCTCTGTTTTTACTGTTGTGAAGCTGATGCTCTGGAGCTTTCGAGGAGCAAGCAGAATAAAATTTCAACTGCAGTAAAGCTATTTACAGCAATTTTATATACAATAGGGTCATTAAGATTTTTATATTTTTATGTTATAAGAGAAGCAGATTCTCTGAGTTTTAAGGAAAATAGCTGAGTCATTTTTGAAGACCCTGGGACTCAAAGTATGCATATTAGAGATGGGGTTCAGCCAGTGAAAATACCTAGAGTCCCTATGGCAAGCACCACGAGGCCTCCGGGTCTTTGCACAAGCAAGCCTCTACTCTAAACACCCTCAGCAGCCTTTCCAATTGCTACTGAGGGTTCTGGTTTCCACCTGATGAACCATTTGTCAAGATTCAGTTCTGGCATATCCTTCTCTGTGAAATCCTCTCTAGCATCAATATCTTTTTATCATCACACAGTTCAAACCTCACATTCATAGTTGACATTCTTTCTAACCCTAATAGAATAGAGCTCAGAAAAAAAAACAGTAGTTTTAGTTTTGTAATATTTCTGATTGTACCATTTCATGTGACTAGGAGTTATTAGCTATAGGGTTACTTTTTGGTGTTAGGCTCTAGAAATATCCTTGTTAAAGAATCAACTGAAAATTCTCATAGAAGATTTGCTTATAAATTACTCTTGTTATAACATAACCCTTTGTATATAATAAGGTTAGATTATGAAATATGTTGGGAGAAATTTATTTAGATTATCATAAGCTCAAGTTTTCTCATTTGTATGATAAGGAGAAATATATCCTATCTAATAAAAGAGTAATATGCAAATTGACCACAACTCCATTACACCCGCCAGCCAATCAGAGTGAGTATGCAAATTAACCTGACCAAGATGGCAGTTAATTTGCATATCCTGGCACAGAAGACAGGGTAGAAGGAAGCCAAGCACTGCAGAAAGGACCAAAGCTGTGGAGAAGCAAGCGTGTGGGATGGGAGAGAAGTGAGGAGAGCAGGCAGGGTGAGAGAGGATGGAGGGAGTGAGGCAGCAGAGAAGGGACTGAGGCAGAGGAGATGGGAGAGAGCAAGGCAGCAGAGCGGGGAGCGAGGCAGAGAAGATGGGAGGGATCGAGGCAGTGGAGATGGGAGGAAGCAAGGCAGAGGAAAAGGGAGAGAGCGAGGCAGCAGAGAAGGGAGGGAGTGAGGCAACAGAGAAGGGAGTGAGGCAGCAGAGATGGGAGGGAGCTTTGCTCAGGCTGCAGGAAGCCCTATTCTTGCAGTAATCTTCCTGCAACAGGTCTCTAGTCTGTGTGTGTGTGTGTGTGTGTGTGTGTGTGTGTGTGTATGTATGATTAGGATTTTATTTAAAAAGTACTAGAAACATCCTGTATAATAAAAGCAAAATTTTGTGAATTAAAAAGAAAAGATACTTTTATTCATTGGTTTGGTAATCCATTCCTGCAATGTCTATACCTTAAACTGCTCTGCAGAGTATTGTTTGGGCTCTCAGACTCCATAAACAGCCTTGAGCAGAGCTTCTGGGGAAATCTTGTCAGCATTTAATATGTGATCATCCTGTCACCATAATATTGCCCAGAGCTGTACTTCCAAAATCATATAACTGGATTTATGCTTGAAAATTTGGAATCCTCAGCGGTCAAGAAAATATTTTTCTGCAGAGAGGTTTAAAATTTTAGTTGACAATGTTGAATCTCAACTTGCTGAACTCATCTGGGGCGAAATAACTTGCAGACTGATTCTTCTTCTTTTTTCCAGGAAATGTCTTCCTTTTGCATTTGATACACTAGGCAACTGCAAGAGTCAAAGGATAATTATAAAATATCATGAAAGTAGCAATTTCAGAAAACGGGTACTATCTCTATGGCTGGATAAATAATAGGGAAAAGGTAAAATTATTAAAACTCAAACACCTGGAACTGAAACTCAGCCCTTGGAGCGGTGGGCTCTGCTAAGCATATGCTGGTGGTGCTGAGGGAACCAGGATGGAGCTGGTTCTGCAAGTGCTGGGGAAAAAATGGCAGCAGCTGCTGTCACAGGACAAAATTGTCACTGCTGGGGTGAAGAAGCCGTGCTGAGATCAGGCTCACGGGAACGATGGTGTGCAGTAGCCCACAGGAAACCCACAGGAAAGAGTGCCTTCCCTCTTCCCCAGCCTTGCATCCTCCCTCTAGCTCCTCCCTCTAACTCCTTCTATTGGCAGATCCCAAGATGTGAACTGGCAACACTGAAAGTTGTTCAATGGAGTCCCAGTACAGAAAGTGGAGGCTGAAACTGAGACATCATACTGTCTATATTGATGTACAAAATCAGGAGACTATCACTCTACAGTCTTGAGGCAGATCGATGTATAGCCCAGAATTTTCCTGGTGTCTTCAAATACTTTTTTTTGACATCACACACATCTCTTGCAATTATTTATTCAATAAACCCAGTATCTTTTGTTCACTTTTAAAAATGAAATTTCTTGACAACCATTTAATAAAAGTTCTATTCTGAGTTAAAGATGAAATAAACTTGGTTTCTTTATTCAAAGAATTTACAACCTAAAAAGCAAAATGAAAACATGTATAAATCAGTAGGAGAATAAAAAGCCATGTAATCTAACTATACAGACTGAGGTCAGAGGTCTTCAGATAGTTCTATCAATTCTTTAAACTAATTGGTAGAGGAGATCAAAAGGCCAAGGAATTATTTCTAAAAGAATTTATTGCAGAACTCTTGTGGTTTTGAAGAATGGGTAAGATTTTAAAATTGGATGTTAACATTAGAAGGGCTTTACAGATAGTGAGACTGGCATATTAAATCTGGGCTTGCAGGAAAGTAAAATATACATTTAAAATGACAAAAAATAATACATTTATTTTACATTGGCTATGATGTTGAAGTAAGAATATTGAGAGAAAATTCTGGAGAGGAAATTAAGACTCAAACTATGAAGCTTTTTAATATTATGTTAGGAGGCTTGTTATTTGTTTAGTGGGTGATCTACTGCTGAAAATTTTGAGCAGAGGGAAACAGCTCACAAAGTTAAGCTAATGACTATGTGAAGGTTGAGTCGGAGGAGAGAGAACATACTGCCAAGTATTGAGAAAGATCAGTAATGTAGCCGAACCAATAGAAAAGACAGAATAGGGACTTGAGCAAAACCTATGTACCTTTCCATCTTTTTTTTTCTACAGTAAGCCTTCATTTCTGCATAAGCTAGATGAGGTGCTAAAAATGTTTTCTATGTAGGTGGTTATCCTCTGCTTCCACATTCATAATACACAGCTGTCCCTTTCCATGTTATTTTTAAGAATTATAAAAATAGGCCAAAATCAGATATAGTTGGAATTTTTTAAAAAATCATAGGAATAGCTCTTTATACTATATCTCATTTCTTAGTTATAGCATCTTGTATAGATTAAATGTTGATTATATTAATTATAATAGTAGTGGACTGGAAAACTTTACATTAAGCATATAGGTATGAGATCAACATGCTTTATACAGGACTAGGATTGTGAAAAGGATTGTAGCAAATAAGCACACATACATATATACA
Source organism: Antrozous pallidus (assembly GCA_027563665.1). Lineage (NCBI taxonomy): Eukaryota > Metazoa > Chordata > Mammalia > Chiroptera > Vespertilionidae > Antrozous > Antrozous pallidus. The sequence goes on along the minus strand of CM050511.1, from coordinate 94,380,866 downwards.
TATATACTAGGTGTACTGGTTAATAATGGAGAATTTTGTAATCAAAGAAAACATGATAATTTCAAGACTCACCAAAAATACTTTATTCAAAGTAATGTCTATCATTAGCTACACATTTCCCCCATCTTTCAGGTAATTTGTGGATACCATCTCAATAGAACTTTTCTTTTTTTGAGGCAAACCATTCAGAGACCCAGTTTTCCACTTCTTCGTATGTTTTGAAGTGCTGCTCAGAAAGTGCGTGTGCCATCGATTGGAACAAGTGGTAATCTGATTGAGTAAGGTGGGTGGGTTAATACTTCCCAGGAAGATATTTTAACGTGTCTTTAACTGGTTTTGCAGTGTGTGATGGTGCGTCATCATGAAGCAAAATTACTTTGCCATGTCTTCTGGAACATTCTGGTTGTTTCACAATCAAAGCTTGGTTCAAATTGATTATTTATTGTCAGTAGGGACCAGTATTAACGGATTCACCTGGTTTTAAAAGCTCATAATACACCACACCTTCCTGATCCCACCAAAAGCAGATCACTGTCTTCTTTCCGAAGCGATTTGGCCTTGCAGTTGATGATGGTGATTGACCTGGATCAATCCATGATTTTGTGCATTTGGGATTCTCAAAATAAATACACTTTTCATCGCCAGTCACAATTCGATGCAAAAAAGACTTTTTTTCCTGCTGTTAGAGCAACATTTTACTGATGACTTTTCGATTTTCCATTTGTCTTTCATTAAGTTGATGTGGCACCCATTTTCCTTCCTTTAAAATCTTTCCCATTGCTTGTAAATGATTGGAAATGGTTTGCTGAGCAACGTTTAATCTTTCTGCAATTTGTTTTTGAGTTTGACATGCATCTTCATCCAATAATTCTTGTAATTGTTGGTCTTCAAATTTTTTCAGTTGGCCTGGACATTCTTTGTCTTTCACATCAAAATCATCCCTTTTAAAAAGTGTTTAAACCAGCATCTACAAGTATCTTGAGATGGAATATGTTCACCATAGCTTCCCGAAGTATACAATAACTTTTTCTTCAAAATAAAGTAGTGAATTAAAACTTCCCGCAAATGCTCTTTTTTTGGCATGAAATTTGACATTTTTAAACATAAAAATATCTATGATGTTTACACCTTCAGAAAATTTGACATAAGAAGTTTTGAAACTTGCTGTCAATACAACAAAAAAAGCATACATATCAAATTGGATATATATCAACATATGTGTAACTCCATTTATTGAAAAAAAATCCTCATTAGTACCTGGTACACCTGTGTGTGTGTGTGTGTACACACACAAATATACACACAGAAATGAAATCATTTAAGGTTAGAACATTTGGATAAACAAATTAAATTAGCCTCAACTAGTTTATATGGCAATAATGCTCATGGAAATAAATAGGAAAATGTTTAGGCAAATTAAGTTTTTTCTTTCTTTTCTACTTCCACATTTTCTAAAACTTTATCATTTTCTTCATAAATTAACTCATCAGCTATTAAATAAATTTGGCATCTAGTCTCTTTCATACATGTTTTCTCACTATCCCTTTGCTCATTTTCTACTCCTCACATAAACTACCTCACCTAGGCTAAAGTCCAGGTTTGCCTTTTGGTATTTTTCCTTGCCCCTTATAAGCTGATATAAAGTCTTAGGCAGGGATATAAAGCCTCTATGCTGCTAGTTATTTTATCTGTAAAATGAGATTAAAAAATTTACTTTCCACTGCAATGAATTAAATATATATATATATATGTTTAGAACTCTGTAGCAACCATTCAAACAGTTAAATTAAGATAAGGAGTAACTCAATAGTGGACATAAAATAAAATAATAACAAATTATATAATCTTAAAAAAGCAGAAAAGGACAAAAAAAGAGGACAGATAGAAAAAAATAGCATAAGGTAGATTTAAATCTAACCATAGCATTGATTACATTAAATATAAACTGTATATAGACACTCCAATAAAAGGCAGAGTGTCAGAATAATGTCTATAAGTAATCCATTTTTTGGATATAAAGATGAAAATAAGTTAGAATAATGCAAAGATGCATGCTTTAAACACTAATAAAAAAGCCACAATACTTACATTTTGTGCTAAATGAAAATGAAGAACCCACAAATCAAAAATGTAAAATTTAACTGAAGTAGTGTTGAGAGGAAAATTAAAGCTTTAAATGCTTGTATTAAAAAGGTTCTTGCATCAATGACCTAGCTTTCCATCATAAGAATCTAGAAAGAGAAAAAAAATAAATCAAGTTATGTATATAAGACAGAAAATAATATAGAAGAGAAAAATCAATGTAGTAGAAAAACTTCTACCTAAACTAATATACCTAAGCTAACCAACATAGAAAGATAATATACATTATCAATATCATTAATAAAAGAAGAGCTATAACTTTAAAAACTATGCTGAGCAGGAGAAACTAGCCACAAAAGACTGGATATTTTATAATTATATTTATATGAAATTCTAGAAAAGTCAGGTTTAGAATATAGAGAGCATATTTTGTAGCTGATTTTATGTATAGGTTTCTTACTTTATCAAATTTCAGTTATCATGCTTCAGAGTTTTTCCCTTCTGGACATTGAGACATAACTCTCAGGGGCGCAAAGATCTTTACTTCCTAGGGAAGGTGAGTACTGCCCTGACTTAGGTTTTGATGTTGTCAGTATGTAGAACTCCTGATTTTCTTTCTCTCTTGATCTTGCCAGACTCTGCCTTCTATTCTATTGTTTTCAGTCTGCATCACTCCAGTATGGGCTTGATTAATTGAAGGGATCAGGTAAATTGCTTAAATACAAAATTGGTGACCTACTGGCCACCTATTTGTAGGAATCAATGAGAAATAAAACACTCTCAGCAATATAAATATATGTATTTGACCAAGACTGTACTAATGCACCTCAAAAATGCTGCTGTGAATTTTCTCTTGGCATTTAGGAAAAGAGATTGCAGCAATCCTTCGTATATAAGCCTTGAATTCATGATTTCCTGACGATGGTTATGGACTTCCCCAGACAAAAGACATGCTTTTAATGGGTAACTACAATATTGTAGTCTATTTCTCTCATTGCTCATAAATATTTATTGATGGGATGGTTTTTATAGGAGAGAGAGAGAGAGAGAGAGAGAGAGAGAGAGAGAGAGAGAGAGAGAGAGAGAGAGAGAGAGGTTTTTTATGTTTTTTCAGAGGAAACATATGTGAATGAATCTGTCTCACTTCATTAGAGTGTGACTCCGTGGGCTCTGTCACTAAATTTCAACTCATATCATAGTCATCAGTTGCTGTGGAGTAAATGCAGCATAGCAGCAGCGCTAGTGTGTGACAATTAAAGGTAGAATAGCTCTAGTTAAGCAAATGCATCCCATAACCTTAATCAGAGTCCTAAGAAGAGCTATTAGTAGTGATTGGATTTGCCATGAGAATACTATAGTATCTTTACCAAAAGGCAACACGCATGTGCACAATGTCAAAACCCCTTCATAGGCAGTGAATTTCCTACATAACTTATTTCCAAATGTATCATTTCTTTTTACCTCTCCACATGCCTCTCTCTCCCCATCCCTATCCAAAGGCACAAAAATTAAATGTTCTTTCAATTAACTGCAGGCCTATAAGAGAATCCGCTCTCTAAAGCAATCATTGTAAAAGAGGCATGATGGACAATCACTAGCAATGCAGACACAAATCTGAAATAAATGAGATGTTCTCCCCATCATCACCAAATAACTTAAACCAAATGCCAACATGTACTGTCACCCTAAAAAGAACTCAGGTATTTCAAAGATAAATATGGATTTAGTCTTGCCAAATAAGTTTTACTTTAATGCATTCGTTTAATTGGTAAATACTTTTTCCATTCCCACGATATTACATAATATAAATAGGTGATATGATAGACACAGTTCCTGCCTTCAAGACACAGTTGAGAGAGAAACGTAGCGTTAGATAAGCATCTGGGAATAGTTAATTAAGGGCCATGAGCTCTCTGCTGCAATAGGAACCACCATGAACACAGCTGCCTTGGATTTGACTGGAGTCAATTTAAAGACTTCTTGGAGTAAGGCCGAAGACTTATTAGGATTAACCTGCTCAGGCTGAGTAGAAGAAAGGACAAGAAAGACTATTCCCCAGAAGAGGATGCATGAAGCGTTCAACACTCCAGTTGAGGGGAGAGAATCAACCTGCCAGGAATGGAAAGGAGGTCAGCGTAGAAGACAAAAGTTAAAAAGCAGGAAGTTAGATGTATAAATAGATAGGTAGATAGATACATATAGATAATCCAGCTTTACTTTGCAAGTCCCATTTTTTAAGCGTCCAACTGTTATTTTTTTCTTTTTCTTTTTAGCATCCAGCTTCTGAAAAGTATATGGGAACGTCTGCTAAAAATTTCCCGGGAGATTGCATGTCCTCACATCCTTGCCTAGATTATAGTTTCCTGTAATCATTTTCTTACTGATCTCCACAGCTCTTGCTCTCCACACCAAAACAGGGGTTTTTATTCCAAAATGCAGTTTCTTTCTTGTCACTCCCTTGCTTAAACCTTCAGTCTTTGCACTGGTCTCGAGATAAAGGCCACAAACCTTATCCAGGACTGGGTGGGCCAGCCCCTGCTCATCTCTGGGTGCTTGTGTCCTTGTGCACCTCCCCAGGATGTCTGGTTCCAGCTATCATGGCTTTTCTCTCAGTTCCTAGAAAATACAGTGCTCCCTGTCTGCACCATGGCCTTTGAACACATTGTCCTCTTCACTTGAAGCCCACTTCTGCCTTTTATTTAATTTAATCTGACTCTTCTCAAATATGCTTCTTTGGGAATCCTTTCTGATCACTTGTCCCTCTCCCACCTCCACCTCCTACCCCCACCCCCTGCCAACCAGGAATAGCCAAAGCCTTGTATTACATGCTTTTATAGAGGCAAACAATCTCTCTTATAACACTAACATTTTATTTATATATTTAATTCTATAATTATTAGATTAATGCCTGTCTCCTGCAGTAGGTCATTACCATAGTGAGAACAGGGACTCCATATGCTCAAAGACCCAAAAGGATGAAGACTTTTGTTTTGCTCACTACTGTATCCTCAGCTCTCAGCACTGGGATTGGCACACAGGAGGAACTCACTAAATATTTCTTGATTAAAGAAAGTATTGTTATATTTGAGAGAGCTAGTATCAAGGCAAGTTTTTAACATCCTTTAGGTAAAATTACAGAGAACAGATCTATTGAAGGTTGACTGGTGGTCAGACTAACAAGTAACATACAACCAAAGCTAAAAGTGTGTCTCTGCTTTTGCAAAACCATCTCCACTCATATCACACTGCCGTGATTCATAACTTCTGTGTGCTCATAGTCACACAAAAATTGTGTTGCTCTTTGCTCCGGAAGAAAACTGAAGAGGTCATTTCTGATAGCTTGCGTTCAATATTCCTTCTGGATAATCTTGTTATTTCTGAATGCAAATCAGTTTTAAGTAATGTAGCCCTCGCTTTAGATTTCATCATTGCCTGTCCTGCTATTCTAGGAAGCGGTGGGAAAATTTACCAATTCTCTATGAATTGTGCAAACTAGTGGTTTAAAGATTTTGAGTGTCTTCTAGCTAAAAGGTACTGTACTTAAGGACCATTATGATTTCTCTGGCATATGAAAACAATATTTAATAACTTACCATATTTAAATATATTTTCTTTAAAAAATACAATTTAACTTAAAAACAGCCTCTTGACTACTACCCCAGAAAGAAAAGAAGTTCAATGAGTTTTCATATATTGAGAACTAGGTTTATTTTATTTGCTTTGTTTTATTAAATCATATTTTATTGGATATTTAACTATGGTGATATTGAAAAAGAGTGGAAATCAATTCATAAAACATTGCATTGGGCGGATTTCATTGGGAGAGTACCATTCAGGTTTAATTTTGTTTTTACAGTTTTATTTTCTTTTTAGCAATATGAGTCATTGCTTATATACTATATGCTAACTTCATTTCTTACTATTTCCCTCTTGATGTTAAAGATAGCACAACAACACAGATTCTCATCTTAGTATTACTATTAAAATCCTCCTATACCCTTAGGGTGTTTTAGAACCTATGAAAAATTAGTTCTTTTGGCTTATATTAAAATTGCTTTTAAAAAGGCTGAGAGCTCATTTGGGGAAGAGTATTTTTTATGTTGTTTAAGATGATGACCTGAGCCCAGTCATTTATGTCCTCTACTCTTGAAGCATCCATTAAAAATATTTTATAAATAAAATGTCATGACAATGAACAAAGAATAGAACCATTAATGAGCTAGAAATATCAACAAATTTCTGGATTGTAGGAAAGTACATGAATAAGGGTAGCCTGTTGAAATTAGATGGACATAGTCACCATTTAGAATATGTTCTGAAGATCCTGCCCCTGAGTAGGAAATCAGCATGCCTGCAGACCTCCAAAGAGACTCCATATGAAGAATTAGAAGTATCTATAATTCCTTCAGGAAAAATCCCATCTTGCCTTGCATATCTGATTCCTTTGTTTGTAACATGCTTCCTTTTACCCTCTTTATATCTTTCTACCTCATTTCTTTCAAGTATCTGTTCAAATACCATCTGTCAAACACTGAACCACTTTATTAAAACAAAAATTATCTCTCTTTTTCCCCTCAAAACCATCACTCTGCTTTAATTTTCTTCATAATACCTAACATATTGCCAAAACCGGTTTGGCTCAGTGGATAGAGCATTAGCCTGCGGACTGAAAGGTTCCAGGTTCGATTCCGGTCAAGGGCATGTACCTTGGCTGCAGGCACATCCCCAGTAGGGGGTGTGCAAGAGGCAGTAGATCGATGTTTCTCTCTCATGGATGTTTCTGACTTTCTATCCCTCTCCCTTCCTTTCTGTAAAAAAAAAATCAATAAAATATATTTAAAAAATAATACCTAACATTATATTTTCGTGTTTTAATTTGGTCAATATCTCTCTTGTAAAAAGAAAGTAACCTTCCTAAGAATTTGTCTGTTTGGTTGACTAATTTGTAAACCATTAATAACAATTTGTGGATTGATTAAGTGAATGAATGACTGAAATGTGAATATGAACATCTGTACATGACTTTCACCCCAACTGCACACTTCCCTACTATAATATTCATAATAACTGGTACCTAGATATTTATTCCCAATTTGGCAGTGTAGGGAAAGGAAGTAATCTAGAATATGAGTAAAAATAGAAATATAAAAACTATAAGAAAAAAAATTAAGTTAAAGTCAGTGTTCCTTAGAAAAATGAATGGATTTTAAGCAATTAAGGAAGAAACCATATTAAGAATATGATTTATTTTCCTATCTTCCAAACACATGCAGGCATGTGTGTTTAGAAGATGGGAAAAGATACACATAAAGGTACATCCTAATATTAAGCAAATTAAAATTTGGCATTACTGATACAGCATTAAAAAGGAGGGTCCAGGAAGCACAGAGAACCCTAAACAATAGGAATCTAAAGAGGACCACACAAAGATACATCATATTTAAAAAACCAAGGACAAAAGACAAAAAGAGAATCTTAAAAGCAGCAAGAGAAAAACAGTTACCTACAAGGAGTATCCATATGACTGACTGTCAGCTGATTTCTCAACAAAAACTATGCAGGCCAGAAGGGAGTGGCAAAAAATATGCAAAGTAATGAATAGCAAGAACCTATAACCAAGATTACTCTACGGAGCAAAGTTGTCATTCAGAATTGAAGGTCAGATAAAGAGCTTCACAGACAAGAAAAAACTGAAGGAGTTCATCACCACCAAACCAGTATTATATGAAATGCTGAAGGATATTCTCTAAGAAGAGGAAGAAGAAAAAGGTAAAGATAAAAAATTATGAACAACAAAGTGACAACAAATACATATCTATCAACAAGTGAACCTAAAAATCAAATGAATAAAAAACCTGATGAACAGAACAAACTAGTGAATGTAATAGAATCAGGGGCATGAAAAGGGAGCAGACTGACAAGTCAGGGGGAAGAGGTTGGACAAAGAGCTTACACCTGTGGACAAGTTCAGTGAGGGGGTGGGGGGGGAGGGGGAAGAGGGAAGGCCTGGAGTGGGGTGGGAACTAGGTGGAAGGGAGCTAGGGGTGGGAAAAAGAGGAACATCTGTAATAGTCTGAACAATGAAGATTAAAAAAATAATTTTTAAAAAAGGAGGGTCCGTGTAGCCTTTTTTTGAGCTCTGAAGATTGACACTGGAACAGGAGGTAAGGAAGTATCTACATTGAACTCTGTCTTCATAGTCATGGAAAAAAAATGCTCTTTCTTGGTTTTTTAAATTTTAGAGTAAATCTGTAGACAAAATACAAAAGATTTAATTGTGTTTATTGAATGAAATGTTATCAAATGAGTCCTGAGGAAGAGCAAAACTATAGCTGACAAAAATTGGGAGATAGATACAAAGTGACATGAAGAAAAACACAGTGTGTAAATGTCCTTATTTTACAAAGTTGGGAGTCAAGAGAAAGTCTGTAGAAAATAAGTTCTAGAAATATATGAAAGTATTTTAATTTCAAAGATTACTAATAAAAGAAAACAATGCCACAATTAGATTGTAAAGAAGGGAAGATGTATGTGAGCTAAATCTTAATCTATAATAGCAGAAAGTTTTAGATAGTGTTTGAATATATAGATTATGAGAAAAATAGGTCTATTATTTAGAATTATGAAAACATCTACCAAAACGAAAAAATAGAAATGTTTAAAAGTTTGAGCAGAGCTCTGGCTGGTGTGGCTCAGTTGGTTCAGGATCGCCCTATGCACCAAAGGGTTGCTGGTTTGATTCTCATTTGGGACACATGCCCAGGTTGCAGGCTCTATCCCTAGTAGGAGGTGTACAGGAGGCAGCTGTTCAATGACTTCTCACATCAGTGTTTCTCTTTTCTTTGTCAGCCCCTCCTGTTCTGCTGGGACTCCCTATCCTCCTCCTCTAGTTTCTTTAAAAAAAAGTTTGAGATGCAACAGAATAAGGATACTCCTTCCCTACTATTTCAGTGTTTTAAAAAATGCACATTGATTTTTTAATAAATTCTAATTAATTTAAATTTTTTTGATATGCAGACAAAAAATGAAATAAAAACATTCAAGGACCTTTTCATCAAGTATCAAAATATTAGAATGAGTGAGCATTGCTTTAAAAAGAAAAAGTTATAAAAAATGAGATATATTTTGTAGCTTTTTATTTTGATCTAAGTGCAAATTTACAGAAAAGTTGCAAGAATTATACCCAAACTTCCTCTTTTGTTTACATTTTCCCATTTCTTTAATTAAATATTTGTTGCTTGCAGATACACATACACGCATACATTCTCTCATATTTTTTTCTGAACCATTTTGAGACTAAATTGCAGACATTATGCTCTTTTACTCCTAAATATATCAGCGAAGATTTATTAAGAACAAGGACATACCCTTACATAATTACAGTACAGTTATCAAAGTCAGGAAATTTAACATTGACACTTTGCTATTATCTATTCCAAAGTTCACATTCATATTTCCTTAATTGTTGCATAATGACTTTTATAGTTAGCTCTATTTTTCCCAGTTCAGTATCTAATCGAGGATCACAGATTGCATCATACCACTTTAGCATGGACTAGTTCATCAGTCTGTCTTTGTCTTTCATGACCTTGACATTTCTAGAAGCAGACAAGCTATATAATAGACTATCTCTCCATTTTCTTCATTCCCTGGTGCATCAGTTTCCCTACAAAGATAGCTGAACTTTTTTGAATTGATCAGGATTGTGAATCTTTTTACCACTCTCCCTGTAGACTCTTAATCCTTCATGCAGACCTAGAAAGCATACCACTTGGCATAGGACAGGCTGAGAGAGAAGGTGCTTGTGAAACAGTTTCCAACAGTCAATAATCACATCCATTGCCAGTAGTCCTCAGACCTCAGCCGAGCAGGCACATAACAAAGGCTTCCAGACAATAGGCTCCATTGCTTGTAGGGCCCACATCATCTCAGTCTTTTTGCTTTTAACTTAACCACCACCTTATACATTTGCATTATTTATATGCAACTAAGGAAGATTTGTAGTGGTTGACTTGAGGTACTGATATTTTGAGCAGAAGAATCACAGTATGGGAGGTGTTGTGGGGAAAAAGGAGAGGGTGCATGCGATCGAGCAGTTGACAATGAGGTCCCACCTTTTCATTTGCTTGCAACATGTTGAAACATATGGTATCTGAAAGGTGAACATGATGGTGTGGCACAGGCAGGCTTATTAGTCATCTCAGGTGGTGATTTGAGAAAAACTGAATTTATTTAAGGAGACGTGTTGGATTCAGTGGAATTATGGATTATATTACCCAGTTTTAACTAAACTAACTCTAACAAAATGGGCGTGTGATTTCAAAAGTTTTCTGCAAAGTAACCTCAGTTTGAAGTTCATGATAATAATGCAGGCACAGTTAAACAAGAAGAGAATGGCAGTACTATAACCAGACAACCGATGGTTTTGGGCTGCCTGTCACTACTTGAGCTAATTAAGCAGAGAAAGGGTTGAATTGTATATGAGTGTTTATTTCAGTAATGCCAGCAGTATGGGAGAGCAGCAGGAAAATCTGCTCTGCACCACCCATAAGCCAGGGCTTGATATATTGGGTAGGACAGAGATTACATGGGAAAGTCAGTACTGATATTTTGAAATCGTGTCCTTGAGAAAGTGAAGATCTCTAGGGCTTAAGCTTGTCATTTGCATCCTGATCACCAGGGTCTTATTCTGGTTCTGTTGAGTCAAAAGCCTCTGAGGGAGAAATCTAGGAAATTTCATTTTAAACCAACTCACCAGTTGGCTTAAGTCCATAATTGGCCATTACAGAATTGAAGCCAGTACATAAGTTTATCCACTAACTTAGAAGAAGTTATGTTAAGCTATTCTTAATGCTCTCTGCACTCTAACATTAGTATAAGTATGAATCGTCTGAGCCTGGTTAAAATGCACATTGAGTCGATCTAAGGTAGGGCCTGAGGTTCTGCATTTCCAACAAGCAACCAGGTAATTCTGATGTTTTAGGTCTGTGTACTGCATTTTGACTAGGGCAGCTCAAGTGCATTACACAAAGACTATGAAAAAATCAATAAGAATACATATGCAGTAGCCCCCACCTTTACTGTGGTCCAAAAATATTAAATATAAAATTCCAGAAATTTCACTCCATCCTATCCAGGGCATGAATTATCCCTTTGCCCAGTGTATGCACACTGTATATGTTACCAACTCATTACTCATGTAGTAGCTATTGATTATCAGTAACTCTTATTTTACTTAATAAACCCCCCAAAAGGTAAGAGTAGTGATGCCGGCAATTCAGATATGCCAAAAAGCTGTGAAGTGCTTCCTTTAAGTGAAAAGTGAAAGTTCTTGACAAGGAAAGAAAAAAGATTATATGCTGAGCTTGCTAAGATTTATGGTAAGAATGAGTCTTCTATCTATGAAATTTTCAAGAAGAAAAAAAAGGTGTTTTAAATTTGCTCTCACACCTCAAACAGCAAAATTTATGGCCAAAGTGTGTGATAAGTGCTAAAAAAAGCATTCAATTTGTGGGTAGAAAACAGGAACAGAAAACATTTTTGATTGACAGCAATGTGTTACAGCAAAAAGTATTGAGCTTATGGAAGATGTCAGCAAGAAATTCCATGAAACTTGAAACATTAAGAAATTTGCTGCAAGTAAGGGATATTTACACAGATTCAAAATAGCTTTGGACTGAAAAATATAAAGTTTACTAGAGACAGAGACCACAGTCATAGCTTTTGTTACAGTATACTGTTATAATTATTCTAATTTATTATTAGTTATGATTGTTAATATCTCACTGTCCCTAATTTATAAAGTAAACTTGATCATAAATATGTATGTATAGGATAAAACATAGTATCTATAGGGTTTGGTACAATCTGCAGTCTAAGGCATCTACTGCGAGGGGTGTGGATTGTCTTGGAACATTTGCCCATGGATAAGAGGGGAAGGGGACCGCTATGATTAAAAGATTAAGTAAATCATAAATCTGGGGTGTGGAAAAATAAAAGTAGGACAACACTGATACAAATGCCACATGGACACCCTGATTGGTTGACATTATAGAGTTGTGTAAGAGGACTACAATTCTATTTTCCTGGCAACCAATTCAAATAAGAAATACCACATTCTTATAAGGTCCTGGGATGCTTAAACAATAATGAAAACACACAAAATAAGGCTTAAGGAAAAGCACAAATCCTGTGAACACTGTGAAAAGTAATATATATATATATATATATATATATATATATATATATATATATATTATAATTTTATAATTAAACTAGAGGCCTGGTGCAGTCCCTTCAGCCCAACCTGTATCCTCTCCAATCTGGGACCCTTCAGGGGATGTTGGACATCCTTCTCACAATCCTGGACCACTGACTGACTCCTAAATGCTCACTTGCCTGCCTTCCTGATTGCCCATAACTGCCCCACACCTGCCAGTCTGATTACCCTTCACTTCCTCTGCATGCCAGCCTGATTGCCCCTAACTGCCCCCCCACTGGCCAGGTTGCCTCCAACTACTTCCTTCTACAAGCTAGTCACCCCTCACTTCCCCTGCTGCCAGCCTAAGTGCCCCCAAATTCCCCCCTACCAGCCTGGTCACCTGTTACTGGCACCCCTGCCAACTGGGTCACCCCCAACTGCCCCCCTCCACCAGCCTGGTTGCCCCCAAGAGTCCCCTTTGCTGGCCTAGTTGTCCCCAACTGCCCCTCCTGACATCCAGGTCACCCATCATGGCCCCCTTGCTGGCCTGGTCACCCCACATAGCTGGCTGTTCAGTTGATTGGTTGTCCTTCACTAACCCCCTGCTGGCCTGGTCGCCCCACACAGCCTGCTTATTTAGTTGTTCGGTTGTCCCTCGGGCTGGGCCCAGGCAGCTGGGCAGCTGACATCCAAGGCTTGCCTGTTCCTTGGGCTGGCTCTGTGTGGCTGGGGGGCTGAGGGGACTGGGATCCACCATCTTGTGGCTATGAGCACTACCATATTTGAGAGCATGGCAGGCAATTAGCATATTCCCTCCTTATTGGCTGTGGGTGCCACCACCTTTTGTGAGTGTGTGACGGTCAATTAGCATATTCCCTCTTTATTAGATAGGACTAGAGGCCTGATGCACAAAATTCATGCAAGGGGCTTGGTCCTCGCAGCCCTGGATTTATCTGGAAAGATCTCAGGAAGGTCATTTGGCTGTCTGGTGTCTAATTAGCATATTATGCTTTTATAATTATAGACTAGGGGCTTGGTGCACAAAATTCGTGCACTGGGAGTGGGAGATTTCTCAGCCCAACCTTTCCCCTAACACATACTGGGAGCCCTCAGGGGATGTCCTACTGACTGCTACCCCCAGCCTGCCCAAGGCCTAAAGCCTCGGATAGAAGCTTTAGGCATTGTACACCCAGCCATCTCCCTGTTTGGCTCCACCTCCCTGGGCTGAGCCTTAGCCCCAGAAGCTGGGGCCAAACACTAGCCAGCTGGCTATGCCCCAGCTCCTGATTGGCTGGTGGGCATGGGCGTGGCTTGATCGGAGATATGGTCAATTTGCTTATTACGATTTTATTAAATTCGTGTATGGGGGGCAAATGATATCCCTCAGCCTAGCCTGCACCCTCTCCTCGAGAGATGTCTGACTGCCCATTCGGGCCTAAATGGGCAGTCGGACATCGTTCTCACAATCCAGGACTGCTGGCTCCAAATTGCTCACCTTCCTGCCTCCCTGATTGCCCCTAACCACTTCTGCCTGCCAGCCTGATTACCCCCTAACCACTACCCTGCCAGCCTAATTGATGTCTAACTGTTCCTCTGCCAGCCTGTTTGCCCCCAACTTCTCTCCTCTGCTGGCCTGGTCACCCCTAACTGACCTCCCCTGCAGGCTTGATCACCCCCAACTGCCCTCCCTCACAGGCCTTGTCCCTCCTTATTCCCCTCCCCTGCTGGCCATCTTGTGATGGCCATCTTGTGTCCACATGGGGGCAGGATCTTTGACCACATGGGGGCAGCCCTCTTGTATGTTGGAGTAATGATCAATATGCAAATCACTCTTTTATTAGATAGGATAGAGATCTGGTGCATGGATGGGGGCCAGTTGGTTTGCCCTGAAGAGTGTCTTGGATCAGGGTGGGGGTTATCTTGAGACATGGGGCTGCCTGGGCAAGGGGCCTGTGGTGGTTTGCAGGCTGGCCATGCCTCCCAGTAACCCGAGTGAAGACCCTGGGATCTGGGATTAATTTATATTCTACATCTGAAACTTTGTAGCCTAGAGTGGAGCCAAGCCTTCTGCTTGCTCTGTGATGACAGCTATTTCTGTTTGGGTTTATTTAAATCCTATAATTGAAACTTTGTAGTTTAGAGTGGAGGCCTTGGCTCTAGGGCTGCTGAAGCTTCGCTTCCTCCATCGCCCTGCAACCTTAGCCTCTGCTCTCTCCAGTTCCTTGGCTGCCACCATTTCTGTTGGGATTATGTATCTTCTATAATTGAAACTTTGTAGCATTGAGTGGAGGCCTAGACTGGCAATGGCAGGCATAAAGCTTGACTTCCTCCATTGCCAGGGAAACCCAAGCCTCCCTCCTGTTCTCAGTGGCGGCAGCCATCTTGGTTGGGGGTTATTTGCATAATTTGCTCCTGATTGACTGATGGTCATCGCTGTGGGCATGACTTTATCGGAGATACAGTCAATTTGCATATTACTTTTTTATTAGATAGGATAATTAGCCTTACTTTTTCTTAGTTTATCTCTCTTATCAGGGAATTATCATTGAGAAACAGTAGTTCTCACCCTAGCCAGTTTGCTCAGTGGGTAGAGCTTTAGCCTGTGGACTGAAGGGTCCCAAGTTCGATTTCAACCAAGGGCACATGCTCAGGTTGCAGGCTCGATCCCCAGTGGGGGCGGGGGGGGGGTTGTGCAGGAGGGAGTCAATCAATGATTCTCTCTCATCATTGATTTTTCTAACTGTCTCTCCCTCACCCTTCCTCTCTGAAATCAATAAAATAAATATGTATTTTTTAAAAGAAACACTAGTTCTCTTGTAGCTAAAAAATTCAGATACAAATATGCAACTATCTGGTGGCTTTGCTTGGTATCAATTTAAAATTTGTATAGATAAATGGGTGGGGATGCCTTCTATCTGGTGGCTTTGCTTGGTATCAATTTAAAATTTGTATAGATGAATGGGTGGGGATGCCTTCTCATCAGTTTGGATGGTAGGGAAATCTAGAAATTCCCAAAGGGCTCTTCAATTCTCTGTTCCTACCTTTAAAAAAGTAACAGAATTATCTTAACAATGATCATGTTTGTCAGGTGAGGGGTAAAAATAGTACATTAGCGGTGACATGGAAAACAAAATGGATAACCTGATCATATGAACTATGAGTTATTTAACTCTAACATTCATGTTTGCTGTTACCTCCCCCCTCCCCCCTTGACCTCCATCAAGAGAAAGAACACCTTCCCTCTCCTTGACTTTGGATCATATAGGTTAGTTCTTTATTTCTTTGATTTGTTCTTTAAATATCTTTAGTTCTAAAAAAAAAATAGAACTGACTTAAACTAGCTTATCAAAACAGGGGTATATTCTTTGTGCATATAGAGGCACATCTGATATACAAATTATTTAACAACTCTCAAATCACAGACTTCTTTGTCAAGAGCCTAAGTATCCCTTCAATTGTGAATCAAGTATCTCATGTTCAATCCCTCAGGGAATCTGTAAGAAAGATATGTTAAAAATTGGATTTTAGTACCAGTGGCTCTAAGAAGAGCAAAATGGGAGGTAGAAAACATTTAAAAACTAATACCAGCTTTCAAGCTGTATTACAAAACCACTGTTCTCAAAACAGCCTGGTACTGGCACAAGAACAGACATATAGACCAAAGGAATAGAATAGAGAATCCAGATATCGACCCAAACCACTATGCTCAATTAATATTTGACAAAGGAGGCATGAACATACGATGGAGTCAAGATAGTCCCTTCAATAAATGGTGTTGCGAAAATTGGACAGATACATGCAAAAAAAAAAAAATGAAACTAGACCACCAACTTGCACCATACACAAACATTAACTCAAAATGGATACAGGACTTAAACTTAAGATGGGAAAGCATAAAAATACTAGAGGAATCCACAGGCAGAGCAATCCACAGGCAGACATATGCCGAAGCAATTTCTTCACTGATACCGTAGTTCCCAGAGCAATGGAAGCTAAAGAGAAAATAAACAAATGGAAGCTAAAGAGAAAATAAATAAACATCAAAATAAAAGGCTTTTTCACAGCAAAAGAAACCATCAACAAAAAAACTAATGCAACTCTGGTGCCAATCAGTTTAAATGAGCTACAGTTATAAACAAACCGATATTGATATACTGGTGTATTCAGCTGAATTCTAGTCCTGTATTGTGATGTAAATTGCTAACCAAGGCTAGAGCTATAGTGAACATCAGGAAAGGAATAGAAACTGGCATTGAAAATCTGCTAAGTGGAATAAGCCAGTCAGAGAAAGACAAGTATCATGTGATTTCACTCATATGTGGAATCTAATGAACAAGATAAACTGATGAACAAAATAGATCAGAGACAGAAGCATTTAACAGACTGTCAAACCTCAGAGGAAAGGTGGGTGTGGGTGGATGGGGAGAGATCAACCAAAGAACTCATATGCATATCCTATATAATAAAAGAATAGTATGCAAATTGACCACCACTCCAACACACAAGATGACTGCCCCTATGTGGTCAAAAATGACTGCCCCCATGTGGATACAAGATGGCCACCACAAGATGGCCAATCGGGGAGTGCAGTTGAGAGGGACCAGGTCTCTGCAAGGGAGGGTAGTTGTAGGTGATCAGGCCAATAGGGGACAGCAGTTGGGAGAGATCAGGCCTGCAAAGGAGGTCAGTTGGGGGTGATCAAGCCTGCAGGGGAGGGCAGTTAGGGGTGACCAGGCCTACAAATTTCATGCTGGCAGGGGAGCAGTTAGGCATCAATCAGGCTGGCAGGGGAGTGGTTAGGGGCAATAAAGAAGGCAGGCAGGTGAGCAGTTGGGAGCCGGCAGTCCTGGATTGTGAGAGGGGTGTCCTAGATTGGAGAGGGTGCCAGCTTGGCTGAGGGATACAAACCCCAATGCATGAATTTCAGGCACTGGGCCTCTAGAATGTACATAACATATGGGCACAAAGAATAAGATGGTGAAGGCCTGGGTGGGGGGACAGGGAAGGGCTAGAAGAGGTTGAAGTGGGAAGAAAGGGGACATATGTAATACTTTCAACAATAACGATTTTTTAATAATAATAATAATAATAAAGAAAATGTATCAGGACTCCTCCATTTCTCACAACTGCTTCTGTCTACCTGCCTGCTTCATTCTTCTCTGTGGGAATAAGGTTCTGCTCCTTAGTATGCATGATAAATAGATGATGAACTTGTACAAGTTCTAAGCACAGAATTGTAATTTCTTAATTCAGATTCAGAAT
This sequence comes from Antrozous pallidus, assembly GCA_027563665.1. Classification (NCBI taxonomy): domain Eukaryota; kingdom Metazoa; phylum Chordata; class Mammalia; order Chiroptera; family Vespertilionidae; genus Antrozous; species Antrozous pallidus. The sequence goes on along the minus strand of CM050511.1, from coordinate 94,363,321 downwards.
TTTCAGGAGAAAGTAGCTGGTCCAGTCAACTGTGGTTAGGAGTGCTGAATCATATTCTATTAAATTGCCTGCTAGGGACTCAAGTGGTCATTATGCATATTGTATTTTATGTACCATGAAATGTATTTCTTGCCCTATTTTTGTTTACTACTCTTATCTTGATTCATTTATATGCTATATTATTATTTTATGAAATTCTACATGGTTCCTTATTTTTTCTGAAGTTGGTAGTCATTTCTCAGAAACACTTCTTATCTTAGATATGTTTTTTAAGCTATGACTAAAGACCCCATTAGCTTGGATGCCTGGTTTCTTCTAAAGAGACTCATGCTCCTCATTAACTTTAAGAGGAATTCAAGTACATACAAGCATCTATTATGCCAAACATCAGACCAAGACCATGTGTTAATATGTGACTACCCTTTTAAAGATGAATCCACAACATACCCCCCTTGAAAGGACTATTTTGTTTTTCTGACTCATATATCAATTAAGTCAGACTATATTCCTTGAGGATAATAACTATGAGCTAAGCGTCAGTTAGATGCTAGAAAGAATGGATGAATAAAATAGAATTCCATCCCTAGGGGAGCTTACATTATAAAGGAAAGGCATTAAGGAAACAAGTAATGTAAATGACTATGATAAGTGTAAAATAAAGATAATCACAGAAGAAAAAAATCTAGTCTGAACATAGATCTTGACAGTAAGTAGGAGAGAAGGAGATAAATGTTAAGTGGATTTAGAAGTTATAAGTGAAGAATACTGGCCATTGATTGGATGGAAGATTGGAGGTGAAGGAAGATAAGACAAAGTCAAGGATGATATTTCTCATTTCTCTCTGGATCTCACTAATTGACAACTAAGATGGTGCCTGGGATGGAAAAGGTAAAGAATTACCATTTCATTGAGTGATTTTTAGTCTCCTTTATTAGCATTTGTATGTATATTATAGTTTAAATTTGTTACTTATTTGTCACTTTCCTTTTATTAAAATGATTGCCACTTCATATTCCCCAAGTCTTCTTGGAAAACATGATTTCTTTGACCTTGCTGGGGACCAGAATTGCAGATGTGTTTGTCATTATAAATTTAAAAATATGCTATTAACTGCACCAGAAAGTTTGTATCAATACCGTTAGCAGCAGTACCCTGGGATGGCTTTTCTATGATGTTATGGAATAAGAGCAGCAAGCTAAAATGCTCTTGCCACTTTGTGGCTGGCAGGTGAAAACAGGAGGCTAGGAGGATGTCACGAAAAACAAGTATTTTTTCTCTCTTATTTTAACTTGTCAATTGAGTGAGCAATGGCCTTCCAGCAGTGCTGACCCCAGGCACACTGTGAATTGTATAAGATGTGTCTTCCATGGACACTTTCATTTTCTTCATCTGCATTGTTTTCCTTCCCTTTTAGGGCATCATGTTTGAAAATGTCAAGGGTTTCTACTGATTGCTCTATCTTGACAGGAGCTACACATGCACACAAACACTTCTAGATATAGATTTTAAAGTAAACTATAAGCCATAGGGACAGACAGACACAATACATTCATTTTTTAAGTGTGGATTCCCTAGAATTTTACATATCCTGTGGATACTAATGATATGTGGGTGGATAAAACATTTTGGAGGTTCTTGTGATATCAGACTCTACATGCAATTACCTTCTTCATTGCTGGGTCGGATTGACCTTGTATCTTGGGCTTTGTATTTGCATAGATATTTGTCTTTCAGACAATAAATTCTAAATAAACAGTTTATATGCTAGCTGGTTGAATAATAATAATAATAATAATAATGTCACATGCATTGAAAGGCTTAATACATGCTAGGTCTTCTTTTGTACCTAATGTCCAAAAAACTTGTTCCTCTCATAGGGCCTAGAACTATCTCTTATTTCTCTCTGGATCTCACTGAGAATGGAGTTTTATATCTTCTTCATTGTTGCTTTCTCAGCAACTAAAACTATTTTTGCTGCAAAATATGCACTGCATAAACTTCTCTAAATATATGAATAAATACTGCTCATTAATTTTTTATGTGTATTTGTATTTTCTCCCTGCCCATACTAAAGACAGACTTGATAAATTCTATATCTCACATAGGACCTAAAATTCTAGGACTGAAAAAAATTCTGAGTACTAAAATATTACTGGTAAATCTGACTGAATGACGGATTATGTTAGTGAATACCCAAAACATATATACAACAAGGACAACTTTAGGAGGTGTGTTAGTTTCCTATACCAGCCATAATACACAATCCAAGTGGCTTAAAACAATACACTTTTTTTCTCTCAGAGTTCTGGAGGCCAGAAGTTAGATATCAAGGTATCGGCAGAGCTGTACTCCCTCTGAAGGCTCTAAGAGAGAAGCCATCCTTGTTTCTCCCAGCTTCTCGTAGCTCCAAGCATTCCTTAGTTTGGGGCTACCCAACTCAAGCTTCACCTCCTCTGTCAACTGTATCTTCCATGTATGTCGCTTATCAAGACACTTGTCATTCTCTTTAGGGATCATTGAACAATGATTTCAGGATCCTTAAGTTCATTACATCTGCAATGTACCTTTTTTCAAATAAGTTTACATTCATAGATTCTGGGAGTTAAGACAAAAACATCTTTTGTGGGCCAACATTCAACAGCTTATAGGAGGTATGTGATATATTAGGGAGTATACTACAGCCTTGGAGTTGGGCATAGCTGGATTCAAAACCCATCTTAGATATTTACCACTAGACCTTTAAATCTCTCTCAATTTGTTGTTTTATCACTATACCTGCTTTTATGAATTGTTAAGAATACTATGTGTGGTAATGTATAGAAAGTGAATAGAAAAATATCTGGTCCATTCTAAATGCTCAAGATATGTTCCCATCCACTGTGGCTGTGTGGCTCAGTTGGTTGTAGGGTTGTGCTATACACCAAAACGTTGTGAGTTTGATTCCTGGTCAGGCCACATACCTAAGTTGTAGGTATGATCCCCAGTTGGGGTGAGTGAGAGAAGCAATAGGTTTATGTTTTTCTCTCACACTGATGTTTTTTTCTCTCCCTCTCCTTTCCTCTCTCTCTAAAATCAAGAAACATATCTTTGGGTGATGATTTTTTTTAAAAAAGAAGAAGAAATACCTTCTTCCTTCTAACTTTCTATGCACTTGAGTTAAGGAACTTAATTAGTTCAAGGCTTTCTTCTGAATACCAGTTATAACTTGCACAGTATTTTATTAGCTACTTTTCTTATCAAAGTCTTCTCAGGAATTCTTCTACTGTGGAATCTCGTAATAAAACCAATTAAAAATATACTCATAACTAAATACAACAAAAGCGCTTTAAAATTATAACTAAGCTTATGTCCTTAAGAGTTTGCAATCAATATTTATTTTTAGATATATGGAGGTAGTTACAAATAAAAGGGAATGGTAATTGTTCCTAGGTATTGCTGCGGGGAGGACTAATTAAATGAATCATAAATAGATCACTGTGTCTTCTATGACATTGTGTAAAGAAAAGTATCTGTAAAATACCAGAGATGCTTGCCTCAAGTCCTTATTTTGGCAATGCCAAAAACCTCTGAGATAGACTGTACTTAGGGCAAAATTAGAGTATTAATGAAATTAAAAACTTAAATAAAGGAACAAAATCTAGAACTTTTTGACATCTGAACTTCAAAATAAATCCTTATTTATATGCCAAGTAAATTAAAATAAGCTTGAGTGAGGGATTAAGTAGCTAGAAATTAAATTTATAGTAGAAGTGAAACATACTGTGTGCCTGAATGAGGGCATTGTTTGATCAACTTATTCATCAATGCAAACATTCAAGAGTGTTGATAAATGTGTATTATACTCTGGATATTGTGCATAACATGGTAAAAAACAGCAACACATAAACACTACCTTTCTGTAAGGCAGAGTCCAGGAGGAGTACAAACATGTAACTAGATAAATGCAATGTGATATACTCATTTTAATACTAAGGCATAGGAGTAGCATAGAGGAGGGAAGAAGTAAATCCCCTGAGGTTCCAATGGTAAGTAGAATGTCCAGCAAATAGTAACTACTCAAAAAATAGTTGGTAGGTGAATAAGTGATTGCCTTGGGGTAAGTTTCAAACAGTAGATATAAGTTGCTCTTAGGAAATAAAATTCAGCATTATGATTTAAGATATTACTTTAGTGCCCATACCATTTGCTTATACTTGATTTCTCCTCACATATGACCAGGGGATTCAATTCCAGTTTGTTTCAGAGTTTTAAAAATAAATGTGCAAAAGTAAGTTGTATGCTAGGCACTTTCAACTTGTAAAGAGAATAGCCCAGTTATGATTATAGTTGCTAATCCATGGAGAAGTCAGCACCCACAACAGTCTTAGCACCCTAATAGCTGGGCTTCACTGAGAAATAGGACTCAGGATTCAGGATTAGCTCTAGAGATCCTCAGCAGTACCATTCAGTAGATCCTCAGCTACTTATCTTTGTTTACCTGTAAACACATCCGATTCCCCTCCTTTCACCAGCAACCTTTGCTAGTCCCCCTTTTTTCTACATACTGCATCTTCTCTGTGTGTCTTTGTTTCTGTTCTATGCTACTATATCCCTTTCTGTATGTCTTTACTTTTAATAGTCTCTATTTAGTACAGAGAAAACATAATGTGCAGAATGAATATTCAAGAACAATTTATAGCCCACTGCCCAGTCTTTATAGGTCTTATCTTTGAATCAGAAAGTTGTGCCTAGCTGGAGGAAGTCATTTGACCACAGTATGGTCAAATATGTATAAAATTAATTACTGTGGGCATGGCACACCCTCAGAGAACTATTTCATGTACTATATAACAATCGCAAAGGGGATGCCAGTGGTATTGTGAGAACAATGGAAATAAAGCAACCTCTTGGGGTATCCCTTTATATTTGCAGTAGTAAGAACTACTATTTGTTGACTATGTAATTATATAGTAAGTGTTATGCTAAGCCTTTATTACATTGTCTCAGTGAATTCCAATAAAAGGATGGGGAAACTGGACCTCAGAAAGATTAAGTGACTTGGTAACAGAGCTAGTAAAAGACAGTTTTTAATTCAGTTCTAGTTGACTCCAAATTCTACACTCCAGTTGTGATACTATCTGATTGCAGTTTATAAAAGTGCAGCTCCACATCGGGTTTTAGGGGAACCATCACGGCTAACAGCATATCATGCTCAACTGAGAAAAAAGTGCTCATGTATAATGTATGAGAAAGAAGACTGACCTATGTGCATATGACTGCTTTGTCATGTTCTGAACAAATCTCCTCAGTTGGCTGTTTCCATGGCCATGGTGATAATGATTTATTCAGTTCATATCAACATATTTAAATCTACTTAACATCTATTGTGTCTATGTTCTAGATTTTGTGGTCATACAAAGATAAATGAGACATGGACCACAGCCTCAAAAACGTAGAGTAGGAGATAAGTGAATAGCTTAATCATGACCATTCCAAGTAGAATGGGTAAATGTTATAGTAGAGACTTTAACAAGAAATCAAAGGCCAGGGTAAGGGAAAGGTTAATTTGGCTTGAATTGAGGATTGGAAGGTCTTTGAGAAAACTGTACTAAACCTTGAGGGTCAATAGGATTTTGACTTTCAAGAAGAGGAAAATGCAACCAAAAGCATAGAAAGGAAAAATACAAGAATATAGGACATAATAATTAACCATTTGTGTATATAGAAGGGTATACCTAACTCAGTGGTTCTCAACCTTTCTAATGCCACGACTCTTTAATACAGTTCCTCATATTGTGGAGACCCCCAACCATAAATTTATATTCGTTGCTACTTCATAACTGTAATTTTGCTACTGTTAATGAATTGTAATGCAAATATCTGTGTTTTAGAAAGGTTGAAAGCCACTGACCTAAGTGATTAGGTAGTTAAGCGGGGAAAGATGTTGGAAAAGTAGATTGAGAAGATTATTGAGAAATTTGCCTGCCTACTGGACATCTCTTTTTGGAGGTATAGCAAGTACAAACAATTTTTTTCTTCCAAGTGAATCTTCCCTAATATACAAATCAGGGAATCACAAAAATGCTGCCCATAGTGACTCCATACTAGACGATAGCCATCATTTGCATTCATGTGCAATTGCCATGTGGCAAGCCAGCATGAATTTTCAACCACTCTCCTGAAAATTGGGGCTCATGATGGCTGTGCAGAGTATCATCTTCAAATATTTCAAATATGAAGGACACTGATTACATAATACATGCACACACTTACACCCAAGAAAGGGGATGGATGGAGGGGGAGAGAGAGATTGTACTGTGAGAACAGAAAGGATTTTTATTGATTTGTCTTTCATCTTGTGGAAGAAATGAGCATGATGCAGCATGTCTATTCATAGATCTCTAGAAACCATTTCTATTCAGGTGATCTTATAAAATCAGGGAATGCATATATAACAAAGTGAATATTTAAATGTAATGGGAACCTCAGATCCTACTGAAATTAAGGCATTTCAGTGACAACATCAGAAGGGGACTGACTCCAAAGGGTTGAAAATTGTTACCATGGCAACGCCAAGGCTGTCTCATTCATAGAGAACTCCTTAAACTTGTGACATGAGAGAAATTGCTTGAGGAATTTTAACACTGGACCAAAATACACATTGCTCCATGCAGATGAGAAAATACATCAGCACAGCCTTTTTTTCTCCCAAAGGCTCTTTCTGACATTTTTATGAGATCTCTCCTGTCCTTCAGTCTCTCTCATGTTCAGGATGGGGAAATAGCTTCAGACTAAATGTGGAATATTGGAGGGAACTCAAGTTGTTCTTAGGAAATAAAATTCAGCATTATGATTTAAGGTATTACTTTAGTGCCCATACCATTTGCTTATTCTTGATTTCTCCTCACATCTGACCAGGGGATTTGATTTTCAGTTTGCTTCAGAGTTACATGTTTTAAAAATAAATGTGAAAAAGCAGAAGTAAGTTGGAGGTACAGGAAAACACATAGTACAAGAAAGTAATAGAACTTTCTTTTTCTCAGACTCTCCTTTTTCCTCTTTTTTTATTCATGAAAATGGCATTTTTATAGGTGACACTAAGACATTTTCAGGCCTGCAATTCCTTTTGCTGCAATGGAAAGAAAGTGCAAAAGGAAACTAACAAAATTGAAAATGACATAAGTGGAGACAGGAGCAGATTTTATAGAATGAATGAAAGCATAGTCATTGTTCATTTAGGAATCTGAAGAACACTTAGGGAATACCTGGATCACTGTTTCTCAAATTATAATCTGAAAATTAATAGCATACTTCTCTCCTTGGAAGCATCTATCAAAAAATACAGATTTCAGAACAGTTCTCCTCAGAATCATACTTAGTGGCCCAAGTAGTCCTGGTGGAAATGACATACGTTGAGTGTGAGAATCATTGATCTAAGCAATTTACTTTATCAGATGGAAGAGCTCCCTCTCTGGGAATTTGACTTGCCAAAGATTATCCATATGCTTAAAATTCACTTCTCCAGATCCTCAGATTATTCTCATTAGCAAACCAAGTTTTCACATTAATTTTTTTTAAAGATGTAGCATATTTAGAAAATAATTTTAAGTGCTACAAAGATTAGAAAATGACTAAACTAACACATTTTAAATATGCTTCAAAAGAATGTGTTGGAATGTGACTCCACAATTTAACTAGAAATTTACTTGACTGGGTGGTACATTATTCTCACCCTTTTTTGTACCTGATGCCTAACTTTGAAACATCCACCCACCTCCCTTAGTGGGTAGATAGGGCCCACTAGAAAAATAATAATATGATTTAAAAAGTGAGTTTTAGTTGTCCTTTACATCTTGCACTTTACATGAGAAAACACTTTTCTCAGCTAAAGATTGGAGTTTGTTAACATGTGTTTGGAGGATTATCTGTAGATTTGGATACTTTTGCTACTCATCCTCAGCAATACTCCATCGCTTGAGTGATGACAGATGAAATGCCTTGCATCCACACACTGAAACAGCATTTTTGTTCTCAGTCAGTGGAAAATCAAGACTGATAGGCACTAAGCTTCTGTCCAAGGCCCTTGTCTTGCCTCAATCTAGAAATTAATTATGATAATTTTATTTAATCTGGTAGCATTAGTGTCCATGAAGATTTATTAATCTGTGCCCCTGATCTCTCCACTCCCTTCTATCATCTACAGTATTTATATCTCTACTTTAAGCACTTCAAATTAATATCCAAACCAAATGCATCATTGTTTTTCTAAATTTGGTACTTTTCTAGCACCTGCATTCTTTTCTGCCTCTCCCATACCTATAGCAACCAATTTAAATCTATTCTATTTCCTTGCAATTTTTTATGTCTCTTTTCCCATCCTATGACCCCTGCTTTTCTGCCCCTATCCAGACTAATAGTTAGTAATAGTAACAGTACTTCCACTATAATTTTAAATTGTTTTTAACTGGGCTGGCTGCCTAGGGATTTTTCTCACACTCTAGTCCATTTATTGGTTCATTCAACAAGTAGGCTTTGGGCATTCACTAGACTGCAGGCCTTGTGCTCAGCATTTGGGAATCACAAAATAAATACCCCCTCAGAGAGTTCACAGTACAGAGGAGGAAACAAGAGTACCCAGTGGACTGCCCTGTATAGGGACGCAGGCTATGATGAGAAGGTGCTGTGGGGGCATATGAGGGCCCCAAACCAAACCTTCTAGCTTCTGATGAGGGAAAAAACTTACAATATGGCTTTCAATTTGAGGCCTCCATCAGTAGGGGATAACCTGGCAAAAGGGCTAAGAAGACTTTACAACAAGAGAAAATGCATTGTGTTTGAGTAACTGAAAAGAGACCAGGGTGGCTGGATGATGGAGTAAAAATGGAATCAAGTAAGAAGTGTAGTTGGAGAGACATAAACAGAGAGAGCACATTGCTTGCCCCTAGGGAATTTATATTTTTAACCTCATAACATTGTGGACTCATTGAACGTTGAAACTTTGGGGCAACATAATCATATTTGCAATTTTAAAAAATTGAAATAACACTTTACCTGCCACAAAAAAAATGGATTAGGGAAGAGCAAGACTGTAAGCAGAAGGCTAGTTAGGAGCCTATTGCACTAAATCAGATGAGAAATGATAAAGGCCCAACTATATTATAGTAGCTGTAAATAGAATAAAGAGATATTTTTATGAAATAGAAGTGCCAGGTTTTATTGATTTATTTAATGTGAAAGGTAAAGAAGAGAAAAGAGTCAAGAAAGACTCTCCATTTGTGATTTGATCAATAGGGTGGATGATTGTTTCATTCACTGAGAATGGCGGTGGAAATGGAGAAGGCGATTTCAGGGTCAGTGGACCTGGTTCTGTTTTGGGCGTGGATAGTTCCTTCTTTTAGCATTCCATCATCTCGGTGTTAGAGGCATGGATGTAGAATATAGCAGCCCTTACCTTCAACCAAATTATGCTCACCCACTTCTTCTAGAGTGTTAGGCAAAATAAACACAATCTAAATGGAGAGATTCTTAACCTGTAGGCACGTGCCAAGTTTGCTTTTCACCTGTCACTTAGAAATAATTCCTAGCAAGCAAAATATAGTTGCTACCGTAACTCATGATTAAGGAGGCTTTTACTTGGAAGTAGTAAAATATTTTTTAATGTGAAAGACATTCTATCATCAGAAAATCATTCTCCTTTCTGTACTCCTTGAAGATTATTATGGACCAAAAGTGTCATCTTTCCCTCAGCTAACATCTGAAGAATCATCCAGAGCAGTGATGAACAATTGATTGTAGTTAGCATTCCATGGGGATGCTGCGGCTCACAGATAAGAGCATGGCAGTGGCCTTCATTGTCACCACCAGCTGATGAAGGGGAGTTCATGGGTAAAACATCAGAGAGGACTGAAAAGTCTACATTAGAACCGAATATTAATGATTAATTGGCATCCATAAAAAAGCAAAGAAGTCAGTCTTGGAGATAAAAGCCATGTCCTAGGATGAAAACCTTTTGTGTTTGTAATACATACTTAAGACATTGCTTGTTATGTGAGACAGTGGAAAGAACTAGGAATTTAAAGTAAGACAGAGTTGGGTTCAAAATTGGAGCTCTGGCATTTTCCAGCAGAGTTGCTGGAAATTTAGGCATACCTAAACCTCAGTTTCATCTATAAAAAGGAAATGTTAAACGCAACTTCATAGAGTTGTTGCAACATTTAAATAACATATAGAAAATGCCTAATAAACTACTTGTCATATAATTAAACATTCAGTAATAGGCAGCTCTCATTAAACTTGATAGCTAAAGAGAATAAAACATATGTTATGCACTAACTTGTTATGTGATGTGTTAAGCTACTTGGTTTTCCTTATTTAGTCAATTATAATTTTCAAAGTTTTTTTTAGACGATTACATACCTTATTTCAATTTATTATTCCAGCAGACTGACTTGTTGATCATTTTCCTGCCCATCACATACATAAGGAGTTTGATTTTTCAGACTAGTTGACAAATTTGCTTCAAGATCACAGAATTAATGAACAATGAATCTTGAACTAGATTTCAACTTTCTATTCTAGCTGAGCCTCGCTGGTGTTGCTCAGTGGTTGAGTGTCAACCTATGAACTGGGAGGTCAGGACACATGCCTGGGTTGCAAGCTTGATCCCCAGTGGGGGACATGCAGGAGGCAGCCAATCAGTGATTCTCTCTCATCATTGAGTTTCTATCCCTCTCTCCCTCTTCCTTCTTCTCTGAAATCAATCATATATATATATATATATATATATATATATATATGACTTAGTTGGTAGCTCAGTTTGTTTTGGCATGGTGTTAGCACGGAGGTTTTATTCCTTGTTGGGTCCAGTTGGTTGTACTAGATATACATGTTTGATAATGGACCAAGGATGACTATGAAGTTACATGAGAGGGAAATTAAATCTATCAGAACTATTAGCTTTAGAATTTACAAACCATTCTTTCTACACTTCCAAAGAAATTCCTAGATTGTGATTTTTCCCTTCCTCTCTCATTATATGGCATAACATTGCCAAGATCCTTTCCTGTAGCAGTCTGCCAAGTTACTTTTTAACCAGATCCAATAGGAGATCAACAGAAATTTGAGCAGATGCTCAATGAGTTTGAGCCACTAGATATAGCCAATATGGATATTTATGTAGCTCTTTGGTTCTGTAAACCCAACCATGTTTTTTATAGATTTGAATTTATCTCAATATTTAGAAAATGATATTACCAAAGGAGCAGACTGTAGTTTTATTTTTATTTACTTTAGCAAGTTATCATATTAAACTCCTGAGAATAGCATCTTACTAGGCTAAAGATTCAATAAATACCAGTATTTGAGATATATCTCTTTATCTATTATCTATCTATCTATCTATCTATCATCATCATCTCTCTATCTATTGAAAGACAGAGCTTTATTACAGCATTATTTATAGTTGTAAAAATTTTGAAACAACTTCAATGAACTTTAATATAATTAAAATTAATTTCTATATGATGGTGTCTTTGAAGCCATTAATTGGAAGAAGCTATATCTCTACCCATAAATTTAGAGGAATTTCTGTGCTATGCCATTAAGGAAAGAAAGATTCACAGACTGAATATAATGCTATATTTTTTTATTTAAAAATATTTTTATTGATTTCAGAGAAGAAGGGAAAGGGAGGGAGTATCTTTGATTGGGTGCCTCCCGGTTGCCCCACATTGGGACTCGAGCCTACAACTTGGACATGCTCTCTGAGGGAGACTCAAACAGTGACCTCCTAATTCATAGGTCAACCTCAACCACTGAGCCATGCCAGATATATTTTAAAAGTAATTACAAAAGCTCCATCTATATGTTTATATATATATATATATATATATATATATATATATATATATATATTACCCGTCAAATTGCCAATTGGCTAGTGACAAAAAAATAAAATGGAGGAAGAGAGATTGATAAGCAATAAACGAATAAATAAAAAAACAGATGAATAAACAAATAGCTGAAAAAGGTAATAATGTTTTTGATTTTTAAAAAAAGTAGTATATACAGAAAACTTTTTTTATTAAGTAGATAGAAAGAAAAGGTAGCCATCAGACTTTTATTAAGTGAACATGATAAAATTGACATTTGGGTATTATAATTTGCCAACTATTCTATTTTGAGAGCTCCTCGGAGTCCAAGAGATCATTACCCACAGCCTCCTTAGAATAATAATTTGATGGGAATCCATCTTCCCCTTTGAAAGTATGAAAATAAGATTCTTCAGAGTTACCTAAGGATTTCTTCTTTGAAGTATTTAAAAGTTCTAAGAAAGGTATTTAAAAGTTCTAAAAAATATCAGAAATATTTTATTAAGAGAGATATTACTGCATCCATCAGAAATATTTTATTAAGAGAGATATTACTGCATCCATTAACAATCCCTCCTTTTCCACTCTATAACTTTTTTTTAAATGCGAGAGAGAGAGAGACAGAGAGAGAGAGAGAGAGAGAGAGAGAGAAAGAGAGAGAGAGAGACAGAGAAGAGAGAGAGAAACATCAATGAGAGCAAACTGATTGGCTACCTCTACCCCCTATTAGCGATCAAGCAGTGCCCTGATCATGAATCAAACTGGTGACCTCTTGGTGCATGGGACAACACTCAACCAACTGAGCTATATCTGCCAGGGCCACCCTATTAACTTTGTTAAGCATTCCTAATATCTTATTCTCCTCCAACAAAACAGTTCCAGACCTAAAATCCTTGCTGTTGACTACTCTATACACGTTGCAAGATCATAAATCACGAGAAAACTATGTTCTTGGGCTAGAAAATTATGACAATTTTTCCATCTTTTCTAAATTCTGTGTGTGTGTGTGTGTGTGTGTGTGTGTGTGTGTGTGTGTGTGTGTGTTTTGATAGAATCTTGGTTTAATCCTGATTTTCATATCGTATCCCAGCTTAGATCACTGCATAATTGGCTTTTTTGAGTTGTCCTGAATACCATATACTGCTTACCATGCTGGTCATATATTCATAGCTCAACTCAGAATTGTAAGACTAAACCACCACATTCTGAATATTTTACTAGATCCTCCATGTAGCTGATTTGATTTATGCTCTTATTTAGATATTGGGGAAAATAGAAACACTAATTTTTTATGATCCTCTAGAACTAAGGAACTTTTAAAATAATCTAGTGTGTTATATATAATTATTTATATTGTTTACAATGTCAGTGAAGTTTATGAATCATTTACCTGATGAATTAATCATCAATCTAATATTATTTTATTGATAGTTTTGAATATTGACTAATTTGTAAATGAGCTTGAAAGTTTCACTGAAGAGAGATCCATTTTTAAAGATTTAGTATAAATAAGCTTATATTTCCAAAGTGTTGAAACTATCAATGAAATTTCATTTGATATACTTAAAAATTCTTTATGAATTCATTCTTAAAGAGTAACCTTGTTTTTAATTCCAGGTGTTTTTACCATCTACCAGAAATTTATCAATTCTCTATATTAGTGGGAATTATAGACTCATTAATATTGAGTGGCTCAAAAATAGAATTCTGGATTATTAATTTTTTAGTTAACTGGAAGTCCCTATCTATGTTATCTAAGGGTTTCAGGATTTAAGATGAGTTTGCACTGACATGCTTAGTACTGATATCAGGTGCCCCAAAACACACAGCATTATTTAATTCATACTTAGCTAACATATTTGAGCGCCTGTTATCCACTGTCCACTATGTTAGGGCCTAAATATATAAACTTGTGTCCTTAAAGAGTTCAAAATCTAGTGGAATTGAGAAGTAATTACAAAATCAGTCCTACAATCAAAGTAGAAGAGTGTTTGGGAACTCAAAGGAGTGACTAATCTTAGAATCATATTTCCCAGGGGTTCTGTCCTCTTCTCACCTTGTACTGTTTCCATGGTGAGCTAATCCATTTCTAGGGCTTCATCTATCAACATGACTCACAGAGCTGTGTATTCTCCCCGAATCCTGTTCTGGCCCACAAGGACTTACTTGGCACCTCTATGTTCAAATGCCACAGACACCCACAAAACAAACCAGCCCAAAATATATTAGTCATCCTCAGCTCCAAATCTTCAGTTTTCATCGTTATCTTACTTAGGTCAGAATCCAAGTGTTCATCTTTGATGCTACCTTCTAATCTCCCAATCCAAAGGTCACCAAATTCTGTCTTAAGTGTTTCACACACTGTTTTCTTTTTTTCACTTCCCTGTCAGGGATAACTCAACTCTGACTTATTTACCTACTAGAGGCCCAACAGGCGATTGAAATCACATGGGAGGAGGTGCCCTGCCTCCCACTGTGAGAGAAGGCACCCCATGGGCCACCTCGGGAGTCAGGCAGGACTGGTGGCTGGGACCCATGCCTGATTTCCACCATAGGCTCCCCTTGTTCCCCTGCCTGTGTCCGCTCTGGGCCACCAGAGTTGCTGCCCTGGCTCAGGGAGGCCCCTGTCTCTGTCTCTGTCTCCGTCTCTTCTCAGAGCCTCACCTGTGCGTGCAATCTACTCTTGTCCAGGTCATCCTATTATGGCATCCTAGCCTAATTTGCACATTACCTCTTTATATATTAAGATTCTGCAGGTTAATACCAGAGCTTGTTAAACTGATAGTCTCCTACTTAATAATCTTATCTCTGTGGGTAAGAAGCTGCCAATAAAGAAAAGTGGAATCACTCCAAATTCTCTTGAGTATGTGAATCGGATTATACCAAATTGAATTGAAGGGAATTTCATGCAGGAATTTGGTTACACAGGTGATGGAAGAACTAAGAAGTCTATGGAGGGCAGTGGGCCAGCTTGGAAACAAGCAATGCTGAGTCTCCTCACTGGCCTATGAGTTACTTAAGGCAAGCAGGGGAAATGTATTCAACTTTTTCTCCTCAGCATCTGGTATAATCCAACTCTTTAAATACAGGGGTAGGTAAAAGTAGTTTAATAATAATAATACATAATGCAATAATTGATAAATAATAATTCAAGAATAAATTCACATTTTGTGTATAAATAGCTATACAGCTATTTTTGCTCACCACTGTATAGCAAACAATCATTAAATGTTGACAAAATGAATTAATTACTCTAAGAACCTAAGATCTTTTAGACTGAGACATTTCTAGAAATCTGTCCCTGCTTCATGCTCAACATTTCAATATATCTTATTATGGAAGCAACTCTAATTATTTAAGAATTTGAGTCTTTAGATTCTAGAACATAGAACATTTAAACTGTTACCAAATGAAACTAATATTTTATCATATCCATTTTAAGAAATTGGATTCCTTGTATAGAAAAATGTTATATTTTTAAAGAAAATAAATATTCATAGTTTCTACAATAGATATTAAATTACAAATGCTGAATTTATATTGGTGTCATCTCAGCTTCATCTAGTGAGACTCTCATGTAATTCTTTACTTCAGAACACAAGTACATACTTTAGCTGTCATATCAATGTCATATGTGTTTCATATGTCACAGTGTACCCATGTGACTCTCATTTGGTATGGGCCTAAAACTCTTAATGTTTTTATTCACTGACAAAGTTGATTAATTACAAAATTGTTCAGAACACAGTGTGAGACTGAAAAATAAAATCTGACTACACAGATGGATGAACCAAATGAGGTATTTAGGATGAGACAAAGGTAAAAAAAGATTATAATCTCTGAGGCATAGCTTGAGGCTACAGTTGGTAAAACAAATACCAATAATAAATAAAAACGTGGGCTTGGCAACAATAAGAATTCCTGTATTTTAAAGATATAACAGAACATGGCTAAGCAGTAAGCACAACAAACATGCAGTATGAATATTAACATAATGCTAAATGACAATAATAAAATAAAAGTTTAGAAAATAACAGCATATCTGTAGATACAATGATGAATTTCTGTTGCAGATGTACATAATGGTGACAGTAATATGCAAAACATTAAACTGTAGGTTCCATTAAAAACAGATGTTGTGTGGTTCATTTCAGTTACAGCTTATATTGGTTTATTTGTCAGGCCATTTATTACTATACTTTGTTTTCATGAGATACAAATTGTATGTATTTTTTTCTATGTATATAGGAGGTATTAGTTATTACACTTAGTCTCCAGGTTACTTCTCTTGGTAATTGTCATTGTGGTTGACAGAGGATTATCTTGATAGAAGTAAATGTTTTCCTTCTCTCTCTTTGCTCTCTTGGTTAATAAAACCAATATGTCTTCCCCACCCCTATCTACTCAGTCATTTAGTAGCTCTGGGCTTCAGATTTCTCATAATAACTTCTTTTTTTTTCAAATCAGGTGAAGGACCAGATGATTGTTTTTCATGGGTTTCCTTAACGTGTATAATTATTGCTTAATGAGATTCTAATATGGATGTTGATCAGCATCATTAATATGGCTCTTTCTGATTAGAGGAAATAAAGATGGAATCAACTTAGCACAAGGAAAGTGGAGTTTGTCATAATGAGACAAGAGTGTTCATTAGAGGTTGAATTATTGAACATGCCCAGACCTCACAAGAATTAGAAATAAAAAGTAGAAAGCTCCGTGAACTTGGTTGTTCATTCTATAACATCAGACCCTTCCTTTGATGGCTATTTTCTGCATCTTTATTTTCTTTCTTCCTTTGTAAACTGGCTTATTTTCATTCATAGTCTTTCCCATCTCAAAACCTCATAATAGCAGTGCAGCCCAGGTTAATATCATGGCCTTTGCACTGGTCATACATCTCTTGTCTCAGATCCTTTATCCAATAGCAAATTTCTAAGACAGGACTATGATTGGTCCATCTCATCTTTTTGAGCCAGGCGCTATGAATCAAGTGATCTTAAACAGGATGTCTACTATCAATTTTCTTTAAAATTTATTTATTTACTTTTTAATTTCTTTCTTGAATAAGGTATTACATATGTGTCCTCATCCCTCCATTAACCTCCCAACCTCCCACACTCATGCCCTCATCTCCCTGGTGTTTGTGTCCATTGGTTAGGCTTATATTCATGCATGCAAGTCCTTTGATTGATCTTTCGCCCTTACCCCTACCGTCCCCTACCTTCCCTCTGAGGTTTGATAGTCTTATCAATGCTTTCTGTCTCTGGATCTGTCCCTGTTCATCAGTTTATGTTATTCATTATATTACATAAATGAGTGAGATCATGTGGTATTTATTTTTCTCTAACTGGCTTATTTCATTTAGCATAATGCTCTCCTACTTGGTCATGGTGTATGATCTTTCTGATGTATTACTGGATCTGATTTGCTAGAATTTTGTTCAGGATCTTGGCATCTATTTTCATCAGAGATATTGGCCTATAATTCTCTTTCATTGTGTTGTCTTAATCTAGTTTTGGTATTAGGGTAATGCTGGATTCATAGAATTAACTTGGAAGTGTTATTTTCTCTTGAATTATTTGGAATAGTCTGAGGAGAATAGATTTTAGTTCTTCCTTGAGTGTTTGGTATAATTCCCCCGTGAAGCTGTCTGGCCCAGGCTTTTGTTTACTGGGAGTTTTTTTGATGACTGCTTCAATTTCTTTCATAGTTATCGGACTATTGAGATTTTTAGAATCTTCCTGATTGAGTTTTGGAAGGTTGTAATTTTCTAGGAATATGTCTGTTTCCTCCAGTTTGTTGTCCAGTTTGTTGGAATAGAGTTGTTCATAGTATTTTTAAGCAATCCTTTGTATGTCTCTGAGGTCTGTTGTTATTTTGCCCCTCTCATTTCTGATTTTGTTTATTTGAGTTCTCTCTCTTTGCTTCTTGGTGAGATTCACCAATCTTCTTTATCCTTTCAAAGCACCAGCTATTGGTTTCATTGATCTTTTGTATTTTTTTGTCTCTATGTCATTTATTTCTGCTCTGATCTTTATTTTCTATCAGCTCACTCTAGGCTTTTCTTGTTGCTCTCTTTCTAATTCTTTGAGTTGTAGAGTTAGATTATTTACTACCATTTTTTCTTGTTTCTTGAAGTAGACCTGTAGAGCTATAAACTCCCCTCTCAGGACTGCTTTCATTGTGTCCCATAGATTCTGGATTGTTGTATTTTTATTGTAATTAGTTTCCAGGATGTTTTTAATTTCTTCTTCAATCTCATTGGTAACCCAGTCATTATTTAATAGCATGCTATTCCCCTTTCAAGTGTTTGATTTTTTTTGGATTGTTTTTATTGCAGTTTATTTCTAATTTTATGGCATTGTGGTCTGAGAAGATGCTTGGTATGGTTTCAATCTTTTTTAATTTGGGGAGACTTTGCTTGTGACCCAATATGTGGTCTATTTTTGAAAATGTCCCATGTGCACTTGAGAAGAACGTATATTCCATTGCTTTGGGGTGAAATTTTCTGATGATGTCAGTTAAATCCATCTGATCTTATGATTCATTTAGGATTATTGTATATTTGCTATTTTTTTGTCTAGAGGATTTATCCAGTGATGTCAATGGTGTATTAAAGTCCCTTACTATGATTGTATTGTTGTCAGTCTCCCCTTGATATCTTCCATGAGTTTTGTTATGTATTTGGGTGCTCCTGCATTGGGAGCATATATGTTTATCAGGGTTATATCCTATTGTTGTCTTGAAACCTTTAGAATTATGAAGTGGATTTCCTTATCTCTTGTTATGGTGTTCACTTTGAGGTCTATTTTGTCAGATGTAAGTATTGCTACCCCAGCTTTTTTTTTCACTTCCATTTGCCTGAAAGATATTTTTCCATCCCTTTACTTTTAGACTATGTGAGTCCCTTGTTCTGAGTGGGTCTCTTATAGACAGCACATATGTGGGTCATATTTCTTTTATCTATTCAGCGACTCAGTGTCTCTTGATTGGAGCATTTAGTCTGTTTAAATTTAAAGTTATTAATGAAAGGTACTTGTTTATAGTCATTTCTAGTTTTGTGCCTGTGTTCCTTCTTCCCTTTTATTTCTTCTTCTTTTTTTTACAGCATTCCCACTAGCATTTCTTGCATTGCTGGTTTGCTTGTGATAAACTCCCTTATCCTTTTTCTGTCTGAAAAGCTCCTGATCTCCCTTTCAATTTTGATTGATAGTCTTGCTGGATAGAGTATTCTTGGATTCAGTCCTTTGCTTTGCAACACTTTGTATACCTCCTTCCATTCCCTTCTATCTTGATGTGTTTCTTTTGAAAATCATTTTATAATCTGATGAGGGATCCTTTAACTCTCCATCTCTCTCTTGAAGCCTTTAAGATTCACTCTTTGTCATTGATATTTGCCATTGAAATTATTACATACTTGGTGTGGGTTTTTTGGGATTTATCTTGCTTGGAACTCTCTGTACTTGTGTCACTTTTTTCTTCCCCATATTGGGGAAATTTTCTATCATTATTTTTTCAAATATATTTTCTAATCCTTGCTGCTCCTCTTGTCCTCTGGCATTATGTTATTTCGTTTCATGTTGTCCCAAAGCTCCCTTAGGCTCTCCTCCTGCTTTTTGTTTTTCTTTTCCAGTTGCTGTTCAGATTGAGCTTGTTTCTCTACCTTATTTTCTAATTTACTAATTTGGTCTTTTGCTTCTTCTAGGCTACTGTTGAAACTTTCCATGGTGTTTTTGATTGTAGATATATCACTTTTCATTTATTCCTGATTCTTTCATAGATTGTTGATTTTCTCATCCATCTGATGTATGAATTGCACAATCATTACTCTGAATTCTCTTTCTGTCATGCTGCATGCTTCAATTTCACTAATTTCCTTTCTTGATGACTCTTAATTTTCTTTCCTCTGGGGATTGTGTCATCTCCCCATTCTGACTATCACCAGAAGGTTAAAACTTCAAGTTGTGTGGACCTGGGCCATGTGCAGTGGGAGCTCCACACCACCTGAGTGTCACTGAAGTGCTCTGACACTAAGACGTGTGGCTGCCATGAGTTGGTGGGGAACAGGTTCACCCAGGATTAGTGTTACCAGTGCTCAGTGTGGTCTCATGTGTGCATTTAGAATCAGGGACCCCACCTGCACCTCACTGTTGGTGTGTGCCAAAAATCAGAGTCCCCTAGCACATGCCAGGAGTCAGTGTCCTCATGTGTGCACCAAGTATCAAGTATCAGAGTCTCTGTTTCTTTGTGCAGCCTCTTGCTGAGAATCAGGGTCCCTGTGTGCACATGGACCAAGAATTGGAGTCACTGGCTCTTAGTGTTAATGCATTGGGAATCAGGGATCCCAGGCACACACAATAAGAAACAGAGTCAAGTCATTGATGCTCAGTGCTGCCTCATGCCTGTCTGGAGAACAGGGGTCCCAGTCAACTTAGGGGACTATGTTGCACAGTAGCACTGTGTAATTGAAGTCAGGTAGCACTGCTGCCCTGCAGGGGCTTTGGGTTTGGTCACCCGATTGCATTCTGGGGAGCAGATTCCTGGTGTCTGTGCATGCAGGCTCACAATTCCTGTCATGGTGCTGCGGCCCTGTGATGAGCAGGTCTATCAGTTACTATGGAACTGCCTGCAAGCCTGCAGGGAAGGGGATAGGCTCCTGGACTCACAAGGAGCTGGGAAATTGAGAAGTTTGTTGGTCTGCAGCTATGGTCACAGGTCTCTGTCCCCAGTGACTGCAGGGTCCTAGTTTGCTTCTGAGACCAGACTGGGTGGTGCTGAGGCCAATATCCTAGTCTCTAGCAGGTCTGTTTCTCAAGATGGCATGGTCTCTGTGCCCACAGTGGCTGCCCAGAAGTTTCCTCATTGTGCGTGGAGCTCTGACCTCTAAGACTGCCTAGTTTGGCAGCCCCTTGGAAGACCTGCAGAATTTAACTGTCCCTAGCTCATACACACACACACACACACATACACACACATACACCACGTCCATACTCTCCGCTATCGCTCCCTCACTCTCTCACACTCTCTCCCTCCCTACCTTCCTGACTGTTGCCATCTTTCTCTACTCTCCATTTTCAAGGTGGATGGAGACACTATGAAATGATATAGAACTTGGCCTTGCTTAATCAGCAAGGGCTGTAGACAAGGCAGTTTCTATCACAAAGGGACTGTACAAGTGGTAAGCAGCAATACACAGCTCTACTACAGTCCTCCTTTCAGAAAAACAACCTTAGCTTTGGAAAGAGCAGATATTGAGTTCAAGTACACTGCATTAAATAATTTTTAGGAAAGAGGACTGTGTATTTGGGACCCCTTATAGTGTATATTCACATGATGAAAGATAAAATACAAATGTGTGCAAGTACCCTGGAAATACACACACACACACACACACACACACACACACACATATATATATATATATATATATATATATGGACTTTTATTATATATATGGACTTTTTGAAATAATTTACAAAGAAGGGATTGCTCACATGGGCCTTATGAATGGATGCAATACTGCAAGATGTTAAAGAACTATTTTGTCTCTTTACTGACAAATTAGACTGAAATGTGCTGATTGTGGAGGCAGCTAATAAGGGATGCTCACTTTTCCAACCCACTGTGAAGTCTTCTTAGAGCTCATACGAGTAAAATGCATACCTCATACTGATAAAATTGCTTAACACATAACTCTTTCCCCCTATTTGGGTGCCAGGTAATTAATGTATTTTTATCAAATGATTTCTTGTGGGAAAATGGCAAATTATAAATGATCTAATGCCACCACTCACAAAGTGTTGAGGGGTATATTAAAGTCTTGGGGTAGACATATTAGAATACGTACTTTTCATAATAAATAATGATAGAATATGTTGCTATTTTTATTGATACTACAAAGAAAGATATATTCATCTAATATAGGGTTCTTAACCCTGACACTACTGACATTTTGCATCAAATAAGTCTGTGCTGAGGCCGCTGTACTATGCATTGCAATATGTAGAGCCATCCCTGGCCCTCCCCACAGATGCAAGTAGAACACAGCATGACTCCCAGTTGTCAGAACCAAACTGCTTCCAGACGTCCCTAATGTGCTATAGGGGCACAATCACCCTGAATTTAAACTGCCATGTAAAACAAGTGTAATTTTTATTCTTCAAAAGAATGACTTTCATTTGTTCTAAGTATTTTTTTTATTTCTTTAAACATTTTTAGATTTAAAAAGTATGTCCTTCTAGAGCTCGATTGAGTACTCCAATTTGCTATAGTCTATCTTGCTTTTCCTCAATGAATTAAATTTTGTCATGCCTGAATTAGCCTGACCAATTTCATTAGCAATCTCACACCCATTAATCCCATTAATTTGCCTCTGTGTCAAAGAATCCCCTACGGCCTGTAGTTTCTAAATATGTCCCACTTCCATCTAAGGAGTAGCTTACAAACCTGAGAAAGAGGATTGGATACTTGTAAATATACTTGGGAAGAAAAATTATTTTAGTGGTTTCTGCCAGATTATTAATACCTTTGATTTCTTTCTGAATTTTCATTCTCCCTGGAGTGCTTGTACTTTGGACTACTGAATTAATAGAAAATCTGTTCTATGAGAAAAAATACAGCAATTTTAATCTTTTCATTTCTATATAAAAATAGTATACACCAAAATGATGTCATAGGCTTTGTTACATTGAGATGTCACTGTTCATATTTACATCAAGCTTTAGAGGGAAATAATAATGCATTTAAGGCACAGTTTATTATCTCTCAGACATGTAGATCATAAAGTCTATCATAGAGAATTTGCCAATCTCACAAGGTTTGGAGAACAATGGTGATAGTAGATTTGAAGGGTTATAAAAACCATAGAGGAATCTCCGGGAGAAAGAGATTATTGACTTGAGAATGGTATAATGTAGATGGTACAAAAAGAAGAGATTGCTGTGCTTTAGGTCTTTCCATATGTTTATCATTATCATTAACTTCAAAAAGTTTTTATTAAGTTTAGGAATCTCATGTATCTATATTTCATTCATCATAGAATCAGGTTATAGATTAAAACAATAACCCTAGACATGCTTAGGAAGAAAAGTTCTGAAGGTTGCTTGTCCTACATCACCCATTTCCAAGTGTAACATTGGAGCATACATAAATTTTCACTAAATTACTTCTTATTGAAAATAGGGTAAGTTATTGCTTTAATTTAAAACCATGATGTAACTTTTAGTCAATGTTTATTGAAAATTGAGTGAGTTGTGTAGAGCAAAGATCTTACTACATGTGTATAGTTCTTTTTTTTTCTTTATTGATTAAGGTATTATCTCCCCATTACCCCCTCATACTCCCCCATTCATGCCCTCAGCCCCCTGTTGTCTGTGTCCATTGATTAGGCTTATATGCATGCATACAAGTTCTTTGATCTCTCCCCCTTCCCCCTCTCCCCTACTTTCCCTCTGAGGTTTGACAGTCTGATCTATGCTTTTCTGTGGCTGTTTTTGTTCATCAGTTTATGTTGTTCGTTATGTTCCATTAGAGGCCCAGTGCACGGATTCATGTTCAGTTGGGTCCCCTCTGGATGACCTGCATGGACTGAAACCTGCAGTTTAACACTGCCTACAGCTCCTACTGCAGTTGCTGCTCATCCTGGCCCCACTGTGTCAGCCAATCATGTCCAGTCCTGATTTGGAGAGGCTTGAGCTGTTGCAGCTGTGCTCACCAGCCATGAGCCCTGCATTTGGCACCCTCCTGAGGGTAGTGGCTTTCGGGATTGGGCTGAAATCAGCTCTCCAACACCTCTCGAGGGGTCTCGGGTTGCAAGAGGGTGCAGGCCAGGCCAAGGAACCCCACCAGTGCACGATCAGGCTGGGGAGGGACTGCAAGAGGGTTCCAGGGTATGTCTAGCCCATCTCGCTCAGTCCCGATTGGCCAGACCCTAGTAGCAAGCTAACCTACCTGTTGGAGCATCTGCCCCCAAGTGTTCAATTCACATCATAGCAAGCAGTTGAGTGGCCTTAACATATTATTAGTATATTATACTTTGATTGATTAAACAGTTGACTGGTCCCCCATGACCAGACACTTAGCATATTAGGCTTTTACTATATAGGATAGATGAGTGAGATCATGTGATATTTATCTTTCTCTGACTGGTGTATAGTTCTTTCTCTATGCAAAAGAAAACAGTTTCCAGAAAGAGAAGTGAAGATCTATACCCACCCACAACCTCCCACTTCCCCCCCACAACACACACATTTAAATCTATGCAGAGATTGCTCCTGCTTACATTATTTTCTTCTTTTCACTCTCCAATGTTCACTTACCACAAACTTATATTTTAATTATAGTGTACTAGTATATATTACATTTT
This sequence comes from Antrozous pallidus, assembly GCA_027563665.1. Taxonomy (NCBI): domain Eukaryota; kingdom Metazoa; phylum Chordata; class Mammalia; order Chiroptera; family Vespertilionidae; genus Antrozous; species Antrozous pallidus. The sequence goes on along the minus strand of CM050511.1, from coordinate 94,339,108 downwards.
ATTTTGTCATTATAATCCTTCATACTTGACAATAACAATTGTTTCCCCAGTACACATTAAAACTCTATTGAGGAGAATGTGGAGTAAGAATTTCAGTTCATGGTCTCATTCTGAGGAAATCCTTCATAGGACTCGTGAGATTCTAGAAGTTTATGGGTATTTAGCATGATTATTTTTTTCTTTTTATTGAATTTATTGGGGTGACACTGGTTAACAAAATTATACAGATTTCAGGTGCACAATTCTACAACGCATTATCTGTACACTGTCAAGTCTTCATCCATCACCATTTCTACCCCTAAAACCTCCTCCACCTCTCCTCACCACCGTCCCCCCCACATTGAAAAATGTATTCTATTGCTGATCGTGCCAATTCCTATGGCAAAATTTGCAATAACATGTCTTTGGCTAGTTATTACTTTTCTTACACTGGCTGAATTACAAATAAGAAACCAACACCAAAACTTACAATTGATCACAGTTGGTTGCTTATTTTCATGGTCAAAGAGGTCCCTGCCTACAAGTACTTTAATACACATCTCTTTAAAAACAAAAATGCTTATGAATATGTAATTTGGAAGTATAATATAAACCTTTAAATAGCAATGAACAATTTTGAAGATGTGTAACATGTTATAGTTTCTAAAGTACCTTCACCATAATTTTCCCAAGTAATGTTCACAATAAGCCAGTAAAATGCTATTATTTTTTAAATGAGGCTTTCAAAATACAGGGGATTAGGTTAGTTGGTCATGGTTACATAGCTCTGCATGTGGTAGATCTTGGAATTAAGGTATTTTGGAATCTAAGATCCAGTATTTTTATAATTCATTTCCCTCTGAAAAGGTAAGATAAGTATTTGAAGAGAACACAGATGAGAATGATAGCAATTAACAAGAGAATTGTGTATTAACATGGGGGTTCCTTTGTAATTGAAGGTAAGTTGAAAGGAAGTTTTAGACCTTTAAAGGGAATATTGCATGATTAATAGCAAATAGCATATATCCTTGTCACTGAATAAGAAATAAGAGCTTTGAGGCCGGAGGCCACCCGCACCGCTTGCGGCGCCGAGGCGGGAGGCATGCTCTCCGGCTGCCCGGCGCCCGCAGGCCCTCTCCCCTCCCCACCGACTCCGGAACAGGGACCCGCCGGGGCCTGGGGAGCGCGACGGACTGCGGCGGAAGTCGGTGCGCGGAGTTGTTGCCTTAGGAGGAGGGGGCGGTGGGCTGGGACACGGGGGCCTGTCCCACCCCCACTTTCCCCAAAACACAACCGGGAGGTTTGCCCACGGCAGGGGGAGGGGGTTTCAGCCCGCTTCCCGTCCGCCCCCAAGTGACGGCCAAGTCTTCCCAGTGGCGGTTCGAGACGGGGTCCCAGGTCTCCGTGGAGGTGAGAGGTGTGCACGTGGGGATCGCAGGCGGGGGCTTTGGCGGGAGAACAGCCGCCAGCCAGTTGCAGGCACTGAACGTCCCCTTCACGCTGGTGGACATGAAGGACTCCTTCCACCACAATGTGGCAGCCCTCCGGGCCTCCGTGGAGAGCGGGTTTGCCAAAAAGACATTCATTTCCCACTCGAAGAGCTTCAAGAATAGCTTCCGGCAGGGCGTGGCGGCTGAGATGAAGAATCAGGCCGTGCTGCGGGAGGATGGTGAGGCTCTGCCCTTCTCGCATCTTATCCTGGCCACGGGCAGTGCTGGGTTCTTTCCCGGCAAGTTGAACCAGGCTTTCAGCCAACAGGAGGCCGTTCAGGCCTACGAGAACATGGGGAAGCAGGTGCAGTGCTCACAGTCCGTCGTGGTAGTGGGCGGAGGCGCTGCTGGAGTGGAGATGGCAGCAGAGATTAAAACCGAGCATCCCGAGGAAGAGGGCACTCTTATTCACTCCCAAATGGCCCCGGCTGACAAGGAGCTCCTGCCCTGTGTCCGGCGGGAGGCGAAGCAGATCCTGCTCCAGAAAGGCGTGCAGCTGCTACTGAGTGAGCGGGTGAGCAACAGGGCAGAGCTGCCTTTCAGTGAGCATCGCGAGTGCATCAGTGTACGGACGGACAAAGGCACTGAGGTGGCCACCAACCCGGTGATTGTCTGCAACGGTATCAAGATCAACAGCTTTGCCTACCACCGTGCATTTGATAGTGGACTGGCCAGCAATGGTGCCCTGAGGGTGAACGGGTACCTCCAGGTGGAGGAGGGCTACAGCCACATCTATGCCATCTGCGACTGTGCTGACGTGAAGGAGCCCAAGATGGCCTATCATGCCAGCCTCCATGCCAACATCGCCGTGGCCAATATCATCAGCTCCATGAAACAGAAGCCCTTTCAAGGCTTATAAACCAGGTGCACTGACATTCCTCTTGGCCATGGGGAGAAATGACGGTGTGGGCCAGATCAGCGGCTTCCATGTGGGACGATTCGTGGTTCGGCTGGCCAAGAGCCGGGACCTGTTCGTCTCCACGAGCTGGAAAACCATGCGGCAGTCTCCACTCTGATGAGAAGGCTGGGCGGGAGACGAGGTTCCACCGTCACCTGGGAACGGATGCCTGACAAGTGGTACCCACCTGCCAGCTGTCAAAGGGCACTCTTTCTGGAGTGAGATACCACTGTTGTACTCACCAGAAACTCAACTTACAGGAAAGCAAAAATAGAGAGGAGAGAGAAAGAGAGAAACAGAGAGAGAGGGAGGGGGAGAGAGAGAGAGAGAATAAAGACACCATCTAGAGGGTTCTTTCCGGGTTTGGCAAGGCGGAATGCTTCACATGGTCCTGGGAGTGCAAAGCCAGCCTTCTGCATAACAGGTTCCCCTTGGATGTGTGTGCATGTGTAGGCGCTGGGTCTCCTGAGGGCCGGTTTGCTGTCTGTAGGGCAGGAAGGAGGGCCTGCCAAGTGAGACCAGCTAAGGAAGGGAGTCTTGCACCCCAGTCTTGCCCGTCGTTCAGATGGTGGGAAAGCCCACACATCCTGCAATACTCCAGTTGTTAGTAGGAGGCTGATTTTAAACTTAGTCCCTGTAGTCTTTAATCTTAATGAAACATTCTATATTTCAATTTTTATACCATATATACTATGATTATATATCATAGGTCATATTTAAGAAGAAAGATAAAATTTCCCTGTTGGTTAGTCCATGCTAACTGAGTTTTTACTAAACTAAGGGAAGTTAAGACCTAGACCTGGCCTGCCAGCTGCTGGAAGTGTTTAAGGGGAGGCAGCTGAGCTATGGGACCTGTGGATGGTCACCTTCGGTTAACATCCAGGGAGCAGACGAGCCCCTGTGTGCTTCCAGGCTGCTGTCTTGGGCAAACTTACAAGTGAAAAAACTCCTTTGTGGTTTTGTGCTTGTGGTTTCTTGGCCAACCCTAATGTCACTTATCTGGAGACTTGGCCTAGTAGGGAGGATGCCTGCCAACAGCTACGTTAAGGGTATACTGACTCCTCTACTTGGGAGAGAACTTCAATCTGGAGGAGCCTATTTGGGACCCTGTAAGTTCACTCCACAGCAGAAATGGTTGATCAGTTCATCCGAATAAACTCAGGTTCTGGCCCTGCCCAGCCCGCCCCTCCCTGCTTACCTTTGATGTGGCCTCTGGATACTTGGCCAGAGTCCTTGGACCCCAGCCTCACGGGGGCTCTCACTCCATCCCGTCTGGGCTGTGGCCTGGGCTAATGAGACATGTGCCTCTCCCCCAAGCACGGCTTCCCCATTGGGGCATCGCTCAGGGCTGAGTTCCTATGGACCAAGGCCAACGAGGTCCCCCTTCTGGAAGCAGGACCTGATGCCTGAGAAACAGGCCATTCTGTGCTGTCTGACCTGGAGCCTACCTAGCAGGACGGGAGTTCAAGCCCATTGGAGACAGGCCTTGTTCTGTTTATAACACTCTAGCCGGGCCCACACCATGGGGACAGTTTTCCAAACAGGAAAATGTTGCAATAAAAGAATATGTTGTAAGAAAGAAAAAAAAAAGAAAGAAATAAGAGCTTTGAATTATTGCAAGATGGTTTCTGAGTAAATAGTGTAAGCATTCTTGTATATAATGGTTAAAGGACACTGGAACTCATCATCCAGACTGAATATTGTGTTATTCTTAAGAAATGCATAAATATCCATTTAGATGTCTAGATAAAGTGCAGTTTGCCCACATGTGAGACATGATGTGAGTTAATGATTCTCAACTAGTGAATTGTATGTAGTGTACATACCACTCTGTAAAGCAATGGCAGCACACCGACATTGTGATTTCATTTCTACCATTTATGTTTTTTAATGGACAACTATCATTTGTTAATGGATTTCTTTAACCCAGACTGTTGTGGCTCATTTGGTGGGAGCATTGTTCCATACATGAAGGGGTGGCGGGTTTGATTTCCAGGCAGGGTACATACCCTGCAGATTTCATTCCCAGTTGGGGCACTTGCGGAAAGCAGCTGATCTCTCTCTCTCTCTCTCTCTCTCTCTCTCTCTCTCTCTCTCTCTCTCTCTCCTCTCTCCTCTCTCCTTTCTCCTTTCTAATTTCCTTTCTCTAAAATTAAAAAAAATAATAAAACCGAGAAATACAAAAACAGAGAGCTACAGATCTAAAATAATCATTCTTTTTCTATAATTTTACTGTAACCTTTTATAGGAGGTGAGAAAGCAAACTCAAGGTCAAACCTATGTCTGACCTCAAACAAATTCCTGAAATAAAGCAGGGATGAGGGTAGGAGAACTGATGAGCAGTTCCACCACTGATGTCATTCTCAGGCCAAATAAACATCTCCATCCAATGTGCTTTATAAACTACCTTTCAGGACTACTATTAGACAAGTTGCCATTGCTAGAAAGATTCAGATAATGGCATTAATAATATTCATTAGGCAAACAGCAGTATTCATTCAAAAGACATTCGCAGTTTGAAAAACACCCTCTCCTTTTACATGCATACATTTTTAGTTATTAATTAGCAAACATTCTCTCCAAAAATGTAGTAAATATAATATCCAGAGTTCGATTTTTGTGAACATGGCTCTGTATAATTTTCCTTTTTGACCTTCCCCATGATTTCATCATCTTAATGTCAAACATTAGAGTTCAATTAAATGGTTTTTTCCTTTGTTGTTGGAAATGGCTGTGTATGCATTTGATTATTGCTTCAGCACTTCTAACCTATTGGTTGCCTTATGCTTAGAGGTGCAGATGTCATTATACTCAAATGTATCCCCTTAAGGGACAGCTGGATGGGACCATGTGTCTCCGGGCATTCACAATACCACAAGCTATCATGTTCTTAACAAAAGGCCTCAGAGACGATGATGATGATGATGATGTTGATGACAGTACATATTTCTGTTTGTTTTCTTTATTTCACAGGATTATACACTTACCATGTATTTCCAGCAGTCTTGGAAAGACAAAAGGCTTTCTTATTCTGGAGTCCCGCTCAACCTCACACTAGACAACAGGGTAGCTGACCAACTCTGGGTACCAGATACGTACTTTCTGAATGACAAGAAGTCATTTGTGCACGGGGTTACGGTGAAAAACCGAATGATCCGGCTGCATCCTGATGGAACAGTTCTGTATGGGCTCCGGTGAGTGGCTTGTGTTGCATGTTTTATGGTTGTTGTGTTTTATGTTTCATTCTTGAAGGAATGGGCAGAGGGGAGAAAAGCAAGTAAGAAAATATATCAAATCTTTTATCTGTATAATGCAATTATGTTAAAGACCAGAAAATCTCTTTTGGAATCATTTGACCTAATCTAGGCAACTTTGTCCATTGAAGGTGAGTGAATTATTTGCCTTAAATTTTAAATAACAACTAGTAGTAAGAAAATGTCTTTGCCAAACAGAATTCACAACTATGTATTGTAGAAGTTATCTATTTTTTAACCAATTGCTTAATTATCTCAGAGCCACCAGATTGAACTGTGTTTTAAGTATTCAGTGTAACTACTTAATTATAAAAGGGAATTGGGTAACAATATTTTTTAAAAAGTAAGATAATATTTGTGGTGACTTTGAAAAGATCCAAAGTGTGTTTTTTAAAAATTCTTGAGTGTTTAAAGTATTATATCTAATATTACATGTGTCTCTTTTTTCCACCAATGACCTCTCCCCAGCCATCCCCATGTCCCAGCACATGCCCAATGTGGTTTTATTCCCTGAAATATCTGTTTTAACTTGTATATTTAGGCATATGATTCATATTGAATTAATTTTTATTTGTGAGGTAGGGATTGAGGTTCAGTTTTTCCATATGGCTATCCAATTATTTCAGCAACACCTATTGCTGCCTTTGACTGAATAAGTGGGAGTCTATTTCTAGGCTCTTTTCTCTTCTATTGTTCTACTTGTCCATCTTTAGGCAGTTTCACAATATTTTAGTTGCCATAATGTTACGTTAAATTACCAAGTCATGTCCCACAACTTTGTACTTACTATTTAAGATTGCTTTGGATATTAAAGGTCCTTTGCATCTGCCTACTGAAATAGACTACTGGGATTATAATCAGGATTGTATTGAATCTGTAGGACAGTTTGGGGAGAATTGACATGTTAAAATGATAAAGTATTTTAATCAATGAACTTGAACATAGATCTACATTTAGTTAGATTATGTTTAATTTATATCAGCAATGTTTTACACCATAGTAGATTTTGTTTTATTTTTTTATTTTATTTTTTTTTTTTAATTATTTTTTATTGATTTTTTGCAGTATAATAGTAGTACATGTTTTCCTTTCCCCCTCCCCCTTATCCTCCCCCCAGCCTCCCCCACCCCCCAGCACATATCCCCAGCTTCCCCCCTCCCCGTCCCAGTGTCTTTCATTCATTGGTTATGTTCATATGCATGCATACAAGTCCTTCCGTTGATCTCCCCCCGCATCTGCCTCCCATCCACCCAAGCCTCCCCCTGTAGCTTGACAGCCTGTTCAAGGCCATCCTGCCTCTATATCAATCACTCTCCCCTGTTTCTTTTCTTCAAAAATATCTTGCCTCTGCATACTAGAAATAAATGTATAAGAACAAAAAGTGTTTCAGTCTCGGTTTCAATGTCCAACTTTTCTGAGTCCCAGTTTCAGTGTCAAATAATTCATTATGTATATAAGTCAGCAATGGTATCCAGATGGTGGACATATCGTGTCAATGCATGATCCATCCTCTCTGGTTTGGTCCTGGGCTGCCTGCAGACATGCACAGCTGCTGACTGCTAGTATGGCAAGGTGTCGTCAGTGTCCCCCATCTCTGGACCATCCTCATGACTGGAACAGATCCATCAGTTCCTCACCGTCGCAGGAACCCACATGGTCTTGGAGTTGTTCTCTGAAAACACACAAACACATTCTCGACCAAAAGTTAACAAAGGGATCCTCTATGCAAAATAGACTTGGGATTCTTTTTAATTTTTGCCTAAATGATTTTCCTTTGGCTTATTTTGACACCATGTGTGTTTTTTCATGGGTGTCCTGCTATTGTTTTTACAAATGGAATTTACTTTACTGGAGTAAGAATTTTCTAGATGTATTTTACTTACTCGATATTTTTTTTTGTCCCTTTCATGATATTACCCCGCTGTCCCCTCCCCTTTTTTGATTAATGGGGACTTTTGGAAATTTTCTATTGCAGTCTTGATAATTTTAAATTTTAATTTTTGCACACAAAGTGACTGCTTTAGGTTCTTTGGATGTTAGGCAGTTTTACAGAGAGATGAACTACTAATAGATTTTTCAGTTAATGTTTTAGGAAAAGCTTTTTGTCCAGTACACTATAATTTTCTTGAGTATTCTCGTATTTCACTTGGCCAATTTAAATTAATCTGAAAACTTGATTACTATTTTCCTGTCAATTTTAATACTCAAGCAGAAATCTTAGTTTACCCTGTGAATACTAGTGGAAAGGAATATTTGCAATTTTGAGTAGGTCCCGAGCATTCCTGGTAATAGACTGAATTTAGATATAGAGCAGCTATTGCTGGCCGAGTCTCTGTCTGCCGCCTGGGTCCCCGTATGAGTTGTGTGTGGGAGGCGAAGCAGCCGTGGGGGTAGGAGACCTCCCTTAGGAGGGTTGAGAATTCAAACCCCTGCAAGGTTTGTGGATGAGGGTCTGTGCCCCACCTCTGTTGACCTTTTAGTTCTCTCCTGTTGGCCCCTCTGCGACTGTGCCTGTCTTAGGTTGTTCCTTCCCTGAGGAATCTTACCCGTCTCTGGCTAACCAGCCATCCTCCGGGGCCAAACAGGGTGATGTGAGGTTCAGTTCTGTCTCCTTTGTAGTCTATGCCCCCCTGTGGCCTCCACGTCCAGTACCCGCCTTGGGGTCCCCTCGCCTGCTGGCGGGGTCCCGGTACTGATCACATATCTCGGGGGACCCAGGTTTCTTCTCCAGAGAGGGCCCCGCTCACACCATTGGTCGAGATACAGATCCATGGTGCCAGCTGCCCAAAGGCTTCAGCCACAGCTCGAACTGAAAACTCTGGCATCAGCTGTGTGTATTTGGATAGTAACAAGAAGGTCCCTCTTGGCAGAAAGGGCAAGAAGGGCCAATATAGAATGCTCGGATGCCTTCCCAGTGCCTTAATTCCTTCTGAAAGGGATTAATTTCTTTCCTATTCTTTTTTAAGTTGCTGCCCAACATTCAAAGAATTAGTTTGTAAGTTTATTTGGGATAATTGTATAATATGCTGTTGTCAAATATCCAATATTATAATGACATTGTAGAATAATATCATGTAAGGGTATTATGGTGTCATGGGAGGTTAAGCAGGGCCTAGCCTAAGGACTGGTCTCCATAGGATATGACAAGCTCTAGGCCATGTCAATTCAATGTCAGACTAGCTGCCATTTTTTTATAATTTTATATAAACTTTGTCAGGGATGTAAAAACACAAATCACTTACCTCAGTTCAAGAGTTCAAGTATATTGACTTTTCCACTTACTCTCACCACCTGCCACTTACCCTGAGGTTTGACATTCTGATGGACTTTTCTCAGTCTCTGGATCTATTCTTGTTCATCAGTCTATGTCATTGATTGTATTCCTCAAATGAGTGAGATCATGTGATATTTGTCTTTCTCTGCCTGGCTAATTTCACTTAGCATAATGCTCTCCAAATCCATCCATGTTGTTACAAATGGTAGGAGCTCCTTCTTTTTTTCCGCGGCGTAGTATTCCATTGTGTAAATGTACCATAGTTTTTTGATCCACTCGTCTGCTGATGGGCACTTCGGCTGTTTCCAAATCTTAGCTATGGTAAATTGTGCTGCTATGAACATAGGGGTACATATATCCTTTCTAATTCGCCTTTCTAATTTCTTGGGGTATATTCCTAGAAGTGGGATCACTGGGTCGAATGGGAGCTCCATTTTTAGTTTTTTGAGGAATCTCCATACTGTTCTCCACAGTGGCTGTACTAGTCTACAATCCCACCAGCAGTGCACAAGAGTTCCTTTTTCTCCGCATCCTCGCCAGCACTTGTCGTTTGTTGATTTGTTGATGTAAGCCATTCTGATAGGTGTGAGATGGTACCGCATAGTCGTTTTGATTTGCATCTCTCGGATAATTAGTGACTTTGAGCAAGTTTTCATGTGTCTCTGGGCCTTCTTTTTGTCTTCTTTCGTGAAGATTCTATTTAGGTCTGTTGCCCATTTTTTTATTGGATCATTTGTCCTCCTTTTATTGAGTTGGGTGAGTTGCCTGTAGATGCTTGAGATTAAACCTTTATCACTAATAACATTTGCAAATATGTTCTCCCATACAGTGGGTTTTCTTGTTGTTTTGTTGATGGTTTCTTTAGCTGTGCAAAAGCTTTTGATTTTGATGTAGTCCCATTTGTTTATTTTCTCTTTAGCTTCCATTGCCCTCGGAGCAGTATCATCAAAGAAGTTCTTTTGGCATATGTCTGAGATTTTTCTTCCTGTAGATTCCTCTAATATTTTTATGGTTTCCTGTCTTACGTTTAAGTCCTGTATCCATTTTGAGTTTATTTTTGTGTATGGTGTAAGTTGGTGCTCCAGTTTCATTTTTTTGCATGTATCTGTCCAATTTTCCCAACACCATTTATTGAAGAGACTGTCTTGACTCCATTTTATGTTCCTGCCTCCTTTGTCAAATATTAATTGAGCATAGTGGATTGGGTTGATATCCGGATTCTCTATTCTATTCCATTGATCTATATGTCTGTTCTTGTGCCAGTACCAGGCTGTTTTAAGAACAGTAGCCTTGTAATACAGCTTGAAATCTGGTATGGAAATCCCACCGACTTTGTGCTTCTTTCTCAGGATTGCTGTGGCTATTCGGGGCCTTTTTTTGTTCCAGATGAATTTTTGGAGAGTTCTTTCTAGGTCTGTGAAATATGCCATTGGTATTTTAATGGGGAGTGCATTAAATTTATAGATTGCTTTGGGTAGTATGGACATTTTAATTATGTTGATTCTCCCAATCCACGAACATGGAATGTTCTTCCACCTGTTTACATCTTCCTCTATCTCTTTTTTCAGTGTCCTGTAGTTTTCCACAAATAGATCTTTTACCTCCTTAGTTAAGTTTATTCCTAGGTATCTTAATTTTTTTGGTGTGATGGTAAATGGGATTGCTTTTTTAGTCTCTCTTTCTGTAAGTTCACTATTAGTGTATAGAAATGCCATAGATTTCTTGGCATTAATTTTGTAGCCTGCTACATTGCTGAACTCATTTATTAAGTCTACTAACCTTTTTATGGAGTCTTTCGGGTTTTTTATGTACAATATCATGTCATCTGCAAATAAGGATAGCTTAACTTCTTCTTTTCCAATTTGGATGCCTTTTATTTCTTCTTCTTGTCTAATTGCAATGGCTAATACTTCCAGTACTATGTTGAACAGGAGTGGTGAAAGTGGGCAACCCTGTCTTGTTCCTGTTCTTAGGGGAAATGGTTGTAGTTTTTGCCCATTGAGTATGATGTATGCTGTGGGTTTATCGTATATGGCTTTTATTATGTTGAGGTATGATCCTTCTATTCCTACCTTATTGAGAGTTTTTATTAAGAAAGGATGTTGGATTTTGTCAAATGCTTTTTCTGCATCAATTGATATGACTATGTGATTTTTATCTCTCAATTTGTTTATGTGATGTATCACATTTATTGATTTGCGGATATTGTACCATCCTTGCATTCCTGGGATAAATCCTACTTGGTCGTGGTGTATGATCTTTCTGATGTACTGCTGGATCCGATTTGCTAGAATTTTATTGAGGATTTTGGCATCTATATTCATGAGGGATATTGGCCTGTAATTCTCTTTCATTGTGTCGTCTTTATCTGGTTTTGGTATTAGGGTGATGCTAGCTTCATAGAAGGAGTTTGGAAGTTTTCCATCCTCTTGAATTTTCTGGAATAGTCTGAGGAGTATAGGTTTTAGTTCTTCCTTGAATGTTCGGTAAAACTCCCCTGTGAAGCCGTCTGGCCCTGGGCTTTTGTTTGCTGGAAGCTTTATGATGACTGCTTCAATTTCTTCCACAGTTATTGGTCTATTGAGTTGTTTAGATTCTTCTTGACTGAGTTTTGGGAGGTTATATTTTTCTAGAAACATATCCATTTCCTCCAGGTTGTCCAGTTTGTTGGAGTAGAGTTGTTCATAGTATTTTTTAACAATCCTTTGTATTTCAAGGGGGTCTGTTGTTATTTCACCTCTTTCATTTCTGATTTTATTTATTAGGGTCCTCTCTCTTTGCTTCTTGGTGAGTCTGGCTAGAGGTTCATCAATCTTGTTTATCCTTTCAAAGAACCAGCTCTTGGTTTCATTGATTTTCTGTATTGTTTCTTTGGTCTCTATATCATTTATTTCTGCTCTGATCTTTACTATTTCCTTCCTTCTGCTTACACTGGGCTTTTCTTGTTGCTTTCTTTCTAACTCTTTGAGTTGTTGGGTTAGATAATTTATTGCCGCTGTTCCTAGTTTTTTGCAGTAGGATTGTAGAGCTATGAACTTCCCTCTCAGAACTGCTTTCACTGTGTCCCATAGATTTTGGATTGTTGTGCTATCATTGTCATTTGTTTCCATGATGTTTTCTATCTCTTCCTTAATCTCTCTAGTAACCCAGTCATAGTTTAATAGCATGCTGTTTAGTCTCCATGTGTTCGATTTCTTTGGATTGTTTCTATTGTAGTTGATTTCCAGCTTTATGCCACTGTGATCTGAGAATATACTTGATATGATTTCTATCTTCTTGAATTTGGAGAGACTTTGCCTATGACCTAATACATGGTCTATCTTTGAGAATGACCCATGGGCACTTGAAAAGAATGTATATTCTGTGGCTGTGGGGTGAAATGATCTGAAGATGTCAATTAATTCCATCTGGTCCAGTGAGTCATTGAGAATTGATGTTTCTTTACTGATTTTTTGTTTAGAGGATCTGTCCAATGGTGATAATGGGGTATTAAAGTCTCCTACTATGATTGTATTGCTGTCTATCTCTCCCTTGATGTCCTCTAGGAGTTTTTGTATATATTTGGGTGCTCCTGTATTGGGTGCGTATATGTTTACAAGAGTTATTTCTTCTTGTTGAATTGCTCCCTTTAGTATTATGAAGTGGCCTTCTTTATCTCTTGTTATGTCCTTCACTTTGAGATCTAATTTGTCAGATATAAGTATGGCTACCCCAGCTTTTTTTTCATTTCCATTCGCCTGAATAACTTTTTTCCAACCTTTCATCCTCAGTCTGTGTGCGTCTTTTTTTCGGAGGTGGGTTTCTTGTAGACAGCAGATACATGGGTTGTGTTTTCTTATCCAGTCTATTACCCTATGTCTTTTGATTGGAGCATTTAACCCGTTTACATTTAAAGTTATTATTGATAGGTGCTTATATGTTGCCATTTTTGTTCTTTGCCCCTGTGTTCCTTCTTCGCTTCCTATTTCTTTTTACAGCAGATCCTTTAGCATTTCTTGCATTGCTGGTTTGGTGGTGACGAATTCCCTTAGTCCTTTTTTATCTGTGAAGCTCCTGATTTGACCTTCAATTTTGATTGAGAGCCTTGCTGGGTACAGTATTCTAGGATTCAGACCCTTCCTTTGCATGACTTTGTAGATTTCATTCCACTGCCTTCTGGCCTGATAGGTTTCTGTTGAGAGATCACTTGTTAGTCTGATGGGTGTTCCTTTGTAGGTGACTTTCTGTCTCTCTCTAGCAGCTTTTAAGATTCTTACTTTGTCATTGGTGTTTGCCAATTTAATTATAATGTGCCTTGGCGTAGGTCTTGTGGGGTTTATTTTGCTTGGGACTCTGTGAGCTTCTTGGATTTGTGTGGGTTTTTCCTTTCCTATACCAGGAAAGTTTTCTGTCATTATTTCTTCCAACAGGTTTTCTATTCCTTGCTCAGTTTCCTGTCCTTCTGGAAGCCCAATTATACGGATGTTGTTTTGTTTCATGTTGTCCCATAGTTCTCTTAGGCTCTCCTCCTGCTTTTTAATTTTTTTTTCTAGAAGGTGCTCTACTTGGTTATTTTTTCCTACCTGGTCTTCTAGCTCACTGATGCGATCCTCTGCTTCTTCTAGTCTACTCTTAATACTTTCTATTGAGTTCTTTACTTCAGCAATGTCATTTTTCATTTCTTCTTGGCTCCTCTTCATTTCTTCGTGGCTTCTCTTCATTTCTTCATGGCTCTTCATCATTTCTTCCTGGGTCTTCCTCATTTCCTCTTGGGTCTTACTCATATTATCAAATTTATCTTCCATTCTTTTCAGCCACCTTATGACCATTTCTCTGAATTCTTTCTCTGACAGGTTGTTAACTTCCATTTCGTTTACCTCCTTTTCTGGCGAGCCTTGCTTTTCTTTCATATGTGGGCTATTTCTTTGTCTTCCCATGGTCTCTCTTCTCTGTCTATGTGGTTATGTAGTTCTCACTCTCCTGTGTTGATTTAAAGGCACAAAATACAACACAACCAGGTGCAACGCACCAGGCGCTGAACCAGAATGTAGTCAAAGTAATTGTAATTCCAAATAAAGGTGACCGCCAGAGAAAGGCAAATTTGGTGATAGGTGGGAAAAAAGAAAGAGAACCTCCCCCAGACCCACACAGACACTCACACACCCACACTCACACAAAAAAGAAAGAGACCCCCCCAAACACATACACTCACAAAAAAGAAAGACAGGAATGCCAAAATGATAATGGGAAAAGGGGGAGAAGAAAAAAAGAAAAAAAAGGAGTAAATTATAAATGTGGGATGAAAACTCCTATAGGATAGCCCCTAATCCGAACCAAAACCTGCAACAAGTACTTGGAGATTGATACAAATTACATACAACTACTAATATCAAGAGAGGTGAGGGAACACAGGAGCAAAAATCTATCTCAAAAACAATGCAGATGAGGACAACAAAACAAGAAACAACACCAAAAATAAAAATAACCCCCCCCTACAAGACAAACCAAAATAACAGAATAAGCAAATCAATCTCATAAACCTGCTTAAAAAATCAATATAATCAACAGTCAAGTAAACAACAACAACAGGACAGGGCTAAAAACACTTTAAGATAGTGAAGTCAGAGAAGCTAGAGGTATATATGCACTTGGATTAGGTGGTTAGAGATTAGATATATCAGTGGGGTGAAATTTTAACAGGGGGTAAGGGGAAAGAATTAGGTAAATCTAAAGCGGGAAAAGTGTAAGGGAAACAAGGCACTAAATAGGGAAAGGTTAGCCAGAGAGTGGTGGTATAAAGGTGAAGTTGAGGTAGAGTAAAAGATACTAAAGTGTAGATGAAAATAGACTGTATTCCCAAGGTCGAAGAGAAGATATAATCAATTCCCTGTCACATAAGAGTCAATTTGTGATTTGGCCTCTGGGTGGCAGTGTTTCTAGATTGACTTCTGGGTCTATTGGTCCTCTTTATCCTGAACTAAACAATACTGCCTCTCTAATGGTGACTGCTGTTTTAGCAGCCAGAAGCCTCCCAAAATCTTCCGGGCTACCCCCCTCTGTCAGGTCCAAACTGATTGCGCTCCAGGGATCAACTCTGCCACCAGCTCCAAGGGCCCTCTCCCACGTTTACCAGCTCCAACAGCCACAGATTCTATTTCAGGTGCAGATCTCCAGGTTTTGAGTTCCAAGGTGCAGATCTCCCAGACTGCCAGCCCCCTCAGTTTCGCGCCCAAAGTACCCCCAGGGAAATCTGACCTTTCCTTGCTGGAGTTTAGAGCTCCCTGTGCGCCACCTGGTCGCCGGTGCTCCGGGAGCCCCAGCGGTGCAGCCGGTACCGCGAACGGCAGCTGTATGTTTTCCGGCTCCTCTCGTTCAAGATGTCGTGGTCCGCCTCCGCGCGCCTCCTAGCGCAGTTGGTTCAGGGAGAGAACCCAGCAGTACTGGGGCTGCTCAGGCTGGGGAGGCCAGCCCAGCAGTCCTCTATCTTCTCCTGGAGCACAGCTGTCCCCCTAGTCGCCGACAAATGCTCCCTGCGCGACTCTCAGCTGCTCCCTCCCTCTACCCTGTGAGCAGATTCAGATCAAATCCCTCCGTTCCGCCGCCATTTTTTTTCCCTCCAGTAGATTTTGTTTTAATTCTTTATATCTTTGAGAATCAAGTAGAAAAGAGGCATCGTACACTTATAGAGATGTATTATTAATCCTCATATAGGAGGGGTTCTTTTAGGCTACAGTTTTAGACAAATTTAAATTAGCTGTCAGTTTTATGAAATACCAAAATTATGGTATACTAGTATTATTGGAGGATATGTAGAGTAGTGGTTTTTTAATTCTTTTTGTCACTTTTTTGTGATCCCTTTGAAAAGCTGACCAAAGCTATATATTCAGAGACTCATTCAGCCTCAAATTTCCCTATTATTTTAGAGTGTTTATCAGCCTCCTTAAAAAAATCTTCCTCACACCATGGACTTTGAGCTAAAACTCTTAAGGGTCAAAATCTTACAATTAATGTCTGTACATTTACCAATACCCCCAAACAATATGCAAGTGGAAAAAATAAATCTGTGATGAAACTTGTAAACTTAACATAGTGGTTGGTTATCTTTAATCTATTACTGCACATTCTTTTCAGACTTTGCTCTGTTCTTTTATGAAATTCTCCAGTCTTTCTCTATTGGCTCTTTCCCCCTCTGTGTTCTCTTGGAGCACCCCTCCTTTGGTTTCCTCTACCTCTTCATCACCCATTTACTCCTCAACCTCCCAAACCATGGTAACCCTCATCCATGTTACCTTCCTAAAACAGCTCTTTCAAAAAATCCCAGCACCATTTTTAGTCTACACTCTTGACTTCTCTGAATAATTGAAGAGTGATGACTGACCTTGACTTCAGGATTTCCAGGACCCACCTCAATAATTTCATTATTCTTGTTCTTCTGTCTCTTTGCTATTCAATCACTTGTTCCTCTTTTGTTTCTAATAGTACCCAACTCATTGAATTTAACAGTTTAAATATCTAAGATCTCAAAATTACTGAGTACAGAAAAATATTTGTAATTGCTTACTGAGCATCTGTATCTGGATGCCCTGCCAGGTCCTCCTGACATGACCCCTATTTCATATTTGCTTTTCTGGCCTGACCCTTTCTCAGCTGCTAACAAAATCATTATCACCCTAGTCAATAAGCTTAAATGCAGCATCTTTGACTTTACATCTCTTTTGTCCCTGAGATCCAATCTGCTACTTTTACTCTGTCTCAACCATCTATACTTCCAAACCGTTCCCATCACCTAAATAAATCAGTATCCTCACTATATGTCACTTTCTGGCCAATTTCTTATCTTAGCTTTTCCCCTTTTCATTACTGCTATCTTATTTTTCCTACATTGTGTGTCAGATCATATCACTCAACACTAAAAAAAAAAGTTTTCCATAGTCCACATAAAAAGTATATTTTCAGTCTTCTGTATGGAATCTAAGACTTTCTATGTTTAACCAAAGTGTCTTTCCCCCATTATTGCACATTTTCTTCCTCTAAGCCTTTAAAAACAACTTACTATTTCTTTGAACACATTTAGGACATTTTAAATTAAATATGTCCCAAATATTGCATGTATCATAGCTATACTAAAAAACAAAAGAGAACAAACAAACAACTATTGCTATTTATTTAAAATTCAGATTTAACTGAGCATGGTGTATTTTATCTGACAGCCTTGTAGCCCTACTGATGTACATTCCCTTCTCTATCCCCAAAGACTTTCTGCCACTTCATTACTTTCTGTTTACTATCTTTTTAAGCCTTCCTCAAATCCCATTTTCTCCATGAGGATTTTTTCAATCTTTCTAACCAGATAAAAACTCTCTCTCATTTGATACCTTACTTTAATCTCATAAAGGCCCATGAGATTTGTTTGTAACTCTCTTATAATATTCTATCTGTCTTACAGTTATTTTTCTGTGATGAAAACAAAATTGTTTTTGTTGAAAATGTGAACTCTATTTCCTTAATCCTTGTACACCTTCTCTCAAACCAAATCAATGTTTGAAAAATTGAAATGAAAATTTGTAGGATGTGGTCCCCTAAATCAAGATAGTTATCAGCTGCAACATTTCTTATATCTAAATGATGACTTTTAACAAAAGAGCAATCATTGCTGTTAATGACCAGATGTGTTCTGCCTCTTGTCCAAATATGATCCTGCAGGCTGCAAACACTGATTTTCTCCAAGGCCTAGCCCTGTGGGTGCTGAAAGACTGTGTTTATCTTTCCATGAAAATGGCACTCATGGGATGACTTAATTCTGGGAAGACATTTAGTGGCATATTTAACCTTCTTAAATTACCTTTTTGTTTCCATTTTCCTCCTAACCCTGGCCTTGGCTTTCCTTTCAAAGTCCCATAAGGCTTCTTTTTTCTTTCTTTCTTTCTTTCTTTCTTTCTTTTTTTTTTTTTTTTTGCAGCTTCTAGCAAATATGAGCCCAGAGCCAGATGGTTTTGAGGGTATATGTGAGACTGGGCAGTGGAGTTGGTAGTAAAAATCTTCCAGCCAAATACTAGCTCACACTGGTACTCAGTAAGTGTGTTGTAGAGTATGTATGTGAACTTGTGTGCATACACTGTAAGCAGACACAGTAAGATATTATCACATCATTTTAACTAACACCTGAATAAATAATTGAAACTACATAATGCCTCAGGCACTATGCTAAGTACTCTACTGATACTGTTTAATCATTACTTTAACACTGTGAACTGTATACTATTTTTATAGATACCAATACTAGGAGATCTAAAGTAACTTTACCTTTGCCAAATTTTATTATTTACTTTTCATTTTTAAAATATTTATTGTTGAAAGTATTATATATGTTCCCCCTTTTTCCCCAATAACCCCTTCTATCCTACCCTTCCCATCCCAGGTCTCCACCACTCTATGTCTGTCCATAAGTTATGGATATATGCATACAAGTTCTTCCGTTGATCTCTTACTACCCAGCCACCTACCCCTGCCTTCCCTCTGAGATAGGTCCAAACTGATTACACACTACTATTGTCTGATGAATTACCTAAAATCTCTTTTACTCTAAATGTGTCATATTCTTTTATTCACCCTGGTAATTATTTTTAAATCATGTTATTTTTTATGATTACATCTCCTTGTTGTAAATGTGTTCCTCTATTTCCCACATCTGAGGCTTGGACAGACTTATATTAGTTATTATGTTATGTTTTGGCAAGACTGCTTTCCAAGCCATGTTGTGTACTTCTATCAGGAGACACAAATGCCTGAACATATCTCTTTTTGTGATCTGAAAATTGATGAGCAGATTTAGACATTGACAATCTGATATATCTACTGTAATAACCCCATTAATTTATATGTAATTGTATTATTTTGCTGTGGCTTCTGTAATAAAGTATCACAAAATGTACAGTTCTGCCAGGTTGGTTTCTTTGCAGGCTATGAGGGAAGGATCTGTTCCAGGCCTCTCTCCTTGCCCTGTAGATGACCTCTCCCTGTGTCTCTTCAGATCTTCCTTCTGTGTGTATCTCTGTATCCCCTTTTGATAAGCACACCGGTCATAGTGGGCCTATGCTAAGGATTTCACCTTAACTCCATTACCACTGCAAAGACCATATCTCCAAATAAGGTCACATTCTAAGGTACTGGAGGTCAGGACTTCAATATATGAATTTCGAGGGACACAATTCAGACCATAACAGTAACAATTTTAGCAAGCTCTGATAACCTTTCCCTAAATTTATTTAGAGTTTGCAAAATGACAATTTTCAATCAGGCTTTCTTTATTTATTAACTAAATTATTCTCTAAAGATGAACTCTTCCTCATCAATTATTGAGCTTTTTAGTCAACTTCTTTGACTTAATTTTTTGTTTCTTTTCCATTAAAATATTGATTCTTAATATATTAATATGCTTATTTATTTTATCCTATTAAATATGCAAAATATATGCATGAGCACATATATATTATTCATAATATCTTTTAAATAATAATACCAACATTATTGTTACTAATGATGTGATTACCAAAAGGAGGTTAAGATTTCTCTACAGTCTTTTTCTTTTCTTTTTTGTCTTTAGAATACATCACATTACAGATATTGAGTAGAATTACTATGTTTGAAATTATATTTTAAGTTTCAGTTTAGAACAGTTCCTTCCTGCAGTGTTAATCTACTAGTTTACTTCATTTTGCTTTTGATTTGGATATTGAAAATTAAGTTAACTTAATTTTCTAATTATATAACATATACATGGTTCTATAGTCAAAATGTAAAACATAGTCTTTCCTCCTTTGCTTTCCCCACCCCTGTTCCATTCCCTTCCTTCTCCAAAGGTAAGCATTTTCATTTGTTTTGAGATTTTCCCTGTTTTAACAGAGACATGTTTATTCCCATCTTTGCTAGAAGATGTACACCCACTAGTCTTTACTTTGTAAACTGATTTTGCAAAGCCACCATAAATGTTGAAAGCAGTTCTAACCCAAATCTTCTCATTTCAGTTTGCACCCTTAGTACTCACACAAAGCAGCTTATTTCTGCCCTGTGTGTTCTTTCCCTGAAGTTCATTTCTAGGAAGACAGTTGTTTTGTATGATGCTTTTGCTTCTCACTATTAGAGGAATGAAAATAATTGCAGATGGTTCACAGCATAAATGGGACTAGCTCTGCCAAGTGGGTGAGTTTTCAAAAAATGTATACCACTTCGTCCGGTTCTCTCGCACATTCTCATGACTCCAAATTCCAAAGAGAATCTTCTAAGCTTCTGCTTTCAGAAATGTATCTAATGTTTACCAGAAACCTGTGGCCTGCTGGGCATGAGAACTCCCTACCACATTGCTTACTGAGCTCTACTCCGAATGAATTTTTTTATGTGCTTGACAGTGCCTGACTATTGGTTGTACATGAGAGCAAAACAATGGCTACCTTTACTGGGTATAAACGAGAGAGTTTTCCACTATTCCTTGGAGGATCATCTCATCCTGTCTTGGTTTTCATGATAAAGTAAAGTAAAAAAGTAAAAAACAATGATTTTGAGAATACAGATCTGAAAGGAAGCCTGCGGCATTGATTTTAAAAGTAGTTTGGGGATTCCTAAGTGCTTATGTTAGCTCTCTGTATTGATTGTGCACCCTGAAAAGAGTCATTTCTCTCTCCCTACAGACTCAGACTTTCCATGTATAGAGGCAGTTACTATTATATTCAAGAGTTCTGGTCATATCACACAGGGATTACTGTGAGATGTTGGGCAAAAATATTGTGGATTGTAGAGAATAAATATGGGGGTTGTTGCAGTGTTTGCAGAAGAGGGCTGGCTGATATTGATAAATGCATCCTGTTAAGAGAAAGAAACTTTTACTTCAAATGGAAGAAGGAAAAAAACAGGCCATGCATAAAGAATAGATAGCTCACTTTATTAGAAAGAACACCTGGAGACTATCTTTACAATTCCCTCACCAAAGAGCACAGTATTGTTATTCTTCTCACACTGGTTGACATATATTCTAGAGTTTCATCAGTGAAGTGCAGAAAGAGCTATTTAAAATGTTCTCTAGTGCTCTACTTTTGTCTCTCAAAGATTTTATTTTTAATAAAGGCCTGATGCACAAAATTCATGCAAGGGGCTCGGCCCCCAACACCATGGTGGCCGCTTCTGCCTCAGCCCCCACCACATGACTTCATCTGGAAGGTTGTCCGGAAGGATGTCTAGTCTAATTAGCATATGATGCTTCTATTGTTATAGATGTTTCTTATTCATCTATTTATATATGAAAAGGTTTATTACAAAATAATGCTTGTTAGGGTATTCTTTTTGGTCATTATAATATGATTACTAAATGAGCATTTTAAATAATTATGCAGCTTCTATAGCTATTGTGTAGTTATATGATCCATGGATGTGTAACTACAATTAAATTAATTAAGTAAAATATGGACCATAATTTATCTGAAAAATAGCCACAGCCCCTCAAGGTCATAACCTTCATGAGTCTGTGGAATACCACCAATGCGAACTCTCAGGATAGAAGGAAATAACAGGAGGGAAAAACTGAAAAAAAGAAGGAAGGGCAGAAGGAAGATGAAAAGATGGAAAGAATAATGAATAAAGGAAAACGAAATATGTTAGATAATGTGATGTGAATCTTAGAATCTAGTTATAGTATTACAAATGACACTACTTCCAAGAAGGTGCATTAGGTTTTGAAAACCGTCTTTGAGTATGCTACTCCGTGATTCTCAATTCATTCCATTAAACTATCATTTTCAACTTTGGTATTTTAGCACCGCTTTCATGAGTTTTTGCCACAACTGTATATTACCTAAAATATTGATTTATTTTGTTACTTAAGTATATATGAGTGTGTGTGTATATATCCTATATAATAAAAGCCTAATATGCAAATTGCCCTGGGAGTTTGACTGCTCGCTATGATGTGCCAGGGGGCAGTGCAGAACATGGTGAGTGTCGGTGATGCAGTGCTGGCAGCGGGCAGTGGTGAAAGCACTGCTGGCCCCAATGGGCCTTGAGAAAAGCAGGACTGCAGGGGGATGGTGGAGCAGGTGAGCAGGTGGTGCTAGGCCAAAGTGGGATGCCATGCAAGGCTGCAGGGCTGCAAGGCTGGGGGCATGAGCTGGGGCTGTGAGGCTGGGGGCACGAGCTGGGGCCCAACCCCAAAGGCCACCCTGGGGGACCCTACCTGTGCACAAATTTGTGCACCAGGCTTCTAGTGTGTGTGTGTGTGTGTGTGTGTGTGTGTGTGTATAGATATAGATATAGATATAGATATAGATATAGATATAGATATAGATATAGATATAGATATAGATATAGTTATAGATATAGATATAGATATATAAAATTTTAAAGGAAGACTTTATTAGTCTTATGCATGAAAAATTAGTATTTAAAAATAGATAATTAAGTACATTTAAGCTAGAAATTTTATTAAAATGTAAAAATGATTATCCATGTTCTATGTACAGTGATCTTTCCTTACTTGTAGAACTGAGATATAAAAGTTGCTTCTTCTTATAGGATATTAAATAAGTTAATAACAACAAAGGATTTACAACATTCTTTTTTAAATTTAAACTCTTTATTGTTTAAATTATTACATAAGTCTCCCCCCCCATTGACCTCTTTCCAGACACCCCCACACCCTGGTACATGCCCTCCCACCTCCCACCCACCCCCATCTGTATCCATTGGTTATGCTCATACACATGCATACAAGTCCTTTGGTTGATCTCTTACCCTCTAACCCCCCACCTTCCCTCAAAGGTTGGACAGTCTGTTTGATGCTTCTATGACTCTGGTTCTATTTTTGTTCATCACTTTATGTTGTTCGTTATATTCCACAAATGAGTGAGATAATGTGATATTTATCTTTCTCTGACTGGCTTACTTTGCTTAGTATAATGCTCTCCAGTTCCATCCAGGCTGTTGCAAATGGTAAGAATTCTTTCTTTTTTACTGCAGCACAGTATTCCATTGTATAGATGTACCACAGTTTTTTAATCCATTCATCTGATGATGGGCACTTGGGCTATTTCCAAATCTTAGCTATGGGAAATTATGTTGCTATGAAAATAGGTGTGTATATATCCTTTCTGATTGCTGTTTCTGTTTTCTTGGGATACATTCCTAGAAGTGGGATCACTAGGTCAAATGGCAGTTCCATTTTTAATATTTTGAGGAAATAACATCTGTTTTCCACAGTGGCCACACCAGTCTGCCTTCCCACCAGCAGTGCACGAAGGTTCCTTTTTCTCCACATTCTCTCCAGCAGTTGTCATTTGTTGATTTGTTGATGATAGCCATTCTGACAGGTGTGAAATAGTATCTCATTGTTATTTTGATTTGCATCTCTCAGATGGTTGGTGACTTTGAGAGGGTTTTTATATGTCTCTTGGCCTCTTTTGAAAAGTGTCTATTGATGTCCTTTGTTAATTTTTGATTGGATTGTTTATCTTCCTTTTGCTAAATTATATGAGTTCCTTATAAACTTTGGAGATTAAACCCTTATCGGAGATAACATTGGCAAGTATGTTCTCTTTTGCAGTGGGCTTTCTTGCTGTCTTGATGATTCCTTTTGCTGTGTAGAAGCTGATTATTTTGATGTAGTCCCATTTGTTTATTTTCTCCTTAGTTTCCATTGCTCTAGGAACTGCATCGGTAAAGATATTGCTACTACAGATGTCTGCTACTGTGCAGTATATAACTTCTTCTAACACTTTTATGGTTTTCCATTTTATGTTTAAGTCCTTTATCCATTTTAAGTTTGTTTTTATGTATGATGTAAGTTGGCAGCCTAGTTTCTTTTTTTCCCCCATTGCATGTATCTGTCCAATTTTCCCAACACCATTTATTAAAAAGAGTGCCTTTACTTTGTTGAATGCTCTTGCCTCCTTTGTCAAATATAAATTGAGCATAGTGACTTAGGTCAACTTCTGGGTTCTCTGTTCTGTTCCATTGATCTATATGTCTGTTCTTGTGCTAGTACCAGGCAGTTTTAAGAACATGGCTTAGTAGTATAGCTTGATATCTGGTATGGTGATCCCTACAACTTTGTTCTTTCTCAGGATTTCTGCAGCTATTCAGGGTCTTTTTTTATTCAAGATGTATTTTTGAAGAGTTAGTTCCAGGTGTTTGAAGTATGCCATTGATATTTTAATGGGGATTGCATTGAATCTGTAGATTGCTTTGGGTAGTATGGACATTTTAATGATGTTGATTCTACAAATCCATGAATACAGTAAATTCTTCTATTTGTGTATAAAAAGGCCATAGATTTCTGGGTGTTAATTTTATATCCTGCTACATTGCCAAATTCATTTATTAAGTCTAGTAGTTTTTTAATGGAATCTTTGGGGTTTTCTATGTACATTATCATGTCATCTGCGAGTCTCTGTGTTCGTTGTTCAGGAGCTACCAGGCTGCAGTAACTTGACAGCAATGGTTCTCAGGTGACACACCCTGAGAGGAGGGAGCCCAATTCCTTGCAGGACCATGTGATTCCACCTTCATCCATGGGGCACTGTTGGCTCCAAATCTGGTTTACTGCACATTTGTGCTTGCATTCCACACCCTGTACAATCGCAATTTTGCAGAGTGCCCTCTTGCACTCCAGGACCCTATGGGGGATGTTGGAAAGCCAGTTTCAGCCTGATCCCCACAGGCCAGGTCAAAGGATTCCATCTGCCAGAGGGACCCTGCTCACTCAGCAGACACAAAGACCATGTAAGGTCGGCTCCAGTGCATGTCCAACCCATGTCTCCCAGTCCTTCCCTGCCAGCCACCTTCTAATTAATTTCCTTTCAATGTGCATGAATTCATGCACCAGGTCAGTAGAAACAAATAATGTAAATACAATTTTTATTTTTTATTAAATCTTCACATTCTTACTGTGATGTTTTTGAAGTTTCATAAAGTTTTTTAAAGCAGAGTTCTTTGTTCTTCCTAAATATCAAAGGATTACTGAAGATGGAGAAATGTATTGCTCTAATATCTAGATTACTGAATTACATTTCAATAACTGAAGTGAAATCTTAAAAATAAATGAATGACAGTTAAGTATGTTATATATGTTATTTACATATTTCTAGCTTCTCCATTAAAAAGTGCACAATACCAGGAAAGATTATTTCTTTAGGTTCAAGAATATTTTACTCTCAGGAATGATAGCCATAGGCCCCAGGGCTTGACAGCTTTTCAGTGTTTTGTAAAAACATTTGAGACATGAAAAGGTAAAATTGGTGACTTCAAAATAAGAAAGAAAATTCTGAGATTAAAATTATAATTATTAATTCAGTTTCTCCAAATGTGACATTATGTCTTTAAGTCACTTGGAAATTTTAAAAAAAGATAAAATTATAAGGGTTGTTTTAAAAATTACATTTAGTGAATTTGCTCAGGAATGCCTTAGGCCAGTGGTCGGCAAACCATGGCTTGCGAGCCTCATCCCTTGAGTGTGGCTCTTCCACAAAATACCACATGCTCATGTACAATGTGATTGAAACTTCATGGCCCATACACAGAAGTTGGTTTCCGCTCTCAAAAGAAATTTCAATCATTGTACTGTTGATATTTGGCTCTGTTAACTAATGAGTTTGCTGACCACTGCCTTTGGCCAAACGAATGCTCACAAACACTTCACTTATGCCTCAATTACTTTGGAGTTTTCTACCTTTTCTCTTCTAGTCTTTTCTCTTTCAATTCTATCCTGCAGCCTATAAGCAGATTCGTTTTAATAAAGCACTATTTTATCATGTCTCTTTCCTGCTCAGGAAACTATTGACTCTCAATTTCTCATCACATCAAGTGGAAACTTCTCTCCAGACATTCATGGCACTTCACAATTAGATCGACCCTTTTTACACAGCCTCATTTAAGACTTTGCTCAACCATAATGCCTTACACCACAAGTGTGGGCTTCCTTTTACTTTCCCTAATTACTCCACTGATTCTTATTTCCTAGTCTCCACTCAGTCATTCCATTTCCTTTTTAACTCAACAATGAAAAGTCTTCCCCTTTCTTTTTAACAATATATTGCTCAGATTCCAAAACCCAACTTAGAGATCACCTCTTAAAATCTTCTATAACTAATTCAACCTTCATAGTTCTCTCTGTAGCGACACAGCACTTGGAATTTTTTTTACAATTTGGCACTTCTTTACAAAATGTCTTCTCCAATGTATGTTAGTCTCTTCACCCCCGAAACAACAGAATCTTCTTGAGAATAGAATTTAGTGTTTATACTCATTTCCCTGCAGTGTGTACCACAGTTAGCACATTCAAGGCAAATGGCACACTTAGCATTTTACTTATTTACTTTCAAACTTCAATCTAGCTTTAAATCATATCTCCTTGACTATCTCTTTTGTACTTAGATCTTCTAAATATTAAGGAGAAAGCTTACCCCTTATATGAAAATAAAACCTATATGAAACTGGATCCCTTACATGCAATTGATTGATCTTAAATGCTTAAGATTTTTGTGTAGTTTGTGGGTAGAGGGCTTTATCTTTAACTAGTGACCCCGATGCATGACATTCATGCACTCAGGGGAGAGGAGGAGTTCCTCATCCGGGCCTGTGTCTTATCACAGTCCAGAGCCCCTGGGGGATGTCTGACTGATGGCTTAAGCCCACTCCCCACAGGGAGAGGCTCACGCCATGGCTGCTATACTAGTCAGCCATGAGCTCAGCTCAGGGCTTCTGGCTGAGCAGTGCTCCCATTGTAGGAGTGCACTGACCACCATGGGGGCAGCTCCTGTGTTGAGCATCTGCTCCCTGGTGGTCAGTGCACGTCATATCGACTGGCCATTCCACTGTTTGATCAATTTGCATATTACCCTTTTATTATATAAGATTACTTATCTTTAAAGTAATTTCCTGTGAAAAATATATGCCTATTCTTCAAAGTATTTTGACAACTTCTCTTTAAGAATTTCATTTGAACCTTTGGCTACATGTTTAAATATTCAAGATGGTGGCACATTGTTAGCTTGAAGGTGATTAATTATTGGAAATAAATAAGAGTGGGAAATGAAGTTGTGAACAAATCGGTTGATCAAAAACAGGTTGCAACACACACAATTTTTTATGCTTCATTAAATAATTATAAATATGAATTATAAGTGAAAGTTGAAAAATACTTTAGCCAAGGAAACACACAAATGAAGTAATTTCTTTACTCTTCAATGGCATCATTTTAGCACTCTAATCTTATTTGTATTTTTAATACTTATTGCTTAGTTCAGATGGTGTAACATTAACATAGTAGTATCAAATAGAAGAACTATTCAACTTCTATCTTACCTCCACCCTCTCGGGTAAGGAGACTCATATTCTTTTTGGAATGATTAAAACAAATATCATTTGGAAATTACTGAAAATAAGATAATTAACAAATTATAGGAGGACATTATTCAGAGAACATTTACTTATTCAAAGGTCATTTAGTTAAATGGTGCTCAGTTTGGATTTAGGATATAAAATTAAAAAACAACAACTAGTCAATAATGATTCTAATATTTTTTACCTGAGGAACTTAAAGTACAGAGTTGGGGAAACTATGGACAATATAATTTTAGGGAGAAGTTAAGCATTCTTTGAGGGACATTATATTTGAAATGGTTGTACACATGAAATTGAAGAGGTTGATTGGCAGTGGATTCAAAAACTTGAGGTCCAAGAGGGAGATCTGGATTTGGAATCATTAGTATATAGATGGCCTTTAGATTGATGTGACTAGATAATATCACCAAGGGAATTAGCATAGAAAGAATGGAGATGAGACACAACAGGAGAAAGAAGTCCCTCCAACACTTAGAGGTAGGAAGAGAAAAAACAACACAGGAAATTAAAGGGAAGCAGCCAGTGAATGTGGAAGGAAAACCAGGAAAGTGTGGTTTCTTTGAAGCTCAATGAAGACAATGCTTCAAGGAAGTGAGAGGAACCCATTGTCCCAAGTGTTGCTGATCAGACAAATAATGTGAAGGTTCTTGGTGACTTTGACATGACCACATTGGGTGCAATAGTAAAGAGCAGAGGAAACATTATTAACTGGAATAGATTCAGGAGAGAAATGGAGGAGTGGAATTGTAAAAAAAAAAGGGGGGTGGTTAGATCAGTGTTCTCTTTAGAAAAATACAATTGAAAAGAGCAATTTGATAATTCGGGAGAGAGTGACGAGATAAGGGGCAAAAAGTTATGGGATCTACTGCACAAGTGGAGGCTTAGTTTTAGAAGCATCAGCATTTCATTCATGTGGGTGTATATTCAGGTAAATGTGATGGTAGTGTTTAAGCATCACAATGACTTCTTAAGATATGTATTCCTTTTTATTTTTTCATTTTAAAATGGGAAAATGGAAGTACCAAAACAAGTTAAATAACTTACTTAAGTGACTGAGTCAGAATTTGAAATGAAGCAATCTGACTATTTTAAGATAACTACAGGATTCCACACAAGGTCAGATCTCAGCTACAATATTTTTCTCAGTTGTGGATTTCACATTTTGAGAACATTGAAAACCCAAAGAAGCACTACTAAAATAACAAAGAACTTGGAACTCTTTCATATACAGGTAATGAAACTCTGAAGAAGCTCTGAAGATTATCCCTCTTGGATCTCCAATATAGTCACTTATGTTTAACAAATGTAAGAAAAAGAGAAGCTATGGGTTTAAATACTACTTAAAGAAAACAGGATCAATAGGTAGAAGGAACTCATTTACCTTGGAAAAGTATAACTCACCTGAAATGTTTTGAAAGTCTGCAATTCCAAAGAAAGCTTATACTTACTTCGTGTTGCTTTCAACAGCAGATCAATGATAAACATGTGGGACTTTCAGGAAACACATGAGTTCCATTTGCTGATCATTGTGAACCTAATGTGAAAAGAGTACGCTATAAATATTCATCTTACGTTCAAAAATGGAATGACTGCCTTGTTACTAGTGTCTCTTCGGAGAAAGGTAGGCTGATGGAATGAAGTAAACTTGAGCTTTAGAATCAGAACAGTCTCCACCACTTATTGGTTTCATGCCTTAGACCAGTTACTCAACTTCTCTGAACTGCGGTTCCCTCATTAATAAGATGCCGGTAGTGATACCCATCTTTCTTTCAGGTTTTTATAAGAATGAATGTGTGTTAAGTGCAAAGAGCAGTGTTTTCTTCATTTATTCATTTTGTTGTTGTTGTTTTTCTCACATCAGCCTCTCCACTACTCAGAATGTTTAGACAGAGCTCAGATGAGCACAGATGCCAAAGATGCTGCAAATGGGATTCCAGGCCTGATTGTGAGGTTGATTAAATGG
Organism: Antrozous pallidus; assembly: GCA_027563665.1. Taxonomy (NCBI): domain Eukaryota; kingdom Metazoa; phylum Chordata; class Mammalia; order Chiroptera; family Vespertilionidae; genus Antrozous; species Antrozous pallidus. The sequence goes on along the minus strand of CM050511.1, from coordinate 94,309,890 downwards.
ATTATTAGGCATATTATAATACCACATTACCATATTGCTAACATAAATGTTATTCATAAAAATTAAAATCATAGATGTTGGAAGTAGATCATCCTTGTAAATAATCATAAAATTCTTCAGTGTGTCAGCTATATAACCTTGGACATGTCAATTTACCTGTCTATGCTAGAGTGTCTTTGGAAGGATCATAATAGGGCCAATAGAGCATGATTATTGAGATAATTACATGAAAAAAAATGCATAGAGAAGTGTCTGTCCCACAGTAAGCACTCAGTAACTGGTAGCTATTGCTAGTCTTAGCGACTACTCTGTGGGTTAATATTTATCTCTTTAAAGTGTGACTGCACTTCCTTGGGAGGTGCTGCTGCTTTCAAGATTAAATGGGAGGCTCTTTCATCAGCTTTTGAGAACCACTTGGATTACCTTTGATGATATCTGCTCCTAGCCCTTTAGAATCTCCTTAGGTTTGTTCAAGATGGACAATGAAGACGAATTTCATTCTTTTCTGTGCTCTGAGTTTTTTGAGTCATTGGATTATTGGGGCCAGAGAAGAATAAAGCCATTATCTTAGTACAGAAGACTCTGTTATTGCTCATTATTTTGAAGTATTATGTACTTTTGTCCTGTGTGTCACAGGATAATTCTGTACCAAGGAAACTATATAAGCACAAAATATAGAATCATTTTTATTCACCCTCCTATAAAAAGGGCAATGAGGAATGCCATTTTTAGAAAAAGACAGTCTTTGAAGATCAGCCTCCTTTTGTGTCTTTTATCTAGAAATATACATGCCAAATGAGATGCCGAGAGGTTTGGTTTCTGCTGAGAAGCTTAAGAAAATTAGGGACTACAGCTGAATGCAGCATTTATGGTTTAATATAGAGAAAATAGAGTATAACGAGTGGCTTTTTTTCCAGGTTCTATTTCCAAGTTGTTTTCATCTTCATCTTTATTGCCAAAAAATTTGAAATATTACTACTTCACGACTGTGAGAATGATGGGCCATACTCTTAAGTCATTTACTTTTTCCAAAGTGGACATTTTACTTGTTTTCAATATCTGAGAAAAGTCAAAAGGAAACAATAGCAAAATAATTAGCTTACAGGGTATACTTCAAAGCAAGTGGATAACTAATGTCCAGTCAAACAAGCGTGGTGCTAACAGGGCCGTCTATCTCTGGAATACCCCAGAGTCTGAAAGGTGCTGGAGAAATCTCTCTCTCCTGACCTTCAGCAACTGCAGTAACAAACTTGGGAAGAGTCACCCAAATGCTCACTAGTCTACGCATTTACCTATTTCCTTTTCCTAACACTATTAGGGGGATAAGAATGGGCATTGGAATCAAAGAACCCTAAACTCCAAATTGTAGTGCATCCACTGAGACTTTGGGATCCATCCATTAAGATAAGATCATGAATTCAAGTTAAGGTTTGGAATACAAGGGGATATAAATTCTCCTCTGTAAACCAGAGACACTGATGAGTATCTGAAACATAGGTTGTGTTGTCTTACTTTTGTATATCCTGTATTTTCCCTCCGCTGCAAGAGTGGAAGCTCTTTACTGTGCTAGCGGGGAGTTAGAAACAAAATCACAGGAATCACAGGTAATAAAACTAATAGTGGGACTGCTTCTGGAATTAGAATACCAGACTACCTCTACCAGTGTGCTGGGCAAAGTCAGGGGTAATTTGTTTATTTTATTTTATTTGTGAGGAAAGGAGGGGGAGGAAGAAAGGAGATAGAGATGATTGATAGATGATAGATGATAGATAGATAGATAGATAGATAGATAGATAGATAGATAAACATTGATGTGAGAGAGAAACATTGCACATGCCCCAACTAGACATTGAAACCACCAATTGGGTATATGGCTTGACCAGGAATTGAACCTGCCGCCTTTTGGTGTATGAGCCAATGGTCCAACAACTGAGCCATACCAAAAAGGGTGAGGTCATTCTAATTAAATTGGCCTCTGAGATGACCATGCCCCTGCTTATTGTAAAGAGCCTGCAATAACCCTTTACTCTATAAATACTATTGAGAAACCACTACATACAATGTACTGTTAGAACAAAATGCTGTTATAACCAAAAATTTAAAAATAGTTAAACAAACAAACAAAAAAACAGGAAGCTGCTACTATTGGACAAAAAAGAGTGAAGGGTCTTGTTTCTTGTGTTCCACTCCATCTATCACCCAGCAGCATAGGACTCTAAGAGCGTAAACACTGAATTGGATACTAGAGTTCTAATTCTGGCTGCATAGCCTACTGCCTTTCTTCTCTTGAATAGTTACTTAATGCTGCAGTCTTTCAGTTTCCTCAGTCATAAGAAGGCAAAAATAATGATAGTGTCTATCTCTTAGGGTTGTTAGGGCAGTAATGAGACATATATGTGAAGCAGTTAGTATAATGCCTGTTACATAATTGGTGCTTATGAATACCTGCTATTATGACTGTTATTATTATGATTACTGTTTTCTCAAGTGTAAGATTTCACAGTATTTATTTTCTCTGTGTGTTGGGTAAATTTTGTTTATTAGCTCATCTTCCAAGGAAAATTACTCTTACAAACACGCTGAAATAATGCAAACGTCAGTGACCTCATTGTGGGACAGGACTGTGAAAGCTTCAGCCTCAAACCTGCAGCTGGGAGTGGTTACATCCATGTCTCGTGTGAAGATATGTAGTTCAGAACTCTGACCCTGACTGCATGGCCAAGATTCCAACCTTTTCCTTGACTCTGCAACATAATGCAACCAGGATAGTGGCCCCAACCCGAGCAGTAACTTGGCAAACACGTGTAAATTGAGAGCACAGAAGGCTTAGTTTGAGCTCCCATATTTGCTTAGATCCTATGACCAGAAGACTAGTAACTTTGCATCCAAAAGTGAGTGAGCTTGTTGTGTTGGAAGTTAAAAGAACTGGTTCATAGGTAACATGTGAGACCTTTCCTTGGATATCCCTGACAATTGTGAGATTTCTAGAGTATTTTGCGGGAAGGGAGGGTGATAATTATGTATGCTGTTGATTACTATTAATGTAATGCCTTTTAAATTCCAGGATAGTATGATGCAGGAGCACATTAGAAGTAGAGATTTATGGTTTCACACTACAGAAAATAAAGCATGACATTAAGATTTTCAAATAAAGAATCGGAAATATTTTTTAAAAAATTATAAGCAAATGCTTTAGTAAAATCTCATATTTAACCAATGGTAACACCCATGTTACAGAGTTTCCTTGATATTTAGAAAGAAAGACATTGTGTTTCTTATGTACATAGGAAACATTATTTGACTCAGAAAATAAAATCTTATTTCATTCCATAGTGAGTAGATTTAAAGTGGAATTCTGGTCCTCACTTTTTAAACTTTTAATATTGTTTGTGTACATAATACAAAAATTGTTGCAAGAAATGTAAGTTGTTTTATCTCACCCAAATTCTTTCTGGATATGTGATCTGCTATGCATCTAAAAACATGCTCTATCCATTTATTTCTACCATGGAGCCCTACTATGACTTGTTCTACCAAACTTTGCAAGTGAAGTGCTATGTAAAATCATCCTTTTTCTCAATTGCTGCTTCTAAACAAGTCACTCTGTTCTTTTGTTTTGTTTCTAACTTGTATTTTTTACTAAATTGATTGGGATGACATTGGTTAATATGATCACTTAAGTTTTGAGTGTACATTACTACATTACTATAATATATCATCTGTATATTGTATCATATGCCCATCACCCAAAATCAAATTAGCGGCGTCCATCACCATATATCAAGCATATACTAGGCACCCCTCATCACCCAGCAGCACCCCCACCCACTTTCCTTTGGCAACCACACACTGTTGCTTGTGTCCACAAGGCTCAGTTTTATATTCCACATGTAAGTGAAATTTTGATATCTATCTTTACCACCCTCTTTCAATCACTGCTGCTGTCACCTCGCATCACCAAGCAGTGATAGCAGCCTTTCTGTACAATTCACATAACTCCGTTATTTTTCTCATCTTATTTTATCTTCAATTCAATGAATTCTGTATCTAAATAAATAATAGTTTGGGGCACTTAACTTTTTATTTCCTTGACATCCTGCTTCATTTATATCCAAAGCATACAAGAAACTGTACACTTGGTCTACCTGCTTTTTTTATTTTAATATCATCATCTATCCTCCACAAGCTCTCAATAGTTACTCCAGGTCTTAGTCCCTTCCCAGTTCAACCACATTAGACTCCTGTTCAGTCAGGATGTGATGGTTGGCTACAAATAATGTGGTTCCCAGTGTACTTTAAGAGCTTCTCTCATTTCCAGAAGGCTTGTGTCTACTCTTGATCACTCTAATAATCTATTTGCTTTTTTCCCATTCCTGGACAGAAGATACCATTGGAGAAAAACACTCTTCATCATTCACTCTCATAAGTCCATCACGCTACCAAAACAGTCATTGTTTTAGTCATTAGTCATAACTACCACACCTTTCATCTGTCTTGTGAGGATGTTTCATGTCTCAATAGAATATCAGATTTGTAAGCCAAAGACTATGCTATACATTTCTCTATCTCTTTAAGAATGGGTATATTGTAAACATGTAATATTGTTTTTGAATAAGTGAATGGTTAGATGAATGAATGAATGGTTGGATGGATAGAGGAATGATTGGATTTCCTTAAAAAATAAAAATAAAAATTTTTTATTCTTGTCTTACTTCACCTCACTGTAAGTCCATGAGCATTAGTGGTAGAACAGCTTTTGAACACTACACTGAAGCAATGCTAAGCCCTGCTCAACTCAGTCCTTTGCCCAATTTAATTGGCTACCTTTTATCAACTTCTCTTGTACTCCCAGGAACTACATCAGACTACAATTTAGGAATTCAGGTTCAAGGGTCAGATAAAATGATAACTCAGCTATGGTTACATTGACTTGGCTTTGCTCCTTGATTTGCAACACTTAAGGATACCAGAGCCTCCCTTAACCTTCACAATGATACACCTGCAGTTTGGTGGCCTTGATGGTTCTGACTGAGGGAAGTAATTATGAGATCAGAGCATCCCAGACATGCAGGAGTTTTGAATATTACATCTTTTAGAGTAGCTGAAGAGTAGGTCAGGATTTAGAAGTCCACCTTGTTACGACAAAATTATTACTTTGCTATACTATGGTTATGTGTCTCACTTCTTATTTCTTCCTGAGCCATAACTTGGGGTACAAGGCAACAGACCTGCCATACTTGCTTTCCCTCCTCTAAAATAGGTATTAGATTTATATTTAATTTATTTTTATGGTGCCTCAGGATTGTTCTGCTTATATTTGTAATTTTTTTGCAACGGAGTTATTTTCTCATAGCTCATCTCTGTGCTTTTATTAAAATGTCCACTCCTTGGAACATAAAAGTTAACAAAATTTCAATTTTTTCACTACACACCTCCTCAGGAGATTATTCACAGGTAGTAGGTTACCATAGCTCACCTCTGGTCTTCCCAGAAAAAAGGTGACCTTCCTTCTCTTAGTCTTTTTGCTTCCTTCAAAATAAATTCTTAGAAAGAACTAAAACTACTGCTCTTGGAAAATTGTTTATACCACCTCCACACTAGGAAGTAAAAGGTCACAGCTTATGTGAAATCAGTCATATAATGGAATGAATTAAATTTCAGCTTCAAATCTAAAGGTCAAGATTTAAACTTCCTGACATAAGATATATAGAATCATCCACTGCTCACTCCCCTTGTAAAAAATAATGTATTAGTAAGTGGAATAATGGAATCAGACACAAGTGTACCCAAATTGTAGGTCTTATTACCTGTGAAACTTCAGAATCAATCTCAAAGCACTTCAATTTTTCATCTTAAGATGTTAATAATGCCAATTATGTCACAGGACTTCTATATTATTTACTGTAGGTAAAGCATCTAACAAATAGTAAGAGTTCAATAAATGGTAGTTATGGACCCCATTTTAAAAATAAGTTATCTCAACAAATGGAAACAGTGATAAAAAAAATTGGCATGCAATTCCCAGATCCTTAGTCCTGGGGCAGAATTCCTGTAAGCTAATAGCAACAGATTCTCTTTTCTTTGGAACATGGTCCTCTGTTCAGATGTCTCATGGAGAGAAACATCCATGAGAAAGCAAAACATAAATCCATTGTCCCATGCATGCCTCCCACTGGAGATTGACCCTGCAATCTGGACATTTGTCCTAACTGGGAATCATACCAGCAACCACTCGGTGCACGGAATGAGACCTAATCAACTGAGCCATGCCAGCCAGGGCTGAGCAGTTTTTTATATGTCTATTGGCCATCTGTATGTCTTCTTTGGAAAGGTGACTCAAGTCCTTTGCCCATTATTTAATTGAATTGTTTGTGTTCCTGATGTTGAGTTGTACAGTTCTTTATACATTTTGGAAAGTAACCCCTTATCAGAAGCATCATTGACAAATATGTTCTCCCATAAGTGGGTTTCCTTTTCATTTTTGATGGGGTTTTTTTTTTTGCTGTGCAAAAGCTTTTATTTTTATGTAGTTCCACTTGTTTATTTCCCCCTTTGTATTAGTTGCCCAAAGAGATATATTAGCAAATATTGCTATGAAATATGTCTGTGATTTTACTACCTATCTCTCATTCTAGGATTTTTATGGTTTTGTGACTTACATTTAAGTCTTTTATCTATTTTGAGTTTATTCTTGTGTATGGTGTAAGTTGGTGGTCTAGTTTCATTTTTATGCATGTACCTGTCTAATTTTCCCAGCACTATTTATTGAATAAACTGTCTTTACTCCATTGCATACTTTTGCCTCCTTTGTCAAATATTAATTGACCATATAGGCATGGATTGATTTCTGGGCTCTCTGTTCTGTCCCATTGATCTATATGCCTGTTCTTATGGCAGTACCAACCTGTTTTGATTATAATGGCCTTCTAGTATTAGTTTGATTTTCTGATATTATGATCCCTCCAACTTCATTCTTCTTTCTCAAGATTGCTGAGGCTGTTCAGGATCTTTTTTGTTTCATATAAGTTTCTGGAATATTTTTCTAGATCTGTAAAATATGTCATTGGTATTTTAATAGGAACTTTGTTGGTTCTATTTAGTTTTACAAAGCAAAAAACTAATTGGTAGGAGTGTTTTTTTAAATATCACTAGATCAAAGCTGGGGAGTCAGTCTTGCAGTGGGTGGAGAATATAGTACATGGAAACTAGGTACAGGAATAAAACCTATAAGCCTAGTGGGGTCCTAATACATGATGTTATGGCAGTGATGAGCAATCCAAGTTTAGAAAATGGGCTCGTGTCTATTTCAGAGTTGTTTTCAACAAGGCGCTTTCTGGGGCAATGTGCAGGGTGGAATGCAGGAAGGCTGAGGCTGTTTTGGATTTCTAGTAGCAGATGCATACTTCCAAACAGGAATTTTATTAAGTGCCGGAGCCAGCCAGCATCAGTCGAGCAGTCCCTGAAAGGGGGGGTGAGGCTTACGGAAAGATAGAGATAGAAAGGTGGATAGAAATAAAGAAGAAACAAAAGATATTGGATCAGGAGGTCCGCAAAGCCCTCTTTAGGACTGCGGCCCTGAGTTTATTTCACTCCACTCTTTTAAACAGTTCTGGTTTACATATCACACAATTCCTTGTTCCCCAAACAACAAAGCTACATTCTATTGTAAACATGTTTCCCAATTAAAACCCTATCTTAACTAATTTCCCTAGGCTATATGTCCATCCAAGATACTACCTAAATCTTTTCCCATTATCCCATAGATCGTTCGGCTATTTACAGTGTTATGTGCTGGAAGGCAATATTGTTTGCTAAACTACAATTGAAGGTAACCATTCTGGGGGGGGGCAGAGAGCAGAGGGGCCAAGGCCCCCCCTCTCAGGGAACTTTGTTCCCCGAGGGCACTCTCCACAATTAAGGCAGTAGGCAATTTTTCTCCATGTACTCAGAGTCTGCCTCTTGTACTACCTTAGATTAGGAGTTCCTGAAGGTACAATAACTGGACTTATTCATCTTTCTTTCCCAAGGACTTAACAGAGTTTCTGGAACTGTAGATACTCAATAAATATATTTTTCTTTGAATCAGCCTGTTGTGTTGTTTTATTAATGCAGTGAGATCCCAGGCACTGTTAGACGACGCTGTAACACAAAGATGGAGACATCCTTAAGCCTTTCACTGCTGCCCATTAGCCCATCTTTGGTAAGAAACAGCTATGTTGGAATTCATGATCTAAGACAATTGCACGAAAGCACTTCAGGCCACCTTGGTCTATTCTCCCTCCTCAGCAGGACAGAGCCAGAACAAATAGTTCAATTAGAGGTAACTTTGAATTCCTTTATGATATGCTGCCTTTATGCTACCTTTACAAGGTTCAGTAAGTAGAATAGTGTGAAGATACCTGATAATATTTCCCTGAAAAAAAGCATTTGGAGCTATCTTTGGGGAAATTTAGTTAAGAAAATAACTGATGTGTCATATGATACATCTTCTGGCAGCTTACTCAACAGCTAAGATAGTAAATACTGACCACATATTCCCTGCTAATCCTGTTCCACTTTAATTAAATTGATGGTGAATTTGTAATGGATTTGGTAAACAAGAAAAGCATACCTATCACACATTATACAATCCTATAAACCAACTAGAGGCTCGGTGCATGAAATTTGTGTACTCGGTGGGGGGATCCATCAGCCCAGATTTTGAGAGGGCATTGGCCAGGCCAAGGGACCCCACTGGTGCATGATCAAGGCTGGGGAGGAATGCGGGGGGTTGGCCAGCCGGGAAGAGACCATGGGGGGCTCCAAGGCATGTCCAGCCCATCTTGCTCAGTCCCGATGGGCCATACCCCAGCAGCAAGCTAACCTGGTCAGAACATCTGCCCTCTGGTGGTCAGTGCATAACATAGCAAGTGGTTGAGAGGCCTTAGCATATCATTAGCATATTATGCTTTGATTGGTTGAAAGAATGACTGGACACTTAGCATATTAAGCTTTTATTATAGAGAATATATAATATGTGCTAATAGCTTGTGAAATATTATCTTTTTTAATCTTTCCAACAAACCTGATCATTGTCAGCACTTTTCTTTCATGTATACTTTTGAAAGTCATCACAACCATTTCCAAAGGCTTTTAAATCTCCTGACTTCAGAACACAATGAATATATTCTTTTGAGAACAAAAAAGAAAGAATATGGAACTAAAATTCTGAGAGATTAAGATGAGCAAGGCCACAAAGTTAATAAGAAGTGGAACCTCAGCTAGTGTGATTCCCAATTCCACTAGTTCTCAAACTTTAGTGTGTGGGTTTTTTGTTTTAGTTTTCAGTGTGTGTGTGTTTTTTTTTTTTTGTTTTGTTTTCAGTTTTATTGAGGTACAATTGACATATAACATTGTATTAGTTTGAGGCATACTCAATATGATTTGGTATATGTCTATATTGTAAAATAATTACTATGATAAGTTTAGTTGACATCCATAGTTACAATTTTCTTACATAGTTACAATTTTTCTTCTTGTGATGAGAACATTTAAGATCTATTCTCATAGCAATGCTCAAACAATATTGTACATTCCATCCTCATTTTTCTACTTATTTTATAGCTAGAAGTTTCCACCAGTTGGCCTCTTTCACCCATTTCCCTCACCTTTATCCCACAAATTTGGCGACCACAAATTTGTTACCTACTTTTGTGGGTTCACATTGTATGTGTGTGTAAGTCATCTTGGGGACTTGTAAAAATACGTGTTTTGAGTTTGTAGTGCTATGTGTCTACAGTAGGGCCTGAGATTCCAGGACCACATCTCAAGTATAAGTATTCAACTACTGGGGTTCTTACCCACTGTACTGGGCCCCGAGCATGGAAAACTCAATCTGGGCCAATGACAGTGATACGTTTGACTGTAAGCCCTGAGAGTGTAAAACCCAGTCTTACTCAAACACTGAATTTTTCCTTGGCTTAACATTGTACATTTTATTCCTTGAATTTTCAGATTTTTAAAAATAAAATAAAATTTGAGACATTAAACTCCCATCAGTGTATTTTTGATCCACCTCTTCTCCGCGTCCCACCCCCCACCCCGTCTTTATGGATTATTCATTCTGAGGGCACAGGACGAGCATGAATTAAAAATAACATTGATATTAGTGTGGTCCACTTCTTATTCTTCCCTCACCTAGAAAGAAAATGCCAGCATGGAAGTCAAATTGGAGAATGAAAGAAAAAATAGTCAGAGAATCAGAGAGCCTGCAGAGAACTAAGTTCTTAAACCAATGTTAACAAGACTTCGCAGGGACAAGAAAGACAAATAGCCCCAAAGGTTTTCTTCTTCTAGTTAACTACCAAATGTCCTGCTCTTCCATACCTCAGGGCCCTTTGTCCACCACTTTTCTGGGATTCTCTTTCCCCAAATCACCTGGTAAATTTCTTTGTTTTTAGCTCAAATGTCACTCCCAATAGAAAAGCCTGTCTTACCAAAAATAAATCCCCAATCTTTATTTCGCTCCCCCTTAAACTATGCCCCAATACTCATAAATGAGGAATTCCCTTCTTCCTTGTTCACCAATCTCAGTTGCCCTTAGTCATTCGTGAAATGCATAGTTCATGGAACAAAGTTCACAACTATTTGTTAAATATCCAAATGAAAGTTGAGCAGGATGAGACCAAGAAAATGCCAGTGTATTTGATAATTAGCAAATTGTTATCCCCCTTGTGTAAGAGTGGTTTCACTAAGGCTGTGGAAGTGAAAGAATACTTTGATTGAAATTCATTTAATTTATGTGCTTTTTCATAAGATTGGCCATGACAGTAGAGTAATTATGAGGAAGTAGGGAGCAAGAAGAGGAACTAGGATCCACAGCATGTGAGAAACTAAATGCAACAGACAAAAGAGGTTAACTAGAGAATAAATGTAAAAAAATGAAATTTCAGTTATTTAAGTGAAAACCCAAACAAATGAAGCAAGGAGATCTCCAAACACAGAGAGAAAATGCAGATTATCAAACTGAAAAATGACTAATTATAACAAGTAGTCATTTAAAGACTTCAAAACACCTAAATTATTCAATAAACCTGTAATAATACCATTATTTTCTTTTTGTTAACATCATCCTTGAGTTTTTTCCTTTTCTTTTCTTTTACTTTAAGGCTCAGGGTGACCACACCAGAATCAGAGTAAGCAGATGCTTAAGAGAGGTTCTTGAAAAAGATACACTGTGTCCCTCTGTCTTAAATGTCTACTTCAATCCCAGCCTGATGGCAAACGGTGTGAAAACCAAATGTGTCTGCACTGAGTGTAGCACCTGTGCTGGTGGCTGCCCCTCTCTAAGCTTTGGAAAGCCACTGCATCCGTTCTCTAAGACGTTTGAATCACCTGACACCCGAGCACGGTGGATTCTTTTGTGAAAAAGAGTGAAAAACAATTTAGTTTAGCTCAAATTTGAGCAGAATGAAAAAAAATGAAAAGGATATTTCAAAAATAAATTTCAGTCTGTGATTTAGTTACTAGCCATTATATGCTTTTTCCTTATTTTATCAATAAGAATTGAAGATATTCATGCTACCTATTTTCAAAAGGTTTTAAAATGGCTTCTGGGTTAAAATAAATTTGCACAATTTAAAAAATAAAGTAGAACAGATTTTATCTTAAGATAACAAATACGTTTTTAAATATATAGAGAGCAATTTTGAATTACTTGTTTATAATAAACTAGGTCCCACAACGTGGCCTGCAATAATGCCAGTGTCCTGGCTATCCACCCTCCCTCACTCTGAGGGCTGGGGCATGCGGGATACTGGGGCTGGTCACCAGGGCAATGCCAGTGTCCCATGTGCCCTGGCCAGAGGCCCACCCGCCCACCCTCCCTCCCTCCACTATGGGCACTGCCATTTTTGTGATGGACTGATGGTTAATTTCACATTACCCCTTTATTAGATAGTATGTGTTATATATCTTCCTCCACCTGGTAGGCACCTTGAAACAAAAGATTATACCCTCCAACTATATGCTATAGTCCCACAAACAGTAGATTCTGCAATATACAGGGGGCGGGGGGGACAAAAGTAGGTTTGCAGTTATTTGTATGGAAAATCATACAATAATTAATAAATAATACAAGAATAAACTGTGTTTTGTGTACTCACAACTGTACACCTACTTTTGCCCCAACCTGCATTTACTTAATTATAAACACTTAAAAAATATCAAAGTTGAGGAATATAAAGTTAATCATTGATTCAGTTGTCAGGAGACTATATCAATATTAATTATACTTTAACTTTATGAAGTCCTAAAGTACTGTTCTAATTGACTTACATGTATTGGCTTATTTAATCCTTAAAACAATCATAAGCTATATTATTTCAGCCCCATTTTAATAGATGAGGAAACTAAGATATAGAGTATGTAAGTAACTTCAACTTCACATGTCTAAAAAGTTCCAACCAAGGTGCCCGGGCGCCAGAGCCCACAAGGCTATTCACATAAGGATGATGTTTTGATCCATGTGGAGCCAGCACTTCATAAACAAACACAAGGTTTTCATTCTTCTCACAGATCTCTGAGATATGTGGTGTTATCCGTTTTACAAATAAACACATTGGAATTTAGAGCTGGGCTCCATGCAATCTGTGAGCACTGACAATTTACTTAATCTCTTTAAGGCTCAAATTTATCACTTGTAAAAAGGGTCAGCATCAAATATCTTCTAGTTGGGGTGGATAATTAAAATAAAACATACATCTAAAGATTCTGCAGATGTGGCCTTTTATAAAGAGTGTTTCCCAAGTCTGTCCTTCAGGCATTACTTTGAAATGTAATCATCAAGAAAGGCAAGGGCTTTATCTCCCAGTCTCCAAGGGAGGGTAAGACCCTACCTTTTACAATGCCAATTAGCAACCACAGATGGCCTAATCACAATGAGCAGCCTCACACATAAGGTTCCCTAGTTCCTTTTTACTAACATTCAGGGCTTTAAAAACTCTTACATTTTTGTGCTCTCCTACTGTGTGTCTTGAATTAAGTCTTCCTTGCTTATTTAAAAGTTAATCAATAAATCAATCAAAGTTTTTTTCCATAATAAAATAATCTATATTGAGCCTAAACCTACTTTTTCAATATAATTTTGTGCAAAAATTAGGTGAAATATATATATGTGTGTGTGTGTGTGTGTGTGTGTGTATCTACACTAATAAAAGAGAAAGATGCAAAGTGACTGTACCTCTACTATGCCCACCAGCCAATCAGGAGCAAGTATGCAAATTAACCCAACAAAGATGAAAGTGGCCACAGAGTTGGAGCGAGCCAGAGGCTTGGGTTGCCCTGGTGATGGAGGAAGCCAAGCTTCCCGCCCACCTTGGCCTGCTCTTGCCTCCACTCAAGGCTACAAAGTTTCAATTATAGAAGATAAATAAATCCCAGATACTTCCACCTGGCTCTGGCCTCCACTCAAGGAGGTGCTGAAAAAAAAAGGAGGGGCTGGCCAGGCACCCCAGTGGGAACCCCACCCTGAAGAGGGTGTGGCAAGCCTGAAAACAGCCCTCAGCCCCTCACTCAGACTGGCCACAACCCATGGGGTGAGAGTCCCCACTAGTAGGCTTGACCAGCCTACAAACAGCCATCAACTCCTCACCCAGGCTGGCAAGGCACCCCAATGGGGAACCCCCATCCTGAAGGGAGTGTGGCCAGCCTTAAAATGGCCTTCAGCCCCTCACCTAGGCTGACAAAGCACCCTGGTGAGACCCCCTCACCATGACAGGGCTGTGGCCAGCTTGAAAACAGCCATCATTCCCTCACCCAGGCTGGCCAAGCACCCCAGTGGGGGCTCCCACCCTTAAGGGGATGTGGCCAACCTTAAGCCTTCAGTTCCTTACCCAGCCTGCCCATGCTCCCATGGAGTAAGAATCCCCACTGGGAGGGCGTGGCCAGCCTGTAAATAGCCATCAGTCCCTCATCCAGGCTGGCCAGAAACTCAAACGGGGACTCTCACCCTGAAGGGGTGTGGCCAGCTTCAAAACAGCCCTCAGCCCTTCACCCAGGCTGGTTATGCCACTCCAGCAGGGACCCTCACCCCATTAGGACAGGCCCCTCACCCAGGCCACCCCACACCCTAAGGCAACCCTCACCATGATCCAGGACACCCTTCAGAGCAAACCAGCTGATCCCCACCCATGCACCAGGCCTCTATCTATACTCATAAAAGGGTAATATGCTAATTAGACTGGGAGACCTTCCAGGAGACCTTCTGGAGGTTCTTCTGGTGGGGCTGAGGTAGAGGCTGTTAGAGGCCAAGAGGGGAGGGCAATTGTGGGTGATCAGGCTGATGGGGGTGGCGCCATTGGGGGTAAGCAGACCAGTAGGGGGGCCAGTTGGGGGCAAGCAGGCCATCAGTGGGTGTCAGTTGGAGGTGATCAGGACAGTGGGGAGAGGGGCAGTTTGGAGTGAGCAGGCCAGCAGGGAGGCAGTTGGGGCAAGCAAGCCAGTGGGGAGGGAAAGTGGGGATAAGCAGGCCAGCAGGAGGGCATTTGCAGTGAGCACACTGGCATGGAGGACAGATGGGGCGATTAGGCTGACAGGGGGGTGAGCATTTGGGGGTGAGCAGGCCAGCAGGCAGAGTGGTTAGGAGCAGTCAGGCAGGCAGGCATTCAGGTAAGTGGTTAGGAGCCAGCAGTCCCGGATTGTGAGAAGGATGTCCGATTGCCAGTTTAGGCCTGATCCCTGTAAACTGGCATTGGACATTCTTCCAGGGGTCCCAGATTAGAGAGGGTGCAGGCCGGGCTGCACTATACAAACCCCTCTCCGTGTGCACTATATATATATATACGTGTGTGTGTGTGTGTGTGTGTGTGTGTGTGTGTGTGTGTGTTTGTGCCATTTTTATGACCAAGAAAAAAATGAACAGCTTCTTTTATCTAAATTCCATACAAAATGTGTTATTTCAGACACAATATTCAAGAATGAGAGACAACAGATGATTATTCTGAAAACGACAGCATTAAACTACACTCTACTTCTCTTTAAATTTTCACCAGTTTCATTAACTGTAAAATGGCTTGTGCTTTCACTCTAACACTCACATCTCAACATCATTAATATGCTGCTTTTCTGTTTTACAAAACTCATGTCAAGCTGATTAAACCAGGACATAAATGCAATAGTGCGGAAGAGAATTGACGTCATTTTGTCAGATGGTCTCCTTGCCTGGAATCGGAAAGCAGCCTGAGCCATGCATTCCAAATGTGGACTGTGTTTCTTTAGTTAGCCTAAGGACCACATAATAATACACACACTCTTTTTAACCACCTTACATTTTTTTCAATGGCTAAATTCTATTTATAATGAGTAGTTGTTTCTGCCAGTCTTCTTGTTATGCCTTTCCCATCTGCCATTTCTGTTATTAAAAACGAGTGAAACATACATAATGATACCACTTGGGGTTATTTGATCTCTTCTCCTCATCCCAGAACTGTTGTATTAAAATTCACGTTTATCTTTTGCTTGCTTTATTTTAATCATACACTGAGAGTTCTGTGTTCTTATGACAAATATAGTTTTGCCCACGATGAGTCATCAGGTGGGTGTTATTCATTGTACAGAGGTTACTAAATAGAAGTATATTCTATTATATACTAATACTTAATAAGATTTTTTATTGAAGACCTTCTCAGTGAGGGTATTCCAAACAGTAATTTCAGGACTCAATGAACATACTCTAAATGGAGAAGATTTGGTGTCAGTGAGAACTTGAGCCACGATTTTTAAAGATGTAGCGCACTTAGGATGTGAAGAATATAAAGCTCCTTAAAGAACCACAGCCACATATTAAGAAGTGACTTGGGACCAGGACAGAGGCAAGTCAAGGCTTTAGAAGGCAAGAGATGTGCAGTTTAATATAGTTGCAAGGCTCCTTCTAGGATCTTATAAAGGGTTCAGTGAAAATGAGAGGCCTTGAAATTGAAGTTTCATTAATTTCACAGTGAATTTACCTCTTGACACTATGTAGGAAGAGGTGGGCAAGGTGACTGGTGATTGTGCTCTGCCTACATAAATCAATATCCCAAATTATGATTTCTAGTTTTAAAACAGTCCCACCACCTCATGCTCAAAATTAAAACTGTTTAAATGTTCATAAGGATTATAATTCTGGTGGAATTTTATGTCCACAAAAACTCATGCCTCCAAATACTGTACAATATTTATTTATGTATCCATTGATTCATTCAGTCATTTATTTTTAGCAATAGTGCTAAATTAAGCATTGATTAGGTTCAGGCACTGTCTTGAAGACTCTACTGAATTCTTTTATTTAATTATCTTAGCAAAAGGGGAAGAAACATGATTCTTCAAATTTTTATTATTGAGAAATTAAGACTTAAATAGATTATGTAGTTTGCCTAAGATCACCAATGATTCAATAACAAATTCTGTTTAATGTCAAAGACTATAGTCATCCCTTCTCTGGCCCAAATGCAGTACTGTTTCTGTGGTTTAAAGTGAATAAGAAAAGTAAAGGCGGACCATGATACACATTCAGAGTTTTCTTGAGAGCTCAAAACACATATTATAGTAGTGAACATTTTAAGACTTTTAGAACAATATCAGTGGCATTAACAGCTATTTATTTACCAAATACTGTATCCCAAGAGATCCCCCTACACACACACACACTGACAGACACACACAGACACACACACAAACACACACACTGACACACACACACACACACACACTGGAACATAATCTTAGTAAGCAAGGGCTATGGATCTGTATCAGTGAGGTAATGAATTCTCAAATACTCTCCTGACAGATCATTCTTGACCAGAGAGTAGATTATTTGTCAGAATGAACAACTCAGACATGAAATATAAATGAATGCTCATGGGCTAAGATAAATGGTCAGCTTTTCTAATGGTTGCTTTTCAAGGACTTTCAGAAGTGTTCAGAGTCTATCTATTGGGGCCCGAGTCTTCACTGGTTTCATACTCTGGCATATCATCCCCATGGTGGGAGCACCAGGGAGATCTGGCATTGATTTAGCCTAGAATCTTGGATGTGTAACCTCAAGGGCAGACCAGGGAAAGCCCTGAGGGCTCTGTGCATATGCAAACAGGCAAGATGGGTACAAAAAAGAAAAAAACAGAAAAGAGTTCCTCTCTCTACAGGAATAGGCCCAAATAGTCCCCAGTGACCCTCTAGCATTATGGTTTAACAACAGATCGAGGTGTGTTGGGGACAAAAGGTACATAAATAGGAACTAGAACAAAGTTCAGACAAGTTAGCATCTCGGAAAATATATGGAGAAACTCTTATCAGCATGGTATTTTTTTTAAATAAGATTGCTGGTACTTTCCATCTATGGAATTATGGTGTAGTCAGAATCAACACACTCCCATTATATGCCTGTGCTCTGTGCAAACATTTTTACCTTATGTGCATTGTAGAGCATTTCACTGGTTTCTGTTTGATGTCAAAGACTATAGTCATCCCTTCTCTGGCCCAAATGCAGTACTGTTTCTTTACACCACTAGAATGTGAGCTCCTTAAGGGCAATATTTACAATTCATTCATACTTGTAGCCCTTATGTGCTTCACACATAGGCTCTCCCAGTGCATATGGGTTGAGATATAGACAAGACACTGAGGCACAGTGAGGTTTAAGTAAGTTAGGTCTAGTAGCAAATCAATGGCAGAAACAGAATTAGGACAAAGTCCATGCGTTCTTGGCGAAGGCTCTTTTCATGAACTGCAGTAACAACCAGGCGTCCTCTGGAGGTGGCCAGACAGCACTGAAAATGACTGGAATTCCCAGGCATCCAGCATGACCAAATGTACAAAATGATGTGTCTTACTCAACAGAGCGTGGTTTTGCTACAAAGCCTAGGACCTCCTGTGTGTGCATTAATCTCCAGTTGGTTTTGTGTCATTTGAGTAAATTTGTTCATTGGATTTTATTTTTCATGGATTACTCCTTTTTATTAATTGTATTTTTCAGGCTTTGATCTCTTCTATTCTGCTCCCAATTCATTAATGGCAGTGTGTCACAATAAATAAAACCCGTCTGCTGGCCCATTTTTGTTGACCTAATCAAATGACTCATTAGAACTGTTGATTTTTTTAAATATCCACAACTAAATATGATAAAGCCAAATAGTGCTAAATTGTCCATTTCCCCAGGTGAATCAATAGTTCTGCTGTTATATTATGGCATCCAAGCTCATAACTCTATTATAGCGCTTTCTAAGACATATTATAAAATGTGTGAATATTAAAGCTATGATCCCCTGTGGGAATCTAGGCTTCTTGAGAAAAGAGGCCACATCCTGTTTACCTTATTATTTCTAAGCCCTAATGGGTTACTAGCCTATAACATATATTCAATACATGTTTGTTGAAAAATAATATTAATATATTACTATTTTGCTCATTTACATGGTCATTCGATATATGAGCCTTTTGTGATTTTTTGAAAAATTTTATTTATAAAAGTACCTGTGCTACTTTCCCATTCTGGGTATATCATTCATTGTACCAGTCTGTACCACCGGAATTCTGTAAAATGCCACTATAAATTACCAATACAAAGTGCCACTATAAATACTCTTTAATCTCAGTATATCCCAAACTCCCCCTTTTGTTTCCTCCCCCACACCCATCTAGGTAAAACTGAATATTATGAGAAAGTACTGGGGAGAGGTTGTCTTGGAGTTGGGAATGTTGCCAGGCATCAGCAGATTAAATGAAGTATTACACAAACTGATATCCTTTCTGGTCAGTTAGTTCAGAGCCTGTAAGAGCTTCTTAACTGATGAAGTGAAATCCCATGACATACACAAGAGAGCCATGAGATTCTTAAGAAAATTATATGAGTTGCCAAAATCGGTTTGGCTCAGTGGATAGACCGTTGGCCTGCGGACTGAAGGGTCCCAGGTTCCATTCTGGTCAAGGGCATGTACCTTGGTTGCGGGCACATCCCCAGTAGAAGAGGCAGCTGATCCATGTTTCTCTCTCATCAATGTTTCTAGCTTTCTATCCCCCTCCCTTCTTCTCTGTAAAAAAAAAATCAATAAAATATATTGAAAAAAATTATATAAATAGATACCTTATATGCTTGGAATGAAATGGGTAGACAGTACAAACTGAAAAAAAGGCTTGTAGCTTTCTAAAGTCTGAGGCAAGGAAAAGGCTAATAGTCAACTGCAATCACATGGTACCTTTCATAAGTGAAGGGTGATTTGGGGGGAAGGGTCTTGGCTCCAAATAGTGGAACCCAGAGCCACCATTGATTATTCCCAAGCTTTAAAACCTAATGGAATTTGCTTTGGTTATATTTCTAAATTTCTTAGGATCAGTGACTCCTTGTTTCCTTCCATTTTCTCACTTTTTGAATGGAAACGTCTACAACTGTTTTCTTATGCGTGTCTCACATTGTTATTTTTTGGAGCAGATAACTTGTTTTTTAGTTTCACAGTTGCACAGATGGAGATTTTTTTTTCAATCAAAGACGGATTATACCCAGAGCCTTACCCACAAAAATTTAGGAAATTTAGATAATTAGTGCTGAATTTTTGAACTGATGAGACCTCAGTAAGATTTTTGGTCTTGAGTTGATACTGAAATGAGTTGAGATTTTTAGAGAACTTGAGATGAGGTAATATATTTTACATCTGGGATGACCATGAATCTTTTTGGGACAGAGGGCGGACTAAGGTATGCTGAATAATGTCCCCCCTCCAAAAAAAAAGATGTCCATTTCTAATTCCATTGTTTTCACACAGTTGGAATCAGCCCTATTGAAAATGTGGGGTTTTTTTTTAACCTGGATCATGGGCATATATGTGTTTTATTATTATTATGCTTAAAATGTATGAATTTATTGCAAGTACTTTAAAATTTATGAAGTATTTTATAATAAAATTATAAAAATAAAAATTATATATATAATAGATCAGAGGAACAATATAACTCAAAAAAGCACATGTGCTTATTTTCAGTGGCATGTTTCCTTTCTGTTTGTTCCAAATTTTTGTAAAGATATGTTTCATTCTATGTTATATTAAGTGGCATTAAAGAGTAAGCCTGTAGCCTTGAAGGAATTGATATGGGACCTCCCATTTTAATCTACCTTATACTGCCCTCTCTCCACAAATAATGGTCTATCTATACACCCTCACCATCCTAACTTCAAACTAGCCTTCATTCATTTAATAAGTATTTGTTGAATATATTGTCTGGTTAAGGAATCATAACTTTTGACATCTTTCTATCCTATGTGAATAATCCACGTTGGGTTTCACAAGTGCATAATCTCTTTTAGTAGTCAGCTGGTTCCTATGGAGAAAGGGGACAACTGGAATACTTCCTGAGAACTGAGCTGGTGAAAGGAAAAACAAGCACAGACTTGACATGACTGTCTCAATGAGGTCATTTTCTTTGACTGGGGCAAGCACTTATGTTCCCAGGAGTGGTCTACACAGCCTTCTTAACTAGTGTGAAAAAGAACTCTTTCCCAGTAATAGAAAAATTCTATCTTAGAAGTCTCCCAGGAACAATCAGTACTGTATTAAAACTAGTTCTTTTGAACTGACCATCCTTTTACAGGAGGAGAAGCAGATACTGGCTGCTTGGTTGGGTGTCTGCCCATGTAAACAGAAGTCCATTGTTCATCAGCACTCAATATCATGGCTCTGCGGGTTGGCTGTTGCACTCATTCCCTCTCTAGGCTAAAGGGACACAGTGTCCTGGGTCTATGAAGTGGGCATGCGAGGCTTGAAAGAGAAAAAGAACATGAGGCCTGTGCTGCCTCCACCTCCCATGTGGATACCCTGTGGGCAGGCTTTCCTGAAGAAAAATGCTGATTTCTTTGGCTTTTAAGTATACCATCCGTATTCACTCCTCTCAGACTATGTAAATTAAGAAAATAAACAATCCCAAGCGCTTGTAACTACAAAGAAAGTATTTTTCTGCCTCTCCACCCTCAGGCATTCAATGACTAAAATCTATCTCCTGCCCTCTCGCCTCAGGAAATGGTGTGTGTGCCTTCATTTTGCAATGTGCAAAGCATTGTTATGTTTCACATTCTCTGACCAAATGCCACTAATGCCTCTCCCTACCCCTGAGCAGGGGAGTCTATCACTTGTATTCTTTCAATCAGTATTTTAATTTTCCCACCCCCTATTCCACCTTGCTGAATCCCCAGACAAATCACACAAACGCTGATGGGGTAGGAGCGGAAGAATGAGTAGGAATTTTTGAAGCAAGTGACAAAAGGGAGACAGAAAGAAGTGAGAAGATCTATTTCTGCTGTTACAATCATCACTCCTTCCTGTCATTTTAACACAGAGGTGCCCTGGTTGCTCGTGGCAACCCTTAGTGTCACACACCGATGGCACACAGCATATTTTGCCTCCATGGTCCCGCAGGCACAGCACCAGACTGCCATGCATATTGATTTTCCTCTCATCCCATCGAGACATCACAGCTGCCTCCTCAGAGCGTAGGTGGAGGCGAAACCTCCCCCCTGAGCAGGACAAGTGTATGCTCACAGCACTGCTTTTGGAATAACTCCCATGCTGCTCTGAGCCTTTTTCCATTTGCTCCTTCTGGGGTTGAGAAAATGAAAGCAAGGACCTCAGAGGACCTTAGGCAGTCCTGAAGAATAAAAAATAAAACAGCTGGGTTAAAACCAGCTCAGTAATTTCTCTGTGCTTGGCACTCTTCTCTGAAACTATGACTGTGCAAGATGTTGAGAGAAAGAGAAAATGGAATCTGCCTTGAGTTTTAAAGGCAGGAGATGAATCTAACTTTAAGTGGTAAATCACTGTGGTCCTCTGTATGAGGTAATTAAATTATCTGAGCTGGGTGCTTGCATAATTAGCATGCTGCCACATTGGGCCTGGGATTTGTGGTTACATGCTTGGCACATGTGGGTCTGGTGTCTGCTTACAACTGGCTGCCCGTTGTGAGTTTTCAAAATTAGAACCACAGGCAGGGAATATGGTGCCAAATAGCACCGATTGGACAGATGCTTTAGCATTTCCAGAGCTCCTAAATCACTGTGATGTCTAGACTTTAGATCACAGGTCAAATATTATTGTTTGAGTAATTTAATCTGATTAAATGAGATCTTGAAAGCTAATTCTTGTTCTCACTCTCCTCCCCTGGGAAGTCCCCAAGCATACACATCAGCTCATCTAATCAAACACAGTTCCCTTGGCTTATCTATGGCTTTCATGTGTTGATAAGTCAACAGCATCACACATGTGAAGTAAATGAGTTTCCGGTGGGTTTCAGGGCAGCTTCCCTGTAACTCCTTCACTCACCATTTCACATGCACACAGATACAGATATGTGCACACAAAAGCAGTCTTATCAGCTTGCTGGTGTATGAAATGCCTTTCATAATAAGCTCTACTTTTAATTCCAAGCTTAACCTCCAAATACTCCTGAGAGAGAGAATGCAAATTTATACTGAGTGATAACAGATTCTTTCATGAGAATTGTTTTTTATAGAAAGAAGTTCCTAGGATTATAATGAGATGGAGAGAAAAATGTGGCAGAGAAGATAAGAGCTGTCTATTTCTCAATTTTTAGGATGTATTCAGTTCAAAGGAATTATGATGAAGTCACATGTTGAGATTTGGTTTATGTCACCCATATAAAACATGTTGGCTTGTAAGAATTATGGGGCATCTTTGATGTCAAAGTATTACCTTTTTCTTTGACTTTATTTTTTTCTAAATTAATTTTGTCCAAAGCAAACACTTCAACATGTCTTGATTTCACTTCACATTTTAAAAGCAATCTCGTTTAAGGTTTATGTGAATTGTATGTTTTGAAATACCTTCTGAAATTCTATAGAAAGCTATGTTGGGATGGTTCTAAAGGTTGTGCTCTTAAATTTTGGTATTACAGCCTCTTGAAGGTTTCCCAACTCCTGTTACCATCTAGAACAGAGGCTAGCATTTTGCCTTATTCATTATCCTCCATCCCCTCTTTTTCTTTTGAGTTTCTGCAATTATTAAATAAAGGAAAAGTAATGAAAGAGAAGAAAATATCATCTATGTAGTGCTAAACCAAACTCTTTAAGAGACTTTTCCTAAATGTAATGTATTTGGGAGGGAGAAATAATTTTACTGATTTTTTTCAGAAGTATCTTTACCATTCTCCAACATTTTGTTCAACTTATCTGTAAGTGCTGAAAAAGACGAGCCCAGAGGATATTCTCAGAGTTAGCTAAGGCTTTACAGGCTTACCTACTAAAGAACCATAGGTATTTTCTTCATAAAATACTTCACTTTTGAGCATTAGGGTCATCGGATAAAACCAGACCAAACAGGAGAACCAAGATGGTGGCATAGGCAAACACCTATACTTGTTGCCTCTCACAACCACATCAAAATTACAGCTAAAAGGCAGAACGACTACCAATCAGAACCATGGGAAAGCTGGATGAGTGGAAGTTACACAACTGGAGAGATGAAGAAAGCTCAGTGAGACTGGTAAGAAATGTGGAGGTGAAGAAAGTGCTGGCACCTAGATGTGCTGCTCTTTTAATCAGGAGGAAGATACAAGCTCCCACTTGCTCAGAACTCCAGTTCCAGACGAGACTTTGGGGGACCCAGACACATATGGGGAGAAACTGAACTGTCTGGCATTGAGACAGGAATGTGGGAGTGGCTTTCTCTCAAAGGTGCTAACAGTGATCACTGCTCCTGCAAAAACAAACAAAAACAAAAACAAAAAACACAGGGTGGAGGATGCAGAGACTTGGGGACCTCTCCCTTGCAGGGCTGACTGGCAGCCATTGCTTTTTGCTTTGTCCTGGTGATTCTCAGAGACTCCACCCCATCCAATGTACAACCCCACCCAAGCTGTGTGCAGCGGCTTTTGCATATGAATGGTCTGTCCTTTCAAACTGCAGCTGGGTCAGAGATTCCCAGAGCTTCCAAAAGAAGGCCCAAGGGCTGGCAGCAGCAGCCTGCCTTGCTTCACAGCTGGGTCTTGTCTGGGCACTTCCAAACCCCATACAAAGAGGAGGAATCTGCAGATGTCTTGGTAGCTCCTACTGGGAAGCTCCAGACACTGGCTGACCTTGTACCTCCTTGGAGATCCAAGAGCTGTTATATCCAGTGGTCAGAGTGAGACCATACCAGATTACAACTCTTCATATCCATAAGAGACACACTCAAGGGCAGACTCAGTGAGCACCAAAGCCCCACTGAAGCAAGTCCTGCCCCATAAGGGCATCTCCTGTGCAACAGATGTTCCATTGTAGACACAGCTGGTTATCACAGCCAGTGGCCTGGAGGTCAATTCCTCCCAGTGATACCAAAAGCAATCCAGGGTTAACTACAACAAGACTGTGCAAACAGCCCACAAAGAGGTCCACCAAGAGCAACCACCTCAGGTGACTGAGGAAGCTGAGCCACTAGGCCCTATAGGACACCAACCACACAAGGCCACTCTAACAACTCAAGGAGACTTAGCAGCTACCCAGTACATAGAAACAAACACAGGGAAGCAGTCAAAATGCGGAGACAAAGAAACAAGTCACAAATGAAAGAAATAGGTGAAAGCAAAATACTGGATATAGAGTTATAAGGTTACTCAAGAATATTCCAGAAACCTCTGAGAAATTTAGTGAGACCCTCAAGGATATGAAAAAGGACCAATCAGAAATTAAGCATACATGAACTGAATTAAAGAATAACATATAGAGATTCAACAGCAGACTAGAAGATCCCAAGAATCAAGTCAAAGATTTGAAATACTAAGAAGCAAAAAACAGCCAACTGGAAAAGAAAAAAGGAATCCAAAAGTATAAAGATAGTGTAATAAGTCTAATATTCAAATTATCAGGGTGCGAGAAGATGAGAGAGAGCAAGGTATTGAAAACCTATTTGAAGAAATAATGACAGAAAATATCCCCTACCTGGTGAAAGAAATGGACTTACAAATCCAGGAAGTGCAGAGAACCACAAACAAGAAAAATCCAAAGAAGACCACACCAAGACACATCATAATTAAAATGCCAAGGCAAAAGAGAAAGAGAGAATCTTAAAGCAACAAGAGAAAACAGTTAGTTACCTACAAGGGAGTACCCATACAACTGTCAGCTGATTTCTCAACAGAAACTATGGAGGCCAGAAGGGAATGGCAAGAAATATACAAAGTGATGAATAGCAAGAATCTACAACCAAGATTACTCTACTCAACAAAGCTATCATTTAGAAAAGGTCAGATAAAGAGCTTCACAGACAAGAAAAAGCTAAAGGAGTTCATCACCACCAAACCAGGATTATATGAAATGCTGAATGGTATTCTCTAAGAAAAAGAAGAATAAAAAGGTAAAGATAAAAATTATGAACAACAAAGTGACAACAAATACATATTTATTAACAAGTGAGCTTAAAAATCAAATGAATAAAAAACCTGATGAACAGAACGGACTGGTGAATGTGATAGAATCAGGGACATGGAAAGGTAGCAGTCTGAGAATTCTCAGGGGGAATGTGTTGTGAGAAGTACTGGAAGAGACTGGACAAAGAGCTTACATCTATGGATGAGGTCAGTGGTGGGGGGAAGGTCTGGATTGGGGTGGGAATCTGGTGGAGGGGAGTTATAGAGGTGGAAAAAGAGGAACATCTGTAATAATCTGAACAATAAAGATTTTTTTAAAATGCTAAAAAAACACACATACACACACCCAAACCCCAGTGAATTTCTTAAAATTATGAATTGACTTTGAGGCTATAGGCTTTCCCTTTTGCAGGATGAGACTTTTTTATATTTTTTTATTCAGACATTCTAGAGGGAAAACATAGTTAAGAAAAAATATTTAGTTAATCTGGAGGAGGTTAAAACCTATGGGGAAAATACTTGATTGTAGGGTTTTTTTGTTTGTTTGATCATTGTTTTAAAATTTTATGGAGGCTCTAAATTCTGTCACAGTCTATAAATTATTTTATTTATTTTTTAATTTATTGGAGTGACATTGGTTCATAAACATACATATTTCAAGTGTACAACTCAATAAAACATCATCTGCACACTGCATCGTATGCCCACTGTCTCAAGCAAACTATCTTTCCATCCCTATCCCCCCTCTTTATCCACCGCCTCCTACTCCCCACCCTCCCTTCCTTCTGGCTAACACCTCACTGTTGTCTGTGTCTATGTGTTATGTATAAATGTGTTGCTGTTTGCTTAATCTCTCCCTAGTAAAGAATTCTAAGGATAGCAATGCATTTCGCTATGCTTTATGATCTCATTTATGATCTCATTAAATATAGGATAGTTTGATGCCTTTTTCAAAGCTAAACTTAATCCTGCTAAATTTTTGCAATACCATCTCAAGAAAATAGCCAATAAAATATCTAAAATATATTTGTTTTATCCTTATTTTAAAACATAATGAATATTATCATTGAAAAATAAATATAATAGCTAACATTGTTTTGCATGTGAGTTTCATCATTTCACTTAACTCTCATAACACTAAAAATCCTGGTTTTCTTAATTTTTTTATTTTACCGAGGAAACCAAAGAATGGAGATAATACATCTGAAGTCACAGAACTAGCAAAGAGTAGTTAAATATATAACCCATATAGTCTAACTCACAAATATGCAGTCAACATGTAAACATGGGGCTAAATAGTATAGATTTTAGTGCATTTAGAGACTAGGTTTCATTTTATTAAATTATTATTTCCCAGATTACAACAGAAAAATATTTTCTGAATTTAAAATCTTATTAAGAAGTCTAAAAGGCATTAAGCCATCAAGACAGTGCCGTCTGTGAGTTGATTTTCCATTTTCACAGCAATCTATGTTACTTTACAATAAACTCAAACCTAACTCCTTGACACAGAAGGAAGGGACCACATGTTTATAAAGAGATTATTAGAATTTACTAGCATATACCAATGACTTTGCCAGGACATGTCAAAACTTGTAGCATCATGGTATAACTTGCACAAACTCCATGTAAGGTTAGCTTAATTATCTACCTGGTCCATCCATCAACTTGATTCTAATGTAACATTACATTTCTTTTTTTAATTTTTAATTGTCTAAAGTACTATATATGTCACCTTTTTCCCCGATTGAACCCCCCAGCCTCTCCCACCCCCAGGACGAGCCCCCACCTCTCCGGTGTCTGTGTCTATTGGTTATGCTGATATGCATGCATACAAGCCTTGGTTGATCATTAACACCCTCCTCCCCTGCCTTCTCTCTGAGGATGGACAGTTTGTTTAGAGTTACCTTGTCTCTGGATCTATTTTTGTTCATCAGTTTATGTCGTTTATTATATCCCACATCTGAGAGGGATCATATGATATTTATCTTTCTCTGACTGCCTTATTTCACTTAGTATAATGCTCTCCAGTTTCATCCATGCTGATTCAAATGGTAAGAGTTCCTTATTTTTTATAGCAGTGTAGTATTCCATTGCATAGATGTACCACAGTTTTATAATTCACTCTTTTGCTGATGGCACTTAGGCTCTTTCCAAATCTTGGCTATTGAAAATTATGCTACTATAAATATAGAGGTGTATATATCCTTTCTGGTTGCTGAGAGAGAACCCATAAATTGACCCAAGCCATTATGATCAATTAATATTTGACAAAGGAGACAAGAGCATACAATGGAGCCAAGACAGTCTTTTCTATAAATGGTCTGGGAAAATTGGTTAGATACATGCAACTAGACCACCACCTTACACCACACACAAAAATGAACTCAAAATGTTTAAAGGACTTAAATGTAAGATGAGAAACCATAAAAATCCTAGAAGACTCCATAGGCATCAAAATATCAGACATATGTCGTAGCAGTATCTTTACTAATACAGCTCCTAGGGCAATGGAAAATAAGGAGAATATAAACAAATGGGACTACATCAAAACAACTCTCATACTCTTACTCCCTTTTAGCTCTGTATACAAAGCTGACTAGAAGTAGCTAGTAGTCAACCTTTGTTAGAAAATCTGAGTATTGCAGGTATTGAAAGTATAATGCTGATGTTTTGATCAGTGATTCAAATATGCAGTATTTTTACAGAATATTATGAAAGCATTCACAGCAGCTTATTAAATGCACAAATTATATACCAGTATATACTGATGCTACTGATAGGTAGAGATACCTCCTCCTCACCCACATGGCCAGCTGTTTGTTTACATTTATGCAGAATTCTATTCTATGTAATACCTCTATAGCGCATGAAACTCCAATTCATTTTAATCCAAAATGTACTTAGGTGTATTGTAATTATATATTTAATCTAGAGAAGTCATTCTGTCTTAGAAAATAGAGTTCAGTGGAAATATAGTCTATAGATAATTTTCCTGTCTATGACTTCTTCAAAGATCTTTAGAGGATTACTTTACTCTTAATCTGTTAAGTCTTTGAGTTTAATTGGAGTAACTGAATAATGCTATGTCAAAAACTTTTCTGATGTGTACAGCAATATTCATAGTAGCATCAGTCACAATAGTCACAGCCCAAGTGTCCATCAGCAAATGAATGGATAAACAAAAAGTACATGAATTTAATGGAATATTATTGAACTATAGAAAGTGATCTGATCCATTCTACAGCATGATTGGTCTTGAAAGCATTATGCAAAGTAAAATTAAACAGGCACAAAAGACAAATATTATATAATTCCAATTATATGAATTATCTAGATTAGGCAAATTCATAGAGATAGAAAGTAAATTAGATGTTACTAGAGGCTGACCTGGGATGATTTAAAAACTTGGAAAATAAATAATGGTGATTGTTGTACAACATTATGCATGCATTTCATGCTACTGAATTATTCATTCAAAAAGGTGTCAAATGTCAAATATTATGTTGTATATTTACCACAATTTTTTAATTGAATAATGTAACCCTGGCTGGATAGTACAGTTGGTTGGAGCATGGTCACATATACCAAATGGTTGCGGGTTTGATTCCTGCTCAGAGCACACACCTAGGTTGCAGGTCCAGTTCCTCAGTTGGGACTCAAATTTTAGGCAACTGGTTGATCTCTCTCTCTTTCTCTCTCTCTCTCTCTCTCTCTCTCTCTCTCTCTCTCTCTCTCTCTCTCTTTCTCTCTCTCTCTCTCTCTCTCTCTCTCTCTCTCACACACACACACACACACACACACACACACACACACACACGTTAATTTAAAAAATGTATTCTCAAATGAGGATTAAAAAACAGTTTCAGTGAATAATGTTATGTGTCAAAGACATCAAATTATTGAATGAATTATATGGTAGGTGAATTATATGTCAATAAAGCTATTAAAAAAGCACACAACAAAAATGTATTCTGATGTTCACGTGGACATCAGTAACTAAACATATGAGGAAGGTAGAAGGATTTAGGGTCCGCACAGAGCGGTTGAAGTGGCATAGAGTGAGAACTGATACTATCATATTCCCATAAATTGCTCAGGTTTGCCTCTGATCCTTTTCCTGCTGGAAATGCTTTATACTCTAGTGGTATTTTCATTTCTACCCTATAAATGAGTCCAGACATGACCCAATGGCTTTACACCAACTACTTTGTTAAGGTCTTGATGCTGTCCATGTTATATATTATTAAGAATTGAGGGATAGGCTAGATATTGGCAACACTTGCTCCTATGGATATGTCTGTACTAAGTTGAAAATGATATTGCTCAAATTCACCTGCCTTCCCCTTCAGTTATTCATATATTATTTCACATCACAGGCAGGGTTACCCACCACATCTGAACCTCGAAAGCATTAATTATTACATTCTTTTTAGACCTTTCCATTTCTCCCCTAACTAAAATGTCCCTGGATACTTGATAAATTAAAAGCTTGTTATTATCTTTTTGGTATATTACCAACTTCCCTAATAGACTATGAATTTCCTATGGTAATGACCCTTTGCTATTTATCTCCTCACTACAACCGTAATGACTGGCTTGTCATAGACACATACACAAAACGTGTTTGCCAAATGAATCAATGAATAAAAGAATTGATCATAATGAATAGCATTGAAAGAACCCTGTAGGTAAAATAAATTCTTCACTGATTTTAAAAAAAACATCGTTAAACATTTTCAGACATCAAAATACAATTTGAATTATAAGTAAAAAAATTTAAAACATAAATTGTTCAGAGAGAGAGAAAAAGAGAGGGAGGTAGAGAAAAATGAAGGAGAAGGAAAGAGCAAGAGCGAGTAAGTCAAACAGAGAGACAGAGAATAAATGAGAGCACAAATGATTAGCCCTCTGTCACCTTCATCTTCGCTAATCAAATATTGGAAGTATCTATTTCCTCACCTGTCTCATACTACTACACCAAGTTCTTTTAGGACAGATTATGGGAGTGAAAAAAAATGTCCAGTTTTGTGACTAATAAGAAATCAATTAAGATGTACAGATAAGCCTTCCCACAACTCCTAGCAGCCTCTGTAACTAAAAACCCATTCCTTACTGGTTGTGATGTATGTTTACAGTCCAAAATTTGAAGTCTTATTAAAGAAGAGCAAGACATTGCCTTTATCAACACACATAATTTCCTGCTTATAGTATAACAGAAATGGATCAAAGCCTGGTTAACTGTGTTTTCCAGTTCCAGAGCAGTGTCTATTTACCTACTCAGACTATAACTCAGTTGAAGTGCCAACACCAGGAAGGGGAGCATGCACACTTTCCAATAGAACATCTATTAATAGTAAGGTCCTGTCACTTTTTTTCTAAGAAATAATGCATATTAAATGTGTGCTCCAGATTTTTGACCCAATGCTTGACTTGATTCCAATAGAAAAATCAATGTAATTTATTTAACCTTACAGACTGTATAATCACAAAAGCAAAGAGCTGAAATGCACCCAGAGGCTGTGAAGCATATAAATGACCAAGGCTGAAATTTATGAAATGATAAATTAAGCATATTAAATTTAGATAGCAGAAAGGAAGTCTCTCAGGGACCTACAGATTTTCGATTTCATATGAACATTTGTATTGGTGTCTGGCTGTTCCATTTAAGGTAACTATTTTTGCATTGTGGCATTCTCCCTGCATTATTTTTGTCTACTGCACACTATGAAAAGCTATTAATCAACTCCTGGATTAGATTCAATTTAATACTGGGAGTAGTGTTGTCTTCATACAAAATGATGCAGATTTAACCTTACATGTTGCATATTTCTCATTCACTTATGATGAATTAATTAAATATTTGTTGAGACTTTATTTTGAACCAGACACCATGCTAGGTCTTAAGGACATAGACAGAATGAACATAGTCTGTCATAAAAGAACTTATAGTGTAGTGGTGGGAGACAGGCAAGGAAATAGATACTTCCAATATTTGATTAGCAAAGATGAAGATAATGACAGAGGGCTAATCATTTGTGCTCTCACTTATTCTCTCTATCTCTATCTCTTTCTCTATCTCTATCTCTATCTCTATCTCTATCTCTATCTCTTTGACTTACTCGCTCTTGCTCTTTCCTCCTCCCTCAGTTTCCTCTCCTTCCCTATCTTTTTCTCTCTCTTTGAAGAATTTATGTTCTAAATTTTTAATTTATAATTCAAAATATATTTCGACATCTGAAAATGTTTAACAACACTTAACTGAGGCTGGAAAATTTTCTTACTGTTTTCCTGTTTCATGGTGAGTTTGGTGGAGACTGTTTATTAGCTGATATTCTATGATTCTCATTCCTCTTTTCTTCTTATATTAGCATTGGTTGTCATCTTCTGATCATTGTGAAATTTCTTATATTTTTCTGGGCCAGCAATAATAATTGCATGTAGTATTGTGTGTGGCTTTCAAAATTTCTTAGCTGAAGAGAGATTTTTTTCTGTCATCCACAGAAAAAAATCATATAGTTTTGAAAATCATTAGTGTCTTCTTTTGTTCCTTAGAGATGTTGAGTTACCCTCTTATTTTATTATTCTTTTCTAGTTTAGTGAGAATCTTAATTTTCACAACTTTTTACCTTTTTTCTCTTTATCGCCAAGCCTCTAGTTTGTTTCCCATCTGCAGAAATTGTGTCTTATGAGACTCCAGCCTCTAGTTCTGTACACTTGCAATCTCCTTCCTTTCAGTGCTCAGCCTGAAACTTTTAATCCTGTCCTCATTGTTTCTCCTCTGATAATAGGACGCCTTTTGTCTGGACTTACTAGGGTGTGTGTTCTATCACCCTTGCCCACTTCTCCCTTCTGTATAGTCTCCACCTGACACTGAGCTCCAGCATAGAAACTGTCGCCAGCTCCACCAGTTTTGAAATATTTCTCATGCAAAATATGGCTGTAAAGCATTCAAGTGTCATCTATTGCATTATCTCATTTTTAAAAAATGTATTTTTATTGATTTCAGAGAGGAAAGGGGAGGGAGAGAGACAGAAACATCAGTGGTGAAGAAGAATCATTGATTGGCTGCTGCTCTGCATTCCCCACGCTGGTCATTAAACCCACAACCTGGGCATATGCCGGTGACCTCCTGATTCATAGGTTGATGCTCAACCACTGAGCCACATTGTCTGGGCTGTATTACCTCATTTTTTATTATTAGATTTAAAAACTCTTTCCTCATAATTGATCTCATCCTGAAAGCCAGTCACATCAATAACAGTATCTGCTTCAACCTTCATTTTGCTTCCAAACCACCAGTCAACAGAATTTACTCATGATAGAAGGCTAATTAATGTTATAGAGACTTATAGAGGTCTCCAGATGTCTGTTCCTCCCTTTATATTAAAAAATAGAACACTAATTTGTAGGTAGGCATATAATTTCCCTAAGCAAAGATGACTTAGCTTCCCTTATTGCAAAGTATAGTCATAGAACATGTACAAGTGTCATGGTGTGATTTATGTAAGGATTCCTAAAAGGAATAGGTGCATGCTTATTCACCCTGCTTTATTTTTGTTGAATGTAATACTAACATAATAAAGGGAGCTCATGTAGCTGTCTTAAACACATGGAATTCTCACATATTCAAGATGGAAGAGCAAAAAGACAGAAACAGCATGGGCCATATCTTTTGAGGAATGCTAAATTCCAGATTTTGTTTAAGAAAGGGAGAACTAATATATGTGATTTTTAGTGCTTTGTTATTTGAGGTTTTCTTTCCTTTTCATCCAGACTTAATTCTAAAAGCTAGCAAGGAATTGGGGATAACTGCAGATTAAACAACTGCTCCTGTATAAGCTGTAGCTTCTAAATATGGTGTGAACATCACCTCATATAAATGGCTTAGATAAGTATAGTTCAATAACCAAGAATAATGTTTCAAGGAAGATGGCTGTGACAGGAAGGTAGACTGCAAGATAGTGTGTGAATGAGAAAACAAAGGGAGAGTGTGTAGTCGCATGGGGAGTGTTTGTTGGTTAGTTGAGGGACAGCTATACTAGAGGAGTCTGTTGGGGGGCTGTCATATGGAGCTCCCCTGACCAGGCAGCTCCCACTGCTGCTGGGTTCCCTCCTGGAGCTAACAGCTCGGACATAGAGACCGCAGCATCTTGTAGGAAAAGTGTATGTTATCGGGAGCCTCAAAACCCAAGGAATCTATAACTATGGCACACACCGAACAACTGCAAACCCGAGAACAACTGTTCCCAAGTGGCACAAGCATGCAGATTCAGAGGAGCACTATGCTCCACCATGGAAAGGTCAGATTTCACCTGGGAGAATGGGAGAGAGAACTACATAACCAGACATTCAGATCCCAAGTGGCACAAGCATGCAGATTCAGAGGAGCTCTATGCTCCACCGTGGAAAGGTCAGATTTCACCTGGGAGAATGGGAGAGAGAACTACATAACCAGACATTCAGAGAAGAGAGAATATAGGGAGACAAAGAAACAGCCCACATATGAAAGAAAATCAGGCATCACTGGAAAAGGAAGTAAATGAAATGGAGGCAAGCAACCGGTCAGAGAAAGAATTCAGAGAAATGGTCATAAGGTGGATGAAAAGAATGGAAGACAGATTCGACAATATGTGTAAGAACCAAAAGGAAATGAAGAAGAATTAAGAAAAAAATAAAAAATGACATTGCTGCTGTAAAGACCTCAATAAAAAGCATAATAAAGGGAGCTCATGTGGAAGAAGCAGAGGACCACATCACTGAGCTAGAAGGCAAGGTAGGAAAAATACCCAAGTAGAGCAGCCTCTAGAAAAAATAAATAAAAAGCAGGAAGAGAGCCTAACGAAACTTTGGGACAACATGAAATAACACAATATTCACATAACAAGGATACCAGAAGGAGAGGAAACTGAGCAAGGAATAGAAAACCTCTTTGATGAAATACTGACAGAAAACTTCCCTGGTATAGGGAAGAAAATACCCACACAAATCCAAGAAGCTCACAGAGTCCCAAGCAAAATGAACCCCAAAAGACTGATGCCAAGGCACATTATAATTAAATTGACAAACACTAATGACAAAGTAAGAATCTTAAAAGTGACCAGAGAGAGACAGAAAGTTACCTACAAGGACCCATCATCAGGCTAGTGACTGATTCTCAACAAAAACACATCAGACCAGAAGGCAATGGAATGAAATATACAAAGTCATGCAAAGGAAGGGTCTGAATCCAAGAATACTGTACACAGCAAGGCTATCAATTAAAATTGAAGGTGAAATCAGGTGCTTCACAGACCAAAAAAAAAAAAAAAAGGACTAAGGGAGTTTATTACCACCAAACTAGCAATGCAAAAAATGGTAAAGGGTCTGCATCACCCTAATACCAAAACCAGATAAAGACAATGCAATGAAAAAGAATTATAGGCCTCATGAACATAGATGCCAAAATCCTCAACAAAATTCTAGCAAATGGGATCCAGCAGTACATCAGAAAGATCATACACCATGACCAAGGAGGATTTATCCCAGGGATGCAAGGATGGTACAATATCCACAAATCAATAACGTGATATATCACATAAACAAACTGAGAGATAAAAATCACATAGTCATATCAATTGATGTAGAAAAAGCATTTGACAAAATCCAATACCTTTTCTTGATAAAAACTCTCAACAAGGTGGAATAGAAGGATCATACCTCAACATAATAAAAGTCATACATGACAAACCCACAGCTAACATCCCACTCAATGGGGAAAAAACTAAAACCATTTCCCCTAAGAACTAGAATAAGACA
This sequence comes from Antrozous pallidus, assembly GCA_027563665.1. Classification (NCBI taxonomy): domain Eukaryota; kingdom Metazoa; phylum Chordata; class Mammalia; order Chiroptera; family Vespertilionidae; genus Antrozous; species Antrozous pallidus. The sequence goes on along the minus strand of CM050511.1, from coordinate 94,274,736 downwards.
GGAATGCCCATTCTCATTACTCCTGCTTGACATAGTACTGGAAGTATTAGCCATTGCAATTAGACAAGAAGAAGAAATAAAAGACATCTAATTTGGAAAAGAAAAAGTAAAGCTGTCCTCATTTGCAGATGAGATGATATTGTACATTAAAAAAATGAAAGACTCCATAAAAAAACTAATAGACTTAATAAATGAATCCGCCAATGTAGCAGGATACAAAATTAACGCCAAGAAATTTATGGCATTTCTATACACCAATAGTGAACTCACAGAAAGAGAAACTAAAAACGCAATCCTATTTACCATCACAACAAAAAAAGTGAAATACCCAGGAATAAACTTAACTAAGGAGATAAAAGACCTAGTCATGGAAAACTATAGGACACTAAAAAAAGAGGTAGAGGAAGACATTACCAGATAGAAGAAAATACCATGTTCATGATTGATAGAATCAATATCATTAAAATGTCCATACTACCCAAAGCAATCTATACATTCAATGCACTCCCCTTTAAAATACCAATGGCATATTTCACAGACTTAGAAAGAACTCTCCAAAAGTTCATCTGGAATTTTAAAAAAGACCCTGAATAGCCCCAGCAATCCTGAGAAAGAAAAACAAAGTAGATGGGATCTCAATATCAGATATCAAGCTATATTATAAACTCACTGTTTGTAATATATGGACCAATGGAACAGAATAGAGAATCCAGATATTGATCCAAACCACTATGCTTATTTGATATTTGACAAAGGAGGCATGAACATAAAATGGAGTCAAGATGGTTTCTTCAATAAATGGTATTGGGAAAATTGGACAGATATATGCAAAAAAATGAAACTAGACCACCAACTTACACCATACACAAAAATTAACTCAAAATTGATACAGGACTTAAACATAAGACTGGAAACCATAAAAATACTAGAGAAATCCACAAGCAGAGAAATCTCAGGCATATGTTGAAGCAATTTCTTCACCGATACCGCTCCTAGGGCAATGGAAGCTAAAGAGAAAATAAACTAATGGGACTACTTCAAAATAAAAAAGCTTTTGCACAGCAAAAGAAATCATCAACAAAACAACAAGAAAGCCCACTATATGGGAAGACATATTTGCAAATGTTATCACTGATAAAGGTTTAATCTTCAACATCTACAGGGAACTTATACAACTTAATAAAAGGAAGATAAATGATCCAATTAAAAATAGGCAATGGATCTAAATAGCATCTTTTTGAAAGAAGACAGGAGGAAGGCCAAGCGACATATGAAAACATGCTCAAAGTTACTAATTATCTGAGAGATGCAAATCAGAACAACAATGCAGTATCATCTCACACCTGTCAGAATGGCAACCATCAGCAAATCAACAAATGACAAATGCTGGTGAGGATGCAGAGAAAAAGGAAGCCTTGTGCACTGCTGGTGGGAATGCAGATTGGTGCAGCCACTGCGGAGAACAGTATGCAGTTTCCTCAAAAAAGTAAAAATGGAGCTCCCATTTGAACATTTCTAGTAATCCCATTTCTAGGACTATATCCTAAGAAACTAGAAACACCAATCAGAAAGGTTATATGCACCCCTATGTTCATAGCAGCACGATTTATCATAGCTAAGATTTGGAAACAGCCCAAATGCCTATCAGCAGATGAGTGGATTAGAAAACTATGGTACATCTACACAATGTAATACTACGCTGCTATAAAAAAGAAGGAACTCTCACCAATTTGCAGCAGTGGATGGACGTGGAGAATATTATGTTAAGTGAAAAAAACTGGGCTATGAAAGAAAAATACCACATGATCTCACTCATTTATGGAAAATAAAGAACATTATAACCTGATAAACAAAAAGATTAGATACAGAGGCAGTAAAGCACCAAACAGACTGTCAAATTACAATGGGAAGCCTGGGAAGTAATGTGGAGGGGGGAAAGTGATCAACCAAAGGACTTGTATGCATGCATGTAAGCAAACCAATGGACACAAGACACTGGGGGTGTGGAATGAGGGCATGCGACATGTGGTAGGAGAGGTTGGGGGAAGGTCAATGGCGGGAAAATGAGATATATGTACTACTATATGTAATACTTTAAACAATAAAAAGATAATTTAAAAATAACTGAAAAAAATAAAAATTATATTTAACATTAAAAAAGAATAATGTTTCATGTATGCATTCAACTGTTTGTTATACGTATATGTATACTAGTATGCATGTATATGTATACATGTATATATGTGTATATATATATTTCTTTCATCTTCTTGTTGATGTAATTGATCCTATATTATGACACTTGATCTATTATATTTAACTTAGCAATTACCATAATTTCTTCTAACTTTGTTTCTTTAAAAAGCTCATGCATATTTTGTAAGATTGAGTCTTAGATACCTTACAGTTTGTTTCTATTGATAATTAATTCCTTGTTCATCTCTTATTTTATATTTAGTTATATTCAGTACTTCTGTGGATTTGAAAAAGTTGATTCTGTATCCAGCTATCTTATTGAACTCTCATATTAATTCTAAAAGTTTGATTGTAAATAACTCAATTGTGTTTAAAGTGTTCAATGATATAAATATCATTATAAATTCAATTCTTTACTGAGCCACACCCAGTTCAAAAGACTACGTTTGGTTAAGGAGGGAGAAAATAAAAATACACATAAGTAAATAAGATTTAACCTGAATCAGTAAAAAACTAATATACTTTGATATACTATAAGATATTGTTTCTCTGTTATTATAAATGAGGATAAGAATAAAAAAAATCATACCCTTAGAACAGTGGTTCTCAACCTTTCTAATGCCACGACTTTTTAATACAGTTCCTCATGTTGTGGTGACCCACCGGTTGAGACTCGCTAGCAGAGTCACCTAAGACCATCGGAAAACACAGATATTTACATTATGATTCATTAAGAGTAGCAAAATTACAGTTATGACGTAGCAACAAAAATAAATTTATGGTTGGGGTCACCAACCATAGGAACTGTATTAAAGCATTGCGGCATTAAAAAGGTTGAGAATTACTGCCTTAGAATAACCATTCATTTAATTCCCCAGATATTTTAATATGCTGATCAAATTAATTTTTGGAATTCATTTAGGTCATTGCAATGACTTATTTACAGGAAATTAGCCTACTTTAGAAATTTTGTTCACACTAAATAGATGATCAGATACTCTAGGATATTACCTGAGTAAGAATGAGTATCACCTCTTTAGAAGCCAATGCAAATTCTTCATTCGTATTGGATGACACAGCTCCTCTCACATTACTCACACAAGAGCTTTACAACTGTATAAATTATTTCAAGTGGCTGATATCACATTCTATGAAATCTATTACCTTAAATAAATGGCTGGTATGGCTGACACTCATATTTATGAGTGAAATATATTACTCATAAAGAAAAATAGTCTCTCCAAGTTAAAAAATGAAAATAAATAGAAAAAATATGAATAAATATTACCATTTGAGGAGAGATTTAAAAACATGCTTGATTTTATGGGGGAAATGTCTCTTTTTTAGTATAAAATAACTTATTTGAAGTTTATTATATTATATCAAATCATATTGATAATATAACTTTATTATCAATTAATCTTTTGAGGATGCTCTAGAGAAAAGGAAGGGATGTCTATAGCCTGTGTCTGAGATCAAACATAAAGTGGCATACTGTTGTTTTTTATTTCATTTAGAAAATAGTCATGGTGATTGTAGAAAATATGTAATGGGAAAGTAGTCCCTTATCTTTTCTCCAGAATTAACCCCAGTGATATTGCAGAGTTTCAGGTGAATCACACTTTACCTCGTTCAACATCAGGGCTCTTTGTCATGAGCCACTCTTTGCTGCCATTTCCATTCATACAACGGATTTATTATAATGAAAACTATGGTCAAAGTAATATCTGGACCAAGAGTGCAAAACCACTCACAGCTTTATGCCCTGGCCAGGTGGGTCAGTTAGTTGGAGCATTGTTCTATACACTAAAAGGGTTGTGGGTTTGATTCCTGGCCAGGAAAAAAAAATCACTGATAGCTTTCTAGTGAGAATAAAGTAAGTCTAATGGCAAATGGACTTATTATAGAATAACTTTGCTAGTAATTGGCAATTAACATGCCATACCTATTAGATTGACAGTTTTAACAAAGCCTAACAGTGACATGTTAGCAGTAGGAATTCTCATGCATTTCTAAAGGGACTATACATTTGGAGCAACCACTTTTCAAAAAGTTTTTATTGATTTCAGAGAGAGGGATAAAGAGATAAATACATGGATGAGAGAGAAACATTATCAATTGGCTATCTCCTACAGCGCCGCCCCCCCCCACACTTGGGGATTGAGCCCACAACCTGGGCATGTGCCATGACCCAGAATTGAACCATGATCTCCTGGTCGATGCTCAACCACTGAGCCACACTGGCTGGGCCAGAATCACCACTTTGATTAACAACTAAGTCATATCTGATAAACTGAATATATATGTTCTACTCATGAATCCTAGCACTAAGTTTATATCTGATATGTGTTTTTAAAAAATGCAAGGAAATGCTTATTGCAGTATTTTTAATGGAATTTTCCTTGACCAGAGATATTTATGTAACTGTATAATATTACATAACATTATGTGATATCAATTTTGTTGTTGTTGTTGTTGTTGTTGTTGTTTGTCCTTGGTTTGCCACTCACAGCAATAACCTTATCAGTGAGATTGAGTTATAAAGAGATCCTTCTAGAATGATGCAGTGGACAGAGCAAGGTTTGAGGCAAACTCATCTGTCTGAAATTGGGAAAATTATTTAATCCCTGAAGTAAGTTCAATTTCTTCTCCCAATGAGATAATTAAACAGCACTGTTTTATAGAGTGGTGTAGTAGGAGTTAATATATCTATTACACAGATAAGGAGACTTAGAAAGGTGAAATAGTTTTTCCATGGCTAGTAAATTGTGGAACTAAGAGTTGAATCTAATTTGCCTAACTTCAAAACTCTAGATCTTAATCACTATACTAAGCTCTAGCTTAATGGCTTTTGTAAAATGAAGTGAGCTAAATAATTTGAAGTGCCTGACTCAGAACTACCATGTGTGTGATATTCAATGCGTGTTTGCTATAAGAATTTGAATGAATGAATGAAACTCATGCTGAATGCCCATCCAGTATTTTTATAGTTCAATTAAAATGGCCCAATTTATGACAAAGGAAGTGGATAGAGAAAATATACTACTTATTTGTCTCTGACTGTGCCACATGCATTAGATCTGGGAAGTATATTGACTAGCTTGTGTGACATCCAAGTGTCAGATAATTCTATGTTGATTGCTGGCAAGAAAATTAATATATTCAAGAAAAAATGGACTTTTGGTGACAGTACTGTCTATGGTATACTAAAAATAATGCCCCCCTCAATGATGTAGTCACTTCTTAATCCCTTAAAGCTAGGAATATTACCTTATGTGGAAAGAGTGCACGTTATCTTATTTTTCAAACAATGTAACTAAATTAAAGATGTCAAGAGGAAGAGTTTATCTTGGATTATCTAGGTGAGCCTGATCTTCAACCACGTTTCCTTATAAGAGAGAGGCCGGGAGAGTTTGATACAGACACACACAGAGGAGAAGGCAGTGTGAAAATAGGGACACATTGGAGTGATATGATCACAAATTAAGGAAAGCTTCGTTTAGAGAGCCACCTGAAACTGGAAGAGATGAGGGAGGCTTTCTCCACTAGAGCCTCAGGAGGGAGTGTAACTGTGTAATAATACAACTCAAATCCAATACCCTGATTTTTTTATTCTGGCCTCCAGAAATTTAAGAGAATAAATTTGTGTTGTTTTAAGCCACCAAATGTGTAGTAATATGTTATAACACACCTGGGACTCTTGTCAGAGCTGTATTTGTAAGGTAAAAGGCTTTAGAGAGAGATAACAAACTCTGGGACTGAGAATTGGTGACAAAATGCTGTGCCAGAAGCAAAGTCCTTGAGTTCCCATCCCTTGTTCCTTTCTAAAGATACATGGGCACTGGCGAAACTTCAAGAGCTACTGGAAGATTTATATCAATTTACTCACAAGACCTTTTGCACTAAGGCAATACATGATGTTAGTAAAATTGATTTTTTATAAAATAATTTTAAAATAATTAGCTATTTCAAAAGAATAAAATAGGAATAGAACAAATAGAAATGTCATGCACTTAAATCAGTCATGCTTTGTGTTAGTCATTTGGCTTCATTGGGCCGCAGTTCTTTCATCTGTAAAACGAGGAGGTTGAAAATATAATTATAGCCATATTATGTTGCCAGTGGTCTTGCAACCTATGACTCAGTCACTAAAAACTGGAAATGTTCTCCTTTTATGATGATAAATCACATCCTTACTGCTGTAAATGTACTTAGAATAAAATAAAAAATTCCTGGATGGAAGTGGATATTAGTCTATTATATGGTGGTTTTTATTATTGGACAACACAAATTGACAATAGAATGGTTACCTGGAAAGTGTAAGCCCTGGAGGCAGACAAATTCCATTATTTGGGAGAGTGGATTAGCTTTTCGTGTTGACCAGAGAAATACCGTGAGCTCTTTGAGTACACATACTGTGTTTATAGCAGGTCTGGATCATAATAGGGCGTGCTCGTGTCCACTGGGAAAGCTTGTTGTTAGACCTTCATTACCAGATGTAGGCATGATGAGTAAAATGATAATTACTGATAAACTTGGGGTATTGTGTCCATGTTCAAGACCCTGCTAGAGTTTAAGTAACAGTTTTCCATGGCAGCAAATTGATGATGGTCATAATTATAGTTAGCATATTGTATTTTTTTAAGTATTATATGCAGGGTTCCAAGTATCTTTAAGCTCTTTGTGTAGAGCATAGTTTTTCCAACAATTGCCTACAAACTAGTAATTATTTTTCTAACCTAAAAAAATGGAGAAAGCAAACAGTAAACTTGACTATAAATCTGGGTTTTGCCCATGGTATTAAAATTAAGTTGTCTCTCATCTGTCACAACAGTATTAGGGCCAGAGTCCATCCTGGTGCTTGGAACAGTATGCAACTCTAAAGCCCCACAGCCAGAGCCATATTTTTTCAAACTTCAAACATAGAAATCATCAACTTGGCCCTCAAAGGTGATAAACTGACTTCTGATATCTTTCACTGAGATAACTAGGGACTCATAATTGCAATTTTTAAGTTTTATTCTATTAGGCATATCCTATATAATAAAAGGCTCATATGCAAATCAACCAAACTGCAAATGACCAGTCGCTATGATGCACACTGACCACCAGGGGGCAGACGCTCCCCACAGAGGCAGCACCACTCAGCCAGAAGTCGGGCTATCTGCTCCTTAGTGCTGCAGTGAGGCTCACGGCTGGCAAGCATAGTGGTAATGGCAGGAGCCTCTCCTGCCTCCATAGCAGCACTAAGGATCCCTCAGGGAATGTCCAACTGTGAGAGGGCAGAGGCCAGGCTAAGGGACTCCCTCTAGTGCACTAATGTCGTCACTGGGCCTCTAGTTTTATATATATACTAGGGGCCTGGTGCACAAAATTCGTGCACTGGGGGTGGGTGGTCCCTCAACCCAACCTGCCCCCTCTAGGAGCCCTCAGGAAATGTCCAACTAATGGCTCACCCCCAGCTTGCCTAAGGCCTGCTCAGCTCAGCCCCGGCTGCCTGCAACCACCCAGCCCTGGGGGCTGGGCACTCACCGCCACTTCCTCTCACAGCGCCCAGGGGCCGAGCGCTCCCTGCTGCTGCCACCACCTCTGCTTCTGCCGCTGCTTCCCCACACAGCACCTGGGGCTGGGTGCTCGCTTCTGCCGCCATTTCATCTCCACCCCCAGGGCCTGGCGCTCAGGCAACTTGGCCCCGCCCCTACTCCTGATTGGTTGGTAGCATAGCCAATCAGGAGGAAGGTATGGTCAAATTTGTGTTTTTCTCTTTTATTATATAGGATATATATAGTATTTACATACATATTTATCTATTTTTACCATTCTTTGGCCTTGAGATGGAATTTTTCTACTTTTTCTCTTTAATTTATTGGCCTATTCCTCATCCTCTAACAGTCCTTGACCTATTAATCTTCCCCAGGTTTACATATCAACTCTTTCTTCATCCGGGCCGCCATCATCACCCACTTTTGTGACTTCAGAAATCACCATTTGGCTGAAACTCTGATCTATCCTGATTCCCATACCTGATTACACATACCTCCAACTGGATTTCAGATTTAGTACTTAACACATAGTTTAAGTTCCAAGATAGAGCTCATAATCTTCTTCTGTAAACCTATTCTGTCTCAACACAATACACTTCTGCTGTTAATATCCACATCTATTCTATTTTTAATATATCTTAATTGGACAGACTCAACTCCTCATAGTGTATCCAGTGGGTCATTAAATCCTTCAGATTCTACCTCAAAAATGCCTTTCTCAATTTTTTTTCTTGTCTCCATCTCTGTTTCTTCTGCTATAATTCAGATTACCACCTCCTTTTTTCTGTTTCTATTACAATTCTTTTCTACCCATTATCTCTCTCCTCTTGACTATTCTCCACACTCCTGCCAAAGTCCCATTGTTACAAAAAGGAACTTAATCATTACTCTGTTACTCAGAAACCTCACTGAACCCCAAGAACCCCAGCTATTTCATCTGCAATTGACATGTAAAGGGGTTTACAATCTGGACCCAACCTCTTTCATTATCTTTTCCTGCTCTTTGCCAAACAGTACCACTGACATTGAACATCTTTAACTCCATCTTCATATCCAAACCTTTTCAGGATTCTACTTTTTAAATGCATTTTTTGTTCATGATGTATGTTACTTCATAATAAAGCCTTTTCTTATTATTTGAAGAATGGTTAGTTGCTCCTGCTCTAAGTTCTCATACCTTTTAGCTTTTATATATTTAAGTGCCAATTTACCTAATTGAACTAAAATTTATCCATTTATGTCAGTTCACATCAATAGACTGTATTAATGTATCACTTTCTATGTATAATATTTTTATCAAATCTAAAAAGTGAAATTTGGTATGCAGTACATTTTAAAAATGACTTACTAATTTCATTTTATGGTGTTTTTAAAATTATGGTACATCTACACAAAGGAAAACTATGCTGTGGTAAAAAAAAAAAAGGAATTCTTACCATTTGTAACAGCATGGATGGAACTGAAGAGCATTATGTTTAGTGAAATAAGCCAGTTAGAGAAAGATAAATATCATATGATCTCGCTCAGTTGTGGAATATAATGAACACCATAAACTGATGAACAAAAACAGATCGAGAGACAGAGAAGCATCAATCAAACCATCAAACCTCAGAGGAAAGTTAGTGGAGGGCAGGGATAAGGGGGAGAGATCAACCAAAGGACTTGTATGATGCATATAAGCTTAATCAATGGACACAGACACCAGGGAGGTGAAGGCATGAGTGGGAGGGGGGTAAGTGGTAATGTGGGGATAAGGACACATATGTAATACTTTAATCAATAAAGGGAAAAAAGTATGGTTTAAAATAGTTCAGATAGTAAGTTGACTAGATATTTATAGCTTATAAATCTCAGATATGAGTATTTTTGGCCAAACAAAAAAATTGCATTTAACATCATTAATGCACTCTTGAAGAATAAACTTCAGCTGTAACAGGTTTGGCTCAGTGGCTAGAGCGTCCGCCTGTGGACTGAAAGGTCCCAGGTTCAATTCCGACCAAGGCACATTCCCACTGGGAGGTGTGAGGGAGGCAGCTGATGGATGTCTCTCTCATCGATGTTTCTAACTATCCCTCTCCCTTCCTCTCTGTAAAAAATCAGTAAAATATATTTTTAAAAAAGAATAAACTTCATTGTCTGTGTTTTGCCCTGAAAAAAACACTTTTTGAAACCTATGGCTGCTACAAAATATTACTTGAAGTATGATCTAATAATAAGATAATATTAACCATATAACATTGTCTCCATTGGTTTCAACAGAAGATTTGCTTGGGAGTGATTATTTATTTTGAATGCAAACTATGAAGTTATTCATAATAATTTAATAAAAGTTAAAGTTCTAAAGCCTAATGCAATGGTTTCTCATTCTAAAATATGGCAACAATTCCATCACATAAGGTTTGCTATGCTTCCCCAAGTTCAAAAACATTTGTAAGTGCTCTAGTTCATTACCTTGCCTTCATTTTATGATATAAGTCTGTTTTCTGCTTCTTTTACCAGATTTTTTACTTGCTTTTCTTTTTTTAAATAAAACTTTGTTTTTTCTTTAATCTTCACCTGAGGATATTTTTTCATTGATTTTTAGAGAAAGTGGAAGGAAGAAGGAGAGAGAAATACTGGTGTTAGACGTACACATTGATTGGTTGCCTTCTGCATGCCCCACACTGGGGATTGAGCCCACAACCCAGGCATGTGTCCTTAACTAGAATTGAACCCAGGACTCTTCAGTCTTCAAGTTGATGATTTATCAACTGAATCAACTGCTAGGGCTACAATAACATTTTTAAATGATACAGAAGAAAGGGAAACCCTGAAGGAAATTCAAGAAATGAAAGTTATTAGAGACAAAATTTGCCTGAATGTGTGAAAACTAGTGGCCTGCTGCATGAAATTTGTGCATGGGGGAAGGGAGGAGAAAGGTGTCCCTCAGCCTAGTCTGCACCTTCTCCAATCTGGGACCCCTCAAGGATAACTGGCTGTCAGACATCCCTCTCACAATCCAGAACTGCTGGCTTCTAACCACTCACCTGCCTGCCTGATTGCCCCTAACTGCTTCTGCCTGCCAACCTGATTATCCCTAACTGCTCTCCTGATGGCTTGATTGCCCCTAACCACCTCTGCCTCAGCCCCACATCCGGAATTCGAGTTTCCCTTCTCTAGCCAACCACAGGCACCCAGGATCTGGCCTTCCCTCCCTCTGGTCAGCCATAGGTACCCAGGAAAGCTGCAACCACAGGAGATGGTTGGCAGGTGGCTTTGCCTGGGCCATAGCTACAAGTGTTGGCACCCAGGACTGCAGAGTGTGTGGCATCTCTGTCTCTTGGGGCACAGCCAGCTGCAAGTGCTGGGGTCTGGACTGTAGGAGGGTGGCTTTTCCATCTTCCCTGGGAGCAGTGTGGGTGACTTCTCTGGCTGGCTGCATCCTGGAATCATGGGGAAGACAGCTTCTTGGTCTCCCTGCCTGTAGCCAGCCTCAGATGCTGCCACCTGACTTCTCTGACTCCCACAGGCCAGGAGTGGCTGGGGGGGTGGGGTTGCTGCCATCTTTTCAGGTTAATTTACATACTCACTCTGATTGGCTGTTGGGCATAGCAGAGTGATGGTAATTTGCATGTTTCTCTTTTATTAATGTAGATAACTTTTTGCAAGGCAAACTGCTGTAAAATAAAAAGAGCAGAATGAAGAAGTCATAGCAGATGAACACAATAAACTTTTGCTATTGAAAAATAGAGAAAAACGAGGTTAATATATGTAGTTATTACATTGTTTCTGTTTAATAAATGGTAAAAAAAAATAGCACACAAATGAAGAAATATGATAAGTTAGCTGGTTGGGGGAAATCAGCCACTATTCCACTAAAAATTAAGTTCCTGTAAATAGTCATTCCATTTTGATTTTTAAATAATGACTTTGGGGGAAGATGGAACAAATAGATAGTCTTATAAATGGCATTTGACAACATGAATGAAGCCAGCCCTTTAGAAGTATTGTGGCATTAAAATAGGCTCTGAGAATCTGCTCATGACCTCTGTCTACATAGCTCCACTTCAGGGAATTTATCTCAGGAAATAAGCTGACAATGGAAACCCAAGAGGATCCATTTATTTTGAATAAAAAATTAAAAATACTGTAACTTCTAAAAAATAGAAAAATTGTTAAGAATCTACTAACAAAATACTAATATAATGCATGAAATAACAAGTATGTGAACTGTAGCAATGCTAGCAAATGTTTACATGAAATTATATTACAAGTAAAGCCTGGTAGGTGCCATTCAATGGTTGAACATCAGCCCATAAACCAGGAGGTCATGGTTCCATTCCTGGTCAGGGCACATGCTCAGGTTGCAGGCTCCATCCCCAGTAGGTGTCATGCAAGAGTCAACTGATTGATGTTTCTATCTCTCTATCCCTCTCCCTTCTCTCTAAATCAATAAAACTATATTCTAGAGAAGAGTAAAATTTCACCATATAAAAAGATCTTAACATATATGTGTCATTTCATATGTATACATATATCCTATATAATAAAAGGCTAATATGCAAATTGTCCCCTCGACTGGGAGTTTGGGAGTTCAACCAGGGGATGGGGCCGACTGGCTAACCTCCCACATCCTTCCCCCTAATGGCCCTCCCCGCCTCAGCTGGATCAGCCTGATCTAATCAGGGCAGCGCGGCTGGACCCCACCCGTGCATGAATTCATGCACCAGGCCTCTAATACATATATGTTTATATGACATTTTGTCCAAAAGTAACTGAATATACAGTCTTCTCAAGTACATATGGAACATTCTCCAGGATAGAATACATGTGATGCCACCAAACAAGTCTTAATAAATTTAAGAAGATTGACATTGTATCAAACATCTTTTCTGACCACAATGGTATGAAACTAGCAATCATTAACAAGAAGGACACTGGAAAAATTCACAAATATATGGAGACTAAACAAAATGCAAACAAAAAAGAAGTGAAAAAAACTCAATGTAAATATCAAATAGATATTACATTTTTTGCTATCTTATTCTCCAAAAAGAGGAAACATGGGCTAACAGATGAGACATAAAATCTTCAACTGTGGTAGGAAGATCATTAGAAACATTAGTTAAGGATATAAATTCATGGACAGCTAACAAATTTGTAGCTCAGACTATTTTATGTGGGACAGCTTTTATTTTCTTTTGTATTTCTTTTTCTGTTGTGTTATATGTTTTTAACTTCATTAATACATACAGTAAAACCAAAATTAAATGTTCATCTTGAAGTACTTTCACAAATGTGTGGATCCATGTATCCATCCCCAGACCAAGATATTGAATGTTTCAACACTCTGTATGTCTCATCGTAACCCTTCTCAAATAATACCCCACTATTCCGACTTCTATCACCATCTATTGGCATTGCTTTTTAAAGAAAGTTTATACATATGGAATTATACAGCCTTTAACCCTTTGCATCTGCTTTCATTTGAGTCAGCACATATCAGTGAATGTCATTTATGTTGTTGAATGTATCAGTCTGTCTTGTTTTGTTTTGTTTTTTGCCATGTAATATTCCATTGTGTACATATACCACAGTTGAATCATCTGTTTTCCTATTTGTGAACTTCTTTGCGTTAGGTCCACGTTTGCTTATAAATGTCTCTTGGTGAACATAAACAGTCATATCTCTTGGGTATATATGTACTGAGAATACGCATAGGAGGAAATGGCTGAGATGAGGGCCATGTGTATGCTTTGCTTTAGTAGATACCGGCACATTATCTAAAGTGGAAAAATGGAAGTAACTGTGGGCCTGTCCGGTTAGCAATGGGTCCCCTCAATTCTGCAGTTTTATTTATTTATATTATTTACTTATAGTCTTGTTTGGTCTGGTTCAGAAAGGCTTTGAGTTTGCAAGTCCTAACAGTGAAAGAACTTAGCACATTAACTCACCTGAAATTATAAGCATAGAAATTTCAGTAGCAATGGCTTTTAAGTATTTTGGTTAAAGAAAGGTGAATTTTTCCAAGGACAGTGAACCATTCTTCTCAGGAGCAAGGTTACCTCAAAGTCAAGAGCAATCGCTGTCTTTCACATTCCCAGTGATGCTCAGAGTGGATGCAGTCGTGTGCTCGGAGCCTTGAGCCTTCTTGCAGCAGCTCAGCACTGTCCTTGCGGGCTGTGCTCTGGCACTGCCTGCTGAGCCAGCCTAATTGGCCTTGCTCCTCCGCACTGCCACAGGGCTCCGCGCTGAGGCCAAGGCAATCATCTTTGCACACATTCCCACTGCAAGGCTCTTTCCTTTTCTTGTATTTCACTTAATAAAATTAGTCACTACACATGGTGGATTAGCAGCAGTGGCAGCAGCTCAGCTTCCCCAGATTTACATGAATTTATTCTCAGTGGAGAGATCAAGAGGCAATTTATTCCGTTGTTGGCCTTGTTAGGAGTTGCCGTCACCCCACCCTGCTGTTCTGTCTCAATAACGTGTTTGTGATTATGTATTATTTAGGATGATTATTCTCACTTTTGCAGGCAGCTACTAGGAGATAGTTTCCAGAGTCTAAACTTTTCTGAGCTAGTTTAAGAGCAAGAGGGAGCAAGAGAATAAAAGGTAAAAGTTTTAAAAAGTGGGCTAAAACGTCAAAATCTTGACTGATGAGGAAACACCTCTTTGCCAAATTGCTTATCAGGATATTTCTCTGAGAGACAAGACCCGTGTTTTCCAAAAGACTATATCTATACACTTTGCTTGCAAATGAGTAAATGGGCAATTCTGTTTTCCAGTGTGGCGATACAAACATTGCATTGCTCTAAGACTGCAGCCAGGGAAGAGGCAGGATCTCTGGCTGTCTGTACCAAATGAGAGTAGAGCAAGAGGGAACATGGGATGGTGCACAGGTATACCTCACCTCCTTCCTGCCTAAAGATACGCCCTCAGCTCTGGAAAGAGCTGAATCCAGAACCATCAGGAACTAGAAAGTAAATGTGCTTTTCCTTTCACAGCTTCAGAATATACAGAGAGCCTTACCTTTTCATGGCTTTCTTCTGCTCACACATAAGATGGGCATCACAATAATGCCAGCTTTGTAGGATGTTGGTGGAGACTAGGGGGATCAGGCCTTTCCAGGGCATAGTGTGGTACCTGGCACTTATTTCATTCAACAACATCGCCATCATTATTATTGTGACCTTTTTCTTTCTTTTCCTTCTCCTTCATCCCATTCCTCTTCCTCCTCCTCTGCCCTCCAATCCCTACATAGAGAAATCACAAACTGTACGTTCTCGTTAAAATGCCCCATGTGACTAGTAGGGGGAACCACGGAAAGCCCCAATCTGCAGAATCGAGCCCTTTGTTGTATATAATGAATCAGCATTCCTCATGTCGCTTGCAGACAAGCCTCAGCTCCTTGCAGTGCAGAAAGCTGTTACTTTCCTTCCTGTGTTTGAGCTCTACAGCATCATTTATAGTTTCACAGGTCATTTTTTCCAGTGAAAGAAACTGAGATTTTGTGCACATTGATTTCTTGTGGTGGGTGGCAACAATACAAATTTATTCTAAAAATGACTTCTTTTCCCTGAAGATAATTTGGGCTTAGGAGAAAAGTGCTAACGTGGTGTAGGGTAGAATGGTTGTTTGCATTCTGCCCCATTCCCCTCCCCTTACAGCACGTGAGTGGTTATTGTGTTTTCATGTGGCTAGTGAGCAGGATGTCTGTGCCTACCTGACGGTGAGGGTAGCAGCCTACCGCACTGTGGCTGTAATCTCATCGGGACTGTTCATATACTTCAGGCTTACATCAGAGGAACTTTCGCCAACAATCTGCTTAGTGCCGTGCAGCAGTGTTGACAAACATTTCCCTACCCTTTTCCTCTACTTGCAGGAAAGAAACCCTCCTCCAGAAAGGTCACATGATCATCCACAGGCAATGCCCAAGAGTTGCTGAACTTGACCTCCAACACTCACTTTCAGCCCATAAAATGGGAACTATGGAGACACTAGCTAATATTTATTTAACATCTCTTTTGTTTCCTTTGATCGTACAAAGGGACAGCAAGTATGGGTCTGGCTCCTTTAGAGTTTTAAATCTAGTATTCTCTGTGAGACATTTCATTGCTTAGGCTCGTTTCTTGTCATTTCTTTCCTTCATCCAATATGTTAAAATGTAAAATGGGCAAGTTCTTGATATGACTAGTAATAAAGATGTACCAGGTGGCCAGTATTGGAATTTTTCAGATAACCTATCAGTTTGCTCTATGCTTACTAAGTTCTCAGTTACTCAGAGAAAGAGCAGGGGGGTTCTGATGTTCAATTATCCATCAGGTCAAACAGTCATGGAAAGAAATGACCATTGTCTTTGCTCCCTGGAAAACATTTTAGGGAATCTGGACTGGACTTTATGTCATGATTAGACAGGAGAAGTGAGCAAGATGTACACATCTCAGGAAAACAGGGCAGTTGACATCCACCAGACAACACTCAGCAGACATAGGTGTGAACATTATGGCACTGTTCTGTGAGACCTCATAGAAAGCTATGGTGAACCATAAGGAAAGCAGCTGGGTTAAAAAAAAAAAAGCAGTAAGGTGAAAAAAGTTGATGAGACAATATTCCTAACTAGTTAGACTGTCCTTCCGGAGCACTGGGCCCAGGTTTAATCACCATGTTTTTACATTTGGGAGATTGAGGAGCATTGTGCATACAACTGCCTTTTTGTTAAAAGAATAAAAAGAAAAAAGCAGCTTAGAAACACTTAGAATGAATATCTGAGAAACTATTGCCAATAGATGCCTTTTCTGTTTAATTGAACACATGCATTTCTTCATTGTTCAAATTTCTTACCATGTCTGTATACTATTTTTAAGAAAATAAATGAGAGATCTTTAAATATACTTGGAGAAATGCAACAACAATGTGTTAACAATAATAATAGAAAATGTTTTTACAGTGCTTAGTAAGTCCCAGACACTGCTCTAAGAACTTACTATGCATTGATTATTTAATCCTCATTATAATCTTAAAGGAGTAGAAACAGTCAGTTTTCCCAATTTAGAGATGAGCAAAGTGATGCACAAAAAGGCCAATAACTTGCCGCAGGCCACACCTTTGGGAAGTGGGAAACCTTGAATTGAAGCAAGGCAGTGTCACTCCAGGTTCTGGGCTCCTGAACAAATATACTACCTATGTTACAAAACCTGAGTGGCCCTAACACCGTAACAACCAAAGACTGGTCACAGGAGGCTGCATGCATGGCGAGGTGCATGCGGGTGGGCAGGGACTTGACTTGGGGTCCTGCAGTGTGGCAGGATTTAACTCTGGGTCCCACAACACAGCGGGGTCTGGGGCCCTAGGTCTCACGTGATTTCCCGTGGGTCTGTGTCTCATGCAATTTTGCGTGCTGGGTCACTAAGTAAAGTAATAAAGTTAAAGGGAGAATATGGAGATGGTGTGAATTTTATTCTTATGAGAAAGTCAAAAGGGAAGAGAAAGTTTTGTTTGTTTTAAGCCTCACCCAGGTCATGTTTTCATTGATTCAGAGAGGAAGGGAGAGGGAGAAGAACAAACCTCTGTTGTCTGCCTCTGGGTATGGGCTTTGAGTATGTGCTCTGACCCTTTGGTGCTCAAGACGACACTCCAACCAACAGCCACACCAGCCAGGGTGGGGAAGAGTTTATTAGTTTGTTTATGTCTACAGAGAGCCCTATTTGTAATACACGAGCTTGTACTAAAACAGAAATAAATGAAATTTTATGTACAAATGAACTTGACTGTCAGTTGAAGAGACTGGAATGGCAAACCAGGAGGGTGACTTTGAAAACATGCCTTGGCTTTAAAAAAAAAAAATTAAATGCCTCTGTAGAGTAATTATGGCAATTAAATGTTCTATGCTCACCATTATCATTGTCTTCCTTGTGATGCAAGGTCTTTCATCCTTTATTTCCATTTCCTTAGTCTTATTTACAAATTGTTCTCCTCCAACGATTAAGTATATTCTAGTGCCTTAAGGGATAATGTCTTGAATACTACCCATCCTTTTTTATGGAAGCAACTTTCATTTGATTGGCTCCATTACTCTTGCAAGGTTGAAATTTTGACAATTGAATAAAACATAAAACAAATCATTAAAGTAGTCTATGTGAAGTACATGCAGGAAAACTAATAAAGAGATTTTTGAAGCTCGCTTTTTTTAGGACACATTTTTCCAGCACATAAAGAAAAGGCCAAAGTAGTCAGCTATTTTTTTAATGTCATAATTAAACTTTTTTAGTAAAATTGCTAATGGACTGATAATTGTATATTTTATTGAATATGCTGGTACTCATCAGTAATGTGATCCATTAAATGAATTCTGTCTCTGACTTTATTAAGATTAGAGTAGCAAATGAGCTGACAATGCTTCCAAGTAAAAAATATAGGCTATCGTACTGATAATGGGGGGCACCTTATTTTGGAAAGAAAGAAAGTAGAAGTTGTAAAGTGGCTATTCTGTAAATGTGATAGATCGTTTTCTCTTCTCGTTGGGCCCATAATCAAGAAGATTGAGTCTTCTTGAATGTCTGCACCAGAGAATGTACTGTAGAGAATCTCCCTGCTTTTAGTGAGAAATAAAATTGGGAGAGGTTTTCTCAATAACCCTAATAACCCCTATGCCCACTCCATTATATACTTAGCAGTTCTATAAAGTCATAAATGACATTTTCTGTTACTGGAATATACATGATCAATGATGTTCCCTTCCCACAAAATAGGTTGTAATTTTTGCGTAATTTCTTTTGCAATAACTATATTGTCAGTCTCTTTCTCTTCCTTTGACAAAAGCATATTAATATGCAAGAATCTTGGAGAGACATTATTATATAAATAATTGTGAATCTTTATTAGTGCATGCAAAAATAATTATAAAGAAAATCTATTATTTTAAATGTTACTTGTAGCAAACCTTATACCTAATCAGTTTGGAAAAAAAGTAGTTTGTCACAACAATATGGGAGAGAGAATTGATAAGGAATAGCAAGTCTCCCATTTGCCTAGTGACCAACTGGAACTAACTACATTGCCTACAAGAGAACACTGTTCTCCTTTCTTTCTAGCTAGCTTGAATTTAAAAGTAAATCCTTGAAAAAAATTAACTGTTTTATCTGTATTTCAAAGATAATACAGTGTTTAAGTATCTGATTTGGAAATCAAATAGACCTGAGTTCCAGTCTTGGTTCTTCTACTTGTTAGATTTGTAATTCTAAACAAGTTACAAAACCTCTTGGAGCTTCAATTTCTTCATCTATAAAATGAAGCCAATTAAATCGAGTTTGAACCATTAACTGTTATTAGTAGGAGAAAGAGTGGTTTTTTATCATTGTCTGGCATGTTTTCAGCAGAAATCTGATTACATAAAAGCTCCCTCCTTTCTCCTAACAAATGCATCAACCTTCTGAATAAATATTTGTACGAAACTATTTTCTCAGAAGTTATCGTAAGAGTTAGGTTTCTTTTTTTTTAATGTGAGAGTTCTCTGAACAAATAATTACACAGATTCAATGAAGCTAACATTAATTTGTTAAAAACCAATCATCAAATCAATCCTGGAGTCTTTGATGCCTGAAATGACTCTTGAAGATGAATGAAATGCTATGGACATTCCAGGAAGAGATTATTAGCATGACGCAAGACTGAGAGGCAGTGAGTAGATCTGAAACGTGAGTGTACAACAGAATCACTTGGAAGGGTTTTGAAAACATAGGTAGCTGGGCCTCATCCCCCAAGTTTCTAATTTAATAGGTTTCAGATAAAGCTTAATAATTTACCTTTTCTAACAGACTGTAGTTGACTTAATGATGCCAACTTGGGCACATTTTGAGAACCATTGGAATAGGATAATGTATTCGGGAATTGCAAGGACCAGGGTTTGTCAATGATTAAATAATACAACAAACACATACCAGATATGGGCCTGAAGAGGAAAAAAAAAATGACCCAGGTCATACAACCTGGGCATCTACTGTGAATGGTATAAGCTTAGTCTGAGGACCATTGTGGAGGGATCAGTGCGGCAGGGATAGATTTGGGATTGGGAAGTCTGCAGCCTGGCTGGGGGGTTGATGTAATAAACCTGGAGAGAGAATAGGGCCTTGAGTTAAGTCAGAGTAGTGATAAAGATGAAATAGGACTTGATGTATGAGGTCAAATGGAAGGAACCTAGTTGAAGATGCTCCTTGAGGACTCACAATCTATAATAAACCATATTAACCATAATAGTTTTAATTATGTGTCAAAATCATTTGGAATTATTTTATACTAGAGGCCCAGTGCACGAAATTTGTGCCCAGGGGAGGGATCCCTAAGACTGCACCCTCTCCAATCTGGGACCCCTCGAACATCCTTCTCACAATCCGGGACTGCTAGTTCCTAACTGCTCACTTGCCTGCCTGCTGGCCTGATCACCCCTAACTGCCATTGCCTCAGCCCCCACCACTATGGCTTTGTCTGGAAGGATGTCTGGAAGATATCCAGAAGATATCTGGTCTAATTAGCATATTACCCTTTTATTAGTGTAGATATTTAAATTCATAATAAAATAGAACAAGTTTGAAAGAACTTAGTAGGTTCCACCCAATTGCTGACCACTTTGACAACCTTTATCCACTTGGTAAACAATTCCTAAATAATAATAATGATAGATAATGTGCACTCAGTGCTTGCTCTGCTCTAGGAACTATTCTGCATCCACTGCTCTTAGTAGTGATAAAGATGAAATAGGACTTCATTCTCAACAGACTATACAAAATGAATACTATGGTTAGCCCCACTTTACATAAGAGGAAGCCATGCTCACAGGTTAAGGCCTTTGCTGTTTCAGATATTCCCCATGTGCCCCTCCAGTTCACTCTCCATTCTTTTCTGTCTGCTTTCTGCCCCAGGAAGTTGACCTGTGTGGACAAGCTTCCAAGTAGGAGAAATGGGCAGGAGACCAGAAGGAGTAACACAGTGATGTCAAGTTTTATTCATTTCTTGCATGTTCTATCACACTGACTGTGTTCCACAGCAAAGTGTCTCAGATCCTCTGAAAGTGGCCCTGTCAGCACAGCATTCCCCTTCCTGATTCCAGGAACCCATTCCTCCCCATGTCCCTTAAGGTTTAGGTGTAGTAACAGTGCTTTTGTTACTGAAACTAGGACACTGCACAACTGCCTTCATAGTTTCCTTACGAACTGTTGACAGTTTTAAAATTAGTCCCTTTGTGAAATTCTTATTATGCTACTTTAAGCAATCGCAGAACATAGCTAGAGGGTAGAGGAAGCAGAGATTTAAATCCCACAAACTGATCCAAGCTTTTAGAGTACTGGCGGGGAGGCAGGGAGCAGGAGGAAGGAAAGGAAGCTTTGATAGGTGGGTCTTCTCTCCCATATTTTGAAACTGAATGCAGAGGAAGGCAAAGAATGCACATCTAGTTAAATGAGTTTCTAGAAATAAAAAAAAAAGATAAGAGGTTGAAAAAGAGTAATGAAAATCCATTCTCTGGCCTCTTGACCAGTTCACCCTAATTGGGAAAGAAAAAGACTCTCTACCCAGTCCTCAGCACCTTTATATGACAGCAACAGTCTGTTTAAAAACAGATAGGGTCTAAAAGCCCCATCATTATGAAGATATTAGGAGGAAACCCTTGGTTTTCTCATTCTCACACCTCACTCCAGTGCCTGCCCCCTCCATCAGCAAGACAGCAATTAAAATGGTGTGGTGAACAAATGACACAGAATGGAGTCTAAGTTTCTGTGAGGTTTCTAAAGAGGCCATTTAAACTAACAACCTCATCAAAGGATTTCTTCGACGATGAAAACACAGAGAATGAAAAGCAGCATTCTAGATAATGCTGCTTTATATTCTCATATTCATATCCTGTTAAAAGAGCTAATTTTTTTGCCATGTGTGCTATCATACTCCTGATTATAGAGTGTCATGGATAGTGCTATAGACAGTTATATGTAAGTAAAGCAAACTTTATATGAAATCATCAGAAAACAGATGGATGTTCAACTTTCTAGAACTGATTAGAATTGTTAATCTGAGTTCAGAGAAGGGTGCAGGCACAGCCAAGATACCAGCTCCATGTGCTTGTGTTAGTTTTTGTAAAGCTGTAACAAGTCACCAATCCCTCCTACCCATAGATAAGTTTAAGCTGTGCACTTGCCATTTTATATTTAAATATGTTATTTCCTGAATTAAGAAGTCAAAAGCTAGGGGGATGCTATAAAATTACCAGGTAAACATAATATATTGAAAACATGGCAATGTGACCAATATTGAGAAAATAATAAACTTGAGAAATAGAGAACAAATGAAAATTACTAGAGGTAGCACATTTAGTTTTACCAGAAAATTATAAAGTGACAACAAATGCATGTACAATACAAGAGTTTTAAAAATTCAGAATTCGCAAGAATGACAACTTACTGGTCAAGAACTGATTTCCTAATGAGTTACCATATTCAACACAGTTTATGTGCACAAAATAACATGCGATATTTTATAAAACCACTGGAATATTTACATTCAATGTTGTATGGTCAGAAACAATTCATTCCCCCCCCCAGAAGCTGTCTTGTTAAATTGGAAATGAGTGGGACACCAGTGCACTGTGAAATTTAGATCTCTTGCCTCTAATCCCAGTGTTATTATTAATGTAATAAATGTCTATTCTAACCAATTACACAGAAACTATTAATAAAATGTCTTAGTTCCCATGCCCATACCCAACTTTCTGTCTGCTCCTTTGGATTTAATCAAGTGAATCTATTCTAGGTCATGCCCATATGGAGCTGATATAAGTGGATTGCAGCCTTGATTGGAACTTTCTTTGCTGCCATTGATGTGATCAATTCAGTCCGCACAGCTAAATTGTACATGCAGCAACACATCCATCTCGGGGACAGCCACATTTAACAATGCCAGCCTGCCTTTGTCGATTTACTTTCAGCCACAGACAAGTCTGACCCTCACATTGGGCAGTAGGTTTTTCTACTAGACCAGTGGTCAGCAAACCATGGCTCACAAGCGACATGTGGCTCTTTGGCACCTTGAGGGTGGCTCTTTCACAAAATACCATGACCTGGGCGAGTCTATTTTGAAGAAGTGGCATTAGAAGAAGTTTAAGTTTGAAAAATTTGACTCTCAAAAGAAATTTTAATCATTGTACTGTTGATATTTGGCTCTGTCAACTAATGAGTTTGCTGACCACTGTACAGACAGTTGCCCCCAAATTCTAAGGTTAACAATTAGGTGATTTACCATATATAATCACAAACATAATATTTGTTTAGTTCCTGGTACATAGTTCCAAAATCCCTTGGAATTTCCTAAGTGATGGGAATGGTTGTTGCTATTCATAAAAAGTCTTTTCCACCATACTTGAGTTTCTTCTAATGAAGTAGGTCACTACATAGTTTAAGATTGAGAGTCGGTCAGCAGAAGTAAGAAGCAGGTGACCACAGCATAGAATTTTAAGCCTTTCTCACAGCCTGCAGAGATTAAGTTCAATCATGTAGCCAGTGATATTAACCAATCATGCCTACATAATGAAACCTTGATTATAAAGCTGGACAGTAAGGCTCAGAGAGCTTCTAGGCTGGTGATCACAGCAATATGCTGGAAGGGTGGCATGCCCAGATTCCACTAGGAGAGAGCCCGGAAGCTCTGGGTTTCCCTGCTCTCACCCAGACCTAGGCATTATTTTCACTTGGCTGTTCCTGAGTTGGGTTCTTTATAATAAAACTATCACTGTAAGTGCTTTTAGTAAGTTCTCTGAGTTGTGATAGCAAATTATCCAACCTGAAAGGGAGTTGTAGGAACTCCCAAATTTATAGTCAAGATAGATAGAAGTGCAGGTGGCTTGGGAAAATCCAAGACTCATAGCTGGATCTGCAGTGGGAACAGACATTTGGTACTTGGGTCGGAACTCTAGTTGTAATTGAATTGTGAGACACTAAGTTAGTGTCAGAGAATTGGATGTGGCAATGCAGTGGCAAAAGCATAATGTTATGTTTCTTGGCCATTCCTACTGGTATGTCCACTTTGGAGAAGTATTTATTTAGGTTCTTTGCCTATTTTTTAATTGTATTGTTTGTCTTTCTTTTGTTAAGGTGTATGAATTCCTTATATATTTTGGATATTTACCCTTTGTCATAAGTATCATTGCCAACTATGCTCTCACATAGAATGGGCTCCCTTTCCATTTTGTTTAGGGTTCCTTTTGCAGTGCAGAAGCTTTTTATTTTGATGTATCTCATTTTTTATTTTCTCCTTGGTTTTCCTTATCTTAGATGTATCCACAAACATATTGCTATGAGAGATGTCTGAGTTTGCTGCCTATTGATTTCTTTTAGGATTTTTATGGTTTCACAACTGACATTTAAGTCCTTTATCCATTTTGAGTTTATTTTTTATTATGGTATAAATTGGTTGACTAGTTTGTTTGTTTGTTTGTATCTCACCAATTTTCCCAACAGCGTTTATTGAAGAGACTGTCTTGATCCCCTTGTATGTTTTTGCCTCCTTTGTCATATAGCAGTTGAGCTTAATGGCTTGGGTTGGTCTCTGCTCTGTTCCATTGACCTATATGGCTGTTCTTGTGCCAGTGCCAGGCTATTTTGATTATAGTGGCTTTGTAGTATTGCTTGATATCTGGCATTGTGATCCTCCAACTTTGTTCTTCTTTCTCAAAATTGCTGCAGCTATTCAAGTTCTTTTTTGATTCCATATAAATTTTTGGAGTATTTGTTCTAGATCTGTGAAATATTCTGTTGGTATTTTAATAGGGATTTCATTGAATATATAGATTGCTTTGGGTGGTATGGACATTTTAATGATATTAATTATACCATGAACACAGTATATTCTTCCACTTGTTTATATATTTCTCTTATCTCTTTTTTTCAATGTCTTGTAGTTTCCAGAGTACAAGTCTTTCACCTCCTTGGTTAAGTTATTCATAAGTATCCTAAAATGCTCTAAGTCACTAATCATCAGAGTGATGCAAATTAAAACAACAATAAGGTATCATCTCACAACTTGTCAGAATGGCTACCATCAACAAATCAACAAATGACAAGTGCTGGTGAGGATGTGGAGAAAAGGGAACCCTGTATATTGCTGGTGGAAATGCAGACTGATGCAGCCATTATGGAAAACAGTATCGAGTTTCCTCAAAAAATTAAAAATGCAACTGCCATTTCACCCAGTGATCCCACTTCTAAGAATATATCCTAAGAAACCAAAACACCAATTAGAAAATATGTAAGCACCTCTATGTTCATAGAAGTGCAATTTACAATGACTAAGATCTAGAAAGAGCCCAAGTGCCCGTCAGTAGATGAGTGGATTTTAAAAAGTTGTAACATATTTACACTATGGGATACTACTCAGCTGTAAAAAAAAAAAAAGAAAGAAAAAAGAAGGATCTCTTACCCTTTGATATAGTATGGAGGGACCTGGAGAGTATTGTGCTAAGCAAAATAAGCCATTCAGAGAAAGATAAGTATCACATGATCTCATTCATATATGGAATCTAATGAGCAAAATAAACTGATAAACAAAATAGATCCAGAGACATAGAAGCATGGAATAGACTGTAAATCTTGGAGGGAAGGTGACAGAGGTTAGGTGGGAAGAGACCAATCAAAGTACTTGTATGCATATATCAATAACCCATGTACACAGACAATAGTGAGGTGAAGGCTTGGGGTGCAGGGCCGGGGTGGGCTAGAAGGGATCAATAGGGGGGGGAAGTTGACATACATAATACTTTCAACAATAAATATTTTAAAAATAAAATAAAAGTATAATGTTTGAAATAGGAAAGTTAGTACCAGAAGAAAAATCTAAAATGGTTCAAAGGTATTTTCTCTAGAGAGTTTGATTAAAAGGTAGACAAGAGTGGGCAGGGCTGCTTTATTTTCTTAAGACCTCTTAAACATTTTTACTATGTGTATGTATTACATTGGTAAAAATGAAATTTGATTTTAAATAAGAATTAATTCATTTCAAGAGTTGAGAGTATCAATTTATTATTCACTAAATTCTCCAAGTCATAATGCCCATTATTAAGTCATAATTCACTCATTCATTTGGCCCATTTTTATTAAGTATCTCACATTCTGTGCTTAGTGGGAATAAAAAGAATTTTGAAATATGAAGTAATATTGAAAAATCTACATGAAAAGAGTGAGAGAAAAAATGCAGAGCAATATATACTATAATATATCATTATCAAGTGGCAGAAGTAGATATTTTTTCTATCTACAAAATAAGGTTTTATAACATTTTTGCATAACATGATTGATTAAATAGAGAATGAAATTTGCATTATACGTATTATCACTTATTATTACACAAAAGTTCTTTAAATTTATCATAATGTATATGTAAAGTCATTTTGTGAGGATAGGAAAGCCCACTTTTTTATATGTTTCATATAAAACATGAAAACGAGCTGTTATATTTTCATGGCTGGCTTCTCATTTGGCATTGACTTTTTAATGTCGGAATTGTGATCTGTGTCACAGTTTGTTTTGATGGTTTTCAAATCATTGATTTTTGGTGTGGTGTTATACACTGTTCAGGGTTTATGCAATGAATTTTCGGTTGGTTTCTTTTTTATTCATTTGCACCCATCTATTTATTACTTTCAGCTTGCAAAAAGAATCTATAGGTGCATTTTTTTAATTATTGAATTTCCCAGAAGAAATATAACTGCTATGGCAAGGCTGAAACCCCTCATCTCAAAACCCCCTTGGAACTGCACTTTTTTATATTATTATTAACTAGAGGTTTCTTAGACAAGCATTGTTGCATTAGTGCAGAACAGACCCTGGAACATTGAACAAAAGAAAGCAGGATTCTATTGGGGCATAATCAGATCATGAAAAGCATTGTGTTAGTCCAGCGAATTCTGTGAAGTCATCTCAGTTGCAACCAGTGAAAAATGAGGCTCAGTGGGATGTACAGCTGGGGTAGGAATTTTTGGACAACATCCAACAGCTGATGCAACTGGTAATGGCACTACCCTCCAGCCAGATGTGCCTTCTTCTTTGATGGTCCTTTTCCCTTTATTGGTTTTTATTCTCTATTCTGTCTTTTCATCTTCTTTGTATCCCATGACTCCTTCACGCAGTTTTTGAGCTAAATAATATGTGTTATATCAGGATTGAGAAGCAGTATGTACATATTAACTCAGTAATCCTCACTGGGACCTTATGAGATAGGTGCTTTTGCTACTGTCATGATGAACTGAGACACAAAACGAATTCCCCAAATTCACATAGCTGGAAAGCCCATATTCTTAATTGTTACATTGTACCTAATTGTTAGGTGCACACTGCTTCACAAACTACATGCTTTTGAGGTGCCCTTTACACACCCAAGGCTTTGTTCTTAATGAAACCCAACAAAGTCCATCTTCAACTAGTTTATCCAAATTTGTCAGACTTTTGCCTGCAATGCAGTGGTTAGTTTTTCCAACTTGCCTTTGGATTCTCAGGCCATGCCCACCTTCCAAAGCAATGTGGAGTGTTGTTACAGAAAAATAGGAAGAAAAAAGATTTGCTGGATATGCATTCACCCATGTGGCATGGCTGTTTTGGTTTCAGCCTCAGGGTGCCTTTTTTGGAAAGCTTACCTGTCCTTATAAGCTGGAGTGGGCAGACTGTTGCTCCTAAAATGAGGAATAATTCCTGCCTATTAGCAAGTGAGTTTACCTCCAGGAAACCACTGAAAGTCAGTACAAATCAGAAGAGTTTCGGCGGGAGCCTAAATTAACCTGCAGGAGCCTTTCGGCTCCTGCAAGCAGCATTGCTCGCAAACACAACAAGGTCAGCGCAGTCACAATTTTGGCTCCGCTTCTAAAATGGGAATGATTTTTGAAAGAGCACTCGCCTGTTGCTTTATGTTGTGGAGAAGAAGATAAATATTAAGAAAATGTGACTAATCAAGCACTAGGAGACTGGAAAACAGAAGTTTTCTGATTAGCAATGCAAAGCTGGGATCATGTCTTCTTGTATTTGTCAAAGGGAGGAACATAAAATCCTGCTAACCTATTCAGCTAGCTAAAAGGTTTCCATGACAACTGTGGAAACTGGGAACATTCAGTACTCTTATCTTCAAAAATAACCTTTTGGTATAAGCAAGAGATTGTTAAAATCGCTAACCCATCTCACCTTTCCAACCCAAAGTAACTATCTGACCATTATCTCGGTCTCCTCCTACTGCAGAAAAATTTCAGATGGTCCTTTCACCCCACCAGCATAGAAATAAAAATTCGGGTAACTAGGCCCAGAATAAACTGGGTTTTATCTCAGCAGGTTATAGCTCTTTTCCTTTGTGCCCTCATTTGTTTTTCCGGAGAAAAGAGAACTTCTTCAATGCAAGGAATTCTAAATATAAAAGGTTGTTTTTTTCCTCCTTTTAAAGCCAATCAAGTTGGAAATAGAAATACAATTATTAAAAATTTCCTGAAAAGCCAGCAACACATGCTCATGGTAGATATATGTATAGAAAAAAATGCTAAGAAAATTAAAAAGCAGCCATTATTTCACAATTCTGAATCTAACTATAAACAAAATGTTTATATATTTCCTATGAGTGTTTATAGTGTACCTCTATATTTTGCTCATTTTCTTTTAAACTAAACCATTCTATAAGTTTCACCCACAGAGATAAGCTTGGATAATAGAGGGTTTAGTGCAAAAACAAATACAAAAACAAAACAGCCTAGACTGACTTCATGAAGAACCAAATGAATATTCAATGAATTTAATGAGTGCTCAAGTGTAATTAACTCCCTCATGTGTGCATTTGGCATTTATATTTTTGCTGAAAGAGGCTCTGATTGGGCTATTGGCCTTTATCCAGCAGGGAGCATCTCTTTTCCTGGCTTGCTCAGTTTGTGCCCAGGTGACCTGCTTACTTTCAGGTATCAAAATGGCAGAAACCTCACTCATCCATTCCATCCTGTCTTGTGCAGAATGAAGTCTCAAAGGTTATTTGTACATAATAAGCCTAAATAAGTATACCTTATATACAATCATACATATTCCTCCAGAGATTTATCATCATCAATGATGTTTCAGGATTGGGAGAGTAGGAATAGTCATCCCTGGTGTGGGCAGCAAGAGGGTAAATAGAGAAAAATTAAAAGCAGTAATTAATAAATAAAACCAACTAAAATTCAACCTGCTTTGTTTTACCACAAGGCTCCAACATTCTAAAGGTCAGAAATGAAACACTTCTCCATATTGCTTTTTTCTTTTTTTTTTGCTTATCTAAATTATAAACATTTAGTGAAAGCACTGATGGATTTTACTAATCTATAATAATAAAAGCATAATATTGTAATTAGACTGGACATCCTTCCTTCCAGACAAAGCTGTGGTGATGGTGGGTGGCGGCCGGGGTCAAGGCCTATGCATGAATTTTGTGCACCAGGCCTCTATCTACACTAATAAAAAAGAAACATGCAAATTAACATCATTCCACTATACCAAGCCATGCCCACCAGCCAATCAGGAGTGAGTGTGCAAATTAACCCAACCAATATGATGGCTGGCCATGGAGCTGGAGCAAGCAGGAAGCTTGGGTTGCCCTGGCAATGGAGGAAGCCAACCTTCCCACCCACCCTGGCTGTCCCAGGCCTCTGCTCAAGGCTACAAAGTTTCAATTATAGAAGATAAATAAATCCTAGATACTTGCTTCCAGTCAGCCCTGGCCTCTGCTCAAGGAGGCGCTGAAAAGAAAAGGAGGGGCTGGGACCTTGGGTTGCCAAGGAGTGATCAGACCAGCAGGGGTGAGTAGATCATCAGTGGGTGTCAACTGGAGGTGATTAGGCCAGCAGGGGGCAATTGGGTGTGAGCAGGCCAGTGGGGAGGAAAAGTGGGGGTGAGCAGACCAGCAGGGGGTCAGTTGGGGATAGGCAGGCCAGCAGGGGGGGAAGCAGTGGGAGATGATCAAGCTGGCAGGGGGCATTTAGGGGCAAGCAGGCTGGCGGTGGGGGCAGTTGGGGGCAAGCAGGCCAGCAGGCAGAGTGGTTAGGGGTAATCGGGATGGCAGGCAGGCAGGCAAGTAAGTGGCTGGAGCCAGCAGTCCTGGATTGTGAGAGGGATGTCCAACTGCTGGTTTAGGCCCAATCCCTGTAAACTGGCAGTAGGACATCCTTTGAGAGGTCCCAGATTGAAGAGTGTGCAGGCTGGCCTGAGGAACAATATCCCCCCAACAATGGGCACGAATTTTGTGCACTGGGCCACTAGTTATATATTTAAGCTTCAAACAACCACAGTTTAGTTACTTACACTTTAATAATCTGCATGGGAGTTAATTCAAATGAATCCCTATGTGGTCCATGACACAAAGAACTAACTATAGTATTCCTCCCTCTTTTTGTTGTTATTTAGTTGTTGTTGTTGTTGTTAATCCTCACCCAAAGATTTTCTTTTATTGAGTTTTTAGTCAGAATTGGAAAAAGGAGGGGAGAGACACACACAGAGAGAAACATCAATGTGAAAGAGACACACTGATTTGTTGCCTCACACACACACTCCATCCAGGGCCCAGGATTGAGCCTGCAACCAAAGTATGTGCCCTTGACCTGAACCAAACCTGTGAACCTTCAGTCCATGGGATGATGCTAACCACTAAACAAAACTGGCTAGGGCATATTCCTCCCTCTTAAGAGGTTGTTCCAGAGGGTTCAGAATCATCCCAGCTCACATCGGGTTCAACTAATGTATTCAACTATGCTCTGCACGTTTCTTCACTTAGCCAGTAGATTTGAAATAAACAGTGCTAGCCTAGTGGTTCTAAAAATGAAGAAACAGAACTTGAGTTACTTCAGTCTGTTATTAGATGTGTAAACAGCTTACTGAAAAAGAGAATTCAGCCTTTTGGTAATATTACTCCATGCACTTCCCTCCTTTCTTCCAAAAAATTACTATAAAAATACTAATTGGTTACTTTTTTATGTTTTTGATATTATAGTATTTATTTTTTAAATCTACTGTAGTCTGTTTCTTCATTGACATGTAATCATATAAAAATTTTAAGATTAGAAATATTTTACTATTCATATTTCTCTTCTGATCTATTAGTGTTTGTTATATTTCATAATTATTACTGAGAATATCTGGTTTTATAAAGGAGGATGGGGTGTTTAAAATATCAAGTACTCTAGATGTCCCATTATTTTCATATTTTAAGCATTTAATATTTTATATCAGAAACACTACACTACTATAATAATATTTCTTTATCCAGATATGCCAAAAATTAGCAGTTAATCTAATTTTGGACAATGAGATTGTTTCCAGACTTTGCTATCCTATATAATAAAAATTTAATATGCAAATTGAACATCACACCTTCACACAAGATGGCCACCACAAGATGGCTGGCAGGGGAGGGCAACTGGGGGTAATCAGGCTGGCAGAGAGGGCAGTTGTGGGCAACCATGCCTTCAGGGAAGCAGTTACACAATGATCAGGCTGGCAGGGGAGTGGTTAGGATGTGATCAGGCTGGCAGGCAGAAGTGGTTAGGGACAATCAAGCAGGCAGGTAAGCAACTGGGAGCCAGCAGTCCTGGATTGTGAGAGGGATCCCAGATTGGAGAGGGTGCAGGCTGGACTGAGAGACATCACCCACCCCAGTGCACAAGTTTTGTGCACCAGACCTCTAGTTATAAATAATGCTACATTGAATATCTCTGTACAAATATTATTCCTACCTTCTGACTTTGCCTCAGTGTGATTTTATGAGAATGGTTAGGCATTAACAGGGCCAAAAAGTGGAGCAATAGCCCCCAGTGGATTGTCCACCACCTAGGAGATCTGACACATCACTGCGGTGAACTCCAGCTTATTCAATAGTTGGTTATCCACAAGCTGAGTGTCCATAATTTATATGACCTACCTACAGCATCCTAGAAAAAAAAAACAATACAAAAACAAGAAACCCAAAAATCTTATGGTGCAGTAGCTTTAAAAAGCCTCAAGTATCTCCCTTTTTTTAGATGCATCTATTATTTATGTGCAGACTTCCTTAACATTTCCATCTATCATGTTATGCAGAAGCTTTGCAGAATAAAATCCTCCCGGGCAGCTCCTAGTCATCTGGGGCATCCTAATCTTCTATATTTATTCATGATTTGATGCACACTCTGAATAAGTAATTGACAAAATGATGCAAGGGGCTATGGATATTCAGCTTTGTTCTTAAGCTGAGAGTCAGGCAACATTTCTCTGGATAGTTTATTTTCTACTAAACTTGCACGTAAAATATAAGGAGAATCTGATACACATCCACACCAAGGAAGCAGTCCTGCCCTAAAAATCACAGTGTAGAATATTAGGGAGAGGATTGTTCTGTTAGAGACAGGGCAAAGTCATGGTTTAGAGTTTGGCTCTGCTGCTACTGCCTGAGTTTGAATTCGATTTGCTGGTGGTGTGACCCTGGGCTAGGTAGGGGCTACACTAGGCTCTGGGGTAAAACAATAAACAAGTACAGTTCCTGCCCTGGTGGAAATTTACAGTTTAGACCAAAGTCAAAGCAAGGCATCCATTCCAACCTTAGTATATCTACCAGTTGTTCTTATTTTATTATTGAGATTGATGTCATTTCCCATAGAAGATTAAATTCTTTGAAGGTATACCATAGGTACACAAACATTGAAGTTGGAGTTTCTCTCTCTCAAAGATAGATTCCCTCATGCCCATACACACACACATTTAAATACAAACATTTACATACATACATAAATATGTGTTTTCTCCTTAGGAAAAATGGATGCATGCTGCCTCCATCTCCCTTTACTATTTGGCCTTCTTTTTCATTGTGTTTTTTTTTTCCTTCTTGTTCAGCTAGGAGTACCTGGCTCAAATTCAAGTTTATCTCTTGCCAGTTTTCTGACCTCTGCCAGGTTTACTTGCTGACCCTCATATTTGCTAAACCTGTTTCTTCATCTGTAAAATGAAGATGAGACAATATAATTCTTTAGGGATTTAGCAGGTAACCAGTGATAGTGGATATAAAATGTTAAACATCGTCCCAGGCACATAGTGAAGAATTCCATAAATGTTAGTTGCTTTACAATTAGTACTTAAACTGCCTGAGTCAATATAAGGCTCATCATACACTTGGAGCTCATCAGTACACTCCCTCAGGAAGCTTATAATTCACCCTCTCTCTGGGAGCTTATAACTATTAAAGACCATTTTATTGAACACTTGTAGGAAATATAAAAGTATCTGTGCATGAAAGGGATTATTTTCATTGGCTGGCCCAGCCATCATAGCTCCATGGTTGAGCATCGACCTATGAACCGGGAAGTCACAGTTCAATTCCCAGTCAGGGCATATGCCCAGGTTGCAGTTCAGTCCCCAGTGTGGGGTGTACAGAAGGAAGCCAATCAATAATTCTCTCTCATCATTGATGTTTCCATCTCTCTCCCTCTCCCTTCTGCTCTGAAATCAATAAAAATATTTCTTAAAGTAAAAAAATATATATATTTTCTTTGGCTGCCTATGAACCGTTAGATACAGTAGGCTGGTTCCAATTTCTGCATGTTGCCTAGATAAAGAGCTCTTTTCTCCACACATGCTCACTGCTCCTGTGTCACATGCCCCCAATATTCAATTCCAGCATGTGGCGAAGGTTGCTACTCATACAAGCAAGCCAAATGGCGTGTTGAACGGTGTTTTAGGCACATAGGCAAGCATTGCTTCTATAGAAAATTGGAAAGACAATACATTGGCTACTCTCAGTGCAGAATTCTCACCAGTGGACCATAAGAAGGAGCACTGGACAAACTTGTTCATGAGGTCATGGTGTCACATCCCACCTGCTACTGGCTGACTATCCCTGCTGTGTGGAGCTTGGCAATCTTTCTTTTTGGATTTACCTGCTGTTCGAATGGCCGTTCCCATGGCTAAAGGAGATTGCTTTTTTCAGTTGAGGGAAAGAGGTCAACAACTGGATTAAATCCCTTTTCAAATTGTTTTCATGCCATGCTTGAAATAAAGCCTTTGAAATTTCGGCATCTGAAATTTTGACAACTTTGTTCCCTAGATCTATTTTGAAAACTTTCTTTTATGCTAATGAGGGCTTCACCTCCAGCCACCTGGCCAAAGGAGTTAGGGAGTACTTCAGGGTACAATTCAGTGAAGCATCGAAGGAGGAAAAGCACAAAGGGTGCACCTTACATTTCCTCTCTGCGTCCACAGCCAGTTAGCCTTAGTAAGAACGCAATAGGGGAGCAAATACCGCAGAGTAGCCTGGTCCTTTGAAACTAACCCCACTCCTAGTTCAATTGCAAATGACGTGCTTAAATAATCACCACATTACTACATTGCCAACACCAGGAAGAGGTGAAGGGTTAAAGGAAGAAAGGCAGTCTCTAGCAGTAGCCAAGACCATATACTTAAAAAAAATTTTTTATTGAATTTATGGTGGTTGACATTGGTTCATAGAATTGTATAAATTTCAAATGTACAATTCTATAATACATCATTTGTATATTGTATTGTGTTTATCACCCAAAGTAAAGTCTCCTTCCATCACCCTTTATCCCCCCTTTACCCATTTCTACTCAGCCCTACTCTCCTCTCCCTCCGGTAATCATTATACTGTTGTCCATTTCTCTGAGGTTTCTTTCTTAATCCCTTCACCTTTCTCACCCAGCCCTTTAACCCCCAGCCCTTCTGACAGCTGTCAGTCTGTTTTCTGTATCTATGAATCTTTCTATTTTGTATATTAGATTCCACATATAAGCGAAATCATATGGTACTTGTCCCTCCCTGGCTTAGTTTACTTAGCATAATACTCTCCAGGTTCATTTATGTTGTTGCAAAAGGTAAGATTTCCTTCTTTTAATGGCCGAGTAGTATTTCATTGTGTAAATATACCACAGCATTTTTACCCACTAATTTACTGATGGGTACGTGGGATGCTTCCAAATCTTGGCTATTATGAATAGCACTGCAATGAACTTAGGGGTGCATATATTCTTTCAAATTAGTGTTTATGTTTTTTTTTCAGTTATATTCCCAGAAGTAGAATTGCTGGGTCATACGGCATTTCCATGTTTAGTTTTTTGAGGGAATTTCATACTGTTTTCCACAGTGGCTGCACCAGTCTTCATTCTCACTAACAGTGCATGAAGGTTCCCTTTTCTCCGCAACCTTGCCAACACATTTTTGTTGATTTATTGATGATAGCCATTCTGGCAGGTATAAAGTGATATTGCATTGTGATTCTAATTTGCAATTCTCTGATGATTAGTGATGTTAAGCATCTTTTCTTATATCTATTGGCCATCTATTGGTCTTCTTTGGAGAGGTGTCAATTCAGCTCCTTTGCCCAATTTTTAAATGGGATTGTTTGGGGGGGGAGGGGTGTGTTGTGTGTGTGTTGTATAAATTCTTTATAAGTTTTGGATATTAACCCCTTATCAGATGTATCATTGGCAAATATGTTCTCTATCCAGTGAGTTGTCCTTTTATTTTGTTGATGGTTTCCTTACCTGTGCAAAAACATTTTTAGTTTTATATAGTCCCTTGTGTTTATTTGTTTTTTTCCCTTGCCCAAGGAGCTATATCAGAAAAATAATGCTACACGAAATGTCTGGATTTTACTGCCTATGTTTTCTTCTAGGATTTTTATGGTTTCAAGTCTGACATTTAAATCTTTATTCTATTTGGAATTTTTTCTTATGTATGGTTTAAGGGGGTTGTCTGGTTTTATTTTTTGCATGTATCTGTCCACTTTTCCCAACAGCTTTTATTGAGTAGACTGTTTTTACCCCACTGTATGTTCTTTCCTCCACTGTCATATATAAATTGACCATTGAGTGTGGGTTTATTTATGAGCTTTCTGTTCCGTTCCCTTGATCTCTATGTCTGTTTTTATGCCAGAATCATACTGTTTTAATTACTGTGGTCTTGTAGTATAGTTTGATACCAGGTAGTGTGATTACTCCAACTTGGTTCTTCTTTCTCAAGATTGCTGTGGCTATTCAGTGTCTTTTGTGGGTTCTGATGCCTTTGTAATAACCTGGTTATTATTTAACAGAAAAGGAGGAAAGGGAACACTAGATAATATGGGAATGTAATTTATACTGCTTTGCCAAAAAGCTGCACTTAATACTGTCCAAGTCTGTTCCCCATTGCTCAGAGGGGGAAGGCACTGGATAATGACAGTAAGGTCTGAGTAACATACCTGTCTATCTGCCAGTCACATCAGTGGCCACAATAGGTGTGACCACTACCATCACTCAAAACCTGAATATATAAACTTCTAGACAAAGAAGCAGGCTCTCTCTCCTCTCTCTGGTACCCTGGGTTCCTGGCTCTCCTGTGGCAGGATGCACTCCCCTCTGCCCCATGGCTCATGGCAATGTGGTACTCCACACAACAGCTAATGGACTTTAAGCTGGCCTGAATGCTGACCTACACCCAGGTACACCATGGAAAGGAAACTCTGGATACTGGTCTTGCTTTGGCTCTGCTGAACCCCAGCTATACCTTTTCCAGGACTGGCTTAAGGGGGATGGGACCTTGGAACCTGAGAAATGTAATCCCATACCAGTAAAGCCTTTTACCACATCTCATTCTCCCATGGGGCTTCTGAAATTCTTATTTCAACAGTATCCCAATAACCTCTTTCTTGTAACAATGCCACATAAATTTTTGGAATATTTTTTCCAGTTCTGTGAAATACACCATTGGTATCTGATAGAAATTGAGGTGAATTTATAGATTGCTTTGGATCGTATGGCTGAATTCAGTAAAGTAGCAGGATACATTTTTATACATCAACTAGAGGCCCGGTGCACGAAATTTGTGCATGCAGGTTGAGGAATGTCCCTTAGCCCAGCCTGCACCCTCTCCAATCTCGGACCCCTCGAGGGATGTCTGACTGACGGGCAGTCAGACATCCTTCTCATAAGCCAGGAGTGCTGGCTCCAAACTGCTCACCTGCCTGCCTCCCTGATTTCCCCTAAACACTTCTGCCTACCAACCTGATCACCCACTAATCACTACCCTGCCAGCCTAATTGATGTCTAACTGCTCCCCTGCCAGCCTGTTTGCCCCCAACTTCCCTCCTCTGCTGGCCTGGTCACCCCTAACTGCCATCCCCTACAGGCTTGATTGCCCCAAACTGCCCTCCCATACAGGCTTGGTCCCTCCCAACTGCCATCCCCTGCTGGCCTGATCACCCACAACTACCCTTCCTTGCTGGGCCTGGAACCTCCCAAAAGCCCTCCCCTGCTGGCCATCTTATGGTAGCCATCTTGTGTCCATATGGGGACAGGATCTTTGACCACATGGAGGCAGCCCTCTTGTGTGTTGGAGTGATGGTCAATCTGCAAATTGCTCTTTTATTAGATAGGATAGAGGCCTGGTGCATGGGTGGGGGCCAGCTGATTTTCTGTGAAGAGTGTCCCAGATCAGGGTGGGGGTTTTCTTGGGGTGAGGGGCAGCCTGGGCGAGGGGCCTGTGGAGGTTTGCAGGCCACACCCCCCAACAACCCAAGCGGAGGCCTGGGAACCTGGTATTTATTTATGTTCTACAATTTAAACTTTGTAGCCTGGAGCAGAGTCAAGCCTTCTTCTCGCTCCCATGGTGGCAGCCATTTCTGTTTGAAACATTGTAGCCTAGAGTGGAGGCCTAGGCCAGCAACAGCAGGTTGCCAGGGAAACCCAAGCCTCTGTTCTCTCCACTCAGTGGCTGCTGCCATTTCTGTATCTTTTATAATTGAAACTTTGTAACATTGAGTGGAAACCTGGCAGGTGGAAAGCTTGGCTTCCTCTGTTGCCCAGGAAACCCAAGCCTTCTTCCTGCTCTCAGTGGTGGCAGCCATCTTGGTTGGGGTTTATTTGCATAATCTGCTCCTGATTGGCTGGTGGGCATGGCTGTGGGCGTGGCTTGTGGGTGAGTTGAAGGTATGGTCAAATTTGCATATTACTCTTTTATTAGATAGGATAATAAACTATAATAAAGGGAAGCTAAGAAAAGAATCCCATTTATAAGTGCATAAAAAATCTAGGAATAAATTTAACTAAGGACATAAAATTATAAGGCACTGAACTCAAAAAAAATTTAATACACTGAAGAAAGAAGTCAAAAAAGATATAAATAGGTGGAAGACCATATATTCTTGAATTTAAAAAAAGCTTTGATTCTTATCTTCCTTCATGTACTTATAAGCCCAGTGACTTGGGCTAATGGACTTACTCAATCTCTGAGACTTGGCCTCCTCAGTTGATAAAGTGGATAATAATGATAGATCTTGCTGCACTGGTTATTTTGAAAACTAAATAATAATAAACTTTGGGCATATAGAAGTAGAACAAATATCTTCTGCTACCTTTAAGGGACCTGGATGGAGTGAGGTTTAAGTAAAAAAAAGGAAAGGAAAACATAACACTTTATTTTATCTGTGTTCTGCTGTATCAGGCCTATGTTATTAGTTTTCAAGATGAGGAAACCACTTGATGCCTTGTCTCATGTCAGCAGATCATTTTTGTTGTGCGAAATTCACGTTTTGCAGGCCACCCAGAAACTGTTACAGAATGAAGCACATAAAAGATTCATGCACACTCGGCAGTTACCTCCTGGATAACACTTCTCAGGGGATTGATTAAGGAATTTAATTTAAACCAACAGAACCAGTAGTATTTCTGCTGATCCCCTGTGTAACTGTGTTAGTGAACATAAATATACATGGACAGGCTTTGGATAGTCTGTGATTCTTACAATTATCTAGTTCAAAGAAAAGCAAACTGATCTCCATATGCATGAAACTGAGAAAGAAAAAGTTCTGTTCTGTGTCAGCAGGAGGAGGAAAGGTGGTTTTGGAAAATGAATGTGCCACTACTTTTGTTTGATGTGTTTTCAATGCTTGAATAAAGAAACTGATCACCAAAATAGGATATGTGAAAGCCAACTGAGTGCGTATTTTTCTTTACAAGTTGCTGAGTCCAAACTTGGAACAAAAGTAATACTAGGTAACATAACCCCTTCAGTAATTTGGACATTCAAGGGATGAAATGCTAAGAGATAAAGGGGTCAGAATCATTTTCTTATGTTTGGCTATCATGACTTAAAATAATTAAATACTTAAATAAGTATTATATAACTAGAGGCCCGTTGCAGAAAGATTACTGCAAGAATAGGGCTTCCTCAGGCCTATTCCTGGAAGAATAAGGCTTCCTGCAGTGGAGCGAAGCTGCTTCACTTCCCCTCCCATCTCTGCTGCCTTGCTCCCTTCTCAAAAGCTTTGCTCTCTTCTGCAATGCTTGGCTTCCTTTTAAGCTGTCTTCAGTCTTCGCTCCATGCTTGATGTACAAATTAACCTCATCTTTGTTGGGTTAATTTGCATACTTGCTCTGATTGGCTGGTGGGTGTAGCAGAAGGATGGTCAATTTGCATGTTTCTCTTTTATTAGTGTAGATATTTAAATAGCATTATATTGAACAGCAGATTTTCTTTTTTTACATCTTTCACAGAAGATTAATTTGGATAATAAATGAAAAGCAGAAAATTTCTGCTAAAGGTGTTAGATGCCTAACCTTAAAACCTTTTCATCACTCATGAGAAATTGCTCCTGAATTACCTTGTGTAATCTAAGGACTCAAAACAACATAATTTGAAAAACAACTGTGTGATGCATTACTTTACTATGTACTTTTATACCATTTTATTTTATCTTCACAAAAGCTCTCTAAACAATCTTCTTTAAAAAAAAATCCACAAGATTCAGAAGTGAAATATTTTCCAAGATCACTCAGCATGTAAGTGTCAGCATTTGAACTCAAACCCAAGTCTTCTTGCTCTAAAGCAGGGTTTTTAAATGTTCATTACTGATGTTTTCAGCTGGATAATCTTTATTCTCTGGTGCTGTCCTGAGAATCATAAGATATTTAACTGAGTCTTTGGCCTTGACCCACTAGAAGCCAGTATATATCACCCCTGAACTGATAACCAAAAGTGTCTCAGATATTCCCAAATTTTCCCTAGACTGGGGCAGGGAGTGAAACTGGGCCCAGCTGGAGAATCTGGGCTGCTATTCTGGAATCCATGGAGGGATGATTCTAGGTGTCCTTAAGTTTGAATGGGAAAAGGAAACTTAATGTTTTTTTCCATGATAAATGTCAGCAATTGTGAATTATCAGTACTTGTGACTTTCAACCAATAAAAAGCTCCTAAATACCAGATTTTATATCTAATTCCAGTTATTGCACATATTTCAATATATCATTGAAAATTAAGATGACACTAATTCTTACTTCAAAATTATGGGTAGCTATTTGACCCACTGTCTGATCTTATTCAAGACATTACTAAAGAAGCATATGTATTTCTTAATATATATAAGGATGAATCATCTTAATATTTCTTAAATTTTGTTAGTAGTATTTCAAAATTATTATCTTCCTTTGTAATTCTTTCTTTACTTTTTTTGCTCCTATACATTTTCTGAGAAGGCATTCATAGGTTTAACTTGACTGTGAAAAGGGTCCATGATGCAAAAAGTTTTCAAAGCCCTGTTCTAAAGCTCTTGTATCTTATGAGCTTAACGCTTGGGGAGGCCATTGGTAAAGTTGTTTAGTGGCTAAAAGCACAGTCTTTACCCCACCTGCACTTAAATTACTAAATATAACCATAACCACATTAAATAATTCTCTAAGCCTCAGTTTCTTCATCTGTAAAATGAGAATAATATTAGTACCTACCTCATACCAGCTCTCCTAACAGTGTTTAGTACAGTGCCTGGCACATAGTAAACACTTAATAACTGAAAGTTATTATTATTACTTCTGTAGTGTCTTATAATATGGCAAAGCTCAGGTATAATTTTCTAGAAAGTATTTTACCAACAGCAGTGGCATTGACAAACCACAGAAATCTCTGAAATATATGCCAGGGAATAATAAAATGCTTACATTAGTCTCTCCTAGTGGTGGTTAGCATTTTCTATTTGCAAGAGATATATAAAAAATTGATTTATTTGAATAGGTATTTAAATGTGTTCAAAATTCCATTTGTTCCTAGACACTGTGGGGATGGAGACAGCATTTATTTCACAGTGCTGTGCTCCGTGGGTGAGAAAGCAGTAGGAACAATGACAACAGAAGTAAACTGGGAATTGTCGGACTGGGTGCAGTTTCAATCCCCATGTTTCTGCCTTTTGCCTGTCCTTCAGTGCCAATTACCAACAGACTCCTGCTGGTCACACCTTTCCATTCCTGCTCAGTTCTCACTTGAAAGAATATCTTTTCTCATGTGACGCCAATTCATGATAAATGCTCACAAAGGCATGACAATTTCGATTGCCAGACCATCTGGCTACTGGATATTTTAGATGGTTTTCAGAGCCAAGAGCTTCACCAGTTGCCCTGTTTCTAAGGAAACAGAAGCTATGGTGACAATTCGTGACTTAGATGAACTGTCTCACTGCTCATTAGAGATGGCCTCTGGGGGTCAGCAAGCACAAGCTGTACTTGTGTTCCTTCAGCCAGAGCCCTGGGTACTCTATTGCTCATTTTCATTATTCATTATTCTTATTTGCATCTTCTCTTCTAAATCACTTGGGAAACCAAACTGAAGTAGGATCTGTTGCATGTAAAAGTCTTTATTTCTGAGGGAGGGAGGGAGGGAGGAATGGATGGATGGATGGATGGATGGATGGATGGAGGGATGGATGGATGGATACAACCATTCATTCATTCAGTCAGCAGACAAATATTGAGAATGTAAACATTAGATAACTTCCATGCTTAAACATTTCAGGATGGTCCAAGTTCTTTAGTGTAGTAAGTAAACAAACAAAATTCAATGGTGTTTACGCTATAGCCCCTCATTAATGGGTAAAATCAATTTTGTGGATAGTGACAAGCATTTTTACAAATGAAGAATAGAATAGAATAGAATAGAATAGAATAGAATAGAATAGAATAGAGAAAAATGCATTTAGGGTAAATATTGCCTCATGAATCTTTTCTTAAATATTCTCATGTATTGAGTTGAAAACTAAAACACAGGTCAGAAAACTAAATGCAGGGTGTCTTAGAGAGTGAAATTAAGAAAAAGTTTGAAAGCCACTGGCAACAAAGGCCCTCACCTCCCATCCCTAACACCAAATGCTACATTAGAAATTCATTTTCTAATCATGCTTCATTTCTCCAAAAGCACACATTCTCTTGTGGCTCTAGACCCTTTGTACATGGCACTCTTATATTATCTTAAAATACTGCCTGCCTCATTGCCCTTTGCCCTACCTCTTGCACCTTCAGGAAGCTTTTCTTACCACATCAACCTAGCTTGAGTATTCTTCTAGCAGCTTATAAGCCCCTTCTGGGTCCTAGCACATACATATATTTTAACTAATATTATCTTTCATCTTTCCAACTATATACTCTTTTTTTTCTCCCCACACACAGGTGCCTCTATTATTAACATCTTGAATTAGTGTAGAACATTAGTTACAATTGATGAAGCAATAGTGATACATTATTACTAAAGTCCATAGTTTACAGCAGCATTCATTCTTTGTACTGTGCAGTTCTATGGGTTTTGACAAATGTATAACGATATGTATCTACCATTACAGAATCATACAAAATAGTTTCACTGTCCTCTAAACCCCCTGTCCTATACTTATTGTGATCCTTCAGCCAGAGGAAGGTGCTTCCCCTCACCTCCCAGGCCCTGGTAACCACTAATATTTCTTCTTGTTGTGGTTTTACCTTTTCTGGAATGTGATATAATTGCACTTGTGCAGTATTTAGAGATATACATTTAAGTACTATCGCTTATAATCCTCTTATGGGTCCTAGCACATATATATATTTTAAACTGATACTATAGTTCCAACTATATGCTCTTTTTTTTTAATTTATTACATGTATTGGGATGACACTGGTTAATAAAATTATATAGGTTTCACATGTACAATCTATAATTTATCATTTGTAATTGCATTGTATGCTCATCCCCAAAGTGAAGTCTCTTACCATCACTATATATTTGACCCCCTTTACTCTCTTCAACTTCCCTTCCAGCCCATTTTCTCTGGTAACCACCATACTCTTGTCTGTATCTGTGATTTTTTTTGTGGTTTGTTATTCTTATTTGTTTGTTGCTTTCAGTTTTATATTCCAGGTCTGAATGAAATCATATGGTTCTTGACAACATTTTTCATTGATTTATTTTGCCTAGCATGATATTCTCAAGATCCATCCATATTGCCACAAATGGCCCTATTTCATCATTTCTTATGACTGAGTGGTATTCCATTGTGTGTGTGTGTGTGTGTGTGTGTGTGTGTGTGTGTGTGTGTGTGTGTATGTGTGTATTACACCTTTATCCAATCATCTATTAAAAGACACTGGTTGTTTTCATGATTTGGCCACTGTGAATACTATTGCAATGAACATAGGGATACATGTATCTTTCCAAATAAATGTTTTCAAATTTATGGGTATCCAG
This sequence comes from Antrozous pallidus, assembly GCA_027563665.1. Classification (NCBI taxonomy): domain Eukaryota; kingdom Metazoa; phylum Chordata; class Mammalia; order Chiroptera; family Vespertilionidae; genus Antrozous; species Antrozous pallidus. The sequence continues at coordinate 94,231,499 of CM050511.1, read as the reverse complement.
AAGAGGGATTGGTAGATCATAAATTAACTCTATTCTTCATTTTTTGAGGAACCTTCATACTGTCTTGAACTGTATGCTTTTGAAATCACAATTATGTATGATCAATATTGTAGTAGCAGCTTTTAAATTCCACAGGTAGTTGTGAGGAGCAGACAACAATCTAATTCAGAGTGGTCAAAGTGTGAAATACTTACTAAGATAGCTTTTGTCTAAAGAGTGGATACTAAGGGGCATTAAATGACAAAAACATTAAATAATATTGAATTATACAGTGAGGAAATTACTCCCTTTGCAAATCTTACCCATCCTTCTGATTATAAACAGGAGAAAAATATGGTATGTTAAAAGACAGGTTCTCTTTTAAAAGTAAAATTATGACTCATACCAATATAAAATCAACATGTTCATTGGCTTGATTGAACAAAGATTGAACTCATTGGATAAGAAGGGAGCCAATAAGATATAGCAAGCAGTCAAAGGGAGGTTCAAAGGACACCTGCATCTAGATAAATAAGAAATGCTGAAATAAAATTCCAATTGATGCAAAATGGGCCTATTCACAAGACAATAATCAGTTTCAATTCATTTGACACAACTAATTTGTGTTTCCATGGATAGAATTATTTGCATTATCATCATTTTCTACATCTTGACTCAAAGAACAATGAAAAGCTGAAATAACATAGAAGGGTTATCTTTTTGGTCCATTTCAAAGTCTTTCATAATTTTTCCAAACTAACACAAGTTTCTTATCTCCCTCCAATTATTGCTAATCTTTCTGTACTAAATAGAGAGTAAGCCCCCTCTCAGAGTCTCTGGCATGAAGTAATGACTAGCTATAATTTAATAATATTGCTTTATATTTATGATCACTTTATGCTTATCTTTTGTTATTTACATAGTAGTGGTGTTAATTTTTTATTAAAATGTGTTAATGTAATGAGTCTATAACAGGAAAATAATGAGAAAATTACAACGCAGGGTACAAATATTAGGAGGTCACATGTATGCTGTTTAGGACAGACAGAGCCAGACTCTCTGGGATTAGATGACCTTGGATCAAATTACGAATGAATAATCAAACTTTATGGAGCCCTAGGCACTGTCCAGCAATCCTACTAATTTTCTTAATCAACTGACTATTCAATGCTCTGAGACTATTTCACATATTTTCTTCTCAAGTCTTTTCTACCCACACCATCTTCTCACTTTCAACAATTGTTCTTGCCAAATATTTTTCTAAGAAAGAGAGAACATTCAGAACAGAACTATCACAATTTTCTATCAGAGGCAAATCTACCAAACCTCTGAAAATATTACTACACCAATGTCCCAGTGTACAGATTTATGCACATTGAAAGGAAATTAATTAGAAGAAATATTTTAGTATTGCTATTCGCCCTTTCTCTGTAATAGAAGTGTCAACCAAATTCACAGTCAACAATGGCAGACTGAAACACATGCGTGTGATTGGTGCCAGTGAGAGCTTTATATGTATTGTTCATGACCAAGTCAACTTTTATATTTAAATTGTCAGTGCACGTCATATGTTCCAGCTGGTCAGTTGGTCGGATGGTTAGATAGATGGATGATTGATCACTTAACCATATATATATATATATATATATATATATATATATATATATATATATATATAATTTATTAAAAGAATAAGACCTTCCTCATTTAAGGGAGAGCCTGGGAAGTTACAGTCCTGATAGGATTTCTAGCGCATCAGAGAGCAGTCTCTAATGAAGTCTTCTAGAGCAGTAGTGTAAGTAGACAAGTTGGATATTATAGGGTTACCTGGGAAACCAGATACTTATAGCAACCAATGTGAGACAATGAAGGGGAACTGGTGAAAAGTCAATAAAAATTTGCTGTTTCTGTTGAGCTATCACTTCTGTAGGTCCATAGCCAAGCATCAGTTGGTGGGATTATAGCCGCTGTTGGTCAATACAGCAAATACTCAGGAAAAATAGATGAATGCAGAGGAGGGGAGAGCAAGTACAAAATTGAATCAGTGCATATATTTATAGGAAGAGCAGTGGGCTGAAAAGAACACTGAAAGTAATGCCATTATTTAAGAGACAGACAAATCAGAGGCAGTCCATTAACAAAGAAGAAATGGGAAAATCAAAGAAAGGAATGAAAACAAAGGAAAAAAAGCAGTAGAATGTAAACCAAGAAAATTGAGTTTTATGAATCAGTAATCATCAACAGTGTCTTGTACTTCAGAGATGTTCAGTAAGATGGCCATTAAGTTTGTCAGTGTGACAGTCAGTGTTGACCTCTGAGTGCAGAAGGCTGAGTGCAGTCATTGATCTTTGTGGTAAAGGAAGCATGCAGCCACTATTCCAAGAAGTTCCGAGGAGAGAAGAAAAAAGGGAAGGCAATAGCTTGAACAGGGGGGCATAGCTAAGAGAAGACTCTTACTTCTGTCTGGCTGGCCTTTTCTTGCTATTTCTCACTTGTTCTCATTGGAAGCTAGTTGAGAGTTGGCTTGTGGAAATGCCTGTGTAGCAAAAAAGGGACGAGCTCCAGCTAACAACCAGCAAGGAACTGAGTCATACTAACAACATCCGTGTTCCTGTGCTTGTGAGTGGATCCTGCTTCTTGAACCTTCAGATAAAATCAGACTGAATCACAGTCTCAGCCAACACCTTCACTGCAACCTTGTGAAAAGCCTTGAGACAAAGGCACCAAACTACAGTAAGCCCAGATTCCTTGCCCACAAAATATGTGTGATAAAAAATGTTTTATTGTTGTAAGCTGGTAAGTTTGGGGGTTAATTTTTATACACCAATGATAGTCCATACATTTCCTAGATACACTTCTACTCTAACACTAATCACAAAACACTGATGTGTTATGTCTGTGCAATCCATGAGATTACTTGCACCTTCAAGATAAGACTTCTATTCTAGTGATGTTTTCCTAAGGTCTAAAAGCTCTTAGAATATATGAGGTTCATGTCTGAGATGAAGACTCCTTGTGGTAATCTAATCTTAATAACAAATCAAGAAATAATTGAGTTTTTTCCCTTCAAAGGCAATTTTAGAAATGCTTTATAGGTATACTTTTATGTAATCTTAATATCAACTCATTTTGGAAAGAAGGAAACCGAGTCACAGAGAAATCAAATAACTAGTCCAAGGTCAAATTTAAAGAAGCCTGACTGTGAATAGATTATATAAAGCTCACATTCTTAATGAAAAGGATTAAATCCATATCTTATATTTCTAATATCATTTATATCATATGTACATTGTATATGTTTTGCTTTGCATGCATTCATCAGCATAGTGCCATAGAGAGGATCGATAAGTATAAGATGAGTGAGTGAGTGAGTGAGTGAAGAATAAGCACCAGAGATTTTTTTAGCTGAGTTTTTATCTTCAGAATGAAAAAGACATGCACATCAGCAATGGAGAAATTCTCTGACTCTTCCCTGAGGACTTATTATCATCTGTGATGATGTGAAACAGAGACTGTCAGTCCACAGAGACCTTTTCAATTCCCCATTCTGTCTGAGTGAAAACTAAAACCAAACAAAAAAATACCACATTTTCAAGAATCATATTTTTCTTCTGCCGTTTTTTCTCCATTTTGTATTTTGAAACTATTATTTTAAGTGAGCTCACTCAAAAATTAAAGTACATTATCTCTTTGAAATAAGATCCAACTGACATATAGCAATCTTAATACATCACCGTTACAAGTCAAACCTGAAATGGTGGTAATCACAAATCGAAGACTATGCTGCTACTGCTGTTGGGAGTGGGGAGAGATTACTCATAGATTGTAACAGATCAAATGCTGTGAACACCTGTCTGTTCTGTTTTCAACCTTTAGCCTGCCTCTGGGAAAATTAAACTCCACCACAGGAAATTTCTTTTTTTGTTGGTATTTTATCTGTGCTCACTATGGTAGATTAGCCACTCCCTAAAGTAGTATGTGCCTTATTTTTAGTTTAGTCTACCAATTAGTAGATTCGATTGTGAACATCATAGGGGAACACTGGGTAAGTAGTGGAAGTTGCAGGACAAGTTTATCAGCCTTCCTGCTTCTACACATAGATTAGGTTGGAAGTTAAGCCATAATAAGAGACAAATGAGCCAAAAACTTGACCCCCCCACTGGGGCCTCTACCATCTTTCACCTTGAGATTGTTGTAGAAAGCATTACAAGATCCAGAAATAACAATGAGATAGCAGTGCATCATAGGAACCTTCAGGGAGTGGGACTCAGTTATGCTGAAATTCAGATGACTTGGCAAATGAGGTTTATGGCTCCCAAATGCAGCAGGAAATACTGTACAACTATCTATTTTGCAATTTTGTCTAAAAATACATCTCAATAGCACAGGTGGAGCCAGACTGGGACCTTGCTGTCTAGAAGATGCTAGATAAAAATTAATAAAGTAAGACTATGGAAAAGTATCCACTTTTAAAAGCAACTGAAATTATGACAAACCATTATACTCTTGTTGCTTCACATCTTAAGGCAAAGCACCCCATCAGGACTCAGATAAATATAGAACGTTTATGGTAAATATACGAAAACTAGAGAGAACTATTTAGTAAGACTTTTGAACAGTGTTTCTCTGAGGTTAATACTTATGAAAAGCAAGGGCACTGACACATTTCCCAGGGACTTCCCATGAGGACGACGCTGTCTGAAATATTTATAGTAATAACATCTTACCTATGTAAACTTAATTGGGGGCAGGCTGAGCATATCTTCCTACTTGACAACTTTTCACATGTAGTTCTGAAAAAATTACTACATGTTATTTCAGATGCTCTCTTGGAAAATTAAAATATATTTTTACATGGAAAAGATACTTAGATATAGATGTAGATATATATGATCTGACTTAAGAACTCTCTCATACGTATTACAGTAGACTAGCAAAACTTGTAAACATACTTAACCCACCTTTTTACAAACACACCATTTCATCCTTTTAACATATTTTCTAAAGGGCCAAAAATAAACACATTCACCAACACAGCCCAAAGTTATAGCCACTCCAAAGCTTAATTTAAAAAAGGTATGTAAATTTTATTTATTTACTTATTTATTTTCTTATTTTCTTATTTATTGTTATTTTTTCACATCACAATTTATGCTCCCTACAACCTCTTCCACCTGCATCCAATCCCTCTCCTCGTGGAATCACCACACTGTTGTCCATTTTCGTGAGTTCTTTTACTTTTTTTAATCAATGTTAAAGTATAATATTTACTTTAAAACTAAATCCAACACCCATTCTTGATAAAAAAAACCTTCTTGATAAAGCAAAAAGGGAATAGAGGAATCATACCTCAACATAATAAAAGCCTTATAAGACGAACCTACAACCAGCATCATACCCAATGGACAAAAATTAAAACCATTTCCCCTAAGAACAGGAACAGGACAGGGATGCCTGCTTTCATCACTCTTGTTCAACATAGTACTGGAAGTGCTAGCCACAGCAATTAGACAAGAAGAAGAAAGAAAAGGTATCCAAATTGGAAGTGAAGATGTAAAACTGTCATTATTCACAGATGGCATGATACTGTACATAGAAAACCCTAAAGACTCCATAAAAAATTATTAGACTTAATAAGTGAATTTAGCAACATTGCAGGATAAAAACTAAATGCCAAGAAATCTATGCCATTTTTATACACCAATAGTGAACTTACAGAAAGAGAGATTTAAAAAAATCCCATTTACCATCGCACCAAAAAAAAAAAATTAAGATATGTAGGAATAAACTTAACTAAAGAGATAAAAGACCTGTACTCAGAATACTATAGGAAACTGAAAAAAAGAGACAAAGAAAGACATAAACAGATGGAAGAACATACAGTGTTCATGGATTGGTGGAATCAATATAATTAAAATGTCCATACTACCCAAAGCAATCTATAGATTCAGTGCACCTCATTAAAATACCAACAGCATATTTCATAGACCTAGAAAGAACTCTCCAAAAATTCATCTGGAATAATAAAAGATCCCGAATAGCTGCAGGAATCCTGAGAAAGAAGAACAAAGCAGGAAGGATCTCAATACCAGATTTCAAGCTGTATTACAAGGCCACTGTTCTCAAAATAGCTTGGTACTGGCACAAGAACAGACATATATACCAATGAAATACAATAGAGAACCCAGAAATTGACCCAAACCACTATGCTCAATTAATATTTGACAAAGGGGGAGTCAAGACAATGTCTTCAATAAATGGGGTTGGGAAAATTAGACAGATACATGCAACAACAAAAAAATGAAACTAGACCACCAATTTACATCATACACAAAATACCTAAACTCAAAATGTATAAAGGACTTAAACGTAAGACAGGAAACCATTAAAATATTAGAAGAATCCACAGGCAGCAAAATCTCAAACATATGCCTAAGCAATATCTTCAACAATACAGCTCCTAGGGCAATGGGAACCAAAGAGAAAATAAACAAATGGGACTGCATCAAAACAAAAAGCTTTTTCACAGCAAAAGAAACCATCAACAAAACAACAAGAGAGTCCACTGCATGGGTGAACATATTTATCAATGTTATCTCCGATAAGGGTTTAATTTCCAACATTTACAGGGAATTCTTACAACTTAACAAAATGAAGATAAACAACCCAATCAAAAATGGCCAACGGACCTAAATAGATACTTTTAGAAAGAGGACATAAGGAAGACCAAGAGACATATGATAACATGTTCAAAGTCACTAATCATCAAGAGATGCAAATCAAAACAACAATGAGGTACCATCTCACACCTGTCAGAACAACTATCATCAACAAATCAACAAAGGACAAGTACTGGTGAGGATGCAGAGAAAAAGGAACCCTCATGCACCCCATGGGAATGCAGACGGTACAGCCACTGTAGAAGACAGTATAAAGTTTCCTCAAAAAGTTAAAAATAGAACTCCTATTTGACCCAGTGATCCCACTTCTAGGAATATACCCCAAAGAAGCTAGAAACACCAATCAGAAAGGATATATGTACCCCTATGTTCATAGTAGCATAATTTACAATAGCTAAGATTTGGAAACAGCCTAAGTGCCATCAGCAGATGAGTGGATTAGAAAACTGTGGTACATCTACACAATGGAATACTGTGTTGCAGTATAAAGGAAGGAATTCTTACCATTTGCAACAACCTGAATAGAACTGGAGAGCATTATGCTAAGCAAAATTAGCCAGTCAGAGAAAGATAAATATCACATTATCTCATTCATTTGTGGAATATAATGAGCAACATAAAATGATGAACAAAAACAGATCCAGAGACAAGAGAAGCATTGATCAGATGCTTCAACCTCAGAGGGAAAGTAGGGAGGTGGGGGTAAAGGGGAGAGATCAACCAAAGGACTTGTATGTGTGCATATAAATATAAGCAATGGACACAGACACCAGGGGGGTGAGAGCATGAGTGGGGGGAAAGGGAAAATGGGGGGGGGGGGAGAAGGACACACATGTAATACCTTAATCAATAAAGAAAAAAATAAAATAAATGCAACTATCAAAATGTTTTTAAAAATCTAGGTATATATGGATTTATTTATTAATTTATTCAATTTAATATTAGTCCAAGATTTTAAGCTAGATATCAAGTCTGTCAGAATAATGGTTCAATTTATTTGAACACAAATTCACATTTTTAATAATCTTAAGTATTATAGAGTAAGTATTAATGTTAGTACATTTGATTAGAAAATATGTAGAAGTTTACGGAAAGCAAATCAAAGTAGAGCAAAAGGTATGCTTTCATTACATTTAATATTGATAAATCAGAAAAGATGTAGCTGTTTTACATTAAAACAAAATTAAACTATGCCCATTTACCAAAGATTTATCTTAACTAGGTGAACTTGGATCTATAAATGTTCCTATGTTAGTTTTGACAAAGAAAATATTTAAGTCTGAAACATTTAGAATCTTAAAAGTACAGTTGTTTTTGTGGGTTCCTGCGACAGTGAGGAACTGACGGGTCTATTCCAGTCACGAGGATAATCCAGAGATGGGGGACACTGACGACACCTTGCCATGCTAGCAGTCGGCAGCTGTGCATGGTTGTAGGCAGCCCAGGACCAAACCAAAGAGGATGGATCTTGCATTGCCACGATGTGTCCACCATCTGGATACCATTGCCGACATGTACATATAAAGAACTATTTGACACTGAAACTGGGACTCAGAACAGTTAGACATTGAAACTGACACTCAAACATTTTTTGTTCTTATACATTTATTTCTAGTATGCAGAGGCAAGATACATTTGAAGAAAATAAACAGCGGGGAGTGATTGATATAGAGGCAGGGTAGCCTTGAACAGGCTGTCAAGCTACAGGGGGAAGGCTGGAGTGGATGGGAGGCGGATGCTGGGGGAGATCAACTGAAGGACTTGTATGCATGCATATGAGCATAACCAATGAACGAAAGACACTGGGGCGGGGAGGGGGGAGGGTGGGGACATGTGCTGGGGGGGTAAGAGAGGCTGGGGGGGAGGATAAAGAGGGGAGAAAGGAAAATATATGTACTACTATTAAATATAAGTTATACTGCAAAAAATCAATCAAAATACATTAAATTGGAAAAAAAGTACAGTTTTTTTTTATTTTTAGGGGGGAATTTAGAAATATTTTATTTATATTAGGACTTACTTACCTAAATAAGCCAAACAGGACAGAGACCCTTTTTATTAAGACTTTATAATCTCATTCATTAATACTCTCACAATGAGAAGTAAAGTCCTTTTTGAGTTCTAGGTAAAAAGACACTTAGACTGCTTATCAGTTCAGACTTACACTTTTGCCATAGGTCAAAATTAAACATAGAAACACAAAAATTCATGATCCAGATACCAAACAGCTGCTTTCCATTCCACTGAACACAAGATTCTTAATTGTTTTGAGCTCAAATTGATCAAATAGATAAAACAAACAAAAAAAAAGACTAACAAATGAGACTCTGTTGTCTCTTATCCAACAGAGTGCAGAACTCTAACTCTATAATCCATTAGCCTACTTACAGAAATCATTACATGGTCAGACCATGAAACCAATTCTCAATCATTGCTGTCACCAACAGGAAATAACATATTGGCTTCAAGAAAACTATAAACAAAAACAAAAAATCAATAGAGAGGAAGATAAGAGAGCAATGGAGTCAGCAAAGTTATATTTTTGTGTTTCACCTTAAGATGAATCAATATATACATAGTTCACATCTGGGAACCAAGGAAAGACATGCCCGAGCTTACGCTGCCAATAAGGTGCACTTTTCTGGGAACATGTTACCTGTCTCTGTTAGGTAAATCTATTAGCCATCTTGATGGACTATCTCCAATGCTGTAAGAGGGCAATTGTTTTAAAAAGATAAAAATCATGGAAAAATATAGAACAAAACATATTAAAGATTTCAGTTTACTCATTAATGAGAGAACTAGTAGTTCAAAGGGAAATCCAAGGACAGATACACTTAAAAAGCATAGCATATGAAGGAAAATTTATACATAGATGCAAACTGGCAAAACTGGCCAGTACCCGCAAAGTAGTAATCAGTAACCATTGCAATTCTGTGGATAAGAATCACTTATATTACTATCTTAATAATAAAAGCCCAGGATTGTAATGACCGCTCATGACGAAATACTGACCATGTGGAAGTCAGTGTTGGGTTGCCCAACTGCAGAGACCTAGAAAGTGAGTCAGGGTCTGATCTGCAGCCTCAGTGAAAGCTGCTGATCAGTGTACTTACCTCTCTCTTTCTCTCCCTCTTTCTCTCTGATCTTCCCCAGCAGCCAGGCTTTTCTGTGGGGCTGCTGTTAAGCCCTGCCTCTTTGATCAGGCCCAGAGATAGGCCTGGAGATGCTAGCATAGGAACTGACCAATCAGAACCAAAGATGGGTGCTGTGGGGAACCAATGGCTGTCTAAGAGGCAGAGGTTCTGACACTGACTGGCATAGATACTGACCAATCAGAACCAAGTGTGTGTGCTATGGGGAGCCAATGGCTGCCTAGGACAAGGAGCTTTTGACTCTGACAGGCATTGAAACTGACCAATCAGAACCAAATATGGTGCTTTGGGGAGCCAATTGATGCTTAGGGGGTAGAGTTTTTGATGCTGGCATAGGAACCAACCAATCAGAACCAAATTGGCCAGCAGAGGAGGGCATTTAGGGGTGGCATTAGGCCTGCAGGGGAGAGCAGCTGGAGCAACCAGGCCAGCAGGGGGAGGGCAGTTAGGGGTGATCAGGCTGGCAGGCAGAGGCAGTTAGGGGCAATCAGGCAGGCAGGCAAGTGAGCAGTTAAGAGCCAGTGGTCCCAGATTGTGAGAAAAATGTCTGGCTGCCAGTTTAGGACCTATCCCTGAGATCAGACCTAAAATGGCAGTTGGACATCTCCTAAGGGGTCCCTAATTGGAGAGGGTGGAAACTGAGTTAAGGCAACCAGCTCTGTGCATGAATTTGGTGCATCAGGCCTCTAGTTTTTCTATAATGTACAGAGTTGCAAAATAGGTCTTAGACAATGAAAGATGAGATTGCCCTGACCAGTAGACAAATACATCTAGTAAACTTTCTAGTTCATTTCAAAATTTTCATAAGTTTCTCTATGAAATGAGAAAAGCCTTCCTGAATTATAGATACAAAAAAATAGAGTGCTTCTAAATTCAGCTCTATGCTTTGCCACAGGTCAAAAGTGAAATAGAAACGTAGAACTAATGGTCATGATATGTATCCCCGCCTTGATATAACAGATTTCTCTTCTTATCAAATAATTCCCAGCATGGAGAGATACTGATGATTTGGGAAAATAATATATGCAAAGTACCAAACACTATTCCTTCCGCTCTAATTTTTCTATTTGCTGTATTAAATGTAACATGTAAATTTCTCTATTTCATAAAGCCATTTATTTGTAGAAAATTTGAATGTGAAATTTTAAGACTTGATTTTTAAGATAGAGATGTTATTTACACTTCTCTCAAATACTTTCTGTTTACATAAGTGATATTTTAAGTTTGGAATATTATAAAATATACCAGTTGCTGTAAGATTATTGGTGATTAATTAGTATAATATTCATAAATATTAAACTAATAAACTTTATTCAAATATTTTAAAATATTCAAAATTCAGGAATCCTTTACTACAAAATCAGCCTGTTTGTTAAACTCAAATCATTATGTATAGGGATATTCAAAATTAAGTTAAATATGTATATTGCACAACATTTTCTTTATAAATAATTATAATTTAAGAATAAGATTTGTTGGATACAGCATTTTTAATTTGCATGGTAATATAATGATTTTCACCAAAATATAGTTCTGACTAATGCAGAGTTTTTTTCATTGAATAATAGGATTGCACCATTTGTTTATTCATTTAAGTGGACAAGGTGCTAACACAGTCTTTTATTCAGAGTAATCATTACCAGAGTTAATTGGAACATTCAAGTTTCCATCAACCTAAAAATAGTCCCTATGGATTTTATTATTGTCCAGGGTAATAGCAGAGAAATAACTTTATATGGTTAATGTAACCTAGGCAAAATATGTTAAGTAGAACATATTTTAACTTTTGCAATCCATTTATGTGTTTAAGTGTCATTTATGAATAAAGTGTATTTAGAGGTTTCTTGTTCTGTGATTTAATTTGAGAATGTTAGCAAAAAGGAAGATAACAAGAAGTTATCTTGGCTTTTTTCTGTGTGTGTGTTTTTTTTAACATCTTTATTGTTGATGGCATTACAGCTGTCCCCCCTATATTTCTCCACTGCCCCCCTCCACCTCGTTCCCACCCCACCCTAGGCCTTTGCCACCCTAATGGCTGTGTCCATGGGCAATGCAGATATACATATAAGTTCTTTGGTTAAGCTTTTTTCTATTTTTAAAGATAGCTGAGATTTCCTTTTTATTCAAGTCTGATGAGGCCAACAGATCAGGAGATAACCACCGTTGAAAAGAGAATTTCTTCTCACTGTTCCCAAGAGGAAGGACACACGGGGCCACACAGGGCCACATGGGGAAGCACCAGCGTTAGTGAGGAGGCGAAGTGAGGAAAAAGCATGGGCAAGAGCGTGGGTTTTTTTGTTTGTTTGTAATTGCTGTTTTTGGTGTATGTGTTTTGTGTGGGGTGTTTTTGTTTGTTTGTGATTGCTGTTTATGGTGTGTGTGTTTTGTGGGGTTTTTTTTTTTTTGCTTTCACTTCATGCTTTTTACTTTTTAACTTATTTTTTACTTTCTTAAATTACAGTTGACATTCAATATATTAGTTTCAGCTATACAGCATAGTGGTTAGACATTTATATAACTTACAAAGTGATCTCCCAAATAAGTCTGGTACCAGCCTGGCACCAGAAATGTATATTCATTTCCTCTGAATTTCTAGAGACTAAAACTTGTTTTAAAAGTAAGGTCTACTCTAAAAAGGCAAGAAATTCATAGAACTTCTGTGAATTGTGCTATTTACTTGTACTTGTCTTTTAATACACAAATCATAGCCTTCTTAAGGTATAAATTATGTATTTGCGTATAAATGGATACAAATACAGATAAATTTGCATCATTAATATTCAATGGAGAATACTGATGATAGTTAAAATGATACTTAAAATGTTGAAGGTGTGCTATTTATATATTTTTTATATATGCGAAAATGTCACTACTTCCTGTTATAGGATATTTTTAAGTTTATTTTCTTTCTGTCCATTTATGTTTCAGTTCTTGGATAATCTAAAGCTTTCTTCATTTTTCTTCACTTGTAAATTTTAAAAAACCAAGTCAACATGAATTATTAATTATTAACCACTTATAAAGTTAGCAGTCAAATAATGCTGATGCAAATTCGATGTTTTAATGATTTTTAAAGTCTTCTCATGCTTTGTAAATATTTTTTTTCACATAGAAAAGTCCAGCCTAATATGAGAGGGACTAATTTAACCACTAAAGGTCCTTTCCTTTCATCTTCTTGGCAAGGACAATCCTTATTTTGCTCCTGGAATGGAAACCAACTTTCTGTACCTTGAGGCCCTGACTTAGCTGTTTTCTCAAAAGTAAGGGAAGGAAGAGTCCCTGAACCTATACTGACAGCTGGACTATCTAATGCAAGTGCCAGTGTTATAACCACTTTTCTCTTAAGCTTTATAGCATCTAAAAATGGTAACAGATGAAAGTCCATGATAGCTGGCTTCATTTAAGCATGCTTTCAGCAGCTTCGTGATCCTAAAAATTATCTAGCTGACTATATCCTATATCCTGTGGCTGTGTATTTAGCAAATGCACACAAGATGATTTCTAATAAGAAATTGAATAGGGATGGGAGAAAAGGATCTTTATCCTGAACCTATGTTCCAAACAACATTGGCATCATTTTTTAAAGAAAGACAGCATGCTGACCACTTTCTGTCTTTTTTTTAGAGAAGTGATGGTTTTAGTGTTTTCTTAAGTTGCATATTAATTCCACTAATTTGCACTTCAATTCTGTGCCAGACACTGGGCTGGAAGCTGGTGAGTCATTGATGCTGGTGGCATTTACCATCCACTCAAGTGGTCACTCACAGAAGAAACAATTACTCAAATAAATAAATGTATAATTGCAAATTGTGATGAGAAATGTTGGAAAGATATCAGTTTCAAACACTGATATCTGTATAAGTTCATAGATTTCTTAACTTAAGTGACTCACTGCAGAAAATTATAATTCTTCCCGCTATTAAATACCTCTCTCATGTGCTCATTTGTGCCTGGCTGATCCCATTTCTCTCTCTCTCTCTCTCTCTCTCTCTCTCTCTCTCTCTCTCTCTCTTGTGCCTGGCTGATCCCATTTCTCTCTCTCTCTCTCTCTCTCTCTCTCTCTCTCTCTCTCTCTCTCACTCACTTGTGCCTGGCTGGTCCCTAAATTCTCTCCCCAGTATGGAGTAGAAAGCTAATGTGAGGGAGAGAGATATGTTGTATTCCTTTCCTTTTTTAATAGTAATTCTGGGATGGGGAACAGGAAGGTGGCTACACACAGTTCAGAACAACATTTAAAATAAGAGTGTAAGTGGGTTACTTAAGGATTTATCTGTGGATATCAAATTGGAGAGTAATGGACAGATTAAAAATCTGTTAATGTGCTGCCCTATTTGCTTCATCTTTCTTTAAAGAAAGAATGACAGCAAGATGGACAAAGGAAATGAAGGGAAGGGAAGAGAGGGAGGGGAGGAAGAAAGGAAAGGAGGGAGGGAATGAAAGATGGATAGAAGAGAGGGATAACTTTCAGAGTTTACTACAATTCCATCTGCCTCTCTTCCTATCTGTCCTTCCCTCCCCCAGCACAACTACTGTGCCAAAATCACTATGTGTATCATTTTAATGTCTATTTTTATCTTTTACTACACACACATATGCAGACATGTACTCATGATTTCTTAAGAAATATGACTTAGTGTTATAAAATTTTAAATAAATGTAGTTTTTTTTTATAGTTTCTACTAGAAACCTGGTGCATGAAATTCATGCATGGGGGGAAATGGGTTCCTCAGTCTGGCCTGTACCCTCTCCAATTTGGGAACCCTCAGGGGATGTCCTACTGCCTTTCACAATCTGGTACTGCTGGCTCCTAACCACTCATCTGCCTGCCTACATGGTTTCCTTTAACCCTTCTGCCTTCCCGCCTGATCACTCCTAACTACTCCCCTACTGACCTGATCAGCACTAACTGCTCCTCTGCTGGCCTGATTGCCCCTAACTGCCTCTGCCTTGCCCAGTATCCCAGACCCATGTTTCCCTCCTCTGGCGAGTCGCAGGCACCCAGGACCCAGGCTGGCTTCACCCAGGCTGGCCACAGCCACAGGAGACTGTGGGTGGGCAGCTTCACCTGGACCACAGAAGCAGGTGCTCAGGACCGGAGGCATCCAGGACTGTGGGGCTAGGGTCTTGTCCCTCTCACAGGCCACAGCCCCAACCACTGCCACCTAGGGCAGGTGGCTTGTACCTCTCCCAGGCCACAGCCTTGCTGGTCTCCATTTCTCTCACTCAAACTCATGTGGTCCCTAACCTCTCTCCCCAGTATTGTGTGTTTGAGCCATTACTCCATGAGGCCAGGAGGGTGTGATGACCATTTGCATATTAGATCTTTATTATATAGGATGTTGTTGTTTTCTCACACAACACTATGTGAAGCATACACATGTTGATGCATGTAGATCTAGTTTATTCATTTTAACTCTTGTTAAGAAGCCATTGCAATCCATTTTTGCTTTGCTGGAGAGTTGAGACCTTCACCCATTTGCTATTACAGGAGTGCTTGATGAATAAACATCTCTGGTGTGGAATGGCTGGATCATGCTGAACTGTACTTGAAAAATTTAACATTGTACTTGAAAAATTAATAGAAAAGACACTTTAATTATATATTATAGTTCCATTTTGGAAATTTTTGCTTTACAAAAGTCCTGAGATAGAAATAATGTTTTATTATTATTGCAATATCTGGGATGTTTCATCAGTAACTTGAAAACATATGAAATCCCCTTCCTATTTTTGCCTTTTAGAATGCATGATCAACTCTCAATTAACTTAATTTTGATGGTGTTCATTATGAACTCCAAAAAGCAATATAAGTTTTATTTTAGATTTTTATTTCTGTAATTATACTTCAAAAAATTAACAGTAAAACCATGAAAATACATGTCAAAAGCAAAACCATGAAAATGCATATTAAATTCAACATATATTTATTCACCTAATTACCTGAACAAGACAGCAGCAAAGTTCATCAATAATGGGACTCTGTACTCTTGCCTGACATTTGGTAAAATTCTATTATTGGTCTTCTTTTAATCATAAAATTATACACCACTAATGATTTCAGTTTCTGGAGGAAAAATGGTTCCAAATACAATTTGTAAGCAAATTTATTAAAAGTACTTTACTATGATAGTAATAAAAAAATTAAAATACATTGAAAGTACCAATTTTTATCTATTAAAAAAAAGTACAGCATCCAATTAAGCAATAGTATAGGAAAATTAGTACTTCTTTGCATTTTAATTTCAGACAATCTTTTAAGAACATACTTTGGTCATATGTGTTATAAGAAGCCAAAATTATTTTATATATTTGGGTATATTAATTCTACTTATTCTGTTCCTATCCTAAAGAAATAATCCAAAATGTAGAAAAAGTCATGCAGTAATGAAAATGTTTGATTTTAGCCTATTTTAAACTGATAAAATTGAAAACCATCTAAGTGTCCAAAATAAGGTATATTGTGTTCTACCATAAAAATATTGCAACCCTGATACCAAGGAAGAAACTATTATGATTAAGAATTAAAGGGCAGAAAACATAATCTTGAACACATTTACAAACATGGAAAAATCCAACATACCTTTGAAAGGGGCATTGACTATAAATATACCACAGTGCTAATATACCACAGTAGCTGTTGTGGTAGAAGTAATGTTTCTCCACTACTCTCAGAATCATTTAAAATTGGTAGTTCTTTAAAAAGAAAAAGCAGATCTTCTCAAGCCCTGCTCTCATTTCCATAGGGAGCTCACAATTTTCCACAATTTATACACCTGCCTTACTTATATTTGTTTTGTGTTTTGTTTTGATTCTCAAGGGAAAGCAATGTCCTGAGACAATGCAGCATTTTAATGTTCTGTCCCTATTGAATCTTACTTTGCTCCTTCAGGAATACAGTTTCAAGATTATTCTGATTACCTTTCAGAAAATGTGTCAGCTCTTTGTTCTGGGAGAAATCATCATATAGCAAAGCAACAAAGCATTTTTGCAAATAATCCCCCCAAAAAAGTAATTGTGAAAGAAGGCATATCTTTACTGTCTAATTCTGACTGAGTCCTTGTTTAAGTATCCTGTACTTATTACCAATCATGGCATCCAATTCAAGGTAAACATTTCCTTTGACTTCGATTTCGACCTACATTTCAATTTTTAAGTCCCTTCCCATTGCTATTATTAAAAGGGCTTGTTATTATTTTAATTCCTCATGATCTGTCCATCAGAGAAAATCCTTATGATCAAGATGATGGGGAATAAAAATGCTCTGATTTGGAGGAGGAAGCACTATTTTTTTCTGCCTCTTAGGATGTATTTTAGCTAATCACTATTAAGAAACATTAGATATAGCATGAATTTAATACATGCTCTTTACTTCATAGATATATGAATATAGTGATATAATTTGGGGGAAAATAGCCTGTCTTGAACTCAGCCAGACATCTATAGTAAAACATGACTAAGATTGGCATTGGATCCTTGACAAGGATCTATTAATTACGACTGCCTTATTATTACTGTTTTTGCCTCCCACCCCCACCCCCCGCCACTCTGATTTATGAACTGCTTCTCATATTCACAAAGTGGTTCATGAATCACCCCATCCGGACAGAAATGAATAAAACGGAGCCTATTTAAAAAAAAAAAAAGTGAGCCCATTTACACAATGTTTGGTATGTAGCTAATTACCTGAAAATGACTGCTTGGAATTGCACTAAGGGTGTCATTAACATTCAGCACTAAGTGTACTAAACAGAAGGGAGAAAAAAAGAAGAAATCTGAAATAAAAATATAAGAACGGTATTGATTGTAGTGTGTAGTCTGCTTGGCTTTTTAAACCTGTTGCACGCAAGTGATTCCTCACTCTGGATTGGAGCTCAGGTGCACAGTCTTTTGTGATTGTCTAATTCTAAGGGAGGGATTGGCCTTTGCCTTTTCAAGATGGCAGCACCCAGTCATGCAGCCAACATGGTGGCTGTCAAGTCACGCAGTCCAAAACGGCAGCTATCTAAACTGTTTGACAGAAAAGATGGCTTGTTTATTCTCACAGTTCTCCATTTTTCTTTTTTAAACTCTTTTCTTAAAACTTGGCTGACATTCATTGACTTTTATGCTCTACAGTGTCTAGGAGAAGACTAAATTGCTATTTGGTCAATGCGGTGTCAGTTAACCTTTGGATAATACACAGTCACTCATCACTGTAACTCCTAATCAAAGGGGTGAACATGGGTACCATTGTAACTCCTAATCAAAGGGGTTAACATTTCAAACCACTGTCTAGTGAATCAGAAAAAAGATCCTCAATCCCAGGCTCCAGCTCACTCATTAGCTAAAGCTGACAATGCCTACAGGGCCTCAGTGATAGTCCATCTGGCTGTGTTGTCAGGGATGAATGTATAACACTGACACCCAACATTACACATATTTCTTCTTTTTCTGCCAAAATCATCAAGGCCAACCTATTCTCCCAGGTCATCCTGCTGGTGGCATCTAGTTGTTCAGCTATACCTTTAACTGTGTCTCGAGTATAGTTAACAAGCCTTTGCTGGTTATCTTATATAATAAAAGGCTAATATGCAAATCGACTGAACGGCATAATGACTGGTCGCTATGATGCACACTGACATCAGGGGGCATATGCTCAATGCAGGAGCTGCCCCCTGATGGTCTCTGCACTCCCACAGGGTGAGCACCACTCAGCCAATTCCAGGCTCACTTCTTGTGAGCGCGATGGGGATGGTGGGAGCCTCTCCCTTCTCTACGGCAGCACTAAGGATGTCTGACTACTGGCTTAGGCCATCCACCAAGTGCTCCCAGATTGCAAAAGAGTGCAGGCTGGGCTGAGGACAAACCCCTCCAGTGCACAAGATTTGTGCACTGGGCCTCTCGTAGTAAATATAAGTAATCCAACCACATTCTTATTTATAGTGGGCCACCAGAGCAGGACAGATTCAAATCCTGCGGCAATCTGATTTCTAGCCTTAAACTACTTTGGCACTCCTCCTGGAACCCCAGTGGAATCTGTGTGTATACGTGGGTCAAAGGAGCCCCCCTGGACTCTCTCTCTCCTCTTCCTAGTCTGTCCATTGAAAAAGTTTTACGATATGCCAAAGTGAAAGGGATAGCCAATTGTATCAGAGCACAAATTCTATTCCTTTTGCTGGGCAAGGCCTAAGAAAGGGTCCTCAGAACACCACCAGACATCAGCACAGAGTATCGACAGTGCAGCTTGATTGGCTTCTGAGGATACTTGGTCATTTAAGCATCCAGATAAATTTCTCATAAACTCCAAGTACTGTTACCCCCCACACACACACTTTGAGAGGCAGGAGATATAGTTTACATCTGAGGACAGAAACCAGATCATTTGTGTGTGTGTGTGTGGTGGGGGGAATCCTTGCTCTTTACCTCTGTTGAATGGGAACAACAGGGCAAGAATATTACAGGAAGCATTTCCCTGGGCTGGCTTCTTCCTGGTACAAGGCAAGCACATATTCCATCCCATTACTGTCTGAGGTCTATCCAAATAGAAATGGGATCACTTGAGCCTCTAGCCTTTCTGCTGTGCGAGTGTAACAGTTGCTTTTATTTAGGGTGCATACAAAATATTTAATTAATTCCACCCAGGCATTCATTCCCTTATATCCTACTTCTATTTGCATGGTGGTGGCAGTGACCTAGGGGATCTTGTCCTGTGACTTCTATTCCTAAATCTAGTCCTCGCCAATCTTTTGACCTAAAAGCTGAAGTATCCAAGTCATTCAAGTTATCTATAATCAATAACTTAACTGGATAAACATGATCCAAATTGTATACCTTTCTTCAGTGCACATGATAAGCCCCTGCAATTTACCAGATTGCTAAAGCAAATAGAACTCAGTATATGATGGTTATTAAGACAGCTCACAGTTTTTAGTATCAATTTCAAGGGTATATGTCCCGTATGGCTGTACAAGTTGAGGTGTGTCCGCCTTTAACCTGTGTGTGATGGGTCCAACCTCACTCTGCAGTCTGAACAGCAGTCTCTGTGGTAAGCAAGACAAGGTAGGCTCCTTCCCAGGAGGGTTCCAACTTGCTTCTCCTCCAAGTCTTGATTAGAACAAACATAGTCTCCTGGTCGATGGCGATGAACCAGAAACTCAAGAGGGCCTTGTGTCAGGAGACCTGCTAACCTAAGAGAGATTAAAGTAGAAGACATACCCAGTACACGATTCTTAAGAAATTCGGTACCTAGTTTCCATTGTAGGAAGATCTTGAGGCATTCCAGAGCCTATTGGAATCACCTACAGTCAACTCTAGGTAAAAAAAAAAAAAATCTTGAAATTTAAACCCTAGGAAGGTTGTCAAACCCATACTACCAAAAGATTACATAGTATTTAAAGTGACAAGAGGGTATTAAACACAAACATAAGCTAGTAAAACTTTAGTTCCCATAACTAAGATTACATAGTATTTAAAGTGACAAGAGGGTATTAAATACAAACATAAGCTAGTAAAACTATAGTTCCCATAACTAAGATTACTTTTTTAATACCTGATTAATATCCTATATAATAAAGAGGTAATATGCAAATTAACCCTCACACCCTCACAAGATGTCTGCCTATGACCAGGCCAATAGAGAGGTTAGTGAGGGATGACCAACGACTGAACAAGCAGGCAGCATGGGCTACCAGGCCAGCAGGGGGGACAGCTAGGGACAATCAGGCGATCAGGTTGGCAGGTGGAGCAGTTAGGGCAACCAGGCAGGCAGGCAGGTGAGTGATTAGGAGCCTAGGGTCCAGGATTGTGATAAGGGTGTCCAACTGCTGGTGTAAGCCCAATTGGGCCTAAACTGGCAATCAGACATCCCCCAAGTGGTCCTGGATTAGAGAGGCTGCAGGCTGAGTTGAGGGGACCCCCCCATGCATGAATTACATGCACCAGGCCTCTAGTAATATATAACAATTTATAGAACTTTTGCTTCAGAAAAGGACTAACCAAAATAAGGTTTATTTTCTAACTTCATTTGTCCTTGGGTGTGGTCAGCAAATAACACTAATTGGATACTGCTATCAGTCTCCCCGAGTACATTGATATAAGTTATTTACTTTCTGTTTAGGGAGGCAAAATGCAAACCATTTACTCATAAATGTCCTTGGTTTAGGGAAGATAGGGTTTATTAGATGGCTCCAAATTATTATTTAATTATTTCACTTTCCCTATTCTATTTATTTTGGCTTTTAAGCCTGTGTCATTTATTCAATTTCTTTTCAACTTTTTTTTTTAACAAATATTCTATAACTTTCACAGATCTTTCTTTAGAAACCTTATAACTTTCGGAAATAATCAGCTTTAGAAACCAATTTCTTTCTTTTTCAAAATGTATTTTCATGTCTCATGCTTTCTCTATTATATCAAAACAATAATTTCTTTTCATAATTTTAGAATTCTTAACCCTTAGGAACCTTAATTTTAGGTGGCATGTAAGTAATTAATGTCTCAGATTAAGAGATATTAATGGCCCATTTTAAGAGATATTTCAAATAAAATATAAGACTTATTCATTAATAGATTCAAATCCATCCTCTATACCAGAAAATTCCCTAAGAGGCAAATTCAAATTAATTAATGTTTCAATATCCTGTTATT
This sequence comes from Antrozous pallidus, assembly GCA_027563665.1. Taxonomy (NCBI): domain Eukaryota; kingdom Metazoa; phylum Chordata; class Mammalia; order Chiroptera; family Vespertilionidae; genus Antrozous; species Antrozous pallidus. The sequence continues at coordinate 94,210,060 of CM050511.1, read as the reverse complement.
TCATAATATGTAGATGTTTATCATTTAACCCTGCAATGTTCCAAAAGCTTAAAGTTATCAAAGACTTTGGAAAATTATGTATAGGCATATGAGGCTGGAGAAGGGGGTGGGGAGAGAAGGGAGCAGGTCCCATAGTCTGTTCCCAGACCTCTACCTGCTTGGATTCAAAACTGCCACATTTTCCCTTAGTGATAACATGCTAAGTTTCAAGTGATGAGTTCAGCTTCTGATAGTATCAGGCCTGTTAAGTAAAAACACTATTCTTTGGGAAAGGGATGAGAATGTGGCCTTGGGATCTAAAGGCTCAGTGAGGTGTCCCTTCCTTTTCCTCTGTGACCCAGATGCTCCCTTTCCCAGATATTCATACCCGACCTTCAAATAACTCCCCCTTCTTTTCCTGAGAATAGTATTCTCAAGATAGACATTAACTCGTGTCTATATATACACTTGTGGGCCCCAAAATGGGTCCAGCTGGTCAGTTGAGCCATGTGGGTCTTCCAGCAGATTTTTTTTATAATTAAATTTTTTTTATCGTTTAAAGTATTACAAATAGTAGTACATATGTCCCCCTTTCCCCCCCCATTGACCTCCCCCCCCCCCGGCCGCTCCTACCCCCAAGTACAATGCCCTCACCTTCCCCCCATCAGTGTCTTGTGTCCATTGGTTATGCTTATATGCATGCGTAAAAGTCCTTTGGTTAATATCTTTCAGCACCTCCCCCCCAACCTTCTCTGCCTTCCTGCTGTAGTTTAACAGTCTGTTCAATGCTTCTTTGCCTCTGTATCTATTTTTCCCCATTTCTTTTCTTTAAAAAATCTTGTCTCTGCAGACTAGAAATAAACATATAATAACAAAAAATGTTTGAGTCCCAATTTCAGTGTCCAACAGTTCTGCGTCCCAGTTTCAATGTCAGTTCCTTATGTGTACATGTCAGAAATGTTATCGGGATGGTGGACACATGGTGGGAATGCAGGTCTGACCCTCTCTGGTTTGGTCCTAGGCAACCTGCAGCAACACACAGCTGCTGACTGCTAGCATGGCAGGGCGCCATCAGTGTCTTCCATCTCTGGACTGTTTCTTCTCTTGTCTTCATGGTTGGAGCAGACCTGTCAATTCCTCTCTCCACATGGTCTTGGAGTTGTTTTCTGAAAATATAAAAACATATTCTCTACCAAAAGTTAATAAAGGAATTTTTTTCTATAAAATTGACTTAGGATCCTTTTAATTTTTGTCCAATTTTCCTTTGGCTTATTTTGATACCATATGTGTTTTTCATGGGTGTCTTGCTGTTAGCATTACAAATGAAAATTAATTTTTGTAAAGTAAAAATTTTCTAGATGTGATTTACTTACAGGATATTTTTCCTTACATGATATTACCCTACTATCCTTTCACAACCTAGAAAACGTGGTTTCTGTTGGCACAGAAGCCTCAGGGATGGTTGGAGCCTTATCAGGACAGCCCTCCTTCTGAGGGGGAGTCTGGAATTGTAAATTGCCATCTTGGACGTTCCCTCAGATTGTCCTTCAGTCGCATAGGGAAGAGAAGACAAGGCAAGTGGATCCCCTTTCTCTGCTGCCCTTGTTCTCTTTTAGGGTTCTCTGCCTTTACAGGGAGAAGGACTGACCCCTTCCTCCAACACAGAGCACAGTCAGTCTCCTCCTGAGTGACTGGACTTTTATTATTAACATATTTATAATTATTACTGAAAAGCTTTATCATAAATCCTTCATTTTAGTTACATCAACTTTGAGAATTTAAAGCCAACCCTAAAGCTTTTTCTTGACCAATTTTGTAAGATAGTTTTATTTTATTTTTCTCCATAAGAACAGGAGTGTCCCACTTCATTGCTAGAGGGTATTTCTACAGATCTGTTCCTCCCAGTGTTATGGGGAAAACCATAACATTGGGAACTAGTTATAATTATGGGAAATTTTAATTATGCTGTTAACCATGATTACCCCTTTCCTTCAAAGGACATACCAACCTGGCTAGGAGTCATATGCCCCCAGCATGTGGGAGTCACCCTTGTAATGTGGTCAGTCCTCATTCAAGAACTGCCCATTATCAAGGAAGCATTAACCTTGTTGCCCAACACAGCCTGCATAGCTTAGTTCCTGATATTTATAAACCAGGGAAAAGCAAATTAAAGTTCCTAAAAGATAGAAAGCCAACATTACATTACAGACACACAGACAGAAATCTCACTAGCTAAGAATTTCTGGTGGCTAGCACCCTGAAAGCGAGAGCAAGAAGCGTCCCCAAGGGGAAAAAAAATTCTTGGCAGCTGGTGGGACTTTACTGCAGTCTCTGTTACATGTTCAGCCTCACCACACTTAACTGGGCTTCCCCAAAGCAGGACTTACCCATTTTTAAACAAATTAAATAAGAAAGAGACATAAAACATAAACTGAAAAACTCTTGCACACTAAAAGTTTACACCACAGAATCCCCTGCATTAAGAACCACTAAAGCAGAGTAATGTCTTCTGTCCCTGATTCAGGAATTGCCCCCTACTCCCACCTCCCGAATCTCAGAATTCTCCCCGGTGGACTATTTCAAAGGAATATATTTCCTAGGCCTAGAACTTCTATTTCCCATTGTTGGCAGGTCCTTTGTGACTATGTACTCAACTCCCCATGTTGGAAGTTTCTCGTACTTCCCGAGATCTGCTTTATTCCTTTCTGGCCACTTCCCTCGCAGAAGAATGGAACCACAGACCAGAACTCCGCACTTGCTTTATGTCCAAGACACATCTCACTCATATATGCCTGACCTCCGAGGATACCCAGTCACCAATTTCCCATCCTGGCTAATCACAAGGTTAGCTGAATGCCGTTGGTCTTGCTTGAGCCCTTCCTGTGTTGCTGGCTGATTCTTGGTCCTGAGCTTGTAGTCAGCCCGAGGGTCCATGGCTGTCCCTCCTCACAAAAGCCTCTGCAACTTGACAGCGAGGTGTACTTCCTCAAGAGAGGGGTCCAGTTTCCCTGTGACAGCAAATGGTTATCTCGAATGTGCCCCCAAATTGTAAGAAATAAGGTGAGCCCCCAAATTCAGGCATCCAGGTAGAACACAAAGCATACTCAGGAGCCAGGCAGCAAGGCAATCTCTTTGCTTTGCACAGGAGGGTGCGCATGCACATTGCTGGGAGCACCCCCACACTGAGCAGATGGCACACTGAGCCATCTGCTCAGTGTTTTAATCCCGACACATGTGACCTGTCCCTCACTCTTAATTAGAGCTCAGGCACACAGTCCTTCATGATTGGATAATTCAAAGGTAGGGGTTGGCCTTTGCCATTTCAAGATGGTGGCCCCCAGGAAGCTACAAGTCATGTGGTCAACATGGTGGCTGCCAAGTCACACAGTCCAAAATGGTGGCTATCTAAACTGTTCTTTGACAGACAAGATCAGTTGTTTATTCTCACATGCTCAGGATTTCACCTTCAAATATGAAGGTATTTTCCTAAACATGGTAGCTTACCAAAAATAAAATTTGATGCCAATTAATGCTGCGAGTCTTAAACCAGCATCTTGAAGGGTTTCAGAAATCTGGAGAAGGTGCTGCGTGTAAATTAATCAAGAGTCCAGAGATGAAACATCATTTTGGAAGGCATTTTGGGGAGCCAGAGAGAACTTAGCTAAAGGAACCAAGTTCTTCTGTCTCTCTAGACCCCTTGCTTTTTATTAACACAATTTATCCTAAGGCAAAGTAGATATGCATATCAAAGGGTAAGGTTTGGGTGGTATATAGAATCCATTGTCAGATTGGGGAAACTACCTACAGTTGTTCAGGTGTTTGGCCAGTAGGAGGAGGCAATAACATGTAGATTGAAATGCCCTCAGCTGTCTGGTAGCAAGCAATCATTTATGCATTCTTTTCAGGTTTGGGGAAATGCTCTTAGCCATTTCCAACAGGCAATAACATATGTGAGTCAGTCCTTGCTGAGTCCCCAAGTTCCATCAACCTTTTGATGAAACTCTTGCATTTATGACATGCTGGAATTAGCTTCCAGCACCAGTTAGGAAGATTACACATATTCTTTTCACCACTCAGCAATTGTTAGCTTAAGGGGAAAAAATTCCATGTACTCAGTGGTTATAACTGAGGATAAGCTTGCTCATCAGTTTCTCGTCAGTTTTTTTGAGTGATAAACTTCATCTGGATTGAGGATGCAACCTTGAGGCCAAAGAAGCCATAGCCGTTCTTCAAATAAACTTTACTAAGTGATACTGATATTAACCTTAAAATTTTGACTCATTATCAACTTTACCAATTTTAGGAGTGTGATTAGAATTCAGCATTTTCAGACTTTCCCCTTCTCTGTTCTCATAGTTTCTTAATACAGATTCTATTAAGTTGGTATAGTTATAGTCTACAAAAATTAAGTTTAAAACATGGGAACTCATCCCTATAAAATTGAAATCCCAACTATATGTACATAATTTGTTCATTTATTTAAGTTTACATTCTTACTAGAATTTGCAAAGTCCTCTCTATGAACATGTCTATATGCACATGTTTTTTTGTGTGTGTGTCTGTGTGTGTGTGTGTGTGTGTGTGTGTGTGTGTGTGTGTGTGTGTGTGTAGATTTTGAGCTACTCATGGGCCCAGTCTTCCTGGATTATGTTTTGTCTGCAGTGAGGGTCACACTGCTCTTAGACATCAAATATACATGATTTGTAATTACAGTGACTTTTTCTGTCAGTGACCATGTAGAATACACCTTCATAAATGAATACTACAGCAATATGATTTCCATTCACTCCCAAGTATCACGGGACCATAGCTTCTAACAGCCTGTTATAGTGTTCTGACCTAACCTTCAAAATGTCAATAAACTGGATTATAATGTAAGCCATTCTAAATGTCTTTGAAAGAAGACAGATGGATGTTATGCTGTCATGAATCTGAACCTCTGGGAAGTCTATGTTCAGAAAAACAGGAATTAATGTTTTTGCTCTAGCTGGTAATACTCTATGCTACCTTCATTTGCTATTGGCCAATAATAACAATTGTACACACTCAAAATGAATGACTTGAGTGTGAAAAGTTAAAAAAAATTCAAAAAACATTGTAAGCTTGAAATGCTCAACCCATCCAGTTGTATTTTTTTGTTTTTGTTTTTTAATCTTTGGCACTTTTGATTTCATAGGTATAGATTATCAGGCTGCTTCACCACAATGTGAGCACATTTCCATATGGAAGTGTTAATTAATTGCAGAGGTGACTAACTACTGCTGAGCAATTGCATTCAGCAAGATAAACAAATGGGAAAACAGGGAGGGAGGGCTCATTCTTAGAGATGTTCACTGTTGCTCCTCACCCAGATCATTTGTTAATGGTCCTGGGAATTCTTTCTGAGCATTTCCCCCCCTAATAAAGAGCCCAAGGCATTCAGCAAACTTAGCCATAAGCATTAAAAAAAATCTAGAAATGGAAATTCCTTAAATTATCAGAGACTGACCCTCTGTTGCATAAATTTCTACAGGCCACAACACCATTTTCTGAGTACCTGCGTGTACAGGGGGTCCTGTAAGTATCAATGATCCCTCCCTTCTCAGGACCTTTATGGGCTCCTGGTGACCATATTTGTACATCTGTGACTTTCCTTCCAGCTCATACTAAATAATATTGGGAGAGTTGGCACCTAATCCAAGTTGAACCAAGGAAATACTCTAGGGAATTGTACATTAGGAGCAAATAGATCCCAAGAAGGAAATTGTTTCACTAATGTCAGAGATTTTCCAGAGGAAGTCGGGCACATCCTACAGCTCAATTTCCTGGAGCTGCCTTGATTCCCTCCCTTTTTGAGTTATGATTACTCAGCTTTTCTTGGTATCATAATAGGATTTGGGGCAAGAGAAACTAACTTGTCCAGGATATCATAATTGAAAAAATATCAAGACATGGACAAGTCTCTAGTGATATTCCCAAGATAATATCAATTATATTTATTTTATCGATTGCTGAATGGATTAATCATAACAGATAGGAATAGTAAGTTCAATTATGCTTTCCAAAAGTTATGCTTACCCACAACTGTAGGATCCATGCACATGGGACATTAATTATTCATTTTACATACAATGCTTTGTTAGCTTTTCAAATTGCTTTGTAAAAACTCCAGAGCTTCACAATGTGTGAACCAGTGGTTCAGCGTAAGATTTCAAGGCATGTCCTGATTTTGATGTGATGTGGTTAATTAATCATATAACACCTGTCTAAAAATTAGGTCAATTAAATAAGATATGCCAACAAGTGGGAGTCAAATGCTATTTTCAAGTATCTCTAAAGCTTGTTAACAGTCCCACAAATAATATTTCATTCCAATTTTATATTAAAATGTTATAATTATTTAAAACTATAGTAAAAAACAAATACACTATATAGTGTCCTATATACATTTTAATGCATTCAAGACCACCACAATATTAACTTATGCAGCCAGGTTAATTTATGCAGAACATAGAAAATTTTTGCTTTGAAGCAAGTAGTGCTTTCTTTTAATATATCAGTAAGCTCCTGCTAGAGATCAACTACCTATGAATGTATCTGAACCATGTAAAAGGTGTCATTGATCATAGAGGCACACAGGTATGGGTTTTTTTTTTTACCCAATTCAGGATAGCATATGACTGGTCAGGTAAGAATTTTAGAAACAAATTTTTCACGATTAGAATTTTCTCAATATTATACTAATGAAATTCAACAGAAAAATATTGTTGCGGAGGGAGATTTAAGATCTTAAATACAATTCCTGCTTCCAAATTTGTGTACTCATTAAAATAAATGTCAACATTGAATTTATAAGATAATTTTATATTTAAAAAGTTCTTTTTTTACTTATTTTATTTCTATTTTATAGATTGAGCTTCTATTTAAGATTTTGTTTCATTAATGTTTTCCTCAAAGGAAATGGTTTGAAAACCACTATGAAGCCAAATGTATCAACCTTGGCACTAGTGACATTTTGAAATAGGCAATTCTTTACTGTTGGGGGATTTTCTGGTCCTTGCAGGATGTTAGACAGAATCCCTGGCCTTCACTGACTAGGCCTCCACTACCAGCCTGACAATCAAAAACATCTACAGATATTTATGGGGGAAATTATCCACTGGCTAAGTCATAGGATCATAGGACTTGCCACACTTATCATATACAGTATATATGATACTGTAGTATCATATATATATATATGGCCCTAATGCCGTAATGACCAAAGACCAGCAAGGGTAGGAAGGGCAGCATGATTTCATGCACTGGGCTTCTAGTTTATAGATAAGTTTCATGATCCTCTTACTCATAAGAAGCTGTTAAACAAATACTATAGTAGGATAGATAGATAATTTCTAAAACATTTTCAAAATATATATTGTATTGTCTCAGTAAGGGTGTTTTAAAATACTTGCAGGCCATAAAAACAAGCTTGTGAAATTGTATTTTCAGAAAACAAAAAATATGCAATATATATTTTTAATTAAAAAATTAATCATTGTATGTAATTATGAGAGCATGAATTAAGAAAGAATTTAATAAAATCATTTCATGTGCTAAATTCTGGAATACAACTAGTCTTTAAAATTTTTGTAAAAGATTTTGAAGATGTTTTATAAATTGAACCTGAATTTTTTTTTTTTTTGCTTTTGCTTATTGCTCAAAAAATCTGATTACATTGACCAACATCCTGTATAAGAAAGGCTTCAAAGGGAATGCCCCAATGCTCATCCTGTGAACGCTCATCTTTCATAAGGAAAGCCTGAGAGAAATTGGAAAGGATTAGGGTCTTTTATAACAGCGTTTTTAAGAAGAAGGTTTCTGTTAGGTTAACACACATGACCAAAACAATCAGTCACCTTGGCAGCCTCAAGAAAACAGAGGAATGAAGAGTAGTTTGTCAAATATAGATACACTGTTAGTGGGAGCGTAAATTGGCACAACCTCTACCAAGGGCAATGTAGCAAAACTTACAATGCATATACCTTTTTCCAACCATTCCCTTTCCAGAAATAGCCAATAAGTAGTAGAGAGACATAGTATATTCAATACATCTTCATTTGTAAAACTAAAAGACAGGAAACTGTAAATGTCCATCAAAAGATGACTGGGAATATAAAGAGTGGTATTTCCATATAACTGAACATATCACAGTAAAAATTTTAAGACAGCTTATTATTTACTGATATAAAACAGTTCCAAGATGCATTGTTAATGAAAACAAGAAAGGTTCAGAGCAGGTAGGCACCTGTCTAAGAAGCTGTCCTATGAGAAGATAAGCTGTGCTCCTATTTGTACATGGAATATTCATTGAAAATTTCCAATGTTGTGGTTCTTGGGGATTAAATTAGCAAGGAAACTTTCTATTATTGAATTTGAATATTTTGAATTCTTTACATTATGATCACACATTACTTTAATGAGAGAAGACCATGCAATTTTTTCAAAGAAAAGTGTTTTCTCAATTCCATAGTAATATGCAATGTTCATAGGAGTGAATAGCCTAGGAATTTGTTACTCTCAGATTCCATCGCTCTGGCAAGTGAAAATAGAGGGATAATGGAAACCCAGGTGAGATATCTAGAGTTGGGTTTTGGGGTCTGCATAAAAACATAAACTCAACTGGAGTTGGTGACTATGTGGTATGAACACCAACCCTGAGGAGGTGTTTCTTTCCTAGTTGTAGTGAGTATGGGTGGACCATGGTCTCATAGACAAATTTGACAAATCTCTGTAATAGTGGGTAGTGTTAGGCACCAAAAGTTATAGAGGACAGATTTTGTTGTTGTTTTATTATTAGGTTGTAACAGAAGATGAAAGTAGGCTTTGATGCATAATGTAGATGACCTACTCATAGGCAGGACTTTCTGAAGATACTGGCAGAGACATTGCCAGGATGCTATAGGAAGGATAATGGGATAAAAACTGCTATAATAACCAGCATTTGTGGAGCACACCTCTCTTTTAATTCTCCCTGCCATTCATCCTATGTAGTAGATGTTATGATGGATAAGGGGACTGAAGCTCATAGAGCTCAATTAAATAGCCCAGACTAGTTAACAGCAAAGAAAGACTCAAAGTCAATCTGCCTCCCTTCAAAAATATTTAACCACAAAATTTTTATGCCCACTGGTAACATGATTCAGGGCTGAGAAACCTGGAAATGGAAGCCATCATCCTTGTGATGCTCTCTTTCTCTCTCTCATCCTGACAGGATCACAACCACAGCTGCATGTATGATGGATCTACGAAGATATCCTCTGGATGAACAAAACTGCACTCTGGAGATTGAAAGTTGTGAGTTACTTGGACAGGGGAATGGAAAGGGGGGTGCTTGCTTGACACAATTAAATTCCACCTCGTGCTGAATAGTTGGTTGGATATTTTCAGCTATACTGTGCTGCCAACTTTTTAAGGGTTTCCCACTCTAGTGACATTTCCCCTTATATTGATGGCTTCAACTTCATTTCAATGCAGTTAAATTTTTGAACCATGAGGGAAAGTCTACTTAGTTTAGCAGGACAATTGATAAACTCATGCTATCTCCTTCTCAGAGTGGAGTTTCTCCCAAAGTGTTATAACATTCAAACTGCATGAACAAGAGGGGGGAAAATGTTTTAGTATGTAAAGACTTTAAGAGATTGTTTTTGATTTGATAGTCTCTCCCTGGAGGATTGTAAATTGTTGTGTTTTAGAAAAACACTATGGTAGGGTCCTGTGCATTTTGTCTTTCTTCATCAGAAGAACAAACTTTCATGATGCTGGTGCATTGGGCCAAAGACTTGCTATGTTTCAGGTCTGGTAACTGATTTTGGTTTGTCTTCTTGGGCTGTTTTCATTGATTGTTTTCTTAACAATTTGAATATTTTAGTCATTGAGACTTAATGTCATTGACTTTGTATCATTGTTTCATAGCCATCAACAAGCAGGCATTTAAGTCCATTTATTATGAATACCAGGCCTAGGCCATTACCTGGTTTTAAGGGACACAAAAGGGGCAGTGGTAAATTCAGAGCATTACAATGCCACCTACTATAATGTGAAAAATAGAAAGATATTTACTTAAATCATCTAAAATTCTTCCCAGATTTAAACATCAAAACAGTAAAAAAAAAAAAAAAGGGAAAAATGCAGGTGACCTCATAGTATTATTAAAGAATACCAGTAAATATAGTACTCTACTCCTAATTATCTGATTATTAAGGAACTAGAGGCCCAGTGCATGAAATTCATGCACTCAGGGCATGGGGTCCCTCAGCCCCTTGTGCCCTCTCATAGTCCGGGAGTCCTCAGGGGATGTCTGACTGATGATGCCATGGGGAGTGGTCCTAAGCCAGTAGTTGGACATCCTTAGTGCTGCCACAGAGGTGGGAGAGGCTCCCACCATCGCTGCTGTGCTCACCAGCCGTGAACCTGGCTTCTGGCTGAGCAACGCTCCACCTGTGGGAATGCACTTACCACCAGGGAGTAGCTCGTGCATTGAGCAGAATTGGGCTGAACCTACTCTCCAAAATCCCCCAAGGGGTCCTGGATTGTGAAAGGGCACAGGCCAGGCCAAGGGACCGCACCAGTGCATGATCAGAGCCTGGAAGGGATGCAGGAGTTTAGTCAGCCGGGGAGGGGCCATGAGAGGGCTCAAGAATATCTGGCCCATCTCATTCAGTCCCAATCAGCTGGACCCCAGCAGCAAGCTAACTTACTGGTCAGAGGATCTGCCACCTGGTGGTCAGTACACATCATAGCCGAGCAGTTGGGCAGCTTTAGCATATCATTAGCATATTATGCTTTGATTGGTTGAACAGACAACTGGATGATGGGACACTTAGCATATTAAGTTTTTATTAGTATATAGGATTACATTAATTTTCTACTTTTACTGAATACAAACAGAAATAGATAAATATACTTATGTAGATATAGATAGAGATTCAGACATATATGGTGATATACAACCACTAAAACTAGAATGAATAAGAAAATCCATGAGCTACTCTAATTTTTAAAATGCATTATATAAGTAAGCTGGCTGATACATGTTACTATGTGAATGTGATGACTTTTGATTTAAATGAAAACCAAATTCAAAAGGTAGAAATGAATAATGAACACAATCATTTTTTAATGGCCAATAATCCTATCTAATAAAAGAGTGATATGCAAATTGACCATACCTCTAATCAAGCCACGCCCCCACAGCCACACCCACCAGCCAATCAGGAGCAAATTATGAAAATAAACCCCAACCAAGATGGCTGCCACCACTGAGAGCAGGAGGGAAGCTTGGGTTTCCCTAGCAACGGAGGAAGCCAAGCTCTCTGCCTGCCCTTGCTGGCTCAGGCCTTCACTCAATGTTACAAAGTTTCAATTATAGAAGTTACATATATCCCAACAGAAATGGCGGCAGCCATGGAGCTGGAGAGAGCAGAGGCTAGGATTGCCCGGGGCAATGGAGGAAGCCAACCTTTTGCAGCCCTAGCACCTAGGCCTCCACTATAAGCTACAAAGTTTCAATTACAGAATTAAAGTAAACCCAAACAGAAATGGCTGTCTCCACAGAATGAGCAGAAGGCTTGGCTCCACTCCACGCTACAAAGTTTCATTTGTAGAACATTAATTAATCCCAGATCCCAGGGCCTCCACTTGGGTCACTGGAGAGCATGGCTGACCTGCAAACCACAATAGGCCCCTTTTCCAGGCTGCCCCACCCCCCAAGGGAACTCCCACCCTGATCCGGGACACTCTTCACAGCAAACCAGCTGGACTCCACCCATGCACCAGGCCTCTATCCTATCTAATAAAAGAGTAATTTGCAGATTGACCATCACTCCAACACACAAGAGGGCTGCCCTCATGTAGTCAAAGATTCTGCCCCCATGTGGACACAACTGGCCACCACAGATGGCCAGCAGGGGAGGGCTGTTGGGAGGTTCCAGGCCTGCAAAGGAGGGCAGTTGTGGGCAATCAGGCCAGCAGGGGAGAGCAGTTGGGAGGGACCAGGCCTGCAAGGGAGGGCATTTGGGAGTGATCAAGCCTGCAGGGGAGGGCAGTTAGGGGTGACCAGGCCAGCAGAGGAGGGAAGTTGGAGGCAAACAGGCTGGCAGGGGAGCAATTAGGTATGAAATAGGCTGGCAGGGTAGTGGTTAGGGGGTGATCAGGCTGGCAGGCAGAATCTATTAGGGATAATCAGGGAGGCAGGCAGGTGAGCAGTTTGGAGCCAGCAGTCCTAGATTGTGAAAAGGATATCCGACTGCCCATTTAGGCCCGATCCTACCAAAATCAGGCCTAAACGGGCAGTCAGACATCCTCGAGAGGTCCCAGATTGGAGATGGTGCAGGCTGGGCTGAGGGACATCCCCCAAACCCCATGCACGAATTAATTGCACCAGGCCTCTAGTATATGAATGACCAAAACAAAACTATAGATGAGGAAGAAATAAAACATAAGTTTCATGTGGCAGGGATGGGGGAAGCACAAACAGCCAGATACTCCAAAACAATTATAAAATATGGTGTTAAGCAATAGGTGATGATGCAGGCATATGGAGTCATTGAGGAAATTCAGTAATATGCCATCAGCTGTCTAGGCAGATGGATGAGGCAGGTCACTGGAACTCTCAAGTCAGCTAATAGGTAGAATTACAGGCAGATGGTGGCCATCATTCAAGTGACCCAACAGCAGGTCACAGAACTCTAGTCCCTACAGATATTTACCTAAAGCAAAGCAGAAACTGGAGTCTATAAGAATCTGTGTAATGAGGAATTTATAAAGGCAGGGAATTTGGAGAAAGGGTGGGAAAAAAAATCCCAGAACTGCCTTGTACTTTCCAGACCAAAGCAAGGTATTAATATAACAGCTATGTAACATATATCTTTCTACCAACTTTTGAGAGGTAATGTATCTGAGGCTCATAGAAGTGAAATAACTTACCCAAGCCAAGGATAGTGATGAAGTGGGGCTTCAAACCCAGGTAATCTTATTGTCACAGAATCCTGCAATCAACAGTTAGAAGGACAGCACCTGATGGAGTCACTCACAGTTAGGTTGAGGATGCTGAGTCAACCAAAGACTGGTCTGTGTTTCCTAAAATTTTCCCTAATACAGGTTAAAAGAGAGCCCAGGAGCTGAGGCAGACCTGGCTTCTAGGTCAAAGGTCAGATGATTGCAACTGCGGAGAGGGTAGTCTGTGAATGCAGGAAGCCAGATAGTCCTTGATTCCATTCATGTTAACCGGAAAAAAAAAAAAAAACAAACAGGTAAAGGCCTCAAATGACAACATTGTTTAGCTTTAATATTTTAGTTAAAATGTATCTCTTCTTAACAATAGATAAATCAATGTAAGGAGATCTTAAGTATTTAAAGGAATAATTTCAAGCAACGAAATTACCTATGCAATACTGTGGAGTTCAAATGACCTTTGTTTGTTCCCTGCCTAAGTACATAATCAATATGTTGTTAAGTACTAATAAATACAGAGTCTGTTATTCATCTTTTTTTAACTCTTCATAAAGAAACATGTGTTGCATTATTTGCTGTAATAGCTCTCCCTGAATTTATGAAGTCTATAACTGAACTTTAAAGTGATTAAAAATGAGAGGCTGTCATGTGTGTTGGGAAATACGAATAATAAAGTAGACATTCTGCCAAAGTAAAGTTGAACCGATTATATTTTTGCGAACAATAGAGTAGAAACATTACCTACCTTGCAAAATGCACTAGTTTGTATTCTCTTCCATCACAATCTCAAGGATGGGGCAATGTTTTGCTTGGTTAGGTCTTTTGAGAAAAATTAAAGATGTCTTGCTTTTTTAAAATGTCATCTAATCAAGTAAAATTGGAAAGGTTATAAAGCCTTGTTAAATTGAAATTTTAGTTGAACTTGGAGCAGGTCAATAGCTTTCTAGCCCTGGGATGCTATAGAAACAGTTAATGGCACATAGAAAAATTGATCAAAAAATTTAGTACTAAGAGGATTTGGAATTTGAAATCAATAAAGCTATCATGTAAAGGTTTGGTAGTCACGAGCTGCACGTAGATAGAGAGGGACTTGGTATTACAAACATGGAGGATTCAGGTGCCTTTTCCAATTCTCTGCAGCAGCAATGGAGGAAGATATCAACCCTGATCTCATCCGCTCAGTACAAGAAGGTTGTGTCACTTGTCACTGTACCCCAAAGCAGTAGAAGCCATCTCAGGCCTGAAATCTCTCAGTGAGCTCACCCATCTTGTTCTAAACTTCCTCGTTATCTTCACCATTCCAAGCTAGCCCTTCATATTTCAGAGGAAGAGATGTCCCTACTTCTTTTATAGCTTGGCCTTGGGCCCCTGTGCTCAGGATTCTATCTGTCTTCCTCCTCTGAGAATTTTTTTTTCAAGTTCACACACATTCCATCCCCCGATCACTTGGATCCCCAATCTCACCTTCTGGCTAGCCCTTTATTCAGAGCCTAAAAACACATTCAAACTCTTCTCATTATCAAACACTTCTCTCTCCCCCTACAGCTCCCCTTAAGCTTTTCGTAATTACTCTCCTTTCCTTAAAGCTACTTGGAATAATTATCTGAATCTGTTGTCCAGTGCCTCAAATTCCTCTCAGCCCACTGTAATTTGGAACCAGTCTCCCCATCTCTCACCTCCACTGATACTGTTCTCAGAAAGGTCACCTCTCTTTACATACCATCCTTATTCCAACGGTCCCCAAATATATACCTCCAGCTCAGTTATCTTCTAAGCCCCAGATGAGGTACATAGCTCTCTTCTTGGCATGTCTACTTTTATGTTTCAAAGGCATCTTAATTTGCTCAAAATTTCACTGTCATTTTTCTCTCCCAAATGAGTTTTATTCCCAGTCTCCTTAATCTCAGTATCCAATCAGAATTCTTGAACTAATTGTTGACATCTCCCTTATACTCCTCCATTCCAATCTATTGTCAAATACCATTACTTCTACCTACAAGATGGAATGAGTGGCCGAGTTGCATTTATCCGTCATAGTTCTTTTGCCTTTTCTCATCTCATGCTTCAGTTCTCCCCTCCGATGACACCTCCAGTAAGAGGCTTTCCTGAGAATCCAATCTAAATTATGAACCCCAGTTATTATCTCCAAATTCTGTTAGTTTCCCATGTAGCATTTAGTAGCATTTATATGCTTGTGTGTTTATTTTTTCTTCCTTCTGTGAATTACAATAAAACCCATAAAAATCATTACTTTGTTCACAAGAATAATTATAACTTAGGGTAGTACTTAATAATAAATATTTTTGCAGTGAATTTATGCTAAATTTCTCAGCTCCAAACTTCTCAAGTATTTTAAGTCTAGAAAATAGATGTCTGGTTTTCATGTTCTCAGATAAGATTTAAGGCATGGGTTCTTTTACTTGTCATAAAATAGTCTTTCATTTGTACAATTTTATATTTGTGCTTTAAGATTATCTCAGAATTTAAGATTATAAATGTGTTAACCAAGAGCCAAATATGGAACATTTAGGAATTTTGATGTGCTGGTAAATTTGATAAATCTCTCTGAATTTTTGTTTTATTTTTTAAATATATATCTTTATTGTTGAAAGTATTATAGATGTCCCCTTTCCTCCCACCCCCTCCCAACTGACCCATTGTGCCCTGCTCCTGTCCCCACCCCAAGCCTTCAGCACACTAATTTTTGTTTCATTTGAGCCATTGACTGTCTACATCCCTCCTACCTGAACCACAACCAATTTATCAAACAAAGGTAACATTTAATGATACCTGGTTATTTTTATATTTGTATCTTGTTTTTTAAAAATGATTTGGGAACTGTTAATTTAGGCATTGTCTTAATGTATTCAATTTAGTGAATCATCCACTTAATCTATCTTTTAGTCTCAGAATATTGTCATTTGTTGATTTCAATGTTTTCATGTTCACAAAAATAGTAGTAATAAGAAAAATGTGTCTACCTAAATACAGTGGCATAACTTAACTATAGAAAGTTTCCTGTGAAAATGTGATTTTTGCAGTTGAAACGCTGAGTTTTATTTATAATAATGTGTTACATTAACACTTGGAAATAAGAAAAAATAAGTGTAATGTCCAGATATGAGGCAGGAGTAGTTCTACAAAAGTCTGCCCTTATAAAGCCACATGTGGAGAACTGTGTCCAGTTCTTAATGCTTCATTAAAGTAATTTCCTTTAGAGGAGGATATCAAGCTATCTTGGGGGGAAATTTATGGAGGAATAATAGCCATTGCTGAATACTTTAAATGCTATCACATAAAAGAAAAATCTTAGGTTTGGTGTTGGCCAATGTATTAGGATTTTCCAGAGAAACATAACCAGTAGGATGGAGATATATATATATATATATATATATATATAGATATATATATATATAGATGATATAGATAGATGATACAGATATAGATAGATATAGATATAGATAGATATAGATATAGATATAGTTATAGATATAGACAGACATAGACATAGACATAGACATAGACATAGACATAGACATAGACATAGACATAGACATAGATATAGAAAGAGTGTTTTTGTAAAGAATTTGCTCATGTAATTATAGAGACTGATAATCTCAAATCTGCACAGTAAGTTGGCATACTAGAGCGCTGGCAGTGTAGGTCCAGTTTGAAGGCCAGCAAGCTTTAGACACGGGAAGGACCTATGTTTCCATTTGAGGAAACATAGCTGATTGTCCCAGTTCAAAGAAAGGCAGGCAGAAGGGATTCTCTCTTACTCTGAAGGTCAGTCTTTCTGTTTTATTCAAGCCTTCAACTAAGGCCTGCCCACATTAGGGCAGGCAATCTACTTTACTCAGTCTACTATCTTATTAGTTAAAGGCTAATTCCTTCCAAAAGCATCCTCCCAGGAGCAGGAAGAAGAATGTTGGATCCAATATCGAGGTACTTTGTGGCTCACTCTAATTGATACATAAAAGTAACCCACTCAATACTAGATTTGAACCCGTTCAATTCAATTTAGTTCAACTAGCATTTCTCACTTGGTAACTACATGTTCTCTGTATGCTAAGTGCTGGTGTCACAGCAGCAGTTGAGCGGACAGGTGGGCAGAAGTTACAGGAAGGTAGATGTTGAATTTAAGAAAAATACTTTCCAGTGAACCAAAGTACACATTCACGAAATCAGTCCCTTTTTAAGAAAGACTTCCCTTCTCAGAAATACTTCAACTAATTGGAAATGGCATCAATGTAGCAGACATTCCTCATTGAGATGCCAGTTAATTATATAACCTTAAAGATCTCTTTCAGCCCCAAATTCTAAAACTCTGGGAGTTTATTCAATTTAGTTGCTTTGCCATTTAGTTACTTTATGTGCTTGCCTAAAATAATGGTTCCAAAGTAACTCTGTTTTATAAAGGATATTAAAATATAGCAAAAATGTTATGAATACATGAACATATAAATACTCACAAGAAAATATGAAATATAGGACAATTACCAGCAAAGCCTTTGAATCATTCTTACTTTATTGCTGCCTGCCAAATCATTAATTCTGGTCTGAAGTAATTTAAAAATAGCTTCTCCAACATGCTGCACACTTTCTATTCATGGATGCTAAACACCAAAAATAACAGAAGTAAATTGAACTTCATGAATGATTCATAGCTTTCCTTGCTTTATGTCCCCATTGTCAAGGAAATTAGCAGCACTGGATATCTCCTTAGATAAATTTGATTTTGCCATATTCAGTAGAATGCTTAATGAAAATGAGTATTTCACATTTATGTTTATAGAAATGTTAATGAATTTTAGCGCCTGTAGCTTTTTTGATGAGCAGAGGAGTGGGTGTAGAGAAGGAGGAGATATTTTCTGAATTAATTTCTTCTTTTTTCTAGACTGCTTCTTTGAAACTGTAAAAAAAAAACACTCTTTCTGAAAAGTCTCTGATCTTTTTAAGTTATAAAATAAAAGCCAGTGAAGGAATGGAGTTCCTTTTATGAAAATTAGTTTTGCAATCAACTTGACTATAAAGTTAGCATCATAGCTGTTCACTTCAGCCCTCTTACAATTTAAGTTTATTTTCCATGCCTGAGTAAGTGGCTGAGTAGAT
Organism: Antrozous pallidus; assembly: GCA_027563665.1. Taxonomy (NCBI): domain Eukaryota; kingdom Metazoa; phylum Chordata; class Mammalia; order Chiroptera; family Vespertilionidae; genus Antrozous; species Antrozous pallidus. The sequence goes on along the minus strand of CM050511.1, from coordinate 94,191,997 downwards.
TGATGAGGATATCTTCGATTTACAGATTTGGATTTCTGAAAATTTCTTCTCTCCCTAGTCCTCTGATGAATGGCCATTTTGCTGCTAACTTCTTAAGAGGAAGTCAGAACAAAGCTATTGCTTTACATAAAGCTTTCAATATTAATCAAACATGTAAAGAGACATTTTATAATGGAATTTTAATTTTCAAGAACTAGATACTCTTGTTAAACTGAGGGCTTTGTTTCACTGGGGATCAAAACTTGATAATAATGACAGCTAATATTTATTGATTATATATTACTAGAGGCCCAGTGCATGAAATTCATGCACTGGGGGGGGGATGTCCCTCAGCCTGGCCTGTGCCCTCTCGCAGTCCAGGACCTCTCGTTCCTTACTGCCTGTCTGCTCCTTACTGCTCAGTTTGCTGCTCCTTACCACTGCCACAGAAGTGGGAGAGACTTCTGCCACGACTGCTGTGCTCGCCAGCCGTGAGCCCGACTTCTAGCTGAGCAGTGCTCCCCCTGTGGGAATGCACTGATCACCAGGAGGCAGCTACTGAGTTGAGCATCTGCCCTCTGGTGGTCACTGCACATCATAGCAACTGGTTGTTCTGGTCGTTCTGCCATAATGGTCTCTTAGGCTTTTAATATATAGATGGGCCAGATACTTAACAAGGATTTCCCATTGAATCTTCCCCAAAACTCTATTTTACATAGGAAATCAAAGCACCAACGTAGTAGTAATTTCTTCAAGTCACAAAACTAGCAGTCCAAATGGGATTTGAACTCAAGAAATCTGACTTGAAAGTCTAAGATTTAGCCCATGTAGGAAAAGCCTATTTTTAAAATATATTTTATTGATTTTTTACAGAGAGGAAGGGAGCGGGATAGAAAGTCAGAAACATTGATGAGAGAGAAACATCGACCAGCTGCCTCTTGCACATCCCCTACTGGGGATGTGCCCACAAACAAGGTACAAGCCCTTGACCAGAATCAAACCTGGGACCTTTCAGTCCACAGACCAATGCTCAATCAACTGAGCCAAACCGGTTTTGGCTAGGAAAAGCCTATTAAGAAAACTTCTCCATAGTGTCTTCATAAAACCCTTCTCTCCATCTTTCCCACTGTGTGTGCATTGGGTGATTATGAAAATATGTCACCTGAGAACAAAGCAGATTTTAATTAATCCATCTCTCAATTCAGTTTATACATGAGGAATTATTTTCTGACATTCTTGCCAACTAAACTGAACATCAATATAATTTAAGGATAACCATTATTTTACCAGGTCAGTTCTACTTGCAGCAGATCACACAATGGTCAGAAATCCTTTCTCTTCTAGATGTTAACAGATACGATTTTCCACATGATTTTAGGATTGTATTAGGCCTCACTGACTGCAGTGGTGCTGTAGTTTCAAAATCCATTCATATATCTTAATTTTATTGCATAAACATCTATAATCTTGGAAATGGACATATTCTCATGAGAGGTCTTGACTTGGATTGTTCTGTGAACCACATTCATTAAGGAACCATATGAAAATATATGTGTTCATTTTCATTTAGGTACCAATTTCAACATTTAAATTATATTATTCTTTTCTTTCAGATCAAAGATTTTTTAAGGGAGCTTTTATAAAATATCGATGCCATGATCCTACCCTGGACCAAAAAGAGAATTTGTGAAAGGTGCCCTTAAAAGCATTCTTTAAGCTTTCCAGGTGATTTCAGTATGCAGCCAAGTTTGACAGACACTGCTTGAAGGCTGTCATGCTTTGAATTCTTGCTCCTCTCTCTTTCTAATAGACCCAGTTCTTTAACTGGAAAGCAGAATGGAAACAGAAATAAGAGAAGAAAGTATAGCAGAGAACAGAAAAATAGCATGATTTTCAAAGAAAGAAATCACTGAAATGATCAAAGGAGAACATTTAAACTACTCTTTCTTTTATCCTTCCTGACAGAAGGCTCCATTTTTTTCTATCTATTTAAAAGTGCGTGCCTTGAAATAACTAGGTAGACCAGTAGACCCTGCTTTTCATTGGCACTGAGTGCTTCAACCAGGTATTCAAATCCATGTAATAATTGCTCAAGTTTTTATAAGGCACTAATCTATTTTCAAAGCCCCACTATGAATACCATGTATTAATAGGAACTCAATTAATGAAACATTAATTTGTATAATGATGCTGTCCGTGGTAAATGGAGTTTTTCACTTTAGAGATAAAGGACATCAAATGCTTTTAGTAACATGTTAAGTAAAGAAAAAGACTAGTTAAAATTTGCATTTGGATGAGTGCATAGCAACAGGCTTTCCAGGAATAGTTTAATCAAGCTGAAATTAAGCACAGTTTGTTTCACCCATAAAAAAATAATATAACCATAATTTCTATAATCATTCTTATCTCCCCACATGGACTAGACTTATTTGATTGCATAAAAGGGCAGATTGTCACAGAGCTCTCATTCGATGTCTGCACTGATTCTAAGCAGATTGTATTCTTAGTACTTAGATTCTGTAGATCTACAATTCAGACAAAAAATGTCACTGAATAGAGCCGAAGGGTTGCCTGCTCTTACCTTAGAAACTATAGCGTAGAAACCCATCACTTGTCTGAAGTGCTCCCTGTGATGGCTGTCAAATGTTCATGTGCTTAAAGGGATCTTATGAATATGTATTCTGATTTAATGAGCTGGAGCTGGGCCCTGAGAATAGGCATTTCTAACATGTTACCTGACAATACCTATGCCATTGGTTCATGAACCACACTGAGTAGTAAGAATCTGGGGTAAATAAAAGAAAGAAAAAAAAAGCCTGTCTCACCTATGCTCCTCAATCTACCCAGCCTGTTTGCTTCCTACTGAGATTTAAATAATTAGCTAAAAGCCTTTGTCTCACTGGTTGCAGGAGTTTAGAGTTTTAAATTACCCGAGGCAGAAAAGTCATTTTCAGGTGACCTGAATGACTCCAAAATACTGGAATTTGAAAAGCTTTAGATTTTGTAAAATACTTGGGTGTGTAACTTCTGTGCCTTATCATTTTATATGTGGAAGATTCCAGATGCAGTGTGTCGTTAGTACTCTGAAGTCCACATTAAAGATAATACTTGGGTGAATATATGTGGAAAGGATTTAATTTTAATAGATGAAAAAAAATAGTGTAAAGTATTCTAATGATGGTACTTGACTCTACGTCCATTAATGAGAGATTTTTAGTGGAGGGGGCATGTTGCTCCCACTCAGCTAGCTAGCTATCTGATATTTAATGAGTCATTCGGAAGAACTCAAGTTTCCCAGACTTTAACTATTTTGATGTGAATCTTCCTCAATAGAGAATTCTAAAAACCATTTATTCTTTTTTAATGATTCTGGATTATGAGCATTATTCATCTAGCTTCATCTCAAGCAAAAGCAGATGTAAGGAATTTATACTCTGATCCCCATGGTGACCTTAAGACCTGCCTTTTTGTGAGTGTTTTTCTAGAAGGAGTGACGAAGGCTCCTATCTACATAAATAATGTATCAACCAAAAATGTTCATCTCTAGTCAATTAGGCATACTTGGAAATCAAGACAGAGGTGTGTTCCTGGCATAGTTTTCATTTTAAGTAATCTAATATCTTCTTTAAGGACCAGTGTTAGCTCTATCATAAATCCTTAGCCTCAAGGTCTCAGCCATCATCCAGATCTTCAGTGTTCACCTCCTCATCACCTTCTTCATCCTGACTGCCATGGTGAGGGCTTGCAAGTCACCTGCCCTCACTCAGTATCCATTCCTGAGTAATAAAGGTTTGCTACATATCATACCCCCCTCTTACTGTTCCTGCCATTATTTTATTTCTTCCTCTTTAAATCTGTACATAATACTATGCCAAAACAGTACCTTGGTTTTTTTTTTTAGAGGGAAGATATTTTGCATAATTGTCATCTGCTATTAGGTTGGAAATATTAATGTGTCTCCCCCAAGAAATGAGAAATGATACTCTTCCTATTGCCCTCTGTATTATTTACTTCAGACTTTTTATCTAGTAACATAATCAAAAGGTCAATCCTGATTTGCTGAATTTCCAGTTTCTTGGCCAGTTTAATAAAAATAAAATTTCTTCCTATGTTGCATAAAGAAAAGTATCCTTCTGCTACTGTGACTTCTGATCATAGTTACTCTTCTTCAAATTTTATTTTGAAGAGAATTTCATTCATAAACAATATTAAAAATTCTATCTTTTCCATTTGGGGCTGAAAATGGAAAACATAACAGTAATACTAATAAAATGATGGTCATGGTAATAATAATAATAGAATTGCTAGGATATAAGTAGCAATGCTCAGCCAAACTATGCTAAGATAAGATGTCTCAGATACTATGTTCGTTGTCAAAATTCAGACCATGGAAAAGCCTATCCATCCAGGTCAGGGGAACTTTACCTGGTTTAAGATGAGCTATATGTTGAATATATATGGAGGTATGAATGCATGCAGAAAGTTCAACACATGACAAAGATGGCACAAAACACCAGCTCTGAATCTTATATCAACAGAATTCACATGGGAAACATCTTTTTGTGTATTTTTCTCAAGTACTAATTTTTTAAGTCAGGTGAAATGGAGGAAATCAACATTTCAAGAAAAGAAATCAAATAATTGAAATCTAATGTATAGAAAAATAATCTATATACATATTGGATTCACAAAGAATTAGGACAGGAGCATGTAGCTGGACAGGAGCTAAAAGGAGTTAACCTTGGATTGGCAGATGTCAGCAGTTAAGATGACATGAGATTCAAAGTCAGAGGTTTTTAGGAAAAAAGGGAGAGAGAATAGTCTAAAGGGGACAATGAGAAGCAGAGTCAGTTAATGCATCTCCCAGGTCGAATACCAGGGATGCAAGAAGAAAAGCAGCCAGTATTTTGAGAGGGCTGTTGGCTAAGCTGTGTTGTGAAGAAGAGCAAGGTGTTGTTGAGAGCATGTGGTGAGGACCAGGAGGTTGAGGATAAAGAGGATTTTGCTTCTCCCAGACTGTGCACTGCATTGAGCATATGAGGTGGAGGGATCATGGAGGGATGGGAGATGCGAACAGAATAGACATATAAATCCTTATGGGATCTCTGCATGACATGTAAGGTGCCTGGTACTATGCTTAGCAAATTTTAACTACTCAATAAATGGTGGTCACAGCTATCATCAAAGTAAAGCAATCAATCAGATGTTTGTTCCCCCAAATTCTGAACTGTTCCAACTTCTGCATGTTATGAGTGCTGCTTTTCTCCATTTTGTCACACTTGTTATCACTCTGGCTGCACCCACTGTTGCTGTCAATGTCCTCATCACTCTCCCCTCTTCATGTTCTCCCATCTCTCTTGGCTTTTACCTAAAAAGCCGAGCTTTCTGTGCATCGCCAAGCAATGAAAGCCCTCTTCTCCTCTGCTCTTGAGCTGACTGATGACAGTGCCAGGAGCAACTATCTGTCTCACTCTTCTTGACTCTTTTTGTCTATTTCTAGGTTCCCAGAAGTTTCTGATCCTTTCATCATATACAGGTGTTTATTGTGAAGATACCATTTCAGACACCATCAGAACTTCTAGTCTGACAAGATAGTAACTATATCATAATCCCCCAAAGACTGCATTTCTAACGTAGCATTTGTACAGAAGTACTCATCCCATTTTCAAGAGTTTCAGATTATTAGAAACTATATCATTGACCAGTAACTACAGATACTTTATCTTAGCATTAAAGTCCAATGCACTTTCTTATCAGGATAACAGAACAGTGGTTCGATTCCTCTGAGGTTAACTTGGGATCACTTGAAGAGATTGTGGGCACATCTTTCTACCTATCATTGGCAACTTAAATGCAGCTACTGGTTTCAGCATATTCCTTTGCATCTCATTAAGCAGACTACTTTTCAACGTTCTTTTGTGTGTTGTATGAAGCACTGTGCAGATTATTGCTCAGCTTGCTTTATGGACAAGGAAATGATGTGACAAAGAATTTGGTCCATGGTTTCTCTAGCTAATTCCCAGGAAGGAAATACTTATTATTTGTTGCATTTGAAGAACTGTGGCTCCTTCATAACTATAGATAAAGCTCCATTTCCTTAAGGTGGAAAATGTGGGGAAAGGTTCCATGTGTTAGGAAAATCTTAAAAATATATCCTCTTTGTAGATTTAATGGTTCAGTTTGTACCTAAGAGTCTGGGGAATCAAGCAGAATGTCAAAAAAGAAAAAACAACACCAAAAAAAAAAAACCTCTTGGATAATAATTCAGAGACTCATATTTTATTCATTTATCCACAAAGTTTCTGGAGTCCTTATCATGTATTATGATCTGTTCTAGAAAAAACAAAGCTCCTGCTGGGATATACCTCACAAGCTATCATAGGGGAATAGAAACCAATCAAAACAAATATTATGCAGCAGTATCCTATGCTGTGGCAAGTGTGCAGAAGAAAAGAAAACCTGGGTAGAAGAGTGGATAGATGTGTGTGGTGTGTGAGTATGTGCAGACTTATATACACAGTTTTGAATGGGAAAATTATGAAAATCTAATAATGTTAATAGTGCTTGACCAAACATAGAGCAGCGGTCGGCAAACCGCAGCTCGTGAGCCACATGCGGCTCTTTGGCCCCTTGAGTGTGGCTCTTCCACAAAATACCACAGCATGGGCGAGTCTATTTTGAAGAAGTGGCGTTAGAAGAAGTTTAAGTTTAAAAAATTTGGCTCTCAAAAGAAATTTCAATCATTGTACTATTGATATTTGGCTCTGTTGACTAATGAATTCGCCGACCACTGTATTAGAGCAAGCACGTCAAACTCAAAGGCTAACACGGGCCAAACAAACAAGGCAGGCATCCCATGTGCCGAGAGTTTGACAGTGCAAGTGTGTATCTACGTTTCACGAACGTGGACACCAGGCATGTAGGTGTAGAAAGATCTGTTCCATGCTGCCAGGACACTCAGCCATTCTGAACCGCTGGCTCATGTCTTCTTCCCTTGCTCTAGTCTTAGCCTCATCTTCACTCAGTACATTGAATTTAAAAGGTTTGCTTTTTTTTCTTTTTAAAATTATATTTATTTTGTAATTACAGTTGACATTCAATATTATGTTATTTGTACAGCATAGTGTTTAGACATTTACAAATCTTACAAAGTGATTTCCCTGATAAGTACAGTATCCACATGACATCATATATAGTTATTATACTACTAGAGGCCCGGTGCATGAAATTTGTGTGTGGACGAGGGGGTCTCCTCAGCCCAGCTTGCACCCTCTTCAATTGGGGAATGTCACAATCCAAGACTGCTGGCTCCTAACTGCTCATCTGCATGCCTGCCTGATTGCCCTTAACTGCCCCCACTCCTGGCCTGGTCATCCCCAAGTGCCCCCAAAGCCAGCCTGGTCGCCCCTAACTGCCCCTCCTGCTGGCCTGGTTGCCCCACACAGCCTGCAGTTCAGTCATTTGGTCATCCTTCACAAACCCCCCTGCTGGCCTGGTTGCCCCACGCTGCCTGCTGGTCATTACTGTTACTGTGACAGAGTCCTGGACAATTTGCATTATTCCTCTATTATTAGATAGATTATTTATTATATTCTCAAAAAAGGGTCTGTTTTAAGTAAGCCACATGTGTGGAATCCTAACCATGTTTATTCAGTAACTTGAGGATACTGTCCATAGCATCACTGTCAGGGAGTATGTAGAATTATAAGTTATCATCATAGCTTTGAGAAGTGTACTTGATGTTCCTGCATAATAACCTCAAAATAAAATGTGACTGTAACAGTGACCTTCTGGGTGGAGAGCAGTTAACACCTCTATCCTTGTGGTCTGAACTATAACTTAAGCAGTTGGAGAACTGTCTAGTACTGGAGCAATAAAGGTTCCCACTGCTGTCCCATGGAGGCTCAGCTCCACAGTATAATGTCCTCACTCAGCCACTGGTCTTTATGATGACAGGCCACACTGGGCTGGGTCTTAGGGTGATAGGCATGTACACAGCCACCACAACATTTAATCTCAAGGGTGAGAGATATATTTCCATGCTCTCAAAGTTACTTTTATTGAATCTTTATTAATCTCCATTATTATTTGCTTTAGAATGTGAGCTTAGGGAATAATAATATACATATATATAAACTGCTTTCACACATTTTCCACAACCTAAAGGAAAAGAAAGCAAGATAGTTGTCATGACTCCCATCATGCTGATGCAGTTACCATACTCAAAAGAAGTTTAATTAATTTGCCAAATGACAGGGTTAAAAAGTGGCTGGGCCGAAACTGGTTTGGCTCAGTGGACAGAGCGTCTGCCTGTGGACTGAAAGGTCCCAGGTTTGATTCCGGTCAAGACATGACCTTGGTTGCGGACACATCCCCAGTAGGGGATGTGCAGGAGGCAGCTGATCAATGTATCTCTCTCATTGATGTTTCCAATTCTCTATCCTTCTCCTTTCCTCTCTGTAAAAAAATCAATAAAATATATTTAAAGAAAAAAGTGGCTGGGCCCAAACGAAATTATGGGCTATATGAATTTAAAAATCTATCCTTTTCCCTATAGGAAACTTTGTCCCATTTCACCAGTTTCTTCCTAAAAGAATATATATATTCTCTGGAAAACTTCATGACTTTCTTAGGTCTCAAAGGTTTTGCTGAATGAAGGAAAGTAATAGTTTATTAAATAGTTTAACAAGATAATAGTTTATTATCTTAATGGGTTGTTAAAAATTCTATGGTTTCCCCCCAAGTGCTACCTATAACTCTATGCATAAAAATGCATTTTGTTGAAGCTTCACATTCCTAAATTTAACATTTGAGATTTTGTTTCTAGTCAAGGTTCTTTTAGGAAAACAGAAGAGCCACTCAATATATTCAAGTTATTAAAAGCTTTAATATGAGTAACTAAGAGCACACACAAAGATTAGAAAAGATGGCTAGTACTCGAGCACGGACAGCATCAATACTCAAGCATCTCTGGGAAGCTCCCACCAGTAATCTCTGCTTCTATAGCAAGGTAGAAGTACTCAAGAACTCCCCAACAAGTCACTGTAAATTTCACATCTGCCCATATACCTGGCTTCTGAATCTGGTACCAAAGCCTCTCTCTTGAAAACTCCAAGCTGAAGAAGGTTTGGGGAAAATTGTTTCTAACATCTCTTCAATGGTACTTAGGGTGGCAATGCCAAATAGACAACAAGCAATCTAACATAGGCATGTCCAAGTGATCACATAATTCCATGTCTCATTTATAAGTTTTCTGAAGCACAACATAGAATCCTATATCTTAACTGTCATAGAAAAGAGCAAGCCATATAGCTAGGGAGGATACCTCACTATTCATCCTGTTTCTCTCATATAACCAATAAATGTTTGATATAATTCTTTATGTGAAGTGAAAAGAATAGATATGGACAAAGTCCTTGTGGAACCTATGTCCTGATAAAGCTTTGTCCTTAACTCCACTGAATTTTCATTTTGGGGGAAGTTATGTTCTAGAGTCATTCACTAATTTGGGGAACATCAAGAGTCTAAGATTGCTTCAGCCATCTTAATGACAAACTTTGAAAAATCAGTTAGGTTAGTTAGAAAAGCAATCCAAGATACCCACTGAGACATCAAATGTCATATCTTAATTCACAGCCATACTCTCAGGAAATTATTACAATAGTCCACAACATTTGTATAGCACTTTGTACTTATTAAAAGGTACTTTCTAACATTGTCTTGTTTGACCCTCACAAAACATCTTTCATATATGAGCAAATAATTTTTCTGTATTCATTAATAAAAATTAAGGACAGTCCCAATCAGGTGGCTCAGTTGGAGCACTGTCTCCTACATCAAAAAGTTGTGGGTTCAATTCTCAGTCAGGGCACATTGCCAGGGTTGTAGGAGGCAGCCAATCAATGATTCTCTCTCATAATTGATATATATCTCTCTCTCCCCCTTCCTCTCTGAAATCAATAAAAAATATAAAAATAATAAATAAAAATCAATGAATGTATTCTTGAGTGGGAATTAAAAAATATACACTAAGAACACAGTAAAGGGAAATAAATTTTGTATTTAATTATTGACCAAGTTGGACTTGAAAGTAGGCCTTATCTATCATCTTAAGGTCATTCTACAGCATCCCACTGTCTCTTTTGTAATAAAAGAACTAGAAAAAGCATTTGCTATACAAGAAATTATAGAATTTAAAAGACCCTGGTCTTCTAAATCATTTTATTGCCCACTTGGTATTATTCTTCCAGCTATGTTCTGCACTGATGTGTCTAAAATTGTCCTCTTCTTTGTTTAATGAAAAATAAATGAGCAAATCTCCCTTTGACAGAGCCGTTCCTTTCATGAACACCCTCTGCAATAAATAGGCCACCTGGTCACGTTCTTACCTATAAGTAGTTTATGAAGTCAGATCTGTTTTGAAATATCTGTGTCTGGAAAAAATCCTTTTAGGGAACACAGGCACTTAAGACAGATCTTAGAACAAGAGAGGATACTGGGGTTTATTTAAGCCAGTTCTCTCATATAGAGAGGTCAAAGTCACACAGCCAGTTGTTTAGGAGCATATCTGTGTGCAGAAGTCTGGTTTAAAGGTTCAGCGAGTTACTATGTTGCCAGGATTTGTGTGGGGGAGTAGGGAGAATATAAGAAAATTTTAAGACTATTCTCTGGCTTAACATCAAATTGTGGAGACATTAAGCAATGAAAGAATAACAGAAGGCCGGAAATAATTGCTAAATAATGGTCCGGAAGCTGTAACTGCTGTAATTCACAGAAGAAATAGATCAAGAATTTATTTTTAGTCTTCACCTCATTATACAAAAGATGTGAGGCACTTTACAAAAATACTTTCAATGCAAAATGAATAAAGTAAGTAGGTGTGATGACCAGGGCAAAGGAAAACTATGGGCAAAAAAATAATAAAGTCATACCTGTTATTAGGGCTTATTTCTTTTAACTGAACTATACAGTAAAAGAAATGGACCCCAGATTTATCAGTAAGTTTTTAAATGGCCAATGCAAAGTCAGCACAATCAATTTATAAGATTCAACTTTTTCATAAGACAAAACCAAATTTACAGTATTATTCCTCCAACAAGGTATTCAAAAAGAGAACTCTGAGGTTTCTCTAGTTCTGTCTTATACAGTCCATCAGTGTGGTCCATTGGCATAATACCAAAGTGGAATTCTATTTAATCCAGAATGATGTCGATGAAAGATAGAGCAACCTTGTGGTCTGGCCCAATTCAAAGGCATCCTTCATCCTCTATGGAGAGAAATGGTTCAATTACTTGTCCTCAAGTATTTCTCCCAAACATTATTTATGGCAATGTGGAAAGTAAGGAGCTCAACATTGTGATATCTGGCAAGTGCCTATGGTGTAGATAGGCTGTTATGCTGGTTGATGGCTGTTCCACAAGCTTGGAGAATCAACCAAGCAGAGATGAATGTCATTAAGGGCATCTGTAAAAATGTAGGAGCCTAATTTTCATGTTTAATACCTTTGTTCAAAACTAAATAAGGTCAAAATCACAGCACCCAACATTAAAAAGGTGGGGGAGTGTCTTCTGGGCCAAGAGTAAAACAGACCTGAGATCAGGGGTTAGAGAATTTACGATTGGCTTCGACAGAGATGGAGCTTAAACTTAGACAGGTAGAGAGACTAGGAAGAAATCACATGAACACATGGTGGGGAGGTTGCAGATAAAGAGACAAGTAGATTTGCCACCAAAATTTGTGTATTTAAAATGCAGCAATAAAGGAGCAAATGTAAACAGAAAACCTGATCCAATTTAAACATAAAGTTTGATCCTTTTATGGAAATATTTCCGGTAAAAAGTCCTTTAATTTAATATGACAATACCGGTTTGGTAGGATTTCCAGCCAATGAATGCAGTAAGAGGATTTGTTTTGATGACCTTTGCTAATTTGTTGAATGCCATGTAAATCCCCTTTAGATTTTCTAACAGCTACAAAGCTAAAAATAGTGACCTCACTGAAGATTCCCTCAGCTGTTCTGATTGAAAGAATGGCTGGCAATGTCTGATGGACTCTGGGTCCTTAATGAGGCTCAGAAATTAGTAGCCTAGTATGTCTCATATATACCATATATGTCTATGCTTACCAGAGTGCATTCATAGGCATAGAGGGAGCAATAAGGACTATCTTTTTATAAATAAAAGTTTTAATTACATTATATCTAGTTGTAGGCTATGTGCTAGGTGTCGTGCTTTGCATGCAGTAGATGATTCATTATCATCCTCACAACTCCTCCATGAAGGAAGGACTGTCAGTAGATGTAGTAAAGGGTCAGAAACTTTATTTTTTTATATATTTTATTGATTTTTTACAGAGAGGAAGGGAGAGAGATAGAAAGTCAGGAACATCGGTGAGAGAAAAACACCGATCAGCTGCCTCTTGCATACCCCCTACTGGGGATGTGCCGCAGCCAAGGTACATGCCCTTAACTGGAATCGAACCCGGGACCTTTCAGTCCACAGGCTGACGCTCTATCCACTGATCCAAACCAGCTTCGGCAAGGGTCAGAAATTTTAAGTAACTTGCTCAAAGTTACAAAATGATTAATGCCAAGGACTTTGAATTCAGGTCTTTCTAATGCAAAAGCTAGTGATTTTTTTTTAACCTCTGACTATATAATATAGATTCTCAGCTTTTTTAAGCTGTTGCTTTATATTACTAAAGCACTTTGTTTGACAATATAAAGCACTATAAAGAAAAGCAGTTCCTAGGAGAATAATTATGGAATATCAAGATAACTGAGGACTTATGAGATCATTAGCCGAATCCTCTAATTCTGGATATCAGATACCAAACATGAACAGCCCAGAGGACTCCAGCCAGTTAATGGATGGATAATCAGGCCATGCAGTTCACAGCACTGTGCTTAACACTGCTCCCACTGTCTTCTCTGGGGCTGGTCAACAATTGTAAAGTATGAGAAAAAACACTGAACCTGGGTATATAGAAGGGAACCTAAGTCCTTTACCATATTCATTCAGAGCCACCATGGTACTAGAAGCTGAGTTTCTGCATTGTTAAATATCCTGAGATCAAGAGAATATTAAAGAGTGATTGCTTATCATTTGGAGGGGAAAATTCAACATATATATAGAGTCTATGTAACTTGGTTGAAATCAAGCATTGATCTGTTTTAGCCCATCATCCCCTGGAGTTCGGCAATCACCATTAGCATTTCATGATTGTATTTAAATTTTCTTGCAATCTCTTGTGTCAGTAGGGTATCTCCAGCCTGTTACTGCCTCTAACATTCTGAGATGTGAACCCCTTAGTCTATATAGTGTCTCTCATTGCCTGGTCATTTAAAGACACTATTATAATTTACATCTGATCTTACCAAAATAGTGATTTGCTCCCTTCCCTGAACAATGAAATATCCTCTCTTGAAACACAGGTAGTTTCTAGAATTGCCATCCTATAATCAGAAATGTTTCGTAAACAATGTAATTCTTTCAGTAATCCATTCTATAGTCTGGATGGTGCCTGACACCATGCTAGCTGACAGTGGTGAGCCAAAGTGAAGAGGTCTCTGTCCTCCCTCATGGAGCTCCCACACCAATCAAGATAAACACTAAAAAACAAATAATAAAATTTGTATAAGTTTGAATTTTAAAATAATGAATTTAATTAAACCTCTTAATTTTGTAAAAACAAAAACTAAAGCCAGTAAACATTTAATATCGCTATTAAAGGATAAATTATGCTATCATGCAACTCAAGGGTAAATTAAAAAGACTGAATTCAGGGAGAACCAAGATGGCGGCATAGGTAAAGACCTATTGTTCTGCCCCACACAACAATTCAAAAACTACAACATAACAACAAAACAAACATCATCCAGAATCACCAGAAAGCTGGCTGAGTGAAAACTCCACAAATAAAAGTAAAGGTAGGACACTGAGACGCAGAAGAGTGGTGGGAGTGCAGCCTTGAAGGTCGCATGGAAACAGGTTAGGAGCCACCGCGTACGAGGGCTGTGGCTGGAGCAGCAACCCCGGCTGGATTTCTCCAACGGGGAGGGCGGAGACGTCCCACTACACAGATTCCCCAGCGCCAGGCAAGGTCCGAGATCTGGGGTACGTGGAGACATCCCACTGTACAGATTCCCCAGTGCCAGGCGAGGTCCAAGGTCTGGGGGACGCACCCTGGAAGCCAGGTGTGGCAGAGGTCTCCTACTCTGCGAGAAAACAGGTAGCTGGGAAAAGAAGTTTGTGCGAAAGTAAACTGTGCGACAGCACAGACACGCGACTTGTTCCCTGGAAACTTGTCTCCTGGTCCCGGAAGCCACCTGTTTTACAACCCTGGGTGAGACTTTGGGTGTGCAGACTCATTTGGGGAGAGGCAGAGTTGTCTGGCAAGGGGAAGAGACTAGCGGCTTTCTCTTGGAGGTGCCTGCAGCCATCCCCATCCAACAGAGACTCGCGCGTGCGAGCGCCGCATAGGACATAGCTGACACTGAGGCTGCCTGCGCAGCTCAGAGACTCCACCCATCCAACCTGAACACAGTCTCCCTTCACAGCCAATTGGCCTGGAGGTCAAACCCTCCAAGGGCTAACAACAACAAGCTGGGTTTAAATTCAAAAATACTGCACAATCCATAAAGGATTGCAGTAAGAGTACCCACCTCAAGTAACTGGGGAGGTTGTGCCACTGACCCTTAGAGGACATCTGCCACATAAAGCAGCCACCATGCAGAGATATGGAAAGAAATCAGGTGTGAAAGAAATGGAGGAAAAAAGACGACTAGACATAGAGTTCAAAACCACGGTTGTAAGGCTTTTCAAGAGACTCCTAGAAAAGGCCGATGAAATTAATGAGAATTACGAGAAAATAAACAAGACCAACCAGGAAATGAATGAGACTTACAAGGAAATGAATGACACCCTCAAGGAAATGAACAAGACCGCTGAGGATATGAACGAGACCCTCAAAGATATGAAAAAGGACCAACTAGAAATAAAGCATACACAGACTGAAATGAAAAATATTACACAAAGTCCTAAAAGCAGTTCAGATGACCGCAAGAACCAAATCAAAGATTTGAAATACAAAGAAGCAAAATCCACTCAGCTGGAAAAGCAAGAAACAAAAAGAATTCAGATAATTGAAGATAGTGTAAGGGGCCTCTGAGACAACCTCAAGCATGCCAACATCCAAATTATTGGGGTACCAGAAAAAGAGAGAGAGCAAGTTAATGAAAACCTACTTGAAGAAAT
This sequence comes from Antrozous pallidus, assembly GCA_027563665.1. NCBI lineage: Eukaryota > Metazoa > Chordata > Mammalia > Chiroptera > Vespertilionidae > Antrozous > Antrozous pallidus. The sequence goes on along the minus strand of CM050511.1, from coordinate 94,176,764 downwards.
AGTGACTGAAAACTTCCCACACCTGGTGAAAGAAACTGACTTAAAAGCCCAAGAAGTACACAGAACCCCAAAATATAGGAATCTAAAGAGGACCACACCAAGACATCATAATTAAAATGCCAAGAGCAAAAGATAAAGAGAGAATATTAAAAGCAGCAAGAGAAAAACAGTTGGTTACCTACAGGGGAGGACCCATACGATTGTGAGTGGATTTCTCAACAGAAATGATGCAGGCCAGATGCGAGTGGCAATAAATATTCAAAATAATGAATAGCAAGAATCTACAACCAAGATTACTCTATCCAGCAAAGCTATCATTCAGAATTGAAGATCAGATAAAGTGCTTCGCAGATAAGAAAAAGCTAAAGGAGTTCATCACCACCAAACCAATATTATATGAAATGCTGAAAGATATTCTTTAAGAAGAGGAAGAAGAAAAAGGTGAAAATATAAATTATGAACAACAAATACACATCTATCAACAAATGAACATAAAAATCAAGTGAATTGATAGGCTGATGAACAGGATAAACTGGTGAATATAACAGTTACATGGACATAGAGAGGGAATGGACTGACAATTCTTGGGGAGAAAAGGGTTGTGGGAAGTACAGCAAGCGACTGGACAAAAATCTTGCAACAATGGAAGAGGACATTGGGGAGGGGGAGGTGAGAGTGGAGGGTGGGATAGGTACAGGGTGGAGGGGAGATATAGGGGGATAAAAAAGGGGCAACAATGTAATTAATAAACTGAACAATAAAGATTTAAAAAATACTAAAAAAATAAAAATAAATAAAAAAGATTGAATTCATGGAGGTCAAGAGAGTGTTCCTGAGAATGTGTCCATTGTTTAAAGATCTAAAGAATGAGTAAGGAGTTAACGAGGCAAAGAAAAAGAAAATGCACATTTCAGGAAGAGAGAACATAAAATATAAACCTATGGCAAGAGGAATCTTGGCAAACATAAGGTTGTAGTAGCAAGAGAAAAAAAGATCATGGTGTGGGTTGAAGCTAGAGAGGTAGGGGGTAGGATCTTGTGAGAGTTGTGTGTGTTTTTTAATTTATCTTTATTGTTGAAAGTATGACAGATGCCCCTCCTCTTTTTTTATCCTAAGAACAGTGGGTCACTGAAGAGTTTCTAGCTGAAGGAAGGAGGGATCACATGATAAGATTTCTATTTGAACAATCACTCTATAGCTGCAGTGCTGAGAATTAACTGATGCAGGTGGAGAAAGCAAATAAACCATTTCATCAAAATATCAGAGTAGATCAGGGTGAGAGGATGCCAGCTTAAACCAGAATAAAAATGGCAAGAAATAGGTGGACCTAAGAGAGAGTTAGATGGTAAAAACAGGACCTGGTGAAGGATTCAACATGAATGATAAAGATGTAGGAATGAAGGATGATCCCTACTATTTCCAAGTATTTTTGTTTGTATTAGTAGATGAATAAGGATGCCATTTGCCAAAAAATGGGGGGAAAGACTGTTTAAGATTCTGGATGGGGGCCCAGTAGGGGAATCACAAGTTTAATTTGGGACTTCTTGATGTATGTATGGTACAGGTATGGAGCACAGAGAGAGGTCTGCCCTGAAGATACAATTTCTGAATCATCTGAATATTCTTATGATAATTGTAGCTATAGGATGGGTGAGTTTTCCTGAACAGGTGATGCAAAGTAAGGAATGAAGAGGGTTTAGGAGGCTTGAGGAACTCGAATATTTTATGATTAGGTAGAATAAGATGAGAATGGATAGGAGACAAGGAAGGAATAGGCAGAGAAATAGGAAGAAAACCATGGAATGTGGCATTGCAGAGGCCAAGGAAAGAAAATAAAGTAAACCTAGGTCCAAGTATCTATGTACCGATCTTTGTCTCATTGGGAAAATTACACATCTTTCTAGTCAAACTCAAAGTGGAATAAAGGAAAGAGAATGGAGTTTGAATCCAAGCTCTGTTACTAATTCTCACACCTTGAGCCTCAACCTTTGTGATACATTTCTTTTTTTTTAAATCCTCACCTGATGATTTTTTTCCATTGATTTTTAGAGAGCGTGGAAGGAAGGAGAGATACAGAGAGAAACATTGGTGTGAAAGAGACACGTTGATTGGTGGCCTCCTGCACACACTCTGACTGGGTCAGGGATCGATCAACCCTGTAACTGAGGTACAGGCCCTTGACTAGAAGCGAACCTGAGACCCCTCAGTCCAAGGGCCAATGCTGTAATCACTGAGTACAACAGTCCAGGGCTGTGATAGTGTTTCTCTCATCAAAATATGTTTACATACACACCTTACTCTTCTCTCACATGTGGTGGTCTTTGTTTCTGTTAGTTCTTTGTCAGCTTTAAAAATATTTTCTGACTTTGTGCTTATGAAAGGGCTAAAGATAGAATATTATAATCTGTGTTTCCCAATACACTTTTGCAATATACTTTTGTTTATTACTTCATAGAGCATAAGAAGCTCATTTGCAAAATGACTGCAATCAGCTAAAGTAATACTTGAAAAAAAATGTGTTACTTAACATCAGTTCTTATTTTCTGATAATTTAAAATATTTCCCACCATTGCTGATTTGTTTCAGTGAATAGAGCATCAGCCTTCAGACTAAAGGGTCCGGTATTTGATTCTGATCAAGGGTACATGCCTGGGTTGCAGGGTCAATCCCCAGTAGGGGGCATGCAAGAGGCAGCTGATCAATGGTTCTCTGTCATCATTGATGTTTCTATCTCTTTCTCCATCTTCCTTCCTCTTTGAAATCAATAAAAATATATTTTTTTAAATAAAGTAAATAGAGGGAGGAACCAAGATGGCGGCATAGGTAAACACTTGTACTGCTGCCCCGTACAACAATTTCAAAACTACAACTGAAAAACAAAACAGACATCATTCAGAACCACCAGAGGGCTGACTGAGTGGACATTCCACAAATAGAGGGAAAGATAAAAGGACACTGTTACTCAGAGGAGCTGCGGAGGACAGAGTTGTGGATACACATGGAGTCAGAGGTTCAGAGCTGTGTGCGAGCGTAAAGGGATGGTGGTTGCAAACCCAGCTGGTTTTCTCGAACTGGGAGGGAGACCAAGGTGTCCCACTGCACTGAGCCCTGGTTCCAGGCAAGTCTTGGGGAACCCAGATTCATACAGGGTGAAACTGGACAGTAAGGAGGAAGCACACTGAAACTCCGAAGCTGCAGAGGCGTGTGAGCTATCAGAGAGGGTTTGTGGCTGGCTCTATTGCTTGGGAAGAAAAAAAACCCACTGGACTGCGTTGGTTTCCTGTTCCAGGTGAATCTTTGGGTGGCCAGACTCATTTGGGGAGAAACTGGACTGTCCGGCAGCAGACAGAGCTCTGGGCAGCTTTCTCTCAGAGGTGCATGCAGTCATTGCCACAGGGCACAGAGACCCAGGCATCACTTAGGGCAGGGCTGACAGGAAACCAAGGCTGTCTGCTCAGCGGGGAGACTCCGCCCCATCCAGGCTGAGGATAGATGCTCTCCTGGCATAAACACAGATGATATTCACAGCCAATTGGCCTGGAGGTCAAACTCTCCTAGTGCTAACAACAAAAAAGCTGAGCTTAACTTAAACAATACTGTACAACCCATAAAGGATTGCAGTAAGAGTATCCACCTCAGGTAACTGGGGAGGCTGAGCCACTGTCCCCTAAAGGACACTTGCCACACAAACCTACTTGACCAACTCAGGAAAGCAGCCAAAATGCGAAAACAAGGTAACAGATCACATGTGAAAGAAATGGAGGGGAAAAAAACCAACTGGCCATAGAGTTCAAAACCACGGTTATAAGGTTTTTCAAGAGGTTCCTAGAAAAGGCCGATAAATTTAATGAGACCCTTGAGGATATGAACAAAACCCTCAAGAATATGAGCAAGACTCTGGGGATATGAAAAAAACCAACTAGAAATTAAGCATATACTGACTGAAATAAAAAATATTATACAGAGACCTAAAAGCAGTCTAGAGGACTGCAAGAATCAAATCAAAGATTTGAAATACAAAGAAGCAAAAATCACTCAGCCGGAAAAGCAAGAAGCAAAAAGAATCCAAAAAATTGAAGATAGTTTAAAGAGTCTCTGGGACAACCTCAAGCATACCAACATCCAAATTATGGGGGTGCCAGAAAAAGAAAGAGAGCAAGATACTGAAAACCTATTTGAAGAAATAGTGACTGAAAACTTCCCCCACCTGGTGAAAAAAAAAAAAAAAAGACTTAAAAGTCCAGGAAGTGCACTGAACCCCAAACAAAAGAAATTCAAAGAGGACCACACCAAGACACATCATCATTAAAATGCCAAGATCAAAAGATAAAGAGAGAATATTAAAAGCAGCAAGAGAAAAACAGTTACCCACAAGGGAGCACCCATACAATTGTCAGCTGATTTCTCAACAGAAACTATGCAGGCCAGATGGGAATGGCAAGAAATATTCAAAGTAATGAATAACAAGGACCTACAACCAAGATTACTCTACCCAGCAAAGCTATCATTCAGACTTGAAGGTCAGATAAAGTGCTTCGCAGATAAGAAAAAAGCTAAAGGAGTTCATCAACACCAAACCACTATTATATGAAATGCTGAAAGGTATTCTTTAAGAAGAGGAAGAAGAATAAAAAGGTAAAGATAAAAATTATGAACAACAAATACACATCTATCAACAAGTGAATCTAAAAATCAAGTGAATTAAAAATCTGATAAACAGAATAAACTGATGAATATAATAGAATCAGGGGCACAGAAAGGAAGTGGACTAACCATTCTTGGGGGAAAGGGATGTGGGGGGGGTGTGGGAAGAGACTGGACAAAAAGCGTACACCTATGGATGAGGACAGTAGCAGGGGGTAAGGGCAGAGGATGGGATGGGTACCAGGGGGAGGGAAGCTATGAGGGGGGAAGCAACATTGTAATAATCTTTACAATAAAGATTTATTAAATTATAAAAAATAAATAAAGTCTAGTTTAAACATAAATAAAATAAAATATATAAAGAAAATATTTCCCTCTGGGAGATAGATAGATATAGATATATAGATATATACATATATATATATATATATATAATGAGATTTTAAGACACTCATTAATGAATACACATATCTCAGTCAGTTAAAGTCTGGATTTGCAATATGTTTCCTTAAGTAAATTTATGTGAATATTTGAATATATCTGGCCTTAATGTATTACAAAGATAGCAAGCTCTGCTGGCCAACTCCTCTGTAGTATAGTAGAAAAGGCAGGGCTATAACATAGCAGAAAAGGCGGGAGTAAAAACAAACATTTCTGGGTTTGATCCCAACTATGCTGCTAGGGCAGGTCATCATCATGTTGCTCTGTGCCTCATTTGCTTCATCTGTGAAGTAGAGATAAATATTACCTCATAATGTTGCTGTAAGGAAATGACTACCACACATAACTACTCAATAAATTTTAATACCTTCTTGACATCACAATAATAATAGGAAGCCAGGATTGTAAGCTTCAGAAATGCAAAAATTGCCACCTGGAATTGTAAAAATAATTGACTGTTTTATAAGCTGTTAACTAACATATATGCCATCCAGGAAAATGATCACGTGGTTTTCAGTATATTCAGCCTGCCATGAACCCTGATGCCATGGATAACAAATTGACTCTAGGTTTATGGTCATCTCATAGCCTGTGAGCAGAAACATTTCATGACCTGGCCAATGTGGATAATTCACTTCCATATGATTTGAGAGAAGAAAGTGATGGTTTCTTTTCCGCTCGTTGTCTGGAAAGAAAGCCCCAATTGAGAGGGTTTCACAGAGAATTCCTTCAGTAATGATTTATTGAGTGAATGAATAACTGAAACGAAATGAGTAGAGTTTCTTCTCATTTTTAGGAAATGAATATAAATTAGAGATTATGCTGATTTTGCAAACTTCACAGCTCTGTGGAAAATTGGTGCTATGCTGGGCTCTGCAGTCATTCATTAACTCAACAGATAGTTGTGATGGTTTAAAACAGAACCATATCTATAGGTCCTTGCCCTAGTGCCAGACAGGAAAATTGTGAACCAAGATAATCACAAGATTATTTCCAAAACTCACTAAATAAAGTAATAATCCTCATCAAATCTTCATCTAATCCTTACATGTTGGACCAAATATGTCTATTATGTCTGTTATGCTTTCTCAACGAAAACAATATTCAATCTATTCAAACCAGATGCCAAAACAAATGGTTGATTCCCTTTCTTTTAACTTCATCATATAATTGTGTCTTCTGTAAGATGTTTGCTTCTGAGCATATAGGTACATTCTAATTTCCCTGTTTTGACAATCACACTTTTTTTTGGTTTGTACATTTCGTTTTGCTAATATTGGATATTTTGTTTATTTCTTTGCTAGTATTGAATGTTTAATGAAGAGACAGTATAGGAGGCTCAGGAATCTTTTCTGGCATACTTCTATATCCAGTTTCTTTTCACTGTTTTTAATTAAGCAAAGACTACTAAAAAAGTATTAAAATGTAATAATGAATTCTATCATAGGTCCTTTTACTTCAGTATTTTCTCTGAAAGTGAAATCAGACACATTTTAGGAGAGTTCGTGCTAAGTGATTCCTTTGATATTTCTATCACAAGTAAGTATGTAACTTAATTATTGACAACTTTAAGGTGAATCAAGATCAATGTTTAATTAATTTAAGTTAGTGCTTTCGAAAATCTTAGTCTGATAAATGCCTTGAATTGATCTTCCAATATATAAAAGAAAATTCCCTTTCCCATCCTAACAGGAGAAAAGTCACTAATTAGGGAACAAATATAATATCCTAAAATCTAGTAAAGAAAGAAAACTACATACAGATAAAGATTCAAGAATCAGAATTGCATTGATCTTTTCAACAACAATATAAGAAGCTAGAAGACATTGGAATCTTTCCTTCAAGTTTCTACCAATTACCTTTACTTCCTCTTAGTAAAATGGAATTGGCAATAACTATCCTGAAATACCACTGAGTCTAGTACATAGTCCGCATTCATTTTCTATTTTTATTTTTATCAGAACTGCATGTACAGTAGTTTTCAAATGCCTATTATAAAAACAACATCCCCCTCTACATCCCATCTCCCTCCATTTCCATTACCAGCAGTAGCTGATTAAAACTCTTTTAGTTTATTTGTTATTTTCCTTCACATTTCTAAATATAGCATCAGTGGTCATGCTACTTCTTGGTTTTTCAGATCTACACATTATACGTATATTCCCATGCTACCACATCCCCAAACTAACACATGTGCACACACACGCGTGTGTGCGCACACACACACACACACACACACACACATACACATACACTTCTTTCCCCTTCATCCTCCTAATATTGATGGCTAATGATCAACCAGTATTCACTAGAATTAACATATTGAAAATATCCTGTATATATTGGAAAGCAGTGATGTCTCTGAGGCTCCCAAGTGACACCTCCACTCTATAAGCCCAAACCCACCCCTGGAACCCCCAAGTAGTCTCCTACTACAATTTGGCAATGAACTGAGTAATGCCTAGCACAACAGCATTACCTCAGCACTAACCAGTGTCCAGTATGCCTTTGGTTTATGGCCCATACCAGACCAGTTGGTAAATATTGAATATTTTAATATAATCTCTGGTTATATGACAATTTTTTGTTATGCTGGTACTCAGTGTTCACATTATTACAACTCTGAGAACATTGTACACAGCTGAGCTATTTGGTATATTATGACTAAATTCACTTTGCTGGGCAAATTTGCCTCTTCCCCATTATTAAATTATCCACCAACTAACTCTTTGCTCCAGGTATGTATCTCTTCTCCAACACAGAGGTGCTCTGTAAGATTAATCTTCCTAGGGGCATCGCTCTCAGAACTCTGTGTTCTCTGACTCTCGTTGGAATGAATTGCTCTCCAGGTCTGCCTACACTACTGTCATCTTAGGATCTCCTTTCCCTTCATCTGAGGGATTTTTTTGTCTGTCTTGCTGGGGAGCCTCTGTTTCCTGAATTCTACAGTATCATCTTCCTTAATTTACAACTTGAGAGTGGCTACAGAGAAGATAAATTTTTGATGCCTTGCATGTATCAGATTGCCTTTATTCTCTGTTGACAATTGATTTAATTTTTATATATAGAAACTCCTATGTAATAAATCAATTCCCCTCTCATTTTTGAAGGCAAGATTACAGTATCTTCTAGCTTCTGATATTGCTGTTGAGAAGGCCAATACTATTCTGATTCTTGAATCTTTATATGTATGTAGTTGTTTTTTTTCTTTTCAACATTTAGGCTATACTATTGGCTCCCTAATATTCTAAATTTCATAACGGCGAACCTTATGGTAAAACATTTTGATCATGTTAGGTACCAGATAGGATAGGACTTTCAATCTGGAAACACTTAGAATGTCATATAATTGGAATTATAAGTGTCTTAGTTCATTTGGGCTGCTCTAATGAAATAAGATAGATTGGGTGGCTTACAAATAACTGAAGTTTATTTCTCACAGTTCTGGAGGCTCGATATTATAATGCTGGCAAAGTCCAGTATTATGATGCTGGCAAATCCAGAGTCTGGTGAGGGGCGCACTTCTTAGTGCATAGATAGTTGTCTTCTTGCTATGCTCTCACATAGTAGAATGGTCAAGGGATTTTTTTTTGCTTAAATGTCTTCAAGGTTTGATAGCTCATTCCTTTTTAGCACTGTATAATATTCCATTTATAGATATGCCACAGAGTATCCATCTGTCTATTAAAGGACATCTTAGTTTCTTCCCTGTTTTGGCAATTGTGAATAAATCTGCTATAAATATCCATGTGCAGATTTCTGTGAAAATAAGTTTTCATCTCTTTTTTGGTAAATACCAAGGAGCACAATTATCATAATTATAGGATATGGAATAGAATTGTTTACTTTTTCAGAGACTAAAACAATATGTTCTAAAGATTTCCTGGGGTCATTGAGCAAGGCAATACATTTCTTTCTCTGTTTTTTGCCTCCCTATCTGTGGCTATAACTATTACAATCCCATTTCTGCCTCTGGATTTCAACTCTGTAGGCCTAATTGCTATTTTCCTAATTTACAGAAATTGTAAGCGCCATTAATTCACATACATCAAGGGCCCTAAGGAGCAGTAATTCCCCCTGCTGTATATTTAAATGATCTAGTCATTTGGTTCATCAACTATGTGAGTCATAAAATGGACTTCTCCTGAGTGGCTGTAGAGCAGCCATTGAGTTTGGCCCTGTAGTTACACAGACCCCATGGCTATTCCAATTTCTAGGAATATCACCTTAAGCAAGTCACTTAATCCTTCTAAACCTGATTTCTCCATCTATAAAATATGTGTGCTTTCCAAGTTTGTTGTGAAGAATAAATGTGTGTAAACCAGTACATAACACATAATCAGCATGCACTGAATGTGGCTATTAATAACCAGCACATAGCACACTGTTTTGCACCTACTAGGCACTCAATACATAATTGTTCAGTGAACGAATTGCATGCAACTGAATTTGATTAAGACCTGGATCCCAAACTAGTCTAAAAACTGGAGAGATCCTGTCTTTGTAATTCCTCCTTATATCCTGGTGCAAAAGTGCCTGGCCCATAACAGAAGTTGAAAATTTCTCATTAAATAAAAATTTCAATAGAAGAATGAGCAAATAGATATATCTTGTTCACATTAATTTTCAGGATACAAAAAAATAATTTTTTCAAGACAACTATTGAGTGTATGCATTTAGAAAAGTCAGTTTGCCATTATAAGAACACCCTCTATCCCTCATTGGTCTCCAAACAGATTCTTCCAAGGAGCAAATTGTAGGCAAAGATTTTGACTGACCGTGACCAGTTAGGTACTCACTCACTCTTGTCTGTCATGCCCCTTATATAGCTGCAGTCATACTAAGGACAAAAGGAGAAATGGGGAGATGCTATATTTAGTAGTTGGAAAGTACTTGTCCTAGTTAAGATGGTCCTTGTACTACTTGTGTAACAAGGGTGCTAGTATATTTTGGCAGGCGATATATCTTTAAAATGCTTTGAATGAAGAAAAAAACTGGTTCTTTTTCCATAAAGTTTCCATCATGTATTGTTCACCAATAATGTTATCCAGAATAAAAGGAACCATGCAAAAATAATTGACATTTATTTGTTCTATAGATACAAACCTGATAACACAAGATTAAAAATATTGCTTTGTTGGTCTTTTTAATGCCCCTTAAAGCTTAGGAATGATTGCAGTAGGTCCTAGTTTTGTCCCACATTACATTATATAATACATTATTATTAAACATATCCTATAATACATTATGCCCAGTTCTCACAGACATCCTTCAGGGTCAGTATTTATTGTTATTTCTGTTTACCAAATGGAGAGAGGAAGACAAAGGCAAGAAACTTTCCAGTGGTCATTATCATGCTAAGCAGAAAGTCAAGATATAAACCCCATTCTTTCTGATTCCAGTATTCATGCTTCTTGATACCTTTCTCTCTTGTAATGGGGATTTTTTTCTTGCAATTATAATGAAATATCTTCACAGATAATGAAATAATGTTAGACCTTCATGTGATACTTTTCACACCAGATTTCCTAAACCAACTTGATATCTACAGAAAATTTAGGAAGGTTAGGGTTAAGAGTATGGGAATTATAAGTAGCAGTGGTTGAGAAAGAAACAGAAAAATTAGAAAATAATTGTTATAAATAGAGATAAACACAGGAGTTTCTGTGACAAATAATCAGATTATTTTAAGTCTCCATTAATGCATTTGTCACTTTTTGAATACTCAGCATTCTATATCTATACATCCCCTTATCTTATAAAACAGAGCCTGTCTCTCACTATCAAAATTGAAGATCCCTCATACTTTTCCAGAACCCCTGCAACTGGGCATGAGACAGACCTTGGTTCTACCACTAACTCATGATCATTGCAACATCAAACCAGAAATTAATGATTTGAGGAAGAAAGGAACATGGAGAGCCCACTATGACAAAAGTAGCCTCATGACAGCAGCTACTGGAGTGGTTCTGATGGCCCTTCTGTCTCCAGCATTCATGGTGCTAATGGTAGAAGTGATGTGCGGGGCAGCAGAAGTGGGGTCTCACAGGGCCAATTCTATGACATCCCTTTGGCAATGATTTCTGGTGACCTCAGAGCCTGATTCTCTGACAGTCTCATGGAATCTGTGAGCTCCCAAATATCTTTTAATAAATGCCCTTGTATTTAAACCAGCCTTCATCAGTTCCTATTGCCCATGACTAAGAATCCTGACCAAAACAATACATAAATATCAGCAATGATAATAATAACTAGCATAACTTGAGAGCTTATGATGTAACAGTACACTCTGCTAAATTTACTCTTTAAGTTCTCAGTGCAACCTGGTTATTCCCATGTTACAGATGAGAAAACTGAAAGGTTACATGGCTTGCTCAAAGACATACTGCAGAAAGTGGCAGAGCCAAGATTTGAAGCCTCTAAAATTTACTCAGTCACTAACCTTGAATATATAATTTAGGAGTAGTTTGAACTCATATGTTTTAAGAATGTAAATATCAATAAGTAGTTGTATTAGTCAGGGTTCTCCAGAGGCACAGAACGAACAGAGTATGTGGAACAAGATATCTGTTTTTCAAGAACTGGTTTGCAAAAGTGTGGTGGCTGGAAGGTCTGAAATTTGTAGGGCAAGCCAGCAGGTCAGAGACCCAGGAAAGAGTTAACTTTGCAGCTCAAGTCCAGAGATAGCCCAGGGGCAGAATTCTCTTTGTAGGTGTCTGTATTCAAATTCCCTCTTCTTTTAAGAACATTGTTATATTGATCATGACCTATACCAATCACTTCATTTTAACTCAGTTACTTCCATAAAGGCCTAATCTACAAAAAACAAACAAACAAACAAAAAAACATTCTGCGTACTGGGGTTTAGCACTGCAACATGTGAATTTTAAAGAGGACATCATAATTTAGTCTATAACAATAATAATTTCAATGCAACACTTTTGAAAGCACACTAATGTAAATATAATTTCAAGGATTTTCTGAGTATGAGTGATATACCTAGAGGTGTTTTGTTTTGTTTTGTTTTGTTTTGGGGGGAGGCTCTGTTTTTGAAAGACCAGTCCTTCCCATAGCCACCATCAAAATCCTATATAATAAAAGGCTAATATGCAAATAGAATGCCAGAACAACCGGTTGCTATGATGCACTCTGACCACCAGGGGGCAGACACTCAGTGTAGAATCTTCCCCCTGGTGGTCAGTGTGCTCCCACAGGGAGGTGTGCCACTCAGCCAGAAGCTGGGCTCACGGCTGGTGAGCGCAGCAACAGTGTCAGGAACTTCTTCCACCTCCCTACGGATCTCTGACTGACAGCTTAGGCCCACTCCCAGCAGGGGGGACATCCGGGCTGAGGGACCTCCCCACCAAGTGCACAAATTTCGTGCACTGAGCCTCTAGTGGTAATCATAACATTATTGGTAACCAAGGTCTCCTATGTCCTTATTAAATAGCTCAGGTCTGATGATGCCCACTTACATGGACATTTTAGATTGTGTTTTCCACAAAAAGTCCAAGAACTGGTTGCACTATAGTTTCCCAGTACTTCAACTCACTGGGAGAATCAAGTGAAATAAGCTATGTTATGGCGCAGTGACAAGGACTACTCAAGATAGTCTTGGTCAAGTCTTGATGGCTTTTGGCTGGCACCACACAGATCTTGCAAAGGTTTCAAGCCTCGAGGGGCTCAGGGTGCACTGCAAGGTCTGCAGTACACTTCTTAGCAATGAACATCATCGTAGGAACATTTGTCATTTTTTTCACGTGTACATTTGTCATCCGGTGGTTGCCAGTGCAGGTGAGTGTTTGGAAAAGCCACCTCAACACTTCCATCAGTGATTTAATAGCCACTAAGCCACTTTACATTTGTCGAGTGCTTTGTACTTGCAAAGTGCTTGTACATGCATTAGTACATTTCATCCTAAATGGTCCTTGATTGGCCTAAAAGTTAAATCAGCTTCCCAACGTGACTAACTATCCTAGAGAGCACTTTGGGAGCTGCAAACACATGACCCAATGTGAGGAAATGGCTCTGAAGGCATTCGGTAAAATCAAGGCGCAGTCATGGCGCAAATTCACCAACAGTGAAGCGACTAAGTTAAATCCTTAGGAAATGGTGGGAATTCTCCCAAGATTTCCATTCTCTGTTTACTTTGTTTTTAACACCATTTTCTACAGGGCTAGCTTTTAAGTCCAATGGTACCTGGTTAAGATTTTCAGACAAAAACAGGCCTCTGTTCCCATTCTGCTTTTCGATTAATAGCCAAGCCTACGTATCCCTTTTACAGAAACACTGAGGGCAATTTGTGGTCAAAAGATCCTAAACCGAAAATACTTGTCACAATTATATGAGGCCTGGCCACTTCTCCCTACACAAAGCAGATGGTGATTTCTTTTTTAAACAACATAGCGGCCTGCGTTTCTGCTTGAGTGCCTCTGAATCAGAGTTGAAGTAAAAATGAATTTCCATTTTGTTTCACTCTGGGAGCCTGTTACATCGACCGACTTTGGGGGCATGAGGCGATCACCTAATTTGTCCGAATATAACCACGCGGTGTACAACAAAGACGTTGGCTGTTTCCGCTCTCTGCAGGAAAAGTGTAAAAAACAAAAAACTGAGCACTAGCAGCATAATCTTAAGAATCCTCTTGTTATTATTCCGCTGGTGGAGTCTGTAGCCACGGAGACATCTGTGATGTGGGATAAGAAAGACCTCCTTTTTTCCCCCTGAAATACAAAGAATACAGAAAGTAGAAGATCATTTTTAGGATGTAAAATCTAAGAAAAAATTATATTTGTTGCCTGTGTGTATTTTAAATTATTCGATTGCAGGAGTACTGCAATTCAGACTTGATTTATTTTTCCCTGTTTACTTGGTGTTCAAAAATAAAAATGAAATCCAACATCTTTAAATATGTAAAGAAATAACTAATTTACACATAGCAAGTGTGAAAGGCTCTGCCTGTGTTAATAACATAACATGTCTCTAAGCCTGGATTCTAATATGGTGTGCAGCCATGTTTCCGTGGAGTTGGGAATGCAGATAAAGCCTTGCTTCAAAGCTACTTTCTGCTATTGATTTGATTATACAGTTCTCTGGAGCAAATCCTAATGCCTTTACAGTTAGTCCTACAAATAGCATCTCCCCTATTTTAATATAAAATATCTATCATTTCAATGGGGAGTCTATTGTACTTCTTTAGAATCTGAATTTAAATAATCAAAACTATTCTTCAAATATGATATGTGTTATTACATGCAAAGTAAAGTGGAGCTTTGAGTCAAGAATCCATATAAGTAACACCCAAAAGTCATTTTCACGTAAAGCTCCCTGATGATTTAAGCTATGATAAGATGGAAAATAATAATACCAAGTTTTATTGAGTGCTTTTTAGGCACTAGACAGCATTCCAAATGCTTTGGGCATGTTAATTCATTTACTTCTCAACAATTCTTTGGCAATAAGTATTATTATTATTATTATTATTATTATTATTATTATTATTATTATTTCTACTAGAGGCCCAGCATGTGATTGAAATCACGCAAGGAGGAGCCCCACCTCCCACCATGCAAGGAAGCACCTTGCAGGCTACTGAGGAAGTCAGGCCTGACTGGCACCAAGGGCAGCCGGGACCCACACCTGACTTCTGCCCCAGGTCCCCCCCAGACTCCTGCCTGTGTCTGCTCTGGGCCCGCCCTGAGCCACCACGCTGCCGCAGGCAGTCCCCACTGTCTCTGTCTCTGTGTCTTGACTCTGGGCCTCACTTGCACGTGCAACCTCCTCCTGTCTGGTCATGACCTGATACAGCATCCCAGCCTAATTTGCATATTATATGCTAGAGACCCGTTGCAGGAAGATTCCTGCAAGAATAGAGCTTCCTGCGGCCTGAGCAAAGCTCCCTCCCTTCTCTCCTGCCTCGCTCCCTTCTCTACTACCTCACTCTCTCCTGTCTTCACTGCCTCATTCCTGTCTCCTCTGCCTTGCTCCCTCCCTTCTCTCCCACCCTGCTTGCTTACTTCTTCACAGCTTTGCTCCTTTCTGCAGTGCTTGGCTTCCTTCTAGCCATCTTCTGCACGTGGATATGCAAATATGCAAATTAACCACCATCTTGGTTGGGTTAATTTGAATACTCACTCTGGCTTGTGGGCGTGGCTTGTGAATGTGGCAACAGTATGGTCAATTTTCATATTACTCTTTTATTAGATAGGATATATTATAGATGAGAAGATAAAATCACTGAAAGGGTAAAAGGACCAAACAGCTGGTGAATACAGGAACCAGAATTTAAACCTAGTTAATTTAGATCCAGAGCCCAGGCCAGTGATGGCTATACTAGGTGGATACTCAAGAAGGTGATGGCAAGAAGGAAACATGATGCATTACATAGTTCATTGTGTCTGCAATATTATAGTAAAAGAAAATAAAACAAAAAGGTCAGGAGAATTCCAAGTGCTGTTGTGTGATGTGTTTGTTTGTGCAGTTTGTGTGTGTGTGTGTGTGTGTGTGTGTGTATGTGTGTGTGTGTGTGCCTTAATAGTAAAAAAAAAAGTGTCTCCTGGAGATAATGCAAGCATGCCTATGATAATATCTTATGAGCTGATAATAAACTATCCAAAGGGATGAAATAAAAAATATTCCAGATTCAGACAGAAATAGCAGCATATGCAAAAACTTGTGGCGAGATGAAACATGGATGTTTGAGAAAATGAAGCTGAAGCCAGAGTGGTTGAAGTCAGAGTGAGGGCAGCCTGAGGGACAAGAGGTTAGAGAAGCGAGGAAGATTTCCACTCAGGGTTTTATAGACACTGTTTCAGATCTTGGTCTTGTGTCCTAAACGGAATGAGGAACCAATGAGAGAATTTAGGCAGGGTAGGTAATGTGAACAGAGGTGCACTTTGAAATTGGTCACTGGCTGACACTCTGGAAAACAGTTTGGAGAGATATAAAGTGGTAGCAATTAGAGCAGCTTAGAAAATATTGCAGTAGCATTAATCAAAAGTGATGAAATCAGTGTCATTGGAGACAGAGAAAACAGAACTGATTCAAGAGATGCTCCTGTATTAAAATTCTAAAAATATGAGATTAGATATTGGAGATTGGAGTGACATGTCAAAGATGACTGTCAAATATATGACTAGTGCAACTGTGTAGATGACAGGTTTGGATAAGAAATTCAGGAGGTCATGTTGAAGATATTGAGGTGGCTTTAGTCATTAGTTGAATTTGTCAAGTTCACAATGAGACTATGGATCTGAAGCTCAGAGGTGAGGTCTAGCCTGGCCATGTATATTTGGAGACTACCAAGGTAGAAAGTATTAAGAAGCCAATGACATTGATATCTCATCTGGGGATAAAACATAAAATGAGTGGGAGGACAGGAAGGCCTAGGTCTGCAAGGAATTATAAGACAGGGCTCTCAGATAAGTAGGAGCATGACCAGGAGAAAATGGTGTAAGGGGAACCCATGGACGAGAGTTTCAAGAAGAAAGGCAGGGATAACAAGGTCAAATGCTGCTGAGAGGTCAAGCAAAATGGGGACTGAAACCTTAAATATAGCAAAATGAGAGTAAAAGTCATGGCCGTATTAGCATAAACTCCCAGAAGTCAGACTGGAGTAGAGTAAATAAGAAATGAGGAAATGTAGGAACTATGGAAAACTCTGTAGAAATTTGACTAGGAAACATAGAGGGGAATTAAGGGGAAGGCAAGAGAAAGATAATTAGATAAAGGGAATGATCTCAAACATAAAATTCAAATATCCAATGACAGTATATCAATAATCTGTCCACATTTCTAAACTATTGATTATACACAGAATTGTAATATTTTAAAATAAATTCATAGTTTATTATTTATCACAATTTATATAGGGTCATATGGTCTTATTTTTCTTTCGTACAGTGATTCATTAACCTGGCCACAATTTTGATTACAGAAAAGTCTTATCCATCTGGATACCCAGAAGACAGAAAGAGTATATATAGAAGTTGAGGTTATTATCCATCTTTTGCTTAAGAATTAAGAGGAAGAACCTTTCCTTTAAGTTACCTAGGGCATAGTTATTAAAAGTCTTAAGGCATCAAACATTCATTACCATTTTTATTAAATATCCATTAAACACACTATGTACTAGCTATGCTTGAAGTTGAGAATGTCAAGGTAAAAAAGACATAATCCCTGAACTCAAGATATTTATATAATAACAGAAGAGGAATAAGTGTAAAGAGAAGCCATTAGTACACTGTAAAATTCCACAAAGAGATATGAACAAAATGCTATGTTGAAAAGTTATGTGAAGCACCAGGCTGAAAAAAGAGATTATGTGTCTGAAAATGTGCATGTGTGAGCACCTCTGGAGCTCAGTCATGGATTATTTCATGGAGATAAAATTCCCTGAACTGAGTCTTAAATGATAATAACAATTTACCTTACTGAGAAATGATATAGTCCCAGGTAACACAGTAAGCATTTTATATCTTAACCAATTTATTATACCCATTTTAGAGATAAAGAAGTGGAGGCAGAAAGTGATTAAGTAATTTGTTCATGATAAAACTATCTAATGAGGGTGAGAGTTAGGATTCAAACCCAGGTTCCCTTCAGAGCCTGTCTTCTGTACCACCATGCTATATACACCACAAGTAAAATTAGAAATTAGCCAAGCTTTGTATGTGATGGTAATGGGATAATAAAAGTGGGGAGAATAGATCACTGGCCTTAAAATTGTTCCATCTTACTCTTCTCTAATTTCTAATTACCAACATAGCATAGAAACAGAATGAACAACAAGTTCTGTCTGCTCTAAAGTAAAGTTTGGTGAGAATGGCCTGGAGGATAATTTTCTATTTAGGTTAATAAGCCCATATGGAGAAAAACAGCTCACAGAGAAGTGATCCTGCTCCTTTTCTAATGACTCCAAGTTAGGCTCCATCAGACCACCTGGCAGTCATGGCACTTAGAGCAACATAGGTGATTAACACCACTGTAGGCTGTGAAGAACAAGTAAACAGAAGATCAAAAAAGAGAAACACTGTTCACTTTGACAGGGGCAGGTACACATCAAGATCAGTCGTGGCCAGCTTTTGAAATATTGAATCAGAAGAGAAGAAAATTCTATCTTTTCAGCTGGGGACCTCAGTTACAGTCCGAAGGTCAAAGGAGGAAATAGGCTAATTGACTTATCCCCAATGCTACTCTTATCTAATCACTGAAGATAGAAAGGGTCTAAAATCACACCAGAGAAGCTGCAGACAGCAGGAAAGCAACATCACAGAAGCCTTATCCATAGGACCTGCAGCAGACTGGATATTTATGTCCCTGAAAAATTCATATATGGAAACCTAATCCCCAGTGTGATGGTATAAATAAGGTTAGTGTCCATAGCAAAGAAGTCTCAGAGATGTCTTGTGTAAAGACACAGCGAGAAGAGGGACTTCTATGAACCAGGAAGCTAGACTTAACCAGACATGGAAGCTGCTGACACCTCCACTTTGGACTTCCCAGCCTCCAGAACCATGAGGAATCAAGTTCTGTTGTCTGTGAGTCACCCAGTCTGTGGTATCCTATATAATAAAAGGGTAATATGCAAACAGACTGAACAGCAGAACAATCAACCAATCAAAGTATAATATGCTAATGATATGATATGCTAAGGCTGCTCACTATGAGGTGCACTGACCACCTGGGGGCAGATGCTCTGACTGGTCGGTTAACTTGCTGCTGGGGTCCAACTGATTGGGACTGAATGAGATGGGCCAGACACACCCTGTAGCCCTTCCACTGTCCCTCCCTGGCCCAATTGTATACCAGTAAGGCCCCTCAGCCTGACCTGTACCCTCTCACAACCCGGGATCCCTTGGGGGATGTCAAAGAGCTAGTTTCAGCCTGATCCCGCAGGCCAGTCCCCTTGGGAGAGTGCCAGATGCAGGGCTCATGACTGGTGAGCACTGCTGAGACAGCGCAAGACTTTCTTGATAGGCAGTGATTGGGCACAAGCCCAAGATAGGCACAGTGGGGCCAGGATGAGTGGGAGTGGCAGGTAGGAGCTGCAAGAGGCATTGGACTGCGGGTTTTGGCCCAATCCCTGCAGGCCACCTAGTGGAACCCCACCCGTGCACAAATTTGTGCACTGGGCCTCAAGCCATCCTATCTAATAAAAGAGTGATATACAAATTGACCATACCTTTGCTACACCCACCAGCCACACCCACCAGCCAAGCAGTAGCAGGGGCAGGGCCAATGCTGCCAGTGAGCACACGAGGCAGGGGGCAAGACCAAAGCATGCTTGAGGAGGCCAGCAAGCACAAAGGGAGGGAGGCCGCCAGGGCAAAGCTGGCTGGTGAGCATGTGAGGGGGGAAGGGGCTACCAAGGCACATGCAAAGCAAGGGGAGGGGCTGAGGTGCAAGTGGTGGCATCATGGCGCAAGCGGTGGCATTGTGGCAGAGGCAGCCAAGGCTGCTAGGAGTGCAGGGTGCCCCCTGGGGCTGGGCGGTCACCACCAGAGAGAAAGCCTGGGCTGGAGGAGCAGGGCCGTGGCAGCCGGGGCAGAGCCAGCCATCGGCCCCATTGAGGGGGCAGGTTGGGCTGAGGGATCACCCAACCACAGGGCACGAATTTTGTGCACCATGCTTCTAGTATATAATAAAAGACTAATATGCTAAGTGTTTAATCATCCATTCAACCAATCAAAGTGTAATATGATAATGATATGTTAAGGCCACTCAACCACTTGCTATGATGTGCAATGACCACCAGGGAGCAGATGCTCTGACCAGTAGCTTAACTTACTGCTGGGGGTCCATCTGATCAGGACTGAGCAAGATGGGCTGGTCACGCCCTGGAGCCTTCCCACGGTCCCTCCTTGGCTGACCAACTTCCAGCATCCCTCCCCACCCCTGATCGTGCAACAGTGGGGTCCCTCAGCCTGGCCTGCACCCTCTTGAAATCTGGGAACCCCTGAGGGATCTTGGAAAGCTAGTTTCATCCCAATCCATAGGCCAGGTTGAGGGACTACACTGGTGCACAAATTTGTGCACCAGGCCTCTAGTTCTGTTATAACAGACTAAGTCAGAGATTCAACCAAAAGAGGAGCGTATAAAAGAAGCTGGTATTGATGTGGATTGTTTCTGAGGATTCTGGAGAGAGCATTTGGGGAGACTATCTTTCAATGAACTTAGAGGTCATTAAGGAGATAGTAGAAAAGTGGCTGAGGGACAGGTGGCCAAAAGAAGACCCCCAAAGATTCCATTTATTTTATGTGTTTTCTTCAAATTATAAAACCCTTCTTGAAATAATAAAAACATGCTATAAAAAAAGGAAAGAAGAATAAGGATAAAGAATATGAGAAGGAGAAGGAGTTTGTGGGGACGGGAGAGATGCAAGAATGTTGTAGTAGAATGATGAAGGCAGAGAAGAAATTTAAAAAAATAAAAGCATAAAATTAAGTCTAAGTAAAATTAAATGATAACAAAATACATAAAAAATAGCCTAAAACTTTAAAATTTATTAAAGATAAACCTAAAGAATAGAAGGAAAAAATGAACTAAAACCAGTAATTTTTTAAAAATCAAAATAGAAGAGCTATAAAAATAAGAGGTATAAAAATTTAAAGTAACCCAGAATAAAAAATTTAAAAAAACATAAGTCCTAGAGCCAGTAAGATAAAAAACTAGGAACATGAAAGTCAGAAGGATGACAGATAAAAGCTAAAACAAGTATAGTCAAGTTAAAAGCAATACTTACAAGTTGAGCATAAAATTATTTTAAAGATTGTTTCAAATTTGTTTGTTTCTTCCTGAGATAGAAAGTGAAGACAAGGGAAAAACAAGAATCCTAAAGAATTAAGCAGAATGAACTAAAATGGAACCGGGGGGGGAGAAATAAGTAATCAGCATATACCATGGCAATAAGAAATTTTAAAATATTGAGATACTGATTTGTACCTCAGCACATATTCTTGATGCTATAGGAAATAAAAGCAATAAACCAAAGGAGGGAAAGAACTGAACTCCTAGTAAACCATAGTCTGAAAGTGTATCCTAGGTTTCTGTCCTTCCTTTTACCTCTTCAATTCTCATATGAATAAAAAGAAAGAAAAGAAGAGAAATACAGGCACATTGCAGAGATATTGTGGGTTGGATTCCATATCATTGCAATAAAGCAAGTCACAGGAGTTTTCTGGTTTCCCAGTACATATAAAAGTTATGTTTATAGTCTATCAAGTATGCAAATAGCATTCGATTAAAAAAGCAATGAACCTACCTTAATTTAAACATATTTTATTGTTAAGAAAATGTTAACCATTACCTGAGTCTTCAGTGAGTTGTAATCTTTTTACTGGTGGAAGGTCTTGCCCCAGTGTTGCTGAAAATGCAATGCCTGCAAAGCTCAATAAAGCAAAGTGCAATAAAATGAGCTATGCCAATACTGTTGTTGTCTAATCCTTGACTCAGCCCTTCCAACTGCTTACAATAAAGAAACACAGATAAGCCCTGGCTGGTTTGGCTCAGTGGACGACGCATTAACCTCCAGACTGAAGGGTCCTGAGTTTGATTTTGGTCAAGGGCACATGCCCAGGTTGCAGACTTAATCCCCAATAGGGAGCGAGCAGGAGGCAGCCAGTCAATGATTCTTTCTCATCATTGATGTTTCTCTCTCTCAACTTCCTCTCTGAAATCAATAAAAATATATTTAAATAATAAAAAAGAAGCACAGACAAAACCTCAACAGCTAAGATAGGGTTAATGCTAGGTAAAATTGCAAAACATACATAATCTATGTTTTTTAATTTGTTTACCCTTTCAGTATCCTCCTATTTTTTAACCTATTATTCATTTATTATTTAACTGTCACGTAGTTTTTCTTAATTTAATTCTACTATTTCCAGGCTATCTTTCATTTTAAAAGGAGGCCCATTGGAGAGGTATTTTGAGTAGGAATCATTTCTTCCCATCCTAGGTTTTAGTGATTAGTAACACCAGGAAGTTTCATGTTAGATGTCTTCCCGGTGTTCTGCCCCCACTGCCTACCACCCCTTCCCATCTCTCTCCACCTTTCTCCGCTCTGCTCTGTGTTCTGGGAGGTTGACTATCATGGTCTGTGTCCATGGCTTGCTTACCCTCGGGCTTCTGGCTGATTTTACCAATGGGAGGCATGGGCAGGATACCAGAGAATGAGATGAGAGAGACATCAATGTATTTAGTCCTGTGGTTCCCTCATTGCCATTGACACCATCCCTCCACCAAGGCCTCGCAGCTCTTATTGGCAGTCTAACTATAAAATCAATACCTCTGGGTTGTGAGCACAGTCAACCTGCTCTCTCCTCTTGACTCTCAGTCCTAGAAGCGGTTGGTAACTGGCTCTCCAGCTGTCCTGGTCCTGGGATGCTAAACTGGCCGGCCCTTTCTGTTTTCTCTTAGCCCTGTCACTGAGGTTGTAAATAACCTCTTATTAACTCTTTTTTTCTCTTTTTTTATTATTTTTTTAAATCTTTATTGTTCAGTTTATTAATTACATTGTTTCCCCTTTTTATCCCCCTATAGCTTCCCTCCACCCTGTACCTATCCCACCCTCCACCCTCACCTCCCCCTCCCCACTGTCCTCTCCCATTGTTGCTAGATTTTTGTCCAGTCTCTTGCTGCACTTCCCACAACCCTTTTCTCCCCAAGAATTGTCAGTCCATTCCCTCTCTATGTCCATGTCTCTGTTATATTCACCAGTCTATCCTGTTCAACAGCCTATCAATTCACTTAATTTTTATGTTCATTTGTTGATAGATGTGTATTTGTTGTTCATAATTTTCATCTTTACCTTTTTCTTCTTCCTCTTCTTAAAGAATATCTTTCAGCATTTCATATAATGTTGGTTTGGTGGTGATGAACTCCTTTAGCTTTTTCTTATCTGCGAAGCACTTCATCTGACCTTCAATTCTGAATGATATTTTTGCTGGATAGAGTAATCTTGGTTGTAGATTCTTGCTGTTCATCACTTTGAATATTTCTTGCCACTCCCGTCTGACCTGCATCGTTTCTGTTGAGAAATCCGCTGACAGTCGTATGGGTGCTCCCTTATAGGTAACCAACTGTTTCTCTCTTGCTGCTTTTAATATTCTCTCTTTGTCTTTTGCTCTTGGCATTTTAATTATGATGTGCCTCGGTGTGGTCCTCTTAGGGTTCCTATATATTGGGGTTCGGTGCACTTCTTGGACTCCTAAGTCAATTTCTTTCACCAGGTGTGGGAAGTTTTCAGTCACTATTTCTTCAAATAGGTTTTCATTGTCTTGGCCTCTCGCTTTTTCTGGCACCCCTATAATTCGGATGTTGGTATGCTTGAGGTTGTCCCAGAGGCCCCTTACACTATCTTCAATTTTTTGGATTCTTTTGGTTTCTTGCTTTTTCAGCTGAGTGGATTTTACCTCTTTGTATTTCAAATCTTTAACTTGGTTCTTGGGGTGCTCCAGGGCACTTTCAGGTCTTTGTATAATATTTTTTGTTTCAGTCAGTGTGTGCTTAATTTCTGGTTGGTCCTTTTTCATATCCTTGAGAGTCTGCTTTATATCCTTGAGGGTTTCTTTCATTTCCTTGTAGGACTCATTCATTTTCACGTTGACCTTGATCATTTCCACGTTGGTCTTGATCATTTCTTTGCAGCTCTCGTTTATATCCTTGAGGGTGTTGTTCATTTTCTTGTAGGACTCATTCATTTCCTTTGTGGTCTTGCTTATTTCCTTATAGGCCTCAATCTTTTGTTGGAGCCTCTTAAAAAACCCTATAACCGCGGTTCTGAATTCCATGTCCAGTCGTTTTTTTTCCTCCATTTCTTTCACATCTGATTTCTTTCCATGTTGCTGCATGGTGGCTGCTTCCCTGAGTTGGTCAATTAGCTTTGTGTGGTAGACTTCCTACTAGGGATAGTGGCTCAGCCTCCCCGGTTACCTGAGGTGGATATGGGCTGCACAGTCTTGCTGAAGTTAAGCTCAGTTAATCATTGTTAGCACTTGGAGGGTTGACCTCCAGGCCAATTGTCTGTGAAGCTCAGCTGTGCTCAGGTTGGGTGGGCGGAGTCTCCGGGCCAAGCAGACAGGGTTAGCTCCGCCCTATGCGGCCCCAGGGACTCTGTGCCGGGGGCAATGGCCGCCAGCACCTCTGAGAGAGAGCTGCTGTGGAGCTCCACCAGCTGCCGGTTGCCGGGGAATTCAGACTTTCCCAAAATGAGTCTGCATGCGCAATGTCTCACCCAGGATCGTAAAACAAAGCAGTCTGACGGTTTTCCAAATGAGAGGCAAGTCGCGGTGTGCTCTCTGCGCCGTCACTCAGCCGAGCTGTTTGCGCGGAAGCTGCCTTCTCCACAAGCCGGGAGACCCAGCAGCACCCGAGCTTCGGCATGCCCTCCCACTGTCCAGTTTTCACCCCGTGTGATAGTGGGTTCTCTGGACTTCGCCCAGAGCTGGAGAATCAGTCCAGTGGGACGCCTTTGTCTCCCCGTTCGAGAAAACTGGCTGGTTTTCAGCTGTCCGCGGCGGGCACTCCAAACCTCTCTCCGTGCGAATCTTTCAACGCTGTTCGCCGCTGCTCCTCCGAGTCACAGTGTCTTATCTTCACTTTTATTTGTGGAATTTTCACTCGGCGAGCTTTCTGGTGATTCTGGAAGGTGTTTGTTCTTTCATTAAGTTGTAGTATTAAAATTGCTGATTATGACGGCAAGATAGGTGTTTTGCCTTTGCCGCCATCTTAGTTCCTCCTTATTAACTCTTGAACATTGAGTATGCCATCTGGTTTTCTGCTGGGACTCTGACGCAGTAAATAAAAGCATCTCATAGGCAAATTTAACTTTAGCAGTCTCCACTATAACATTCAGCATCCTAACTCCTAGGTTCCTATTTGGTATACCTATGGAGCTATTGCA
Source organism: Antrozous pallidus (assembly GCA_027563665.1). Classification (NCBI taxonomy): domain Eukaryota; kingdom Metazoa; phylum Chordata; class Mammalia; order Chiroptera; family Vespertilionidae; genus Antrozous; species Antrozous pallidus. Next base: position 94,151,776 of record CM050511.1, on the reverse strand, counting down.
TCTTGTAGAATGTCTCTGACTTCCTCTTTAATCCAAATGTATCTATATATTGAGCCATTTTCCCAAGACCGAGATATCTTCAGTGTGCATGCAGGTGGATCCCTGTAACTAGTCTCTGCCGGAAAATGAATCATCTGTTGCCCTGATAGTGGCATGTTTCCTAATGGCCCTCAGATTACATTGCTATGAATTATTCATTGCAAAAAGAAAAAAATAACAATTTTTTTCCTCTAGTGTTGTCCCCCACCCATTAATTTCTCCATAAAGACATTCTCATTATGCTACCAACTGATTTGAAAATGCCTCTCATTGTCCGAGGGATAAATTCAACCATGTAAGATTCACAATCTGGCTTCAAGCAAGTCTTCCCCTTTATCACCATTACAGAGAGCTCTGGCATTGGAGAAATAGCATGAAGTAGGCAGAGAAAAGAATCTCAACACCAACCCCATTCCTTCCCCCTCGTATTCTTCAAAAAGAGAAGAATAACATTGCACAGCAGGAGTGGACTCCTCCATGAGCTAGCTTTCATAATTTTTCTTTGATTTTAATTTCTATCGTGATGAAAAGTTGCAAGGTTTACACTGCAACATGAACAAAATCTATGTGAATTACACTTCACATTTATCTAACTGATTCTGTGTGCTATCATGGTTCAGTTTCTATTGCATCTTAGACTATCAAAATGCTTTCTGAGATTTTGTGACATGAGATTGTCACATTATAAGTGGGTTATCAGCTGGGGTACCAACATTGTGTGATGTCTCCCATACCCAATGCTGCATTCCTTCTGCAAAACCAGGAAATGCCCACCTCATACAATCTGACTTCCTTCCTTCCAGCCCTCTCTATTCCCTTGCCTGAAATGTTTATTTTCCTGCCTGCTTATCCAAATACTGCTGGCACATGTCATGTGCAAAGTAATTAGTAGGCATTACCGTTATTACCTTCCATTCAAAACTAATTTCAACCATTATTCTCTGGACACCTTCTATGGACTGGTGAATTTCTCATATACTACATTATTGCATGTGTCTCTTAATATAGCTCAGGGTTCCCTGATTAGACTGTAAGTGCCTTCAGAGAGCTACCTTGTCTAATACTTCTCTGTATCCCACATTAACACACCACTTCAAGAATTGATCAAAAATAGAATCTCAATAAAAATAACTTAGAGCCCAAGTCAAAGCTGCTTCTATCTATGAGAGGCAGAGCTAGGGAGGCAGTCCTCTCAACCTGACAGAGAAGGGATAATAACTTCACTGTACATCTCCTATCTGCTCATAGAGACCCTAAACTGAAAAGAAACTGTTGATAATTGACCTTCTTCCTGACCACATGCAATGCATGCAGGGAAAGTCTAATCAGGTCAATGTTATGCTTTCCCAGAAACCTTTCATGGGCTCTTCTGTCCAGTGAATCCCTTTGCTATGTTGCCGGGCAGTAATTTGTAGTTCCCATCTTGTCTTCAGCCTTCATCTCCTCACGGGTCATCTTGTCATGTTGCCATGTAGGTAGGACACAGACTCTGGTGCAAGAACAAATAAACCCCACAATTCACCGGCTCAGACAGACCCTTGTTTCTCAACGGGTTAGCAGCTCAGCGGTGGGTAGGTGGCCCATCTTAATTGTGTGAGCTCAGCCACATCTTACTCTCTCTGGGCCTTCCGTTTCCACTTGGCAAAGTAAGAGAGTCACTTTCCAAATTCCCTTCTAGTCCTGACATACTTTGCCCACCCAGAACCTCTTCCAGCCTAACCTCGCACCCACCGTCCCACACCTGTGTGGATGATTAGTGTCATGGAAACACAATCAACCCTCACGAGTGGAGACATCAGCATTGTGTAACATATCAGTAGAAAAAGGCTTATATTTTATAACTTCAAGAATAATAACTGACCAGGCACAGGCAACAAAGGGTGGTGACTTTGTGGTCTTATCTTTGCTGTCCTTGCTTTCCCTTTTTTACTCTACAACCCGCACTAAAAGAAATAGAGAGCAAAAATCAAATTTAAATATAGACACTATCATAGCTATGCTTCTCTTTAGTTCTCCAAGTAACTCTCCTAAACCTGCTTTTGTGTATCATAAAACAAGATCTTGTTCTGCCATTTAACCTGCTGTGAGATCCTGAGCCAATCACAGCCCTCCCAAGCTTCAGTTCTCCCATTCATTACAGTGAAGAGCTGCACTCTTCAAATGTGTGTGCATCATTTTATTGTCATCCTCAAGGTTTGTAGTGGCTGTTTAGGATTTGGTAAGCAAATCTTTTGTATCCCACTAATTTGCCTTCAGTTTAAGGATATATTATGGGAGACTTTAGGCGATGCTCACAATAATGATCCAGTAAAGCTAAAATAAAGGATTATGATGAAAGAAACATAACGATGTTTGTGATTTCTAGAATTCTGGGAAGTTGCTATGTACCCCACATGGATTGCAGGTGTTTACTGTGCTCCAAGGTGGGCTAACATCTGGAATGTTAGAGACGAACAGCAGTGCTCAGCTGCTTGTCTTCCCAGGGTCTCCCAGAAGCGGCAAGTAGTCGCCTTTAATCAGGGAAATCACCAAGCTGCTCATAAGTGGATCGTTATAGTGGACAGGAACGAGTTTTTAGGCATTCCCCTGAGAAGAACAGAAAACATTTTCCCACATTCCACTGTCTGAACTAAATTCACTTTGTGTGAAGCAAGGAGGCTGTCACTTTAACAAGTCTCTTCAGGTAGCTGGTTAACTAAACAGCCAGAACTTGTTGGATGCAAACAGAACTTTGTGTTTTTTTCTCTGATCCTGGCCCTCAATGTGCTAATGATTCTCCCCTTTCTATCCCTTTGTCTCAAGCTGCTTTCATAACTCTTTGTCCACATTCAGTTATTTATCAACAAAACTCGGCCCTGTTTAAAATTCCAATCCCATTCTCTGTCTCTGTCTTTGTCATATAAAGCTTCTTATATTCGTGTAGTAAAATAATAAAATTTCAATTGCTTCCCACTAACTCTCCCTTTCCCACCCTGTAGCTTACATAATCTTAGTAGGAGGGAAAGGGGCGGGGCCTGTGCTGTCACTCTGCCTTCCTCTCTGGGACTAGATATTAGGAGGAGGAATGTGCATAAAGAAAAAATAATGGTCTGTGCTTCATGGCCGAGTGACTGCAACCTGTGCCATATGGTAGTGCTTCTCCAGCTTACCCAGTCTGACCAAGCATGCCCTCTGCAAGGCTGGCATCCAAGACTGCCTCTCTCTTTGGATATAAGTTCTGGGGAAATGGGAGCTTCCTCATTACACAGTTCCCTGATATGAAGGTAAACAGCTACCACCACCAATTAACACCCTCCCACCAACACCTCCTACACACACACACACATACACACACACACACACACACACACACACACACACACACACACACACACCACACGTGCGCATCCTGGCCCTGAGAATCTCCAAACCTCTCTTTCTGCCCATCCACTTGCCCTACAGGCAGCCTTCTTAAAGGGCCCACTTGAGCCCCTGGAAACTTGAACTTGCTCAACAGTGGAGGACAGGCTGCTGCCTTTTGTTCCCTCTTCCTCTCTACCTGGTCTTGCACTCTTTTCCTGCAGATATGGAGTCATATCAACAAGTCTCTACTCATATCAACACAGTCCCTGCAAAAAGGAGGCGCAAAGTGTTTTTTCCTGCAAGTTTTTAAGTGGTTTACCCTTCCTCTGAAGAGAAAGACGTAACCTTCTCCACTAGAAGCTCACACCCTGAGAATTACCTCAAACAATCCGTTCGTCATTTACTTTCTCTGTCTCCATACCATCTTTTCTCTCTTCTTCCATTCTTTTTATTTAGGCTGGTGTGGGAATGGTGACTGAAATGGCAGTGTCTGCTGCCTCAGTACATCCATGAAGGGACATGTCCCACCTGTTTGTGCTTATCTTCAGAATGTGAGGTCCTTTGTACCTTTTTCTTTTGCCCAATTTTGGATTCCATCACCAATTAGGGGGCAAAATGAAAGTCACATTTCCATGATTTTTACCCCACATCACCGAGGCATTGGGCACATCCATCTATATTCAAAGACCACAGTCTTAAGAGACACACCTACGTTCAAGATCCAGCCCTGCCTCTTAACACGGGTGGTTTTAAGACAAATTACTCAATAAAAGATCAAGATCCTCTACATTTAAAGATCATATCAACCTTGGGGAGCCTTGAGCTGTGACTTACAAACATGCTCATTACAACACATTATTTAATATTTTCATTAGATTCACAAGCAGCATTGTGAAAATAATGTTTAAGATACTGGGTGGGTGAGGCGTGGTGTCAGACATCAAGGAGTCCACAATCTAATACAGAGTCAGACACATAAAGACATAATTACAATAAAATGTGGCAAGTGCAAGGAAAAGTACATACAATGTGTCTATTAGCTCAGGTTGAATTAAGGGAACTGTGAGGCAAGATGTCTATGAAAAACTCCAATTCAATTGCCTGTTCATTCTGTTAAGCAAGAGGATTCCTGCCCTAGAGTGGCTGAACATGCGATACCCAACTACAGATGGAAGACATCAACAGCAGTTTATTACTCATACAGGTGTTCATGCAAGGTCATGTAAGGGTTGCACTCAGGCACACATTGAACAATCAGGGCCAGGGAGGTAGACTTTGTGGCATCAAGAGAATGAGGTGCACCCTGGTTTCCAGGTGTGGATATGATTAGCTTCTTTGATTATTCAAACAAGGCTGGCAGGGAATTAGAACCCATTATTTAGGGATAAGCAGAACCTGTGCCTGGTCCCCATGATAAGGAAGGTTATTAGTCTATAGGATCTTATCCACAGGAACAAATCAAGGCCCTCCTGATTTCACCAGACATCAGGGCAGCACATAATATTGAGCCTTAATTTTAGGTCTTATACCACAGCCTCTTGCAGCAAACATTATCTGAACTTGGTCTAAAAGACTGACCGTAAGTTAAATGAATGATTAGCATGTGTTTGAAGTCATGGCTTTGTAGGTGAAATAAGCAGCATTGCTGAAAGCAAATTTCTTCCATGTACCATCTATTCAAGATCTTTAGGCATTTTATGTTGCTGAAGTATAAACTCTGAAGTAGAAAGTAGTAGGAGTAAAAGCTGGAGAGATAGACAGAGGGAGATCATAAAAGGCCTTGGGGACAAGGAAAGGATTTAGACAATATTCTGATACTAAAAGCCATTCTTCTAAAAATGGTTAGGGGTCCAGTCATCAGGGAAAGACAATTTAAAACAAGTTCTACTAATTTTTTTTTACCACATGATATTATAATATTCTAATGATGTGCATTTGTAAACCTCCACGACTCTGTGCATTATTGGTTCAACCTTTTTGAATCTGAGGACATTAATCTTTTAGGGTTTTGTTTTCTTTCCAGAGCACCAATTAACTGTTCCAGGGAATGAATTTTAAAAATTACTGTTATAAGTAATGAGGTATCATTAAAAGATTCAAGCTGGGAGTGGCATTATTATATTTGTATTTTAAATTAAACACTCTGGTAGATATGTAAAAGATAAATTTGAAAGGATAAAATTTTGAGTATGTAATGATCTCAGCCAGGAGCCTGTGGAAGTAATCCGGAAAAGCAAGCTTGAATAGAAATAAGATAACAGATATGGGGAAAAGAAAAATTTGAAAGGAGCTTCTACGTAATAGATGAGGTAAATATTGGTATATCAGCGAGAGAGCTAAGTCATGTTGTGGTCAGAAACACACATCAAACACACACCAAAATCTCAATGGTTTACCACAGTAAAGGTTTCTATCTTGTTTATACTAAATGTCTATCATATGTTAATTGGGGGTGTGGGGACTCCTGCTCCACAGAATCACCCAGATGGTGAAGATTCTGTCATCACCATCTAAAAAATAGAGTTTCTTAGGTCATTACAAAATTGAAAAGAACATGGAGCTTTAGAGAGTAGATTTGATCTAAAGTAACACCTGTTACTTTTTGTTATAGCACACTGGTCAGAATTAGACCCCCTGGCTAATTACAAGGGGTCTTGGAAATGTGATCAGGCAGTATTTTTCTTTTTTTCTCTGACTTGTTTCATTTAGCACAATGTCCTCTAGGTTCATCCATGTTATTACAAATGGCAAATTCCCTTCTTTTTAAAGGGAATAGTATACCATTATGTGTGCACTGCATTTTCTTTATGGATTCAACCATGTACATTACAGTTATTTCCATATCTTATGTATTTTATCTAATAATAGAGAAACATGTACCTCTGCTTTGCCCACAAGCCATGCCCACCAGCCAATCAGGAGCAAGTATGTAAATAAATCCAACTAAGATGGCAGCAGCCATGAAGCTAGAGTGAGCAGGAGGCTTGGGTTGCCCCCTGTGATGGAGGAAGCCAAGATTCCTGCCCGCCCTGACTGGGCCTGGCCTCTGCTAAAGGCTACAAGGTTTCAATTATAGAAGATAAATAAATCCCAGATACCTGCTTCCAGCTGGTCTTGGCCTCCACTCAAGGAGGCACAAAAAAAAAGGCAAAAAAAGAGGGGCTGGGAGCTTGGATCACTGGGGACTGTTGCTAGCCTGCAAACAGCCATAAGCCCCTCTTCTAGGCTGGCCAGGCACCCCAGTGGGGACCCCCACCCTGAAGGGGGTGTGGCCAGTCTGAAAATGGCCCTCAGCCCTTCACCCAGGCTGGGCAGACACCCCAGCAGGACCCCCACCCTGATCTGGGACACCCTTCAGGACAAACCAGCCAGTGCCCACCTGTGCACCAGGCCTCTTTCTATATTAATAAAAGGGTAATATGCTAATTAGACTGGGAGAACTTCCAGGAGACCTTCCAGATGTTCTTCTGGACAAAGCCATGGTGGCAGGGCCGAGGTAGAGGCAATTAGAGGCCAAAAAGGGAGGGCAGTGGTGGGTGGTCAGGCCAGGATGGGACACAGTTGTGGTTGATCAGGCTGATGGGGGCAGGGCCATTGGGGATAAGCAGACCAGCAGGGGGGGCAGTTGGGGATGAGCAGGCCTACAGTGGGCATCAGTTAGAGGTGATCAAGACAGTGGAGGGGGTGGGCAGTTTGGAGTGAGCAGGCTTCAAGAGGGTAGTTGGGGGTGAGCACACTGGCATGGGGGGGTTGGAGTGATCAGGCTGGCAGGGGGGCGCATTTGGGAGCAAGCAAGCTGGCAGGCAGGTGAGCGGTTAGGAGCCAGCAGTCCCGGATTGCCAGAGGGATGTCTAACTGCCGTTTTAGGCCCAATCCCTGCAAACTGACAGTAGGACATCCTTCAAGGGGTCTCAGATTGGAGAGTGTGCAGGCCAGGCTGAAGAGCCTCCCCCCAACCCCCAAGCATGAATTTCCTGCACTGGGCCACAAGTTGTGAATAATGCTGCAATAAACATGGGATTGCTAATATCTCTGTAAGATCATGATTTCATTTCCTTTGCATCTGTGCCCAGAAGTGAGATTGTTAGATCATAAGGTATTTCTCTTTTTTTAAGTTTTTGAAGAATCTCCATAATTATTGTATTAATATACATTCCCACTAACAGTGCACAAGGGTTTCTTTTTTTCCACATTCTCACCAACACATGTCTTTCGATTTTTTTATACCAGTCATTCTAACAAGTAGTAGGTAATTGATCATTGTGGTTTTGAATTGCAATTCCAATTATTAATGATGCCGTGCACCTTTCCATATACCTGTTAGCCATTTTGCATGTTTTCTTTGGGAAAAATGTGTATTCAGGTCCTTTACTCATATTTTAATTGGGTTATTTGGCTTTTTGCTATAGAAATGCATGGATTTCTTATATCTTTTGGAGATTAAGCCCTCATTAGATAAATGGTTTGCATATATTGTCTCCCATCCCATTGGTTGCCTTTTCACTCTGTCGATAGTTTGTTTCCTTTGCTGGGTATTTGAAATATTTCCTAGTCTTGCCTGTTTAAAATCACATTGGGAATGTTTTTCTTATTTGTTCAATTGCAAAAAAGAAAGAAAGAAAGAAAGAAAGAAAGAAAGAAAGAAAGAAAGAAAGAAAGAAAGAAAGAAAGAAAGAAAGAAGAAGCTATTGCAGAAAAGGTTCATGAGTGGAGTAGACACAAGCTAGGCTGATGAGATTTAATCAGGAGAGGGCAGTAAGAAAATGGAAGAGGCAAAGAAAGTGAAGTGTTATTCCTCAACCCTAGGAATCACTTGTTCATTTAACCAATATTCAGGAAGGACTTACTAGGTACAAACAAGATGCCTGGGTTTTCTTCTCTTGAGATTTTGATTTAGTGGATGAGTGTTACATTTCCTCTTTACTGTTCCTGTAACATTTTGTACATTCCTTTAATTTAGCACTTATAACATCATATTGTGTTCATTTCTTCCTCATATCTCTCTTAGGACAATGTACTCTTTGAGGATAAAGGCGGGAGAAATATTTAATTGATCTGTTTATACCAAAAGCTTGTCACAGGCCTGGGTATGGTGAGCATGAAATAAATTTTTAAATCAAATTATTTAATCCTCACAATTCTGTGAGGTGGTTATGATTAACCTCATTTCACAGAGGAGGCTGGTGAGACTTTAGGGCGGCTATTACTTGCACAAGGTCACAAGCAGTAGGCGGCAGAACCGAGACCCAAATTCAGGCTTCGGATCCATGCCTGTTTCTCTTGATCAGACAGAATTGCCTTGACTTCTTTTCTCCTGGGGTGATGGGTTCAAAATGACTTATTCATTGCTTTTCAACTACCTCACTCTATTCAAGATTAACAGTGCAATCCGAGATGCGGATAGCATAAAGACAAAAAGAAAGAAAAAGAAAAAAAGAAACAAAACACCAGTCTGCAGATTCCCACAGTGCCCAAATCTATAGTCGTGACTGGGCTGAGTCAATACTTTATTGAAATTAACCTTATGAAATTGCTATGTTATGTCCCAAAAAAAGTTCAAATATCAGCATTTTCATGTGATTCAACCTAATAGAGTATAGTCTTTCTACAGCATAAAGCTAGAAATACAAATTAATTAGTATGAAACTAAGCAGTGTGATGAGGAAGAAAGATTTTGAAAATGGACCAAAAGGTTTAGAACCCTGTTATCTAAACTTTCTAAACCTAGTTTCTTAGTCATTATATTGGAGATAGCAATTTCTCTAAAACGGCTGTTACAAGGATTGAAGGTATATAAAATGCCCAGCTCTAGACCTGGCCCAGAATTGGCACTGAATCAATGGCAACTATAATTATGATCACAAGAGGACATGGATGCTTTTGAGATAAGGTTTTTATTTAGTCACTGATATTTATTCCCAGAGTTAATTCTGGAGATTCACTAGCTTTCTATACATATATTTTATATTGTTTCTTTGGAACTTTGTGATAGTGCATATTACTTTCCCCAGAATTAAAAGGTCCATTACATGGAGCATGTAACAAGTAGCTGTCAAGCAATACCTTTTAGCCGTAGGCTTTCAAGAAAAAATATTCATATGAAATTTCTCAAAGCATTCTTAGGAGCATTGACTGCTCCGAGTGCTAGGAAAATAATCTAGCCAAATCTTCCTTTTGAAATGAAAATTAATAACCAGATATGGCTGCTCCAGAAGCAATCTAGATAAGTGTCCAGCATTATCTTCATTCCCAAGATTCTTGGTCAGCAGTATGTGGACAAAATCTATTGTTCCTGAAAATGATAATTATATTATTTTATTTTAAAATCTATGTTCCAGTAACATGAATGTCTGGAAACTGAGCACCCAGCTATATAATTGAGAAAGATGAAAAATGAAGATTCTTTTGAGGAGAATAAAGTGATTCAATCTACTCTTAAATTCCCAACTATGTTGTTTCATGGGAATCTAACTGTATGTCTTCTTGATATAATTCTAATATAGCCCTTGGATATTATATGGAAATTGTAAATAAGAATAGATTTTGTGATCTCTGTACTGTTTTCTCACATATACAGCTAAAATGAGTAAGAATTTTCATCTACAAACTAAAGTATGTCAAAATGCATTCTTCATCTTCTACAATTTAATTTTATTTTTTAAAATTTCTTTATTGATTAAGTTATTACATATGTGTCCTTATGCCCCCATTACCCCTCCATCCCCCCATTCATGCCCTCACCCCCCTATTGTCTGTGTCCATTGGTTAGGCCTATATGCATGCATACAAGTCCTTTGATACAATTTAATTTAGACTATATGGCTCAATCTAATAACTTCCACATACTCTCAAATTCACCAATTAATTTCTCAGACACTTCATATACAAATCAGTAATACCAGGATTGTTTTTTTATCTTCCTGCTTTTACCACTGGCCTTGACAGTGAGCTCAGAGGGCACCAGAGAAAATGCTACCAGGAGAACAGAGGAGATGTGCCTTAGATAATTCATATTTCAGTTGTGACACCCTCCCCCAGCACGGGGAGGTTAAGGAGAAGGTGTCCACCTCTCATGCTCAGTCTGTTGGGTCCTGGGCCTCTGACTGACCTCAGATTACCTCAGAGGTAAGTTATCCTGTTTGGGACTCAGCCACAAGTGAAATCAGGTCTCACTGCAATGGTGCTGACTCAACTCCCACTCAGCTCTCTGGCACTAGTCATGTGCCTGCTGCATCCTTTTAATGAGGTAACCCTGAGATCTCTGAGAGGACCATGGGTTCTCTTCCGCTGCAAGTCTGCAACCAGAGACCTCTGAAATCCTCCCTTGCTATTATAAACTCACAAGAACCTCAGACAGAGTAGTCTCTCGTACTCAGAAGCCTCAACAGACCATACTGCCTAACTCCCAAATGGTGGAACAGAAAGCCCTCTCTACAAGCTTGCTTGCCTGCAGCATAAGGCCCAAGCTTTGCTCATCCCCAAAACTTTAGGAGGCTATCTAGCATCATACCCCCATCCCAGGAGCCATCTTGAAGGGGCAGAGGCAGACACAGAGTTTCCCAAATTCACATCTGACTCCTTCCTCTCTTCCTCTCTACTTACCTTTCCTCTCTTTCCTTCCTGGAAGTGTCTTTAATTAGTGTATGTGTTATAGGATTTCAGGGTGAAGAGAATTCTTCAGAAAATTTGCACGTGTAGACAGCCTTCTATCTGACTTTCAGACTAGCATCTCTTCAACCAAAGGACCAAGAATCTGCCATCTTTATTATTTAGATTCCCCAAGGACCCTTTCTCCTCTTCCCACCCCCAGTAGTGTGTGATCACAATCATATTATCTAGGCCAGAGTTGGGGGTGAGGGCCTTAGATTATCAGTGAAGAAATTCCACTTACCATTTGATTACAGAACATTTCATATCTGCCTTTCCCAAAAGCACAATTTACTTAGAATGAGACCTAGCTATTATTATGAACCACTGGTTGCATCACTCGTACAGATGGTTTTAATATGAACCCTTCTACTAACCACAGCATTCTGTAGCTGTGAGCCCAGGTGATTCATCGCCAGGACTATTGACATATTGGGCTGGATAATTCTTATAAAATGCTGTCCTGACCACGATGGAGGTTTAGGATCATCCCTGGCCTCTACCCACTAGACACTGATCAGCACCCATCCCCAAATTATAATGACCCAAAATGTCCCCCTTTGATTGAGAACCACTGCAAAAATCCATCCTGAAGCAACATGTGATGCCTGTTTCATGCTTCTAAGTATTTCCATGATAAAGTGCTTCTGAGAAGCACTCTGTAGCTATAACTATGCCAAACGACCTTTTTTTATCTTCCCTGTGAGTCAGATAGCAGATTATTAGCCCAATTTCCACAGATAGAAACTTCGAAGCATTCAGCTTTCCCATCAGGTCATGGAAGTCTGTGCTTTAATTTTCCCCCTCTGAAAAATGAAAATGATAATCGTTGTTTTTCTTCCCTGGCCTCAGGTAGAACAATAAAGGGGAGAATTGCCCTTTCATAACTGCTATTCCCACACCGCTACACCAGGCAGCTTCAAAAATGAGTTTATATTTGCCTGTCTTCCTATTTCATAGGCATCAGAAATAGAGCCTTCAACATGAATAAAATGGCAGCAAGGCACATGTTTCATCAATGTAGCACTCAAATTACACGGAGTGAAGAAATCAATTCCAGCAAAACCAGTAATAATCGAATAGTTTTTTCCATCATGCCCAGACACAATGCAATTTTTAAAGCAGATATTAATGTGTCCAACAAGCATACCATGGTAACCTCTGTGACACCAATCTAGCACTTGGGAATGAGTGCAGATAGGCCACAGCTACAAACAACTGTGAACTGTTAGCTCTACCTCACTATTCACATGGATTTCAAAAGCCAAGAAATTACACAAGAACATATAATAGTTTGTGACTCATGAAAGTACATGGCTTCAGATCTGGCCAGATGGCTCAGTTGGTTGGAGCATTGTCCCATACACTAAAAGTTTGCTGGTTCAATTCCCAGTCAGGATACATACCTAGGTTGCTGTTTGATCCCTGATAGGGACATATATAGGAGACAATCGAGAGAGAGAAAAGAAGCATTGATGTTTCTCGCTCATACATCAATACTTCTTTTTCTCTCTCTTAAAAAAAATATTAATAATTTAAAAAGTAATATCCTCAGGTGAGGATTTAAAAAACAAGTAAAAAAAGGTACCTGGCTTAATTTTTGTTAAGGTTATCTAAGCTGATCCTAAATGGAACTCAAAAAATATGGGATTTTTAAAATGTAAATTCTTTATTGTTTAAAGTATTATGTAAGTCTCCTTTTCCCCCATTTAAAAAATATGGATATTTTAATATGCCTAAGAATTATCAGAAAAATCTATCTTATTGGGAAGTAAAATGCAGCTTTTTAAAGTATGAAAGCTTGCTACTATGTGATTATTGCAGGTTGTATGCCATGCGTCCGTGAAAACACAGGGCAGGGACTACATAATTCCAGGGACTACATGATGTCTTCCAAATGCAGAAGGCATCAATCAGACTTATAAATTGAATTGAATGGGTCTCAATAAATGTCATCTAAGTGTGAATGAATAAGGGATCTGAGGCTAAAAAACATATACCTAAAATAAATTAGAAACTACACAAATAAATTAGTAAAAATTGAAAATAAACTCAGATCTAATAAAATGGTAATTTATAATTTATCATATTGTATTGTTGCCAGCTGAATAATCATAACTGAGATATACAGAATTAGAGTTGCATGTAAATAAATATAAACATATTTCTAGCTGGAAATCTGAATTTGTGACAAGGTATATTAATCACAATTGTTCTAGTTTTATTTAATATAAATTAATTTTAAAATAAAACCTTGTGAGAATCAGTGATCCAAATCTAAAATTCTCACCAAAAAAATCTAAAACTCCTGCAACTGAAAGGAATACATTTTCAGACAGTATCCTGAATCTCTGCCGGTGAATCTGAAAGATCTTGATTGCCCTCTACAGGTTATTTAAATTATTTTCTCAGATTTGGAGTTTACTCTCCCAAATATATTTGGGTAATTTTAGAACATAAAAGTAACTTATTTGGGTTTTATTTTTAAAATAATTACATGTTCACCACATAAAATTTTTGGAATAAAAATACCTGTAATTCTAATATTTGGAGATAACCACTATTAACTATTTTCATATATATTCTTGGTTAATATACACATGCACATAAATTTTTCAGTTTTTTTCCCTTAAAACACACTGTAAATATTTTACTACAGCTGGTTTAGGTATTACCCCAAAATGTATTTTATTGACAAATAATCATTTCTTTAAAAAAAATCTTATTGTTCAAAGTATTACATATGCCCCCATTTCCCCCATTGACCCCCTGCAGCCCTCTACCCCAAGCTTTCTCCACCCTATTGTCTGTGTCCATGGGTTATGCAATGTCTTTGGTTGATTACCTCTCACCCACCTTCCCTCCCTCTCTCACCCTCCCTCACACCTTGTTTCATTATGTCCATGTTTTTGGATCCATTCCATTCATCAGTTTATTTTGTTAATTAGATTCTACATATGGATGAGATCATTTGATACTTGTCTTTCTCTGACTGACTTATTTCACTTAGCATGATACTCTCCAGGTCCCTCCATGCTGTCTCAAAGGGTAAGAGGCCAAATCGTCATTTCTTATCATCAGGATTTCTCAGTGAAAAGTGATCCTCTCCCCCAACCAAAAAAAAAAAAAAATAGTGAGGGAGAGGTAGAAGAAGAATTTAAATAAAATAAAAGTTAACCACTTAGAAGTGGATCCCATAGGGAAAAAATCAATAATATATGGGGGTATCTTGATTTCTCTACACATAACTTAAACCAGGCTTCATTTACTTACTTTATGGGATTTCAAATAAAAATATAATAAAGATGTTATGAATATTTTATTTACATTTCAGATATAAACTTGTCATTAAATTAAACTATATAATTGATGTTATCTCTAAACTACTAATCTAGTATTTCAGGCCAACAATAACATTGCCAGAGTAGTAAGGTTAAAATAATACTGCATTTGAATTAGCTGGATAATTGCATAGATTTCTACTTACTTGTTCATGATCTTATTTCTCCTCCAAAGTATACACTTTAGAAAATAAAGCTACATGAGGCATATTAGGTGCTTGTCAAAATTAGAAGTAGACTCCTTTATCTAGATTAGCCCTGACTTTGTCTTTTATTCTTTTAAACAAAGAAATCATGCACATTTTTAAGGATGCCAAATAGATTAGTTATCCTATATAATAAAGAGTTAATATGCAAATGGTCATCACACCCTCGTGCCCTTGTGCTGGGGCCAGGGGACCTGAGGCCGTGCCCCCAGCCTGGCAGGACTTGATGGGGGACCTGAGGCTGCAAACCCTGCATGGTGGGGCTTGACTGGGAACCTGAGGCTATGACCCCCCCCCCCCATATCATGTGAGGCTTGATCGGGTGGATACTGGCCAGGTCTGGGTCTCACACGATTTCGAGGCACTCACTGGTGGGTGAGGACTTGACTCTGGGTCCCAGGGCATGCCCCAGACCCTAACAGGAGATTGTCATATACATTTTACTAATTTTCTTTCATCTCTGATACTTCTATTATAGAGAAAGGGCAAATAGCAATATTAAAATATTCCCTATAATTAATCCCCTTTTAATGTGCATGAATTTCATGTACTGGGTTACTAGTATTTAAATAATAAGCAATCTTAAAGCAGATTTTAAAACAATCTTACACAACATTCTGATTTTGACACACTACATTAGATTCCCTGCTTATGAGTTATTTCTTTATATGTTCAAGTAAATATGGTTACTCCATATTTAGAGAATACAGGTTTAAAGGCCTTTTCCCACAACCAAGCAATTGTTTCGGCATGTAGAGGGGTGTTGTTGTTGTTGCTAATCTTCACCCAAGAATCTTTTTCCCATTGATTTTTATAGAAAGTGGAAGTGAAGGAGCGAGAGAACTTGATGAGAGAGATAAACATCTATGTGAGAGAGACACATCAATTATTGCCTCCTACACATGCCCCAACCAGGGCTGGGGATCAGACCTACAACCCCGGTATGTGCCCTTGACCAGAACAAGCCCATGACCCTTTGGGACATGGACCTACGTTCTAATCCAGAGGCGAGGAACATCTGGTCCCCAGAATCATTAGTATGGCTCTACCAAGGCATTGGGGATAAGTTAATTAAATGTTTGACCAAATATAGCAGGCTAATTTTTAAGTGGATAATTTTGTATGGTTTTCAAATGATGTTATAAATATCTAAATAGTCTTTGGCAGAGAAAGGTTTCCCACCCCTGCCTAATGACTGAGCCATACTGGCCAGTGCTGGAGAGGGGTTTTGACCTTCCTTCTTATCCGATGCCGAAATAACCGGCGGAGATGACATTCAATCACAGTAAGTCCAAGACCTCATTTGAGGTGAGTTGAACAATCAAGGTCCTCCCCATTCCTTGACAGCAATATTAAGCAAAAGGCTGTCTCAATTTTTGAAGAGATTTCTTACTCAACTTTGTAATGAGTACAGGTTTTATTTGGTTGCAGCAGTGTGGAGTTCATCTTTTTGAGGAAGTTGTAACCAATCTTGGCAGAACTTTGGAACAAGATTTGACAGTCATGAATGGGGCGGGGGGAGGATAATGGAGGAATAAGGACACATATGTAATACCTTAATCAATAAAGAAATTTTAAAAAATATTTAACAGTCACAGCTTTTTCTATCTTTTGCCCCAATTATGTTTTTAAAGGAGGAAGTGTGCAAGGAGTTCAGATGGTAATTAAATCTATAAACAGTGTAAGATGATTACAAGGTTATAAAAGAAAATCTGACATAAATATCCCAGAAAAATCTACTGGGATTGTTAATAGGAATTGGAAAGAAATTAATAAGGATTTTTTCCTGAGATATAAACTATTGCCTTCTTGACTTTTAAGGTAAATCAGATGACCCTAGCTGGTTTGACTCAGTGGACAGAGCATCGGCCTTTGGACTGAAGGGTCCTGGGTTCAATTCCAGTCAAGGGCATATGCCCGGGTTGCAGGCTTGATCCCCAGTAGAGGGCATGCAGGAGGCAGCTGATCAATGATTCTCTCTCATCATTGATGTTTCTATCTCTACTTCCCTCTCCTTTCCTCTCTGAAATAAGTAAAAATATATTTTTTAAAAGATAAATCAGATGTAGATAGCTAGTGGTAGTTTGTTTTGAGAAAATTTTATTGGAAACACCATATAAGACAAACATTCAATAATAAGATTTTAGCACTTCATGTAATTATCTTTGACTCCACCACTGATTTGGGCCATAGAGAAACACTGCTTTCATATCTGTGACCAATAATTTTCCTAAAACATTTGCACCTACATAAATTAATGCAATATAGTTCCATCAGCATTTACTAAAGGAAGTTGGACATTGTAAAGGGAAGGTTATTATCATGAGCCTGTGCACTTAAATTAGTATACCAAATGGTCACTGATGTTGACAGAATAGAATACACCATCCCATTGCTCCAGAAGGTAAGAAAGGTATATCCTAAGAAACTTACACTGATGAGATTAAGTCTGGGCGAGATTCTAGCCCTGGATCCCAGAGAAGGGGAATCAATAATCTATGGAGGCAGCTTCATTCTCTAAACACAAGTCAAGCCATATCTCAATGTCTTACTTGATAGAATTTCTCAGGAAAATGTGATAAATACAGAGATATAGACTGGAGGCTAAAGCAATTAGACAGATATTAAATAGATAAACGATGGTGCTACCTTGCAAAATGCTGATCAGACATTTGATATCAACCTAGAGCGATATTGCCAAGTGAGTGTTACAGCGCTCTGTCTTTGTCTCTGCCATTCCACATTTGTCTCAATCAAGAAAGTAATGATAAAAGGCATGTTTGTCAAATTTGGAGATAACAAACTAAGAGGATGAGCAAATAAGGATTAAAAAACAACATGCTAGAACAGCGACTCAAATTAAATTAGATAAAATGTAATGGGGTATTGTTGTTGCTGCTGCTAACCTTCCCTTTACAATGTCCAACTTCCTTTAGTAAATGCTAATGGAATTATATTAGATCCTGTATTTGAATCCAAAGGGAAAATAATGTGACTGTTAAAATGTTAATTTGAACTTGTGCTGCTTTAATAAAAACCCGATGACTAGAATAAAGAAGTCCTGATCTTTGCTAGCCACCCACACCAAGAACATCATGAGTGGAGCAGGCATGGCATAAAGCATTTAAAAGTTGTATCAGCATGAAGCCAGAGAAATGGTAGAGGAGGTCAGAAAAGAATCAGACAAAGGCTCAGAGAGGGCACTGGACAACCCAAGGAGATAGCTAATACATGCAGTCCAACCTGGAAGGCATTTTGACCTTGAAATGTTTCAAGTGGCTGGCTAATTGAGAAGCCAAGATGGGCAATAGTTGTGGTCAAGAGATCCGATGAAGGCAGTAGGATTCCCACCGGTGGGAAATTTAAGAGGAGCTGGATGTATTCCAAATAAAGAAAGCTTGGAAGGAGATCTTAGGCAGTGCACTAGGGCCCTATTGGTATCTGGGGCTCAGCCAAATCATTTTGCTATCAAGCACTGTAGGCAAAATGTCTACATGCTATGAGCTTTCTCAAGTGTCTTAAACAAATTGTTGGCTCCAAAATACATAAAGAAAACTACAATGTTAAAACTAATATAACTTTGTGATATCAAGTGAACTGCAATCTAATGCTTCTATAATGACATGTAAATAATATTTAACATGACTGTGACTGCATTTTAATATGTTTTTTATATTGTGCAAAGGTTTATTATCCAAAAGCAAATGTGCATGGGGGCCAAAAGATTTTAAATGAGGATAATCTGGGGTAGTCAAGGTTTAATGGACTAGACAGCATTAAACAAACAGATATGAAGTAGCAGACTCTAGAACAGTCATTCTTAGAATTTACATGTTGATCAAACATAGGGGATGCCAAGGCTTGACTAGAATAGAAAAAACCTGAGAATCTAACTTAGATCCTGGTGCATCAGGTCCTAGGCCTGCCTGGAAATAAGGGGCCCTCTTGGAGGATGCGTAAGAAACCAGGAACCATGTCTGGACTCTAAGATTCTAAATATGAAGGACATGATGTAATTCCAAGTCGGTTGTTGTTTAATTCCTAAACCAGTCAGAAGTGGCTCAATGACTAGGAGTGTGAGTCAGGACAGGCAAAGGAGACAGATAACTCAGAGGAAGAAGAGACAGGTAGACATGCCCACTTCTCAGCTTAAGACTTCACACTTCAAAGGGCAGAAAAGCAAACTGGGGGTAGACATCCACTGATATCAACATCAGGTGGTGAATGCTCTCCAAGAAGATGAACTTTTACTTATTATAAGGTCATGCTGTCTAATTATTACCTAAATCCTAATCAACTATTGAGTTGATTGAGAACATCATAAGATGGCCATCTCTAACAACTGAATGACTTACCACTCAGAAGGCTGGTGGTCAGGTAGAAGCCAAACAGTCTATAGATTGTTGAATAGATTTGTACTTAGGGATTTTCAATGCTGTCAGAATACTTTAAAAATCTGGCTTCCATGGTTTGCTTGCTGCTTCTCAGGATATGGAGATACAGACATGGGTGAGAAAAGAATCTCAAATAACCTTTAGAATAAATGTTATAACAGATAGGGAGCCACTTGGCTTTCTTTGATCTAGTTGGCTTTCTTATCCTCTGCCTAGCTGCACAATTACAAATATCTGGCATGAAAAGGATCTACACAGATACAGAGCAGAGATACTGAGAAATTTCTAATATATCTGCCCTTGTGTGTGAGGAGCAGAAGAAAATGGGGAGTGGCAGACAACTAAGGTTATTTTAATGGGTCATTTTCTAATCATAGTTGAAATGCTGATCACAAAAATTGACTTGACTTGGGGTAGGAACACACCCTGCAACAATACAACATACAGATGATGTATTATTGAATTGTACACTTAAAACCTATATAATTTTATAAACCAATATTATCCTAATAAATTCATTTTAAAAAAAACAGAAAATGTTCATCGCTAGTTTTACTTCAATTAGGGGCTGGTAATGACTATGAAAGCAAGAAGGGAACACGTTGGCTCCTGTAACTAGCTCAGCCACTCTCCACTCAGCATTTCATGTTTGCCAACAGCTAACGGAAAGGAGGAAATCTCTGCCCTCCAACGTTTGAACAAAAATTCTGGATTTCTCTAGGACTGGACCAACTTGGGTCACATGTATATTTTTAAGAAATTAATTTGGCTAGAGCATTGCGATGAACTAACTGTCCTTGGTTTGTCTATTGCCAAACCATGAACCAGTCACCATAGCAAAATGCCATAGAGAAGATAGTTTGATTATTGGCCTAAGCCAATCAAGCCCCACACCGTGAAAACAGAGATGAGGCTATGGCTGCCCCATAAAGGGAAATACATTTTCCTTTGTCTCAGTCATGAATTAAAAGCTTAAATTTCGGCATTATCGAAAACTCAGTTAAGTACAATTTTAGTCCATCCTCCTAGCTCTATTAAGCACAGCAGGGAGCAATTTTTATTTCCAGATTAGAAAATGCATTCTAAATAGAGTGTTTCAAATAGCAAAGAAGAACAATAACATCCAGACACTTTTGCATTTGTCCTAGCTCCATGCATCTTTATCCACTGACATCAACTTAATTTTATCTGTACTTTCTGCATCACTAAGAAGTCCCCGGGGGCTGAGAGGAAAATTTGAGAGCTTCTATGTAGTTATTGTTGCTAGGAAACAACATCCTTGGTATCCAAGTGTTGGAGCTTTGAGACACTGTGTGAAGCCACTGGTTCATAAAGGAAAACCTTTGGTAAATAGGTTGTTTAGGTGAGAGTAAATTGATGTTCTCTCTTTCTGTAGCAAATGTTCTTGTGTAACCTTTGAATAATAGTGTATTTGTAGGCCTTTATTCTTTCCTTTGAATCCAGCTGCCATTATTGCTCCCAGGGGAACTCAAACTTCTACTGAAATGGAGTGAGCATTCTTTTCCCTCCCATATCATCCATAATTATCTCAGCACCTTGAACACTAAGCCTAACGGGTTTTAGTTAAACAAAGTGCAAGTGAGCTTGGAAATCTAGACCCAGACCACTGACCATATAAACTGCTGAATGCTATTAAAATCTGCATTGATTGAGCCCTAGCCAGTTTGGCTCAGTGGATAGAGTGTCGGCCTGCAGACTCAAGGGTCCTAGGTTCTATTCTGTTCAAAGGCATGTACCTTGGTTGCAAGCACATCCCCGGTAGGGGGTGTTCAGGAGGCAGCTGATTGCTGTTTCTCTCTCATCGATCTTTCTGGCTTTCTCTCCCTCTCCCTTCCTCTCTGTAAAAAATCAAAATATATATATTAAAAAAATAATAATAAAACTTGCATTGATTGATAGCTATATCCCAGCTTTTTGATTGTCCATGACCTTGAGGTATTCTGTCACTCTTCACAGGTGGGAAACATTGAAGAGTGCTATTTTGGCCCACCCAGTCTCCACCCCTTTCACCTCCAAACTGCAAGCCATCTCTGGATTCTCAACTATAATTATCACTTACATTTCTCCCCTAGGATTCTATAATTCAAAAACTAGCTTGAGGTTGTAATTTATCACTTAGCTACTCGGTTAGCCTAAAATTAACAAGCAGCTTTTTCTATTTTATTTTTTCCCAGATCTACCTATAAGCCCCCTGTGAGCAGAATCATCTTTATCAAGGAATAAATGTAGCTCACGAACCCTACCAAATAAGTTACCTATATCAGGTTAGTGGTTTGGGACAACAGTTAGAATTCTAAACAGCAAAGAGTATTCCCTAATTCATTGATTCAAAAACATGCATGGGATACTTACAATAGACAAAATCTGTTCTACTCATCAGGAATTTTTTTTTAATGAATAAAAGAATGCCCTTGCTTTCAAAAGTTTATAACGTAATATAACATCTATATATATAAAAGCTGAAGCGACCGAATGAAAGAATGACCAAATGACCTTTCGGCTGGTTGCTATGATATGCACTGACCACAAGGCGGCAGACACTCAATACAGGAGCTGCCTCCTGGTGGTCAGTGGGCTCCCACAGCCAACCTCCTTCAGTTGGCCAACCTCCCACAGTTCCTCCCCCACCCACCTCTGGCCAACCTCCCACAGTCCCAATTGCCCCAATCACTGGCCAAGCCGAGGGACCCACATACAGGTGAGCAAAGGGTATGAGATAGGCTAGTGAAAAATCCACATTCAGATCAAATCGGCAAGAAGACAACTTGAAATTTTGGATATATTTTCTTGGCTTCTTAAACGTTTTTTAAAACTAAACTCTGTGTTGATTCTATCCATCTTTTTGAAAAGGCTTATTTCTCATGCCAACTTCCTAAATGGATAATGCTGGGGCATTTTTGGTCCAAAAAATATGATCCATGGGAGATACTTCTTTCAGGCCAATTGGTTTGTTTCTATCTCATGGACACTGTGAATTTTTTAACTGATCTGATTCTGTGATAGAAAGGCGCTTTTATGGCTATGAAGAGAGAAAGGTCCAAGCTCATTTCCTTCTTCCTGGCAGGTAGCAGACTCAGTAGATCTGAGTTAAGTGGATAGAAACACAGGCTGGTCCCAGCTGCTGGCTCCAAAGGCTATTCCTTTCTGACCGGACCCACCTCTTCCCCCAGGGCTTCCATTATTGCACAGTCACATAATCACACAAATGTCCATTCAATTCTATAAAAAGAACAGCATTGTAGGCATGGCTCATCTCTACTAGAATCTCAGCCACTCAGCCCCCTCTCATGAGCCGAAGCTGTAGAATTATGAGAATTGGAGGAAATTTGCATTTCATTACAACTCTACATAGAATCCTGATTTAAAGCACAGTCATCTTACCATCGCTTGCTGGGAATTGTGTCTTCAGCTCACAGTGTTCAAAATGAGTTCCTAGACTCACTGGACTCTATTTAACTAAGTTATATTCTTGGTTTCAGATGGCTATACCACTGATGACATTGAGTTTTACTGGCATGGAGGAGAGGGAGCTGTAACCGGAGTAAATAAAATTGAGCTTCCTCAGTTTTCAATTGTCGACTACAAGATGGTGTCCAAGAAGGTGGAGTTCACAACTGGTGAGGATGTTTCCTCCAAAATAAACTAGGGCACCGTGAAAGAGAGATGTTTTCAACCAAGCAATGATCTGATTCTTTTTCTTTTTCTTTTTCAACTCAGGCTCATATCCACGACTATCACTAAGTTTCCGTCTAAAGAGAAACATCGGTTACTTCATTTTGCAGACCTATATGCCTTCCACACTGATTACAATTCTGTCCTGGGTGTCTTTTTGGATCAACTATGATGCTTCTGCAGCCAGAGTCGCACTAGGTAATGCATTGCCAGCACCACAGAGAGCTGGTGGGATTTAGCTTTAAACCAATAACCAATGTTTGGAATTATAAACAAGGGTCTTCTCTCATAGCAATCCAAAGAATGCAATTAACATGAGACCTTGATGATAAAGCACCTAAGTGTAAGCTCTTACAGAGTAAATGTTTTACAATGCCATACCTTTTCAGCATTTTTCTAAAAATGCTGCTCTTAAAAAAGGATCCTGGAGTATGTTCAATACTATGTAAGTGTTTATTAGAGTATTTTTTAAATTATTACACTAATTTTTACTAACAGTGTGATGATATTCTCTTCAGTCCCTGCTTTTTGCAGTGGAGAATATTTCCAGTGCATTATTCTCAAATGGATTTGAAGAAAGCTAAATGTCATGACTATTACCAAGCTATGTTGAGTGTTGGGAAATATTCTTTCTCCAACATTAACTGAAGTTAAATCTTATTGATCTGAGTCTCCCTTAAATGGAACTCATCGTACTTGAGCAAGGCACAGATAATTCATCAGCTGTATTAATGAGCTAGGCACAGATAATTCACAGCTCTATTCTGTGATGAGCACAGAATGAAAATGGTTTCCGTCCTGAGGGAAAATTTTCAGAATTAATCTTGCCATGGTTGAGTAGTTGGCTGCAAACTGTAAGGCTATATTTGAGACTTTAAATGGTTCCTTGGAAAGTTAGAATATATAGTCTGTTTGATTAATCTGAGCACATGTGGATCTGTCTCATTGTTTTATCATTAAACCATTTCAATTACCCCTTTCTGGGGCTTATTCACATACACACACACACACACACATGAGCATAATTTCTGGCTAAGCTAACATACATCTCTTCTCTTCTGAGATTACTGAACTGGTAAAATGATCAGCATACCCTATCATACCTAGATTAATTGTCATCTCTCCAGTTTATTTCTAGTGGCTGAGTACATAAAGCTCATAAAGTCAAGTGCTTACAGTCCCTTATTTACCTTTGAACATTCCAAGACTAAGAAAAGGAAACAAATAGTTTATTATATCATATGTATGTAGCTGCATGTTATTTTAATGTGAATATGAATATATGTGCTATGGTTAAGGAAAACTCACTGAATGATGTCCAGAATAACAGCTACCGAGGTCATCAATTGTGGTTTTCCCTACACTTCTATCCTCAAAGTTAATGATATTTTGATTAGAGATGTCAGATATAAACATGCTGACTTAACCTGTACTTTGAGATGTAAAATCTATGGTATTTTAATACTTATCTAACTAGAAAAGACATTCACTTACTAACCCATCTTGCTTTAAAAATGTAAAATCAAGAAGTGAAAGCAGAAATACAATTAGTGGGTTTGTAAATGAATTGTTTGTTATTAGCTGGAATTATATCAGGGGAAATTTAAATGTTTATTTAAAAGTAAGACCACTCATGATGGTATTTCATATCATTGCAGCACAACTGAGCTCATCACCCATCTAAGCCATTTTAACTTTTTGTATGGTAGTCTTGACTACCTACTTTATCTGTTCTCCTAATGTTGAATAGTCAAATCAGGGAATCTACCTATAATAGTCTAATTAGCAAATGAGTGCTAAACTATTTTTCCCCTTTTCATTTTCTACCTTCCATACCTTTTCTACATTCCCAGCTTTCCTTTGTCTGTAATATTCAACTCATTTTATGTCTTTATTTTTAAGGCCTGCCATCAAGTTTCAGGTGTTGTTTTTTTAATATCTGCTTTTACTTTAAATGCCTTTGTTTAACAGCTCTTTGCTTTTTTTGTCTCTAGCTGTGTCATTTACACCAAAATAATCTCAGAGTTTATCTTTATTCAGCTATAAGATGGAAATAATATACCTGCCCTATCAAGCTGAAAGTTGGTGACCAGAGTTTATCTTTATTCAGCTATAAGATGGAAATAATATACCTGCCCTATCACACTCAGCAAGGTCTTATAACAGCCAAATAAGATAATTCAAAGCCAAGTGTTTAAAACTATAAACATCAAACAAATGTGTAATATTCATATTACAGCACAAACTATGTACATGAGATTCCAACTTCTTTTGCACTTTTTATTTTTTCCAGTTACCATTTCATCAATACCAAATACTTATTGTGCAGCTACACAAACATTATATGGTTAAGAATGCTATATTTAACAAAGTCAGAAATGTGTAATCTTCCCTTTAAGATCTCATAGCCTTAAACTTCTTTAACAAATCCAAACTAAATTTTTTAAGAAGTCTTTCCTTGGCTCCAAGAAACTAATTCATTCTAGGTTCTGGAATCAAGAAACTATAAGTAATATTTGAAAACCCAATGCAACAAGATTTTATTACATCTAAAAAATACATAAATCAACCGCTTAATGAAAATCATGAATTTCTTATATGCTTCCTCTTTTAGTGTTGTCTCTATCAGTTTATTTTAAAATGTAATGCTGATTTTGTGATCTAGGTGCATTACAGATTCATGGAATAAAGTCGGTTTCCTCAAACTGGTCACCAGCTTTCAGCTTGGTAGTGGCTGCTGTGGGGATTAGTATCACAAAAACAGATTTTCAAGGGAAATAAGATGCTGAAAGAAGAAAGGTGTAACATATACCCTGTTTCCCCTCAAATAAGACAGTGTCTTATATTAATTTTTGCTCCCAAAGATGCGCTAGGTCTTACTTTCAGGGGATGTCTTATTTTTCCATGAAGAAGAATATGGTACACATTTATTGTTGAACAAAAAAAAAAAAGGAAATTTATTATCTGTATACAGTACGGTAGTAGTTGTCATCACAAACCAGCATAACCAGACAAACTGTGAATCCTATGGTATCAAGAATTTCTTGTTACTACCATTATTTCCATGTACAACAATCTATGGTACATTTACTGATACTGATGTTTACCAGTATGAACACAAAGTAAGATTTATTCAATGACAGTCATTTCATCATCTTGTGGCACATCATCATAACAATCCAAATCCTGAATTTCCTGGTGAATTTCTTATGACTCCATTTCTTTCAGAAGCAGTGGACCAAATCTCTCATGTTTAGCAATAGCACTGTCCTTAAATGAGTACTTCTTGTCAAGGCAGCCTGCTCATAGTGCTTTTGCAATGCAACTGTCAGTGATTTTCTCCCAGGAATTCTTCACCCAAGTCACAGCCTCTTGCAGTTTAGGTTTCACAAAGTTTCCACGCTGATTTGTCTCCATTCTATTTTCAATGTAGTCAGTAATTTCCATGAGCAAATTGTCCTTGAATGGCTTGTTTATTGCAATATCAAGAGTCTGGAGATAGGCCGTTATTCCTGCGGGAATCATTATTTGATCTACTTTTCTTTCGTGAAGAAATTTCTTCATGTCTTTAGCGTGGTGAGTGCTGGCTGCATCCCAGACTAGCAGACCTCTTTGCTCCCTCGCATAACAAGCGGCAGCAGTAAATCGACCCACTTCCTTATAACTGCTTGTGTGGCCCAGGCTTTTTAGTTTCAAGAATAAAAATATTATTGGGGAGGTCTTTTTTCAGGGGGATGCCTTATATTATTGCAAGAGACGAAACTGTAAGTAGGTCTTATTTTCAGGGGATGTCTTACTTTCTGGGAAACAGGGTAATAGAATGAGGGGTATTTGACATTAGGCAGTAGGCATCTCAATGGGATTTTGATAAGCCTTTTCATCCACTTGTCTTTTTTCTTGATGCACTATTTTTAATGGTTTTTAACTCTCCTTTAGTGCCACATCCCACTTTATGATTTGTTCATAGACTATGTAGGGAGTCTGAAGTTTTATATTTCAAAATGTTTGCCCTTTCTGCCCAGTGGTTTATTGCATTACTGCCATCATTCTCAGGCTTCAATGAGAGAATGGCATTTGTCCTCTCAATCTTGAAAAGGGCAACTTAACAACTGCATTCAACTAAGCTGTCTCTTTCCGTCTCTTAGGAATCACCACGGTGCTGACAATGACAACCATCAGCACTCACCTCAGGGAGACCCTGCCAAAGATCCCGTATGTCAAAGCAATCGATATTTACCTGATGGGTTGCTTTGTGTTTGTGTTCCTGGCTCTGCTGGAATATGCCTTTGTAAATTACATCTTCTTCGGAAAAGGCCCCCGGAAAAAGGGATCTGGCAAACAAAACCAGAGTGCCAATGATAAGAACAAACTGGAGATGAATAAAGTCCAGGTAATGTATTAAATATTCCTAAGCCTTAACTGGTTTGGCTCAGTGGATAGAGCGTTGGCCTACAGATTGAAGGGTCCTGGATTCAATTCCGGTCAAGAGCTTGTACCTTGGTTGCAGGATCCATCCCCGCCTTGGTTGGTTGGGGTGTGTGCGGAAGGCAACCGATCCATGTGTCTTTCTTTAACCCTTCCACTCTCTCCAAAATTCAATGGAAAAATATCGAATTTAGCGGCAGCATTGTGCTCAGGCCTCCCACAACAGAAAAAAAAATGTGAGTTTACCTTTAATAAGGCTCAAATACTCCTTCGTTTTGAGAACTGAGGATGGAAGAAGTTAGGTTAGTGTTTACATATATTAATATCACACCTGGACCTAAAATTGGTGTTTACATATATTAATATGACACCTGGACCTCAAGTTCATTATTCTTTATTCTAAACTACATAGTTGTAAAACTATATGCAAAAGAGTAATTCCAGGTCTACTTAATAAATAAAAGAGAATAAAAGTGAATAAGCACTGTACTCTGGAAGTGGAAATGAGGCAATAGAGCACAGTGGTCACAAACACAAATTGGAATCGAATTGCTTGTATTAGATTCCCAGCTCTGCCAATCACTAGCTTTATAACTTCAGGCCAATCAACCTATGTAACTACTCATCTAATGTCAGTTCTCAATGTCATCATCCATAAATGGAGACGATTGTGGCATACCTATGTCACAGACTTGTTATAACGACTAAATAAGATGTTTTTCAAGTTCATTATTTAAAACAAATCCTGGAACATAGTAAGTACTCAGTAAGTATAGATATTATCATTGTATACAAAATATTGTCACTCTTTTTCTTTTGCTGTTTATTGGTAAATCTTATGACTTATATTCCCAGTGGGTGGAATTGAGTTAAAATTAATGCACTGTTTATTCTTTTAAAACATCTCTGTAGTTTCGCCATTTTTACTGGAATCAGTTTAAAATTATGTACATTAAAATACTGTATTCACTAGAAAATTGTTTTCAAGATGGCACACAGGCAACAACTCAAATATCCATTCATTTAACCAGTGTTCTGAGCACTGCTCTGAATGAGACAAAGTTCCTTGCCCTCACGGAGTTTAGTCTAATGTGGGAAGACAGGCAATATACACAGAAATCAGCATTAAGAGGATAATTTCAGATACAGGGATGTGCTGTGAAGAATGTAAAAACAATAATAGGGATAAGAATGGTTTGGTTCAGGTTGAGGCAACAGGGTACTTTAATCAGGTGACTGGGAAGTCATCTTTTATGAATTATCATTTGATCTGAGAAATAAGAAGCAGCAACCATACCCTGTCCCATGTAGGCAAAGGAAATAAGACCAAGACTCTGAGGCAGGAATCGCTAGATGTTGTAAAGTACTGAGAGAAAACCAATGTAGTAAGAGCACAGTAAATGAGAGAGAAAATAGACTATGAAATGTGGCTGGAGAATCAGGCAGAAGACAGCTTCTGAGTCTTCAAGGTGTATCTTCATGTTCTTTCGTAGGATCTCAAATTTGGACAAACACTACCAGATAATTAGAAGGTTATAAGAAAAAAAATGCAGACTCAGCCACATGGTCAAAATTCAAACCAATGCATTCAGATAAATTTTTATTTTTGTGTGAAACACTGAACTCAATGCTAACAGGGAAGGAATAGGCATGATACTTGCCCATAGGGGGAGCACTGCTAAACCACAAGCCAGGTTCAGGCTCATGGTTAGCGAGTATAGAAGCAGTAGTGGGACAACCAGGGAGGCAGGCAGGTGAGCAGTTTGGAGCCAACAGTCCTGGATGTTGAGAAGGATGTCTGACTGCCTGTTTAGGCCAAATCCTACTAGGATCAAACCTAAACGGGCAGTCGGACATCCCTGGAGGGGTCCCAGATTGGTTGCAGCTTGGGCTGAGGGATACTCCCCTCAGCCCCCTGTGCATGAATTTCATGCACCGGGCCTCTAGTATCCTATCTAATAAAAGAGTAACATGGCTCCTGATTGGCTATGCTACCAGCTAATCAGGAGCAGGGGATGGGGCCGAGAGGCAGGATATGATCACCCCCAACTGCCCTCCCTTGCAGGGCCTGGAACCTCCCAACTGCCCTCCCCTGCTGGCCATCTTGTGGTGGCCATCTTGTGTCTACATGGGGGCAGGGTCTTTGACCACATAAGGACAGCCATCTTATGTGTTGGAGTGATGGTCAATCTGCATATTACTCTTTTATTAGATAGGATAGAGGCCTGGCACACAGGTGGGGGCTGTCTGGTTTGTCCTGAAGGGTGTCCTGGACCAAGGTGGGGGTTCCCTTAGGGAATGGGGCAGCCTGGGTGGGGGGCCTGTGGTGGTTTGCAGGCTGGCCATGCCTTCCAGCAACCCAAGCAGAGGCCCTGGTATCTGGGATTTATTTCTCTTCTACAATTGGAACTTTGTAGCCTGGAGAGGAGCCGAGCCTTCTGCTCACTCCATGGCAGCAGCCATTTCTGTTGGGATTTATTTATATTCTATAATTGAAGCTTTATATCTTTAAGCGCAGGCCTGGGCTGGCCAGGGCAGGTGGAAAGTTTAACTTCCTTCATCTCTGGGTGCAACTCAAGTCTCCTGCTCTCTCCAGCTCTGTGGTGGCCATCATTTTTATTGGGATTTATTTATCTTCTATAATTGAAACTTTGTAGAATTGAGTGGAGGCCTAGGCCAGCAAGGGCAGACAGCAAACTTGGCTTCCTCCTTCACTGGGGAAACCTAAGCCTCCCTCCTGCTCTCTGTGGCTGCAGCCATCTTGGTTGGGTTTATTTGCATATTTGCTCCTGATTGGCTGGTGGGCATGACTTGTGGTGTAGTGGCAGTATGGTAAATTTGCATATTACTTTTTTACTAGATAGGATTACTTCATCTGTCCAGTGTATCATTTCCAGGAGTGAAGATAATAATGCAACCTGTGTGGTATTTTAAAATGTTACCCCCCTGGTTGAATTTTAAAAACTAGAAAACATTAGATTTTTCCTTTCATTTAATGGTTGGTTGATACTTTTCTTTCCTTGTACACAGTTGAATTCAAATGAGATATGTGCTGTGGTCCCAGAGAATTTTCATCTGAGGGCTCCCTAATATTTGCCTTGGTACCCCGGAGCATATAGTGGCATTGATCATTTATTACACGTTACTTTTGATGGCCTTGGCTGGGCAGTCATGTCAAGGGGTAGCTATACTGAAGCCTCGGAAATGCTTGCTTTGTCTTGATTTATTTTGCCGCCAGCAACACTGAAGCATCTTTTTATATTAGTACAGATGCTGAATCCAGACATTAGGAGAGTTTCAACCTCCAAGGTGATAACGGCTGTAGATTCATGAACCCCTCAGGCATCATTTGAAACTAGAGATGGTATTTAGAGTTTTGAAAGACACATTTCACAATACAATGAGACTGTAAGGGAGCCACTTCTGGTTCTGGGCTACTTTTATCCTCAACTGAAACATATATGGTTGTATCTACTGGTCATATTGCCTGCCCATTTGCCAACAGATCAGCCTAAGATTAAATGGTTGTTACATGGATGATCTTTGATCAGAGATAGATTCGAAATCATTGTAAGTCACGGAGGACATGGGTAGGATCTGCCAACTGTGCATTTGCAACCCCGGAAGTAAAAAAAAAAAATAACAATAGGTCCTGACCAGTTTGGCTCAGTGAATAGTGTCAGCCTGCGGATTGAAGGGTCCCAGGTTTGATTCTGGTCAAGGGCACATACCTTAGTTTCAGGCAAATCCCCAGTAGGCAGTGTGCAGGAGGCAACTGATGGATGTTTCTTTCTCATGGATGTTTCTAACTCTCTATCCTTCTCCCTTCCTCTCTGAAAAAATCAACAAAATATATATTTTAAAAAATAAACAATAAATTAGTTATTGATACTGTCATCTGAACTCTTTTCTCTCATTTTTATTCTCTGCGGTGACTCAGCTACATTTCAGACACCTAAACTTCTAGACGTATTTGTAAATGTAAATCAGGTTTGTATTATGACTAATTCCAAGGCACAAAGTGTATATGAAAGTAAACAGCTCTCCTTAAGCCTAGTTTACAATAGCTGGATATCTATACTAGCCTTTGAGCCTAGGCCCAGGGCCCCACATCACTGAATCGCCCTCAAGCCAACTAGGACACTTCCCTCAACCTTTGATGTAACTTTAACTATTCCAACTACTGGCATCTTGAATTGCAAATAAATCTGTGTTGACAGTTCATGATCTTTGGTCCTCAAATCCCTGCCCAAATTAGACTTGGTTCATTTTTTGTTTTTCAGCCTTTGCTGCTTAATCCTATCTAATTTTGACAATCAAATGTTTCTAATAATTTCCAAGTCTACTTCTCTACTTCTCTCTCTCTCTCTCTCTCTCTCTCTCTCTCTCTCTCTCACACACACACACACACACACACACACACACACACACACACATCTCAACTATCTTATCTCATCTGTCTCATTCTCATTTTCTGTCTAGTTTCTATTGCTTATTTTCTTCTACACATAATTAGGATTATTTTGGTAAACAAGAAAGAATTCAAACTTACTTAGCTGACTTAAGAAACAGAAAGGGAGAGGAGGAATTTTGAGTCAGTAGAACTGATGGGACTCACATGTGGCTACATCCTCACATTTAAACAGTGTCATTAGAAAGCATCTCTCTTCATCTAATAACCCTGCTTTCCTTTATATTGGCTTTATTTACAGTAGATTCTTCTCACAAGGTCATCCCACAAAAGTACCTTTTTACATAAAATTATTACCCTTAAAAAGTCCTAGCTTAGAGTTATATTCTCATGACAAAATTAATTCCTCTGACCAGAAATATGAAAACCATGAAAGGCTTATGTTGACATGAGGGTCACTGAGGCTCACCTCAATAACATGCACCAAAAGGATGTCAGGGCAATGTTTTCAGGAAGGTGGGATAGTATCAGGTATGTCAAACCAATGGGCATTAACCACAATCTATCTCAAACTCTCTGCCTAGAGGAAAAGATCCGGACTCCTTAATGTGTGATACAAGGTCCACTACAAGGTTTACCACGGCTTCATTCTGCTTTCTTCTTATCTCATTCCTTCTCTCTCTCCCCTTCACCAACAGCATTTGGCTCCAGAATTAGAACATAGTTTTCCCAAATTACCATGTTCTCGATCTGTGGAACCTTTGTTTTGGCTTGTTGCCCAGATTCACCTCTTGACAGATGTGTTCCCTCATGCCTCAGGCTGAGTTGGTGCTCTTTCTACAGTTTTGCCGAAGTCCTGGGCCATTGAAAATGAAGCAGAGCTCAGAGAGATGGCTCTAAGTCTGAGTTTCAGAGTTCCATATTCTTCAGACATTGATCAGCTCCTCCTTTGGAGTATTTCAGGCTTGGTTCTGGAAGAGCAAAGGGAATATACAATGATGAACAGCAACAGCAACAAAACAGCAGCTGTTCTCCTAGAACTTACATTTCACTTGAGGTCATCAACAAATGTGGAGATACATGATCTAATAGTAGATGATGATCATTGTGGTAAAGAAAATAATGGGAAGCTACCCAGGTAGCAACCTGGGCTAGAGCACTCCAGGAGAGAGGGAATAGCAGGTGAAAAACACCCCGAGGACTTAAGGCATCGAGGGACAGCTGACAAAAGAACAGTATAACGGGAGCAGAGTTCAAAGGCCAGAGTGGTAGGAAAGGAGGGCAGGGGTGCCTGCAGAAGCCAAATTACAGGGTGCTCTGTGGCATCAAATGGGAAATATGGGTTTTAGTCTATGTCTTGGGAAGTAGCTAGACGATCCAAACAGAGGAATCATGATATCTGTTGCATTTTAAAAGGATAACTCCTTTTCAAGAGGAAAGACTAGAGGACTCATTCCTGGGAAGAGAAAGATCAATTATGCATCAAGAGTTGACAGAGGCGAGAAGTGGTCAGAATCTACTTCTCCAAAATAGAGCCATTGGGATCTGCTAATACATTGAATGAGAGAAATGAGGGAAATAAAAAGATCCAGGATAAATGTGTCTACCTGAGCAATGTTCTGGAAAATGGACAGTTGTTTCATTTTATCTCCATCTTTTATCTTCTCTACTTCTTGAATAATATATGCAGAGTTTAGGTTTATGTAAGTTTATGCTTCACCTTTTATTGCTTCTAGAAATATTAAAGTTCCCACTTCTGCCTTTAGTTGTCAAGACAAGTAAAGAGACATGTAAATCATCTCCATCAAAGCCTCTGTTTTCTTTTGCATCCCTCCCCCCGCCCCCCATTTTTTTTTTTTTTTTTTTTTTTAGGAATTTGAGACCAAGGGATTGAGGGTGGGTAGACCTGGTAAGAACAAATACGTAACAGCAACAGTGTAAATGTGGTGCATTATATAGGAGTGGGATGGGCAGAGGGAAGCCGGGCTGTGTGGCTCTCTGTTCTCTGCAGGGGAAGCGGCCATTCCCCTGGACAGCTGCATTGTGTAGACTGAAGGCTTCTGGAGGGCAGCGCAGTCTGTGGCCAGCATCACTTCACTTCACTCGGCCTCCTGCTCTGTACTTCAGACTCATTTAGTGAATATGAATCTAATTGAATCAGTTAGCAAGAAGGAAATGATTTTCTGTTTGCAAAGTAGATTGAGCCTGGAGGTATTTCTCAACAGGGCTTTAAAACTGCCACTGAAAACAAGATTATATTTTATTCCAATTACACTGAAATGAGTTCTGCTATGTTTATATATTTGAAATATCTGGAACAATTATATTCAGTGAGTGGCAACATTTTTCACAGCCTAAGGCACTGTTTAGGGGATATTGTTAGGCAGAGAGGAGAGAATGAAAAAGACAGAGAGTGAGAGGATGGGAGAAAGGACAGACCCAAGCTAGAAAATGAATTGCATGTTTGCATAGGGTTTCCATTGAGGGATAAAACACAGCCATCAGATCAATGTTTTGTGGATTTTAGACATTTAAAAATCACCCTTATGACACAGGTAAGGGTAAGGGGGAGAGATCAACCAAAGGACCTATATGCATGTATATAAGCCTAACCAATGGACACAGACACCAGGGGGGTGAGGGAATGAGTGGAGGTGGGTAATTGGAGGGGGGAAATAAGGACACATATGTAATACCTTAATCAATAAAGAAAAAAATTTTTAATCATCCCTATGAATTTTGCTCTACTCTTTCTATCACTCAGGATTCTCCAGAGAAAGGAAACCATCAGAAACAGAACAAACTTACACACAAAAAGATATTTATTTTAAGGAATTGGCTCATGTGGTTGTGGAAAACAGAAAGTCCAAAATCTATAAGGCAGGCTGGGAACTGGGGCAGGATTCCACGTTACAGTTGTGAGGCAGACTTTCTTCTCCTCACACAACTTCAGTTTTGCTTTTTTTTTCTCTGACCAGTTCTATTTAAGATGTTAAGGCTTCACATAGTTTCTATTTTATTATATTTTTATTGAAGTATAATCATCATACAATATTATATCAGTTTCAAGTGTATATAATAATGATTCTATATTTGTATATATAAGAAATCATCATCATCACAAATCTAGTTAGCGTTCACCACTAGACATATTTACTGAATTTTTTTTCTTATGATAGGAACTTTTATGATCTCTCAAACAACTTTCAAATATGCAATACTAATACAACGGTATTAGTAGCCATAGCTGCCATGCTCTACATTTCATCCCCATGACTTATTCTATATAATAAAAGGCTAATATGCAAATTGACCAAATGGCAAAACTACTGGTTGCTATGACACACACTGACCACCATGGGGCAGACTCTCACAATGCAGAAGATGCACCCTGGTGGGTCATTGCACTCCCACAAGCTGGGCTCACAGCTGGCGAGCACAGTGGCAGTGGCAGGAGCCTCTCCCACCTCTGCAGCTGCACTAAGGATGTCCAACAGCTGGCTTAGGCCCGCTCCCTACAGAAAGTGGGCAGGGAGTGGGCCTAACCTGTCAGTCAGACATCCCCCAGGAGCTCCCAGACTGCCAGAGGGTACAGTCCAGGCTGAGGGACCTCACCTTCGAATGCACAAATTTTGTGCACTGAGCCTCTAGTTTATTTATAACTAGAAGTCTATCTTTTGACTCCCTTCACCTATGTCATCCACCTCCCATCCCCCCACCTCTGGCAATTGCCAATTGCTTCTCTTTATGTGAGCTTCAGTTGTTCTGTATTCTTGGCTTTTTGTTTGTTTTTTTGTGTGTGTGTGCAATCATTTGGTAGTTGGTATCTGTCTTTCTCTTTCTGACTTATTTCACTTAACATAATATCCTCAATGTCCATCCTTGCTATAGTAAGTGGAAAGAGTTCATTCTTTTTTATGGCTGAATTATATATGTACTAGAGGCCCATGTATGGATTTGTGCACATTGAAAGGAAATTAATTAGAAGAAATATTTTAGAGGACAGGGAGGGACTGTGAGAGATTGGCCAGCAGGGGAGGGACTGTGGGAGGGCTCCAGAGCGTGTCCAGCCAATCTTGCCCAATCCTGATCAGCCAGACCCCAGCAGTAAGCTAACTTACTGGTCGAATTGTCTGTGCCCTGGTGGTCAGTGCACATTATTGCGACTGGTCAGACAGTCAGACACTTAGCATATTAGGCTTTTATTATTCATCCATCCATCCATGGAAACAGGTTGCTATAGTAAACTTGAGGACTGATGCACAAAATTCATGCAAGTGGTTCTGAGAGCTGAGGCCCTTGCAGCAGCAGCTCTGGCCACTACCCTGACTCAAGCAGCAGCAGCCCCGGAAGGACATCCCACCTCACTAGCATATTACGTCTTTCTCATTATAGATACTGTTGAAATGAACACGGGGTATAGATATCTTTTCAAGTTAGTGTTTTCTTTTTCTCCAGCTAAATACCTAGATGTAAAATTGCTGAGTCATATGGTAGTTCTATTTTAATTTTCTGAGGAACCTCCGTACTGTTTTCCATGTGATAGCATTTTTCTCCCTAAGAATGTAAGCACCCACAGTTCAAGGACTTGCCTGTTTTGTTTACTACTTTATTCCCAGGACCATGTGTCCTCAGAATTTAAAAACAATAGCTGTGGTTGATAAGCACTGTACTGCAGGAAGGAAGGAGAGGGTCCCCTACTCCATGTCTATGCAGTGAAATCCCAGGCTTTCCTGTCTATGTGAGGCTCTCTTAGGTTCCCCTGTAGTCAGGAGCTCTCAAGGTTAGGTATCATGGCTTTAGCCAGAGCAAATAATTATGGACTTGCACAAAGATTTAGCTTGAATATGTTCCTTGAAGTCTTGTTTACATGACACTACAGAAGTAAAACAAACCTTGACATCTAACAACATATTAATTCAATTATAATTTATCCATATCAGCTATTAATAAATTATATCACAGGAATATTTATGAACGTGGAAAGATTACCAGGTTATATTGTTAACTGACAAAAGTGGGTTGCAAAGCTAAATACACCCAGAGAACCTGTGTGTGTAAATATATATGAACAGAAAAAGAGTGGGAGGCTAGCAAGATGTTAAAAATAATGGACTCTGAAGTGATAAATGGATATTTATTTTTTTTGTTTGTTTCCTGTTTCTAGTTTTGAAAGTTTCTATGTGCTACCTTTGTAACAACAAAAAAATACTTTATGTGTATATACATGCATATAGACAATCAATATATGTATATACTAATGGCCCGGTGCACAAAATTCATGCACGTAGGGGTTGGGAGTGGGGGTTGTCTCTCAGCTGGCCTGCATCCTCTCCAATCTGAGACCCCTGTGGGATCGGGCCTAAACTGGCACTTGGACAACCCCCTCGCAATCAGCTCCTAACCGCTCACCTGCTTGACTGCTTGATTACCCCTAACCACTTTGCTTGCTAACCACTCTGCAACTGGTCCCCTCTGCTGGCCTGCTTGGCCCCAATTGCCCCCCATCATCAGCCTGATCACTTTCAACTGCCTTCCCTTCCTGGCCTGATCACCCCCAACTGCCTTCCCCTCCTGGCCCAATCACCCCTAACAGCCTCTGCCTTGGCCCCTCCACCATGAAGATCTGGGACCCTTGTCCGCACATACCCTTCAGATCTGGGACCCCTGGCGACTGCAGCGAACGGTGGCAGTAGCTGGTCTTCCCTCTGGCCTCCTGCAGCCCCACCCTTCATGCGCACACTAGTGATCTAGGACACCCGCGCTCATGCCCTTTTTTATCTCGGACCCCAGGCACCCATGGCAAAGCACAGGGTGGCTGGCCTTCCCACCGTGCCTCTGTGCGGCCTGGGGAACTGACACTGCGGGCTTGCCAGGACCACTAGTGCAGCGTCCGCTCCCCAGGCCCATGGCGCTCATTCTCCAGGTCGTGTGGAGGTGGCAGGAGAGGCAGGTTAGCGCACTGCTCGGCCCAGCCCCCTCCCACTCCTGATTGGCTGGTAGCATAGCCAATCAGGAGCCAAGGTACAGTCACATTTGCATGCTACTCTTTTATTAGATAGGATGGCTGTTCCCCAAAAATGTATACACACACTTTGAATAATTATAAAGGTAGTGTTTATTAAAATACATCTTATTTTCAAAATTTAGCTATCAGCTGTTAAAGTGTGTATACATTTTGGGGGACATCTTGTATGTACCTTTATGGGCTTAATAAGTGGTCATTATTAACAACAAAAATAGTATATAAGTAACAAAATATATAAATACAAATATAGATATATAGTTTATGCATATATACCCATATACACATGTTTTGTGGGTAGAGATGGATGGATGGATGGATGAAGATAATGTTAGACAGATGATAGGTAGATGATGATAGATGATAGATAGATAGATGATAGATAGATAGATAGATAGATAGATGGATGGATGATAGGTACATGATGATAGATGATAAATAGGTAGGTAGATAGATAGATAGATAGATAGATAGATGATAGATGGATGATAGGTACATGATGATAGATGATAAATAGGTAGGTAGGTAGGTAGATAGATAGATAGATAGATACATAGATACATAGAAGACAGGCAGCAGAGCAAGATGACTAGATGACCGTGTCAAATGAACCCCATGTGGTGTCATCAGTTACAGGTTAATGAAAACAAGCTAATGTCCCAGCAGGTGTACCTGAGCCTGTTCTTTCTCCACCAGGTGGACCCGCACGGCAACATCCTCCTCAGCACCCTGGAAATCAGGAACGAGACGAGCGGCTCGGAAGCGCTGGCGGGCATGAGCGACCCCAACACCACCATGTACTCTTACGACAGCGCCAGCATCCACTACCGCAAGCCCCGGGCCCCCCGCGAGCCCTACGGGCACCCACTGGACCGCCACGGCGCGCACGGCAAGGGGCGCATCCGCCGGCGCGCCTCCCAGCTCAAGGTCAAGATCCCCGACTTGACTGATGTGAATTCCATAGACAAGTGGTCCCGAATGTTCTTCCCCATCACCTTTTCTCTTTTCAACGTCGTGTATTGGCTTTACTATGTACACTAAGGTCTGTCCTAAGGGTTCGGGAACGGCTACTTTCCTCTCTTTTGAGTTTTTAACCCCACAGGTCCCCAGCAGCGAGACCGCTGTGTTTTTGAGGTAAGAGATTCAGCCATCTCATTGGTTTTAGGTCTTGCATATCAATTTTATTACTGCACCATGTTTACTTCAAAAAAGGAAAACAACAACACTATCATTTTTCCAAGTCTACTGTGGTCCGGGTTATCCGCTCTTTGGAGCTCTGAACTGGCCATGTTTACAAACACACACGAAGAGAGAAGTTAGATGGGCGGTCCTTCCTAGTTGCCATGAGTTTATCATTTTTGAAATAAGAATGAAAAGAGGGCCTAGTTCTCCGTGCAAGCTGCTTCCTGGTAAACTGTAACAGTCTCTTACTGCCAAAAACAACACAATTTCCAGGATCTCAGAAGAAAAAAAAAAAAAAAGCCATTGACCAGTTACAGATTTCCAGGAAGGAATCAAAGAGGGGCCTGGAAGAGAAAGATCCTCCCATCCCTGATTCTCACTAGCAGCATTCTCAGAGTCCCTGGAAGAGGAGGGTAGCTTGGCAAGCACTGGTGGAGGTCATGCAAACCCAGTCTTGCCACTTTCACCTCACCATTGAGCCGGACATTCTGAAAAATGCTTCTTTCTCAGACTTCCAGGCTGATTTAAGATTAACATTAAAATCCAACCTGGTCACCATTGAGAATATTTTTCCTTTCTTCTTGAGAATGAGGAGTTTGGGGGTTAATGACTCTTTTTTCTTTTTCTTTTTTTTTTTTTAACTACTTCAAATGAACAGCCCTGAACTCATTCATTAGCCTGGAATCACTTGACGCTGACATGAAGCCATGCCCATCGCATTTCCCTAGTTCCTGCTCCAGAGAGAGTGAGAGGAAGGGGGCTGGGAGAAGAGGGCTTCAAAGATGGGGATCCTTGCTCTTTCCATGAAGAAGGCAAGACTTATCTGCTGTGAAAAGGGTGCCTGGGCAGTTACCTGCACTGCCAAATCTTAAATCAAATAGTACATATTTCTTAGCCTTCCAGAGAGCAGTTTCTAATGGCGACAGGCTAGTTGCACTAGCATCAACTGGCACCTCACGGCTCTGCTCTCTGAGCTCTGCATTCCAAAATATGAAACGATTGCTTCAGGAAACGCACATTGCACCCATTTTTGTGTCCTACTTCTCTGAGGCCAGATTCCTCTTTTAAAGGAAACCTTCCAAAGGGCAAAACCACAGATAACAACGACAAACTCACTGGGCCTTCAAACATTTACACCAGACCCTAGCTACACCCATTAATCACTGTCATCCCTGCTCTGCCTTATCTCTGTTCATAGATTACTTTGGTCATGGTCATCGTAGAAAGGGTGTCTCTCAGTAGCCCGACACATGATTCTAAATATGCCTAACCAGCTGCAGATGAGATTCATACCATTTTATGTCATTAAAGACCCATTGCTTTTTTTTTTTTTTTTTTCTCTAGCTGAGCATCAAAGAATTCCATACGTTGATTTGCAAGGTTGTGTGAAAGCCTGAGTTTACCAATCAATTATGCAGGCGTTTGGGACCTACTCCTTGGGTGTAAAATAAGGGTTGAGGAAATAATAGGATGATTGCCTCACTTGAAGACCTGGGCTTTTTCCCCAAGGCTGTGATGAGGGTTCATGTTTACAATAGCATCAGCTGTTCGAAATTATAGTCTGCATTGAAAAATAAGGCTGAATTCCTATTGATGAGCCCAAGGAGAGAGTTATAAGATATTCTTCTAGAAAGCAAGAGGAAAAGAGAATCCCAGAATAAGTGAATGGTTATGGCTGGAGTTAATATACACTAGTAAAAATGTGAAAACTCCGCTTTAACTGGGAAAATTATCTCAATGGTTTCATAAGAAATTAATAGGGTATGGGGACCAAATTTTCATTCAGGTTTTCATTGTATAATAAAAATCCCATGGTTAAGGAAATCTTTAGCTTCTGGGGATAAGTGATCCATTTTGAAACTAATTAGTTCCTTGGCAGATGAGATTGTAAAAATTCCCCAAAATGACTGTAAGGTTAATATTTACAATGACCACCCCGGAACCACTGTGTAGCCATGTATTTTAAACACAGAAAGGGAGACTTTTGGCTAATGCCTAACAGGAATAAATCATTCTGATGTCAAAGCTCTTTAAAAGTTTTTAGAGATGAAATGATAAATCAGAAAGGAAGTATCCGTCATCTGTGTTCCTTAACAAAACAATGTTTCTTTATCTGTTTAGATCATTCTTCTTGGAAAAGATTGAGGTAATTTATATTTTTATTATTTTTTTATCATGCCTTAAAAGTCTAAAGAATTTTATGCTTGTAGGTTAAAATGTATCTCTAACAGGAAAAAAGAACATTTTGAATTCTTATATATTAACCTTTGTAAAATGTAAAATTCGTAAGCCTGAATATTCTATCAGGCGTGAAATGGTGTCACTGTATTGCCCTCCGGATGATGAGGGGTCCCACCATCATGCAAGTCCTGTTAAAAAGCTCTGATTTCAGTGGCCGGGGCAACCACAGAAAATTGAGAAGCTGCCATATTTCTGTTTAATGACCTCTTTCCCGACTTCTTTCTTCTGGACACCTCTCAGCTGAACCCTCCCTGCGTTGAGACCTCCCACTATCCCTCCAGACTGAACAGTGCCTGGAAACATACCCTTCCTTCTCTGCCTCTCCCCCTTGTTTTGCCCAAAATGACATAACGTATTTTCTGGCGTATAAGACCACTGGAACTGATGATGATAGGAGGAAGATAACAAACAATAGAGAGAGAGCAAGTGCCAGGCAAGTCCCTGGCGAGTTAGCAATGCCCATCATAACTGCAAACTACGGCATTTTTTTACACCCGGCATATAAGACGACCCCTGACTTTTGAGAAGATTTTCCTGGGTTAAAAAGTCATCTTATATGCCAGAAAATATGGCACATAAAACATGAAAGTTTTTAGACATTCTCAAGTGCCCTCACACCGATTCTGTTCCTGAAAGATTCAGACCAATGCCTAACACAGCGTGTTACTGTTCAGCTATTATTCGGTTACTTTCTTTTTGCCATGAAAAGAGCCATAATCTCCTTCATTACAGAAGTGGCAGCAAGGCTGGAAATTGTATGGACTCTCTTATGCCGCAGTCATGTCCAGGGAACCCCATGTTCACAATCCACAAACTGGGACATATATTGTGTCATAAACGTAACCTGTGAAACCCCGCACGCATCCCACCTTTCACTCCACAGTGATGACTACACATCCATCCCTTCCACTCATGTTGTTTGGCTTAAAATATCAGGGATGACCTGTGGTACATTTACCAGCTTCGTGAAGCGAAGACCCAGGTAAAGAGGTGTTTGGCTTGAACTATTGGAGACGGTAGCCTCCATTCTCTCCATTGCCAAATAGCAGCAGACAGGTTGGTCATTCTGCTGATTAAGTTATACACGTTTTCATACAAACCATCTTATTGTGCATTGCAATCAGTGAGAGATTTTGAAAGCGCCGGGAGAAAAATGTGGTGCAGAGAATAAAGTTTGGTTTAGGGGTCCAAGTGTAGGTAGGCTTTCTTTAAACAAACAGTTTGTATGATACACAGAAATGTTGTCTAAATTCCATCTTTCTAAAAATCAATGACTACTTTATAAATGTTCATTTCAAAAAGAGCGCAATTAAAATTTGCCAAGTTCAACAAAAAATAAGGTATATTTATAATGCTAGAGGGAAACTATCTCCAAGATTTCTTACACAGACAATTTTGAATAGTATCTTACCAAAGGGTGATATGCCACTTTTTTTTTTTCTAATCAAAGTGTAATCGTGTATCCCAGAGGGGAGCAAAAGGCAGGTGCCAGCATTTGTTCGTGTTGGTTCAATCAGCAGTTACTGGGAGGTGGAGGACAAACAAAACCATCTCGGTTTTCCGAGCGCAAACAAGTAAACAACAAGGTACACTTGGTCATGGGATGTAGACTCTTCTGTAAACTCCCTTGTAAATTCTGTACATAGTCCACTGAACTGTTCCTGCTGCGTGGTGGTCCTTGGCTTTGGGCGGGCATCTGAAAACGCTGAGCACTGTAAATACTGTAAGCTTCTAAGGCACTTGCTTTTCTTCATGAAGTGAAATGACTAGTGACTTGGGTCCAAACCAGAATCTTTTTTAGCTCTTGCTCTCTCGCCGCCCTGTTCTGTGTGCACTTGTGTAACTCTGCCAGGTGTCTGTGACCACTGCCTCACGCCCCACCCCCACTGGAAGGGACAGTCACTGCCTGCGGGGAAGGCTGCACCCCTGTGGGGCTCGGGGCCAGCGCACCAGCAGAGACAGAAACTGTAGCCAGCTGCTTCTGGAAATGTGTCCTGAGAAGTGGACGTGTTTCTGAGTCCTTCGTGGCCATTTATATATTCAGATACCGAATTACCTGTGCTTTTCGGGTGGGTAAGGAGTAGAAGAGATTATTAAAACCCACAGGTGATCTGAAGCTTCATTTGCACCAAATGCTTCACCTTTGAACTTTTCCCCTTCCACAATGTTTCCCAGAACTTTTAATAAGACTAGAAGTGGATGGATGGATTTCATCAGGGTAAACAGTCAACGGTCCCAATAATGAGAAGGAGAAAAAGAAGAGATAACAAAATGACATTGATAACACAAGCTGGCTGCCTCGTTTCTGAAAGACCCAGAGGTAAAGAGAAATCTTGGGAATGAAAACAGATGTTTTACAACTGGGGGCAGCGGACAAGCTATGTTTGATGTATGCTAATTAAACATAAAAGAGAATTCGATAAGTATTCTCAAATGTATTTCTGAGAATACAGTCCTGATATTCTTGGAAAAAGACATTCAGAACGGTGGGATATGATGCCACAGATGTGTTTCCATGCAAACTGGCAGTCCCAGAGAGGGTGGTCGTGTCCACAGAAGTTCACAATATCCAAGCCGGCAGGGACATAGATTGGTATTTTTCTTAGGAATGTTTTAGAGTGTCCAATGTCCTTCTCAAAGGTCAGAACTTGGCAAGACAGGGCTTTTTGTGCCAGCATTTTAGGTGCCAGAAGGGTGCAGGGAGCCATCACTGTGAGACATTTTGGTTCCAAGACGTGCCAATGAGGGTCTACCATCAATTGAATAAGAAAAAAATATCCTGTTAGAACTAATCCATTTCTACAATCAAAATACATTGTGCTTTTTACTTTAAACGTGCTTTTTCTAGTTAACTGAAATCCAT
This sequence comes from Antrozous pallidus, assembly GCA_027563665.1. Lineage (NCBI taxonomy): Eukaryota > Metazoa > Chordata > Mammalia > Chiroptera > Vespertilionidae > Antrozous > Antrozous pallidus. Next base: position 94,107,967 of record CM050511.1, on the reverse strand, counting down.
GATACCGGCAGAAAATTCACTGTGAGAGGTTACCACTGAAAAGCAAACATTGGAAAGGGAATGCTAATAGCAGCGTTGCAAACCAGAACATACAAAGGTCCTGGTAGGGTACGGGAAAGAGTTTGGAGTTAGCTTTTACTTCTCCAGGAGCAAGAATTTCCTTTTGGGAACTCAAGCTGTCTAACATTTGTTTTGTTTTTCCTAATCAAAGAGTCCTTGGTACATCAAGGGGTTCACAACCATCCCTGATTGGCCCCTACTTACTTTGCACATCCTGGAGCAACCAGCACTCATCACAAAGGCTTCAGTAGGAAATAAGTGTGGGAAACGTTTGTGTAGCCGTTCAGAGCCAGCTGGGAAAGAACTCCATTCCATTGAACAACTCTGCCTGCATTTTTTTTTCTGCAGACAATAGAAAAATAAATGCATAACAACAAATAATTAGCAGGCATGGGCAAGAAGGAAAAAGATGAAAAAGTCTTTCTTCCTCCTCACTCATCCACTTCCACTTTTCAACTTATCTGAATTTCTGCCTACTAAGGCGGGGCCAAATAAACAATACAAGATGGGGGAAACAGTAAGTGCTTTGATGAGCCACTCTGGTGATGGCAGGGTACACCTCCTATTAGCACTCAAAACTCTTTAGGATAGCTCTTTTCTTTATTCCTTTTGTATAAAAGCACCATACTAAATTGTAAACAAATACAATTAAAAAAATAAATATGTAAACCATTAGAAGAGAGGCCAAATAACTTGGTACATTTGCCTTAGGTATACAGGGTCACAGATTCACTAGCTTAAAGCAGCCCCGGGGGAAGCCAAAGGACAAATAGGCACAGCCAGTGCTGCTCTCTGGCCCATAGTCTCCGTGGGCGTCCTCTTGAAGAGAAATGGGGGAGGGGGAACATTTTCCAGTAAAACTTTTATAAATGAAAAGTATTGAAATATGATGTGTGTGTGTGCATTTTACAGGTGTGGCTGTGTGAAATAGATTACCTCTCTTGTGTCCATCCCTTCCCAGCACCACAGAACCCTAACCCTCATGCCTTAACCCAATGAAACCGATTCATGTATTTTTCCTCTTTCTCATTTCAAACCTCAAAAGCTATTTTGCCCATGAATAGCTGAAAGCTTCAGCTTCTGTGGACTTATTTGCACATCTTCAATTGAATCCACACAAAAATATAATAATAAATTTTAATAACTTCCCCAAATTCCTTCTCCTGTCGCCTTTAAAGGGCCTTGGGAGGCAGCTTGTGTGCTCACATAGTATCCTCTGAACTGCCTCGGGTTCGTTTTTTTCTGCTTTTCAGTCTTGACGCAAAGAGTATATATGTTTACATAAATCTTCTCTCTCCCAGTGTAATTCAAACTAAAGTGGAAATAACAATCATCAGCTGAAGCCTAGGAAAATGTATATCTACACCAATGTTTGATGGCAATACCATCTCTCTATGTTATAGCTGTAATACGGTGAATTCATGCAGTATCAATTCTTTTTCTTCAAACTCAGTTATTCAGACCCTCCTTCAGCTATATTAATTGCACAACATTTAAAAATCTATTATTCCTCCCAGGATAGCTTTATCATTCACGTAGCACATAACTAGTTACAAACTACCCTCCAGGATCTTGACTCATTACCCTTTCTACTTATTCCTATTATAGATTTTCACCCCTGGGATTCCCCCTATCTACTCTGCCTTGACCTTCTGGCAGACATTAAATATAGTTCGTAATTGGACAGGTCATAATGCAAACTGTCTAAGTTTCCCATATAAAATATGTAGAACATCTTTTTCCTCTAGATAGCATTCCTATACTTAGAAAACAGCAAGTTCTCTAAACATTATACTTTGCAATGTGCAACCTACCATTAAAAGTTAACAATAAATGAGCTGCACGGTCAGCAGAGGGAAACCATAGTTGGGTACACACCTTGGAATTCAGACTGTGTGACCCGGCCTTTGTGCTGTCTCTACCACTGCCCAATTGTGTGACTTTGGACATGCCACCAGATGAGCTCCAACCTCCCTTCCAGAACTAAATTTCAAAGGGAGTTGTTTTCATTTGTATAGGAGAGTCCCAGAAATGCATAGGAGGACCAGGGCCTCTGCTAACATAGCCCCACAGAGTTAATAATGTTCCTTGTTGCGTGTCTTTGGGAGTAAGCCATCAGTGTCGTCAAGTGAACTGAATTTAATACTTTTCAATGTTTCTTTTAAAAATATATAGAACATAAAGTTAAATCGGCAGGCAAATGGCAAAAAAAAATATTTTATGATTTTGGTAATGGTCTACAGCAGTGGTCGGCAAACTGCGGCTCGTGAGCCACATGCTGCTCTTTGGCCCCTTGAGTGTGGCTCTTCCACAAAATACCATGGCCTGGGCGAGACTATTTTGAAGAAGTGGCATTAGAAGAAGTTTAGGTTTAAAAAATTTGGCTCTCAAAAGAAATTTCAATCATTGTACTGTTGGTTCTGTTGACTAATGAGTTTGCCAACCACTGGTCTACAGTATTTCCCTTTAAGAGCATTGGAGACCTTCAGATAAGAGAAATCAGGGTGGTGTCTACTTTTACGTCTCCGGAAGATGTCAGTCAGGAAAGGCCAAGAAATACCCGTCATGAGTGGAAAAGCCAACTTTTAAGTAACGTCTGAACAGAAATGCCAATGCAACCCCCTTCAATGTTGCTCCCCGTTTCTGGACCCCACCATTGTCTTGTGTTCTTTTTGCCTTGATGATTCAGGTCTTGATTAGTTCGAAAGTGAGTGGAGAGCGAGAGGAAAGAGGACAATTTCCATTCCCAGCAGCTAGATTCTGTGTATGCCCAGTAAACTGTCTAGTTCTCCTTTTATCCTTCTCCTCCATTCTTCCCCCAGCCCTCACACCAGAGCCCTTCGTTCTTCTCTTGAAGGAAAGCACAGAATGAATCGTTTTCACAGCAACTGAATAGCCTAAACCGTGCCCTGGTTCTTTTTGGGTAACATTGTTAGGGAATGTATGACCCAGCTCTCCTAAGACAGTGAGACAGTTCCAGGGGTGTGTAATTATCAATAGAACCACCTTTCACTCCCCAATTGTCCATTTCCATGATAAGTTATATAGTCACACTAAAAATCAGCTCTCATGATCCCCATACCGGGAGGGTATGAGAAATATGAATAACAACATTAACACCTTGGAGAACATGTATGTCTTGGCTCACTACAGAATCATTTGTGAAATCTGACCTTTCTTCTCCACCGCTAATGGGCACCTTCTTTCTCCTTGTTCCCCTTCTCAGCATACAGCAAGCTAATCTTTAGGTTTTCCCTGCCCCTCCACCACTATGACCACACATCCCCAAAAGGTTCTTGTTGCTGTGCTTAAAGCTTTATCCTTTTTCCTCTCTTCTTCCCAACAGGATTATAAATCAGGCCAATGTTATCCAAAAGCCAACCTTGAGCAATCTTCCCACATTCTGTTCACTCTCCTGCTAGTCCTCCCTCAATTCTTATGACCATTTTGTCCTAATAATAGGTATTTCATTTGTGCATTTCCCAGTACTATTGCAAATAGATGCTCTGCCTCCCTAAATAAAGTATAAGATCCTTAAGGGTAAATGCCCCATTTTCTCATTCTGTTGTATTGCCCAAAGCATCTGTTATTGTGCACATGGTAAAAGATCTGTTAATGCTCATTAAACTACCCACCTTGGTGATTGCAGCCATAGAGAAACATGTCTCTAAGGGGCAATACTTCAGCATTGCAGGCACGACTCTGTGAGGCATGTAGTCCCTCCACCTTCCCCCCATGTTATTTGAGCTCTAGAGAGCCTACTGGTATGTCTACAAATCTCTAAGTGAGTTTAAAAACTGCAGTCAAAGTTACACTGAACCCAGATTGGGTGGGGACTGTGCAAAGTGGTCCCTGAGATTTTTTTCCCCATTGCTTATGACTAAACAGACAGAATCCTAATACCACCCTTCTAGATTCTACCAGTTCTGGCAGAATGGAACATTCTATGCTGATAACTACTGCTTTCCCTTTATGGAAAAAAGAAACTCTATTTAAAATTCATTTTTCCTCATTTCCCCATGTTTGCCTTCTTGCACAGCTTTTAAATCTAGGTTCTGTGGGGCTGCTTGTGTTCAAAGCTGGGACTACACTGTATAGTTGGGAACTGAGAATTCAGAATACTTACAGAGAGCATTGCACACAAATTTTATTCCTGCCAAGAAATAAACAAAATGTTAGAACAATCTAGAGGAATGGGCAGTTCTTGACCTTCATCACTGTCCCTCAAGACTGTATACATAGATGTACAGTAAAATACATTTTCTCCTCCTTTTCAGTAGTTCACTTTGCTGTTCTGTTCTATTATTTATACACGAGAGACCTGTTGCAGGGAGATTCCTGTAAAGATAGGGCTTCCTGCAGTCTGAGAAAAGCTCCCTTCCATCTCCACTGCCTCATTCCCTTCTCTGCTGCCTCACTCCCTTCTCTGCTGCCTTGCTTCCTCCCTCCTCTCCACCCCACTTGCTTGCTTCTTTACAGCTTTAGTCCCTTATGCAGTACTTGGCTTCCTGTGCCAGGATATGCAAATTAACCACCATCTTTGTTTGGGTTAATTTGCATACTCTCTCTGATTGGCTTGTGGGTGTGGCTTGATGGTGTAGCCAAGGTACAGTCAATTTGCATATTACTCTTTTACTAGATAGGATTAGCATAGGAAATACTTCATTTGTAAGTCTTACCTCAAAATGGCAACCAGCCACCCCACTTTGACTAGATAACATATTTTTCTACTTAATATTCCCCCAAAGACACCAAATTTCTTTTTTTTAAGCTAATGAACTCACATTAATCTATTTCCTACATCTTTTAAAAATATTCATTGGATAAAGCTTGAAATATTTTATATTTTGCAACAGTGACCCATGACATTTTTTTAAGAAAGCCCCTTGATTATTCTAACTTACTGCAATGTCACAGAAACAGAATTATATGTCCAAGTGACATTTCCCGTTCAGAACATCCACTAAACTTCTAGGTAAGGAACTCTTGTGACCAGATATGCATATATTCATTGACCGTGTTGCTCTACTCCTTCGTGTAGAGAGGACCACAAACCCTCTGGATAAAACTACCATGTGGCATTACTACAAAGTCATTAGGTTCCATGAAGTTTCTGGAAGTCCCAAATGATATAAATGTTTACAAGGAGCAAAAAAATGTTTGACATCTTTAAATTAGCTTTTTGACCGCTAGGCAGCATTTGATGCCATTGTGATTGGGGCCTAATGACTAATGTGAAACGATGTTGACATGTCATTTGAAAGGTCAGTGGAATTGTAACTTGGAAAGTTTAATATTGTATAAATACAAATAACACTGTTTCTGAGAGTAGTGCACCTGGGTTAGGGTGGCTTGCTTGAAAAACTCTCTTGGCTGCCCATCATGCCTGAATAGTTATTTCACTCCTTGATCTAAAGAGACCTGGCAAAGGTCTTTGCATGGTAATTCTGGAGTTGGGGAAAGCAGGGTTCCTTAGGCTAAAGACTGAGAAGATTATTATTGTTATTATCATGCCAGTAATGGAAAACATCTTTGGCTACCACCTCACCTAAACCTTGATTGAATCCAGAAATTATTCTTACTCATGCAGTGTCATGGCAAAATCCAAAAGTCAGCTAAACTTCGCAAACCAGACTCCTGCTATTTTCATTCACAGCACCCTGTACTAAATAGCGGGGACTTTCCAAAGCAGGTGCTACCTATACACGTATACAGAAAGAAATTCACAGCTTCCGTTGCCTCTCCGATTCCGTTATGCTAAACTCACCAAATAGGTTAGAAAATGTTAATTGTTTGATTCCTTGTGATTTCAAAACTCCACTAGCCAATTTGCCAAATTGTCTAGTCACCCTCCTACCAGACATGACTTGGCTAGTCTCAGTCGGATTGGTATCACAGTTCTCTCTCTCTATTTGTCAGCAGGCAGAACTCCTTTCATTGCAGGAATTTAATGCAAGAAACGTAAATCACAGTATTTTCATGTTCTTTTGACATAAAAGCATTTGCTTTCTTATATAAACAGATACTTTTATATATCCACCAGACCCCAAATAAAGCTAAATGGCAAGAATGCGTATTTCTGGAAACCTATAGAAATTTTAATAAAATGAGACAGGTTTAACAAATGTCAAGAAAAGAAGGCTAGACTCCTTACTTTTATAATTCAAGTTTCTATTTTGTATTCATCTATGAGCATTTTCTGACTGAAACTGAGGCTCTGTCTAGTGAAAACTTGTATGATTTTCTGTAGCTGCTTTTTACATTTGGAAGCAAACTTTCCTAAAGTGTGCTTGGTTGTATCCTTTCTGTTAATGACTTGATTAAAATATTCAGTCATTCCTTGTTATGTGCTTAAAATATGTGACATTATGCCTTTGCTATCTCAAAAACTATCTGTGGACAAGACCTATGAAGCCTGTAGACTGTGATCTATACACATGAAAGAAGACATAGATTTTTCCTCTAAGCAGTGAATCAGTGAATAAGAAACTGTTTGGCATCCTCTGATTCCTGCCCCTTTTACCCTTCATGGCCTTTTTTTTTTTATCCGTAATCATTCATTGAGTAATTGTGTATTCTTGTACAATGCAAAACCAACTTACATGCAATCAGGTAAGGACACAAGACACACTTGTGCCCTCAATTTCAGGACTCACAGATACCCTAGCAGTCACAGGACTGTAGTTCACTCAATAGTTGTGTTAACGATGTGGCTTTGCTATAAACTAAGTTGATGTTTTCTTTACTTTGGACTCTTTAAGATTTTAAATGTTGCAGTGAATTAAAGAAAACATATTTGAAGGCTGATGTGAAAAACCATCAGCTATTCCTCTGAAAGCCGTTGTGAAGCTTCTGAAATGTAGTTTATTGCTGTAAATATGTACTATTTATGTTCGCTTGTTTATTCCTAAAACAAATAAAAATTTTTTATTCAAAATGCCTACCTGTAAAAAGTTTACTTTGTACTATTTTAAAAACATGCACAACTTCAGATATATTTGTATAATATTTAAAATGTAGAGCTTTGTGGTAAAATTTAATACAAAGCAAAATACTGATATTTGGAAGAAATTATGTGCAGTATTATCCAACAATTGGATAATTGGATAATAATAAGTCCTCAGTTTCAGGACTTATTTCTGCTCCACTTTGAGTTAAAAAGAGAATTATCCTATAATAATAAAAGGGTAATATGCAAATTGACCCTAATGGCCAAACAACCGATCACTATAACACTCCCTGACCACCAGGGGGCAGACGCTCGATGCAGGAACTGCCCCCCTGGTGGTCACTGCACTTTCACAGGGGAAGCGTTGCTCAGTCAGAAGCTGGCTCATGTCTGGCCAGTGCAGCAGCAGTGGTGGAGCCTCTCCTGCTTCTATGGCAGCACTAAGAATGTGCAACTAATGGCTTAGGCCCACTTTCTGAGGGCTCCCAGACAATAGGAGGGATGTCTGACTGCCAGCTTAGGCCCAATCCCCAGGGGAGAGGGCCTAAGCTGGCAGGTGGACATCCCCTGAGGGCTCCTGGACTGCGAGAGGGATGTCTGACTGCCAAAGGGCCTAAGCCAGCAGGTGGACATTCCCTGAGGAGTCCTGAGCTGCCACTCAGTATATATGTATATTAGATGCCTGGTGTATGAATTTGTGCATGGGTGGAGTCCAGCCAGCCTGGCCAGGGGCAGAGGGTTGCAGGGGGGTACATAGGTGGTTGGCTGGCCTGCCTGCTAGTTGAACTCCTAGTTGAGGGGACAATTAGCCTTTTATTGTATAGGATATACACTGAGTGGCCAGATTATTGTGTTCAGATATCATAATAATCTGGCCACTCAGTATATATACTAGAAGCCCAGTGCACGAAAATTTGTGCACTTGGGGGTTGGGGGGCGGGGTCCCTCTGCCTGGCCTGCACCCTCTCGCAGTCCAGGAGCCCTTGGGGAAGTTCACCTGCTGGCTTAGGTCCACTCTTCGGCAGTCGGACATCCCACCTGAGGGGTTCTTAGCACTGCCTTGGAGGCAGGAGAGGCTCCCACCACTGCTGCTGTGCTTGCCAGCCATGAGCCCAAGCCCAACTTCTGACTGAGTGGGGCTCCCCCTGTGGGAGCACACTGACCACCAGAGGGCAGCTCCTGCATGAGCGTCTGCCCCCTGGTGGTCAGTGCACATCATAGCGACCAGTCCTTCTGCTGTTCAGTCAATTTGCATATTAGCCTCTTATTATATAGGACATATATTAACACACTTTACAAACATTTGAATGGACAGTTTATATGTTAGAAAAAAAAAATAAAGTTCTCTGGTATTCAAAAATGATCCCTAAACAGATTTTAATAACATCCATTTGTAAGGTGGCTTATGGCAAATTTCTTTTCAAATCTTCACTGTAAATATATTCATTAGAGTTGGCCTATTAGTCACCCTTTCCTAATTTGAAGACTTCCAACCTCCAAACTCATTCTCTCCCTTCAGAAATATGTTGGCAATAAAATAATTAACAAATTAAAGGTGTGAAGCTTTACTTATCCATTAATTGGTAGTAAGAGTCTAAACTCCAGAGTAAGGAGGACAAAGGTTCAGCCAGCAAATAACTGGGAATCAGCCGTTTGCCAGCAGGCTCTACACCTGCAGAGTTCCCGGGGATTTCAGATACGTCCTACACTAGCTATTGTCCCCAGAAGATGATGTCATACAATGGGAGAAATGAATGGCCATCAGTTTCATTTAAATTAGAAAAAGAACAAATATACATGGTGTCCCCCAAAAATGCATACACACTTTAACAGCTGATTTCTGTTACCTTTTGAAAATGAAGTGTATTTTAATAAACACTGTCTTTATAATTATTCAAAGTGTGTATAAATTTTGGGTTCACTTTATATTTGTAGCATGTTTGAAATTTGCTATAATAATTAAAACGTAATATGCCCTGGCTGGTTTGGCTCAGTGGATAGAGTCTTGGCCTATGGATTGAAGGGTTCCAGGTTTGATTCTGGTCAAGGGCATGTACCTTGGTTGTGGGCACATCCCCAGTAGGGAGTGTGCAGGAGGCAGCTGATCAATGTTTCTCTTTCATTGATGTTTCTAACTCTCTATCCCTCACCCTTCCTCTCTATAAAAAAAAATCAATAAAATATATTTTAAAGAAACGTAATATGCAAATCAATCAAACAACTGAAGAGCAGAATGACCGTCTGAACGACCTTCAGACAACCACACTATGACACGCACTGGCGCCAGGCCAGCTAAGGTGGGTGCGATGCAATTGGTCTGGGAGCCCTGCCATTACTCCATGATCACCCCACAGAGGGAGGCCCAGGCCAGCCAAGTGATCGTACCTCCTGCCTGTCACCCGCAGAAGGAGGCAATTGGTAGTGGTGGGCGAAGGGGCCAGGGCCAGCTGCAGACAGCCAGGGGAAGGAAAACCCCAGTAGGCCCTGGTCACCAAGCAGGCCTATGGACCCTACCCAAGGTGTCCCATATTGTGAAATGGTGTAGGCTGGGCTGAGGGACACCCCCCTTCCATGCATGAATTTCATGCACTGGGCTCTAGTTGCAGGTAATAAGAAGCTAATATAAGGTAGATGTGCATCTATGTTGTCACTAGTATCAGCCAAGGATGTGGAGCAATTCTGGTTGATAGGATGTAAAATGTTGTGGTTACTATAGAAAACAGTATGGAGGTGCCTTGAAAAGGTAAACACATAACTACCATATGGTCCAGCAGTCCCACTTCCAGGTCTTTATCCAAAACAATTTAAAACAGGATTATGAACAGATATTTGCACTCCTGTGCTCATTACAACATTAGTCACAATGGCCAAGAAGTGGAAACAACTTAAATGGCCATGGCTGGGTTATCAGAAAAAGAAAATGTATGTACTTACAATGGAATATTATTCAGTCCTAAAAAAATAAGGATGTTATCATATATTAAATCAACCATTTTAAACATTTCTCATCTTATTTCACACATAAACTACTGAAATTCTATGCCCCCCAAAAAAAATATTTTTGCCAATCTGACAAAAAACATATAGGTATCATTCTGATTCACTCACACCAGATGGTTATTATTGTGTTGGCTGTTGTCATTTTTTATTTGACAATCTAAGTTAAAAGAGATCAGTGTCTGTGACTAAACAGTCAGGTATTGGGTGTCAAAAATTCTTGTGGCACAATGGTGTTAAATTGCTGTGGTAAATCACTTACCAGAATGTACCTTGAGGACATTATGGTAAGTGAAATAAGCTCACACAGAAGGAAAAATATGATTCCACGCATATGAAGTATCTGAAGTGGACAGACTCATGGAGCAGAACACAGAATGGTGGTGGCCAGGGGCTAGGGAATGGGATTGGAGAGCTGCTGTGCTATGCATAGTTTCAGTGACACAAGATGAAAATGGTCGCGAGGTCTGCTGTACATTGATGTGCATAGTTTATACTGCACTGAACACTAAAAGGTTTGTTAAGAAGGTAGAGCTCATGTTAGGTGGGGTTTGTTTTGTGTGTGAGTGTGTGTGTGTGTGTGTGTGTGTGTGTGTGTGTGTGTGTGTGTGTGTGTTTTGTTTTGTGGGTTGTTTTTTGTTTTTGTTTTTTTGCCACAATTAAAAATAAGTGGTACAGCGACTTTGAAAAAGTTTGGCAGTTTCTTACAATAATTATGCAATAAAATCCAGCAATCACACTCCTTGATACTATTCAGTTAATGTGAAAACCTGTGTCCACATAAAAACCTACTTGTCAATGTTTACAATAATTGGCAAAAAGTGAGAACAACCAATGTCCTTTGATACGAGAATGGATAACCAAACTGCGGTTCAGCTAGCTATCCAGTGCAATATTATCCAGAGATAAAAAGGAAATGAGTTACCAAGCCACAAAGAGACATGGAAGAATCTTAAATGCATATTCTAAGTGTAAGAAGCCAGTTGGAAAAAACTACATACTGTAGGATCCCAACCATATGACAGTCTGGAAAAGGTAGAACTATTATAAACATTGGTTTTTTTTGTTTTGTTTTGGTCGCTGGTAGTCTGACGCTCAGAGTGTGTAAAGGGCTGAACAGGTAAAGCACAGAGGATTTTTAGGGTATTGAACTATTCTGTGCAGAGGTACATGACCTTGGGCATTTGTCAAAACTCAGCACTGTTCAACACAGAGTGAACCTTAATGTACACAAATTTAAAAATCACTTAGGAAGTCGGGTCCCATCAAGTAATAGACGATGATGAAAAAAACTTAACTGTACTACATATATATAAGACAACCTCACTGGAACATATTATAAAAAGAATATTAGGTATGAAGTCTGAATAAACTATGGAATTTCATTTAAAAAACATACTTATATTAGGTCATTAATTATAATGAATGTATAATACTAATATTACACATTAATAATCTGGGGAAAATGCATGTGTGATATATGTGATCTCTCTGTGCTTACCTGCTCAATTGTTCGGTAAACCTAAAACTGTTCTAAACAAATATAGCCTATTTACAGAAAGAAAAGAACAAGCTACAGATTTCAGGAAAAAAATGCTTACAGAACAAGCTATAGATTGCAGGGAAAAATGCTTTATGATAAAGATTATAGCCAGGCTATATAAAGAACATCCAAAATTCAATAATAAGAAAACAGTCCAATTTTAAAATGGGCAACAGATCTAAACAATTTGAAAACCTGTGCCCACATAAAAACCCACCTGCGAATGTTTACAATGATATACAGATGGCAAATAAGCACAAGAAAAGACACTCAATATCATTAGTTTTATCAAAACCACAATGGGATACCACTACACACCTAATAGAATAGCTGAAATTAAAGACTGACAAGTGTTGATATGGATGTGGAGGAGAAATTTTAATCGATTTTGGTATGGAATGTAAAATGGTAAAATCACTTTGGAAAACAGTTTAGGAGCTTCTTGAAAACATAAACCACATGTCCAGTCATTTTGCTCCTAAGTATTCATAGGAAAGCTTAATCTATATAATAAAAGGCAAATATGCAAATTGTCCCCATAGGCAGGAATTCAACTAACAGGGAGTTAGATGTACGCTATCACCAGGGGGTGGCATGGAACATGATGGACCCTGACTAGAGCAGGACTACAGCAGGATGGTGGAGCAGGTGAGTAGGTGGTGCCAGGCCAAGACGGGTGTGGAGGCCCCAGCCTGCAACCAGCAGCTGCTAGGGACCCTACCTGTGTATGAATTTGATGCACTGAAGCTTTAGTGTCCACATAAAGACACATACAAGAACTTCACAGCATTCAGTGTATTATACCAAAAAATTTAAACAACCAAAATATTCATTAATAGATGGATGAATAAATCCAGGTAGACTTTTACAGCAGAATACTTGACAATAGTGAACTATTGTATATGCAACATGTCCGAGCTCCAAATAACGCTGAAAGGAGGCAATCACACACAGACAGTATAAACTGCATGGTTCTGCTTACATTAAACCCTTGAGCCGAGACTGGTTTGGCTCAGTGGATAGAGCATCAGACTGGAGACTGAAGGGTCGCGGGTTCGATTCCAGCAAGGGCATGTGCCTTGGCTGCGGGCACATCCCCAGTGGGGGGCGTGCAAGAGGCAGCTGATTGATGTCTCTCTCTCTTCGATGTTTCTGACTTTCTATCCCTCTCCCTTCTGCTCTGTAAAAAATCAATATATTTAAAAAAAAAAAAAACCATTGAGAGACACCAAGATGGCGGCATAGGTAAACACCTATTGTTCTGCCCCGCGCAACGAATAAGACCTACAACATAACAGCAGAACAGACAGCACCCAGAATCACCAGAAAGCTGGCTGAGTGAAAACTCCACAAATAAGAGTAAAGGCGGGACGCTGAGACTCAGGAGCGGCGGGAGCGCAGCCTTTCAGACGGAAACAGGTTAGGAGCTGTCCTGGTCGCACGCGCGGGCTGGGGCTAGAGCAGCAACCCCAGCCAGATTTCTCCAACGGGGAGGGCAGAGATGTCCCACTATACGGATTCCCCAGCACCAGGCAAGGTCCGAGATCCGGGGTACGTGGAGACGTCCCACTGCACAGATTCCCCAGAGCCAGGCGAGGTCCGAGGTCCGGGGGACGCACCCTGGAAGCGGGGCGCAGCAGAGGCTCCTAGTCTGCGAGAAACCCGGAGGAGGCGGGGAAAAGAAGTTTCCGCGAAAGGGTCGCGCAAACCCGCGACTTGCCCCCTGGAAACTTGTCTCCTGGTTCCGGAAACCATCTATTTTACAACCCTGGGCTAGACTTTTGGTGTGCAGGCACATTTGGGGAGAGGCAGAGTTGTCTGGCAAGGGGAAGAGACCAGCGGCTTTCTCTTGGAGGTGCCTGCAGCCATCCCCATCCAACAGAGACCCGCACGTGCGAGCGCCACATAGGACGCAGCTGACACTGAGGCTGCCTGCGCAGCTCAGAGACTCTGCCCATCCAACCTGAACACAGTCTCCCTTCACAGCCAATTGGCCTGGAGGTCAAACCCTCCGAGGGCTAACAACAACAAGCTGGGTTTAAATTCAAAAATACTGAATATAACCCATAAAGGATTGCAGTAAGAGTACCCACCTCAGGTAACTGGGGAGGCTGAGCCACTGTCCCTTTGAGGATATCTACCACATAAAACAGCCACCATGCAGAGATATGGAAAGAAATCAGGTGTGAAAGAAATGGAGGAGAAAAGACGACAAGACATAGAGTTCAAAACCACAGTTATAAGGCTTTTCAAGAGGCTCCTAGAAAAGGCTGATCAACAATGAAAATTACCAGGAAATAAATAAGACCAACCAGGAAATGAATAAGAATTACAAAGAAATGAATGAGTCCCTCAAGGAAATGAATGAGACCCTCAAGGAAATGAACAAGACCTCTGAGGATACGAACCAGAACCTCACGGATAAAAAAAAGGACCAACTGAAAATCAAGCATACACTGACTGAAATAAAAAAATATTACACAAAGTCCTAAAAGCAGTCCAGAGGGCCACAAGAACCAAGTCAAAGATTTGAAATACAAAGAAGAAAAATCCACTCAGCTGGAAAAGCAAGAAACAAAAAGAATTCAAATAATTGAAGATAGCGTAAGGGGCCTCTGGGACAACCTCAAGCATGCCAACATCCGAATTATTGGGGTACCAGAAAAAGAGAGAGAGCAAGTTAATGAAAACCTACTTGAAGAAATAGTGACTGAAAACTTCCCCCACCTGGTGAAAGAAACTGACTTAAAAGCCCAAGAAGTACACAGAACCTCAAAATATAGGAATCTAAAGAGGACCACACCAAGATATATCATAATTAAAATGCCAAGAGCAAAAGATAAAGAGAGAATATTAAAAGCAGCAAGAGAAAAGCAGTTACCTATAAGGGAGCACCCATACGATTGTCAGCGGATTTCTCAACAGAAACGATGCAGGCCAGATGCTAGTGGCAAGAAATATTCAAAATAACGAATAGCAAGAACCTACAACCAAGATTACTCTACCCAGCAAAGCTATCATTCAGAATTGAAGATCAGATAAAGTGCTTCGCAGATAAGAAAAAGCTAAAGGAGTTCATCACCACCAAACCAGAATTATATGAAATGCTGAAAGATATTCTTTAAGAAGAGGAAAAAGAAAAAGGTGAAAACATAAATTATAAACAACAAATACACATCTATCAACAAATGAACATAAAAATCAAGTGAATTGATAGGCTGTTGAACAGGATAGACTGGTGAATATAACAGAAACATGGACATAGAGAGGGAATGGACTGACAATTTTGGGGGAGAAAAGGGTTGTGGGAGGTGCAGCAAGAGACTGGACAAAAATCTAGCAACAATGGGAGAGGACAGTGGGGAGTGGGAGGGGAGGGTGGAGGGTGGGATGGGTACAGGGTGGAGGGGAGATATAGGGGGATAAAAAAGGGGAAACAATGTAATTAATAAACTGAACAATAAAGGGAAAAAATCTAAAAAAAAAAAAAAACCTTGAAAATCTGAACAGATTGGAATCTTTCAGGGCAGGAAATAGATCATCAGTTCTCTGGGTAGGGGGAGGGCACAGGAGCAGGATTACAAAGGAATGGACACTTTCAGGAGTGACTAATGCTCACCACCTTGATGAAGGTGATGCTCTCCTTGATTAAGGGTGTACATATATCAAAACTTGTCATATTGTATATGTGCAGCCTATAGTATATCAGCCAGATTTCAATAAAGCATTTCAATATGCCAATGTATTGATAATGTGGTACTAAGTAGGACAAGATTTTTTTTCCTTCTCAGAGAGGAAGTGCTGTATGGAGGGTTGAAATACAGAAGGACCTTTGATAATGACATGAGGAACTTGTACAAGATCATTCAACTACCTCCCTAAGCACACTATTTAGTTCAGCTGATATATATTTTTTCATAACCAAAATTTCCCAGTGAAGAAAGTATATTGATGAACATTATGGCACCAGTGCCTCATCTATATCTACCTAATAAAAACATGCTAGTTGACCATGTCTTCACAATGCCTACCAGCCAATCAGGAGTGGGTATGCAAGTTAACCAAAAAAGGTGGTGGGTTAATTTGCATACACAAGTGCTGAGTGGCAGGAGAGAGGGGGCAGGGCGGGACACTTGCATCATTGCCATAGCAATGACACAGGCGTTCTGCACCACCCCAGCTTCTCCTGGCCTCCGGGCAGCATGGGAAGGCAGAAAGGCAGCTTTGGGCCAGAGTGGAAAAGCAGCTCTGGCCAAGGCAAAGGCGCTGATGGCAGCCAGGGGAAGGAAGGCCCATTCTTGCATGAATCTTCATGCATCGAGCTTCTGGTATATAATAAAAGCATAGTATGCAAATTGTCCCCTCACCCAGGAGTTTGACTGGGGGCGAGTCCAGCCAGGGGAAAGAAGCGCCAGCTGGAGGCCGGCAGCCACTAGAAACTCAACCAGTGCAAGAATTTTGTGCACTGAGGCTCCAGTTTATAAGTCTAAGCGACCAGCTGACCGGCCAGTAGCTACGATGCACACTGACCACCAGGCGGCAGACGCTCAATGCAGGAACTGCCGAGCTGTGGTCACTTGACAGTGGCGTTTCTCGGGTGATGCACCCAGAACCAGAGAGGAGGGATCCTGATCCCAGGGTACATCACCCAAGAACCACCTTTCACAATCTGGGACCCCTCGGGGGATGTCAGAGAGCTGGTTTCAGCCTGAACCCCACAGGCCAGGCGAGGGACCCCACCAGTGCACTAATCCATTCACTGGGCTTCTAGTTAATGTATAAATAGCTCAGAGTGGCAGAAGTCTAAGATACATTTTGAGAGCACCATCTAGATTACACTCTGATATGTATTAACCTCTCTAAGTCTATCCTCATCTATATATCCATATATATATATATATATATATATATACACACACACACATATATATATATATATATATACACACACACACACACACATATATATATATATATATATATATATATATATATGAGTAGTAATTGCTCTGGGCACCTCAGATAATAGCCTGATGCTCTAATGAGTATAAAGCTTACAAATAGCAGGTACCAACTAGTTATGTATTATTGCGTTATGTAGAAAGTAATTTGAAAATAAAATTGTTTTTATTTATTCAGAATGCTTATCTTTAAACTTAACTGAAATTAAAAATGAGCTGTTTGCCAACAAAATTAACTTCCAAAACTGTTAAATTCAATATTGACTTTATAAAAAAATTAACATAATTTTAGCTATTTGAATAGTAATATATAAACTACACAATGACATATATTCTTTTTACCAGCTCATGCTCTTCCAGCCATAGAAATACCAGAGTAGCAGCGTTATTGCATTTTTCTTAGGTTCTAGTATAAGATTTTAGTTTATAGAATTCATAAACTCAAAATTGTCCAGACACAGTATTTTCTAATTCATCTGAAGAGCTTCTTTCTCTAAGAACTTTTTTATTTTATAATCTTTCCCTTGAAATAAGAGTAAGATATGGAATCTCCTTAGTTATATATAGCTTATACAGTCTTTAAAAGTTATTTTTAACATATCACAAATCAGTCATATATATATATATATATACTGTATATATCCATAATAAATATCTTTGCTATTCACATACTTCTTTTAGCAAGATTCAAGTTTATTTGTGCTTTGTATGTTAACATTACTTTAGAGCTTATTTTTAATATTCAGTAAAACTCAGTATCTAAAAGATCTGTCAAATATTTAATAAATGAAGCAGAGCAGTCATTATGAAAATACAAACTGCTACTTTAGCTTTTTATCTTTAATTTTTTAATGCATTTCCTGTCAACCACATAATTTCCTGTTCTTTAGGGAACTTGATAAATTGTTATCTTTGTCATCTCAACACGGCTGCTTTCTCAGCGTAGCATAATAGCATATTGTAGGTTTTCTGAGCACACAGTATTCACTGCCATATCAGTTGTAACAGCGGAAGCTGATGATGCTGGTATTCATCATTTCCAGTTATTTGAACTGTAGGATGACCTTAAAAACGAAGGGGAAAGGGGAGAATCAGTTTACACCAGGACGATGCAACATCTGCTGCTCGAGGTGCTGTATAGTCTGTGACGTGCCCCAAGAAATGAAAACAAATAGCCTGCTCAGGAACTGATGGCACAGGGTTGCCAGACCCATGGTTCAGAGCATTCCACATTTATACCAGGCTCTACAGCACACCCCATCAGACCTTTAGCCCCATTCAAAGGCAAGCCAGTTCCAGTTTGGTGACTAGGCGGGGGGTGGGGGGTGGGGAGTCATCAAGGTACCAAAATGGCTGAATAACTGTAGAGTATGAAGGGAAGCTGAAGTATACCAGGGTTTAAGAAAAGACAGACACAGACTGGTTAGTGGCAAGAGGTTGGTAAGAAAAACTAACTTTAATCACTGAGACTGACCGATGGAGAAAATGCTGAGTAATAATGAAGGGAACATACATAACAAAAATAATTATTTTTATTTCTTCCTCACAGCAGCAATTTCTACGATTTAAATATTATTTTTCTCACTGATTGAACACTGGGAATGGTTACTGTTATTTAGCACTTCCTTTGTAAATGTAAAGCTTTTAGCCATTGTCATTCATTAGTTCTATCTTGTCTTAACCTGATTTTGTCATTACTATAAGGCGTATTTTTGTCTCCTGTAAAGCAATTTTCTATCATTTGTCCAGTTAAATAAGACACTCTTTTTTTTCAAGATCACGCTATTTTAAATCATAAAAACTCTTCAGAATCATATTCCCAAGGTAAAAAAAAAAATCTTTTATCATTAATGTGTCCTGGAGCAAAACAAATCTAGCTGTTAGAACAAAACTATTCTTTCAAAAATAGCTACTTGATAAATTATGCTTCAAAGTAATTAAAATTACAAGTTATAATTAAGTTAATGTCTAAATCTAAAGATATATAACAAAGTATTTTTTGTGCTTGACATAAAATATCAGGAAGAAAAGAAATATTAACAGCAAATCATGAGTTTTTTTTCTTACATGGTTCTATTGGTATCTATCAAAACTTAAACATTTTAAACCACAAAACAAAATTAAAACAAACACCTTATTAGCTGCTTCCATGGAATTTATTAGGTTCTGTAGCTCTTCTTGATTCATTTCAATAGAATATGGTTTGACTTCACCATTTTCTTTCACGTCTAGATGAAGGTTTAAAAGTGGCATCTGCAATGTTGCAATCTTGTCACTGGAAAGTGCAAGCTGGTTAAAATGAGGAAAGCAGTAATTAACAGATATTAAACAGGCATATATTAAATATGCATCAGAGCTTATGAACAACACATTTTATAAAAAAATAGTACTCCTATTCACTGTCAAGTACAGGGAAAGGTGCAAGAAGTAGCAGCCAATGGATCTAAAATACAAAAACTGTTCTTTATGACTCTCCTTGAAAAGTGTTTTTAAATGCTGTTTTAATAAACACATTACAGATTTTCCTTGGAGGTAGAAACACCTTTACCAATTTTGGGAAGACTATAATGTCTAGAAAATTTCAACCCGAAACAGGTGTTATATACATAGAGGTCCGGTGCACAAAAATTCATGCACTGGGAGGGAGGGGCAGTGTCCCTCAGCCCAGCCTGCCCCCTCACAGTCTGGGAGCTCTCAGGGGATATCCTACTGACCTCCCTCTTTCGGGGGTGACTGGGCTGATCAGGAGGAGGCGCCGCCCCATCACCCAACTGCTGCTGCCACTGCCGGCCACTGCACCCTCCAAGGTACTTTCATCAACAGACTCCAGTCCCTTCACCACAAAAAAATGACAAACTTTCTTTAGGTATTTTCAAGATGTCTCTTTCATAGGATATGACACTTCTTTCTTTCTTTTTTATCCTCACTTGAGGATATTTTTCCATTGATTTGAAGAGAGAGGGAAAGACAGACAGAAACATCAATGTGAGAGGACCACTTCAATTGGTTGCCTCCTGCATGAGCCCTGACCTGGGCCCAGGCCAGGGAGGAGCCTGCAACCTAGGTACATGTCCTTGATCAGAATCAAACCCTGAATCAAACCCAGAATCAAAACCTGCAGTCCACAGGCCAAGGCTCTACCCACTAAGCTAAACTGGATAGGGCAGGACATGACATTCCTTAGTTCCTCCAGCAGTGGATCTTCATTTTTTCCTCCAGGAGAGAGGTGGAAAAACCCTAGATCACCTTCTTGGATTCTTATTACTCAAATTACCAAGAGCATTGCGACTGGTGTTCAGGGAGCTTAGCCAATGAGCGGTCAGAAAAGGTGTTTCCTCTGCAGCTCACGCATAGAGGTGAAACTGCCAGCACGCCAGAGCCGGTAGGCCGTCTTCTCTCCAGGCCTGCCAGCTGCAGGCCTGCTCCATGTATGGCTTGCCTCACCACACACGCAGCCTCCTCCTGAGCAGTTGTTGATGTTACAGCATCCTAGACAATTTAGATATTACCTCTTTATATATATATATATATACACACACACACACATATATATACATATATATATATGTGTGTGTGTGTGTATATATATATACACAAACATACGTGTGTGTGTGTGTGTGTGTATCTCGACTCTTTGAAACATGTAATGATTTACAGCTTTATGGGACACTGCATTCTCAAAATGAAATTTTAGATGTGTACTATAAAAAAATAAACATTTCTTCCTATTCAAAAACTGAATATAAAACATACCCCTAAATAGATTCTCACCTTTAACTGCCAATCAAAATCCTGTAGCTGTGCAGAGGAAATGTCAACTATTTCATTTAACAGAGTCTGCTTAATTTCATCTTTTCTACTTTTCAAGCATTTCATGATAGCTTCTTGATGAGATGAATTCAACTGATTCAACTGCTGAGATATCTATGAACATAAAAATAAATAGTTATAAAATAAGTGAAAGGCTCTATTTGAAATGTAAACACATAGTTCCACTCTCCTTTCACATACCGTTTAAAATGGTAGTAAATGAGAAAAGAAAAAAAAAGATACTTCTGTCACTATGAAAAGAATAAGATGAGAATATATAACCAGCAAACTAGGTTTTAACAAATTTTTGAAAAACAGAAAGTAAAGGAAAAGGGCTAACTGATGAAAAGAGCATGAAAGTGATTATATCTGGAGACCACCAAAAGAAGCCGGTATAGTTATATTAATATCAGAAATGTTAACAACTATTTAACTGTGATAATGGGAATGTAGGTGTTAGCTACTTAACTTACAGTTTTCTTCTATAACATTTAAATGCTTCACAACTTAGAAAATATAAACAAACAACATAAAACTACAAAACCCAGAACTTCTACAATGAGGTTTTCTACTTACAATGATGAGGTTTTTCTTGTTAGCTACTTACCAATGATGGCCCTTATATTATATAGTGTCCTAAAGGCCAACTTAATAAAAAGTCTGAACACTATTTATTATTTATTATAACATATAGG
Source organism: Antrozous pallidus (assembly GCA_027563665.1). NCBI lineage: Eukaryota > Metazoa > Chordata > Mammalia > Chiroptera > Vespertilionidae > Antrozous > Antrozous pallidus. Next base: position 94,086,952 of record CM050511.1, on the reverse strand, counting down.
AATTTAGACTACAGTTACCTCTTCATCAGATAATTTTTTGCCCACGACAGCTTTGAAAAATTTGGTAATATCTTCCAGAACATGCGTCCATTCTGTGGAATCCCAAACACTTTGATAATCCTGGTAGAGAGGATAAGTTCGGCCACAAATGCCATCAATTATTTTGTGAAGAAGCTAGAGAATAAAAATGAAATAAACGTAATTATGAGTAAAATTATAAAACAGATTTAGCTCCCTTACAGCAAACATGATCCAGGGGAAAAGAGTTGAAAGACTTGAACTTGAACTTCTTCTGTTGAAAGAAGTTCATATCATCCTCAAGAGCAGCTGAGGTTGAAATGTAACTATTTATTTATTTACTTCTGTTAACCTTCACAGAAAATATATTTTCCACTGATTTTTAGAGAGAGCAAAAGGGAGGAAAGGGGCAGAGAGGAAGAAAGACAGAGAGAAATATCTATGTGAGAGACACATTGATTAGTTGCTTCCCACATGCACTCCAACAGTTGATGTGCCCTTGATGGGGAATCAAACCTGAAACCCTCAGGTGTGAGGGCCGACACTCTAACCCCTGGGTCACATCAGCCAAGGTGAAGTGTACTAGTAACTACTTTTAACATTATTGTATTAATTAAAAGTTAGAACCACACACACACACACACACACACACACACACACATACACACACACACACACACAGTATCATTTTGTCCATGTTCAGAAGCTAAAATGTTACACTAGTGTTATTCCAATGTTACTGAAAGGAAGGTGAGTATCAAGGATTCATCTTGGGATTCCTTAGACATTGTATGTATACCAATTACAATAAGTGTAACTCTTCAAGCAAAGTCTTTTACTATAGATCTACAACTACATTTTCCCTTGCCTCCATTTTTCACAACATTCATACTTACTTCTTTTGGTCCATCCAAAAGCCCTCAGTACCTTTCTTTTCCTTTTTTACATTCATTTTTCTCTATCCACCTTAATATCAGCAATGGAAATCCTAACACATACACAATTGAACACAGTAATTAAGACTGTAAATTTTGGAATGAAACTGGCTAGTCTGAATATTAGTTGTACTACTTAACTAGTTTTGTCAAGTTATTGAAAAGTTCTATGCCTCTGTTTCTCATGTATAAAATAGGACGATATCTATACCTCGTAATGTTGTAAGGATTAAAAAAGAATATATGTAAATCACTTGCCACATTGCTAGCTTATACAAGGCACTTAAACACTGCTAGCCATCATCATCATCATCATCATCATCATCATCATCATTATCACTACTGTTACTACTACTACTATGTTCCATGCCTTTAACATATATGAACTGAGTACCTACTATGCCTGCACTATTCTAGGCAAATGATTAACGTGGTATTCTTCCTCAGGGGCTACTTATGTCTTACAAAAAGTATTTCAAGCTAAACAGCATGGAAATGCATTTTAGCAGCAAGTCTTTCAACTCTTTTCCCCTGGATCTACTGACTCCATTTTGAGGAAAAACTTCTCTATGACACCGCATATATCAGAACAGAGATGAGCTACTGGTGACCCCACTTCCAAAAGCTGGCTAAGGCGCCATATGAGTTTCTTCATGTGTAAAATCAAAGGAAAGGGGTAAGAATATTTTGTTGTTGTTATTTATCCTGGCAGGAATTAAGTAAATTCATCCCTTCTATTCACACCCTCACCCCCACCACCACAACCACACTTTCCCCATTGTAAAATGGAACAGAGACAAAAGGCAGGACAAACTTTGGCACTTATAAAAGGTACTTACCACACACCCCTCTACCACATCATGTAGGCTCAGCACCCATGCCCACCCTTCCCCCAGGCTGAATGGAATAGAATAGGGATTTTTGCAAAGCTGACCATCATTGGTATCCAGATGACCGTCCCAGGATAAAGCTGAGTTTAATGGACATTAACTGATTACTTTCCTCAACAAACACCAATTTAAGAACCTCCTTGAGCCAGACCCAATTCTCCAGAATTGGAGATATGAAACAAGTATCTGCCCTGAAGGAGTTCAGAGTTAGGGGAGAGACCAGGGGAGAAGTGGTGTTTAAGGAAGGCTTCACCAGGCCCGAACTGCTGGGGAACGGAGCCGGTGGGGCAGCAACATAGTAATCACAGTACCAAGTGTCAGTCACGGTCTGAGGTCAGCAGGCAAAGAGAACCACAGCGCCCAAAGCTAATGCTGAAGCTCCGGATGGCATAGATGGCTTTCTCTCATGGTCAGCAAAGTTCCTTCAGGGCTAAGACTTGGGGCGCTGTAAGTTTTTTGCTTGAGAGTTCAAGGGGGCGGGGGGCGGGGGGGGGGGGGGGAGGGAGGAGAGACCCATGTCTCAGTCAGATTCTCCCGTGATGGCAACCACTGGGCTTTCTTCCTTTCACAGTTCACCGTCAAGACACCGTTACATGTACTTACTGTCTCCACATTTCTCCCATCTTTCACACTCACTTCAGTTTTGCTGCTGCTGCCCAAAGCAAAGCTTCACAATGCCAGTGCCTTTGGTAGTGAGGCCAAAGACAGGGGCACGGCACGGGGCAGACTCCCAGCCACCTGACTCCTGCTCCTACCGGCCTTCGCTACCCTCCTCTGCTTCTCACTCTGCACTGCAGCCTCTAAGAGTTACAGCAGGTCCTCAAAGCCCCCTGGGCGGCGGTGGCGGTGGTGGTAACGGGGACTTCTTCCTGTAGCCTGTGTAGCGGCTCTTCCTCTGTCTGAAACATTCTCTCCTCTCTAGCCTGTCTGGTTTCTACCCATCCTTCAGGACCAAACCTAGAAATAAACCTAGATGCTTCTGCTTTGGAAACCTTCCCTTGCCCCTTCAAATCTGGGTTGCTGGGTTCAAAGCCAGCAAGCTCCCCCAGGGCACAGACTGGGGCTCGGCCACCATGTCGCCTTACCCCCAGGGCACTCAGTGCGAGGCAGGCGTCAGGGGAAGCTGGACGAGCAGGTGAATGAGGCTTTCTGCTTAGGCTGGAGCTGCCAAGCCTGCATGTCCTCTGGACTCTGGAAAGGCCACCCTGGAACACACTGCCTAATTCAGTCGCCCCGTTACTAACAGCACTTACCAATCTTTTTCCTGCTCCCCCATGGGGCCCAGGTATGCTTCTCCAGGTCACCATAGTAACCCAGGCACTTAGCACTGTGCCTATTGGGCGGTACATGTTGAGTGAGTGAGTGAATGAATGAATGAATGAGTGAATGAAACTTAGGTGAGCAGCTGCAAACTACAGACAGTCCCTGCCATCCAGAATGCACAATAAGGAGGAGACAGAAACAGGAATTACACTCTAATATACATTTGATTTTCTAAAAAGCAGTGCAAAATAATGAAGCATATCATAGAGGAGAAAGTAATTATTTTAGTCTGTTGGCTATGCAGAGAAACATACAGCTCCACGAGGCAAGCCTTCACAGACTACGTGGCAGTTCCGCGCCCCCCGAGGTCACTGGGTCCCGGGCCACCCCAGAAAGCACCTGACCACCCTGGGAGCAATGGGCCTCCCCCACCAGGGTGAGGGTGCGGCCGGCCCGGCAGAGTCTGCGCGCAAAGCCCTCTGAGGGGCAACTCCCGGCCACGGCGAGGAGGTGGCGCCCCCAGTCTCCACAGCTGACCCGGAGGAACAGGGGTTCGGCGACCTGCAATCCCGCCCTTTAGCCTCCCTTCCCTGGGCCGCGAGCCCGAACGCGTCTCGGATGGACGGGCCTGACCCGCCCGCCAGGCCGTCCCGCAGCCCCGGCCCCCAGCCGCCGCCGCCGCCCTCGCCCCCCTCGCCCCCCTCACCTGCAGGCCCCGCTCAGCTGGAAGCTTCTGCAGCCGCCACAGCGGCGTCCCTTCTTCTGACTCCATCCCCGGGCGAGCCGAGTCCGGGTCACGTGACGAGGCCAGGTCGCCCCGCCCCGCGTGAGTCCGGTGGGCGGGGCCTGGTGTGGCTGTGGGCGCTCTGGTGCGCGTGCGCAGTTGCAGCCCAGCCTTCCCCGCCCGCCGCCTGGTCGCTTAAGCACCTTGTAGGGTTACTTGGAAGGCAAATTTGCAAATCTCTCAACGTTTCCAACCTCACTGAGAGTTTTACTGAACCTTTTCTGCACTCTTTAGAAAACCATTGACGGACTGTTCCCGGCCCATTTGTCCTGGAGGTTTGATATATATATATCTTACTAAAGTATCTTGATTTGGAAGGTGAATTAAGGGTTTAAGGTGGGCAAGATTATCCCACTTCCTAGTAACAGATAAGAGAGAAGTCCCTATGGTTGTCATTTTTTTTTAAATTTTATTTATTGGTTTAAGAAGGAGGCAGGGAGGGAGAGAGATAGAGCTTTGTTGTTCGGCTTATTTATGCATTCATTAGTTGCTTCTTGTATGTGCCCTGACTGGGAATAGAACCTGCAACCTTGGCCTATGGGCCCATACTCTAACCAACTGAGCTACGGGGCCAGGGCCCAGTAGGGATGTCATATTTAGCAAGTAAAATACACAAGTGCCCAGTTAAATAAGAAATTTCAGACAAACCATGGATAATATTTCGTTATACGTGTGCCATAACGATTGCATGGGGCACACTTATACCAAAACTGTATAAGCAACAACTTATATTTTGACATCTTAAAATATTATAAAAAGATAACATTTTGTTATATGTCTGCTATAATGATTGCGTGGGGCACACATACCAAAAATGTATTGTTGTTCATCTCAAATACAAATTTAACTGAGTATCTTGTTTTTATCTATCAATCTTAGAAGTCACTTACCTGAGCTAAGAAGCACAGCCTGAAGTTAAAAATCAACTAGATTCTAGAGCCACACTCAACATTGGACTAACCCTAAGTCCCAAACAGCTTTTCTGTAATTTCTCTTGTTACTGCAGTTATTCCTGTAATTGGGTGCTGGAGAATTCAGCGGTGATAAGACAGTCCCTGCCATCCAGAATGCACAATAAGGAGACAGAAACAGGAATTACAGTCTAATATACATTTGATTTTCTAAAAATCAGTGCAAAATAATGAAGCATATCATAGAGGAGAAAGTAATTATTTTAGTCTGTTGGCTATGCAGAGAAAAATTCTCATTATTGGCATGCATTAAGGTGTAGCTCTAATGCCCTTTCTCTACTCTGTGCCCCAGACACAGAAAGTGCTTTCACCCCCTAAGGAGGTGAAAGCAATTTCTCCTTCTTCTGAATTTTCATGACAAGCTCTCACTTAAAATATTTCTAGTTCTTAATATAGGTAAGTTTGTACAACTCTGGTTGTTCCAACGGAAACATAATTTCTTAAGATGTTTTGTGTTTGTGCATAGGGGCTCCCAAGTAATATTTAGTAAATGAGGAAAAATCTGGAAAACTATCTAATTTATGTCTGTTCATAAGTCTTCGGAAGGGAAGGTCTATTTCCTAAGACAAAACTAAATTTTATGTACTATAATAATTCCAATAATAATAATATCTATCAAGAAGTTACTATATGCTGCCTTGGCCAGTGTGATTCAGTTGGTTGGAGCATGGCCCTGTACACTGAAGGACTCCAGATTCCGGTCAGGGCACATGCCCAGATTGTGGGTTCCATTGTGGGAGGCAACTATTCAATGTTACTCTCTCCTTCTCTCCCATCCTCCCTCTGTCTCTTTGAAATTAAAAAAAAACTGTTATATCCAAGCAATTTATATATTTTATCTTATTAATCCTCTCTATAGCCTTGCATTATGGGTATTGTCCCAACTTTAAAGATGAGGACACAAGGTCACGTAGACAGCAGTTGCAGTCGCCGGTCTGAGTCTGGAGCTGGGGGTCTCAGTCTTTGTCTTCCTATGTCCCTAATGAAGAAGGAAAGGCATTTTGAGGTGGGTGACTACCTAATGCCACACAACAGATACTCAAAGCAAATGGGCACAGCAAGCAGGGGACAAGAGTTAGAGGACAAAACATTAGGTCCTGGTGTCTCTTTCAGACAAAACTAGGTACCAAGAATTTTTCTTTGGCATTCCACTTTTAATAAACATAGCTTAAATAGTTCCCAAAGTGAGAGAGAAAGATAGCTTATTTGTGCTTTGATATTTTTATGTGTGTAATCCAAGAGATTTTCAAAACATATTCCTGGCTCTTCTCATCCTATTTATGAGTGTTCTAGTCCCCGTCTTCCAAATTTTACTTGTAATTATGGTTAAAAACTTGGAGCTAACCTAAAGTTCAAACCCCACCTTGGCAAATTACTACCCACATAATAATGTTAGGCGAGCTGTGTCACCTCTCTGTGTCTCTGGCTCCTCATCTGTAATTGGTTATGTTCCAACGGAAACATAATTGTCTTAAGATGTTTTGTGTTTGTGCATAGGGGCTCCCAAGTAATATTTAGTAAATGAGGAAAAATCTGGAAAACTATCTAATTTATGTCTGTTAATAAGTCTTCTAATGTCAGCACAGAATTTACAGAGTCATTGTCAGTTCATATATGCAAATTTCTTGAAATGGGTATAACCTGGCACATAGAAAACATTATCAGATTCCCTCCTAAGTGGCCTTATTCCTATTTTCCAGCCAAAGATTAGTGGGTTCCAGAAAGCAGGGTGTTGAACAGTCTCGGCTCCCAGGATGTGATCTGATTCTGAAACCCATCTAGGCTGCTATACAGTGCTGTGTAGGCAATATAGGCCAGTGGTCACAGTTGGGGGAGACTTGAGTTCTAATTCTTTCTCTGTCATTAACCAGCCACATGACCTTGGATAAATTCTCTATCTCAGGGCTTTTCATTTTGTTTTTCTGAAAATGGGGAAGAAACTACCACCCACCTAATAAAGTGAAATTCAAATAGAATAATGCATACAGTGGATTTAATATAGCACCTAGAATGTAAGTTGCCCTTAGTCAAGCTTAGCTATTGTTTTTAGCAAGTAGCAGTAACACCATGGAGTCCTAGAAGCAAAGTGCAACATTCAGGCACATACACCCTATGCCAGTGGAACTATGCTAGAGGTGCTTGATAAGGAAAGCAAAAGAAATGGAGCTGATTCATCTATGCGAACTCCCATAAGTCCTGGGCAGGAGTAGATGGATTGTGTCAATCATCCAAGCAAAAGCTGGGAGTCATCGCAATTTGGGTATTGTGGCACAAACTGTCGTTGGTCCCCTAATATCTCTTCTTTTGTTACAGCTTGAATTCTATTCCCACTAAAATTCATATGTTGAATGAAGTCCTAAGCGCCAGTACTTCAAAGCGTGACCTTATTTGGAGGCAGGGTCTTTAGAGAGGTAATCAAGTTCATGTGAGGGTATCAGAATGGGCCCTAATCCAGTATGACCAGTGTCCTGATAAAAAGAGGAATTGGACACAGAAATACGCTCAGAGGGAAAGTGATGTAAAAGAGGGCACTGACCTGGCTCTCCAAGGAGAAAAGCTGGGAACAGACCCTTCTCCCACAGCCCTCAGAAGGAACCAATAGTGAACACCTTGCTTTCTGCTGTAAAAACAGCCAAATCTTGCCTGAACTCATCCTCCTCTTCCAACATCTTGCTAAATGCAACCAATACCACCAATATACAGTGATAATGTTCTATTTTCTCACCCGGTTGTCTAGAACTAGTCTCAGCTCGAGTTCTGCCTTCCAAATTGTCAAAGGCACTGAGTGTCATGAATCCTAGCTTTCAGGCCTCCACCAACCACTAAGTCCGTATTTTAGGAAATGGTTCAGTAGCCTTTCCCTCATACCAATTTTGGTATTGGTTAGAGTAAGTTAGCTACTTTAATGATAAATGTTAAATAGCTTCCCTTCGAATTGTGATAAACTATCCATTTTCATTCTAGGGGCATATTTTGGGTAAAGAAAGAGCAAAGCATTCTTTCAACTGTGAAAAAAAACAAACACGTTGTTTCTTTGACTCTCTTTTTCACCAGATGCCATACACCCTTATTATTGTTTCGTATAAACCTGTGGCCAGCAAACTGCGGCTCACGAGCCACATGCGGCTCTTGGGCCCCTTGAGTGTGGCTCTTCCACAAAATACTACGGCTTGGGCGAGTCTATTTTGAAGACATGTCATATGAAGAAGTTTAAGTTTAAAACATTTGGCTCTCAAAAAGAAGTTTCAATTGTTGCACTGTTGATATTTGGCTCTGTTGACTCATGAGTTTGCCGACCACTAGACCCTTGACACTTCTCCACAGAGAAATTCCATCCTGGGAATTCCTATTCTGCATCATTATGGGTTGAGTCTTAGTAGTAAATTTTAAATGATAGCTTTCCTTTGTCCCTAAATTCTAGGCTCTCTCCTTTCACCCATGAACTGACAACATTAGCTTCGTTCATTATAATTTCTGATAAATGTTGGAGGAATCAGGAAAAACTATTTATTGATTATTCAGAGTTTATGGCATCCTTTTATAAAAGAAATGGTCTGTGACTTTTCACACCGATTCAGTCATTTCAAACCTGTTTTTCAGGTTACGTTATGACTTAAAGTTGACTAATTTGTTCACTTTAATTAGATATGTTACAATATAGATGTGCTTAGTGATATGCATTACAATCTATGTAAAGTAATTCTTGTTCATAAACTGTTGAGAGACAGGGACCTTCAAGTTTAAATGAGTTTTATTATTATCTTATAACCATACAGGAATTTTTTTAAAAAAATCTTTATTGTTGAAAGTATTGTATATCATACAGGAAATATTTAAATGGTACATTGGCTTTGGTTCTATTGCATTGAAAAAAGTTATGAATAGCTAATTGTAAAGATTTGGGAGGTAGTTTGATCTTGTCTGTAAAAACAGTTTCTTAGAAAGTTAGTTGGATAAATCATTTCATTCTGTTGAACAAACTTAAACTGAAGGGCAATGTCTTTTTTTCTGAGCTTTACACTAATTAAGAAATGCTTTTAACACCTCTTTATTCCCTATTTTGTTTATCAAAACTGTTTTACCTCAGGCTATCTGAATTCTCCATTAAATAAATCTTTAAGACAGACATTTGGATTTTAAAAGGACAGTAGAGATCACACACAAGTTATTCCAGTGTACCACTAAGGAATGCAATATCTTTAAAGCTCTGAAATTGCTCTGTTCAAGTGAAATCCTTGAGTGAACTGCAATTTTGGACCTTAGACATAATGCATTGTAATCTATGCAATATCCACAGGGGTTGGCTGTCTTTTTTAATGGCATGTCAACTGCTCAATTAGTCTTTCTGATGAAGGTTCTGTGCCTGCAAGACCTCCCTTTACTCAGTTGCTACCTCTTTTAATCACTGTACTGAGAGCTCCACATCTGTAAGCTGTTAGGATTTCAGCCAGTGGTTCTTAATCAAGAAGATAGCACATTAGAGTCACCCCAGGACATTTTTGAGTGATGATTTTTCACTTTAAATGTACTACATTTTTTTGTTTTGTTTTTAAGTAGCTTTGTAAGTTACATATCATAAAACCCAGCCATTTAATGTATAGTTTGTTGGGGTTTCCTAAATTTATGCAATCATCACCACAATGTACGTTAGTTAAAATATTTAAGAAAAATAGCCACAAGGTCTGGAAAGGTACACAACTATATATTGGCAGCTTCTGGAAACAGGACTTGGAGTATGTTAAAAGGACTGTATTGATATCTGTAATATTTCATTAAAGAGATAAGGGATTGGAGGCACAGAATCCAAAATGGCAACTGTGATTATTTCCACGTGGTAGGATAGTGTGTGTTTGCTCTATGTTCTTTATGCTTTTCTAGATCTTGCAAATTTCCCAAAACAAAACAAAAAAGGAGGAGAAAAAAAATGAAAGCCAAGTTCCCATGATAGGCTCAAGCAAGGAGTTGGGAGGAAAGAGAACTCACTCTCAGGGCAATCAGACTCATTGTGGTGAAGGAATGAGCAAATAGATTGAGAAATGGGTTGAAAACCCATAGGCAGGGAAGATGATCATAGTAATTCAGTTGCAGTGAATCACACAAACCGAAAGGATAGATAATAAAACCCGAAGTCAGAATATACCCCCAAGAGAGCAAATTTGTAAATCAAAATTTGACGCCAAAAAAGAAATTTCTGTATATAGTATTATGAGGAATATTCAGATCCAGAGCAAAGCAAGTAGATTTTTCTAAGCTGGCCCCACTGTCCGCATTTTTGCTAAATTATAGAGCTGAGCAGGATGAAACAAGAACTCAGTTAGGCAATTATAGTATTTAGCTTCCGAAGGCACCTAATCTCACTTCCTCTTACAGAACAGGGACAAACTCCCAGGATTTAAAGCCACTAGTGGTCAAGTCCGATGCAGACTCTGACCACAGCATCAAAGTCACCAGAATACAATTCAGTAAAGCTAATCGTGTCTGACTTTCTTTTATGGTACAGCAGAGTTCTCCACTTGACATGCTGCTACATAAGAAGAAAGATGAGTGGAAATCATAATGTATGCTCTAGATCAGGGGGATGTCCAGCCCGTTGGCCAGATAAGGCCCGCGAATCATTTGGTCAGGCCTTGCCAAGGCCTTAGGGGTGAGTTAATTAAATCTTTGACCAAACATAGCAGGCTAACTTTTAAGATGATAATTTTATATGGCCCACGAATGATGTTATAGATATCCAGATGGCCCTTGGCAGCACAAAGGTCCCCCATCCCTGCCTGCTCTAGATAGTAAAAAATTTTTTAATTTACAGATAAACCACAGACAAGTTCATACATTCATTTTTGTCCAACCCATTTTATTCTAATCTATTTATGTGCAAAGAAAGATTATTTTTTAAAAAATCAAAGAATAAATTAAACTAAGCAAACTTAGACTGTATAAAAGGATGACATAAGCCCTCTTAGAATCTGTAAGAGCTGATTTAATGGAATGCGTACACACATAATATTTTTAAGAATTTTTAGAAGAGCCCTATATCAATGACAGCAAAAGGCTCTTACATAAACCGTAGTAACCTACCAGGGGACCAGGTGAAGAACCACTCAGAACCTAGCAGGCCTGTGAAGCACACTGCACGTGACTAGTGCCCTCTTTTAGGAAAAGAGACACAGCAAAATGTAACATCATAAAAGGATTCATTACCAGGCTCCTTTAATGAGGTTCTTCTCTAGGGCATTCGAACTGAAATCTGATTTATGGGATGTCAGCAAGCACATGAATGTTAAAAAACATTATTTTGGTTAAACAGAAAAATAAATGTTTGTCTTGCTCTACACTCACTGTGCATTCAGTACATGTGTCTCTCCTGGATGACAGATGGTCCAAATTAGGCTAAACATTAAACATTATGCCCCGGGTAGACTTGAGCAATAACAGTTTTCAGAGGAATAATCAGTGCCAGCATGTGTCAACAGTAGTTTTAGGCATAGCAAGGGAATCAGCCACTTGGGGTCTAGCCAGCTCTCTTTTCTGCCTCTCCATTCTGCCTGTCTGATCCACAAAGTCAATTGCTAGGATATTGTCTAGGTTCTCTCCTTCAAGATTCAATGAATACTTCAGCAAATGCCCAGAACTTCCAATTGGGAGCTCATTGATTAGAGATAACGTGGGCCAGGACCAACCAAGTGAGAGCCGGAAAGACCTGCCTGTCCTTGCCAATTTTTTTTGGAGGTGCTTGTTTACATATTTGACTCCCTTGCATTCCAAAGGCCCGGGTTTGGCATACCTTATTTTTTTTTTTTAAGTCTATTTTATTCACTCGTAGGGACTTTCGAACTGTCTTGGCCAACTTTGGGAGCTTGTATTCCACATTATAATCTCAGCCTCCAGCAGAAAGGAAGATACTGACTTTGTTTTAATGTTGAGTGTATGGAAACAGTTTAAAAGCAACCCATCTACCCACCTGTGATGGTTAATTTTATGTGTCAACTTGGTAGATCACAGTACCCAGATGTTTGGTTGAACATTATCCTAATCTAGGACCTAGATGTTTCTGTGAAGGTACTTTTTTAGATGATATTAACTTTAAATCGGCAGATTAACTTCCATAATATGGGTGGGCTTCATCCAATCAGTCAACAGCCTTAATAGAGAAAGACTGACCTTCAAAAGAGGGAGAATTCTGGCAGCAGGCTGCCTTTGGACTCAAACTGCAACACCAGCTCCTCCCTGGGCCTCCAGCCCGCCTGCTCATTCTGCAGATTTTGGATTTGCCAGTCTCTACAATTGTTCCAGCCAATTCCTTAAAATCTCTCCATCTTTTTCTCTATTTCTATACACATTTTAGGTTCCATTTCTTTGGAGAATCCTGACTCATACACCACTATTGAGCTTAAGAAATTATAAACATCCTCTGAACTTTTGTTTTCCACTGAGTGCCCCTCCCTGGTCACACGGACTTTCTATTGTGTTTTTTCCTGGTAACAGAGACACTCGATCAGCAAAATCACTCAAGGAAGAGAGTTGGCACTTGACCCAGTAGATGGCACGGATATCACTACGTTCAGCATGGGAACTTGCACTAGGCTTAATGAATTAACGTCAGTTCCTGTCACCATTTAAGTTCTGTATCGCCTGTCAGACCAAAAATACAGCAGCTAAGATTCTGCCAGGCAGCCTGCCCAGTTTGGGCTCTTCTGAGGAGCTCAGGCCTCTCTGAATGACACCATCATTGCAGAGCAATAACACTCCTGCAGGCTACACAACCTGTATTGTTGGGTGCAGGTCTGATGCTTCTCACTTTTATCAAAACAGGGAAGATTGGACCTTGGAAAGACTCTGGAACGTATCCCTTCCTTTCCACACTACGTCCTCATTTCAGGCCGTCATTTCATCATTCTCACTCTGCAGTGTCTGTCCTACCCTGGGCTTCTGGGTTCATACAATTGTCCTTCTCAAAAACCTTCCCAATGGACTCTCAATTTTGTCTCCTTCTCTGCTGTGCACTCGTCACATAAAAACGAACAAATTCTCAAAGGTGCCATATACTCCAATGTTTTTGTATTTTTCCTCCCATCTATTTGTTGTTTTACATTTTGCTAAAAGCCTTTTCTTTATTTTTCCATCAGAGCATTCCTATCATATCATAAGGCCCACTCAAATGACAAATCCTATATAAAACTTGCTAGTTCCTCTCTCCCATTAGAAGAATTAATTGCCGCTCTTGTATATGCCCAAATACCTGATTCCTACCTCCATGGTAAAAATTTATTCTATTAGCACTTTACAAGCTGGTATTTGGGTTCTGTGGTGATATGTTAAGGGAGAGGATCAAAGATAATTCTAAAGGAAAGATACCATGTTCACATAGAATCATCCAACCCCTACAAGGAATAAGAATGTTTTACTGGGCCAATCACCTCGGCCTGTTTTTGTTTTGTTTTTTAATGACTAAGTCCCAAGAGGTTCTTGGGTTTCCCCTGCTAATTAGCTTCTGGTACAGGGCCCCCGTAGTTTGCCAGACCTGCCTACACATGACTGACAGGGAAACAGAAATAAGAAATGGAAGGAAGAGGTACAGAGAGAAGGGCACATGGCTGTGGAGGTGTCGAGATGACATTGCCACCAGGAGGAGGTGCTTGCCAGGCATTGGAAATGTCCAACTGAAGCTCAGTAGAGGGCAAAAAGAAACTTGGAAATCCTGAGCTAAGAGACCAAAATTAAATCCAGGACAATAAATAAGATTACCAGGCCAGTCCTTGGGAAAGACCACCTATGTCTGAGGTAAAGCAAAAAGCAGATGAGCCAGGTAGGAGTCTTAAAAAAGAAAAGAAAAAGTCTCGAAGAACACCAGCAACTCTTCAATGGAGGAGTTCCAGGTGTATGGAAGGGTCATGAAAGTCAGTTGTGACAATGGACAATAGGAGAGAAACAAATCTGACAGTCATAATTGTGACCTTTGATAGATTTCAGGGGAGAAAAGGTAGGAAACCAGGCCACAGAGACTTAAGGTGTTAGTAAACGTCAAGACAATTCTAGTAAATGTTGGTAATGTGGTAAGGAAGAAGAGGAACAAGATTTTTGATCAAGAGTGAGATCAAGAGAAAGGTTTGGTTTTTTTTTTTCTCTTCGCTTTTCCATAAAACTCCTTTTCTCTCTCCTTCCTTCATTCCTCTCTTCTTCTTATTCCTTGTTCTTCTTAGTATATAAAATATATATGTTCATCTCTAAATAAAATATTTGTAGGCTGAAAAGAATAATCCAATGGAAAGAAACAAAGTAGGTATTTAGGCAATAATTGATAACATAAAGCCCTGGCCAAGAGCTAGTAGCCAGAGATATGAACCTGAGAGAGAAATAGAACTCCTTACTCTGAAGAAGGGAGCACCACTTACATAGAAATTCAGGAATGGAGAGGGAGAAGAACGAATGGGACTCACGTGTCATGGGGGCTTGGGTCCACAGCAGTATATTGCCTAGTGAACTGCAGTGTGTGAAGGTGGTGAGGCTGGACTTAGATTGCTCGGTGCATTTTGCTCGGTGCGCACTTGGTGGGTGCGCAGTTAGAAGGAGCAGGTTAAGTTGAGAATGAAATAAGGAATCTTTTAACCAGAAAGATTGTTAAGAGTGTGGACTCCATTGAGTTGACTGGGGCTTTCAGAGAAAATAATTGGCTTGTTTTCATAAAATTCTGCAACACTCTTGCAATACAACCTGGAAACATAAGGGAAGAAAGTGCTGGCAGTTACTCCAGATTGAGGACAGATTAGTGGATTGACAAGGTAGGAAAAGGGGAGTGGAAATGAGAGTTGACCATGATCATGTCGGAGGCCCTTGAAATATAAAGCCCAAAATGTCAGACCATCCTAGAGATGGCAACCCTACTCAGGCCAAAGCTTCCAATATCTATAAAACTGTGCTGGTAACATGAACATGACATCAATCCCAAAGTGATTGATTCCAGCTTAGATATCACTTTATCCAGGAAGTCTTGTCCACAATACCTAGTTGCTTCCACAGGATTTAAATTTTAGTCATTGGGGGGAAAAAGAGGTCAGATTATTGCTCTTCTCTCAGACTCTAAAAAGCACATGAAATCAAAAGACTTTGTTTTCTCTTGAGTCCCTAGCACCTAGCCAGTCATCTTGTAGGCTGTCAGTAAGCATTTGCTATATAAATGTAGGAAGCCCCTGCATACTTTGCATTAACTGGGAAAGTAGGTGCTAAAATGCCAATGGCTGAGAGAGAGAGAGAGAGAGAGAGAGAGAGAGAGAGAGAGAGAGATCGAACTATGTTCTAAACCAGATATATTCAGACAAGAAGTATGAGGTTTCCCCATCCTTTTGGATTGTGATTACTTCATGGCACCATAAGAGATGTTCTCCAGAGCAGTAGGCTCCCCCATGGAATTGAAGTCCATTTTGTCATTTGCAAAGAGGTGACCTCTCTTGGTGGTAAATATGAGTGCTCTAACTTGCAGAACATATGTGCTAAGGTGCAATAGTCCCCACAGCTGAAAATAGAGAGAGTCTTCAAGATTTGTTGAAAGAGAGAACTGGAACCAGGCCTGGAGTGGCGTTCCTTACCAGCTCCCGCAAATACTCCCTCAGCCTCATCAGGGAGGGAACCTGCACAGTTCCCTTCATCAATTCCATGGTTCTGCTTGTCCATGATGAACTCCACACACGCCGGGTCCCACGCAGCAGCCCAGGGCTGAGAGATTGTTATTTGGTTATACAATCGTACCCTGTTGTTTGGGGAACTCTGATCAGTAAGGTGTGCAGCACCACAGGAAAGCAAATGACTATCAGACATCACTTTCTTAAGGTGTCTCGCCATACCTGCTCAGGGAATTAGTCACCAGGCTTTCTTCACCTCTGGCGCATGTTTGCATGCCTTTCTTTAGAGGCTGGATCTCATTTGCTTCCTGGGTAGTGGTCTCATCAGTCCTATCACATTTCCAAAGCTCCCGGGCCTGACTTTTCTGGCCAGTAAGCAAAATATGTAATATCCAGAGAAATGTACACGTCTTTGTCTTAACTACATATAAATGCAGACAAAAGCTCTGATGCCTACCTTTTTAAAGTAAAGTACTGAAGAATTATCTTTCCTGAACTAAAAGCCCATCAATCCATGTGAGAACTCTACTACTGTCCTGTTAACAGGGTTTTTCATCATATTACGAACAGATTGAGAAGGGACTAATGGACTTATCTAGAACTCTGGGACGGCGTGAATCTCCGCCATTATAGAGTTTCCCTTTCTGGTATTCTATGTAATCATTGCATTTCAACGGTCTTTTAGAAGATTAAAAGCCATCTTGTTCTCATATGGAAGAAAGTGAACCAGTTGATACAAAGAGAAAGAAATGTAATTCCTCTTTTTAAGAAATGAACACATAAAATTAAGGTCAAATTTACAACTGTTAATGATGTTTCTTCCCAAAATATAGGGGTTGGCAAAAGTAGGTTTACAGTTTCTTGATGACATTATTTTAAGTTAATGAAGCTATTGTAATGATCATAGCATGCATGCCATATTTCATACAAACAACTGTAAACATACTTTTGTCCATCCCATATATAGAATTTCTATTCTATAGAAGGCACTTATTTATAGTCATTGCATCATTTTACCATCCCCCCAAACAAAAATCATTTAATACTCACCTCCCTAAGTCATTGAACGTTATGCTGAATAGTCCACAGTAGAATGCAGGCCCTCACGTCTTTCACTTGTTAGCTGTGCCATGTACCTCTCTGCATGTCAGATTTCGCACCTCTAAATCAACACTGAACTCATAGGGCTGATAACAGGATAAAATGAGGTAAGAATTGTAAACTACTAAGAACTGTGCCTGATATACAAATGTTTTGTTACTGCTCAGTAAATATTAATGAAAGAAAAAAAAAGAGGAAAAAGTGCAGTGATGATGCTATTAAAATCAGGATTCATCTGTAAGTAATAAACCTTTATTGCTTGTGGCATTTACTTTTTTCTTTCTTTCTTTCTTTCTTTTTTTTTTTTTTTTGTCGAAAATTAGTCAGAAAGCTGATCCTGGGAAATCCCCTCATCTGTGCGTAAGTCACATCCTGTCAGTAAGATAAACATAGAGGGGAAAACTGTTGATTATGAATAATGAAAACCCAGTTTGTGTTTAGAAATATCAGTGTTTAGGAAACAGTGGTATATGTCAAGTATTTTGAGGCAAACAAACAAAACATTGTTTTCAATGTTTCATGTGAAAGCAATGGCCTGAAAGAATATGTTTCTTCATCACTAGATAAGCAGTATCATTGGTCTTAGGAATAATTATGCTTATTGCTTTATGGAATAGTTTTCTCCTGTCATGTAAATAATCTCTGAGCATGTTTTAGAAAAGAGAGGAAAAAATAGAAGTTGATGAATTGATAACTGTCACTCATCAAGCACCTGTTATTTGCTTTACACATTCACAAACAATTTAGCTGCATGGCTTAGTGTAATTTTAATAACATGGAGGTAGATATTATTAGTTTCACTTTATTCATGGGGCTTAGAGATGGTACCAAAGATCATATATCTACAAATTTGCAGAACTAAGATTTAAAGCCAGATCAAACCTAGATATTTGACTACTATATTACATGTTTCCTACTGGCAATTAATTATAAAGCTATTAGTATTGAGATGTTAATTACAAATAATTTTTCACTTGGAAAAGATGAAATTTCCTTATATCTATATGACATAGTTTGAATATTAGTATTTCATGAGAATATAGGCACATGAAAAATTGAATATATTTCTGAAATTATAAGAAAGTAACTGCAAAAAATTGGCAATCATTGTGTGGATTAATACTTACATTTTGGTAGCTAATGTGTTAAAGATTTTATGGACTTTATTTTGTTACAAAATAGAAATGACCCTTAGAAAAAAAGTTAGATATTCAAGAAACATTTGCAAAAGAGAACAAACTGAAGCCCATTTTCATAGTGCTTATTTTCAATGACATTCATAAGCATTCATTTTTAAAACTTGATTAGGTAATTATACATGGGATACATACTCCTTTTTTTTTGTTCAGTCAAATGATACAGACACAAATAGAAAGCCAGCAATATCCCCTCACTCTTTCACTCTTTTACACTAAGCAATTTTGATGTGCTATCTTACCACATATTTTCTTCATTAATATTAAAATGTACAAATATGTAAAGAATACATATAAGTATAAATTGGATTTCAAATGTTTCACATTATTCTGCTAGTGCATTTTTGGTTTTACTTAGATATAATCTAGATGTTCCTCTAAGACAATAATTTACATCTTAATCAGTTGTTCAATGCATGCTACGGATTAGAATCACTTGGGGAGCTAAAAAAGAAAAAGAAGAAGAAGAAATTGCCAGAGCCACACCTCCTGAGATTCCAGTTTAATTGGCCTGGGTGGGGCCTTGGCATCAAGCTCCCCAGTTGACTCTGACGTGTAGCTAGTTAAAACCACTGGTTTAAACTGGGAGTGCCAGCTGTCTGCGGAATAGTTCTAGCACACATCCTCCAGGAAGGCCCACCAGTAGGACAGCTGCAGTGCTGACTGGGGAGACTCTGGGACGCCCACTTAAAGCCTCCTCCAGAAGGCGGGCTTGAGAGGAAATTTGTTTTCTCTTAAATCATGTTAGGGACAGTCACCGACTGCAAAAACGTGTAACCAGGGCCAGGAATTTCAGAGGCCGCCTAAGGAACCGTCTGCTCCACGAGGCTGGGTTGATTCGGAGTTGACTGGACTCCAGAGAGGTGCCCTGGGCCGCAGAAGGGTTCCTGAGTGGCCCGTCACGGGAAGCCACACCCAGAACTTGTCTCTCCGGGTCTGGGAGAGGCCCCTCTCGCCCGCCGCTGGAGGAACTCGTCCAGCCTCTCCAGGCTGGCTCCATGCGCCTGTCTTGGTGAAGCATGTGGATGGTCGTTTCGTCGTCTTCAATCGCGACGCAGTTGAGAACCTGGAAGATAGAGGCACAAAACAGGAGAATTGTGGAGGCTCTTGCTCCTCTTTGAATTGTGCTGCTGCGAGATACAACAATTGGCAGCCAGGGACCATTAGCCTTGGGCCTGAATTATTGCCACCATGGGTTCTGCCCTCAACGAATGCCCTTCCCCTTTCTCAAAGCACTTATTTGGGCAGAAGTTTTGAGAGACCAGACAAGGTTGTTAGCATTTACTTGGGAGTAAGTAAATAAATAGATGGATGGATGGATGGATGGATAGATAGATGATAGATAGATAGATAGATATTAGCTGAGAGTTCCAAGCTAACAGAGCCTGGCAGGTGAGTGGATGAAGCCACATTCTATTGAATGAGGGAGGGAATAAATGCGGGGTGGGGGGTCGGGGAAGCAATCAGAACTGAGCTCTTTCTCTCAGTTCCTTTTCTAGTTCTAAAACAGTAACATTAAATGTTTCGATTTTATCCCTTGACACTCCACAGAATCATTGCCCAGCGTTCCAAGCCTGGGTAAACGGGTGAACGGTTACACAGCGTCAGCCAAACCAGAAGCCGGACCGTCCACCGCAGGCCGCGGGCCCTGGGGCGGTGAGGAAACCCGGCCCCCCGGCGCCCCGGCCCCCCGCCCCACACCTGGAGCGGGGCGGCCCAGCTGCAGGCTCCACCCCCGGCGTCACGGGGGCGGGCCGGCGGGCGATTGGCCGCCCCCCCCCCCCCCCCCCCCCAGCTCCGGAGCCGGCGGAGAGGCTGGACTGGGAAAGGGAAGAGGTGGTTCCCGGGCTGCCGGCTCTGCTCCAGCTCCGGCGGCTGAGTTTGGGAGCTTTGTCCGAGAAGTGATTTTTTATTTTTATTTATTTGTGATTAGCATCTGTTTAATTCCCGATGGCTGGCGTGGAAGCACCACCCGCCCCCACCCTTCGGATCGGCGCTCGGCTCTCCTCTTGCTCCTGGGGGCTCGTGATCGCCGCGCTGTGAGGCGTGCCCGGGGAGGACTCGGTAAGGGTGCGGAGAACCCCTTCTGGCCGCTGCCTGCCTGCAGTTTCCTTACCCAGCGTCTCCCCTCGCTCTCCTCCTTCTCCGCCTCGCTCTGCCCCGCTTCCCCTCCTGCTCTCCCTCTCCCCAGTGATTGTGTTCAGGTTTGATGAACTGCCTCGAAACTAGACGTCAGGGCTGTCGAACTTTTTTTTTTATTATTATTTATTTTTTTTTATTTTAAGGAAAACACCATTGTCAGGCCCTTGATTTCGAAAGAGGAATTACTTTATCTTTTCTGAACGCTGCGTTTTGTGGAAAGGCAAATTATGCTGGCGTCCCCTCCTCTTCCCCGCCCCCCCTCCCCCCACCTACCTTTGTCATCTCGTTTTGGAAATGCAGGAGTTTAAGGCAATGTTGGCTCTGTCTCAGAGGTAACGAAGAGGATGGGAGGTTGAGAAACCACGGGTTGATTCATTAAGGAGGAAAATGGTGTTTGTTTTGGAGCTTGCCCAAAAATAGTTTTTAAGGGAGAGCTGCAAAAAAATAAATAAATAAATAAATAAATAAAAATAAATAAAGTTGGTGCTCTTCCCAGCAAACGCTAACTTTGCAGAACCTAAGAGTTGTTTGAGGCATCCTTCATTTTACATTATAAAGCACGTAGTCACACCGGACTGCGCGCTGCAGTGAGAGCCGGCGCTGCAGTGAGAGCCGGCGGGTGAGTGACACGCTCCAGTGTGGAGGGTTAACCACCCTGTGCCTCTAGAAAGGATGCATTTAAAGGAGTCTTAATCATACGGGCATGTTAACACAGGTATTTAGAAAGTTACCTAAGAGTAAAGTTTCTTCTTGCTTCTTTACACCTAGTTCTTTTTTTTTTTAAATATATTTCTTTATTGATTTCAGAGAGGAAGGAAGAGGAAGAGATAGAAACATCAATGATGAGAGAGAATCATTGATTGGCTGCCGCCTGCACGTCCCCTATTGGGTGGGGATCCAGCCTGCAACCCAAGCATGTGCTTGGCCAGAATCGACACTGGGACCCTCAGTCCGCGGGAGGATGCTCTATCCACTGGGCCAAACTGTCTAGGGCTCACTAGTTCTTTGCAAGGAGAAAAACAACCCTATAGTCGGAGAGCAAGGCTTTTGACCAAAATCAACCTTGAAAGATGGACCAACACAGATTGGCTCCTTACCCACCAACATGTGTTATATTCTGTGTCAGAAGAGTAACTCCAGAGTAGATAATTATTTTTAAGACGGGCCAGGTCACATTTGTGTGAAGATACCATCATTTAAAAAAACATTTGCCCTAGCCAGTTTGGCTCAGTGGATAGAGCGTTGGCCTGCAGGTTGGAGGGTACCAGGTTCGATTCTGGTCAAGGGCACATGCCTGGGTTGTGGGCTTGGTCCCCAGTGGGGGGCTTGCAGGAAGCAGCCAATTGATAATTCTCTCACATCATTGATGTTTCTATCTCTCTCCATTCTTCTCTGAAATAAATAAAAATACATTTTAAAAATCTTTGTTGTCTTAAATATATATATATGCATTTATATATATATATACACACATATACATATAGCATCTATATTTATTTTTTATTTCAGAGAGGAAAGGAGGGGGAGAGAGAGAGAAACATCAGTGATGGGAGAGAATCATTGACCCGCTGCCTCTTACATGCCATGCCCGCCCCCCCCCCACCCCCCCCCCCCCCCCCCCCCACACACACACACTCACACACACTGGGGATCGAGCCAACAGCCCTGGCATGTTACCTGTCAGAGAATCCACCTGTGACCTCCTGGTTCAAGGGTTGGTGCTTAACCACTGAGCCCCTTTGACTGGCCCTGTTGGCTTCTGAGAGCAGATGTGTAGTACAGAATCATTGCAACAGGGTAAATTCACTCACTGCCCCAGTGTGAACTCCCACAACAATCTGCTGTAAAAAGTAATGTCTTATCTTTCTGGACTCTGCTATTCTCATTACAAATACATATTACATACCTACATGTGAAGTTTATTTTTATCAAAATGAGATCATACTGCTGTGGAAGAATTTCAATCTAAAGTGAACTAGAGGGCACAAAGTGGACAGTCTCAGGCATGTGGCCTCGGAAAAACTAAACTAAAGGAGGGATAGATGATTTCCTATAAGTGCCTGGTTTACAGAAAACTGGTCATGTGGCATTTTCTTAAACATTAGGGTGTCAATCAGGTGGCCTCATACCAACCTTGACAGTTTTGCTCAGAAACCATAAGCTTCTAAACCTGTTTCCAGAAATGCGAACAAGACCAACCCAGGCTGACTTGGTCTCACCAAATTGGTCTAAATTGAGCTTTATTTGTGTGACTGGATTGGTTTTTTCTGCTTGAGGAATTTTCAAAGTCTCTGTTTGAGTTTATTTTAACAGACTTTAAAGTCTCCCCACTTCCTGTTCCCTGCCCATAAATACTGCCTACCCCAAACCCTCAGTGGATTTGCCTGTAGCTTGCTACAGTATGTGTGCCCCAGATTGTAATTTTTCTGCTATTCCTCATTGAACTCACCTTTCTTTCTCTCTTTCTCTCTTTCTCCCTCCCTCCCTCCCTCCCTTCCTTCCTTCTTTCCTTCCTTCCTTCCTTCCTTCCTTCCTTCCTTCCTTCCTTCCTTCCTTCCTTCCTTCCTCTCTCTTTTTTTTCTTTCCTTGACAATTTTGAGCTTGCTTCTTTATTTGGGTCAACCCCATAATGGTTTCTCCCACTATCTGAAAGTAGAGCATTCATATGAAAACTTACCGTAAACCAAAAATGGCATAAAGCGAAGAAACAATTAACATTAATTTATATGGGGAAAATTTGAGTGTTCCCAGACTTAAAAAAAAAAAAATTACCTACCAACTCATACCAAATGCTCTTAATTATATTAAGTTTTACACTCAACGTAACCCCCTCATGAGCATTCGGGCTTTTCTGGTACCTGAGGACACATAGTGCTAATAGAGGTGCGAGATAAACCGGGATAAAGCACAGATGTTCGCAGACACAGTTGCCAGCTCTGGCAGCTGGATGCTGAGATGCTGAGTGCAGTTCCCCGGGAAGGGGTTTGGCGGGGCCACTCTCGCTGCAGGGCATGCTGCTGCTCTATAATGATTGCTGCCAAACACATGCTGAGCACTATTTTTACTGTTTGCCTTTCCTCATGAAATTGAAAAATCTTCTTCAGATTTCTTTTGGTTAGCAGAAGCAGGTACTAATGTGTGTCTTTTAGTAAAAATGAATGGTGTGACGCAAACTTTGAAAAGCCCAGGACACCTGCGTGTAATGGAAAACAACATTTAAAAAGTTTTAGGGAGTTTAAAAAATAATACTGCAACCGCTACTTTAACATTTGTTGAATTGTGTGAAAAGGATGGAGAACCTAGGTGGTCTAAAACAGGATGGCTGTCAAGAATGACTTTTGCACAGCAAGAACTGAATACTTTTGCATGCAATTACTTAGTAACTAAATAGAAATTGAATAGGATGTCATTTATTTTGATGCCAGTAAAATGTAGGAAATTCTCAGAATTTGATGACAATTTATAATAGAACAAAGATGACTCCTTGTTAGACGAATGTACTTTTAAGAATCAATTTTAAAAATCAAGAGGTAAAAAGTAAGCACATATTCAAGCCTTCATTAGATGTCTTATTGTCTGATCTAGTTGGAAGTATTTTTTTAATGTAGGAAAATCAAAGAAAATACTACAAGCAAGTTCACTAAGGGAGTCTTAAAAATCAAAGCATTGGTGAAGATAAATTTAATAGCTTGTCAATGATTGAAACAAGGAGACTTGATTTATCACGTCTTAAAACAATTATGTGTGTGGTGGATGCGCTCATCATTCCTGGTCAATAGTTATAGCAGCTGAGCAGCTTTCCTTACACATAGCAGAGGCTTGTTGTGAGCGTATTCTCTTGAAAACACTCTTCCCATCCTGTTATCTTCAATGAGTGTATTTAATTTCAGAAATTATCTTATTCATAGGAACAATACTTGTCAGAAAACCAGTATCACTATTGGAGTAAGAAGTGGTCTTAGTTTCATAAGAATTGGACCCTTAATGGGATCTCCTTTTATGATGCTCAGTGAAGAGTGTATTCATTCAGCTATTTGAGGTAATAAGATGGGACTCTGCACTAAAACTCATAATCCTTGATACAGAAATATATCCTAAGGAAGTCATCTGAATTCCATGTGAAGATTTATATATATGTTGATTACAGTGTTATCTGTGATATGGAAAAATATTTAAAATAAAATTAATTCCACAATAGCAAGCTTTTAAAATAAGTTAATGTACTATATCTCTAAGTGCATAAAATTTAGTTTCCAAAATATTTTTTAAAATTTTGTGACTTAGAAAGATTTTTGCAATGTACTGAGTGAAGAAAAAAGACATACTGCTGCTATATCATCTTGAATGTATAGGATATAATTTTGAAATATAAATACCTTTGAAATATCATTTGCTCAATGAATATTTATTAAGCTTGTGCTACATATCAGATATTGTCCTAAATTAATAAATGTTGAGCAACACTGTTGCACTTCCCATTTGCATACAAGTTCCTGTTTGTATCAATGGATATAACCACAGATATATAAAAAATGTATAAAAAATTGGATTTCTAGGTAGTAAAGTTATAGCTTTTTATTTTTCAATCTTTTTCTGATATGTCCAAATCTTCTACAGCCACTATTATTTTTATAATCACAAAAATGCCATTTTGAAAAATATCATCAAGAATACTATAAAATTAAAAGACCAACTTTAAGTTCTGTATTTTATATACCAATATGCCTTTTACAAAAGATATTAAAAGCAGTGAGAGATTGATCAACACCCCGGTGGAAAATGATCCTTAGTGAAAAACAGACTTACCTAGGCAATTCACAAAGAAAAAACAATTTTGACTTTTCTAAGGTTTGGAGAAGAGAGATGTTCACCTTCCAATAATTGGAGAATATTCAGCATAAAAATATGTTACCATATGTTCCCACATCACATTAACAAACATGGAAAGCAATTCAAAAAGTGTGAGGTTTTTGGGAAGACTACTTAATAACATGGGAAAAAATGTTCATGATATGAGGGATGAAAACACTAAGTTACAAAATGATGTCCTATCTTTGAAAAATACTCCCATGATTGCCTGGCTGGTGTGGCTCAATTGGTTGAGTGTCCACCTATGAACCAACCAGGAGGTCATGGTTCCATTCCTGCTCAAGGCCCATGCCTGGGTTGTGCTTGATCTCCAGTAGGGGGCGTGCAGGAGGCAGCTGATTGATGTTTCTCTTTCATTGATCTTTTTTTTTTTTCCTCTCTCCCTTCTTCTCTCTGAAATCAATAAAAACATAACGTTAATAGTACTTAGTTTGGGTGGTGGGATTATATATTATTTCTATTTTTCTCATGATATTAATCTATAGTTTCTAAAATTTCTACAATAATTACATTTTAGTTTTGTCCTGGAAGGAAGAGAACATAGACGATTTTACGTTTCCCCCCTTTTCACAAAGCTTCCACTGTCTCCTGTTTGTAATTTCATGTCAGGTGTCATTGTTTCTGAATTATATTTGCTGGTGAGAACATTTGATTTATAAGGGAAACCACCAGATAAAACTTATTCTAGTCACATTCACTCTTCTGACTCCAGCTGTTTTCTAGAAGAATAAGCAGCATGGGTCTGATTCAAGCTTTAGTCCTTTCCATTTCCTGTCCATCATGTCTGCTAAATTCTCAAGCTGATAGGTCTTCATTAAATCTTCCTTGATTTATTTTTCTAAAATCTGCTTTGTTCCATTTAAGGCCTTTCTGAATGAGGAAGATGAGCACAATTACATTTCTGTTAGCAACTTATAAAATTTCAACTCTGTGGAGGGTAGGTAAAATGCCTCCAGGAAAGACAATGACATTGACTTTTCCTGCATGCCATCTCAAATACTTCTGTTATCACTGAGCTGACATCAAAAGCCACTCATTTGAGACACAAAGCTTTAAAAATAGTCTAAAAAGATATAGTTTAATACTTAAAGGTTTGTGTTGGCTGGTTTTAGTATGTACTTCCTGTCAACAGATTTCCTTTTAAGACATAATGAAACTAAACATTTTTGTTGGTGTTTCATAAGAAAAAAAGAAAGGAACATTTTCTCCAACCTTTGATCATGGGTATATTTTTAGATGAAGATAAGGAAAGAAATAGGAATCCTCATGACATTCAACAGAGAGTTTATTTTGTCTGGGGAATCAAGTTTTCTTATCAGAGGCCCTCTTTGTAGGGGTGTGGAATGATAGAGAGTCCCACGGTGATCATTAAAGTTGTAATTAATTGATTCCATGTGAAGTTAGAGACCCAGCATAAAAATATTTTCATAATGCATCTGTATACAACTTGGGCTATTTTCTTTTAATTTACTTTGTATTTAATCAAGTTAGATTGAGTCTCTCATTAATTGCTGGTAATTTTGTTTTCCACCTCTGTTTATGCTACCAGGCCCACGTGATGTTGAACATGATGGTCACTTTAGAATACTGTAGATTGGTCATGTTCTGAAGATATTAGAAATCAGCAGAAGGAATCTTGAAATAGGTTCTTATCTAGGAATTGAGAACCTTCTGACCAATAAATGGATTTTCTTCTCACTAACTTGGATTTTCTAATGTAAAGAGCAATGAAGGTGGTATTTAAAAAGTATAACAGACTTGTTTTTAGATTACTTTGATATCTAGAAATGTATATGCCCCTTGTAAGTGTATGTTTTACTGCAACAATTATCTCAACTTTCTTTTGCTGTCCTGAAAGCTAAGCTGAAATTATATCTGAATTTTGCCATAAACAAAAGCCTGTCTCATGAGGATTAACCGCTGAGGAATTTCAGGTAATGAGGGAATCTCATGAAGCTCACATCTGATCCCTGTACAGAACTGCGTTATGCTTGGAGACAGGAACCATGGAGTGCACATAGGAGGCTTCATCATTTTGGTTGTAGTGCCTGGAAAAGTACATGGTTGGCATGGTAGTAGCCTTTTGGTACCTATTTATTAAACAGGAATGAGGAAAAGAGATTTGTGAACAGCAAAATAGGTTTGACTAAATACAGCTTGTTAAGTTTCTGTATTCTCCCTGAAGACCATTGAGGTCATTAACTACCAGAGCCCCAGTACATGAAATTCGTGCACGGGAAGGGCAGGTGGTGTATCTCTGCCTAGCCTGCACCCTCTCCAACCTGGGACCCCTTGAGGGATGTCCAACTACCCTCTCACAATCCAGTACTGCTGGCTCCCAACTGCTCAGCTGCCTGCCTTCCTGATTGCCCCTACCTGCTTCTGCCTGCCAGCCTGATTGCCCCCTAAACTCTCCCATGCCAGCCTGATTGATGCCTAACTACTCCCCTGCCAGCCTGTTTGCCCCTAACTGCCCTCCCCTGCAAGCCTGGTCACCTCTAACTGTCCTCCCCTGCAGGCCTGGTCACCTCTAACTGCACTCCACTGCAGGCCTGGTTCCCCCCAACTGCTCTCCCCTGCAGACCTGGGTCCCCCCCAAATGCCCTTCCCTACAGGCCCGGTTGCCCCCAATTTCCCTCCTCTGCTGGCCTGGTAACCCCTAACTGCCCTCCCCTGCAGGCTTGATTTCCCCCAATTGCCTTCCTTGCATGCCTGGTCCTTCCCAACTGCCCTCCCTTGCTAGCCATCCTGTGGTGGCCCACTTTGACCACATGGGGGAAGGATCTTTGACAACATGGGGGTAGCCATCTTGTGTGTTGGAGTGATAGTCAATCTGCATATTACTCTTTTATTAAGTAGGATAGAGGCCTGGTGCATTGGTGGGGGCCAGCTGGTTTGCCCTGAAGGGTGCTCTGGATCAGCGTGGCGGTTTCCTTGGGGCATGGGGCAACCTGGGCAAGGGACCAACCTGGGCGAGGGGCCTGTGGTGGTTTGCAGGCTGTCCACGCCCCTCAGTGACCCAAGCAGTAACCCTGGTATCTGGAATTTATGTTCTACAATTAAAACTTTGTAGCCTGGAGTGGAGCCAAGCCTCCTGCTGGCTCCGTGGCCATGACCGCAGCCATTTCTCTTGGGATACTTACCTTCTATAATTGAAACTTTGTAGCCTTAAGCAGAGGCCAAGGCAGGCCAGGGCTGCAGAAAGCTTGGCTTCCTCCATTGCCAGGGGCAACCCTAGCCTCTGCTCTCTCCAGGTCCATAGCTGCCCCCCTTTCTGTTGGGATATATGTATTCTATAATTGAAACTTTGTAGCTTTGAGTGGAGGCCTGGGCTGGCAAGTGCAGGAGGAAAGCTTGGTTTTCTCCATTGCTGGGGAAACCCAAGCCTCCCTCCTGCTCTCTGTGGCCGGCAGACATCTTAGTTGGGGGATAATTTGCATATCGCTCCTGATTGGCTGGTAGGCATGACTGGTGGGCGTGGCTGGTGAGTATAGCAGAGGTATGGTCAATTTGCATATCACTCTTTTATTAGATAGGATTCTAAGGTAGATGCAAGTAGGAGTTAAGTCTTAAGAAAGGCAGATATTTTGGCAGCCACAGAAGAAACAAATTTATAAAATTAGACATGAGCATTCAAAACAAGAAGGTCTTCAACTGCTGGAAGCCCACCTATGGAGAGGCTTCCCAAGGCTTCGCTATAGAGAGCACTTGGCAATGACTGGTGGTCAACGCATTGGTGCTGAATTCTCAGAGAAGGAAATGCATTTAAAATGCTGAATAAAGTATAGGAAAATTGAGAACACGTTTATAATGCTTTCTATCTATCCTGGATGAAATTGTTTGGGTACTTAAAGGAATAACCTTCAGCTGTCTGGAAAAAGACAGGTTATTCTGAAGAACTTCCTTCCTGTGAGTTTTGAAATTAACATACCTTGGCTATTTTTAAAAACAGATTTGAATTGTTCCAGTTCTCTTTTTATGTCTCCCTATTACAGTCTTGCAAGTGGCCATTTTAGGCTGACATGCAGTAGATTTTAATATGAACTGAATAAGTTTAGCATGTATAATAAAAGCTGTAATGAATTAACAGGAAATAACTAAGCACTTATCACGTCTACAGCCAGTGTATATAAGATTATTACAGATATTCTGCATGTAAGAGAGGTATTATGTTACTCATTAATTGTATGTTCATTCCACAGACATATTGAAAGTCTACTCTATGCCCGATACTTACTATTTTAGGCCTATGCTTATCAATGAACAAAAGTGATATAAATTCCTCCTCTGATGGAGGCAGAAGAAAACAGAGCTAAAAATACAAAAATAATTATACCTTATTAGAAAGGCACATGAGCTCCATGAGAAATGAAAAGGGATGAAAACAGGGCTTGCTGAGACAAGGCTGTGCAGAGTGGAATGAAGGAGGAGAGGGGTATGGGGAGGCAGATAGCGAGGCACTGGCGACTATAATTATAATGATGATGAGAGCCTTTAGAGATTTGGAATTGTGGAAATGTCAGGATCTAACTTAGATTTTAACAGGTGATGTGAGAGAGATTATGGGAATGATGCCAAGTGGTGAGATTCTGGATATATTTTAAAGGCAGGGCCAACAGAATTTGCTGACTGACTGTATGGATGTTGAGGGAAGACAGGACCTCCTGATGATTCAAAGGCTTTGGGGCTGAGGATCTAGAAGAATGAAGCTGCCATCAACTGACAGGGCTAATCTGGGGGAGGGGACAGCAGGTTTGGGGGAGAGTACCAGGAGCTCAGAGTTCCACATGTCTCCATTTGGAGATGGTTGGCAGTCAGATGGATGAGTCTGTCCTTGGGGGAAGAGTTCTGAGCTGGAGAATAGTTACTCAGGGAAACCTGTAGTTCTCGTTTGATGGTCTTAGTTTTCTCAGTAAAACAGAAACAAGATCACCAGCAGAAAGGAAATTGGGAGGAAGATAGGCAGTTGGAGGAGAGGGTATGAAACAGCTGCCTATTAAAATGGGAAAATAGAGACTAGAAGTCCTATATGATGGCAGCTGGCACGTGCGGCCAACTTGTAGTTCATGGTTGGTAATTTAAAGTGACACTAACTAGGCACATTATGCGTTTCTCTGTAGGCACTTTTAACCCATAGGTATCGGAACAGTATACTAGTATAGGGATTTGATATAACTGATTTGAATATAACTAGGGTAAGGGCTTTGCCAAGAAAGAAGTGAGAGAGGACATAAGGGGTGGAGAGAACATACAAGGAAGTGATCACAGTGTTGACCATAAATTTCTAAACATGTGAGCAGGGAGATGAAGCCATGCAAAAAGAAGGGGCAGTGGAAGATAGGGGATCAGTTGCTTGCAAGTCCCCGTGGGACCAGATGATGTTGAAGTCAGGCTGAAATGGATCATTTATTTACAAGTAATATATATTTATATTTACTTATTTTAAAATATATTTTATTGATTTTTTACAGAGAGGAAGGGAGAAGGATAGAGAGTTAGAAATATCAATGAGAGAGAAACACTGATCAGCTGCCTCCTGCACACCCCCTACTGGGGATATGCCTGCAATCAAGGCACATGCCTTTGACCGGAATCAAACCTAGAACCCTTCAGTCTGAAGGCCGACGCTCTGTCCACTGAGCCAAACCAATGAGGGCCAAGTAAATTTTATTTTTTATATATTGGATCATATTGCAAATATATCTAAAGAGCTTTCTAGTGCATGCATCTAATGAGTGTTTGACAATTAAATATTTGAATTTGTTAATTTATTTTTTCAAAAGGAAGTATGTTTTTAGTATTTTCTCCCCTGAAGGACTTAAGTTCAAGTATTTTATACTCGTCGTGTTCTTTCTCCGAACCCTCAACATTCCTTGGTAGGCTGCCAGAAGCTATGTGCCTTCTACCAACTTATTGCCCAAGTTTCTGCCCCGTATCAGAGCCTCTGCTGGCTGTGGAGGCTCTCACTGCCGCGGAGGTATTTGGATCAGGCGTGGGTAACCATTTCCCAATGTGTCACTTGGGCGAGTTTCCCAATCACTCTGAGTCTCAATGTTTTCAGCCTCACATGGGGATAAAAGCATGCACATTGTTGTCAGATTAAAGTTATGTACATTTATCCCCAGCACAGGACTTTACATGTCTTTTAAAATGGTAAATATTGTTATGATCTCAGATTTATTAGAATTAATAATATTTTATTACAGTTGAATAACTGAATCTCAAAACCACACTATTCTATCATTTCAATAACGTCGATTTTAGGAGTATTCAGGGTTACTAATGTCAGACCATAGTTTTAAATATTGCTATCGTTCACGTTTTAATATATGTTTATAACTTTCAGCTTTAAGAATAGACTGACATACTGGCAACTTACCATGAGTATGGGTGAGTTTGTTGTTGTTTTTTTAGTTTCCAGTAACATGGAGAGACAACATAACACTGCAGCGTATTTCCTGCCTTTTTGCTAGCTTCAACCAGTTTTGAGCCTAAGCATTAGCAAAAGGTAACTCAGTGGGAGGTATGATCCCTATAAGAAAAAGCTGAGCTATATTGAAAAAAAAAGAGGTAATAAAGCTTTCAGTATCTGAATGAACACATAAGTACTTAATTCTCACCCAAGAAAATTGAAAAACCACTTTCTATTTAATGTAGTTTGAAAACATTAAGAAGAGAGAAACTTTTCCCATAAAAAGCAATACATCTAGACGCCACAGTCATATTTATACTTCTGTCTTTGAAAACGAACATGCCCTGTTTGGAAGTTCTGAGTGGACGCTTCATCAGCAGTGAAATAAAACCCGGGGCGGCGTGGCTCCCCTTAGTCTGCGAGAGGCTGCTTCTGTGACGGACACCTGTGCTGTAGGTTCTGTTTCCCCAGCATCAGCCATAGTGCTGGTGTTCAGGTCTTGCTTGCTGAGTGAATTGGGACTGAGTGGGCCTGGTTTTTCGAACCCTTTTCTGAAGACGCATGAGGGCTATGTGCTTGATTAGAGTTGGCCTTTTCCCGTTAGCGCCCTGTAACTGTTTTATCTTCTTTTCCAAAGTTTATGTGAGGTGAAGAAAAAGACTTTTTTTCTCCTTTTATAGGTAGCACAGAGATAATCACCGAGGGAGCCGTGCCAACATGTCACCTTGACACCTGATGCAATAAGAAACCAGCAAAGATTTCAGATGATCTGACTGCCAGCTTACTGCTTATTACCTGTCAGATAAGGAATCGGTCTCCTTGAGGTAATAAGCTTCTTATAGAGAGCTGGGGAAGTAGGTCACGTGTGACCCAGATTGGAACAAGCTTTAGTTTTATCTGCATTTCAGAGATGTACAGGTCAAGAAAACTTGCACATTCTGAGTCTACTTGTGAAAAATTTCTTATCCCTATAACATCTCTCTCTCTCTCTCTCTCTCTCTCTCTCTCTCTCTCTCTCTCTCTCTCTCTCTCTCTCTTTTTATTGACCCTGATGTAAATTCTCTTTCTTCCCAGGTTTGGGGTATTGAGGAACTTGGATGTTTTTGTTAGAGTTTTCTCATCTTGGTTGAGAAAAAGGTTACAAGTCTGTCAAGGCCATTTATACATAAAATTTCAAAGTACATTTGTACCCAAGAGAGGGCCCATTGCTCTCTCTTGGAGGCCAGGACCCATTGTTCTCTCTTGCCAAACTTTTGGAAATGTTGGTTGAAACTGATTTGTAGTTGTATTAAATCTGCAGAATCCATCCTGAAGGCCTCCTCAGCACCCGCTAGGTATTTCTGTGTATAAACTAGACTTTCACTATATTAGTTAACTCTAGCCTTAGATGAGAGGGTCTGCTTTTTTATCAGCTGTCAAGTCATTGATACATAGCCTGGCTCTATACACTTAAAGAAGGAAGACTGCCCAGGAATGGGAGTGACATCTAATTAAATCTTCATTCTTAATTTCAACTTTGCATCTCGAGATGCAAATTTACATAGCAGAGCTCTCGAAGCATTGTTCCAAGGACCAACTTGAGCACTACCTGGAAACTTGTTAGAAATGCAGATACTTTTTTTTTTTTTTAAGATTTTTAAAATTGATTTTTAGAGAGATGGGGAGGGAGAGGGAAACAGGGAGAGAAACATTAATTTGAGAGCGAAACATCCATCTGGCTGCCTCCTTCATGCCCTCAATGGGGATTGAGCCTGCAGCCGGAGCATGTGCCCTGACTGGGAAGTGAACCCAGTCATAGGATGACACCCGGCCAACTGAGCCACATGGGGAAGGAAGGAAATCCAGATTCTTAAGCCCCACCCCAGATGTGCTGAATCAGCAACATGGGGGCGTGCTCCAGCACATTCAGATGCATACTGGACTTTGACACAAACAGTCATCTTGAAATGACTACTCACGAGAAGGCTTTTCTCTTTTAGACAAGTGAGCTCATGTATGTACATTTCAAGTTGTGTGTTGGCTAATGATGACCTCATAAGTTTTTAAATACTAACTGGACTTAAGGGAATTCATTATCCCATATTTATCTGTGATGATTTGTCCTGCTCCAGAATTTCCATTAAGCATTCATTGAGGGAAACAGGGTTTTGAACTCTATCTGCTTTCAAGTACATTTGTACCCAAGAAGGAACATAGTATCTGTTATTTTAGGCACACTGTGTTACAGATTGTAGCTTTTAATATCTTCTAGAAAAAATATAGTTATTTTAAATAACTATAATAAAAATGTAGATTGTTAATTAGAAATAATCTAACTTAAATGATCATATTTGATTATTTGAAATTTTATGTATAAATGGAATTGTATAGTTGGAAAGGCATGACCTTAGAGTCAAATATTGCATGCATTGAGTTATACTCTTTGACCTTTTATTTCTTCCTCTGAAACTAAGAAGTGAAACTTCATACTGTGTGAAGATTAAATTAAATGGCATGTAAAATGTATTTTGTAAGAATTAATTATTATGAAAGTGTTATAAGTACTTATTTTCTAGCAATATTTGACTTGTATTTATTTCTAATCTTAATTGTACTTATACCTAAAATGGATAGCTTATAGATTTTAGAACTTTAATTACAGTTTTGTTCAGCTTCTGTGGGTCAGTGGGATATTAGATCATGCAGCATTATGCACACATAATGCATAGGGCAGCATTAGACTGTTTCATAGCTGTTAATTAAAACTTCTTCCTTTAAAAACTTGAAAATTAAATTTTAAAAATTATAATTCAACACATTTCATTGTAACAAAGAAGTTAAAAGTTAACAAGCTCCTACTACTCCTTTTTTTTCTTTTTGGGGAAATCCAATAGATTGTAGCAATTCACACTCCCATTGCCAGAATTATATTTAATTTGCTAAATTTTATTGAGGTTTTTCATCAATATTCATAAGTGAAAGTGATTTATAATTTTCTTATGCCAATTATAAAGACATTTACACATGCATATTTTTAGAACATAATTGATATTTCTGTGATGGTGATTAATGATTACTTGCAATGAAATTTTCCCCCCTACTATATAATTGCCTTCCTGTGAAATAGTATTGCAAATTGGGTGTATATAGCATTTGGTTTGTATTAATCTCATTTTCAGTCCCTCTCTACCAGTGTTAAACCTGTATGTTAAGAATTTTTTTTAAACCTAGTTGATTGTTTATAATTGGTGGTTGTTCTTTTCTTTAAAAATATATTTTTATTATTGATTTCAGAGAGGAAGGGAAAGGGAGAGAGAGAGACAGAAACATAGGTCAAGAGAGAGAATCACTGATCGGCTGTCTCCTGCATGCCCCACACTGGGATGGAGCCCACAGCCTGGGCTTGTGCCCTGCCCGGGAATCGAACAATGACCTGGTCAATAGGTCGAACCTCAACCACTGAGCCATGCCAGCCAGGCTATGTTAAGAGCTTGATCTTGGTCATATGAATTAACGTTTACATTCTAGATAAAATGCTAAAGTCAATTAATTAAAGCAAGGTGTCCAGAGACAGGTGTCCTTTGCCACTGCATCTCTGGGTAATGTTGAACATCAGGTTGTCATGCTCAGCCTGGGAACATGCAGGCCTGTTCACAGAGTTAATTGTTAATGGTATTTTCCATCACTAACCAGCAGGAAGTTTGCTGTAATTCAAATTTCCACACAGTAGTAGTAGTTGCTCTTAAACAAAAATGAAGTTAAGAATGGAGATTTTAATTAAAAAAACCTAGGTAAACTATTTTGTTTTTTTAGTGAAATGCTAAATCTCCCTGCCTGTAAGGACAGCAGCTCTCTGGGGAGTAGAATATCAAGACCTAAGCATTCTTTCCGGTTCTAAGTGATGATAATTGAACTTGCTTCTTCGTGAGTACGTGTGTTTTTAAAATTTGTTGTTAATTCTCAAAATAGCGTTCCAATCAGAGGTATAATATTAGGTCAAATAAAGCATGGAACCATTTTGTTTATTATCAGAAACCATGACAAATCAGCTTCTTGTGGAGCAGGCTAAATCTTAGAATTATGAATGATATTTTTGAAAAACCTTAAAAATGTTTCTCAAAGCTTGTCTACTGGGTGGCTCTACTTTCCCATGGGAACAGTTGATAGAGGGTTTTACTGTCTTTAGCTAATTGGTTGCCTGGAAGACTCTTCCAATAAAGAGGTAGTATGGGAAAAGGAAGCAAGAACACCTCGTTTCCTTTTCCATGTCTCAGCATGGCTTTGCTTCCATTAGAAGCAGGCGTAAGCCTGAGAAAACACAAGTACAGTAGTCCCCCCTTATCTGCTGCTGATACGTTCCAAGACCCCCAGTAGATTCCAGAAGCCAAAGATAGTACTGAATCCTAAATTCACGTGTCATTGACCATCTAACTTTGGCTAAGGGTGAGACTCCCTGGTGTCTGGGGAGGAGTTAGAGCAGGTCCCTGACCTTGAAGAATGAAGCTACCTGAAGCACAGTGTAGCAAATGCCAGGGATTGAGCCATGCTCAGGTTGCAATGGCAGCAGAGCCAGGAGTGCCTTACTGTAGCTCCTGTCTGGATCCTTTTCCATCTCTCCCACTCCAGGGTCAAGCTAAAACGAGATGAGTTAGGGGCTGTTGTGGTGAGTGGGGGATACGATTGACCAGCCCTCCGGAAAGAGCGGGCGGCATTTC
Source organism: Antrozous pallidus (assembly GCA_027563665.1). NCBI lineage: Eukaryota > Metazoa > Chordata > Mammalia > Chiroptera > Vespertilionidae > Antrozous > Antrozous pallidus. Next base: position 94,051,064 of record CM050511.1, on the reverse strand, counting down.
CAAAGGGGTGGCTTATAGCTGTGCTTTGCAACCTCCCAGACATGTCATCTGGGTACTAATTAAACCCCACATTCGTGCTCCTGAGTCAGAATCTCCAGGGGAGGGGCCCAGGAGACTGTAATTAGCAGGGGGCCCCAGCACAAGTGGAATATAGTTTGTTCAAGAACACAATTGGAATGAAATTTGAAGAAGATGGTGAAGGATGAGATCCGATGGTATAAAGGTTATCTATATTCTAGAGGCCTGGTGCACAGGATTCATGCACCGGTGGGGGGTGTGGCCTGTGGGAATCAGCCCACTGTGGGAGCTCCGCTCATCCCGGTCAGCTGAGTTGTGTGGACTCACCCTCTGTGTGGCTGCTCCCTGGTCCGGCGTCTTCCATGGAGCTGGAGCACTTGCCTCTCCAGGGGACCCAGTTAGGGCCAACCAGGGACAACAGCATTGAGAGACAGTGGAGTAGGCTCAGTCCTGTGGCGGCCATGAACCCACCTCCCAGCCTCCTGGGTCAGCTCTCTCAGCCTGGTGGCAGAGGCGCTAGGTGGCCTGGGGGCGTCTGGAGGAGGTGTCGGAGCAAAGAGGAGGATCCTGGGGCAAGGAAGCAACAATCGCAGCCTAGGTTCTTACCTGTTGGCCCAGGGTTCACAGCGGGAGCAGCTGGTTATCCCTGTCAGCCAAGCTGTGCTCCCACTGTGATAGCACACTGACCACCAGGGGGCAGCTCCTGTGTTAAGCGTCTGCCTTCTGGTGGCCAGTGTGCATCATAGTGACTGGTCAACTGGTCATTCAGGTCACTCTGCCATTTTATTGCTGGGCTTTTATCATATAGGACTAGAGGTCCAATGCATGAAATTCATGCATGCGTAGGGTCCCTAGGTCTGGCCGGTGATCAGGGCTGATCGGGGTCTTCTGGCTGCTTGCAAGGGCCTTCCTTCCAGCTGGGGCCTTCCTTCTCCCAGATGCCGGCTGCCACCCGGGGTCTTCCTTTCATTCCGCGCTGCCCCCAGTGGTCAGCACACCTCATAGCAAGCAGTCGATCTCCTGATAGGTCGAACTCCCGAGGGGACAATTTAGTAGTAGTCTTTTATTAATAGGATTAGTCATGCCTGTCTCTTATGATTAGTTTTCTATTTGTATTCTACTTAAAACTGGTTACTTCTCAGGTATCAGCAGTGACACTGAACTGAGCATTTACTTAGACTTGGGCAACTTTATTTAATTTGAAATCAATCTGTTAAACGTTTGGACATCAGACCAATTTACTTGGTTTCAAACCCTGACTTATTTGTGACCTGAGAAATAGCCAAAGAGGATAGCAGGAATTAGAGCATTGTTCATCTATAGAGTACCCATGACTCTTAATGTTATTTTATTTTATTCACTACCAAGCTGAGGCCCAGAGGTTAATTACATAGGTCAGAGATCTAATGAGTGATGCAGCTGCTATCTGAGTGTTGGTCTATAGAGCAGAGGGATTCGATTCTTCAGAATGGTGAGCAGAGTGCTCATTCACTCAATTAAAATAGGTGAAATAGAAAATACAGGATTAGGGGCAGGGGCTACAGTGAAAAAGCTTCTGACATTTGTTACTATGTGAAAATTTGTGTCCAACATCCTGTTGTTATTTTCTTCTTAAGAAAATCTAATTATCAATATTTTATGTGAATTTATCTCCATTTCTATTTTATTTTTATTTTTAAAAATATATTTTATTGCCGAAACCGGTTTGGCTCAGTGGATAGGGCGTCGGCCTGCGGACTGAAGGGTCCCAGGTTCGATTCCGGTCAAGGGCATGTACCTTGGCTGAGGACACATCCCCAGTGGGGGGTGTGCAGGAGGCAGCTGATCAATGTTTCTCTCTCATTGATGTTTCTAACTCTCCCTCTCCCTTCCTCTCTGTGAAAAATCAATAAAATATATTTTAAAAATATATATATATATATTATTGATTTTTTTATAGAGAGGAAGGGAGAGGGATAGAGAGTTAGAAACATCGATGAGAGAGCAACATCGATCAGCTGCGTCCTGCACACCCGCCACTGGGGATGTGCCCTCAGCCAAGGTACATGCCCTTGACTGGAATCGAACCTGGGACCCTTCAGTCCGCAGGCCGACGCTCTATCCATTGAGCCAAACCGGTTAGGGCTTATCTCCATTTTTAAATATCCTATATTAAAAAAATTAAAAACAATATTTTTGCCAACATCCTGGTGCAAAATACATCATTAGATAGAATTTTGCTTAAGGGCTGTTAGTTTGTAGCCCTTTAGATTAAATAATCTCTAAAGTCTAAGCTTTTAAATATCATGATTCTTGATGAGGTATGACTTATTCTGATTTTCTTTCCTTTCATAACATGAAAAATTTTCCTGAATACCCATGTGAAATGTTTTTAATAATAGAACCTTCTCTAAGTACTAATATACTTTTAACTTTGCTAGGACATGTGGGGAAAGATTAAAAGGCTACAGGCTCCTACTCAAGGATATATTGTAAGTAAAGTGTTGTCTTCCCCTGAGCCTTCTAGTCTAAATGCTGTCTTTTAGTGTCTTTTATCCATTATGGAGCCACATCTAATAGTGTCTTTCAAGAGTGTGAATAGCAACGTATCAGTGAATCTTAAAACCAATTCAGTGCATCTTGGCCAGTATTAAAATGAGAGAGAAATGAGAGGGGGGGGCACTGAAAGAGTTACTGTAGAATAGAAAATGCATGCATTGCAAATAATAAGAGTAAAAAGTTGTTTTGTAGACTTTCTTTCAGCTATATATGTATGCATGTTTATTTCACATAGAATATCATAAAATGTATTTCCCACTGATTTGGCAGTTACCAAATTTTGAAAGCACTGAGCTGGAGTGACTAAGTAGATCCTTGGTCATTCCTGCTTCATATAAGCTGGAAACTTGAAAGGAGTTTTTCCACATGCTAGTTACCTGCACTCCTAATCTTTTTCTTCTATTCCTTGAAAGCACTAGCAACTTGTCTCTCTTGTGTAGATCAGTCCCTTCATCCGATCATCACTTATTAGGAAAAGAGTAGCAGTGTGAAGAAAGGAGGGAGAGTCATCACAGGATGACAAGCCACCCAGCCTTGGAGAGTATGACAGAGACTTGGTGGCTGAGGGCGGATGCTGAGGGCGGATGCTGAGGAGGGCGGTGAGTCGGGGAAAGAGAAGGCAATATATGAGTAGATAGAACACCTAAGTTTAAGGACATTGAAAAGGTGCACATGAAAGCAAACTGAGGGAAACTTGGCCAATAAAATGTCTTCCAGTCATAGATTTGTTTCTTTGGAACTGAGTGAATGGGAAAAAATAAGGTTCTTGAGTATGTACTAGTATGTGGAATGAAAAGTTGGTTATTTTTATAAACCAATGAGTATTTTTTTTCCAGTGTGGGGTTGTTAGTTAAATACACCACAAATTACCAGAGGTTAACATCACTCATGTCTCATATTTTTAAAAATACTTCTAAGTTTGCATTCTCAAGAAATTGTATTCTGAAATTTAAAAATCTAGGCAGAATCTAGATTATTGTATGAAATTGTGGACAATAGAGGAATACATACTCCTTTGTCTTAATAAGAATTTACAGTAAGTGCTTACTTAATGCTGAGGATACAAAAAGATGCATAACAAAACCACTTTTACCACAGGCTAATTTACATAAACAAGAGTTAAGTTTCTATGGCATCTCATCAACATTATATAGTTGAACTGAATGTTCTTGGAGGACCTGCTGTAATGACAAGTGCTGTAATTAAAAGTGTTCAGAGGAACACTTAAAAAAATTATGTTGAAAAGATATTGAAAGTTGTTTTGGCCAGTCAGTGTTTATTGTTTTAGCGCTCTCTTAACAAATATTTTAGAAAGCAAACTGCAAAGGACAGAATTTGATAAGGATAGAACTATTATTTTTTCTCTTGTTGATATGAGTATAAAACTGGTAAGACTGACTATAAGGGTATTTTCTCTCACAAATAATAGAGGCTAAATACAGTGTGGGGCAAATCTACTTTTACCCATCCTGTACTGTGGGTCCAATCTCCAGATACACACATGTGGAAGCTATTATATTTTTCCCATTAAAAGTAACTTTCTGCTCTTATTTATTTTTTTAATATTTTGCTTTATATCATACTAAAGGCCTGGTGCATGGCATTTTCGTGCACTGGGGGCGGCTGGGGAGGTGGGGTAGGGAGGGAGGATGTGGTTCCTCAGCCTGGCCTGCACCCTTTCACAGTCCCGGGGACCTTTGGGGGGATGTCCGCTGAGGGGTCCTTAGAGCTACCGCCTCTGTGCTTGCCAGCCATGAGCCTCACTTTTGGCTGAGCGGTGTTCCTCCTGAGGCCACGCACTGACCACCAGGGGGCAGCTCCTGCATTGAGTGCCTGCCCCCTGGTAGTCAGTGCGCATCATAGCCACCCTTCATTCCACCTTTCGGTCTATTTGCATACTAGCCTTTTACTATATAGGATAACTTTTAAAGATCAGATGGGATTTTAGAAAATTGTTATTTATAATTTAACTTGTCTATAAATGCAGTGATGAAGTAGTCCTATCTAATTAATCTCTTGGATTGCTTAAAGACAAAAGTATCTTAAACAAGTGTGTTAACAAGAATGGATTGTTAAAAACATGGATTCACTAACTACTAGAATATAATTGGACCAAATCTTCTAATGCTGCTAGGTAATGACTTATGATTTCAGATCCTTGAAACCTGGATATAATTTTCATGTCCTTAGTGGGAAACTATTAATTCCTCATTAATATAACACTAGAGAAAGGGAGCAGTAGATATGTTTTAAACTTAGAATGTAGTTTAGGAAGGAAGCACACTTAAATAATTTGCCCAAACTACCTCAGTGCCTTGAATACTATTCTGCACCTCGGATTGCATTATGTATTTACACACCTGTCACCTCGCCTAGACCCTGAGCTCCTGCAAAAGGGGATCTAGGCCTGAATGATGTCTGTAGTTTCTAGCCCATAACCTCAATTTTCTCTAGATGCAGTCATAGGCCGTCTGAGTCGGATTTGTCTGGGGAGTTTTGTTAACAGTTCAGATGATCAGGACACGCCCACAGATTTACTAAATAAGAGTGTCCAGAGGTGAGCTCCAATCCAAGGTGATAAGTACATGCAATGGGACTGAAAGAGTAAGGATAGAAACCAAGGTCTCCATACCCTGCCCTCCACATGTTGCTCATTTGCTGACCATTTGCTCATCAGCTACCTAAGGAACTTTCATTGGGCATCTACTAAGTGCCAGCTACTCTGCGTGTGAAGATAAATGAGGCACATGGACAGTTAAAAGCAGAAACTGTTGAGTTAGAAAGATTTGGTTTGAATCTGCATTACTAACCATAGGAATTTCAGCAAGTTACTTTATTTCCATAAGTCTGTTTCTTCTTTTGCAAAATAGAAAAAAATAGCTATATTATCAAATTGGTGTTAATATTAAGTAAGATGTTGCATATAAAATTCTTTGCAAAGTGCTTGGAATATAATGTACTCTTAATGATGCTAACTTCCTCCTTCTACTCCCAATTAATGAGTTTACATTCCAGGCAGGGCTGAATTCTTAGAAAATAAGAAAAACTTGGAAATAAGGAAGAGATTGTGTAAGAATTAGATTTTGACCCGCAGTGGGAGGGTATGAAGGAGGCAACCAATCAGTGATTCTCTCTCATTATTGATGTTTCTGTCTCTCTCTCCCTCTCCCTTTCTCTCTGAAATCAATAAAAATATCCTATATAATAAAAGGGTAATATGCAAATTGGCCAAACAGCTAATGACCGGTCACTATGATGTGCACTGACCACCAAAGGGCAGACGTTCAATGCAGGAGCTGCCCCCTCATGGTCAGTGTGTTCCTACAGGGAGCAGGCCTAAACCATCAGTCAGACATCCCCCTGAGGACTCCTGGACTGGGAGAATTTCATGCACCAGGCCATGTGCATAGTGTGTGTGTGTGTGTGTGTGTGTGTGTGTGTGTGTGTGTGTATACACATATATATTATGTATATGGCCTGGTGCATGAATATATGAGTTAGATTTTGTTTTATTACAAAACATTCTAAACTTGGTGATGTACCTTTTACAGTTTGTTGGGTTGAGCTCTGTTAGATGGTGGACCTCTGTTCTGGGTTGTGTCATCTGGGCACACTCGTGTTAGTGGCCAGTTGGTGGTCAGTGGCCTCACCCATATATTGACAGGAGCAATGGTAGTAAGTGGGTCATGTGCACTCACATCCAGTAGACTAGCTTGGACTTAGCACATAGTAGTGGCCACAGGGTTCTCAAAAGCAGTGGGAGTCCCCTGAGCAAACACATGTGAAGCGTCTGCTTCTGACATGTTCACTAGTGTTTCATTAGCCAAAGCAAAGCACGTGGTCAATTCCAGATTCAATGAGTAGAGAGACTCCCTTGTTTGCTGGGTGAAGGGGTGTACATGAGGGAAGGAAAGACTTGTGGCCATTTCTGTAATCTTCATAGAAAGGGTTTTAATGGCTTATTCTATATCAAGCTTTATGCTGGGTGCTTTACAAGGTATTCATTTAATCCTAACAACAGTTTCTGACATGTGCGGCATTCTCAATTCAAAGAAGAGAAAATTCATGATTGGATACATTAAGAGACTTGTGTGCATTTGGCCTAAATTATTTGTTTTATGTGTTTCACATCCTGCGTGATTCAGGGTTCCAGTTGAGGGATCGGGTTCTAGAGAAGGCCGCACACAAATGAATAGAGACTTAGAAAAGCAATAATTTGGAAATGGGGGCCAGGCGGTAGTCCAACTCTAGTGGGAAGTCTGCTGCTCTCTCTGACTTTACCATCCCTTTTATTAAGATTAAGATCATAAGATACACCCATATCTCCCAGGCAGGAAACACCAATAAAAGCCAATCAATGAATCTGCTTAAGACTAATAGTTGGGGGTTGCTTCAACCACCAATATCTAACAATTAGCTCCAACCCTTCAGAGCAATTAAGGTTGACCAGCCCTCTGGATTCCCTGTCCACAGCTCTCTATCATTAAAACATTGTTCGGCTTCCGGCAGTTTTAATTATGGCATGGCATTCTACATGCTGCCTCCTGTTACTTAGGTCAGTGGTCCATAAACCGCGGCTCTCGAGCCACATGAGGCTCTTTGGCCCCTTGCTTGTGGCTCTTCCACAAAATACCACGTGTGGACTCCCACTTACAGTGCAATTGAAGGAGTACCCTAATTAAGTTAATAACAGTGTGCCCACCTATATAGTTTAAGTTTAAAACATTTGGCTCTCAAAAGAAATTTCAATCGTCGTACTGTTGATATGTGGCTATGTTGACTGATGAGTTTGCCGTCCACTGACTTAGGCGATCAGAAGATCAGCCCATGAGAAAGAGTAGCCTTTATTTGATAAAGACTTTTGGTTAGAATAGAGTTGCCAATACTGGTTTTACTTCCCCTTTTATCCCTTGAACCATTGGGTCATATATTTATTTGGTATAGAAAAAATTTCAGCTTGACTATCCTTACCATTCTTTAAGACTTTCCAGAAGCTCGTGAGGAGTGTTTCAGTGGGTTTTTGTTTGTTTTGCCAGATCACCTACCCAACCTGGACCTCAGCACATTTTGAACATGACTGAGCCTGTTCAGTGGGCCAGACACCACTGGCGGCGGCTGATGGGCGGTCCAAACAGGGACGAGGACGAGAGACCGTACAGCTATTCCTCGCTGCTGGCCTGCGGGAGCAAGTCCTCTCCGACCCCAAGACTGGCAGGCAGGCACCGGGTTGTTGTTCCCCACCTCCAGCCCTTCAAGGAAGAGTATGAGAAGTTCTCTGGAACCTATGTGAATAACCGAATACGAACGACCAAGTACACGCTTCTGAATTTTGTGCCAAGAAATTTATTTGAACAGTTTCACAGGTACTTTTAGTTTGGGGAAAAATAACTTTGATTGTCTTTAGCATTCTAGATGATATGAAAGATTGTTCACATTCGTAACATTGCACGTTACTTAGGCTGAGACTTGTGATGTGGTCTTTGAGGATTCTGGTAGGAATGTTGTCCTCTTGCATTCACACAGCACTTTGCGGGTGACAACATGCTTTCTTCTGACCAGAGAACACATTGTTATCCTCTTAGTAAGGATCAGGAAACTAGGTCGGGCATTGTGGTTTAGCCAGTTCTTAGGTGAAACAATAAAATCCAGTTTAGTATCTATTTATTGGCTCTCTCGTATGAAGTTAGGCACTGAAGGAAATGCAAGATTACATGGGGCTCCTTTCCTATGGATTTGGTCATTTGGCAGGTGAAGCAAGATACGTATATGAACAGTGGAAAGAGCGAGTGGATGTGAAGAGTGTTAAAAAGGGCTGCCTAGCCGAAACCAGTTTGGCTGAGTGGATAGAGCTTTGGCCTACGGACTGAGGGGTCCTGGGTTCGATTCCGGTCAAGGGCATGTACCTTGGTTGCGGGCACATCCCCAGTGGGGAGTATGCAAGAGGTAGCTGATCAATGTTTCTCTTTCATTGATATTTCTGGCTTTCTATCCCCTTCCTCTCTGTAAAGAAAATCAAGAAAATATATATTTTTAAAAATAAATAAAAAGGGCTGCCTAGTAGGATGGAAGCCTCAGAAAGAGAAAGAATGCTGATCGCTATGGCAGTAGAAGGGGAAGTGGCATTTGAACTTAATTATGGAGGATGGAGAGATATGCCAGGCAGAGGTGTCCGCACACCACGTGTCAGCCGGAGGAAGGGGTGTGCCAAGCAGTCGCACAGAAGATTTTCTTGAGGCCTGGGACGTCATCTGTTCAGACTAACACAATGAGAGACAAACTAAAGGTAGAGAGAACATTCAGGAAGAGGAAGATAATGTGTATGTCCTGGTGAGTTGTAAGGGAGACCTGAATTTAGATCAATGTGGGAATGAAGAGAAAGATAGTCTGTTGCAGATACTATCGATTAGATATGGGGAATTAAGGAAAAAGATGGTGTGGCCATGTTGAGCTGAGATGACCAAAAGGATTAACAGAATAATGAAAGGCAGAAATAAAAAAGAAGCTTGGCTGGAAGGTTATTTTGTTTTTGTAAATGTTGAGTTGGAGATGTTAATGGGAGTACAGAGATTCTCAGCATTCAATATTCATTCTCGTTATTCTCTCTCTATGTGTGTTCCACGCGCATTTATGGAAGAGTGGACGGGTTTAACGTATAACGAGCCCGGCCGGTGTGGCTCCGTTGGTGAGCGTCGTTCCATGCACCAAGAGGTCACAATTCAATTTTGGTTGGGGCACATGCCTGGGCTGCACGCTTGACCCACAGTTCAGTGCGTGCCGATTGATGTTTCTCTCTCCTCGATGTTTCCCCGTCTCTCACCTTCTCCTTTCCTCTCTCTCTGAAATCAATAAAAGTATATTTTAAAAAATAATAAATTATGCACGTGCATTTGTTAAATTAACCACTTTAAATGCTATGGGTTTGCACTCTATTGCACTTGGTGGAATTCGACCCTGACCCTTGAAGAGTTCAGGGCCAGTGCTGGAGATTCGGGTGCAGGCCACATAAGTAGCAAAAGGTGTTAAGGAAGAAATTTTTCAAAGTAAAAGGAGTTGGAGGTTAGGAAGGAGAAATGTGTGTAGATTATTTTGAAAAGTTTAACAGGAAAAATATGTGATGAAAATTCGAGGGGCTATGCAGCATTGAGATTTTGTTTGTTTCTTTTAAGGTACAGGGTCACTTGAATTTACCTTGCAGGTCAGTGGAGGAGTTTTTAAATATATAAAATAGAGGGATGGAGGAAGTTCCTGAAAAAAGTGGTTCTGAGTAGCATCAAAGCAGAAATAAGAAGTGGGTCTCACGGGGAAAAACCTCGCAGGGCTTTTCTACCAATTGTGAGCCCTGTTTGATTGTAACGTTTGGCCAAACAAATTAACTTCTGAAGAGTAGGCAGTTGCATCATTTAAAAATTTATTTTTATAACCCATAACACTGAATTTTCTCTCAGTTTTCGAACTTTTGAAGAGAAAATAGTATTTCCTATTATGCTTTATACTAGAGGCCTGCTGCATGAAAATTCATGCACTGGAGGGGGGTGTCCCTCAGCCAGGCCTGCCCCTCTCACAGTCTTGGAGCCCTCGGGGCGGGAAGTGACCCAGTGATCAGGGGAAGGCGACACCCCCATCACACCGCTGTTTCTGCCACTGCCTGCAGCACAAGCCTAGGCCAGCCCTGGTTACCTGAGCCTCGGGCAGCCCTGGGCGGCTAGGGGGCTGAGGGCAGGTCCAGCTGCACTGTGTGTCTGCTACCCCCCTGGCAAGGCCGAAGGGATTGAAGGACTTCAGCAGGGCTGAAGGGTCTGGGCACAGCCATCTTGTGGCTATCAGTGCTGCCACCTTTGTGATGGTGTGACAGTCAATTTGCATATTCCCTCTTTATTAGATAGGATCATGTGTCACATGACTCAAGACTATCACACTCCAATATTTACTGTTACATATTTAATAAATACTACCTCTCATTTATTAAAGTATGCCTCGTGCTAGATGTTTACAGGAATAATAAGTTGTTGGTTCAGGTTTTTTAGATTTTGCTAGTTTTTTATTCTGTATCATCTAAAATCAGCTAATAAACACTTGTAAGAATACAGCCTGAGGCTTTTTTCACCTCTTTTGCTTTAGGTGTTTATGTGATTTGTTTACATCTCCTTGTGTGTGTTTCTTTGCAGAGCCGCCAATTTGTATTTCCTGTTTCTAGTCGTCCTGAACTGGGTGCCTTTGGTAGAGGCCTTCCAAAAGGAAATTACGATGCTGCCTCTGGTGGTGGTCCTTACGATTATCGCAATTAAAGATGGCTTGGAAGATTACCGAAAATACAAAATTGACAAGCAGATCAACAACTTATTAACCAAAGTTTACAGTAGGTAAGTGTAACGGGAGCCATCCTGGGGAATACGTATACATCATTTAGAAACTTGCAGATTGTTACCTTTTTTCCCCCTTAAGTGTGACCAGGACCTTTTTTGTGGTGGTGGTGGTGGTGGTGGTGGTGGTGATGGTTTTTCCAACTAATATGTATTAAAGACCTATAGTGACTTTCATTCATGTGTCATAGGAAAACAAAAGTGTATGAGATGTTGTCAACCCAGGACACAAGCCTCTATAACTTACAAGTGAAACTGAAAGAATAAACCTTAAAACCATCGGAAGGAAAGCAAGCAGATAGGTTTTAACCCTAAGTGATACAGTTTGGGATTGGAAGAGGGTGGGGTATGAAAAATATGAATGGATATGGAGAGCAAGATGGAACATGAAAAGGAGAAGACAAGAGGTGTCTGGAGAAAAGGGATTTTGTAAAATGGAGGAAAATGTTCTTTGGGGCCACAAAAGAGGCTAAAAAAACCTTGTCACTATAGCAGTAGTTTAGGACTCTGTTAACCAGTATTTTTATTAAATGACTAGTGGCCCAGTGCATGAATTTGTGCACATTGAAAGGAAATTAATTAGAAGAAATATTTTAATATCGCTATTCGCCCTTTCTCTATAATAGAAATGTCAATCAAATTCACATTGACAATGAGAGATGGAAACACATGCATGTGATTGGTACTAGCAAGAGCTTTATATGTATCATGCATGTGTGAGTCAACTTAGCCTTTTATAGATATAGAATAAACTTGCTTAATTAGACCTGCTTCCTGATTTAGCTAAACTTTTTCTAGCCCAGTGAAGCATGCCAACTTCTCTTTCAGGTAATTGTCAGCAACACAGTAGTAAATATCACCACAAAGCAGATTATTATTGTAGATCACTCAGGGAGAACAAAGGGTAAACTATTTAACTGCAGCAGTGTTTGACTATAGTCTGTGCAGTGAGAAAACCTGAAGTCATTTTCAAGGTCCACCATTTCTTCTTTTCAGTCTAGTCAAGTTTCTCAGCTTTCTAAATCTCTGTTTTCTGGCTAAGGAAAAGAAAATAGGATTCCACCGAGTCTCCTATCCACCTACTCCAGGACTTCTGTGAGGATCAAATGAGATGCACAGGAAAATGCTTCTCAGACATTTGGTTGAAATGTAAATGTTCCCACCTTGCAAGTTGTGTTCCTGGGCTGAAGAAACGTCAAGGAGGCTAGTTGCTAGGGAGGGGAAACCAGGTGTTGCTGTGTGATGTCATTACCCAGCACCCACAGCGATTGTTTCTGGGCTGGCCATGGGGTCTCGGCAGCATTGGCCATGATTTGGCAGACTGTTACTCTAGGGTGGTGGCAGGGCTTGTGTCCCACTTGTGGGCGCCAGGTCTGCAGTGCCATTGCTCTATAAATGGCCAGTGAGCGTCATGGCAGCTCCTTTGTTAAGCATCTGCCCCCTGGTGGTCAGTGCACCTCATAGCAACTGATCAGACAGTGGGAAGGACACTTGGTATAAATATATAGAGATAAACAGAGCTGTTAATATGGTGGTATAATGATTTTTTTTAATGTTGTATCTGGGTATTTATTTTATTTCTTTTGTATTTAATTACCCTTCCTTTCTGCCACATGGAAGCTTTCTGAGAGCAGATATTGTGTCGTGTGCACTTCTGGATGCTTGACACCTTGACCACAGGGTAGACGCAGAAATCACTGCATATACGAATAAACCCATTAAGTAGTAATTTTAATTTTATTCCAGATTTATACTCAAATAACTTAATGGCTCAAAATCTCACAGGGAAAAAAGGGAGATGGAAAATGTGTTTTAGCAGCTAATAACTAAATTTTCAGGTAAAGTAAGTTGTGGAATTTGGGTTTTATAATTCTGTGGCTTCCCATTTAGTATTTAATGAATTAAAATTCACTCTAATACTTTACACATGCTTTAAATTATACAATGAAGCTTAGAAAATATTATATATGTTTTTAGCTAGATATTCTAATTAAACTTTTTTTTTCCTTTCAATTTTAGGAAAGAGAAAAAATACCTTGATTGTTGTTGGAAAGATGTTACTGTTGGGGACTTTATTCGCCTTTCCTGTAATGAAGTCATTCCTGCAGATATGGTCTTACTCTTTTCCACGGATCCAGATGGGATCTGTCATATTGAGACTTCTGGGCTTGATGGAGAGAGCAATTTAAAACAGAGGCAGGTGGTTCGGGGATATGCAGAGCAGGTAAATAACTTGTTGGCAGTTGGTGACATTAACATTTTCTTTTTAGAAAATGACTCTGCTTACTTTCACATGTATAGATAAAGAGATTTAAAATTTTATTTTTACCATTAAAAAAATACAGTCCCAGAGGCTTAATTCAGCTCTGATATCAGTGGAAGTACACCATATTTTGTAGATAATAGGATATAATGACTTTGAAGTTCAAGCATTTCAATTGGGCAATCATATATTTTTTGGAACTGAATTAAAGGCACCTAACAGAATTATTTTGATGTTGGGTGATGGGCAAACAGTGCAGTATACTGAGAATGTATCATAGACTTGTATACTTGAAATCCATATAATTTTATTGACCAATGTCACACCAATAAATTTAATTTAAAAAGAATTATTTTGCAATTTGGGAAATTATTTTGTAATAGAAATGATCACCTTCTGATTTATATTTCTTAAGCCTAGACTTTATGCTATTGAAGCTGGACACATAAATAGAGCATTGTTCCTAAAAATCTATAATTACTTACATACCAAGTCTTTTGTAGCTTCTCATACCACAGAGCTCCTAGACCTCTCACGGGCTATAGTAAGGGAATCAAGAACTTTGAAGTTAGATTCATTAGCATGAGTTTGAATCAGTTCCAACTCTGCTATTTAATCACAGCATGACTTTGAGCAACTCACGAACAACTTGATGCATCGGCTTCTTTGCCTTAAAATGTAAATGATGTCTCCTTCAGAGCATTGCTGTGAGACGTAGAGAAGTAGTATGTAAAAGCATTGTACAAAATGCCTAAATAGTTTTCCTTCCCTTTCTCTAGAAGCACTTGAGATGAAGTATTTTAAAATGTAATGGTCTTCATTTCAGTGAACCACTATTGGGTCATATTTTCTTCATCGTATACTTGTAAGCCAGGAAATATGTTAGCCAAAGAATAAATGCCCTTATCTTTAGTAAATTTCAACCCCTGATGTCAGATCGGGCCCATCTTTCAACCTATGTATTTAGACCCTCTGTGATTGACAGGCTGCTGAGTTTATTGTCATTATCACTTTTGTAAGCATTCCTCTACCTGAGTAAAAATCTTGTACAACTTGGAATTTTATTACATACCACTAAATATCTACTTTGAGGGTAATGCTGGTTAATTAATCAGCACACTTTGGATTCAATTAAGGGTGAATTAAAGGTGAGCACTCTGACATTCAATGACCTCAATTGTAATCCTGGCTCTAATTTTTTTCTTGTTTTGAGACCTTTAGCACATTACTGATCCTCTTTGTGTCTCGATCTCTTCATCTATTAATTAGACCTAATTATAGTACCACTTGGGGCTAGGAAGAAGAAATTAATCAGTTAACTGTTACGATGTTTTGAATTTAATTGAAAAAGGTCCTCTGTTTGTGTCTATAGCCGCTTATGGCGTACAAATGGTTAATCAATATATTTAAAGTGCATAATATAGATTCCTGTACATCAAAAGAACTCAACAATATTATTAGAAAATCAAATTATATGATCATAACTCACATTTTCCATATGTGTTAATATTTCATGAGCCCTATCAACAGCATTTTTTGTTAGCCATAAAGCCTCATAAAAATAAAAAAGAAAATGAGATAGGGTTGGCTTGGATTGTTTATAGTGAATCCATACCTATATCTATAAAGACACCTTGCTTATTTACCCATTGGTTTTAAAAAACATTCTAAAATTATTGTTTTCTGCATTAGAGTATTTTGTAAGATATTGACGTCTAGCTCATTTTTTAACTTTTAAATAAAATATGCTGGGCTCAAATGCATATGTGCTCAAAGTCTTTACATACACATTTACCATCAGAAAATATCTATATGGTCTAAGAACAACAACAGTGTTTTTATTTTTTCAGTGCCTTCTAGGTAAGTGTTTACTATATGAGTAGAAGCTCTCTTCTGTAGAGTCCTGCATAGATTCTAGTACGTGATTTGGACATTCCAATTGCCTGCCTATGTCTATGAATGCTCTAGGACCATTCGGATCTAATTTCTTAAGTAATAATTATGCTTATACTTTTCTTCATTTGGGCGATTTGTAATATAAACTTTGTGGCAAGGAAGCCTTAGTTTTACCTTAAGAAATGGTGAAAGGATAAAACACTTAGATCTTCTTGTTTTATGATTGAAAAACATGTCTGTAAATGTATATTTTAGGACTCTGAGGTTGATCCTGAGAAATTCTCCAGTAGGATAGAATGTGAAAGTCCAAACAATGACCTCAACAGATTCCGAGGCTTCCTGTGAGTGTTACATGGCTTACCTTTGTGGCTGTGAGTGGAATTGTTTGTTGCAATGATATTTAACTTGAGATAAAACTTTATGTACTTATATCCAACTTAAATCACTAATGGTCAATATGTTTAGACAACTTATAAATTTGATAAATATTTATCTACATATATTTTTAAAATAACAACCAAACCTTGTTCTTAAGCTAATCCTGGAATCTCAGTGGTGTAAGAATGTCTTACATAAGCTCCACATTAAGCCCAAGACATTCTAGTTGTTCAGAAGGAGGTGTTTGGACAGAACTGACAGTTTAAGTGACATGATAGGACGGTGTTCTGCAGTTAGCGGAGCACACATGGACAATCTGGTTGGCAAGGATTAGCCAAGGATTTGGAAACACAGCAAGAAGAAGAATGATGACAGTGTTCATTCTGGAGGCTTCTTGTGGTATCCACATCCCTTTTGCATGAGCAGCTAGAATTTGGGGTCTTGCCTAATTTCATGCCTGGCTTATGCCAGTTAAGTGCTTTATGCTCTGAGCCAAGTTATTTACTCTTTTAGTTTCTTTATTTTTAAAAGGAGACCATTTGACCTACTTCTTAAGTATAACTTTGTGAGAAAATGGTAAAGAAGAGTTCCCAACTCATTTTCTGAGACCAGAATTATCCTTATACCATTATCCAGATACCAAAATCATTCAGACATTTAAAAAAATATCACTATCCCCCAGGAACCATATATGCAAAAATTCCAACAAAATTATAGCAAATCACATCCAACAATATATAAAAAGGGTAATACACATCATGACCGGGTTTCACATTTGAAAATTAAACTGTGATTCACCCTATTAAGAAGCCATAATTAACAAATTAAAAAGGGAAATCCCCGTGATCATTTCATAGATGTAGAAAAAGTATTTGACAACATTTAACATTTGTTCTTGCAAAATGGAAATAGGGCATTTATGAAAAATCTACAGATAGCATCATATTTAATGGTAATAGACTAAATGCTCTTTCCCTAAGATCAGGAACAAGACATATATATTCACTTAACAATCTTTTTTTTTCAAACTAGAACTAGAGATTTTAGTTAGTGCAGTCAGGCAAAAATAAAAAGAAAAGGAAATAAAAGACAAAATAATAAAGAAGTAAAACTTTTATTCACAGATGGTGTGATAGTCTTTGTAGAAAAACTGATGAAAATCTATTAAAAAGCTACATAAAATAATAAGTGGATTGTGGATTTAATGATGTTGTAGGAAACAAAAGCAATATAATATAAAAAACTCAATTATATTTCTGTATATTAGCAATGAGCAAATAGATATGGAATTTTAAAAATATAATGTACAATGGCATCAAGAAAAATAAAGTACTTAAGGATAAATTGGACAAGAGATGCAAAAGGCCAAACAGTGAAGATTATTGAGCACTGTTGAGAGAAATAAAGACCTAAATTTAAAGTAGAGACATAAGTTATTCATGCATTGGCTCAATGTTTTCATGTCAGTTTGCCCCAAGTTGTTGTATAGATTTGGTGTATTCCAATAAAAATTCCAGGAGGTTTTTTATAGACATTAACATGTTTATTCTAAACATTTATATGGAGATGCAAATTACCTATATTAACTAAAACAACTTTGAAAGAGAAGACAGTTGGAGAGCTAACACCATCAGATTTCAAGACTTATTAGAAAGCCAGTGTCATTTTGGCATTAAAATTGAACAATAGATCAATGGAAAATACTATGAAGTTCAGAAAATAACACAGAAATTTATGGACACATGGTATTTGATAAAGATGCAAAAGCAATTTAGTAAAGAAATGTTCGTTTTTTTAATAGATGATGCTATAGCAATTGAATATCTGTATTTAAAAAATAAATTACAATGAAGACTTCTCACCATTAAAAAAATTACTAAAAAAGGGGTCCTATTCTTAAATGTAAACCTAAAATTATAAAACTCCTAGAAGAAAACATAGGGTCAATCTTTAGTATCTTGGGTTAGGCAAATATTTCTTAGCTACAACACTAAAAGTATAACCCATAAAAGCAAAAAAAATAAAAGAACTTTATCAAATTTTAAAACTTTTTCTCTTCAAATGACACTATTAAGTGATTGAAAATGTAAGTCACAGACTGGAAGAAAATATTTTCAGTGCATATATGATATAGGATTTGCATTCAAAATATATATAAAGACATCTCAAAACTCAGTAATAAGAATATAAACACTACAATTTTTAAAGTGGTCAGAAAAT
The DNA here is from genome assembly GCA_027563665.1 of Antrozous pallidus. NCBI lineage: Eukaryota > Metazoa > Chordata > Mammalia > Chiroptera > Vespertilionidae > Antrozous > Antrozous pallidus. The sequence goes on along the minus strand of CM050511.1, from coordinate 94,033,391 downwards.
TTGAACAGACTCTTCAGCAAAGAAGACATATGGGTGACAAATATTTGTGTGAAAAGATGTAAGTTAAAACCACAGAGCACCACTGTTAAAATTACAAAGAACAACTATACCCAATGTAGGTGAGGTTATAGAGGGATGGGAACACTCATACTGCTAGTAGGAATGTCAGATGGTACAAGTGCTCTGTAAAACAGTTTGGAAGTTTCCTAGAAAACTAAACCTATACCCACTGCGTAATCTGAATACTAGAAAACAATGGTATTTAGAAACTGTTACCTCTTTTCCCCAGCCAAAGCAGGTAACACTGAAATAACAAAAGCAAATGGGCCAGAGCTTTGAAAGCTTCCCTGTGAACTACCTTAGTACTCTACTCAAGAAAACTCAAAACCATGATTTTTATTTTTACATCCCCACTTTTGCTGTTTAAAAATGAACCTATATGCTGTCTTTCTTGTAGAGAACATGCCAACAAAGAACGCGTGGGTCTTGGGAAAGAAAATCTGTTGCTTAGAGGATGCACCATTAGAAACACAGAGGCCGTTGTGGGCATTGTGGTGTATGCAGGTGGGTCCTCACCGCTGTCTCCTTTGTGCTTTTCTACAAGTCAGTATTTTCCATTCACTCGAAGTGTAGTCCTCAGAGGCAGACAGGAAATTCTGTCTTGATGAGCTTCATCGTTGGTCTCTGTTTTTCTAAATGGATTACAAAAGCAAACTAAATTAACAATATTTATTATGCAACTGCTTTTTATGAAATTACCTGCCAGAGAGGTTTTAAAATATGATACTTGCAGCCTGGCTTTGATACGCACATTCTCTGACATATTGTGTTCACTTACAACAGGCCATGAAACCAAAGCAATGCTGAACAACAGCGGTCCCAGGTATAAGCGCAGCAAATTAGAAAGAAGAGCAAACACAGATGTCCTCTGGTGTGTTCTGCTTTTGATTATAATGTGTTTAACTGGCGCATTCGGTAGGTAACATTTCATTATTTGCAGACATCTCTTCGGCAAGACATTCATTTAAAAGCATTTTACTTTTAAAAAAAAACTATGAATATCTGACTTCTGTAAGGAAGGTTTCATTTGCCAGCAATTTTCCCCCTTAAATTCTAATCTCATTCTTTGGCCTGAAAAGCATGAATATTAGTTATACATGCCAGAGTACTTGGAACCAGGGAAGGGGTTTAAGTAGAGAGAGACAGAGACAAGAGAATGCGTAGAATTTTGAATTTTTGAATTTGAATTTGTTTCAAAAACAAATCATTGGTGTTTAACAAAATAAATACTTCATCCCTGGTTTTTGTTTTAGAAATATTTGCATACTATATATGTAGCATCTATTTGATATCTGTATTTTTTTTAAAGGTCATGGAATCTGGTTGAGTAGATATGAAAACATACCCCTTTTCCATATCCCTGAGCCTGATGGGCATGTCATATCACCAGTGTTGGCGGGATTCTATATGTTTTGGACCATGATCATTTTGTTACAGGTAATTTCTATCAAGCTTATCATAGAATTTTAAGATCTTTGCCACTTATTCAGCTATATCTGGTTACTCAACCTTCCCCGCCCCCTAACATTTTTTAAATTGTTTGGTTCTTTTTAGGTCTTGATTCCCATTTCTCTCTATGTTTCCATTGAAGTTGTGAAGCTTGGACAAATATATTTTATTCAAAGTGATGTGGATTTCTACAATGAGAAAATGGACTCTACTATCCAGTGCCGAGCCCTGAACATCACGGAGGATCTAGGACAGATTCAGTACCTCTTTTCTGATAAGACAGGAACCCTCACTGAGAATAAGATGGTTTTTCGAAGATGTAGTGTGGCAGGCTTTGATTACTGTCATGAAGAAAATGGTGAGTGTTGGGTGTCTATGATAACCTTAACATTGGTCATTTTACACCCACTTAAAAGATTTGATAATTCTAGCATAGAAGTGCCATATTTAAGCATTGGGTACTTAAGTCATCCAGATAGGCATTAAGCTTAATTGTCATCCATTCAGAAGGTAGTAGGTCAAAGTCAAGGAGTCTGCTGCCATGGTTTCTTTTAAAGGAAAGTGAATTACCAGTAGCAGTAGAAAGTTGAGATTGTAGATGTGACAATTCTATTGCATTATAAATGCTTTTGAGGATCTGATGAGAATAGAAACCATTTCCCTAAAAAGTATTTTGAAAATATTTTCAAAGGGACTTCAGGCTCCCCTTAATTCCAACATTCAGCTGGGTAATATTCATTGATTCTTGTTTAAGAACACCTAGTTTAAGAATAAGCAAGATGAGCTGAGCTTCTGACACTAAGGAAGTAAATACATAAATTACAAGTTTTCCTTAGAGAATTGAACTTTAATTTTGTTATATATAAAAGTAGTATGTGCTCCTATGAAGATAATTCTAAGAAGTGTTCATAACAAATTAAAAGCTCTACTTTCTAAAGGTTAACCACCATTGACAATTTGATGAACATGTAACCAGCCATTTCTTTATACATATTCCTCTATATGTGAATATATATGTTTACACATTTTCCCTATTGTGAATTAGAATGTTATGATATTGTTTTTGCAATTTGCTTATTTTATTCAACAGTATCTCATTGAATTTTTTGTCATTTCATAACATTAAGTGCATAGTATTGCACTATTTGTGATCAAGTTCAGTTTGCTATTGTAACAGTACTTTCAGTTAACATTGCTTATTCATTCAACAGATATTTTGTAAATTCCTAATATGTAATAACTCAGAATTTAGAGCAAGGAAATAGACAAAGAAGATTTTAAAAATGTAGATACTAGTAAGTTGAAAGAAAATGCCTGTTTCTCATGCCCAATCATAATGAGAAGAAGCTATTCCTTTTAGTCTGTGTGATTTTTTGTTGTAGACAAAATTTTTTTTAGTTTGTAATTAGCAATGAGACACTTAACTTTTTATATGTCTAAGTCGTCTGTAGGAGGGTTTTATCTGTTGTCAGTGCTGATGCCCCAGTTTATGTGGTCGGTGGCCAGCGACCATCTTCGTTTGTGCAATGGAATTAAACCAGGTGTTGAATAATTTGGTTATCAACCCTAATGTTGTATCTTTCTTCCACACGTAGCAAATATTTTCCTGGTTCATGATTTATCAGTGTGTTGGTTTTCTGTTGCTGCATAACCAATTGCCACAAACTTAGTGGCTTCAAACAACACAATTATACAATCTTATGGCTTCTGTGGGTCAAGAGTGTCTTTGGGTTTCTCACCAGACTGAAATCTGCTTGACCATATACATCTAGAATTTCTGGTCTCTTTCTTTGCAGTGGCTTAAAAATTAGTCCATGCATACACCGCACACACACACACATACACACACATACACACACACACACACACACACACACACACACACACACACACACACTCTGAATGCTGAAGGAGGTGACAGTAGAGGCCAGTTCTCCAAAGAACTTAATTCTGGGGAGATGTGTTATTAATTCTGAGACATATTATTTTCACTGAAATGAAAACAAGTTAACCCCTCAGGGTTTTCTAGCAAAAGTGTTGGCTAGGAGATATTACCATAAAGAATTTTGCCGCTTGGAAATAACCCCTTATACTAAATACATCTGACAAGACCATTTATGTTTTAAGACCTTGCAACTTAGAAATCTGGTCCATGGACTAAGCAGCATATAGACAACTAGCAATCTGACAAGCACATATATTTGTTGATTATTTACTGTGCATTCAAGACATTGGACATAATCATAAACAAGACAGATAAGGCTCCTGTTCTCATGGGGCTTCTACTGGGAAAAAAAATAGTCACAAAGAAGTTAATTTTTAAACCAAGAGAAATATTAAATAGCAAAAAGTGCTTTGCAAAGAATTAAAATGAGGTGATATGATATAGAACGGTTGGAAGCCTACTTTGGATTGGATGACTGGGCAAGGCCTCTCTAAGGGGGGACATTAGAGCCTAGCTCTAGATTACATGATCTTGAAGTTCAGGGACAAAAGTCTTATAATCAGGGAGTAACTAGTCTAGCCATCAGGCTGAATTGAACTTGCCAGTTTTCAAAGTAAAAGATAGGCCAGTGAAGCTGGGTTTTAGTGAAAGTGTGGAAGTATAGGCAAGAAAGCTGGAGAGGTCAGTGGAGGTCAGGTCATTCTGAGTTACATAAGCCAAGAAAAGGGGTTCAGATTTTACTCTGAGTGAGCTGTGAAGCTACTAGAGAGTTTTGTGCAGGGAGTGATCTGATCTGCTTTATCTTTTAGGAAGATCACTCTAGCTACTGTGTGAGGAATGGATTGCTGAGGGGCAAGGAGACCAGTTATGAGGCTATTGCACTAGTCCAGTTGAGAGATGATGATGGCTTGGACTAAGGTAATAGAGATGGAGAGAAGTCAAGATATTTGGGATGTGTTTTGGATGAACAATGGACAGCTCTCGGTGATGCTGTGACAAGTGGGGCTTGGGAAGAAGAGAAGAATCAGGGAGAATCCTAGGTTTTTGGCATGAATAACTGGTATATAGTTAGGTACCCTTTACAAAGATGAGAAGACAGAGAAAGAACAAGTCTGAGGGAAAAGAATAGGAGAGTTCTATTTTCACATGTCAAATTTAAGTTATCTATCATTTATTTATTCAACAAGTATTTATTGAGTATTATCAACCACGACTTTGGTCTCTGGAGATATCAAAAGCAGGTAAAGTGATCTGCCCTTTCAGAGTTTATATTAAAAATATAACCAAATAAGATATACTAGTATAGTGTATAGACAATGGTAAGTGCTGGGATAAGATTTACAGTAAAAATTGTGGTTAGATCTGGGAAATCTTCATTGACAAGTGACCTAAGACACTTGAGGAAGGTAATGGAGGGAGCCATACAGATATCTAGATTCTAGATTCCCAACTGGAAGCATCACATGAAGAATTGGATTCCAGTTAGAATTCAAAGTTGAAGGTATAGGTTTGGAGGTCATATGCAAAGAGATGATATTTCAAAGATGGAACCAGATGACATTAACCAAGAAGAGTTATAGGTGGAGAAGGAAGGGAGCTTCTACTGCAACCCAATGTTTGAGGCTTGGGGGAGAGAGAAGACAGCAGGAGAAACTTAAGAAGGAACAGCCATTGAAGTAGGAGGAAAAATAGGTACACATGGTGTCAGAGAAACATGAAGAGCCATTTCAAGGAGAAAATAGCTCTATTGGACATTGCTAAGGGTTCAAATAAAATACAGACAGGTGCGATCATTGGATTTGGTAACAGGAAGCTCGTAAATAACCTTGACAAGAGCAATGTCAGTGGAGAGAGGGACAGAAAGCCATGAGATTAGTTGAGGAGAGACTGGTGTAGGTGAAAGAGGGGAGAACTCTAAGGATGGAGTCCTTGAGAAGGCCAGAGGGTTGGATGGAGAGCTTGAGTGGAGGGTTTGGCATTTGAATCTTTATCCATAGTAGGAAGACAGAGAGTTTGGGTATAGATACAGATAGGTTGGTTGATTCAAAGATGGGAAAAGAAGAGAGTTCCCATCTGAATGCTTCTCCTTTTCTCCATGAGGTAAGTTCATTAGCTAAGGGTATTGAGGGAGGGGCAGTTGGAGGCCAGGTTTGAAAAGGGAAGAGATGGTACAAAATAGCTGTTTTAAGGAAATGCCTGACATATTCATCTTGCAAGTGGTTCTTCTCAGGTAATGAATGATGCAGTGTGATTTTTTTTTTTTACCCCCTCAGCCAAGAGGTTAGAGTCCTATCAGGAAACTGTCTCTGAAGATGAGGATCTTGCAGACGCTCCTACTGGCTCCCTGGGCAATATGGCAAAACCGAGGGCCCCCAACTGCAGGATGGTTCCTAACGGGCCTTTGCGAAGTAAATCCTCAGATCATCTTGCTGGGAGCTGTTCCGCTCTGGGAAGTGGAGAAGGAGCCAGCGAAACACCTCATTCCAGACAGGCTGCTTTCAGTAGCCCCATCGTAAGTGTGAATGCATGGCTTGCCTCTGCTCCATCAGTAATGAATAATGCCAGAACCTCCTCATCATTATAATAGAGCCAAACACTGTTGTCTTTTTCACCCGAGAAGAGACCACATAGTTGCAGTTTAGTGTGAGTGCCATACATATAATTAAAACAATATCACAACCTCCTAGTTTTGGGGATAACTTCAGTGTTGAGAGATAACATATCATTTCTGGGGAAAAATAGGAATATTTGTGAGTAGGGCCAATCGTTCTGTAAGGACCATAGCTCACTGTCAGGAAAGCTAACCAGAGTTATCTTGTACACAGATTAGTATGTCTAAATCATTGGTACTCTCCAAGAGCTTATTTATTTGTTTACTTGTATTTATTGTTAATGCTCACCCAGGGATATTTTTTCCATTGATTTTTAGAGAGAGTGTAAGGGAGGGAGAGAAAGAGAAAAAGAAAGAGAGAGACGGGGAAACATCAGTGTGAGAAAGACACATTGATTGGTTGCCTCCCATAGGGCAAGGATCGAACCTGAAACCTAGGCGTGTGCCCTTGGCTGAGAATCAAACCTGGTGCCCAGACTGGGTGCTCTAGCTCCTGAGAAGCACTGGCCAGGGCTCTCACATTGAGTTTGACCGTGCTTCCTGTAAACACAGCTTTGCTGACCGGAGCCCTGGCCAGCTCTGACACTTTTATTATGGTTACGGCGTAGGCTCTCAGTCATGCAGTCGTCAGATTCCCCAAATGAGGTATTTGGATGGACTTACGTCAATAGCATTTGTTACACAGACGGAAGTTCCAGGCTTTTCGTCAGTCTGAGACGGACTTCAGAATGCAGTGATCTCTATGTTCTGAAGCCAGTTATTAGTCAATGCAGAGTTTGTTGGCACAATGAAATCATTGCCATAGCTTCTAAGATTTCTCACTCCATCCAAAATGTGTTCCATAGGACAGGCATCTCTGAAATATGAAATGTGAGACTTCTGCTCATACCAGGCTCTTGTTGGAGATTCCCAGTACCCAGGAAGCCCTCTGAAAAGTGCTGCAACAAATAAACATGTTTAATTTAACCCTCTTTTCCACGTATTTCAGTATAGAACTCTTTGTTTGGTTTGGGGTTTTGTTTTGTTTGCTTGATATGTATTAAAATTCTGAGAAGGATGCCTCTGGGAGCATTTCTCCAACCCATGGAGTTTGACAGGCACTAACTGGTGGTTTAGTCATAGGCCTTGATAAAGATCATGCAACAAGTTTCCCAAGCATCCGTTGGTTGACTAAACATTGAGTGAGAAGTCGTGAACTTTACTACTCTCTTCTACTGACTTTGAGGGAAAGGTTGTTCTCTGAGTACCGAGGGCCCAGCCAGCCCGCAACTCAGTGTCACTAAGTTTGAGATGCGTGAGGAAATGTGGGCAACTCATTAAAGAACAGCCGCCAGATTAAGAGAGCCTGTGAACTCCATCCGTCTGCAAAAAAGACTCACATTTTGCTAAGTCAGATACCACAGGACAGCAGATATGTAAGTGTTTAGATAGAAATTTAAGAATGTTTTGTAACAGCAGATAACATGGGTCTTTGAAACCCATTGTGAGCCTGGCAACCTGCCTGCAGGTGAGAGTATCATTGGAGAAAGAAAAGGAACATTACATTACTTGGGTTTCTGTTGTGCTGTCTCCTTTACTTTATACAGCCACCCTCTGAGGTAGGTGTTATTTTGACCGTGATTCAGAAGAGAAAAATGAAGCTGTCCGAGGCCATTAGCTAGTATGCTGTGGATCTAGGACCTGAACCCAAACCCATATGATTTCCAACCTGTACTCTCTTCTTACTAAGCCTATGCCAGTTCTCACCAAACTCCTAAGCATAGAGTACCGGCCACAGTCTTCCGAGTCTGACATCATGTATCTCCATATTTTACTTTTCCTCCTAAATCACTTCTACTGGCTTTCATGCATTCAAGATGCTTTGCCAGCCAACTGCATTTAGGACTCAACTGCCTCTAGAGTATAATGGCATTTTGGTGAAATTGATTGGAAGTTCCTCCTTTGACTCCTCTGAAAAACTCCTAAGGCAGTTGATTGTATGTTAATGATTATAAACAGATTTCTACTACCACAGTCTTTGCTAGAACCAGTAAGTGTGAGGAATACTATGTTGAACAAAGTGGAGTATTTTTTTCAATAACAACTTGATAGAGCCAATTTGTACAAAGAGTCTTTAAGAGGAGGGCGCAGAATAGCGTTGCCATATAGTTGTGATGATCAGAAATCTCTTGGCAGAACTTTTAGGAATGCCTCATAGAATGTTATTAGGAAATGCTGATGAAAGCCGGTAGCTTGCTCAGTAATTTTTATTTTGGAGGGTTGGTTTTCCACAATGGTAGTGACTTGAGTCATAAAATATTTTGTTAAAATAACATGGTATGAATAATGCCCGTACTTTAAAAAGAGTTGATACTCATCAGTTGCTGATGGACGAATCTATGCCCAAGGTATAGTCCTTGACACAGTAATATGTATAGCTCTGGTTCTGTGTATGTCAAAGTAAGAAAAACTCATCCAGCTAGATTTTGGTGAAAGGCATTGTCCCTATCTCCTGTTTAGTTTAAGTTAATAGTCAAGGTGGTCCCCATTAATATTGTATATTCTGAATTTTCCTTTTTTCTGGGGGGGGGGGGGTATTTTTATTTCCCTGTTCTCACTCTCCACAGTACTACGTATATTAAATATTTTTTTTAGAAGAGTAAAGTTTACTGTGTCATGATTCATATATTCTGGTTATAAGAGCTTCTCATGTAAAATTCCCATCTTTAGACATTTGCTATAATTACACTTTGTCTTATTGGATCTCCAGGAAACAGATGTGGTGCCAGACACCAGACTTTTGGACAAATTTAGTCAGATTACACCTCAGCTCTTTGGCCCCCTGGATGAGACTATCCCAGATCCACCCCAGGAGAGTTTGTACATCATTGACTTCTTTATTGCTTTGGCAATTTGCAACACAGTGGTGGTTTCTGCTCCTAACCGACCACGACAAAAGGTAAGGTCTCTAATGCAAACAAAGGTCACCTTTCAGAAGAGAACTTTGGATTTAAATGTACCTTTACTAGTCTTGTTATGTGGATAATAATTAATAATAATAATAGCAGCTAATAATACCAGCTTAACATTTAAACAGCAATTAACCAGTGTTCTGCTCTTACAATGTTCTGAGTGATTTTAGGTGCTATTACTCCACTCTAATTTTCTGTCTTATAGTTGAGGTTAAGTAACTTGCCCAGTCACAGGATGGTTTTGTGGGGAAGGTGGGATTTGGATCCAGGAAATATGGCTCAGGGCTACTGTATATTTTGCTTCTAGGAGGGTAGTTGAAGAAAACTATTCTTGTGGAATATTGCTCTGTTCATTATGCTTTAGTTTTCGTACCAGATTGAAGCTTTTTTTTTAGGCTTCTGAGACTTTCACCATAATATGCACTGCATCAAACAAGATACAACATATTAGATTTATTATCACGTTTCATGAAAATATACCTTTTTCATGTACCCATTGAGTTAACTTTAAATCAGTCTATCTAAAATCCAATACATCTATAATACACCAGGTTCAGCAATTTCCACAAAAGCTGGATTTCTAAAGTCTACTTATAGCTTGGAATTTGTGGAAAATTCATTTTCAGTTAAAAAGAAAAACTTGTTTTGGAGACTGGTGATTCACCACTTGCTGTGCTGGCTTCCTTGTGTATCACTAATCTCCCCTTTCGCACACATCCACTTAAAATTCAATTTGCAGCACAACCCAATTAAATTTTAATTTTCCTTCAGATGGTTTTCTTTTGGCAACTTCAGAGGTGGTCAACTTTAACATAAAAATAATTTACTTCCAATTAAGCTTTCATTTGCTCAGAAAACTATATTTTCATAAGATTTCAACTAGAAAGTTGCCCTTTGGAAAGTGATTATGTAATTAGAGAATAAACTGTGGAGTGTTGTGTTTTCTCCCAACATAATACTTTATATACATCTATTTCCAAAGCAGACATCTTTGTTTTCTGCTTAAGAAATATTGATACCTTACCTCCAAAGAATATATTCTATGGCAGAAAATAAAATATAGGTACATAGGAGCCTAAGTTTCATGATATTTCAAAGTATGATAGGAAGGCAGAAAAAAAGGAGCTAATCAGAATTCTCGAGGAATACAGAAACCTAACGGGTGATCAAAAAATTGACCATCGTGAGTCCCTCAAATTATCATAAAACTAATAATCTTTAGAAGAAAACTTTTTATGTCCTTGAGCATTTCTGAATGAGAAAATTTTAGGAACCAATTAATTGCTCTTCACAATCGAATATGCTATTATTGAATACTTAATTTGCTTACAAGTTTTAAATTGTTATTGCTAGGATGCATACAATAAAGATAATGGATTTTTCTATATTTTAAATTAGCTCATTAGGAAAAATTGCTAATAAGCACACACACTGCTGGCAATATTAGCATTTTATGTCTTTTGCTGTTTGTCAGATTTCATCCTGAGTGGTTGTAGAAGTTCATAATGCCATCAACATTAGGACATCTTTTCCATTATGGTTCTTTTTATTTTTACTGATGTTCTCTGTGGCCGTTGTAAGCATGAAGCCAGTTGCTATCTATTTAAGGGAGTGGAAACTCTTTGTATCTCATCCCCCCCCCCCCCCCCCAGTTTGACTTCAAAGTTGTCTTTTGACTGCATTATTGAGACCTTCCCAAATTCCTTCCTAGATCCGACTCTCTTCACTAAGTGGAATGCCCATTAAGTCTTTGGAAGAGATCAAAAGCCTTTTCCAGAAACTGTCCGTCCGAAGATCAAGTTCACCATCTCTCGCCAGTGGGAAGGAGCCATCTGCTGGCGCCCCGAACGCCTTTGTGAGCAGACTCTCCCTGTTCAGTCGCGTGAAAGCGGCCTCCCCCGGGGAAGGAGAGGTCTCCCAGACAGCCGGGAGCCCGCAGGGCCCTGGGAGCTCTGCCTGCCCTACAGAAACAGAGAAACAAAACGGGGATGCAGGCATCACCGATGGCAAGGCGGATGCCCTCCCTGGACAGCCCTGGACCTCCAGTCTGTGTTACGAGGCGGAGAGCCCAGACGAGGCGGCCTTAGTGTATGCCGCCAGGGCTTACCAATGCACTTTGCAGTCCCGGACACCAGAGCAGGTCATGGTGGACTTCGCTGCTCTGGGATCATTAACATTTCAACTCCTACACATCCTACCCTTCGACTCAGTACGGAAAAGAATGTCCGTTGTGGTCCGGCACCCCCTTTCCCACCAAGTTGTGGTGTATACAAAGGGTGCTGATTCTGTAATCATGGAATTGCTCTCCGTGGCTTCCCCAGGTGGGTTCACATAGAACTGAGGGTGGTGAGGTGGAGGGCTCAGAGATGAAAAGACCACTCTCAGCGATTGATGAAAGCAAACAGGCCGGCGTGTGGGGATCAGTCTTACTTGCTGATGTAGGGAAGGCTCCGTAAGATTGGGAGTCTTCAAATCTGGCCACTGTCATTAGCTATCTCTCTATATAAAAGCCTGTGCAACTATTACAACCAAATGACCAGAATGACCAGTCAAACAGTCACTATGATGCACACTAGCCACCAAGGGGCAGATGCTCAACTCAGGAGTTGCCCCCTGGTGGTCAGTGCATTCCCACAGCCAACCTCCTATGGTCCTTCCCCCCCTGCCAGCCAGCCCCCCAATAGGCCTCAATCACCAGCCAAGCTGAGGGACCCCACCCATGCATGAATTTGTGCATTGGGCCTCTAGTGTCTTGATAAGTTATCTGACTTTTGTATCTAAGACTTCAGTAAATGGGGTTCCTCAGAGGTTTGACGTTGTACTGTATGCCATGTATGTACAGCCTTTTCCCAGTGCAAGCAAACTTTAAATGCCTGATGAGGGACTGATAGTGTTGTTAGAGTTATTGTCACTGTTGTTATTGATGGTGTGGGAACAGGATTGAAATTAAGTTCTTGGTACGTTCCTCTCCCCGGGGAGAATGGGAACAGCGGGGAGATGAATTCTGGGGTTCCCTTTTATCAATGTACATTTGCGGTCCAAAACTATAAGGCCTTTTGTTTGTTCTGGGTTCAGCTATTATTTTTAAAAATATGTCATTGGGCTGACTGGTGGGAACTCTGTGTTTTGCTAATTATTTCAGATGGAGCAAGTCTGGCAAAACAACAGATGATAATAAGGGAGAAAACCCAAAAACACTTGGATGACTATGCCAAGCGAGGCCTACGCACTTTATGTATAGCAAAGAAGGTGAGGCTGCTTAGCACACTACTCGCTCTTGCCCTCCAGGTAATTTGATGTAAGAGAACCTGGCAGCCCTCACCAGGTGGCTCAGTCAGTTGGAGCAGCATCCCGTGCACCAGAGGGCTGCAGGTTTGATTCCAGGTCAGGGCTCACACCTGGGTTTTGGGTTCCATCCCTGGTTGGGGTGCGTACAGGAGGCAGCTGGCCAATGTTTCTCTCTCACATCTGTGTTTCTCTCTCTCCCTCCCTCTCTCCCTCAAAATCAATAAAAACATCTCCTCAGGTGAGACAAAAGAGGGAGCTGACATCCACTGGGCTGCATTTTTATCAGGGGCGAGATCATTTCAGGGAAAAGGCAGAGGGTCTCTTTTTTTCTTGAACTCTCCATTCTTACACCGATGTGTGATTAGGTAGAAAGTGCCTCTCCCCCTCTAACTCCAACTGCTTTATAAGAACGTCAGTGTAGATTTCTCCCTCTAAGGCAACCTAAAGAAAAAGGAAAATGCATCATTCATTCCTTCTCAAGGAATTCCTCATAATTTTATTTGGAACACGACTTTCTTGCTTTACCAGCATGATCTGCTCTCTCTTTGTACCTTTACAAGTAACTGACCCCATAAACCAACCATCAAAAAACCATCAGAGGTGCTGCTACCTCAAGCTACACCATTAGAATCACCTGCACTTAAATAAGTGGAGACTTCTCCCAGCTGCATACTCTCTGGTTTAACTGAATAGGTTAAGCCAGTTTCCTCATGTACGGTGCAGAGATACTGAGCTATAGGGTCCACTCATCATCAGTGTTACACTCGGCTGATCATAGAATTCGGGAAGCGACTGATGAGGGTATGGGCCTGGCACGAGTGTGCCCAGAGAGGGGAATACCTACAATAAGTTTGATGGCTTGCTCTTTCTCCAGGATTCGGTCCTGGCGAGATCATCACGTGACTGCCTTATAATTCCTTTCTTCCCCCTATAGGTCATGAGTGACACTGAATATGAAGAGTGGCTGAGGAATCATTTTTTAGCTGAAACCAGCATTGACAACAGGGAAGAATTACTGCTTGAATCTGCCATGAGGTTGGAGAACAAACTGACTCTACTTGGTAGGGAGACTATGTTGTATCTTCTGAAGGCAGAAGTTTGAAAAACACTTGACATTTCTAAGTTATTCACCAGGGCCTTCCCCTCCCCCACTTTGATCTAATAGATACATGTAGGTATGCTGTCTCATATCTACCCAGCTTCCAATCCTCTCTATTCCGTTTCCCACTGCAGTGAACTAGACTTTATCTGTGGTCGAATCGGGGTGGTCTTTCTTAAGGAGTCATTTAAAAACCCAACACGTAACATAGAGTACAAGTCATATAAGCATCCTGGTTCCAGAGATGGAAGCTGAAGCGTCTTGCCAGGGACTGGATGCCTTACTTAATAGGTGTTGTCTTTCATATATATATATATATATATATATATATATTTAATTGATTTTTTTACAGAGAGGAAGGGAAAGGGATAGAAAGTTAGAAACATTGATGAGAGAGAAACATCTATCAGCTGCCTCCTGCACACCCCCCACTGGGGATGTGCCCGTAACCAAGGTACATGCCCGGGACCGGAATCGAACGTGGAACTTTTCTGACGCTCTATCCACTGAGCCAAACCGGTTTCGGCTGTGCTGTCTTTTTGAATCTGCACAACAAATATTCATTTTATTTAGGAGAAACTTGGAGCACAGGGCAGTCAGTGACTTGTCCAAAGCCACATGCTCCTAACTGACGAAGCTAGGGAGGCGTTCTGGCCTGCCTGGTTCCAGGTCCCGGGTTCTTTATTCTGTACCTCCAACTGGGCTAATGACTTCCTGAGTTCAGCTAAAGGTTACACACTGACACCCCTTGTGTCGGATTGAGCTGTATCCTGAAATCTTCCGGAGCCCTTCAAAAAAAAAAAAAATGCTGGTGGCTGGGATTCTAATTCAATTGCTCTGATGTGTGGCCTGGACATTTGAGTTTTTAAAAGTTCCCCAAGTAATTCTGAGAGGCAGTCAAGGTTGGAAACCACTGCCTTAGACCTGGAGATCTGGTTTCCAGTATAACCACTAACATCCCAAAGGGACTGACCTCTGAGCCCCATTCCTCTGCGTCAGAGGAAAACATTGCTCTCTCTTAGCCTCCGGCCAATGAAGTAATGCTGCCGCTGCTAAGTCCTTTCTCAGGGCCAGAGTGAGTACCTGTGTCGGCATTTCCTCATCTGAGATTCTAAGCTCTCGGAGACTCTGTGGGCCCAGTGCCAGAACTCCCTTGGCAGCAAAATCAGGCCTGATGTGATAAGAGTGTTTATAAGTCTTTATTATCCTAACTAGTGTGAACATGTGTAGGCTATGCTGCAGAAATATTAATATGCTAGATTACCATATATTACAAAATGTGATATATGCACCATGTTATCTTTTTTAAATCTGCACATTTTTTTTATACCAATACTTATCTGGCCCTATTTCGGGAAAGGAAACTGTGGGCTCACCACTAGGAAAGAGCATGGAAAATAGGTGTTATGCCTTACTGACAAGAGCATTCTTTAAAATTCTGCCCTTACCTTTGGGAGTGTCATAGAATTATACAATTATAGAGTAAGGTTATATAAGTAACGGAAACGGTGCCCCCTCCATTTACAGAAAAGAAAGCTAGCCAAAGGGAAGATAAGTAAGTTTGCTAAACTTATTGATTCTTAAGGCTTCCTTCTGAAAGTGTTACTTTGTATGGGATTTTGGTCTGGGTCTTCACATTTGATTGGATTGACTTACAGACCGGGCTCAGTTATAGCCTCGGTGAGCCCCCGCTGGCTGAGTTTCTCACAAGCCCTGTTGCACTTTGGTGAATTTGTAGGTGCCACTGGCATTGAAGACCGTCTGCAGGAGGGAGTCCCCGAGGCTATAGATGCCCTTCACAAAGCCGGCATCAAGATCTGGATGCTGACTGGAGACAAGCAGGAGACAGCTGTCAACATCGCCTATGCATGCAAACTGCTGGAGCCAGATGACAAGCTCTTCATCCTCAACACCCAGAGTAAAGTATGAGTCATGAGATTTAAACTGGTCTTTTTTTGGTTTTGTTTTTTTTTTCAAAGCCAGGGGAGCATTTGTGATTTGGTGAATGTGAGGAGGAAGAAAAACCAATAACCATTAGCTCCTTGATAATTTTTTATTCTATGCAGCAGCCTGCCCCGTGCTTGGGGGAGGGTACTGTAGTTCTTCTAAAGGCTTGATGAGATGTCAGAATGGTTCAGAGGGGCCATCGCTGAATAAAGGTATGAAAAGGAAGTTTCTTTTTTATTCCCCCCTCTCCCTTCTCTTATTGGGTGGCTTACCAGGGATTTGACAAGTTTAGCCCATCATGACAGGATATAGCAAGCTCAAGGATAGGAATCTATCTCCCTTTCAAGTTGAGAGGAAGTGATGATTTCTATTGGAATCAGGTGAATAAATTAATATTTTCGTGGTAATTCTAAAAATAGACTCTCAGAGTAAGCATGCCCTCTGGTGGTAATTCTTGTCTAGTGCTACTGAGAATTCAAAAGTTTGAAGAACTCTTTAAGCAACATTTTTTTTTTTTTTTTTTAAGGAAAAGAAACTTAGAGGTTTGGACCCAACTGTTTTTTTAACCCCTCCCTTCCTACCTAACCTCTAGCACAATCATTCTATTCAGTAAACAATTGTTTTTTTGGTTGTTTTTTTTTTTCAGAAAGTCCCTAGCATAGTGATATTCTAAGGTTTCTGCATGTTGTGTAATTCGCTTGGAAAACCTCCCTCACTCTTTTCTCAGTGGTCAGACTGAATCACTGACATCCATTCTGTCACGCAGCCTGACTTTCAAACCCCGGAGCTTCTCACCTGGTCACATCTAGAACTCAGTCACTGGCGGCCACGTTTGGTTAGCCATGTTTCTAGGATCAGGCCTCAGTCCATACCCGATGAGACTGTACACTTAGAGAAAAGAAACTGTTCCATAGTCAACACAAAGTAGGTTCTCTTTGGCAGGTGGTAGTGGCCAGGGATTCCGAACCACAATCACTAGCCAGCTCCCAGTGTGAGCCAGAGGCTGAGCACAAGAATATGCTTAGTTATTGTCATCACTAAATTGGATGTGCCCTAAGGCTGATAAGACCCAGGTTCAAATACTTGGCCTACCAGTGACCAGGTATGTGACCTTGGGGAGCTACCCTCCTGAACCCTTTTCCTTGCCTGTAAAATGAGTGTAACGCCTATTTCATAAGGTTGATGTAGACTTTAGTTGAGAAAACGTAAATAGTTTAATGTTTTGCCTGGCAGAGGCAAGGGGTTCAAATGAATCTTTTGGTGTTTAATTTTGGCATTTTATGAGCAGTAAAATATTTAGTGTTTTGAAATTTATTTGTAAGCTAGAGGCCTGGTGCATGAAATTTGTGCACTTGGTCGGGGGGGTAAGGGAGGGGTCCCTCAGCCTGGCCTGTGCCCTCTTGCAGTCCAAGAGTCCTCGGGGGACATCTGACAGTTGAACATCCTTAGTGCTGCCTCAGAGGTAGGAGAAGCTTCTGCCACTGCTCCTGCGCTCACCAACTATGAGCCCAGCTTCTGGCTGAGCAGCGCTCCCTGTGAGAGTGCACTGACCACCAAGGGGCAGCTCCTGCATTGAGCATCTGCCCCCTAGTGGTCAGTGTGCATCATAGTGACCGGTTGTTTGCTATATGGTCAATTTGCATATTAGCCTTTTATTATATAAGATATACAATTTATGGTAAAAGCATTTAACATTACCAACCCAAGAAATCTTCACAGTGTATCATTTGTGGAGTGTTCTAAGTTCAAAAGATTATTTGTTATTTTGCTATCAAAAAGCACAGATAGAATAACTAAACAGAACACAGTAAACTTAATTTAGTTTTATGATGACTCAAGTTCGTGATTATAAAATGCCAGACACATTGTAGGGGCTCAGTCACTGGTATTATTTCCTCTTTCCTCACTCTACACCCCTCTGGAGATCCTAAGAGTTAAAGGAATTGAAGATCATGGACCCCAATTTGTCATTTAGGGGAGGAATTTCTCTTATGACATTCTAAATGGGCTCCTGCCAACTGATGGAAGGTCTGCTCATTTCTACAGTGTATACTCAATGTTAAAAATTCCCATCAGCTTTTGTTTCTAAGTTTGTAAATTGGATTATAGTAAATATAGTCACTCAGTACAAACTTCCCATTCACATAAAAGTCATTTTGCTTTTATGTTTTAATTATTTCCTAGATTATTTACTGCACCATGTTATATAAAGGACTTTCAGGATTTATCATTTAGGTGTTTTTTTTAAGTCTTATAATTTTATTTTAAATATTCTCCTGAGATAGTAACTTCTTATTTTCAAGCTAATTAGTCTATAAAAGGCTTTTTCATACATGATCTCATTGATATTTATAATAAGTAGAGCAGATAAAATTACAGTATTCCCGTTCTATAGCTTGAGATTTGAAAAGATTCTGATGATTTGCCTAAGTACCTATAGCTGATTACTTACAAGCATGTTTTTTATAGTATCCCACAAATAATGAATATCAACTACATATTACATAATCTGTATTAACCTGTCTCCATATATATTTACATACAATGGATTCTAATTATTCATTGAGTTAAGTTATATAAAGTTATCAAGAATACTGAGTTAGCAAATAGTAATTTATTACCCCTAAGTTAAATACAGGATTAGTTTCCCGGGACCCTCTGGTCACAACCTTTTGTCAACCAATCAATACATAACCTTGTTTCATGTGTGTTTCTGTTTAAACACAACTTATTATACACATCCATACACACATACATGCATACATGCATCCATGTTTGATTCATTAACACTGAACAGCACTTTGCCTCATGCCTGACTAAATCTTATCTGACACACACGTTTTCTCCAGGAGGCACATTGTAGCTTTCTTGTGCATAAGAATACTAGACAGGACTTCAGCACTATCCTTGGGGAACATTTTTTTCTTTACCCCCCTCCCCCATTAGCCCTCACCCCCGACTCATGCCCTCACCCCCTGGTGTCTCTGTCCATTGGTTAGGCTTATGTGCATGCATTCAAGTCCTTTGGTTGATCTCTCCCTCTTACCTTGGGGAACATTCTAAACAGTGAAATCACCAACCAAAAGCACCCAAAATACAAAAAAATGTGTCACCTAACAGATAATGAAAAGAACACTTGTTTACAGTTTGGGAACTGACATAAGAAGGCAGAGCGTCACCTTGTTCCGCTTTCACTGGACAGGTGCACAGCTCTTGAATCATTTATTGTCACTCCATCCATGTCCACAAATGGCTGCAAAAGCAACATGAGTATTGATTGTAGGATTTCAGACAAATTTCAGCAAATAGGTAAAATCACAAATCCCACAAATAATGATCAACTACGTATGTGTGTGTGTGTGTGTGTGTGTGTGTGTGTACATACACACTTCTGAAATGAAAGTACAGTTAATTTATAAACTAAACACATACAAACTACAGAAAATGTACGTTTGTATTTTGGAGGGCATCCACTCAGGCTGCATTCTGCACACTGTGAGTGAAGTTATATAATGTTGTTATGAAGGCTACAAAGGCTATTCGTGGTATTGGGGTCAGATCTGTTGCAGAGGTGAAGGTTGCCAGGTAACTCCGCTGTAAAGTGGAATTTCTTGTTTATAGTTCATGCAGTTGTTAAGTCCTTGTTGTGTCATACCTACATAGCCACATCTTCTTCCTCCCTACCCATCTCATTTTGTTGTGGGTTGAGCAATGCTTGATAAAACAGCACTTGAAATAAGAGTAAATGGCCTCTGAGTGAGGGGCTCTTGGACAAATTAACTATTTCAGGCTCAGCTTGTAACTGTACCTGCACTGCTCCTGGATCTCGCTTGGCTCTCTGCTTAGCAGTCATTTGACACCATTTCTGGATAAGGTGATTGTTAGTCTTTTCCAGTAGAATTCATTCAGTGACTATTGATTGAGTCTAATGTGGCCCTCTTTTAGGCATTATGAAGGCTTTAAAAGAAGAACTTCCTAACTAGTGTGGGTGAGGCGAGTGGAGGGAGGTACACCCACCAAACGTGATGAGCCCCACTAAGAACGTCCCAACCAGAATACTCATTCCACAAGGGCAGGGATTTTTGTGTTCATTGGTGTATTCCCAGCACTCAGAATGTTTTAACTACTAAATACTTAGTGGGTGGGTGGGTGGGTGGGTGGATGGATGGATGGATGAATGTATTAAATAAAGAATATAAAAACAATAATTACTGATTTAAATTCTGCCTTACACTAAGAGCTTTGCAGGCATATTTCACTTATTCCTCACAAAGATGTTAGGATGTAGACAACATTTACATTTTTCAGATGAGAACCTTGAGACTACATGATTTGCCTAAAGTCAAGCAGTTAGTAACTGGCAGAATAAAACCAAAGGGCTCTTGAGATTCAGTGTCTGAGAAGGTAACTTGCACAAATAAAGACATTCTGGGACTATTTTTTAGCTGTAGAATTGGACATGAACTGTCCTCATTCTTTTAACTGCTTCCCACATACACACAGAAGTCTTTGTGGAAGAGCTGTCAGGTCTCTGAAAGTACCAAGGGCTGCCATGGTGCACAATTGCTGAAGAATGACAGTGACAAATTTCTATGGATGTGGCCCCCAAAGAGCCCCAAGGCTAACTATCTTTGCCTCTTTCTTCAAGGATGCCTGTGAGGTGCTGATGGGCACAATTTTGAAAGAACTCCAGAAGAAAAGTCCAGTCTTTCCAGAGCAAGCATCATTAAGTGAGGATTTACACCAGCCTTCTGCCCCCCAGGACCCAGGGCTGCGGGCTGGGCTCATTATCACTGGGAAGACCCTGGAGTTCGCTCTCCAGGAGAGCCTGCAGAGGCAGTTCCTGGAGCTGACTGCTTGCTGTCAGGCTGTGGTCTGCTGCAGAGCCACACCCCTGCAGAAAAGCGAGGTGGTGAAATTGGTGCGCAACCATCTCAGGGTGATGACCCTCGCCATTGGTGAGTAGGGATGGAACTTAGCTAGCCTTGTGCTTCTCACTTTCCTGCCACACCAAGGCTGATCCTTCTGTATACCTGTTAACCCTTCTTGCTGGCTGTGCTTTCCCTCCCCTTTTCCTTCTTTCTTTTCATCCCCCCCACTCCTCTCCCCTTTCCCTCCATCTCCTATTTGACCACCTACTATGATCCAGGTGGTAGGAATGTGATCGTATAATAGCCAAGACTCTAGGTTACATGTTAGAACCCCAAATCAACTGGGTTAAGAATGTATTGGATCATAGATCTGAAAAATCTAGGAGTTCTACCTTCTGGAAAGTTTAATTCAGGGACATGAACAACTCCTTTATCTATTCACAAATATTTATTGAATGCCTTTTAGGTGCCACTTTTTCTTGGCAATGGAGATATAAGAGTATGTACAGCTGACAAAGCACCTTTTATTAAGGAGCTTACATCTAGTAGGAAGGAATGTAGTAACCAATGAAACAAAAAAGCATAAACATATAAGATATCACAGTGTGACAAATACTCTTAAAATATAAAGCAGAGCCTAAAGATGTAGTGGGTTAGGGAGGGAGAGGGGGCTGCTATTTTAAATAAGTGTTTCTGAAATCTCACTGATAAGATTGTATGAGAAGAGAGACTTAAAGGAAAATAAGTGTTTCTGAAGTCTCACTGATAAGATTGTATGAGAGGAAAGACTTAAAGGAAATGATAAGTGAGCCACTGGAGGGAAATCTGTGGGGAGGACATTCCTGGCAGAGAAGACAATGGAAATGAAGGTCTTGGACCATTCTTGATATGATTGAGGCCAAAGAAACTTTGAAAGAAGGAAAGAATTTTCTGCAGGTTAGTGAAGGACAGAGAGGTGGCAGGTGGCCAGACCCTGTAGGTGCTTGGAGGTCATTATAAATGTTTGGCTTTTATATGAAGAGATAGCGAGTCATTGTAGTACTTTGAGCAGGAGAAGGACATGATCTGCCTTAAAAGGCTCACATTGTCTCCTGTGTTAGGAGTAATTGTAGTGGTGTATAGATATGAGTAAGGAGACCAGTTGAGAAGCTATTGAAATAATGAGGCAAGAGATGATGGTGTCTTGAGCCCAGATAGAAGCAGAGGAAGTGGTGGGACATGGTCAGAGAATGGACATGAATTGAAGAAAGATCTGGTGACATTTGCTGGTGAATTTAGTATGCTATATGATAGGAGGAAATAAGGGTGACAACTTGGTTTTGTCTCAACAGAAAGGAAGGAGTTAAGTTTGGAAAATACATAAGATGTCTAAGCAGTGGTGTCAGGTAGGCAGCTGGATACAAAGAATAGAATTCAACAATGGGGAATTAGCTAGAAGTATAAATTCTGAAATCATAAGTCCAGTGGTGCTATATAAAGCGTGATATTAAAGTGAGTCTAAATGGAGAAAAGAAGTAGGACTCCAATGTCTAGAGATTAGCAAGTGAGAACTCACCCATCTCTTTTAGTCTCTATTTTCACCTGGATTGTGTTCAGTCTCACGTAGCTTCTCCCCTCAAGGTGCTGATATAGCCACCCAAAATTTCCAGGTTTACCTCCTATCCTATTAACAGCCTTCATGAAAATATAGCACTTCTTTTTAAGTTTCTGGAGTCAAGCATCATGATTAGGGTGGGACTTTGTCCAACTGTTTTATTGAGTGAACATATCAATGAATGAATTGGTCAAGCTGGATCCAGATATTCCTGAGGCTAGAGCCCCTTGACATGTCAGTTACATCAATTAAGTTCTGGACATGTCAATTATATCATGTGACTTTATCTGAACCAATCACTGACGCCAATAACAGATAATGCTAACTGTCCAAGCTTGGGTCAGTTGTCCATTCTAACTCTCGGGGTTTGGGTTTATATTAACAAATCATATAGGTTCGCAGTTCCCAAGGAAAATCACGATACCATTACCAGAAAGCAAGTGGATGGTTGGTGGGTAGTTGGGAACAATAAATATTCATTACTCACAGAAAGGCAGTAGTTCTGCTTAAGAAGCTTCCAGTGTGTTGGGGAGACCAAGAGCTGTATAGCAAACACATATCATGTGATGGGTTTAATAGAGATTCTCGGGGTGGTGGTAGAGCCTAAGAAATGAGCATCTGATCTAAAGGGAACATGAACATCTCTCAGAGGAAGTAGCTAAATTGAGATCAAGAGCAATTGAAACCCAGCCAGGTGGAATGGAGTTGCGAAGGACAGTGTTATAAAAATAGAAAAACAGCATGTGCTGTGGCTGGAAGAAGCAGCCACATATGTATCTGGAAAATTGAAAGTAGAGTGGGTGACATAGAGAAAGGAGCAGTCCAGAAAGGTGCCATAGCATGAAGGATTTTAAGGCAGAATTGAATTTGAAATTCATTCCAATGGTATTTGGGTGCCACCTTTCCTTTCTGCTTAACTAGCATCCAGGTATCATGGAGACATGGGGTAAACTTTGAAGGCCGTGTCTGTCTGCTTGAGTGGTCTACATTGATTTGCAAAGTTTGCATCCTTTCTTTACTCCTCATATGTTTCTCACCTTGTCTTCTGTCCCATAAAGGTGATGGTGCCAATGACGTTAGCATGATACAAGTCGCAGACATCGGGATAGGGATCTCAGGTCAAGAAGGCATGCAGGTGAGTGGATGGTTCAAATTCTATGAACTTGACCTGCCCACCCAAGGCAGCGTTCTTTATGGTAAAATATCTGTGGTAGAATGAGGCTCTCTTCTCTGGTTAGCTCAGGACTGGGAAACAGGAAGTTTATCCATTTATTTATGGATTACTTACTGGGCATTATGGTCTTTTCCTGTGTAATTTTAGCTCTGTGGCTTACCTGTTCAGTTTAAAAAATATAACTAACCTAGATCATAACTATGTATATACATTATGCAATAATGTGACTTTTGCAACTGAAAAAAAGACTGCTAAGGATTTGAATAAAAGAACTAAAGATCCTAAAGAGAGAGGAAAAGAGAGAAAAGGAGAGAATGGGAGTGTCCATTTGCATGCATGCATGGCTGCCTATGTGTCGGATAGTATTTTAGGCACATAATTCAGATAGAGTCTTATCCAAAAGACTGCTTTTTGTGTATGGAGCAAATGTCGTGAGAAGAAGATAGGGTGTGAGACTTAGCTTTTCCTCCAAATTGTAAATTATGACATCTATACAAAAGATTAGAAATTCAAGTGTCTCTTTGCCTGACACATACAAAGTTACATAAAATTGTGACTCCAATTTTGATATCCTCCTCATTGAGGAGAAGTGAATGCACACGTAATTCATACAGTTCTTGCTAAGGGAGCTGCTTTGTAGGGAAAGTTCACTTGCTGAAGTGACATCATGAGTAGTGACCAAGGAGAAGTCGTGTTTCATTCGACCATATTGGAAAGCTGAGTAGTAATTTCAGGCAACCGGTTAAGGCTTCTGTAAAAGCTTGTTTGGAGTTGTTTTTTGTTTTTCGTGGGTGTTTGTTTGTTTGTTTGTTTGGGCTTTCTTTTGTTTTTTGGACTTTTTGGGGGGTCTGTATGTAAGATTTCAACCACACATTTGACTGATGAGCCTGTGGTGGTCAGGCAGCTGTGCTGGGTCTGCTCTGACATGTTTGATTGCTCAGGGTGGTTCTCTCTTCATTGCCTCCGCAGGCTGTGATGGCCAGTGACTTTGCCATTTCTCAGTTTAAACATCTCAGCAAGCTCCTTCTTGTCCACGGGCACTGGTGTTACACACGACTGTCCAACATGATTCTCTACTTTTTCTACAAGAACGTGGTATGTAGCTCCAGAGAATTGATCCCTTTTCCCCTTCCACCTTTCAATCCTGCTTGCTTAGGGGATGAAAAGGAAGTGCCCTACACGAAGCTCCCTTCACTTACAGATGTGTTGGGGGGGGGGGGCAGCTGGGAACACCCCTGCTGTCTTAATGAAAATAATCTGGAATGTGCTATGTTTCAGCTGCTGACAGCCCATTGCTAGGCTTGTCCACCCGCTAGCATGTTCTATTCCCTGTGTGTTTAAATTCAATTAAGGCCTGTCTGGTTCATTTAAAACCCAATTTTTGACCTTCCCTATAAAGGTTGTGACAAGAAGGATTATGAAATGTTTAATACCACCTGTCAGTAGTGAATGAAAAGGTTTGCTTCCGTTTTATAAGAGTTCCCAAAAAATAGCTGCTGTCCCCAAATTGGTGTTCCTTGTGATACATTGACGATATAGATGAAAACCCAGTATGATGCCTGATCCCATAGCTGGCAGGCATTTACAACGTGAGAATTCTCCAGCAAGCCTCTAAAATGTATTTGGGCCATCCTGGACTTAGCTTATTTGAGACAAAATGTGAAAGGAGACAATGCAGAGTACATGCCCCTCGCCTCCAGGATGACCGACTGCCCTGCTGTGCTTGGGAATGTTCCAGTTTGGGTAGGAAAAATCCTATCTCCTGGAAAGTGCCGCAGTCCTGGAGCTCCAGTGGCGCAATCGGTTAGCGCGCGGGACTTGGAAGAAAATGCCTCCGTCCTAAGCAAACTGGATGGTCGGCCATCCTGTTGGCACTGTTCCATTTCATCTCTAAAAAATGATTGTGAACCCAAAAAGCAAGAGAATGAACATGAGGTGTGTGCCTGGTGTGTACCAGGCATGGGACTGGGTTCTCTTCATCCAGAGCCAGATTATATCAGGTTGAATACCGGCTCTGCCACTTATTAGCCAGGTAACTTTGAGGCAGTTCCGTAGTCCCTCCATGCCTCAGTTTCCTCATCTGTAAGATGGGGACAAGAATAATTCCCGAGTGGTTATGATAATGAAATGAATTTTTTGTAAAGCTCTTAGAACTGTGCCAGCACCACATAGTACGTACCCGGCTACCAGTGACATATTTGGTGTGTGTGTGTTTGAATTTAGTAAAACATTTGCTCCCCCTCTTCCCGCCCCCCCAATAAAAGCGGCACGGTAAGACTTGGTCTTCTTTTTAAGTAAGGACACTGCCCTGAGTTGCAATCACAGGTGGGAATGGTGGAGTGTGGAGGTGTAGTCCCACTTGCACTGCTGTTTCTAAGATGCCAATGTCCCTCTTTGTGTTCCTAGGCTTATGTGAACCTCCTTTTCTGGTACCAGTTCTTTTGTGGGTTTTCAGGAACATCCATGACTGACTATTGGGTTTTGATCTTCTTCAACCTCCTTTTCACATCTGCCCCTCCCGTCATCTACGGTGTTTTGGAGAAGGACGTGTCTGCGGAGACCCTCATGCAGCTGCCTGAACTTTACCAGAGTGGCCAGGGATCAGAGGTAGGCGCTCAGACCAACGCCAATCCGTGGCCAAAGTTGGCGTTTTTCAGGCAGCCCAGCTCCAATACTGTGGTACATGCAGAACTATCTAAAGCTAGTTGAATCATCTGGTTATGTCAGATCTCTGCTAACAGCAGATATTAAATTATTCACTTCTGAGATGAACAGAGGTAAAATTATGAAAGACCCTAAGTACTTAGAAGAGAGCAAATCAAGTGTTTAGACCTTATAGCTAATATTGAGCATTTACTAAACTCCACTCTGCCCTTGATTGTGCGAACCACTATACATCCCTGTCTCATTTATCCCACAAAACACTCTGAGAGAGAACCTGGTGTTGTTCCCATTCTAAGATGAAGAATCTGAACCTCAGTGGGGTTAAGTAATTTTTCCA
Organism: Antrozous pallidus; assembly: GCA_027563665.1. Lineage (NCBI taxonomy): Eukaryota > Metazoa > Chordata > Mammalia > Chiroptera > Vespertilionidae > Antrozous > Antrozous pallidus. The sequence continues at coordinate 94,007,401 of CM050511.1, read as the reverse complement.
GAAATGTCACAGTTAGACAATGGCAGAGCCAGTGCAAGGCCCCTCCTCAATCTCGTTCCAAAGCCACAGTTAAATCCTCCAGGTTCTACTGTCACCCCAAACTGGAGAGTGATCTTCATGGCACCCTCTCCCTAAAACCATGCCCCGCCTCCACTTTATTGATGTTTCAGTCCTACCCGTCTACCAGTGACATGTCCCTTATACCCGTCTCCCTTTCCACCCTTCCCTCACTGTCCTGTCATCTCTTAGAACATACAGTTGCCAATTGAGTTAGCTGTCACAAAACTCTTCTTTCTAATTCATCTTTCACAAAATTAATAACAACCACCATTAGATTGCACTTACGAACATTTATGTCATGCCTCCTACATGCCAGGCCCTGTTTTAAGTGCATAACATACATAAATCTGATCCTCAAAATGACCCTGCAGGATAGATTCCATCATTATACACAGTGTAGGTGAGGAGAGCCAGGCACAGGGAGGTGCCTTAAGTATCTGCCCAGGTCCCAAGTCCCAGGTGAACCCTGGCGACCAAGCCCATGCTGCCTACCATTAATGCTTTGCTGCAGGAAGAACACTGATGCTATCTTTAGTCTTTGGGTTTCCCGCAACACAGACACCATGGAATTTAGTGCCAGAAATGCAAAGTGCTCTCGCAAGTCCATTGTCAGGATCCCGGGGACTGAGTGGACCAGTAACCTAAAGACACCTACTGAGAGGGCCAGTCTAGTCAGACATTCTCATCCGGAGAAGAGAATTCTATTGGTGACGACTGTTTCATTTGCAAGTGACAAAAGAACAGCTCAAATTGGCTTAATGAGAAAGGGAAATTAATTGTCTCATATAGTTGTGAAATCCAGGTGTAATGGTAACAGAACACTATTATTCTTAAAGCAATTGTAAATGTTCTCACTTATAGTTACGTTGTCACTCGCTGGGCAAGGTGGCATCCCAGGCCTTTGCCTGTGTTTTATCACTGTGGCGAGCATGTTTTCTGATTGACGAGGCCTGGGTCATGGATCTTTCCTCATCAGGGCTGGCCCACAGGGTCAGGTTTGGGAAGAAGGGTTTTCTGTGGAAGGACTGGACGGCCAGGACTGAGACCCACCAGATGAAATCCGTAGGCTGACCTTCTGTTGCTGTTCTTGAAATGGTGACACAGATCAGCGCATTAGAAAGTATGGGTTCTGTTTGCCCGAGTTTAAATTCTGTTTCTGTGGTGTGTGACCTTTGTAGGTTACTTAACTTGCCTGCCCTTCAGTTTCCTTATAGAGATGGTGTGAGAATTAAGTAAGATCGCATGCGTGAAAGTCCTAGCTCTCAATATTGTTATATTTTAACCCCCCAAAATTAACCAGAAATTTGAGGAAACCCCATATTTAAAATGGTGTGTTAATTTTCATTAGTCCAACTTTATTCTAGCTTGAACTGCTGGGAGAGTAATTTAATGCCCATAGGTTATGTGAAGGAGACAACACAGAGGAGCAGTCACACATTCTGCGTCCTGAGAAGAAGTCCTTATAATCCTTTAGTGTTATCCATGGAGATCAAATAGCGACTTGGGGTTTTCCTAAACAAGTCCAATCTGACTTAAAGGTCAAAGCCAGGAGGCAGGAATGTGTAGTTGATAATAATTAAGGTTGTCCTGTACGCAGGCCTAAGTTAAATTCCAGGTCCACTGGAGAATGAGAGGTGAGGAAGGGCCCTTCAGAATGTTTGTAGCTGGTGTTTTAAAAGCCCATTTGTACAAGCTGGAGATTACAGTTTGTCCTTGTTCCTGGAAGAGTTGAGGTTATTGTTTCTCGCTGTTGAACCCTGTTATCAATCCTTTGCACACATTGTTCTACTGAGCTGGCCGGTTTTATAATACATGATAATAGGCAGATTCCAGCATGTGGCTACTGATAAAAAGGAATTGACTTCATTGACTTTACCTTCCAGAAGAGTTGTCCTTTCTTTAAACTTTGGCCTCCAAACAAATTCTATTTTATGCTTGGGCCATTTCCTGCCTTCAGTGTCATGAAATATACTCTCCAGGGTTTTAGAATCTCTCTCCTCAGAAGGAGATGGGTCTGGGAGGCTGCAGTCAAAGGCTTCCCTTGCAAGAAGTGGTTGTCTCTACCCATCTTTCATCACCCGCACCGCCTTCCCTTCTGCCTTTACCTTCATGTCCAGATTTTGCCTTTCAGTTTCCAGGAGACCTCATGAGTTATTTCCTTCAGCCTCCCATTTATCTTACCCTTGACCCTTCTCTCTCTGCTTTCTTTAGTGCCCTTACTCACGTGAGTGTAGAGAAACTTTTTTTTTTTTTTACTTTTTGCTAAGTTTTTTGAGCAACCTCTGTTTCCCCAGAAGCCCTAAGTTGTATTTTAACTTATTCCCAAAGTGTCTCTCTTGTGCCGTGGCATTTTGGTTGACCCCTTGACTCGGCTATGTTCTCTCCCACCATTTGATTGTGCTTCTACTTAGATTTTATGGACATTTGGATGAAGGAAGGCAGGTCAAAGATTCCTTCATTTCTGATGAGGAAATAGTACAAGAAGGTACAGGGAAAAGTAGGTTGGAAACAATGAGTCTTCACTGTTTGATTTTCCAAAGGACAAAGAGATTAAAAAAAGATAGATATAAAAACTGAAGTGTAGTCTTTTGAAGAGTGGAAAGAAGTATATGGAGAATTTGTGCATTTATAAAGCTTCAGGAGACAATTAGATATTTTTCAAGAAGATTTTAGCCTCTTTTTTTTTTTTCATTTGGAAGGTAATAAAACTAAGGACGTGTTAACAAAATAGAAAGCTAGCTCAGGGATATGCTACATGTGATGCCATTTTTGTCTGTGGCACATATCACTGATAAACTATAACGTACTACCCTTCCCACTGGGTCTGAATGCAACTTCAGAATCTTCTGCACACACGTTACCATTCAGTCCAAGTTGGCTCCGGATTGAAACCTGTTTTCATTCACTTGTGACTATTGTCTCTACTTGCTCTTTCTGTTTCTTTCTATAAGCTTTTGGTAAGAAGCACATGATAAGTTTCCTAAGAGTAGTATATTACTCCAACAAATATTTGTGAAGTACTTGCTCTGTGCCAGGTGCTGTTTTAAACATTTGAATAAAAGAATCACAATCCCACTCTATAGAACTTGTATTCAGTTGAGAGGACCAAAAAGTCACTATGTAAACAAATAAGTTTTTTTAAAAGTATATTTTATTGATTTTTACAGAGAGGAAGAGAGAGGGATAGAAACTTAGAAATATCGATGGGAGAGAATCATCAATGAGCTGCCTCCTGCACACTCCGGACCAGGGATGTGCCCGCAACCAAGATACGTGCCCTTGACCAGAATTGAACCTGGGACCTTTCAGTCCACAGGCCGATGCTCTATCCACTAAGCCAAACCGGTTTTGACAATAAGGTTATTTTTTATAGTGATGAGAGATTTCTAAGGACGCCATGGTAGTAAATGATCAAGTGGGCATTACTTTAGACTGGTCTGGAATGCCTCTCTGAGGAAGTGATACTTGAGCTATGATATGAAGAGTGAAGAACTCACCATGTGGGTGGTCTAGGAGAAAGGATTTCTGGTAGAGAAGATAGCACTGGTGAAGACTCAGAAAACAATGGATTTGATATTTTTGAGGAACAGAATGAAGTTTGTGTGGTGGGAGCGTGGGAATGAGGATAAGAGTTGTACGGGTGAACCTGGAGAGTAGGGACTCCAGTGGGTAGATCATGCAGGTCCTTATAGACAATGGGAAGGAGCTTAGATTGTATTGGAAATGCAATGGGAGGTTATTGGAGGGGGTCACTTTGATTAGTGTGGGAGATGTTATGATCTAATTTATAGTTTTTAAAAACATCTGTCTGCTATGAAAAGATTGGATTAGAGTAGGAGAGGAAGCAAAGAGGTTAGAGAGTTGGCTATCCAGTCAGTAATAGATTTGATGGTGAATTAGAATGGAGAGTGTTGTAGAGATGGAGAGAAGTAGATAAATTTGGAGAAGTTTTTGAAACAGCATTTTCTGATCAATAGGAAATGGAAAGTTAGTATCACTCTCCCTATTTGAGGTAGCTTTATGTTTGACACAATGACTAAAGCAACACAAGTTAAAGAGTTCCTTCAAGGGTTTTTTCGCTTGTGAGCTTATTCAATATCTTCCCATATTCTTCCACCACTATTTACAGATCCCACCTGTTTTTTGAGTGAACAAATGAAAGAAGAGAGGTCTCTCCCAGAGAAGCAAAAATAAGTACTAGCTTGTATTGTTCCTTAACTCTGCTTGGCCCTTATTAATCTTTCTCCCTCCCTGATATCTGTTTCGTTCTCAGGCATACTTACCCCTCACCTTCTGGATCACCCTGTTGGATGCCTTTTATCAAAGCCTGGTCTGCTTCTTTGTGCCTTACTATGTGAGTCCGTGTCCACTCAGAGGGTTTGTTACGAATGAATCAATGATGTTTCTTTGTACTCTGTGGCTGGTACTAGCATATAGAATGGGTATATTAGGGTAGATTGCTCATAAAATCAAGTTGATTATTAACTGACTAAATTTTACCCCCCCCCACCCCAAAAAATAGATTTTAGATAATGGATTAAATTTGAAAATAAGTACTTAGGTAAGTCCTCTTAGATCTCTTTTTGGTTCTGTGCTGCTTGATCATTTTTTTCAATGATTTAAATAAATTGAAAGTCTGGAAATATAATTAAATGAACCAAAATCAGAGAGGAAAAGCCAGAATATAAAATGTATTTTTAGTGAGTGCTGGGCTAATTCTACCAGGATGACATTAAGAGTATTAAATTTAAACTCTTATAAACAGTTTTCCCAAAAATAACAAACCTGTTTTATAGGTCAAGAATGAAAGAAATGTTACTAAGCAAAGAATGTGTACAAATTAATTTAAAAAGTTAGGCCAACACCATGCACAGAGCAGTGTGATATAACCACTTATCCACACACCCATCCCTGGGAGAAAACAGTAGTTTGATCATGGATGATGTTAAAAGTATGGTAGGATGAAAAAGATGATAGTCTCTAAGTTAACAATTTCTAGTCTTTAGTTCTTTATTCAAATAAAATGACTTGACTTTTCCCAGGTATAACATCCTGGATAAACTGCATTTCAAGAGCAATATAGATAAGGCAATCTGAAGTGTGTTCAGAAAAGAGTAACTAGAACTTTAAAAGATCAGAAAATTGTATCATATGGGAAATAATTTAAGGAGTCAAAAACATACATGTAGAAGAGGAGAGGATATTTAATTACCAGAGATATAAATTCAGGTTAGCCACATTTGCTATTTCAAGATTTGCAGCTCGGTTAAATAGAACATATTTGATATTTCTCCACACCTTAAAGAGCAGGAAGTATGAGTAGAAGTTTTTGGGAAGATTAATTATGAGTCAGAATAAAGAGAAATCTCAACTGAAAAGTTCACAGATTAGATAGCCTGTCTGAGAGAGAGCTGGCCTCTCTCTTCTAGAAATGTTCAGGTTTATCCTAAATGACCAGGTACTGTAAAAGGGACTCAGTGCTTGGCTGAGCAATGGATTAAAGTGACGATGCTCACACCACGGAGAGTGCACGACTCTCCGAGATCACCTCCTGCTGTCCTCTCTTTGCAGACCTATCAGGGCTCAGACATTGACATCTTTACGTTTGGAAACCCCCTGAACACAGCTGCTCTGTTCGTCATTCTCCTTCATCTGATCATTGAAAGCAAGAGTTTGGTGAGTGGCCTTTCTGCTTCCGAAGTAGCCTGGAACTCATTATGCTTGGAAAATGTCTTCTATTAGCAGTGGCCCTGCGGAGCCCTTCATGCCTGGAAGATAAGTGGTAATGAAAAGAGTGATGTCCCCATGGGCGAAGGGTGATACACAGCTTGTTGGTTGTTGATTGTTTGGTGCCATGATGCAGCCAGGAAAGGGGAACACACCTGCCTGGTGCCCTTGGAGGTGTCCACAGTGGAGGTTTCACAGAGGGGAGAGCAACAATTATCCTTCTATGGCCAGCATTCTTCAAGACCAAGCTGATGCCTTTCAACCCAAATAAAAAGAGGTGTTATGCTGTAATTCTGGTATACTGACTCTAGTTAGTAAGTGATGATTTTATGCTTTTCTCATAATACAAAATAAATGTTTTTTTCTCCCTCAGAATTTCTACCATTTGCTTAAATCTGGGTCTTTTTTATTTTTATTTTTATTTTATTTTTTAAATATATTTTATTGATTTCTTACAGAGCGGAAGGGAGAGGGATAGCGAGTTAGAAACATCAATGAGAGAGAAACATCATGCAGCTGCCTCCTGCACATCCCCTACCAGGGATTTTCCTGCAACCAAGGTACATGCCCTCGACCGGAATCGAACCCAGGACCCTTCAGTCCACAGGCCGATGCTCTACCCACTGAGCTAAACCGGTTTCGGCAAATCTGGGTCTTTTTTAAACTTAATTGCTGAGTTAATGGTAAAATGAAGTCTTTTCATCAAAATGGTTTTAAGGTAGCTCTCTGCAGCAAAACCAAAGGGTGGGATTCAGACAAGGGGAGCTTTATTGCAAACCTTCCTTTGCAAATAAAGCACATCCACCCACCTCGTGAGCATAAACTACCTGTGATTAATATGCTGCTCACTCATCTCCATTGGCATCATCTCTGCTATAGTCAAACTCACTGTCATCTTGTCCTGGACTATTGTACAGCCTCCTTAATCTTCCCACCTCTGCCCTTGACCTCTCTAGCCCTTCTCTACAAAACAACAAGAATAATCTATGGAGACATAAATCCTACCTTTTTGCTCTCCTTTGGTGGAAATCCTTCAGCGGCTTCCCAATGTACTCGTAATCTATACTAATAAAAGAGTGGTATGCTAATTACACCAGGCATCTTCTGGACAAAGCCACAGGGGCAATCAGGCTGGCAGGGGAAGGCAGTTAGGGATGATGAGACCGGCAGAGGAGAGCAGTTAGGGGCCACCAGGTCAGCAGGGGACAGCAGTTAGGGGCGATCCAGCCAGCAGGGAAGGACATTCAGGTGCAATCGGGAGGGCAGTTAGGGGCAATCAGGCTAACAAGGGAGAGTAGTTAGGGATGATCAAGCTGGCAGAGGAGGGCAGTTAGGGGCCATCAGGTTGTCAGGGGAGGGCAGTTAGGTGCCATCAGGCTGGCAGGGGAGCAGTTAGGGGGGTGATTAAGCCAGTAGGCAGAGGTGGTTAGGGGAATCAGGCTGAAAAAGTCCTAAGGTGGCCTGTGAGACTTCATGCAGTGATACCTCTACTCTCTCCAACCTCATTTCCACTTATTTGTGGGCTGGAACCACACACTCTCTCTCAGTTTCTCAGATACATTGAGCTCGTTACCACATCAGAGCCTCAGCATTTACCACATCTTCTGATAGGAGTAGTCCTTGTTTCCCTTGGATCCCTGTTCTTCACCCAGTTCCTGTGTTATTTGAGGTCTCAGCAAAAATGCTACTCTGCCAAGAGCCTCTCCCTAGCCATCCAGTTTTCTTATATCATCCTCTTGTTTTATTCATAGCTCTAATAATAACTTATAATTATTCATTTAATTATGTGATTACCTGATTGATGTTTCTCTTCTGCATTACATTATCATCTCTTTGAGGGCCCTGTTTATGTTTATTTTTTTCACCACTGTATTCCATTATTATCTGTGAGAAGACTGGCACACAGTATGTGCAAAAATATTTGAATGGGTAAATGAATGATTATATGATTAACCAGTGTTTGGGGTCTGTTTACCATCCTGATAGTGAAATATTTCAAACAGGAAGTAGCTGAGTGAGGTTATAATTTAAAATGTTACATGAGCTATTATTAGAAGTGTATATCATGATTTCTAAAGTGGGCTGAGCATTTTTGGAATCCTTCACTTTGTTCACAACCTACTTATAAGCCTCAAGTATAGTAAAAGGTTAATTAATACCAGGTGAAGAGAATAAAGGGAATTCTAGAACTAAAATATTTTACATTGTCTTATCTGTTTAAGTTCGTCATTAAGCAATTATGTAGGTACTTTTGGTTACTCCTAGGGAAGTGTCATAAATTCTGACACTTATGAGTGTCCCAAAGGATCTAACACAAAAAGTGAGTTCAGTGGTAATGAGCAACAGCAATCTGCTCTGGCGAACCTGAGCAAATAGAAAAGTTATTAAAAGTATCTGGAAGAGTCCTGGTAAAACGAAACGAAACAAGACAAAAACATCTTGAGGAACCAGAGTGGTTCTGGAGGCCCGGGAACAGAAACGAGTGGGCAGGCTTGTCCGGATGGTTCTCTGCTCTGAATTGACCCCAGGCCTTTCTGCTCTTGCCTCATCGCTCTTTTTTTTAAAAATATTTTATTGATTTTTTACAGAAAAGGAGGGATAGAAAGTCAGAAACATCAATGAGAGAGAAACATCGATCAGCTGCCTCTTGCACAGCCCCTTCTGGGGATGTGCCCGCAGCAGCCAAGATACATGCCCTTGATGGGAATCGAACCTGGGACCCTTCAGTCCACAGGCCCATGCTCTGTCCACTGAGCCAATCCGGATTCGGCAGCCTCATCGCTCTTTATTCTGTGGTGACAGAATTATATTCCCTTAGCTCCAGTCACAGGCTTTGGTCAGAGGAGGAATGTGTTGCCAAGACTGTACAAAATGCCCGGGTCCTCATCAGAGGAAGGGAAGTGAAAGCTGAATGCCAAGAAAAACACTGGCTGCTCTATAAAGGATGCATCATTAAAGCCTTGTCTCCATGCCAGGAAGAAACGATTTTTTAATGATTGTTTCTCTCTGGCGTAAGAATCAAATTGTTTCTTATGCTCAGGGCCTTTCCAATGAGTCAGCCATTCTGAGACTAGGAATCACTTTCCGTTCCCTTCTTGCTCACCATTTCATTGTCACCTCCCACCTCCCTGTTGATTTTTACCCAATTTCCCTTGACCTTAACTTCCTTGTATCAATTTATTTTCATCAAGGCACTGTCTCACTTGCCAAAGCCCATATTAACTTTCGGGCAGTAGGCTCAATGGGAAGGAAGGCCATTTGAGAAAGAAAGAAGGCATTGTTGTTTTAGAGGTGTGAAGATCTTATGGGTTTAGCCTATATTTTCCAAGCAGTTTGTACATTTTAACCAAGAAAATGCAACCTTTGTGACTTTTGAAGATACTGATCATGAGGAAATGCTTAGCCAGATTAAGCATGAAGGAGAAAATGGGCTCTTGTTGGCAAAGTATAATGGTGGGAAAATAAAAAAGATTAATGAAGGCAGTGGTTTCCCCAAAAGCATACAGAACCAAGGTATACACTGATTTAGGCAGGACTCTATGTGCACTGCACTAAACGATACAGATGCTACATAATGCAAAGGTGTTTTTCTCGTCATACTTCAGATCATGTCAAAGAGGAAGTCTGTCAAAGATGGGCTATTCTGTTTTATCACAACAATTCTCTCTAATTTCTTATTGTTACAAAACAGACCAGCCTCCAGACTCAGCACTATTAGTACAGGTAATGCTAATGTTATATTTAAGGTAGTAATCTGCTTATTTTTTTCTAAATAAAGTTAATTAAATAGTGAGCTATTTTAGAGAAAAATATTTTTTAAAATGATATTGCAGGCTATCCATGAATATGAAGGTGGCTAGGTTATGCTGTGATCCACAAAGACTTATTTCTTGCATACTAGTATGTAAAGTTAACTAAGGTTCTAGACAGATCTAGAGCAATCTTCCTGAGGCGTGGCTCTAAGACCCGGCTGAGTCTTGGAGCTTTACGATCTGGAACTGTCCCCAAAGGGAACTTCTTGGTCAACATGGAAGGAAAGGAGACAGCAGAGAAAATTGTTCACCAGCTCTTCCCTGCTTCAGACCTCAAAGTTGTGCATGTCCCTTGCATTCACATTTCAATGATCAAAGCAAGACAGGTGGCCAGGCTTACTTTTGAGAGGATGGAAGAAGTACAATCCTTTTGAATGCTTATTTGGGGGAAAGAATGAGCAACAGTAATGACTACCACAATGTGAATGGATAAAGTTTGAGGTTCACTGGATTAAAGTATTACCTTAATGAAGAAACAGACTAACGAGTGAAACTATATGAAAAAAAATTAATGAGAAAATTCAAACACTTCATGGTTCATGGATAATACAGAATAAACTAGTGTCCAGCTGGTGTAGTTCAGTGACCAAGCGTCAATTTATGGACCAGGAGTTCACGGTTCGATTCCCGGTTAGGGCATATGCCCTGGTTGTGAGCTTAATCCCCAGTGTGGGGCATGCAGGAGGCAGCCGATCAATGATTCTCTTTCATCATGGATGTTTCTATCTCTCTCTCTTTCTCTCCTCTCTGAAATCAATAATAATGTATTTTTAAAAAATAACCAAAATAAACTAGTCATCAAAATTACCTTTTGGCACTTGACTTCGTTTTTCACAATTTAAATAGGGATCCGAGCTGTTCGTGAAAGATGCTCTTGTCTTAACACTTTGGTATTTTTGTTTTGTTTGTTGAGGTGTCACCCCACTCATCTACTGCCTAGACATGTTGTCTCTACAACACAGCTGCAAAGCCCTGTGAGCCTGTGTTCATTTCCCCCGTGCTTCCTGTCTTGCAGACTTGGATACACATGCTGGTCGTCCTTGGTGGCATCTTGTCTTACTTCTTCTTTGCCGTGGCTTTCGGGGCCATGTGTGTCACTTGTAACCCACCCTCCAACCCCTACGGGATCATGCAGGAGCACTTGCTGGACCCAGTGTTCTACTTAGTCTGTGTCCTCACAGTCTGCGTTGCTCTTCTTCCCAGGTATGGTATTTGTTTTATCACCAAGAGCATAGGGGAAATCAGAGCCCTCGATTCTCCAAGCAGCCGCTAAGAATGGATGATAGACTGTCTAGTGAGCAGTGAAGAAGTCAGTCTGTCTACGAGTTAAAATATTGTTTTCTGTTTTACCAGAGAACAAAAGTGCCGTATGCATAGGAAAGGTTTGTTTCTCATGGGAAACTCGAATCTGGTTGACAGTCCAGGCCACGGGATAGGGCATCTTTGCTGGTTATCCGAGGGTATAGATCCTTTCCTTTATCTTTTTGGTCTGCCATCTTCCACTCCTCATGAACATTTAAAACCTCACAACTTTTCTTCCTTATTTCACTTCAGTTATTCTTCCCATTTTAGGTTAACTGATTTCTGATATGGCCTGGGATGAAAATGGCTAAGAAGTATGCATGGGTTTTTAATCTATAGATTCTTTCAAGTCTGTGAGAGCTCTTCTTCTTTACAGTTTTATAAAATCTGTTTAGCTGAAAACACTATAGAAATAGTTGTTTTATATTTTTGAATGTGATATGAGAATCAAAATGGTTGACAAACAGTGACTCACAGACCAAATCTGGCCTGCTGCCTGATTTTGTAAATAAAGTATTATTGGGGGAAAAAATAATAATAAATAAATAAATAAATAAATAAATAAAGTATTATTGGAACATGGCCATGCTCATTAACTACTGTCTGTGGCTGCTTTTGCTCTACAGCAGAGTTGAATCATTGCAGCAAAGACTAAATAGCTTCCAAAGCCTGCAACATTCCTACCTAGCCCATTAAAAGTTTACCAACCCTGATCCACCATCATCAAGCACAACAGCCACCTATAATTTGTATAGGAAGCCCAGACTATGGTCATCCCTTCTAGAAACACACCAGGAAAACCCACCTGAGTCATTCTGTGGAGGTCACAGTTGCATTCTTAACCATTTCTCTTAAACTGAAGTGCTTCTGTAGTGCTCCGTTATTCCCAGCTCTAAGATTTAAAACACTGGCAAGATGAACTTGTAGAATTTATGAAGAAACATATGATAGCCTTCAAAAATTCCTTTGAAAGTATTACCATTAAAATTCTAATATTGCTGTAGTAGGCTTCAAAAATGGTTCCCTAAAAAGATATTTATGTCCTAATCCTTAGAAACTGTAAGTACTACCTGTGTAGCAACAATGGCCTTCACAGTTGTGATTATGTTCAGGGTGTTGAGTCAGGAAGAACATCCTGTATTACCCGCATGGTCCTTAAATGTAATAGCAAGTGCCCTCATAAGAGAAAGGCAGAAGGAGATCTGACCAGACAGGAGAGGAGAAGGCACTGTGACCAGGGAGCCAGAGTTTCCTGCGCCATAAGCCAAGGCATGCTAGCAGCCCCCCGAGAGCCGGAAGAAGCAAAGAGTGGATTCCCCAGAGGGAGCCTGGGCCTTCTGAAACGTTCCCTTTGGCCCAGTGAAAGTGTTTTCAGAACCTCTGACCTTCAGAACTATGAGAGAATGAATTTTTGTTGTTCTAAAGTGCTAAGTTTGTGTAACTTGCTACAGCAGCCACAGGAAACATGTTAAGTTTTGCTACCGGGAAGATGGGTGCTGCTATAACAAATAATCAAAAATGTGCAAGTGGCTTTGAAATTGGATAGTGGGCAGAGACTAGAAGAATTCTGAGGCATGTCATAGGAAATATTGGATTTCCTGAACAGACTATAGGTAGAAATATGGACATTAATGCTTGCTGGTGAGGACTCAGAAGAAAGTAAGAAAGCATAGAAAATACATATATTATCATAAAACAGGACATTGCTAGAAATGTGAGAGTTAAAGGCACTACATAATATGGTAGCAGAAAATGTAGCTGAAAGGCATTACTGTTCTGTGGAAAGCAGACTTTGTGAATTTTTGAACTTGAATACTTACCTGAGGAGGTTTCCAAACAAAGTGTTGAAGGTCTGGCCTGGTTTCTTCTCTGTTTATGATAAATTGTGAGAGAAAAGAGATGAAGGAAGAACTATTGAAGTTAAAAGGAACCAGATTTAGGAAATCCTCAGCCTACCCAGATTTCAGAAGTGGCTAAAATCAGGAGATTGATTGTTTGGAGTATGCTTTAGAGAGGCCAAGAGCATGGCTGGACAACCCTTTGCTAGAGAGTAGGAGCCTGACTCATGAATCCCTCTACCATCTCTGCAGCCTTCAAGAGAGGAGATGGGATTATACAGGAAAGATCTGTGAAGACCCTCTTATCTAATGGCATAAATCCCCATGACATACATTGGTGACCCACAAGGTTTTTGAGAATCCTATAGCAGCATACACACTGCCAGCTTCAGGACGAGTTTGTGGTAATTCATTACAGTAGCTATAAGACATTCATAGCTAACATTTTGAACACTTACTATGTGCCCACACTCTGCCTGCTTTACATGTATTTTCTTATTTAACCTAACATTACACCTATGATGCAGCACTATTGGTATCTCTACTATCATACATTTTTGTTTATTTGTTTAACAAGCACTCATAAGGTACTCACTACTTAAATGCTTTACAAATATTAATTTATTTAATATTGTTATCATTTCTATTTTATATTGTGCTTATCCTCCCCCTTTACCTCAAGGGGGCCCCTTACTAGCTCTGATTGGTGAGTATTTTTTTGTGTGTCCTATGATGCATTTGAGGTGAAGGTAATTCAGTGTGCTTTCTATAACCTAGGTTTGTATACCGAGTTCTTCAGGGATCCCTGTTTCCGTCTCCACTCCTGAGGGCTAAGCACTTGGACAGACTGACTCCAGAGGAGAGGACAGAAGCCCTCAAGAAGTGGAGAGGGGCTGGAAAGATGGGTCAGGTGATGTCTAAGCATGTTGACCACTCAGGTGCCAAGTCAGAGAGAAGAGCCATGAATGGCCCTTCTGTTGTCTTTGCCATGATGTCAGCAACTTCCTGTGCTGTTGAGCAAGGAAATGTACAAGAAACTGCCTTGGACTCAGACTATTGTGAAACTAAGACCTCATGGGTGGCTGAACCCTCAAACGGTTAAAAAGGCAGGATACCCTCTTTGGAGTTACAAGTATTCCTTCGAGTTTGGAAGAGGACTTTGAAGAGGCACCTCTGCGAAGCAAGAATGGCTTGGATTTTCGTTAAGGGTCATGAATATGTTACTGGTTTGAAAAAGCCAGCATGATGACCTTGATGGTATGTTCATAGATGCATTCGTAAGAAAGGATAGAGTTGGACCTAGACAGAGTTTAAGGAATTAAAGTATTTAATTCAGAATCAAATATTTTTTATGAAACATTTTGGATTTTATGAGAGCATTTTAATTGTCTTAAACATATAAGTGTTTCCACTTATATGAGATATATTTATTTTATTGTGAGATCTCAGATTCAAGAGAAATGCTTTAACTGAGCAGACTCCAATCTGATTTGATTTTTTTTAAGAAAAAAAAATGTAGTTTGATTGATTAGTTGGAATTCAGAAAGTTCCACATTAAAAAAAAAAGTTATAAAGGGCTAATTTTCAGAGGAAAAATGTTATAAGAGCCCTTTAAACAACAATGTACCTAAAATAGGATAATAAATATTGTTAGTTATTAATAGCTTTTTATTTCCTCTGAGATGATTTTGGTCTTCTGACTGAAGATGCTAGGCATACCTCTCTGTTCATTTCAGTGTTCTCCTGTGGTGGGGCCTTCATTGGGGAGGGGGAAAGGGAAGGTTAGGCCTCCATCAGGTAATGGGTCCATCTGTGTGCAGATGTTAATTAGGGAACAAGAGCCATGGGTAAGACACAGAATCAGCTGAGCCTGTGGGCCATGTAGCACTATTCTGTTGTATTCTAAAACTGACAATAGCCTAGTCAAGATGAGACAATCAATTGCAAAACAGTCATGAAAAAACCATTTGAGGGTTCATAGTCCTTGCAATGCCATACAACTTTTTTGGGGTTGTAAACTCTAAAAATGAGCTAGAAATTGAGACTAGGACAGGTGGTTCTCAGAAGGATTCCATGAGGTTCTTAGAAAAATTTGTATTTTAGGAAAGAAATATCTATAGCAGGTTAACTGCTGTTACAAATCATGTATACTGTCTTTCATTGGAACAAGAAACTAGTTTATACCAAATAAGGCCAGTTATAACATCATGTATTCTTGTTGAGTGCTTTTAAAATTCTACATAAGTTCATCTGAAAATTGTCAACCACCAATTACCCAGTATTTCCTTCATGAAATCTCCATGCTAATGTTTTTTTTTCTATATCAAAGTTGTCTTAATGACTATTAAACTATTATTCTCAGGACTTTATCTTCTACCTGCTGCCTACTGTCCTGGCCTGATTTTTGTAGCCTTCTGATATTATTGTAAACTAGAGACCCGGTGCATGAAATCCGTGCATGGTGGGGAAGGGGGAGGTTCCCTCAGCCCAGCCTGCACCCTCTCCAATTCAGGACTCTTGGGGAATGTCCAACTGCTGGTTTATGCCTGATTTGTGGGGGAAGGGGGGGTAGTTGAACATTCCTCTCACAATCTGGAACCACTGGCTCCTAACTGCTCACCTTCCTGCCTACCTGATCACCCCTAACTGCTCCCCCCCACTGGCCTGCCCCACCCCCCACCCCCCGTCAGCCTGGTTGCCCCTTAGTGCACTCCCTGCTGGTATGGTCACCTCCAGCTGCCCCCCCCCACACACCCCTGTGGTCCTGGTCACCCCATGCAGCCTGTTTGGTCATCCATTCAGTTGTTTCAGATGGGATGGTCACTTAGCCTTATATATATATATATAGATAGTCTTTTATATAGACCAATTTCCAGAACTTTCAAAATCCCACATAACTAATGGAAGTTGCTTTCTGCTTCCTTATAGATTTTTATTTTAAATAAACTGTTTAATAAATAATGTGATAAAAAACTGTCATCACTCCTGTACTCACTGAATCCAACTGTAAGTGGTACCAGAACTTAGAAGGAAAATCCCTAAGTACACCTTTTACCAGAATATTGTTTTGACTTTTTCTTATATGGAAAAATCTATGATGTTATATCACCTGATTCTTGGAGATAAATTTTCTGATAAATAAAAAATAAGAAATATTTTTACTAATAAATAAAGTTTTAGAATCTAATGATAAAGGAATGAGCCAAAAAGGCTAAGAAAAACTGTCAAGTATTTGTACATATGAGTAAATGAAACTCGAGTGTTCATGTTATGGGGCCACAATTCCTTGATTCCAAAATCCCAAGAACACTGAAAACTGAAAATTTTTAATAAGTTAGTTACAAACTCGATGCCCTGAACAGAGGTGAAGCTATCATGTACTTAATATAATTTTTAAATATTTGCTACAAAAAAAATTGTATTTTAATTCTCGATTTTAAAGTGTATTTTTAAATTTTTGAAAAATTCTGGATTCTTAGATACATCTGCCTCCCCAGTGCAAAGGAACTGGCATCTATCCTCAGCCTTTAAATGGTCTCATTTACAAGTAAAGAACTCTTACACAGGTTACCCAAGCTGATTTGAATGGTTGCATTTTGATATCAAACCTATTTCCCAATTTTTGAGAAATTAATATAATTGCTTCTAATAGCCAAAGAAAAGTGCCTAAATTTGGGGATGCAATTTTATCCCAAAAGACTTATGAAAGAATTTGGATCCATTTCCGAAAATGTACTTAGACATTAAAAATCCTTACACTCTTAGTTTTTGTTGGATGCTCAATGGGTAATTTGAGAGTATTTGCAACCTCTAATTCCAGACTAATCAAGATGTTATCTGTCATCTAAAGTAAAAGAGCATGTTCTTGTGAAAGTCCAAAATAAGACAGGTATTTTGATTGGTGAGAAATTGGGTGCCAACTATTATATTGGGAAAGACAGTTTTCTGGGACATGATATCTATATACATAAAAAGAGAGATTATACCATTTTATTTGTATTAATGGTTATTTAAAATAAGTACAATATGTACACTTCACTGAACATCAGTTGAGCAAGGCTAAAAAGTTGTTACATTAAGTGTACCTACAACTATAACAAAACAAAACTGACCCATATTCTTCAACTTCCACACAGTTGTGACCAAAACTCAATTGCAGGATTTCACATTCTCAACACGTTTATACAAACTACAGAACAAGTGATGAATGACATGGAAAGTGTCAAGACAACTTTGTGGATTTCAAATATGTGTGCACATAGAAAAGAGTCCAAAAATACGCGTATAAAACTGCAGGTATTCTCTCTGTGGAATGTTGAGGCAGTCCAGTTTGCTGGTGGAGCTTCGTAGGGAATCCTACTTGTTGCAAAGGCATTTGGATGTTGCAAAAATGGGTGCCTAATTTAATTAGGTGCAGGTGACGACTTGAGTTCTGAAGCTTTTCAGTGTGGAAAAAACAACTTAACCGCTAATTACTACAGATATTGATGTGGGGAAAGTGGCCCAGTGCTTAAAAGCATCTTTAAATTTTTCTTTAATTATCGATGGGAAGAATTAGCAACACCAGATCTTAAATATCTTTCAGGGACAATTACAAAATATTATGCAAAGCCTTCCTGTGCTTTGCAATACATTTCTGTACTTCATTGGTATGGACAAACTGGAAAATATTTCATTGGGGTAGGGTGCAATTCAATTTTTTAAAAATTGCATTGCTGCAGTCTAAAGCAAGTTCTTTGGCAAAGTAGAATCTCAAATTCCATTGTCACATAGGGGGAACCAAATAAAAATACTGCCCATGGATATTTTCTAGTTTTTGAAACCTCAGTCAGCCAACTGACAGACTCTGTAACCCCAGCTCTAGGGGAAGTTCTGTGGAGACTTTTCTACCACATTGCAACCTTGGTTTAAATTCAGAACAAGCAACCCTAACCATGTCAGTGTTCAGAGCGGCGTCTAAAGAGCTCTGTGTTCAGTGGGTCTTGCTGCTGCAGCGACCTACAGGGATGCTACTTGTCTTTCGCCTCCATCTTTCATCAGTGCTCAATGTTTCCAAGACTTCAGAAGAGTCCTAGTAAATAACTTAAGCATGTAAATTATCTTGGCTTTTAATAAATTAAAAGCAAGTCACCAAGGTTAATATGGAAGTTGCCACTATGCTATTACACACACAAGAAACAAAAGCTGGCAAAGATCGGTCAGCCTGTATCTCAGTGTCCTTTCTCGTGACTGGATAAGAGGGAACTTTTATCACTGTTGCCCTAGAGCCTGCATTACCCTCACACTCCAGGGTGGACAATTTCGCGCTAGTGGTCAAGGTTAGGCTGACAAAACAACAAAATAAACTTTGCTTCTTTAAAAAACAAAACAAAAACTTTCATCGAACGTGAAATAAAGAAATAAAGCTGAATAACATTAGCCTGAAACAAGCATGGATGTGTGCAGTGCACTGCTCAGCACCCCTGTCCACGTGTCCAGGGAGTGCCTCTCTGTACAGCCATCTGCAGAAAGTGCTCCACAGCCAAGACCCCGTTTTCTCTGAGCGTCGCTGGCATCGTCTCCGGTCATCTTTGGAATCAGTTCAGGAGGAAGGTATGAATGTATATTTGTCTCTCAATCCACTTGGTGAAGTAGGACACATTGCTATAAACTCCAGGCCCCAGGACTTTGGAAAAGCAGACAGAGCCCCACGAAGTCAGGCCAAACAGTGTCCACTGTCCTCCAGGCTGCTCGCAAACAAGAGGCCCGCCGCTGTCCCCCTGGAATGAGTGGCAGGGAACATTAGTCACTGGTATTTCATAGCCCTAGTGGTGTCCGTGTTATCCTGAGGGTACACTAAAGCCAAACCCAGCTTAACCAACCTTCAGGAAAATTTCCACAAAGCTTTCATTGTCAACCTGTGAAGGGACATGATCTCCATTCCTTAAATAGAACTTCCAAATGGACATTTTAAAGTCTAAAAGGATAGCGATGGCTTGGAAAAAGACTTTTTTTTCTGTGAAATCAGAAGATATACTTATCAAAATATGTCATATTTCTTAAATTTATGGTATCAGAATCAATTCTCTCATAGTCCCACTCTTTAACTTTGATCCATTTTATAAATGTAGGCAGTACCCAACATGGAACATTCAAATTTACCACGTTCAAGATTCTGACTATGTGAATGAATGCATTAAGTAAAATATACTCAGGGGCCACATACTGCATTTCTAATAGTTGTTAGGACCTTGTCAATTAGCATACTTGAATGGAAAATACCACACAAGAATTATTTACCATAAGGTATTTCATTTCTTTATGTCTATATTTCATATGCGTAGAGATTTTCATTCTTGATATTTAAGTTTAGGTGTTGCATTTGAGTTTTATTCAGTTCTTTTGCCACATATAATTAATCTTAAAACACAATAACTTTATAAAGTTAGTATTTGTTACATCTGAAAGATCATAGGAGGTTAGAGGGTTTATTCTGCAGTGCCTCAAAAGAAAAGGATTGATATCTTAGAAAATAAGGAAGCAAATATGGTGGAAATTTACAAATACTGGCAATGCAAGAGTTTCAAACTTGGAAGTATATCTATGCTCATTCCCACTTGGCAGCAGTGAAGAACAAGGGAAATCATGTTTACTGATACTTTTCTGAATACTTGTCCTATATTACATTGTTTAAACTTCACACAATCCTTATGAGTTGATAATAGTAAGAATGTGATATGATAATTATTATTAAATTTATTTTAGAGGTAATAAAAATGAAGCACAACAGGTGTAGAACTTGTTTATTGGCAGGGCTATCATTTAAACTCGGGCAGCTGAGCACCAGGATTCCGACCCTATAACTAGGCTAACTTGCTCCTTAGAAATGTCAGTGAATAGGACTGCTGTTAGAGCAAAACTGAATTTTTTATTGTGCTGTGTGCTTTTGGGGAGGTGGTGATCTTGACATTCATAAATTCCCAATGCCACAAACTAAGTAATGACATAGACCATGCAAGGGTGTGTGTGTGAATAAATTGTTCTGCCTAAAAAGCCCAATTGGAAAATTTTAAGCAAAATTTACTGGAAACATTGGACATACTCCTCAATTTTTATTAGACACAGTCCACAAATTTTTCATCTCCCCTTATATGGAAGAAATGCTAAGATGCTGACTTATTTAGGTGGAGCTATTCTTTATGTCAGAGAGTGACTAAAATGGAGCCTGTTTAGAGGTTTGCCCTACACTTCCAGATCAGAAATTCAACCTGATAATTATTTAGCATCTGCTCTTTGCAAGGTTCCGTGCTGAGGCCCACACAGGGAGAGGCACTGTTTTTGTCACTGAGGGGCCAAAAGTCTGCTTTGCTAACCAGAATACCTTTACATGAAAGCAAAGTCTAAGGACTATGAGTGGTCAGCAAACTGTGGCTCGCAAGCCACATGTGGCTCTTTGGCCCCTTGAGTGTGGCTCTTCCACAAAAGACCATGGCCTGGGTGAGTCTATTTTGAAGAAGGGGCATTAGAAGAAGTTTAAGTTTAAATTGGGCTTTCAAAAGAAATTTCAGTCGTTGTACTATTGATATTTGGCTCTGTTGACTAATGAGTTTGCCGACCACTGGACTAAGGCACCCTCACAGGAATGAGCAATTACTTCCAGTTGGGGAAGAACAGAAAAAGTGCCTTCCTAACGTGTGGGTTTGAGGTGGGTTTGCGAGGTAAGGGACAATTCCAAGGTAGAGAACAAGAGGCGCAGAAGCAGCCATTCAAAATGACAGGGAGCATACAGCTGAGGCAGTTTGTCTGGTCTTTCTGGCCCTCTTTTCCTCTTAGTAATACTGGGCTTTGGGCCACAGTTAATGTTTGGCTTCAGAATTGATCCCCATGATTTCTAGACCTTAACAGAGGGATCCACAGCTTCCGAAGGGGCCCCGTGGTTAAATCGGAAAGATAACGAGAGGTTCTGGTGAAGAATCCTGCTCCAGACCTCGCCGAAGTAGCTTCGGTTTGTTCTGTGGTTTGTTTTATGTTCTCCCTGGAGCGGTGTCAGAGAATCTCCGGTGTGCACGTAAGATCCCCACAGTGCCGAATTCCCACAGCTGAAGAAGCTGGCGTGACACCAGATACGAGATGCCTGTGCCTGTGGCTGTGCACAGCCTTCAGTTCTCTCTCAAGAAACCTTCTTGCCCCTCCTTTGGAAAAATGTATTCACAGTCATGGCTGTGACTAGGACAGTGTAGTGGCCCAATACCTGGGCCCTGGAGCCAGGCTTCCTGCATTCATAGCCTTCCTCTACCACCTTTGTGCTGGGTGATACTGGGTAAATTACTTAACCTCTCTGTCCCTTCTTTTCTTGATCTGTAAACTAGGAAAAACAATGTTATAATCACAATAGCTGATTGTGAGGATTAAATGAGCTGCAATCAAGCATTTGGAAGAGATCCTGCAACACAATAAGCACCAAGTGATAAATGTTAATATTCATATAGTTACTCTTCATTGAGTGTATATACCAGACATCTCACACAAATAAATGAGAGGTTGGGGCTTTCACATATACCAAACACCATGCAAATGAGACTCAGTCCCATTCCACTCATGAAAAGCCTGTCTAGGGAGGTTAGATCATTTCTCCAGGTCACATTATTCTTATTGGCAGAGATGTGGTCCAACCCGGATCTTTCAGACTGCGAATGCTGTGTCCCAAGCCCTACACCATTCTGCCTCCCAAAACTCTACTTTTAAAATTTTATCATTTATATATTTTTAAATTATAAATAACCAGAGGCCTGTTGCATGAATTTTCGTGCAAGAATAAGCCTTCCTTCCCCTAGCTCCATTCCTGGCCACCTGGGAGCCTGCAAGTCTTCACTCCCAGCCTGGTGCTGCTCCTGTAGTTCCCTCCATCCCCATCTTCTCCCTCATAGCAGGTGTCCTGCCCTGCCCCGCTGCCCCTGCCTATATATGCAAATTAACCTGCCATCTTTGTTGGGTTGGTTTGCATACTCACTCCTGATTGGCTGGTGGTTGTTGTAGATGTATGGTTAATTTACATATTTCTATTTTATTTGTTAGACTAGAGGCCTGGTGCATGAAATTCATGCACTTGAGTTGGGTGTCCTTCAGCCCAGCCTGCACCCTCTCCAATCCTGGACATCCCTCTCACAATCCAGGACTGCTGGCTTCCAACCACTCACCTGCCTGCCTGTCTGATTGCCCCTAACCACTTCTGCCTGCCAGCCTGATCAACCCCTAACCACTCCCCTGCCAGCCTGATCAATATCTAACTGCTCCCCTGCCAGCCCAATTGCCTCTATCTGTCCTCCCCTGCAGGCCTGGTCACCCTTAACTGCCCTCCCCTGCCAGCCTGGTTGCCCCCAACTGCCCTCCCCTGCTGGCCCAGTCACTCCTAACTTCTCTCCCTTGCCAGCCTGGTCACCCTAACTGCCCTCCACTGCTGGCCCAATTGACCCCAACTGTCCTCCCTTGCAAGCCTGGTCACCCCCAACTGTCCTCCCCTGCCTACCATCTTGTGTTGGCCATTTTGTGTCCACATGGGGGCGGCCATGTGTTGGAGTGATGGTCAATTTGCATATTACCTCTTTATTAAATAGGATATTTATGTATTGCTTAAGAGTCCTAGAAATCAAACCTGGGACTCTTGCTTGGAAGGCAGGCTTCCTCTACCACTGCCCACCTCAGGTGGCTGTGTGTGGCCAAGGGGCAACAGGGATGGTGGCCTCAGTGAAATGCTAAGGGAGCCAGCTGTCTGCCTCCCAAAACTCTACTTTCCCCTGGAACTGTCTAAGGAATCCCACTGGGCCGTCCCCAGTCCTCGGGTTTGCCCACTCTGAAACAGGACCAGCAGAAGTGTCATTTTATTATGCTAGGTCACTGGGAACATCATAAATTGAATCTCTTCTTTCAATTCTAAAATGGGGGCGGGGCAACTGAGCCTGCTCAAAGCAGTGAAACCGCAAGGTGCTTTATAGCCTTGATGGAGAATAACTGCTGTCCCCACTGTCATAAGCTTCTTTGAGCACTTGCCCTGTTTTTCCTTCCGTGTACAATATGAGTATTTATCAAGTTGCAAAGAAGAGGCTTCACTGAACTGCTTAGCGAACATGCTCTTCAAACTGATGTGACCATGAATCGCGAGTGTCTGAGGTCGCATGTAGTGACATCTGTAGACATGTTGGAAGTCAAGTGCAGGCCCAGACAATGCTGGCGTGCTCACTGCTGAGACACAGGTGGCTCTGTCGCACCCCCGGAGCTGGGGTGCTGCCTGTGCTTTAATGCCTTCACCTCAATGGCTGAAGATGCCGTTGGTGTCCACCCTGCTTTGCAGGCAGCCTGGATGGGGCCATGGTTACCACTCGCTCCTCTTAGAAACTCATTTGTCTTAGCCCCTAAAATGGTCCTATTGGATGGCCCAGAACAGCTGCTTTCTCTCCCGTTGCTGACATACCACATGCCCCAGGTGGTGGAGGAGCGAGCTGCAGGCCACCTGAGTGAGCCACGGGCAAGGGGGCAGTCTGGGGACTCGCAGGGTCCTGGATGGAGGACGTCACCCTGTGAACAAACATCTGCTGACAAGTCATTTTCCAAAAATGTCCCTGAAGGGCCTCGCGTGAACAACAATGAGTTTGTGTGGGCCTGCCGGAGTTATTGCTGAACTGAACCTCCTCACCAATCAGAAAACAACTCACCATGCACGAGTCCACCGTGCCGGACTCGTAGCCGGCACATATCATCCGGGCGGTGATGGTCTTCATGTCGAAGTAGGACTGACACTGCTCCAGAGAAATCACCCGGACTTCTCCCTCCTGCAGCTTGAAGGGCACTGGGCATTAAAAAAGAAAAGGGAAGGAAAAGAAAGAGAGGAAGGGAGGAATGAAGAGAGGGAGGGAGGGAGCGAGGGAGGGAAGAAGGAAATATACAAGAGGGTAAAATGGCTCAAAATGAAGCTAACTATATATGAGATGATTACATTTTTAATCCCCCCAAGCCATATTCTTAACTTAAAATGACATTTCAAAAACAAGGCTTGTTCGCAATCAGGATTTTCCAATTAGAAGGTTGATGGCACTCCTCCAGTCAAAGCCCTTTGTTGTATTGAGAAGAGCGAGGCACTGGGCTCGCGCTTCCCCCCGTAAAACCAACAGCCACTGCAATGAAATGGAAAGCAATCACTCCCCGGCTCTGCCCCGGAGAGGAGGCTGCCAGCTGGGCGCAGGACACGCATGGCCTCCAGCTGGCAGGGCCGCCTCTCCTCGGCTTTAAGACTGTGTCTCACCGCCAGACCGTGCGCTATGGGGGCCATTCCTTGAGGAAAGAATCTTTCATCCTAGAGGACATGACAGAGGATGTTGAAATGCACAAAGCCATCTCTTAGTGTCCGAGGGGACCGTGCGAATCCCATCTTGCTAGAAAGTTCTCAGAAAAGGACAATGGCTTCTCGAAGTATGACTCTACGGATGTTTCGCCATTCTGCAAAATTGCACACCCTGCTTTCGCTTTAAAGGTGACAGCGACGCAGTAAAATGCTCAGGGGGCCTTATTTGGAGAAGGAATCGTGTTTGGAAAAAAGCAGTCTGATGAGGACAGCGGGGGTTTCAGGAGTTGTCAAAGAATAGTGGTAAGAACAATCGCTAACACGCATTGGGTACTCAGAGCAGGCCAGGCACTCACACTCGCCACTCTCGGGCCTCTTGTCGGTCAGCTTTACAATAGCCCTAGAAACTAGACAGCTGTTTTTATGTTTCCCTCTGTATAGTCAGGTCTTTCTCACGAATCCACACCCTTGCTCCTCCCACCGCACTATATTTGTGGCAGGTGCGATCTATTACAGGATTGCTGTCAGTCTGAAGTGGATTTTGTGGGAGCACTAGGAGGAGGGGCAATAGAAAGTGTATTCAGCCCTAACCTGTTTGGCTAGGATAGGAGCTTAATCACAAGGAACAACAGCCTGTAATTATTGGAATCGAGAGTCTAGGTCAGTGGTCGGCAAACTCATTAGTCAACAGAGCAGCAAACTGCAGCTCAGGAATGCGGACCACTGGGCTAGGTGAATACAGTGTCGGCCTGAGGACTGAAGAGTCCCAGGTTCGATTTCAGTCAAGGGCATGTACCTTGGTTGTGGCCACATCCCCAGTAGGAGGTGTGCAAGAGGCAGCTGATTGATGCTTCTCTCTCATCAATGTTTTTAACTCCATCCTTCTCCCTTCCTCTCTGTAAAAAGTCAATAAAATATATTTTTTTTTTAAAAAAAAGAAAGTATATTCAGCTCTTATCTCTATCGCAGTATTAATTGTAGCTTTTAGATACCAAGATGCCAGGGACGGTGACATGCATGTCTGACATTGTCTTTTGTGCTCTTACCCTTGAACTTTTCAGACATCACATCATTAACTTACTTTTGTCTACTGAATTTTTCTTTTTGGCATCAATTGACAATAGAAAGGAAACTCAACGTAGCTCAAAACTTATTTGACAAAATTAAAAAAAAAACTAAAGGGCCTTCAAGTTGGCAGATGCTAAGTTGGCTCACAGGAGAGCAATCAGCATCACTATTCCCAAGAGCCACGCAGCACGTGATACAGAGTGGCGTTGAAAAGAAAATGTCTCATGGGTTAAATTAATATTCTCAACTTTAAGAGGGCAAGCAAAAGTGGGAGTCCATTTGGGGCTGGGAGTAAGTCGGAAACATGTTTCAGTGTCTATGTTTTGTTTGTTTAAATCATCTAGGGAGCCAAACTACTTCAGTCAATTTAAGTAGGCAAATAGCAAACCAGTTTTCTTTGAAGAAGGACTTACAGGTTGTTTTACAAAGGTGGACAAGACCAAATCACAAGGCGGGACTGGAAACTGGGCCGAGCCCTAGCCTGCACGGTGGAATGCCTCACCTCTGGGCAAGGCGCAGGTGATTCGCCTGCGGGGAGTGCAAACCAACCGTGGAGGCGGGTCACAGGGATGACTGGCAGGTCTCACCTGGTTTGGCAGCGCCAAAGCATTGGGACTGGCTCCTTGGAGAGAGACTCTGAGCTGGAGAAGCGTTCTGAGGTTCCTCTGAGCTGGGCCAGTTCGAGTGAAGCACATGCCCAATGTGTACCGTTTGTGCCTATACTTTCTTTTTATTTATTTTTTAGGTAAGTCTTTTTTAAAATTATGGGGTGTTTTTTTTATTAATGATTAATTTTTAGAGAGGAAGGGAGAGGGAGACATAGAAACATCAATGATGAGAATGAATCATTGATAGGCTGCCTCTTGCACGCCCCCTACTGGGGATCAAGCCTCCATCCAGGCAGGTGTCCTGACCGGAATCCAACCAGCAAACCTCCTGGTTCCTGGGTCCACGCTCAACCTCTATGAGCCACGCTGGCCGGGCTGTGCCTATATTTTTAGAAGTGAAATGGGGAATGATTGCCAAAGGCTCAGAAGCAACTCGGAGTCTTCCCGTGACAAGCTGAAAGGCAAAGCGCTGCGCAGGCCCGGCTTACTTTTGCTGCCCATGTGGCCCCAGCCTGTGATGTAGCAGTAGGTGTCGGGCTCCAAGGCCTGCTGCGTGCTGGGGAGGCAGACTGGCCGCACGTAGCTGGTCTCCTGCACCTCCGCGCTGAGCTCCACGATGCTGATGTCGTAGTCCACCACCTCGCGGCTGTAGCGAGGGTGCAGGATGATGGTCCGCACCCCGCGCATCTGCACGAAGGCCGATGGTTGGTCCAGATTATTGATGCCGAACACCACCTTCCACACGGCGGCGTTCTCTCTCCTGCAACAGTAATTCAGGAGCAATTGGCCTCTTAACCTCTCCAGAGAGGAAGCTCAGCTTCCATTCCCTTCCAGAGCAGGCAGGGGAATGTTCGCAGTGGCAAGCACCGTGTGGCTGCGCACAATAACGAGTCACTGTGGTCTGTGGAAGTTAGTAGCATTTATCTCGGGTAAAACTGCTGATCCTACTCTTCTGACCGCTATTCACGCTTGCTGGCTTAAAACAAAAGGGTAGTCTTCAGCTATCTGCTTTTTCGAGATAGGACTACATTCTGTCTAGCAAGGTTAGAGACAAGGAGCAGGCAACAGAATCAATCATAGTCCGCTGTAACTTCCCTATCTCAGATACCATCCTGAGAGCTGTTCTCGGAATTTAAAACAATGGAAGCTTATAGTTAAGACCCTATAAAAGGACTGCCTGCACCCGGGACGGGGCGGTCGTGAGTGATTGGTCTCCACCCACCTGTAGTGCTCTCCCATCATCCTGGCCAGTTCAATAAATCCTTGCTTGCTTATTACCCACTTAACCGCCTCCGGGGTCATTTACAAATGGTCATGGAAGACACCCCACAACAGTCTGCAATTTGCCACAATCTGGTTTAGACACGAAAATGACACATTTGTGCTTCGCGCAGCTAGCCAACGTCAGAGATTTTTCTCTATCTTTTCTGGGGAGCACAAACTTTCCCTTTTTTACCCTTCTTGATTTTTGCTTTGGTCTCTCAAGTATTTCCCCATTTTTAGGAAAAGAATGAGTATTTATAATGAACACCTGTAATAGAAATCGCCCTATTTTGTCTCGCTCCAGAAAGAGCATAGTTAAGTGGCAATGTGGAGGTAGTTCAACGGTTACCAAATTTGTTCTAGGAAATATCACACAACAGCATCACTGCTGTTCTATAAATATTACAGATGTCTGTTAATAGTGGGCTGTGCCCGTGATGTCTCTAAAGCGTTCCCTGTGACACGTGCAGTGAAATGACATGAGGATGACCACAAGGAGATGCTTGAAGGGGCTGGCTGTCCATCCGGAGGGCCATCGCCTCTCAGTTCTGCTCATTGCTGTCATGTTGAAATGCCCCGTGTGACCTGACCTTCTGAGTATTCAAGGGAGACCAAAGTTCTGGATTTCAGAATGATCTTTTCTACATCACTCCGGTCAAACCTACCCCACCAGAGCACAAGACCACAGAGCCCTGCTCCGGGGCAGAGGCAGAGCACAGGGGTAGGTGCTGCAAGGCCAGAAGAAACAAAGGAGTGACTGTGAAGGTTGAAAAGAGAAGAGCTCCCAGTTCCCGCAAGCCCCAGGAGCTATGAATGGGCCCAGATTTTAGGCCAACTGCTTGCCACGGCCCAGACCCAGACATTTCACTGGGAAGGGAAGGAAGACAGAGAATATATCCACAAGGGACAGGATCATGGGGAGAGCAGAGTCAGGTCAGTGACCAAGGGCTTTTGACAACCACGCTGGCTCACTCTCCAGTGATGCTCAACAACAGCACCCCAGGAGAAGAATGGCTATAAAATGAAAAATTCCCATTTTGCTAAACATGATTACTGAAAGGAATGGATCAACCCTTCACATCGATAAAATGAACACACACACACACACAGACACACACACACACACAATTGTGAATAATTGGTGTAGTTCATAAGTACCTAGAAGATAAAAAAAATAGTAACCCTGAGGAGTTAGATCAAATCTCTCACTTCCTTTTCCC
Organism: Antrozous pallidus; assembly: GCA_027563665.1. Lineage (NCBI taxonomy): Eukaryota > Metazoa > Chordata > Mammalia > Chiroptera > Vespertilionidae > Antrozous > Antrozous pallidus. The sequence goes on along the minus strand of CM050511.1, from coordinate 93,979,189 downwards.
GAGTATATTAAAGGACTGAGATCGGGACAGGTCTGCCCAGCATGTATGGCAGAAAGATCTAGGAACAAAAAAGTTGAAGGTCCTGGTGAGAGGGCTGAAGTGACAAGCCTAGGGCACCTCATCAGCTGGAGAGAGAAAGGAGATGAGGAGGCTGAGATAATGGGGGAAGAAGTGAAGACAAGTAACAAAAAGTCTTATTAGAGAAATCAAGACAAAGGTGACCTGCCAGGTTAGCAATTATGGTCTATGGTCACACTAGAGGCCCAGTGCACAAGATTCATGCACAAGCGGGGATGGAGGAGGGTTGGGAGGGTCCCAGCCTGTCCCCTCTTGGCAGATATCTGCCTGCTGGCTTAGGTCCACTCCCAGCGGGGAGCTAAGCAGGCAGATGGACATCCCCAAGGTGTTCTTAGCATTGCCGCAGAGGTGGGAGAGGCTCTTGCCACTGCTGGTGCGCTCACTACCCATGAGCCCTGCTCAGGGCTTCTGGCTGAGTGATGCTCCCGCTGTGGGAGTGCACTGACCACCAGGGGGCAGCTCCTGCGTTGAGCATCTGTCCCTGGTGACCAGATGTTTGGTCGATTTGCATATTAGCTTTTTAGGAGCTAATATGAGCATAGTAGGATGATAGTTATTCATGTGGGTTTCCTGGAGAGAAATCAGATGCTTCTGACAATTACTAGCTGTATGCCAGCCTAGGAAGGTCATCCTTCCGTCTCTCAGAGGCGGAAAAAGGCAGGAAAATTGCTGTTCCATTGTCCCTGAAAGGCAATATCTTTCTCCCTTACAACTCTAGGAGTTGAATTCTTATTAAGGCATATGGAACTTGATCTGATCAGCTTAGCATCTCATGTTTTTAATTTTCATTGGGGCTTTTTAAAGACCTCCCCCTGGAAGAGCAAAACAAATTTGTGGCTTTCCCCCCACCGATATAATTAACACAGACAGGCTTGAGGAGACCTACAGATGGGTCACACTGGGTTTGGCAAAGCATGGGATCCGGATATGAAGTAAATCCCATTAACTGCAGCAATTGACGGCTCCAGCAGAGAGTAAGGCTTATAATTAGAAGTTCTCAAAAGCTTGCAGGGCCACTGGAGAGGCTGTAAAATAGAATCAGAGTTATTAGCACGCATTCAAACGAAGGCTTGTTTGAAGCTGGGCCATTTCTAGTTTCTTGTGGACAAGCCAGGCCCCTCCTGACAGTTCTGTTAAGTTTAGTGTTCCATAAAATTTCATCAAGGCCTTTGATATCTTACCCACTGCCTTAATTATAAACATGTATTTCTTCTCTATGGCAAGGCTTCTTCCCCACTGCACAGATCAGTCTGTGGAAGAGGAGACCTGGACGCCACATACAGAAACAAAAGAAGCTGGATGTGAACCCAGAGGAACCAGCACGTAAAGGATGTGTTTCCCTCAACACATCCAGGTCATCATCTTCTGATAAATGTGCTCTCTCTAGTCTAACCTCCTACTTCTCACGGAGTTATAAATCAGACCTGGAAAAGACATCCGAAAACATCTGGCCTCTTCCAAAACAATAACATCGGTGTATTTCCTGACGACACAGACTCCTCAGTAATGTAGGGTCTCAGACGCTAAATGTTCTCAAGCGGCGGCCCTGGTTTGATGTTTTATATTTCATTTCCCCAGAAAGAGTGGTCAAATAACTGGATATACACGTTTGCATTTTATAATCACTTATCACATTACATTCTAATTATTTAAGTGTATGCATCCTCATTAGGTTAATAACCCAAGGAAGGAAATGTGTATTTATCTTTGGAACCCCCACCTAGAACTAAATACACATGCTGGGACTCTATTCTGTAGAAAGGAGAGCACCGGTGGGTGAGCAGCTTTGTATAAGAAGGTGCGTTGCGGTATTGTTGAAATGGTAGCAAATTGGAACTAACCTGACTGTCCATCAGCTGTGGAAGAATAATAAAAAAGAGTCATGGTAAATTGGTATTATAGGATATCATTTTTAACAATGGGCCTTGATAGGACTGACTCCATCCTGTCCCTCACCCTCCATTTGAACCACAGGCACTCCATCTTATTCCCATAACCTCCATTTTGTAAGAATTGCCATCTAAAATTTTCCTCTAAACACAGATAGTCCTTTGTTCTATTAATTCCAGGAAGTAACTAAACCAGATAGCCTAGAAGTAACTCTGCTATTTCTAGCTTCTGTAAGCACACTTGCTCAAATAATGGGGAAAATAAGACATTTTGCGGAGGGGCTAGCAATCTGAATCTGTGCCAGGAACCTAAGGTACATTCTTATCAGCCTATAGTCTAGTCACTGCCCCCTCTTAATGATCTGGTTCTGCAAGCCGCTCTGCTGGCATAAGGTCTGGTCCATCCTTGGCTCCTCCCATGTCAGGTGTCTTCTGGTTATCTGTGCTCAAGGCTGCAAGCTTTCTGTGGGATATCTTCTAAGCACACTGCCCCCATCCCAGCACTTGGGGTTCTTTTGCCTTTATAAGTTAACCCCTAATTTCATTTGGGGCCTTGAGGTTTTGGAGAGACATTAGTCCTCTCCTCGCATTTGCAATAAAGACTCCAAATTCGGCCCCCCTGCCTGTGGTGTCTTCTGTTTGACTTGCTGAATTCCAATATAACAATTTCGCTTTGGAAAAGAATGAGTTAGAGCTACATCGGTTGACCTGGAGGGATGCTACCTAAGAAAGTCACCTTGCAAACACAAGTATAGAGTGGGATTCCAAATTGTAGAAGGAAACAGTGACACCTTGGGGAAAATATATTTGTTTATAGCTGTGTCAGAACATTCACCAAGCTGTAATGGGGGTTTCTGTGAGGCGGATGAAGAAGTAAGGTGAGTGTGAGAGGAGAGAATGATAGTGCTAGCAAAATGCGAAGATACTCATGCCATAGTGCTAAAGGGAAAGGTAGAATGCATGACTTCAGTAAGACTTTTTTTTTTAAAGTTGACCATTATCAATGTCTCACTTATTAATACCAGGCATGATTCTCAGGGCTTTCCAGAGGCCCAATGGCTGCACCGCCCTGTGACTGTTATTTCCTCATGTCACAGAGGAGGGAACTGGCCCAGAGAAGCTCATGAATTGACCCATGGTCACACAGCAAGTGGCAAATTTAAGAAAAAACAATAATAGGCCGAAAAAATGAAATTGCATTTTTTTTTAGAAATTAACCTAGTCAAATGAATATAACCAATTAGGTTTTAAAATTTTGCTATTGCTTAATATCACTTTTAAATAAAGTAAAATGATTAAAAATAAAATTGATGTCCTCATCCTGGCCAGAGTGGTGACTCAGTTGTTTGGCGAATCATCCGGTCCACTAAAATGTGGCAGGTTCAAGTCCTGGTCAGGGCACATACCCAGGTTTCAGGTTGACCACTGGTTAGGCAGTATAGGAAGCAACCAATCCACGTCTCCTCTCTTCTCCTCTCCTCTCCTTTCCCCTCCCATCCCCTTTTCTCTTTTCCTCTCCCCTGCCTTCCACCCCCCTCCCCTCCTCTCCTCTCCTCTTCCCCTCCCTCCCCCTCCCCTCCCCTCCCCTCCTCTCCTCTTCCTTTCCCTTCCCTTCCCTCCTCTCCTCTCCCCTCCTCTCCTCCTCTCCTCCTCTTCCCTCTCCTCTCCTCTTCTCTTTTCTTCTCTCCCTCCCTGCTCACCCTCCCTTTGACACTCCTCCCTTGGAGAAGAGAGTTTAGTGTTTTGTCCTTTGGATCTGGGCGGGCCTGGAGGGCTCTGGCCAGCCCCACTGCAGAAGCAGTGCTGTATGTCTTGGAGGCTGGGTCACAAAAGACATCACATCCTCCTGCTTCCCTCCTTGGGAAGCTCACTGTGCCAGATGCCAGGGATGCCAGTCACCATGCTGAGTCCCATGTGAGAAGGAGCTAAGGCTCGGCCCACCAGCAGCACTGCCTGGAGAACGCAGCCCCTCACTCAGAACCTTCCAGCTGGGGCCGAAATAGCTACGAGCAGAGCCAAAGGGCACCAGCTATGTCCTTTCCAGTGTCTGACCCCAGATCTTCTGGGAGCATAAAACATGTTCGAGGTTTTCTTTGTTGTTATTACTCGGTTTGGTTTTCTTGTTCCTGACCTAACTGACAGTGGAGCACATGAGGACTTTCCATAGTGATGTTTGTCAGCTGGGGGCAGGTATCCCCTTGGTCTTACTTTTCTGCTCCTTTAGGCACATTGTCCTGGTTAATTTATGTGCCAGTGTGGCTGGGCCATGGTGCCAAACTATTTGGTCAAACATCCTGGATTTTTCAGTGAAGGTGTAGTTGGGTGAGATTAACATTGAAATCAGTGGGCTTTGAGTAAAGCAGACTGCGGCTCATAATGTAGGTGGGCCTCATCCAATAAACGGGAAACCTAATAAACATGCCAGACCTCCCCTGAGGAAGAAGGCACCCACCTAGCCAACAGCCATTGGGCGTGAACTGCAATGCCACCCCATCTCCCGGCCAACCCCGTTAGATTTTGGACTCACCAAGCCTCCACAATCATGTGAGCCAGCTTCTGAAAGTAAACCTCTCGCTCTCATTGGTCTCTCTCTCTCTGGAGATCCCTGACTAATACACATATTGTATCTTTAATTCTGCTTCCCAAATTCCTCACCAGTTCCTCCAGCACCCTCCCCTCACTGTAGTATCCCCTTGAATAAACCCCCCACCCCTCCACTCCCGTTTAACTCCACACGTATTCGATGTATTTAAAAGGGCTAGAAAAGACACTAATGCTGGCTGGAGAGTCAATCGTTAAACTTCCTATTCCTTCCTCTTTAGGGCATAAATCATAAGCAAGAGCTATCCATCGCCAATAAATGAGCAGCACGAACATAGGCTGACAGCACTGATGGGAGAAAAACCCAAGCAGATAAAGGTCCGGGAAGAAGATCAACGGAGACTTTTGCATTGAAGTGGCTTCACTAAGAACACCCTGGTGACAAAATGACCAGATCCAGGCAAAGCAAAGGAGAAAAGTTGCAGCTCACCCCTCGAAGCAGTGGGCGACTGTCAGGACCCACTTCTTGGCAATGAGGACACAGCCACAGATGTGCCCACTGGGCTCACTCTGCAGGGAACACTGCCAGGGCCACCTTCCAGGGCGACTCGTCCGGCCCCCGAGGATCCTCTTGTTCATTCGGGCAGCAGGGCGGCGCCCACAGTCTACCGAGGAGCAAGAGAGGTAAAGGCGTGTGTGACTCACCCCCAAACCCAGCTAGATGCTGTCACTTGCAAGGGATCATTCCCACCTCTGCCCCCCACCCCACCCCCCGCGAACCCCACTAAATGAAGTTTATACCCCACTGGGATACCATTCACCCTCTCACCTTGTTTAGCGCACAGAAGAGAAATCTTACTTCTGCTGTGGCAAGACTGCCTGGATTTGGAAACATAAAAGGGTATAATATTAAGTTACAGTCATTGTTGACTTCAAACACTACCCGTGAAAAGGAGGCCATAGGTTTAACCCTTACCTGAGGTCAATTCTCAAGGCGGGTCTGTTGTCAGGATCACCTCGGGATGGGGGTGTACAAAGGATGTGTACTTTTTCTAGTTTATTTAATATCATCATAATAAAATTTCACGTTTGTCAGAAGGGAAGCTATTGTTTACAAGGTTTCCCCCATCCTCTTGGTTGATAAAACCCCCCAAAATATGTACTCAGACCAGGCTTTTCAAAGTAGGGAAAAGAAAGTGGAGGGAAGATTGGACTGCGGCTTAGAATCCATAGTGAGGGAGATCATGTCATATTTTTATGCTCATGTAGAGGCATGTATATAAAAAAATTTTTGAGAACTAGTTTGAAAGAAATAAAATATTACTCTAAAAATTTAGCGAATGGATTAAAAAAACCGGAATATTTAAATTGTCAAATAATCTTGCCAAGACTATTAGATTATGGATCTATGACTGGCTGACAGGAAAAAGGGGGTTAAATTTATTCCATGTAGCTCTAGATGGCAGGGTCAGGACTAATAGAATTTATAGGAATTGTGGGCTCAGGAAAGGAAGAACTTTCTAAAAATTAGAGTTAACCTTTGAAAGCAAGAACATAGGCCATATTTAAGTACCTATCAATGTGGCTGCATCAGAAAATTCAGTGTAGAATTCATCAAGTTTAATCACAAAGCTCCTTCCAACCATGAAGCATTTATTTACAGTGTAAATTAAAAAGACAAAAAAACTTTGGGGGACTGTCAAATATATCCTGATGTGCTTAGAATCCTAGACCTCTCAGGAAAAAAGTATATATATATATATATATATATATATATATATATATATATATATATAATTTCTACATTTATTTTTGAAGATTTACTGTATTTTTATTTCTTGTTAAGTTTGCATGGGAATCTCTGTAATTATTTGTATACAACAAATTACATAATACATACATAAAAGCATAACCAAAGGATACAAGATACTGAGGGGGGGGGCAGGTGAGGGCACGTGCTGGGGGTAGGGAAGCCAGGGGGAGGTCAAGGGGGAAAGAAAAAAGAAACATATGTATTACTATTTATAATACTTTAAACAATAAAAAAAAGAATTGGGACCAATAAAAAATTACATAATACATAAAAAGCACATTTGCTTTTTGACTCCCTGACGTTGTATAGTTGTATCTTCTCCCCTCTCTCCCTTTTCCTCTCCCTCTCCCCCTTCTCTTTCTTTCTCTCTCTCTCTCAGTATTCTTAATTTCTTTGTAGCACTTCCAAATAGCTGACATTCACCTTGTTCACTAGCTTATAGCCTGTCTGCCCACCTACATAATGTATGCTCCTTGAGATCAGAGTCCTTGTCCCCCTAATTCTCTTCTTTATTCTCTCAAAGCTTAGCACTGAGCTCGGCATGGCAGAGATGCTCAATAATTAGTTGACCATTTGTTAGGTCCAAAACCATAGCTTATATGAATAGGAAAAGACACCAAAGACTATCTATCTCAGCTATTTATACTATTGGAAACTGTGGTTATATAAGATCTCAAATCTAATTAGTAAGCCAGGACTCGAGCCAGTTCTACCAACTCCCAATTCAGAAAGATATTTTATTTATTGATTTGACCTGAGAGGGCTTCTCCACATTCCCAGTTTGGGGAAACACATCACCCTGTTGAAAGATTCAGGTCATTGTTCTGGAGGAAATACTTCAGTTGACAAATATTCAGAAATGTGGCTGCAGAGTTTGGTCTATAGGGAAAATGTCAAGACATTCTAAAGAAAAATGGCTCATCTCTGGTTTTCTTCTTTGGAATTCTTAAGCAGTGTCTTCTCTAGGACTTATCCAAACCTGTGGGGTCAGATAAACCTGGTTTGAATTGAGAGGCTATCCTTTTCCATCTGTGGGCAGTGAGTTTTGAGCAAGTTATTTACTTAATCTATAGCTATGTCCCTATCTATATTTTTAAAAACTTAAGCAGCCATTCAACCGTTTGACTGGTAACTATGATGTACACTGACCACCAGGGAACATATACTCAATGCATAGGCATGGAAAAATGGAACAGACTGGTAAATCTCAGAGGACAGTGGGGAGGGGAGAGGATGGGAAGAAATTAACCAAAGATCTTATATGCATACTAGAGGCCCAGTACACAGATTCTTGCGCTGGTGGGGTCCTTCGGCCTGGTCAGTGGGGATTGGGCGGAAACCAAGAAGTCTGACATCCCCCGAGGGACTTCTAGTAATGTATTAGTAATAAGCATTAACTTCCTCCACTTATCTTTCTCCTCTAGACTAGACAAGGGAGGTGGTTCTGTTTAAGATGCCATTATCCTTAAGGACAATTTTCCACAGATGTACTTTTGAGGCTACTTGATTCTAATTCCATCCCATGTCCATTTTTTCTCAGACCCTCCAAGTTTTATTAGTTTCATTGCTTCAATTCCCTCTGTTAACTAGTTACATGCAGCATTGGTAGGAAGTGCAAACATGAGTATACATTTCGAGTAGGAAGTGAAAAAAACTCCAACATTAGAATACAAGTTCCTCCTCCTTCACCACAATAGTTTCTGTAATCATCATTAAGGGAACACATCATTAGCCAAGAGAGGGAGAGGGAAATCTATGTCTAGAAAGAAAAAATAAAGCCAAGCGATGCTGAAGTTAAAGGCCAGCAGCCATTCTGTGGAAATTCACTACTGATGTGAAAATGTGCATCATCTCAGGCTAGAAACAGAGGAAAGGCCCGGACCACAGACTCTCACTCCGTAATGCACTCTACTCCGCTCTTGGAGAGGGTCTCTTACCCTTTCACCAGCAGTTCATGCAAAGTAGTCCCATTGAGGCTCTCCCAGTCGGTGTGTAACGACAGCCACTGCTGGTCTTGCTCCTGTTCCTGTATGAATTCGGTCACAGACGGTTCTCTGACAGAAGGGTAAAGACCAGTTAAACAGTCCAGCCACAGAGATCTCTGGCCAGACTGTATCATTATTTGGCACTTACTCACTTTCCAAAAAAAAAAAAAAAAAAGCCTTAAGTTATAAATCAGTATTTCAAGAGGGGGATTTGTATTTGGCATGAAATGTGATCAGCAAGAGGGGACGTTACTGTAAGTTTACTAAAGCAAGAAAAAATTCTAAATTATTACAGCTGTTTTAGTCGTTCTGTCTGCTGACATGCATTTGAACTTGGTGAGGTGTCAGAATTCTAACGTATATGATGTAAAAATTCCAATTTCTAAAATATAAGAGCAACTTTAAACAGGGGTCAAAAGTAAAATAAAATTTATCTGGCTGGGTGCTTTTTTTTTCTTCTCTTTTCTTGCCCAATGTTATCCTGCAATGTAGTAACACCTTTAAATAAAAATAAGTAATAACTAAAGAGAATAAATGGCCATTTAGTGTCTACTTAGAGAGTATAAGATTGTATGTAGAGTTATTTTAACATACTGCAAAATCCTATGCACTAAAAACTGGGAAGGACCCTGAAAAACAGAGACAAGAGTTAGACAACATCATTTTGTTCCTGACCCACATTCTCTCAACTTCCACCAACATTGTCCTGTGACTGTCTCATTCAATCATTCAAATAAATATGGTTACACTGTATCCAAGATTTAAAACCTTAGGTTTTGAAAGTATTTAGGTTTTAGTGTAAAATATCCTATTCTTCACAAATCAGTTGGTTTATTTAGGCAAGCCATATTTGAAGAAAACCTTTGGAGATTTTATCACCTGATACAAAAAAGGGTAGAAGAGGTAGAGGAGTTAGTTTCAGACAGAAGGAGGGTACTTCCTCTGAATCCGGAAGGCAGTAGGGGAAAAGGAAGCAGGTACCTTGTTTCGTTTGGAGAGGGAGAGAGAATTCATCAAGAGAACTGAAATCAGACAGCCTCCACTTATCAAGTAGCAGGGGTTTGTGATAAGGAGGAAAGTGATATGTTTACGGAATTGTTCCTGGGTGGGATTTTTTTTTGGAGAAACACATCCGAGATAACTTAGAAAAATAACAAGCAGCGACAAGGGTTCAGAGGAACCTGGAAATCTTGAAGTTGTGGTAGTATCAAGTCTGCGTGGGTAGTGACTTTCATTTTTGATAATAGTATGCTTTTATTACAAAAAAAGGGGAGGCAGGGCACAGGACAGGGAAAAAAGTAAGATTCAGTGGCAGTGAAAGAAAAATGATAATGTCATCCAATTATTTTAAAATTGCTATAAGGGGGGAGGAGGATGGGCAGGAATTGATTAGTCAAAGAACTTGCATGAATTTATGCATAATCCACAGACATAGGCAATAATGCAATGAAGGCTGAGTGGGGCAGATGCCTGGTGCAGGGGAACAAGGGAGGGTGAGAGGAGATATCTGTAATACTTTAAAGATAAAAATTTTAAAAATAAAAAGAATCAAAACCTCACCAAATCCTATTACTTTTATTTATTTTTTGCATATTTCTCTTTTTTTAATATTTTTTATCTTTATTGTTCAGTTTATTAATTACATTGTTTCCCCTTTTTATCCCCCTATATCTCCCCTCCACCCTGTACCTATCCCACCCTCCACCCTCACCTCCCCCTCCCCACTGTCCTCTCCCATTGTTGCAAGATTTTTGTCCAGTCGCTTGCTGTACTTCCCACAACCCTTTTCTCCCCAAGAATTGTCAGTCCATTCCCTCTCTATGTCCGGGATTCTGTTACATTCACCAGTTTATCCTGCTCACCAGCCTATCAGTTCACTTGATTCTTATGTTCATTTGTTGATAGATGTGTATTTGTTGTTCATAATTTATATTTTTACCTTTTACTTCTTCCTCTTCTTAAAGAATATCTTTCAGCATTTCATATAATATTGGTTTGGTGGTGATGAACTCCTTTACCTTTTTCTTATCTGCGAAGCACTTTATCTGATCCTCAATTCTAAATGATAGCTTTGCTGGATAGAGTAATCTTGGTTGTAGATTCTTGCTATTAATTATTTTGAATATTTCTTGCCACTCCCATCTGGCCTGCATCATTTCTGTTGAGAAATCCACTGACAATCGTATGGGTGCTCCCCTGTAGGTAACCAACTGTTTTTCTCTTGCTGCTTTTAATATTCTCTCTTTATCTTTTGCTCTTGGCATTTTAATTATGATATGTGTTGGTGTGGTCCTCTTTAGATTCCTATATTTTGAGGTTCTGTGTACTTCTTGGGCTTTTAAGTCAGTTTCTTTCACCAGGTGGGGGAAGTTTTCAGTCACTATTTCTTCAAGTAGGTTTTCATTAACTTGCTCTCTCTCTTTTTCTGGCACCCCAATAATTCTGATGTTGGCATGCTTGAGGTTGTCCCAGAGGCCCCTTGCATTATCTGCAATTATCTAAATTCTTTTTGTTTCTTGCTTTTTCAGCCGAGTGGATTTTGCTTCTTTGTATTTCAAATCTTTGACTTGGTTCTTGTGGCCCTCTGGACTGCTTTTAGGACTTTGTGTAATATTTTTTATTTCAGTCTGTGTATTCTTGATTTCTAGTTGGTCCTTTTTCATATCCGTGAGGGTCTCATTCATATCCTCAAAGGTCTTGTTCATTTCCTTGAGGGTCTCATTCATTTCCTTGTAAGTCTCATTCATTTCCTGGTTGGTCTTGTTTATTTCCTCGTAGTTCTCATTAATTTCATCGGCCTTTTCTAGGAGCCTCTTGAAAAGCCTTATAACCATGGTTTTGAACTCTATGTCTAGTCATCTTTTTTCCTCCATTTCTTTCACACCTGATTTCTTTCCATATCTCTGCATGGTGGCTGCTTTATGTGGTAGATATCCTCTAAGGGTCAGTGGCACAGCCTCCCCATTTACTTGAGGTAGGTGGGTACTCTTACTGCAATCCTTTATGGGTTGTACAGTATTTTTGAATTTAAACCCAGCTTGTTGTTGTTAGCCCTAGGAGGGTTTGACCTCCAGGCCAATTGGCTGTGAAGGGAGACTGTGTTCAGGTTGGATGGGTGGAGTCTCTGAGCTGTGCAGGCAGCCTCCGTGTCAGCTATGACCTATGCGGCGTGCGCGCGCGGGTCTCTGTTGGATGGGAATGGCTGCAGGCACCTCCAAGAGAAAGCCGCTAGTGTCTTCCCCTTGCCAGACAACTCTGCCTCTCCCCAAATGAGTCTGCACACCCAAAGTGTTGCCCAGGGTTGCAAAACAGGTGGTTTCCGGGACCAGGAGACAGGTTTCCAGGGAGCAAGTCGCGCATCTGTGCACACAAACTTCTTTTCCCAGCTACCCGGTTTCTTTGCAGACTAGGAGACCTCTGCCGCGCCCGGCTTCCAGGATGCATCCCCCGGACCTCGGACCACGTCTGGCACTGGGGAATCTGTGCAGTGGGACGTCTCCACGTACCCCGGATCTCGGACTTCGCTCCGCCCTCCCCGTTGGAGAAATCCAACTGGGGTTGCTGCTCCAGCCCTACAGCCCGCGCGCGCAACTAGGACGGCTCCTAACCTGTTTCCATCTTCAAGGCTGTGCTTCCGCTGCTCTTCTGAGTCTCAGTGTCCCACCTTTACTCTTATTTGTGGAGTTTTCACTTAGCCAGCTTTCTGGTGATTCTGGGTGATGTTTGTTTTGTTGTTATGTTGTAGTTTTGAATTGTTGTGCAGGGCAGAACAATAGGTGTTTACCTATGCTGCCATCTTGGTTCTCCTCTTTCAAATCCTATTACTTTTAAAAAGGAAAAAAAAACTCTCTAAAGAGAATAGTTGATGATAGAATAAAAATCAAAGATTAAAAATAAAACAGTCCTTAATAATGAATGAATTCTAATCATTTGATGTGAAAGCAAATGGCATAAACCCTGAGCACACTTTAAAAAAGAGTTGCACAAGATTTACATTTATTTAGAAACTTGGGAGAACTGTTAGATTATTAGACTTCACAAAACCTATTGCACAATGAGGATTTTTCTTTTCCTCGACCAAACTGAGAGTCTGGCTTACCATCAATCCCAGAATGCTGATGGGATGGTAAGTATGAAAGTCAGTGGCCACATAATTCTCCTGGTGTTTCTCCTGATCCCTGCATCCTGAGAACTCCTTTCTGCAATAGAACAGCCAGCCATTTTGCTGGCAAACAGCTGAAGGAAGATCAGCTCAGCCTTGTCTAATCAGGTCACTGTGTAGGCAGGTATTTACAGGCCGCCAGGGATTTACACACGACGCACAGTTCAGCACAGGACTTACACTGGAGCTGGAGAGAAAACCCACCTCAAAGGGCGCTTCAACCTTTCAACTCGGAGAGATCCCTCCAGCAAAGCAAGGGCTCCCTCCACTGAGCACTGCATATGGATGTTTTCACATTTCACTCCTCAGCCTCCAGCACGAAAGGCAATTTAGCCTGAATCTCTTAGTCACATCAAGTGGAAAATCGAAGAAATTCATCATTAAGAAGAGGGAGAATCATTATAAAAATTAGTTTTCCATGAAATCCTAAACACTAGCCTGCTTCTCCTGCACAAAAATAAATCTCTTGGCATAAAAATGCCATCGTGTTGCCCATTAAAGATATGTTGGTGAGTCCAGATGGTTCATTTCTTCCATCAGACAGAATGTGAGCATCTGTGGGATTTTTCTTATGTGTTTTTTTAAAATAATTTAAACATCATAAAAGTAATACTTACACATGGAAAAAACACACAATGAAAATACATCTTCCCATCCCAGATGGATAGAAACAACCACTGGAAATGGTGTTTGAGTATCCTTGCCAAGCTTTTTCTGTAATTCATGTATAGATACTCCTGTGTCTCTAGTCTATACACATTGTTCTGTGTGCTGTTGATGACATTTTCATTTAATGATTCATGTTGGAAGTCTTTCCATATAATAACATTTGTTAACTATTTTCTCTATGCCAAATATTAAAAGACTAACTCGTTTATTGTATGTAATCCTCTCAACGACTTTGTGAAGTTTGCAGCATTTTTAGTCCCCATTTCGGAGATGGAAAATTTGAGGCAAAGAGAGAATAAGTAACTTGCCCCAGGGCCACACAGTAAATAAATGGTGGAGCTGGTATTTGATTGCCTGAGGTCTGACGTAAGGTTACCACTCCTGATACTTTGAGCACTCCACGGCCCGCCTTCATGAACAGCATAGACCATATTCTTTTTATCACTGCATAGTGTTTCCTCACTAGCATATGGCTGTGCATACATTACTTAGCCAATCCATGACTGATATACATGTAGGTTGTCTCCAATGTTTGGCTATACTAACAAAAAAGCAGCAGTAAACAACCTTAGCCATTCAACTTTGCCTGCATGCACTAGTGATTTTAGAATACATCCCTAAAATTCAAGTTACTGACTCAAAATTTAAAGTTTCAATTAACAATATGAATTTTCTCTTCAAAGAGTAATGCTAATTTACATCCCCATCAAGAATATGTGTGCCTGTACTTTTTATTTTTACTGCGTGTATAAAATATAAATCATGCTATTAAAAGGTATCTGGAGCCCTATCTGGTTTGGTTCAGTGGATAGAGTGTCTACCTGGGGACTGAAGGATCCAGGGTTCAATTGCGATCAAGGGCACATGCCCGGTTGCAGGCTTAATCATCAATAAGGAGTGTGCAGTAGGCAGCTGATCAATGATTCTCTCTCATCATTGATGTTTCTATCCCTCTCTGAAATAAAATATATATATATATTTTTTAAGTATCTGGAACTTAAATGTTGCTCAAATGTTTGGCATTTCATAATTCATTTGACTTAACATCTTTTTTCTATATTACATCAAGAGACAAATTAAAGAATTCCTGTTAGGTAGAGAGCAAAAAAATAATTTTTCAGTGATTACGCATAAAAGTCACTGTATCCTAAGAGCAGGGAATGCAATCAGATCCCAGTGCTTCTCAGCTGCTATGAAATCATATACAGAGAAGAAAATTTAAGTCGTGATCTAACGTGAGGGGTGGAGAACATTGGTCCTCAGGCTGTAAAGGCCCAACAAATCCTTTGGTCTGACCCTGACAAAGCATTAAGAGCTAATTAATTAAATGTTTCACCAAATATAGCAGGCTACTTTTAACGTTGATAATTTTGTATGGCCCATGAATAATGTTATAAATATCCAAATGGCCCCTGAATTCCCTCATTTGACAGCCTGAGAAAACTGGGACACACATTGAGATCCATCCCAAACATTTGTGGGGCCTAGAGCAAGAGTATAAGTGGAGGCCCACGTACCCTATGCCTTCATATTTAGATGTTAGAAGTCAAGTTAACAAGTTATTAAATAAAATTCTATCTTTCCATTTTGACAATCAGATTTCTTTAGGTTTAAATATAGAAGTATTGGATTCCTTGGAGGACCCATCACTCCTGGATTGATAATGAAAAATATCCACAGACTTCTCCAAATGTTCTCTTAGGGCAGGGCCACCCCTGCTTGAGAACCACTGCTCCAAATCATGGGAAAGGCCTCTCGGTTCTGGATCTGAAGGTGGTACAAGTGAAGCAAAAACTATTTCACTCAAATTTGCTTCTTGAATCATGTGCTCATACGACACTTATTAAAAATGTATAATCCCACGCATGCACTAAAATGAGAAAATAGAACTTATCCAGAATTCTGAAACATCCTGACACTACAAAAGGAATTATATATTTTAAGGCTTAGGTGGTTAGAGTAGATCTAATTTGACCTCTAGACAATTGGCCTCTACTTGTTCCACTCCCATCAAGTTGCTTTGTATTAGCAACAAGGCATCATATGCTTACTTAAAAAAAGAAAGTCAATGCATATCCCCCCAAAAAGCAAGGCTGCTTTACTTTTGACAGCAACAGAGAAACTACAAACATGTGAAAAAGTAATTACTGATACTGAGAAGTGTTTTGAAGGAGACAAAAGAGGCAAATAGAGAGTGACTTGGCATGGGTAAAAGCTGCTTCAGCAAGGTATGGATATATGAGCTGAGATAAGAATGCTTAGATAGAGTTAATTGAGAAGGTCTAGACACCAACAGTATAAGCAAAAAGAATAGTAAAGAAAAGCTTCTGAAATGGGAAGGTGGGAAGGAGTTTGTTAACATCAGTAATGTTAACGAAAAGTTGCTACCACCAAGGCAATCAACCAGAGCCCCCAAGCTGAGGTGCAGTGAAGGAAGAAACTTGATTCAAGTGAAAGGGCTCAAGTGAAGACTCAAGCAAAGCAGCTGAAGTGTAGCAGCCCAAGCATTACAGCTCCAGTGTTGCAACTCAATTGCTACAGCTCCAGTGAAACAGCTCCATGTCACACAGCTCAACCAGGAGGAAAAGAAACAGAAAGTGAGCCCCCACCCCAGCCCCAAGAAAAGAGGAGGCTGGCTTATATAGAGAGAAGTTCCTGTCCCTGGCCCCTATTGGTCCATTTTCATGCAAATGAGGACCCCTATTAACAATTTGATTGGTCCTGATTGGTTAGAATTGGAGCCATTCTGATTGAACAGTAAAGATGCAAATGAGGGCTGAAACCGGTTTGGCTCAGTAGATAGAACATCAGCCTGCGGACTGAATGGTCCCAGGTTGGATTCTGGTCGAGGGCATGTACCTTGGTTGCAGGCACATCCCCAGTATGAGGTGGCAGGAGGCAGCTGATGGATGTTTCTCTCTCACTGATGTTTTTAACTTTCTATCCCTCTCCCTTCCTCTCTGTAAAAACACAATAAAAAATATTTTCAATATATTTGAATGCTTGAACTAAGGTAAGTGATTTGTGTTTTTATATCCCTGACAAAGTTTATATAAAGTTATAAAAAAATTGGCAGCTAGTTTGAGATTGAATTAACATGGCCTAGAGCATGTCAGCTCTTATGGACACTAATTCTTAGGCTAGGCCCTCCTTAACCTCCCGTGACACCACAATACCCTTACATGATATTATTCTACAATGTCATTATAATATTTGATATTTGGCAACAGCATATTATACAATTATCCCAAATAAACTTACAAACTAATTCTTTGAATGTTGGGCAACAACTTAAAAAGAGGATAGGAAAGGAATTAATCCCTTTCAGAAGGGATGAAGGCACTGGGAAGGCATCCGAGCATTCTATATTGGCCCCTCTGGCCCTTTTGCCAAGAGGGAACCTCTTCTCATTATCCAAATACACACAGCTGATGCGTGAACTTTCAGTTCAAGCTGTGGCCGAAGTCTCTGGGCAGTTGGCACCATGGATCAGTCTCTCGACCAGTGGCGTGAGCTGGGCCCTCTCTGGAGAAGAAACCTGGGTCACCCGAGATATGTGATCAGTACCGGGACCCCGCCAGCAGGCGAGGGGACCCCAAGGCAGGTACTGGACGTGGAGGCCACAGGGGGGCATAGACTACAAAGGAGACAGGACGGAACCTCACATCACCCTGTTTGGCCCCGGAGGATGGCTGGTTAGCCAGAGACGGGTAAGATTCCTCAGGGAAGGAACAACCTAAGACAGGCACAGTCGCAGAGGGGCCAACAGGAGAGAACTAAAAGATCAACAGAGGTGGGGCACAGACCCTCATCCACAAACCTTGCAGGGGCTTGAATTCTCACCCCTCCTGAGGAAGATCTCCTACCCCCATGGCTGCTACACCTCCCACGCACAATTCACACCGGGACCCAGGTGGTAGACAGAGACTCGGCCAGCAATAGCTGCCCTATTTCTAAATTTAATTTATTACAAGGAATTCTGAGGCCTACTCAAAAATGCAAATATTCCTTTCCACAAGTATTTACTGGGTAAACTATGATTTCTGCTTGAGTATTAAAATTGACAGTAAAATAGTAATCAAGTTTTCAGATTAATTTAAATTGGCCAAGTGAAATAAGTGAATACTCAAGAAAATCTAACTGTACTGGACAAAAAGCTTTTCCTAAAACATTAACTAAATTATCTATTAGTAGTTCACCTCACTGCAAAATTGCCTAACATCCAAAGAACCTAAAGTAGTAATATTTGTATGCAAAAATTAAAATTTAAAATTACCAAGACTGCAAGATAAAATTTCCAAAAGCCCCTATTAACCAAAAAAAGGGGGGAGGGGGACAATGAGGTAATATCATGTAAGGAAAAATATCCTATAAGTAAAATACATGTAGAAAATTCTTACTCCAGAAAAGAAAATTCCATTTGTAAAACCAGCTGCAGGACACCCCCCAAAAAAACACACATGGTGTCAAAATAAGCCAAAGGAATATCTTTTAGGCAAAAAATTAAAAAGAATCCCAAGTCTATTTTGCAGAGAGGATCCCTTTGTTAACCTTTGGTCGAGAATGTGTTTGTGTGTTTGCAGAGAACAACTCCAAGACCATGTGGGTTCCTGCGACAATGAGGAACTGACGGGCCTGTTCCATCCACGAGGACGGTCCAGAGATGGCGGATGCTGACGACACCTTGCCATGCTGGCAGTCGGCAGCTGTGTGGGGCTGCAGGCAGCCCAGGAACATACCAGAGAGGATGGATCTTGCATTGCCACGATGTGTCCACCATCTGGATACCATTGCTGACATGTACACATGAAGAACTATTTGACATTGAAACTGGGACTCAGAACAGTTGGACATCGAAACTGACACTCAAACTTTTTTTGCTCTTATACGTTTGTTTTCAGTATGCAGAGGCAAGGTATTTTTGAAGAAAAGAAACAGGGGAGAGTGATTAATATAGAGGCAGGGTGGCCTCGAACAGACTGTCAAGCTACAGGGGGAAGGCTGGAGTGGAGGGGAGGCAGATGCTGGGGGAGATCAACCGAAAGACCTGTAAGCATACATATGAGCATAACCAATGAATGAAAGATTCTGGGGTGGGGAGGGAGGCAGGTGGGGACATGTGCGGGGGGCTAGGGGAGGCTGGGGGGGGGGAGGAAAACATATGTACTACTATTAAATATAAGTTATATTGTAAATAAAATTTTTTAAAAAAAGATGCAAATGAGGGTATAATTGTGCAGCTCCAATTAGACAGGAAGTATCAATTTTATTGGTCAAAATATGATTCCAGGGACTACTTTATAAGGGTATGCTTAGAGGGCAGGAGCACACTGCAGAAAGATTGGCTGCCGAGTTTGTGCCTTTTGACTGAAATACTGCAAGCATGAGAAGCCACATAACAATGGCTGCTAGACTCTGATTGTAAATTTGGGCCTTATGAACCACAAGGAGTCCTTCTTTAGCAGGTACATTCTTTCTCAGCATCAACAGTAATAAGGTCGAAGTGTCATAAACTTTAGTGAACTAGTGGGAAGTGCTAGGATATTGGGTAAGGGAGAGAGGCAGGGTACATTTTATACAGTCTTGCATGCCAGAGTAAGAAACTGTATTTTGAGTTCGAACTGTATGAATAATAAGGCCAGCAGGCTTGCCATATAGATATCATTGCTGACTATCAGTCCTGCCTAGGAGGTAGAGAAAGCCAAATTGCAGTAGGTTGCAAAGACAACATGAAGAACATAGTAGATCAGAAGTTAAGTCATCACCAGGAGTCTCCTGGTAGAGTTCCAAAATGAAGTCACCACCACATAAGAAATTCTAACAGAAGTCATACAGACCTCTTTGGTCAATTCCTCATGGATCACTCAAGTGATAAATCATGTTCCTATTTTCATATCCATGTCTAACGACAATGCTATATCCATTATGACTGGGGAATCTGATGCACTAGAGACTTTATGGAGATTAATTCTTCCTATTCTAAAATCTTGATTACAATTACCTCAACATTTTTGGCTAAAAGCTGTGTCTTGACAGTACCTATTTCTAAAGAGCCCATGGAAACCATCTTTAATTTTATAAATCAGGATATGAATCCATTTTTAGTGATGAACTATTATTTTTACCACAAAATGAAATGTAAGTTTTTTAAAAATCTGATTAATTTAGAACCTCTAATAGTTCCATGTCAGTTAATGATGGTGAATTTGTCTACAGCACTGAGAAGTTTCCATTTAATTTCATAAATTATTCATTAATTCAACTAGAGTTTGAGATTTCATCTGCTAACAAATATCCAAATTCTTGGCAGAACTTGCTGTTAGTGATCTTACAGAAATGCTCCCAGGACAACAGGTAGATTTACTTTGCTTTCTTTATTAAAACCTCATATCCAGTGGTCTCTTGGAAGAACTTTGAAATCATTTTCTCTTTCTTCAGGATGTAACACTTTTTCAAGAAAAGTCTTATTCTGTCTCACCCCAGAATAGCACATTCCAAAAAACACTACACCCACACATTGTACTCTCTGATTTTCTTCTCACTCAAGCAGTCATTTAGCCAGCAGCTTCTTGCTAATGGGTAGGAAATGAATACTCTGTGCCAGAGCTACACATCTGCCAGAAAACTACAAAGCTTCTGTGTGAAAAAAAATAACACTTGGTGAGTTTGCTTTAGCTGAGTTCTACTTATGAGATGCCAGGCATCTACTTATTACCCTAAGTGACATTTCAAAAAGTAAAAAACACTTGGATTGTGATTCTGCAGGATAAATTCCCCCTACCCCCACCTCCCCACTGCTATCCATTTAAAAACCATACAATGGTAAAGTCACAAGACAGTGTGAGGATTTACCACAAAACTCCCAATAAAGCAATATTAAAAAGGACTTATGCTTGAACAGCTGGTTGGCCTCATCAATAAAGTATGCTTATTGAATAACTGGGTGCTATAGAGGACCTACTCTTAGTAACCAAGATGTCCTTTGCCTATGCTCAGATTTGCATCCTTGTTCACAGATAGCCATCCACCTGGAAAAGCATCAGAGAGCTCTCTGGAATCTTAAGGCACTAATCACCTTCAGGAAGCTCCATCCTCTTGACCTTATCACCTTCCAAAGCCCCACATCCAAATATCATCCTATTGGGACTTATAAATCAACATATGAATTATGGGGAGGTAGGACATTCGTACTGAGGGTTTATAGAAATTCAGCCACAGAATAGTGAGTGCTTCCATGGAAATAAGAAATCAAAAATTTCCTACCTCCCTCTTCAGCCTCTAACTACATTTCTTTGCTTCTCCTTTGCAGCAAAATCCCTAAAAAATGTTCTATAGTTACTTTTTATTTCCCTCTTCCCATTATCTCTTAGGCTTTAGCCCCCTTACTCCACTGAAACTGTTCATGCCCATGACATACACAGAGATATGTATGAAAGCAGTTGGCTTTCAGTCCTCAGTTTACCTGACTTCTCAGCAGTATTTGATACAACCAACCATTGCCTTCTCCTTGATAGTTTCTCTACTTGGTTCCCTGAATATCCATACTCTAACATCTATGGTTGTTCTTTCTCAATTCCTTTGGCTTGTTGCTTCTCTTCTCTCATCTTCTTAATGTTAGGCCTCAGTCCTACATCAGATTCTATACTCATTCTATACTCATTCCATTCTATACTCATTCTCCTGGTTATGTCACCCAGTCCCATAAATCTATATATCATCTGTCTTATAGGAACTCCCAAATATATATTTCCAGCCAAGACTTCTTCAATAAACTCCAGACTTGAGCCTTATAAACACCTCCATTTGAATGCCTACTAGACATCCCAAACTTAGCATGTCCAAAACAGAACTGATCTTTCTCCCCAAACTTGCTCCATCCACAACCTTCCCCATCCAATTTATTTTTATCCCATCTTTCCAGTTGCTCCAGCCAAAAACCTTTAAGTCATTCTCAACTTTTTTTCTTTGTTAACTCTCTCAACCTGCAACCAATATCCATCTGTTAGGAAGTCTCGTTGACCCTACTTTTCAAATATATTCAGAATCGAACCATTTATCACCGGGTACTTTGCTAATATACTGATCTGAATCACCAAAATCTCTCGCTTAGATTATTTTAATGGCCTCTTAACTAATCTTCCTGTTCCTTTCCTTGTCCCAACAGCCTATGCTCATTATAACAACCAGAGTGATCCTTTTAGTCAAATGCAAAGCCATAGGGAAGGAAATTGAAACCCTCATGCATTGTCGGTGGGAGTAGAAAATGGTACAGCTCTTTATAAAACAGTTTGATAATTATTTAAAATTCTAGTCCTAAGTATATACTCATGAGAACTGAAAACAGAGGTTCACATATAAATAGGTATTTGAATATTCATGGCAGCATTCTTGATAAAAGCCAAAAAGTGGAAACAAACCAAATGTTCACCAATTGATGAATGGATAATCAAAACGGGGATATATTCAAACAATGGAATAAGCAGGAATAAAGTACTGACACATGCTACAACATGGATGAGCCCTGAAAAACATTATGCTAAGTAAAAGAAGCCAGGCAAGATATGCACATAATGCATGATTCTATTTGTGTGAAGTGTGCAAAAGAGGAAAATTCATAGACATAGAAATAGGAAGTAAATTTGTGGTTATCAGGGGTTGAGGGAATAAGGAGCATGACTGCTGGTGGGCATGGGATTTCTTTTCCAGCTGATGAAAATGTTCTGGAATTAAACAGTGCTGATGATTGCACACATGTGACTATACTAAAAACAATTGAATTTTACTCCATTAAAGAGTGATTTTTATAATATATTAGTTATTTTTCAATTTTTTAAAAGTTGACTACAAAGTTTTAAACTTCTGGCAACCTGGGCTACATTTACCACTACAGAGGACTGACTCTGTCTTTGAGCTTCAAAGAAGTTAATCAATGAAAAAATCATCTTGAATTAGATAGTTTTTACATGACAAATGAAATCTGAAATTGGAAACTTCTGAGAGTAGGAAAAAATTAGTGTAAATCTTTACGTAAAGGACTATAAGGTTACATAATAGATGTTGTCTTTGGTTTTTCCCAAGACACAGAAATATGTTTTTGAAGCAGATTTCTTCTGTTAACCAACTCTAAAAGATTAGGGCATAAAATCAGATTGTAACTCATTCCATAAAGGAATTTTGCCAAAATAGTACAGCCTGTTTCTGGATGATCTAACTTTATATAAAGATAAACCTTTTGAAGCCAAGAGACGCAAAGAGTCATCACTTCCCTTTGACCAACTTCCTCAAATACCAGATGTCTCAACTGAGCATTTGGCAAGTGTTAGAGGACAGTTCAAGTTCTGATTTGTATCATTGATTAAATAAATGTCCATATGTTTTTGATGCTGGACATGTAGGTAGCAAAGTCCATATACTATCATGAGAATTTCAGGACTTGATTTATACCCATGTCTAATCAAATAACCATCCTAACTTCCAAGCTGGGTGAACTCTAGAGATACCTGCAGGTGGGGGTAAAAAGGTTCTCAAATTCAGCAGAGAACTCTGAACCTTCTCGTTCAGACAAGCACTTATCGGAGAGCCTAGCATTTGTGCTGTTAGACATGGAAAGTCTGAAAAACTCTAAGGCAGGTGTTTTTAATCAACTGCCTCTATCATGAAAGCATTTCGGTAGTATTGCTGCAAGACATGTAATTTGGTGTAGACATGTAATTTTTTATGAACGTGCTCTAACATGTACCCCTTCAAGTTACTGAATGACCTATTTGAAGTTAGGTTAAATTTGTTTTGGATACTACCCTAGAATGCTGATTTCTATAAATGTTTGGAATAATTTAATAAATGTATACTACAGTATTAAGATAATCTTAGAGCTGAATATTTTATATAATTTTAATAGAAATGTCCTGTGCTGTGCTGTCAGTGAACCATTCTTAGATGACAAAAAGTCTGAATTTTTTTTCTAACTTTATGTTCTTGGTTACTTGCTTATATGTCTTCCCCAATGCATTGGAAGTTCTTTGATGATGTTATTCACCTTTGCATCCTCCAAACAAGGCCTACTCTCATACAAGGGCCTAAGCAGAGGTTTTTTATAACTTCAAGTTTCTGGTGCAGAGTATGTTTGAAGGTATAAAGGCAGGCCAGTGCAGTGGACACTTCACTCCAGAAGCTAAAGGAGACCGCTATGTCTTCTCCCCATCTCTGGCAGCTGGCGTGTAGGTCAGTGTCTAGTCATGGCCAGGCAGACCCTCCTATTGAGGACTTTGAATCTGGAGAAAATGACTCAAAAGCACTGGGCTACTTCAAATTAATTTGAGGCATCAGTGGCAGAACTGTGAAGCAGCCGGTCTTGGGGACAGTGCGCACAGAGCGGCTTCCTAAGCAGCACATCCCCTCGGCAGAAATTGGTCTCATCTTGCTCACTATCTTCATTCCTGCCCCACCATGGCTGTACAGGTTTCTGTCAATTCACAACACACCCACGTCAACTGAAGAGTCTGAAGGCAATCAGAAAGTATAAAAGTACTAAGATTACCTTTCCTACTCATTTCCTTGGAAGACTTATCACTGCTTATCCATGAACTCAGCCAAATAATGGCTATGATTTTACAAATATACTGTTCAGATTTTTCTAGTAGTTCTTTGACATAAAGTTATATTTTTAAAAATCTAAATGTCAATTTAGATTCTAAATATCTAAAATACTGAAATGAGAATTTCTCACCATGTTAAGAAAATGGAAAAAAACAGAGTAAAGAGATTTTTTTTAATTCAATGTGCACATAATATAGTTAAAGGAGGAAATCAGCAAAATGTCCATCAGTGGATGAATAGATTTCTTAATATGAGGTATACCTATGCAATGGAATATTATACAGTCATAAACAGGAATAAAGTGCCAATATATGGATGCATAATATCATTATGCCAAGTGAACGAAGCCAGGGAATGGTGATGAGTGCATAGCATTGTAAATATACTGAATACCATTGAATTTTACACTTTAAAATTGTTAAAATGGCAAATTTTGTGTTATGTGCATTTCACCACAATAAAAAGCTTAAATTTTATATGCAAAAAAATGAGAAGAAACATAAAATTGAATACTTAAAACAAGATCCCTTCTACTTGTAGTAGAACAGGGTGACTTGTCAGAGAAATTTTTCTGGTTGTAAAATCTTTATAGTTCCAACTTTCCCTCAGAACTTTCAATGAAGTTATCTGTCATTTTGTAATCTAGCTTTCATATTATGAAATAATCTTGTGTTGGTGAGGGGAAATTAAAGCACTTTCAAAACGCTTTTCATTTTTCTCTGACCAAATCATATCCCATTTCATTTAGACATAATAAGGAAGTTGTGAAAATAAAGTATAATTTAATAGATCTTGGCAAATATAATTTTTCCGCTCTGGCAAAGTTTAAAGTTCTATTATTGATTAGCCTTGGTTACTCAATTTTCCAAAGATGTAGGTCTTTATGTGGAGAAAAATGAACTGAAGATTCTGTGATTTAGATAATTTTTCAAAGTGGGATTTTATTTATTTATTTGTATCTTCACCCAAGGATATTTTTCCATTTATGTTTTAGAGAGTGGACGAGAGAGGGAAAAGCAGAGAAAAACACCAATGTGAGAAAAACACATCAATTGGTTGCCTCCTGCACACGTCATGACCAGGGCCAAGGCTGGGGAAGAGTCTGCAACCAAGGTATGTGCCCTTGACCCTTTGACCAGAATAGAACTGCTATATCCATTGAACCAAACCGGCTAGAGCTCTAACTGGGATTTTAAAACAACGCTGCTAACTATTATTCCCTAACTGAATGGTTCATCATTATAAAGTTTGCTCAGTGGAATCTTGGGAAATGCCATTAGTACAATTTTTATTCTAGTATATTATAAGTCCATTTATTCCTCTCATTTCTACCAATTTTTTTTCCAGGAATCTCACATACATAGTTACACACACACACACACACACACACACACACACAGACACACACAAACAAACAAACATACACACACACTCTCTCTCTCTGATATATATTCTAGGACCCTTCAATTATTGCTTTCCATCCCTAATAGAACTGAAAGGGAAAAAAAAACACATAATAGCAAGTATGCAACTTTCAGAGTATCTCTTTGAGTGTGTTTATAACAAAGGCAGAGTGTCTTCTCATTCTACTAGGAAGCAAAATGGTGAAATGCTCCCTGCTGTAGCTTTCCTGCATTACTTGGGCTAAACTGAAATAACTACAACTACAAGTTTATTTCTCAACTTAGGAAACAAATGTGTGCTGCTGACAAAGGAATGTTCAATATTCTCTTAGGCTGTATCGCACGATTTTCCAGCCAGTTCCTCGGAGAAAACCGTCTTAATGCTTCTATAAATAAGGAAAGCATTTCACGTCAGAAGTTCTTAAAATACAATTACTCCATTTACTTTTAGAGGCTTCATCAAAGCCGGTTTTCCACCCAGACTCTCCAGAGCAGGTGCCTGTCATTAAATGCAGCGCCGTCACCTGATTCATTTCCCGTGCCACGGAGGGCTGTGTTTGAGAGCACTCCGCCACGCTGCATTCAGAAGGAAGATATTTACAGCCACGGTCTGTGAAGCCCTCTGAGAAAGTCATCAGTGCTACACACTACTGACCTTACCCTAAACCCATCTGCTTGCAGGCCAGCTGACTCAAGGTCTCCTGCCAGCCATCTGCACACACGTGGTGTTCTGTGGCGGACCTGTGGGCGGTCAGGAATGACGAGTTCTCCTTTTTAGAGAGGGTCACTGAGAACAAAAAGAAAACCCTAATTAAAAACATTTCTGCTCGTAAAACCAAAGGGTAACTCTACGTACCTCGTCTCACTTGCATACATCTATTTTTATTCATTTTCATTAAGAACCTTCCAGTGAATACCTATCCCGTGAAAAGCACTGCCCTCAGTGTGGTGGAAGACTGAAAAAATGAATTAGAAATGCTTTCTGCCCTCAAAAAACTGCAGGTTCCAGTGACAGAGACAGATAGTTCTTGTTTCTGTTTTTGTTTTAGAAGATGGACAGAGGCAGCGCCCATCCCCATGAGTTTACCAATGCTATGCATAATGATAAGAAGCTAGTTGTACCTTCACTCTTATCATCTCCTTTCAAAAAGCAGTGAGAATGCAAGGGTGTGATGGTGATGTTAATCTGATTTATGCACTAATTCCTATTCTATAAAAGAACATCCTCTGTACTTAACAAACTACAGATCATTTGTGAGCAGGAAGTCACAACACACATGATAACTACGATTTGGCCAGATGATGCCAGGTGAAGTGAGAGTTAACATGAACAGAAAGAGTGATGAGTGTGGGGTGATGAAATCAAGCAAATTAAGGATTATAAACTGAAAAGCTGGAGGTATTGAGGGGAGGTGCCTTTAGGTTCTTCCACATGGAGCAGTAATAGTTACAAGTCCCATTTGGATGTGGAGCAAGTGTCTAGAGAAGATGGGAGGGCCACTTCAATACCCCATTCCAGGAGGTGTCATTAACACAAGAATAACTGAGTATCGATCATGGTTTAGGCTGAGTGATGAATTTAGAAATCGTAATCTATAACAACTTGAACGCAAGTGCTTTTACACATAATGTAGACATTTCAAATAGAGCAGTAACTCGGGGGACATTTTCTGTGACTTGGAAATAATATGAATCACCACTGTCAGCTTTAACAATAGTAAAGCAAAATAGATGAGCTTGGTTAGTACAGTCTGTGATGCCACTTAGGGTTCATTTAGCCGACTATACAGCAGATGGCAGAAGCAAGCTGCTCACCACAGTCCCATTCGTCTGAACTGTCCAAGCAGTCAGCTTTACCGTCACACCACCAGTCACGGGACACGCACTCGTGGTTTGCACACTTCAGTTCATCCTCTTGGCAAAATGCTGGCACGGGGAACAAGAAACGAGAAGACAGAGACATTTTAAAGGTAAATGTGATTGTCCCTAACATGCACGTTGCCATTTGCCAGCAGGAACAAGCAAAGAAGATGAGTTTACTGAGGCCTCCAAACAGGTGGCAAACAGACTAAGAGAATCAGTAAAATCTCATTTCCTAGATGGTAATCCCTACAAACAGCGAGCGTTTACACAGAACTCCTATCTCCAAGTGACTTGATGCTCTAACATTACGACTGAAAAAGTGATACCAAGCAGCAGAAATATCAAAAATTAAAGAACAGGGTTAAAATCTGCTATGTCACAAGCAGAGCACAGAGGGTGAGTGGACTGAAGTCACCACAGCATAGAAACCAGCTCGGTACACATAGGTGGATACTGTCTATGTCAGTGATGGGCAACCTTTTGAGCTTGGTGTGTCAAAATTCGCCAAAAAACCGAGCATAACTCGGGTGGTGTGTCACCTTGAGAAAAAACAAACAAACATAATTTCACAATACTTATAGTTTAAATAACAAAATGCATAATTGTAATATATAACTGTATTTAATAAACCAAAAACTAATTATTTAACTTACCTGTTTAGTGACTTCTTTGTTCATCTGTCAGTCGGTTTCTTTTGTTGGTCTTGATATTATTTAACTAGTGTGGGGAGCCATGAACTAAGATGAATGAGGAGGAGGGGAAATTCTTTAACTAACCTGTCTATTAGTGACTTTTTTGTTGCTGAATTTCATTGGCTAAACCTTCAATTGAAGGTTGGTATTTTGTACACTTCAAGCCCAAGCAAGCGCTACTAACTTCATTTGTCAATCTGTTTCTTTTGTTGGTTTTGATATTATTTAACGCTGAGAATAAGGTCTCACAAAAGTACTTAGAGGGAAAATTTGTGAGTAAAGCCATTGCTATATTTTTCAGGCTGCTAAAAGTATCTGGTAATCGATTCCAGGCATCCAAATTTCCTGTTCGTAGTGGCACTCCTTTTGATTCTCCAAGCGGCACCTTGCCAGATTCTCAAGCTTTGACCTCAAGTCGACAAACACCTGAGCCCAGATGCTGTCTTGAAATTCTGCAAGTTGCATCTCCAAATCATCAATTTGCATCCATTGGAAACCATTTAATTCCAAACTACTGTAGACTACTACATCAGGATACTTAATTATTTTTAATGGTCTGTTCTAGGCTTCTAAATTGATTAAATCTATCACTGAACTGGTCAAGTAACAAGTCTAAAACATGCTGGTACTTTATATACAAGGGTTCCATTTCATTTTGTACAGCTGCACTGGCCTTCTCAAAATACTTTGTTACTCGAGGAAAATACTTATAAGTTTTCGTTTCTACATCTCGCTTGAAAATTTTAAGTTTACTTTTAAAAGCTTTTATGTATCTAAACATAATGTCAATACTTTTGCCAAAACCTTGTAACTTTAAGTTCAGTTCATTAATATGAACAGAGAGATTTGTAAAAAAATATCAGGGTGTTGACCCACTTATCATCATTGAGCTGAGAAAAGTTTCCCAGATCCTTATTCTCAAGAAATACCTTAATTTCTTCAAAGCACTCCACAAAGCTCTCAAGAACTTTGCCTCAGCTCAGCCATCTTACATTATTGTACATCAGCAGTCCACTGTAGGTAGATCAACCTCCAGTAAACGTGCAGTAGCCGAGGATGAAATGTCCTTCTCGGCATGCAGCCCCATACTTCTCTGTATGCAGCCACATGCGGCTACGTGTCATCGAAAATAGCTATGGGTGTCAGTGCTGACATGCTTGTTACAGGTTCGCCATCATGGGTCTATGTTGTCAAAATCTCTTACTAGTAAATGTAGAGAATCAGAAACATCTGATTCTCTCCTGGGTTTTAAAAAATTGCAGTGAAACTCTTTGGTTGCCTACCTAGCATCCAACTCCTTTCTTCTCTTTTTTTTAAGAAATCATGATTTTGTTCACTGCTCCCCACCTCCCCACGTGCACCCTGTGCCAAGTTCCAGAGGAAGATCCTGGTCAGCTTAAGCAGGACACAGTATTGTTCTGATCCCAATGATTTTTTTCTGAATATGATTATTTGCCCAAGAGTGAAACATGTGATCCAAGATCAGGGTCTTGGCCTATGGTTTTGTGGGTTGTACTTTGCCAGAGAGTTCCTGCCCATTCTCTGTTGGCCAGGCCATGTGTCCTGCCCTGGATCAGAGGTGGCCTGGAGGACCCAGTCTCTTTTCCTGTTTAATTCTCCCTGGGAAGTTGCATTTCAGCTGCTCAGGCGAATGCATTGCTGGTCCACACAAAGGCTCCTGACATAGCAGGACCCTGCTCAAATGTGGCGAATCTGAGCAAATCCCTTACTGATTTTGGAGAGATGAGGGCAGGCTTCTCATTTCTTCCTACTGGATATGATCAAGGAGGCATGGCACCCAAGGTGCTCTTGATCTGGTGGGAGTCAGCCAGAGGTCAAGCCCAACTGAGGGAATCATGGAAGTGCTGAACTCCCACATCCAGCCTCAAGAATCCCCCTTACACTTAACTTTTTCTAGGATAATAGGTTACATATATTATAGACTATAATAAAGATAATAAGTATCTTTATTATTTAAGTTGACTTGAGCTGGGCTTTCTATAACCAGTAGGTAAGACATCTTAAGAGGTCTAAATATTTTTTGATTCTAAAAAATGTGGCCCAATTCATTTAGAAAAGGTAGAAAATACAAAAATTTTAAAAACCACAAAAACTTAATAATTCCACCACCCAGGGGGTTATAATTGTGAACTTATTACCTTCTGATCTTTTTCTATATGTGGATCTATGTACTTTCAAAACTCAGGAAAATAATACACATAATACTTTATATTTCGCTTTATTCGCCTAATGGTATGTAATGAACCTAGGACAGTGGTCGGCAAACCACGGCTCACAAGCCACATGCAGCTCTTTGGTCCCTTGAGGGTGGCTCTTCCACAAAATACCATGTGCAG
Organism: Antrozous pallidus; assembly: GCA_027563665.1. Classification (NCBI taxonomy): domain Eukaryota; kingdom Metazoa; phylum Chordata; class Mammalia; order Chiroptera; family Vespertilionidae; genus Antrozous; species Antrozous pallidus. Next base: position 93,949,141 of record CM050511.1, on the reverse strand, counting down.
GCCCCCACATACAGTGCGACTGAAGGAGTACCCTAATTAAGTTAATAACAATATACCTGCCTATATAGTTTAAGTTTTAAAAATTGGGCTTTCAAAAGAAATTTCAGTCATTGTACTGTTGATATTTGGCTCTGTTGACTAATGAGTTTGCAGACCACTGACCTAGGAGAAATTAGTCCTATAACTTAGTTTTTAATTTTTGCATATTATTTCATTTTATGTCCCCATATTTTTGGATATGTATAGTATTTTAATTTTTTATATGTCACAAATAATCTATATATAAAAGCCAACTGGAACAATCGGTCAGTATGATGTGCACTGCAGCTGGTCAATTGGCCTTCCCCCAGCTGGCCAACTTCCTGTGGCCCCTCCCCTCCAGCCTGCCCCAATTGGGGTGGGATGGCCAGATCCCACCTGTGCACGAATTCATGCAAGGGGGCTCTAGTGTTAGTATAATATCATTGTGCATAAATTTATGCATGTTTGTCTTCTTGGGATATATTCTTACAAGTGCAGTTTTGGTAAAAAAAAAAAAAAAAAGTCTGAACATACTAAAATCTTTTGACACACATTTCCAAATTTCTATCTTCTATTCACAATAAGAGGTAATTTTGTGTGTTGACAAGTTTCTGTAAGACTCACCGCAGTTTATTTCGTCCATATCATCGGGGCAGTCTGGGAACCCATCACAGATGAATGTACTCTTCAAACACTGTTTGTTGGATGGACATTCCCACAAACCTCTCTCTTTGCAACCTTGAGACATAAGAGAAGGTAATTTTCAATAGATGGGGAAGTGAAAATAAAGATGAATGTGATCAAGCTATGCAGAAAAATTACAACAGAAAGGCCTGATTTCTTTTTTCTTAAAGAGTGTTTACTCCTGTATACCATAAACACTTGATCTTGCAAATGGAAATACTTGATACTCTCCATCCTGCAATACAAGGAGCACAGCTCTGCTAAGAGAAGATCAAATATGAAGTATAAAAAAATGGGAGGGAATGAAAAAGCAATTATACATTAACGTTCATCTTGCTTTCTTAGTCAACTTGCCAACACATAAGATTCATCTATATAATGGCAAGTTATGCTTTTAAGCAAAGATGCCAAAACCTAGTAATCTACATGCGTATTATCTAAAAATGTAATTTCAGCCCACAAATGTACAGGCCATCTGTGTGTGTAGCAAAAGAGGCCCCTCCAATGCCAAATAGCTACAAAACGAGCTTCAGAGCCAGTATGAAAGCCATCACTGACTTTAGTAATGTAGCCAGAGATCTCAGGTTACAAACTTTATCAGTTCAAGTAGAAATGAGCACATTTGCACCATATCCAGACTATAAGCTTGAATTGTAATTTGCCTCTGAAACAGAAGCACTTGCGATTAATTTAATGATGCTTGAATCAAGCACAGTGTGTGTCCTATGTCTGCTAACATGCCAAGAGTCTAATGAGTTCTTTTTTAGTATATATGTGTGTATATATATATATATTGATTTCAGAGAGGAAGGGAGGAGAGAGAGAGAGAGAAATACCAATCATGAGAGAGAAGTGTTAATCAGCTGCCTCCTGCACACCCCTCACTGGGGCTGGAGCCGGCAACCCAGGTATGTGCTCTGACCTGGAATTGAACCTCACCCTCCCAGTTCACAGGTCGATGCTCAACTACTGAGTCATGTGGCCTGGGTTCTAATGTGTTCCTGTCACTCCAGCTAAATCCCTAGACCTCCTCAGGCTAGAAGGTACATGAAGGAAGAGGCCTAGGGCATTCATGTTTGGGTACCTTTCACCCCTGCTTACAACAGTAGCTATAGCCTTTGGCAGCCCTAAACATGTGTGTTTTATTTTAAAATATATCTTTATCATTGAAAGTATTACAGATATCCTCTTTTCCCTCTGTCATTGACCCCCTCCACCCCGCACCTGCCATCCGCCCCTCAGGCCTTCATCACACTATTGTCTGTGTCCATGGGTTATGCATACCTTCCTATCTAATATAAGAGTAATATGCAAATTTGACCATACCTTCACTACACCCAGAAGCCATGCCCACAGTCACACTCATCAGCCAATCAGGAACATATTATGCAAATAAATCCCAAACAAGATGGCTGCCACCCACTGAGAGCAGGAGGGAGGCATGGGGTTTCCCTGGCAACAGAGTAAGCCAAGCTTTCCACCTGCCGTTGCCAGCCTAGGCCTCCACTCAATGATACAAAGTTTCAAATATAAAAGATGCAGAAATGGTAGAAGCCACTGAGCTGGAGAGAAAAAAGGCTAGGATTTCCCTGGCAATGGAGGAGGCCAAGCTTTCCACCTGCCTTTGTGGGCCTAGGCCTCCACTCTAGGCTACAATGTTTCAAACAGAAATGGCTGACGCCGCAGGAGCGAGCGGAAGGCTTGGCTCCGCTCCAGGCTACAATGTTTCAATTGTAGACATAAATTAATCCCAGATCCCAAAGCCTCTGCTTGGGTCATTGGGGGGCATTGCCAGCCTGCAAACCTCCATAGGCCCCTTGCCCAGGCCACCCCTTGTCCCAAGGGAACCCCTACCCTGATCTGGGACACTCTTCAGGGCAAACCAGCTGGCCCCCACCCATGCACCAGGCCTCTATCCTATCTAAGAGTAATTTGCATATTGACCATCACTCCAACACATAAGAGGGCTGCCCCCATGTGGTCAAAGATCCTGCCTCCATGTGGACACAAGATGGCCACCACAAGATGGCCAGCAGGGGAGGGCCATGGGAGGTTCCAGGCCTGCAAGGGAGGGCAGTTGTGGACAATCATGCCAACAGGGTAGGGAAGTTGGGAAGGACCAGGCCTGCAAGGGAGGGCAGTTGGGGGTGATCAAGCCTGGCAGAGGAGGGAAGTTGGGAGCAAAAATGCTGGCAGGAGAGCACTTAGACATGAATTAGGCTGGCAGGGGGGTGATCAGGCTGGCAGGCAGAAGCAGTTAGGGGCAATCAGGGAGACAGGCAGGTGAGCAGTTTGGAGCCAGCAGTCCTAGATTGTGAGAAGGATGTCTGACTGCCCATTTAGGCCTGATCCCAGTAGGATCGGACCTAAGGCAGTCGGACATCCCTCGAGGGGTCCCAGATTGGAGAGGGTGCAGGCTGGGCTAAGGGACATCCTCCATCCCCCATGCACAATTTTCGTGCACCGGGCCTCTAGTATCTAGTAAAAGACTAATATGCAAATTGACCACACCTTTGCTATACCCAACAGCCATGCCCAACAGCCAATCAGGAGCTATATGCAAATTAACACCCAATCAAGATGGCTATTGCCCAAGGCTGAGGCAGAGCCAGCCAGCCATCAGTTGATCATAGGGCAATCACTGGCTGGGGTCCCCTGGCAGAGGTCCCCTGCCCAAGGATAGAAGGCCTTAGCCAGAGGCCTTCCAGCCTTGAGCAGGCTGGGGCTAGGGCAAAGCCAGGCAGTGATCAGCCCTATTGCAGGGAAATCACTGGCTGGGGTCCCCTGGCTGAGGTCCCCTGCCCAAGGATAAAAGCCTTGGCCAGAGGCTTTCAGCCTTGGGCAGGCTGGGGGTGAGCCATCAGTAGGACATTCCCTGAGGGCTCCCAGTATGTGAGAGGGAGCACGTTGGGCTGAGGGCCCACCCCCCTCCCCAGTGCATGAATTTCATGCACCAGGCCCCTAGTTCTTATAATAAATAGCTAATATGCTAATTAGACCAAACAGCAGAACAATCATCCAGACGATGCCAGGGCTGCAAGGGCCAAGGCAGCTAGAGCTATAAGGACAGAACTCCTTGAACAAATTTCATGCATCAGGCCTCTTGTCTATAAATATAAAAGCCTAAGTGATCATCATGATCGAATGAGCGGGATGGCCAGAATGACCAGTTGAACAGTTGCTATGACATGCACTTGCCACCAGGGGGCAGATGCTCAAAGCAGGAGCTGTCTACTGGTAGTCAGTGCAGTCCCACGGCCAACCTCCTATGGCCAGCCAACCTCCTCTGGTCTCTACCCCTGGTTGGCAGGCCCCAGCCAGCAGGCCCCACAGGCCCCACAGGCCCCCATCATCAGCCAGCAGGCCCCCAGGTCCCAGCTGTCATCCAGCAGGCTCCCAGGTCCCAGCCAGTAGCTGGCAGCTGGCAGCCTGCAGGCCCTGGGCAGTCTGGCCACGATCAGGACTGGGTGAGACAGCCCCAATAAGCCCTGATCACTGGCCAGGCCTAGAGACCTCACCCATGCACAAATTTTGTGCACCAGGCCTCTCGGATACATATACCTTCTTTGGTTAAGCTCTTTGCTCCCCACCCCCCTTCCCTCTGAAATACGTCAGTCTGTTCCACGCTCCAATGTGTCAAGGTCTATTTTGTTCGTCAATTTGTTTTGTTCATTAGATTCCATATATAAGTGAGATCTCTTACAAGCGTATTTTAGATGGAACTTTGTCTAAAATGGAACAAAAATCTCTCTCATTGCCAGGAAAGACTATTTAATTTAAGGTGAGTGAGATAAAAAGTACTGATAAAATGAGGGTTTGTTTTTTTGTTTTGTTTTTTTTTTAAATGCTATTTCTCATCTGACTTAGCACAAATAATTCAGAGGAATTTTGTAGGTGATTGACTCATGATTCTTGAAATCCATTATAAGAAAAAAATGTGTTTTTCAAAATTTTTATCAAGAAAAGTTACCGAAAGAAAAATTTTTACTGTGAGCTAAAATTAGATTTAAAGTGTTTCAGTCTTCAAAAATTCAGGAAATCACTAATGAGAGGAGAGTCTTTTACCAGATGCACATTAGGAATGGTCTTAGGCCCGGGGACTTCTGCTTTGGGAACTCACAGGGACATTATCTGGATTTTCAGCTAGCAGAGGCTACAGGCATCATCTGGAATGCTCTGACAATGGCAGCCCCTGGTGTCCCAGCAGAACTGTGACAGAGCTGGAAGCCTGCCCTCAAGGCCCAGCCCCTGCCAAATGGCACAGGGAGGGAAATCAAGACAGCGGCGTCAGCATCCCACCGTGCCGCCTGCTCTGAGGGCTGCTTCTCTTATCACAGCCCCACCGTGCGGGGAAAGGGAGAGAAAGCAGGAGCCTTTCTGACTATTCACAAGGTCCCCTTCCTTCAAGTAGGAAGAACATGGACTTTTGGATTGAGCTAATGAAAGGCCACAAAAGTAGATCTTCTGAGACATAAGGCCTGCATCTCACAAAAAGTAATCGCAATAAGAGACATTTATTTTCCATTACAAACTCTAGATCTGTCCACCACAACATCAGTATTACAATCACCATTTTACAAGTGAAATTTAGAGAAAATGGATAAATCTCTCCAACTCCAGCTTCATCAAGAAAGATCCCGTTGGGGGTCCAAGTACAGATCTTTGGTTGTGTTCTTCCCTAAAAAGAGCGAGGGAAGTACAGCTTCAGAGTTGGACCACTGGGTCTGAATCCGAGCGCCAGTCTCACTATCTGTGTGATCTTGGATGAGTTACTTAACTTATCTGAACCTCAATTTCATATCTTTAAAACAGCAATAATAGTGCCTGACACAAACGATTAAGTGGGTGCTTGATAAGAAGTAATTTCCTCTTCTATATCTTCTGTTTTGTAATAAAAGTTTGTGTGGCCTCACGCCTCCTTTGTGGAGATAGAGTAAAGCATATATGAGGTAGAATGAAAAGGTCAGGACATTCATCACGTGGAAGACCGTATTGCTATTTTGTGAAGAAACCACCCTCTCTTTAAAGTGACATTTTTGGTACAATGATATTTTAAATGTATAATTTAAAAGAAAATGTCATTAAAAATTAAAAACATGCCCGGCCAGCTCAGTGGTTGAGTGTCGACCTATGAACCAAGCCACGGTTCGATTCTCAGTCAGAGCACATGCCCAGGTTGCAGGTTCGATCTCCAGTAGGGGGCATGCAGGAGGCAGGTGGTCCATGATTCTCTCTCATCATTGATGTTTCTGTCTCTGTCTCCCTCTCCCTTCCTCTCTGAAATCAATAAAAATATATTAAAAATAAATAAAAACAGGTATATGGGATGGAATGTTTAATCTAACTGTAGGTTATGAAACCAAATAATCATTGGTGCCAAAATAACAACCTCTTGGCATAGAGATAATGACAACTCTCATTCATCAAAGCTACAGTGTGATGCTGAACTGACCAACTGGATAGAAAAGAATCTCTTAAAATCAAACAGCAAACCCCACACATCTGAGTCAAAGGCTTTTAAAACACAGCCTAAGGGGGTTTTGACTCCAAGACAATGTTCAGGTTATATTTATAGATTTTATTTTATTTGAGCCCAGGAGGAGACCAAGGATAGATAATGGAGTGATTTTTAAGTTATTTAGAGAGAAACGGAAAGGGGCATCATCACACTCAGGCATTTGTATTGCTGTCAATCTTTCTCCCTGTGGCATATAGGCTTTTATATGGAATGGTGATCAGTTAGGAATGGTGGTGCTGTGTTCATGTAATAAAGGGTTTCATTTCTACAGTAGAAATAAAGGAATTGTTTTAGCTCTATTCCCTTGACAGCCCCATTGAGAAGCCTTGCTGCTCACATCACAGCCCAGGTACCGCCTTGCTCCTGCTTGTAGCTCACCTAAATTGTAGGCACAGGGTTAGCAAAAGCTAACCTCAGTCTCACAAACTCAAATCTATAACATGAAGGCAAAACTCAGAAATATACTTCCATTGTTATTTTCCTTAGCTCTCCTTTCTTTTGTGTGATTCTTATTCATTTCTTTTGCCCATATCTTTGACTTTTCCTCCATTGCTTAGGTATTAAATGCTTGGAAAATATCAGATTGGAAATCAGTTTGTTTCATGAAGTTGCTAGTTTCACAGGCAGCTCCATCTATATAGTATACTTCAATTAATGACAAACTGTCAACCTTTAAGACAATGAAGTCTTCTGTACCAATAATGCTGATTTAACAATCACTCCTATTGTTTAGTCCAGTGGTTGGAAAACTGTGGCTCATGAGCCACGTGCAGCTCTTTGGCCCCTTGAATGTGGCTCTTCCACAAAATACCATGACCTGGGTGAGTCTATTTTGAAGATGTGGCATTAAAAGAAGTTTAAGTTTAAAAAATTTAGCTCTCAAAAGAAATTTCAATCGTTGTACTGTTGATATTTGCCTCTGTTGATTAATGAGTTTGCCGACCACTGGTTTAGGCTCCATCCCATGAAGTAATTCTGGAATGATGCATTCAAATTTTCAAAATTCTTCCAAACACTTGGTGAAAATATTCCTAATACTGAGAGATTTTCGAATATTGTTTACATTAGCAATTGCATACACAGTGGAAACATCTTCAACGACAAAAATTTACCATGTGAGCAGACTTTAGGACATTGTTCATTGCTAAATTCTAATGCATATATTTAAAGTGTATTTATTCATGGTATGCTTTGCCCACCTTATTTCCCTGCTGATGTGTCAAAATGACTCAAAATAGATTCCCAAAACATCTATTATCTTATAATTAAATTAGCTAAGTCTTGTTTTGAGGGGAACCCCAGTAACATTGTAGGAACTCCTGGGGGAACTGCAGGTGTGGGAGAGTGAATAGTTCATTGTCACATTAGTCAGTGAAGTCCAAGCATTTAGGTGCTTACAACTCCACAATGGACAGAATGAACAGAAAGACCTGAACTTTGGGGTGAAACCAGCTTTGCCAGAGCTGGCAGCTGCCTTGCCAGGTGGTATGCCCACGCAGGCCAAGGGCGCAGAGAGACAAACTGAGCAAGTAGACGAAATGGGACCTGGGTGATGTCCCAATAGTGAGACTTCCTCCACGCAGTTTCCTTATTTGATTTTGAGTGTCCTGTCCTCCCAGAGCATCAGACATGCCCATTGCAACATGTGTACACCCCCCACAGGGGAATGCATATAAATTTTCTATTGTCAGTCACTTTGGAAAACGCAGTGGGCTTTCTCGTGACTTATTAGTAATACTGTTGGAGCAATTAATGTAACTCCAAATGTATTAATTCGCCTCCCATTCTTAACTTTCCATAACTAGAGCTTTCACATCAATATTTTCAGTGTTTGATAGGGATTAGAAAACTATCATTTTGATTATGTGACTAAAGTGTTGATGAACACTCATGACTTATTTAGAAACCTGATATTTTAGGATGATGTAAAACCTATAGTGCTTCGGATTTCTTTTACTCTTTCTTTCTTCCTTTCTTTCTTTCTTTCTTTCTTTCTTTTTTTTTTTTTTTTTGCAGAGTATATTCTAAAACTCAGATCTTTTAGTGCTGGTAAGACTCTTCTTTTAAACTAAGCTTTTAAATTTCTCAAAAACTTAGTACCTTACTGCAAATTTAGGTCTACCCACTTCAGTAGGTACCATACATAACTGCTTTGAACCATCTAAGATAATCCCTGTAAAATTGCATCTCAGAATATCATCACCCATCAATGTCATAGGTAGCTAACAATTCAATACATTCTCAATAAATCACTCAGATTAGGGATATTCAATGGGTTTTTATTTATTTCTCTACAAAAAGACTCCAAACAAGCAAACAACAGTAGCTTCTCAAAATATTGTATGTTCTTCCCTAACGAAATTATCCCAGTCATTGTACCATTATTCTGACAGCTCTAATTTTCTGTCCATATTGATAGCAGCTGATAGGATTTTGTTGATTGATTGTGACATTTTGTCTAGACCAAAAGGTCACTGTTTACTATGGAAAATCCATTTTGGGGAGCAAGGTAGTATTTATGCTTAAAAGGCCAAAAGAATAAAATTATTTAAAAAGATGTACTTCCTTATGTGCTTTTGATGGTAAAAAAAAAAAAAAGTGTCAATTTTTAAAAACAGAATAAGCTAAATCATCATAACCTAACTAATCTTTGGATAGCTTTTTGCTTGCTTTGCCTTACTCTAGAATATTGTTTAGTAAAAAGCATTGTCCGTTTTCTATTCCCTGACACATTCTGAGGTTACAAGTACAAAGGTTTGCAGAGAATAAAATGGGCATTAGTGCCACCTAAATTGCTATTGGCATTTCTGGCCTTTTCATGAGTGGTTTTGGAGTTCAAAGGCAGAAATGCCACAAAGAGTTTTACCCTTTGCCAACAGATGGAAAATTGGAGAGGGCATGAAAATAAATCCCAATTAAATTTGAACACTGGAGCCTGAACTCTGTCTCTATGTATCTAGATACCTAACAGCATGGGAATCATATGCAAAGACCAATGACAACTGCTTTATAATCTCTAGTAACAAAAACAATTCCTTACTTTCATGACATGCTTCTCCTTCTACTAGGAGTTTGCATGTGCAGGGTGTCCCAAAATAACATACACATGCTTTAAAAGCTGATGGCTGAATTTTGAAAAGGAAATGTATTTTAATAGCCTCTGCCATTATAATTACTCAACATGTGTTTTCACATTTTTTGGGACACCCAATTATTCATCGAGGTTATAAATAGAAGTGTAATTTAGGGAAAATCAATAAAGTTAACAGGAAAAACACATCAATTCATGCCTTGCCATTTGATGATTTAGGAAGGAAATACATTAGCATTTCAATCCTAATCACTACTTACAACTATCCGGGAAGAGTTGATATTTCTTGAACCCAGTCCCTTATCCCAACCAGTTGTTATCGTATTCAAGAAAAGTGCCTTCTCATACACATACCACAGTTTTCCTCATCACTGTCATCGTCACAGTCCGGCTCACCATCGCATCTTCTGGAGGCCAGAACGCACCGTCCTGAGGCACACCTGAAGTGACTAGGTGAGCATTCTGTTGGAAAACAAGGGGACCCATTACTGTCAGTAAACAGAAACCCCAGGACCATCAGCTCATTTATCTACTTAATTGTGTGGAATGTGGGCAAGGAGCTATTACTGAAGATAAGGCAGGTACTCCAGAAGTTGAAACAGCCACCTTCTCTCTGCTTATCAGCATCTTTCTCCTGCATCTGTCATCACTTCTCCAGATCAGTGTTTACACTTTCCAGTAATTAAGGCTTTTTCTGAATGGACAGCCTAATGTCTGCAGGTGCCTAAAATGCCCTGTGGAGTCCATGCTTCTACCTACCCAGCTGCGCTACATGTCACAGTTAGTTCCCACTCTAGTCTTGCCACCTGGGACTAGTCCCTCCATTCCGTTTCTCCGCCTGAGGCTCCTGTATTGCCAAGATCTCCAAATGCTTTGCACTTGAAGGAATAAAACTATTATCTTCAGAAATCCTAGAATAAGAACAGCATCCATATGAAATGGGATCTGTGAGTTAAGTGTAGATAAAATAAATATTTGCATTATTCAATTCATCTCTGCAATTCATTTTAAAAATAAAGATTATGTCTAACAAATAAGGACCAAATTCTTCAAAGCAATCAATTTTCAAAGCAATTCACTGCCCTATGAAGCCTGAGTGGCAACTAAATATATATTTTTAAAAAACAATAGCAACAGAGAGACTTCAAAAAGGAACTAATATGTTCATCCATCTTAGATACCCTACAGAAATTAATTTATAAATTAACCTTCCACGTCTTCGTCAGGCATTAGGCAGGTTTGATTGTCTGAATTTTCCTGGGGAAACTGGCTGCAGTCTGTGTCTTCAGGCCACTGTAGGCCCACGATCGCAAGAACAGACTCACAGTGTTCTTTGGAGTGCTCACACAGAGCTCTGAAAGAGCAAGGGAGACAAAACAGTAGAAGCAGAAATAACTGCACCTGAGACGTATGTTGGGAATCTGTGCTGGGATTTAATACTCTGTGGGTGTGTCTCTATGTGTATGGTGTATGTATTTGGTGTGGATGTGTATCAATGTACCGGGATGGACAAAAGTAGGTTTATAGCTGTATGTGAAACACAGTTCATTCTTGTACTATTATTTATTAATAATTGTATTATTTTCCATTTGCACAACTGTGAGCCTACTTTTGCCTACCCCTGTATATAGATGCACTTGCACATAATAGGTATTTGGAAAATGAAAACAAATAATAGCTCTACAAAGGAAATACATCCCAGCAGCATACTTTCACCAAAAAAAACTTCATTGCCGAAATAGAAATATTGTGTTTTATTGAAATATGTTTGACATGTAACACTGTGTAAATTTAACAAGAAAAACATGTTGATTTGATGTGTTTATATCCTATATAATAAAGAGGTAATATGAAAACTGACCCTCACACCCTCACACAAGATGGCTGCCCCCATGTGATCAAAGGTGGCTGCCACAAGATGGCTGGCAGGGAGGGTAGTTGTGGGCAATCAGGCCATCAGGAGAAGGCAGTTAGGGGTGACCAGGTCTGCATGGGAGGGCAGTTGGGGGTGACCAGGCCTTCAGGGGAGGATAGTTGGGGGCAATCAGGCTGGCAGGCTGGCAGATAGGCGAGCATTTGGGAGCCAGCAGTCCCAGATTGTCAGAGGGATGTCCAACTGCCTGTTTAGGCCCGATCCCACAGGCAGTAAAACATCCCCTGAGGGGTCCCAGATTGGAGAAGATGTAGGCTGACCTGAGGGACTTACCCCTGCCCTCCCCCAGTGCACAAATTTCATGCTCCGGGCCTCTAATATTTTAATAAAATCTCTGCTATAGTTATAGTTGGCACCCCTATCATATAATTACCAATTACTTTTGTGTTGGACTGATTAAGATCTAGACTCTTCGTGAATTTGACTACAACACAAGATTGCTGTCTATGTTCACTAGACTGTGCACTAGCTCTCCAGGACCTGTTTGTCTCCTAGTTGTGAATCCATACCCTAACCAACATCCAGGACACAGAGTCCCTTCTCAGTTTTGCCCTTCTCATTTTCTCTCCTTTTTTTTTTTTAAAGACAGACACATTCTCCAACATTTTTGTTCCAAGTTGGGAAGTCACCAATATCAGTTTGGATAGTCTCCCATTAATGGTTATGGAATCTATATCACACCCACAGCCTCAGAGTTCTCTCCCTCTGGTGACCAGTTATGTGAGCCATTTCATGGGCCAACCTGGCTTACCTAAGGCATTAATTCCCTCCTTCCTTCCACATAGACCAATATTGTTGAAAAACTTGGTACTTTTCCCAAACCCATATATATTGAGTTCAAGTTGTTTAAAATAAAATTTTCTGGTTTTTTTTTAGAAGAAAATATATACTAAGCATTATGCTAGGTGCTTTCATTTGTGTTCTCATTTGTACCCAGAATATTATTAACCTGAGATACCAACATATCTCATGAAAGATGCCTTTATTTCCTGTTGAGAGATGGGAGTGGGACATGGTTTTGACTCAATATATCACCAAGAAATTAGTTAAACATTTTTTTTAAAAATAGACACAACTAAAGTAAGCTCTTGGGTAAATTTCTTATTTCCTTCTAAATACATTCTTACTTGTTAAAAGTCTCAAACTTTAAACTATAAGTTAATTTCAATAAGGTAGGGAATGGTTAGCAATTGAATCAGGAAGTTGCAGATAAAGCTCTGTCTAGATTTAAGTCTGGACAAGACAGAGAATAACTCAGTGTTGGTTTAGCAGAGGAATGGAAGGGGGGAGGGGGCGGAAACAAAGTCATGATGCTCCCACATCCATTTTGCAAAAAACAGGAAGTTCAATTAGTGTTCTATAACTGTCTATTGGATTGAACAGTTTGTTGTAGATTTATAAAATGTATATAAATCAATTTTGATACTTTAAATTAATCAGATAATACCTAATTTATATGGGAGATTGTATAGTGTTTGACTCTATCATTTCCTTTTTTTTTTCTATAAAATGGAAATAGTACAACACAGAGCACAGCAACTGCAGGGGGCGCTGTCCTTATCTGTGTGATGTTGAGCAAAACAGTAGACCTGCTGGCAGGGGTCTCCCTCAGAAGGTGATATTGAGGATGAGATGGCAGAAGTACCTTAAAGTATTTAGCACAAAGTAAGAGCTTGAGAATGTTAGGTTTTTCTGATTCATAATTTAAAATTAATTTTAAGATAAGCATGCTTGACAAAAGCAACTATTTATTGCTTCATGAATTTTAGGATATTATTCTTGTTATAGTATAAAAAGTTTGTCCTCTAAATAAATACCAAAATGTAAAATTCATTTTGATATCCACCTAAAATGAAAGATGTATGTGTATCTGTAAACCTAAAACACAGAACTAAAGTATCTTTAAAAAGTCCAACACATTGTTAACTGCAAAATGTTTAGGATCAGCATCATCGTAGGCATTTTGATATGAAATTTAAGCCTAAAATTATAAATTATATGTGAATGTAAATTTGTTCCAGAAAATTCTGCATTGGGGAAATTTTTACATACATATGAAAAGAAAGTCAAACTCAAGAATTTGTTAAGTCCTATCAAAAGCAATTATTCACTATCATTGACCTTGCCCAGTAAAAGGGAAATAAGATTTAGAAATATGCAGAATAAAATGGGTAGGTATTTTATTAGTGGCACTTCAAAAAGCATTTAACAGAAACTTTCAGAATTATGTTTGCTCAAGCCAACAGTAAGTTTGACTCTGTTGGTATGAATTGGTCAGTTCCTCAAATCATTTTGAAATTTTATTGTTTCCTGCCCCACTCTCCAGGTGCCCCTACCTTGTCATCCGTTTGATATTCAATATATAATTTATTCTTTTTCCATCTGTCCACCATATTGATATTATTGCTTTTTCTTAAAATTCTAAGTGACTCTGGTCTCAACATATGGTTTCTATAGTTGCCACTCCTATGTAGACAAGCACATCTGTAGATTCACCCTTTGATGGAAAACAGCACTGGGGAGAGCAGCCGACTCCTAAATGCACGATTTCTGACTACAACCCCTGACATAGAAGAGGGACCACACTGTACTAAGCAGCTAGCTGTGTTCGTGCCCTATCATCAGGACTATTGTTTGTTCTGGGCTTACAATCAATGAGAAACATGTTGCATTTTTGCACATTCGTTTAATCTCAAAACCACCATCACTCTCTGGATTTTACAGGTACAGGAATTGAGGCTGGGAGAACCTGAGGAACCAGTTTCAAGCTATACACCAAGTTGAGAAGAGCCAGAACTTGAGTCAGACAGTGAACTTCATAGCAACGCTCTTAGCCCATAGACATCATTCGTATCTTAAGTCCAAGCTGCACTCTTGAAATGTTCCTTATTTAATTGGAACAAGTAGAACATTGTCAGCAATGTCCATCCCCTGTCCAGCCTGTGAAGCTGGCATTATGTCCCTTTCAGGCCACTCCTTGTATAACATAGCTAACCTCTGAGTGCTACAAGAAATCAGCATTTTAGCCTGGCTGTCGTGACTCGGTGGTTGAGTGTTGACCTAGAACCAGGTCGTGGCTCAATTCCAGGTCAGGGCTCATGCCTGGGTTGCAGGTTTGATCCCCAATGGGGGGGTGTGCAGGAGGCAGTTGAACAATGATTCCCTCTCATCACTGAAGTTTCTATCTACCTCTTCCTTCTTCTCTGAAGTCAATAAATATATGTATATTTTTTAAAGGCAGCATTTTTTTTTAACACATCAACGTTGCCAGGGAAAGAGGCAGATACACCTGGTCTGCTAATTCACATCTTTCAAAATAGTTCTTGACCAACCAAAATGACACACATGTTATTTTATTTGATTGAGGTACAGAAACTATTATGAAAGGCAGCGTATACCTCCCTCATTCAGGAATGAATTCTTTTTCAATTATTCATTTTCTAATTCCTGCTTCCTTATCTTTCAAATATATAATTTGTTAAATACAGAGCTCCTTAGCAAGATACGCACTTTGTCTAAACTCAGACTAAGTCTTTTTTCCTTCGGTTCTCCCCAAGAGGAAATGAGATGTTTGAGGTAATAGGAGAGACCTCACTGTCTTACCTGCAAGGGGGGATACGTTGGCTTGTATTCATATCACATTTCGGTACCAAGATGGTGCAGGCAAAGAACATGAGATATTTGTAACAGTTGGTTTGAACAAGTGCAGGGAAAAGAGAGGACTCCCAGCTGATGGATGCTTCCTTCTGAGTCCTGTGGCCAAGGTAATTGGGATAATGTGTATAGTTGTAGGGCAGATTCATGCAGAGTTCCAAGGTAATTGGTTCACACTGACCTACCAAGAAAACACATACACAGACACATAAATATATTAATATCGCATACGTAAACATTTCTTTAAAACTTACAACATTTTGAAATCTGCTTTTTTTAAAAAGTATCTAAGGCTAGAATACAAGTAGCATATAATGCTGTTATAAAAAAATAAGTAATTTGATTAATAAAGTGCCAAATCAAGTTTCATTTCTGTGTGTGTGGCTGTTAACACAGTGCCCAGCACACATGATTTAGAAAGGCTTCCTCAATTTCCCCCTTTGGCTCAACTTAGCTGAAAGTGGATTTTTTCCATGATTCTTTTACTCACTTTAATTTGTTTTCTTCTTCTGATTTATTTATTTATTACTTCAAAACTGGTATGTTCCTCACCATCTTCATAGACATTTAAAAAATCCAATGAATTTGACTAAAGTGGGCATTAAATAATTTTTCTACATTTAATTGTTGATTAATGGATTTAAATATAAAGCTATAAGACTGGATGGTGTGGCTCAGTGGTTGAGTATCAACCCATGAACCAGGAGGTCATGATGTGATTCCCACCCAGGATACATGCTCAGGTTGCAGGCTTGATCCCAGTGTGGGGAGTGCAGGAGATGGCTGATGGATGATTCTCTCTCATCATTGATGTCTCTATCTCTCTCTCCCTCTCCCTTCCTCTCTGAAATCAATTATATATATATTAAAGCTATGAGATTCGGGGGCAGAGGAGCCTGAGATCTGTTAGCTATCATTTCCAATGAGATACAATCAGAATCCATTAGGTTGGCATCCAATGACACCCTGACTTTTCAGGCTCATTGCCTACGACGATCTGGTCAGCAATATTTCCTTGTCAACACCAGATATTTTAAGAATTGCATGCTTTTGTGGGCCTTGTTAGCTCCTCTCTTATCCCTTTCTTTACTTTACATACTTGTGATCACCCCTCAAATACAGTTGCAGTTCCAGCTGCCCGTACATAGAGTACCCACTACCTGGAATAATCCTTTCCCTTCTTCCCCACCAAGCTTCTCCTCCTTAGTCTGCAGGACTCATCATAATAACCTCCTCCAGGAAGACTTTCCACTCCCAGTCCTAGTTTCTGCTGACAGCCATAGCATCTTGGGCATGGTCCTCCCTTCACGCACTGTCCTCTGCTGTATTGTTTACTACTCATGCGCCCCCTCCCCGCCATGGAAGGTTTTGGAGAAATGAGGCTACAAGTAGTAATCTCAAAGTCAGCACCAAGGACAGTGCCCGAAGGAAGGAAAGGAGGAGAAAGTGTCAGGAACGATCCTAGGCACTAAATATATAAAAATAGTAACAAGTATAGTCCACCCCCATTAATGCACTCCATACTCTTCATAGGAAGACACACATGCTGGCAGCTGTAGCAGAACGTGAACCACTGGGACAGTGGCAAGGAGTCCAGACAGACGAGGTGGAGCAAGGGAGGCTCAGGAAGCCTCTCAGGGGTTTGGGCAGGTTTGGGGGATGCATTAGAAAGGCCCCCTCCTCCTTCTCTGTCCATAGTAGATATACCCAAGATGAGAGGGTAATCAAGCGAGTGTCTTCCTAGGGTCAGCCCAATCTGATTGAAGACTCCATGCCTGATTAACAGTAAGTATTCCAATTCAACATAACTATTTCACTAGGAAGTGGTATGCATGCAAATAGATTAGTAATGAAAACTGGGGTGAAATACTAAAACAGCTCTAGAACTGTATCTTAAAGAATCTGAGTGCTTCACAGGAATTAGGTTGACAAGAAGCTTGGCATTGGCCAGATGAAAAGCTATAACAGACTCAGGTGAAGATGTGATCCAATCTTAAGGATGAGTACAGAGTGCAGAGAAGAGAATGAAATAGAGAAGGTAGTACAGCATAGGAAATATAATCAATAATATTGTAATAACTGTGTGTGGTGCCAGGTGGGTACTGGCAATATCAGGGTAGCACTTTCTTAAGTGTATGTTTGTCTAATCATTATGCTGTACATCTGAAACTAATACAAAATAATATTGAATATAAACTGTAATTGAAAAAATAAACAGAGAGAGTATGAGATTGGTTCAGTTGATTGTTTCCTTTGATTTATGAAAGAGGAGGAACATTTGCATATTTTTGTTTCAGATTATTTTTTAAATTAATGTTTCTCTTAACAATAAAAACAATACAAACATGTATAGAGTAAAAGTTCATCATCTCCCACTCTCTGTTCTCTCACTTTCTCTCAAACCCTCAGATGAGTCTGAACCCTTCCTTGCTTTCCACTTCTCAGATCTACACACACAACAATTTACACACCAAGACGGCGTGTGTGCTCATTTTTGCCATAGTAGAATTGCACTATTCCTACTACTCTTCAACTTTTTGTTGTTTAGTTATTTATCATGGCCATTTCCAAGTCAGTAGATGCAGCTCAACTCTATATTTTTTCTAATTTTAAAATTATAATTCCACTAAAATGGAATCATCCACCAAGATTTTTATGCAGTCCCTTTTTTCTTACCGATGTCTTTCCTTTCTCTCTGTTCCCCTTCCACTCTATCATTTTATTAGCGTATTTCATTCAGTTGATTAATAGATATATCACATGAATAATTTTCTCCCTTTTGATGTATGGAGAGCTTACAGCTTTTGATCTGGGATAAGATATAACCTTTAAGTGTTTCAGAACTGAAGGGGATGGATTAAATTATCATTTATTATTCTAGAGACCTTTATTGAATATTGTAAGATTGACTGAATCTTGTGATTTATTACTTCATAGTGCATTCTTCAAAGAATGCTAAGCAAAAGAAATTCTCATGATATCTGTCAGCCTCAAATTCTATGATTTATGATACCAATAAGTTTCTTTATTGCATTAGACTCACTCCCTGGCCGGAGTTGCAATAGCCACTAGAGGGCAACCGAGTCACAAACATGTGAGGATGCTCAAATGCCACAGCACCATTTCCAATGTGAGTGACAGTGCCTAGCACAGTATTCTGAACCTAAATGAGATTTCATGAATATCTGTTGAAAAGAAAAATGACCCTGATGGAGTCTCAGTGGCATTCGACCTGAGACAAGATTTATTAAACTCAACGCAGAGAAGGGATTGTTATATCCTTGTGAGAAATACTCTGAAGATACTGAAAATCATGTACTAAATGATGGTTATTTACATGAGAAAATGTCACTTTTAAACACCTATTGGCATATATAATATTCCAAGATTTATCCTTGCCTCAAACGCTGTCTCTGTCATTATTTTTGAGATATAATAGACATAATATTATATCAGTTGCAGGTGTAGAACATAACAATTCAGCATATGTACATTATTACTTTTAATAGTTTGATGAGTTATTATAAGGTGGACACCCTTGTAACTTCCATCAAGTTCAAGAAATTGAACTTTGCCGAGCCTCCCTTTCCTATGTATATGTCTTACATCAACCTTCTCTGCTCCCCCCAAAGTAACTACTGGGTACCAGAGTTATCACTCCCTTGTTCTTCTTTATAGTTTTATTACATACGTATGCACCACCTGAGTTATTATTTTTTAATTTGTCTTTTAAGTATCTTATAATATCTGGGTTCCCCCTCCATGCCTTTATTTTTCCTTATAGCTTTAACTGCTGAAGAACTCAGGGAACAGACCTTAGAATGTGCCAGATTTTGCTGTTTGCACAGTCTTGGTGCAGTGAAACACATCCCCCTGCCTTCCCCGTTTCCTGAGCACTGTTAACTGAGCACAAATAGAGAGGCCTGGTTGGGATTCATCCTTTGGCAGAAGGTGCTGCTGTGTTCTTTCATCAGAGGGCACATGTCTGAGTCCTCTTTTTGTGTGACATCTGCAGATGTCGATGCTCAATGCCTTGACCCATTCAATCATTGCATCACCAACTAGTAATATTCGAATTTAATAATTTCTTTTTTACTGACTGGTTAGGAATGTCTCACAAAGAGCTCATTTCTGTCATCTACTATTTCCTTCCAAGGATTGAAGTTCCCCATCCATTGTGGTATTTGACTTTTTACCACACACTATATTATTTATTCCTTCCACCTAGAGAGGACAAAGAGAGGGCAGAAAAATCCATAGAACTTGGCAAATTATTCAAGGTCTTGGTGTTGAAGAAAAAAAATGCATGTAGAACTACAGGTTGATGGAACACAGTGGAAAGTTTGGGAGAGCGCCCGAGGCACACAGCCACAGTGATGGGGGGGTAGTGGGAAGGGGGGTGCGAGAGCAGGGAAAGACACATGCCCAAGAGCTGCTCTGTCTGCTGGGTTCACCCAGATGTCTGGACTGCATATTACAAGGCAGACGTGAGAATTAGTCCCTCCACACCAGACAAAGGCTATGTCTGTGTTTTTCTATATTTTGCCTCCCAGAAGGGCCCAAAGATGATAAAGATTTTGGACTATGAGTAGATGTGGTGATACTGTGATACCTCAAGCCTATCAGTACACAATGTCAACAGTTTGTAGGTTTTTATTTTTATTGTTGAAATTATTGCAGATGTCCCCCATTTCCTCCCTTTGCCCCCCTTCACCCAGACCCTGCCCTTACCTCCCTCTGGCCCTAACCACATTGTTATCTGTATCCATGAGTTATGAATATATGTTCTTTGGCTATTCTATAGGCTTTCTGCTCATTGTAGTCGTTTCTGGGAATCTGAGATAGGTCATACACCTTTTTGGAAAATTTCAAAGACTTTTTCATATCCAGTTTTGGAGATGTCACATACCCCCAATGGCCTAGTCATGAGCAGTCCACTAAAGCAATAATTCTCAAGTGGGCTGAACATTAAGGTCAACTGGGAATTTTAAACATACTGATGCCTGGGTGCCACCCAGTATACCTTCAGGGACCATCAGAAAGTTATATCTTATTTTACAGAATGGCAAGAACCAATGTCTTCAAGAACTAGAAGTCCAGTAAGACACTGACTCAAGCAAACAGAATAGCCACATTCTCCAAATTCATATTCTCCACTGGAAGGAGCCAGAGAAAGAGTTCTGTATAGTCGTGACTCAGAATCTACATAATTATACCTCTCTACTCATAAGGATCTTCAAAGAGTCACTTTTCAAGTGCACAAAGAGTTTTCTGAGAGGAGATGCTACCAGTCCATCTTTACAGAAAATGTCTATGATCCTGAAGCTCTTTGAAAAATAGGACTAATATCTTTACTCTAAACTGGAAGTTAGACATATACACTACATATACACTGTAGGAGTGGGACCAGTGACTAGCCAGTGCCTGGCACTCAGAAGAGGGGATGTCAGTGCTGAATATGTATGGGCAAACCAGGCCAGAAGATCTACGGTGCACGAAGAAGTGATGAAACAGTGAGACAGGGATACACTGGGGAAACTAAGTGTATCTGAAGAATATAAAGAGAAACAAGCTCGGCCAGCATAGCTTAACCAGTGTTTGAGCACTGACCTATGAACCAGAAGGTCATGGTTGATTCCTTGGAAGGGTATATGTCCAGGTGTGGCTCGATCCCCAGTGTGGGGCATGCAGGAGAAAATCGATCAATAAGTCTCTCTTATCATTGATGTTTTCATCTCTCTTTCCCTCTCCCTATGTCTCTGAAATCAATTTTAAAATATATTTTTTAAATTTTTTAAGAAGAGAGAGACCAAAGTGGTATATATGAGTGGAAAGGCAGCAGTGTGCTCTTCCACCCTGGAGAGTCACCTGCAGGAAGGTAGCAATCATACCTCTTCTTCACCACTAACATGCCCAGTGTCCATCCCAGTGCCCGGACCATAGTGCACATGCTGTAAATGTTGGTTAAATGTATAAACCAGAGTCATCCAGTGTTCTTTCTACCATTTCTTTTTTGATAGATGACAAATTTAAATGTTGAAACATTTAGGCTAACATATTCTTCACCAAAACTTGACACAGGCTAGCACTGTTATTTTTACTTTTTTGAGTCTAATAGTAAGTGGCATTACATATCAGACAACTCCAAAAACTTTAATAATAAGTATACATCTTTGAGATGACACTGTCACTGTTACTCATCTCAAGTTCAAGGTGAAATAACTAAATAATTCTGGGAAAGTTCTGGGGCATGTTGGTAGATAACCAAAGTGAAACAATGGACCCAGAATATCCTATATAATAAAGAGGTAATATGCAAATTGACCATCACTCCAACACACAAGATGGCTGCCCCATGTGGTCAAAGATGGCCGGCAGGGGAGGGCAGTTATGGGCGATCAAGCCAGCAGGGTGGGAGAGCAGTGCAGGGGAGAGCAGCTGTGGAGGACCAGGCTGGCAGAGGAGGGCAGTTGAGGGGGACCAGGCCTGAAAGACAGAGCAGTTGGGGGCAACCAGGTCAGCAGGGGAGGGCAGTTAGGGGCCATCAGGCCGTCAGGGAAGCAGTTAGGCATCGATCAGGCTGGTAGGAGAGTGGTTAGGGGGTGATCAGGCTGGCAGGCAGAAGTGGTTAGGGGTAATCAGGAAGGCAGGCAAGCGAGTGGTTGGGAACCAGCAGTCCTGGATTGTGAGAGGGATGTCCGACTGCCTGTTTAGGCCCGATGTCACTAGGACATCCCTCGAGGGGTCCCAGATTGGAGAGGGTGCAGGCTGGGCTGAGAGCATCCTCCGCCACCCCCACTCCCATGCACCAAGCCTCTAGTATACATATATATGTATATATACAAATACATGCACACATAATACACATATATGTACACATATACACATATATGTACACATGCATATACACATGTACACACACATACATACACTTGAATCAGTGCAGAGTGAGTAAAGAGCAGTGGGTCTTAGTGGTAAGACTGCTCTCTATCTGCACTCTGCTCCCATCTGAGAACTGGAGGAGGGCTGGGTGTTGTGTCTCAGCCAGTTAAGTGCTCATGAAAATAAAAAGTCCTGTCAGCTGGGTTGTCAGTGGCTGCCTCCCTCAAATTCCTTCCCAGCCTACTGTTTTCACCCTGGAGACTCCCCAATGGTTACAGGGCAGCCCCAAATTGACCTGAAAGCTCCATATTGATCCAGACAGGTCACCAAGTAAAACTAGAACCCTAACACTGCAGGAAATCCAAGGACTCAAACCCATAACCCTTTGAACCTCCAAGCTTCCCATGGCCCTCAACTGTGAGGGTATGTGCTAAAAAAAGTCACCTTGCCCAGCTGGTGTGGCTCAGTGGTTAAGCATCGACCTAGGAACCAGGAGGCTGAGGATGGACTCACAGTCAGGGCACATGCCCAGGTTGGGGGCTCAATCCCCAATGTGGGGCGTGCAGGAGGCGGTCAATTAATGATTCTCATTCATCATTGATGTTCCTCTCTTTCTCTCTCTCTCTCTCTTTCCCTCTCTCTCTCTCTCTCTCTCTCTCTCTCTCACTTTCTCTCTGAAATCAATATATATATTAAAGTCACTTCTTATCAACTCAAAGCAACACACCTGCTTTTAATTTTAAGCTTCACATTAAAGGTGAGACCAAAAATTAATTATAAAAAGTGAAAGAAGTGAGTATCAGAGTCAGAGTCTTTCTGATCCATTTTCAATTTCCTGTGAGAATCTACACAGTCCTCCACTATCATTCTATCTCCCCTAATAATCCTTCCTCCCAAAAGCCAGGTATAGAGAGGCTCCTATTCACACCAGTTGGAGCTGTTACATCGCCACCACATCATTAACATAACGGCTGCAAGATCATTATAAGTCAGCAGAGTTCCTGGAAAGGTGAGAATAAATTTTATTAAAAGAACAGACAGCCAAAGTTTCACATGGCTACGCAGATGAACATCACATTTGCTTCTTGGATAAAGTTTCCATTTTTGGAGCTAAACTTTCAAAGGGAAGAAAAATAGCATCTGCCTGCAGATGGAGCCAAGAAAATAATATATAGGAGCTAATGCTGAGTTGAAAGTAATGGTAATGATATTAAGCAATGCGGATTTACAGCCCATTCACAACGACACAGTTGTTTCTGATTTCAGTTCATTAAGACCATTTTTGTTTCTCTTCTGCTACCACATGCAAGTTAAAAAAAAAGAAAAAGAAAAAGAAAATAGTTACATATATTTTTGGAGGGATCCCAGACTTCAGCATTTCAATGTCAGTGGGAAAGAACAAAGCCGAATGCACATCCTGCCACGGGGATTGCATTTGTCAGCTGCTGTACTTACTACAGTTATTCAGACTGGTGTTGAGGTCACAACGAGAGCTACCAGCACATGAATCAAGGCAGGAATTGTAGAGGCATGTTTGGCCGCCTTCTTGACATGGAGTCTGACCTACAGGGGGGGAAAGGTACATGTGCTTTCATCATCTGTAAATTCCTGATGCTGGGATCTAAAGGATTGAGTCTGTCTGGTGGAGCTGAGGAATGACACAACTTTAATTTCCTCCCAATGTCTCCAAGAACATTGAACACATGTTGAATAGATGCTTTCTCGATTAATTTTCCTGGCAACTAGATACGACACAATTATTTCAAAAGGATTCTGTAGGAATGAGGACATAAGAGGCAACCTATTACATACACACACACACACACACACACACACACACACACACACGTAGTTGTTGCTTTTAATGAAAAAAAGAAAAGATAGTGTTTTATATTTGCATGGGTGCATATATTTGATTACAAAATAAAATTTAAGGAGAGACCAATACAAAGATCCTGAAATTGTGAATATTAAATGGTATTATTTTAAACACTCATTGGCTCCCAACTCTAGTCTTCCTTTTTTTTTTTTAATATATTTTATTGATTTTTTACAGAGTGGAAGGGAGAGGGATAGAAAGTCAGAAACATCGATGAGAGAGAAACATCGATCAGCTGCCTCTTGCACGCCCCCTACTGGGGATGTGCCCGCAGCCACAGTTCATGCCCTTCACCGGAATCGAACCCGGGACCCTTCAGTCCGCAGTCCAACGCTCTATCCACTGAGCCAAACCGGTCTCGGCTAGTCTTCCTTTTAAAAGAAAATATTTTTGCCAATAATAAGTAGGGCATCAACATCAACACAATAAGGATGCTATCGGGGTACAAGTCCTGTGCAGCTGCTACTCGTATTTTCTGTGTGTCCTTGGAAAGCAATGCCAGCCGAGCCGTGATGACCTGAGAACTGGGTTTCTATTTCCCGACTGAATGGCCGCAGTAACATCAACCTAACGGCTTTTCCTTACGGTATGTACAGAGGAAACTGGTTGTCCCATTGATTTCCTGGTCATTTGCGGATTACATGGATAACATAATAAATTTCTGCTCATTCTCTTTCCATCTCTCCGCTGATACACTCAGTTACTTTCAGAAATGTCAGCTGGAATCTAGAGACTCTTGCAAGGCATTTTAAAGCATAAATGATAGTATATGTGGACACACACAATCATTCTTATCTATAATTAGAAGCTTAGTGCACAAATTCATGCATGGGTGAGGTCCCTTAGCCTAACCAGTGATTGGGGCTGATGGAAGTGGGAGGGGGGCATGGCCGGCCATGGGGAGGGACCATGGGAGATTGGCCTCAGCAGCAAGCTAACAAATGGCCACAAGGAATCAGGCTCCCTCCTCCCTCCTATCTGGGTCCAGGATGCGGGTGAACCAGATTTGGGGCTGTCAGGGCCTCAGCAGCAAGGTCTGGGTCAGTGAGTGTCACAGCTACTGGCCAGTCGACTGGTCGTTCTGGTTGTTTGGTCCTAATGGTCACTTAGGTTTATATATATATATAGACTAGAGTCCCAGTACATGAAACTCATGCAGGGAGGGGGGTCCCCTCAGCCCACTCTGCACCCTCTCCAATTCAGGACATCCTCTCACAATTCTGGATCACTGGCTCCTAATCACTCATCTGCCTGCTTGCCTGCTCACCCCCTAACTGCCCCTCACTGCTTCTGTGTGCTGGCCTGATCACTTTTAAGTGCCACCCCTGCTGGCCTGGTTGCCTCAAACTGCCACCCCTGCTGGCCTGGTCATCCCCAACTGCACCCGCCCCCCCCACCCCCTGACAGTCTGGTCACCCCACACAGCCTGCTTGTTCAGTTGTTTGGTCATCCCTCACTAACCTCTCTGCTGGCCTGGTCATAGGCAGCCATCTTGTGAGGGTATGAGGGTTAATTTGCCTATTACATCTTTATTATATAGGATTCTCAGAAAATTTTTATCCTACTAGACTCTTTCTCCTTTACAAGTACCATTAATGTACAATATATCACAGCCTTGCAGAGACATCATTCTGTTCCTTCTTTTTAATATCAGTAGAGTAAAAAAAAATTTTTTTGCAAGGCAAGCCAGACTAATTTCCACACATTTAGTCTCTTAAAGAAATTTCATAAGACAACACACATTCATTAGTTCAGTATATGAGTGCCCGCTATGTGACAAATTTATGTGACAAGACACTGAGCCTTAAAAGATAAAAATGATGACAGTTTATGCTCTAATTAGGGATGCCATCATGAACAGAATCTCACACGCTCTGTGATCATAACTTTACTGGAAGTACACATAAGGGAACCAAGCAAGGGCAGGAAGGAGGAAGCCTCTCAAAGTTGTTCTTCAGGCAGATGGGGCAAGTCAGGACAAGAGGGAAGGATGGGTTTCCCAGGCAGACAGTGGACCATGCAAAGGCCCGGGACAGGCAAGTGCAGAAGCTGGAGTCACTGGAGTCTTGCGAAGTTAGACAGGAAGGCAGAGAGGCCACCTGAGGGTTGTAAAGGCCTCCATTTCCCATGGGGCCCAAGCCCTGGGAGGGAGAACCAGCCTGCAGTCACTGCGGACTATCCTCCTGCAGCTTCGAGCTCCTCTTCCCCCTCAGCCTCCAATGCCGCGGCCCCTCCCAGCACCCTAAGCAAGCCCCGTCCTTTCCCTCCTTGGGACTTGGGACCAAGAGGCTCCCGGTGTCTGAAATGCTTTCCCCCACCCCGTCCCATGCTCCTTTGTTAACTCCGCTCATTCCTCAGCTCTTAGTTCCAATATCTTTTCCTCAGGGATGTGTCCCTGGGGCCCTTTGCCAGGGCATCATCCCATGTCAGGTCTCCTAGCACCCTGCCTTTTCCATGGTGACTTCACTTGATGGGTCGACACCAACATGCATACTTATTGTCTCTCCCCCCTGCTCAGGGACTGAATGCTGTTTTCCTTGCCTCTAAATTCCAGGGGTTGACCACATATTAGCCCCACAACACACATTTATTAAGCTGACTTCATTAGAGTAAATAATATAAAGTTGCTAAAGTTTTACTTTTTGATCCATTTTATCTTGGGACTTTTCTTATATCTCACACCTGCTGAGACAAATTGACAAAATCCTGCCCTTGTGTAGTGAAGAATCCAATATGATTTCAAGCAGAGTTGAATTACGTAGGAAGAAAGAACAACTTGATCCAAAGAGAGGTTGGTGGTTGTAGAAAAGGATTTCCTCCTGAATTTTTAAATTGTTAAAAAGTTAGTGCTGCTTGTGTATCTTTTAATGTAATACATCTGTGAATGAAAAGGCTCTCCCTTTATGTCTCAAATGCTTTTTCATTAAAGCTATTCTAATGATCTGTATTCATTATGACAAACTAGTTTAGCCACAGATGACCCATCTCATTAGCTGGGGATAGACATGCTTCAACATAAAGGCCGTGTAACAATAGCAAATATTAATTGAGTTCTTACTATGTGTCAGTAATGATGTGATCATTATTCCGAGTTTACGGACATGGAAACTGAGACATCAGGGTTACGTAACTGGCCTAAAATCAACCAGATAGTGGGTAACACAGCTGAGTTTGAACTGGGCAGCTAGGCAGCAACAATCATACTCAACCATACAATGAAGGTCAATGGCAAGGTGACTAGGACACAAAGGTACTGATTTTTAAGTCTAGAAATATTTTTACCAGTCTGTGCTGAGAGATGCTTCTACATAAACTGGGGCTTAAAAAATGATCAGCATGAGACTTGCTTTTCTGACAGAAATGGTCACATTCGAAAAACCAATTCATCTGATTTATGTTTTCTCTTTGAGTTTCAGAGATGGAGATCAGACTCCTTTTAAAGTGTGTTTAAGTGTATTGCCTGGTAATGTGCGGCATTGCACTGCGTCTCTGGGCATGTGACTCTATGAAGCTGTTACATTTCATTTCAGAAGCCAGTTCCTGCTAATTGGAATCTAATGTAATCTAATACCATATACTAAACTCTTCTCTTTATCACAGCGTTGCCTTTCCCCATCAAACACTTATCTGACTCTCCCCGTGCTGTGTAAGTGTTTAACCTCTACCTCTCACCCTTGCGAATGATGTTTCAGTGGGTGTTGCTTGAGGAAATCCTCAACAGGCTGTGTTCTGGCAGAGGGGGCTGTGAGGACCACTGCGGTAGGCAATCTGGAAATCTTCCTCTGGGAATCCTACTTATGCATCCGGTTAACTTTCCAACACTTTACTGGGTTCCCTGGGGGAAGGCCCACCGTTAAGGCATGCTTCGGGCGCAGAGCACACACTTACTGTAGCTGCAGTTCTTCTCGTCGCTGCCATCCTTGCAGTCCTCATCCCCATCGCACCGGAAAGTGCTGGGGATGCACTGGCCACTCCTGCACTCCACCAGGCCCTGGCTGCGGCAGGCTGGGGGAAGCCAGAACAACAGTCACAAGGTTTGCTACCCCTTCTCTCAGCCTGCAGGTCTTAGGAATGGACCAGCTCCTGTTTTCCTGGCATCGCCAGGACATGGAGTGTTCTGACTATTTGAGTGCTCTGTATAACGGGACAAATGCTTCACTAATTTCAAAACAACAAGGCCAAGTGTTTCTGAAATGGAATGGTTTCTCTCTAGAATTTCTCATGCCTTGTTAAATAGCACTTGCTGCGGATTTGCTTTATTTGATAACCACATGATGGGAAGTAGTATTAGTTATGGTGGCTACTATTATAAAAGGCATGATTTATTAAAAGTTTACTCTATGGCAATAACTTTGTTAGGGGCATTCTGTATTTAATCTCAAATCCCCACGACAGGCTTGCAAGGGAGATATTATTGACCTGGTTTGGAATCGGAAACTGAGCTTAGAGAGTTTAGTGGCTGTCTTGCAGTCACGTGGCTGTTACAAGGAAGGGTGGGAATGTGCAGGAAGGTTTCTCTGAGCCCTAGGCCAGCCTGCCACTCCAGACAGCCTGACCGGCTGAGCCAAGGAAGCATAGGAAAGCGAATGCAGATACGTTAGCATACAATAAACACTTTATTTCAAAACTTGTTTGGGGCAGCTGACATTTGAAATGGATGGTATAGTGGCTATTAATCACCTGGTTCCTAAACATTGTCTAAATTCTATTACTATTATCTTTTAGAGCAGTGGTTCTCAACCTTTCTAATGCTGCGACCCTTTATTTCAGTTACTCATGTTGTGATGACCCCCAATCATAAAATTATTTTCGTTGCTACTTTGTAACTGTAATTTTGCTACTGTTATGAATCGTAATATAAATATCTGTGTTTTCCTGTCGTCTTAGGCAACCCTGCTAGCGGTTCTCAACCTGTGGGTTGCAACATGCATCCTGCATTTCTATTGATGCCTCAAATTATAAGCAACTTAAATATTCAATATCTTATATACCAACATTTATTTGTTTTTATATTGGACAGCAAAAGATGAAATAAAAAATTTAATGCATTTAACCATGCATTAAATGCATCATATGAATTCTTTCAGGTCAAATTACTGGCTTTTAACACCTAGCTGCTTCTATTCAATCATTCTCTTAGTCTCTACTGAGTATAGTGCAGTTTCTAAAGGACAAAAAGAACTCATTAGTCAACAGAGCCAAATATCAACAGCACAACAATTGAAATTTCTTTTGAGAGCCTAATTTTTTAAACTTAAACTTCTTCTAACATCACTTCTTCAAAATAGACTTCCCCAGGCCATGGTATTTTGTGGAAGAGCCACATGCAAGGGGCCAAAGAGCCGCATGTGGCTCATGAGCCGCAGTTTGCAAACCACTGACCTAGATAGTATAACAGCTACCTAGAGACTGTTGACTCACCCAGAATATGACAGGCAGAGAAGTTCCAACTGTTTTCACACTCTCTCCATGTAAGTCTATGAACTTCGAATGCTCTCTCCTCTCTGGCAATTCTCTCCATGTTCTCCTATAAACCATGACTGACAACATGTTTGGAGTCTCCTGCAAGGAGGCTCAACCACACATGTGTCATTTGCAATAGAGAAGACTCCCAGCCTCTGGGGAGAGCATCTCCTTTGACAAAGTCCCGGGTGCGGAAAGAGGACATGGGAGCAAAAAGAGAAAGAAAGCAGCCACCTGCTGGGCCAGATCCAGCCAATAAAGCTCGACGCTCTGGGAGGAAATGTGTGGAGGTCAAGGGCATTAACTACATTGGCATTGTCCTCACACCATTCAATTATTATCTTTCTGGGCAAGGACCAAGGTACAAGGATCTTTCCCTTGGAAGGCTGTTTAGGTGGTAAAACTGGAGTATGTTGGTCTACACAGTCAAGAAATGGACAAGTAAGCAGACAAAGTCCCAGGGCACTCACAGCAGTTGACCTCGTCAGACTTATCCAGGCAGTCCTGGTCGCCGTCGCACACCCACTCGATCGCAATGCAGCGCCCATCTCCACAGCGGTGCTCCTTCGTGGGGCTGCAGTCTGGAAAAGGAAAGCCCCGTGATGCAGGGAACCAGCGTGACCGGCAGTTAGCCCGGTCTGGCTCATGGTTCCAACTGAGGAGCCTCTATTCCAATTGCTCTAACACCTCCAGCAACGTTCCTATGATGGGTCTGGCACAATGCACTGTAGAGAGTGCCTGGAAAGGCACTTGGGCATTTCTTTAAATTATCCCCTGAACCCAAGGTGACAGGCAAAGCCACACCCTGGGAACATGCTTTGCCAAAAAGGCAAGGGTGTTTTCAGCTTGACCTTCATTTCAGCCCAGGTGTCTGATAGTGGGTTTTGATATGTAAATCCAGTCAAGTACCAGGAATGCTCAGGCCTACTCAAGAATACAAATAATCTCCTTTTGTCCTGACTTTTGGTGAAACTTCCTGGTATTTGGGGGTATAAAATCAACATGCTGTATCTGCTCTGGGTCACTGTCTCTCCAGCAGAAGAGGGCAGTGGTCCCACCTGGTTCCCAGCTTTTTCCTTCCATTTGTGTCTTGTCTCTTTCTTTCTTTTATTTCTCAATCCTCAGCTCCTCTACTCAGGAACTGGACCCGCTCTCTAACCGCGCTGGACGGGGAAAAGAGAAAAATATTTTTACATCAATGCACCTCCCACCCAAGCCTGTGGGCTCCTAGGCACCGTCACGCTGACCCACGTTTCTGTTCTTCAGATGAAACTCTGTCCAGCTTTCTCAGGACCCACAGCTATTTTTGTTGTTGTTTATTGTTTTGTCAGGAGAAGAAACATGTGTCTTTATGCTGGCTCAGATAAACAGAACTGTGGTTTGGATTTCACAAGGTAGAGAGCGGCTTTGTCATGTTTTCAGACACATGCAATCTGAGGCACTCTTTGATCTTACTCCTGAGACTTTCCCAACATTGGTCTCGATAATCTCCAATGCTAAATACTATCTCACGCCATTTGCCCAGTGCCCCTCATCATCCCAGCTTCCCCTTTGTTCATGTTACAAAGTTCCTGTGTCATTCAATATCTTACCTAAATGTTTTGAAGTTAATCACAGTCAAAAAGGTAAATAAGCAAGAGAAATTTTGCTGGTTTTAATTCAAGAGATGGCACTCAGAATTGAATAAGACCCTTTAAAAGGTAGGTTCATTCTTTAAAAGATAAGTTTTTGTACTTAAAATAAATGTGCCATCTTAACCCTACATGTCACTACTATAGAAGGGGGCATGCAGGAGGCAGCCAATTGATCTCTCTCTCTCTCTCTTTCTCTCAAAACAATAAAACCATATTTTTTAAGGGGGCTCAAGGAACAAATACTATATCTTTCTGCAAAAATTTTGCTCAAGCATTCAAGGTCTAAACATGAGTCACCACAGAAGAACCAGAGAAGAAACAACACTTTTAAGGAGAAAATAATATTAACATATTAACAACCTGCAGTGGCTTCTCCACTCCACTTCTGTAGCATTTCCTCATATGACTGTGTATTTGAGAGGTATTACATTTATACATAAGACATAACTGAAAAAAAATCTCCCCTTTCTAAAATTAAGAAACCAACCATTTTATAATTTAACCTGCTCATAATCATATTAAAGAACAACAAGCTACATGTTCTTTGTGACAAATTCTGAAATGTTTCATGAAAACCTTA
This sequence comes from Antrozous pallidus, assembly GCA_027563665.1. Classification (NCBI taxonomy): domain Eukaryota; kingdom Metazoa; phylum Chordata; class Mammalia; order Chiroptera; family Vespertilionidae; genus Antrozous; species Antrozous pallidus. Next base: position 93,917,802 of record CM050511.1, on the reverse strand, counting down.
GGAAGACAATGGTACTCACCACAGTTCTGTTCATCACTCAGGTCCCCACAGTCATCATAGCCATCACACACAAGGCTGTAATTAAGACACTTGCCCGTGTGACAGCGGAACAGATTCTGGCTGCAATCTGAAAACAAGAGAGACCACTCAAGAACCATCTGAACAGAACATGATGCTACAGTAGCACTCTATATAGCAAAAGCATATAAACAGGAGAGAAACCATAGTGATAACCTGATCCACATCTAGTGCTGTACTGGTGAGGAGCCTGGTGCAGAGAGATCCAATGACTTGCTCAAGGTCACATAACAAGCTACTGCAGAACCAGCTCTAGGACTCTCTGGCTCCCAAGCTATCGCTTTTATCACTTTCTGAGTCTTCACATGACTTTCACTTTGTGTCCCCTGAAAGCTCCTTTATAGTCAAATATGTGAAATGATATTCTCAAGTCATCATAGTTCTTCATGAAGTTCATGTTTATAAAGAAGCAATGACTTTTTAGTAGAGGATAAGTAGCTATTTCCTTTGCAATGGAAGTCTAGTTTTGTCCATGATAAGCATAAACACAATGGAGAGAAAAACTTATTTCGATTATAGAGTCATTACGTACTTTCATACAAACATGATCCCTTAAGTCAATTGAGTGTTTCATAAGCAAGTACTGTCCTAGAGTATAGCAGCAAGATAAGAATGAGTGTATGCAGCTTCAGGAACATATAGTTTAATGTTGGAATGAACAACATGTGAGGAAATTTTAATAAGATAATACATCTTGTTTTTGGGCAAAACAGAACTCATATCTGCCATCTACTAGCCATGGGAATTTGAGTGTATTAGTTAAAATCTATGATTCTGTGAGCTGACCTATGAAACTGGGATAAGATCATTAGTTAATACAGCTTGAAAATAGAGATTAATAAAAGAATGTGTATAAGATGTCAAGATAACTCAATAGGAAAAAAAATACTCTCCAACAGATAGTATTAGAATAATTAGATTTTACATGTACAAAACTTAACTCTGACCTTTACCTCAAATTATACACACAAATTATCTCAAAATGGATCATAGACTTAAGTATAAGAGCCAAAATTATGAAGATTCTAAAAAAAAATATAGGGGTGAAAACTTTGTTCTTTGAACTTGGGTTAGACAAAGAATTCTTAGATATGCCAACAAAAGCATAGGCCATGAAAGAAAAATTAATAAATAGACCTCACAAAGTTAAAAATATCTGTACTTTAGAAAATATTAAGTTCTGTATTGTTTGAATTTCTGAGCATGCATCAGACAGTATTCTCTTAAAAATCTGTTTTATACAATTATTACATTATTTAAATGGAAGTTCTTCCTAATAAACATTATTCAAAAAAATTAAAATTAAAATGTTATTAAGATAACGAAGAGACTAGCCAATGAACTTATATGTATAGCCCATGGACACAGACAACAATGTGGTGAGGGTTGAAGGGAAGTGGGGGCGGGGACTGGTTGGAGAGGACAAAAGGGGGGAAATTAGGAGATATCAATAATAATGTCAACAATAAAAATAAAATATTATTTAAAAAAGAAAAGAAAATGAAAAGATAGACAAGCTATATACTGAAAAATATTTGCACATCATATATCTGTTAAAGTATACATGGAACTCTTACACTCAATAATATTAAGTCCCAATTACAAATTAGCAAAAGATGAATAGAAATTCTTCACAGGAGACATACAAATAGCAAACAGGCACATGAAAAGGTGTTCGATATAATTAGTTATTAAGGAAATGCAAATTAAAACCACAATAAGATACTATTATACAGCTCCAAAATAGCTATAATAAAAAAGACAGACAATAGCAAGTATTGGCAAGGATTCTGAAAAACTGAAACTCTCATATACCACTGGTGAGAATATAAAATTATAATGCCACCATATAAAGCTGTTTGGCAGCTTCTTAGAAAGTGAGCTATAACTTTACCATATGATTCATGAATTCTACCCTTAAAAATCTACCCAAGAGCAATAAAACATATATCCACACAGAGACTAGTATGTGCATTGTTCATAGGAGCATTATCCATAACAGCCCAAAACTAGAAACAATCCAAACATTTGGCTGGTGAATGGATAAGATGTAGTATACGCATATGATGGAATACTATTCAGAATTAAAAGTATTGAACTAGTGATACATGTGACAGCATAGATGAACCTCAAAAACATTATGCCAAGTGAAAGAAACCAGACACAAAGACTACAGATTGTGTGATCCACTTATAAAATTTCCATAAAAAGCAAACTTATAGAGACCGAGATCAGGGCCATGGTGATCTGTGGGTGGAGAAGTAAAATGCTTCTCTGGGGACTGACTGCAAATACCAGTAGGTGGAAGGAAAATCTGGGGGGAGATGAAAAAGTTCTAGAAGTGGGTTGTGGTGCTGCTCACACAACCAAAAATTTACTAAAGCCAAGGGGATACATTTATGGTTTGTAAATTAGACCTCAATAAAACTGCAAAAGTGTTTTAAATTAATATATGTAAAAATACCTGCATCAACTAGAAAGTAGATTTCTTAAGTATATTATCTTTTCCCTTATTTGAAGTGAAGTAAGTACAAAAAGAAATCCTTGAGTCTGGAGAGAGATCATGGAAGATGGGCAGAAGTGTGGATGGCATTAAAACTTCACCATGTTTCAGGTAGAGGGAATAACAAGAACATGGAAGAGGAGAGAAATAAGGGTACATTTGGGGATCAGTCTACTTGGCTGATGAAGACCAAGAATCTAGTAGTCAGTAGTACAGTCCCCTGAATTCCAGCTGATCATTTCTCCTGAAGCAGAAGCCTTGTCTCATACAATGGGCTCTATTCTTTTAAAATAAGTTACTTAAATAGTTTAGAATAACATCATTTTAGAAACAAAATGGATCTTAGAAGTCATCTGTTCAGCACCCTCATTAAGAAGGTGTTTTGTGTACACAAACACACATACATGTGAACACATATGCTCACATCACAAGCACACATACATGTGAACACATATGCTCACATATATACAGATGCAGAAATTCTAAGTATTCATTTTCACTTCACCCAGGCTGAATAATTTTCAAATGAGATTAACCATCACAAGGAAAAATGTAAGAACTAAAAAGAGGGTCTAGTTTCACCTTGAGAGAGCTGTACTATTTCCTCCCACTCAGCAGAGGGCGCTAACTCCCCACTCTGCACCAATTGCTGAGTGGGACTACTGCGTATGTTCTAGCTGAGATGGAAAAAGGTTCTGACCTTTGTGTTCTTGCCCACCAAGCAGAGTTGGGAAATCTGTGCATCAAGATACATGCATTTCCTTAAAAATTTGTAAAAAGTATTTTTTCAGTTTTCTTTTGATTTCATCTAAATTACTCTTGTGGTATGTTTTGAAGCAGTATGCTAGAATATGTAATAACAAGTATTCTCAACTTGACCATTAATGCCAAAGTACTCGCATTCCCTAAAAGTGATGGTACGAGTTAGGTGTTTTTTTTTTTAAGCTGTATATTTCACTTCTTTTGATTGTAGGACTGGGGCATCAAACCCTCCTTATAGAATCTGATTAACACACCAAAAATTTCCAATGATTCACATGTCCTCTGTGAAACCTATTCTAGGATCCCCAGTAATTCACACTAAGACCTCATTTGAAATATTTTTAAATTAATGTTGTTATTTATTAAATCCTATCTAATAAAGAGGGAATATGCAAATTGACCATCACACCATCACAAGGATGGCAGTTCCCATAGCCACAAGATGGTGGTGCCCAGTCCCCTTAGCCCTGCTGGAGTCCCTCAGTCCTTTCAGCCCCGCCAGGGTGGGGGTGGCAGTTGCACAGTGTGGCTGGACCCACCCTCAGCCCCCCAGCCTCCCAGGGCCAGCCTAAGTGCAAGCAAGCCTTCGATGGTGGCTGTCCCACTGCCCAGGGCCACCCCAGGCTCTGGTAACCAAGGCTGGCCAAGGCTTGCACTGCCGGCAGTGCAGCAGCATAGGTGTGATGGGGGCATTGCCTTCCCCTGATCACCAGGTCACCTCCCACCCCTGAGGGCTCCCAGACTGTGAGAGGGGACAGGCTGGGCTGAGTGACCCCTCCCCCACTTCCAGTGCATGAGTTTTCATGTACCAGGCCTCTAGTTATTTCATAAATGAAGATGACTCGTACATTAAAGAAAAGAAATCCTTATTATTTACACACAGGTTCAGATTCAACTTTCCACTGTTATGGCTTACTTGGTTAGAAGCCATTCTCAGAGGTTAGATACAGAATTAGCTACATTTGAAAAACAACCGATTATCTCCCTAAGGTCTGTGTGACCAATAAACACAGAAAACCCGAACTGGAGGCCGTGCACAACCAGAAATACATAGCAAATAGAAAAGATCACAGTGCCTTCTTTTAGTGGAGTCAATGTTTATTTGGACTGAAAAGAAATGTTGTCAGCGCAATTTGGGGCCAACGAATGAAAACGTTCATAAGCTACTTGCTGGAATTTTCTTGCTCAATACAATCATAATTTTGCATGACCTGAGGTAGATGTTTTTCCAGATCCAGATCATTTTTCTTAATGAGAACTTGATACAAAATGTTACTTCTGAAGTTCTTGCATGTTAATATTTATTTCAGTTTGGCACCTCACACTATTAACTTTTGTCTCTTAAAATGATCATGAGATTAAGGGAGAAAACTAAGAAACAGAAAACCTTTTATCAAAGGTTTCACTCAATTTGCTCAGTCTCTGTGAGTCTGTAAATATTAATGTTGCTTCATTTCAAGCTTCAAGCATGGAAGCTCAATTTCTCCCCCGAAATCCCCTCATTTTCAGATGACCAGAGGGGTTAAATGGTTTGCCCACAGTTGCCCAGCTCACTAATAGCAGGGCTATGAGATGGATTCAGGCTTCTCATTTACCCAGATTCTTTTGACTCCTGACTTCTATCTTTAAATAAGCTTTTCTGAATTGAAGTACTGTTGACAATTTGGATTGCATAATTCTTTGTTGTGGGAGGGGCTATCCACTGCAATGTAGCAGCATCCTTGACCTCAACTCACTAAATGCCAATAGCATTGCTCCCAACCCCCACAGTTGTGAGAATCAATTCTGTCTCCATCCTATCTAGTAAAAGAGTAATATGCAAATTTGACTGTACCTTCACCACACCCACAAGCCATGCCCACAGCCATGCCCACCAGCCAATTAGGAGCAGATTATGCAAATAAACCCCAACCAAGATGGCTGCAGCCACTGAGAGCAGGAGGAAGGCTTGGGTTTCCCCAGCAACAGAGGAAGCCAAGCTTTCTTGCCTGCTTAGGCCTCCACTCAATGCTACAAAGTTTCAATTATAAAAGATACAGAAATGGCAGCAGCCACTGAGCTGGAAAAAACAGAGGCTTGGGTTTCCCTGGAAACGGAAGAAGCCAAGCTTTCAGCCTGCTGTTGCCGGCCTAGGCCTCCACTCTAGGCTACAAAGTTTCAAACAGAAATGGCTGCCGCCACAGAGTGAGCAGAAGGCTTGGCTCCACTCCAGGCTACAAAGTTTCAATTATAGACATAAATTAATCCCAGATTTCAGGACCTCCACCTTGGTCTCTGGGGGCATGGCCGGCCTGCAAACTTCCACAGGCCCCTCACCCAGGCCACCCCTCACCCCAAGGGAACCCCCACTCTGACCTGGGACACTCTTCAGGGCAAACCAGCTGGCCCCCATCCATGTACCAGGCCTCTATCCTATCTAATAAAAGAGTAATTTGCAGATTGACCATCACTTCAACACACAAGAGGGCTGCCCCCATGTGGACACAAGATGGCCACCACAAAATGGCCAGCAGGGGAGAGCTGTTGGGAGGGACCAGGCCTGCAAGGGAGGGCAGTTGGGGGCAATCAAGCCTGCAGGGGAGGGCAGTTAGGAGTGACCAGGCTGGCAGAGGAGGAAAGTTGGGGGCAAACAGGCTGGCAGGGGAGCAGTTAGATATCAATTAGGCTGGCAGGGTAGTGGTTAGGGGGTGATCAGGCTGGCAGGCAGAAGCAGTTAGGAGCAATCAGGGAGGCAGACAGGTAAGCAGTTGGGAGCCAGCAGTCCTGGATTGTGAGAAGGATGTCCAACTGCCCGTTTAGGCCCTACCAGGTTAGGGCCTAAACGGGCAGTCAGACACCTCTGGAGGGGTCCCAGATTGGGGAAGGTGCAGGCTGGGCTAAGGGACATCCTCCACCCACCCCGTGCACGAATTTCATGCACCGGGCCTCTCGTATATTATAAAAGTATCCCCTAGAAGACACAATTGTCCCCAATGGAAAACCACTATTCTACAGCATCTAAAGATCCCCTCCATCCCCAGCCTGGCTTTAATTCACTTTTTCATAAGCTCTTTCATAGCAACCAGACTCCCAGTAACCCTCCTCTCTTCCCAACTCACAGGACCTCCCTTTCTGTCTACACCACTCTCCTTTTGCTTTGGGACACTTCTTCTACCAGATTCTTCTAAAATACCACATTTAATGACCTCTATGCTTCTATGCCATTTCCCTGATTAAATTAAAAGCCTCATGAAGAAAGAAACCATGTCTTAAGAGTCATTATATTTCCTAGGCATCTAGACTATGTTTCCCACACAGCAGGAATTCAATAGTTGGATTGATTCAGCATAACCAAATTGCCACTAAACAGACGTGAATTTTCCAGACATCTGAAGCATTTTCCTTCAGTGTAGAATGAAATATTTTTATTATTTTGATGGGAATATTTCTCATATTTACTTGTATCCTTGTCTTAGCAAGAAGAATATAGTACGTGCAGTCGCTTGTATGTGACTGGGAAACATCATTTGGAAAACCACCTGAATTAGATAGAGTCCTTCCATGTGGAAATGTTACAGTCAACCCATCTCAATGACAAAGAAAACCAGAGATAGAGAATATGCCTGCTTAACGTCATACAGCTAGAAACTTTTAAAAGAAAACTTTTCTTAATTTTTAAAATTCCTTCTTCTACATCATTAAATTGTTCCAGGTGGTTGGAAATCTGTTCGTTCTACAAATACTTAGGAGGAGACTGATAAACACAGCAAAATTAGTTAGGGGAGAAAGTCGGGAAGCAGTCCTGATACCTGTAATAGACAGTCATCTCCCAAGCATAACAGAGCATCCAAAATAGACATTTGTCATCTCAGTGATCAGAATATAATTACTCACTGAGTCTTTAATGGACAAGGGCAAGTCAAAGGCAGCACAGTCCAGAGAAAACAGCATTCGACTTGGCCCCATTCAAGACTGGGCTCAAACCTCGCACTTGAGAACCACTGGCAAATGTTTTCATTGTCTTAAGCCTCAGCTTTGCATCGGAACAGAAGGGGATGGATGAGAATACCTTCTTTGCTGAAGATTAAGTCAAATCATGGAGGTGCATGCTTCCAGCACCAGTGATTAGGGAACTCACAAATAAAATACACCCTCTCCTCCTTTCTTCAAAGGCACCCTCCTCCTCCTCCTCCTGCAATTGCCAGAAGCCGGGCTCCTCCTCCTGCTCCTCATTGGGAAGGCCCCCCACAATGTGCTTCCTGCTCAGAAGTGTCTATCTGTGGGCTACCTTCATGCTGATTGCTGCGGTTCCTTCACTGCAGGGTGGGGACAGCAGGGGGTGGCCCCCTACCAGCACACATGCCGAGATTCCACAGAGGCAGATGACCTTGTAAGGTCAGAAACAACAGCATGCAAAGATGTCAATCTCTGCCTGCGCATCTTCACAGACAAGGATTCTGAGGGATGTATGTCCTCAACGGGCCCAACCAGATCGTTTCTGAAGTGTGTTCATGAGGAAAGCCCGTATCTTCTTTAAGGAACAGGTCAGCCCCGAAGACAGTGCTAAATACCTTCCAGAATAGTAATACCATCTTTGTCGGGCACTGGCTAGGAAAACATTCTCCTTCAAATTCAGTTTCAACAAACACAGCGAAAGCTCTCACTGTGTAAAGTGCAATGCTCAGCACAACAGAGAGAAGCACAATTCCCATATATTTGATATAATTCTATTTAAATTCCCTATTGTGGGTAATTTGCACATTTTCTTGTAAGTCCACAGCAACATTCCCTGATGTAAATATTCACCCTACTAAAATGTTTTTTTTTATGTAAAATCATCTGCCATAGGTTCTCCTGAAGAGGGAATTCCAAATGATAAAAACAAATGTCTCAGTGGAAACATTTATGAAAATATGGGTGGCATAACTGAAGTTCCACAGGATGCTAGATATTCTGCAAAATACATCCGTGCATGAGTGAATAAATATATAAATTAAGCTTTGGGTATTTATTAACATATAATTTTGAGGAAATACCAAGTTAAGCAAAATGAATGTCTTTTTTTTTTTACCTGCAGGATTTCTTAGAACCTTAAGGGCAAAAATATGAATTGTAAGTATCTAAGAAGTAGATCTGATAGACAGAACTTCTCAAACTTTTTTTTTTCTTTCAAACATTTTTCAAGACTCAGGCATTGTGGAACACCAGATTGGGAAGCACCAATCTGAAATGTTACCATGACATATGGCCTCTCAAAAGTTATGACAAATAAGCATAACCCTTCAGGTGGAAGAAAAGGTGGTCCATTTGACACAAAGAACAGAGGAATCTCAAATGTAGTCAGTCATTGTGAGCACTTACAAATCATTGGCAACACTTATAAGAAGTACAACACAGCTTTCCCCATAGTAACTACTGCTGCTCATTTAACCATTAAAAAGCAATTAGAACACAACAGCATATGGTTCTGTTTTGGATGCAGATCCTCCTTTGTATTCTTGAGGCTAATTTTTCCTTTTTATCTATTGCTTAAGTGTAAAATGACTTGCAATCTGAATATGTATTTGCTATGGACTGAATGTCTGTTCTCCCAGTGTGCACATATTGAAGCCCTAGCCCCCAACATGACCATATTTGGAGAGAAGGGCTCTGAGGAGGACATGCAGGTTGAATGAAGTCCTAAGAGTGGGGCACTAACCCAATAGGGTGATACCCTTGTAAGTAGAGAATAAGAGCACCCCCTAACCTATTTCTCTCTCTTTCCTTCCCCCTCTCCCTCTTCTACTTCTTTCTTCTCCATATTCCCCTCTCACTTGCCCTCTCTCCCTCTCTCCCATTAAAGAGGTCAGGTGCTCACACAGTAGGATAGCAGCTGCCTACAGGCTGGGAAGAGAACTCTCACCAGACACTGAACCCTGTTGGGCCTTGATCTTGGACTTCCCAGCCTCCAGACTGTGAGAAGCAACTTCCTGCTGTAAAAGTTATGACGTCTGTGGAATTTTGTGCGGCAGCCCACGCAAACGAATACAATATTGGGCAAACCGCCGACCAATCCACAAAAAAATAATCGAATCAGTGGTAAGTTAACTGCGCATGTTTAAGGCTAAACCCACCACCGAGCTCTGGATCTCAAACAGTTAACACCACTGACCACCTTCAGGTTTGGAGGAAACATAAACAAACAAGAGGCTAGGCATCTGCTGTGTCATGCATGTTAAGACTCCCGGGGGTAAAAAATGTTCCTATTAAAATGTCCTTTTTTAAAAAGCTGACCTTTATACCCTTAAAGCTTTAAAAACAAAAACAAAAACCCTCACCCAAACAAAATAAACAACAAGCTTTCTCCTAAAGTTTAAGACACTTTGTACAAAAACACTTCACCCTTGATCTGCTCCAGGGCGGCCGGAGCTGTGAGTCCTGTGAGCTCAGGCCTGGGAAAGGTGTGCAAACACAGTGCTGCCCGGGAGGGTGAACACGCTGGCTCCTTCAGCAGGGCAAACTGCCAGTGGCCTACGTCTGCCGAGGTTGTCAGGACGGACAGTGCAATGGCTGGTTTCCAGACCCCGCCCTGCCCAGCATTCCTGCCCCCCCCGCGCCCCCCCCCCCCCACACACACACAGGCCTGACACCTACTGCAGTGAGCCTCGTCGCTCCAGTCATCGCAGTCGTTGTAGCCGTTGCACTGCAGTTTCCTGGGGATGCAGATCCCGCTGGTGCACAGAAAGCTCTGGCCCCCTCCACAGAAAGCTACAAGGGGAAGAAAAACAACGTCAGAAAATTGCTTTGGTTTTTTTGGGTTTTGTTTTTCCTTTTAAAAATAGGAGAAGCAAATCAAGAACAAGAAAAACTTCCCTTGCTGTTCAACAGGTTTGTTTCTAAAGCCCCCCAGTTTCATGGTCATCAATGTCCCTGTGGCCCCACAGCCCCTTCATTGTGAAATGACTTGGGAATGACACTGGCCTCGGGAAAGCAAAAGAAAGGGGAGCCGTGGGCTCGCGACAGGCGTCACGTCTGGAGCTCCAGAGAGTAGCCCCGTCGACTGTTCGGTGGCAGAAAACACCCAATGGGAGTATTTTTCTTAATAACTGAAAATTATTTCAAACTGAAGTGCTGTTTACTGAACAAATACTTTCTAAAAGCTTTCAATAAGAAACCATATACATGTGATGATTAGAAAAAAAACACAAAGACAAAAACAAACCCCCCTTCCCTTCTAGAACACTATTCAATGTTGCATAGAGAAAGTTACAGTAAAATAGTCAACTAGTTGATTTGGTACGTTTCTTTGCTGCTATCATGTGCAATCCTCACAATATCAACAACAAAAGTTTGGTTTTCCATCAAACCCCACGATTTCCATATCGATACAAATTAGAGCTACAGACTTCACCTGCTAAAATATGAAAGGTGTTTGTTTATATTTTGTATAGTCTTAGAGGAGGCTACCGGCACAGACTCCTGAAGGGTGCAAAGGAAACCAGATATAAAGTGAAAAACATGTAAATTATACTAGCTGGTCTATACAGTCTCCTCTCTCCAGGGTTAAGAGAAAGTGTTCAAGGAAGAAGTGTTGATCCTATGGTGAGGCTTTTTTCTAAGCTATACTAGAGAGTGCGTGAATTCCATCTGTCTGCATTTCAGCAACTACAATGCCTCGGAAGAAGTATTACATTCCCTACCTTATGGTGCTGATGATTTCTCGGAAATGCAGCTGAGAGCTCAACAGTAAATCTCTAGACTTCATCTTTAAGACCCTATATATTTTACTGCAGTAGAGCTATTTCTTGTGTATGGTTATGTCAAATCCGGATCAAATTTAAAGCCTAGCATCACTAGCATTGTTTTGATTATCGCTATCCCATGGTGTCTTGCATGATTCTGCAGAAACTAACTTCTGTGTGGTTCCTCAGAGGGAGGTGTGGCTTCCCTTGGCTTTAGGACATTGTCAATTGTTTCTTTATTCTTTCTTTAGAGGTTCATAGTTGCATTAATGGGTGTTATTTTTGTAAAATTAGAATAACTGTTGAATGCTCTCTGTTTGATTTCTCCTTAACTTGTATTTAGAATTTCTACTTTTATTTGTGTGAATCTGTGTTCAACTAGCCAAGTACTTTAAACACATCTTGAAGTAGACAGGCAGACATCCTATCACATCTTCCTTGGGAGAAGTGCTAGTTTACAAATACAGGAGCTACAGTGTCATGTGGTGAAGACAGCAATTGCCTAAAAGCCATGCAGCCAGGAAGAGGTGAAAACCACTCAGAATGGTGAGGTCTGTGCTCAAGGCTCAGTCCTCCACACCATCCCCAGTCCTTGTTTTTAGTACAGAAACAGCTGTGGTCAGTTCAAGGCCACCAGGGTCGGGTAAAAGTTCAAACTTGCCTTTATTTTTCTCTCTAAACCAAAGATAAACGTCTGTACTTTGGGTGGACTGACCAGATGAGATGACATTTCATGTCAGCCCTGGGTTTTTGGGAGAATTTCCTGGGAGAGTCCTCTCTCTTTACAAGTTTCTGTAGAGATTTTTCAACCATAAATTTTACTGTTTTATAACAATCATCTTCCAGCAGCCTTTATTTAGGTTAACCCTTTAGGTGACAAAGGGATTCCTTGAGGCAAAGCCATGCTATGCAATCTTGAGACCATTTTCACTAACATCATCTATAATTCTAAGAGGTACATATTGGGCTTTAAATAAATGGCAGATTGGTCAAGGGAAGATTCATTCATTCATTAAACATATTTACTACCTACCATATGTGAGGCATTATTCTAGCATCTAGAAATACAGCAGTAAAGAAAACAAAAATAATTTCTCCACCTTCATGTAGCATATATGCTACTTAATCATCATCTGATACAGATACTTTCACCAACTAAAGATACATCACACCAACATTGACTTCTACCTACACACATGACATTGAAATAACATTCATGCAAAGATTTCAGTATACAGAGATCCAGTGCCTAAGATGTTGGTTTGCCTGTCCAGTAGGTGAGGTCAATTACAAATCACCTGAACTTGAAAATTCCATGGATGCTGAAGAACATATCCCTGTGAAGATGATCAGTTCTTCCTACTATTCTTGTCTCTAGTATATTGGCAAAGAGTGTTTTTCACAAATCACTCACCAGTCTCTGACTGTATAGTGTCCTCATTTAAATTCTTAGAACCCTTATTTAAATTCTGAAGCTCCTTATTTAAATTCTGAAGCTCCCGTTCAACTCTACCTCTGGAGAGACAGCTGACCTGTCACAGAGCATCGTCACCTGAGCCTGTACTAAGAGCTTGTCAGTCCTTTATTGAACATGATGCTTGAAATGAAGTTACTGCCAACCATATTGCTTTTACCTTTTACAAGACTCCTTAAGCAGAGAAAGAGAATGAGTGCAATCTTTTAGCAGCTGATAGAAGAATTCTTCCCTCTGAGAGCACTGAATCTTTGGATATAATAGGCTGATAAAGTCATTGGGTGAAAGATAAGATATGACAGAGCAGAGTAAAAACCCAAAGTTATGCTCAAGTAAGCAAACTTGCTCTTCACCCTACCTTCTAAGTCATATCAACTGGATGGTCCCTCATTTTGTTAAACATTAATATGTTTGGGTAAGAGTGCATAGGGATATCAGAAAGTCCTGTGTGTAAGAAGAGTGAGGATCCCCAAGGGGAGAGAGAGGAGGGAGCAATGTGCGGGCTACTGCCAGGAGGGAGACATAAATAATAAGTTGGCTGAGCCTCCCTGTGGGGCAGGGTATAGAGAAGACCCTTTGGAAGATAGAACTATCTAATGGGATATTTCAAGTTGTTTTCTGAGGAATGGGAGGGGTAATCACTTCTTCCATCTGCCATATGGAATCAGCAAAGCTTATGTTGCTCTCTAATTTTCCACTCATTTACTTGGCCAATTTGGCATTCTTCTAGGAGCTTGGGGTACATCACTGAATACCAAATAGATCCTTTGCTTTGTGGAGGTTATATTGTAGGGAGGCAAACAATAACAATGAGCATAATAAATAAAAAAAATTTCTTTAGCCCTAACCGGTTTGGCTCAGTGGCTAGAGTAGCAAACTGAAGGGTCCTGGGTTGGATTCTGGTCAAGGGCATATGTCCAGGTTGCAGGCTCGATCCCCAGTCGGGGGCATGGCAGGAGGCAGTCAATCAATGGTTCTTTCTCATCATTGATGTTTCTCTCCCCTCTTCCTTCCTCTTTAAAATTAATTAATTAATTATATATATAATTTTTAAAAGACCCTCAGGCAGGAGCATGCCTGGCAGGTATCAAGAACAGCAAAGAGAGATGTGTGGCTAGAGACGGACAGACACACAGAGCGACAGAGGCAGAATGAGACAGAGATGCACCAAGGAAAGGAGGTAAGGAGGAAGGGAAGAAGGAAGAGAAAACTTCCAAACAGGGGTTGACTAATTAACAAATATACCACTTTACTATTTAGTGTAGAAGTCACAAACAGGATTCTGCAACAATTTTGTAAAAAATCATTGGAAAATAGCCTGCCCAGTGTGGCTCAATGGTTAAGCATTGACCTGTGAGCCAGGAGGTCACAGTTTGATTCCTGGTCAGGGCACATGCTTGGGTTGCAGGATTGATCCCCAGTAGGGATGGGGGAGAGGGACACATGGACATGCAGGAGGCAGCCTCTTAATAATTCTCTCTCATCATTGATGTTTCTATCTCTCCCTCCCCTTCTTTTCTGAAGTCAATAAAAAAAATATTTTTAAAAATAATTGAAAAATAATCCCTGGATGGGTGACTCAGTTGGCTAGAGTATCATTCTATACATCAAAAGGTTGAGGATTCAATTCCAGTCAAGGAACATACCCAAGTTTTGGGTTCAATTCCCAGCCAAGGCATGTATGGGAGGCAACTGATCAATGCTTCTCTCTCTCCCTTCCTCTCTCTCTCAAATCAATAAAAAAAAATATCCACAGTGTGAATTTTAAAAAATCATTAGAAAATAAGGTGTATACTTGGACTCTGTTATTTATAACTTCCTGCAAATAAGTACAATTACATAACTTCAACTTTCCAAAGAACATAAATGATTTAGAAATTGCAAGCTTATAGTGCACCCTCTTGAAAGGCAGGCGGAGGTTTCTACTGACTCAAACATTTTGGAGGCATGTCCCTTTCTCAATTTGCTTTAGGAAATAAATACGTTATCTTCTGAACGAATAATTATCATTTAATGGTACTTTAAGATATTTTGAGATTTTTCTCCACTCTTAAGGCTATCTCAAATGGTATTTTAGAAGTACTCACTATGAATCATAAAATGAAAATGATGGAACGATACTATAAACTACTTTTGACCAATTTCAAACAAATGTAGGATGTGCCATAGGAAGGAGTTGGCTGTGTGTATCAATCTAACATAAATAAAGGAAATATATACGATTTGGAAAGAATATAGTCCCTTTGAAAGCATGTGGTAGTATCTGAAACATTATAGATATTAACATGTTCCCAGACTTTTATTAAACGTGTAACTCAGTCATGACATCTCTGGAAAGTTTTAGGAGAAAGATAAACAAAGAAAAATAACCAGTTGTAAGAGCTCTCCATGTTATCTTCCTTATTTGTTGGGCTACACAAATTGGATTGATTTTATTTTAGGAGTTAATAGTTTGTGGATATCACTTGCAACGTAAATCAAATTTATTTTTAATCCCAGTTTCTTTTACTTTGGTCAATTTTATGTATTGACAATATTAATGCTGGAATAAATTGTCTATGATTTTGTAATATTGTGGCTAAAGTCTTAGAAATAGAATAAACATATATATTTAGAATTTACTGTGCAAAAAACTTTGAAAAAATTATCTATCAAGAACAGATTACAGTTCTACTCTAATGTCTAGAAATTCATTTCCAATCCCATGAAGGCTTCCTTATCGACTTTTTGTTGTTAATTACTAGAACAGAGTATTCCAAAGCATTACCAGTCTTAAAACTCACTGACCTTCAGGGTACTGGTGGGTCTCACCTGTCGTTCAGATCAGAGAGCTGGATTCGAAACTTCTGAAGCCCTAGGTTAGAGCTCTGTCGAAAACCCTCTCTACTCTCCATCCTCTTTTAAAAAAATATATATCTTTTATTGATTTTTTACAGAAAGGAATGGTGAAGGATAGAGAGCTAGAAACATTGATGAGAGAGAAACATCGATCAGCTGCCTCCTGCACACTTCCCAACTGGGATGTGCCCGCAACCCAGGTCCATGTCCTTGACTGGAATCAAACTTGGGACCCTTCAGTCCTCAGGCCAATGCTCTATCCACTGAGGCAAACTGGCCAGAGCTCCATCCTCTTAACTGGCAACAACCCCCCCTCACTTACCCCTTGCAGTCGTAGCCCATGGGACAGCACAAATTTCACTGGCAAGGCTGGGAAAAACCTAGATACTAGTACTTCTGGTTCTCTAATCCTTTAAACTTAAAAGACCCCAAACATTCATAACTTGAATTCTAACTACTATAGTTTGAAAATCTTAATGGTGATGAAACTAGTTTATTAACATTCAACTTAATATCAATATTGTTACTGACTGGATCTATAGACAAGAGAAGTAATTATACTATATGATATAATTATATATAAATATATGTTTTATATTTATTTGTGTATTATAAATATACTATTATTAAATAAATAGAATATATAACAAATACTATATTGCATGGTACATTTATAATATATGTCATTAAATAAATAAATATATTATATTACCTTTCTGTCCTGCTTTGGGAAGTTATTCAACCTTTTGGAACCTCAGTTTCATTATCTGAATTCTACCTGTTTTGAGACTGTCTTTGAGACTAGTAATCAGCAATATCAAGTGTATGTCATCGAGTTGGGTATAACCCAGTGTGTTCTGTTTACTAAGGCTGGGGAGTAGGCTAGTCACTCCTGAAGACTCCCATCACAGTCTGTCAAGAAAAAATGCCTTGTACTTAGAGGGTTTACCTGCAAATAACTAGGAGTCCAGCCGTCTGGACACAACAGACCTGGAAGGTGAGGGTGATTGTGTTCTTTGTAACAACCGAGATAACAGGAAAACAACATCATTCTGACAGATGGTCACACGGAAACCAACACAACATCTAGAGATGAAATGCCTCATTTTTCTGAGGCTCCAAGAGTGTTCACTGTTACTGTGAAATCACGTTTGTCCCGTGAAATGGTGTACATACTGGTAGAACACAGAGGTGTCCTCTGAGTTTCTTTCCCATGCTTCCTCCACTTCCTACCACGGCATGCCTTTCACAGCGCAGCTACAAAAGCCTCTCCTAGGAGCCCTAGTTACCAGGATTGTATATAACAAAGCACACAGGCTAAACCTAACATGGGAAAAAGTCAACCTTGCCTAAAACTAAATATAAGCACAATTTAATTAACTTGCATTCCAGAGTCACAGCTGCCAACTTGTTGAGACTAGAAGATTGGGTACACAACACCCAAAGGCTCAGAGGAAGGGGGTAGAAGGAAGAGAAACTGCTAATTTTCTTTCCAAAGTCTTCACGGGATTCATATGATCCTTTGTACCAATAGACAGGAATAATACCCACTTTGACCAAGATAAAAGGCCACCAATGGGGGTGGGGGTGGGGATTAGGGCAGAATGAGCTAATGCAGGAAGAGGTGAAGTTTCAGGAGAGGCCAATGTTTCAGGAGGGCCTAGAAATGTATAAAAAATAATCTTAACATTCAGATCAGCCCTGAGTCAAGTAGGGAATGGTCTGCTTAATGAAAGAAGTTCAGGCATAGCTGCAGATAATCGGAAGTCAAAACCTATGTTCTATCACTGTAAATTCTCATAACTTGGATTTAAGCAGCGATGTTGTGTTGTCTAAGATACTCTCCTGGTCAGTCTACTGTGCTGAAACTAGTCATGGGAAACCATGACATGAGGGTCGTCAGTGGGAGATGGGTTGGGGGACTGAGTTTAGTTAGCATGGAGGTGATATTGCTTGGAAAAGAGTACTTCTAAGCAGGATCACCAGATGGCAGCCATACTCACCCTGTAGACCCTGTGAGGCAAGCACTCAGTCTGAGCTTGTAGAGACTCAGGGAATTCCAGTGGGAGGACTTTTTTTTTTCCCTAAAGAACATTGAGTACATTTGAAATCCCACTTTGGCCAATTATTACTGCAGAAAACTGAGAAGTCTTTCACAATTGAAGTCTACTCATATCCTTGGTACATTTTCTCTATTGGTTTTTCTTCCTTATTTGTCTATTGGAGCTCCTCTTGTTAAAATTATTTCCTCCCAGGCCACCATCATTTATTTGTTTTTTAATCCATAGTCTCTTTAGCTAGGCAAAAGTTTCACATAGAGGTGAAGTAAAAAAAAAAACACAGTCTTTATGGTTTATGTCTTTATAAACCATATCTAAATGTGTCAGAGTACTGAAACTCTATGAAGGCTGTGACTGTTGTTTTTTATTTCCTACTACAGCCATAAGACCTAGAAAAGTGGCATGCATATAGCATGGGCTAAATAAACTTTGCATTTGGCCCAGGGCCTTTCTAGAACATCTGGAAACTGCCGAGATGAAAATTAAGAGACACATTCTGGCCAAAATAACACTAAAAATAGGCCACAGGGTAGGGAAATCAGATCAGGTTTCTTAACAGTCAAAACTGATTTTGATCTGGCCATTAGAGTTAGACTAATTTTTTGTTAAAATAAGAAGGCTTCCCATGTGGCTGAAATGGTCAAAATATAAAATATATAGTCTGAATTATATTTAAAGGAATAGAATAAAGACCTCTGGAAATGTTTTTGAGATTTAAGTTTCAGAGAAACACCAAAGGGAAGAAAGGTGGTAGATATTTTCAAACCAGTACCTTTTTAATACCAGCCAGTAGAGGGAGGCCACATCTTAAACCAAACCACAGAGCCCATAATACACTTACAGGAAGTACCAGGTAGTGACAGTATTTAAAATCAATTGTATTTTATGTGTTTTCAGTGTTTATGTTAAAATTGAATCACTTTTATTTTTTAAAATATATTTTATTGACTTTTTACAGAGAGGAAGAAAGAGGGACAGAAAGCTAGAAACATAGATGAGAAAGAAACATCTATCAGCTACCTCCTGCACACCTCCTACTGGGGATGTGCCTGCAACCAAGGTACATGCCTTTGACCGGAATCGAACTCAGGACCCTTCAGTCCAAAGGCCGATGCTCTATCCACTGAGCCAAACCGGTTTTGGTGAATCACTTTTCTTTTAAAAAATCATTTTGCATTTTAAATACAGACACAAAAATATGAATCCTCATAGACCAACGCGTTTGGAAACACTAGTGCATACTGTGTGCGTTTATTGCAGAATTGATGTTTCCATTCTCTTAATAACCAGTACATTTCAGAAATACAGTTTTTACTTAGCCATTTTATTTCAAGTGGCTTTTTGTACATTGTTAGAACTGCAATTGACACCTAGTGTGATTTTTCTCTGACATGGCAATGGACCTTTCGGCAGGCGATCTCATTACAAGATAAGTTAATTACCTATGCCTGTGGGAATGTCTCACCCTGAAACGCTGGTACTGCAAGCTCTCAATGCCTTTGCTCTAAGAACTGCCCCCTTTTCTCAGCAACCCTCCTCCTAAGAAGAATGTGTCACAGCCATTCCAGGGTCCTTTATAAGAACAGACAGAAAAGGAGGCCAAATACTTCATGAAATTTGGCATGATTCTAAGGGCTCCTGGGAGGTCTCCCTTCCTAAAGTATTTCCCAGCTGAAATTCCTCAGTTTGGTTTTACTCGTTTAACCTCAGCCAAGAGTCCTCAAAAGGCAGCTCCTGGGGACTCCTCATTCATCCAAGTGTTGGATAGGGAAGAAATCGCAGGCCTTACAGCAGTCATAAGAGGCAAAGCCATCATCAGTGATTAATACTTAAGAGATATACTTTACAGATTAATCTTTATTATTAGGATGAAAAATTGGCATGAAAAAAGTAGCCAAGGGGGAATCTAAAGCATGAAGTCCTCAGCACGGACATTCCTGGGCAAAGTACTTTGAGAATCAAAAGTCAACATGGGATCAGCAAGGGCCAAAGGGGGCGGCAGGGGGTGGGGAGTGGAGCAAAAATATATATACTTTTATGCCCAGCTGGTGTTGCTCAGTGGCTGAGTGTTGACCTTCGAACCAGGAGGTTCAGTTCCCAGGCAGGGCACATGCCTGGGTCTGGGCTCCATCCCCAGTAGGAAGTGTGTAGGAGGCAGCCAATCAGTTATTCTCTCTCATCATCGATGTTTCTATCTCTCTCTATCTCGCTCTCTTCTTTTCTGAAATACATCTCTCTCTCTCTCTCTCTCTCTCTCTCTCTCTCTATATATATATATATATATATATATATTAGTATATTTAAAAATATTTTTCTCTCCAAAAATATTTCATTATTTATAAATTATAATGGCCATAACAGAGATATATGAGAAACAACATAACTTATAAATTGCACAAAAATAATGTTTTTGTGTCATAATTTAATATGATACAATTAATAATACATTATTAATGTGACTTTCTGGCTGGATTTTTTGAAGATACTTTTATCCCCTCATCAAAATTCAAACTTTTAATATGTATAATTGAAAAGGGCATCAGTAGCTCAACAAAAATGCAAGAGTGCAAATAATTTTTGTTAATTTTTCATTTTGACAAGAATCATTTTTCAGATGCAACTTTTAACGTTGCTGTTAAGAGAACTTTATAGACTATGACAGATTGAGATAGATTTCTGATAAAGGATCCCAAAATACTAATTTTAATATGTCTAAAGCTGATGATTTTCATGGGGCAATTTTAATAAATATATTTAACTTTTCATGTGAATCAATTTAGTGTAAGTCTGAATTTAATTTTAAATATAAATTAATACAATAGCATTTCAATATTTCTTCTATGTCCTGTTAGCTGTGGAGATCAAATAAAAAATCAAAAGTGGCTTCAAATTTTGTATATAATTCAAATTACCTGTTTATACATACTATTGCTGTATTGCCAATTTTATTTACTTATTTATTTATTTATTTATTTAATCTTTATTGTTCAGTTTATTAATTACATTGTTCCCTTTTTTTTTTCACCCTATAGTTTCCCTCCACCTGGTACCCATCCCACCCTTCGCCCTCACCCCCCTCCACTGTCCTCTCCCATAGTTGCATGATTTTTGTCCAGTCTCTTGCTGCACTTCCCACACCCCCTTTTCTCCCCAAGAATTGTCAGTCCATTCCCTCTCTATGTCCATGTTTCTGTTATATTCACCAGTTTATCCTGTTCACCAGCCTATCAATTCACTTGATTTTTATGTTCATTTGTTGATAGATGTGCATTTGTTGTTCATAATTTACCCTTTTATCTTTTTCTTCTTCCTCTTCTTAAAGAATATCTTTCAGCATATAATATTGGTTTGGTGGTGATGAACTCCTTTAGCTTTTTCTTATCTGCAAAGCCCTTTATCTGACCCTCAATTCTGCATGATAGCTTTGCTGGATAGAATAATCTTGGTTGTAGATTCTTGCTATTCATCACTTTGAATATTTCTTGCCACTCCCGTCTGGCCTGCATCGTTTCTGTTGAGAAATCCGCTGACAATTGTATGGGTGCTCCCTTACAGGTAACTAACTGTTTTTCTCTTGCCGCTTTTAGTATTCTCTCTTTGTCTTTTGCTCTTGGCATTTTAATTATGATGTGCCTTGGTGTGGTCCCCTTAGGGTTCCTATATATTGGGGTTCGGTGTACTTCTTGGACTCCTAAGTCAATTTCTTTCACCAGGTGTGGGAAGTTTTCGGTCACTATTTCTTCAAATAGGTTTTCACTGTCTTGGCCTCTCTCTTTTTCTGGCACCCCTATAATTCGGATGTTGGTATGCTTGAGGTTGTCCCAGAGGCCCCTTACACTATCTTCAATTTTTTGGATTCTTTTGGTTTCTTGCTTTTTCAGCTGAGTGGATTTTACCTCTTTGTATTTCAAATATTTAACTTGGTTCTTGGGGTGCTCCAGAGCACTTTTAGGTCTTTGTTTAATATTTTTTATTTCAGTCAGTGTATGCTTAATTTCTGGTTGGTCCTTTTTCATATCCTTGAGAGTCTCCTTTATATCCTTGAGGGTCTCCTTCATTTCCTTGTAGGACTCATTCATTTCCACGTTGGTCTTGATCATTTCCTTGCAGGTCTCGTTCATATCCTTGAGGGTCTTGTTCATTTCCTTGTAGGATTCATTCATTTCCTTTGCGGTCTTGCTTATTTTCTTATAGGCCTCGACCTTTTGTTGGAGCGTCTTGAAAAGCCCTATCAACGTGGTTTTGAATTCCATGTCCAGTCGTTTTTTTCCCTCCATTTCTTTCACATCTGATTTCTTTCCATGTCTCTGCATGGTGGCTGCTTCCCTGAGTTGGTCAATTAGCTTTGTGTGGTAGACTTCCTACTAGGGACAGTGGCTCAGACTCCCCAGTTACCTGAGGTGGATATGGGTTGCACAGTCTTGCTGAAGTTAAGCTCAGGTTAATTGTTGTTAGCACTTGGAGGGGTTGACCTCCAGTCCAATTGTCTGTGAAGCTCAGCTGTGCTCAGGTTGGATGGGCGGAGTCTCCAGGCCAAGCAGACAGCGTTAGCTCTGCCTTATGTGGCCCCAGGGACTCTGTTCCGGGGGCAATTGCCCCCAGCACCTCTGAGAGAGAGCCGCTGCCAAGCTCCACTGGCTGCCGGGAAATTCATACTCTCCCCAAATGAGTCTGCACGCCCAGGGTCGTAAAACAAAGCAGACTGACGGTTTCCCGAATGAGAGAGCGAGTCACAGAGCGCTCTCTGCGTGGTCACGCAGCTGAGCTGTTCATGCAAGCTGCCTTCTCCACAAGCCGGCAGACCCAGCAGCACCCGAGCTTCGGCGTGCCCTCCCACTGTCCAGTTTTCACCCCATATGATAGTGGGTTGGTTCCCTGGACTTCGCCCAGAGCTGGAGAATCAGTCCAGTGGGATGTCTTTGTCTCCCCGTTTGAGAAAACTGGCCGGTTTTCACCTGCCCGCCCTCTCTGCTGGCGTGCGCTCCAAACCTCTCTCCGCGGGAATCTTTCAACACTGTCCACCACCGCTCCTCCGAGTCACAGTGTCTTATCTTCACTTTTATTTGTGGAATTTTCACTCGGCCAGCTTTCTGGTGATTCTGGAAGGTGTTTGTTCTTTCGTTAAGTTGTAGTATTAAAATTGCTGAGTATGATGGCAAGATAGGTGTTTTGCCTATGCCGCCATCTTGGTTCTCTGTATTGCCAATTTTAAGAAAAATTTTTATTTTATATCCTCTTTGTTAACCCTTTGTATGCCATAAGCATCTATAGATGCAGTTACATTCAAATATCGTGGCATGTTTTGGACGTATGCAGTTAACTGGTTAATATAAGGTTAACTGGTTAACATAATGAAGCAGGTAAAGAGTGTTATTTTTTTTCATTGACAATGGTTAAATGTAATATCTATTTAGAAGCCTGTAACTATTCATTTTGCAATGTTTCAGCATTCAAAACCAAGGATTCTACGTCTTTGAAGAATAATTTTAAGAACTCCCCGATAAATGCTTGATTACAATGTTCATGTATATCCTCACTATGAAATTATTTACTAACGAAGTCTGCTGCCCTTGCACCAGCACCTGCTGTCTCAAGGTTCAGGTTGGAGAGTTAGCATTTGTGCAGATGCCCCGGGGACAGGCTCCTGGGTTCACCAGATGAGCACCTCCCACCGCTTCCCACGGGAGCCCCTCTACTCCCCGGGACCAGCAACCACTACCACCTCCCCACCTGCTTCTGTAGTTGCAGCACCATCATGGCCACCGATCTGGGCCCACATCTCTGCCCGGGCTCCTGGGGACCCTGTGGAGTCCCAGACAGTCCCTGGCCAATTGCTCAACACCCACATCACCCACTGCTATGCCCGTTGGCACATGTCCACAAATCCATATGCTATTGCCTAACATATCTCTGCCACTCACACACATGATCCATTGTCCCATCAAACCTCAGTTACAAAACACAATATAAAGGTTAAGTTATTAAGAATTTTAAGACAGTGACAACAGAGCATGAAATCAAGCTTGGAAGCCCTCTGAGTGCAGGGCCCTGAGCTACTGCACAGATCGCCAGCTGGTGAGGCTGGCCCTGCCCTAAGTCTTCCAGGGGAGAGAGGCAGGGAGGATGAGACGGGGATGAATAACCATAACAAGTCCTTTGGACAGGGGTCCCAGCATCTCATGATTTCTCAAACTCTATCTCCTGGGTCACCGTGTCCAGCCTCTCACCATGCCTCTTCTGCCACACTCAGCACATTCCGTCCTGCGCGAGTCACTGTCTGACATGGGAACCACACTGCCATGTGGCAGGGACTGAGCTATACAGGCTCCACCTCTTCATAGCGATGGAGCGAAGTTGCGGCCATGGTCACCCGGCAAAGAACACACTTTCCAGCTGCTTTGCCATGCTACTAAATTCTCCACAGCATAATACAAGAAGATTCGTCTTCTACTTTGACTGCTTAAAAGGGACTTGCTACCATACACTTCCTCTCTCTGTCCTCCCACAGCTAGCAGAGAGAGGACTTGGCCAGCTTCCATGATACAGTATGGGCTTTGGTCTAGGAAATGGTGAAGCAAAATAAATAGATAGATAGATAGATAGATAGATAGATAGATAGATAGATAGATAGATAAGTAAGTAAATAAATAAATAAATAAATAAATAAATAAGCAAGCAAGCAAGCCCTACCCGGTTTGGCTCAGTGGATAGAGCATCGGCCTGTGGGCTGAAGGGTCACAGGTTTGATTCTGGTCAAGGGCACATGTCATGTCTGGGTCGTGCAGGAGGCAGCCAATCAATGACTCTCTCTCATCATTGATGTTTCTATCTCTCTCTCCCTCTTCCTTCCTCTCTAAAACCAATCTAAAAATATATTTTAAAATAAAAATAAATAAATAAATAAATAAATAAATAAATAAATAAATAAATAAAATAGATAGAACCTAAGTCTTGGGTGACTTCCTAGGGTGAGCCTGACTTAGCAAACTGGACAGTTCATCTTGGATCTACTGCCTGTCAGAGAAATACAATGTTACTTTCTTTAAGCCGCTGTATTTCATGTTAGTTTTTCTATAACTAATCCAAACGGTTTGACCATCGGGAAGTTTCATTCCCATTGTCCACCTGTGAATGAAGGAAGATCTGAGAATGAAGTTCCATCCCTGGAATGAAAGTCAGGACCCAAGAAGGTCTGTCACGTGTCCCAGCGAGGACTCTGGATGGACCTTCCCCCCGAAATACCCATTGACACACGTCAGCTGTGAGCCTACGAGGCTTTGGGAATGCACGCCAGCCCAAAGATGGAAGCACAACATTGCTTCAGAGAGAAACATATTTCATGTTTAAAATAACTAATTTGCAAATCTATCTTTGAAATACAGCCCATTTATTGGCTGGCGGCTGCCTGTGATTCTGGAGCGACTATCGACAATGCATGCAAACTATGAGGCAGGATATCTGATACCAAGTGAGCTCTTGTTAAATTTGATTTCTTTATTATTACTGACATAATATAGGCAGCAAAACCAAGAAGGAATTTATTTTGAGGAATTATGCTGCCTCAGGCTTGTGGGACCAGTGGCCCACAACCTCTCCCTCCTCTGACCCCACACACAGCAGTATGAGGGATATATTAGTTAAATGTCCTCAAATCTCGCAGCTACCACAAACAGTTATAGTACATTTTTCTGCAAATAAACTGCACAAACTATTACCTCAAAGAAATGTGTGAGGTGTTAAAATATTCTCCAAAGCAGACATTTAGAAATGATGAGTTAGAAAACCGACAAGGAAGCAAATGACTGTCCATCAGAAAGGACAAAACAGAAATTTAGTACAAGAGAGAACATGAAAGTAGGAGCCACCAGCCCCCACCCCCCCAACCCCACCCTCACAGGAACATGGCATTAGAAAAAATAAGTTTATTTTCTTCTGCAAGATTAACTTTACAATCGATAATACACAATGGATCAGGGCATGGTGGTTTTTAAAAACTGAGAAAGCAATTGGCTGCTACTTTGAAAAAAAAAAAGAAGAGGAAGAAGAAAAGGAAAACAATCAAACTTTCTTTAAAGCCATAGGGAATAAAAAGAGATAATGGAAAAATCTTAAAACTTAATTAGGTGTGGGGGAAATCTGGGAAGAGGCAGAACTGGGAAGTCAGACTTTTAATTAGTCACTTATCTCTAGAGCACTCCTTTCAGAGCTGAACGATGAATAAGATCATAACAAAGAAAGCAAGATGAGCCAGGTGAGAATCCGGAGATTAACTAATCTGGACTTGGAAGTATTTCCTTTGTTCAGCACTTTTAAGGAAGGAAACATTCCACATAGCAAAGACAAATCAAATAACTGAAGTGTGTATTTAACATTTTTAATATGCTCATAATTTTATTAGAGTTTTGTGAAATAGAACACTGGTTCTCCACTTTCTTAAACCAAGTGTGCTAATTTTTGACAGCCCCTTGCTGACTTTAGGATGAGCAGCAAGGACATCCTTGTGCTACCTACTGGGAGATTGCTGGAGTGAATTTCCCCCTGTGCTAACTGCCTGGGACTACTTGCCATTTAGGATGTATCACTCTTGCCTGTTATACCCAGTCTCAGCATTCACCATCTCTACTGCTGTAGTGAAAGCTCCATCAGGAGTTCTATCCACCTCCATTTCCGAGTTGTTTGCCATTAAAATTGGAGATCTGGGAAACCTCCCCAACAACACTAGTTTTCAGATTTGTTTCCAAAGTAAAAGTGAGCAGACTATGACAGAGGACCTCAGGAAATGTTTTTAACAACAGAGCGAACATCTAGCTGTTAATTTCTTTTTTTTTTTAATCATTGATTGTACTCTGAGTAATTTAGGTGGCAACCTCTGGATAAGTGCTACCATATAGTCCAATGACTGAACCAAAATAGAGAGAGCAAATGAAAAGAAACTGTTGCTATAGTGGAAAGAGCATAGAACTTGATCATTATAACCGGGTTCAAGTCTCAGCTCCTCTAGGTGTATAAACATGTACACCCACTATGCAGAGGTATTTTGAAGGTTAAAAAGATCAGGTAAAGTACCTGACTCCATATTTGGCACAATAAAGCTCATATAGGCGAGCTATGCTGTTATTTTTACATCATTGAATATTTAGTGGAAATATGCTAATATACTCAAAAGAGTTCTTTTTGCAAAGCCAAAATTTAATCTGTAAGAAAAAAATCAACTTTAAATTGTTTTAGGTACAATCAGGTTAATTCGTTTTCCTGAATTTTAAAGCTGGAAGAGACTGGCATTCACACAGTCCTGCCTACCCTTTCTATAGATCAGGAAATCAAGACCAAAGAGTCAACGTGATTGGCCAAAGTCACAAAGCTAATTAGAATACAGTAGTATGACCAGGAAGGACCAAGGGAAACCAATACAGTGCTTTTCAGCAAATAAGAATTAATCTAGGGCAGATGTTGACAATGAATATAATCTTTGTGCAACTATTCAGCTATGCCATTGTAGAATAAGAACAGCCATAGAAAATAGATACATGAACAAGCATTGTGTATCAATAAAACTTTATAAAAATGGCAGCAAACTATATTTGTCTCATGAGCCATACATAGTTTATTGGGCACCTGATGTAGAACAATTTGACAAACTTTTTAACTAAAAGAAAATGATGTGTATAATTTCAAATCAACAAATCTATTGTCAATACAGTAAACTGGATGGCTATAAGAAAACTTATAACAGTGATTATATATATGTTCTAAATGGTGCTATTATGACTAATATTTTTATTTTAAAAATATTCGTATTGATTTCAGAGAGGAAGGGAGAAGAAGACAGAGATAGAAACATTAATGATGAGAATCATTGATCAGCTGCCTCCTGCACGCCCCCTACTGGGGATGGAGCCTGCAACCCAGGCATGTGTGCTGACTAGGAATTGAACACTGACCTCCTGATTCATAAGTTGATGCTCAACCACTGAGCCACACTGGCTGATCAGTGACTAATATTTTTAAATGATGTTTGATAATCCTCGCCTCAAGATCATTATGTTCCTCATTAGTAATTGGGATAATACAAGAAAGAAGGGGAGGATCCTTAAGGAAGGAATTCTAAATTATCTCGGCTACACAAGAAGAGTAAAGAAAACTAAGGTAGTAGTAACATTAAGTTGAATAACTAAAACACAAAACACCAAAGGGAAAAAACCACAAAGTACTCTAAGCTAAAGAAACAAGCAAATATTGCCATCAAAATCTACTGACTACCATAAACTAAAAACATATCTCCCCAAGGAAACATCCTTAATTTCAGAAGCAAAGAGAATGATCATGAAACCAAGAATAATCTAT
This sequence comes from Antrozous pallidus, assembly GCA_027563665.1. NCBI lineage: Eukaryota > Metazoa > Chordata > Mammalia > Chiroptera > Vespertilionidae > Antrozous > Antrozous pallidus. The sequence continues at coordinate 93,890,043 of CM050511.1, read as the reverse complement.
TAGAAGTAAGAACACACCAAAAATGTATCTGGTTTGATGATACCAAATCCCCTGATCAGAATACTATCTAATAAAAGAGTAATATGCAAATTGACTGCACCTCTGCTACACCCACCAGTCATGTCTACCAGCCATGCCCACCATCCAATTAGGAGCAAATATGCAAATAAACCCCAACCAAGATGGCTGCAGCCACTGAGAGCAGGAGGGAGGCTTGGGTTTCCCTAGCAATGGAGAAAGCCAAGCTTTCCACCTGCCCTTGCCAGCCTAGACTTCCACTCAATGCTACAAAGTTTCAATTATAGAAGATACATAAATTCCAACATAAATGGCAGCAACCACAGAGCTGGAGAGAGTAGAGTCTGGGGTTGCCTTGGTGATGGAGCAAGCCAAGCTTATGCAGCCCTAGAGCCTAGGCCTCGACTCCAGGCTACAAAGTTTCAATTATAGAATTTAAATAAACCCCAACAGAAATGGCTGTCACCACCAAACAAGCTGAAGGCTTGGCTCTGCTTCAGGCTACAAAGTTTTAATTGTAGAACATAAGTAAATCCCAGATACCAGGGCTTCCACTTGGGTTGCTGGGGGGTGTGATTGGCCTGCAAACCACCACAGGCCCGCTCACCCAGGCCACCCCATACCCCAAGGAAACCTTCACCCTGATCTGGAACACCCTTCAGGTCAAACCAGCTCCCCCAAACCCCCCATGCACCAGGCCTCTATCCGATCTAATAAAAGAGTAATATGCAGATTGACCATCACTCCAACACACAAGATGGCTGCCCCCATGTGGTCAAAGATCCTGCTCCCATGTGGACACAAGATGGCTACCACAAGATGATCAGCAAGGGAGGGCAGTTCGGAGGGACCAGGGCTGCAAGGAGGGCCTTTGGGGGCTATCAAGCCTGCAGGGGAGGGCAGGTAGGGGTGACCAGGTTGCCAGAGGAGAGAAGTTGGGAGCAAACAGGCTGGCAGGGCAGCAATTAAACATCAATCAGGCTGGCAGGGGAGTGGTTAAGGGGTGATCAGGCTGGCAGGCAGAATTAGTTAGGGGCAATCAGGAAGGCAGGCAGGCGAGCAGTTGGGAGCCAGCAGTCCTGGATTGTGAGAAGGATGTCCAACGGGCAGTCGGATGTCCCTCAAGGGGTCCCAAATTGAAGAGGGTGCAGGCTGGGCTGAGGCACCCCCCCCCCACTCATGCAGGAATTTCATGCACCAGGCCTCTAGTTTTCACAATATTCTCCAAACACACAAAGAGAGATCTCATGGAGGAAGTTGCCCAAATGCCTTTCCTTCTCCACGAAGGACCAGTGCAAGAAACTCTTCTGCTGCAACATGAAGCAAAGACAAATCTCCTGCTCCTAGGCATATGACAGATTGGAATGGGTTTGCCGAGGAATATTGCTTAAGCTCCCTCCAGGGAGCCTCTGAGAGAAGACTAAAACTGCAACTGCTTGGCATGAGGGGCCCTCCCCAAAGAAGAAGGGAAGCAGCCGAAAAACTTTTCAACATCTGAATTTTAAGGAAGCTATTCAAATTGTCATTTGACATACTCAATTGAACTAAATGTATACTCTATTTTCCCTAATGTTTATGCTGTTCCCTAGTAGTAAATTGGTTATTTAAAAAAGCACATCTACCCTTGGAGGCACTAAAGAGTAAGCCAATGATATATGATGAGAATGCGGTTCGTTACACTGTGCCAACTTGCTCCCAACATCTGTTCAGTTTGTGCAATGACTCATTCAGAGTGTTCAATGCTTAGTGCAAACAACTGTGATCTTCCAATATTTGATTTATCCTTGAGTTTTTATGTACCCAAACGTTGGTTTCACTGCATGGTTTTGAAGAAGAAAGGCATAAAGTGAAGCTGTATCAATGGACAAGAGACTGCGTTGAACTAAAATTTTATGGATTCAACTTCTGCAATTCAAAGGGCTCTGAGTCAATCTGATGTTACGAGCCAAGAAATATTTAAACACTTTTGTTCTCTGTCAGAAACACAAAGCTGCTGTCTGAGAATTTTAGCCCATTGTCATTTCCTATACTTTTTATTCGTATATATACTTTATAAGTATATAAATTGGATATATTTTATAAATATATATATATCCATGTGTTTTATAAATTTATAATGATATAAAAAGTGCTTTTTTATTCATATATATTCACTTGCAATGCAGTTATAATTTATAGCTAAATACAGCTATTAGGAATGCTTCAGTTTTTCAATATAGATAATAGGTAATTTATTTCTGTGCATCAACTTAAAAAGCAGGCTTTAATTATCACACAGAAATGTTAATGCTTGACAAATATTACTAAAAAGCATAAGAAAGTGAAGCCACTTTCACACTTGTTATAAAGGAAATGTTCACTGTAAGAATAATGTGTTGGAAAATATGTGGAGAGAATTTATTCATTACAACGGAAAGCAGAGAAGTACCTATTAGTTGTAACTGACATTGTAAACAAAATCCTTATAGAAATAATACCGAAAATCGGAACTAAAGTCCATTATGTAAACATAAATTGGCAAAACCAAAAAGATGCCTACCCCTTGAACAAGAGTAGTGTTTAATCTGCTTAATTAAACATTTTGTGTGGAAACCCAGAAAGCTGAGACCTATGGATTTTTCTCATTTATTTTTCATTGTAACATCCTTCAAGGTTTCCCACAGCAACAACAATGGCTCTAAATAGGCAAGTCAGGCATGTGAAAATAGTACAGATTCAACTTTACCGGGTGGTAAAAATTGTTCCTTCTCACCCACAGCTTAGACCAGATCACCCTCCCTGCCAGTGGCCTCACCATTGTTCTCCTTATCAAATGGAGACCCCTCTTCTCAGCTTCAAAGGCCCCCTCCAGTTTTCCCAACTTCCATTTCCTCTCTAACCTGCTGTATTCTTCCAGCCAAGAAGTCCTTCCTCAGTCCTTTCTTCCAGGGCCCCAAACCTTCACCACTACCTCTTCCACGCACACCCCTGTGAGAGCTGCACTGTCAACAACGAACTTCTCTCCAGCCTGAACTTGCTAGGTTAAATGACCAATTGCTTTTATTTGCTTGTTTTCCTTTTTAAATGTAATGGCATTTGCCCTGTACAAAAGAGATTATCAAATGGGACCAAAACCCCAGTAACGAATTTCTATTTTATTTATTCATTTTTTAAATCCTCATCCAAGGACCTGTTTATTCTTTTAAATTGATTTTTAGAGAGTTAGGGAGAGAAATAGATAGATAGATGATAGATAATAGATGATATATATATAGATGATAGATAATAGAAAATAGATAGATAGATGATAGATGATAGATAGATAGATAGATAGATAGATAGATAGATAGATAATCGATAGGTAGATGATAGGAAGATAACCTCCCTTATGTGCCTTGACCGGGCATGGAACCCTAAACCTTTTGGTCTATGGGACAACGGTCCAACCAACGGAGCATCCTGACCAGGGCTCTAGAATATTTTAATCATTCATGTTTAATCTGTTACAACTACATAAGGCATGGTACAGAATAAAAATTAAAGCATCTGCAATACACTTAAATGCAGGGAAATAAGAGACACTCTATTATATTTCATGATTGCTGGTTGTAGGAATTTCAGTTGCTATAACTTCAAAGTGCATGCCAGGACTAGAAGGAATTGGGAAGGTTAAGCACAAGATATGAGAGGAACAAAGTCCCAGTCAGCCCCAAATCCCACCATGAAAGTAACTTGGCAACAAGATGAGAAGGAGGAACAGAGAGAGACATGATGAGGATGGGAAAACCAGTTGGCACATGAGCACAGTATTCCAAATAGGAGTAAAAATAGACCAGAGCTCAGCCTGCCAGGCAGAACTGCCTTGGGGCATCTCACTGGGTACCAAATGCCAAAATGAACACGCATTAGTGACATGAATCACTCTGATTAGCCTTAGCTTCTGAAAGTCTATTCTCTTCCCGGCAATAAACATTACTATTAGCTTGCTTATTTTGTGGCCATTAAAACTAATCCAAATGAAACTCTCAGTTGCAATGCAAAAGGTTGGATTAATTTCATGTCCCTAAGGTATTTTTTTCATTGCTAAGAGCACCTTCATTCATTCTCTCAAAAATATACTGAATATAAAGATTATTTTGTCAAAAATGGCCTAAAATAATGAGCCTTGGTTTCCTTGTCTGTAAAATAAGGATAATAGTATATTTCCATTAAGTTGTGTTGAAAATTAATTAGACAGATCTATAAAGCACTTAATACAGCAATGGATTGTGGTGGGTGGGGCCAGATATGGAGGGGATTTCCATTTTCCGAGTCCAGCACGGAAAGAGAGATGAAACTGGTTCTAAATGGAAGTGCCTGGGGATTGAGAAATAAAAGAATAGAAGAGAAGATGCAGAAATAGAAACAATAAGCTGGGGCTGGGTAGGACACTGTCTTCTCTATCATGGAGAGACAGGGACCTGGAGCCCACGCAGCAAGTTTATTTTATACCCCCCAAAATACCAGGAAGTTACACCAAAAGTTAGGATCAAAGGTGATTATTTGCATTCTTAAGTAGGCCCGAGCATTTCTGGTGCTTGACTTGATTTACATATCAAAAGTCCCACTTCCTGACACCTGGGCAAATGTGAAGGCCAAGCTGATAACATGTAAGCCTTTTTGGTGAAGCATGTTCCAAGGGCATGGCTCTGCCTGATTCCTTGAGTTCAGCTGACAATAATTAAAGAAATGCCCATGTGTCTTCCCGGGGGCCCTCTACAATGGACATCAAGCATGCATGCAATATGATGTTAGCTATTACTTTTGTTATTGATATTACTATTACTGTAAGAACCAGATGACAGGTGTCATTGTAACCTAACTTGAGCTATAAACCAATAAAATCTAATCTTTAAACCATATAATGTTTATTTATGCACATCATCTATTTCCTATAGAATACAATGAGTCACACTTTTTTTCAAACCCTTTGATTCTCCTCTGTCTAGTCAGGTGCTGGCCTGATTCATAATCAGGTGGAGGAAAAACATGAAAAATGAAGTAAAAGTACTAACGGAGAAGATTTAGTATTCTTTCATCTGTATTATAGTTAAAAGGTGCATCTGCTGAGCCATTACCAAAAACTTTTTTGAGTCTCAGAGGAGGAGAGATGTCATTAAAACTGCTTTGCATCCTTCCCTTTAAACGTCCTGAAGATGTGTCATTCTTCCTATCTCCTTCCTTAGCACTTCGCACCTACCCTCTGTAAGCTCATCCGCTCTCCTTATTTCAGAGCCAATATGCACGCTAAGTTCATATTGGGTTCTTGTCCCCTCAGCCCCAACCTCTCTCCTGAGTTTCAGGTACCTACATCTGACTGACATACCAGAAAATCCATGTGTCCAAATGGTGCTTTCTGCCAAACTACTTTCCTCCCTGTGGTCTCTACTTTGGTAAATTGGTGCCACCAACACCTTCTGCCTCTTCCCAAGCAAACACCTGGTTGCCATCATTCCTTCTACCCTTTCCTCTCTTCATTGGACTACAATTCTCCAGTGTGTGAGTCCTTGGGAACACAGATTTTGTCATGTCTGCTCCTGAATGCCCACACATAGTAGGCACTTCATACCCAGCTGCTGTCCACATAGCACACAGTAGGCACTCCATACCCTTCTGCTGTCCCCATGAATGGCACAGCATGCGGCTCCTTCACTGCTGAATGAAGGGGGAATGTGCTTATTCAAGCCAAATTCTCAGGGGGAAAAAACAAAACATTAAAAAGTTCCCTTTTCCTTAGACCTTTCTATTTGTTCTGCTAATTGAAGTTGTTAAGTAATATGAAACAGTTTTGTTTTCTACCAGAAAAAGGTACTCTTTGTTTTGTTATAATGTCAAAATGTTAATCCTCTGGCTGTTGAGTTTCACAGTTAAGCAAGACATTTTCCGGCCTTCAGACTTTACCCTATAAAACTCTGTAAAAATCCTCTATTCAAAAGTTATACTTAGCAGGGAGTCTTCTGAAATCTAAATTGAGAAAATTGAAAACAGCTTAACAACCCCGAAGAATAATATTTCATAAAATCCTGTGAAGCAAAAAGCCAGGTCCTGTGGGCCCGCTGGCTGGGTGCATTGACATTAACTCCTTCAGACCCTCAGGCTACTTAGTGGGCAGAAATAAGGTGTCAAATGTTCCGCAAGATTTTTGAGTGATTAATCTCACATTTCATCTAAAAATGTTCTGTCATTTCCATTTGGTTGATTTTAGTAAAACGGGTTTCTAAAGCAGCAAATTTCAACTGGTGTACCACAAGAATTTTTTTTTTAAACATGCAATACCTGACTATTTAATCAGGAGCACTAATCTCTTTTCCCTTAGATTTTCAAATAAAAAAATGACAACAGCGAACACAATAGCCATCCGGTGTGCGTGAATCAAAATTATACCTTTTTGGTCAGATTGGTAAAAAACATATTTTTTTGGTGTGCTGCAGAATTTTAGTACTTAGTTTACTGGTGTCTGTGCCACAAGATGACAACGGCTGACCTTCACTCTTCTAAAGCACAGATGTTGCTTTCTTGCTCAGAAATATGTGACCTTGCATATACTGTATGTCAGGTCTCCAGTCAGTCAGCTTGCATTGCTCTGATTCATAAATATAGTAAAACTGTGCTACCAATAACAGGAATAAATAAAAGGTCAGTACATTCATGACTGCATCTGTATTTGACTTGCAGAAAAAGAGCCTTTGTGAAATAAAAATATTTTAAGCCCTTTTATTTTTATTCCTACTATTCAATACTGTGTACAACTGAACATGACATGTTTTCTCCAGTGAGAAGACCGTGAGCAGGCAGGCTTAGTTTTCATACAAAGTCTATGTCTAAATTGAGCTATACATTTCTGACATCTTGTCCCAAGAGACTGAAAGCAAAACTCCAAACTTCTTCTTACCAGGTCAGTACCAGCAGTGCTAAGGGAGAGGCCCACTTTCCAGTCCTGCATTGAGATGTATTCAAACTGCTCACCATGAGGAGAAAAATAGCACTATTCCCATGAAGAAGAAAAGAGAGAGAAGCCAACTGGGGCATGTGCAGGTAACCATTGCTTATCTAACCACAAATTACATGGTTAATGAATAGAATTTGATATATGTTTGTGTGGGTATATATACATATACTAGTGTGTGTGTGTGTGTGTGTGTGTGTGTATACACACACACATATACTAGTACTAGGGGTCCAGTACACTGAATTCATGCACTGGGGGTGGGTGATCCCTCAACCCAACCTGCCCCTCACAAACACTGGGAGGCTCCAGGGGATGTCCTACTGACCACTCACCCCCAGCCTGCCCAAGGCCTAATGCCTCTGGCCAAGGCTTTAGGCCTTGGGCACCCAGCCATTGCCCTGCAATGGGGCGGATGGCTGGCTCTGTCCCAGGCACCCCCTCCCCACCCCAGGCCTTCACCCCAGACAGCCCCAGCTCAGATAGCACGGGCCTCAGCCCCGCCCTCCCCCCGCCCCAGCCCAGGCCTTCTCCCTGGCCAGCGCATGCTGGTCGCCTCGACCACACCCCCATAAGGCCTGAGTCGCCTTGGCCCCACCCCCTCAGAGCATGGGCCACAAAGCCCTGCACCCCCTAGGGCCCTGGCCACCTCAGCCCCACCCCACTTGGCCTGGCCCACCTTGGCCCCGCCCCCCAGGGCCTGGCCGGCCTCAGCCCTGCCCCCCCAGGGCCCGGGCAGCCTTGGCCCCGCTCCCCACAGCCCAGCCCACCTCAGCCCCACCCCAGCTCTTGATTGGCTGGTGGGCATGGTTAGTGGGTGTAGTAAAGGTATGGTCAATTTTCATATTGCTCTTTTATTAGATAGGATATATACCAGCCAATCAGGAGCAAATTATACAAATAAATCCCAACTAAGATGGCTGCTGTCACTGAGAGCAGGAGGGAGGCTTGGGTTTCCCTGGCAATGGAGGAAGCCAAGCTTTCCACCTGCCGAAGCTGGCCTAGGCCTCCACTCAATGCTATAAAGTTTCAATTATAGGAGATATACCCCAACAGAAATGGCTGAAGCCACGGAGCTGGAGAGAGCAGAGGCTAGGGTTGCCTGGGCGATGGAGCTTCTGCAGCTCTGGCCAGCCTAGGCCTCTACTCCAGGCTATAATGTTCCAATTATAGAATTTAAATAACTCAAACAGAAATGGCTGTCGCCACTTGGAGCCAGCAGAAAGCTTGGCTGCGCTCTAGGCTACAAAGTTTCAATTGTAGAACATAAAATAAATCTCAGATCCCAGGGCCTCTCCTTGGATCGCTGGGGGGCATAGTCAGCCTGAAAATCACCACAGGCCTCTTGCCCAGGCTGTCCCATGCCCCAAGGAAATCCCAAGCCTGGTCTGGGCACCCTTCAGGGCAAACCAGCTGAACCCTACCCATACACCAGGCCTCTTGTCCTATCTAATAAAAGAGGAATACCCAGATTGACCATCACTCCAACACACAAGAGGGCTGCCCCCATGTGGTCAAAGATCCCGCCCCCATGTGGACACAAGATGGCCGCCACAAGATGGCCAGCAGGGGAAGGCCGTTGAGAGGTTCCAGGCCCTGCAGGGGAAGGCAGTTAGAGGTGACCAGGCTGGCAGGGGAGCAGTTATATATCAATTAGGCTGGCATGGTAGTGGTTAGTGGGTGATCAGACTGGCAGGCAGAAGCAGTTAGAGGCAATCAGGGAGGCAGGGCGGTGAGCAGTTAGGAGCCAGCAGTCCTGAATTATGAGAAAGATGTCCACAATTTAGGCCCAATCCTGGGGTCCCTCAAGGGGTCCCAAATTGGAGAGGGTGCAGCCTGGGTAAGGGACATCCCCTACCTCCCATGCATGAATTTCGTGCACCGGCCTCTAGTGTGTGTGTGTGTGTGTGTGTGTGTGTGTGTGTGTATGTATGTGTATATATATAGTATATATATATATATATATATATATATATATATATATATACATATATATAAAATCATGTCCTATTTAGATATAGAAATGTTCCTGTATGTGTACTTTTTGTATAAATAAATCCTTAACCTTCTATTATGGGCCTAATGTTTTAACTCTAACCTTTAATCTATCTTAATTAAGTGCTTGTAAAGAATAATTTTTAAATAAGTAGTCTTGTGCATAGAACCACCATTTTGTGCTAATTTTGAATGCTATTATGTTGAATCTGCACAGGACTCCTCCTTCCTCCTTTTAAAATTTGTAAGCTGTTTTATAACAGTGATGTCCTAGGTCTGCCAGCTCAAACAGGCCCAGATTCAACCAGGTTCGAATCACAGCTCTGCCCAGTCCTACCACTATAATCTAGATCAAGTGACTTAACCTACCAATTTTCTCATCTACCAAATGGGGAGTATTTCCGTCAGTTTGGGCTGCGGCAACAATACCATGGACTGAGTGGTTTAAACAACACATATTTATTTTAAATATATTTCATTGATTTCAGAGAGGAGGGGAGAGAGAGAGAAACATCAATGATGAGAATCATTGATCAGCTGCCTCCTGACACCCCTTACTGTGGACGGAGCCCATATCCTCGGGCATATGCCCTGACCAGGAATCAAACTGTGACCTCTTGGATCATAGGTAGTAGCTCAACCACCGAGCCACACTGGGCAAACACAACAAACATTGATTGTTCATGGTCCTGGAGCCTGAAAGTGAGACATCAAGGTGCCAGCACAGCCAAGTTCTTGGTGAGAGCCTCTTCCCGGTTATGTCCTCATATGGCCTTCCTTGGTCCATGCCACAGAGAGAGAGCAACCTCTCTCTAGCCTCTTTTCTATAAGGACACCAATCCCATCACGAGTATCTCACCTAAACCTGGTTACCTTGTAAAGGCTCCACCTCTTAATAGCATTCTATGGGGCAGTGGTCGGCAAACTCATTAGTCAACAGAGTCAGAGATCAATAGTATGACTGAAATTCCTTTTGAGAGCCAAATTTTCTTAAACTTCTCTAATGCCACTTCTTCCAAATAGACTCGCCCAGGCCATGGTATTTTATGGAAGGGCCACACTCAAGGGGCCAAAGAGCCGCATGTGGATCACGAGCCGCAGTTTGCCTACCACTGCTATGGGGACTCAGGGTTTCAACACGTGAATTCTGAAGGGGCACAAACATGCAACCCACAACAGGAAAAATAACCATAACCCTCACAGTGCTACCAGGGGAGTAAATAAGACAACCGCTCTAAAACTCTTAGATGGCACTTAGTATACAAGAAATGTTTAGCACGTGCTATATATATCATCATCATTATTATCATAGCAATATTATAATTGAACACTATTATTAAACACTATTACTTTATTATTTTTAAATTCTCTAACTGCCTTAACTATATTCACCAGAGAGAAGCTTAATTTAAAATTAATTGATCTTCCCTTCAGCAAAACCCAAATAGGATAAATTCAAGGAAAATTACATCTAGACACAAAATAATCCACCTAGTAGGGCTTATCCCAGGAACAAAAGGCTATGTCAACATTCAGAAGGTAATACATGTAATCCACAGGTTAACAAACCAAAGGTAAATCACACAATCAAGACAGTGGATGCAAAATAAAGCATTTGATAAAATTCAACATCTTTCATAATAAAAATTCTCAGGAACCCAGAAGAAAGATTAATTTAAGGGCTCACCTAAGTAGGTCAGCCCTACCCAGTTGAACATCCTTCTTACAATCCAGGACTGCTGGCTCCAAACTGCTCGCCTGCCTGCCTCCCTGATTGTTCCTAACCACTTCTGCCTGTCAGCCTGATCACCCACTAACCACTACCCTACCCTGGCAGCCTAATTGATGTCTAATTGCTCCCCTGCCAGCCTGTTTGCCCCCAGCTTCCCTCCTCTGATGGCCTGGTCACCCCTAACTGCCTTCCCCTGCAGGCTTGATCATCCCCAACTGCCCTCCCTTGTAGCCCTGCTCCCTCCCAACTGCCCTCCCCTGCTGGCCCGATTGCCCACAACTGCGCTCCCTTGCAGGACTGGAATCTCCCAACGGCCCTCCCCTGCTGGCCATCTTGTGTCCACATGGAAGCAGGATCTTTGACCACATGGGGGCAGCCCTCTTGTGTGTTGGAGTGATGGTCAATATACAAATTACTCTTTTATTAGATAAGATAGAGGCCTGGTGCATATGTGGGGGCCAGCTGGTTTGCCCTGAAGGGTGTCCCAGATCAGGGTGGGGGTTCCCTTGGGGTGTGGGGTGGCCTGCTCGAGGGGCCTGTGGTAGTTTGCAGGCCAGCCATGCCCCTCAGTGACCCAAGTGGAGGCCCTGGAATTTGGGATTAATTTATGTTCTACAATTAAAACTTTGTGGCCTGGAGTGGAGCCAAGCCTTCTGCTTGCTCCGTGGCGACAGCCATTTCTGTTAGAGTTCATTTAAATTTTATAATTGAAACTTTGTAGCCTAGAGTGGAGGCCTAGGCACTAGGGTTCCAGAAGCTTGGCTTCCTCCTTTGCCCAGGCAACCTTAGCCTCTGCTCTTTCCAGCTCCGTGGCTGTTGCCATTTCTGTTGGAATATATCTTCCATAATTGAAACTTTGTAGCATTCAGTGGAGGCCTAGGCTGGCAAGGGCAGGCGGAAAGCTTGGCTTCCTTCATTGCCAGGGAAACCCAAGCCTCCCTCCTGTTCTCAGTGGCCACAGCCATCTTGGTTGGGATTTATTGGCTCCTGATTGGCTAGTGGGCGTGACTTGTGGGCATGATTTGATTGGAGGTATGGTCAATTTGCATATTATTCTTTTATTAAATAGGATTGAAAACTGACTTTTGCCAACCACATAAATTCTATAAAACTGAATGAATTCAAAGTTTTGATACATATATCTAAAGCACATCATAATGTAAAAAGCTTCTTATCAAAACAGTGATATTCACAGAGGTTAATTGAAATCAATATTTGTTTTCTCAATTCTGTCTGCATATATAGGATTAATCAAAGTGCCTCTAAATAAAAGAATAATACATAGACATTTGATAAATCCTGAAAAAGCTCAGATTGAGAAGATGATGACTAATGACTGAACAACGAATTCATGTCCAACTAAGGTCCTTTGCACCTCTGTTTTTTCAAAAATGAAAGGCAAATCTAACCAAGTTGCCATCTAATCATTGAAAATAATTTTTAATAACAGACTATTACTATGTGACTTCTGGCAATAAACTGCAAAGTTGTTCAAAATAATTGAATGTCATTACTATAATAAAACTCCTTCTATTAACTAAATTATGTGAATAAGTTTTCAAAGCACCATGATCTAGAAGACAAAAAATCAGAGTAGAATTAATGCCAAACTCTATTATGTTCTACACAACCAATTTTTAAAAATCTGACATAATATAGCAAGATTAATTTCCAAAAATGTCACATTTAAGTTCAGTAATTATTTATAAAAACTTATAATAGACTTAATAGATTTAAATCACAATTTTTATGATAAATTAATAAAAATTATTGACACTCAAAGTCTCATGAGTAAGAAGAGAACATTAAGTAATAATTTCCATTTTAATACATGGTTTTGTTCTAGAGATGTATGATAGGGTGATAAAAATAACAATTAGCATTAAAAAGAGATTAGACCAAAATTTAATTCTGTGGGAGAAGGGGAATAGAAATCAGAGTTCACAGAGAAAGAGGCATTATATAAAATTTGCTGAATGTTAAAAAAAGAGATTAATATTTTAATGGTTGGTGAGTAGCAAATCACTGTGGAATTTAAATTCCATTGGACAGACTTAAAAGAGTAATATAAACTTTCACTTTAAAATGTCAATTATTATAATATCCTTTAAATTTTATTCTTTGTCACAATACATTAGTCATTTAAAATGTCTAGATATTAACTTAAAACTGTGCAAGATGGACACAATTTTGCAAAGTCCTTTAAGAGTAACACAAGCAAACATAGTTAGAAGACCACAGCTCTAAAATACTATGTTACACTGCCTCCTCAATAAGAATTTAGTTCATTTTGTTTAAATGTGTGCAGGATTTAAGACACAAAATAAACATATGAGCAGATGAAAATGAAGACTGAAATTACTTCCCAGTTGCTGAGCTTAATAAAATTGAAATGATTGAGGTCACAATGCTGTTTGGCGTAATGAAGTTGCAATTTCAGAAGCAATTCACAGATTTTGATGCCATGACTCTAAGTCTCACAGTAGTTCCAGTGGGCAGCCCAGAGTTTAGAGTTCAAACTCTAGGATGCCGGAATTACTAAGCGATTGCCATATCACTGTAGCTCACTTTCAGGAACTGGTTAAGCTTGAGGAACTATGTTCTCCAAAAAGACATAAGTAGTACCCTATCTTGGGAATTTTTGGAGACATATATGAAGCTTAGAACTAAGCTAATATTTCCATTATATAGGGTGGGGGGGGGGGGAGGGACCAGCAATTTTTTTCAACTATCTGATTCTGTAAACATGAATCAGCTATGATTAAATTGACCACCATGCGAGATATAAATCTGGATTTAGAATGAAAATAGATGTTTTAAATTGTTCAGAGTGTGAATGATAGGAGTGAGAAATCTGATTTTTTACCAAAATAGGCTTAGAGCTATGTGCTTATGATTATATATATTGAAAAAAAAATCAGACTTTTGCTTTGTAGCTAAAAATTCCTGTATTTAATCATATAATCTATAAGACCACAATTGTGTGTTTCTAATTGCAAGACACAATTTTGAACAAAATGTAGATGCCATTGGTCTCCGGCCACTGAACAAAATAATACTCTGTAAGCAGCATAGGGGTCAACCTATGATCTTTGGCTTCTGAGCTATCAACCTCTCTAAGCCATGCAGCTGACTTGGAAGGGGAGTGAGAATAAGAAACACAGGTGTAGAAAGAAACCTTCATATTTCTGGTTTAGGAACCACTGTGCAACCTCAAGCAAAGCAACATTTGGCAGAGAACAAAAACCTAATCTCAAATGATCCAAAAACAAGACTTTTGAACCTAAAGAGAACAGGTAGTATTTAGGCTCCACAAGAAATCTATTTTGCTTGGCACTGCTTGTTGTTGCTGGGTAAGTGGCACAGTGAGATCAAAACAAGACTGCAGTTCTCACAGAAAAACAGTGGAAATCCACAAGATGAGATTTCTCATGACTCACAGATTGAAAGAAGTTGTTAGGGGCTTTAAATGACTTTTTAAAAAACTTCACAGCAAAATGAAACTCAAGTACCAGACAAGTTGATCATGAAGTTTATTAAGAATTCTCCCACGTACTTAGCTGTGTCACTAACCAAATAACAATAGCAATGTAGCTGTTGCTGGTATAGCTTCTCTTCCTTCTGTTTGGCCACTCTCCCTCACATGCCTGTGTTTCCCTCCTACCGACAGGTGCTTCAAAGCACTGAGAGTAGATATAATTTTCCCACTGGGGGCAGAGTATGGCAGGCCGATGGAGCAGAGTAGCTGGAACCTAGAGAGCCTGAAGGAAAGTATTAAAAGAGAAATCAGAGAGGTAACAGGGGGCCAGATAATGTAAGGCAGAAGGTGTACATTGCACAAGTCCTGGAGGAAGTATTTACACTGATTCCTGTGTGATTGACGCTCTCCTATAGTTGTGCGATGCAACAGCACTGGGGCGGGCCCTGAAGATCGTAAAGACGGTGGCTTTTATATTGACTGAGAAGGGTAACCTATAGAAAACTTGGAGGAGGAAGATGTGAGCATCTAAGAGATCAATAGGATTTGAGTAGCAAAAAAAACGAACATTTGCTGCTGTGTGGAAAAAAGCCTGCAAGAGCATAGGGAGGCTTCAAAGAACTTAGAAAAGGCTGGAGGGACAATGCACAAAGCAGTCCAGGTGACCTGCTTGGACCAGGTAGTGGCTGTGGAGGTGGTGAGCACTGGTTGGATTATGTTTATATTTGACAGTGGACTCAATAGAAGTTGCTGACAGATCAGATATGGTGTAGTCCCATTTGTTTATGCTTTCTTTTAAGCTTCCCTTGCCCGAGAAGATATATCAGAAAAAAAATATTGCTACAAGAAATTTCCGAGATTTCACTGCCTACACTTTTCTAGAATTTTCATAGTTTCCAGTCTTATATTTTCCCTTTTCCAGTTCCTGGTAAACTGCCTGGTACATAAATACGCTTCTAAATGTCTTCTGAATAGAACTATTTACATTTGTATAGGGCATTAGGGCTGCCAAAATACTCTCAAATACATTATCTCATTTAGCCCATGACAAAGTTCTACCATCCTGGCATTATTGCTTCTATCCTATGGTTGAGAAAAGAGAGGTTAAAAGGGTTTAAGAAACTTGCTCAGGATCACACAGTTATTAAGTAAAACAGTAAGAGCTTGAATACAAGCCTTCCTATCTAAGTTTGGTGCCCTTAAAAGAAGCATCCACATATGGAAGAAAAAAATGTTTTTGTAATTTAATTTTTAATAATTTAAAATTATAAATATAGGAAAATTTGAAGTTCTAGGAAAAGCTCATTTTAGTCAATGATTTATTGTAATGAAAAGTGCGTGGCTAGTTTTTAATAATTCCATGATGCTATATCTATAATCATCTATCTACAGCAAAACAACGACACTAAGTATCTCAAAGAAAGAGTATTACATAATTTCTCCCAAATCAACCACACTTAAGTAGGAGAAATTCAGAGTATGTTTTTACCGACATCCTGAAACTACAATTTTGCTGTTAATGCACTGAAGTGGTTGCTATCAGCAACCAGAGCTAGCAAAGCAAATAAGATACCAGGAATGGAAAAGGATAATGAAGGAATAAATAGCCAAAGTGGCTTCATGACGGGGGG
This sequence comes from Antrozous pallidus, assembly GCA_027563665.1. Lineage (NCBI taxonomy): Eukaryota > Metazoa > Chordata > Mammalia > Chiroptera > Vespertilionidae > Antrozous > Antrozous pallidus. The sequence goes on along the minus strand of CM050511.1, from coordinate 93,874,225 downwards.
GGGGGGGGGGTCTCTTTAGAGACAGAGAAATACCATTTAAAAACTACTTTCCATATAGGATTTCAGACAAAGTAGAGTAAAGGATTAGTCAGGAAGTTGAGAATGATTGATGGGCCTTGACCTTTTTGCCCCCTGTGTTCTCACAACTCAACTCTGGAAACACATATAATGTTTATTTTAAAACCTCTGAAGAACAGTTCCCACAGCATTATCACTTTAGCACATTATTTACTTCACAAGACTCAGCATCATCATGAGATGGAAAGGATGAGACAACTGTGTATCGTTCTATCTGAGAACAAAATATCTTTGGCGTTATGACTGATTTAAAGGATGCTTGGAGAAGATGAATTGAATTTACAGAGCTGTGCATTGGAAAAAACACCTGCTACAAGTTGTAGGTTTTGGCTCAGTTCAATCTGAAAAGACATTTTGAAAGTTCTCGTGAGAAGGGGTAGTTCTAGAATTAATAATCCAATCAGAATGGGCCTTCCCAGGATGGTGGATTGGTGGGCAGATGATACAGCCCAGGGAGCTAGATTTAAAAATAACCTTAGAATGACCTCCCTGAACCTCAGTTTTCTAATATATAAAATGAAGATGAATTATCAGGGATTTATTCTGGAAGCCAACTGGGCTTAGAGCTGTGAAAGCACTTTGGAAAGGAGAAAGGGATCCATCATATAAAGGGGGTTTACATTTTTGGGGGGGCCAATGATTTCACAAGTGGGAAGGAGAACACTGAGATGAGAGTCAACTTTTAGTCATCACTCATTTCATAGGCTAAATAAGAAGCAGACCCCCAGGACAAGTTCACAGTGCTGAATGCCTATACCCGACCACCTTCTCTTTGTCCAATGGGAGTCTTCCCCTTTTAAAAAGTGCAGAATCCCTTTTGTAATTGACTCTACTCAACTCCACTGACATTTCATCTGTGTCGCTTTATAGTTTCTGTGGGACATTGGAGTTACAGTTCTTTTTACATTGTTCCTTACATATGGGTGTGCCGGATTAGGTTTAACACTCCTATAGGAAGGAAGCAATGTCAGTAGTAGTAGTAGTAGTAGTAGTAGTAGTAGTAGTAGTAGTCGTCATAGTAGTAGTATTTTGCAAAACATAGAGTCCTACGCCAGACCAAGGTTCCTCACAAGCAGCACTAGTGATATTTGGGACCACATAATTTTTTGCAGCAAGGGCTGAACTGTACATTGATGGCTTATAGCACCATAGTAGGTTTCTACTCACTACATGCCCATGGCAACTCCTTCTATCCGCAGGGTTGTGACAACGAAAACGTCTATAAACATTGCAGAGTGTTCCCAGGTAGAAACTACAAAATCATCCCTTGTTGAGAACTACCACACTGGATGGGTATAAATTAATTTTATGAATACTGTAATTACTTTTATTTTTTTCAGATTTCCTGGTTTAATGCTCTGGACAGAGTAAGTATTCAATTAATATTCACTGAATAAGTGAAAAAGAATGAGAAAAGAGCTTCATGGGTTATAGTTATAAGTTGCCCCACAGCACCTTATGTGATTATAACTATATTCTATGTGAAGTATTTTTCTAGTTAACATAGAGTATATTCTTAGTATATAAACATTTTAATAACTATGTGTGTGCTAGAAATTATAACTTTATATACACACAAAGATCATAACTAGCTGTAGCTTTATTCCTAGCACATATATTATGAACATATATATGATGGCTAGCATCCTGGTGGAATTAAGTCTGCATGGAAAAATATTATAACCAATAATTCTAAAACTGACAAGTAGAGAATCTCAGATGTACTTAGACAATTTCTATTTTCTTTAAACACAAATTTTCAAATATAAATGGTTCATCAATCTTTTCCAAGATCAGAAGGTTTGTAATATCTTCTGATACGTGGAGAACCTGTATTAAGTGGCATTTCAGCTGGGCTACTAAAGACTATGAATGTTATTTTGATTTGTAAGAACTATTACTTTTTGACCACCGGTGTTAAAGAACACTGATGACATCTTCATTTTCACATTTACTCTGTGGATTTTTAAGTCCTCTATCAACATGCTACATTGTCCAAATGACCACTGATAAAGTGTTCTTATCAAAAGAGGGGCAAATGTAGATGGACAACAAGAGATTTGAGAGACTTGTCTTTCAGATACAAACACTTACTCATCCCTCTGATGGCTTGTTGCCATCTACCATCTTTTGGAGGGAATGCTAATTTAGCAGGAGACCTCTACTACAAACTGTGCTAAAAAGAAATAAAACAAACTTCTACTTTTGGCCACAATGTAGTAACTTGTGGCAGGTCAATGCCCTCATGGTAAAACCAGAAGAGCCAGATAAAACACAAGAAACATCTATTGAAAGGCATCTGGCAGGGTTCAGGAGTCTTCTTCCTGCTTGGCTGGTTTTGTCATCTTTGCCTCAAGGCTGCTGATAGCAAGATGTCTTCTGGAAATGCTAAAATCAGACACCCTGCCCCCAACTTTAAAGCCATGGCTGTTATGCCAGATGGTCAATTAAAAGATATCAGTCTATCTGACTACAAAGGAAAATATGTGGTGTTCTTCTTTTACCCTCCTGACTTTACCTTTGTGTGTCCCATGGAGATCATTGCTTTCAGTGATAGGGCAGAAGAATTTAAGAAACTCAACTGCCAAGTGATTGGTGCTTCTGTGGATTCTCACTTCTGTCACCTGGCATGGATCAACACACCCAAGAAACAAGGAGGACTGGGACCCGTGAACATTCCTTTGGTGTCAGACCCCAAGCGCGCCATTGCACAGGACTATGGGGTCTTAAAGGCTGATGAACGCATCTCATTCAGGGGCCTCTTTATCATTGATGATAAAGGTATCCTTTGCCAGATTACTGTGAATGACCTTCCTGTTGGCTGCTCTGTGGATGAGACTCTGAGACTAGTTCAGGCTTTCCAATTCACTGACAAACATGGAGAAGTATGCCCAGCTGGCTGGAAACCTGGCAGTGATACCATCAAGCCTGATGTCCAGAAGAGCAAAGAATATTTCTCTAAGCAGAAGTGAGCACTGGGTCATTATAGGGCTATATGGAATAGCCTATTGCTTCTAGGCTACAAGTCTGTACAGCGTGTGCCTGTACAAATAACATGAGATTAAATCAAGCACAAGAGAAAGTGATGCAAGCAAGAGACATGGTAAACACGGGATGTCTGAGGCTGCTGCTGGAGTAACTTGGCACACTGGTTTACAGCAAATATCCTATATAATAAAAGGCTAATATGCAAATTATCCCTTCGACCAGGATTTAGACTGGGAGTTGGACCAGGGGGTGGGGCTGGCCTGCCAACCACCATGGCCCCTCCCCCAGGCTGGCTTGGCCTAATCAGCTCTGATTGGGGCAAGCTGACTGGACCCCACTTATGCACAAATTCATGCGTCAATCCTCTTGTTTTCTTTATAAGTAGAAACTGTACACTCTAAAATAATAATAAAAAGTATAGTATAGCAAATACATAAAGCAGTTACACATAATTCATTTATTATCATAACTAATGGCAGGGTACACAAAATTCATGCACATTAAAAGGGAATTAATTAGAGGAAATATTCAAAAATTGCTATTTGCCCTTTCTCTATAATAGAAGTATCAGAGATGAAAGAAAATCAGTAAAATGTATATGGAAATCTTCCTCCTGTCAGAGTCTGGGTGATGTCACAGGACCCAGAGTTAAGTCCCTACCCACCCACGTGCACCTCGAAATCATGAGAGACACAGACCCGGCCGGCCCCACCCACATTGGGTGAGATCCAGACCGGGCTGGCTCCACCCCTGTCAAGCCCTACTGGACAGGGGGCACAACCTCAAGTTCCATGGCTGGCACCAGGCTGGAGGTGCAGCCTCAGGTCCCCAGTCAAGCTCCACTGGGCAAGGGGCATAGCCTCTGGTCCCCCAGCCTGGTGCTGGGGCGGGGGGTGTGCCTTGAGGTCCCCTGTCAAGCCCTGCCATGTGGAGGGGCACAGCCTGAGGTCCCCCATCAAACCCTGCTAAGTAGGGGTGTGGCCTGAGGTCCCCTGGCCTGGTGCCACATAGCCTCAGGTCCCTGCTGATTGCTCATTATGGAAACCCCAACTCCGCTGTTGGCACAGCCATCTTTGTGATGATGTGAGGGTCAATTTGCATATTGCCTCTTTATTATATAAGATTGTATGTGCTGCTCTTTTGTACAACAGGAAGTGCAGTATGTTTGTTTACAGCAACATCACCACAAACATGTGATTAATGCACTGTCATGATGTTATAATGGTTATAGGCAATAGGAATTTTTAGCTGCATTAAGTCTTACGGATCATTGTTGTATATGAGGTCATTGTTGACCAAAGCATCATTATGTAGCACAAAACTGTAAAGACCCAGCTATCTTGGCCCAACATGGAACAGCTCTCTCAGGCCATGTCTGCCCACAGCTCCCCATGTCTCTCTGCACAATCCTGCTTTATCTCTCCCCTTTACCTAAAGTACCCTGTACAACACACTCCATCTCAGTGACTGCTTCTGGAAACCTCATCTTGTGACAATCCCAGGAGTGGTCCAAGAAGGCAGGTGATGTGATGTGATGGGGTTCTTGATCTGGATCACATGCTTGGATGGTAGTGAAGTTAACATCATTGATGGTTAAGTGGCGATAGACATTCTCTGGCATAGGAGGTGGTCCAATTTTTAAAACCCTCAACAGAGGTGCATTGGAATAGTATATGTATGGAAAGGAATGCACTGAATGGGGTAACTTACCAAGTGTTTGAGATGTTCAGAGGAATAGTAACTATAAGGACAATGGATTGGATACCTCACTGTTGAGAATCAATGTACTAGAAAAATATAATTCAAAGTACAGGCAAGTGCAACTCAAGTGTGGAAGCCAAGTAACTTAGAGCAGGAGAGTCTAGAAAGCTGAGGATGCCCTAGCCGGTTTGGCTCAGTAGATAAAGTGTTGACCTGTAGACTAAAGTGTCCCAAGTTCTATTCTGGTCAAGGGTACATGACTGGGTTGTGGGCTCCATCCCCAGTGGAGAGCATGCAGGAGGCAACGAATCAATGATTCTCTCTCATCATTGATGCTCTATCTCTCTCTCCCTCCCCCTTCCTCTCTGAAATCAATAAAAATATATTTTGAAAAAATAGAAAGCTGAGGACCAGAAGTGATCAATAATGTAGACCCATTAAAAGTAAGACCTTCTATTCCATCATAGGCACCAAGAAGAAGGAGAAAAGGGAAGCCACAGAGTGGGAACTCTTCACAATACGTATATCCCACAGACTGCATGTCCAGAATGCATAAAGAAGTACAAGTCAAGGACAAAGGCAGACTACCCAATGAAAAGATGGGCAAAATATCTGGGCACACACTTTGCAAAAAGAGATATTCAAATAAAAAATTGTGAAAATTTAGTTATATTCATCAGGAAATGCAACTTAAAACCACAGAGAGATACAATACTATTATCAGAATTGCCAAAATGAAAAAGACTGGTGACAATAAGCGTTGAGGAAGATTTCAAGCCACTGCCATTTTCACACATAGCTCATAGGACTGCAAATTGCTACAACCACTTTAAAAACTCTTTTGCTAAAAAAAATACAAGCCAATCAAAGACAGTAGTCACAGTATCACTATTCATAATAGCCAGAAACAACTCAAATGTCCATCAACATGAAAAGTTGTATTGTGATGTAATAATATGTTACAATACTACACAGCAATGAGACTGAGTAAACCACAAGAAGATGAAAACATAATGGATCTCCTAAACATAATGTTGAGCAAAGGTAGCTAGATACAAAAGGAGGACATACTGTAGGACTCCACTGATATCAAGTTAAGAAATAGGCAGAACTACCTAATGTGCTAGAAGTCCGGGAGAGGCTCTTTTGGGAGGGTGAGGCTACCAGGAGAGGGCTCAGAGTGTTTCTGAGGTGCTGATCCTATTCTCTTTCTTGATCTGGATGTGGATTACACAGGTCTGGTCAATGTGATAAGTCATCGCACTGTACACATTATCGGTATGCATCCTTGTATGAATGGCATAGCAATGAAACACAGACACCTACCTTGCTTTCCTTTTTCCTGCTCTGGTGAGAAGCAAATCCTGCTGATGTTGTTGCTTTCGGTTTGGCTTTTAAACTGGGAGCATTTGAGGAAATTTGGCCAGGAGGCATTCACCATCCCCAGGACTGACTCACAGCCCTCTTTAGCAGCCTCACAGAAAGACTGACAGGGCAGGAGTCCTTGACTAGAAGAAAAGAGAAAAGTGAAAATAAATATTTTTATATACTGCTTCTCAAAATAATAATGAAATTATATTTGGCCAGGAGGGCTGTAATAGTATCTTAATTTATATTCAACAACTTAAAATTCTACATTCAATCCTATAACAAGAGTGTCAGACATCCTAATGTCCTGGTTCTAGAGGGAATAAGCTAGTTCCATAATACATCATCGATCTCCTGTAAAAGCATTGACTCCCCCAGTATTTTTCTCCTTAATTTGAGGTGTTAACATGAACCTGTCAATCCAAAAGGAGCTCTACTTAATGTCAAAAGGAGTCAATTAACCTGGAAATACAGGCCCCCAAATTGGCAAGGCAGAAGTAGGTCACTAAGCAGGGTCATCTCATTTCTGTTTTTTCCTTTGAGAAATTCAAAGTATCTCTGAGAGGCAGAGAGAAAGCTGTTCCTTAATTTCCCCTGCCTCCCTGGAGAAGACACATAAAGACATGTGGCAACTCAGTTATTTACTTGCAGTTATAAGCAATGCATTAATTGACAGTTTATAAAGTTACTTATCTTCTCAGATTTCTATTTTGTCTTCTGCAAAATAGAAAAATGCAGACAACTGTGGATTAATGGTAAGAGAAGTGATGCCCCGGAACTTGCCTGTATTCACCTGACGTGCCATCAAACACTCTGGCTCCAACACTCAGTGTCTGTGGACTAGGAAGCTACAGTGCCCAGGCCCTGGGTTTGTTCTCTTAGAGACTCAGGTGACTTTTTCTACTTTGCAGCTACAGACTACATCTCTCACCCTGGATGGTGAGCATTTCAAATGATAAAAAAAAAAAAAAAAACGGGAAAGGAAATATACATGTCAGTCAAAGCAAAGCACACACTTCACTAAGGTAGTGTCACTAACAGGTTTCAGATCCACACATTAGATTTGTAAGAAACCTTAACACCTCGTTCAAACCCTTCATTTAAAATAGGGCCTGATTCTGAGAGCAAGTGAAGGTCACATAGCTTCTTAATGGAACAATTGGGAAGAGAATCCAGATGTTTCTACTTTCGGTCCACACTTTATCTACTCTCCTATATTGTCTATGCTCATATAAGGACCCAATAATTGGGCTTTAAGAGTTCCTTGATCAAACAGGATCTCTCTTGGGAGAGAGATCTTTTATATATAAAAGTGTGGAAAAGGGATACTCAGCAATTCCTTCAGATAGATACGAGTGCTTTGAACCTCATAAACTGAAGGTCGGAAACTTGTGTTAAAACTAAAAAGCTTTATTTTAGTTAATTTGAGAAAGAGAGAGAGATGTTATTCCACCCAGTAATGCATTCATTGGTTGATTCTTGTATGTGCCCTGACCAGGGATTGAACCTGCAACCTTGACATATCAGAACCAACTGAGCTACCTAGCCAGGGCCAAAACTGAATATCTTTTAGAGTCCTGATATTCACATAGCTATCTATCTACATTCATATGTCATTAAATTTGTTAGTGAAGATGTAGAACGATAGGTTTTACACTTGAAAGATTAGGCTTAAGGCACAAAACATATTGACCTGCTCCAGGCAAGTATCTTGGTTCAAAAAGAATACTTAACTGCCATTCAGGAAATATATTAGATATTTATAGGACTAAGAAAGTATCACTTACATAACATTTTTCTATCTCATTCCAGAGAAGTTAGAGACTATATTTTCTCAACTAAAACATGGTTGAGGAAGGTGGAGAACATAGAATTCCTGTGCACATTGTTAGACACTCTCTTCGGAGTGCTTCCTGTGCACTGACACCTTCATTTCTCACTACAGCTCTAAGTGCTAACGCTAATACTATCATCCCTAACACCCAAATCAGGAAGCTGAAGCACAGGAAAAACAAGAGACTTGGCCAAGGTCACTGAGGGAGGGAGTGTCAGAGCGAGGATCCAAACCCTGGCAGACTGACCCAGGACCCAGTCTGTTAGCTACTCTACTACATGTCAGTTCTCACTCCAGGAACGTGTGTTGCAAAGTACAACTCAAGGGCAGGTGGGAACTCGATAGGCACTTTTGGAGTGGACCAGCCATATACACAGAGACTGGGATTTCCTTCATCCTACAAACGCCTAGTTAAGGGACCAAGGAACACAAGGGAAGGAGAAAGTTATACATCTGTCCTTTCCAGGTGTGAGATAGCCCGTCGTAAAACTACAAGACCAGCAAGGCTTGACTGGTATTTCTTCCTTTGCCTTTGAGTCCCTGACCCAGGTCCCAGTCTCTGATATCATCCGGACCCCACTCAAGCACCCCACCTAGACAGCCATCTCTCCTGGAACATTACTTGCTCTTAAACATTGTCTTCCCTTCCTGCAATCAAAACTGCATTCCCCCAAGCGAGCAGATCGTAATCGGGCTTTCACGGAACGCCAACAATAACACAGAGTAATTTATCATAACAGATGGACACTTAACCCTCCCAAAGGTGTTTGCACCATTAGTAGACTTGCTGGAGCCAAGGAATCTCTAATTAACGGCATTTCAGTTGCCATTTACAGGAGGGAAAAATTCATCCAACACTGGGGAGGGGAGATCACTGCAAGCTAACTCTCGAAGCTCCACTCTCCCAGGTAGTTTCTGGACCTCCCCTCCCCTCTGAGCCCACATATGTTTGAATCACGCCACATTTTTCCTCAGAATCCTCTACAGTGAGACCAGTGAAGTTTCACGCGGGGCCCAGCAGACTGCTTTCTGTTCTAAAGCTGTCTTAACTCCGAAGCTGACATTCTCATTGACTTTTCCTATGGACACTTTCCGCAAGAAAGGGTAAGTCCGCCACCCTATAGCTTTCACACGGCCGCTCCTCACTGTCTGATCGTGTGCCAACCGTTCACACACACCAAGACTCAGTTTCCTCATTTGAAAAGTGAGAGGTTTGTAAGAGCTAAGTTTATATAGTGCTTTTATCACTAACATTTCATACATCAAAATGTATCTTTTAACCCAGTGCTTCTCAGAGGAGCAGTAATAACCCTACCAGCTTTGTTAAATTTCAAAAGGTAATAGACTTTTTTTTTTTTCTCTCTCAAAAATTTGTTCTGGGAATATACAGAGACATTAAGATACCCTTAGGCCTCCCATTCTAAAAATGGGTTCTAAGAAAAATGTCTAGAGTGTTTCCAAATAGCTCTAAGAGGTGTAACCGAGAGAGGCCCATAAGCTTTAAATTGCTGAACCAGGACATGTGAAACAGTGAGAGAGTATTAATAACCAGTAGCCCTTTCGAACAGCGAGCAAAATGAGGAGCCATTTGCTCTGGTTTGGCATGGCATTCAACTGCCTACGAGGAGCTGAAGTAGTTTGCTTTCATCACATGGAGCAGTGTGGTGAGACAGACCACACTATTTTGGAACATAAGTGCCTATATCCAAGCAACAAGCAGACTGACATCTGAAAACGGTGTTCAGCGCGGGCAGGGGTCGGATCTGGCTATCAGAGTACTATTTTAGAAGTGGTGATTATTTTAAATTGATGTGTGAAGTGCACTTGGTGTCATGCAAAAGTCTCTAACACATTTCAACTAAAGTTTAAGCAGGAAACAGTTATTATATGTGTAATCTACACTAATAAAAGGGTCATATACAAATTGGACTGGGAGGCCTTCCGGATATTCTTCTGGACAAAGCCATGATGGCGGGGCCAAGGCAGAGGCAGTTAGGAACAATCAGGCCAGCAGGAGAGGGTAGTTGGGGGCAAGCAGGCCAGCGGGGAGGGAAGTTCAGGGTGATCAGGCCAGCAGGCAGAGTGGCTAGGGGTGATCAGGCAGATCAGGTGAGTGGTTAGGAGCCATCAGTCCCAGATTGCAAGAGGGATGTCCAAGGAGTCCCAGATTGGAGAAGGTACAGGCCAGGCTGAAGGACACTCCCTCCCCCATGCATGAATTTCATGCACTGGGGCACGAGTTATGCTATATAATGATAGTGAGGTTTTTATTGTGTTTCCACTAGGAGGGATATCCTAAAATGATTTATCTATTAAAAACTTGGAGATTTTACTTATATATTTTTAAGTAAATTTATCAACAGTTTTTAAAATTTATTTACAAAAAAAATCTTTATTGTTTCCTTTTTAACAACATATCTCCATCCCCCAAAACCTTTTAGACTTCAGCTGCAAAAAAAAAGTCTTGATAAGATCTAATGTTAAAATTATTGAATAAGATACAGCTACAGAGTAGGCTGATATGACTTTTTCTAACTTTTTAACTACTTTTGATCTATAGAAAAGTTAATAAAATAGTATAGAAAGTTGCTATATATCCTGCATCCAGGCTCTGAAAGGCTAACATCTTACACAACTACAGTTTAATGATCAGAACCAGGAAACTAACATTGGCACAATATCTTTAACTAAATTAAATATCCCTAAAAATCTCCATTCAGGGTCTCATATTTACATTTAATTGCCACATTTTGTTTGGCAAATAAACTAATTTTTAAATATATTAGGAGAGCTCAAGTGCACTATCCCCTTCCAAAAACAGAATCTCCCAGGTAGACTCTGAGATGACCCCAATAACCTCTGGCTCCTGGTGTTCAGGCCTGTGTGAGCCCCTTCCTTTGAGTGTGGGCTAGCCTAGTGACTGGTTTCCAATCAACAGATAGTAATGGGCTGTCATTTCCATCATAAATTAGGTGTGACTTCTCTATTGCTAGAGACTCTGACCCTTATTAGCTTTGAAGAAGCAAATTGCCATCTTGGGGCGGCTCGCATGACAAGGAGGTGAGAGTGGCCATTGAGAACCTGTGAGATGGAGGAAGGAGGAAATGGATATGGAGAAGTAATGCCGCACGCATCACACCTAGTGACAGCTCAGCAAATACTAGTAAAGAGATAGAAAGTAGTGTGTGTTACAAATTGTTAAACTCTTGTTAACTTGAAATCTTTGCTAAGAAATCCACCACAGAAATCAGCAAATGCTACAAACCACAGTTTTGTTTTGTGTGGGGTTTTTTTTTTCAGGGAGCAGGGTATCAGTGTACCACTGGCATGAGTGTATAAATCATCGCACCTCCCACAGAGGAAAGCTGTTTTTATCTCCACTGAAAGGAAAATTACTGTCTTGCACTTCGTGAACCAGGTTGAGACAATAGTATCTCATTATCTCACCACTCTTTTGACATGCCTAATTTTGTTGGTGGTAATACCATCTGCCCAAGTCCTCAAGTCCCAAAACCTTTGCCTCACCCTCAACTCCATCATTTATGTGTAATTAATCATAAAGTACTGCTAATTTTATATCTTCGAATCTAATTGTTCTCTCCTCATTTTACATTCTAGTAAAATTAAACTGGTTGTAGTTTCCCTAATATATAATAGACCTAGGCTGTTACTCTACCTGAAATATCTTCTTTTCCCACCTTTTCCACACTGCAAACTTCTATTCATCCTCTAAAACCCAATTTAGCTGTTACCACCTCTGGAAGCAGCCATTTCTAACAAAGCCAGATGAAAAGAGTTCTTCCTTCCTCTCTGTGTTACCCCACACCTTGTAAGCTGTTCACATTGTACAGCCATTTAAATGTTTTCATGTCTGGTTCCCTATTATTAGGGAATCTCTCAAAGGCAGAACTGTGCGTTCTTCATCTCTACATCTCTCGCGCCAAAGTATGTTTCTGGCACATTGTAGGTGCTAATATGTGCTTGATAGGAGAATAAATAAATTGATAACTTCCTGATATCCTTTTTGAATGAGCTGAGGTCAGAAATTGAGAGGTAGTTCGCTCCCAAACCCTGCATATGCCTGGCAAGACCCTCTACCCTCCCTTGGGTCTACCCCCCAACACTCACATCCTTGCCAACAGCATCTGCAGCTACTTGCAGAACTGATTCCATCAGGCCCTCTTTCCCACTGAGGTCTGTTCCCACAGAACATTCAGAATATCCTGGTCACCCTCACTTCCTAGATCCCTATGTCCTGAAGGGTCAAACGTAATCTACTTAGTGAGTTCTTCCTGAGCAACACTCTGCTTAAAATTGCATCCACCATACTTCCATTCTCCCAAAGCTTTCCTGATAGACATTTTCCATTGCCCTTATCACTATCTGATCTGCTTTATTTATTTACTATCTATTTATCTGCTTATTGTCTATCCCTTTCCAAAATGGTATAAGCTCCATGAGGCCAAGGATTCTTGTCTGTTTTGTTTGCTGCTGTATCCCTACTATGTACAGTCAGCACTCCATAAATATTTATTGGAGGATTGAATGAATTACAGTCAAAGGATAATGTGGTGGCCTGCTTAGAATAAAGCGATCCATAGCAAAGAAGGGAGCAGAGCCATCACTACCAACTCCCAACATAATCGGTCTGTATAGGAGCTCACATCGTCCCTGCTCACCTGCTCCCCTCCCTTCATGTCAGCGAATTCTACACATGCTGTTCAGTCGTGAAATCATTCCCATGTCAGAGAAAAATGCCCATAAAATTGCTATGGGTGAAAGCCTACAATTAAGTGTCTCACTTGGAGGCCAAGAGCAGGGTGTCACCCTTCAGACAGAAACTCGAGGAAATACCACGGGATAAACACAGCTTAAATTCAGATGGGTGTAATGTCAAACCGCACAACCACCCTCGAAAGAGAATATAAATTCCATGCCCTTCTAACCAACATGAACCTGATTCTCATTAATACTTGGCATACTTACCAGGGCCCATGGGGTAGAGGATTAACAAATCACTAAAGAAACTTGCAATTGTTAAATTATTTTTGCAGCTGTTTTGATTTTTGTACATCATGAAATGACACCTTCATTACAGATCTTTGAATGAATTGAATCCTAAGTTTTAAATCTAAATTCTAGCCACATCCACATAATACCAAGGAATTACTGAAGTGAAAAGCGGACACACTAATTCACGGAGCTCGATAACATGTGTGCGCTTGAGACACTGCCCGTGATAGCACAAGGCATCTTCAGAAAGACTGGAGCCTCAGGGCCTGATTACCGAGCTTCGCATCTTTGTAAAATAAAAGTTGCAAGAGTTAGCTGACTCTGTTATCCACACATGGAGCCATTTTTTGATCATAAAATGGAACCTTACTCATTGTTGATATTTTATATAAAATGCCAAAAAGCATTTTCAACTTGTGTTGCCTGAGGTGGAATGAGGTTGAAAAGGAACTGGGATACAACTGACCGCCTGAACAGCCGCGTGGCCAGCACTGGAGTGGCTGAAAAGACCGCTGCTGCCCCAGCCAGTGGCTCCATTGGATGGAGCATCGTCCTGGACAGGAAAAAGCTGTGGGTTCAGCCCCCTGTTGGGTGTGTACAGAAAGCAACCAATCGATGATTCTCTTTCACATTGATATTTCTCTTTCTCACTCTCTCATCAATAAACATACCCTCTGGTGAGGAATAATAATAATAACTGCTATTTCTAGGTCAACAGGTAAAACTAGGGAAGTAAGCCAAAAATGATTTTCAGAATAGCAAGTTGGTAATAGCAGCAAAGCATATCTTTTTTCTTTGCCAACTGATGTATATAATTTTTTTAAAATTATGATTACAAAAAAATGTAATGCTATAATGTTTGCATTTATTTGTGATACCCTAGAGTTCTTGGGACATAAGTAAAATCTTAATAAAAGAAAGTAATAGTATGTAAGTATTCTCCATTTAGAAAAAATAATTTTAAAAAGCTTATGCTGACTTTATACAATTCCTGAATTCTTCAAAGAAATGTTTTAAATCAAATTATATTTTCCAAGTGCTTTTTAGATGATTTGGGGGCTGCATTTACAAGGGAGATTGGTACATGCTGTCTTATAAAATAACATATTTAAGAACACAGTAAGCCTTCTAAATTACATAACAGGAAGGCAATTTTGTTACTTTTTTTTACCAAAAACATTATCAAAAATTCAATTCAAAAATAGTGTAGCAATATAACAATATGCAGCAGTAGAAATTCTGAGGATAAATTGGATGATGAAGGAGAGGCTTTATACTTCTCAAAGCTTTGAAAATTCATTCCAATAACCACTTAGACGCCCATTTGGACTATTCAGCTAGAGGTCATCTCAGTATTATGGGCATCCTTAGGAATATGATGGAGTAACAATAGGAACACTGAATCAATTGTGTGTTTGAGATGACGGGAAACTTTTACAGTAACTGTAAGTAATGAGAGCCGGAGTGCAGATCCTTTTTCTAGGAAACTCCGCCACCTCTGAAAGGCTGCCTAGGGCATTGATAGGAAATGAACAAATTGTGCCTTCCCAAAAGGAAATTTTAAATATCTCTTGTTTCTTTTAACATTTTTCTTCTTCTTCTCTAGTGGCCGAAACAAAAATATGCCTAGGACTCTTAGTTACCTACCAGGAGTTTAGCAAAAGCAAAACTTAAAAGATGAGCTCAGGCAAATGGAAGATAGTAACATAGCAGAGTTCCAATCTTGATTTATTTTCAGAATTTTAAAATGAAAACACAGAACTAAGTGTGAGGAGCAGGGTGACAGGGGACTCTGATCATGACAGATCAGAAGGTCTATTTTCCACCACAAATTGTTGAACTCTGAGCACCAGCCAAGGTGCCTGAGACACGCATGTGTTCTGAGCAGATACACCTCTCCAACATGATACACTCTAAACCCTTAACATTTCCTTAGGAAAGAACCTGAGAATCAGATAGAGAGAAAGAGGGCTTTGAGTGGCATGGTCTCAATCAGCAAACCCCACATGGCAAACCAGAAGTCCTGCAGTCAATGCCGCCCATCCTTTCTGAAGGCAAGTTAGGTGATCATCTGTTATTACTAGATACTCTCCAGGGGTGTCAACACAACCCACCACAAAGCCCCACTGGGTTCTCTCACTATTATTCCCAATGCAAATAAAAAGCATGCTCCGGAAAAGGGATGGCAAATTTAATATTTTTTAAGTCATCATCCAAGGACATTTTTCATTGATTCTAGAGAAAGAAGAAAGGAAAGGGAGGGGGTGAGAAAGAGGGAGGGAGGGAGGGAGAGAGAGAGAGAGAGAGAGAGAGAGAGAGAGAGAGAGAGAGAGATCAGTTGCCTCCTACATACCCCACAACCATCAGACCTGCAACCTGGGTATGTGCCCTGACCAGGAATCCAACCCTACTCTTCAATGCAGGGAACAGTGTTCTAACTACTGAGCCGCACTGGCCAGGGATAATCTTTTTTCCCCCTAAGTTTTTAGAACTCTTCAATCCAGTGCCATGGGCCATCATGAATGGACTGGCCCTGAATTGATCAGAAAATTAATTTACTGACATAAGCTGGATTCCTTGCTGAAATGTCTCCAGTAAGTTCTCATCGGTCGGTTTAAATACCTCCAGTGATAATAACCCATCATTTCCTGAGGCAATTCCATATGTAGACAAAGTTAGTATCCATAAGTTCTTACTTTAGTTGAGTGAGAATTTAGCTCTCAGTGAGTTTCAATTACTGGTTCTATCTCTGCCCTGTGGGAGCATACAGAAAAGGTGTGCCCCCTCTTCCAGGCCATGGTGCATCCCCAGTTTTACACCTCCGGGCCCCTCAGTTGTTCTTCACAGGAACAGACGTCGAATTGTGATCCTGGTCATTATTCCCTAGGCATTTTATAATAGTTGTGTTTCTGCTCTTTATCTAAACCTTAAGTCTAAGATTTTCAGCTTCTGTTGACCTAACATCTTTTTAACTGAGTGCATAGTAGTCAATATTGGAAACAGATGAGCCCCAGCCAATCCTCAGGAACAATTTAGTGCTTCCTCATCTATGAGATGCAGGATTTCAAGAGCTTGAAAAGAGCAAGTGCCTATATTTTCGCTGGCTGTTCTGCCAACTGAAGCTCACTCAGAAAGAAGCTAAATCGTTTCTGGGAATATCACGTAACTCCATTTAAAATTGTAATTCATTTTATATGTAGAAAATTTGATTAATACATGAACTTTCAGGAGCATATCAATTATACTAAGCCATGTACAAATATAATTGATACATTTTGAACTCCCATTTACCTAAATATTTAGAAAGCCTTCCTAAATGAAGACTTTATTTATTCATCCATTCCTACAAAAATTTATTGAGCGCCTGCATGTTGGGCACTGTTCTGAACACTGGGGATAAAATGATGTACAAAGTCAAGTTCTCTGCCACTGTGGAGCTTATTAGGTGAGAGAGATGACAAACACGGAGGCAGAAATGGATACAGGCTTCACTGAAAAATAGCAGGAGGACCACTGTGGTCATAGAAGGTTTCTCTGCAGAGCTTTCTGTTGAGCAGAGGGCTTAGTGTGAGGGGATAGATCCTTAAAGGCAAAGGGAACAACAGGTACAATTGAAATAAGAAAGAAGTTGGTATTTTTGAGAAGTAGAAAGGTCAGTGCAGCTGGGCCAAGGCTGATGACAATAGAGGAGCAAGGAAGACTTCCAAATCATGGCAAGGAGTTTAGCTTGTAACCTATGTCTAATGCAAATTCCTAGAAGGAGCAGAGGCAAAGGAATGGCATCATGTAGTTTGGGGAGGGAGGAAAGGTTAATCCTTATCCCAGATCATGTTTTTATTTGATTTGAGAGAGAAAGGAAGCGAGGGAGGAGCTAGAGAAACACATAAACGTCAATCAGTTGCCTCCTGTCATAACCTGACTGGAGATCGAATCCATAACCTGGATATGTGCCTTTCAGTATATGGGATGATACTCCAACCAACTGAGCCACACTGCATTTGCATTTTTGAATTATAATTTTGGCACCTCAGTAGAAAATTAATTAGTAGATGGGAAGTGTGAGAAAAATATGAAAATCTTGCATCTTTGAAAGAGCTGATGAAGTTTATACCCTCCCAGAAACTCATATACCATCTTTGAGAACCCCACCAATAATAGTGCTTATTATTTATGAGTGCTTTATGTAAATCATTGTTTAATGAACACAAACTCTATAAAGTGGACAATTCAGTATCATTACAGAGATGAGGAAACCGTCGGTTAGCAAGGCTAACGAAAGGTCCCATAATTGACAACTAGCGGAGCTATAGTTTGAATCAGGTTTCACCTGCCACCAATCTTTCAAGTGTATTCTCTGCAATTACCAGATAAATTCTCTAAACTCCAGTGAGCATCCTTACTTGGGGAAAAGTAGGGTGCTTTTGATCGTCATAACAATCCTACATGGACTGAGTACAGTACAGAGATACAACCTTTAACCTCTAGTCATCTGGTTATATACAATTTTGTATTTATTTCTACAGATATTAAGAATTTCTGCTATGGAGCTAGTGGCAAAGCAACACCCCACAGGGGAAATCAATAGCAAAACTTCAAGTGTTCAATGCTAAGGCTTCGTTTCATGGCCCTTTTCTCTGCAAAGTGTTAGATGTGAGTCAGGTTCGGGTGACGGCAAGCAACAGGTCTCCCAAGTGTCCTCTAGAAACAAAGCCCAGGCTGGACCTTCCAGGCCAAATTAACCCTCTCCAAGCTTTGACCAAGATATGGGCCTGTTATTAACAAGGTTGGAAAGGGTGCTGGTTACACATCAAAAGCAAGGGGCTGCAATGCCTGCTTCCTCTTTCAAATGCAGAGAGAGACCTCCCGTGTTACTAGACCAGGAATTGTGTATTTCTCCCTAACTGCCTGCTGACATTTCTACCATATTTCTTCTAACTCGAATATTTTTAGTGTTACCCAAATGATTTATCCGTTTAATCCTATATTTTGAGGTACATTTCATTGAATCCATATAAATTATATTCCACTTCAATTAGCCTGGGTTATATAGTACATGACTTACACACTTATTAAATGCAACATAGTCTAAAATAGACACTGTTTGCCCAGCTGTTGTGGTTCAGTGGTTAAGTGCTGGCCTGTGAACCAGAAGGTCATGGTTCGATTTCCAGTCAGGGCACATGCCCAGGTTGTGGGCTCAATCCCCAGTAGAGGACCTGCAGAAGGCAGCCAATCACTGATTTTTGCTCATCATTGATGTTGCATCTCTCCCTGTCCCTTCCTCTGAAATCAATAAAAATATATATTAAAAAATAGGCACTGTTCAAGTTCATTATGTAATGTAGTTTTAATGAGGTCTCAAAGGAATCAAGTTAAAAACTCTATCACTTATATATCCCACTAAATCTTTTTAACTTAAATTTTAAATGGTATTAAGTAGCTATTTTCTCTAGGATTGAGTATAAACAATTCTCTGTTATTTTAAAAGCAGAGAAAAATTAGTGTAAATGTATGCCCAATAGTGTAATATAAGAAAAATACTGTATGTTCGGCTTCAGAATTATTTTCCATAATGTGAATTACTTTTCTCAAACTTATTTTGCTTATTAAGTTTAGCTTGCAAGTTTCATGGACATCATAAATGATAGTAGGAAACAATGGCCTAAAAGTGTAATTATAAAATTAAATATGACGATAAATGTAATAAAAAATAGCATGAGTCCCCAAAGGATACCTAAAAACCGACTATAAATTATCATCCATTATAACACAAAATGGAAAACTCTCACATGAGAGCATTTCTCAGGACAAACTAGGTCAGGGGAAAAACAAATCTTACCTAATAGTGCCCTAAAGACTGTGAAAGCTTAATGAGAATTTTGCAACTAATTTTATTAAGAGCAGAAATTGAATTACAATAAGAATGATCAAAATGAAATAAGAGTCTCCCAGAAGTCAAATGCATTCTCTTTCATTGTCCTGTTTATGCACACACATGAGTCCAGAGGAAAGTAAAGCAAAAAGATACAAATGAAATTGTTTGAAATTATGCATAAATGGAACTAGAATTCAGCTCCAGCAGCCCAGAGTATTCTACCTAATTTTCTTTTAATCCATATAGTATTCTACACCCCCCCCAATCCTTCAATACTTAGCATGTATTATAAATAATTTTTGTGCTCTCAGTTTCATCAGTACTTCCCCTTCTTTTCAATCCACTATTTGGTAACTACTGCTGACACTACTGAGCTGTTTCTAAAAGCCAGGCACTATTCTAAACTCTCTGTCATTTAAAGTTCACATAAACTTTGTAAAATAAATACAACTATTATCCCATGTTAGAGATGAAAAGGCTGAGGCATGTGCCTCCACAGCCTGCTTTCTCAGCCAATGGTGGCCCCAAAGAGATATGTCCATGTCCATGTCTGGAACATTGAATGTGACCTATTTGGAAAAAGGGTCATTGCAGGTGTAATTAAGTTAAGGACTTTAAGAAGATGAGATCATATTAGGTTGTCAAGATGGGCCCTCCATCCAATGACAAATGCCAGAACAGAAGACACAAACACAGATGTGGAGGCCATATGAAGATGAAGGGAAGACTGGAGAGAGATGGCCACAAGTCAAGGAAGGCCTGAAATCACCAGAATCTGGCAAGGGAAGGAAATGACTACACACACACACACACACACACACACACACACACACACACACACACCTCAGCCAATACCCTCCACCAATCCCTGGAGGTTGACATAGCTCTGCCAGACCTTGGAGTTTTAGCTTCTAGAAGAGTGAGAGAATGAGTGTCTGTTGTTGAAGCCAGTCAGCTGTAGTAATTTGTTCAGGCAGCTCTAGGAGACCAATACTGACACCCTTCCAGGAACACAGGGGGCCTTCTTGTTCCCATGCGTAGTTTCACTCCTAGGAAAGACCTAACAGAGCTTCTCTCTTTTTATCCTGAAGACACCCTCTGCAGATGGTGTCTTCCCAGCAACACTTTCCTGAACGCTGTGTCTGCTAATGGTTCTTTACTTACTTCTACGGTTCAGAACCTACTATTTCTATTCTACCAAGTTTCTATTCTATGGCCATGCAAGCTTTTTCCAGTTCAAATAAAAAATGGCTTTACCTATTGAAAGCACAAATAACATGCAATCTATTTGCACTTAAAGACGCGATTCATTCTAACATTACTATTCTGAAAACTTCCTAACATTTCCATTCAGATAATAATTGTGATTATTATTTTAACTCATGCTTTAAAAATGTATACTTAGTATTTCAAATATTCCCTGCTACACTCTTCATTAATTTACCCTTATTGGAAATCATTTCTAATCCTAATTGATATTGTGCTGAGCAGTCTCTGTCCTTCTGTATCTATCATCCCCCTCTTTGCCCTGGTCTGAGGTCCAGTGTCAGCCATGAAATCTAACCTGCATCTCACTCAGCCCTGACTTAGACATTGAGATAGGGACTTCTGAGCTGATGATATTTGGATGAGATTGTTGGTCTTATCTATTGAGTTTGCATTAATTGCATGCCCTTGCCCAATGGTTGCAGGTGAGTTCAGTTGGTGGGAGGCCCTGGTAGATGGAAGGGTATGTGGAAAGTGAAGTCAGGGTACTCATTCCTTTTCTCTTCCTGCAGCACTGAGTGCTGGTTGTGGCCACGGTCCTCTGGTTGGGGTCGCATCCTTTGGCCTGTCAGGAGACACCCTCCATACCCGTAACTCTCTCCAGGTGCTGCCCACCCTCTTCCCCCTGTTGTGGGACCTGGTGCCTCCCATCCCTTACTTGCTCTCTGAAGCCTAACCACACCTTCATAAATAGTCCCTTCAATAAACTTTTTTTCCATCACCCCTTTGAGGATACAGTGTGTCTTCTACCAGACCCTCACTGACCTAGCTATTGAGTATCCCAGCTGACAGCATCAATCTAACATACTGAATAATTTCTTCCCATAGATAAAACTATTCCAGGTTTTCAAAACATTTCTTGTTTAAAAGATTTACAACTGACTATGGCTGATGTGGGTTATTTCTTACTCCTTTAACAACAACAACAAAAAAAACGTGGTAATGTAGGAGAATTCTGTGCCTCTCAGACACTTCTGCCACAACGGACTCTTATCACTGAATGAGATTTTGTTTCCAAAATACCTGTCATCGCCATCACGGACGCACTCAGGGAAGGCAAGGCTACAGCCAAAAAGCATGATATGTTGATAGCAACTGAGGCGGTGGAGGTACATGAAGAATTTGAGGAACTTCTCCATTTCCATGTGTTTGACAATTGAGAGGAGAGGTGTTAGCGTGGTGTGGTAGGGCAGCATCTGACATTGGCTGTGGGTGATGTTCATGCAGGCACCTGGGAAGTCAAGATAATTACATTTAGGAGCAGACACATCAGAATTACACATTTTCAAACTCATTTGATGAAAGGTTAACATGTTCATAGGATAAAATACATTCTACTAGAGGCCCGATGCACAAAATGTGCCAGAGTAGGCCTTCCTTCCCCCAGCTGCTGGCACCAGTTTCCCTCTGGCTCCCAGGACCCGGGCTTCCCTCGGAGCCCTAGCTTCGTCCGGAAGGAAGTCCAGTCTAATTAAGCATAATATGCTTTTATTTATTATAGATCAGTAAGAATAATTATAAATATACAATCAGATGTATATATACATACATGTAAGACTGGGGGACGCACGCACATGCAGATGTGTGACAATGAAATCAAGCTACTTATATTCACAGAGGAAAAGCGCCTGTGTCCTGGGCAAATGTGTGGGAAGAATACACTCACATGTAGCTGGTGGGCATAGAAATGGGCAATCATTGTTCTGGATCACAGCTGGGCAAAGCAATCTGCATAAATCCTTGAAATGTGTCTATCATTTGACACTGTAATATCACTTCTTAAAAAATTATCCTGAGGTGATAATTGTGATTTTAAGCATGGATTTATCTACAGGAATCTTCATCATTATAGGGTTTTCCATTTTTAAAAAGATATAAATCACCTCAGCATTCAATGAAGGGGATTGGTTTAAAATATTATGGAACAAACAACAGATTACTTAACTTAGATATATGAAAGATGCTTTAAAATATTATTTATTTAATTACATGGGATGGTGCTTATAATATAAAAATAACAAGTCGCAGAACAATTTGTATACTATGGTCCTGTTTTTAAAGACACGTGATCACACACGAATTTCCAATCCTGACTATGTTAACAGTTTGGCGTCAGCCCAGAGTCTCTGCTGTCATTTCCCCATGGCTGTATTTTCTCCTGGGCACTGCCACCTGCATATCCTCTCCTTCTCCCTCATTCCATAAATCTGTAAGGTTGGTCTGATATAAGTCAAAATGTTAATAGGAGACCGTTACATTTTCCTTTTTTATATTCTTCTGTATTCTATTATTGATTTATATAAAGCTTTATTATTTTGTAAAAAATAATTGAAACTGGTTATTGTTTAAGCAGGCTACTATTTAAAAGAATTTTCAAGCTTTGAAAATGAAGTAGAAATATTAATTTTAATTATGTTGCATGTAGCAAGAACAGAAAGAAGTTCAACAAGTAAGGGAACATCTCTTCTGATCATTGTGCAATTTCTAGTCAAAGAAATGAGAGAAAAATCTTTCTAAGCCTGAATTTAACTTCATTTATTTTTTATTTTTTTTTATCTTTATTGTTCAGTTTATTAATTACATTGTTTCCCCTTTTTATCCCCCTATAGCTTCCCTCCACCCTGTACCTATCCCACCCACCACCCTCACCTCCCCCTCCCCACTGTCCTCTCCCATTGTTGCTAGATTTTTGTCCAGTCTCTTGCTGCACTTCCCACAACCCTTTTCTCCCCAAGAATTGTCAGTCCATTCCCTCTCTATGTCCATGTCTCTGTTATATTCACCAGTCTATCCTGTTCAACAGCCTATCAATTCACTTGATTTTTATGTTCATTTGTTGATAGATGTGTATTTGTTGTTGCTAGTTTGCACTTTTACCTTTTTCTTCTTCCTCTTCTTAAAGAATATCTTTCAGCATTTCATATAATGTTGCTTTGGTGGTGATGAACTCCTTTAGCTTTTTCTTATCTGCGAAGCACTTCATCTGACCTTCAATTCTGAATGATAGCTTTGCTAGATAGAGTAATCTTGGTTGTAGATTCTTGCTGTTCATCACTTTGAATATTTCTTGCCACTCCCGTCTGGCCTGCATCGTTTCTGTTGAGAAATCCGCTGACAGTCGTATGGGTGCTCCCTTATAGGTAACCAACTGTTTCTCTCTTGCTGCTTTTAATATTCTCTCTTTGTCTTTTGCTCTTGGCATTTTAATTATGATGTGCCTCGGTGTGGTCCTCTTAGGGTTCCTATATATTGGGGTTCGGTGCACTTCTTGGAATCCTAAGTCAATTTCTTTCACCAGGTGTGGGAAGTTTTCAGTCACTATTTCTTCAAATAGGTTTTCATTGTCTTGGCCTCTCGCTTTTTCTGGCACCCCTATAATTCGGATGTTGGTATGCTTGAGGTTGTCCCAGAGGCCCCTTACACTATCTTCAATTTTTTGGATTCTTTTGGTTTCTTGCTTTTTCAGCTGAGTGGATTTTACCTCTTTGTATTTCAAATATTTAACTTGGTTCTTGGGGTGCTCCAGAGCACTTTTAGGTCTTTGTTTAATATTTTTTATTTCAGTCAGTGTATGCTTAATTTCTGGTTGGTCCTTTTTCATATCCTTGAGAGTCTCCTTTATATCCTTGAGGGTCTCCTTCATTTCCTTGTAGGACTCATTCATTTCCACGTTGGTCTTGATCATTTCTTTGCAGCTCTCGTTTATATCCTGGAGGGTGTTGTTCATTTTCTTGTAGGACTCACTCATTTCCTTTGTGGTCTTGCTTATTTCCTTATAGGCCTCGATCTTTTGTTGGAACCTCTTAAAAAACCCTATAACCGTGGTTCTGAATTCCATGTCCAGTCGTTTTTTTTCCTCCATTTCTTTCACATCTGATTTCTTTCCATGTTGCATGGTGGCTGCTTCCCTGAGTTGGTCAATTAGCTTTGTGTGGTAGACGTGCTACAAGGGACAGTGGCTCAGCCTCCCCGGTTACCTGAGATGGATATGGGCTGCACAGTCTTGCTGAAGTTAAGCTCAGTTAATCGTTGTTAGCACTTGGAGGGTTGACCTCCAGGCCAATTGTCTGTGAAGCTCAGCTGTGCTCAGGTTGGGTGGGCGGAGTCTCCGGGCCAAGCAGACAGCGTTAGCTCCGCCCTATGCGGCCCCAGGGACTCTGTGCCGGGGGCAATGGCCGCCAGCACCTCTGAGAGAGAGCCGCTGCCGAGCTCCACCGGCTGCCGGTTGCCGGGGAATTCAGACTTTCCCAAAATGAGTCTGCATGTGCAATGTCTCACCCAGGGACGTAAAACAAAGCAGTCTGACGGTTTTCCGAATGAGAGGCACGTCGCGGTGCGCTCTCTGCGCCGTCACACAGCCAAGCTGTTCGCGCGAGAGCTGCCTTCTCCACAAGCCGGGAGACCCGGCAGCACCCGAGCTTCGGCGTGCCCTCCCACTGTCCAGTTTTCAACCCGTGTGATAGTGGGTTCTCTGGACTTCACCCAGAGCTGGAGAATCAGTCAGTGGGACGCCTTTGTCTCCCCGTTCGAGAAAACTGGCCGGTTTTCAGTCGTCCGCTCTCTCCGCGGCGTGCGCTCCAAACCTCTCTCCGGGCGAATCTTTCAACGCTGTCCGCCGCCGCTCCTCTGGGTCACAGTGTCTTATCTTCACTTTTATTTGTGGAATTTTCACTCGGCGAGCTTTCTGGTGATTCTGGAAGGTGTTTGTTCTTTCGTTAAGTTGTAGTATTAAAATTGCTGATTATGACGGCAAGATAGGTGTTTTGCCTTTGCCGCCATCTTAGTTCCTCTTAACTTCATTTTAATAAAGATAATTTTTCAAAAAAAAAAGACAGCATCTCCGGTAAAATGGCCGGACTAACCTTTGATCTATAATACAGAATAAACACACCCTACCACAGGATTCCCACCCCCCTTTTCTGCTTCCTTCATTCAGAGAGATCACCTCAGACATCTCTCATCCTCTTCTCTAGGCACACTGTGTAGTCTCATATCTTTTACAAAACTCTCTGAAAACCACCCAATCTCTACAGGAAGTAATTCCTCCAAATACCAGAGTGTAACCATTAGCTCAAAGAGTCTTACACCTCACAAAAAGACACACAATTCCATATATATATATGTGTGTGTGTATATGTATATATATATATATATATATATATATATATATATATATGCCTAAGCGAACATCACAATCGAACGGACAACGGAACAGGCTGCTTGGGGCGACAAGGCCAGCAAGGGGTTTAGTGAGGGGTGACCAAACAACCAAGCAGCAGGCTGCATGGGGTGACCAGGCTGGAGGGGGGTGGGGAGGGGCAATCAGGCCAGTAGAGGGGGTCAGTGAGGGGTGATCAGGTCAGCAGCAGGGGGCATTTGGGGGTGACCAGGCTGGCGGGGGCGGGGGGCAGTAAAGGATGATTAGGCAGGGAGGCAGGTGAAAAATTAAGAGCCAGTGGTCTCAGATTGTGAGAGGGATGTCCGACTGCCAATTTAGGCCCCTGGAGATCAGGCCTAAACCAGCAGTCAGACATCCCCTGAGGAATCCCGGATTGGAGAGGGTTCAGGCTGGGCTGAGAGGACCTTCGCCCATGCAT
The DNA here is from genome assembly GCA_027563665.1 of Antrozous pallidus. Classification (NCBI taxonomy): domain Eukaryota; kingdom Metazoa; phylum Chordata; class Mammalia; order Chiroptera; family Vespertilionidae; genus Antrozous; species Antrozous pallidus. The sequence goes on along the minus strand of CM050511.1, from coordinate 93,848,505 downwards.
GAATTTCATGCACCGGGCCTCTAGTTGTTATATAATTCTAGAGACCTGGTGCATGAATATTCATGCATTGGAGGGGTGTCCCTCAGCCCAGCCTGCCCCTCTCACAGTCAAGGAGCCCTCAGGGGCAGGAGGCAACCTGGTGATCAGGGGAAGGCCACGTTCTATCACAGCTCTGCTGCTGACACAGCCAGAAGTGCAAGTTTTGGCTGCCCCTGGTTATCTGAGCCTTCGGCAGCCCTGGGTGGCTGGGTAGCAACCATCCATGGCCTGCCTGCACCTTGAGCTGGCCCTGGGCAGTTGGGCAGCTTCCATCTGAGGCTTTCCTGTGCCTCGGGCCAGTCCTGGGCAGCTGGGAAACTGAGGGGACTGGGCGCCACCATTTTGTGACTGTTGGTGCCACCATCTTTGAGGGTGTGGCAGTCAATTAACATATCCCCTCCTTATTGGCTGTGGGCACTGCCATCTTTGAGGGCAGGACAGTCAATTAGCATATTCCCTCTTTATTAGATAGGATATATTGATCACCCAAAATACACTAAGCTCAGTAGGGGCATGATCACAATATGATTTCCACTTTGAAAGGAAACCAGTGACATGCAGAACTTCTCTGTATACTAGACTCTAGTATAGACATGGCAAAATAAATAAATAAATAAATAAATAAATGCAAAACACTTTTTTTTGGACCAAATCAAAAAGTACAAAGTGGGGAAAAAAGGAAAGAGACAAAGAAAAATCTAAATTAATATATAGAGACAGAACACAAACAGAAATATATATATTTTTCATGAGTGCTGAGGTAGAGAGCTTTGGGCAAGTTTTATGAATATAACATGTAAGCCACTTAGTAAGGGAAGTTAAAACACAATTCAGTGTGAGAGCAATTATACTAGTAGATGGGGAGAATGTATAGACGGGAGATTTCAAAATGAGACAATTGTATGCATGGTGATACAAGCCAAGATGCTTGCTTACAAGAGTTGAGAACAAAATTTTCTCCATCAAAAACATAAAATCATTTATGGAAACTTCAGTGCTAAGAAAACATTTATTGAAAACAAACCTTGTGCCAGGCATCAAAACAGTTACTCAAATTCTCATTCACAGTTGTTCCATTTTCACAACATAGTTAAGTGACATTGCATATACTAGTATATTATACATGAGGAAACAATTTCAGAAAGACTAAGATATCTGCCCAATAGTGAACAGCTATTATGTGGAAATTCCAGATCTTCAAACCTATGTCTTCTGAGTAACCTCTGTTTGGAGTCAACTCAGGCAAATAAAAAGGGGATTATTATGTTAAAAATTATTAGATAAGATAATTCCTAATGGCCAATGAAAAAGAGGCTAAAAAGTGTATAATAATATATCACAAGGTCTATATTTATATTTCATAGATATTATACCCATGTATACTGACCATATGCTATAATTTCTTTTATATTACACTAGAGAACCAGTGCATGAAATTCATGCACTGGGGAGGGGTGTTCCTCAGCCCAGCCTGCACCCTCTCCAATCTGGGACCCCTTGGGGGGTGTCCCTGTGGGGTTGGGCCTTAGCTGGCAGTCAGACAATCTGGGACTGCTGACTTCTAACCACTTGCCTGCCTGCCTGCCTGATTGCCCTTAACCGCTTCTGACTGCCAGCCTGATCAGCCCCTAACTGCTCCCCTGCTGGCCTGATTGGTGCCTAACTGCTCCCCTGCTGGTCCAATCGCCCCCAACTGCCCTCCCCTGCTGGCCTGGTCACCTCTAACTGCCCTCCCCTGCCAGCCATCTTGTGATGACATGGGGATAACCATCTTGTGACAATGTGAGGATGACCATCTTGTGACAACACAGGGCAGCCATCTTGTGATAAAACAGTGATGATGTGAGGGCATGGTGTGAGGGTGCAAGGGCCACCTGGGCTCTTATTAGTATAAATAAAAGAAACAGGTCACCAGCTTTGGAACTTACGTACTTGATGATGAACCACTTTTGAAGCAATAAGATGGCCAAACAGCTCATTCTCCTCACTTAGCCAAAGAAAATACTGGATATTGAGAGGTCATTTGAAAAATACAAGATAGGGAGGAAATTTTGGTGGACTATACTATGCTCAAGACAGTGTGAGCTTCACAAAAGAAGAAAAAAAAGAATGTGAACTGTAATAGAAAAAAAATTTAATGACATTTTTTTAATAGCAAATTTCCTTAGGAAATCAGAATCTACACTCAGTAAAGTATAAAATAATAGTGTATAATCTTAAAAATAAGATTACTCAAAATACTTAATATAGACATAAATAGTAATGCTTTATATCTGTATAATGCTTTTCAAAAATTTTCCAGATTATAAAATATATTCTTAATAATATAATACATATTATCTTGTTATAAATTAAGAAACTAAGTTTGTCATAGATAGGTATGTAGATAGGTAAAAATGGATGGATGGATGTACAGATGGACGAATGGTGGATAGATAAAAAGACAGCAGACAGACAGATAAGAAAAGATTTGCAGTTGGACACAGCAATAGAAGTAGACTGATACATAGCCCTCCAATTCATGACAACCACTTCACCAGAGCTGTTAATAGCACAGCAAATGCTGAAGGAATTCAAAGAAACAAGAATTTAATGTAGAGTGAACAATTTAGAGAAAATTTAAGGAAGGGGAATAAGTTATTTTGATGGTTAAAAATATATATAAATAAGGTCTGGATTGGCAGAAGGGATAAAAAGGGTACATAGTAGTGTCAGAGAAAAATGAACTACAAAGGCTGAGATTCGCAATTGCATGTGACAAGTAAAGATTGAAAAACTTGATTCTGGGCAGAATAGTTCAACAAATTTAGCCAAGAACATGCTCTTAGCCAAGAGATATAAAAGAGAATTATTCTTAAGATTCCTGACTTCAATTTCTTTATATTCAAGCCATTTGCAAATAAATTTTCTATAATCTCTTCTGCCTCAACATTCGTGGCAAATTATTTTTTTCTAGAATGTTCCACTGCTTTGAAACACGTAATTCTAGTGGCATGTTTGTGTACATTCGCACCAGGGGCACTTCATTTTCATAAGCCAGCTGCATGCTGTGTACCATTCAGGGTCGTTTCTCTGTGGGGAAAAGGAAGAGGACTTTTGGAAATTGATTCATTTATTATTGTTGCTCCATCTAACTTGGGTAGAGAAAGGAGGGAAAAGTCCATTTTTCTTCTTTGAGAACTTAATAGTGAATCTAATAGAAATTAAAAGTCAGGGACACCACACAAGAACATGTAAAAAGATTCAAAAAATGTAATTCATCATAGTTTATACAGACATCATCACTCAATTTGCTTTAAGTTACTTCAAGTTGTGCAGTGGGAAGGAAAGGTTAGAAATAGATCTGAAGACCAAAACAACCTCTTAATGCAATGTATTTCTGGTGAAACAGAAATATTCTTATTAGATCTTCAATACTAAAACACCATTACTAGTAAGACATCATTTAATAACAAATAATAAATTTTCAGAGTATTCTTTGATTATATGACATGTCCTAATATGAGAAAAAAATAAAATATGAGAAAAGTGCTGCTTGGAGTTGAGGAGATTAGTTATTGATTTTTTTTTCTTTAATTTCCTTAAACTGACTCAGTAGTTTCTAGACTAAACTCTATTAGTGCTTTCTTTATTCCAATCACATTGCTAGTGTTTCTAGATACTAGTTAGGAAGGAAAGATGAGCCTGTTGTAGAGTTCTCCTTATGTTCATTTAGAAACTATGATAAATTCTGTTGTTTTGTTTGTTTGTTTTTTGTTTTTTTCTACTCCTAAGATTGGGTAATGTGGAGTTAAAAAGTCTTATTTATGTGTTTTTTTCATGCAAAATTAACTTCACAATTAGTGGTTCATTTTTCTAAAGTAATATACACTCAATGAAAAGCCCTGAGTAGCTTATCTTAAGATGATGATACCCATAGCCAGTCTTATTTAGCAAACCACTTTGGTAGTAGTTAAGGAAAAAAACAACAACTACTGATTCACTTACTACACATTTCTACACCAAGTCATTACATTAATGGTTTTTACAATACAAACATTCTCTATTATCCCTTAATTACAAATAATTTCATTGTCAATCAGTGCAATATATTCACTATTTGTATTTGATTTTGACTTGAATAGAATTTATTTCAATAGTGGGCTCTTTTAAATCAAATAAAAATTGTTTTTAAATAAAAGTAAGATTACCTAAATCACAATTATATCACATAATAGTGTTATATGACAAGAAAGAGCTCAAATTAAAATGATGAAATGTCAACTTTCTAAAGCATGGTGCTGTATATTTTCTAATCTAACAAGAAACCTTGGTAACCTAAAAGCACATTTAATTGAAAGGCTACTAATAAGAATTCCATTGCATGAGGAAGCAATATTTTATCAGAACACAGTTGATCTGCCCTAATTTACCAAAATTGACTCATTTAACTGAATTGCTTTACAGGAATCCCTTGTGGAGCCTCTTACATTTGTTTTTCTCCTAGATCTCGAGAATCCGATGGGGTTGTGAAGAGCAGATCTCTGAACAGCCCTTTTCAGTGGTTTGGGGAGAAATGTGTGGCAGAGTTGGCTTTCTTCACTCGTTTTCCTTTTTCATTTCTCTCATCCAGTCTGTCATCGGTTTTGTTGCTGCTTCCCACATGATAACTTTTATTCCCTCCTCTTTATTTTAAATCCTAGCCTTTTTTTTTTTTTTGGTTGTATATACTATTTGGAACCTTCTCACATTCACCACTTTTATCTGCATATTTTTGCCCTTAATATCACTGAACAACTATAATGCCCCCCACCCCTGCACTGTTCTCGGCCTTCCACATTCATGAGCTCATTTGCCCTCCCTGCAAGTTACTGCTTCATAGCTGAGGAAACAGTTTAAGTAATTTTCTGCAAGACTCACACAGCTAGTGAATGCAAAGCTGGAATTCAACTCCAGTCATCCCCTCCAAAACCCAAGTCTCTTTCCTCCAAAAGCTGCCCTATCTTCTCACCTGGGTTTATACCACTATGGCTGGGGCTCCATGTGTTCATTCAACAAATAATTATTGCGCTCCTACTCTGTATCAAGCACTGTTCTATGCTCAGAGCAAATGATACCAAGCAAAACAAAGCCCCTCCCTTATGGAGCTTGTAGTGCAGGCGGGGATGGTAGAAAACAAAGAAGCAAGCAAAAATAGTGTCTGGCATTGTTACACATAGTCATAATCCTAATGCTCAATCAGCAAGAACCAAAAAAGTAGACATGCCTCCTTAAGGAAAGACTAACATCACAATAAATTTATTTTCAGGATGAATAAAGGATTATTAGTTTTGAGGGCTATTAAAATTGCTCCTTTAAGAACTAAATCTGTAAGAGGCATGAATATGACAAAATTCAGATGCTAACAAGAAATTTGACCCACTTTTTAGTTTTGAATAGTTCATATTCATGCTTCAGCATTTTGCTTGTTGCATCCTGTCGTCATTGTTCCTGTTATAATATTTAAGTTGTCACCAACTCCTATTTACTGGGGATTCATTCACAGCCATCAAAAGGAAGCAACTCCCTTCTCCCCACAGATCCATCATGGCAGCTCATTGCCCTGCAGGGGTCGAGAGCCTCCACAGAGGCCTGAGCCAGAGAACAGCCTTCTAGGGGAGAAGCTAAAGTTCCCATAGGCATCCATCCAAAGGGTTCCCCGTCTCTTTGTAACATCATCTTGCTTCATTTTCATGGTAGCATGATTACCCGATAAGCTCTTGTTTGCTTATTTGTTTATTCCCAGTGTTATCCCATATCAGAGCAGAGACTTTATCACTAGAGCACACTGGGAAACCAAAGAGTAGACACCCACTCAGTAGCTATTCCCTGAATGAATGAGGCGATGAAATGGAACAGTCTCCACGCTGAAAGGTTTCTTATGAAACAAGATGGAAGTAGATGTGAGAAAGCCCGTGTGTCTGAGACTTGAGGGCACTAATGATGGCTAACTTGGTACTAATGTGTTTGATCATCTGTTCCCTGGAATGTCCCAGTCACAGGGAGTCGTCCCATCCTTCTCCCTCCACAAACTGACTCCTGCCGGGGACTCTCCTGGGACCATCCTGCAGCAGTGGAAAGCACAAGGGGAGGAGCTGCCCTGTACATGTTTTGCAATATGAGTGACTATGTTCCCCATGCTGCCCTTCACATCCCATGACTATCCTGTGACTACCAGTCGGTAGTTCTCAATCCCCTCACCTCTTTCACTCAAGGTACTGGGAATATTTGGGGAACACTTTATAAAAATAAAAGAAAAGAGAAGAGAAGAGAAGAGAAGAGAAGAGAAGAGAAGAGAAGAGAAGAGAAGAGAAGAGAAGAGAAGAGAAGGGAAGAGAAAAGAAAAGAAAAGAAAAGAAAAGAAAAGAAAAGAAAAGAAAAGAAAAGAAAAGAAAAGAAAAGAAAAGAAAAGAAAAGAAAAGAGAAAAGAAAAGAAAAGAGAAAAGAAAAGAAAAGAAAAGGTCATTCGGGTGATTTTCATAACAGCTTGTAAGAGAGAAATAACAATAATCGTAATTTAATAGAATATAATTATTTGAAATTGGAGCTATTCACCTAAGTTTTTGTAACTTACATGTGTTTTAAATAAAAAATAAGAAAAAATAATTTAAAAAATAAAATGTATATAGTCTGTTATCCTTACTCATGCTCAGTTGCTTTTAGCAGACCTCACCTTAAATAGAAATAGAAGGAGAATGTGCTTACAAAGTATAAAGGCTTGAAAAAGTTGACTAGAAAGACCTGTGCATGGGAGTGCTGCAGAGCTCCGAGGAGAGTGGGGGTTAAGAGCAAACATTTCAGCTGCAAGAGTAGGAGCAAACACTTCAATCATGGAAGGGAAAGCTAATGAACCCCCAACAGAGAAAGAGAAGCCAGGAGGCCTCACTGAACTGGGTCCAAACTCTGGCACCCACAAGGCTGTGTGACCTGGAGAAATCCCTTCACCTTTTAAACCTCCTAATCTATAAAGTCCAAGTAATAATAATGTTAATCACAGGGCTGTGTGGGCCAAATCTGTCAAAGGAGACAAAAAACTGAAGTAAATGCCTCCACACTGCTGATGGCCAATGAGTGTTTTAACAGCCTTGGTACCTTCAGCAAGAAAAATACACAATTCAGAGAGAGGATAGGATAAAAGCTTAAATAAACCGTTAGTATCTATTCAAGTTGTCTCTTAGCATAACAGATATTTTAAATTTCATTCCTAGGTACTGTTTTATAGTAAAATAAACCAATTTTAAGAAAAGGAATTAGATACAAGATCTTTGAGTACCTTATGAGGGTGGGGGTGTTTGCTAGATACTTTATAGACAGTGCTTTATCTAACCCTCCCACAATCCTATGGAAATGCTGTTTTTATGCCTATTTTACAGATGATGAGGCAGATTCAGTGGGGATAAGAAAGGATTAAAAGTTACACACATTTTAAGTTGTAGAGTTGAAATTGATCCCATAGCATATTTTTTCCCACTGTAATATTCTGTCGAAGGTACTATTCCATTTTATGATTTTTTTTCTTTTCTTTCTTTCTTTTTTTTTTTTTACAGAGAGGAAGGAAGAGGGATAGAGAGTTAGAAACATCGATGAGAGAGAAACATCGATCAGCTGCCTCCTGCACATTCCCCACTGGGAATGTGCCCACAACCAAGGTACATGCCCTTGACCGGAATAGAACCTGGGACTCTTCAGTCTGCAGGGCGAAACTCTATCCACTGAGCCAAACCAGTTAGGGTGGTACTATTCCATTTTTGAGACTACAAATTTACTTTAAACACTGTGACATATTTTAATGAATCTTTTTTGATTCCAGCAATAGAGTTGTTTTTCCAAGATTTGTAAAAACTAAACTCTCTCAAAGAAATCAATGAATCTGCTATTAAAAATAGGTTGTCCATCCTCACAGAGGGACAATTTGGATTGGGAATGCTGAGTGTCTATTCCTGGCCACACTTCAAAGTCAACCCAGGTCAGAGTTACAACAACAGAGTGGAAATAATGAAGTTCACTCTTTATTCTAGATAACTCACACGAAAAATAACATTTCGCCAGAATGATTTCTGGGGAAAACCGATCTGAAAAGATATCATGTTCTTGGGAAGATCTGTAAGAGGGCTGCAGAGAGATAAGAAGGAACAGAAAGCTCAAGATGGGGCCTTCTCTGTGAGGATTCTTAACTAGCTCTGTGAATATCTTTGAATCCAAACATGGTAACTGTTTTCTTTCTTACAAGAGAAATCAAGGAGACAAAAGTAAGACATTTTCTTAGTGAGTCAATTGTATAAGTCTTTACATAGATAAGGCATAGGAAAGACAAAATAAAATTTGTGCACAAAATAAGAAGTAAAAATGTAAGTGCCTAGTGCAATGCAGTGTAAATTACCAGAATTAAGCAAGAGCTAGCCACTCTTGCCAGAAGAAGCATAATGTTTGGGGATTAATATTTTCTATATATTTACATATATTCCGAACTTAAGATTTTTAATGCAACCTCAAGTGTCTTGGTAGTCTTTTGCCAAGTTTCAAGTTTTCACATCCTACACATATATATCTCTATGTTGCTCTCTCCTTTCATTCATATACACACATCCATACCACTTGATTCTAAGATGATCAAATGATAGCTAAAGTCTCATAACCTGATGTAATTCATTCATTCAACAAATATGTAGTCTGGCAATGTTGTAACACAGCGGAGGGTCAATATTTTATTATGTTAATTATTCACATTCATGAAACAAAATAAGATGTCAGTTGACACATCCTTATTAGTCATTTTTCATTAATTTTAAAAGAACTACATATCTTTTCCCATATAATCATCTATCCCAGAATTACGATTGATTGATTGATTGATTGAGTAATAACAATAATTCAAATTTGTATGGCATTTCCAAGTTTGTAAAACCTCTTTCTCATACACAGTATGGTGATTCCACACTTTGTTTCAAATCCTGTCTTTATCATTCTAAACTTATGTAGCCTCTGACAAGTCGCCAAATTTCTCTGTTTATCAGTTTCCTGTCTACAAAATAAGAATAATAATATCTGTGTTATAGGGCTATTGTGAGTATTAAATGATTTTTACACAAAGCCTATTGTTAGTACATACAATCAATTTATTTATATATATAAACTAGAGGCCCAGTGCACGAAATACATGGACTGGGGGGGTGGGGGGGTCCCCTCAGCCTGGCCTGTGCTCTCTCACAATTCAGCAGCCCCTGGTGAATGTCCAACTGACAGCGTAGGCCTGGTCTCTGCATTCGGACATCCTTAGCGCTGCCGTGGAGGTGGGAGAGGCTCCCACCACTGCTGCTATGCTCGCCAGCCATGAGCCTGGCTTCTGGCTGAGCAGCGCTCCCCCTGTGGGAGTGTACTCCACAAACTCCATTTTATTTTTATAATTTTAAATAAAACTTTATGAAGGATTATATTTTCTTTCATCTCAACCTTTCTTACAGAATTTCTCAAGTTATAAATAACACTGGAGATCCACTGCATGAAATTCGTGCATGGGGGGAGGGGGGTGTCCCTCAGCCCAGCCTGCACCCTCTCCAATCTGGGACATCCCTCTCACAATCCAGGACTGCTGGCTCCCAACTGCTCACCTGCCTGCCTGATTGCCCCTAACACTTCTGCCTGACACAGCCTGATCACCCCCTAACCACTCCCCTGCCAGCCTGATCAACACCTAACTGCTCCCCTGCTGGCCTGATTGTCCCTAACTGCCTTCCCCTACCAGCCTGGCTCCCCCCAACTGCCCTCCCTTGCAGGCCTGGTTCCCCCAAAATTCCCTCCCTTGTAGGCCTGGTCCCCTCCAACTGCTCTCCCCTGCAGGCCTGGGTCCACCTCAACTGTCCTTCCCTGCAGACCTAGTTGCCTCTAACTGCCCTCTCTTCTGGGGGCAGCCATCTTTGACCACATGGGGGTGACCATCTTGTGTGTTGAAGTGATGGTCAGTTTGCATATTACCTCTCTATTATATAGGATGTTCATATCTCCCAGTAGTTACTTGACTACTTGGGAACTGAATTTCTATCTGACACATCCTTAGAGTCTACATACACAGCCAAGGCCCAGAGCTTGGCACCCAGTAAATAGCAGATGATGGATGAATGATGCTTCCCAGAATATTAACCTAAGCTCTTTGAAATTGAAATGTGTTATATAGCTTAGAAGGGTATGTAAGTACCATAATGAGTTTATACCAATTAATATAAACAAATACTGCAAGTCGTCAAGGCAAATACCATATGCAAATATTCTGTTAATGATGCAAAGCAGCAAAATAGAACAATAAAATACATCAACACTAAGAGGCAAGGAATGGTTTGCATCAACTGTGAATTGATGCAAAGTGTTTGGCTTGGAAAACCTATTACCATCCTCATTTCATCTACAAGGAAGGTAAAAGGCATATTCTCTAAAGGCACAAGCAATAGCCAACAGGCTCCCATTGATGAGTCTTTTCCTCTCAACACAAAATTGTACAAAGACCAAAACCCTGAGAGAGTCAGCAAATTGAAATGATTCAAGCAAAAGAATACGTTCCATGCCAATTTTCTTTCAGAATCAGAGAGTAAAAGTAAATTACAGATTTTTAAAATTTTATCTGAGAATTTGGTTTTTAAAACATTGTTTTTGTCCTTGAATATGATTGGGAATGTTTTGGCAATGCTATTATCAGCATGCTACTGTTTTGTGTTTTTCTCTCTGAATGGATCAAGGGTCTTTGGGCTGTTCTTCCTGAAAAGGAAACTGTGATAACGAATCTGGAGAGAAAACATTTGAGCCACAGGCCTTTATTGACATGACTATTAAACTCTGACTCTCATTAGCTATATTAATATGATCCAGACACATTACCTTTGGGGGAACATGTCACCTGTGGAATATTGCAGGATTCATTTCAGAAAGAGGGTCAGGGACTCCTGCCCAGAAACCTTTGAGAAGGGAGGGACGGGATTGGAGCCAAAGGAGAATGACAGGCACTGCTCCATTACCCCTTTCAAAAGCCCAGCTCTGCAAATAATTGAGTTTGCTCTCTCTGGGAGAAACCCAATACATCCCAGGGATGGAGTCATCTAAAGATAAAATGAGGAGGAAGGAAAGGAGAGAGGGGAGAATAAAGAGCAGGAAAGAGTCCATTCCTACATTTAAATTTCCTTTCTCCCTTCCAATAAATCTACAAATCTTTACAAGAATGCTACCAGGCTAACCAGACATAGATGCAACAGTTATTTAAACGCTTAGATGTTGAGGTTATCCAGAAGCCCATGTCTGAATCTCATCCTGTTCCTTAAACCTAAAGAATAAATGGGATTTAATTGGAGAAGACAACCAGCTGGGCTTGATCATTGGGGTCTAACGCTGGTGTCCAGCAAAGCACATAAGAGTCATTGCTACAGTAAATTTTGGAGCAGCAAATTCTTTTTTTTTTTTAATGTATTAAAATTTTTGATTTTATATATTGACTAGAGGCCCAGTGCATGAAATTCATGTACGGGGTTAGGGGGGTGGGGGGTGGGAGGGGAGGTTGTGTGTCCCTCAGCCTAGCCTGCACCCTCTCTAATCTGGGACCCCTTGAGGGATGTCTGACTGCCCGTTTAGGCCCAATCAGGATCGGGCCTAAACGGGCAGTCAGACATCCCTCTCACAATCCAGGACTGCTGGCTCCCAACTGCTCGCCTGCCTGCCTTCCTGATTGCCCCTAATTGCTTCTGCCTCAGAGCCTGATCACCCCCTAATAACTCCCCTGCTAGCCTGATTGATGCCTAACTGCTTCCCTGCCAACCTGATTGCCCCTAACTGCCCTCCCCTGCAGGCCTGGTCCCTTCCAACTGCCCTCCCCTGCTGGACATCTTGTGGTGGCCATCTTGTGTCTACATGGGGGCAACCATTTTTTGACCACATGAAGTCAGCCATCTTATGTGTTGGAGTGACGGTCAATTTTCATATTACTCTTATTAGATAGGATTTTAGACAGAGAGAGGAAGGGAGAGAGAGAGTCAGAAAAAGAAAGAGAGAAATACTGACTTGTTGTTCCACTTATTTACAGATTTCTTGGTTGCATCTTGTAAGTTCCCTGACTGGGGATTGACCCAACATCTTATAACCAACTAAGCTACCCAGCCAGAGCCAGAAAATTCTTAATTAAACAACTTAGGCAGGCTTCAGACTCTCCCAGGTGCCAAATAATAATAATAACAACAACAACAACAACAACAACAACAACATTATTCTTTTCCAACAACAACAACAATAATAATAATATGATTTTCCTCTAGAATATGTGCTCTTAATAATAATCCAAAGGCCCTAATGGCCCATACATAGAATTTTTGTGAAAAACCTAGATCAGAGATAAATATCTCTATTTCCATTAACCCCTAACTGAAAGTTAGCATACTTAAATTATCAATGAAGGCAACACACAGAAAAATAAATTAGAAATCACAGCTTTTTTCCTATCAACATGAAGTTGTTACAAACATTTCAAAATATTTATATCCATTGCTGTTATAAAGTTAGTTATCAACTTACTGCTAGACATAATTATTTCTATATCATTTATTATTATATCATGAATGTATATTTCTAACAGTTTTTATAATAAAATTTTAATGAATTTGCCTCCCTTTGTGATTCTGTTATTTACTTTAAGCACCAAAACATTATTGGGAGAAGACACCTTTTGGCTCCCGCAGGTTACCCAAGGAATCCTTGACACAAAAAATGTTAGACTCTGCTATTTCTGGAGATGTGACACAAACAGTTCCCTAAAGCAATGTTTCGAAAGCTGGAGAATTACACAGACTTTCTCATAGGAAGAAACTTATGCAGGTATACAGAAAATTAGATATAAACCCCTTCATGCCTATAGGGGTAACACAGCTATGAAATTGATGTGTATAGATCGAATAGAAACAAAATTACAAAACTATTAAAATTTAAATAAATGATAGTAATGAGTTGATATTAGCGTTGTTCTGTTAAAGTATCAGACTCCTGAGAAACACACTCTTCTGTGTTTGGGGAGCTTACTTTACCACATATCCCACCTGAGGGAGTTGGTAACCATTTTTTTCTATTTGAACTGCCAGGAAGGCGCCCCTTGTCCAATAAGCCAGCACATACCTTGTTCTGCAACTGAGAAGAGTATCTATGGACTCTGCCTCCATTCCTTTCTGGATGGCTGGCAAGTGTCTACTGAACTAATATTTCAGGCCCCAGATGGAGCTGCTCTTGTCTGGGGAGCCAGGTCACCAAACAGAAACTTGGATAACTTCCCTGTAACTGCTCTGCTTGACCAGAAAATGCAGTGTTCCCAGTCAGCTAATCTCCAGACGCCCAGCCAGCTCTGGGTTCCATGCTTATTTCCTGGTTCCTTCTTATCCAAAGCACGGTGACTATGTGGCCCCAAGGCAACCAGATATTTTCTCTTTCTCTCTTCCTTGTTCTTTATTCTTTATCTTACTAAAGCTGCTTGCCTTAAGTTAGATAAAGATGGAGTGGATGGGAGGAAGCTGTTCACTTCATGAAATGTTAAAGCTTGTATCACCAAATTGTTTCTTTAGTCATTTTTATTAACAGTCTAAGCAGTATAGCTTAGCAGCAACATAACCATAAATAGAAACTCAAATACAGGTACCAAAAATCCATATCAATACTTGTTATAAGATGATGATCCAGGTAATTGAGACTAGCTTATGTTAATTATTTTTTATTATCATTAAAATGAAGCATACATTTAAGAAATTCTTATAGAGAATTTAAGGATCCACCAGAATATATCTGAAGTCCCGAAGACCCCAGATGGAGAAATACTGTCCAACAACATAACAGGAACGATAAGGATACAACTCATCCATCCACATGTGCACACACCAGCACAGACTCCCGCTCCAAACCATATAATAATCTAGAAAGTAATCTATAGAGGGGGTACATGACCCAGGGGCAGGAAAACTGATTGTTGAAAAACATGATAAAAATATTTAGGGTTCCATTCAGAAATATGGAGAGGAGGATTTCCTGATTTCAAATGTCCTTGGGATAGTTACCTAATGAATAGTAATATAAGTAAAACAACACTTGCTCTGCTCCTCTTAGCTCCATATTCATGCAGAGCTTACTTTTAAGCTAATAGAAATGCCATGTTGACAACATAAAACCAGGAAGAAAGAATAACCTTAAGGTTTTAGATTGATGCATAAGCTTTCTGCATTTAGTGAATTTGGGGTATGTGTTCAGAGCATTTTGATACAGTGCTAATAAGTCACAACTATTTAGATAGTTTCACTGCCATGATCAAGTCATTCTATCTTCAGAAGAGAGATCACTGATAAAACAAAACAAAAATCACATAAAAAATACTACAAACTAGATATAAGGTGAATGAATACCTTATATTGGGAGAACGGCTGAAGTAAAATAAATTATGGTGTAATGACAACATGGAATACTGTTCAGTCATTGCAACAATAAATTAGACACATTTACATGAAGTATTCTTGAACAAGAAAACATTAGATAGAAAAATATATGTACTAAATGAGATTCAACTTTTTGAAAAACACTGACAAAATCACCTCTGCATGTATATGATTCTGTATACATATATATTTATATATAACTAAAGGCCTGATGCACAAAATTTGTACACAGGTAGGTCCCTAGGCCTGGTCAGCAGTCAGGGCCGATCTGTGGGGCGAATGGCGGGGCAATCAGGGGGCCCCAGCTGGCACCCGTCTTGGCTGGCCTAATGTTGCCCACTTGCCAGTCCCACTCCCTGCTGCTGCAGGTCACTCCCTCTGCAGGGCGACCGGTGGGGCTATTGGGGGGCCTCCACTGGCACCTGCCTTGGCTGAACTGGCGCTGCCCACTCACCAGCCCCAACCATCGTCACCACCACTGCCCGGGGCCTGTTGGTTGGGGGCAACTCCTACATTGAGCATCTGTCCCCTGGTGGTCAGTGCATGTCATAGCAACCAGTCATTCCACTGTTTGGTCAATTTGCATATTAGGCTTTTATTACATAGGACTAGAGGCCCGGTGCACAAAATTCATGCCAGAGAGGGGGGTGTCCCTCAGCCCAGCCTGCACCCTCTCCAATCTGGAGACCCCTTGAGAGATGTATGACCACCAGATTAGGCCTGATCCTGGTAAGATTGGGCTTAAATGGGCAGTTGGACATCCCTCTCACAATCTAGGACTGCTGGCTCCCAACTGCTCACCTGCCTCTGCCTATTTGCCCCTAACTGCCCTCCCCTGCAGGCCTGGTTGCCCAAATTGCCCTCCCCTGCTGGCCTTGTCACCCCTAACTGCCATCCCTGGCCAGTCTGGTCACCCCTAACTGTCCTCCCCTGCAGGCCTGGTCACCCCAACTGCCTTCCCCTGCCAGTCTGGTTGCCCCTAACTATCCTCTGCTGCAGGCCTGGTCCTCCCAAACTGCCCTCCCCCGCTGTCCTGGTCTCCCCCACTGTCCTCCTCTGCTGTCTCCATCACCCCTAACTGCCCTCCCTGCTTGCCTGATCACCCACAACTGCCCTCCCCTGTAGGTTTGGTATACCACAACTGCCCTCCTCTGCAGGCCTGGTCCCCTCAACTGCCATCCCCTGCAGGCCTGGGTCCACCCAAATGCCCTCTTTTGCTCGCCTAGTCTCCCCCAACTGCCCTCTTCTGCCAGCCATCTTGTGGTGTCCATCTTGTGTCCACAAGGGGGCAGCCATCTTAGACCTCATGGAGATGGCCATCTTGTGTCTTAGAGTGACAGTCAATTTGCATATTGCCCTTTTATTTGATAGGACAGTATAAGTGAAAGAAATTCTAGGAACAAAACAAGTTCCTAGGTTTAGGGAGTCTTGAGAATTAAAAGGGTCTATAGGGGAGAAATGCATAGGTGAGGGCTTAGAGCTGCCAGGAGGCACACATTCACAGAGGATAAAGAAAAATCACAGGGTATCAGCAAGAAGGAAACACTTTCACAGAGAAATGTGGACAGATGCTGGAAAGAGGAAAACATATTCCACAGAAGATAGAGAAATGTTGCAAGATAAGGGGGAGAGAAAAAGTGGGGCACCACCATGGGTTTTGGAAGCTGATATTCTGCAAAAGAGTGACTAATTAGAAAAGCAGAGGGTCATAAAGTGGGGAAGGGTCCAATTAGAATGGAGCATGAAGAGACAAAGAACTATAGCCTTTATAAACTTTAGAAAAGGGGCTTAGTTGGTTACCCCCTGGGGAGCCCCACCCCACATGGGAGTTTGTATTTGCTTCCAATAAATTTCCACACTTTTACTAACAAGTCCTTTTAGTACAAATTTTATTCTTCAAACTTCATGAGGCAAGAACCTGCAAGGGAAAGATGCACTCGCCGAACTCCACGTTTCATAAACATGGATAAAACTATAAAATTATATACACTAGGTTCTCAACATGGGTTAACTGTGCACATACTAGTAGATAGGGTAATATGATGCAAAGGAAGGAGAAAGAGTAAAGTAATTTATACAAAAAAAAGGAGAAAAAATATTTCCATTTAAAATTAATATATAATATAATCATATTATGCATTATAAAAAGGAGGAAAATCAGCCCAGCCAGTTTGGCTCAGTGGATACAGCATTGGTCTGTGGACTGAAGGGTCCCAGGTTTGATTCCCAGTCAGGGCACACGCCCAGGTTGTGGGCTCAATCCCCAGTGGGGGGTATACAGGAGGCAGCAAATCAATGATTCTCTCTCATCAATGATGTTTCTATCTCTCCCTCTCCCTTCCTCTCTGAAATCAATAAAAATAAATTTAAAAAAATAAATAAATTTATTTTAAAAAATAAATTTAAAAATCAACTCCCAATGTTGATTTTTGGAGGGTAAAATCCTCCAAAATTTGTTCCTCCATAAAAGCAGTAAAAATACTGGGGGGGGGGGGGGGGGGAATGTTAAAATCAAATCTTTGGGATTTAACCAAAGGCTTGCATTTTTCATTATTCAAGAAAAATGTCTGGATCACAGTAAGAACTATGAGCTTTGTAGCATTTTAAATTGCCCTGTTGCCTTTCCCCTCTCCTCAGTTCTGTGAGGGCCTTGCAACCAGAGTAACTAAAAACTGGCAACTTAGGAGGCCATGGAGAGGGTAGAATGGATTTGACCTCCCAAAAAGCCATCCCCAGAGAACTGTCACCATTCAATCTGTCTGGAAGCACCTGGGAAAGGGTTCATTCTCGGGGCTGGTCTTTATCTGACCTGCCTGAGAGCTCTCTCTATGCAAACAGCTCTATCCCAAGGGCGCTCCTCAAACACAATCCATGCCAGTTGTTTAACATCACAACCACCCACCCCAAGAATCCCAGTGGGAAATAAGAGAGGGACAAATACCTTGAAAGGAAAAACAGGAATGAGGTGTCCATAGGGGCCTCTAAGAAGCTCTGACACATGCCTTGGAAATTTCGAAGGCCAGAAGTGTGTGCAAGGCTGTGCACATAACCAAGAAAGATAGGAGGCCCATCTCAAAAGGGAAAGGAAGGAGTAATGAATATGGCATTTCTTTCTGCAGTGATAAATATGTCCAAAAATATCCATCTAGAGAGAAGTCGTGGTTGTACAGCTCTGTGAATATATTTTTTAAAATACTTAATTGTATATATTAAAAGGGTGAACTTTATGGTAGGTTGACTATATTTCAAAAAGCATTTTTGAAGTAAGTGAGAGATATAATGTGTTTTCATCCAATATAAGAGATTTAAGAGCTGTGTACTAAAACAGAACACTTTAAATTTTCAGTGCCTTAACCCATTCTTGTCACTTTAATTCCTGATCAGTTTCTAGTTATTCTATTGTGTGCTATATGAGTTTTAACTCAAACGCTCTAGGCTGGCCAAAGAGGTTTTTTTTCCCCTTAAAATTCAATTTATGTTCAAATATTTATAAAACACATAAGGAATCAAAGTGAAAATAAAAACCCAAATACTGAATGCAACCTAGGGAAATCCCTTGCTGAAAGTTGGCATGAAAGCCAACTCTGGGCCTTTTTTCCCCTTTCCATATTACAATTGGTTTTCCAAATGCAACTAATGAAACGCCAGAAGTAACAGTTGTCACGTATGCTTATTTCACATTCACAAAGCCCAGCTTTGCCGCACACTGTAAAGTGGGGGAGATTAGGGAACTTGTGGTTAAAACTTTACAAACTGCAATGTTTTATGCTTTGGCATCATATTAAGACTCCCCCTCCCTCCCCTTCCATCATCCTCTCTTCCCAAGGAAATGTCTTAAGGAAAGGCTATTTCCTGATACCTTCTGCCAGTAGTTCTCCCTTTGGTTTTCTACCCAAGATATTTGTGAAGGACAGAATGTCTGGCTACTGTATTTTTGGACTGAATGGACTTAAATAGCTTTTACATATGCCTGGAATTTAAAATGACATTTTCATTAGAGAATGATTGAAAACAGAAATAAGGCCAATTCTCTGCTAGGTGTTCATTCAGATGCAAGGCATTAAATGATGCTTTAAACAGAATTGGTTCAATAAATACCAAGTGCAGAAGTGTGATTAGACATTACTAACAAAAAGTGGTAAATCAGATACTACAGTTTTAAAATGACAGCAGTTTATTCATTTAACAATTATTTTTTTGCGGATCATGGGATAGGCAGCAATAAAAGAAACAGACTCCTCTTCTACTCTCTGGGAGCTTAAAACTTGCTCAGTGTCCATGTGGCGTGAAGTCACAACTTGATTCTCTGTCTGGGCACATGCCTGGGTTGTGGACTCCATCCCCAGTAGGGGGCGTGCAAGAAACAGCCAATCAATGATTCTCTCTCATCACTGATGTTTCTCTCTCTCCCTTTCCTTTCCTCCCTGATACCAATAAAAATACATACTTTTAAAAAATGTACTCAATTATGCTCCTGCCACTGCAAAAAAAAAAAAAAAAAAAGCAATGATATTGAGGAAGCATGAAATAGTTGAAAGAGCACTGGTCTGAATCCTAATTCCATGTTTACCAATTGATTACTACACAAGTGATATCAGACACATAACTTAATTTCCCTAATCCTTAATTTTATATCTTGAAAACTGTTACATATTGCCTGTCCTGTGTACCTCACCAGTTAATTATAAGAACCACAGAGAAAATACGCACACATGCCCCCCAAACTACCAAAAACTCTAGAATAGCAGGGTAGCAATACTGCTGAATGCATGAAAAACTATCAAATCCCTTGCAATAAACAATTTTAGTTAATATAGACCGTCTATTGAGGGCCATGTCATCAAACAGTAAAGCTCAATTCAAATAATCAACATATTAACAACACAGAATGACACATATTCAAAAGTTTCAGGCTTTCCCCATTTAATCATGCTCATTTTACCCGGATTTCCTTTACATGTCAACTTAAATTCATGTTCTCAAGCAATGTTCCAGCCACAGGAAGAAAAGAACAAGTCAAACAGACTCCCATCAAACTTCCAAACTGAGCAACAAGTACCATATGTTTCTTTACTCTTCAGGGTACGTGTCTGTCACCTCAACTGGAATCTCAACAAATAATGGAGCTTTCAAAATCGAGACAAATCCACTTAGTAAAAGAAAACAACAGTGGCTGTAATTGCAACCACATTAACTGGACTGAGTTTTTGCTTAAATGACTTTTGCACTTCTGATGGAAAAATACTGTCCTTAAGAATAATGAAGTGCTGAAGGCATGACCAAAATATTTAACAAAAAAACAAAACACCCCAAAATTAAACTCAGGAGGAACATACATTTTACTTGGCATAATTGGGGTTTGCAGTATCATTTGCAGGTAATGACCACAAACCTGTATGAATCACTGGTGAACAGTGAGTCTAAGGAACAGCTCATGCCTACCCGTACCTCGTGAAACAATGGAGTCCAAACAGTCTGTCTCTTCGGAGAAACAGAATAATCCTGCCTTTCTTCAGACACTGGCAAACATGGATTGTGATAGCCAAGCATCAGCTCAATCCTCTCCTTCCTGGCTCAGAATGAAAATCAATTGTCTGTCCCTTGGTGGGTTTTCATAAAAAAGGGTGGAAGAGACAAGAAGATGGTGGTGGCTGGGAGGGCCTGCTATCGCTTTCCATCACATAACTTTGTTTTAGGAGGAAGAAAATAAAAATCAAGACAACTGCAGAGCAAGTCCTGACAGAGACCGTGCTGACTGTTTTATCGGCACTGACTGGAGCAGAGCCGAAGCTTTAGGGCAGTGGTTAGTCGGCAAACTGTGGCTTGCGAGCACATACAGCTCTTTGGCCCCTTGAGTGTGGCTCTTCCACAAAATACCACAGTCTGGGTGAGTCTATTTTGAAGAAGTGGCATTAGAAGAAGTTTAAGTTTAAAAAATTTGGCTCTCAAAAGAAATTTCAATTGTTGTACTGTTGATATTTGGCTCTGTTGACTAATGAGTTTGCCGACCACTGGTCTAGGGCAAATCTACTCCCTTCCACACTGGAAACTTAGTAACTTGACCAATAAAAAACTGAGGGGTATTGAGGAATAGTCACCTTTCAGAGAACATTGTCTGCCACCATCTCACTGACCCGATCACACTTTCTGTCTTCTCTCTCTCCCAGCTCTTTTACTGGAATAACTGACCAATCTCTCCAGCTGTCTTCAAGCAGAAGTTGCACACATGCCATGTTCCTCATGGTGTGACGACCTGTCGGTCACCAGCAGACACAGTACATTGCACAGTCAATAAAAGAGGGAGGAGAGGGAGGCGAGGAAATAAGAACCCATGGATATTCAAAGACCAATGAGAGGGCAGGTAGCTCCTGTTAAATCACTTGGTGTTCCGTTACAGAACTGGAGTCTCTTCTACAAGGCACCGATAACAAAATAAGTAACATCACTTAAGCGTTTCAAAATAAGTAACTTAAAACTTGAAAGCACAAACTTTTAGAGGTGAACCCCCATAAAATCAGTACCATTGTATTGAGGCAAACACATTTTCATGCCTCAGAAATGTTGAGTCACACGGTGTATCTGCGTGACTCACTTATGTCCTATCAGGATGGCTGAGCTGAACAGCGCGCTCCGCTAGGCTTGCCGGGGAAATGAGGGGAGCTTTGCCTGTATGAGCACTAAGTGACTGTGATTTATGAGCATCTGTTGCCACACTTTACTCTCTGTGGGTTCCACAGACATTAAAGGGCACGTGCATTCAGCACCTTCAGGCTTACTCGTGTTCCCGTGACCTGGGTCCCCTGGGAGAGAAGCATGGGTGGTCCAGGCGGGAACGTGTTGGCTTGGATGTATAGTAGATGTCACGGCGCTCTCAGGGTAAATTGTATTTGTAAGAAGAATATCAGGCACTTGAACTTCACCGTCAGTGGCTATTGGTTCACTCTCATTTGATTTCAAGTAGGCTTTTTGTAATGTTCCTGAAAGACAAAAATACGTATTTTTGAAACATTACTAGAAGGATTCATTTTTAAACACATCTGAAGCTACGTTCCCAAGTCACATTCTACCCCGCCAAACACAAAGAGAAAGCTGATGGCTAGCACAGGTAGTCGGTGGAGTTTCTCTTCTGCAAAACACATAACCCTAGGAAGAAACTATTGCTTCCTTACCTAGGTGTTTGGTGCCCAAAGAATTTAGGGCTCTTCCACCGGAGACCTGCCGCAAATAAATAAAAGTGGTGGCACCCACCGGCATGGCTCAGTGGCTGAGCATCGACCCGTGAACCAGGAGGTCACAGTTGGACATTTGGTCGGGGTGCATGCCCCAGGGTTGTGTGCAAGAGGCAGCCAGTCAATGATTCTCTCATCATTGATGTTTCTCTCTCCCGCCTCTCTCTGTCTCTCTCTCCTTTCCTCTCTGAAATCAATAAAAATGTATTTTAAAACAACAACAACAAAACTTGGTGAATCTTACAGTATTTCCTTCCTGCCTTCTCTTTCTCAATTTGTCCCATTACTTTATGCTACTCAGCCGCCAGGACACATGTTCTCCATCTCCTCCAAAGGACACAGTAGTGCCTCCTTATCCTCCGCCTTAGGTTTCTTTGCATTTTACATTGAATTTCAGTGAACTATGCATAACAAAAATAAAAATAATATATCAAACAAGTGAAATTCTAATCCCCACAAAAAAAGAAGAAACTAAATTATCTTCATTTTAATAATTACAAGAAATAGGAAATAGTCATTAAACTAACATCATCGACTGGACATTTTCTCAACCTATGCATTCACTGATAAAATAAAGAGTCAGACATGACTACTGGGGAGCACCTCGCTTTGACTTCAGGCAGGAACTTTTGAAAAATTTGAAAAAGATCATGTATTTTTAACTCCGTTAAAATAGATAACAGACTGTTTCCAGAATATAGTACTGTAGTTGAGAATGCTACTGAAATAAACAAATGTGATATTGATCTATTAGAGAAATGCCCAGGGGAAATTTCTTTTCTAAAAACACTTACAGTGAATGCTCTAATTGGTTCTCACATTTCCAAACAGTTCATGGACCATTAAAAATAAAAGAAATATAAATAAAATGTTTAATATCAGTCTATGGAAAAAATTTCTCTACATGTGCTTGACACTTGGTAAACATTAAGTACAAATCAAAATAGAAAAGCAGCTGTTTTCTGGCTAACTGAGGTCAACAGCTTCATCTGCCAAAGGATTCTAAATAAAACATCAAGTGTAAAAGCTAAATCATAACCACGCGGTGCAGGTAACACATTCTCCAAAGTGTCTATGTGATTATGAGTGAATGTCAAATGCAGTAGTTGAAATGAAAGACTTCCTTTAACTGTTTTTAAAATGATTTAGAATTTATTCTGGATCAAAATAAATATGTGATAGACTTGATTACTACATAACATGCATTTCATTCATACAGAAAATTTTACTGTAAACAGTATTAGATATAATACTGTTTTCATCCACTTGTTAGTTGCTCTCTTCTCTACTTGTTTTGGTATAAAGAGATTTTTCACATAACATGTTTCCACCAATGTGGCTATAATGAATACATAATGTCCATGAAGTCGATTTACTTATCATGCTAACCCTCTGGATCAGCACCCAGCTCTGTCAACACACTTTTAGCAAATGCCAGTTCTTTATAGTTATGTCCCTGAGTAATTCACCTACTAATAAAATGAGATCCTTACCATATGAAACATCTGCAGTTGTCAACATTTTGTTTGTTATGATTAGCCTCATTAATAATCTTTCTCTTTTCTTTTTTACCTAACCACATTGGTGACTGGTAATAATATCTGGTTACTCTCAGATGTCCTTGAAAACACTGGCTTTTTAGGAAATACTGACTTAGATAACTTTCTTTAAAAAAAACAAAACACTGCTTTCTTACTCTTAAATTCTACATATAAAGTGGCTTGGTAGAATAGAATGATAATACATGATAGTTGCTATAGCTACCCAAAGGGGGGGGGGAGAGAGAGAGAGAGAGAGAAGAGAGAAGAGAGAAGAGAGAAGAGAGAAGAGAAGAGAGAAGAAGGAGGAGGAGGAGGAGGAGGAGGAGGAAGGCTAAGGAACCTATATGTAAAAGCCTGAACTCACTAGAAATTTTGTTTCAAGCATCTCTAGAAACTGACCAACTCTGAACTTACAATTAGTTGCCTATTATGTATACTTTAAAAAGCATAAAAATTAGAACTCAATAAGACTAAATACCCCCCAGTTAGTATAACATGATGAACTATAAAAATGCTGAGTTATTAGCTCAAAGTAGAGTGCTCATTCTTCCAGTGTTGCCCGTCCTTTTCCGCATTCCTACTTTTATAGAGCTGTGGTTAGAATTACAGGCTCTACAGCCTGACCAGCTGGATTTAAGTCCCGTCTCTAGCACTTACTATCCTGAAACTTTGCACACACTCTCAACTGCCATAAAATAAGGAAAATAAAAGTACCTCCCTTTATGGGGCTGGTCGCTAGAATCAAACTGGTCAATACATACATAACTACCTGAAACAGTTCATGGCACACAGTAAGTTCTCAATAACTGTTAGCCATTACTACATAATGAAAGTAAAATTGTCTTCCTTAGGACTACCAATAAATGCCGTTTCATTCTACCTTCAAAGCAAAATGGCTGAGAAAATTTTCAAAAGTGAATCATTTAACCTACTTTCAGAGTGAAATAATGGTGACTATTTCCTGCGAAAACATTAATAGAAAACCACATTGTATGGCTCAAAAGTGTTTCGGCTCTATTTAACAATGTTTAAGAAACTGTCTATAATTCCAGTAATAATAGCCATGCTTTACTGATCACCTGCAATGAGTGGATTGAGCACTATAATTAGCAAAATAATGCTGCCCCAGAGGTGTCTGCAGCCTCAGCCTCAGGACCCCTGTCTATATTACCTTACACACCTCACATGGCAAAAGGGATGTTACAGCTGTCAGTTAAGGCATGTGAGGTGGAAAACCTATCCTGGGTTGTTTAGGTGAGCCCAAAGTTCTTACAAGCTGAAAAGGGAGGGGATGTAGTATGTGCCAGAGCCACACAGTGTGAGAAATATTCAATGGGCCATTGCTCATTTTGAAGAAAGGAGCCACAAGCCAAGGAATGCAGAAAGCCTCTAAAAGCTGCGGAAAATAGGGAACAGAGTGTCTCCTAGAGCCCCCAGAAGGAATGCAGTACAACCAACATGCTAATTTTAGC
This sequence comes from Antrozous pallidus, assembly GCA_027563665.1. Lineage (NCBI taxonomy): Eukaryota > Metazoa > Chordata > Mammalia > Chiroptera > Vespertilionidae > Antrozous > Antrozous pallidus. The sequence continues at coordinate 93,823,771 of CM050511.1, read as the reverse complement.
CCCATGAGACCTATTTTGGACTTCTGACCTCCATAATTCTAAGATAATTTGTGTTGTTTTAAGCTATCAAGGTTGTGATCATTTGTTATAGTGGCCACAGGAAACAAATACAAGCACCTTGCTCAGTATCCTCACTTCAGTCATCTCCAAGGTTAGCCTCCCAAGAATCCTATGAAATATTTATATATAAAACACTAATATGCAAATAGACCAAACGGCAGAACAACCAAACAATCGGACAACCAGGGGTGCACATGGGACATGGCAGACATCCGCAGCAGGTGGCAGAGTGTGGAACATGGCGGGCATCGGCCACAGTGGGATGGTGGAGCAGGTGAGCGGGGGTGCTGGTTGCTGTCATCAGGGTGAGCCTCTGATAGTACTGAAAATTCTTTACTCCCATGCACCAGGATCCCACCCAGTGCTCGCACCTGCTGTCAGCCCCATTCGCCCATGAGGACCTCTCCACCTTCCTGTGCTCCTGAGGGGTTATCAGGGCAGCAGCTGCTACTCACGCCTGCTGCTGGCACCTCCCCAATAGCTCTACACTATCAGCAGGTGTGAACAGCAGCAGGAATGGGACTGCCGGCAGACAGGGCACTGGGGGCCATGGTAGGAGGGGCCAGACAGGGGCATAGAAGATGGTCTGAGACCTACCCCTGTACCCATCACAGCCTCATGGCCTACAGTTCCTTTCAAGGTACACAAATTCATGCACTGGGCCCCTAGTAGATTCTATAATTAACTCTTCTTCATAGAGTTTCAGAGAGAAGGAAACTGAAGCTTATAAGAGTTGTGAAACTTAACCAAGATTGAGTTGGACACAACTCATACACATACACCTACAGACACTTCTTACTTTGGACAAGGTACATACCTTTAAAAAAAATCAACCACCATATGCATGTAAACAAATTTATCTTCCTATTTCATAAGTTTGAAATGAATTCCTGTCTTTATATCTCTAGCCATGTGGTAACACATTTACTTTGCATTTTCTCTGTGCCAGAAACTTTGTATTCACTCTCTGCTGAGAACACAGAATCTAGAGAGAGGTACTTATCATCAAGATGTTTATAGATTAGTTGAGGGAGACAGCCATGTCGTCTAAAAATATAAACCATGCTGCAAATGCTTTCAGAATGATATGCATAGGACAATCTGGTGACAAAAAAAATAGACAAGTAGCTGTCACTCCGTTCTGGAAAGTCAGGAAAGGTTTCTTAGGGGAGAATGATGCGCAATGTGAATCTTAAAAGATGAGTAGAGATTTTCTAAGTTTGAGTAAAGCATTTTCTGGGAAGAGAGTGGTGAGGAATGGTGACAGGGAACGGAGAACTTTCTAGATAGAGCAAAGTAGAAAAGATATACAAAAGCCCAGCAGCAAGTAATTAAGTATGGCTAGCCCACAGGGGACTGACGAGAGAAAGGGAGAGGTAGTGGAAGCCAGACTGTAAAAGGCCACTTCCTGTTAAAGGTTTGGAATTGATCTTGTTGGGATGGAGACCTTTCGAAGGATCTTAAATAGAGTGAATGTTAGAAGGAACACTCTAGCAGCAAGTTGATGCCTGAGGAGTAAGTCTAGAGGATAGTTAGAAGGCTACTGATAGTCCAAGTGAGAGAAGAATAAGGCCCGACCAAGACAAAAGCAATGAGAATAAACGAAACAATTGGAAGAAAGCTTTCCAAGGCAAAACTGTGAGAACATAAGGAAAAGAGTCAGAGGTCCCTCAGGTTTCAGGTTTGAATTATTGTGCAAACAAAGGTACCCCCCAAATATAATAGAGGTGGTGGTCACTAGTACTGTTCATCAAATATTTTTCATTCTCTCTCATTGTACTAGGACACATGCTTGGGTTACATTCTCTGGCCTCATTCTCTTGTCTCTTACATCTTTGGTGTTGGTCAAAGGATACAAACTTTCAGTTATGAGTTCTTAGGATCTAATATATACCATGCTGATTGTAGATGATGATGATGATGATGATGATGATATACTTTTAAAAAAAAGAATGAGCCTCCAGTGCTCTTTATCTTTCTCTCTGGCACAATAACCACAAAGGTTCAAGATGATAGCTTGTTCATCAATTTACTCCTGACCTCAATGAGCAAAGCACATCCCTCACCTGCCATCTTGCAAAGGACATGTGATATGAGCTTAAAATTAACCTCCATTGTTTGTAAGTCATTAGGATGTTTGTTACCCAGTATAGCATAGCCTACCCTGACTGTCACATTAGATAATAGAGAATGAAAAATAGAATTTGTAGGATCTTACTTTTGTTATTGTCCCTACTACAGATACATCCTATCTAATAAAGGTGGAATATGCAAGTTGACTGTAACTCCATGACAAAGATGGTGGTGCCCACAGCCAATAAGGAGGGGATATGCAAATCGACATGACAAGGCGAGAGGTGGAAGGCAGCTCTGGCTAGAGCAAAGACGGAAAGGAGGCTCCGGCCAGAGTGAAGGCAGCACCGGCAGCCAGGGGGAGGAAGGCCTGTTTTCGCACAAATCTTCGTGCATCAGGCCTCTAGCTGAGTATGAAATCCCTATGAAACATTCCAGGAGGAAAGTCTAAATTGAGAGCAATCCAAACATTTCCTCCAGAATGCCTTGCCAGACTCCCCCACAAATATGTGTCTTTGTGTTCCCAGAGACTCACTGCGTAGATCACATATACAGTCAAGTGGAACTGTCTGTTTTCATGTCTGTCTCCTTGAAGGTGGGTTTTTTATGCACGTCTGCATCTCAAGCACCCAACAGAATGCTTGGCACCAGTGTCGGTCTCAATAATACTTGTTGAGTATGAATGAGGAAGGAAGCCAGGGGAGTGGATGACATTGTGAAGAGCGGCATGGGTGGAAAGTGAGAAGAGTCCTTAGGACAGAAACCTTAACATTTAATGGATAAGTAGAGGAAGATGAGCTTAAGGAGGTGAAGAAAGAATAGAGAAAGATGAGCCTAAGGAAGTGGAGAAAGTACAAAGAACAGAGGTAAAAGGAAAATCAGAAGTGATCATTTGCAGGCCAAGCAGAAGAGCATTTCAAGAAAAAGGAGTAGTAAAGACTGAACAAGACCATATCTGCATGTCACACCTGAATGGAGAAAGTATTCCTAGCCCAACTAACAGTGAGCATGCTCAGTCTGACTTGATTTAAACAAACAGAAAGAAAGCATAAGGACCTTGATCTTAAAGTCCTGTTCACATTGGTTTCAAATGCAGCAGGATAAAAAGACATTGGTGGCTTTGGTAAGGACTGAGTTGCAAGTATGAAAAGAAGAGAAAGAGGGGAAGGTCAGATTGCAGTAGGTTAAGACTGGATGAACCTGCAGAAATTACCTGTGGATCTTGTTAGAATGCCAATTCAGCAGGGGTGGGTGGGGTCCAAGATTTGATTATGCATTTCACAGATTCCCAAGTGGTTATTGGTGCTGCTAGTCTTGGACCACATTTTGACTACAAATTCCTTGGCTACTATTTCAAAATGCTTTTGACTTTCAGTATGACCTCAGGTCTTAGTTTTATATATATATTCTCAAGTTTGAGAAGTCTGTGTTGATGAATCTGTACCAGAAGGGCCAGGATTATTAAAGGAATTTATAGATTTCAATAAGGAATGTGGAGCTAGGTCATAAAAGCACATAGAGCATCTTAAATGTTGTGTGTGGAGACATAAAGATCTGGGAGGTTTTCCATTTTAAGGTGCTATTCAGAATATATTGTAAGCTAGGAAATTAAGATCTTTATAATTCCAAATCCTTGTAAAAAGCCACAAGCTGCTCAGAAATTTTCTAAGAGCAAAATTATATTTTAGTTCAATGATCTCCATCCCATATGGCATTTTCAAAGAGGAAAGTCACTTTTGTAGAGGACAATTTCTCTTGGGTTCAAGAAAAATGTACTGTTTTACCATATTTCCTATACTCTCCATTATAACTTTTCTATTTTCTTCATTTAAAAACAAAAATAAACAATTAACAGGCCACACATAGACTTTTTGTAGTATTAAGAAAACTAGGAAGGTCACATTAAGCCATTCTTCATAAATTTATAGCTAAAACAAAGAAAATTTATTTTCAATGTGGATGAGTAGAAAAGCCTTTAAAATCAAGTTTTCTGCAGCTTGAAGGGGTGGGGGTTGTTAAGAGCATTCTAATAAGATGTTTTGGACCATAACTTTGATGAAATTAAATGGAATAAACAGTAGTTCACAAAATTCTGTGCAGACCATCCCCTAAGTACCACATTTCTAAGACTCTTATAATAAGCCCCCACTTTTCCCCTGCCACACACTCTACTCATTCCCACCCGTTCTCCACACAGCTACCAAAGGCAACTTTCACTTCAATTTTTATTTTTCAAGTACAATTTCTTTTGAATATTATGTTGTACTAGAGGCCGGGTGTATAAAATTCGTGCGGGGAAAGGGGGGTGTCTAATATCCTAGCTTACAATGTATTTTGAATAGCACTTTAAAATGGGAAACTTGAGGAGACCGGTTTGGCTCAGTGGATAGAGCGTTGGACTGGGGACTGAAGGGTCCTGGGTTCAATTCCGGCAAGGGCATGTACCTTGGCTGCGGGCACATCCCCAGTGGGGGGCGTGCCGGAGGCAGCTGATCGATGTCTCTCTCTCATCAATGTTTCTGACTTTCTATCCCTCTCCCTTCTGCTCTGTAAAAAATCAATAAAATATATTTAATTAATAAACAAACAAACAAACAAATAAATAAACAAACAAACAAACAAACAAATAAATAAAAATGGGAAACTTCCCAGATCTTTATTTCTCTAAACATAGGCCACAGGGTTCAGGCCTGAACCCATAATCCAGGACCACTGGCTCCTAATTGCTCACCTGCCTGCCTGCCTGATGGCCCTTAACCACCTCTAGCTGCTTGCCTCATCACCCTTAATCCCCTCTGCCTGACAGCCTGATCACCCCTAACTGCCTCTGCCTTGGTCACCACCAATGTGCTTTGTCTGGAAGGAGGACAGGACAACCGAAAGATATCCATTCAACCCAGTCTAATTAGCATATTACCCTTTTATCAGTATTGGTTGGTTTTGGTTGTATAGCACAGTGGTTAGATAATCATATACTTTACATAATGTTCCACTGGTATTTCCAGAACCCACCTGATACCACACATAGTTACCACAGTATTATTGACTATATTCCCTAAGCTGTACTCTACATCCCTCTGACTGTTTTGTAACTTCCAATTTGTGCTTCTTAATCCCTTCATCTCTTTGGGGAGGGGAGTTGGGGGATTGGAACAGAGGCACCTTTTAAAAGCCCCAACCAGATCAATCATGTCACTTCCTTACTCCACCTTCAGGGAGTTATGTTGAAAGGAACACACTCTCAGGGAAGGCTTCCCTCACTTGACTGGATTCAGTCCCTTGTCATAAGCTCTCATAGTAACTATCTCTTCCCACATAGGCGTTACCTCTGTTGTAATTAGGCGATTGTGTGACTTTTGTTTCTAATGCCTTCCTCTCTCACTGCACCATGGAGTCTGTAAGAATAAGCTTTATTCCAGGTGCATCCAATGCCTTTAGCTCACTGACTAGCACATAATAGGCACTCAATAAATGTTTATTAAGGGAATGAATAGTATCAAATTGTATCTGCTATTGTACTTCAGTTATATGCATGCTTCTCAAAATAATTTTACTTTACTTGCAAATATTATATATATATCCTATCTAATAAAAAAGTAATATGCAAATTGACTGTACCTCCACCACACCCACAAGCCACGTCCATAGCCATGCCCACCAGCCAATCAGGAGCAAATTATGCAAATAAGCCCCAACCAAGATGGCTGCCACCACTGAGAGCAGGAGGAAGCTTGGGTTTCCCCAGCAACAAAGGAAGCCATTGCCTGCCATTGCCTGCCTAGGCCTCCACTCAATGTTACAAAGTTTCAGTTATAAAAGATACAGAAATGGTGGCAATCACTGAGCTGGAGAGAACAGAGGCTTGGGTTTCCCTGGCAACAGAGTTAGCCAAGCTTTCTGCTTGCCATTGCTGGCCTAGGCCTCCACTCTAGGCTACAGTTTCAAACAGAAATGGCTGCTGCCATGGAGCAAGCAGAAGGCTTGGCTCCACTTCAGGCTACAAAGTTTCAATTGTAGACATAGATTAATCCCAGATACCAAGGCCTCTCCTTGGGTTGCTGAGGGATGTGGCTGGCCTGCAAACCTCCACAGGCTCCTCACCCAGGCTGCCCCTCACCCCAAGGAACCCCCACCCTGATCAAGGACACCCTTAGGGCAAACCAGCCAGTCCCCACTCATGCACCAGGCCTCTATCCTATCTAATAAAAGAGAAATACGCAGATTGACCATCACTCCAACACACAAGAGGGCTGCCCCCATGTGGTCAAAGATCCTGTCCCCATGTGGAGACAAGATGGCCACCACAAGATGGCCAGCAGGGGAGGGCCGTTGGGAGGTTCCAGGCCCTGCAAGGTTGGGCAGTTGTGGGTGATCAGGCCAGCGGGGGAGGGCAGTTGGGAGGGATCAGGCCTGCAAGGGAGTGCAGTTGGGGATGACCAGACCAGCAGAGAAGGGAAGTCGGGGGCAAACAGGCTGGTAGGGGAGCAGTTAGACATCAATTAGGCTGGCAGGGTAATGGTTAGCAGGTGATCAGGCTGGCAGGCAGAAGGGGTTAGGGGCAGTCAGGGAGGTAGGCAGGTGAGCAGTTTGGAACCAGGAGTCCTGGATTGTGAGAAGGATGTCCAATTGCCTGTTTAGGCCCGATCCCTACTGGGATTGGGCCAAACAGGCAGTTGGATATCCCTCAAGGGGTCCCAGATTGAAGAGGGTGTAGGCTGGGCTAAGGGACACCCCCTCGCCCCGTGCACGAATTTTGTGCACCAGGCCTCTAGTATATATATATTAGGGTATTAGTTTAATGTCTGATAAAGTGCTCCGTGGCATAAGCTGGCTCTAGATATGTAATGACAGTACAATCTGCTGCCAGTTTACTTCTTATAATAAACTGGAGGCTCAGTGCACAAATTCGTGCACAGATGGGGTCCCTTGGCCTGGCTGGCAATTGGGGCCAATGAGGGGGGAGAAACGATGGGAGGTTGGCCAGCTGGAAAGAGGGACTGCAGGAGGTTGGCCAGCTAAAGGAGGTTGGCTGTGGGAGCACACTGACCACCTGGGCACACCTCCTGCATTGAGCATCTGCCCCCTGGTGGTCAGTGCATGTAATAGCAACTGGTCAACTGCTCCTTCAGTCATTTGGTTGCTTAGACTTTTATATATAGACTAGAGGCCTAATGCATGAAATTTGTGCAAGAATAGGCCTTCCTTCTCCTGGCTGTTGGCACCAGCTTCCCTTTGGCACCTGGGACCTGGGCTTTTCTCCAGTCACCAACAGGCACCCAGGACCCAGGCTTCCCTCACAGCCCTGACTTCGTCCAGAAAGACATCTAGTTTAACTAGCATATTGTGCTTTTATTATTATTGATTTATTATAGATGAATTAACCTCTGAAAATAAATCTTGGGTCTCAACATAAAGGTCATGTAAAACTTGTCATCACATTGAAAACACAATAGTCAGGCAACTTTTTCCTTTCTAGCTACTTCATTGGCAATTAAAATATACTATGACAATGGCTTGATTTATGGGGTTATGGGGTTGGATCTTATAGGATTACTATGTCAATGGGTATTATTATTATTATTATTTCTCACCAGAGGATATCTTTTCCATTGTTTTTCAGAGAGAGTGGAAATGAGGGAGGAAGGGAGAGAGAGGGGAGGGGGGAGAGAGAAAGAGAGAGAGAGAGAGAGAGAGAGAGAGAGAGAGAGAGAGAGAGGAGAGAGAGAGAGAAACATTGATGTGAGAGAGAAAACATCAACTGGTTGCCTCCTTAATTTGCCCTAACCAGGCCAGGGATTGAACCTGCAATCCAGGTACATGCCTTTGACTGGGAATCAAACCTACAACCCTTTGGTGCTCAGGCCAATGCTCTAACCACCGAGTCACACAGGCCAAGACCAAAAGTTTTAATTTTTATAGACAGAGTTAAAATAAGATAAACACATTTGAGTTCATTTTAAATAAAATAAAACTTGGTTAAAATAATTACCTGATTTAATAATGCTTATAAATAAAAGCTAATCTTTTACTTTCATTATCAATTTTGTAATTTACAAAAGCATTGACAATTATTTCATTTGACTTCCATAACAGTTCTGTGAAACAAGTAAGGATTACAGTCCCCATTTCACAGAGAAGGTTAAGTATGGTACCTAACGTCATACATCCAGTAAATGGGAGAGAGTAAGATGCCAGCCCAGAACTTTTTCTGTCAAATTTTAAGCTCTTTGTCCTATATCAGTATTGGAGTATAACTTAATAAATAAAAAAACTACAGATAATATTGTAGCTTTCTCGCTCTTTAATTTTCCTTTCAAAGACCTTATTTTAGAATCCAAATCTTTGGGAATAATTCAGACCAGTCAGACTATCTGCTGATCTTAGAAATACCAAACTATACTAAACATTTGTAGCTCCAACTCCAGTTTAGGGGTTGAGGTGAGGAACTATTTGTACTGCTCTCTTCTATAACCTGTTGTGAAATAATTTCTCATCAAGTCCAACTCTTTTATCTTCAAAAGTTGTTTTATTACCATCTTGACCATATTCATCACAGAAGCCCAAAGAGACAAAATTCAATACACACAGAGCATCTGTGTTTGTTAGCATAGGGCTTTTATTACCTTTTCGTAATCGATAATCCTCTCACTATTATCTCTTTGACTTTTTAAGCTAGAGCTCTTTGATGCATAACTGGCATTCCAGCATTCCTTAGCAACCCTTGTGGACCTAGAAATAGCTATAAAACTTTGAAAGAGCAGGGAGTTGTAAACTCAAACAAAACAGAATGTTTTTAAAAGTAAGCAGAATTTAATGAGGTTTTAAAAAAAAGATATAAAGTGATTTTATTGCTCATTACAACAAACATATCAATTGTAAAATAGAAACTGTTTACTTGGGCAGATACTTCAATATATCTCTATCAAACTAACTGGTGCAGAACTACAGAAAGGATACTTTTGAAGAAGATGTTTGAAAAACTTCCACTTTCTAAACATCTCTGTATATAAAAGCCTAAGTGACCATTAGGACCAGTCGCTATGATGTTCACTGACCACTAGAGGGCAGACCCTTCACACAGGAACTGTCCCCTGTGGTCAGTGCACTCCCACAGCCAACCTCCGGAGGCTGGCCAACCTCCTGCAGTTCCTTCCCCCAGTCAGGCAGCCCTGATCAGCCCCGACCAGGATGGGGACTAAGCAATACAGCCCCAGTCAGCCCCGATCACTGGCTGGGCCAAGAGACCTCACCTGTGCATGAATTTGTGCACTGAGCCTCTCGTGTTTCAATAAAGTTGTAAAAAAAGATTATTTAAATAAATAAATGATACCCACTTGAAGCACTGTTTTAATGACATCCTTTCTCTACTCAGAGCCTAATACCCACAACATAGACATAAGCTATATTTTATCAAGATGAATTTACTTTATAAATTCTAAATGGATAACTTATAAATTGAGCAATAAAAATAATAGGTAGTTTGGGTGAAATAAAGTATTTTAAAATCATTGGTAGTGCAACTAGATCTGTATCATCTTGCTGTTTATTTTTGTATTTTATTTGATTGCACATGTTCAAAACAATTCTGATTCAAATAATAAGTAGTTATCAATGGCAATATTTTGTTTGGGGTTTTTTTCTTAATAATTCATCTTTTATACTTAGGATATTATTCATTTAAAGAGATATAGCAAGATCCTAATATAAATCAGCAAATCTGTCAGCACAAATTGCTTCACTGCTGATCTCTGCTTTGTTAAAAGTTAATATGTAATATTGAGTTTGAGTATACATTTGAGTTAAATTTTTTTTAAAAAAATAGAAATTTAAAGCAAATAATTGTGAAACCCTTGAGTCTTTTTCTCAGAACTTTGGTTCTATGGAATAGATTTTGAAAACCAACTACCTAGATGCTAAAGCCCATATTCTTTAGGACGGCATGTAAAATTTTATGTCATTTGCACTTTATCCATCAATCCAGCTGAATTTCCTACCAAAATTTCACCCCATTTCTCAAGTCCATCAGCATCTTTCATGGGTTATACTTTTACCCTTGCTTTTTTTCTCAGCCAAATGTGACCCATGTACTACTAATGCCTTCTAACCTGAATTTCCATTTTTATTCCAAAAGTTAAAATGTTAATGACCCATGAAGCCTTGTGACTGTCCCCAAAAGCACCTTGTATATACCTCTATCATCAATATGTGTTGCCTAGTGTGACAGTAATTTCTTCCTCTCAACTGTGATTTCCTGAGAAAGAAGGACTAATTTAAACATCCTTGAGTTCTCAGTTTCAAAGTTTTTGCTATATAGTAATCACTCCTTAAATGTATTGAATTATTTCATTAATTAATAGCCTATATAATTAAGAGGTGATATGTAACTTGACCTTCATGTTGTCACAAGATGGCTGTGCCCACATTGGAGGCAGGGTTTCCATAACAAGTGGTCAGCAGGGACCTGCGGCTGCATTGGTGCCGGGTCAGGGCAGGGGAGCTGAGACAGTGCCCCCACCCACCCGGAGAGGCATGATATAGGGCCTTAGGCCATGACCCCCACCTGGTGGGGTTTGATGGGGGACCTCAAGGCATGCCCCTGCCCAATGGGGCTTGATAGGGAACCTCAGGACATGCCCCTTCCCCCCAGAGGGCTTCACAAAGTAGCTCAGGCTATGCCCCCACCTGGCAAGGCATGATGGGGGAATTCAGGCTGTGCCCCCGACCCTGGCACCAGGCTGGGGGATCTGAGGTTGTGCCCTCCACCCAGCGGGGCTTGATGGGGGTGGGGCTGGCCAGGTCTGGGTGCCTTTTGAGGCACGTGCGGGTCGGGGGGGACTTGACTCTGAGGCATGCCCCAGACTCTGATAGGAGGAAGATTTTCATATATATTTTAGTAATTTTCTTTCATCTTTGACACTTCTATTATAAAGGGCAAATAGCAATATTAAAATACTTCCTCTAATTAATTCCATTTTAATGTGCATGAATTTTGTGCACTGGACCACTAGTTAATAATAAGTAAGAGAATGATTAAAGTGGATTTAAAACTGCAGATTTACTTAAGTTAGTCAACAGCAACCCTCTTATTGAGTTTTTATTTTAGTTTATATAAGTACTAAGTAGAAATCACTCTTATAAATCATGCTAATTTTAATTTTGACTTCATTTTAATAATGACAGTACTCACCAACAAAGGAAAGCAGGATGACCAGCAGGACAATGAGAGCACAGATGCATGGAACCAGGACCAGCAGTAGGAAGCGGAGAACATTAGCAGTTGTCAGCTGCTGAGAGCAGCCATCACCCACAGCATCTTCCTCAGCTCCCAAGACCTAAAGCAAAAGAGAAATATGAGCTCTAGTTGGTTTGGCTCAGTGGATAAAGTGTTGATCTGTGGACTGAAGGGTCCTGGGTTCAATTCTAGTCAAGGGCAGATGCCCATGTTGCAAGATTGATCCCCAGTAGGAGGCATACAGGAGGCAGCCAATCAATGATTCTCTGTCATCATTGAGGTTTCTATCTCTCTACCTTCCTCTAGATAGATAGATAGATAGATAGATAGATAGATAGATAGATAGATATGTATAAATGTATATAAAGGTGGTGATTCTAGTAAAAAAGAGAGAAATATGAAACATGGCTTTAATATTCTAAAGCATCTCAGTACATGGCATGAAATTATAGAACACAGCCACCATCCAAAGAGCACCATTCCTAAAAGATTTTACTGTGTGTACTTTAGGGCATGAAATGAGGTTTACTCACCGAATCACACTAATAAATGAACAAATAATGATACAACTGCATTCAGGGAAGAGCAAATCATTTATTTCTGAAATGTTTTTCAGAAGGGCATGAACTTTTAATAATATTGCATCTTGATTTTTTTTAAAAACACATTTGCCAATTCAGTATTATTCCAAAGGGCCATAAATAACTATGGCAAGAGCTCACGTTGGCCCAGAACTGTAAGCAAAGACTGCCTAGTACAGTGATAAGACATTGGTGAGTAGGTGTAGACAAGACATTCTCCAGACTTTTATTGTTATTAGGCTCATTAGTCCTAGCCCAAATCTTAATTTATTTTATGCATGAATCTGGATAAAATAAGTTTTCAGCCATTAATACTTCAGCAAGTTTTAATATGACCGACTGCATATTCAGTGACAAGGCGAACAATAAAAGAGCCTGTCCTGTGGTCCAGGGGAACACTGTGATCCCTCAGGACATCTCCCGCTGTCCACACTGACCCTGCGGCCTGTCCACTTGTGAGAGGATGATGAGGTGCCACAGTGACGGTTCACATAAACATCTCATCTTCAAATACTTGAAACTTTGCTTAGTTCAATCTCTTGCCAGAAGCGATGTCTGGAAACTCGTTTGTTGCAAATGGCTAGCTTCATGCAGTGACTTTTTCAACAGGGTCTGTGAGGAGTTAAAAGTGACTCGAATAACTCACTATGAGTTAGTTCCTTGATGATGGTGTTCCTCGCGATTCTCTTTTGGACTTTGGACTCTCCTGCATGTTCTCCTCTGACAGTTTCAGAGCTTGAACTCCAACCTCTGTGTAACTGCCTCCTGAATCTCTCTTTTGAGTCCCAAACTTCCTTTCAAGTTAAGCCACCTATTCCCAGTGCCTAGTGCCTAACAGCGTCTCTCGCTCTCCTGTATCACTGCCACCCACTTTTTACCACGCTGAGGTCTGTTCCAGCTGTTGTGTTGTTGTTTTTGTAATCCATCCTCAAGCCTATATCCCATTTCAGCCACTATCTCTCTCCTTCTTTATCATCCGAAAAGCTTAAAGGATTAGTATTTATTGTCCAAATTTCCTCACTTGCTGTTTACTCTTGTGGCCACTACAATTTGGCACCAACTTCTGTCAATTGTACCAAAACAGCTTTTACTGTGGTTCCCAATGACCTCCATGTTGCTACATCCAAATGACATCTCCCAGATCTCACTGTAATGACATCTCAGAGTCCTCTGAGAGGTTCTCAGTCAGCCACTCCATCTTTCTCAAGCACTCTCTTCCTCTGACTTCTCTTTCTCCTACTTCTCAGGTCATTCCTCCTCTTTCTGTAAGCTCTTATCTCACACCCACTTTCTCCCCGCAATGTCACCCACACACATGGCATCAGTCACCAGCCCTAGACATATGACTTACATTTTTAAATAGCAAACAGAGACCTTTCCACTGCGCTCCAGACCTTTGTAAATCTTCATTAGGGCCCATAATGAAACCTGATATTACTTTTTAGGTGGCAGTTGACAGACAAAACTGCCTAATTTTTGCTGTAAAACATGGTTGCTTCACAAGGTTCAAACATAAAATAATCTTCAAAATAGAATACAAATGTTATCAAGACTATATGTGTTCCCTTTTTTGAAAAGTGAAACCTGAGTTTCGGGGATATTCAAACTGAAATACTACTGCAACATGAACTATCAACTATAATAACCAACAAATACTTATAAGATTAGAAAGTACAAATTTATTCTTGCTCCTGTAAAAACATAATCACAGCATAAATAATACTAACACAGCTGTATCTCTCTCTATGTACAAATATTACCCTTTTCTCATGAGGGGAGCCCGGTATCTAGAACAGCACCTGAACACAGTCAGGAATGGATTACCACCTGCTGCATAAATGAGTGGATTAAAGCACCTGAACAAAAATTACTCTGTACATAATTACGCAAATACCTCCTCTTTTTAAAAATAATACACACCTTACAAAGACTATTCCTGAATCATCCAAAAAACACTTGGAGAAGAAAATGTATTTGGTAGAAAAGTAAAAATCTTTTCCTTTCAGGGAAAATATACTAAAATATAGTGAACTCAGTTTTTATGGAACTACTGAAAGGAGTTTTAGGGGTAAAATAGGCAGGTTTAGGGAGTTTGAGGACCTAGGGGCCCATGGGGGAGGAAGGCATAGTTGGTTGGGGGCTTGGAGCTGCCAGAGGCATACATTCACAGAGAACAAAAGGTGCCATAGGATTAGGGGAGAGGAAGACATCCATTCACAGAAGACAGGGGAAAGCCACAGGGTACTGGGAGAAAGAGGAAAGCAAACTCTCACAGAGGAAGAGGAAAACAGATTCTCATAGCAGATAGAGCATTCTATCCCTGAAAGGGGAGCAAAGAAGGGGGCACCTCATGGGGTTTTACACTTTGAAGATGATATTCTACCAATTGGAAGGCAGCACCAAGAAACAAAGAACTGCAGCCTTTATAAACCTTAGAAAAAGGAGCTTAGGGGGCTACCCCCTTTGGGACCCGCTCCCTCTGTGGGAATCTGTACTTGTTTCTAATAAATCTCCACCTTTTCATCTATCACCTTTTGTCCATGGCTTCATTCTTCGAATCCACCTGGACAAGAACCTGGGAAAGAAACCAACCTTGCATGCCGCTCAGGAAAAAACCACTCTTAGTTCCATGCCATACTCATTTTCACCACGATGAGCTTTGAAGTTAGTCAGAAAATTATGTGTTTCAAAAAATAAACTGTGGTTTTTATTACAGACAAAACGTTTTAAATACCACCTATGTTAACATGAAAATAAGTAGCCTGGTAACTCTATGAACCCCCTAAAAGAGAGATCCCCAGACATTCTTGGTATATACGCAGCACTCTCAGCATGCAGGTAATGGTTTCAGAAGGCCTAGATCAAAAGAAATGCCCAACAGGTTCTGGCCTCTGTGGCTCAGTGGGTTCAGTGTCCTCCTCTACAGTTAGAGGTCACTGGTTTGATTCCTGCTCAGGGCACAATGCCTCCACTACAGGCTCAATGTTTCTCTCTCCCCCTCTTCCTTTCGCTCTCTCTAAAATCAATACGAACAATGATTTTAAAGAAATGACTAATGTACTCACTTCGGTAACATATATACTAAAATTGGAACGATACAACGATTAGCATGGCCCCTGTACAAGGATGACCTGCAAATTCCTGAAGTGTTCCTATTAAAACAAACCAAAAAAGAAATGACTAACAGTTCCATTTATTAAGTAGTTTAGTTCAATAATTTTATAAATATTTGTATCCTGAAAACTTAGTAGCTAGTTGAAAAAAATACTACACATAAATTAAAATTTAAAAATATTTTCATGTCATTCTTAACCACGATTACTTACTAATGGGATTGTGCATCTGTTAGGCTCTGCACAACACCTCAAACATAGGAATCAAATTGGAAACCACTGCCATGTGAGCCTCCCCTGAGCTTGTCAGGTTAGCATGTGACCCCTTTGGTCCACACTTAATCCCTGTTTGAAAACATTTCGGCTATCACACTGTACTTAGTAATTTATAATTGAAAATTGCCAAGTTGTAATTTACCAAGTTGTAAATTTTTTCCTCTGAATTTATGCTGACTGAAGACACAAAGGCACTGAACTCATTAGCAGGAGATAATCAAGTCTGGCCACACTGACTTGCTATTAATTCTGGTCAAAAGTAAACAAACTTGAGTTACATACATTACTTATCACGAAAAGCCAACATTATTGTGTTTAAAGAAAACTTTCCATGTTTTTTTTTCTCCCTCTCATCAAAAGTGAATATATCCCAGAGTTCAGACTAAATCAGGAGGTTAGAGAGTTCCAGAAGAGATATTGATAAGGAACAAATAGAAAGGCTAATATTAAAAAAAAAAAGTAAATATATCAAAAACCCCAAATTTATGAAATTTTGCTGGCCTTTAATAGTGAATCATTGATTTACTTAAGCATTTTTTTTTCTGATCCCACTCCTTACAAGGTACTAGTTAGTTGCCTAAGGGATAAAAATAATGTTCTGGGCATATGATATAGCTTTTATTGATTAAATTAAAATGGATTTTTATTTTTTATTTTTTTACCTCTTGAGATTACATTTCAGTAATTTTAGTATGTACATGCATCACCATGATCCAAAGTAGAAAATTATAAGAGCCATAGTTCATTTAAAATTGCTTCACCTGCAAGTGATAGAATATATGCATATCAACAGTGAATTTTTTTGTTTGTTTGTTTTAATTGTTTTATTGTTTAAAGTATTACAAATAGTAGTATGTATGTTTCCTTCCCACCTAACCCCAATTGACTTCCCTGCAGCCTCCCCTACCCCTGAGCACATTCTCTCTCTTGTCCCCCACCCCCAGTGTCTTGTATTCATTGGTTATGCTTATATGCATGCATACAAGTCCTTCGGTTGATCTCTTACAGCCCCCGCCCCCCACCCTCCCCTGTCTTCCCACTATAGTTTGTTCAATGCTTCTTTGCCTCTGTATCTATTTTTTCCCTGGTTCCTTTTCTTTAAAAAAAAATCTTGCATCTGCATACTAGAAATAAACATATAAGAACAAAAAATGTTTGAGTCTCAATTTCAATGTCAACAGTTCTGAATCCCAGTTTCAATGTCAAATAGTTCCTTACGTGTACATGTCAGCAGTGATATCTGGATGGTGGACAAAGGGTGGCATCAACAGTGATTTAATGAGAAATAATTTATTCCTTTCTTATGTAAATGTACCAGTGGTCAGAAAAGAACTTATATGCATATATGCATAACTCATGGACACAGATAATAGAGTGGTGGAGGCCTAGGGTGGGAAGCAGGGCAGGCTATAAGGGGTAAATGGGAGGAAAGGGAGGGCATATGTAATACTTCCAACAATTAAGATTTTTGAAAAAGTTTTCCCAGACAGCCCAGCCATGGTGGCTCAGTGGTTGAGCACTGACCTATGAACTAGGAGGTCACGGTTTGATTCCTGGTCAGGGCACATGCTGGAGGCAGCCAATCAATGATGCTCTCTCATCATTGATGTTTCTCTCTCCTTCTCCCTTCTTCTCTGAATTCAATAAAATATATATATATAAGTGCTCTTTTGAGGGATATAAATAGACTTTTTCCAGAGTCTTCATGCTTCTGCAACTCTTCTCAAGTCAAACATGGCAGAATAGAAGATTACCACCTCACTACAATTTAATAATTTTAGAAATGGCCCATCTGTGCTGGTATCCTTTCAATTTCTTTGTAGAGCTTACATTTCAAACTTATATGTTAAAAACCTTAATCTGATGAACTAAGACTATACTCTCTAAGAAATATTTACCTCAGAACATTGCCTTACCCAACCATCAATCCAAAGTGAGATCTGAATTGTTCTGCCCACTGAGCAAAAATGAGCCAACTGTTACCTTCTTACATAAGAAGGAAATCTTCTAGTACTAGATGTTTTTCTCTCTGTGCTCAATAAACTGTGAGAGTGCTTTACATGAAGTAAAGGTAGATCTATTGAACAAGAGACCAGTGATTTAGACACCTCTCAAATCAGGTATCTGTCAATGTTCCACAACTTCCCGCTCTCCCAATTAGCAAAATGCCTCCAAACTCATCTGTGAATGAACTCTGCCAAACCCAAATGTCTTTTGTTGTGCTGCTTGTTTTGGATGTCCCAAAAGGCATGAAGAACAAGCATCCGGTTTTCAATAAGTCTTTTCATCCATTTTCTGGCATTTAATTAAAGCATACAAAGTTCAAATAGCTCCTGCACTCTCTCAAAATGAAATTACCCAAATCACACCAGAACACATGGTTCCACAAGCCAACCCTGCCCATACTCTCCTCTGAAAATCAACATAATAACAACACCACCAGATAGTTTTACCCCAATTTCACAGCTACATGTCCCAGAATGGGTGTTCAACATGGAGACTAAATACCGACAAAATATTTTCCCTTTGAGGAGACGAGATAATAATAATCCAATACTCAGGATCACTTCAGCCTTTCTGATTTGAGGGTAGCCTTGTTTAGCTAAAGTCTGAAATATGAGAGAAGAGATTGGACTGTTTTAGAGGCAGCCTGAATAATGTCATCTCCACTACTGAAATCTAGGAGACCTTATAAAGCCACCACCCTATCCTAACCATATTTCCATATCTGCACAGAAGGGATAGAAAATATGTGTCTTGCTCTGATCACAAATATTCCCTCCCCCTCAAAAGAATAAAACTGTTAAAACAAAAAAAAAGTGAAAAATGGTAATAGCAATTTTCCTTTCAAGTTCTGAAAGCATTAAGTCCCAATTTCTCTCCCATACATAAAAGGGAGTTTGCTCAACTCAGTCTTTCTGGTGGAAAGCTATAATCTTTACTCAAGTGAGGAGATGTCTTCAGAGGCAACAGGAGAACCTTCTAAGGTAAACCCTGTTTCTCTCAGAGCAAAGTGGGAAGGTCATGTTTCTGTGACAGTCACAGATGATTTGGAAAGAAACACAGGTAACTCCCACCTACACAAGGTAGCTAGGACCTGGCATCCTGTGTGTGGGTTTTTTCCAATTAACTTTTAAAAAATATATTTTTATTTATTTCAGAGAGGAAAGGAGAGGGAGAGAGAGATAGAAACATCAATGATGAGAGAGAATCATTGATCTGATGCCACCTACATATACCTTGACAGGGAATCAAAACATGACTTCCTGGTTCATAGGTCAACACTCAACCACTGAGCCGTCCGGACTGGGCCCAGCATCCTGTTTTGAGGTGACTCTGCCCCCAATCTCAAACATGTCAACCTTCCCATTTTATGGCAGACATAAGTCTTAATGTAATAAAAGATTTATTTTCATGCAGATATAACATCAGAATTCTTTCTGCATATATTGGACAGTCTTAGAAGTATTTATTTTTCAGTATATTTGGGGGGAAACAATGAAGGCTACAGGGAGGGGAAACAAAGGAGAGTTGGGTTATTCATGCCTCCGGAAATTAAATATTTGAGATTTATTCATAAAAGCATTTTAAATTTCACATCCTGATTATAAGTTACAACACCTCTAATGGGAGCTATGGCAAAATCCAGAGGAACCTAACAGCTCGCCAAATGAAGCCAAAACTATTTTTCCTGTGGCTCTAAGGAAGCTGTTGAATTTGTGCAAATCTTAGAGACCTAATTGACTCACTGACCCAATAACAGTGGACATGTTGTGGCTTTTAAAAATTGAAACAGATTGACAAAGTGAGTCAAGAACTAAAACATTGACTTTCAACAGCTGAAAATAATCAGGGACTGCACACAAGACAAAATGGATTTTATGCTCTACAACAATCCATTTCAGGCATTTCAATGCAAAGTAAAACATAAACAGATGTTGAAAACATTTAACCTACTGAACCTACCTGCTGAAAAGAATTCTGCAGTAAAAAACGTACAAGTAAGGATTTTATGTCTTGGATGGAGCAGCAATTTCTTTGTGAATACCCAGAGCAAAAGCAAATTTAACATTCATCATATATTTCACTCTACTTCATATTTTTCGCTCTACTGGGTATAGAATGGTAAAGAGTTGCCTCAAAGTCTAATGCTCTTAAAGAAGCTACTAGAAAAAGGGAGATATTAGAACAAAGGAGGAAGGGTACAATCTCAAAGAATCTATGAATTAACTTCCCCCAAGGAGGCTAGGATGGGAGAAGTTACTGGAAAGTTGGCTCCTTAAAGCTTCAGATAGACAGTTCAAAGCAAGGACAATTAAGAAAGCACACCTTCAAGACTGGACAGCTATGACAAGCAGATACTGAAAATAATATTCACGGAACAACAGTCTATCAGAGGAGAAAGAGTTATACAAATAGTCATTTAATTGTTATTGTGGCAAGTGCTATATGGTACATACGAGGTAAATAATTTGTGGTAATGTCAAAATGAACATAGAAAACTGACTTCGACTTCTTTATTAAAACCTATAACAAGAAGCGGCCTAATGTTGAAAATATGTCAGTGACAAGAAATAATAATGAATATTTCTTATAAACACTCAAAATTGAATTTTTAGAATTATTTCAGCAATCATTAAATAATTTACCTTCCCACCTTCTTTCCACTGATGTTTTCAAGTGCTTATAATGTTAACACATATTTACAATATAAACTGTTCTGAATGTTTAATATTTATGATTAGGGAGCCCAAAGTATTAAGAACTACATAACATTCCCTAAAATGATAAGAAGCTACTGATGAAAAGGCCACTTTTGAGAGTATAAACCTCATTGGTTCATTAATCATATTTTTTAATTTTGTTTTTGACATCTTTCCACAGTTAGTATTCCCAAGTTCTAAAACATTTTAAAAATCATAATACAGTATTTTGCAAAGAATAACATGTGTCAATTCTCTTGAGTTTCTTACCAGTGCTAAAGTTGTCTGCATTTTAAGACAAAACCAAACATATAAATGATAAATGTTTTAAAATATGCGTAAAATTATGGATGTATCTAATTTATGAAAAGGCAAACCTCTAGATCCAAATCAAGACACATTAAACTAATGAAAAAGATGTCTTTAAACATTAAATAATTGCCTATTCTTGATGTATAGACTTTTATCCCTTCCAAAGAAAATAGAGTTAAAAATTATGATTGCGAATTAAGTGACTATAAAGAATCCTGTTTTTAATTGAAGAAATTAGAAAAAATTCTCCTTTTGGAATGTGAGACTAAATTGTATATTAATGGTACACTAACTTATTTGCTGTTTTCAAAAAGAGGTTTCCAAACAAACAAACAAAAAAACAAAAAACCCCCACAAACTCATAGATACAGAGGGTGGTTAGCAGAGGGGCAAGATCGTCGGGGAGGAGGAGGAGGGTAAGGGGGGTTAAATACATGGTGACAGAAGAAATGAGCACAGATAGACTATACAGATGTCGTATTATAAAGCTATACAGCTAAAATTTATATGTTATTAACCAAAGTTACTCCAATAAATTTAACTTTAAAAATAGTTGCAATAATTACAACTAGTTTATCTTAGCGTAGACACAAATATAAAGTTTTTAAATCTCTTGAAATTTTCAAATGAAATGTATTTAGTTTTTTCCCTCTTTAAAGAAAATTTTGAAAAGAACCACATATTTATAGAAAAGTTGGAAGTACAGTGTAAAGAACCTTTTATCTGAACCATTTGATAGTGAATTGCTAACCAGATGTCCTATCACTCTGAAAAAAGAATGTTATTGGGTGTTTCCTACAAACAAGGACATTATTCTACAAAAACCACAGGAAATTACACTGATTCACTGCTACCATCTAGTTCCCAGAACCCATTCAAGTTTTGCTAATAGTCCTAATAATACCCCTTATACCAAAAGGGTCTAACTTAGGGCCACATGTCCATGTGTCCTTGGTTTCCTTCAGTCTTCCTTTAACTTCCATGATGTTGACCCTCTGTAAATCACAGGCCAGTTATTTTCCAGAATGTTCCTTAGCTGTGACTCAGGCTTAAATTCAGACATCGTTAGCAGATATATCACAAAAGAGACACGACATTCTCCTCACTGCATCCTCTCTATTTGTTCCTTTACGAATGATAATCATATTAATCACATGGTAAAGACTGTCTGCCAGATCTCCCTGTAATATTGTTCTCCTCTCCCCAGCTATGTCATCAATAAGTAATTTTGGGTGAGGTATTGAAACTATATAAATAACTTTCAGTTATTTTTTGACATATGCACGGTTTCCTCTTTTATCTAATGGCTTATAATATGTTCCTATTATTATTTATTTTGATGGTCAAATGGTCCTCCCTTCGGCTAGTGAGATTCAAGTCAAGCTGGCTACAGCCTTTTTGACACACACCCATAGTTCTCTGGACCGCTCCCTGCTTTCTGGAACAGGAGGTGTTGGACTCTGTTGGACTTTCCTTGCCTCATTCTTGCCATCAGCCATTTCCCTAAGGAGCCTGGTTCCTTTTTGTAGAAAATGGTGTTTAAAACCAAGATCTGGGTGTTCCTTGGTACTCGCAGGGCAGGCTATTTACACACATTTATTTAAAACTAAAGAATAGTTGACATACAATATTATATAAGTTCCGGTTGTATAAGATAGTAATTTGATATTTATATTCCTTACGATAAGCCTAGTAAATATTTGTCATCATAAATGTACTATGATAATATTATTTTCCCTCTATTGTACATAATATCTCCATGACTTATTTTCTAATAACTAGAGGTTGGTACTTCTTATGCCCCTTTACCCTCCTCAGTTCTATATTTACCTTTATATGTGGTAAAGGTACACTCATATCTCCAATTCCAATCCCAGATCATAGAGTTCTAGATGCAGTTTTAACTTTTTCCAAGAGGAAGAAACCTGGCTTATTGTTAATATGTGCAATGATTCCATCAGTCCCAGCCTGTAACACACCTCACGGTTTCCAGCACTCTGGGCTGTGAGGGCACTGTGGTCACCTTGAGGGCACTCTCACACCCCTCCCATCCACCCCTTCCTCCTCCTGCTCAGGCTCTGGCCCTCTACCCGAGGGCATCCTCACCTGCAGGGTCTCGGCCACTGTGCTGCCCTTCTGGGCACCTTGAGCGTCTGCCTCGCTCCCACGGAACAAATTCAGGACCCACTGTTCACCAACAGGCAAGGAACAGGAAAACACAAACACAGGTTTGAAGTCTACAGATAGCAATTGGTGTTGTTCCTTTTTTCACTCTTTTCTTGCTTATCACATGAAAGAGGAGTAACATCACAAGATCTGGATCCTTCAGCTTTCTTGAATACTTTAAGAAAAACACTTATTTTAGAGAGAGAGGTGGGGAAAAGGAGAAGGAGGGAGGAAGAGAGAGCAAGAGAGAGAAAACCATCAGTTTGCTGTTCTACTTACTCATGCCTTCATTGGTTCTTTTTTAAATATATATATTTTTATTTATTCAGAGAGGAAGGGAGGGAGAGAGAGAGAGAGAGAGAGAGAGAGAGGGAGAGAGAGAGAGAGAGAGAGAGAGAAACATCAATGATGAGAGATAATCATTGATCGGCTCATAACCCACAGCATATGCCTTGACCCCAGGAATTGAACCGTGACCTCCTGGTTCATAGGTTGACGCTCAACCACCGGGCCATGCCAGCCAAGCAAAACAACAAACATTTTTAAAGAAAAGTCAACATTAAAAAAATTTTTTAAATACTAAATCAAAGTATTTATTCGATTAAAGTATTTATGCCATGGGTCTTGTTTACTTTCATTAAGGAGAATAAATCATTTTTCTAGGTCCCATGAGGAATATAGTCAGTAAGATTTAATAACTCTGTATGATGTCAGGTGGGTATTAGACATATCAGGGGGCACTTCCAAGGTTATATAAATAGCTTATTACTATGTTTACACCTAAAACTAATGTAATAGTGAATGTCAACTGTAATTGGAAAATTTTAAACAGAAGTGTCTTCTTCTCACCAAAGCCCTCTTCAAAGAAGGAGGGAGATAGTTACCCGATTTTCAGAGTTTCTGACTTGAAATGATTGGAGAATCTTACTAGTCGAGAATATAGAGAGCATTTTTGTTACTCTTATTGACATTAGCTGACAAAGTTAAAACAATACAAACAACACTGTAGGTGCTATCAGCAGGGACCAAGCAGGCCACTGAGGCTGTCCCAAGGTGGCCCAGACCGGACCATACAGTCAGCTCCTCGGTCCTCTGGGCAGTGCCTTCCTTCCTAGGGGCCACTGCACTTGCTCACCGAGGCCATGTTCAGCAAGGCTCATCTGTTTAGATGTGAAAGGTCGGGAAGCTCAGCATTTTTGTTATGCAGAAGGCAGAATGAAAATCACTCTAGGCCAGGTTAGGACTATAGTTACCAGGTCTAGATTTTAAATTAAATGCTGGTAAACAGAAAGACCAGGGGGATGGAGGGGGCTGGTTTCTCCAGTTTGCCCTAACTCTTTTAGGGAATGAAACTGGCCACACCAGGCAGTCCTTCAGCCATTCCTAGCTTCATCCTCCCACCTCAGCCCCACATCCAGAATTGGTCCCCGCTAGTGGGCAGCTGGGCTGAGAGCTCTGAGAGGCCTCCCCAGGGCTATTTTTAACCAGGTATTTTCTGCTGATTGACTTTCCACTGGGGCAGCCCCAGGGATGGGGGATGCACTCCAGCTGGGAAACCTGAGCAGTCAGCTGGCCTGTGACAAATGAGGTATTTTTAGCTGGGACTTGGGAATCTCCAGATTCTCATCTACTTTAGACCTCAGGGTGGGAGACACAAAACAGAGCCCAGCGAAAGGAATGGTGCTGAGTCTGAAGTCCCTTAGCAACCACTGCAGAGTTTTTTTGGTTTTTTTTGTATTTATTTATTAAAGTATTACAAATAGTAGTATATATGTTTCCCTTTTTCCCCCTTTTGACCTCCCCCCAGCACATGCCCTCTCCTGTCTCCCCCTCCCCCACCCCAGTGTCTTGCATCCCATGGTTATGCTTTTATGCATGCATACAAGTCCTTCGGTTGATCTCTTGTAGCACCCCGCCCCCAATTTCCCCTACCTTCCCACTTATAGTCCGACAATCTGTTCCATACTTCCTTGCCTCTGTATCTATTTTTATTTCGCCCATTTTCTTTCTTTAACATTCTATATTGGCCCCTCTTGCCCTTTTTGCCAAGAGGGACCCTCTTCTCACAATGCAATAACCCACAGCTGTTGCCTTAGTTTTCTGCGGAGCTTGTTGTTGGAAGGGGACTCTGTGCCCTGGTGTGGAAGGGAACAGAGGCCTGGGGTCTTTCCCTGCACTGATGGAGGCGAGGCCTGCAGGTCCCTCCTGCAGGCCTGGTATTTGGAGGGGCCTTCCCTGCCTACCTGCCTGCCTGCCTGCCTGCCTGCCCTCTGCATCAGCATCACCTGGAACTGGTTAGAAATGCAATTGCTTGGGCCCCACGTGGACCCATAGGTCACACACTCTGGCCGTGGGCCCAGCAATCCGCAGTGTGCCGGGCTCCCTACGTGACTCTCATACACCGTACACTTCGAGAGTTACTGATCTAACCACATATTCACTAACATTTACAGATGAAGGTATGAGTTTTTGTCCCTACCAAATCCATATGGAAGTAACTTTTTAAATTCAGAGACACTATATTTAGATTTACAAAAACATTGAGTGGATAGATAGTAAAGAGAGCCAGTGACTTGTTAAGCCATTTCTTCCTCCTGTGTGTGTACCCTAATGGTAAAAACCTTTCACCCCCGTTCATCCTCAAGTTAGTGATAAGACTCACAGTGTTTGCCATCAAAGCCCACAGTGACGTCCGAGTAAGAAACAACTGAGGAGGACGGCAGAGCACCCAGCCCTCGGATGACCAACTGTACTCGGCCACACTGCCAGGAAGCCAACTGTAGCTGCCTACCCTGTTTCCCCGAAAATAAGACAGCGTCTTATATTAATTTTTGCTCCCAACGATGCGCTAGGTCTTATTTTCAGGGGATGTCTTATTTTTCCATGAAGAAGAATACGGTACACATTTATTGTTGATCAAAAAAACAGGAAATTTATTCCCTGTATACAGTACGGTAGTAGTTGTCATCACAAACCAGCATACCCAGATAAATTGTGAATCCTACGGTATCAAGAATTTCTTGTTACTATCATTACTTCCATGTACAACAATCTATGGTACATTTACTGATACTGATATTTACCGGTGTGAACACAAAGTAAGATTTATTCAATGATAGTCATATCATCATCTTCTGGAACATCATAACAATCCAAACCCTGAATTTCCTGGTGAATTTCTTGTGACTCCATTTCTTTCAGAATCAGTGGACCAAATCTCTCATGTTTAGCAATAGCACTGTCCTTAAATGAGTACTTCTTGTCAAGGTAGCCTGCTCGTATTGCATTTGCAATGCAACTGTCAGTGATTTTCTCCCAGGAATTCCTCACCCAAGTCACAACCTCTTGCAGTTTAGGTTTCACAGTTTAGGTTTCACAAAGTTTCCACATTGATTTCTCTCCATTCTATTTTCAATGTAGTCAGTAATTTCCATGCGCAAATTGTCTGTGAATGGCTTGTTTATTGCAATATCAATAGTCTGGAGATAGGCCGTCATTCCTGCGGGAATCATTATTTGATCTACTTTTCTTTCGTGAAGAAATTTCTTCATGTCTTTAGTGCAGTGAGTGCTGGCTGCATTCCAGACTAGCAGACCTCTTTGGCTCCCTCGCATAACAAGCGGCAGCATTAAACGGACCCACTTCCTTATAACTGCTTGTGTGGCCCAGGCTTTTTCAGTTTCAAGAATAAAAATATTATTTTAGGGGGGATGCCTTATATTACAGTGAAAGGCAAAACTAAGTAGGTCTTATTTTCAGGAGATGGCTTACTTTTGGGGAAAGAGGATAGAATGTGGCCCAGGAACACCTTCTCAAAAGAGACTTGAAAGTGACGGCACTATTAGAGTATTAGTAACGTATTAGTTTCCCGTGGCTGCTTTAACAAATTGCCACAGTGGCTTACAACACAAATTTATATTCTCTTGTAATTCTGGAGTTAAGAAGTTGGAAATCCATGTCACTGGGCCAGAGTCAAGGTGTGGTCAGGGCTGCTCCCTTCCGCAGGCTCTGAGAGAGGGTCTTTCCCTGGCCTTTTTCAGCTGCCAGCGACTGCCTGTCTGCATCCCTTGGCTGGTGGCCCATTTTGCCTCTTCTCAAAGCGCATCTCTCCCGTCTCTGCATCCATCACCTCATGGCCTTCTCCTCTGACTCCAGCCCACCTGCCTCCCTTTTACGAGGACATTGTGATGACATCAGCCCTCGGAGATCATCTAGGGTAATCTCCCATCTCAAATCCTTAACTAGCTACATGTGCAAAGTCCCTTTGCCACGTAAGGTGGCATTTACAGGCCCTGGGGATTAGAACACAGATATATTGGAGGGGGTGTGGGGGAAGACATTATTCAAACTGCCACATGCCTTGTGACTCCATACCATGTTCTTCGGGAGACACAAGCCATGGTGATTAGTGAGTAGTTGCAATGTGACTCATCTGAACTGGATCATGCTGTGAGAGTATTGGAATGTAAAGACCAAGCATGAGAAAAAGGAAAGTAAAATATTTCACTAACAATGCTCCTATTCATTTCATGTTAAAATTATAAAATGTTATATATGTTGAATTAAATTATTAAAATCACACTCATCTGTTTCTTTTTGCTTTTCAAATGTAGCTACCAGAGAGCTGTAAGTTATAGATGTGGCTGGCATTACTTCTGTTGGACGGTGATACTGGAGACCAAAAGGGAAGCAGGGTGATGGTAAATTTCAGTTGTTTTATTTTTGTCTTACTCATACTTATAAGGGAGTCTAGACTTTGAAAGCAACCCGTCTTCTTTCAACCTTCTCTAGGGAGAGCAACTGAGATTTCAAATCAAGGGGGATATGATTACATATTATTACATTAGGGATGTGAAAAAATGAAATTCTTTGCTAGATTAAAAAAAAATAGCAAAGCCCAAGCCCAACCTGAGAGACTCAATGGTTGAGCATCAACCAGGAGGTCAAGGTTTGATTCCCAGTCAGGGCACATGCCCAGGTTGTGAACTCAGACCCCAGTAGATCAATGATTCTCTCTCATCATTGATGCTTCTACCTCTCTTTCCCTCTCCCTTCCTCTCTGAAATCAATGAAAACATTTTTTAAAAACCAAAGCTCACACATTTATCCAGCAACTCATGTTCTTACAAAGCACCTTCATAAAGCATTATCTCACTAAATCCTTGATCACAACCCTGTGAAAGGGACATTGTCCCCATTTTTCAGAAAAGGAAGCTGAGCCTAAAAGAAATGAACCCAACTAGTAAGTGATGAACAAGAACCCGAGCCTTCGGCACCCAGGGCTGCCTGGAGGATTTTCCTGGTGGGGTGTTAATGATTTAGTCAGGTTCACTCCATTTTCTGAGAGTTTTGTTGTTGCTGTGTTCCCTTCAATCTTCCCGCATTTCAGAGATCCCAGAATTCTCACTCTTGACCTGAAAAGTCTGTCCCTTGACTACTCTGAACACATTTTCATTCTTTTTCAACTTCGACTGCAGAGGGGCTCTGTCCTGCCTGGCTATTTAAGGAAGGTTTTATCTTGCATCAGACTCCTGCTCAGCTGCACCAGAGGCGTGCCTGGCTCCCAGCTTGTCTCTAGACCACTTGCTGGAAGGCCTCCAACACCAGGGACTGCCTTTCCACCATCACTCCCAACCCCCAGTTGCATGCCCGGGTATAATGCTCAGCTCTGACTTACACCCAGAGATGACACCCCAGACAAGCCTGGGCTCTGGTGGTCAGCTTTCCTCTGATCAGTCTTCCTTGGGGTTGACCAGGCAATTTTGCACTTTGGCAGAGAGTCGCTGAAAGAAGGATTAGCAAAGACCCAGGAAGAGGGAAGCAAACTAAGGTCCGAGAGGATTCCCCTACCCAGGCAGGACTGCTCAAAGGTTGACAGAGGAGGAGGGAAAGGAAAGTAAAAGTGTACTCATGCTGCTCATTTTCTCTGCCACACTCAGATTTCAGATCTGGGAAGGCCCTGGGAGGGTGTCCAGTCCAACCACCCCATTTTACACAGAAACGGGGAGCAAAAGGGTTAACTGCATTCTGTAAAGTCTCATGGCAATTTAGCATCAGATAAAGATGAGAACTCCTATTTTTCTGATGTTGTTCAACTTGGACCAAATTGGGGGTTTTTTAATATATTTTATTGATTTTTTTTTTTTTTTTTACAGAGAGGAAGGGAAAAGGATAGAGAGTCAGAAACATTAATCAGCTGCCTCCTGCACACTCCCCACTGGGGATGTGCCTGCCACCAATGTACATGCCCTTGACCAGAATCGAACCTGGGACCCTTCAGTCTACAGGCTGACGCTCTATTCTCTGAGCCAAACTGGTAAGGGCTGGACCAAATTGTTTTAAAGGACCCCAGAGAAATATGATTTTCGAACCATATGAGAGAGAGCAGCACCTCTCTGGCAAGATGAGGCTCTGAAACAGGCACGCCAGGGGGAAATCGGGCTCGGGCGTGATCATCCTTGAAAACGCTTAGCAAAGGGCCCCCCTGGAGACCAACATAGCTTCTGCCAGTAAATCCCACACGGTCAGTTTTTCCAGAGATAGATCAGGTTCATCAGTGGGGCACCAGCTTAACTACCTGGCCTGAGGCTAGAGGACAAAGAGGCACGTTCCTGACACACAGGATGACACGCAGGCCTGCAGGACGGATGCGGATAAAAGGCCCCTGGGCCCTAGCCAGTGTGGTTCCGTAGAGGGTCAGCCTGCACACCAAAGGGTCCTGGGTTCGATTCCGGGCCAGGGCACATGCCTCAGTGGCAGGTTCCTCCACAGCCCGGGGCCCTGGTCGGGGCACATGCAGGGGGAAACCAATGGATGTGTTCCTCTGACATCGATATTTCTCTTGGTCTTTCCCTCTCTCTTCCACTCTCTCTGAAAAAAAAATTCAATGGGAAAATATCCACGGGTGAGGATTAAAATAAATAAATAAACAAGCATGTAAAAAGGCACCCGGGTTCTGAAGTATCAGCAGATTGATTTCCTCCTCTTCCCTGACTCTCACTGCAGGGCACTGAGTAGAATGGCAGGCCAGTGGCGCTTCCTACTGAACAGTCCTCCCCTCCCCTCACTCCTGGCACAGGGCTTGTCACTGTGTTAGAAACGGAGCTGCCCACGAGCACAGTCTTTGTTTGCCGGTGGAACCCAAGTACCTAAACCGTGTCGGCACCTAAACGTTTGCTGACAAAATGGAGGAATCTAGTCCTCTTTTTTGGCCAGCCTATGTTGCTGAATTCTCATGAGTTGAAGTTATTTAGGTATCACCCATGGCTCTTAATTTCTCAGGGAGTTTGGGTGCCCGAGACAGAAAAAGTCCCACTGAACTATTCATAGAGATATTTTCTGACTCAGGGGGTTCACAGAGCCCCAGATTAAGATTTTCGGGTACACTCTAACTGGTTTGGCTCAGTGGATAGAGTGTCGGCCTCTGGGCTGAGGGGTCCCAGGTTCAATTCCGGTCAAGGGCATGTACCTTGCTTGCGGGCACATCCCTAGTAGGGGGTGTGCGGGAGGCAGCTGATTAATGTTCCTCTCTCATTGATGTTTCTAACTCATTATCTCTCTCCCTTCCTCTCTGTAAAAAATCAATAAAATATATTTAAAAAATATTTCCGGGTGCTATCTGCAATGACACTAGCAGCATGCCCTCCATGGGTTGGAACAGACTGACATCCTTTACTTTCATAGCTGCACAAGGACTTTAAAACTCTGCCAAATGCTGGAAACAGAGCTGGCAGCCTAAAGGTTTGAAGGGACCCTGGGATAAGCACAAACTGGTGGCACCAAAATGGTCTTCTCAACTCACCCCTGTTTTCTGCCCTCCTGCTAAGCCAGCCTGTTGGCTCACTGGCTTCTCTTTTTTATTTTTTTCTAAATATATTTTATTGATTTTTTTACAGAGAGGAAGAGAGAGGAATAGAGAGAAACATCGATCAGCTGCCTCCTGCCACCTCCTACTGGGGATGTGCCCGCAACTAAGGTACATGCCCTTGACTGGAATCGAACCGGGGACCTTTCGGTCTGCAGGCCAACGCTCTATCCACTGAGCCAAACCGGTTAGGGCTCACTGGCTTCTCTTGAGTGCTGACAGTTTCAGCCCTGATATGGGTGGACACGATGAATACCCTGCAGGGCCACCTGGGTCCTCTGGTCCTATCACACGTTGGTACTGTGTTTGTCACCATCCACTCTGATGGTTTGGACACGCAGACATGTCCCAGAGGAGACTATTCAATCAGCTGCCATCAGGTGAGCGGATGGAATGACTGCCAGCCTTTGGCTGAGAGGCAAACAGAATTCCTGGGCACCCTCAGCTGAGCTCTGCGCTGAGCAAACAGAGCTGCAGAATGCTCGGGGTCAGGAAGACAGAAGAGCCAGGGCTCTGGGACAGCAGTGGCTCTTTCTGAGCAAAGAGAGAGGAGCTGGGACTGGAGACAGTGACAGGTCAGGACAGGCACAATCCAAAGGTGACCATCCCCTGTGCTCCACACCCATGAGGAAAGCACACATAATCTGCCAACCTGCACGGTGACTGTCTGTACAAATAATAAGCCTTATGGACTGTACTTGCTCTTAAATGCATTTAGCAAAGTCCCAGAAACAGAATAAACCGCTAGGGGGTAAGGAATGGAGACAGGGAAAGGATCTATGCATCTGCACTGGCTTCAATAGTGTCCCCAAAATTCATGTCACATGAATTGTGACATGAATGTGACCTGACTTGGAAACAGAGTCTTTCCCTGTGTAATTTGTTAGGGTGAGGTCATAGAGGATGAGGGCGAGCCCTAAGTCCAATCTGGTGTCTTTATAAAGAGAAGGAACACGTGGAACAGGAAGAAGGATACACGACTAAGAAGGCAGAGATCGGAGTGATGTAGCTACAATCTAAGGAAAGCCATGTATTTCCAGCAAACATTGGAAGCTAAAAAAGGGGGAGGGAGGCTTCTTCCCACACAAAGGACCTTGATTTTGAACCAATAGCCTACAAAACTGTGAGCAAATAAATTCCTGTTGTTTTAAGCCACCCAGTTTGTGATAACATGTTGCAGCAGCCCTCGGAAGCTAATACAGCAGTAAGTTTTCTTAGCTCGTTACAAATATACTTCTGCACAGTCCTCCATTCACACATGGTTAATAGGTACCAACTATGGGCCAGACTCTCTTCCAGCCATGAACAAACAGAAAAACCTCTGCCTCCTCGGAGTTCATACCTTAGAGTAGGAGGAGACAGAAAATAACCAAAGGTGAGAAGTAACATACATAGTCTGTCAAATGGTGATGAGTTCAGGAAGGGATCCTATGGAGAGAAATGGTTTCGAATCTAGTTAGTTTAGAAGAAGTCAAACACTCTCAGTAGAATCTGATCCAAACACTGAGCCTTGTATTATTCTAGTATTGTCATTCTTGTGAAAAACAATACAGCATGCAAGGGTAAATAGGGAAGATAAAGCCTCCCTCTATTATATCCATGTGTCTGCTCAAAAAGCAGGAAAACCACCGGCCACAGAGCTCATCATGAAGGGGAACAAACTGTACGTTAGCAAAAATCATCAAGGTGAGGGGACACTACCCCAGGGTTCTGTGATTCAGACACATTTGCTGGCTGGTGTCTACATGAATCTAGCCATTTACCATTCATCAAGTGCGCTGGCATGTGTAAAAGAAGCAAAGGAAGATGTTGGCTAAGAAAACCTTTGTCACCCGAGAGTCCAGTGGAAGGCAGCTCTGAGAGAACATTCCCAGAGAAGGAGATGCTCCGTCTACACCTAATGCAGGAACCACTGGTCCATATGGTTATTGAGCGCTTGGAAGTGTGACTGGTGAGACTGAAGAACCGAATTTTTAATTTGATTTCATTGTGATTCCATTTAGTAATCGCCTGTGCAGAGCAGCTATGCTCTTAGACAGCCCAGCTGTAGAGTCGCAGAAGGCTGGCTGAGGAGAAAGGCCCAGAGACTCCCTGCGTCTGGGAGGAGGCAGCGCCTTAATCACTCACAGGTTAGGGAGCCTCCACAGACTGTCCAACTGCTAAACACAGTGTTTCTGAGACATAAGTATTTCCTTAGTCCTCTCAGTGTCCTTAGAGAGAGTCAGTAGTATCGCCCCCATTGGCTGGATAAGGAAATCAAAGCTCAGCAAGAGCATTTGACTTGCTCAGTGTCTGGCAGCTTCTCAGAGATTTGGATCAGGCTCTGACACCTAAACCCATGCTCTCCACCAAGGCACCTCGCCTATGGCACCTTTCTCCCTCTTGTGATTCCCTCCACCCTCCCTCCCTCTCTGAACACTCTAAACACAAAAGTGTGTGTATAGCTGTGTGCACCTGTCTGAGTAGATTGTGAGGAACAGGTAAGTCTGGGGAGAGGGAGTGGGTTGGGGGGTGGGTAGCTGCAGATCTTGGAGTGCTTCGTGCAGATCCAGTATTCTGTACAGGTCAGTATCCTTTAGCCATGTTCCGCCTGGGCAGACAAAGTGGAATGCCAAGAACAACAACGCAGCAAACAGGACGCATGAGCGTATCCTTGCTGACTACCTTCCCAAGGCCGAAGCGGCACGTTAAAGAAACCTTTCTCCCTTGGACACAGTCGGCAAAAATGCTCAATTACAGCTTTCCTAATCATCAGGGAGCGCCCGTCCCACCAGCAGCAGAGCCCCGCGGAAACCCTGAGGTGTCGGCCACACATCTCCATGTGGAGGGGGAGGCGGGGGGGAGGGAAAGAGGGAGATGATCAACAGAGTTCCTCGCTAGCAGTGTGGAGATCTGTGATGCGGGCTTCGGAAAGTGGCCAGGCTCATGCTCTGGAGATCCTGGGCTAGCCGTCTTCTACAACCTCCTGTTTGCCCGCAGCCATGAAGCCAGCAAGCGCTGAAATCCAAGTGAAGTCATGGCGGAGACAAAAGCACAGCTGGTTTGTGCTGGAGGCACCCATGCCTCCGGAGCTCTTGCTCTGACGATGTCGGCAGCACTAAGAGGAAGCTTTCCGATGTGATTAATTTCGCATCTTTTTTACAAAGTTCCACTGTGCCTGGAAATGTACTTGGTGAGATTAATAAAGCAACCCTTGTCTGTTTAACCTCCTGGCTGGCTAACGGAGTCTGTCATCACTGAACTGTAATCCAATCCTACAGGGACCCTTCTGGGAAGAGCCCTCTCCGGCATCTTGAGGTTTTGAGGTTTATGCGATTCTACACCCAAATGACTCTGCACTCGAGCACGACTCTCAGTGGAAAGGATTCCATGCAAAACCTGGCCGCTCAGCCCAGACTCACACAAGTCCAGGCAGACCTCTAGTCTGCCTGCTCTACCCCCAGGAACTTGGTTTCCGGGACTGACTTTTAGCTTCCTTTTTTACACAACCAAAACTACAAGCACCAAGTAACACAAACACGCTGGTGAATGTTGTGACCGACAAAAAAAACAAAAACAAAAAACGATTCTGTAACTTTAAAAAAAATGCATTGTTCTTTCTTATTCTCTCTGGGTGATGCCACAATTACTGTTTTGCAGCAACTTTCATGTCAACAGCCTTCAGCTAAAATGTCTGTCTGTGGAGAAGGATCCCCAGGAAATCCTGACTTCGCTCTCTTTCTGGGCTTCCATCAGTAAAGTACAAAAACCCAACAACAAGGAGTCCTACAAACTACCGCTGTGAATGCAGGAATAGTCAGACGGTCCTCTAACCCAGCTGGTCTTTGCAGAGCACTGTGTTCACAAGTTTCCCGCGGGAGGAAAGCATCACTTAATGAACTGCTGGGACAGATGCCCTGGGAAGGCCCGGCCACAGCGAACGCCCAGGGCTGGGTCCCTGGAATTACCTGCCCTGAAAAGTGCAAAAAGCGCCTGCACCGCCCTCCACCGGCCCCAGAGGGTGGCGCCGGGCGTGGGGCGTCCGCCCCGCCGCGGGAGCTGGGATCAGTCCCCAAGATCCCGCCGTCCTCCCGCCTGCGCAGCCCGCACTCCCTTCCGCACGGAGGGGTCCCCGGAGCTGTGTGTGCAGCAGGGACCGTCCCAACCCTGAGGCAGGGCAGCTGCAAGTCACAGCCAGTTCCCGGCGGCTAAGGGCGGTGCTACTCCCTACGGAGCTCGACAGACCGGGAGCCTCTGCTCTGCATGCGCACCCTCCGAGGGCCCGGCGCGGGGGCGCCTGGCCAGGTGCGCGCGGGAGACAAAGTTTGCGCGCAGGGGACGGAGGGGTCCCCAGGTCCCGGCAAGTGGAACCGGTTCTGAGGTGCCAGATGGGTCCAGGGGTCTCGGGGCCGGTTGTAGGGAAACCCAGCGTCATTCCTGGTTCCAAAAGGGACCAGACGAGTTGCGCATCTCGGCTGCAGGAGGCTTGTGTCCGGGGCAGGCGAGCCCGCTGCGCAGTCCGCACGGAGCCCGGGAGTCAGCAGCGCCCTGGCAGAGAGGAAGCGGGGGTCCCCCGGGGCTGCTTCCGACTCCTTCAGCATCCTCCCCAGGAACCCCGAGTCCGCAGATGTGTGGACGGCGCGGGGAGGAGGGGGGACTCTGCGTTGCTCGGCCGAGGAGAGCGGACTCCGGACTGACCGGACTTGAACCTGAAGGAAAGCCTGCCCTGGCCTCGGACAGGGTCCCCGCCGCTGGGCACCCCCGGGAAGAGGACCGTGCGCCCTAGGGCTGTTTGCAGGACAGGATGCTGAGCGATGGGCCGGGAAAGCTCCCTAAAGGTGGGGAAAGAAGGTAGCAAACTAAGGGACGGGGAGGAGGGAGCGAGCGGCGGGGGAGGTTAGCCCTGAATTCATCCGGACGGAGGGGTCCGCCGACCTGTGTGCCCGCGGAGCGCGATTCGTGGGTCTTACCCGCTTCGGGGCCCCGGCCGGGCAGTAGCGCTGGTCCGGGGCGAGGGCAGCGGACTGTTTCATGGAGAACATGCCTCGCTTTTTCCTCGGTTCACTCCTATCTTGGTCGCTTTTCTCTCCTTTCCGCGCCCCTGGGAGAGAACTGCGGGCGCCTTGCTCCTCGCTCAGGAAGAGACAAGTTGAACTTCAGGGGACGAGGCCCCACACTTTGTCTGCCCCACAGATCCCACCCGCGGGCCACTCCCTCCTCATTCCCGTCCCTGCGTCCCACCCATCGGAACCCTTCATGACGGATCCCAGCCACCCCACCTCTTCTCGCTCCAGAGAGTCACCCTTCAGGGGCAGACGGAAGCCGCGCGAAATGCGGTCCCCTCCCCCGCCCCCCGCTACACACACCTAAACTCACACCTCTCTCTCCATGGCAGCACGAAAAAAGATGAGACAGAGTAACTGGGAGCAAAGGAATGCTCCGGGGCTCCCCAAAACCTCCTCGTCGCCTCCTGGACCCTTTCCTATTAGCCAGAGCGCCGCCAGGTAAAAATCCATGGGCACTTGGCAGTGAAAGGCCAAGTTTACCTTTAAAAAGGTTTAGCGTCCCCAGGGCGAGCATCATTTGTATGAAACAAATGGGAACTTGCCTTCTGACTTCTGTTTGGTGCAGAAACTCCCTCTGCTCAGGCTGCAGGGACGAGGAGAGCCCAGCCTGCTTCCACAGCCCTGGCTGGGATTTCCCGCCAGCGGTCTGGTCCCCCAGCTGGGCCAGGGACCAAGGTCAGTGCCCTTTTGTTTCACAGGCACCTGCTCCTCAGGCAGCCAAGGGGGGCCCTGCAGGTCCCAGACAGGTGTCAAATGTTTGGCAGAAAAAGACTACGTTGCATTTTTCTTGGAAATGATTTTTTCATCCAACCTGAG
Organism: Antrozous pallidus; assembly: GCA_027563665.1. Taxonomy (NCBI): domain Eukaryota; kingdom Metazoa; phylum Chordata; class Mammalia; order Chiroptera; family Vespertilionidae; genus Antrozous; species Antrozous pallidus. Next base: position 93,787,530 of record CM050511.1, on the reverse strand, counting down.
TCAAGATCTAAGGGAAATGGCCAAAATTACTCATGAGATGAACGAATGAACCCATCACCATTATTCTGGAGGAGGACGTGATAGTATATATGTATCGGACACCTGTCCTTTGAATGTTACAGTGGGGGAAAGGGAACTTGCAAAATTTTCTGAAATGAGGAGCAAGTAGAAAATGTTGCATGTGTACATGGTACAATCGTTGAAATGCTGATTCCATAGGTGCTCCAAACATCAGAGTTGAAGTCCAATACCCGACAAGTTTACCATAATTCACAAAAATGAAGCTCTGAGTGGCGGGCTTTGTATTAAACACTTTACAAGTATTCTCTTTTAGTACCGCTTTATGAGGTGGGTACTATTACTGTTTGAGAGATGAAAAGATTTAGGGAGTAGAAGGAACCAGCCTAAGTTTACACAGCTAGCGAGTGGTGAGCTGGGATTCCCAGGGGCTGTGTTCTTACTACCATCCTGCCTCATCACAGGTCATCACCACAGAGACACCCGCCTGAAATATCGGGAGCCTCGGTGATTTACCTGCCAGCTCTACCTTGAGCAAATCATCAGTCCTCCTGGGCCACACTACTGCTAATAAAGTGATGGTTGGATTCAATCCTCAGGGTTTCCACAGGCATTCTGAAGCCAAGTATAAATTTTGATTTCACCTCGTTTCTCTTCCACGTGCTGCCCTCTGGTGGAAGTGCTACGGAACTATGAAATTAAAGTAGCCAAAAAGCAAATTTGAGAGACTAGAGATAAATCTTCTCCTCTATCTGCAACTATACTGTGTTCTTCTAAGCACTAAGGTTGACTGCACTGATGACATAAAAAAAAAAGCATTCCTTGGACTTCCTTTTAGCAAGAAAACTCACCCAGTTCTAATGAGCAAAAGCATCAGAGTGAAAACTTGAGATAATCTTTGCATGAGGGTAAACAGCTATTTTCATATTCTTTGCAACAACTTTTATAGAGTAAGAAATCATGAAAATGTTAGAAGTCTCGAAATTTGACTTCAATTATTCCTTACATTTTTTTGCTCATTTGCTTTTCAACTTAAAGTGACAACTATCATCTGGTTTCTTAAAATACTTTAATTTTACAAAAAGACATTTTTATCCTCTAGTATTTCAAGCATATATTCAAAATAATTAGATTTAAGAGAAAAAAGCATAGATTTATGGAAAAATTAATTTAAAGGTAGTGAGTAGACCTCTGGAAAAGGTAATTTTACACCAAACTTTGGTTACATGTCATAGTACAGACCAAGTCAGAGCTTAGTACTGCAAGTGAAGGCAATCTGAACACAAGACAGAGACATCTTAGAGAAGCAGCCAGAACCCAGGGATGGTAACAGGTGAGCAGTGGCTAAAACAGGTCTGCTACCTGCTGCTGGCTTATCTATTTAGTTCTTCATTCAGAAAACACCCACTTAGGATTTGCCAGCTGCCAGATGAGTAAGAGAGAGTTCCCACCCTCACTCTAGTGTAATACATATTAACAAACACAGCCGGAAAATACTTGCAAATAATATGTGCCTGGCTTTAAGGAGTTAGAATATATTTTTTAGCTGAGATTTAAAAATGCGAAGCATTTAAATTTAAAAAATTAAAGACAAAGCAAGAAACAAGTAAATTGGACATTTACCTGTTGCAGGGAGAGGAGCTTAATCAAAAGGTGAAAACAACATAATATCTGAAGCAATACCTTCTGGCACAGTGAAACATGATAAAAGGAGTCCATGTGGACATTGTTTGCTGTATATCATTTTTCTGGGACATCAACCCCCTACTCTAATATACCAGAGTAGTCATGGGAAAGAAGGTCTTAAGAACAGGCCCATAACAAGTTTTAAAGGAATCGTATTTTTAGCACCCTCACACTCCAGTGCTAGTTTCCCCCAGCACTGGTGCCCCATACTGTAATTTGACCACCTAATGCCCCTACCTTTGGCCACCTTCCTGCTGGTCTTCCGAGTAATAGTACCCTCTCAACAACAATGATCACATGACCAAAAACTGAGGTGCCTCGTTTCATAATTTTCTGATTATGAATAAATTTCAGAGAAATCTTGAGATTATGAGATTAAGTCACATCTATATATATAAAAGACTAATATAATATGCTAAGTGTCTGATCCAGTTGCCATGATGTGCACTGACCACCAGGGGGCAGACACTCAACATAGGAGCTTCTGTGATGTGCATGGCCCATTTACTGAGAAATGGCACTGCCCATAAAGCAACACTCAGCTTTCCCAAAGTGGGACACAGGCCCCACCACCACCCAGAGCGACAGCCGACCAAATCACAGCCAATGCTGCCGAGATGCAAGGCGCAGATCTCACAGCGCAAAATGCGGCCCACAGTCCAGCCGTGTGGTTGCTGGGTAATGACATCACGTAGAAGAAACGTCTAGCTTCCTCTTTAGCAACAACTAGCCTCCTTGCAGTTTCTTCAGCCCAGGAACATGACTTGCTTTATAGGTGGAAACATTTCACACTTTAACCAAATGTCTGTGAAGCATTTTCCCAGGGCCTCATCTCATTTGATCCTCACAGAAGACCTGGAGTAGGTAGATAAGAGACTCGGTGGAATCCTATTTTCTTTTCATGAGCTGGAAAATAGAGATTTAGAAACTTGACTCAACTGAAAAGAAGAAATGGTGGACCTTGAAAATGACTTCAGGTTTCCTCACTGCACAGAATATAGTCAAACACTGTTGCAGTTAAGTATTTTACCCTTTGTTCTCCCTGTGTGATCTACAATAATAATCTGCTTCATGTTGCTATTTACTGCTGTGTTGCTGACAATTACCTGAAAGAGAAGTTGGGGTACTTCACTGTGCTGGAAAAAGTTCAACTATCAGAAAGCAGGTCTAATTAAGCAAGTAGATTCTATATCTATAAAAGGCTAAGTTGACTCACGAATGTGCAATACATATAAAGCTCTCGCTAGTGCCAATCGTACACGTGTTTCCATCTGTCATTGTTGATCATGAATTTGGCTGACACTTCTATTAGAGAGAAAGGGTGAATAACAATATTAAAATACTCCCTCTAACTAATTTCCTTTCACTGTACACGAATTCATGCACCAGGCCACTGGTTTATCTATATTATTATAGCAAAGAATTTCTCAACACTGTGTGCCAGGGACTTCACAAAATGACACATATATTTCCTCAGTTTTTAAGTAAACCTAGTTTCCTGTTTCAAAATGAGAGTGATATACCCGCTTCCTAGGCTATTATGGGGATTAATTAAATATGTAAAGTGTTTTTAAATAGTTGCAGACACATAATATTAGCTAACACTTACTGGACACTTTTATTTATCCTTGCTACTACTTTGAATAAGAGGAAACTGAGGCTTACAGAAGTTAAATAATTGCCCAAGATCTCACAACTACAAAATGACAGAATCAGAATCAGGAGCCCAAGCATTCTGGGACTAAACTGATCTCTTAACCCTTACAGAAGGTAGCACATTAAGACAAGTAATGGGAAATGCCCAAGGAGCTGAAGCCTAGAATTACACTGTGCATTCACTCATTCTTCCATCAAATATTTATTGAGCACTGTAGTGGCTGCATAGTGCTCCTCCCCCAAATTAATGTCCACCAGCACTGTAGTGGTTGCATAGTGCTCCTCCCCCAAATTAATGTCCACCAGAAACCTAATGACTCTGCTTCTTCCTCCTTCTATGTAACCTTCCTTATTTGGAAAATCGGGTCTATGCAGACGCAATTTATTAAACGAGATTATATCAGAATAGAATGAGCCCTAAGCTGAGAGGGTCTTTATAAGAGACAGAAAAGGATACACAGAGACATGTGAAAATGGAGGTGAGATTGGAGTGATGTGTCTACAAGCCAAAAAATTCCAAGGACTAACACCTACAATCAGAAGCTAGAAGAAAGGCAGGGAACAGAATCCAGAAGAAACTAACCCTGCTGATATTTTTATCTTGGACTTCTGGACTTTTGAACTGGAAGCGAATCAATTTCGGTTGTTTCAAGCCACACGGTGGTATTTTGCTATGGCAGCACCCACTATGAGGCGAGGCATGGTTCCCCACTCTGGAGTTCGGCAGTCAACAGAACCACACTCCTGGCTTCCTGGAGCTTACATTCCAGTGAGGGAGCTGACAATACACAAACACGCAGTACAAGAACAGGTACTGTTTAGGGGTAGGTGGGAAAAATATTGTGAAAATAGAGAATAGCCAGATGAGGGTGATAGGGTAGGTAATGTTTCTCTAGAGGCATTTTAACTAAATGAATCTGAATTGTGGAATTTCAGCCTGTAGGTGGTTAATGGATAATTCTTCACAGCACCATTTAAATACATGCCCCATCATACTTAGAAAGCGAAGCAAGAACAGTATCTCAGTAAATAGCAGACCTAAACAAGGTTCTGAAATACGTGACAATGGTTTCTTAGATGGACCCCTGTCCCTTAAGAGTTTCTAGAGAGCAGAGAGATCCCTAGCTCCTATCCCTCCTCAATTCACATCTCTTCTAGAGGTAGTAATCAGGACTCTGCTTCTTCCTCCTTCTATGAAGCTCATCAACCTCATAGGCAGACCGGAGGCCAAGGCTTAGGGAGGTTTAAACACTGCCACTCAAGTAAGAGGGCAACTTCCACAGATGGGACAAGAGACACAGTTATATACCTTATGTCAAGTCTAGCTTCAGATCTTAGACAACTATCTCAGGACAGGCAAACATTAACAACTGGAGGAGTCACCTGAGTCATTTAAAATTACACAAAGAGGAGAGAAGATGGCGGCCAAATAGGCAGATCTAATTTCTAGGAATACAGTAGACCCTTGGGTTACATCGGAGATCCATCCTACGGCGCGACATAACGCGATTTTCTCTGTAAGTCAGAACCCACCTACATAAGCACCTATGTCAGTCACATGGAGCACATACATAGCAGTAATGAAGTGAAACAGTGGGAAAAAAAAAAAAGTAAAAGGTAACGATTCCTGACCCTCACTTGTGGTAAATAATAAAAAACATAAAGCACATATGTACATACGTCGAAATGAACTTTTTTTTAATATTAATAAATGGGAGATGGCAAGTAACCACGAAATGACGTACGTCAAGTCCGACATAACCCGAGGACTGTCTGTATATCCCAAGAAACCCAAAACACCAATCAGAAAGAAAGTGTGCGCCCCTATGTTCACAGCAGCACAAGTTACGATAGCTAAGATTTGGAAACAGCCCAAGTGCCCATTAGCAGATGAGTGGATAAAAAAAGATGAGGTACATTTAAACAATAGAATACTATGCAGCAGTAAAAATAAAACATCTCTTACCATTTGCAACAGCATGGATGGACCTAGCGAGTACGATAAGCGAGGTAAGTCAGAGAAGTATCACATGATCTCACTCATACGTGAAATCTAATAAACAAAATAGATCCAGAGACATAGAACCATGGAACAGATTGATGAATTTCAGCAGAATATGGGGTGAGAGGGGGAGATTAACAGGGGAACTTATATGCATATAAATATATATAGGCCAGTGGTCGGCAAACTCATTAGTCAACCGAGTGGCAAACTACGAGCCGCAGTTTGCCGACCACTGGTATGGGCCATGGACACAATAGTGTGATGAAGGTTTGGGAGGGGCGAGTGATAGAGGAAAGAAGGAAAAAAAGGGGGGGGGGACATCTGTAATACTTTCAACAATAAAGACAAATTAAAAAATAAATAAAATTATATAAAGAGCCAAACAATTGTTAAAGGACATCTTTAAACACTACCACAGATGCTTACATGTGTTTAAAATTTTTAACATTCATAGCTATTAAGTTCAAGCATCAGACTTCTTTGCAAAAAGCAAGTTTTCAGTATTTTTGTTCAATAAAGTTCCTTTGGCAATTTCAGCAAAGAACATACCAATTCATCTGGGATTATCTGTATTTAATTTAGATTAGTGAAATTAATTGAAATACAAAAACTAGGTGTTGCCAATCCGAGAAAGTCTTTAAATGGAAAAACTTTAAAGATTTCAATATAAACATTCCACAAAGTTCAAATAATAAGTTAACAAACTTTTTTAATGTCACAAATAGGAAATTAAGGCCATTATAGTCCAAATTTTACCTATTCTAGGTTGCTACTTGAAAACTTTTTCCATGCCTTCTCCAATTGGCTCAGATAAAAGCGAAAAGGACATGTATTGCTTTATTCTCTCAGAAAAAATCAGTATGTTTATACTAAATTTAACCTCATTTTGGCCTTAAAAAACTCAAGTTTCTTTCATTCCCCTTCTGCTCACCATGCAGTGGTTTCTGCAGCATTCTCATGCCACTCACTCTGGGCAACAGGGAACTGTGGAAACTGGAGGCATGTACCTTTGAATCTGAGTACCACTAGCACCTCCAACCTAGACTGCTTCCCAACTCATCTTTTTAGTTTTTAGTCTTTTCTCCACACACAGCCAGCCAGCTGTATTTTTAAGACATACTTTTTTATTGTTTATAGTATTACAGATACCTCCCCACCCCTCTTCCTCCTCCCTCCTCCCAGCTTCTACCCGCCCACTGCCCCTATTGTCGTGTCCATTAACTATGCATGTAAGTATGTAAGTTCTTTGTCTCCCCAACCACCCAGCCAGCCATCTTTAAAAGAACAAAAAATAACTATTCCCCATTTAAGACCTCCCAATGCTGCCCGCTGCAACTAGAATAAAAGCCCAACTCCTTACTATGGTGTATTAAGTACTATATGAACTGCCTGGCCCTAGACTCTCTTCCCCTCTCATTCTCTAGCTCCTGCTACACCAGCCCTTTTGTGCTTGGCCCTGCCAAGCATCTTGCCAACTTAGGGACTTTGTACTTGCTACTTTCTCTCCCTCACAGACTTTCCCCTCAGACTTTCAAGTGAAGGTCATTCAGGTCACAGCTGAAATGAACCCATCCCAGAGGGACTTTCCCAATCCAAAGTAGCTAATGCCCTTTTACCACCCTCCCCCCTTTCAGCCCTTTCTGGGATATTTCTCTTATTTTTTAAATACCATATATTACACGACATTGTATTCATTTTTTTAAAAAAATCTCTTCCACTCCTGTAGCTGCTCCCCAAGAGAAAGATCACTTACCTTCTAATAATTATCTCTAGTATCTAGAGTATCTGTTACAGAGGAACACATCTGTTGATTGAATAAATGAATAAACAGCTGTGTGACTCCTGGTAAATTAAGCTCTGAGATAATAGCCAAGCAAATAAAAAACAGCAAACAGTTTAATTTGTAGCTCATTCAAGCCCCTTCCTCAGCTCACTCCTTTCCCATAAATTAGAAAGAAAACCTAACAAGATCGGCAGCCCAAAAAATGGACATGAAGTAGGCTTCAGATGTGCCTAAACAGGCCAACATTCCGGCATACGGGAAAACAGGCTCCCAGGCAGACACCAAGTTGTGTTCACATTCTTTAATATTCATTTTAGATCAGTCAGGTAACGTCTTGAGAGTAGCAGCTTAAACACCAACTCAGTAACTATGAGTTACTGAGAAAGTTAAAATAAACTAAAACCAAAACACGAAGACCATAAAGGAATGAGTGCCCTTTAATTTTAGACAACAGCTAATACTTGACTAATCGACATGTAAAGAAAACCTAAATTAAAAGTAGCAAAATTTAAAAATCCTTCCTTATACTTCTGTTTAAAAAACATTTCTACCACTTTTTGCTATCTATTAATTACTATGTTTTGCATCAAATTTTGAGTTTTTCATGCATCGATACTAATACCTAGCCTAGACCTACATGTTCCTGAATACTTCAGATAATAGTAAATATTCTAGATTACAAATTTGGTATGAAAAACTTTAATGAAAATATTAAGCATACAAAAATTAAATTAAAAACCATTTTAAATGACTTACAATTTAAACAGATTTGGCTTACTGATATTTCTCCATCAGCTTTTCATAAGAACTGATTATTTCCAGATAAAAATCTACTTAAAGAGTACCGTGGTAAGAAAAAATGAGAATAAAGTACATAAAGTTCATAAGCCCTGTGCTCAGCACATAGTGCTCATAAATATTAGTTTTTCTTTTAGTATTACTTTAAAAAGACGCATACAAGTTTTATAAAACATGCCAACTTCAGTTGAAAGCTTCTTACACTAGAAATACCCACATGTGAGGAGTCTAGTCTGGCATATTTTGAAAACAGTATTTTCCTCTAAGGAACACAGTACATAACAATTTATTTCAATAACTGATAAGCCAGTTTCTGGAATCTAATTATATAACTTCATATTACAATTTAAGAGGTCTTTTAGAGAATTATCTTTTTTATTAAAGTACAAAGTTTCATGATGAAGAAAAGTACCTTCTAATAAGTAACCAAAACATTATGAAATATTCCTCTTACAGCACATGTGGCTCAGTTTCATCTTAATTGGGGGGCGAGGTGGAAGAGTTAGTTTGAAATAGCAAATGAAACTACATTAATACAAGGAAGCACAATGAACAACTAACATGCTACCCTGCCACAATCTATGCCTTATGAAATATTTTATCATTTCAGTCATGCTTTTAATGTCAAACAATGTTATATTGCCATTTGTCATATACTAATTAAGATAAAGCTTAACATTCTATCCTTCTAACAACAGCTGGAAGAGAACAGAGAGATGAGTGTGAATACATATCATGTTGTACAATATACACTTCCTAATATTCCAAATTTAACAATGTGTCTGACTCCAATCTGAGGTATATTAACAGATCAAAAAATTTTAAGCCACACCAGCGGCTATGTACCATGCAAACACTAATACCAAAACGGCACACAGTGGGAGGAGACGATATCTATACTTCTGCCACAGTGTTGGCTCAGCTGCCACTTCCTCTCTTTTCCTGCTCTTCTTCCGACGACCCTTCAGTCTGTTTTCAAAAGCCTCCAGTTCAGCCTAAATCAAAATAGTATCATTTTTATTAAATCCAATACTCACCTTAACTTGAAATCTTCTACTAAGATGAAAATAAATCAATTTGGGAAATGTTTTAGTAGTAATGGTATGTAATAAATACACTGATCTGATTTTTTAAATTCTCTACCGCTAATTGTATGAACAAATCCAGAGTTTAGGAATGCAGTGCCAAGAGATGGCCAGTGAGAATAACTCTAGTTTCCTACAACGTTGATAAATAACATTAGTGGCTTGTGTAGAAATTCAAGTGAGTTAAAGAAAGAAAAAAAGCCACCAGAAACTCATTCTTCTCTTGATAAAACAGTTAAAATTATAGAATAAAAATTCTTTTGGAGAAAAATGCTTTATGCTTTAAATCAAATGACTATTTTAGAAAGTAATCATATAAAAACTACTTCTAAGAAAAGGATAACAATGACACTCATTATAAAATATGGAGTTTTATTCTATTGTTATGAACTTCTTGAACTTTAATACATAATAATGTAACAAGCACAGTTATTAACTAAAACTTAATAGGTAATTAAAATATATATGTAACATGCATGCAAGATTCCATAAATGTTTATTAATAGTAGAAATATAAAATTCAGTTAACACTCCATTATTTTGTCTATAAACTACATTCAAATACCTAATCGTGTAGTTAATTAAATCAAAACTAACATTCTTCAATGAACCAAACTGTCAGAATATTGTCAGGTGGCTACTGATATATAGAAGATCAAAATATATTAAAAGCAGCCAAACGTGAGAAACATTGACAATAAAATAATTGATGCTTTAATGATGATCCACAGACAATGCATATAGTTTAAATTATGTTCTATATACTCTATTTAAAAGGTCAGTAAATAGGGAATATATTTGAAATCACTATCCATAATGGTTTATAAAAAGGTGAGGGACACCCTAACCTATTCTTAATAATTTAATCTTCCAGGAATTCAGCCAACATGTTTTACTGTATTACCTCTGACAACTTATTTTGGGATATTAGGCATATCAACTTTATAGAACTATACAATATCATAGCTCATTTTAGCCCATCTTTATTTGCCAAATAAATTATTTCTAATGTCCTCCCTCAAGTCATGCAAGTTTAAATTTCCTCATTCATAAAGGCAGCATTTTAACATATACTGTACCCTGCTTGATAAGTATAAAGTATCCCAAAATGCAAATTAACAAGTAATTACATGTCACTATAAGAAAGTTAAATCCTCTTTGGAGTATATGATTAATATAATATTTGAACAAATTGGATGTATCAGGAATGAATCTGTTATCTAGATAATAACAAAGAACATATAATAATCCTACATTTAAGAATCTATGGGGTCCTAGCTTGTTTGGCTCAGTGGATAGTGTCGGCCTGCTGACTAAAGGGTCCCTAGTTCCATTCCAGTCATGGGCACATGCCTGGGTTGCGGGCTCGATCCCCAGTAGGGGGTATGCACGAAGCAGGCGATCAATGATTCTCTTTCATCATTGATGTTTCTATCTCTTTCCTTCTCCCTTCATCACTGAAATATCTGTCTACACTAACAAAGGGATAATAAGCTAATTAGACCAGGAGACCTTCCGGGAGACCTTCTGGACGTCCTTCCAGACAAAGCCATAGTGGCGGGGCTGAGGCAGAGGTGGTTAGGGGTGATCAGGCCAGCAGGGGAGGGCAGCTGGGGGAGAGCAGGCCGGCGGGAGGGGGGGGCAGCTGGGGGCAAGCAGGTAGGTGGGGGGGGGGGCGAGCAGGCCAGCTGGGAGAATGGTTAGGGGCAATCAGGCAGGCAGGTGAGCGGTTAGGAGCCAGTGGTCCCAGATTGCGAGAGGGATGTCCAACTGCTGGTTTATGCCCGATCCCTGTGGGACATCCCCTGAGGGGTCCCAGATTGGAGAGGGTGTAGGCCAGGCTGAGGGACACACTTCTTCCCCCTCCCACCACCCTCCCACCCTGCGCACCAGGCCACTATTATATATATATATATATATATATAAAAAGAACCTAATGGGGAAAGGAGAATGTATTATTAATACAAATGTTATGGTTAGTAAACAGAACTTATTTGCTACACATAATCTACAACTCAGTAAAGCAGAATTCAAATAATTTTAGATGAGTGAAGACATGGGCTCCAGGAAATGCCTTAAAATGAATGGCACTGCACTCCAACCCTTTCCCCGCAAACTAAAAGAGGAGTTAAAACTCTTTGGCTGGTGAATGAATGAAATTGGCAAGGGAGCAAAGGAAGAACACTGGGAACATACAAAATATCTGGGAATATGTGAGATCCTGTGCTTCTTCAGAGGTACAGTGTACCTGATTAAAGTAAGCGAATGGCATACTTTCCTGTGTGAACTATATTATTTTCAGTCCAGAATAGTTAACTAGCCCTTAGTTTGTAATAGAATATACTTTGTGTTTGAATAAAAACGAATAATGATGCAAAGAAACACAACCCTGGGTGTTCTGCTCAGTTACCTGCTGTCTTCGTTTTTCTTCTTCCAGAGCAGCTTTGGCTTCTGCTTCTTTTATCTGTTTACAGACATTTAAAAGTAAAGTAACGCAGTGTAATTGCCAATTCTACATAGAATGTTAGCATCATCTCACTGAGGCTCCACAAACCCACAATAACTTTTGGAGGATTTATACTGGCAGTTAAAGAAATGTAAATACTATAGGGAAACGTCTTACCAAAATACTGTCTAACAGACTGGGGGTAAGGAGAGATGGAATGTTACATCTTCTGTAAACACTTCATTTAACTATAACAGATATTAGATCACAATTCAAAGAGCTACAATGGTAGTAACTGAAATGCTTTTAAAGCGGTTTTTTTTTTTTCTTTAGAGTAATCATAATAACAAGCTATACACAAAATTATTCAATACCACTCTCTTTCTGGATTTACAATTGATCATTTACTTTAAATGTCTTTAAAAGTAAGGGAAACCTTACTTTCAAATAAAATCAACGGTTCACTCATGGACTAGATTGAGTGCAAGAAAAAAATGACATAAGAGGTAACCCACACAGCAAGGAATCCTCAAACCTTATTTTTAGATTATTTTAACCTAATTTTCAGGAAGTTTACATTAACATTAAGATGAACAACCATGTCCCAGAACACATAATCTAACTGGTTAAGAGAATGGAAAATCTAGCACCATTAGACAATAAAAAGCACTCCTAAAGATTCAAAGTAGGCCTATAAAACCAGGTTTTAATTATAAAAGCAAAAAAAGATGAGCTTTCAAGTCATTCGCAATAAGCACATAAAGAAATGCACAAAATAAACAGGGAAAGGCCACTAGCACGTTGAAAATTATATTTACTGTAATGGGACAGTACCTCAGAGGCTTTCCGCTTCATTTCCTTGCATGTTGCGTCACATTCTACTGAAATCTGATTTTCACGTACTTTGTTGCACTGAAATTCCTAACAAATGCAAGTTTTTACATTTGAGATTTTAAGATTTTTCTCTTTTAACTGTATAGTCATAAGAAGGCAAAAATTTCCTAAGAGCTTAAGGTTATGCAAATTATTTAACAGTCATGTTCATTAATATTTAATAATTTGATATGGTTGCAAGTATCAAATCTCGTTTCAAAGAGTGATCATGACTTTATTTTCCCTTAATTACAAAAAAGCAAATACCATAAAATTAAAATCATCCACTTACTGAGAGAACTAAGATGGCGGCAAAGGTAAAACACCTATCTTGCCGTCATAATCAGCAATTTTAATACTACAACTTAACGAAAGAACAAACACCTTCCAGAATCACCAGAAAGCTCGCCGAGTGAAAATTCCACAAATAAAAGTGAAGATAAGACACTGTGACTCGGAGGAGCGGCGGTGGACAGCGTTGAAAGATTCGCGTGGAGAGAGGTTTGGAGGAGCGCGTGCCGTGGAGTGGGCGGGCGGCTGAAAACCGGCCAGTTTTCTCGAATGGGGGAGACAAAGATGTCCCACTGGACTGATTCTCCAGCTCTGGGCGAAGTCCAGAGAACCCACTATCATACGGGGTGAAAACTGGACAGTGGGAGGGCACGCCAAAGCTCGGGTGCTGCCGGGTCGGCTGGCTTGTGGAGAAGGCAGCTTGCGCGCGAACAGCTCAGCTGCGTGACGGCGCAGAGAGTGCTCTGCGACTTGTCTCTCATTCAGAAAACCGTCAGACTGCTTTGTTTTACGACCCTGGGTGAGACATTGCGCATGCAGACTCATTTTGGGAAAGTCTGAATTCCCCAGCAGCCGGTGGAGCTCGGCAGCGGCTCTCTCTCAGAGGTGCTGGCGGCCATTGCCCTCGGCACAGAGTCCCTGGGGCCGCATAGGGCAAAGCTAACGCTGTCTGCTTGGCCCGGAGACTCCGCCCACCCAACCTGAGCACAGCTGAGCTTCACAGACAATTGGCCTGGAGGTCAACCCTCCAAGTGCTAACAACGATTAACTGAGCTTAACTTCAGCAAGACTGTGCAGCCCATATCCACCTCAGGTAACTGGGGAGGCTGAGCCACTGTCCATAGTATGAAGTCTACCACACAAAGCTCACTGACCAACTCAGGGAAGCAGCCACCATGCAGCGACATGGAAAGAAATCAGATGTGAAAGAAATGGAGGAAAAAAAACGACTGGACATGTAATTCAAAACCACGGTTATAGGGTTTTTCAAGAGGCTCCAACAAAAGGTCGAGGCCTATAAGGAAATAAGCAAGACTACAAAGGAAATGAATGAGTCCTACAAGGAAATAAACAAGACCCTCAAGGATATAAACGAGACCTGCAAGGAAATTATCAAGACCAACGTGGAAATGAATGAGTCCTACAAGGAAATGAATGAGACCTACAAGGATATGAAGGAGACTCTCAAGGATATGAAAAAGGACCAACCAGAAATTAAGCATACACTGACTGAAACAAAAAAATATTATACAAAGACCTAAAAGTGCTCTGGAGCACCCCAAGAACCAAGTTAAAGATTTGAAATACAAAGAGGTAAAATCCACTCAGCTGAAAAAGCAAGAAACCAAAAGAATCCAAAAAATTGAAGATAGTGTAAGGGGCCTCTGGGACAACCTTAAGCATACCAACATCCGAATTATAGGGGTGTCAGAAAAAGAGAGAGGCCAAGACAATGAAAACCTATTCAAAGAAATAGTGACTGAAAGCTTCCCACACCTGGTGAAAGAAATTGACTTAGGAGTCCAAGAAGTGCACCAAACCCCAATATATAGGAACCCTAAGAGGACCACACCAAGGCACATCATAATTAAAATGCCAAGAGCAAAAGACAAAGAAAGAATAATAAAAGCAGCAAAAGAGAAACAGTTGGTTACCTATAAGGGAGCACCCATACGATTGTCAGCGGATTTCTCAACAGAAACGATGCAGGCCAGACGGGAGTGGCAAGAAATATTCAAAGTGATGAACAGCAAGAATCTATAACCAAGATTACTCTATTCAGCAAAGCTATCATTCAGAATTGAAGGTCAGATGAAGTGCTTCGCAGATAAGAAAAAGCTAAAGGAGTTCATCACCACCAAACCAACATTATATGAAATGCTGAAAGATTATCTTTAAGAAGAGGAAGAAGAAAAAGGTAAAGATGAAAATTATGAACAACAAATACACATCTATCAACAAATGAACATAAAAATCAAGTGAATTGATAGGCTGTTGAACAGGATAGACTGGTGAATATAACAGAGACATGGACATAGAGAGGAATGGACTGACAATTCTTGGGGAGAAAAGGGTTGTGGGAAGTGCAGCAAGAGACTGGACAAAAATCTTTCAACAATGGGAGAGGACAGTGGGGAGGGGGAGGTGCGGGTGGAGGGTGGGATAGGTACAGGGTGGAGGGGAGCTATAGGGGGATAAAAAGGGGAAACAATGTAATTAATAAACTGAACAATAAAGATAAAAAATAAAAATAAAAATAAAAATAAAATAAAATCATCCAAACTCGTGAGCCGCAGTTTACTGACCACTGGGTTAAACGGATGACCAGACATTAGCATTATTAGGCTTTTATTATATAGGATACTCTGAGACTTTGATTTTATAGATCTTTTATATACCTTTTATTTATCCCTATTTCTTGCTGTCAGATGTCAGATGTCACTTTTGCTCTGAGGGTACCTATTAATTTGTATCAATTTCTCCTCACATCACACTCTCAGATCCTAGTTTGTTTTTAATATTTTATTGATTTCAGAGAGGAAGGGAGAGGGAGAGACAGAAACATCAATGTTGTGAGATAATCATTGATTGACTGCCTCTTGCACATCCCCTACTGGGCATGTGCCCGCAACCCAGGCATGTGCCCTTGGCCAGAATCAAACCTGGGACCGTTCAGTCCACAGGCTGACATTCTATCCATTGAACCAAACCAGCTGGGGCAAATTCTACTTTTTTAGTTCAAATCTACCACAGTTAAGAAATAAGATCACCAATTCCTATGAAAAAAGTGCATATACTTTAATGAAAGCACTTTATAGAATGAAGTTTTATTACTTAGAATGTTTTTCCCTTTAGTTCTTCATTTTTGGCTGATGTTAGTGATAAACACAGTCTTGTCCTCTAAGGATGGTCCAGGAAAAGAAAAAAATATGATGAATAAACATTAAAGACAAAAAGTTAAATGTGCTTGTGGACATTAAGTCTGTAAGCCTGAAAGATCTTATCTTTTCTTATTCAAGATGTACTTAATGAGTGCCTGTTACATGCCAAGTGTTTTGTTAAGAACAGGGGAGATACATAAGGAAAAGAGCATAATAAGTGCTAAGCTAAAAATAATAATAGCAGCTACTGTTATGATATTAAACATACTCCAATGTTATGTGCTATATATCATATAGCACAGTCATTGTGCTAAATGCTATATAAGCATTACCTCTTGTCTTCCTTTCAGTAAATCTATGTATAAACTCCAGTTTACAGATGAGGAAACAAATTTACAGATGTGCCTAGAATCACAAAGCTCTTGAGAAAACTCTACAGCTTCCAATACAAAGAAAGCAGAAGAAGGAGCACCTAAGTCTTCCCAAGGGAGTCAGGGAAGAAAGACCTTCCCTAACAAGGAAATGTATACACTGACTATTAGCAGGATTCTCGCAAGCAAAGTGCTCTGAGGAAAATACATTGTATTTTACACAAAAGAAGGGATATATATATATATATATATATATATATATATATATATTCCAGTATACATCCAGGCTAAAGGGGAGTATAGCATGTATGTTAAGGCACTTAAATAACAGATTCACAGAGTGCTATAGAATGAGACTGGACAAACAGGCAAAGTAACATCATAGATTCTCTTGTATGTTGAGTCTATGTATATAAACTTTTCTTATAAAATGCGGATTTCCCCCCATAATGCATGAAGAACCAATGAAGAACACAGATAGGAGAGGTGCTATGATTACAGGCAAGGGAATCCATCATGAAGCTGTTGCCAAAGTCCAAGAGCAAGCTGTTGCCGAAGTTCTAACGGGTGGCAAACTACACCTGGACAATTACATGAGATTTGAGAGAAAACCTGATAGATGGCCCAGGTTAAAAGTGGATTGACTTAAGTGTTGATTTTCATGTAAAGGTGATCCACTTTAAACAACTAAAACTTAAATTTAACTCCAGAAGAGGTCAAGCCTGTACATTTAAATTCAGAACTTCTCTACTCCAAATAATGATAGTAGGAACTGTAAAAATAAAGAGAATCTTAATAAAAGCAAAAGATTCTAAATAAACATTTGTTGAATGGGTAAATAAAAGAGTGAATTTAAAGAAGAAAAAAGGAGCCTATCTTTAGGAAATGACCATAGAAACGTGAAGACAAAAGGGAATCAACTGTAACTGAGACAGGGAAAAACCAGAGATCAAGAAAGAAGAAAGCTTCAAATGGGTCTGCAGTGTCAGCAGGAAAGTCAAGAGAAAGGAGAACTGGAAAGAGACCCTGCAGCCGCTGGCATCTGAGAATTCAGACTCTTTCTTCGGGAGTTGTGCCCAGCATTATGTAATTCGTTGCAATAGAGCTTTCTAATCGTTAGTTTTTGCCCTCTTACTCCTCTATTATCATTATTTTACATTAAAATTACTTCTCTACAAGTTTGAATATTATTTTATAATTTTATAAGGCTGTGCATTTGAGGTCCTTTTTAAGGCATTTTCAAAACATAATACCGATGGCAAAAAAAAGTTTCTTAAGAGCAGCAAAGGTTAATTCCAGACCATTTCTTAAACCATGAAACTCGCTTAATTACTCATTGTGTTCCCTGGGCAAAGCTGATTCCATCCAGAAAAAGGACACTATTTGATTCCAACATAAAACAATCTTTTGCTATTAAATTGCAAACAACTAAATTGCCAAACAAAACTGATTTTTAAAACAAGCATTTACAGAAATAGATGGGATAATAAAAAATTCTAAGAAATAAGACCTTAAAATTAAAAAGCAAAATATAAGACTTGGTTGAGAACTACCAAACACAGACAAAAATAATATACATAGAAAAGAATTTTCAATAACTTAAAATATTTACCTTTTTGATTCTTTTACAAGGACATCTAAGTTTTACCTTCTGGTTGCAATTGAAAGGACATTCACCAGGGTGGCACATCTCTTTGCACCTATGACCACAAGGAAGCTAAAATAAAAGCAAAATAAAGCAGTTACATTCTCAACTATCATTACCCCAAATCTGAATTTGGACAGAAGAAAAATAGCCTACATCAATTACTTTCCAACTACTTTACTGTTCTGAAAAATCAAATTTTCCAGCCCTTCATCGACTACCAACAAATTAAATGCCAAAAGAAAAACTCAGGATTGAAAAATTCAGAAAATTAAATTTGAAATAACCTCTAGTTTTACTCATATTTCATTTGAAATGCCTCTAGTTTTACTCATATTAACAAAGATGGGATTATTATAATAATCATTTAATGCTTGAAATGGTCTCATATTTTATACTGGTAATCTTGCATAAATTCTGAAACTGTCAAATTCTAGTTCTTAAACAAAAATCCATAAAAAAGTGTCCAAAGTCTTAGTTAAAAGAAAATACATTTTTAATAAAATGGCATATCATGCACTGATTTGTTTCATATGGTCCAAGTGACTGATTACTATATTTAAAACTATGTTGCCATCTCTTCTTAACCAAGAATTAAAAGAAAAGAGGTACTATTAGTATATCCATAAATCAAAAGGCTTCCTTTACAGACTTCCACCTTTGCAAATCAAAAAACTGTCACTGCCCTAGCTCCAATAACAACAAAAAGGAGAATGTTCACTTTTAGATTGGCCCAATACAGACAGACAGCCTTGGTTTCTCACATTACTGCCAGGACAAACCAATAGTGAGATTTTACCATTTTACTCTGAACCATTTTTTGGAACCACTTTCAATACTTGTAGTTTGAATATAATGCATAGACAGACATCTGAATTTTTAAAAACAGAACTTTATATATGAATGCTTTATACTAATTAATTCAAAATAATAAACTGTGAAGTTCACAAACTTTTTAAAATAACATACTATGAATTTATTCTCTAACTGCCTAAGACCCACACAGTTTTTGATATATTTAACGTCTGAATCACATGGGAGGTAAACATTAGGTGAATACCTTATTGCATAAAGTATATAAGCTATCTTTAAAACTACATAAAAAAATCTTCAAAGGGTCATCTTAGACCTCATACTCCCCAAATTTCATAAAGAGATGTCCATTCACCCTTCTCTTATGTATTACATTTTTACAGACATCACATTTTTATTTCTGGACCCACATCTTTAGTGAGTCCAGAAAAGTCCTGAAATAGGATGTCCAAACAATCAAAGATAAAGTCCAAGAAAAAAAATGCCCCAAATATACAATTTAAAGGGTTCTATTAAAGCTTACTACCTCTTTAGGACACTGATCTTTGCAACAACTGAGGCGGTTCTTTTCATTTTCATCAGCTGTGGTTATTTTTCTAAAAACAGAAGAGTAAGATTTGGTGACATTGAAACCAAGTCCATTTCATAGCATATTTTCCAAAAGCAACTCACAATTTCAAACATGTCTATAAAATCATCTTTCTTATTTTTTCCTGAGACCTATTTTAATTGTTTCTTCCTGTAACAATTACCTTCCAATTACTTTACTCTTCTGATAAATCAAATTTTCCAACTACCAACAAATTAAATGCCAAAAGGGCAATCGCTGCAAGAAGGAAGCACAAAACACACATGAAATATCACTGTACCTGGCCTCTCTTTAAAAGTTCATGTACTAGCTTTCCCTATAGTTGATCATTATTCATAATTAAAATTCTCCTTAAAGCCTTTACATAAATTATTAAAAACAAGTCATTTAATATGTTAGTTCAAGTTAAGAAATACAGGCTATTCAGTGGGAAATGTAAGCTTATTAGGAAAGCCTTTCAATTATTTTTGGATAAGCTATTAATGTTAGAAATTGATCCATTTTAAATTACATCATTTAGATCAGTCTGTGCTTTTATATGACTCAATAGGTAATTCAGAAATAGTCATAAACACCAAGTAATAAAACCACTCTCTAATAGGGAGTTGAATAGAATTAAGTGATACTACGAGTCAGTATCTAGTGATAGTCTTAAAATCCCTATTATACCATTGCACTTTTCTCCTTCCCAAGATTGCTTTTCTTTTCTTTTTTTTTAATTCTTTATTTTCCTGCTTTTTCTATTTCCTTTCACTAGTCATAATTCCCAAAATATAACATAAGGTTAGCCTCACTGATGTCAAAATTGTAATCTTAGTATCTGTATCAAATTATCTATAAATGTACTCTAACATACACAATTTTCTTGGCAAAATTTCATTTACTATCACAGAGTTTTTATGCTAGCTCTACTTAACATTGTATATTTTCATTCTTAAAGTATGGTGTTCACCTCAGAACTTAAGGATTAAAATCATATTCTTCCTGTTACTCCATAAATTAGGAAAAATCACCTACTTTACAAGGTCTGTATCTTTTATATTAAATTTCCAAAGAAGGAATACACATGAAGCAGAAAAAGACTAAAAGGAAAAGATGACTTATAACATAATTAGTTGAATTAAAGCAAATAAAATTATCAGAATACCAAAACTAAGCAATTCTATATAAAAACATATATTTTAAATACGTATTTATGAAAGGGAAAAAGGAACTCTGGATAGCTGAGATAATGGAAGCCATCTCAATCCAAATGTATCCACATTCCCCAAAAAACTGTTCAGCTCATTAACAACATCATTCAAACCCCATGACCTTGGTATAACTAAAAGACAGAAGTATCTACAAGCTTCAAATTGCCTGTAAGTAGAAAAGTAAGTATCAATTCCTAGCAGAGCTATTTCTCAAGCTTCCATAGGAAATCTTTTCAAGAAGTCAGTGAAGTTCTGGAAAAACTGAACAGAAAAGACAGGGAGCTAACATCACTCCAGAAAAAGGAAGTCAACCCTCAGGGTAAAAGCACTGAGAAAGTCTTGGTAATCAGAGCACTAACTGCAGGGAAGAGGCCTGGAAAAGTACACTACAATCAAGGAGCCATGAACTGATGGTAAAGAGGGAAAGGCATCTTTTGAAGACTAAATGATGAAGAGAAAAAGAAAAGAAAATGCAGCGCCTTGCAAGACCAAAGAAAACAATCCCTTTTTGTTAGTATCACCCATTAATAAAGCAACATTGCCCTCTTAACTCCCCCTACAAAAGTTCTAAAGCTAAAAATTGTAGTATGTTATTTTTTTTAATTTCAACAAAATAATTTTGACTTTTACACTTTTACAAAGCATGAAACTAGAGGGCAAGTGACAAAAACAAATTTAAGATAAAATTAACAGGCATTTTTCAAAAAGCATTTATGCTAAAAAAAAAAAATCAGAAATAAAATTATATTCCCAAATTTAACTTTGAGTAAATCAGATTTTTCAAAAGCCCATTTTATGGACTTGGATGAAATGAAGTTCAATGAATTAGACCATTAATTAATTTGCATTTTTTTAAGTAAGGAAAATATAAAGGTCCCATCCTTGTATAATAAATGCCATAACAGCGACATCTGTAATAAAAACTCTACTTTTTAAATCTACAATTTAAAATTTACACTTAAATTACTATGTGTAAGTCAATTTTTGATCCAATGAAATTCTAGTTTGACACTGTTATTTGAACACATTGTTTATAGGAATGCTTCTCCTTTTTTTCTTTTTTTAAAGCAGTGTTATAATTCTTTTCCTAATAAAACCTTGTAGAATCAAAAAATCCCCAAATGGAAAAACTCAGGAATGCCCTGGTTAAAAAGGGTAAAGTATCTACAAGGTAAAATAGTCTACATTGCCTCCGGTCACTAAGGAAAATCTAGATCTCTAGAGGCTAAAGACCACCACTCCTTACAGTATGCTACATATGAAGAGTGAATTATAAAAGAATATCATGAAAATAATTTTACGAACAACAATATTTCTTCAGTCTTCTTACCTACATTCCACGTACAGGGTTGTGATCTTGCAGTGACATTTTACTCGAAGCATCTGAACACAAGGAGGACACTCTCCGGGGTGGCATGGCAAAACACAGGGGTGAGGACAGCCCGCAGGCCGTGATTTAGAGCACCCTTCCTCACACGGGAGGCATTCTGGGCCAGCCTGCCAAATTGCAAGGAAATAAATCACCTACATACAGAAGCCTAACATTTCTATACAGTAGTTACAAAATTTACATATCCCATTAAAACAAAGTATTTCTGCAGCTCTTAGAAATACAGTTTAAAAATATTCAAAATGAATAGCAATATGACCATTATTCACAAAGATTTGTATGTATACAAATCTGATTAAATCAAACTGCCTCACCTTTAAAATGGACATGAATACATTAAATATCTCTAAGAAAAACATAAATGATTTCCTAAAGAATAGTCAAAGGCAGAAAAAAATAAAAACACATAGTAAGGCATTATCAATTAATTTACACCCAGCAAGTACAATGATTATCAAACTAAAGCAGCAATGAATGTTCTGGAGACAGTCATCTCATCTTGCTAAAGGAAAACACATACAAAGGAAAAAAAGGAGAATGACTACCAGTTTAACTTACTTTTAATTCACTTCAATAAGGCAAAACTAAATCACATTTTAGTACAAATAAATATTATCTCAATTGCAAAACTGTAACTTAACAAGTCACCTCTCTGTTCTCGTAATGATTTTAGTAGTATCTGTCTACTAAAGAAGGTTAAAGATTTTTATTACAGGACAGTGTTGAATTTCACATATCATACTGAGATCAAATAAAAGAGCTACAGATATGAATACTAAGTCTTAAAGGTTCAACGTTTTTCATTATCAGCTTTTAAAATGAATTTTTTACAATTCATCCAACTTTCTGGAAATCCAGGAAGGAGAGCAATCCTAATTGTAAGTAATGAGATGATGAGAAGAAACACAGAGTAAACATTTGAGTATTAATCCTGGTAAATGAAACTTTTAAAAATCATTTTACTGACATATAATTGGTATTGTATAAATTCAAGATGTTAAGATGTTAATTTGATACACTTACATAGTGTAATATGTTTGTCATTGCAGCAATAATAGCACTTCTCTCACGTTACAGAATTATCCTTTTTGCTTAGTGGTTGGAATAAATTCTAGCTCTTATAGCAAGTTTAATAATTACAATGAAATCTGTTTGTTTTTTAAATCAATGAAACATGACACACCACACATTGCTTTTAGCAGTGTTCTCAAACATGTCTGTGCATTATCAATCACTTAGGAATCTTGTTAAAATGCTGAGGTGGGATCTGAGATTTTGCATTTCTAACAAGATTACATCCAGATGATGCCAATGTTGCTGGGCTGCAGACAACACTCTTGAGTGGAAAAGGTCTATAACATACAAAACTATCTATCTATACTAATAAAAGGGTAATATGTTAGTTAATTAGACCAGGAGACCTTCCGGATGTCCTTCTGGCCAAAGCCATGGTGGTGGGGCCAAGGCAGAGATGGTTAGAGGTGATCAAGCCAGGAGGGGAGGGCAGTTGGGGATTATCAGGCCGGCAAGGGGGGTCCAGTTGGGGGCGATCAGGCCGGAAGGGGGGCAGTTAGAGGCAAGCAGGCTGGCAGGGGGACAGTTGGAGATGAGCAGGCCACCAGGGGAAGGAGTTGGGGGCAAGCAGGCCAGCAGGAGGACAAAACTGGGGGTGAGCAGGTATGGGCAAGAAGGCTGGCAGAGAGGCAGTTAGGGGCAAGCAGGGCGGCAGGCAGAGTGGTTAGGGGCAATCAAGCAGACAGACAGGTGAGTGGTTAGAAGCCAGTGGGATATCCAACTGCCCCTGAGGGATTCCAGATTGGAGAGAGTGCAGACCAGGCTGAGGGACACCCCCTCCAATGTGCACAAATTTTGTGCACTGGGCCACTAGTATAGAAATATATGTCAGTGTGATTATGTATCTACATATATTTTTTATTTTGCATGTATTTTTGATGATAGATTCCCATCCCACCCCCCACCCCCAAAAAAAAACCCAACTTTCCCAATTACTCAATTTCTTCTTGCCAGCACTTCAAAAGATATTTGTCCCATATTTGCCTGGGAAATACACACCATTTCAATCGTCATCAGCCTCACACGTTTCCCTGTCAATCACAGTTCCATTCACTATAACCAATGAATTAGACAACAGGAATATCTGTTGCTAATGGTAACAATCAGAGACACTGCATATAATAGCCTCCATTGGACCTGACTATGGGTAAGATCAAGCAAGGATAACAGAGAAGAGCAGATAAGCCAAGAACTTTGAGTCCAGTCAATTCTACAAATACTTATTAAATACCTGCTGTGTTGTAGGCTCTATGCTACAACTGGAAGCAGAAACTATATTAAAAATTCCAGAGGTATTTGGGTCAAGTGACATATATTAGGAGTATTTCTCCAATGGGTCACAATTGAGGTAAGGTAAGAATTTTTTTTAAGTTCCTGGAATTATTTTGTTATATATATAAATTAGAGTGATTGCAAAGTTATCCCTAAAATAATGTAATTTTCACTCACATGAATTGCAGTAGCCTTCCTTGAGTGAGACTGGTAGCTAAATTGAGAAAAACTGCACATAACTCATAGCCGATATTTTGCCATATCCACTGCCCAGGAAGCAATGGTGGGATGGTCGAGAGAATTCTCCAGTCACTGTCTATTAGCTCTTAACACAATTTTTTCTGACTCATCTGATGTTCTGAAAACCTCGAGGAGGAATGCCTTATAGCAGCTATACCTTAAAGTAGTTCTGAATCATTAAAATTATTTATTAGCTTGATTTTATAATTCTAATACCCTTTCATTTTATCATGACTACGTTTTTATTGAGGAAATTATAACTCATTTACATCTATGCCTACATATGAGCAAGAATGATGCTCTGGGTATTTATGCTGTCATACATTATAATTACCAAAAGAAAGACCAATGCAATTGAAATTTTTAATAACACAATTCATATTAATAATTTAAACATTTGTTCATTTAATATTACTTAATAAGTACAAAACATAAAACTTTTTACTTATTCCTCATTAAGCACACTTGCTATTATGATTCCCTATAAAATGAAAGCCTAAGAAAAAACATGAATTACTTAAGAAAAATAAAATTTAATATCATTTAAAAGTTAATTGGCTCTATTTGTTTTTCTTTATAAAATGGCAATTTTTAGAGATCTCTTTAGAGTCAATTTTTCATATGCTTGTAAAATGCTTTTACTGAATTTCACACACACAACACACACACACAAACACACAAATCTGTGATGCTAGTTACTTCCAACTGAAGTTTGGGAATTTATTAAAATTATGAGCAGCATGTTTCATGTGTTCGGTTTTAAAAATATTTAAAAGCAAATTCAGAGATATGTAAGCATTTACACATTCAACCTAAGGACATTACCTTGTTTTTGCCAGTGCAGGCTTCAGTTTCAGTTACTTTGTGGCATTCTTTCATACACATATGATTCTGACAATCTAAGGTTCGTCCACAAACTCTCTTACAAGAGTAGGGTCCTACAGCATGGCATGGTAGTGGACTCACCTTAAAAAAAAAGAAAATCAGCACCACATATACACACAAACACACATACCTCCAAGACCCATGTTTCCAAAACAACTAACTCTGTTATCAAGTTTCACAAAAGTGTGAAAGAGTTTCATTAGTTATAATTACCAAAACCAAAGAAACCTACCCAAAAATATGCAAAAAATGAATGCCAGGAAGCAAAATATCCCCTAAAAGGGAAATTCAATACGATTCTGTAGTCAATGCATATTCATAAACTAATTTTCAAATAAGAGCATTGTATACCGGGTGTGGCAAAAGTAGCTTTGTAGTATTTTGCCACACCCTGTATTTTTAAAATTAGTAGACCAACTACTGTCTTTAAAACACTGAAATAACAATACTTTGACTTCATTATTTCTAACAATCCTAGTATAGGAAAAATATAGATAACAAGTATTACTTAAAACTTGTGCCTATGCCCTAGCTGGTGTGGCTCACTGGATAGAGCGTCAGCCTGCGGACTGAGGGGTTCCAGGTTCGATTCCGGCCAAGGTCACATGCCTGAGTTGCAGGCTCCGTCCCCAGTGGGAGGCGTGCAAGAGGCAGCCAATCAATGATTCTCATTATTAATGTATCTATCTCTCTCTCCCTCTCCCTTCCTCTCTGAAATCAATAAACTATATTTTAAAAAAAATAAAAAACTTGTGCCTAACTCTAGTTGGTTTTGCTCAGTGGATAGAGCATCAGCCTGTGGACCCAAAAGTCCCAGGTTCGATTCTGGTTAAGGGCACATGCCAGGGTTGCAGGCTCAATGCCCAGTAGGGGGTGTGCGGGAGACAGCCAATCAATGATTCTCTCTCATCAATGATGTTTCTCTCTCTCTCTTCCTCTCTGAAATCAATAAAAATATATTAAAAGCAAACAAACAAAACTTATACCTATAACTCACCTCGTGCTTCCCAAGACACTGCCTGCAAGAAAAAAATAAAATAAAATAAAAACATTATTTATTCTTCAAAAAGAACACCCAAAGCAAAGACGCTAATTCTATTATTTGTTTTATAAAGAGTAGAAAATAAACACATATGGAAATAAGTGATCAGAGAAACACCGCAGGATACAAAGTTAATATACAAAAGCTAACTGCTTTCCTTTAAACCAGCAATCAACAATTGGAAAATAAAAACATAAAACATACCACCATTTATATTAGCACACAAGAAAAGATAAATACTTAGGTATAAACATAACAAAATATATACAAGATCCATATGAGGAAAATTATTCATGAAAGAAATCATAGATCCAAGTAAATGGAGATATATTCCATGTTCACTGATAGGAAAGTGCACAATAGTCAACTCAACAGGAGTAATATACCTAAATGTGAAATGTGAAACCATAAAACAGGAGCAAATCTAGGTAACTCTGAGTTTGGTCATGACTTTTTAAATATACTATCAAAAGCATATCTATAAAAGAAAATGGTAATGTTGGATGGACTTCATTAAACCTAAAACATCTTCTCTGTAAACATTTTAAAGTATTAAATGAAAAGACAAGTCCACAGACTGGGAAAAATACTTGGAAAACATATACCCAGTCAAGGACTAGTATCCAAAATATAAAAAGAACTCTTAAAACTCCACAATAAGAAAGCAAACACTTATTTAAAAAATGAACAAGATTTGAATGAACAGAGAACAGACAAATCATAAGAGAAAACATACTTATGGCAAATAAGCACATGAAAAGATGCTCAACATCGTATGTCATTAGAGGATTGCTAATTAAAATGAGATATTAAAACACATCTATCAGAATGGCTAAAACTCAAAACACTGACTATACCAGATATTAGCAAGGTTATAGAGCAACGGGCGCTCTCATTCATTGCTGATGCGAATGCAAAGTGATTCAGTCTGGCAATTTTTTACAGAATAAACATAGGCTTACTATATGAAGCAGCAATTGCACTCCAAAATATTTTCCCAAATGAGTTGAAAACTTATGGCCATTCAAAAAACTGCACATAAATGTTTACAGCAACTTTATTAATAATTTCTAAGACTTGAAAGCAACAAAAATGCCCTTCCACAGGTAAAGAGATAAACTGTGGTACATCCATAAAATAGAATAATATTCAGTGATAAAAAGAAATGAGCTATGAAGCCATGAAAAGACCTGGGAGAACCTTAAATGCGTATTTCTAAGTGAAAGAAGCCAGTCTCAAAAGACTACATACTTTATGATTCCAACCATATGAAATTCCAGAAAAGTCAAAACTACCAAGACAATAAAAACAACAGTGGTTTTCCAGGCATTCAAGGAGGAGGGGAAGCAAGGGATAAACACGATACAGGGCATGTTTGGGGCAGTGAAACTATTGTGCACAGCATGTATGTTAAATAGTCTTCCTATAAAACAGATTAAGGAATTCAAAGGTAATTGACTATATGTCAATTTTAGTACCTATGAATCAAAATATCAATGTCTCTTCTTCTGTTTCCCCAAAAGGAAAATTTAGGCTACTGATAATCACTAATAACTCAAATCTAGTAAGAGATACTACAGACAACTTGGTCCCTCCTCATGAAATACAAGTCCTCAATAAAAGGATAGGTCTCTAATAATTACTAGTTGAATATGTACATAAAAACCTCTTTGTTAACTATACCTCTCCCCTCCAACAAACCTACAGACTAAAATCACCCTATTCGTGACTAGAGTCCCCAATGAAAACTCTGCCTCCCGAGGTGATTGCCCAACCAGTACATAAAAATATACATGCTAAAAAAACTGAAAGGAAAAGTTGTGCAAGGACAAAAACAGAGTGAGAGCTTTGAAAGGTACAGAAAACAAGAACTCCCTCTTTAAAAGACCAATACACAGACATACGAATATTCTATTTGGAACTTCAATTGTAGACAACAGCCCCTTTTGTAATTGTATGTTGCTTCCTTTCCCCCTATATTTCAGAACCTCTGGTGGAAGTATGAATTATTCCAGGATTCCCTATTACCCCAGGTTTGACTCAGTCAAGGTCATTTGCTAGCCAATCCAAGACACTACTTCCTTTCATTTTCAGTATTTCCCTCAAACACTCTCCTTTAAGTATGTTTCACATAAAACCCAGTTTTTCTTTGTTCTCAAGGAGCTTACAGACTAGCATGGGAATCAGTCAGGAAAACTGGATATATTATTGTAATTGTAAGCATAAGTTGCTATAAAAGCCAAGGAGGGCATCAAGCACTAGCTAGCGGAAAACTCAAAAAAGAAATCTAGAGGAAGTTTTTAAGCAGTACGCAAAATACATCTGGAAAAGAAAGAAGCTAAAGACAGAACTAGCTAGGTTATAGGCTAGGCCTAAAATGATGAATTGTACAAAGAATATGGGAAAAGGTAACTTATGATATACTTTGAGCCTGGTCACATGGCTCAGTGGTTGAGGGTCAACCTATGCACCAGGCGATCTTGGTTCGATTTCTTGGTCGGGCACACGCCTGGGTTGCATGCTCGATCCCCCAGGCTGGGTATGCGGAAGGCAGTTGATCAATGTCGCTTTCTCGTCATTAATGTTTCTCTCTCCCTCTCCCTTCTTCTCTGAAATCAACATATATATTTTAAAAAGATATACTTTGAACTATGTCAAAGATATTTTTAGGTTAAAATTTTAACACTTACGTAGGAATAGGAACTTGACATGGAGGACAAGGTAAAGCAGCCTGAATAAATGCTGGCTCTGAAGGCTGCTCCCAAGGGCCTGTAGGCTGTTGCTACAAGTAAAATGCATAACAATTTTAAGTCAGAAAGATAAAATCACATGGCCATTAAAAGAATCTTAGAAAATTGTTCCATGTATCCTCCACCCAAACAGGTTGAATATTTCTCAAAAAAATCAACAAACTGTGTTTACTGAAATATTCCATTCTATAGGCATTCTATCAGTTTGTTCCTCCCCATAAACTTGATATTAAAAACTGAGGCAGACTCCAGTGTTTTAATGCCAGAACAGAGGCAGTATAGCCTCCTTCATTTCTCATAGGCCAAAGGGAGAATGAGAAGCAGAATTGTAGACTCTCCCTTCCACCAGCTGAATGTAATCTCCATTATTTTGGTCACTGCTATCCGCCTAGCACCAAGAAAAATGCTTACATAGTAAGAACTCAATAAATATTATTAAAAACGTGAGTGAATCTTTGAGGAAACCAAAAGATACCTATAACCCTAAACCACATATGTGAAGAAAAGCTGCCAAATTTATCTTTATCTTGAAGATAAGATGACTGTCACATCATATTTGCAAATATTTATTGGTCTCTCCTTTTCCATACGGTACGCTTCTTAAAACGAAAGATCAGCCTTGGTTACTTTGTACCCCAGCTCCTATCACAGTGCTCAATACCAAATAAGTGCTGATTCACTGCTTGTTGAATGACTAAGAGAAATCCAGAAAATAGGACCCACAGCAATCCACTGTCTGGTCAGAACATTGTCTCCTTACCCTGCCAGTTTGCTTTATTAACGCTTGATCATGACATGGAGCAGGACACAAGTGACCACATTTCTCCAACACTTTTTGGCAAGGTTGATGACATGGAGGACAAGAGCCAAAGTGACAGCGATGTTTTTCTTGACTTGTGTGATGGCAAGTCGATGGGCGACTAAATCATAAAGTACAACTTTTAAAATTACTTTTGATCATTGAAGAATTATATTTAAAGTGCAATAATCTATTTATATATCTTGTGATTCTACACAGAATAAGAATATATGGTATTCTTATTAGTATTTAACACATTAAAGCAAAATTGAAAATATTAACAATATTAAAAATCAATATGAATTTAAATTGGTAAGACACAAATATAAGTTTGTGCAAAGCTTCATGCCAACCTGCACAGCTCTTTGCATTTGGGTGGTCTTGTGGTGCGTTCTCGGCCACAGGGTACCGTCACCTTTGTATTACCGCAGTTGCACTTCACATCGACAGTTTCTGGGCAAGGATAGCAACTCCCTGAAAAAAAGGCTGAAAGTCAAAATTTACTTAACTACCCAAATGCCCATCAGTACTAGAATCAATAAAAACATGTCCTCGGGTGAGGATTTCAAAGAAACATTTTGTGTAAAAATCAAGCAGGACTGGTATTTTCTTGGTAAGAAAATTCTAAACTACAATTTCTTTAATGGCCATTCGACTAGTCAGACTTTTCTACTTCAAGTAAAGGCTAGTATTTAAAAAATAGTCTACAAGACCCTATATATATTCCCCTTTCCGCAGCCATCTTTATCACACCATCTCTCTGACTTAATCTCCTACCATCTGTCCCTTTGAGCACCTCTTCCATGCTGCTTGCAGTTCCTTCAAGTGCTCCTGTCTCAGGGCTGCTGCAATCGCTGCTTTCTTGCTGGGAACACTGCCCTCCCCTATGCCACGGGGAATGATCTCTTACTTCTCAGGTCTTCTCTCAAATGTCGTTCTTTCAGAGTCATCCCCTGATCACACTATATAAAATAGAGTATACCATCCGCACTGTAGTTCTCAAACTTTCTAGTCTCAAGACCTCTTTACACCCTTTTGGGACCCAAAGAGCTTTGTGATGTGGATTTTATCTATTGATATTTATTATATTTTAAATTGAAATAAAATGTAATATTATTTTATTTAAAAATAGCAATAAAGCCCCATTACTTCTTAATATAGTAACATTATTTTATGAAAAATAACTTTTCTGAAAAAAGTTTAGTGAGAATGGTATTTTTTGCATTTTTGCAAATGTCTTTAATGTCTAAATAGGAGATGGCTGGAGTTATAGACAGACCTGCCTCTGCATTCAATCGCTTTTGATATCACTGGTCATATAGCTTCTGGAAAACTCTATGTATGTGAGATCTTGCAGACCCCCTGAAGGAGTCTCAGAGGTGCCTAAGTTATTAGACATTAAAAACTGAGTTAACTTTACCCATTTGGAATATGTCAATATGAAATGGAATTTACTAACGATGGTAGAGATAGGGTTAGGGCTAGGGTTAAGGTTAGTTTTGAGGTCAGGGTTAGGGTACGAGCTAGGGTTAGGTTTAGAGTTAGGGCTAATTTTAGGGCCATGATTAGGGTTAGGTTTAATGCTAGGGTTAGGCTTATGGTTAGGGCTATTTTAAGGTTATGGTTAGGGTTAGGGTTAAGGTTAGGGTTAGGATTAGGCTTAGGGCTAGAGACAGGGTTCCGGTTAGGGTTATGGTAAGGGTTAGGCATAGGGTTATGGTTAGGGTAAGGGTCAGGGTCAGATTAGGGTTATGATTAGTGTTAGGGCTGGGGTTAGGGTTAGGGCTAGGGTTACGGTTAGGGTAGGGTTAGGGTTAGTGTTACGGTTAGGGCTAGGGCTAGGTTTAGAGGTCTTGAGACTAAAAAGTTTGATAACTACTGGCTTAGGATATATCCAATTCCTTACTAAACTTAATTCCATAAAAATGTATAAAATTCAAAGTAAAACTGAAAAACCTAAGAATGTATTTATTAATTCAAAAATTCTGTGGAGAAGATCGGGAGGAAGGAAACAACTTCGTGTTATAAAATAACGAAGCTTTTATATTCAGAAGACCTAGGTTTAAATCTTGGCTATACTGGTTACTAGGTATTTCCATGTACATACATCACTGAACCCTCTTAACTTTAATCTCCTTACCCATAAAATCATGATCTTGGCAACTGCCCTACCTTCTCAAAGTTATTAAGAGGACAAACTAAGGTAATAAATGTGAAAGCTCTCTATTAACCTAAAAAACACTATGTAAATACAAAATGAAAGTACAGCTACTATGAAATTTTACCTCTGTGGCAAACAGATGGACACTTATGGTTTCTACAACCTAAAGTCCTTCCACAATTTTGATCACAAGGTGTACAGTTTCCAGGACAACACTGAAGAGAAAGCAATATGTAAATAACAGGTCATCTGAAAAGCATGCATAATATAAATGTCATTACTAGGTATTCACAGAACTTATGGAAAGCAAAAGACATTGTACTTCTTTTCAATCCTATCTAATAAAGAGGAAATATGCTAATTGACCCTCATGCCGTCACAAAGATAGTGGTGCCCACAGCCAATAAGGAGGGAGTATGCTATTTGACTACCCTGTCCTCAAAGATGGCAGCACCCACAGCCAATAAAGAGGGAATATGCTAATTGCTGCCACACCCTCAAAGATGGCAGTGCCCACAGCCAATAAGGAGGGAATATACTAAGTGACTGCCACACCCTCAAAGATGACGGTGCCCAGTCCCCTCAGCCCCGCTGGGACAGCAGACACACTGCAAGGCCGGGCTCACCCTCAGGCAGGCCTGGCCGCTCTGCATGCCTGCCTCCAGAGTCTGCCAGTTCCCTCAGCACCCCAGCCACCTATGGCCAGCCCAAGGCACAGGCAAACCTCGGATGGTGGCTGCCCACCCACCCAGGGCTGACAGAGGCTCAGGTAACCAGGGCTGGCCAAGGCTTGAGCTGCTAACAGTGGCAACTGCAGACATGTGATGGGCATAGCCTTTCCCTGATTGCCAGATTGCCTCCCACCCCTGAGGGCTCCTGAACTATGAGAGGGGACAGGGTGGGCTGAGGGACTCCCCACTCCAGTGCAAGAATTTTCATGCATTGGGCCTCTAGTATAAGAATAAAAGTAGTCAAGAGTATCAACATTCTTCTGGTAAGCAGACATGCCATATTAAGAACTTGTAAGTTTAAATAGAGAATGTCCTAATTTACCAAAATCAAGCTAAATTTTCTTGCATTTCAGTTCATTATTCTATGACTTAAAACATTCACATAATTTCATTTCTACTTATTTATACAGAGATTGACAACATTAACCAAAGGAACAGATCTGGTCAAATCTTGTAATCAATTCAGGCAAACAATTGATCTGATTATTTTAAAAATTTAGTTAAAATAAAGCCAATTAAATGTATAGGTTTAGCAGTTATTTTTAAGCCATGGAATCAGAGATTAACTAACTAAAGGAGAAAAAAATGAGATTAGGCTATTTGCTTCTAACGTTTATAACTTCCCTGATTTCCAATCTATTTGTAAGAAATATACTCATTTACAACTTGTCCCAATTTTCATTCATAAACAAAAGGCAACTACTTATAGTCCATCTTGCTATTCTAATTCCCTCCTTGACTTCTCATCTATCCAAACTTTGAAGAGAAAATGCAAACTATAATTGTCTTAAAGAAACTTAGGGTTGAAATCTATAAGACGACTTTTTAACCCAGGAAAATCTTCTCGAAAGTTGGGGGTCATCTTATTCGCCGGGTGTAAAATACCGTAGCTTGCAGTTATGATGGGTGTTGCTAACTCACCAGGGACTTTCCCGGAACTTGCTCTCTATCGTTTGTTATCTTCCTCCTATCATCATCAGTTCCAGATGTCTTATACACCGGAAAATATAGTACTTTAAGAACAAGTTTCAATATATTAAAATAGCTCAATGGACAGAGTGTCAGACTGAAGGGTCCCAGGTTTGATTCCTGTCAAGGGCATGTACCTACCTTTGTTGTAGGAGGCAGCTGATTGATGTTTCTAACTGTCTATCCCTCTCCTTTCCTCACTTAAAAAAAAAAAATCAATAAAATATATTTTAAAAAATACATTAAAAAATAGCTCAAAACAAAATATACTTTATTGAAAAGCCATTAAAAGTCAAAATAGTTCACTCAATCAGACAAATATTTACTAAGATTATGTGCCTATCACTTTGATAGTGGCAGTGTGTGAAAAGAAATTTTGTGGTCCATGCTTGAATAAGCTTTTAGACACTTCTGTTTCTGACCATGGTGGAATAAACAATGCCAGATTTGTACTCCTGCCTTAAACAACTAGGAAATTAGACAAAATATATGACAGACATGGAAGATATAGAAAAGACCCAAACCCAACTCTCAGAAATGAAATACTATAATATCTGAGAAGAATAAACATAGGGTATGATAAAAATGGATTAGAAAAAGCAGAAAATTAATTAACTTGAAGACAAAGTCATATAAACTAAAACACAAATTTTAAAAACGAAAATTAATAAATGGCGCATCAGTGAATTGTGAGACTTCCAGTAGCATAACATACATATTACAGTCTAGGAAGGCAATGGGTAGGGGGAAAACATTTGAAGAAATAAAAACTGAAAATTTCAAAAAAATGATGAAAACTATAAACCTACAGATCAACAACAACAAAAAATTAAAGAAACAAGAAAAAAGTTATACCAAGGAATACCAAAAATTGCTAAAAACTGGTAATAAAAAAAAAAAATTTTTAATAGCCAAAGGAAAAAAAGATATATTGCAAACAGAGAAACAAACATAATCATAGCACACACTCTTTGTTGGGAAAAAGCAAACTAAAAGATAGTGGAGAAACGTTTTTAAAAAATGCAGATAAAGAAGTCAAACTAGAATTCCACAGGGAAAGTATTTTTCACAAACTAAAGATATTTTCCGAAAGCTAAAGATCGTTAACAAAAATTGTGAGAATTAATGACCAGCACTACAAAAAATGTTAAAGAAAGTCCTTCAGAAGAAAATGAAAGCAGACAGAAACCTAAGTTAACATAAAAAACCTGAAAAACACCAAAAATAATGAGTTTGATATTCTATAATAATAAAAACATAACATGCTAATTAGACTAGAGAGCCGAATTAACCTCCCAGATGTCCTTCTGGATGTCCTTCCAGATGACCTTCCGGATGAAGCTGGGGCTGCAAAGGCCGAGGCAAGCCACTGCGGCTGCGCGGGCCGAGCGAGCCCCTTGCGCAAATTTCGCGCATCAGGCCTCTAGTAAATTATAAAAGACTACTGTTACTCACTTTTTCAATCTCGTTAAAAGATACCTGACTAGTTAGAGCAAAAATGAAAATACTATATTTGGGGTTTATAAAATACATGAGTATAAAATGTGTAAGAATCAAATAAAGGATTAAAATAGAATCGTTGAAGAGCAACACTCAATAAAATAGAAATTAGAAAAAGAGAAAAGGAATCAAGGACAGATAGGCAAATAAAAAATAAATAGTAAAATGGCATTAAAATCCAACCATATTAAAGATCACATTAAATGTAAGTGATCTACACCTGAATTAAATGATAAAGATTGTTCTGCTAGGGTAACACAGTATCTAAGTGCTGTCTAAAAGAAAACCACTTTAAACATAAAGTATGAATAGGTTAAAAAAGAATGAAAAAGATTTACCATGCTAACACTAAGCAAAAGAAAGGTGAAATCACTATATTTCAATAGGAATCTTGCCAGAGATAGAGGGAAAATTCATAATAATAAAGAGGACTCTCCAAAAAAAACCTGCAAATATACAAACTCAATAACATAATCCAGTTGACCATATACTGAACCAAGTGTCTATAAATAAGATTTGAACAATAAAGATTAAGCCAGCAAATGAACTATCACTCTTAACATTACTATGATGTTTTAAAGTCAGGGAACAAAAATCACTTAAGAAACAAGCTGAGAGAATTATGCACGAGATTAAAAAGTCTCTTTCATTTAAAAATCTTGGTAAGATTTACCACTAATATAAACCATTAGGATTAACCTAGAATATGTATTAATATTTCATATGAGAAGCATAGAATATGCTTGGTTATTTGAGGAACATATTAAAGTGGTGCTTATCACAGGCTTACAGAGAAAAAATTAAGAATTTTTAAAGCAATGTCCCTAGCTTATTACACATACCTTTCTCCTACACTGATGCTTCTGACAGTCACGCATCTTAACACACTTAGTTTCACAGAGATAAGGTTTATGACATGGCATTCGTTTTGTATGCTTTCCACAGCGACACTGCTTTTCTACTTCCTGTAAGAATCAAATAAGTGCTATTAAAACTAACTTTTGTTAACATGATTTTTTTCACTTTGCCAATTTTTATAATTACTGAAAAATGAAGGAACCCAGTCAGCGTGGCTCAGGGGCTGAGTGTCCACCTGTGAACCAGGAGGTCAGCTTGATTCCCAGACAGGGCACACGCCTAGGTTTCGGGCTTGATCCCCACTGTGGATGTGCTGGAGGCAGCCGATCAATGATTCTCTCTCATCACTGATGTTTCTATAGCTCTCTCTGCCTCTCCCTTACTCTCTAAAATCAATTACACACACACACAAATTTTTGAAGAAATGAAAGAGGAAAGCTTTAAGAGCAAACTTGTATGAAAGGAAGACTTTACCAAAGCTAAAGCAGAATTTCCTAAATAATTGTATCTTACTTTGTTCCAAAAAAGACTTCATATGAATTTCCATTATTAAATTTAGTAAGAATTTAATACTAAATAGTTAAATGCCACACATTAAAATCGCTTACATGTGGTTATACCATGACATCTCCACATCTTATTTCAGCAAAGCAAGAAAATTTGAATATCTTGTAAGCTAATTTGCTGACTTGGTAGTATGGTCATAACCAAGGTGACACATAACTTAAAAGTCTCAATTAAGTCTAAGCATTCATTTCTTTCCAACATCACTAAGCCTATTCATCATTGCTTTGAATGTCCCATGGGAACAAATAACCTCACTATGGACCATAAAAATGAGAAGTTCAAACTTTAAGCAAGCAAAATCAACAAAAGGTGATTTTTGGACTTGATACACACATGCTTCTTCACCATTCACCTTAGATCACTAAACTCTTTCAGGTCATCATATAGGTATTTATAAAATTAAGTAATGGAAAACAATAACAGAACAATCCCATGTGACATAATAAAGAGCTCTTAAAGTAATTATAGGAGATGACTAACTTGTCTACATGTTTCACAAGGACCTCGGTGACAACGCTGTGAACATCTATGGACTCCACATTCAAGTAATTTGTCACAACTATCTCCACAAGTTGGTACATCTTCTGTACAAGGCAAAGAAAACTCTAAAAGCAGACAAAAAGTCATTATTAATAGCAACATACATTATTATGAAAACTAACAACATGCTTGCTATGTTCTTTTGACTCCCTAAAGAATGACAGCCCCTTCAGACTATGAATTTTTGCATCTATATAACTATTGGAAAAATTAACTTTAATAAAAATAGTCCCTAATATTTGTAAGTTAATGTAAACAAAATTTGACATATGACAAATTACTTCAAAAAGCTCATTTATAAGCTAACTATTTCAGAAGTATATATCTGAAGAAATGTCATGTAACTTCTATGAAGAATTCCACAATACAGAATTACAAAAACAATTTGCTCTTAATCTCTCCAGATAAAAGAAGTAGATTCAAAAACATAATGAAACTCACCTTCCACATAAACATGACAAGTACTGGCAATAATCTTATGACCATGTGTACTGGCACTGGTACAGAGTCTACAGCCCTTCATGTCTTTAACTCAAAGCAACCAAAACTAAATTCACTTATAAACCAATACACAATAATGACAATAGCCTGTAATTATTAGGTTTCCTTTATATGTTGGCACTACACTAATTGTTTTATGAGCATTTTATCATTTAATTCTCACAAACATCTTACAAAGAAGATACTATCATTGTCTCCATTTAACTTGACAAAATCAGAGTTCACGAAGGTGGGATTTGAACCCAGATATGCCCGAGTCCAAAGTCTGAGGTTAAACATGTTATACTGTCTCCTCATCCAAATGTACAGAAATCTAACATTAAATGTGTATAATTATTGAAACTACATTATGAACGCACAGAGAAATCTAATGAAGTACTCTAGTTAGCATAATAAATAATCATATCCCATTGAAAGTTTAAAAATAGTCTTACTTGACTTCTGACAGGGACAGAATCTTTTCCCAGATCGAGGACATTCTCCACAAGCACCAACATGACAAATCTGCTCACATGTATGATTACCACATGGCAAGGTTTTCCCACATACCTAAAATAAAATTCAATAGCACTATTGAAAAACTTAAAAGTTAACAAAAAAAACTTTGTACATTACATAATCCATTTTTTCTTTGTACATAACCCAATTTTCAATCACAAGCAACTTTTTTATGTTCCTCATTTTTCTCTTAGATATCATGTATCTATAATAATAAAAGCATAATATGCTAATTAGATCAGATGCCCTTCTGGACAACCTTCCAGACAAAGCCAGGGCTGCCAGGGCTGAGGCAAGCCCTTGAGACTGGGACTGACCAGTGGGCTGTGGCGGGGGGGGGGGGGGGGGGGGGGGGGGGGGGCGGGCCTCCCTCTGTGAGGGAAACCTGGGTCCCCGGCAGCCAGGGGAAGGCAGGCCTACTCTTGTACAAATTTTGTGCATCGGACCTCTAGTAAACACATAAATACACACACATACATACACATATACTAGTATATTCACATACATACATATACATGTTTATACACACATCCCTATGCACCAAAGAGTATATTTTTAAAATACAATACAGGAAAAATTATATATAGCTTCATATGGTCATACACCAAAGATTTCTAAATGGTACTAAAACCATGCCAATTCTAGGAAAAACAACCTATAAAATCAATTCCATTTCCTCAATTGGATTAACTCAAGAAATGAGGAGGGGTGTTTTTTAAAGAGAGAAGAACAAAAGGGAGAAAGAGCTAGCAAGAAAGAGAGCATATATTATGTACTGAATCCAAAATTCAACTAATAGTTATTAGTTTGAAAAAAAATTACAATATTAAATTTGAAGTTTCCTAAAATGTGAATATAATTCAAGTTACTATTTTTCCTTTCTTTTTATCCAACTAAATCAAATGAGCTAAATCCTCATTAGCATTTCTGATTATGTTTTCCGTATTCTTCAATACCGACGCCCTCAAAATGCATGTACACTTACTTGATCACAGTGCCACAGTGGACTTGCACAGCTTCTTTCAGTTATTTGTTTGCCACAGACACACTTTTGCCTACTAACCCTTGGACAGGGCGGACAACTTCCTAAAATCACAATTATAAATTAGCACGGAAACGTTATAAAAGCAATAGAGACTGTTTTCACTTTGGCTAAGGGTATGATCTTTCACCTGCATGACAAGGATCTTCACATTTATGTTGTCCACAAAGCAACTTCCGCCCGCATGCCTGCTGACAGGACCATTCCTTGGCACTGCACCTACGAGGGATGGGTTTTGCCTTCTTACAGTAACAAGTAGTTGTGACCATCTTTGGACAAGGAGGGCAGGGCCCTAGAATCCAATAAAAGGAGGGAAAAATCAGAGGTCAAAGAGAATTTTCGATTCCCATATCTATTATTGATTTCTAAAGCTTTCCTTGCTTATACTTCAAAAGGCATTCCCTTCCAATATTTTCTTCTGTAAACGTAAGTTCTTAATTCAACTTCCACAATTTTTTTTTTGCCTCAACGTAAGAAGAAATAACCTCCCACAAACAATTACAAATGTAATATATATAACGTACCTGGGTGACAAAGGAGCAAACATTTATGGCCACAAGGAGGTTTAAATTCTCTCTCACATACTTGGCCACATGAATGAGGAACAAGCCACGGATCTAATGGTGGATCTTCTACTTTTCCACAATAGCAATAGTACCTACTAGGTGTGTCAGATCGTTTGTACTCAAACCTACATTTTGGACTACAAAGAAAAATTACGGAAGTTAATTTCATTTTTAAAAGTGATGCAAGAGACAGGAATATACATATACTTAGCAATATGGCATACTCAATTAGCTTTATGTAAGGCACTCTGCTCCATTTTTATATTAGTGAAAAATAAGATTTTCTAAAATAAATTTCAACCATCTAGAACAGCTTTATCCAATATAATTTCCTGAGGTAATGGAACAGTTCTAAACTGCCAAATCCAATATAGTAATTACTAAACATATATGGCCAGTGAGCACTTGAAATATGGTTAATGCATACAACTGAGAAAGGAACAGAACTTTGATAATTTTTAAAAATTTAAATAACCACAGATGGTAAATTGCTAATGTATAAAACAGCATAAATAGCTAGATCCTGGCTTCACCATATAAGAGTAAGAGAAGTCTGAACACATCATTTTATTTCAACTAACTTTAATATCCTCATTGGTAACATGGGAATACAATCTTTCACAAATGACTGAGAATTACTTTTACAAAGTAACTATTATATATGAAATATTTTTAAAAACTATATTCTATCACAACTTTATAAATAAAGGGTGGAGCAAAAATAGTTTACAATTATGAGGATGCGAAACACAGAGTTTATTCTTGAATTAATTATTAGTACATTATTTTCCAATGGCAAACCAACTTTTGCTCAATCTTGTATATCAGCTATGGTACAAGAAGTCTAATGTGGATTCAGATTTTCTAAATCTTATATAATCTAGGGGCCTCTGTTAAGAGAAAACTTAAAATTACAAATACAAAATTAGTTATAAAAGTGAATATTATGTGACCACACAGAGCCCCTGAAATTTCTGCATCATTATCTTCACAGTAAATCTACCCTTTTGGTTGCCGGTGTGAGTAAATTTTTTATTGTCTTTATTTAGCAGATTTATAAAATTTTCATTCCCCAACTCTTTCTGGAAATATTACAGAAGTAAAGGATCAAATCATGAATAAACCATCTAATAAAGTAAATGTAGGAAAAAATAATAATATTGAACAATATATACATACAGTTTTGAGAAATTTGGGGGATAAAATTGAAAAGCTTATGATCAAAATATGTTAGATGACAGTCTTGTACAATGTGGTATTAACATATACTACTATGAACTCCAGGAAAGAAGTACCAGAATCATGAAGAGTTCCAGTCTTACAGAAAAGAACGGTTTGCAGGGGGAAAATAAAGTCTGAATAATGATTTAACTAGTGGGAAATAAAAGCCATTACCAAGCCCCATATCTTCACAAACCAAATGACTAACTGAAGGCCAAACAAGGACACTGAAACTGCCCATATAGCAACTTATGAGCTACATTTTCATTTATTTTACAACTTGATATTCCAAAATTAGAAAAATTACCAAGGCCAGGGATAATCTCTCCTTCCAAAATCATCATCTGTCAAAGAAGACACCAGAAACTGGCTGTCTTTAGCCCACTTCTGGATACAGGGCATGTGGAATATACAGAAACATCCTGAACAGCTCCAAACCTAAGACAGAAGTATCAGATAATAACATACATGCAATGATTTTTTTCTTTGATAAATACATAATACTTTAAAATAAGCACCATGTAAATTATTTTCAAGAGCAAACTAAAGATTAAGAAAAATAAATTTACCCTGGCTGGTATGGCTTATTCTGTTGAGCACTGTCCCATGCACAGAAAGGTCAAAGGTTCAGTTCACGGTCAGGGCAAATACCAAGGCTCTGGGTTTGATCCCTGGTCCGTGTGCATACGAGAGGCAACCAATCGATGTTTCTCTCTCTCTCCTTCTCTCTTCTTCTTCTCTAAAAATCAATTTTAAAAAACATACTTAAAAATATATATATAATTTTTCCTTCCAGAATAACAGAAGCAATGTTCTTTAAAGAAAAATTCATTCAGTTAGAAATAACTACTTCTAAGATTCTGGTCAGACTCACTTTTTTTTATTATTTTTTAAAATATTTATTGTTGAAAGTATTACATATATCTCCTTCTCCCGTCCCTAATATTTTTAAAAATGTTTCATGTTTTTAAAAGGAGTCATGCCATACTGATATGTAACTTCATAATCTTTTCTTTTAATATAGTACAGTAAAGCCTCAAAATAATGAACTAATTCAGGTGAAAGGATATCCATTAAAGCCAAAAGTCTGCAATATAATAAAGTAGGTTTTCGGAATGCCTATACTAAAAATTGACAAATTAATGTTCTTACTTATGTCGACATGTTTGTGTAATTAAAGTTAAGTATGAAGGGTTTAATTTCACAGAGTTTTCTAAATGCTTTACAGTAATTTTAAATTTATACTGAATAGGTCTAGTAAACAAACGTATGCATGCAGCAGTCACAGTGAGTAAACAAATGCATGTGCATAGCTGGGGAGTGGTTTAGCACATGTGGAAA
The DNA here is from genome assembly GCA_027563665.1 of Antrozous pallidus. Classification (NCBI taxonomy): domain Eukaryota; kingdom Metazoa; phylum Chordata; class Mammalia; order Chiroptera; family Vespertilionidae; genus Antrozous; species Antrozous pallidus. Next base: position 93,745,449 of record CM050511.1, on the reverse strand, counting down.
CATGGGCCAGCACTTTAAGCTGCTGTAGAAAGTCACACCACGAGGCCAATAGACCCAATTACTGTCCTGGAGCTATGTGGTGTGATCACTTGCTAATCATTCGCCCAATACCATTTATAAGCAATGACTCCTGGATTTAAATATGTAGACTAGAGTTGTAGATATGTAATATTTTTGTCGGTAAAATTACTACAGTGATTTTCCAACATATCGCCTGTTTGCTAAAATTTGTTAAAAAATAACAGTGAATTAATAACAAAAAAATAACCTGTTAATTATAAGCAAATCTTGGTTAAAAGTACTTAAAAATTAACAGGGTGTTAATTTTCACATGATATGTGGATTGGAAATTTTGTCCACTAAATCTAAGTCTGTTAAATCGAGGTTTGCAAAATTGAGGGCTTACTCAATAAACATTTAACCTTATCAAACATATTCATATATGATATTTATAACTATATAATAATATAACATGTAGGTTTATTTAACCCATTTCTGATTGGTGGACATTTAGGTTTCCAATTATAAATAATACTACAAAGAATTCCTTAAACATAAATGTGTATATATAATCGCTATACTGTTTTTTGTTATATAAAACTTATTAGTCTAGCACTAATGCTAAATTCTAAAAATTAGGTAAGCAAATGGTTTTTAATTTAAAGGCTTAAAGAATAATAGTAATTAATTTTAAAACCTACCAATGCTTTGATATAACTGACAAAAGTCAGTTCTTCTTTCATTATAACATTTCTCAACTGTTTAATAAAATCAGATATGTAGTATATTACATACATTAAATTCAACAGCATTAAAAAAAAAAAAGCCAACTTTTTAGTTGAGTTCTTCCTCAATCAGCAACTAAGAAAAGAACTGGGATGTGGGAGTTAGGAGCGGACAAGGTGGGAAAGAAGAAATGCCAATGAATGGTAAACAGCTGAACTGATTACTGCTAAGGACCAAAGTTCAGTCCTGCTGGGGACCTTGTGAAGAACCATTTAAAACATACCTAGGACTATCCCCAGCCCCAACCCCTGAAAGAGAGGAGGCTGGGGCACTCATCTACCAATTCCCTGTGATGGAATGTTGGCCCAAGAGGCACTGTCTCCCCTGTGCTTCTTCTGCACTACACCCATGCACTGGCCAAGTTGGTTCCCAAGGAGGAAGAATTAACGTTAAAAAAACAAAGACAAAATAAAAACCCATACACATACAGAGTGTTTAAGGTAGAACTATGTCCACATGCAGAGACTATTCATTCATACAGGTGAAATCAGAATAAACCAACCAGATGTGACTCTAAGCACCAAAGGTAACTGCATTGGCTATGCTATCCTATCCAAATGTGTTAAGTTTCTAATTCACTCTACGTGATCAACCTATTTTATTTGGCCTTTCTTCCTCTAGACAATCTATATATATATAAAGCCAGGGGGCGTCACGACTGAAACAACCAAACGACCTAACAGCAGGCTGTGTGGGGCAATCAGGCCAGCTGGGGGAGCTGGCGGAGGGGGGGGGGTTCAGCAGGAGGGGGACAGGTAGGGGCAACCAGGCCAGCGGGGGTGGGGGGCAGTGAGGGGCAATCAGGCTGGCAGGAAGAGGCGGTTAGGGGTGATCAGGCTGGAAGGGGGACAGTTAGGGGCAATCAGGCAATAGGCTGGTGAGCGATTAGGAGCCAGCGGTCCAGGATTGTGAGAGAAATCCCGAACTGAAGAGGGTGCAGGCTGGACTGAAGGAACCCTCCCCAACCCTGTGCACAAATTTCATGCACCAGGCCTCTTGTACTACTATAATAGCAGTGGATTAATCTGAGGTCTAAATGTTGAGTCTATCACAGTCAGTCATCACTTCACCTTAATTGCTCCATTAACACCCTTTTAAATTTACATATATGTAACTTCACCATCAGGCCATCTCAACCCTAAGTACTACATTAAGTTATGTCTGAATCCATCTCTCCCCAATGACAACAGTCACTTTCCACCATGGCTTCAACACAAGAAAAGCTCACTAATAAACCCATGGTTACTGCTAGGTTCTACTTCCTTGAACACATCTTTTTTTTCAACCCATTAAAAGTAATGAAATATAGTTCATTTAAACATTTCAGTATTTGTGAGAATCTCTAAAGTACAAAGATATTAAAAATGTGATGTGAACGTTAAAACTGAAGATACTTGCTTCAACTATATTAATAGTGGTAAATATATTGGACTAGAGGCCCGGTGCATGGGGATTGGGGGGGGGGGGGTGTCTCTCAGCAAAGCCTGCACCCTCTCCAATCTGGGACCCCTCAAGGGATATCTGACTGTCTGTTTAGGTCCTATCCCACCGGGCAGTCTAACATCCCTCTCACAATCCAGGACTGCTGTCTCCCAACTGCTTGTCTGCCTGCCTGCCTAATTGACCCTAACCGCTTCTGCCTGCCAGCCTGATCACCCCCTAACCACTCCCCTGCCAGCCTGATCAATACCTAACTGCTCCCCTATCAGCCCGATTGCTAACTGCCCTCCCCTGTGGGTCTGGTCCCTCCCAACTGCCCTCCCCTGCAGGCCTGGTCACCCCTAACTGCCTTCTCCTGCTGGCCTGGTTACCTCCAACTGCCCTTCCCTGCAGGCCTGATTGCTCACAACTGCCCTCCCCTGCCGGCCATCTTGTGTCCACATGAGAGTGGCCATCTTGTGTATTGGAGCGACGGTCAATTTGCATATTGCCTCTTTATTATATAGTATGCTCATTTAGAGGTTTTTTTTTATTACAGATTTACAAAATAAAGGTCAATAAAATCCTCAAATGAAGCATTTTTTAATTAAAAAAATAAGCAAAAACATAATAATAATTATTATAAATGCAATCTAAGATATTTTGGGGAGATCCATTAATATAGATAAGGAGAATAACTTACTGCCTGGTTTCTCTTCACTGAAGCAATACAAATTAAGCATGTCATAGCCCCTGCTTGAAAAGCTTCATTTAAATACTGTTTCGTTCGCTCTAATTCACGTACATCTCCATCTTGAAATTTAAAAATTGAAAACTTCATGTTAAGCAACATCTGAAAATAACACAAACTCGCTAATAGCACTATAAAGTATGTGAGAACTGTTTAGCAGTATCAATTGCTCAAAATATAGCTTAAAATTAGAAGTTTAAAAAAGCAACCAGCGACCTGCCAAAAGGTCACAAAGTGCAAGCCTTAAGTTTTATATATTTGATTCCAAACCAGAATCTCAGCCCTCTCAGAGCATGCTTGCTTTTATTGTTGTTACAGTGCTTACCAAATTTGGTAGGGGCAGAGCCATAGACAAGAGCAGCAAGATGTCAAGTAGTAAGAGAAGCACATCAAAGCAAAGTGAAAGAAACTGAATGTCAAAGCTCAACAGAGCCATTCAGCCTAAATATAAGCACATTTATGTATATGTGTGTGTGTGTGCGTGTATGTGTGTGACACCCAGCATTGTTTTAATAAAAACTTATTGAATAAAAATACCCTGGTCATTATAGTATAATAACTATTTCTGCTTAAAAAGGAAGCACGAACTTCTTATAAAAAGACTATTTTTCTTAAGTAATTAATGGGTATTTATTTGCCAGGCACTGCACTATTAGTATTTCAGTAGGATTAAATGAGCTACTTTTATCTTCATTCTACAGATGAGAAAACTGAAGCACAGAACAATTAAGTAATTGCAGCTTGACTCTTCACCACTATGAGCCCCCTTCATCACTATGTTATGCTGCAGCAAGGGAAACCACAGGAAGGTCCACGAAATAACAGGAAAAGCAAAATGAAAGGCAGAAAAATTAACCAAAGCACACAAGACCAAAAGGGCAGCGATTTAGTCACTTTGGTGTAAGAGAAATAAACCTACATCCTTTAGTACAAGAAAGACTGTTCAAAAGAGGCCGAGTAATAATATAAACTATCAGAAGTACAGAACTTATAGCAATAAAATAGTTTAAATCAAAATTTAAGTTACAAAAAAGAAAAATTAAATAAACAGGTTGCTTGGATAATTCTTTACTTTCTAAGATCATCTAAGGAAACACAGCACTTACAAAAACATGCTCTACAGAATATAAGTATAATTTAGGCTATTAAACAAAATATACATAAAACCAATCCCAAAACTTTAAAATAGTTAAATTGTTCAATACAATTGTATCCTTAGAAGCCAACTTAATAACCATATTCTACATGCTTATTTTGCTTTTCTCATAGCTGGCTTTAACAAATGTTAACATTTTAAATTCCATCTACTTTAACAGTTAACACAGAATGAGAGTAAGATGAAATAGGCTTTAACAAAGTAAATTCTAACCTTGTATTTGTAAGATTTCTTTTAAAACTGTATTAAAGTTGGGCTGCGACAATACAGTATACTGCCCAAAACGTCATGGTGGATAACATGACATTTAAAGTCATGCATTTTAAAAACATCATCCTGGCAACTAAAGAAAAGTAAGTACAAGGAGCTAAGACTAAAAGCATAAAGTACCAGTTAAGAGGCAGTGATATTAGATAAATCAAAAAATGACCGTTAGCAAGTTACCTAATGCATCTACCTCATTTTTCTCATCTTTAAAATAGTAATATTAATATCTATCTCACAGTTGTCATGGGATTTAATTCATACATTAAATAGCGATAGGGGCCTGAATTAAGGCAATGCTAGTATATGGGAGAAGAGGGGTGGATTCAAGAAATTTAAGAAGTAAAACTCAGCAGGACTTTGTAACATTTAGATTATGCTGCTTTTAAAAGTCTATGTTCGTGTCAACAGTAAAAAGGAAAGAATGCTGTGTCTGACAAGATGCCTGACATGGGCAGAGGGAAGGAGGGGTAGGTAGTGAATAAAACACACTCATGTCATGTATGTGCCATCCCTGCTCCCAGATTTCTGGTTTTCACATGTGACTTGAAAAACTGTGGTGCTACAAATTGAGATAAAGAAAACAAGAGAAGAAATGTTATCTTTCAACATATGCTTGATGCATCCATGGCCAGTAAGTTAGGGATACCCATCAGGAAGTTGACCATGCAAGTCTGAAATTTGAGAGAATCCCCAAAAAGTACAGTCTGTGCGCAGAGAAAAAGAATGAACTTCTATGATCAAGTTCTGATGTCCAATTCACCAGCCTGAGATGAGAATGCTGGGATATACTGTTCTTAAGTGATCAAATTTCCTTACTTACACAAAGGAACAAGAATAAAAATATTTATGGATTTGAGACAAAACAAAATAAGAAAAACTGTCTTAAACTTGAAGATTGAAGCCAGATTAAAAATAAAACTTATAAATGATGTTTCATAAACACTGCAAAGAAATACTGAGTTACACCACTGAATTTCCTTCTTAAAAATAAAATCTGTCTATCTAGAAAGATGTAAGTGAAGTCCTCTTGAAGCAGGAACCTTTTTAAGTTTACTTTCTATGAAGTCCTCTAGAACAGCGGTCAGCAACCTTTCGGACCTCACGGACCACCAGTTGCCGATCGCTGCTCTAGAATAAAGTACCTGCTAACCTTAAGGCCACTCTCTCAACTTTTACCTGGCTGAGCCAGCCTTCTTAGTCAAGCCTCCTAATCTTAACTCCATAGCAGATATGGTAAAGTCCTTGGAAACCTAAAGGACAATGTGTACCTACCCTCATGTGCCATCAATATATTCAAGCAACTAATGTTGATAATACATGAAAGAATGCTTCTAATGACTTTAGGTATAAAATGCAGAAAGTGTAAAACACATTTAAAATAATCTATTTTTACACTCAGTACCAAATCCTCCATAGCAGCACCACTGTGGCCTCCTCTCCCATAAACAAAATGACTTTAAGAGCAACCGAAATATAAACATGTAATATGATTGTACATGTCAAACCCGAGTACTTTGTTTTAAAAAATGGTCTGAAAGTCAAAAGTTGTAAGAAATAAAGTTATGAAATGAAAATGACTTCAAGACACATTTAACATGAGAAAAAAGTGAATAGATTTAAAGGATTCAAAGTCCTCAAATGTAATCAAATCATAACCAGGAACAATTTGACCCCACTCATTTCACAGGGAGCTTTGGCATCTCCCTGCCAGCATTCTAATGGAATATCAATTAAACACACAGGACAACTTCCAAGGCTGTATGGGACATTGCCATCCCATTCGCTTTATAGAAAGATCAGTATCATACAGCATATAATTCAAATAGGAAAATGTACAAATATTAACTCTACTTCAACAAAAAATGCTCATTCTTAAGGTGCAAAAACTATTCCATATGAAGTAAAAGTGTTTTTTAAAAGCCAGGAATATATTTTCATTAATATCAAAAAGGTCTAAATTTAAAAGATCATACAGTACCTGTCTGAGTAGTGTAAGTTATAAATGTATTAGCAACTATTTTTCCCTGTTTTCCTTCCAAATCTTCATCTCCTTCTTCTTCGGAGGAAGAGCTAAAGTGTTCTTCAACAAGTTTTTTGGCCGCAGCTTGGTTAGCCTTCTTGATTTCCTCAAATTTCCTTTGAGCCATTTGCTCTGCTTAAAGGGAGAAAAAAATGAGTCTCATTTCTGGAAAACAAGCTCTCAAAAGGCAATTCCTAAGTACCAATATATCATTTTAAAATACAGATTTAAAAGTCGCCTTTGGAGCATTCTATTTTACTAACATCTATGAGAAACAGTATTCTCAAATTTCTTGTCATACAATAAAAATGAGATTGCCACAATAAAAACTTGCATGTTTGTAAAATACCCTGCTAAAAGCAGTGAATTATTCTAAAAACAGCGACGGGCCCACCAAAAACTGAACAAATAACATTCACTGGTGCTACGTTTATATATAACCTGCTTTTTAGAAAGCTCCAGAACTTTTTGCCTTTATTATGTGGTCACAAAACATTAATTTACACAAAATGCTGCTAACACAGAGAATATACTTCTTACAATTTCATTCCAAAAAGAAATGCTAGGTTTTGGGTTATTCTTCCACTATTCTCTTTACCACTATTCGTACTTCTCATTCTGTTACTGGGTTAAACAATAATGCAGAAATAATTAAATTGCTTCACAGCACATTCCCAATGAGAGTGCACTCAAGAGCAAGGACCATGGGGGTTTTCTTTCAGCACTAAGTGTTAATGAACTCTAATGGACAGCAACCGCAGTTTAAGAAAGGAACCACAAACATACTGAATTGATCTGAATTAATTAGTGCTAATATTGAGAGGATTTTAAATTTACTAATTTAAATTTTCAACTGGCCCTGGCCCAGGCAGCCCAGTTGGTTAGAGCATCATCCTGAAATGCCAACATTGCAAGGAACCAATTCTACATAATAAAACCCTAATATGCAAATAGACTGAACATCAAACTACCCATGGAGCAACCAATCACTATGAAGCTCAATGCAGAAGCTGCCCTCAGCCCGGAGGCCCTGACCCATGGTGGGGGGGAGGGGGCAGGCGGGCAGTGCCAGGCCGCCAGCCAAGGCGGGTGCCCGCAGGTCACCCAGCAGATAGGCCCTGGCGGCCAACCAGGCCTACCGAACCTATTCATGCATGAGTTTCACCCACCGGGCCGCTAGTGAATGTGTAAATAATTAAGTGGAACAAATCAATGTTTCTCTCTCCCTTCCTCTCTTTCTCTAAAACAATAAAATAAAAAATGTTTTTAAATAAAAAACATTTAGGTTACTAGTTAAAAAATCACTTTATGCTCAAAACCAATGAGCCACTACTAAGATAAGCCTTCTTATTTTAGGTCGTATTTTTATATTTTCTTCCCCTCACAAAATGTTTTCCCTTCCTTCCTGCAGCCAGTTTGGTTGGGGATTGTGCGATGTTTCAAGTAAAACTGGAGGAAAATGTAGAATGTGCCCACCTAGGAATCTTTCAGTATTAGGAGAAAGGTAATGTCTATAAGATATATGAGTCAAAATCAAATCTGATGCACATCAAGAGAGATGACAAATCTCATTAATCATGGGAAATTAGTAAAGAAAACATTTTTTGAAAGGTTGAATTAGAATATACAATAAAAAAAATTCATAACCTGATCAATATAACCACATAAGAGGATCTCCAGAAAAGCTGACAAAACAACCTTCCCATATGTTATTTCTAACAGTAAAATCTCAATTATAGCACAGGTTAAGAATGCTAGCTTTTATAAACTATCCACAAAACCCAGTAAGGTTTATCAAAACTGTTCTCAGCTCTCCAACTTGCAAACCTCACCACCACCACCAACTCAGTAACTGCAAGCTAGTAGAATAGCACCTAATTTTAAAATTAGTTTAGGAGGGGGAAAAAACAAAAACACTTAAGACCATCAACTGGCTTCTCCCCGCTACAAAAGAATACATTCTGAAAAATACATTCCAAACTCACACGGAAAAATGACTCGCGGAATCATTCCTGTGGCCCCACACACTCCATTGGTAAAGATAACCCGGGGCTGTGTGTACGCTCTCAGCCTCCACTGAAACACAGCCCTGAATGGAAGACACGGACACATGGGAGGGGGCCGCACCCGCTACATCCAGGAAAAGAGCACAAGTTTGTGAACAGGAGCCAGGAAAGTACCTCAACTGAAGGGCTTACAGGACACGGACAGTTAAGGTCGGGAAATAAAGCAATCAGGTGAAGATGGGAAAATGACGACTGGCCCCCAGAAGCAGGAAAAGCCTGCAAATGGAGTGCCTCCGCTCAACCTGAATGGCATTTCTACAACTCGGTCCAGCCCACTGTTGCCATGCAGTCTTCACAGCCTTTTATAAGAAAAGCTGGGCAGCCCCAACCGACTTGGCTCACTGGACAGAGCATCGGCCTGCGGACTGAAAGGTCCCAGGTTTGATTCCGGTCAAGGGCATGCATGTACCTGGGTTGCGGACACATCTCCTGTAGGGGTGTGCAGGAGGCAGCTGGTGGATGTTTTTCTCTCTCATGGATGTTTCTAACTCTCCCTTCCTCTCAGTAAAAAAATCAATAAAATATATTTTTTTAAAAAAGAAAAGAAAAGCAGGGCAGATGTGTAGGACATTAAAAAACAAACACGCACACAACAACAACGATGAGAACCAATTCAGGTCTAAAGCCTGTGCTCACCAAACCAGACTACAGTCCAGGCTGGCCCCCCGGACCACGATCTGCAACTTTCGGTCGAGAAAGTCAGCAGGCACAATGAACGCGGGGAAGAGGAGAGGGCAGAGACTGGGCAAACATTAACGATGTTTTCGGTTAAGATAGCATTAAGACGGGACTGTGCCCAGCATGCCTGAGAGAGGAGCTGCCAGAAAGGTGTGCGAGTTGGGGCCGATTCTAAGCGCCCCCAGGAGAAGAGCAGGAGGGAGTGCGAGCCCAGGAGAGGCGGCCCCGCGGCGAGCGCCCCGCAGGCGCCCAGGTGAGGCGGGGGGAGGGCGTCCTCACCTCCCGCGGAAGTCGGCAGCGCTCCGGGTCCCGCGGGGCTGCGCCGGGCAGCGCCACCTGCGGCCACGGGGCTCGTGGCTCCGCCGGGGCTGGGGCTGGGGCCAGGCGGCGCGGCGCCCACCGACCCCTTCTCTCGTCCTCCTCCGGCTCCCCGCAGATGGAGTCCATTTCCTGAGGAGGGGGCCGCCGTGGCCCGTCCTCGGGCGCGGCCCCGGCCACCGGCCACCTGGCGCCAGGAAGCTTCCATCCCTGAAGGGGAAAAAAAAGAAAGAGAGAGTGGCAGGAGCTTGAGTGCAGCGGTGCCTGGACGCGAACAAGGGCGGCCGCGGGGTGCAGCCGGGGGTTGGGACCGAGTGAGGGAGGGTCTCCGCAGCGCAGGGACCGGGTGGGAGAAAGTCGCGGCCCTGTTTCTCCCCGAGGGCGAGTGCCCGCTAACCCCGGGCTTTGGAGATGGACCCGAGAGGGAGAGGACCTGGGCAGGGAAGTGGAATGTGGGACAAGGAGCCTCCAGCGCCGCAGAGGGAAGCCGGGGAAAAAGGAAGCGCTTTCTCAACCTCAGGCGGAGCGCCCCGAAGACAGAGCGGGCTACAGACCGATCTCGCGGCTCCCGCGGGGAGCCAACTGCGGTAGTGGACCCCAACGCAGGCTACGTCTCCTTACCGACCGATTCTGCCCCCAGCGACTACAACTCCCAGAAGCCCACGTCCACGGCCCGCAGAACGCGTGGCATCACCGGCCACTTCCTTATCCGGGAGTGGCGGGGCGAGGGCGGGGAGAGGGAGGAGAGGGAGTTCCCAGCGCATGCGCTGACTGAACTGGGCCTTCGGAAACTACAATTCCCGGCGTGCTCTGGGTCCCAGTGGAAGGGAGCGCCAGGTGGGGAGGTGGGTCGGCGCTGAGATATTGTGTACACCAGAAGGTACTGCTGAGTCCCCGCAGCTGCTTAAACTTCCCAGAGTAGCCTATTTCTGTGGGAGTGGCTGTAATTGACCGCCCTCCATCTCTCCCCTGGCCTTGGGGCTTCCAGCTGACAGAAAACTTCTCTTGAAGGGAAAAAGCACTTAATGAAAACAGTTGGGGAAAAGCACTTAATGAAAACACTAGGCTCCCTCCTTTCTGGTTCCTGGTGCGAGGCAATCTCAGGGGCCAAGTCACCACAGCTCCTGCATTGAGCATCTGCCTGCTGATGGTCAGAGGTTGAACCGGTCAGGTTTCCAGGGGAAGCGGAAGGAATGAGGGGGTTCCGCAAAAAGGAGCTGGATTGGAGAAAGCAATCTTCTAAATTGCTGAAGCCCTGCAGAAGATGAATCTAACTCCTATTATACTAGTGCTTTATAATTAACAATATGCCTTTCCTGAGCAGGCTGATTTTTACCTTCAGGATAGCTCTCTAAGAGTACATTTTATTAAGGAAAGTAGTTGAGAACTAGGATCTAAATCACTAACTTCTCTTAGTTTTCCAGTAAGAAAGAGATTTCAAAATTGGGGTGGAAGAGGGGTGTCTGTCTGAGATTGACAAATATATTGCTTGGGACCACACAATCCTTTTACAACCGTTTAACTTAACTAATCCCTCTACATTTTTAATAACATCTAATACTTAGATAGCATTTATTAAGTGCAATATATATATATATATTACTAGGGGCCCCATGCACAAAACTCGTGCAGGGGGGGGGGGGGGTTGCCTCAACCCAACCTGCCCTCTCTCACAGACTGGGAGCCCTCAGGGAATGTCCAACTGATGGCTCACCCCCAGCCTGCCTCTGGTGAGGCTTTAGGCCCTGCTCAGCTTAGCCCCTGCTGCCTGTGACCACCAGGCCCTGGGGGCTGGGCACTCACCGCCACTTCCACCCCCAGCGCCCCGGGGCCGGGAGCTCCCTGCTGCTGCCGCCACCGCTGCTGCTGCTGCCACGGCCGCTGCTTCCCCTCACAGCACCTGGGTGGCTGGGCGCTCACCTCCACCGTTTCATCTCCACCCCTGGGGCCCAGCCCTCCTGCCACTTGGCCCTGTCCCCACTCCTGATTGGCTGGTAGCATAGCCAATCAGGAGCAAAGGTATGGTCAAATTTGCATGTTTCTCTTTTATTATATAGGATAACAATAATAAGTATACTGTTGGGACATGAGACTCTTAGAGACTGGAAGCTCCAGGCCCAAGAGCTCCAGGTCTGGGAACCATCCTTCCCATTGCTCTACTTGACTTGTTTCCTCGGAGGAACTGCTGTAGACTTGAGGGGCTGCTCTGGAGCACTCAAGAAACCAATAGATTTTTTTTTCCTTCCCCCACATAGCCCCGACTTAAAGTCTAGCAGAAATCCTGGTTCTGAGTAAACTCCATACACCTTGTAAAAGATTCTTACCTTCTGTGATCTTGTAGAAGACTCACTGTTTCTCTGAATGTGTTAAAGAAAATCCTCTGAAAACTAGAATCTCAACTTATAATGGGATTGACATTATGATGGCGGGAGGGGCTGGGATCAGGATAACTCAGTGTGTTATGGTCTCAAGAAATAACAGGCAACCACCCTAACTAAGCTGTTTCTACTTAGTGGCAGCATTATGAGGAGTTATTGTCTTGATGTTTTGTATGAAGAGACTTTCAGAACTTCCACTATTGTGTTCTTTCCCCTTCTGATATGATTTCCTCATCTCTGCCTAGGCTAAAGTGAACTATTTTCTCTCCAAGGCAATCCTACTTACTAGCCTCTGAAAGTGTGCAATTGCCAGCAGTAGCCCATTAATTAATCATGAATTCAATTTGGTAATTTGCAACAGTCATGTTTTTTGAAAAGAACTAAAATTGAGTAGATAAAAGAGAAAGCCCCTGAGTACATTGCATGTTCTAAGGGTATTTTTTTCTGAAAGGCTTGCTTTATCTGTGTGCTTTCTGGATTATAAGACAAAATGCATTTTATATGGGTCACTTATTATGGGTCATAATCAAGCAAATTTGAACAGACTAGAACAGTTACCCTCATTACTGAATCTATCCTCTGCTTCAAAGTTGTTGGTTTTTTTGTTTTTTTTTTTGTTTTTCACTTCTTTCCAAACTCTGCTGAATATTCACTTCTGAAAATCACTTGTTCTCCAGTGAAAACAGCCTTCCTGGAGTTTCTGTGCCATGTTATCTGTTGTCTGTCCTAAAACTCTAGCAAACAGGAAAGTCCAATCAGTAAAGCAAATGCAGGGGCTAATGGATTACTGTTTATCTCACATTTGGCTTTAGGACTTGATGAACTTTAAGATGTTCTTTTTCTCTTAATTATCAAAGATAGGTCTGGCAATTTTCATCTTCAGAGGGAATCTAATAGATTAGATTGGTGAATTAGTCAATGTTATGTCACTCCATTCTCCTGGTAATCAATGATGTTTCTTTGTTGTTTTTGTTGTTGTTGTTGTTAAGCATATTTCTCTCAGCCTTTGCCTTTCTGGACTGGAGTCCCATGCTCTTTCCCCACCTCCATTTATTCATATGTCACCTTTTATTCATTCTCTACACTCCAGCCACCTCTAATACAATATATTCAGGGTTCGCTAAACAGAAGTGCATACAATTTTTAAATTCAGATGCCCAATGACTTTCTGTAAAGATAAGAAAATATTTCTTCTTAAAACTTCCTAATGAAATCCAGCCTTTTTGTGATATTTTTGTACTAGTAATTCCTCAATGAGAACATAACAAACTACAAAACTTCTCCTCTAGGTCTTTACTGCATTTGATTGCTTAGTATCAAAATCGTTTTAAAATTATAATTTGAGAACAAACAATCTGATTTTTAAAAAAATGGGCAGAAGAGATAAATAGGCATTTTTTCCAAAGAAGACATACTGATGGCAAATGGGTACATGAAAAGGTGCTCAACATCACTAATCATCAGTTTGAAATATAAATCAAACTACAATGAGATATCACCTCATACCTATTAGAATGGCTATTCTCCAAAGGATAAGACACAAGTATTGGAGAGGATGTGGAGAAATAGGAATCTTTGTGCATTGTTGGTGGTAGAGTAAATTGGTGCAATCAATATGGAAAACCTGCACCTTGAGCTGGGCCTGGATAGCTGGGGGGCTGAAGAGACTGGGGAACTCTGGAGGCAGGTGTGTGGAGTGGCCGGACACCTGCTGCCCTGGTGGGGCTAAGGGGACTGCATGCCACCATCTTGTGGCTGTGGGTACCACCATCTTTGAGGGTGTGGCAGTCAATTAGCATATCCCCTCCTTATTGCTGTTGGCATGGCCACCTTTTGTGAGGGAGTAATGGTCAATTAGCATACTCCCTCTTTATTAGGCTATAAAATCTATATGTATGAAAGCCTAAGCAACCAAACGACCAAACAACTGAATGCCTGAATGACTGATCGACTGGCTGCTATGACACACACTGAACACCAGGGGGCAGATGCTCACACAACAGCTGCCCCCTGGTGATCAGTGCACTCCCACAGCCAACCTCCTGCAGTCCTTCTCACCGGCCAGGCTGAGGGACCCCACCCATGCAAGAATTCATGCACCAGGCCTCTGATTGTCTTAATAAAGAATGAAATTTTAATAAAGAATGACATGAATAGACTTTGAAGGAATTATACTAAGTTAAATAAGTCAGACGGAAAAAGATAAATACCCCAATATCTCACTTATGTGTGGAATTTTTAAAAAAATCAAAGAAAACAAAAATCTTCCAAGTTTATGGATGCAGAGAAGAGCTACAAAGAAGCAATTCTTTCTGTTTAATGTAGAGACTAGGGCAGCAGGTCCCACTCTCAAAATAAAAATTAGTCTAGGTAATTACTATTAAATTGAGAGATCTCTATTATTGGTCTTAGTACCAAAATCTAAATAAAAGAATTTATAGAAAGAAAAGGAAATCCATTATTTCAGTTCTGTAAAAAACAACATTTTTCTATCATCAACAAGTCTTATTTCAGTCTATGAATTTCAAGCACTCAATTACTTTAAACACAAAATAAAAGGAATATAATCAAAGTAAATTGTGTTAATTTATTGTGGTACATTTCTTTGATAAATTTATGTTTTTGTGTTCTTCGTATTTTGATATTGCATCTGGATGGAGCAGGAAGCACCTGTAATATAGATTAATTGTCAGTATTTTATTTTACTTTATTGTTTTTACAAACTAAAGAACTGGGGAGAGTGACGTATTACATTTGAAAATTAGTGGAAAAAAATTATATTTCATTATGCAAATGCTCTGGGTGGCTCATCTGTCACTTTTTTTGCTAAGTGTAATCAAAGAGGCCACTGGGGGGCGTCCTGAAACGCGATGGACTTTAGCGCCACCAGGATACCTGTGCTGCTCAGCATCACGAATTTTTGGGATAAACCCAGAAAACAGGCTTCCTAATCGCTGAAGAATTAACTCAAGTAGCTTCTTGGACCAACTCCAACTGGCTGAAGTTCAGCAAAGATAAAACAAACAAACAAAAAAAAACCTATCTAAAAAGAGAAACTGGCAATCTGACAAGAAATCTAATATCAACTCTTTTTCAGAGCCCCATTGTCAGGCTGGTGAGTAATTTTGTGGTAAATAGCCATTTTCAGAATCCCAAAGGAATGCATTGGTGGAAAATGCGTTCTTATACCTCTAATTCATCAGGAAACCAATGTCCAGACATGAAATGTAATTCTAAAAAAGTATTGTCTCTAATTTACTCAATATGCACTCTGACTGACTTAAGGTGGAAACATACAGATAACAGACATGTTATCACCAAGTTAAACCTCATAAAGCATGCAGCTTGGGCTGTGTAGAAAGCAATCAAGTACAACCTCTTAGGGAAGTAAGCACTGAACCAAGGGCTAAAAGCCCAGCCTTTGCCACTAAACTATGTAAATTTAGACTTAGTTCCTTATTTCTCTTTTTTTCTTCTTCTTTTGAAATAATTCAAATACAGCAAAGATTATAGAAAGAATTATATATATATATATATATATATATATATATATATGTGTGTGTGTGTGTGTGTGTGTAATTATATATATATAATTATGAGGCGGGGGATGTCCCTCAGTCCAGCCTGCACTCTCTTCAATCTGGGACCCCTCGAGGGATGTCCGACTGCCCGTTTAGGCCCAATGCCAGTAGGATCGGGCCTAAATGGGCAGTCGGACACCCTTCTCATAATCCAGGACTGCTGGCTCAAAACTGCTCACCTGCCTGCCTCCCTGATTGCCCCTTACCACTTCTGACTACCAGCCTGATCACCCACTAACCACTACCCTGCCAGCCTAATTGATGTCTAACTGCTCCCCTGCCAGCATGTTTGCCCCCAACTTCCCTCCTCTGCCAGCCTGGTCACCCCTAACTGCCCTCCCCTGCAGGTTTGATTGCCCCCAACTGCCCTCCCTTGTAGGCCTGGCCTCTCCCAACTGCCCTCCCCTGCTGGCCATCTTGTGGTGGCCATCTTGTGTCCACATGGGGGTAGGATCTTTGACACATGGGGGCAGCCTCCTTGTGTGTTGGAGTGATGGTCAATCTGCGTATTACTCTTTTATTAGATAGGATAGAGGCCTGGTGCATGGGTGGGGGCCAGCTGGTTTGCCCTGAAGAGTGTCCCAGATCAGGACTGGGGTTCCCTTGGGGCAAGGGGCAGCCTGGGCGAGGGGTCTGTGGAGGTTTGCAGGGCGGCCATGCCCCCCAGCGACCCAAATGGAGGCCCTGGGATCTGGGATTAATTTATGTCTACAATTGAAACTTTGTAGCCTGGAGCGGAGCTAAGCCTGCTGCTTGCTCAGTGGCGGTAGCCATTTCTATTTGAAACTTTGTAGCCTAGAGTGGAGGCCCAGGATGGCAATGGCAGGTGGAAAGATTGGCTTCCTCTGTTGCCAAGGGAACCCAAGCCTTCCTCCAGCTCTCAGTGGCGGCAGCCATCTTGGTTGGGGTTTATTTGCATAATCTGCTCCTGATTGGCTGGTGGGCGTGGCTGTGGCATGGCTTGTGGGTCTAGTGAAGGTATGGTCAAATTTGCATATTACTCTTATTAGATAGGATACACACACACACACACACACACACACACGCACACACTGAGTGGTCACATTATCATTCATTCAGAGATCATAATAATCTAGCCACTCAGTGTATGTATGTGTGTGTGTGTGTGTGTGTGTGTGTGTGTGTGTGTATCTTACTTAGGTTTATCCAATCTTAACATTTGGATTCATTTGTTTCAGATTGTTCTAAAAGATATGAAACAGCACAGACAGTTAAAGTCCTATAAATTTCTCAACCTCCATCCCACCCCATTCTCTCCATTTCTCATAGAAATAACTACTATTCTGATTTCTGCTGTATACCATTCCCATGACTTTATTAAACCTCTAGATCATAGGTACAGATCCATAAACACTATTTGGCACTGTGTTGTATGTTTGTAAATTTTGTATAGATGATAGTATACAGACATACAAGAGTCAGCACTAATGAAAGGGTTAAGAGCAGGCACCCTGAAGCCTCACTGTCTAGATTCAAATAGTGGTTATGTCACTTCCTTCCTGTGGGTCTTGGGCAAATTACTTAACCTCTCTGTGCCTCCGTTTCCCTATTTATTAAACAAGGAACATAAAGGAAGATACCTTGTAAGTTGTCATGGAGATTAGATGTATTGACATCTGGAGAGTTCTTGGTACAGTACATAAGCACTATATAAGTGTTATCTGTGACTATTCAAATGTTTTTATAGCATTTGTTATATGAATGTATTCCAATTGATATGTCTAACCTCCTTTAAAACAATTTTGTAATCCTTACCTGAGGATATGTTTATTGATTTGAGAGAGGAAAACAGGGAGAGAGAGAGAGAGAGAGAGAGAAACATAGACATGAGAGAAGATGGGTTGCCTCCATACTATCCTGACCAGGGATCGAACCTGAAACCTAGGTATGTGCCCTGACTTGGCATCAAACCTACTACATTTTTGGTGTACGGACAATGCTCCAACCAACTGAGCTGCCCGACCAGGTCTATGTCTAACTTCCTTTTGATGAACATTTAGGTTGTTTCTTTTTAAATTATTATTATAAAGATTCTTCATCATGTCCCTTTATGGATATGTGCACAATTTTCCCTAATGGCTATGCCTAAGAATGAAATGTCTGAGTTTTAAGTGAGCTCACCTTTGGGCTGTAGCAGATATAACCATATCATTGTCCAACATACAGTAAAAATCCCGACTCTGAAAAATTTTAAAAATATATTTTATTGATTTTTTTTTTTTACAGAGAGGAAGGGAGAGGGATAGAGAATCAGAAACATTGATGGGAGATAAACATCGATCAGCTGTCTCCTGCACAACCCTTCCTGGGGATGTGCCAGCAACCAAGGTACATGCCCTAGACCGGAATCGAACCCGGGACCCTTCAGTCCACAGGCCAGCGCTTTATTCACTGAGCCAAACCAGTTTCGGCTCAAAATTCTCAATAGCCTTTGTTCTCACCAGTTTTAGTGTTACCTGATCATCATTCTTGTATTTATAAAATGAGAAGGAGTGAAGTAGATGACCTCTGTGGTCTTCCTGCACTTTCTCCATGCTCGATTCCTTTTCCATGAGTTTCCCACTCTCCCTTTGGCTGGAGACAAACTAATCCAGTGAATAGCAAATTATTTTAGAAGCCTATTGTTGGGTATTTTTAAATTCTTAAGTTTAAAAATTAGAACATCCAATAATACCACTAGTGGTGAGGGAAAATATCACCTAAACTAACAATGTCCTAGCCAGGAATACTTCCAACGCTGCTGATATAAGTCAGTGGTTTTCAAACTTTTTAAAACAATGAACTTTTAAATATAGATATAAACTGAATTACAACATAATTGCCGCTTGCTCCTTTCCCCTTTTTTTGCCTCTAATGCACATCTTCCATATTTTTAAAAGCTTCCTGTAATGTAATTATCATGATTGCCTTGGTGAGCTTCCTGAAATGAAGAACTATTAAAATGCTTCAATTTACCTTGCATTTTAAATTCTACTTGATCATGTTTTTATTTGACTGGTGTATATTTGGGTATACTAAAATCTTTTATAAATATCCACTTTAGAAAGAAAAATTACCCATTATTGCCAAAGAGCTCTGATTTTACTACCTTTAATTTCTATAGAGAAAAATATTCAGCTTCAGGCTTTGAAGGTAATCATTGTAGACCAACATTGCCACCTAATGGTAAGAGGTCTAATAACAACATACTTCAAGTTTTTTATTTTTTTTTAAATTTCATCTTTATTGTTTAGTTTATTAATTACACTGTTCCCCCTTTTCTCCCCCTATAGCTCCCCTATACCCGGTACCCATCCCACCTTCCGCTCTCACCTCCCCCCCTACTGTCCTCTCCAATAGGCGCATGATTTTTGTCCAGTCTCTTGCTGCACTTCCCACACCCCTTTCCTCCCTAAGAGTTGTCAGTCCATTCCCTCTCTATGTCCGTGATTCTGTTACATTCACCAGTTTATCCTGTTCATCAAATTTTTAATTCACTTGATTTTTAGATTCATTTGTTGATATATGTGAATTTGTTGTTCATAATTTACGCTTTTATCTTTATCTTCTTCCTCTTCTTATAGAATATCTTTCAGCATTTCATATAATATTGGTTTGGTGGTGATAAACTACTTTAGCTTTTTCTTATCTGCGAAGCACTTTATCTGACCTTCAATTCTGAATGATAGCTTTTTCCGGGTAGTGTAATCTTGGTTGTAGATTCTTGTTATTCATCACTTTGAATATTTCTTGCCACTCCCATCTGGCCTGCATAGTTTCTGTTGAGAAATCTGCTGACAATCATATGGGTGCTCCCTTATAGGTAACTAAGTGTTTTTCTCTTGCTGCTTTTAATATTCTCTCTTTGTCTTTTGCTCTTGGCATTTTAATTATGATGTGCCTTGATGTTGTCCTCTTTGGATTCCTATAGTTTGGGGTTCTGTGTGCTTCTTGGACTTTTAAGTCAATTTCTTTTACCAGGTCGGGGAAGTTTCCAGTTACTATTTCTTCAAATAGGCTTTCATTATCTTGCTCTCTCTCTTTTACTGGCACCCCTATAATTTGGATGTTGGTATGCTTGAGGTTGTCCCAGAGGCCTCTTATACTATCTTCAATTTTTTGGATTCTTGCTTTTCCAGCTGAGTGGATTTTATCTCTTTGTATTTCAAATCTTTCACTTGGTTCTTGCGGTCCTCTAGATTGCTTTTAGGTCTTTGTATAATATTTTTTATTTCAGCCAGTGTATGCTTAATTTCTAGTTGGTCCATTTTCATATCCTGATAGCTCTTGTTCATTTCCTCATAGGTCTTGTTCATTTCCTTGTAGGTCTTATTTAGTTCATCAGCCTTTTCTAGGAGCCTCTCAAAAAAACCTTATAACCTTGGTTTATATGGTTTCTATGTCCAGTCGTGTTTTTTTTCCCTCCATTTCTTTCACATCTGATTTCTTTTCATGTCTCTGCATAGTGGCTGCTTTCCTGAGTTGGTCGATTAGCTTTGTGTGGTAGATGTCCTCTAAGGGACAGTGGCTCAGCCTCCCCAGTTACCTGAGGTGGATACTCTTGGTGCAGCCCTTTACGGGTTGCACAGTCTTGTTGAAGTTAAACCTAGATTATTGTTGTTAGCACTAGGAGGGTTTGACCTCCAGGCTGTGAGGGTAGCTGTGCTCAGGTTAGATGGGCCAAGTCTCCAGGCTGAGCAGGCAGAGTCAGCTCTGCCCTATGTGACACCTGGGTCTCTGGTGATAATGTGCTGAAAGCACCTCTGAGAGAAAGCTGCTGCCGAGCTCTACCCGCTGCCAGACAATTCAGCCTCTCCCCAAATGAGTCTGCACACCCAAAGTCTCACCCAGAGTTGTAAAACAATGCAGTCCGGTGGTTTCCCAAATGAGAGAGCAAGTCACGAGTCCTCTCTGTGTGCTCACACACCTCTGCCATTCCCAAGTTTATGTGCCCTCTCCACAAGCTCACCCCCTCCAGAAGCTCGCAAAATTTTGCAGTGCCCGAGTTTCAGCATGCTTCCCTACTGTCCAGTTTCACCCCGTATGAGTGTGGGTTCCCCGGACCTCTGAACTGGGGAATCAGTGCAGTGGGATGCCTTTGTCTTTGCAGCCGCCCGCCATCTCCGCTTGCTTGCGCGTGCACAGGGCTCCAAACCTCTGACTCCACACGTATCTTCAACACTGCCCTCCGCCGCTCCTCTGAGTCACAGTGTCCTATCTTTACATTTATTTGTGGAATTTCCACTCAGCCAGCTTTCCGGTGATTCTGGATGATGTTTGTTCTTTTGTTAAGTTGTAGTTTTGAAATTGCTGTGTGGGGCAGCAAGATACGTGTTTACCTATGCCGCCATCTTGGTTCCTCCTATATCAATCATCGGAAAAGTTGCTTAAAAAAAAATACATATGCAAAACTCCAAGCACTCTCTTCCTATGACGACCTGACATCATGGTAGAACTGAGGGATACTCATCAGATACACTGGCAAGATTGGTGATTGGGTTTCTGCTCCCTTGCTATCTGGCATCGATGAGTTCCAGCATTTTCTCTCTCTCATCTCCCAGATGCAGTCATTAAAGATCTTCAAAATCCAGCCAGCTCTCCCTTGTCCTTATGCCAAGCCTGTCCTAGTCTTAATATATTAACAAGCTAGTTCTAGACAAGCATTTGGAGTCTGGAATCAGCCTGAAATATGGCTGGTCTCTGGATTTCTAAAAGATGAGCTGCATTGGCAGCCACGTGCACCCCGATCAGCACTTCACCATGGGTCTCCCCAAAGCCACATGTTTTCTGTCTTTTTACAATATTCCCTAATAAAACTGAAACCCAGTTGTGCACATCTGAATTGCTCTTCAGTATCTAAACTGGAGCCCTCACCATCATCTGTCAAAGTCTCTACTTGGGAAAGTTTTGAGAAAAGAGTTGGCAAAACCCATGGTCAGCAAACTGCGGCTCGCAAGCCACATGCGGCTCTTTGGCCCCTTGAGTTGTGGCTCTTCCACAAAATACCGCAGCCTGGGCAAGTCTATTTTGAAAAAGTGGTATTAGAAGAAGTTTAAGTTTAAAAAATTTGGCTCTTAAAAGAAATTTCAATCGTTGTACTGTTGATATTTGGCTCTGTTGACTAATGAGTTTGCCGACCACTGTGCTAAACTCTACTTACCCCAAGTCTTTAAACCAAGAATCTGCCACCATCCAATTCGAGCAAAGCAAGACTCAGAGCTTTTGGTCAAAGGTCATCAAGTCAGAACCGTAGGATATGTCTCCAGCCCAGATCAGACTCAAAGTGCCCACTGCTGAATGCTGTGATTGGGGTTGCTTCTCCAGGTATGTAACCCTGACTCGTTCCTGTCTGACATGAGTAGCCAGCAAACTTATTTAAAGTCTTTAAGGTTTGTATGACAGGCAAGAAAAAGCACAAAGAAAAGAATAAAATGCAGCTGAAGCAAAGGAATGATAAGAATCAGAAAGAAAAGAGAGAAAAAGGAGCACCTGTTTCAGGCAGAAGCCATCCTCCTATCTAGTAAAAGAGTAACATGCAAATGTGACCATACTTTGGCTCCTGATTGGCTATGCTACCAGAAAATCAGGAGCAGGGGGCATGACTGGGGCGTGGCCATGTCTTGCCTGAACATGGGTAAACACTTCTCTTCACCATGCCGGCACCTCAAGTGCTCACACCTGTGGGGAATACTTCACACCGGCGCAGGTGGGGAAGGAAGTGCTTCATGCTGGCGGGGGTGGGGAATGAAGCAGGGACCATGCCTCTGTACAGGGTGTTTTTGAGGACCTAGCAAGCCAGCGGGAGAGGCTCGGTCCTTGAGGCATCAGTGGTGCAGGGAGGGCTGGGCCCGGACACCATCATACTTTCAAAGAAAGTTGTTTCCCACTTAAATATCCTCTGATGAGTATCTTTAAAAAATAAGTAAATATTCAGCGATTGTCACACCTTAAAAAGTTAAGGTAATTCCTTAATATCACCTAATATCCACTGTACGTTCAAATGTCTTTGTTTCAAAGATGTCTTTTACTGTTGGTTTGCCCCCTCCGGAGGCTACCCAAGGTCTTATTTCTGCCCTGATGTTGGGCTGCTTCCCCCAACCATAAGTTCCCAGTGCACTTCCAGCCAGAGTTAAAGGGGGCTTCTTCTGTTTTTAAGGCATCGCCATATCCAGTGCCTGCCAGGCCTCTGTGAAAGCACTACTCCTTAGGTCCGGGGTGCTGGGAGCTGAAGCAGAGAGACTGTGAGGCCCAGCTCACCCAGGATGCTGGCCCCCATCACCCCCTCCCAATTATCCTGGCCCAGCCTTCCCTGTGCATAGCTGCTCACGGAGAGCATGAGGTGGTCGTGGTGGCTGGATGGGAGGCCGGTAGGGGGCATGGCCGCAGTGCGCGAGGCAGGAGGCCTACACCCTCCCCCAATCCAGAGGGGCTTGACAGGGGACCTCAGGCCATGCCCCCCACCCAGCAAGACTTGACAGGGAACTTCAAGGTGTGCTTCCCACCCTGGTGCTGAGCTAGGGTACTTCAGGCTGCTTCCCCCACCCCAGCTCCAGGCTGGGGGACCTCAGGCCGTACCTCCCACCTGGTGTGGCTTGACAGGGGACTATAGGCCACACTCCCAACCCAGCAGGGCTTGACGGGGGACCTCAAGGTGCGCTTGCCATCCTGGTACTGGGTTAGGGGACCTCAGACTGTTCTCTCCACCTGCCTGAGCTTGACAGGGGACTACAGGCCACACTCCCAACCCAGCAGGGCTTGACAGGGGACCTCAAGGTGCACTTGCCATCCTGGTACTGGGTTAGGGGACCTCAGACTGTTTTCTCCACCTGCCTGAGCTTGACAGGGGACCTCAGGCTGCGCCCCCACCTGGCAGGACTTGACAGGGGACCTCAAGCCACACCCCCATCCCAGCACCAGGCTGGGAGACCTCAGACCATACCCTCTGCCCCAGCACCAGGCCAGAGGTCCTGAGGCTGTGCCCCTACTGCCTGGCTGGGTTTGACAGGGGACCTCAGGCTGTGCCCCCCACCCAGTGGGGCTTCACAGGGGACCTGAGCCTGTGCCCCTGTGCCAGTGGGGATTGACGGGGGACCTGAGGCTGTACCTCCCTCCTGGTGCTGAGCTGGGGGACTTGAGGCTGTGCTCCTCTGCCTGGTGGGGCTTGACGGGGAGCCTCAGGCCATGCCCCCTACCCAGCGGGGTTTGACAGGCGATCTCAGGTCATGTCTCCCACCTGATAGGACTTGATGGGGAACCTCAGGCCACACCCCCCATCCTGGTGCTGGGCCAGGGGACCTGAGGACACACTGTGCCCTGGGTGGCTTGACAAGAGTGAGACTGGCAGGGTCTGGATCTACCCCAATGTGGGGTGCGGGGGGCGGCTGGGTCTGGGTCTCATGTGATTTTTAGGCACATGTGGTGAGTGGGGACTTGACTCTGGGCCCTGTGGTGTGCCCCAGAGTCTGACAGGAGGAAGGTTTTCATATACATTTTACTAATTTTCTTTAGTCTCTGATACTTCTATTATAGAGAAATAGCAAATAGCAATATTAAATTATTTCCTCTAATTAATACCCTTTCATTGTGCACGAATTTCGTATACCGGGCCACTAGTGTTACATATTATCTACAGCCCTACCACTCCAGGACTAGCCATTCTACAGTGAAGAAATCCTTGCCAGCTGTTATTAAAGAGAGAGGCAAAATGTAGAAGGGAAACTTAAGACTGCAAAGACATAATGTATATAGTTCAATGGGTATTCTGTAGGTGGAGAAGAACAAAATCTATCATTGACCTATACTGATTAGAGTCCATATACATATCTGATATGTCAAATTAACAAGGAACTGCATTAAATAATGTTATTTAGGCAGGGAAATAAATCTCTTATCAATTCCTGTAATCTGTATTAGGAAGAATATTTTGAAACATGGCTGGGTTCAGCAGTGAGTGCTGTGTGATTGATTAGCAATGTCTTCTATGGCCAAACACTTGACATACTTGTCTCTTTTCTTTTTCTAGAACCATCCTCCCATTTACTCCTCCCTGGTTCTCTAGATAGGTGCTTCTCAAGCTTTAATGTGGGTATAAATCACCTAAAAGTCTTGCTAAAATGCAGATTCGGAGAGAACCAAGATGGCGGCATAGGTAAAACACCTATCTTGCCATCATACACAGCAGTTTCAAAACTACAACTTAAAGAAAGAACAGACACCATCCATAATCACCGGAAAGCTGGCTAAGTGAAAATTCCACAAATGAAAGTGAAGATAGGACACTGTGACTCGGAGGAGTGGTGGCGGACAGCGTTGAAGATTCGCGCGGAGTCAAAGGTTTGGAGGAGCGCACGCCAGCGGATAGGGCGGGCAGCTGAAAACCGGCCAGTTTTCTCGAACGGGGGAGACAAAGACGTCCCACTGGACTGACTCTCCAGCTCTGGGTGAAGTCCAGGGAACCCACTATCATACGGGGGTAAAACCTAGACAGTGGGAGGGCACGCTGAAGCTCAGGTGCTGCAGGGGTCGGCGGGCTTGTGGAGAAGGCGAGCTTGTGCAGAGTGCGTGTGAGCTTGGGAAGAGTGCAGCAGCCTGACTGCACAGAGAGCACTCGTGACTTGCTCTTTCATTCAGGAAACCATCAGACTGCATTGTTTTGCGATCCTGGGTGAGACATTGGGTGTGAAGATTCATTTGGGGAGAGGCTGAATTCTCCAGCAGCCAGTGGAACTGGGCAGCGGCTCTCTCTCAGAGACCCTGGGGCTGCATAGAGTGCAGCTGACACTGTCTGCTTGGCCTGGAGACTCCGCCCATCTAACACAAGCACAGCTGAACTTCACAGACAATTGGCCTGGAGGTCAACCCTTCCAAGTGCTAACAACGATTAATCTGAGCTTAACTTCAACAAAACTGTGTAACCCATATCCACCTCAGGTAACTGGGGAGGCTGAGCCACTGTCCCTTGTAGGATGTCTACCACACGAAGCTAATTGACCAACTCAGGGAAGCAGCCACCATGCAGAGACATGGAAAGAAATCAGATGTGAAAGAAATGGAGGGGAAAAAAAACGACTGGACATGGAATTCAAAACCATGGTTATAGGGCTTTTCAAGAGGCTCCTAGAAAAGGTTGAGTCCTATAAGGAAATAAGCAAGACCTACAAGGAAATGAATGAGACCCTCAAGGAAATGATCA
Source organism: Antrozous pallidus (assembly GCA_027563665.1). Classification (NCBI taxonomy): domain Eukaryota; kingdom Metazoa; phylum Chordata; class Mammalia; order Chiroptera; family Vespertilionidae; genus Antrozous; species Antrozous pallidus. Next base: position 93,719,837 of record CM050511.1, on the reverse strand, counting down.
AGACCAACAGGAAATGAGTGAATCCTACAAGGAAATGAATGAGACCTACAAGGATATGAAGGAGACTCTCAAGGATATGAAAAAGGACCAACTAGAAATTAAGCATACACTGACTGAAATAAAAAATATTATACAAAGACCTAAAAGTACTCTAGAGCACCCCAAGAACCAAGTTAAAGATTTGAAATACAAAGACATAAAATCCACTCAGCTGAAAAAGCAAGAAACCAAAAGAATGCAAAAAATTGAAGACAGTGTAAGGGGCCTCTGGGACAACCTCAAGCATACCAACATCCAAATTATAGGGGTGCCAGAAAAAGAGAGAGAGCAAGACAATGAAAACCTATTTGAAGAAATAGTGACCGAAAACTTCCCACACCTGGTGAAAGAAATTGACTTAGGAGTTCAAGAAGCACACCGAACCCCAATATATAGGAACCCTAAGAGGACTACACCAAGACACATAATAATTAAAATGCCAAGAGCAAAAGACAAAGAGAGAATATTAAAAGCAACAAGAGAAAAACACTTAGTTACCTATAAGGGAGCACCCATATGATTGTCAGTGGATTTCTCAACAGAAACTATGCAGGCCAGATGGGAGTGGCAAGAAATATTCAAAGTGATGAATAACAAGAATCTACAACCAAGATTACTCTATCTAGCAAAGCTATCATTCAGAATTGAAGGTCAGATAAAGTGCTTCCCTGATAAGAAAAAGCTAAAGGAGTTCATCACCATCAAACCAATATTATACGAAATGCTGAAAGATATTCTTTAAAAAGAGGAAGAAGAAAAAGATAAAAGTGTAAATTATGAACAACAAATTCACATCTATCAACAAATGAATCTAAAAATCAAGTGAATTAAAAATTTGATGAACAGCATAAACTGGTGAATGTAACAGAATCACGGACATAGAGAGGGGATGGAGTGACAATTCTTGGGGAGAAAAAGGGTGTGGGAAGTGTAGCAAGAGACTGGACAAAAATCATGCAACTATGGGAGAGGACAGTGGAGGGGGGTGAGGGTGGAGGGTGGGATGGGTACCAGGTGGAGGGGAGCTATAGGGGAAAAAAAGGGAACAATGTAATTAATAAACTGAACAATAAAGATTTAATAAATAAATAAATAAATAAATAAAATGCAGATTCGGACAGGTGGGTAGGCCTGAGATTCTGAGATTTTAAGAAGCTCCCAGGTGATGCCCATGCTGTTTTATTGAACACCAAGGTTTCCTTGTCAAACATTACAACAACTTCCTTTTTTAATCACCCAGCAATATTATTACCTTTATCTCTTTTCTGTTGATCAGAGAAGGAGGATAGTAGCCACTGCTGTCAGGCCTTAATAATCAGAAATTTTTCAATGTATTATTTAAAAACCCTACAAAATGTTTTTATTTTAAGGTTCTATTTTTATATATAACATACATGCATATATTTGTACAGTAAAGTCTGATTTGTAATTCTTTTTTCGGTAAGAAATTTCTCTCAATCACTCTTTCTAAGCCTAGAGTATGACAATTAATATCTTTAAAATGACCTTGAAGCTCTACAAGATCCCAAACTCCCTATTAAATTATTAAATAAACTAGTGGCCCAATGAAAGAAATTTGTTCATGAGGGAACGGGGTTCCCTCAGCCCAGCCGAGAGCCTCTCCAATCCAGGATTCCTCAGGGGATGTCTAACTGCCGGTTGGACATCCCTCTCACAATCCGGGACTACTGGCTTCTAACTGTTCTCTATGGCCTGGTTGTCCCATGCAGCCTGCTGGTCAGTTTTTTGGTCGCCCCTTGCTAACCCCCCTGCTGCCTGGTCACCCCACGTAGCCTGTTGGTCAGTCATTTGGTCATCCCTCACTAAACCCCCTGCTGGCCTGGTTGCCCCACACAGCCTGCTGGTCAGTCGTTTGGTCGCCCCTCGCTAACCCCCCTGCTGCCTGGTCACCCCATGCAGCCTGCTGTTTGGTTGTTATTGTGATGGTGTTGTGACCAATTTGCATATTACCCTTTTATTAGTATAGATTAATATAGATAATCACTATAGTTTGAGAATTTATTTTTCTTTATTGCATCCTAATCCTTTTTAAATAGTATTCTGAACATGATGTACATGGTACTTCTCATTACTCCTCAACCATGTAAATTGCCTGAAAGTGAGGGACACTTGTTCCCTTTTGTAAATATTGTTACATGAAGGGAGCATTTGGCGGGGGGGGGGGGGGGGGGAATCAGGAGATGTAGAGACTGACAAATTAATCACTTCTATCTTTGCACATTGTCTATTGTGGAAAATCCCAAGACACAATGATTCCTTAACTATGGTACCTTACATGCAAGTGTGTCGGCCTTGTGTCCTGCACCAAAGCACATTTTCCTCATGGAAAATTCCCCAGCTGTACCTTCCTCTTCTTACAACTTAAACATCACTTAGTCACATCATTGAAAAGATCATGAGGTGAGTCCTTGCTAATAGCTAGCTCTTCAGTCCTGTGTGGAACCTGTGGGCCCACTTTCAACTCCAGATCCTTCAATAGCTGAAAACTCTGTTTCAATAAGTGGTTTCAGAAATTTCTCAACCTTGGTTAGTCTTTGCTTCAGTTTCTGCTGCATGGACTCATACTCAGCCAGGATCCGAGCAAACCTTGTTTGCAGGAGGTCTACTGACCCTTCCATTCGGGTGACCTTCTCTTCAAGATCTTTGGGGTCATGTCCAGCATTTGCGATATTTACATCCAGAAGACCATCTTTCATCAAGATTTGCTTCCCCTTCTCTTCTAGCATACCTTTGGCATCTGGGTACTCAGTTAGAGCTTCCATCAGGTCATCTTTTGAGAGACAGAACAGGTCTGAGTAGCCAATGCTTTTAATATTGGCCGTTCTTCGATTGCCGGCTTTGCTGCCTTTAATGTTAAGGATGCTGATCTCACCAAAGTAGCTGCCATCACTCAGTACCACAAACTGAGTGACTCCATCATCTGCCACCACAGCGAGCTTGCCTTCCTTGATGATGTACATCTCTCTTCCAATATCGCCTTTCTTGCAAATGTAATCTCCAGGACTGTAGACTTGGGGCTGTAATTTCAAGACCAACTCCACCAACAGACCAGCCTCACAGTCGGCAAAAATGCGCACCTTTTTTAATGTGTCTAAGTGGACGCTGATGGCAATCTCTGCTCTTAGTTTATCCGGTAGATACTTCAAAACTTCTCTCTCATCCACTGTTTTTTTGTTGGTCCACAGATAGTCGAACCATTTAATAACTCTCTTTTCCATATCTTTGCTTACATTTCGAAAATGCATGTATTGCTTGATGGCATCAATTCTTGCTTGAAATTCTGCTCTGGCTGCATTCATGTTGGAAATCATAGAACCTATGTTACCAACAATGGTAGCAAAAATTAATACTCCAATTAAGAAATCAACCACCACGAAGACATACTCAGAATCCTTCACAGGAGGTGGTGTTTCACCAATGGTGGTCAAAGTCAGTGTAGACCAGTAAAGGCTGTATACATACTTTCTAGCCAAACGGCCAAATTCAGGGTCATTGACATCAGGATAGACCCAGGTATCATTTCCAAATCCAATAGCTTTGGAAATAGAGTAGTACACACACGCGTTCCAGTGGATAATGATGACGATGTACATAACAAGGTTAGAAATCCTGAAGATGTTGGGGTAGTTAGTTCTTGTTTCTGTCCTTTGGAAGAACTCAAACATTCGAGAGATCCTTAAGAGTCTGTTTAATCTAATTTCTGGATAGTTCCACCCCAACTTAAAATATAGCAGATCGGTTGGTACCACTGATAAAACATCAAGTTTAAATTGTAAGTTTGATTTATATTTCTCTATGAGTTTATGCTCTTCCTTCACCAGCAGTCCTTGCTCTAGGTAACCTAAAATAGAAAAAAAATCAACTTAATATTTTTTTCTTTTTATGCTATTGTGAATTTTTCTGAAGTAACTCTCAATAAACTTCATTGAGCTCAAAACAAGAACTCACTTTCAATAAATATGCTTTTAGCAATGTAGAAAGATATGAGTTCCAATCAACATATAGCTATGGAACATACTATTTTGTAGAAATAAAAAGTAAAACTTTGAAAGTGCCAAAGTGAGAAATTATATGCAATATATATATAAAAATCTCTGTAAATCAGTATCTCCATCCAAGCAAAGCCACTGCTTTTATGAACAATGTTCTTGGAAAGTCTCCTGGACCCCTGAGCACTGTGCTTATACCTCAGACTACTCTCTTGACAAAACTCCAACTCCACCCTTGAAACGTGGGTACCATTGTGAATATTCTTTCCTTGCTCCTTCAATGTGAAGCATCAGTGTCCTTGGTGTCAGCATTCCTTAGCATGCGGGGTCTTCCCCTCTCCTACACTGCTACCATGGGCGTGGTGAAGTAAATCCAGCATTTCATCACTCTGATACATTTCACTGGGAAAACAATTTGTTCTTCCTCCTATACCGACTATCAGAGCTGCAAATAGGACACAACAACTGCATTGCTGTGTGTTCACTGGTTACCTTTGCATGTGGAAGCAGTGTAGAAACCATGAGTTTATGTCTACTTAACAAGAATACTTGAAGTAGGTAGTTATTAGATTCTTCCCCCTGGTCAATAATGCCTCACCATTAATCACAAAATTGAGGTAAGGATGTGTGTCCTGTTTCTTACAAACTTTCTAATACAGCTGTGCTGCGTACAATGACATTTTCCCCCGTGCCTCTTTAATCTCTCTGTTAGGTAGTAATTTCCCTATCCCCACAGGGCTGTCAGACTATTTTTGCTCTCTCTAGTCCTTTTACATGGCATAAACCCATGAGCAGGGTAACAAAAGAAAGCCACCCATCACATTGAAAAGGTTGGCTAGAAACATCCCTTCTGAACCCATTGGAGTGAACTAAGCCTATGGGTGGGAATATGGTTTTCTTGCTTTTAACTGTGTGTGTGTGTGTGTGTGTGTGTGTGTGTGTGTGTGTGTGTGTGTGTTTCCTCTAAAACAGGCTTTTGTGAGTTATTTTGAAGAATGTTTTAATTAGAAAATTTCAAATTATATTATAGATACAAAAGCATGAAATTTCAAAATATCCCAAACTGAACATATTTACCTGTCCTGGTTCGTACAAACATATCGAGAAGATAGACTACATCTGATAAGTAATCAAAAACGAGCCAATATGCTAGGTAATCAGACTGGAGCTCATCAAAACATGCTCTGTAAAAAAAAAATTAGAGAAATAAAATGGGAGCCATTTCAGTAAAAGTCCCCTTTGTATAATTTTCTCATGGTGAGACGTATAAGAGCAGGAGGTATCCTTAGAGTTCATTGAATCAACCATGGCTTTCCAAAATCTTTTCCCAAATTGGAGTGGTTGGATTAGTTTTCTCACACTTCTGAATTTCAACATTCTTGCCATTATACTAATTAGCTTTATGAAAACATTAAGTAAGAATGAATGACCTAGAGTTAAAGTCAAATACATTGGGTCATATACATTAATTACCAGGTTCATACTAATTGTCAGTGCCCAAAATGCTTCAGGAAGTTATGCTTGGTTCTGGATGGCTGAGCTGTTTACTGACTAAACACAGGGAACTACAGAAATCATTTGGGAAACACACCTTGTTCTAAACCAACCTAGATCCTTGATCTTTTTCTACTCTTGGCAAAATTTTTGCCCTTAGAGGGAAAAAAATTCCCCCAAAGTTCTAATTAAATGATTGGGCAATCAAAAATTTAAAAGTATCTTCTTTGCCAAAACCAGTGTGGTTCAGTGAATAGAGCATCGGCCTGCAGACAGAAGGGTCCCAGGTTTGATTCCGGTCAAGGGCACGTACATTAATTACAGGCACAACCCCAGTAGGAGGTGTGCAGGAGGCAGCTGTTTCTCTCTCATTGATGTTTCTAACTCTCTATCCCTCTCAATTCCTCTCTGTAAAAAATCAATAAAATATATTTAAAAAATAAAATAAAAGCATCCTCTTCATCTCTCCATCCTACTCCTGGATTTCCAAATATATTGGAAAGGAAAGTACCCAGTCCTGATCTTAGGAAAACATGTTGAGAACAACATAGAGTCTCTTTACAACCTGTGATGATGAAAAGAGGTATGTCCTCAAGAGCTCTAGGCCAAACAGTTAAGTCAGTTTACTTGAAAACTGGAAGTGAGCTGAGATCCACAAAAACATAGAGACCTTGCAATAATCAGAGTCCAGTTGTACATGACAGGTAAGGTGATGCAAAACAGCCAATTGTAGTATGTGTTTCCTGAGGGATCAATAACCATGACTTCTTTCTTCTCCCTAGCAGCAATCAGACACGCAGGTGAAAGTTACCAAGAAACAAAAACATTTCAGTTTCATCTGTCAAATGTGACTATGCCCATCCCCCACAATTAACGAAAGAGAGGGAAGCTAGAGAAGCTCACTGTACAGTGGGAAGGTTAGCTAGGTGTAAGTGCATTAGTCTTAAGAAACTAGTTAGTGAATGGTGGCTAATTAAATTACTAGTCTTACATTAAACCATATTTTACACTTTAATTAAAGCCCTTGTTTTACTGTGATGCTGTAGGCACTTCTATCTCTTCAGCCACAAAGAAGGAATCATGGCATAGACCATGCCAAACCCTGGACATTTTACAGAACCCTTTGGTAGGGTATAGTGGTGGAGGAATGCTGGTTTTGCCATGCCCCTACCAGGTAATGAAACAACCAGGAACTACACTGTAAGAGAAGAACTCATGGCTTCTTTCTAATCTGTAGGAAAGAAGAATATAACACAATCTAATAAAATACATATGCATAAGCATGTACAAAGGATTAAGGGAGGCAAGTGTAAGGGAAGAAGAAAATATATGTTCAAATAAGTTTTAAACTTTTTTTAGTATAAAGCCTATATTTTTAAGGACTTTTTTCTTTATACAAACTTCAACAACTTTCTAACAGGCACAAATAATTGAACCATTGTCTGGTAAAGAGTTTTAAGTAAGTTCATAAAACAATTTTTCCCTTAATAAAAAGCAAAAAGAGCTTTGCAACTATCACTCTGCTACCAGAGGAGTACAGGAGTGGGATTCCTCCATTGCTCATGGGAGTGGGGTTCTTGGGGGTGTCACTGAAATGAGCACTTTCAGAAGCTCCTATGGGAAAATGAGGTGTGGTAGGAGACTTTGTGAGGAGTTACATTCCTCAGCTTCCAATGCCCCATTTCCCTTAAGCCAGTTCTGAAGAAGGGGCGGCTGTGGGTTCTGCAAAGCCAAAGCAAGGCCAGTGTCCAGAGCTTTCATTCCAAGATGCATCTGGGTCCAGTCCAGCATCAGGTTAATTCAAGCCCATTAGTCCATTGTATGCATCTTACTGAGACTCCTGCAACTGCAGGGCGTATACTCCCTGGAACAGGAGTCCCAAGAGGGCCCAGAGCCAAGAACCAAGAGTGTGTGCACCTTTGTCTAGGAGTTTAAGCGGTCAGGTTTCTCACCCTTACTTACAGTGGCTACACCTACCCTGAGCACTGCCTCACTTCCAGGTGTGACTGGCATACCCACACCTTCCCATGTCACTCAGACCTTGCTGGGCATATGTTCAAACTGCCTCTGTCCAGTCCCTTCCCCCATTGATCAGTGGGAAATAGACTTGGAGAGTATTAAATTAGCTAAGCTGTATAAACGAAATGCCTATATTATCTAGTCTTCCCTTTCTTTACTCCTTTCCTGTTAAAGAATAACCAGATTATCACAACAGTATGGACTCAGCCTTATCATGGTGCAATTCTAATTCTCAAATGTTTGTTTTAAAAAGGATCATTCAAATGGCTGGTGTTCTTGCTTTTGAGGTTAGGCATGGCTTTTGCAAGGAGACTTCTTTACTTTGGGGCATTTCCCTTATAGTATTTATTATGCAAAAATGTTAATGAAATTATTAAATTTATATTTCAATTTTTTAAATTGATGGTAAGATCCTAGGAATCCTATGCTCCTTGAAGCCTAACTATCTCCCAGCAGTAAGTTTATTTTTATCAAAGTATGGGGAAGGAATTAATGATAACAATGAAAATTATTGATGAGAAAACTAAGAATAAGTCTTCTGTTGTTAACTTTAAGAAAATAAGAAAAAAGTTAAACTACATTTAATAATAATTTATTTAATCTTCACAGAGGACCTCTGCACTATAAAGTTTCAAGAAATGTCCCCTGGATCCAAAACCCATCACCAGTACATTCCTGATTTCAATGAGAGTTAAAACAAACAAACAAAAAAAACTTACTCTTCTTTCTTATCTTTGTCTTTCTTTTTCTTCTCTTTGTTCTTTTCTTTTTTCTTTTTCTTCTCTGGGTCCTTTTTATTTTCATTTTTATCATCTGGCTTGCTGAAAAAAGTGAGATATTTAGTTAATATTAAAATGCAAAAAAAATGTCATGGGCAGAAAACTGTGGAAGTCTAACATACCTCTTCTTTTCTTTCTTCTTCTTCTTTTTTTCTTTTGGCTCTCTAGAGAAGAAACAATATCTCCATCACATAATCAAATTCCATTCTAACTTCCATTCTGGTTTATTTTTCTCTCCACTGAACAATAATTCTCAGCTTTGTATTCAAAAACCTGCCCCTGTGCTTCGAAGCCGGACATCTGGTCTTCTAATGGAGAGTTCTACTAAAATGTACATGCATCCAGGTAACAAGGCAAACAAAGAATAATTCTTGGGCGGGTAAATGTGGAAAACTGAAGATGGAGCTGGGTAAAGGCATAAACCCAAGAAAAGAAATTTAAGAAACAATAGCTCCTAAAAGAATGTACTTTCAAAGTTTCAATATATGTATATTAAATTCTTTAAAATTTAGGAGTCTTGATATTACTTATATTTGCCCTTAAATAAGAGCTTTGAGAATTTTGAGTAAATGCCATTGATTTTTGTAGAGCATTAATACTGCCTGAAGCAATTATTTTATGAGTAGCCAAAAAAACTCTGTGGTAACATAGTGGAATCCTAATTCTTAGAATCATTCACTAAATTTGAGATTTTTTTCTATATACAATTTCTTTCTGAGTGGAAATTATATAATTAGAGGCCTCTTTCTATGACTGGTTTTCTCTATGAGCAGAAAAAGGATTCTGGAGTTAGACAGCCAGACCAAGGTCTTAGCAGGCTGCCATTGTTGGCTTCAATGTCTTGGTAAGATTTACTGTTGGCAATGAAAGAACAGGCATCTCGCTACCACAAGCATTACCAGAAAGAGTTGTTAAAGGGAGGTAGGTCTAAACCTAGGTCTCAAAGTATGGGCAAGAGTTGGAAAAGTTGAGAAGAGGGAGGATGTTAAAGGGAGGAAAATTTTAGGTACAAATAAATTTCATCTGAGTACAAATGACCAGAAGTGAAAAGCTGTTTTTGAGGAGAAATAGGAGATAAAACTGACAAGTCAGGCTTGGTATCTAAGGTCATCCCGTCAAATGGAAACAGAACATAAAGTTGAAAAGGGAAGAATTTGTCTCTATGGGAACTCATTCCTGTGAGACAGGATCGAACACCCTAGCATCCATCCTGAAAGATGGTGCTCATGCACAGCTCAGACGGCGCTTGGAAGCTCAGAAAAGTTGAGGGCTCACATCAAGTGAAATAGAAATTACAAAAATGCCATGCCAGATGGTAGAAGAAGGGATCAAAAAGGCTCAGAGAGAGGTATGCTAAAATGGGTATGCCACATAAGGGAGATAGCTCACCAGTTGCCTATGTTCCCTAAGAAGGTTCAGAGAATACAAAAATGATCCGAAATGTGCTGGAGAGAGGGCACCAGCATCACTGAGAAGTGCAGGGGTACTGTCTTCTGTAGGCCAGAGCTGATAATAGGAGATGCTGATACAGAACTGGGCTCCCTAAGAGCAAGAGAGATGCCAGGATCTAGAGAGAACAGAGACTAGTGGCAATGCTTACCCTTCAAAGAGAGATGGGGCCCATAATAGTAATTCACAGTATTGAAATGCTCATGTGCATACATACATACATACCTACTACATTTTTCAGAAGTACATAAACCAACAATAAAGCGATAGACTATCAATGTCATTGTGTTAGGTAGAGTTTGCCTAATATCTGCCCCAACAGGTTCAGATATATCCCTACCTTTTCACTGGTTTTTCTCTAAAAACAAGTTTTAGTTTCCTATTGTAAATATACTTACTGCTCCTTATTGCTGCTGTTGTTAACATTGAAAAGTGCGATGACACCAGGCAGATACTGTTCCCTAGGGAAGGAAGAAGTACAGTGAAGTCATTGGAGTCACAATGCATATAATGTCTATAGTAAGCAAACAGTCTCAAAGAACAACTTTTTGTCAGTTTCTACTTATTACTAACTAGAGGCCCGGTGCACGAAATTCATGCACAGCGGAGTGGAGGAGAAGGGAGGTGTCCCTCAGCCCTGACTGCACCCTCTCCAATCTGGAACCCCTCAAGGGATGTCCAACTGCTTATTCAGTCACGATCCCACCTAAATGGGCAGTCGGACATCCTTCTCACAATCCAACTGCTCACTGCCTGCCTTCCTGTTTGCCCCTAACCACTTCTGCCTGCCAGCCTGATCATCCCCTAACTACTCTCTGCCACCCTGATTGATGCCTAACTGCTCCTTTGCCAGCCTGTTTGCCCTAACTGCCCTCCCTTGCAGGCTTGATTGCCCCCAACTGCCCTCCTTTGCAGGCCTAATTCCCCCACAACTGCTCTTCCCTGAAGGCCCAGTCATTCCCAATTTTCCTCCCTTGCTGGTCATCTTGTGGTGGCCATCTTGTGTCACTTGGGGGCAGGATCTTTGAACAGATGGGGGCAGCCATTTTGTGTGTTAGAGGGATGGTCAGTTTGCATATTACTCTTTTATTAAATAGGATGATTGTCTAGACAAGTTTTGAAAATACAGAGCCTCCATGAAGCATAAGCTACCAAATATCATGCCATGAACCAAAATGATTAGTAAACGCCTGTTGATCAATGCTCACACTCAGAAGTAGCATCCATATTGGTCTCCACTGAGCCAACTGGATGCTGCTAACTCCCAGCAAGAGACCTGAGACTTACACTTAGGAAGCTAGGAAGGGGGAAAAAGGCAAATGAAAATAGTGGAAACAATGGAGCCAGTCAGTTGAAAAGAGAAATAGAAGAGAAGGGGGAAAAGGCGGACAAACAGAAGATAGAAAGTAACTATGTTCCATAGGATGGCAACTCCTGACCCACTCCACCACACAGAGCTTCCACATCCTCAGAGGAGAATGTTTGAATTTTCCATGATTGCTTATTCCCTATGAAGGATTTTAAGCTTTTCTTTTCTAGCTACTCACTCCCATGCTCTATTTCCCTGAAAGGAAAGTCAAATGGGATTTAAAAAAAAAAATGACAGCCAAGTTTAAAACACTTCCTTATAGAGACAAACAGAACTAAACTACTTCAGGGCCCTAGAGGAAGGATCAGAGAGAAAGAGGAAATCAGAGGGGTCTGGGGCATGAGGCTTCTTAAGAGATAGACACTTGTCTCAGGGAAAATGATCAGCAATAGCGTGACGTTGAGTGCCATGGACATGAATAATCATCAGGCAGTAGCAGTCTCCTGAGAAATGAAGCAGCAAGTTCCTCCTGAGATCCTGCATAGTGATGAGGAGCAGGACCATTTGCCAAGTCCACTCAAAGGAGATCTTTTTATATCTAAACAATGTTTAAAAACCAGTATGGGGAAATAGATCAGATTGCTCACCTTTGTGATGATCCTCTCTTCCCGTGTGAACTATTTCTGAAGGAATCCCTTGCACAGGGGTTTTCACTCTCGGAGTCTTCAAATATAGAGACACTGTCATCATCTTCAGAAAAGGAGCTACAGTCCAATGAGAGGGAGAGGTGAATTAGGTCAATGCTCTAAACCAAGCATGTCAAACTCGTGGCCGACAGGCCGCATGTGGCCCACAAGGAATATTTTTGTGGCCCAGCCAATATAACATTTTAATAAATATTTTGTAATGATTTTTACAATATCCTGTTATACATAATTATTAATAACAAACTACAACATTTGCTAATGACTACTATATGTGATCATATTGCATCTGTTTCCCTTACATGCCTTACATGCAGGAAAACCATTTCTTTCCACTAACAATAGCAGCGAATATTTTACCAGCCGATTGTCACATCAGTAGTCTTAGACTGACTTGTTTGGTGTGTGCAACAGGAAATAGTTTGCTTTCGGAGGACAAGAAAAATAGGTTTTCATTTATTAATTTGTGCAATTACTCAGTGTCACAGTAAGTTAATGTTCAAGAAAAAATATTAATTTTTATTAAAATGTTCTATTATTTTATGTTAACAATTACTCAGCCCTTTGTATTCATCATGTCTTTACTGAAATAAACCTATGTTTCTATGAAAATTAAAGCTTTTGTTTTTTTACACCCCACATAAACTTAAACCTTGTTTATTTGGCCTGTGTTAGCCTTTGAGTTTGACATGCTTGTTCTAAACTGATATGGAAGAATGCCAGTTCTCATTAGGGGCACCCTTACCTCTTTTCCTTCCCTCTCAAACTAATACACACAGCAACTTTTTAAAAAATACTTTAATCTTTATTGTTCAGTTTATTAATTACATTGTTCCCCCTTTTTACACCTATAGCTCCCCTACACCCGGTACCCATCTCACCTTCTGCCCTTACCTCCCATAGGTGTATGATTTTTGTCAAATCTCTTGCTGCACCTCCCACACCCCTTTTCACCCCAAGAATTGTCAGTCCATTCCCTCTCTATGCCCATGATTCTGTTATATTCACCAGTTTATCCTGTTCATCAGATTTTTCATTCACTTGATTTTTATATTCATTTGTTGACAGATGTGTATTTGTTGTTCATAGTTTTTATTTTTACCTTTTTCTTCTTCCTCTTCTTAAAGAATATCTTTCAGCATTTCATATAATATTGGTTTGGTGGTGATGAACTCTAGCTTTTTCTTATCTGTGAAGCACTTTATCTGACCTTCAATTCTGAATGATAGCTTTGCTGGGTAGAGTAATCTTGGTTGTAGATTCTTGCTATTCATCACTTTGAATATTTCTTGCCACTCCCGTCTGGCCTGCATAGTTTCTGTTGAGAAATCCACTGACAATCGTATGGGTGTTCCCTTACAGGTAACTAACTGTTTTTCTCTTGCTGCTTTTAATATTCTCTCTTTGTCTTTTGCTCTTGGCATTTTAATTATGATGTGCCTTGGTGTGGTCCTCTTTGGATTCCTATAGTTTGGGGTTTTGTGTGCTTCTCGGACTCCTAAGTCAATTTCTTTCACCAGGTGGGGCAAGTTTTTGGTCACTATTTCTTCAAATAGGTTTTTATTATCTTGATCTCTCTCTTTTTCTGGCACCCCTATAATTCGGATGTTGGTGTGCTTGAGGTTGTCCCAGAGGCCCCTTACACTATTTTCAATTTTTTTTATTCTTTTGGCTTCTTGCTTTTCTGGCTGAGTGGATTTTGCCTCTTTGTATTTCAAATCTTTGACTTGGTCCTTGTGGTCCTCTAGACTGCTTTTAGGTCTTTGTATAATATTTTTTATTTCAGTCAGTATATGCTTAATTTCTAGTTGGTCCTTTTCCATATCCTCGTAGCTCTCATTCATTTCCTCATAGGTCTTGTTCATTTTTTTGAAGGTCTCATTAAGTTCATCGATCTTTTCTAGGAGCCTCTTGAAAAACCTTATAACCATTGTTTTGAACTCTGTGTCCAGTAGTTTTTCTTCCTCCATTTCTTCAACATCTGATTTCTTTATATGTCTCTGTATGGTGGCTGCTTTCCTGAGTTGGCCGATTAGCGTTGTGTGGTAGATGTCCTCTAAGGGACAGTGGCTCAGCCTCCTCAGTTACCTGAGGTGGATACTCTTGGTGCAGCCCTTTATGGGTTTCACAGTCTTGTTGAAGTTAAGCCTAAATTATTGTTGTCAGTACTAGGAGGGTTTGACCTCCAGGCCAATTGGCTGTGAGGATCAGCTGTGCTCATGTTGGGTGGATGGAGTCTTCGGGCTGAGCAGGCAGCCTTGATTTCCGTCAGCTCCGCTCTATGTGACACCTGGGTCTCCGTGCCTGGTGGTAATGGCTGCACACACCTCTGAGAGAAAGCTGCCGCTGACCTCTACCCGCTGCCGGATAATTCAGCCCCTCCCCAAATGGGTCTGCACACCCAAAGTCTCACCCAGGGTTCTAAAACAATACAGTCCCATGGTTTACCAAATGAGAGAGCAAGTCATGAGTCCTCTCTGCATGCTCACATGCTTCTGCTGTTCCCAAGTTTACAGGCCCTCTTCACAAGCTTGCAGACCTCTGCAGCACCCGAGTTCCAGCATGCTTCCTTACTGTTCAGTTTCACCCTGTATGAGTGTGGGTTCCCTGGACCTCCCCCAGAACTGGGGATCAGTGCAGTGGGACACCTTTGTGTCCCTCCCCGTTAGAGAAAACCAGCCGGTTTGCAGCCACCCACCCTATCTGCTTGTGCACGCAAACCTCTAACTCCACGCGTATCTTTAACGCTGTCCTCTGCTGCTCTTCTGAGTCACAGTGTCCTATCTTTACTTTTATTTGTGGAATTTTCACTCAGCCAGCTTTCCGGTGATACTGGATGATGTTTATTCTGTTGTTAAGTTGTAGTTTTGAAATTTTTGTATGGGGCAGCAAGATAGGTGTTTACCTATGCCGTCATCTTGGTTCCTCCCCCTACACACAACAACTTTTAATTAGTGTGAAATGAGAACTGTACAGAATATATAGAATTAGAACCACAATTCAGTGAGATACATATAATTAAGAAAATACTTTCTAGGTCATATACAGGGATATTGACTAACTTATAAAAATCCTAGAGGCCCAGTGCACAAATTTATGCACCAGTGGGGGTCCCTCAGCCTGACCAGCTCTCTAATATCTCCTAAGGGGTCCCAGATTGTGAGAGGGCACAGGTCAGGCTGAGGGACCCCACTGTGCACAATTGGGGCTGGGGAGGGTTGCAGGAGGTTGGCCATCCAGAGAGGGACTATGGGAGGGTTTTACGTGTGTCTGGCTTGTCTCACTTAGTCCTGATCAGCAGGACTCCAGTAGCATTGTTGGAACATCTGTCCCCTAGTGGTCAGTGAACATTATAGCAACTGATTGACCAGTTGACTACCTGGCCCCTGCTGGTCAGTGCAGGTCATAGTGAGTGGTTGAGTGGCCTTAGCATATCATTAGCATATTACAATTTGATTGGTTGAATGGGTGACTGGATGACCAGATACTTAGCATATTAGGCTTTCATTATATAGAATTCCTTTCATTAAAAACATATTCAACCACATGTATACATGTTCTCTTCATTTATAGAAATAGAGTAACTGCATTAAATTATACTTTTAAAATATGCTAGCATTTCACACTCTGTATTTTTTCACATGTAGCTATGGCAATGTTAGCCCTATAGAATTGAAATGCCCCATAAGGAAAGGTCTTACAAGTGATTAGGAAAATATTTGGCATAGGGGCTTCTAAATGAGCACAATAATGTCTGTGTTTATTTGTTGTACAAGTTATGCTGT
Organism: Antrozous pallidus; assembly: GCA_027563665.1. Lineage (NCBI taxonomy): Eukaryota > Metazoa > Chordata > Mammalia > Chiroptera > Vespertilionidae > Antrozous > Antrozous pallidus. The sequence goes on along the minus strand of CM050511.1, from coordinate 93,704,249 downwards.
GTCAAAGTTTAAATAAATTTACTACATTAAATAAATTATAAGGTTCAAGGTTACAAATTAAAAGGTAAATTGAGCCCGAGCCTGGTGGCTCAGTTGGCTAGAGCAGTGGTCGGCAAACTCATTAGCAGACAGAGCCAAATATCAACAGTACAACGATTGAAATTTCTTTTGAGAGCCAAATTTTTTAAACTTAAACTTCTTCTAACACCACTTCTTCAAAACAGACTCATCCAGGCCGTGGTATTTTTTGGAAGAGTCACACTCAAGGGGCCACAGTTTGCTGACCACATGGCTAGAGCATGGTCCCATACACCAAAAAGGTTGAAGGTTCCATCTCTGGTTGGGGCATGTACATGAGGCAACTGATCTCTCTCTCTCTCTCTCTCTCTCTCTCTCTCTCTCTCTCTCTCTCTCTCATAGGAAAGGATTAAACAAAATTTTTAAAGTTAAATTGAAATTTAAGAGCTCCATTAAAAATACATGGAAAAATGAATGGAGTTACCTGCATGCTCCATTTTCCATCCTTCTTATTTTCTTTTCCATATCTGGGACAATCACATTGGGAATGTTTATGAAAGAATGCTGTGTATTGATAATATTTTTCTTCATGGTTAGTTTAATATCTGGGGAGAGAAAAGGCTTATTAGTAGGAAGATTTTTTTTATATTTACAAACATGATCCAAAGTTTCACTCTACCATTCTTCTAATGCTTCTAATCTTATTTCCAGTTATAAGTGGGAATTTTTCTTTAGTAGAATAGAAACATGGCCTAAGCCCTTAATTGCCACTCACCGGTTTTTGGTGTATTTTTTTAAATTCAAGACTATAAGACTTTTTTTAACTTTGGATTTACCCAGTTTTGAAATACTCAGGCACTGTGGGTGTAAGACAAAATACAGGGAACTCACATATACATTAAACAATTAAGAAATATTGAAAAATAATAAAATACAATACAAAATGGATGTAATCAGCTATGAATGTCTGTAGGCATTCAGAAAAAAATGTCTTGAGTGGTATTCCCATTGGAGTGAATAAGGATGCAACTGATCCACATTTGTAGCAAGTCCTCTAGATTATTGTGATACATATAGTCCCAGCAACGTATGCTGAGAAACCCTGGCCCAAACTCTCATCTGGTTATGTTATTTCCTCAGATCAGGTGGAATGAGCTGGGCCGAACATCGATCCACTTTACAGCTGCTTCCAGCATGTATCATGCTCGTATTATTGCTGTCCACTGCCTCGCCTTCCCATCTACCCAACTTCGACTGCTGTCAGTGTATCCTTTCTGTTTGCGGTCTTCAGAAGGACCCTCTCCCCAATTCTGCATGTACCACCTTAGGAATGCCAGAAACCAAGATAAAGATGTTCTTTCCTGCTGCTCCCCCAGCTGCCATGCAGCAATCCTGCCTGCAGAGTGGAGCTTGTTCCCCCTCCTAACCTTCTGCTTCCCTTGATCATGGGGCCTGAGGGGCCTTCATCTTCCATGAGTCACTTGCTTAAAAGAACATACCATCTCCACAAAAGCCAGCACATGTGAGGCACCCCTTAGGGGATTCCCTGGGAAGACTTTTAAGGTGGTAAAACTAGAGGTCCTATAGGTACAGGTGGGAAGGAACAGGAATTATATGTGCTGTTAGTGAAAGTAGAGCTCAATATTGTTTGTATTTTATACACTGAGCACATATTAATCCTAGTAATAAAGAGGAAATATGAAAATTAATCCTCATGCCCTCACAAGATGCCTGTCTATGTCCGGGCTGGCAAGGAGGGGGTGGGTAGTAAAGGATGACCAAATGACTGAACAAGCAGGCTGCATGGGGCAAACAGGCCAGCAGGGAGGTTAGTGAGGGACTACCAAATGACTGAATAGCAGGCTTCATGGGGCATCCAGGTCAGCAGGGGGGCTGTGAGGGACAACCAGGCTGGTAGGGGGGAAGTTAGGTGTGACCAGGCCAGCAGAGGGGGGCAGTTGGAGGTGACAAGGCCATTGGGGGGGCAGTTGGGAACAACCTGGCCAGCAGTAGGGGGCAGTTAGGGCTGACCATGCCAATGGGGGAAAGGGGGAAGCAGTTAGGGACAATCAGGCAGGCAGGCAGGTGAGCAATTAGGAGCCAGTAGTCCAGGATTGTGAGAGGGAAGTCCAACTGCTGGTTTAGGCCCGATCCTTGGGATCGGGCCTAAACCGGCAGTCAGATATCCCCCTAGGAGTCTCAGATTGGAGAGGTTGCAGGCTGAGCTGAGGGGACCGCCTCATGCATGAATTTTGTGCACTGGGCCTCTAATTGTATCTAATAAAAGAGTAATATACAAATTGACTGTACTTCCGATCAAGACACACCCACAAGCCATGCCCATAAGCCAATCAGGAGCAAATAAACCCCAACCAAGATGGCTATGGCCACTGAGAGCAGGAGGGAGACTTGGGTTTCCCCAGCAATGCAGGAAGCCAAGCTTTCCACCTACCACTGCCAGCCTAGGCCTCCACTCAATGCTACAAAGTTTCAATTATAGAAGATACATAATCCTAACAGAAATGGTGGCACCATGGAGCTGGAAAGAGCAGAGGCTAGGATTGCCCAGGCGATGGAGGAAGGCCAGCTTCTGCAGCCCTAGTGCCTAGGCCTCCACTCTAGGCTACAAAGTTTCAATTATAGAATTTAAATTAACCAAACAGAAATGGCTGTCGCCATGGAGCAAGCAGAAGGCTTTGCTCCGCTCCAGGCTATAAACTTTCAATTGTAGAACATAAATTAATCCCAGATCCCAGGGCCTCTGCTTGGATCACTGGGGGGCATGGCTGGCCTGAAAACCACCAAAGGCCCCTCGCCCAGGCCACCCCGTGCCCCAAGGGAACCCCCACCCTGACCTGGAACACCCTTCAGGGCAAGCCAGCTGGACCCCACCCATGCACCAGGCCTCTATCCTAACTAATAAAAGAGTAATATGCAGATTGACCATCACTCCAACACACAATACGGCTGCCCCCATGTGGACACAAGATGACCACCACAAGATGGCCAGCAGGGGAGAGCAGTTGGGAGGGACCAGGCCTGCAAGGTAGGGTAGTTGGGGGCAATCAAGCCTGCAGGGGAGGGCAGTTAGATGTGAACAGACCAGCAGAGGAGGGAAGTTCGGGGCAAACAGGCTGTCAGGGGAACAGACATCAATCAGGCTGGCAGGGTAGTGGTTAGTGGGTGATCAGGCTGGCAGGCAGAAGCAGTTAGGAGCAATCAGAAAGGCAGGCAGGTGAGCAGTTGGGGGCCAGCAGTCCTGGATTATGAGAAGGATAAGTCCTAAACTTGATGGGATCAGGCCTAAAAGGGCAGTCGGAGATTCCTCAAGAGGTCCCCGATTGGAGAGAGTACAGCCTGGGCTGAGGGACAACCACTCCAATCCCATGCACGAATTTTATGCACTAGGCCTCTAGTTTTATAATAAAAAAATAAATATTAAACTATGTTCCTCAAATGGACATTATTTTAAAGCAAAGAAGAATTGTTGTTTTTTAAATATATTTTTATTATTGATTTCAGAGAGGAAGGGAAAGGAAAAGAGATAGCTGAGAGAGCATCATTGATCAGCTTTCTCCTGCACACCCCCTACTGGAGATCGAGCCTGCAACCCAGACATGTGCCCTGACAGGGAATCAAACCGTGACTTCCTGATTCATACATAGCTCAACCACTGAGCCCTGCCAACCTAGAAGAATATTATTTAACTTACAGAAATGTTCATGATATAGTGTTAAGCCAAAAAAAAAAAAAAGCAGATTGCTAAGCAATATTTATAGTATATCTTATTTTATTAAAAATTATGTATCTGTACATAGAAAAGATAAGCATTTTAATGTCACATATGCTAAAATTTTAGTGGTGCATAACTATTTTCACTTTCTTCTTTGTGTTCTGTACAGGCTGGGCTAATTATTTTTAATTAGGAAAAACAGTAGTACTTTTACATAGGATTTTGTTTAGTGGCAAAAATAACGTGTTAGCACTTTTGCTTTAAAGAGATGTTTTGCAGTTCTTTTCCAATCTCAGTCGTCAATTGAGAGCTTAGATTGTTTCTTGATGTTTAGCAAAGCCCCCAGAGCTGTGTAACCAGCCACAACAGGCTTTGCTAGCTCTGCTGCAGGTCGCCATGCCTGAAAACAGACATCTCTTGCTTGGCTAAGACGTGGGTGCTAACCTCTTCTCTTCACCAAACTGCCAGGGAGACCTCAGCAGAGATGTTTCTGAGTTTCAGTTTCCTCTTTGTAAAGTAGAGATGGTAATTCCTTCCCTGCCTATTTTAATTATTCTCTATTTGGACTTAATGCAAAATATATATGAAGCAATACTGAAGGCTATGAAGAGTTACACAAAAACAGGTTGATGATATTATTCTATACTCTCCAAGCTCAGAGAGAGGCAACTATCAACTATCTTATGGAGACAAACATAGCTAAAATGATTAAAATAATCTTCCCTTAATCCCCCTCACCCCTTGAACTATAACTTTGAGAAGTCAAATTTGTTAAGGCAACTAGTTAACAATTATCTTTCATCGGATCATACACAAGCTGTTATTCCCACAAAAAAGAAAACAAAGCTGACACAACACCATTGCTATGTATGCCCATGGCAAACACAGGGACCTGACAGGCTTGTTATGTACATTATTATCAACTTATAAAGAAAACAAAATACTTTCTCACAAAAACATTAATTTCACCAAGGAGGTCGTTATTGTCAAAATCATTATCATTACCTTCACAATCCACAGAAAGTTTACAAAGCAGCTATCATAAAATAAAATTTCAGTTAATCAAATTCAATTAATGAAACCATTGAATATCCAAATACATTACCTTGTACTATTTTTGCAGCCAAAACACTTTACACACACACACAAAAAACATGTTGAAATAAAAGAGAAGGTGTAAGGATCATGAGAGCAAAATATCTGTTTCGTTTACTACTATTCCTAGTGACCATAACTAGAAATATTTTTCACATCAATTTAAAGAATTTATTATAACTATAAAGTCACATATATATTATGGTCATGGAACATTGCAAGACCCTACATCATTAAAGAAAGTACTTTAAAAAAAATCAAGATGCCATACTAATCAAGGGTAAGAAAGAATTTTTTCATCGTGGTAAAAGGCCTAAATGTGTTATTATTCCCACTTTCTCCATTGAACAAAAAAGTATTCAGAATTCCAAAATTTGATTAAAAATTTAACAAATTCTGATTAATTGAAGATCTATTTGCCTTTTTTTGTTAGGGTACCTCATCCTTTCTGCTTCATAATGGAATTCCTCAAAATGCATGTTGATGAGAGGTGTTTTCGGAAAGTCAAAATTATCTCTTCAAAACATATCACTTATTTCTTTTTCTTGTCTTACATTGATAGAAGTTATAGAACAATGTTAAAGAATAGATAGCATCACTCCTTGTCTTGTTTCAGTTGCTAGAATTTCTCCTTTTTTTGTCCATTGATTTCAGATAAATATTCTTTATTATAGTCAGAAAACTTTCTTTTATTATTAATTTCTTATTTATCGAGAGTAAATGTTAAATTTTATCAGTTACCTTTTCATCCATGAAAGCTGTATGAATTGTTAAAGTTAAGTTGATTTATATTTTGGGACATTTGCACATTTGAGAACCATTAAGTGTAACTATAAGCACTTGTCCCACACTATAAAGTACCCATATTGGCAAAATCTTGGCACAGTGGTTGTCTGCTGATTGAAAGCTACATTATATAGCTCCTTTAAGGAGGAATAGAAAAGTAACAGCTGTGGAAAGTTTGGTTGGTGCCATAGCCAAAACAAAAAATGGCAGCTCAAGTTCCACATACTTTTACCCAAGGTGAAGGCTCTAGCATATGTGCACTTACTCTTTTTGATCAATAAATTAACAAGTAAAAAATATTTTTAAGAGAATTCTTTATATACACTGAGTGGCCAGATTACTATGATCTCTGAATGCATAATAATCTGGCCACTCAGCGTGTGTGTATATATATATTAGAGGCTGGGTGCATGAATTCGTGCATGGGTGGGGTTCTGCCAGTCTGGCCAGGGGGAGGCAAAATGGGCAGTTGGCTGGCATGCCTGCTGGTCAAACTCCTGGTCAAGGGGACAATTTGCATATTAACATTTTATTATATAGGATATATACTGAGTAGCCAGATTATTATGCATTCAGAGATCATAATAATCTGGACACTCAGTGTATATAAATATTATTATTATATACTAGAGGCCCAGTGCACAAAATTTGTGCATGGGGGCGCAGGAGTTATCCCTCAGCCCAGCCTACACCCTTTCCAATATGGGACCCTTTGAGGGATTTCTTACTGCCCGTTTAGGCCCGATTCCCATAGGATTGGCCTAAATGGCAGTTGGACATCCTTCTCACAATCCAGGACTGCTGGCTCCCAACCACTTGCCTGCCTGCCTGCCTGATTTTCCCTAACAGCATATGCCTGCCAGCCTTATCACCCCTTACCACTACCCTGCCAGCCTGATTGATGCCTAACTGCTCCCCTGCCAGCCTGATTGACCCTAACTGTCCTCCCCTACAGGCCTAGTTACCCTTAACTGCCATTCCCTGCAGGCTTAGTTCCCCCAACTGCTCACCCCTGCAGGCCTGGTCCCCCTGCAACTTCCTTCCTCTGATGGCCTGGTCCCTCCCAACTGTCCTCCCCTGCTGGCCATCCTGTGGTGGCCATCTTGTGTCCACATGGGGGCAGCCATCTTTGACCACATAGGTAAGCCCTCTTGTGTGTTGGACTGGTGGTCAATTTGCATATTACTCTTTATTAGATAGGATGTAACCATATATATTTCATTGATTTAAGAGAGAAAGGGAGAGGGAAAGAGAGATAGAAACATCAATGATAAGAGAGAATCATTGATCAGTTGACTTCTGCACAACCCACACTAGAGATTGAGCCCTCAACCAGAATCAAACTGTGACCTCTTGGTTCATAGGTCAATGCTCAACCAATGAGTTATGCCTACTGGGCAACAAGTAAAACATATTTAAGGTACACTGCCTGTTTTTGGAAGTAGTTCTTGGGCTTTTTTCAGTCTTGCCCGTAATTTTTATTCAATTTAATTTTTTTCTTTCTTAAATTAAGACATTTTGAGTGTAGAAAATAGTCTATCTTATCCAGACTTTTTGGTTTTTAGTGCATATCAACTTCACAGGTTAAAAACTACTTCAATGAAAAAGAGAAAGATCTTCAATAGCTTACATTATTTAATGAATTAAATAACTTGCTATTATCTTCCATTGATGAGCTATTTGACATTGTTTTTCTTTTCTCTATACTTTACTTTTTCCATTTATAAGGGTAGGGACCTAAACTTAAACTTTACTTGTTAATCTCTAACTTTATTTGACTGTGTGGCCAGAGAATGTGGCTTGTATAGTTTGTTTGTTTGTTTGTTTTTGCCTTGCTGAGATTATTTTTGTGATCAATATTTATAAATATTCCAAAAGTAGAGGAAAGAGGTTGTATTCTCTATGGGATATAAAGTGCAATCAATAACTATTAGGTTTTTATTTATATCCTGATGCTTCATTCACACCCATCTTCTTTTGTCTGCCTGCTTGATCTAACAATGACATGAACGAGTGATATTTATGAAAAGAATAAATACAGCAGAACAAATAAATTAAGATATATATAAATACATATATATATATAAGCAAAAATAGTCAAAATGTAAAAAGTCAATTTAAGAAGTATCTTTATTGACAGGAACATTTTAAAAGCTTGGTTTAATAATGTCTAACTTTCTAATGTAGAATGAAATCACTAATATTTAAAATCCTGTAATCTTTGCACAAACAAAATGGTGAGTAATTTTTAAATTTATAAAAACAAAACATGACAGTAATTGATAATTGTGTTCAAAATCTAATTGAAATAGAAATCCTTATCATGAAGAATTAAAAGAAGACAAGGAGATTTAAATTCTGGCTCCATTAAATAATAGTAAGATGTTGCCTTGAAGGAGCCACTTATTCACCCCAAAAAGGAGGTGTACTGGTTATAATAATGTTTATAAAGCACCTAATTCTTAAGAGGTTCTCAATGAGTTGAGGCTCATATTTAAATTTTTTACTAAGAATTATATGAATTTGATGGTGTTCTATCTTTAAATATGTTAAAGAAGAAGCAAATCAGTATATAATACTTCCTTAGGGAAAGACACACCTGTTTTTGACTTCTAAAAATGAATTTGAAATTTACAAAAAGCAGATAGTATTTACCATGTTGTGATAATCAGATTAGCAGAATCATATTGCTAGGCCTTTATATAATATCATGTTAAACTAAAATTGTAAGCAGAAAAATAATTCACCTGTCAAAAATACAGATAAATTAATAAAAATACAACCATCAGCTGTGACTAGAAAGCATGTAGCATGGAAAACAAAGCAGATGCTGAAGCTTTAATAAGTCAAAACCAAGGTGTAAGCATATGTGAAAATATAACTGTAATTATCATTGGTTCTTACCTTTGGTTGCTTAAGCAATGTATCTCTGTCTTCTAGAAATGGAAGTCAGTGGTATATCCAAAATAAACAGGGAGATAGTGTAAACCTTGACATTGTCAAAATCCAGATCTTAACTTTTAAAAATAATAAAAATGCTGATCTTTTTCCTTTCTTTAAACATGTGTAAATGGCTAGTTTCCATAATCATTTTCAGAAAGGAAAGAAACAATCCCGTGGCATTGACAAGGAGGATTTTCCTGAGTCAGTATTGGATTTGCGGATTTATATAAGGATGAAAACAACAGCCACCAAATCACCATCATCCTTCGCCAGAGCCCCAGCTTATTAATATGTATGAGAGTTAGGACTAAAAGGGGTGTCTCAGAACTACACTTTTTAACAAGTTTGAAAACAAAATTAACTAAAGGTAATATTGCCTGATTAATTTTATTATTTATACTATCCACTTCCCTAGGTTCACAATCTTGCAAGAAGTGGCTTTTTGAGGCGCTGCTTCCTGGAGCCATGTGTGACTTGCCAACCTGTCTCCAAAGGAGGGGATGGTGGCGGGCCTGTGTCTGTCCAGGCCGTCTGTGCATGGCTCCCCGAGGCAGGCCCTGATTCCCGCAGGCAGGTCTACAGCACCTTGAGGGAGTTTAAGATGTCCACCAGTGTTATCCTTGAGTAAAGATCCCTTCCCAGAATGGCTTCCCCTGATCCAGGTCTCCCTAAATTGGGAATGATGAGTTCTCAGACTAGAGTCTCTGATGCTGGTTCCGAAGTGAAAAATTAAGTTCTGACTCATTTGGAGGATGAGGAGAATTTTCTAGGTTTTTACAAAGTATAGTTAAAATTTAAATATAGTGCTATCATACTAAGAACTATTAAAACATAAGTAGGGTGCTTATTTATTCTTTGACCTGTTTATTGTGTGGAAGAACTGTAGGTTTGAAACATATCTGGTCAAGAAATACAAAGAATGAATCTGAGCTTGCCCAAAAGAGTAATTCGTGATTTAGATATGCAAAAAACATCAACAGGCCAGCTAGTTTCTAAATGTTATTCTAATGACTTAAAAGTAAATTTCCCTAAGAATTTTTAAGGCAACATTTGACCTTTTACATGTTCACAGTACTTTCCCCTAAGGCTGAAAATCAGAATGACATGAAATAAATACTGTGTCCATCTAGCAATCTGCCTTCATTTTAACCTGTCAGAAATCTCTCCAGAAATACATCATTCTTTCTCCAGTACTTGCAACAGTTGTCCTGCTGAATAGTTAGCCATTAAACAACCCATAATGGCTTTAGATAAATGGTTACAGCTCCCAGTGGGATTAGGAAGCTATCAAAAAAAAAAAATTAGCAGAGTACTGAATTCTTTTGGAAAGTTGGCTTGTGGGTTATAGAATTTTAAAATAACATACTTCTAATTTATAAAATAAAATATGCATCATAAAATGTGGATAATATGGAAGAGATGAAAACAAAACAAACATATTCTTACAATTCTGGGACAATTGATATTAATATACTAGAGGTCCAGCACGTGAAATCGCCCAAGGTAGCCCACCACCCCGGCCACCTGCCCGCCTCTGCTCATGAGGCTTGCCACCCCCCTCCAACGCCCCCATCCCCCTGCCACCTGCCTACTTGCCACTGCTCTCATGGGCCACAGGAGAGGGACCGAGAGGTGGTCAATGCACCTCATGGAGACTGGTCAAGCGGTTGTTCTGGTCATGACATATGGCCTCAGGCCTTTTATTATATAGGACAGTGGTCGGCAAACTGCTGCTCGAGAGCCGAGGTTTGCTGCTCTGTTGACTAATGAGTTTGCCAATCACTGGGATAGGGGCTTAATCACAAGGAACAACAGCAGCCTGTAATTATTGGAATTGAGAGTCTAGGTCAGAGGTCGGCAGAGCGACAAATCTCAGTCAACAGAGCGGCAAATCTCAGCTCACAAGCCACATGTGGCTCATGAGCCGCAGTTTGCCAACCACTGATAAAGGATAATATATTTTTTTAAATGTATAATAATATATAAATATATTTTTAATAAAATTATTCTTATTTTAATATTATATTAACACTTTTACATTATCAAATATCTATCTAAAGCATCCTCTTAATAAGTGCATAATATCCTGCCATATTCCATTATTCATAATTTGTTTATTGGTTTTCCTATCACGGAATTATTTTTTTCTGCTCTAAAATATTTCAAAATGATTTTCTTATTCTTAATGAAATGAAATGTTTCTTTTTTATGGTCTGCTTTTTCTTCAACATGTTCTTAAATTATTTAATGAATTAAATAAAATCATCAGATCAATGATTTTAATAAACCTATCTTCCTCTTAACTCCTGGCTGACATCATGAAACTTCATAGAACTTGTCATTATGAAACAATTCCTCCCTCTCCCCACCCCACCTCACCATGCACACACACAATTCTTTACCTCTTTGGAATGAGTCATTCCTTTTATCTCAAATGCACCTTCTTTTACTAGCTCTTGTACTTTCTTCATGCACCTTTCCCACGCCAAAACTATAACTAAGGATGAACTAAGTATTATAATGCTTTGGGATAATGCTTATTAGTCGTATAGTCTTGAAAGAATGACTTAATCTTTCAGAGCCTCAGTTTCCTTTTCTGTAAAATGGAAATATAACCAACCTCATTAAGTTTTTGTCAGGACCAATGGAGTAAGATTATAACATATCACACACTGGTGGTACACAAGAGAGCACAATAAATGTTCTCTCTTTTCCTCTCTTTCTTCCCTTTCCTCTAAGCCCTTGGACAGCATCTGAGCTAGGACTTTGCCCACATTGCTTAGGCTTCACCAGTATGTTGCAGTGAGACTTTTAAAAAAATATATATTTTATTGATTTTTTTACAGAGAGGAAGGGAAAGGGATAGAGAGTTAGGAACACTGATGAGAGAGAAACATCAATCAGCTGCTTCCTGTACACCTCCTACTGGGCATGTGCCTGCAACCAAGGTACATGCCCTTGACCGGAATTGAACCTGGGACCCTTCAGTCTACCAGCTGAGGCTTTATCCACTGAGCCAAACCGGTTAGGGCATGCAGTGAGACTTTTGATAGGCAGGAATGTGTGGCTATTAAATAACTAACTTATATGAAGTTACAGGGATTTTATACCTTATTTCTAAATAATCCTATCTAATAAAAGAGTAATATGTAAATTGACCATACCTCCGATTAAACCACAGCCATGCCCACCAGCCAATCAGGAGCACATTATGCAAACAAACCCCAACCAAGATGGCTGCCACCAATGAGAGCAGGAGGGAGGCTTGGGTTTCCCTGACAACAGTGGAAGCCAAGCTTTCTGCCTGCTGTTGCTGGCCTAGGCCTCCACTCAATTCTACAAAGTTTCAATTATAGAAGATACATAATCCCAACAGAAATGGCAGCAGCCATGGAGCTAGAGAGAAAAAAGGATAGGGTTGCTGGGGCGATGGAGGAAGCCAAACTTCTGCAGCCCTAGCCTAGGTCTCCACTCTAGGTTACAAAGTTCCAAACAGAAATGGCTGTCACAAGCAGAAGGATTGGCTCCACTCCAGGCTACAAAGTTTGAATTGTAGAACATAAATTAATCCCAGATCCCAGGGTCTCCATTTGGGTTGCTGGGGGGCATGGCCAGCCTTCAAACCACCATAGGCCCCTCGCCCAGGCTGCCCCTTGCTCCAAGAAAACCCCCACCCTGATCTAGGACACGCTTCAGGTCAAACAGGCTGGTCCCCACCCATGCACCAAACCTCCATCCTATCTAATAAAAGAGTAATATGCAGATTGACCATCACTCCAACACACAAGAGGGCTGCCCCCATACGGTCAAAGATCTTGCCCCCATGTGGACACAAGATGGCTACCCCAAGATGGCCAGCAGGGGAGGACAGTGGGAGGTTCCAGGCCTGCAAGGGAGGGCAGTTGGGGGCCATGAGGCCATCAGAAAAGGGCAGTTGGGAGGGACCAAGCCTGCAGGGAGGGCAGTTAGGGGTGAACAGGCCCGCAGAGGAGGGAAGTTGGGGGAAAACAGGCTGGCAGGGGAGCAGTTAGACATCAATCAGGCTGGCAGTGTAGTGGTTAGGGGATGATCAGGCTGGAAGGCAGAAGCAGTTAGGGACAATCAGGGAGGCAGGCAGGTGAGCAGTTTGGAGCCAGCAGTCCTGGACTGTGAGAAGGATGTCTGTCTGCCTGTTTAGGTCTGATCCAAATGGGCAGTCAGACATCCCTCGAGGGGTCCCAGACATCCCTCGAGGGGTGCAGGTTGGGCTGAGGGACACCCCCCCACACGTGCACGAATTTCGTGCACCGGGCCTCTAGTTTATTATATAATTCTAGCAGTATGGTAAAATGATATAGTAATTTATTGGAAATAAAATTTATTTTTAATATATTTTTATTGATTTTAGAGAGGAAGGGAAAGGATAGAGAGATAGAAACATCAATGATGAGAGAGAATCATTGATGGGCAGTATCCTGCATGCTCCCTACTGGGGACTGAGCCAACAACCCAGGGACATGCCCTGGGCCGGAATTCAAACCTTCAATCTACAGGCTGACACTCTACCCACTGAGCCAAACTTGCTAGGGCTGGAAATAAATTTTAATGGAAATCTGTTTTATGTAGTTAAAGTGCTTAACAATGAGAAGTAATAATTCTTCATAAAGGCATGGAATTTGTTCAAGCGTTTGTCCTTTCAACACATAGTTCCTGAGCACCACATGTGCTGGGCACTGTTCTAAGATCTGCGAGCATCTGCAAGCCCTTTCCTTAAAACTATACAGAGGAGGAAAACGGGTTAAAGAAGAGATGCTTCAGTACAGGGTTACCAAAAGCTAAGGGGACACATTTAAGAGGCTCTATGGTTTGAGATGAAAGGAACTGGACTAGAAGATGTTTGGGGGAAAATTGTCTCTGCTGAAATTGAAGGAAAGTAGTAATGCTGTTTCATTGACAAACAGACATATTAGGATATTTTTCCAATTCACTCAAGTTTAAAAGGGCCACGTGTGTTTTTATTTTGTGTTTAGTTTGTTTTGTTTTCCCCACCAAAGTGCAAATAGCTTTATTCACTCAATCTGAATGGATTTCTTTCCCTGGGGCCTGCAGTAACCTTCACGGACGGAAAGAACAGAGCCACTGGATTATCTGTTTAGTAAGCTACTTTTAGTCTGGTTCCCAGTCTTGCTTTGTCAGCTCCCTCTAAATCTTTATAATCCCATTTAAACTGCCTCTAATTATAGATGCTCATTTGCATGACATTGTCTCTATTGCATGTGCTTTGAGAGAATTTGGCTCTTGGCCCTAAATTATTAAGTATTTGCTAGTGTGTCTTCTAATATATCAAGATCTTCAGCCAGAGTGGTCAATGAGGTCTCCTCAGGATTCATAACCATAATAACTAAACATCATGTGATTGTTTAATGCCTGTATCTCCGGTAAGAATTGTAAACTCCATGAAGGCAGAGACTGTATTTGTGTTGTTCAATACAATATCTGTAGTGTACAATGCAGAGTTATTGATTCAATAAGTATTTACTAAGTGCCAGGCTCTCTTCTAGGCACTGGGGAATGAACAGTAAACAAAATTAGGTTCCCACCTGGTGGAGTGTACATTATCAGGGGGTGGGAAATACAAACAGAGCAGCAAACAGAAGTCAGGTAGTGATTAGTAACATGATAAAGAAAGCAACACAAGGGAATAGAAAATGGTGTGGAAACAGGCAAGACTGTTTTAGATGAGATAGTCAAGAAAGGCTTCATCTAGCAGAGACCTGAATATTCTAGTAGTGACAGAGTTAGCTATGCCCACTCGGGGGGTGGAGGGGTGGAGGGGTGGGCGTGGCGGTAGGGAGTGGAGATCATCAGACTTGCAAGAACACATATGCAAAGCTTGAAGACAGGACTGTGCTTGGAGCAGTAAAGGAACAGTAAGGAGGCCAAGTGGGTAAGTTAAAGGAAGCAAGGGAAGGAGGAGGAATTAAGGTCTCAGAGGACAGACCATGTAGAGAACAGTTAGGCTACATGATAGATTCTTTCCCTGTTCTGGATTCAGACCAGGATAGCAGAAGTGGAACTGTGAGAAGGGGATATATTTTTAAGACCGAAGCAGTAAGATTTGCCAATTGATTGGATATAGGGTGTGAATGAAAGAGTGGAGTTAAGGATGACTTTAGATTTTTTAACCTAAGCAACTAAGGTTGCCATCTCCTGAGATAGGAACGACACCAAGAACAGACTGGGGACACAGGGACATTAGGAGTCCTGTTTGGAAAATAAGCAACTGCATGTCAGTGCCTCATTGAAATGAATAAATAAAAATATATGTATTTTCTTCTACTTACCTCATTAATGAGGATTCAACCAAGATGAAATGTTGGCTGCATAGTTCAGACAGTAGCAATATTCATAGAGAAACAGTAGAACTGCCTTCTACTGTCCTTGAAGTGCAAAGGTTCTTATATGAATTCCATTGGCAGAGCTTGAGGGTCCAGGACCCCATGATATCATAGCATAATTTGGTATGTAGATGAAAATGTATTATTTTCTTAGATGGTCCATGATTTCCATCAATTTGCCTTCCCCAAATAGCTAGTATATTAATTGGATTAATACATTATAAATTCATTAAGTATCTATTAACACTTCTTTATTTAGGGAACTCAGAGTATGAAATATGTAAAATGTGCAAAAGTAAGAAAATGATATTGTTTTATGCAGTTAAAAAGAAAAAAGGATAGTACTACATGCTGGGCACTGGGCTAAGGAGCATTCATAAGATCATCCACTAAGAGAGCCAGTTTAGCTTAATAGGAATATCAGCTTCGGATGTTAGATACATGGGTTCAAATCCCACTTCTTCCACTTGCTAGCTGTGCTACCTAGGGCAACTTATACAGCTTCTTCACTTCTTAGTTAAATGATATGTCTAGTATGGTAAACTGTCTTCCACAAGGTGCTTAACACATTGACAGATTTCTGCTAATGAGCAATCCACCTTTGATTATAATTTCGCTTCTCGGGTAAATCTGTTTATAGGGAGAAAGCTTACTCATATAGAACATGGTTATCTAATCTATAAAAACAGACCCACTGAATGAATAAACTAAGTAGAATTTTAGAACCTATCGAGTCATAATCCCATCCCTCAGAGTTGTACACATACCGAGTTACCAAAATTCTATGGTAACTAAAATTGTAAGACCCTTCACAAAGTATTATACAACTTAAAATAAATAAAATATTTATTACTATGTCTGAATTTAACTGATAGAATTTTTATTAACCCTCTTATACATCTGGGAGGAGCTGAGTAATAAAATTTTAGCACTTGGTATTAATAGCTGCTTGGAATATAGGAAATTTAATAGACTGAAGTTAGACTAAGGTAGACTTGCATTCTAACTCTGCCAATTACCAGCAGCATTATGGTCTTGGGCAAATTATTTAATTTCCTTGAGTCTCTGTTTTTTCATCAATATACTGGAAGATTCCTTTTATCAGGTTATGATACTTAGAGATAATCTACACAAAACTCTTCCCACAGTGTCTGGCACAAAACTCTTCCCACAGTGTCTGGCACAAACCAGGTCCTCAAATATGGTAACTATTAACATTATTGTGGTTGGTTTTTTTTTTTCACTGAGAGACAGTTAATGGAGCTCATTATTAATTAATTAATAATTCTCTGTTAGAGTATCAAATTTCTAGTTAAATAGTAACATAATTAAATACGGAAGCGCTCAGAAGAAGTCAGAGTAAGAAAGAAATATATCATGTAACTGCACAGGGTTGTATCTGAGAATTTGAAGTCTTTTAGGTAAGTAGATAGCATGTTACTGCCAGGCAACTAAATGTTAAATAATTGCCAGAATTCACACAGAGTTTGGAGAGTCAAGCTCCTGTCAGAGTGGAGTGATCTCATTGAAAACCCCAGCGATAACAAGTTTCACAGAAAAGCGACACTTTTGGTAACAGGTGTAAACTAGATCTGGGGCAAAGGATATACTCAAATAACCATAACAAATCTTAAAACAAGATTGTAAGGGATCCAGCTAGTCTCCAAGTAACTCACCTCCTTTTCTCTCTTTTAGGAAGGTAACATAAATCCAAAACCTTCACAATTTAATCTCATAATGCTTGGCATTCAGATATACATATATATACATATATATATATATATGTATATATATATATATATATATATATATATATATATGTGTGTGTATATATATATATAGCTAATATGGAAAGTGTCCCCTCGGAGTTCAACTGGGAGACCAGGAGTTCAATCACTCGCCATGACCACCAGGGAGAGGCATGAAACATGGCAGGTGACCAGTGGTGGTGACCTGGCACTGAGGGAATAAGGAGAGGAGGAGTCAGGGAGGCGGGGAGGCAGGGAACCTGATTGACACTGATTGCCAGCCAGGCCTAGGGACCCTACCCATGCATGAATTTCATACACCGGACCTCTAGTTACTAAATAATTACTAAAGAAGCAGAAAATGTAGTCTATAATAAGAATAAATAGCGGTAGTTTCAGACATACAGATAATGGAATTAGCAAGAAGTCCTTAAAATATCTATTCTAAATATACTCAAGAGTTTTAAAAATAAACATGGACATAATGAATAAACAAATGTGAAAGGCATGAAAAAGTAACAAATGGAACTTCTAGAAATTAAAAGGAAGCCGTCAAAATGAAAAATTTATCAGATATTGACCTAGCTGGTTTGGCCAGTGAATAGGGTGTTGGCCCTTAGACTGAAGGGTCCCAGGTTCAATTCTAGTCAAGGGCACATATTTCAGTTGCAGGCTCAATTCTGGCATGTGCAGGAGGCAACCAATCCATATGTCTCTCTCACATTGATGTTTATCTCTCTGTGTCTCTCCCCCTCCCTTCCACTCTCTCTAAAAATTAATGGGAAAATATTCTCAGGTGAAGATTAACAACAAAAACAACAAAATTTACCAGATATTTATTCAGTGGAATGGAAAATACAGAAGATAAGATCAGTAAACTTGGAAGACAGTCATCAATGTTATTCAAACTGAAGCAAGAGATAAAACATCAGTGACTCATAGACTATAGACTTCATGAGACTATATTAAGCAGTTAATCATATGAGTGTTTAATGTCTTAGAAGGGAAGAGGTAGAAACAAATATCTGAAAAAATAATGGCCAACAATTTTCTAAATTAATATAAAGGATAAACCCACATATTTAAGCATCTCAAATGAACCCACACAGGATAAACACAAAGAAAATCACACCAAGGCAAATAAAAGCTCAATTAATAAAAATAAGTGATAAAAATAACTTTTAATAGCCAGAGAGGGGAAAATAGGCAGATCACATACCATATGGGGAAATACAAATGAATAGTTACAGTCTTTTAATAGAAAAATGTGAGCTAAAAAATAATGGAACAATATCAATATCCTTAAAGTTCCAAGAGGAGATACTTTCAACTTATACTTCTGTACAAAGGAAACATCACTTCAAAAACAAATACAAAAAAAAAAGACTTTTTTTCCACCAGAAAAACAAAATGGAGAGCACCTGTGCTAGCAAATCCACACTATAAGAATGTTAAAGGAACTTCTTCGCTATTTAATTCAACTATATCAGTAATTACAAAACATGTACACACACTAAACAGACTAATAAAATCGGAGATTGACAGTTTGGTTAAAAAGTAAAGTGCAGCCCTGGCCAAGTGGCTCAATTAGTTGGAGTGTCGTCCCGTATACCAAAAGGTTGCAGGTTTGATCCCCAGTCAGGGTGCAGGAAGGAGCCAATCTATCAATGTCTTATCTCTCTCTCTTTTCCTCTCTCTCAAAATCAATAAACATATCCTCAGGTAAATATTTTTAAAATGCATCTATATTTTATTTACAATAAATAAGTTTTAAATATAAAGATAAGTTAGAAGGTAAGGGGTAGACAAAGGTATAACATGTAAACTCATAATAAAACATCTGGTTTAGCTCTTTAAATTTCAAAATACAATCAAATAAAAAAGTATTATTATCAATAAACAGGAATCTATAATAAGTTATAATAATAAAAGGCTAATAGGCAAATGGTCATGATGCTCTCATGCTGCAAAGACCCATCAGCAGGAGGCTGCCTGTGCAGCAGGAGTGGGTAGGTGGGGCTGTGTGTGTGACAAGGTGGGGGGGATGTAAGGCTGTGTCCTCCATCCAGTGTGGCTTGATGGGGGACTTCTATTATAGAGAAAGGGCAAATAGCAATATTAAAATACTTCCTCTAATTAATTCCCTTTTAATGTGCATGAATTTTGTGCCCTGGGCAACTAGTGCTTATATAATGAAAGAGAAACATGCAAATTTGACCGTACCTTTGCTACTGATTGGCTATGCTACCAGCCAATCAGGAGCAGGGGCGGGGCCAAGTGGTGGAGGGGGGTGGGGGGTGAAGTGATGAAACTGTGGTGGCCAGGAGCTGTGAGGGAAAGCAGCAGCAGCAGCGGTGATGGCAGGAGCAGGGAGCGCTTGCCTCCCCCCCCCACACCTGCACTGTGAGCGGAAATGGTGAGTGCCCAGCCCCCAGGGCCGGGTGGTTGCAGGTAGCCGGGGCTGAGCTTATTCATCAGCCGAAGAACAAGAAAAGCAAGACTGAGGCCTCTGCTCTGAAACTCTTAGGTAATAAAGTTAATGACAACCTAGAGCAAAGACAAGGTGAGCAGCCAGCCTTTCCTTCAGTGAATTCCAGAGCACAAAGGCCTGTGATGATGGCTTCTGCAGGAACTGTAATCGTTTCATGTTGCATAATGACCTGCTAGGAAGCCTTCCACTGACTACTTGGTTGACCCAACTTCACTTTTTAGCGCTGATCCCTCATCTGTAAACTAGGGGTTAATAGACCATGTTGTGACATATCCTGAGTTCATGCCTGGTAAAGTAAGAATATCACAAATGTGAACTGTTACTATTTTGTAGGAACCAGTCGTTTCCTTCTGAGCACTGCCTTTCCTTTAGGGTTTATTGCAGTTAACTCTATAACCAAGAAAAAGGCGGGTAGAGGGGCACACGCTCCAAGTCGAAGGAGCGCAGGAGAAGCTGATCATAGCACAGACGAGTTCAGGTTAAACTTGGGCATGATGATCAGAGCAGAATCCCAGGGGGCAGCAACTTGCATGCAAAGCCGCTAAGGAACGACTGAGAGCGCTCAGAATCCAGCAGCAGGAGGCATTTCCACGCGGGCGAGCCAGAAGGGGGCTCCCCCGCACAGCCTGTCCATGCACTCCACTGATTCCCCGAGGGTTGGCTCGGCGGCCTGCACGCTCGGAGCGACGCCTCCGCCCTGCGAGGTGTGTCCGTGCTGCTCACTGCCCCGCTCCAGCAGGCGAAACTCAGGGAGCCATTCCGCGCGTCACACCAACGACTAGTAGAAGCCGCTGCCGCCTCCCCACCTAGAATTACCTCCAACCTGGCAGGTCGGGGCGCGGCTCGCCCGCTGGCCCCACCCAGCCACCCCCATTGGCTGCGGCCTCCAGGGGGCGGGGTCAGCGCACACAGCTCAGCCGGAGCCCGGTCCAGGCAGTGGAGGAGAAGCTCAGGTGGGTGAGGAGCGAGCGCCTGCGGCCGGGAAGCCCTGCCTGGGGGCCATGGGGGGAGAGGTGAGGCTGCCGCCCGGAGAGCCGTGCCGAGAAGGTGAGTCTCTGCCCCGAGCCGGGGCACCTGGCTTCTGGGTGGCGATGAGGTCGAAGGGGCGGTCCCGGGTACCAACAGAGGCGAGGAAGGGATACACCGACCCCATGCATCCGTCATGCAGTCGCGCAGCCAGTACCCAGCCAGGCAACAGCTACTTATTGGTGCCTCCATCGTGCCAGCCTGGGGCGGGGGGGGGGGGGGGGGGGGAGCCCGAGTCGGTGGAACAAGACCTCCGTGGCTGCCACCCCACACCCCAGTCCAGAAGGGAGATCCCCGTGAATCACAGTATGCGGAGTCTTGTGACGGAGGAGTTCAGGATGCTGTGGGAAGACTTCCAAGTCTCCTCTGACTCACTTCCAGAGCCCTCTGTGGACATGGTCCAATGGCCAGAGGGCGTGCCCGGGGACCGGAGTCCCGTGTTGCGCCCTGGGCAGGCGCCCTGGCCCGCGGGGGAGCGCACTGCACCCGCCCCGGCCGCCCCGGCCGCCCACGTCTCTCCTGGTTGGAGATGAGAAGTCCCCTGCCCACTAGTCTCCAGTCTGACTCCATGTGCAGTCACTTCTTGGCTGCTTGAAGCGAGAGCCCAGCAGAAGAGGAGAAGAGAACGGGGCACAGTCACGAGTAGTCTCACTGCTTGCTGGGCTTCCTGCAGTCGCAAAAGCATGTCACAGCCCCGAACCGGCACGGAAAGTGGGGGTGGTGGGTGTGCGTGCGACAGGAAGCGTGTGTGTCAGCTGGACATGGTGACGGTTTTCACATAAAGGCAGTTTTCGTTTATCTGATGAGAATGTAAGTAGACAGAGGGGACAGGGAAGGGCCTGACAAGAACTGTATACCTTTCCCAAAGTTGCTGGCAACTTCCCCGGCTTTCCTCTTGGTCCCCCCAGCTTATTCCTTGATTTGGAGAGGTTGGTGGTTGTTGTTTGCTTGTTTGTTTGTTTTGAAGGCAGTGAACTAGTCCAAAGTCAGAACTATGGTGAGAGAGAGAGAAAAGGGACACAGAGAAAGAGAAAACGCCTGAACCGTTCACAAACTCTTCAAAAGCTGAGATGTAGATTTCCTAGATAGTCAGGTTGTGTGACCTTTGTCAAAATAATTCCTAACCAGTAAGTTAGGTTGTTACTAACCCACCCACCCTTGTCTACCCAGGGATCTGTGAGCAGGGTGTGTGGGCTACGGTTTATGATTCTGCACCAGCTTGTTAGAACTTCCTGATGTTTTTCCTGCTTTGCTAATACATTTGGTTCCGAGGAGAAATATTTAAGCTCAGTGCTGAATACCTGTGGGTAGTTGTGGTAGTCGGTGTGTGGGAAAGATTCGGAATCTACATTGTCAGTAGTGGTGGGAAGGGATTAGACTTGAGCATCAGACTGTCTTCTCGGCTATGATTTAAGCCTCCTTGAGTCTTTCTTCGTCTAAAAAACTGGGAATAATTCCTACAGTTAACAGTTGTGAGGATTGGAAGCAGATGGGATTATCTAGGAAGCCTGACATGGAGTAAAGTCTCAATTTTAACAAGTCCCATGTACCAGGCATCTGCCAATAGCTAGTACAGAGGAATTTGCAAGATAGTCTGGTCTAGACGTTAAGGCCAGGTCCCTGCTCTCGTGCAGCTGTCTGTTTGACAGATACTGTGCAAGAAACAAAGGACTAAAAAGGGACAAGAGTGGTGAGTGTCATGGATAATGTATTGAGAAACTTGGGATGTTCAGACTGGGTACACAGGGAAGAGAAAGAAGCATATGCACTGAGACCCAAATGACAAGGAGTCCATCCTAAGACCTGAGACAGAGCATTCCAGTTGTGCTTCCATGCAGCAAGCGTTAACCCTGTAGTGTGGTTTTTACTTTTAACACTACAGATGCTTTAAAAGGCCTTCTAATCCAAAATTATCTCAAAAAATAAATTTAAACACATATGAAGGTTATTTTTTTAATTCAGGATTTTTACGTTATGTCACCTATCTTACAGATTTTAATTTGACTCCAGTAGAGCTTTATTAACGTGCATGTATGACATGATGAAAATAGAATTTAAGAAATACACCCATCACCTGGGAAGCACCAACTGCATGAAGACTACGTGCTAGGGGACACCAAGGTCAGCAAGCCTGGGCTGTAAGGAAGACAGGGCATCTTCCCGAGAATTCTGACCTGGTTTGGCCGGGAGGATTGGAGATGGAGAGGGACCAGTGGTTTTCAAAGTTTTCTTTGAGTGAGCCAGGGTGCAGCCAATCAGAAGAGTGATTGACAAATGGCAGGTGGTATTTAGAATTGATGCAGCCTGTCTTCATGGTTTTGTGAGGAGAAAATTCAGGAACTATGCACTTCTTAAAGAACTGGCTGTCTCTCTCCTGTACTGATTAGCGTGTGTCCCATTTTTAAGTATATAATCTTTTTCTCCCATGTATAGAATATTACATTTTCAAAATAGGTTAACATAAAAATGTATCAGTTTACCCTCACACATGTTAAATTCTGTGAGTTTTATTCGGTAGCCATTATATCCATTTTCAGATATAGAAACCAAGGCTCAGAGGATTGAATAAGGTTTCATAATTAGTGATCAAACTAAGCACAAAATTATTTGGGCCTTTATTTTTTCAATAGGAGCCCATCTCCATTCTCTGGCCTCTTGGTTCAATGGTATACAGTTTAATGATGCTGAGATTTTCCTCTTTAAAAACATCCATATCTTAAACATTTTTCACAATTCCACCAAATGAACACAACCTGTATTATCAGGACAGGCTGTATTTTTGGTGTAAAATATAGTGACGGATATGGTGAACTAAAACAGACTTCCTTCAGATTTTTACTAGAAGTTTAAATTTTTTGCACAACTTGTTTTCCGAGCCTTCCACAAATTTTCTAAGTGGTGAAATTTAAAGTGCTTAAAGGTAGTAAAACTTTCCCACTAAAGTTTGTTCAGAAAACAATATGCTATTAATTGCCTAGTTTAATATTTAATATGAACCGTATCAAGGTTTAAAAACCTTGATATAAATACATATCTATTGCAATATTAGTCCTTAGATTCTTTTCCTACATCTTCATTCATTAATCATTTATTAACTTTATGGGAATTTTAGCTTAACAAGTTAGTGACTTTAGTAATATACAGATTGTAAAGTGAAAACAATAGTTTACATAGGAAATCTGATAATTAATTATTGTAATTTTTGGCTTCCAAACACACTGATGGTGGGAAGATACAAAGTTTTAACTTAAAAAAAAAACCAATAGTATGTTTTCAATTTTATTTTGGTTAATTGAAATAATGGGCTTCTTCCCCATCCTATCAGAGTTGATATGTAGTCTACTATGACTTGATTTCTGAATTTACTCAAAATTATTACTCAGTCTATTCTGCTCCCCTTACTCCTGTTCTCTCATTAAAATTATCAGCTCTGTGAGAACAGAAACCAGTTTACCTACCTTGTTGATCACTATCTCGCAGGTTCCTAGAACAGGGCTAGGCACACAGGAAGTGCCCAGTAAGAATTCGCTAAGTGTTGAATAAATGAATACCTCACATATGTTTGTGTGGTGGGTGTTCCACAACTGTTGTGTTGAATGAATTATGAAAAAGCTTTGCGGATATACAATACTGTCATATATAAAGCCATAATTGAACTGTGAGAGTTTGTTTGGCAGGATTAAGCAGGGTGATAGGATGGAACTTGATTGAGAAATTCCTTTAGATTGGGAAGGCCGAGAAGGTCTCTCTCAGGAGGTAGCTCCTCGTCAGCCAATTACTACTTCACTACTCAGGCTAGGTAAGGGTTACTTCAAAGTTTTAAAGTGAGAAGGAACTAAGCCTAAGAAAGGAACAGAGAAAAAAAATAGCAGGGAATGAGGTTACAGAGGTAGCTGAAGGCAGGGTTCTGTAGACCCTTGTAAACTGGTGGGAATTTTGGATATTTTTTCTGAATGAAGAGGGAAGCCATTGTAGAATTGGGGAAGGAGAAATGACAACATCGGACCTACTTATTGTTTCACCTGATCTTGTCCTCTCCTGTCCTTCAACCTAATCTCTTAGTCGAGCCAGCCTGTCTGATTGTGGTCCCTCCTAACCATCAAGCAAACTTCCCCCCTCAAGATTTTTGCATTTACACCTAGAAGAGAGGTTTTCCATTTAATGTTGTCTTTTAAAAAGTATTTTTTATGTTCTTTTTACTACTTTCTATGGCACTCAACATATTATGTAGTTATTAGTTCATTTGTCTATCTTATTTTCCCCTCATTAAAATGACTATAAGAGAGTAGGAATGTTCTTTTGTTCACTATTGTATCCCCAGCTTCTAGAAAATGCATGACAGATAATAGACACTCAATAAAAATTTTATCTGCAGAATAAATTTAGGGGCAGCAAGAAATTTCATTCATGCTTTACTTTACTAATAAGAATAGGAAGGTGTTATCAGTCAGCTATTGCTACATAACACACAGCCCAAAACTCAGTGGCTAAAATAACAATCATACAGGGTGGGGCAAAAGTAGGTTTACAGTTGTTCGTATGGAAACAGTATAATAATTAATAAATAATAATACAATAATAAACTATTTTCCATACTCACAACAGTAAATCTGCTTTGCCTCACCCTGTATCTTCTTGCTTATGTGTCTGCAGTTAAGCTGATAGTTGACTAATGTAGACTGGATTCAGCTGGGTGTCTCTGCATCAGGCTGCATGTCCATCTGGATTTGTCTCTTTGTGGTATTGTCAGAGGAACTATGGCAATAGTTTCCATGGTATCACAGAAAATGCATCCGAGGAATGCACACATAGGAGGATTTGAGGTCTAGTGGCAAGATTTACTTGAGGGAAAACAAAGAACTTCCCCTAGGTACACCATGTCCGATGTCTCACCCATGACCAGGTGGCTCAGCTCCATCTCACTGCAGAAGTGCAGCCTCTGGGGCCACAGCCACACACTTGACCCCATCAAGCCCTGGAGGAGCAGGAGGAGGCCAGGACCCAGAGCTGCAGTACATGAGCCCAGCACAGCTTCTGTCCCCCTCTGGCTCACAATTGGTGCTGCATCTCTCTCTCTCTGTCTCTCTGTCTGTCTCTCTCTCTCTCTCCGTCTCTCTCTCTCTCTCTCACACACACACATACTTTAGAAACATTAGTTGTAACTACTTTTATATCCTGGCATTAGTTTCTTTAAAATGCCTCCCAACTACAAGTGCCTGTGAGTTTAGAGCTGGTCCATTGGCAACATTTATGAGCTACCAGAATCATCAATAAATTATTCTGGGAATAAAGACAGCTTATGATCAAACCCCCAAATTATAGAAGGCGTCTTCAGAATCAAGTCAAATGCCCTCATTTTAGAGATAAGGAAACTGAAGCTAAGAGTGATTGATTACTCAACTTGCCCATAATTACAGATCGTAATAGAGCTTCTGGGAAAAGGCATATATTCCTATAGAAAATGTAATATTGTTTTTAAATTATTAAATTGTGTTTGTGTAAGTAAACTCTCACACCCATACATAAAAGATATATATTAAGTTGAACCATATAAAACTGGTATTTTTGTAGCATCAACAATTGTCATATATCAAGTACATGTTTCAACATAATTGATAAATTATCAGTACTGCTTGTATAATGTAAAAAAGTGCAAATTACCCAAATGTTCACCAACAATGAAACAAAAATTAATTGTGAGATAGTCATACAGTGGGATCCTATAGAATAGTGGAGAAAAAACAAACCCTACAGTCACGTGCATCTACTAGTACATCAATAAATCTCAAAAATAAGCAAGTCACCAGAGAATACATACAGAATGATTATATTTTATATGTGCAACAACAGGCAAAACTAAATTTATTATTTGAAGATATAATCTCATGGAGAAACTTTTTAAGCAAAGGAGAGTCAGGATAGTCATTACCTCTGAGGGGTACTGTTTTATTTCTTAAATTGGGTTGTTGACTTATTAGTGTCTATTGAATTGTTTTTCTTTATAACTGACACATATTTTCTAAATATTATATAATATTTAGAAGACTAAGTAATAGCAACATCAAAGAACTAATGTGTGCTCCCTGCTGGCGGGAGTATAAGTTGGTACAGTCACTTTAGTGGGCTATTGACAGTGTCTATTAAAATGAAAAATAATTAATGTAATAGATTTTCTCTTTCTATGTCAAATAAAATTTGAATTAAATTCCCCATATAATTACTTTGCTCACATACATCTTAAAAAGCCAACTCTGATTTGGAGATTTTTCTGATTCCTCTGGAACACTCCTAAGTCCCTGCCCACACATCCTGTTTCAACCTTCTCTCCCCTGCTGCTCTCTACTCCACACCCACCGGCTCACTCCCTCACTCCCTCCTTCAGTCACATCTACTGCAGCCTCTCTCCTTAACATACACCCAAATCATAAAATAAGTTAAGTTCTAAGGTCAGTCACTAGACAAGATTTTTATTATTTGGCCTGCCATAAAACATGCAGCATTAATGCCTGCCACTTACAATGAGAACTTACAAAATGCAACAAAGATTATTTGCTCTCCCTTATCACCCTCTGCCCCCACACCCCCTAAAATGTCGGAAACATTTTGCTGTGTCAACAGCTTAAAAAGAATATTGTTTCACTGGAATGAGGTCCACCCACACTGTTTTCAGAGATGAAGTTTTGGAATGGTTATGTTTCTACGCAGTAAGTGACAGTAATGTAGCCATGGAATCTACTAGAAAGTCAATTACATGTTTTCTCGTGAATTAACCCAATTGAAATTTTTACCATTAAAAATTACTTTCCATTCTTGGGGTTTAAAGTAAATGAACAGTGCCCAGAAGAGGCCTAGTTTGTCTGAAAATTTACTGCTGTTTTTAGTAAGACAACCTGACTGAAAATTTGTCAGTGATATAGAATATCCTTGAAGAACTAGAATTTTCCTCAGAATATAAGTTTTGTCTCAGAATTTATACTCTATCTCTGAATCAAAGTTGGTTCATCTTCAAGTTGCAGAAATAAATGAAATAATAATCATGGAAAGCTTAAATTCACATGTTTTACCTTTTTCTAGCCCTGAACTTTTTGGTTACTTCATAACTTTGTATGTGATAAAATTCAGATGTCTTCATAATGTTTGACAGGGAGGCATCCATCCAATTATTAAAGTTTTGTTGGTAAGACATCATTTGATTAAACTGATTTTGTTGTTTTGTTTGTTTGTTAAGCATTCTTAAGATTTTTGAGACATAAAACTGATTTTATTCAATTCTAAAATTGTTACTTGAGTAATTTTTCTTTACCTTTTTTATATTTAGGGTAATTCAAAATGAGAACATATGACTTTATAATAAAAAAAGTTGAGAAGACAGTACAAAAAAATCTAATCACGATGTCACCTGTTGACAGCTTTTCAAGTGGAGAACAGATTACAAAAACTTTGCAATATAGTGTAAAATGTTTTCATTGATTGTTTAGCCTTAAAATTCCAAGGTACTTACATAATGAAATGTGGAAGCCAAACTGAAACGGGTAGTTTTTTCTGGGCATGCAAAGGTGATTTCTTTCCTGGGTTTTTGTCCAGGTGGATTCGAAGAATGAAACCACGGACAAAAGGTGTATATGAAAAGGTGGAAATTTATTGGGAACAAGTCCAGACTTCCAGGTGGAGAGGGCGTCCCAATAGGAGTAGTCCACTAAGCCCAATTTCCTAAGGGTTATAAAGACTGCAATTCTTTGTCTTTTTTTGAATTTTATTTACAATATAACTTATATTTAATAGTAGTACATATGTTTTCCTCCCCCCCCAATATCCTCCCCCCAGCCTCCCTTACCCCCCAGCACATGTCCCCACCTGCCCCCCTCCCCGCCCCAGTGTCTTTCATTCATTGGTTATGCTCATATGTATGCATACAAGTCCTTCGGTTGATCTCCCCCAGCATCTGCCTCCCCTCCACTCCAGCCTTCCCCCTGTAGCTTGACAGCCTGTTCGAGGCCACCCTGCCTCTATATCAGTCACTTCCCCCTGTTTCTTTTCTTCAAAAATATCTTGCCTCAGTTCTTTGTCTTTTGATACTCCCTTCTTATTGGTCACTAGAGCAGCTTCCAAGCTCAATAATGGGCTGTGTTCAGTAACTTTACATGGTTATTTGAATCCCATCTATATATAAAAATGCCTAAGCGACTATTAAGGTGGAATGACCAGAACAACTGGTTGCTATAATGTGCACTGAGCAGGCAGGCAGGTGAGCGGTTAGATGAGCGGTCCTGGATTGCGAGAGGGATGTTCGACTACCAATTTAGGTCTGATCCCTGTGGATCGGGCCTAAATCGGCAGTCAGACATCCCCTGAGGGGCCCTGGATTGCAAGAGGCACAGGATGGGCTTAGGGACACATCCCCCCCCAACCCTCCTAACCCCCTACCCCCGTGCACAAATTTTTTACACAGGCTTCTAGTTCTAAAGTAAAACCTAAAGATGGTGAAATCATTTTTCTCTTAGATTCTGTTTTATTTAGGGGAAGGTGGGTTAGTGGGCCTGAAAAATCATTCCTTTCAAGGAATGTGGTACAGAAAATGGAACCCATTTTTAAACACATTTTTTGAAGTGCACAGTTCACACCCCACCAAATGCGTTAAATTCTTGTAAGGTGGTGATTTCTGGACCAGTGGGTTGCTGTTTCCTTTCCCTACATTCAGGTGTCACAGACACTGCTTTCTAGGAGACAGACGGACACTGAGAAGGAGAGAAGGAGATGTGGAGTCGGGGAGGGGGGAACTGTGATGAATTTCTGGAGCAGATTACTGTTTTTCTAGAACAAAGAACAAATTATTGCCAAAAGTTTCCAATTCGTAAGAGGAACCCAGACTTTGATGCACAATCTCTCATATTTAAATGATAAAAACTAAACAAATTTATATATTTTTTAAGAACCGATGTCTGCCAAATCAAGCATGTACACAGGCCTGAGGACCACCTTTGGGGCACTTCCTTCATGCAATAGGAAATGGAGTTTCAGTGCTGTCCACTCAAGTTTCTCTTTGCAGAAGCGGAATAAACACGAATGCATCTCCCTTTTGTCTGTTGACATTTTCTCCTTTCCTTTTTCCCAGGCTCCGTGCTGTCTTTGGTCTGCCCAAACTCCTCCCAGGCTTGGTGTGAGATCACACACGTGGCACAGCTGCTGGCTTCTCCTGTCCTCTACAAGGACCTGAACTCCAGCCTGACCAACTTGAGCATTTCTGCAAATGTAGAAAACAAATACAGTCTTTATGTGGGCCTGGTCCTGGCAGTAAGTTCCAGTATTTTTATTGGCTCCAGCTTTATATTGAAAAAGAAGGGCCTTTTGCAACTGGCCAACAAGGGCGTTACTAGAGCTGGTAAGAAAACGGATGCAACTAACAAATTCAAGTTGCTAACTGCAGAAATAACCCTACCGTAACATCATCATACTACTGTCTGTTTGTTGTAGCTTCTGTCTCCATGGGTTGCAGTTCTTTTCTCAGCAGTTTCCGGGATTGAACCAGCTGTGTCTCCTTTAGGGAAAGTCTGAAATTCTTGTTTCTAGAGGTTTGGAGTGTACTACAGGTTCTTCTTTTCATGGCTTTGTTCTGCAGTTTCAGGAGTCAAAGTCAGATCCTGCTCTCGGGATGTAATCTAATATCTTCCCACAGACTCTGACCTCCTGCATGAATTGGCCCTTGCCACCTCCCCAGCTGCATCTTCTGCTATCCTCCCTGTCACCTATTTTTCTCTGGTTCCTGAAATATACCAAGTTCTTTCCCACCTCAAGTCTTTCCCCTCAGCCTGGAACTGTTTCCTCCCTGCCCTTGATTTGACTGACTCCTCCTTGAGATCTCAGCTTAAATACCATCACCCCAGAAAGACCTTCCTTGACATTCTCTCTGGGCAGGCCACCCACACCAGCCTGCTCTGTCCTTGCACAAATGGTTTCCTTCATTGTAGCTAAAATAACTTGTCCTGGTATTGTTTACTTATTTGTTGTCAATGGGTTTACTTATTTATTTATTTAAATATATTTTATTGATTTTTTACAGAGAGGAAGGGAGAAGGATAGAGAGTTAGAAATATCAATGAGAGAGAAGCAAAGATCAGCTGCCTCCTGCACACGCCCTACTGAGGATGTGCTTGCAACCAAGGTACATGCCCTTGATCAGAATCGAACCTGGGATCCTTGAGTCTGCAGGCTGATGCTCTATCCACTGAGCCAAACCGGTCAGGGCTACTTATTTATTAATAGTAGATTCATAAGAACAGGAGCCTTCCCTAGCATAGTGTTTGCCACCCAGTAAATATTTGTTAAATCAAATGGATAGCCATAGAATTAGGTTGCTAATAATACTGACATTTCACATGTTAAATAGTTCTGCTTGACTATCCTTCATTAACCATGAATTTTGTATTCACTCTTATCAAGAATAATATTATAACAGACCTAAATATTCTAAGGTTCATATGGAAAAATAAATAAATATAAATTGGGCAAACAAGTTTATAAAAGCATACTATTGAGGGGAGATTTACACCACCAGAAAATAGAATATGTGATAGTGCTATCTTAATTTACAAATATAAAACAATAAAAGATAATTTAAAATGTCTAAGGGGACCAAGTACATACACCAATTTAATGTATGATTTTTAAAGTGGCATTTTGAGCCACTAGAGAAAGGATGTATTATTCAATCAAAAGTATTGAGACAATTGGCAAAAATTAGAGGAAGGAAAATATGAAAGTTCTACTCTATATCATTCATCAAAATAAATAATAAATAGTTTATTTAGCTCTAACCAATTTGGCTCAATGGATAGAGCATTGGCCTGCAGACTCAAGGGTCCCAGATTCGATTCCGGTCAAGTGCATATACTTTGGGTGCAGGCACATCCCCCGTAGGAGGTGTGCAGGAGGAAGCTGATCAATGTTTCTCTCTCATCAATGTTTCTAACACACTTTCTCTCTCCCATCCTCTCTGTAAAAAAAATCAATAAAATATATACTTTAAAAAATAATAATAGATAGTTTAGAGTTAAATTTAAAAAAAACCTAAAAGAAGGCCTTTCTAAGCATAGAGATAAAGGAGGAAACTATTCTATATAAAGGAAGAGATGATCTGTATTGAAAAAAAATCTATATGGCAACACCTTTGACTAAACACCTGAACTAGAAAGAAAATGACTTGGGTAAAATATTTCAAAATATAATAGAAAGTGTTAGAGAATCTTTGGAAATAGTCACATAACTGGGCTAAAAGACTAAGTATACTGATGTGGTCTTAATCTTGCCTTTGCCGACCATATTCCAGACATAGAAGTCAATTCTCCAAACCTTCCTTCACGTTAGAACTTAATTTTGCCCAGCCAGTATGGCTCAGTGGTTGTGCATTGACCTATGAACCAGGAGGTCATAGTTTGATTCCTAGTCAGGGCACATGCAGGCTCGATCCCCAAAAAGGGTTGTGCTGAACAGTGATTCTCTCTCATCATTGATGTTTCTCTCTCCCTCTCTCTTTCTGAAATCAATAAAAATATTTTAAAATATTTTTTAAATATTTTTTTAAATAACTTACTTTTTATTTTTATTATTTTCCTAGGTCAAGGTGGACATTCTTACCTCAAGGAATGGCTCTGGTGGGCAGGATTACTCTCAAGTAAGTTCTTAATGCTGAGAATAGTGTTTGCTTGCAAAATGATAAATAGATTACATGGAATTATTTAAAATTGATTGATTTAACTGCCTGGTAAGGATGGCATTTAAGTCTAGCAACTTTTGCAAGTATAACATATTGCCTTATATACAAAATAAGTCATATTTATTTAGAATTTATTTTTATCCTTCTTCCTCACCCCCATGTTCTCAATACTGTCTTGGAATGCAAAGGGAAAAGTTAACATGTAAGGTATTATATTTATCATGGACTTCTCTTTCTCTTATTCTGTTCTCCATAATAATTGAAGAAAATGCTTTCCCCCCACATGTTCCCAGTGCTGAATTAACATTTGGGACTATTCTAACTGCATGTTTTCTAAGGAATGGGTACATTTTCCTGGCCAGGACCAAAACATGGATAAATTCAAGTCCCCTCTGGCTGCTTAGCAACTAAACAAATAGAGTAGTGATTTTCACCTGGTGTGTCACAAAAATTTTTAAAACATGCAGTAACCTGACCTCCTTTCCCTTAAATTGCCAAATTAAAAAAATAATGATAACAACAGCCAACACAACAATAGCCATTTGGTGTGAATGAATCAAAATTATACCTATTTTCTCTGTCAGATAGGCAAAAAATACATATGTTTTGGTGTTTATGTGTGCCATGAGATGAAAAAGGTTGAAATTTACTGAAAGAGAGAGATGGTGGTTGTCGGCACTCCTTTTCCTCCTAAACATGCTCTGAAGATTAAATGGGACCCTGTAGCATCTGAAAGCTCTTTCTAAACGCCAAGATGATGTCCAAATAGAAGGCATGTAGTTCCCCCAGGCCCCTCTGCAGATTTCTACCTCCCTCCATTAGCCTCTAAACTTTCTTAAACCCCAAACCTAAGACTTCCAAAGAAAGGGCCTCATACATTATAGTTTCACACCAGTTGCTAGTCATCTACATCTGTAGCCAGGAGCCTTAAAACTTCCATTTATTTTC
The DNA here is from genome assembly GCA_027563665.1 of Antrozous pallidus. Classification (NCBI taxonomy): domain Eukaryota; kingdom Metazoa; phylum Chordata; class Mammalia; order Chiroptera; family Vespertilionidae; genus Antrozous; species Antrozous pallidus. The sequence goes on along the minus strand of CM050511.1, from coordinate 93,671,374 downwards.
CTGAACTATGGCAGTATCTGTGAGATCCTGTTATAAGAAAGAATTGGAATACTTTCAACAAATGACAGAATTTAAAAAGATGATGAATAAAAATAAATTTGTACAGCCCTTTATCTTTTTGAAAAGTCATCTATAAAGATAAAAATATAAAGTATTCAAGAAAGCTTAATATTTCAAGAAAACTGCCATTGCTCTTCTTATGAGAGGAATCTCCCAAGTATTTCTATTCGTCTTATGATATTTTCCTAATGCTAAGTATTCCTGTACATTTGGCTGGGGGCACAGGACTGGATCATAGTAGCCAGAGGAGAAAAGAAAAAGTATGCTGGTGTCTTTCATCTGTTCCAGAACTTTCTCTACAATAAGTTTATTTTGCGTAGTTGGCCAGCGTGAAATACTACATTCCGTGGGCAAGTGTTCAGGTGTTCAATTGTGACCCATGAGAATAATTTGGCCCGAAATAGAGGACCCAGCTCTTAAAGGAGTTTTCTCTCACTCTGGAAAGCTATTTGCATCACAGTAGCTCATGGAAGTTTAGAGTTCCTCAGCTAAGAAAGGGATTGCTGGAGCACATTATTATGACTTCACAACGAGTGCTTGGATCTCCCTGAGCTATTAAGATAGTGTTACATTCTTGTAGGTCATCTGCAATTCAGAGAAGCCTGGCTACATGGGTCTGTGGTGGGCATGTCTAGCTGTCCCCTGCATAGGCAGTAGATCTCTACTGGGCATTCCAATCTTTCGAGTTGTTTTAGTATTAATTTGCATAACAGTAAGTATTCTTGAGCAAACAGAATAATTCTGTTTCTCCAAAGCCACCTCTACTAGATTTCATCAGTGACCCTGTATGTTTCTGGTACTGAAATAACTAAAATCTTTATTGAAAGTCATTTAAAATGTGTATCTATCACCACCTTTTGTGTTAGTTGAGCTTGTATGACCAGGTAATTATGGTTTATCTGTGTCCCTATTACCAATCTTCCCCCTCCCTCCCTAAAAAGAGTTAATTATTCCTTTTTGTTCAACTTATGAGTGTCTTTGGGATCATAGTCCACAGCTTTGCACCTGTCATTTGTTTTTCTCTCCTGACAAGTCAGTCCATCTTTTATATTAATGCTGCTGCTTGCTTTCCAGTGGGAGCAGGAGAGGCTGCAAACTTTGCAGCTTATGCTTTTGCACCTGCCACGTTGGTCACACCACTGGGCGCGCTGAGTGTTCTCATCAGGTACGTGAGCCTTAGAGAGTGTGGCTTCTGTTGGGATTTTAAAACTATGATAAGCTTAACCCACAAGAAATATATTGCTAAGCATAGCGCAAAACAAAATCTGGAAATCACAAAAGTAATTTGAGAAGACTACACAATAAAGTGTAGGAGAAATAGGAAATGGATTGCCTTATTGTTTTTTTAGAAAACCTATGAGAGTGAGCTTGGTTTACTGCTAACAAATTAATTGTCTGTTATGTTTGTGATGATTCAATGAAGCAGATTTTTTTCTCACTCACCTGAACAAATTACCACAGCCCTTTTAATCCTCTCTGTTGTCATAGGGGTTAATGACCATTGATATTAGAGGACTTTTAAGAAGCATAGTGTTTGGGTTAAATTTCAGCTCTCGCTAAAAGTCTTACATCTACTCCTGGATACTTCTGTTTGGAGGTCTCTTTGTTTCTTTTAGTGCTGGGAACAGGAAAAATTTCCCGATCATAGAATGGGGATCTAATCCTTCTGAGTTAGTCTTTCTTATGATCCCAAATGAATGTGTTCAGTGAGCCCATGAACTCTTATTTTGTAGCTAAGCAACTATTTTTTTTTCTTTTTTCTCCATTCATTATCAACCTCTGGAGAAAGGTTATGACTAGGTTTACTCACTTCTTTCCACCTTCTTTGTAGGATTGTTTTAAGAATTCAGTGAGTTAATACACAGAAAGCACTAGAACACTGTCTAGACCCATGATGGCGAACCTATGACACGCGTGTTAGCACTGGCACGCGTAGCCATTTTCGATGACACATGACCACATGCAGTTGCATACAGAGATTTATGGGACTGCATGCTGAGGATGAAACATTTGCTGCAGTGTAGTGTAGCCACTCTGTGCCAGAGGTCTGTAGGCCGAAACAACAGAACTCCAGCACAGAGCCGGTTAGGCTGTTAGGGGATCTTTGACCTCACTTCCGGCTGGCGGAGCAGGGAGCAGCAGAATGCCGCAGGGGACACATGTCTGGGGGCCTTGTGATCGCCATCACCAGCAACCATATAACTCACACAGCAACCATCATTCAATCTACTGTTCTGGAGTGTCATGGATTTCTAATTGACCATCATTACTGTGATAAGTGAGGGGGAGACGAGGGCCTGTGCTATGGGTGCTGTTTCCTGCCATTAGAAATAGTGGCAGCCATTTTAATTTATATAAGGAACGTCATTTTGCAGCATAGTGCAGACTCCATTTCACAACTATTACTGTTGTGCATCCTTATTAACCCCTATTTCTGCTTATTAACCCTGCCCTTTCCTAAAAGACAGTTCCATGTGCCATCTTGTGGTGAGTTAGGCTAGTTAACCCCTAATTGCCTGCAGGGCTAACAGGCTATCTATAATTCTATCTTCTGTCCCTGCCCCCCTGATGGAGAACCCCAAAAATAAAAAGCCAAGGTTAAGTAAAGGAAGTGGTAGCAATAGCCAACGCTTTCAAGAGACATGGACCAAGATATATGGCATTATAGAAAAAAATGGCATATTATTTTGCATTCTATATACTGAAACAGTAGTAAGCAGAACGTGAAAGATAAATAGACATTTTGAAACTAATCATTCCCAGCTCTTGAAAAAAAATGAGGATGAAAGGAAGGAATACATTTCCAGGAAGCTACACCTTCATAAGAGCCAATCTAATTCCATCCTTAAATTTATAAAAGGCTCTACAAATTTAACATCTGCAAGTTTGAGCATTGCTCACTCCATAGCTCAGCATGGAAAAGCACTCAGTGAGGAAGAATTTATTAAAGAAACTCTCCTAAGATGTGCACCAGTTCTATTTCACAATATGCAGAATAAAGATGCAATTATTAAGAGAATATTTGAGTTACCACTCAGTAGAAATATCATAAAAGACCGAATAATGAGACTGAACATAAACATACAACATCAATTAAAGAGAGACATAAGTAATTGTAAATATTTTTCATTCTCCCTTGATGAAACTACTGATGTCACATCACATGCTCAGTTGGCCATTATTGGTCGATATTCTGATGGTCTCACAATGAGAGAAGAGTTGATAAAGTTAGTATCAGTGCCAACAAGTACATCAGGAAGCAAAATATGTAAGGTTGTTATACAAACATTCTGTGACCTAAGCATTGATATCTCTGAAGTTGTGTCAGTGACGACAGATGGGGTACCAAACATGGTGGGGAAAAAAGTCAGATTTGTCAAATTGTTTACGGAAGCTATTGGACATCCGTTGTGCCTTTTCATTGTATTATCCATCAGGAGGTTTTATGTACCAAGGCAGGATTCACCGACTTAAATGACTTAATGTCTGTTGTTACAAAAATAGTTAATTTAATAGCTGCTCACCCCCTTCACAAGCGAGAATTTTCTGCACTTTTATTGGAGGTTGATTCCACCTACAGTGGACTGCTGATGTACAATAATGTAAGATGGCTGAGCCGAGGCAAAGTTCTTGAGTGCTTTGTGGAGTGCTTTGAAGAAATGAAGGTATTTCTTGAGGATAAGGATCTGGAAAACTTTTCTCAGCTCAATGATGATAAGTGGGTCAACACCCTGATATTTTTTACAGATCTCTCTGCTCATATTAATGAACTGAAGTTAAAGTTACAAGGTTTTGGCAAAAGTATTGACATTATGTTTGGATACATAAAAGCTTTTGAAAGTAAACTTAAAATGTTCAAGCAAGATGTAGAAACTAAAACTTATAAGTATTTTCCTCCAGTAACAAAGTATTTTGAGAAGGCCAGTGCAGCTGTACAAAAGGAAATGGAACCCTTGCATATAAAGGACCAACATGTTTTAGACTTGTTACTTGACCAGTTCAGTGATAGATTTAATCAATTTAGAAGCCTAGAACAGACCATAAAATAATTAAGTATCTTGATGTAGTAGTCTACAGTAGTTTGGAATTAAATGGTTTCCAGTGGATGCAAATTGATGATTTGGAGATGCAACTTGCAGAATTTCAAGACAGCATCTGGGCTCAGGTGTTTGTTGACTTGAGGTCAAAGCTTGATAATCTGAAAAGGTGCCACTTGGAGAATCAAGAGGAGTGCTACTATGAACAGGAAATTTGGAGTGCCTGGAACCAATTACCAGACACGTTTAGCACCCTGAAAAATATAGCAGTGGCTTTACTCACAATTTTTCCCTCTACGTACTTTTGTGAGACCTTATTCTCAGTGTTAAATAATATCAAAACCCGCCAAAACTGGTTTGGCTTAGTGGATAGAGCGTCGACCTGCGGACTGAGAGGACCCAGGTTCGATTCTGGTCAAGGGCATATACCTTAGTTGTGGGCACATCCCCAGTATGGGGTGTGCAGGAGGCAGCTGATCGATGTTTCTTTCTCATCAATGTTTCTGACTTTCTATCCCTCTCCCTTCCTCTCTGTGAAAAATCAATAAAATATATTTTAAAAAAATAATATCAAAACCCAACAAAAGAAACAGATTGACAGATGAAGTTAGTAGTACTTGCTTGGGCTTGAAATGTACAAAATACCAACCTTCAATTGAAGGTTTAGCCAATGAAATTCAGCAGCAAAAAAGTCACTACCAGGAAGGTTAGTTAAAGAATTCCCCCTCCCCCTCACTTATCTTAGTTCACGGTACCCCACACAATTAAATAATATCAAGACCAACAAAAGAAACTGACTGACAGATGAACAAATAAGTCACTGAGCAGGTACATTAAATAATAGGCTTTGGTTTATTAAATACAGTTATATATTACAATCACACATTTTTGTTATTTAAAATATAAATATCGCAAAATTATGGTTTTTTTCCTGAAGTGACACGCCACCTGAGGTATGCTCGGTTTTTTGGTGAATTTTGACACACCAAGCTCAAAAGGCTGTCCATCGCTGGTGTAGACAATGAATGACAGCTATGTTTTTGCTGAGGCTGACGACCTCACAGGGGACCACAACAGGGTGATTCTTAGAAAACAATGATAATTGACCAATCTTGTGTGCAAATGTGAACTGGTAATATCCTGATGGGAATGCCAGGGCATCAGGGGAAGGAGGCCGGTGTGCAGGAGCCACAGCATACCTACTGGTGAAGCAGTAGGAAGGCACAGTCTGGTGTCCATGGTGGTGCTAACCTGGAACTACCTGAAACCATGGCAACCAAAGTAGTGGAAGAATTGGGTAGGTGAAAGTATCAGGGCAGGAAGGAGCAACTGGTGAGGAGATATTTCAATATTTTGACAACCCATATTATTGTACTTGTGTGTTCTAGCTAAATATCAGTCCTGAGCAAAGTAAATTTTTAAACATATATCTTTCTTTGAAGTTTTCATGAACATGTGTATTCTAGGTATATCATGCCAATAAGTTGGAAAAATTGAAAATGAATTGAGTGGGCTCTTTTTAGAAGGTCATGGGAAGTTTAAGGGGTATAGAATGTCTGTTTTAATTCTTTAGATATAAAAGCAATTAAGCAGATTGACCATCGTTTCTGTGTTTTAGAACTAATGAGGGTTTTCAGAGGCACGTACCACATTCAGATCAGTTGATTGGGATACAGTGGCTTGTGCCACAGTGTGATTTCTGAACTGCTATGGAATCAAAAGATAATTGAATAAGAGTGATTTATTTTTCTTCTCCCAACAGTGCAATATTATCTTCCTATTTTTTAAATGAGCACTTGAACATTCATGGGAAAATAGGCTGCATATTAAGTATTTTGGGGTCAACTGTGATGGTTATCCATGCCCCACAAGAAGAGGAAGTCGCTTCTTTGCATGAAATGGAAATGAAATTGAGAGACCCAGGTCTGTGCTTTAACAAAAAGAAACACTCAAATTCTGCTCCACTTTCTCTCTTCATCAAATAAATTTGTAATAATATTGTAATGGACTTCCTACAATCCACTTCGTGCATTGAGAGACACAGTTAAGTTTCACTGAGTATTACAAGTATTACCTTCTGAAAAGGTGGCACAACTTACTTTTCTGTCCATGCTTTCCCTCTACACAATGAAACGAAGACATGGGGGGAGGAGAGGCTGAAGACTTATGCTCCAACCCTGTGGTCGCCAAACTGTGTCTCGCGAGCCACATGCGGCTCTTTGGCCCCTTGAATGTGGCTCTTCCACAAAATACCACGGCCTGGGCAAGTCTGTTTTGAAGATGTGGTGTTAGAAGAAGTTTAAGTTTAAAAAATGTGGCTCTCAAGAGAAATTTCAATCGTTATACTATTGATATTTGGCTCTGTTGACTAACGGGTTTGCCGACCACTACTCCAACCCAAATTTGGCCTCTCCTCTAAAAAAAAAAAAGTCAATCAGACATTATCTTCCATGCCTCACAGTATCTTCTGTGAGATTCAAATGACATGTTTGGAAAAGTCCATTGTAAAATATAAAGAGCTATGCAGTCAAGTGTTGTTTTTTCATTTAATCTCACTTCTCTTTCTAAAACACCTGTCCTCCTAAACTCCTGACTAATAATACTTCACAAGGACATGATCTTCTGAGCATTTTCTGAAGTCTAATTCTTTTCTCTTCCCTACAGGATTCATTTCCTTTGCTGTGATCATTATCGTGGTCGCCTTGGTGCTGATTTTGATCGTGGCTCCCAAGAAAGGACAGACCAACATCTTAGTCTACGTTTCAATCTGCTCGTTGATTGGAGCATTTTCGGTTTCTTCTGTGAAGGGCCTGGGAATTGCCATTAAAGAACTATTGGAATGGAAGCCAGTTTACAAGAATCCCCTGGTCTTTGTTTTGCTGGCTGTACTTGTGCTTTCAGTGACGACACAGATTAACTATCTCAACAAGGCCCTAGACACCTTTAATACATCTCTTGTGACTCCCATTTACTACGTGTTCTTTACGTCCATGGTAGTCACGTGCTCCGCCATCTTGTTCCAAGAATGGTATGGCATGAAAGCTGGAGATATCATCGGGACCCTGAGTGGGTTCTTCACCATTATCAATGGCATCTTTCTTCTACATGCTTTTAAAAACACGGACATTGCCTGGAGTGACCTGACCTCCACCACTCAGAAAGCCCTCTCTCTGAATGGCAATGAAGACAAGTATGTCTTACTAGAGAATATAGAATGTCTAGCCTCAGGATATGAGGATGACATTACCTTGTTTAGCAGAACTCATGAATGATCAAAGTCTCTACAAACCCTGAGCTTGAACCATTAAGAGACACTTGAAGAGGAGAAGCAATACCTGCAAAACTATTAGGAAAGCTGACATTTTTAAGGTCCTAACTAGTAATTTAGATGTAAGGCCAAATTTTTAAAAATGCCTTCATTTTTGGCTATCATCTTTGAAAAATGAAGATTTTGATCATCCTTCAGAAGACTTCTGTTGTTTCTCATTTCTGCAAACTTGAAATCTCTTTCTTCTGGTCACAGTATAGTTAGCCTGGTCAGGTGGCTCTTCATTTCATTGGCTGCTAGTCTTGGTTTCATAGTAATTAATAGATATAACTTAACTGTGTGCTGATAAGCAGAGAGTCAGTCATTCTCTGATGAGTCATAGTTTCAAATGATTGAAACAGAGAAGGGAGATCACTGATGCTTTCCCTTCCCTTCCAACTTCATTCAGCTAAACTGGATGGTAGCTGAAGGGTAGAATGTTAATGAGAAGAATAGGCCTGTTCTGGAAATCTGCTCCTGGTATGTTAGAATGCAAAGACATGTGTCTATGAAGTGCTATGGATTGTAATTGTAATTTATTGACATATCGTAGAAACTGATTACCAAATGAAAAGGGGAGAATGGAGGAGGGAAATATTTTATACCTTAAGTAAAGGAAACACTTTTTTTTCAAATGTTTAATTCCCAAAGGGTGGGTTTTCCACAAATTATTTGGAAACAACTAAAAGAGTCTTTGTGAAAAACCTGAATGAGTTATAATAATCATTGTCTTAAAACTTAGCACTTTACAGCTTATTACAGAAATTATAATTAGTTTCAAAGCTTTTTGAAAGTATACATATCCTACCCCAATAAGTGGTAGATTGTCTCTGTTGAATCACACCCTGACCATGTTTTCTGTATATTTTATCTTTAAGTGTTTTGGAAGAATAAGAAAGGGGGTTACTTTCCTAGAAAACAAAATATTAAGCCCTCAGGAAGTACTACCAGAAAATACATTTTATGTATTGAAACTTACCTAAAGTGTTCCTGTCTCCAAATGCATAGCAGGAATAACACTTTTCATGGTCTTTAATGTTTATGGATAGATTTTGGATCACTCATTGATTTAATAGAAAAGGTGAAATTAGCTGCCTTCTGAACTTACTTCTCTCAAAACAAAACAAAAATCCTAACGCCCCCAAAAACTGACATTCAAAAAACAAAACTCTTCTGGTTAACTGCATTTATCTGTTCTAACATCAAAGGTCCATGATTTTGTTTGCAATCTAGCTCATGTCTACCCTGAATAATAATAGTCAATTCTATTATTCAGAATTCTGATAAACTGACTTTAGCACTTCATCAGTTCTACTGAACTATCACTGATTTCACAGTGACAACCTGAGGTGACTGCCAAGTCCTAACGTGCTGTTATCATCTCTTCAGCAGTTTAGTGTTGAGTGTAACAGAGTGTGTTCTAGGTTCCTGAAAACTGATAATCCATGGACGATACATGGGTTGATACCTCAGGTCAAATATGTGTTTACTGTGTTGACTGCTGTTTCACTATAATTGTATATCAGATATATAAGCTATGAACACAGATTTGTAGGAAAAGGTAGTGTTTGAAAAATGTAGATATTCTTTAAAAATTTATTTTCTGTTGAAAACTTTATGGGTTTATCCTTCTTGGTGAGGAAATTAATGGCTTCCACCCTGAGGCCGTGAATTTCAGTGTCAGATGTTTCTTAAATGTCAGCTGTTACAAAGCTTTGCCCTTGATGTATTGTGTTCAGGTTGAAGGTTCTTGGAACACAAGAACCATGTGTACCCTGGGTTGGAAAATAAACTGGTGTTGACATATATGCCCTCGAGAAAGACTGGGAAAAATTTAACGAGTTGAAATACATTGAAAAACAGTGCAATATTTCAAATACTTTAAAAATCCCTAGTGGGCTTTTTCAATATGCATTGAAAAAATAAAATGTTATTGCAAACCTTAAATTCAGAATAAATTTCTCCAAATAGGGATATATTGTCTGAGGAGGAATAAAATGCTGGATCCCCATTTCCAAACTAACCATGTTAATCTTACCTGGAAGTTTCCTATATGTATATATTTAAAAATATATACTTTATCTCATATAGATGATATCTGAAGGTTTATTATGTGAATATCTGCACTTGTATCATTAAGGATTACAAAGTTGTCCTCACAGCCATATTGAAAGCTTTTCCTAATTCTGTAAACATAATAGTTTCATTTTACTTTTGGTCTTATAATTTTATTCTTAGGTCAATGGTTAATGATTTTATTTTTAGTTCAGATTACAAAATATTCATAAAATTATTTATCTTTAGCAACATAAAATTAACACCTTTACTTTAAGGGTACTAAATTAAATACATGGAAAGCACCCTACATCATGTCTGTTAGATGAGGCAATTAATAAAATTTAATTTTCTTAATTAAATTATCTTTAATTATCTTAATTCTTACAGTCTTATTACTAGATAGGTAAGAACCATTCATTGCCAGTTTTCATACATTCTTCATCTTTTCTCAATGTGTGTCACAGTAGCTCATTTTAAGTAATTCAAGTGAAAATGAATTCCATCATTATACTAACTCTACACAAACCGATACAAAAGGATTCCAACAGAAATATTTTATTTTTCTTGATAAAACTAATAAAACTGAACTAACTACAACCTTCACATTCCAACCAAACTTTGTGGAAAAGTAATTTATATGAATATATGTGAAATGTTCTCAGATATTTTGAATGAACTCTGTGGTCATGAAGTTTTATATTTTTCAAATGTTTATAAATACAACATTTTTAAAAGTTTAAAATTTTTAAATTAATATTTCTGAATATTTTTCATTTTCAATAAAATAATGTGTTTTAATTATGCTTGTTGCAGTTCAGTTTTTAGTTTATTGAAGTTAAGTTTATGTAATGGCAAAATTATCCCCATTTAGTTTTTGGTTATAAAAGAAAGTTTTAAGGTGTTTTTGTTTTGTTTTGTTTTTAAATATATTTTTATTGATTTTAGAGAGGAAGGAAGAGGGAGAAAGAAATGGAAACATCCACAATGAGAGAGAATCATGGATCAGCTGCCTCCTGCAAGTCCCCCACTGGGGATCAAGCCTATAACCCGGGCATGTGCCCTTGATTGAAATCGAACCTGGGATCTTTCAGTTCGCAGCCCATTCTCTATCCACTGAGCCAAACCAGCTAGGGTAGTTTCAAGGTTTGGTGTTTTGTTTTTTTTTTGGTTTTTTTTTTTAATCTGCACTTAGGTTAATTTTGTTTTGTCATTTTCTTTTAAATTCAGACCTGTTTTTTAGAAATGGCTCTCCACAAACCATCTTCCATATAACTGACTCGTCACTGGAACAAAAGGTAGAAGACACTATCTCATTTTTCAGTAATTTCATTGAATAAGAGGAGCTCGAAGCAGTCAGTAAAATGAAATCTCCTCTCAGTCCAGAGGTTTATAAGAAGGCGAAGAAAGCATTATAAAAATATTTAGTAGTATTGCATTACATCAAAGATTATATTTACAAACCCCACACAAATTACCTCTAGCCCCTGCATAACTAAAACTTTGCTTTATTTAGAGACCACATCACCATGACTTGAACGATTCTCCCTGATTTGATTAGAAATAGTGTTTGAGGACAACTCCCTCAGGTGTGTAGGGTAGAAAAGGCTTGTTTCTTATCTTGTCCCATGCCCCCTTTTTCCTGCCACCCTATCTAATAAAAGAGTACTATGCAAATTGACCATACCTCTGATGAGTCACGCCCATCAGCCAATTAGGAGTAAATTATGCAAATAAACCCCAACCAAGATGGCTGTGGCCACTGAGAGCAGAAGGGAGGCTTGGGTTTCCACCTGCCCTTGCCAGCCTAGGCCTCCACTCAATGCTACAAAGTTTCAATTATAGAAGACGCATAATCCCAACAGAAATGGTGGCAGCCATGGAGCTGGAGAGAGCAGAAGCTGGGGTTGCCCAGGCAATGAAGAAAGCCAAGCTTCTGCAACCCTAGCACCTAGGCCTCCACACCAGGCTACAGTATTTCAATTATAGAAAGTAAATGTCCCAAACAGAAATGGCTGTCACCACAAAATGAGAAGGGTTGGCTCTGCTCCAGGCTACAAAGTTTCAATTGTAGAACATAAATCAATCCCAGATCCCAGAGACTCACTTGGGTCACTGGGGGACATGGCCAGCCTGCAAACCACCACAGGCCCCTCACCCAGGCCACCCCACATCCCAAGGCATTCCCCACCCTGATCCAGGACACTCTTCAGGGCAAACCAGCTGGCCCCCACCCATGCACCAGGCCTCTATGCTATCTAATAAAAGAGTAATATGCAGATTGACCATCACTCCAACACACAAGAGGGCTGCCCCCATGTGGTCAAAGGTCCTGCCCCCATGTGGACACAAGATGGCCACCACGAGATGGCCAGCAGGGGTGGGCCTTTGGGAGGTTCCAGGCCTGCAACAAAGGGCAGCTGTGGGCAATCAGGCCAGCAGGGGAGGGCAGTTGGGAGAGACCAGGCTTGCAGGGGAGGGCAGTTAGGGGTGACCAGGCCAGCAGAGGAGGGAAGTTGGGGGCATACAGGCTGGCAGGGAGCAGTTAACTATCAATAAGGCTGGCAGGGTAGTGGTTAGGGGGTGATCAGGCTGGCAGGCAGAAGCAGTTAAGGGCAATCAAGGAGGCAGACAGGTGAGCAGTTTGGATCCAACAGTCCTGGATTGTGAGATTGGGCCTAAATGAGCAGTTGGACATCCCTCGAGGGGTCCCAGATTGGAGAGAGTGCAGGCTGGGCTGAGGGACATCCCCCGGCCCCCCCGTGCACAAATTTCATGCACCGGGTCCCTAGTCCTATCTAATGAAAGAGTGATATGCAAATTGACTGTATGTTCACTTCACCTAATAAGCCACACCCACAAGCCAATCAGTAGTGATATGCAAATTAATACCCAACCAAGATGGCTGCTGCCCATGGCAGGCAGGGGCTGGGGGGGAGCCAGCCAGCAATGACCCCGATCGCAGGGTGACCCCTGGGCAGGTGGGGCCAGGTTGGGGGCGGAGCCAACAATCAGGCCAATTGCAGGGTAATCATCACTGACTGGGGTCCCCTGGCTGAGTCCCCTGCCCAAGGATGGAAAGCCTTGGTTAGAGGCTTTAGTCCTTGCTCAGGCCTGGGGTGAGCCATCAGTAGGACATCCCCTGAGAGCTCCCATTATGTGAGAGGAGGCAGGTTGGGCTGAGGGACCACCCACCCCCAGTGCACAAATTTTGTGTACTGGGCCCCTAGTTTTATAAATAATATGCAATTCCCTAAATCACATAGTTACCTAGGGCCAGAATGAAAACCAAAATCCAACTGTCCCAACACCCCAGACTACTCAAACCATGGAACTCAGGTCTATCCTCAGGAGAGCTTGGAAACAGTACATCTATCCCAGCAGAGTTAGAACAAACTTATTTTCACCAGCAAGTTGTTTGTTTAGACAAATATTTCAGCACCCTGGCTGTAGTGTACAGGAAGCCACAGGTGAGCTTAAGTTACAAAGAGTCTTAAATTGTAAAACAAAGAGCAACACATTCTTCCCAACTGAAAGCTTTGATTGGTTGCACACACACATTTTTTTGAGAGAGCTGACTACCTGAGCTATCCTTTTTCCACTTCAGTTACAAATCATGAAGCCCTTTCTTCTTGAAGGAAAAATGAATCTCTATTGTAGGCAAAAAACTTTGTGTTAGAAGGCATTTTTTTTTATTATTTTTAATATTCACTGAAGATATTTTTCTATTGGTTTATAGAGAGAGGGAAAGAGAGAGGGAAAGACAAAGAGAAACATCCATGTGAGAGAAGCACAGCAATTGGTTGCCTCCTGCTCGAACCTGAGGTTACCAGGGCCCAGGCTGGGTAAAAGCCTGCAACCAAGGTATGTGCCCTTGACCCAAATTGAACTCAGGACCCTTCAGACCACAGGCTGGCGCTCTATCCACTGAGCCAAACAGGCTAGGGTGGGTATTTGAGTTTTTATATGTAGAGCTCCCCTGTGGCTGGTGGGCTGAGGGGAGTAGGAATCTTTGCAGGCCTAGCTCTACCTATTAGCCTCAGGAGCTTGTCCAACTCTCAGGAGGCAGGCCTCACACAAGTTTTCTGCATTGGTGTACTCCTAAGACCACATGGACCTCCCGCCCACCCCATCCTGTGTAGCCCCAGCCACTACTTGACTGGGAGGAGGGAAAGAGGCATATGGGCAGGGTTAGTAGTGGAGATAAAGAAGCCATGCTCTGAGTACCATGTTCCTACAATCCCCTCCCACTTTCTGCATTCTATGATCCAGCCAGTAACTCTTGACCACAAGTAAACAGCATGCAACTCAAACCTGGCCCCAAAGCTTGAAGACTGCTTTGTGAATGCCTTCCATAGGAACTCACTGACCATGGAAACCAAATACAGAGTCTTGATTGTTTAGTTTACACTGAGAAGACCTCTAGCTCTCCCCTAGCATAAATCCTAGGTAATGACATGTGATTCCTCCTTGAGTTAACTGTGCCCAAAAAACATCCAGAAAATAAACCCAAAGATATCCCGTAACCTCAGGCCCATTAAACAGATTGTTCCATCGACCATGAATGAGCAAAATAGCCCTTCTGCTCAGTCTCCATCTCTCAATTAGAGTTTGCTTTTGTTTTCACTATTAACATTTCAGCATATTTCTAGAAGAGTTTTAAATAAAATATCCTATATAACAAAAGCCTAATACCCTAAGTGTCTGGTCAACCAGACATCAGGTCAGCCAATGAAAGCGTAATATGCTAATGACATGCTAAGGCCTCTCAACCACTTGCTTTGATGTTCACTGACCACCAGGGGTAGATGCTGAATGCAGGAGCTGTCCCCTGATGGTCATTGCACTCCCACCAGGGGAGTGCTGCTCAGACAGAAGCCAGGCTCACTGCTGGCAAGCTCAGCTGTGGTGACGGGAGCTTCTCCTGCCTCCATGGCAGAGCTAAGGATGTCCAACTTAGGGAAGTGGGCCTAAGCTGTCAGTCAGACATCCTGTAAGGGCTCCCGGACTTTGAGAGGGCACAGGCCAGGTTGAGGGACACCCTTCCCCACAAGTGCTCAAATTTTGTGCACTGGCCCTCTAGTATTTGAATAAAAGGTATCTCTCTTCTCCTTGACTCATGGAACTGAAAGGCTGGGTCATAATATACAAGCCTTAGAGGAAACAGATAGAAAATAAGTTCTTATGGGTAGAATTAGGTTTTATTTACTAGACCAAATTCCTTCTGAATAATCTTGCATGCACAGAAGAAAAAGAGCAAAGCTGTCTACCAGTTTTGAGTCTATTTTCAGGATTACAGGGTATAAACCTAAGTAATGTGGTCAGTTGCTCTTTTCAACAAGAACTGAGACCTGCAGTACTCAGCAAAGGAAAGCTGCCTGATTGAGTTAACGTGGGCAAAAGGAAGACCCACATTTGAGGCACCATGGTGGCTTTCTGTACGAACCAAACTGGTTCGGAATCAAAAGGACTTAAGCAACTCGGTGCAATTCAGGTTACAGGCAGCAATTCCACTTGTTACAGGAGTGCCTGCTGATTGAAGATTAGCCCGCAGCAAGAGGGAAAATAAAAGTGTGGAGGAACTGGTCAAACAAGATCAAGGTTGTATTATTTGTTTAGCTGCACAGCGTGGAGTAGCTGGGGCTGGATGAAGCAAGTACCCTCCATTGGAGCACGGGATCTACTTGAACAACCTCACCATAATTTACCGTCCAAGGAGGGACGATTAACCACTTCCACCAGGGTCTCTGAAGGGCCGTGACTTCCTAATCATGAATGAGGCATTAAGGGCGAGATCTAAAATATGTCACTAAGCAGGAAGAAACACTTTCAATTTTGCTGCCAAGCAGATAAGAAAATGAGGTGACTTCAAAGGCACAAGTCCACTCATCAACATTCATTTCCTCCAGTCAACCAGCAGATAGATGCCACAAAACAACAAACCAAGGCATGGAGAGTGCTCCCCACCCCCGCATCCACCCCATGAGATACACAGAGTAAACCCTACCAGTTTCTCAGCATCTTTAATATCTTCTCTAGAGACCTGTCTGCTAGCACCGAAACCGAGTGAGGAGAAGATGTGAGCTCCCTGCCGCCAGGTTTCTGGCGCTTTGTGAAAAGGCCCGGATCTCCTTCCCTGCGACCCCAGAGCCACTCTGTCGGCTGAGGCAGGGAACTGGCAGGCCAGCTAGTCAAGCCTATGGTGGGTTAGCAAGGGACAGCTGTTAGTCATCAGGCATGGATGGGCCATTTTCTCCCTTTCTTCCACCTTTTAATAAACTTCACAGGAAACCTGGGCCCAGAGTAAGCATATCTACATGCACTTCAAGTAGTGTATCTAGTGCAGTGGTCTGCAAACTGTGGCTCTTGAGCCACATGTGGCTCTTTGGCCCCTTGAGTGTGGCTCTTCCGCAAAATACCACAGCCTGGGTGAGTCTATTTTGAAGAAGTGACATTAGAAGAAGTTTTAAGTTTAAAAAATTTGGCTCTCAAAAGAAATTTCAATCGTTGTACTGTTGATATTTGACTCCGTTGACTATTGAGTTTGCCGACCATTGATAGTGCAATGATGGTTGGCCCCAGCTGTACATGGTTTCACCGAAGAGGCCTTTTGAAATTACCATGTCTGGGCTCCACCCCGGGTCAATTAAATACAACATCTGAAGGTTGGATACGGGCAGCTATTTGCTAAAAGCTCCCCAGATGATTTTAATATGCAGCCAGGGTTGAGAAACACAGATCTAACCTAAGACCCTACCTGTTGTAAGTCACATCCCAATTTCAAAGTCATTTTTTTTTTAAAAATGGTAAGATATAATCTGCACACATTCTGTGGTTGTTTTCCATTTATGGGGCAGATTTCAGCAACCTTGGAAATAAGGTACATAACGTGTACTTGAGTAAAAGTATCAAGTGCAAAAGCTGCCAATGGAAGAATCAGCCAAGATGTATCCTTTAGGAATGGGCTTGTCCTCAGGCAGGTGAGCCTTTGACTAATAGTGGGCAAAAAGAAATAGAGGTTCATTTGTCTCAAAGAACAAGAAGTCTGGAAGTAGGTGATTTAGAGTTGGTGTTGTGGCTGAACAATCCCAGGAGGGAGCCAAGCTCTTTCCTTTTCCTGTTCTGTAGATAGTATTGCCAGATTTAATAGCAACAATTAAAACACAAGACACCCAGTTAAATTTGAATTTCAGATGAACAAATAAATTTAGCCTGTGTGTTCCACGCAACATTTAGAACATACATAGCATAATAAAGAATCTGACTCCTTAAGTTTGCCGACAGCTTTCAAGCCCCAACACTTTCCCTCTTCCTTCTGCTCCCCATCTGAGCAAGCTCATCAGATAGGCTGGGTGCTTCTTCCTTTGGTACCAGCTGGAAGTTCAAACCAAGCAAGCCCCACCCAGTCCCTGCACCTCAGTCCCACCCCCGCATCACCACAAAACCCCAAGGCAGTTTCCCACCTGCTCTCTCCAGCTATTTTCAGATCTGCTGGGGAGCCTTCCCTGATGTGCTCAGAAACTCAAGATGTGAGTCACAAATCTCTCATACCCTTTTGGTATGTGTATGATGTCAACAGTCTCAACACAGGGGCCAAACATGGGGTTGGTGGGTGGGGTTCCATCCATTTCTGAGGGTGACCCCAACAGGAGAGGTGACCACAACATACTAAAATATTGCTATTTATCTGAAATGCATCTTTAACTGTGTTTCCTATGTTGTATCTGGCAACACTATCTGTGGGCCTTCCTCTTCGCACCTGTTTCCTCTGAGTCACAGGTGCCACGCCAATGCCAGGTCTCCAAGCGATGTTCCAAGCAGGAAGAGTCAAAAGAGTTTTCCTTCTGGTGAGACTTGGCTTTTTATTGGGCAAATTCTCCGGAGGTGCTTCTGGTTGCATTTTACTATGTGGATGGAACTTGCTGGTGTGGGTGTGCTTGTTATAAGAGAACATAGAAAATTGAGTATTTTAACCTTCATAACAGGAAGAATGAGGGTCGTAGCTGACTTTTGCAAGATAAACCCATAGCAACTACTAGAAAGTTGTCTGTGGCCTTATGTAATGGGTATAATGTCTTTGAAATACCTTCACCTACCCATAAGCCAGAGTTCCCCTCTCTGAATCCTGTTGGCCTTGGGGGCAGGGAATGGATGTAAATGTCTTCTGGGAGGAAAGGTGTGGTCCATGGATCCGCACCTTTCACATCAGCTGGGAGCTTGTTAGAAATGCAGAATATGAGGTCCTACTGTGGACCTGCTGAATCAGAACCTGCGTTTTAACAAAGTCCCCAGGCAATTGTGTGTATATTACAGTTTGAGAAGAACTGGCGTGGTTCTCATATTTAAAAGGAACTTTAAAACGACTGCCATAGATATTGTGATTTAAATGGTCTAGCGTACAGCCTGGGCATCAGGATTTTGAAAAGCTCCCTAAATTATACTAATAAGCAGTGATGTCTGAGAACCTTGAACAGTGGTTCTTAACTTGGGTGAGAATCACTTGGGGTAATTTGTTTTAAAACCACCAATGCCTGCTTCCCCCTCAGAGCAATTAAGTCAGCATGGAAAGATGAGTGGAATAGTGGGACCTGAGCAATTGTACTTCCCTAAAGGTCTCAGATCATTCCAGTGTGGGAGGACCATGCCAGGAAAAGGAAGTAAAAAGCTAACATCCTCTAGCCCAGTGGTTTTGGAAAGAGGGACAGTGGTAAGTGGTATTATATGAGTTGAAGGTACCATTGAAACAGCAGGGCCAAGTGGATGCAGCAGTGAACAAAACAGACAAAAATACCTGACCTCACACATGTTTACAGTTGCAGGAGGAATGGGGCAGACATTAGACCAAATAAATAAATAGTCCTATATGATTTGCTATATTATGTTGAAGCAGAACTCTACAGAAAAGGTAGACAGGGCATATTTATGGTGAGGATACAATTTTAAATAGTGTTATTAGAAAAATCTCTCACAGAGAGAGTGACATTTGAGCAATAACCTGGAGGTGATGAGGAAGCAAACGATATAGATACCCACGAAAAGGACTCCCAATATGGAGTACAACAGGTGTACAGGTCTCAGATAAGAAGGTTTCTGGGATTTGCAAGGGCTAGTATGGGTAAATCGGAGAGTTGCAAGAGATAAATGAGTGTATAGGTACAGGTGACAGCAATAAACAGAGCATGCCACTCCAATCCAAGCAGATTTATCACCTAGACAGCTTACCATAAAAGTCACCAAACCCATGCCTGGGTTGTGGCTCGATCCCGGGTAGGAGGTGTGCAGGAGACAGCCAATCAATGATTCACTCTCATCATTTGATGTTTCTATCTCTCCCTCTCTCTTCCTCTCTGAAATCAATAAAAATATTTTTTAAAAATAAATTAAAAATACAAACGGCTCTGTGTGTGTGTCCATCCTACATATGATGGTATATCCACATCTTTCATAATTTCTCCTTATCCAAATTCTTGTTGCTGTCAAAGCCCTCTTCTCTGCTCTGTAGTACATCTCTAATATTTATTTTTTATCATCCTACATTACTTCAATCTTCTTAAATATTATTTATTTTAGTGTGTGGTCTATAGGTCTGAAAGGTTGGCAACTGCGGGCATATAGCATATTGTTATGTTGACAACAAAGATCAGGGAATGAGTGGGTAAATAGTATATGGTAGCACAGCTCAAATAAGCAACTTAAAATTGAATATGAGGAGGAGAAACCAAGATGGCGGTATAGGTAAATACCTATACAGCTGCCCTGCACAACAATTTCAAAACTACAACTAAGAGACAGAACAGACAGTATCCAGAACCACCAGAAAGCTGGCTGAGTGGAAATTCCACAAGTAGAAGGAAAGACAAAGGGACTGTGACTCAGAGCTGCCATGGAGGGCAAAGTTGCTGAGACCTGCAGAGAAGGAGGTTCGGAGATGCGCGGGAGCAGAAGGGGCGGGCGGCTGGAGACCTGGCTGGTTTTCGAGAATGGGGAGGGAGACAGAGGTGTCCCACTGTACTGATCCCCCAGATCTGGGCGAGTCTCAGGGAACCCAGACTCATACAGGATGAAACTTGACCTTAATGGGGAAGCACACTGAGATTGGGGAGCTGTAGAGGTCCAGGAGTTTGTAGAGAGGGGGCATATGGCAGAGGTGCATGAGCTAGGTGAAACGACATGTGCCTGGTTCTCTCGTTCAGGAGAGAAAAAAAACCCACCAGATTGCATTGCTTTCCAGTTCTGGGTGAGAATTTGTGTATACAGACTCATTTGGAGAGAAACTGAACTGTCTGGCAGCGGTCAGAGCTCGGGGGCAGCTTTCTCTCCATTGCCGCAGGGCACAGAGACCCAGGTGCCAGAAACTAAGGCTGTCTACTCAGCTCGGAGACTCCGTCCCATCCAAGCTGAGCAAAGCTACTCTACCAGCATAAACACAGCTGATTCCCACAGCCAATTGGCCTAGAGATCAACCCCTCCCAGTGAAATCAACAACAATCTAGGATTAACTACAACAAGACTATGCAACCCATAAAGGGATGCACCAAGAGTATCCACCTCAGGTAACGAGGGAGGCTGAGCCATTGTCCCCTAGAGCACACCTACCAAACAAAGCTAAGCAATCAACTTAGGGAAGTAGCCAAAATGCAGAGACATGAAAACAAATCACATTTGAAAGAAATGGAGGGGAAAAAACAACTAGACATAGAATTCAAAACCATGGTTATAAAGTTTTCCAAGAGGCCCCTAGACAAGGCTGAAAAAGTTAATGAGACCCTCGAGGATATGAGAGAGACCCTTGAGGATATAAAAAAGGACCAACTAGAAATTAAGCATATACTGACTGAAATAAAAAATATTATACAGAGACCTAAAAGCAGTCTAGAGGACTGCAAGAATCAAGTCAAAAATTTGAAATACAAAGAAGCAATATCCACTCAGCCAGAAAAGCAAGAAGCAAAAAGAATCCAAAAAATTGAAGATAGTGTAAGGAGCCTCTGGGACAACCTCAAGCATCATCTGAGTTATAGGGGTGCCAGAAAAAGAGAGAGAGCAAGACAATGAAAACCTATTTGAAGAAATAGTGATGGAAAACTTCCCACACCTGGTGAAAGAAATTGACTTACAAGTCCAGGAAGTGCATAGAACCCCAAATAAAAGGAATCCAAAGAGGACCACACCAAGACACATCATAATTAAAATGCCAAGAGCAAAAGACAAAGAGGGAATATTAAAAGCAGCAAGAGAAAAACAATTAGTTACCTACAAGGGAGCACCCATGTGACTGTTAGCTGATTTCTCAACGAAACTATGCAGGCCAGACGGGAGTGGCAAGAAATATTCAAAGTGATGAACAGCAAGAACCTGCAACCAAGATTACTCTACCCAGCAAAGCTATCATTCAGAATTGAAGATCAGATAAAGAGCTTCACAGATAAGAAAAAGCTAAAGAAGTTTATCACCACCAAACCAGTACTATACGAAATCCTGAAAGGTATTCTTTAAGAAGAGGAAGAGGAAAAAGGTAAAAATAAAAATTACGAACAACAAATACAGATCTATCAACAAGTGAATCTAAAAATCAAGTGAATTAAAAATCTGATTAACAGAATATAATAGAATCAGGGGCATAGAAAGGGAATGGACTGACAATTCTTGGGGAGAAAGAGGGGTGCAGGAAGAGACTGGACAAAAATCATATACCTATGGATGAGGACAATGGGCGGGGGGGAAGTAAGGGTAGATGGTGGGATGGGTACCAGGTAGAAGGGAGCTATGGTGGGGGAGGGAGAGGAAAATTGTAATTAATAATCTGAACAATAGAAATTTATTAAAGTAAAAAATTTGAATATGAGACACTCTTGCCCATAAAAGCCTTTTAGCCATTGTTATGGCAAGACAATTCCAAGTGTTGCTGAGGATGTGAAGCAGCCCATACACCGCTGCAGGTTATGAATCTGGTTGTATCCACTTAGGAACACTGTTTGGCACTATTTACAATATAGTGGATATGAAAAAGGACCAACTAGAAATTAATATACACATAATTGTTGAATATACACATAATTGTTGACCCTCCAATTCCACTCTTAGATACACCTAACCAAAGTACATACATATTTTCACCAAAAGACATGTAGAAGAATGTTCATAGCAGCACTGATCTATAGCCAAAAGTTGGAAACAGTCCAAATATCCATCAAGAGTAGAGCAGATAAATAACCTGCAGTATAATTGTATAATAGAAGACTATACAGAGATAAAAATGAATGAAATACAACTACCTATATGTAACATAGATAAATCAAACAAACATATTAAGTGAAAGCCAGACACAAAGAATACAATGCCATAGGATTCTATTTACAGAAAGCTTGTGTTAGAAATCAGGATATTGATTGCTGTTGGGGTAATGACTTGAACAGAGAATGAGAATGGAGTCTGAAATTCTGCAATGTGCCATTTCTTGATCTAGAGTACACAGATGTACTCACTTTGTGAAAATTAAGCAATATTCATGATTTGTGTACTTTATGTGTGGGAGCCAAGGGTCAACAACAGCCCTGTACTGTTTTTCTTCCCGATCTAGACCTACCTGCCTGAGAGGATTACCAGTCCCTCGGACATGTCCCAAGATGAGGTAAATCCGGACTGTTGGGTGTCAGGGCCTGACATGTGCTTTGCACACTATGAAACCTCTGGTCTGTGAGACAGCACATGGACTGGGAGGCCTGTGAACTGCAGGCCTCCATGACAGATAGAAAACCAAGGAATAAGCTTCTTTGCATCAAAATGAACACAACACACATGGCCTCATTGCAGCAAGCATGCACTCTCCTGGCAGACGAGGAGGGACCTGAGCATCTATGCAAATGGAGAATTGGTAGGCTTCCATTGGAATTGAGAGCTGTGCATACTCTTTTTCCTGTCCCAAATCTTTCTAAACAGCTAAGTAAACTTAGTGCTGGATTAAATACTCTGGTGTCTTGAGAGTTTGCTTTGCCACTCGAACATGTCATCAATGCAGTGGTGGGACCATGTATTGTACTTCAATTCAAAGTTTACTAAACAAACAAACAAAAAAACAAACATTTTTTGGCTCTTCTTGCCAAAAGGCTATTTACACTGATCACATATTTTGATTGGCCTCCAAGTTCACTCTGTTTTTTCTGAGCTTCCCCCTCTCCTCTGACTTCCTGTCATCTCCTTTTTAGGACTCTCATCCAAAATCACCCCTAAACTTCCTGTCCATTCCTTATGCAGAACTATTTAACTATTGAACTTTCTCTTCCTTAACTAGTCAAGCAACCCACAGAGAGCTCATGTTAATAACTAATACAAAGATTGGTTGCAAAACAACTCCCTCCCAAAGGAGACTACTTCTTGAGGAAATTTTTCTTTTGCTCGACAGGGACTACTGACTCTCTGTCCATAGACATTCCAAATCCACACACTATCTGAGTCTCAGTTATCTTCATGATTCCTGTTCCTAATTTGGTGTTTTAAACTTTTTAAAAATGTTCAAACAGAAAGAATAGAACTTGCCTATCATGGCCATAGATGCTCTTAGAAGTCCCAGCTGCCATCCCATGACCTCCAGGATGACATACCTGTACCACCACTCTGCTCTGTCTCTCTGTACTGCATTGACAGTGCTGGCAGATGCTCTATAGGCACTCCCAGCATTTCAGTGTTTGGTATGTTGTTGTTTTCTTTTGAGGGGGGAGCGAGGACCACTAAGCTTAGTAAAACCTGAGAAAGACACCTTACTGCATATATTGGTACTGCTTTGTTTCCTGTTATAATATTAACCTTCCCTCCCTCTGCTTTTGCTGCTTAATGGTCTCATGGTCTCTTGAGTTAGACTTCCACATGATTTTACTTGAACTACAGTCTCTCAATCCCTCTGTCTTCCCTCCCCGTAGCAGAAGCCATGAGGAAAAGCAGGCTCTGAAATGGCAAATAATCTCAGAAATGGCACAGTGTCTCAGACAAACATATCTGAGGCCATCACTTGAGTTATCAAGATTTTTCTTGTGCCTGATTATTTCAGTACTCATTTATTGGATACTATTGACATTCAAATATACCATTCTTAGAGTGGGCAAATATGATTTAAAAATCACAACTCTTGACAGCCAGCAAGTTAGGATTTAAAGAGAATTATAAAACAAGTTCCTTCAGAACCATGGTGCAGGGCAGGATGGCATAAAAATAATGGGCTCCTGTTGTTAGACCCCGTGGTAATGATACATGTGCTTTCCATCATAACCTTCTTCACATGGAACTTCTAAAGCCCTCAGAATGATAAAGATCAATTCCCAATTGTTCTTACAAACAGTACGTGAGAAATTAAGATTTTATCTTATGACTGCTGTTGCTTAATCATAATTTAAAACCTTGGACTTCAGAAACAAAGGAGCCTGATGTAACAATTGTTTGTTTGTTTTGTTTTTTTTGGCTCACTCTTGTTCTTGTGGAAAAACCAAGTCATCTTCTAGTAAAGTGCAGAAGGTGCTTTTTTTACGACAAAATAAGACTTCTTACATTGTCCAATGTCACGTGGACAAAGTGTGAAATCTTGGAATTGAAATTCAGGCTCTGAATTGCCCCTGACAATGGATGTTGGGTTCACGTTCCTCTGCTGTGGACTTGATTTCTTTGGATGCCAGGAATTGGAAAGAGACATGAGCAGCCATAGGGAGGTGGGACATGCTTTATCGCAAACAAAGCAGAGAGCTGCCTGGTCAGTGGCACACCTTATATACTCACTCAAACAAAAGAGGCCTCGTGCCAACTAGTGACATCTGTGCTACATGAACATAAGTAGGTTACATAAGGGTGCGCCTGCACAGTATGTATAGTGATACTGCCGAGTCATTGCCTTTTCGAATGCTTATGGCAAATAGGCCTTTAACATCCAATGTACTCTGGCCAGAGTCCCCACAATGGGTATCACTGGAAAGGGAAATGCTACCAGGACCTGTACAAAAAACAATGTGGGTTATCTCCTACAACAGTGTTCAAAACTGGAATATAAGAAACTCTCTCCAAAAGTATCAGATATGTGCAAAACAATTTGTTAAATAACATAGGGAAGACTATACAGGACAGTCCCAGACTGCTCACAGATGTGTGGCTTGTAAAGTGAAGGTAAGTTTCTATAAAGATCTGTGTGGATCAAAAGCAAGAGATTCTGCAGGGGAGGCTCCTTTAGTCCATGAGTTGGCAAAATTTATTTTCATCTTCTGTGCATGGCTGACTAAAGCAAAGAGTGTCTGTCTCTCCCCTTCAGGAAATAAATTTCTTTCAGCCTTAAAGAGTCATGTTCCCATGGACCCTCAGGGGTTCTCAGGGCTATTCTTATAAATACAATAGAGCATTTTCCCCATCTTCATAAATAGGACATGAAGTATGAAGAGTTTAGAAGTCCCTCTCAGACATGTAGGAAATCTGTTGTCAGATATTCTTAAATGTTATAAAAAGTTTTGGATGCCTGTGATCTTGATAATGTTTCCAAGAGGCAGCAACTCTGAAGGAAGATATTCACCATCAGTGTCCAGCATTTCCTCTTGAGACAATTTTACGACACCATCTTCTGGGTTGGCATCCCGCTCAAGTCACCAAGTTTCTGCAATCTCGGAGAGAACCCGCAGCAGCTCAGCAAACGCAGGGCGGCCTTTAGGTTTCTGGAAAAGGGAAGCAGAGGTGGTCAGGTCAGCTTCAGACTCAGACACCAGTTCTGGAACTTGCCGGCACAGACCTGGATCCAGCCCGGTTCTCCACAAATGGGAGAGAAAGACACTTTGGCTGTCACACGGGGCATGATTGGCAGTGGACAGAGCTATGATGTGAAAATGTAAGAGGAGAGAGGTTTGCAAAGGTAAAATGGCTATAGCTGCAAACACTAGTCACATGTGGCTATTTAAATTTCAACTAATTCAATTAAGTCCATTTTAAAACTCAGGTTCCAATCACACCAGTCACTCTGCAAGTCTTCATGGTCAGGCATGGCTACCATATTGGATAGCACAGACATAGCGCATTTCCATCATCACAGAAGGTCCTGTTGGCTAGCGCTGCCCACGATCAATTTGGATAATTTGATATGCATGCGGTAAAGGAAGAGAGGAGAAAGAGGGGGCATCTGGAGTGCTAGGCTCCCACACGCAGTCCCAGTTATTTACTACACCTGATCCCCTGTAGAAAGAAGGATTTCAATCACAAAGCAAAAGCCATGTTTTCATAAGGGAGCACAAGCTGTGCTCTCGTAAGGCTCAGTTAGCAAAGTTCCTGGCCACGGGCCAAGGACTGGAGCATTTTCCGATGGACGTGTTCCGGTGGGTTATGGTTTGGCTTTGGCTCCATGAGGAAGAGGAGCTGATCCTGTTGGCAAATGGAACTGCTCATGGTAGCCCACATTCTCACCCAGGCCATAGGCAACACGGTTAGTGGGGAGACAGACGCCCTTAATGGCTTTTGGACAATAAAAAAGCAAAAGAAGATGTGAGCTCACGTGAGAATCCTCCTAGAAATTCCAAGAATACATTGTGAAGTTTTGTAGGAGCTGAAGTTCCACAGCCACTAGAGATTACGAAACGTGTGTATCAAGGCTATTATCATGTTGGATCTAGAGGTGCCTAAGCCCTTGGGGCTTTTGGATTACATTAAAAAGTTGTAGGCAAAATCAACTTTGCAAAAAAGTATATCAACATATTCAAAACACTGCTTTAATTCGTGTTCCAACTGTTATTTGAGACTGATGTCACTTACTTGCCCCTTCTTTGTCTCCTGCCCACAAAATAAAAAATTTCAATAGGTATTTTACTGTGTGTATATGTGTACATACATGTACAATATATAATTCCTGACTATTTACCATGTTAATGCAAAGATGCTCTTAAGACAGTTGTTTGCTACTAACAAAAGCCTGCAAGATTCCTTGCAGAACAGTCAGTCACATGTAAAATATCTTTTTACACCCAGTATCTTTATAAAATTAATACTTCGCAGGATGTGAACAACCACATCACTCTTGAAATATTGACTTTTTCAGTGTTTGTGGACTGAAAATCAAGTGGTTTCTTTTTTAGCCAGGAGGAAACTCCTCACCCAGCTGTGGTTTTTCTGGGCTGAAACTGTCAGCTGGAAAGAAAGGAGTTGTCAAAATCACTGGGGAGTCTGATATGACAGAAGAGGTGTGTTGAATCAATGCCCAGAGAAGACAGTAGTGAGACATAAACCCTTCTGGCTTTATTTTTAAGCTATTTCAAGAAAAAGAGACATTGGGCTCCCTAAAGATCATTTCCTGAGTAGAAGTTCCTGTCTCCTTTTCTGCCTTCATTCTGCTCTGGTTTAATCTCTTTATTAAGAATCCTGAGTGCCCCAAAAGAGATGAAACCCACTATTTTCAGCCTTAGAAAAGCAACACCAGTTAGCAGAGTGAAGTAAGTAAAAGCACCACCCTTCTCTCTCAATGTGAAAGTTTAGCAAACCTGATTCTACCCTTAGTTTCCACCCACCAGTTCTTAAAAGGTGCAAACCAGCTAGTCGCTGAGGCTTTACTAGTAAGAGTTTCTGCAGGAACCAATCTCAGAAAGATAAGACTTGGAAAATATCCTGAATTCTTCAGATGAAAGGCCATTGTTAAAAACAAAATAGGTTAATGACTTTGCAGTGGGAGTTTCAGAGAGAGAAATAGTGCTTCTGGCTCTCAGGGGTCATTACAAGGAACAGCACCTTTTCCTGCCATGATGGGGTCCTGCGGTGAGGTATGTGATACATAGGTCTGCTCTCCAATGCTGGGGCTGCTGACCTTCACGGGAAAGTGAGGGACACTCACCTCATGCCAGCAGCGGTACATGACTTCATAGATGGACATTGGTGCCAGGCGAGGGCGGTACAGCCTGAAGCCTTTAGAAATGGCTTCCACAACTTGCAAATTTGACTTATTTTCAAAAGGCATTCTCCCCTCTGTAAAAATTTCCCACATCAAAACGCCTGCAAAGATAACACGAATCAGAGGTTAGAAAGAAATGGTCACTTAGAACTGAACGAACTGTCTCAAACTTTAGGCATTATCTTCCTCTTCCAGTCTTCGCACCATAATCACCGAGAATGAGAGCAGGTCCATCAAGGGAGCAGATTGTGTACATCTTAGTTTTAGAACAGGCCTGCAATCTAAAAATGTTCCAGTTGGAAAAAATGCTTTTCCTTTCCCATTGTCCTTGTCGGCCTCCCTATTGGAAGAAAATGCTGCCGGCAATTCTCCTTTGTAAGTATTCTCTGTCCCCTGAAATCGATAAACCTTTTTGCCATCGCACAGAAAATGACAGAATTGTCTGAGGCTCTGCTGCCTGCTAAGACCAAGAGTTGACCAGCCAGCAGATGGCATGCATCCCTCTCCAACCCTGGAAGTTACACTGCTGGGTTGAACTGAAGACTATCTAGCAAGGACCTGCACATATGCAGGAGTTGATTGATTAATTAATTGATTCATGAAACTTCTGCAAGTCTCCCAATTTGAGTTTATTTAATAATTCACTTATTCTATAAATTTGTATTTGATGTTGAGTAAGAGGCCAGGCCTATGCTAGAGCCAGAGGGCTCTTAAGAATGACACCACTCCAGGTGCTCAAGAGCCTCACTTGTCCAAGGGACTGAAAAGAGACAGGTGGTCAGACAAAACTCCAGGAGTTCTCATTGTTCTGCAGCCACTTGATGAGGCCCTTGGGTTGCTATCCATTAGTCTCAGAACGTAACTCTCTAACTCTCACAGAGCTTAAAATGTCACCTGCCAAGACTACCACATGTCAGTGGAGAGCTAATGAGATCAATGACACAAGTTTAACCTTATTGTGACAATAAAATTCACACCCTGCTGAGGACATAGCTGTTCTTCCAAATCCAAGAAGCCATCCAGGGAAGTCTGGGTGAAAGAGAGTAGATAATACGCATTTGTTGCCACTCTTAAAATCATTTAAAAGAACAGACTCCACTGGGCATGGGTCTACAATGTCTCTTTCTCAGTGAAGAACATTACACAATATAAATATCAATTGACAGACCCCAAAGAGGCCTATGTCTAAATTCTATAAAATTTTATGGCAATGAAATAAATTAGGGGATGTTGCTTAGCAGTAAGACAATGAAGTTTATTAATCACATTCGAAAATCAATAACCCTATAAGATCAGTTTTCCTTACAAGTCTCTGTGGTGTGGACATATTGGCTGAGTTTGTTTTCTATACCCTCTTATGTTTCACAGCAAATGCTCAGTGGGAAAGGGAAAGATCCAAAAGGCAAACTTATGTCAGAAGGTGAAGGACACCAGTTGCCAAAGACAGCCTGGGTGTGTTCAGAACACTTAAGACAGAAAACACTGTTTCCAAATGCTGCAGCCTATTATGAAATCAAAATTTTAGGAGATTGGCCTATTTTATGACATAAATCTCCCTTAAAAGAACATTAAATTCACTCACCAAATGACCAGACATCAGATTTGCTGCTGTACTTGTTGAAATGGAAAACTTCTGGAGGGGACCATTTGACTGGGAACTTGGCTCCAGAAGAACTGATGTATTCATCATCCAAAACGTACCTACGGCCATCAGATTGCAAAGTACATTGGGTTTTGTGTTACCTCCAAGTTCTGTTTACTTCAAGTCCCTTCAGTGAAGTCAGTTCTAGAAGGCAATGTGTTTTACCCCCAAAAGTTCTGCATACCCTTCCTTTTTGTCTTCAAAGTGGGAAAGCAGTCCTTATAGTGTTTCTTTTCCAAGACAAGCCTCATTCTGTTTATTTTATTTGGGTCTCAGAAAACCGTAGCCATGCTTCAGTCTAAAACATACCCTATTTATTATGCTAATTACAATAAAATCTGCAAAGAAGTATGCTGAATGGTCTAGCAACCAAGGTTATAAAAAGAAAATAAAAATAAATCCTATCTAATAAAAGAGTAATATGAAAATTGACCACACCTTTGCTACACCAGCAAGACATGCCTACAACCATGCCCATTGGCCAATCAGGAACAAATATGCAAATAAACCCCAACCAAGATGGCTGAGGCCACTGAGAGCAGGAGGGAGGCTTGGGTTTCCCCAGCAATGGAAGAAGCCAAGATTTCCACCTGTCCTTGCCGGCCTAGGACTCCACTCAATGCTACAAAGTTTCAATTTTAGAATATACATAAATCCCAACAGAAATGGCAGCCACGGAGCTGGAGAGAGCAGAGCCTAGGGTTGCCCCGACAATGAGGAAACGAGCATAGACCTTCACTTAAGGAAACAAAGTTTCAATTATTGGAGGTAAATAAACCCAAACAGAAATGGCTGTCACCAGGGAGTGAACAGAAGGCTTGGCTTCGCACCAGGCTACAAAGTTTCAATTGTAGAAAAAAAGTAAATTGCAGATACCAGGACCTCCGCTCGGGTCATCAGGGGCCATGGCCAGCCTGCAAACCACCGCAGGCCCCTTGTCCAGGCTGCCCCATGCCCCAAAGGAACTCCCACCCTGATCTGGGACACCCATCAGGGAAAACCAACTGGCCCCCACCCATGCACCAGGCCTCTATCCTATCTAATAAAAGAATACAATGCAGATTGACCATCACTCCAACACACAATATGGCTGCCCTCATGTGGACACAAGATAGCCAGCAGGGGAGGGCAGTTGGGGGGGGGATCAAGCTTGCAGGGGAGGGCAGTTATATGTGACCAGGTCAGCAGAGGAGGGAAGTTGGGGGTAAACAGGCTGATAGGGGAGCAGTTAGACATCAATCATGCTGGCAGGGGCATGGTTAGGGGGTGATCAAGCTGGCAGGCAGAAGGGGTTAGGGGCAATCATGGAGGCAGATAGGCAAGTAGTTGGAAGCCAGCAGTCCTGGATTGTGAGAGGGCAGTTGGACATCCCTGGAGGGTTCCCAGATTGGAGAGGGTATAGGCTGGGCTGAGAGACAACTTCCCCTCCCCCACCCATGCACAAATTTCATGCACTGGGCCTCTAGTATACAATAAAAAAGAAATTCACAGCTGCATGTCTTCTTGTTTTTCTGCATATTTTTTTGTGGGACAGAGAAGGGGGAAATAAAGTATTTGAACATAATATAGTTGATGTGGAAATTTTCTAGTGCATTAAAATGACCCTATAGGGAAAGAAATCAGTAATAGCTACCATCTCCTTTAAAAAATAACAAAGAAATTAAACCCTCTCTCTTTTTTGAGAATTCAATAATCTCTTTTTTGGATATTTTCAGAAACATTCAAGAATGGGCATCTGGAGAGAAGAGAGGATTGTTAACATATGCTATGTAGCCTCTTGTCTTGAGTATGTAGTATAGTATTTTTACATTTATTTATTAATGCTTCTCCACATTGCACTTCTTTTCCCCACTTACTCGATCTTACCTCATCTTTAAGGTCTTAACTGAACCAGAAGTCATTCTACTAAAGGGAAAGAATGAATCATAGAAAACAAAAGGGAAAGAATCATTTTTCATAGTTTTTGAGTTTCTAGAGAAGGATGGAATTATTAACAATATATTTGGGAGAATGGCTCATTTGGGAGAATAAGAGTGAGACCTACCCCCATCACCACTACCACCTGTCCCTCTAGAAAAGGCACCTTGAGCAGGGAAGTAGATAGAAATAGCAGACCTCAGTGGGTGGCTTAGGTAAAGACCTGACTCTGCACCCTTCATGCACTGCTACAATCACATAGCAGAGAAAGAAGACCCCACTTCACCACAATAGGTTAATGGGATTCAAGAGCAAAACAGAACCTGTGCCTTCTTTCCCAGGTGGAGCCCAGGAAAGGCAGAAAGATCACAAAGAACAAGAGGCTCTGGATGTGCCTACATCAGTGGTCGGAAAACTCATTAGTCAACAGAGCCAAATATCAATGTACAACAATTGAAATTTCTTTTGACAGCCAAATTTTTTAAACTTAAACTTCTCCTAATGCCACTTCTTCAAAATAGACTTGCCCAGGCCATGGTATTTTGTGGAAGAGCCACACTCAAGGGGCCAAAAAGCCACATGTGTCTCGTGAGCTGCAGTGTGCTGACCACTGGCCTAGGAAAATGGGGCCTTAGATAGCCCCCAGTAATGTCAGCTGTGAAGGAATCTTGCAGATAGAAACTCAGGATGAGTCAGTGGCCACCTGTGTGGATGGCCAGCCAAGCACAAAACAAGAGGATGGTGACTGCAAGGAAGCCAGTGTCAATGGACAATAGACAATAACAAGGAACAGCCTGGCCACCTCCCTCCCAGTACTATGGCCCCAAGAAACACACAGAGCTGGGATTTGGGCCCTGATGAGAGTCAAGGAGAAACCGTAAATTGACTGAAATTAAGTTTTTAGCAACCTGAAGGAAAGGGTCCAGAGTATAAACTGTAAGGAGTTATAAAGAAAATGGTTAGACTTTTTACACTATTGAGCTATAGACTTAAAGTCAACTCCTATGGCAACAAATTTATTATTTTTCTCTCTCAGAAATATATATATATGGTGGCCTGGTGCACACAATTCATGCATGGGAGGTGGGGGATGTTCCCTCAGCCCAGCCTGCATCCTCTCCAATTGGGGACCCCCTTGGGGGATGTCCGACTGCCACAGAGATCAGGCCTAAACCAGCAGTCAGACATCCTTCTCGCAACCTGGGACCACTGGCTTCTAACTGCTCACCTGCCTGCCTGCCTGATTGCCCTTAACTGTCTCTGCCTGCCTGCCTTATTGCCCCTAACCCCTATGCCTGCCTGCCTAATTGCTCCTAATCTCTCTGCCTGCCTGCCTGATCACCCCTAACTGCCTCTGCCTGGCTGCCTTATCACCCCCAACTGCCTTCCCCTGCCAGCCTAATTACTCCATATGCTCTCCGCTGCTGGCCTGATACCCCTAACTGCCCTCCCCTGCCAGCCTGATTTCCCAAACTGCTATCCCCTGCCAGCCTGATTGCCCCTAACCACCTCTGCCTTGGCCCCACCACCATGACTTTGTCTGGAAGGTCTCCAGAAGGTCTTCTGGTCTAATTAGCATATTATTCTTTTATTAGTATATATACATATATACATATATATATGCTTCTTTCTTAATATTACACATATAATGAGTAGACTGAGAAATTACTCTTAATTTTAGTATATGTCACAGTTTGATTAATGATGATATATGAAAAGAGGTCAGAATAGTCCACAGTATCCATTTACCTCACAGTTAAAATTGCTGCATGTCCTAAAGTGGGTCAGCAGGCCATACAGCCACATTAACAGGAGGGGGAAAGCAAAGCCAATAACATCTTTCAGTTTGTCAGTAGACAAATACAAGATTTTCTCTTACGAGTAAACAAAAGCAAAATATATTATGTACCTTGTCATTCCGAAGTCTGAAATTTTTACTATACTTGTAGAACTGACCAAACAATTTCTTGCTGCCTATAAAAGAAGAAGAGAAACTGAGTTTGAATATGAGTTTTTCTTTCAAGTTTCTACTCTCTTTTCTTTAGTTTCTTTGGACCCCAGCTTACTTCTCTTTGTGGGCAGCCTGCTATTTTTATGGTGGCACCTGTGGTGGTTGATGTTGGTGATTTGACATATCTGCCTTTACATGGGAGATTTTAATAATTCTTCAAAGAAAGAACAAAAAAGTGAAAAGAAACTGTAACACTTTTAAAAGATTTTTTATATTTTCAAAAAGTATCTTCAATAAATATGAAGATTAATTCAATCTTAATGAGGGAATCCTCTTAAATAAAGATGGTAAACTATGAATCTTGACATAAAAAATAGTGTATATCTTTTTATTTATTTTAAATAAAAAGACAGCTCAATATACATAACAAATAAGAGATAGTTGTTACATATCTTTGGGACATATCATTGCAAATAAAAATTGAGGACTTGTATTTTAAAACTTACATCTCATTGAATATAACCATTTATAATGATGCTTTCACACCCTATACAATAGAGATAATATGCAAATTTACCATCACTCCAACACACAAGTTGGTCGCACCCATGTGGTCAAAGATGGCCGCCCCCATGTGGACACCAGATGACTGGCAGGGGAGGGCAGTTAGGAGAGACCAGTCCTGCAGGGAGGGCAGTTGGGGGCAACTAGGCCAGCAGGGGAGGACAGTTAGGGGTGACCAGGCCTGTAGGAGAGGGCAGTTAGGGGTGTCCAGGCCAGCAGGGGAGGGCAGTTGGGGGTGACCAGGCCAGCAGGGGAGGGCAGTTAGGGGTGTCCAGGCCAGCAGGGGAGGGCAGTAAGGGGAAATTGGGCCAGCAAGGGAGCAGTTAAGTGTCGATCAAGCTGGCAGGGGAGTGGTTAGAGGGTGATCAGGCTGGCAGGCAGAAGCAGTTAGGGGCACTCAGGCAGGCAGGCAGGCAAGTGGTTGGGAGCTAGCAGTCCTAGATTGTAAGAGGGATGTCTGATTGCCCATTTAGGCCCAATCCCACTGGACATCCCTTGAGGGGTTCCAGATTGGAGAGGGTACAGGCTGGGCTGAGGGACATGCCCCCCCATGCACGAATTTCATGTACCGGGCCTCTAGTTTCTTAATATTACCACAGTGAACTAAATATAGGACTATATAATGCAAAGATGATTTATTTGCTGCCAATCATTCTATTTTCAGTCAACCTAATCAAGAAAATTATTCTTTAAGTTAATTTGATAGAATTCTTCTCTTATTAAATTTTTGTGGTATAGTTAGTCCAAAAATAAAAACAAGAATCTTGAAATGACTAAATCAGAAGGAGCCAGTTGGAAAGATGTTGACAAGGGCTAGAAATCTCAAAAACAAACCACAAGGTAAGTGCTTACGTGGAAAGACTCCTTGTTAGCTGATATTTTAAGTGGTATCCAGGTGGATAAAATAGAAAACAAAAGAAAACAATGAAGAGATGAAGGAAAACAATGAAGGAAGTTCTGCAAGAAGACCCTTGGAGCAAAGAGAATGATCAGAACTGTCACCTGAGTTAAATTCTAACCCTTATCAGAAAAGACAAACCTGCAGAGTTTAGGAAGGTGAGCTAGGTGGAATGGATGCCAAATCCATCCACTCCAAAATCTGCTTGATAGCTCCTTGGTGCTAGACACTGGGAATGCAGCAGGATGGATGCAAAAGAATGGTCCTGCTATGTAATAACAATGGTTAGCATTGCCGAGCTCTTCTGTGAGCCACGCACTGAGTTAAGTGCTTATTCACGTTAATTCATGTAACCTTCCCAATAAGCCCACATGAGGGAGATGGTTATAATCATCAACACCACTTTACTAGCTAACTAGCTTCTTAGCTGGTAAGAAACAGAGGTGGATTTCAACCCAGGCGGCCAAGCTCTGGAGCAGTGGTTCTCCATCTTGACTGCACAGGGGACTTTCCAGGACATGTTTCAAAAAATACTTATGGCAGGATTCCACTTCCAGAGATCCTGGTTTAATAGGTCTAGGGTATTATCTGAGTATTGTGATGTTTTAAAAGCTCCTAGGCCTTGATCTCCAGGAGTTTAGAGTCTAGCATTTGTATAAACAATAAAAACAATTAGGAAGTGAAAATAATAAAATAATAAAGTCCATGAATTGTAAGTCATGTAGGATAAGAAATGGTGTCCTGGGCCAATGAAATTATGCCTCCTATCTCTCTCCAAAATATTTCAGCTGGAATGATGAATAATATGGTCATTCTGGTCATGGTGATGGAAATACAGGATTACCTCTAGGTGACAATAGCAGGAATTTCTTACAGAATGCTCGTCAGAGTTCTTTTTGGCTTAGAAATTAGACATTGAAGGGCATAGAAGGAACAGTAAGAATATCATGAACAAATATGGAGTAGCTAGAAAATGTTTTTCAAGGGGAATCAGCGAAGCAGGAAAGCAAACTATTAGCATGTGGAGCAAGATAAGCCTTGACTCTGTTTGTATGTTTGTTTATTTGTTTACTTGGACTATTCTGAACATTACAAAGCAGAATGGTTTAGTATTTCTAGTCTGCTCTTTAATGTCAGTAATGCTGATGCAATCCTGTTAGAACCAAACCACGTCCACATGGGGCGGTTTCATAACCTGGGTGAGAACCACTGGGGCATGTTCTTAGCTATTGTATCTTCAATGCCTGGCAGAGCTCTTGGCATTTACTTGGCATTTACTCAATGCCTATTTGATTACTGGAAGGGAGGGAGGAAGGAAGGAAGGAAGGAAGGGAGGAAAGAAGGAAGGAAGGAAGGAAGGAAGGAAGGAAGGAAGGAAGGAAGGAAGGAAGGAAGGAAAAAGAGTAAGAGAGGAAAGAAAGTGAATTAGTTTTATAGCATGGTGGTTGATTAGTTTAAGACATACTTAAGGTAGCACCTTACTTGGCTACAGCATCAACTGGGCAATTAAAAATAAAGCTACATTCGGAGAAGTGGGATCACTGGGTCAAATGAGAGTTCCATTTTTAGCTTTTTTGATGGAACTCCATACTGTTCTCCACAGTGGCTGCACCAGTCTGCATTCCCACCAGCAGTGCATGAGGGTTCCTTTTTCTCCGAATCCTCACTAGCACTTGTCATTTATTGATTTGTTGATCATAGCCATTGTGACAGGTGTGAGATTGAACCACATTGTCATTTTTATTTGCATCTCTTAGATGATTACTGACTTTGAGCATGTTTTCACATGTCTCTGGGCCTTCCTTATGTCCTCTTTTGAAAAGTATCACCAATTAGAAAGAATATATGCAACCCTATGTTCATAGCAACATAATTTACTATTGCTAAGATTTCAAAACAGCTTAAGTGCCCATCAGCAGATTAGTGGATTAAAAAACTGTGGTACATTTACACAATGAAATACTACACTGTGGTAAAAGAGAAGGAATTCTTTTTTAAAAAATATATTTTATTGATCTTTTCACAGAGAGGAAGGGAGAGGGATAGAAAGTCAGAAACATTGATGAGAGAGAACATCAATCAGCTGCCTCTTGCACACCCCCTATTGGGGATGTGCCCGCAACCAAGTACATGCCCTTGACCGGAATCGAACCCGGGACCTTTCAGTCCGGAGGCCGACGCTCTATCTACCGAGCCAAACCGGTTTCAGCAAAGAGAAGGAATTCTTAACATTTGCAACAGCATGGATGGAACTGGAGAGCATTTTGCTAAGCAAAATAAGTTAGTCAGAGAAAGATAAATATCACATAATCTCACTCATTTGTGGAATATGATGAACAACATAAACTGATGAACAAAAACAGATCCAGAGACAGAGAAGCTTCAATCAAACTGTCAAACCTCAGAGGGAGGTAGGGGCGGGTAAGGGGGAGAGATCAACCAAAGGACTTGTATGCGTGCATATAAGCCTAACCAATGGACACAGACACCAGGGGGGTGAAGGCATGAAGGGGGTTGGGGGAAATAAGGACACATATGTAATATCTTAATCAATAAAGAAAATAAATAAATAAATAAATAAATAAATAAATAAATAAATAAATAAAGTTACACTTCCGAACAAGTTGTACGAAGAAGAAAAGGCTTTAAAATTAAGCCAGCATATGCATTATTCAAGTATCAAAAGCCCAAAATTGTCATGTCCTTCTGAACGTAAGTATGCTACATAAAATAATCAGCACTTACTAAGTCCCTGTGAATGAAGCAGTTTCTCTCCAGATACTCCATCCCCTCACAGATGTCCTGGCACATGCTCAGCAGCACCTCCTTCCTGAGCTTCCCTTTCCTCTCCCTGAGGTAGCTCAGCAGGCAGCCATTCTCCATGAACTCCGTCACGATGTAGAGGGGCTTCTGCAGGATGCACACTCCGTAGAGCTGCACCAGCCTCGAATGGGACAGTTTCCTGCGACAGAAACACAGGCACAGTGAACGGAACCGTGTTTAAATGGTGAAGTGTTCAGACTCCACTGGGATC
Source organism: Antrozous pallidus (assembly GCA_027563665.1). Lineage (NCBI taxonomy): Eukaryota > Metazoa > Chordata > Mammalia > Chiroptera > Vespertilionidae > Antrozous > Antrozous pallidus. The sequence continues at coordinate 93,634,019 of CM050511.1, read as the reverse complement.
ATTTGCCATCTCTATAACATCTTCTTCGTCGAGATACCATCGAAAGGAGCCCAACCATGGTCAAAGTAGTGCAGTTTCCTGCCCACTGTCTGCGCTAAGAAAGTGGGGTCCAGAGAGTAAGCAGGCTGCCTCTAGGTCACTGTAGATACAGACTATTACATGCCATAGTCTATGTTTCCTCCTTTCTGTTTCATATGCTTTTTGCTTCCTTATTATGGCTGCTTCTTTCCCCAATCTTGCAGAATTTCTGTTTATTGAGTTTCAACCTTCTTAACTGTAGCTGTTCAGACAAAAAATTCTGGACAGACAGGAGGGACAAAAGAGTGATTGATGCATACAAAAAGAAAATTGAATAATAAAAATTTATTTCAATTAAATTATATGTAAATAACAAGGGCTAGGATTTTAACTAAAAATCATTATCGATGTTAATTTCCCCTGGAGTAAAACACTTAGGGAGGCAAGAAGATTAGGGCTGGGGTGTTTGCAGTTTTTTTACCTTATACATTTCTATGTAATATGAACTTACAATGTTAAAACTTTTCTTTCAAAACCTAAATTATTTTGGCATGAAGAGATGATGATGTAGAAATAAAAAATAAAATGAGATACAAGTTAAAAAGTTCTTTAAAAATTAAAATTACTATACATTTTTATGATTATAAATATAATTAGTTCATATATCTCCATATAATATATTGCCACCAATAAGCTACACCCAGAAACACAAAGCCATAGTAGTTCCAGAACTAAAATGAAGAATCCCTTAAAGGCAATTCAGTGCTGAAATGATTTAAAGAAAATGTAATGCCCAAAAAGCTGAATTCAAGTTTTATCTCTTATTGGCTGCCTAGCCAGGCAGCTTATTTAAACTTCCTTAACCCCAGTTTTCTTCACACCTGAAATGGAGATGACAAAACCTATCCTTCTTCCTTGTGAACAATAAATGTGTTCACATATGTGAATATATTATAAATAGTATAAGCCAAGGTAAAAATATGTAGGTAACTTTTTAATTTAATAAGCTTTTTATGGGCGTACGTTGTCTAAGATGGAAAAGACTGGTTTTATTTCATTCTTCTAAATGACCTTTAGCACATGCTCTGAAGCCTCATGCGTGTGGGCTCCCACATTAGGCTCCATCTCCAAATACAGTGATTCAGAGCCCAGAAGAGATTTGAAGTTGTTCCTTTACTGCAATGGAACAGCTACACAGGATGCTAACAGTTTTGGTTAACAGCTATAAGATCTGGCCTATAGTAGTTGCCCAATAAGTATTTGTTGATCATTATGTTAGCTAATCGAAGATCATGGCTTTTGTGCCCAAACAGTTCATAGTTCTGATTTCAATTAGAAACTCTACCAATGTTTTGTTGTGGGACTAGGAAAATTAGGTAAGTTTGCAAAATTTTCTTTTTCTCATCTATAAAATTGGGATCTTAATGGAACCTATCTTATAGAATGTGAGGATTCGTTAACTCATTCAGCAACCCACAAATATATTTTGAACTACATGTTGGTCATCATTTTGGGCACTCACCAAGTTGTAGAAGAGAGATAAATAAGCTCCTATTATTATGGAGCTTACATTCTAGTGGAGGGGAAACAAAACAAATGCATATGAAGCTTTGGAGTAGTGACAAGGGCTTTGATGGAACTAGCACGAGGTGATATAATAGAAAGCATTTGGGGATGCCAATTAAATGGGGTAGTCAGGGAACAATTCCTGAAGGAGGTGACATTTAAACCACACACTTATGAAAAGGAAGTAATGTGTATAGTACTATATAATATGCACATATATAATATAATTATATTACCAAGCTGTATATGCTTGCCAGATAGAGCTCAATCTATGTCAGCTAAATTTTTAAAAAATGAATTTATTTGCATTCCACAGTTAGAAGTCAGAAGGGAGCTTTTCCGGCCTCACTAAAAAAACGTAGGAGCCCTGGCCAGTGTGGCTCAGTTGGCTGAGTGTCACCCCATGCACCAAAAGGTTGCCTGTTCAATTCCCAGTCAAGGCACATGCCTATGTTGCTGGCTCAACCCCAACTGGAGGGAGGGGAGAGTTCAGGAGGCAGTAGATAGATATTTCTCCCTCCCTCTTCCTTCCTTTCTAAAACAAAAAAATCAATAAAAATGTGTGTGTTTTTTAAATCAGGAAAATAGTGGACTATGTGCAAATGTAAGAACACAGTATGTCTATCTGAACTGACTTAAAAATAATCCCCTAACCTCCTCATTCCTGCCTCTGTAAACCAGTAAGAGCTATTTCTAATCTCCACACTCCATGCCTCTTCCATCACCCTCAAACTGTCATCCTCAGAAATTCTGACTCCAAAAGCCCAGTAAGGCTTGAAACTTTCAAGAATCCCCTCTTCATGACATTAGACAACTCTAATTCTTTCTTGTTTGATAGGAATTGCAGTATGGCTTCAACTTTCCCTGACTTACAAGTCTCCTATTTATTCTTTTCTTGTTACACCTATTTAATCCAACACACAGGAACTTTTGGTCTCAGATATAGGAAAACCATATTCAGATACAGTTAGTACCTGGGAGCAAAGGCCAATAGGGTAGCCGAGAGGCACAGAAAAGTCTTTGGGAAGCTGATATCACTGGAAAATTGTGTTTATCATAAAACTTCCCTTGAAAATCATTTTGTTGTAAGTGGATGGAAAATAATTTTGATAGGACCCTTAGGGTTTGGGTTTTAGAGCCCCAAGATACAGTATTGCTCTGCCTTCAAAGGAGAATGGGTCCAGTTAATCACCTCTGGTTTTTTGGTTGGTTGGTGGGCTGGGTTTTGTTTTGTTTTGTTTTATTTTGTTTTGTTTTTCTATTTCAGTCTGCAAGTTGGGAGAAGAACTAATTTCCTTAGGATAATAAAACAATGTGTGGATTTATTGAGATAATCTAGGAAAGTGACAAAAATGTGTGTTCTCTTTGCTTCAATAATAGGGCTTAATAAGTGCACTGTTTGTTCATTTTCTCAGAAGCAAAAATCTTGACCTTGGTCTTTATAGTAATATCAGAATAAAGTAATCTGGGTTTTCTTCTTCTCCACATCATTGTCCCTTTTAAGTAAATATTGAACAAATACTTAAAGTTGATTTGATTTGTGTCACTTTATTGGCCTGTCCTGGCCCAGGCCAGTTTACGGATGTAAAACACAGCCATGGGTTCAACCTAGTCAAAATCCTGATTTCTGAGGGTCTGTAAAAAGCCACTTCTGCTAAAGCTCAGAATTCTTTTATTTTCTTGTTTTCATTCAGTTTTGTTCAATTTTTTTCTCAAGGTAAAATTTATTTTTATAATCTTTATTTTTGAAAATATTACATAGTTACTCCTTTTCCCCCATTAACCTCTTCCAGCCTGCTCCTGTCCCCTCTAAAATTCAGAATTCTTATACCTTCTTTGAAAGCAAATACTTTCTCCTTATATTACTATAAAGACCAAGGTCAACATTTTTGCTTCTGAGAAAATGACCAAAAAGTGCACTTATTAAGCCCTATTATTGAAGCAAAGAGAACACACATTTTTGTCACTGTCCTAGATTATCTCAATCCACACATTGGTCCATTGAGGTAGGTATCACCATCCCCATTTTACAGGTGAGGAAATTGACAGGCATGGAAAGGTGAACTGACTCATCCAGGCCACATAAAGGTTAAGCAATTTGCCCAAGTCTCACAACTAGCTTGGGCAGAGTTGTGACAAATCCAGGTGTGACTGACTCCAAAATCCATGTTCTTTCCGTGATACCAGGGTGTTATAAGACATTTGTCTGGGTATTCTTTATGCTTACGTCATCACTTTAGCCTCCTCAATGAAATCCTCCTCGGACATGGAGCCTTCGTTGATGGCCTTGATAGCTACCTGGAGATGTGCTCGCCATTCACCTAAATGGACCACACCGAACTGACCGCTTCCGATCTCCTTCACAAAAGCCAACTCAGATGGATCTATCTCCCACTTTTCTGAAAAGTAAAAAATAAAAATATAAAAAATTCATGTTACAAGTAGGGGAAAGCTTGGTAAAATTTTAGAGCTAGAGAAGACTTGGGGATCACCTAGATCTAGTCCCTTATTTTATAGAGAGGTTAAAAAGTTTATACATGATGGAAGAGTACCTACAATCATTTCTAATACTCTCATTGTGATTTAAATGTGTAATTTCAGAATTGAAGTTTAAAAATACAAGCTTGAGCCCTAACTGATTTGCTCAGTGGATAGAGCGTCAGCCTGTGGACGGAAGGATCCTGGGTTTGATTCAAGTCAAAGGCCTTGGATGCAGACTCCTCTCCAGCCCAGGCCCTGGTCAGGGCTCATGCAAGAGGCAACCAATAGATGTGTTTCTTTCACATTGATGTTTCTCTCTGTCTTTCCCTCTCTCTTCCACTCTCTTTAAAAAAAAGAAAAAGAAATTAAATCAATGGGAAAAAATATCCTTGGGTGAGGATTTTTTTTTAATAGAAAAACTTACAAGCTTGAACCTTAGCTGGTTTGGCTCAATGGATAGAGCATCAGCCTGTGGACTGAAGTGTCCTGGCTTCAATTCCAGTCAAGGGCACAAGGACATGTATCTTGGTTGCAGGCTCAATTCCCAGCCCAGTTGGGGCACATAGGAAAGGCAACCAATTGATGTGTCTCTCTCACATCAATGTTTCTATCTCTCTCTGTCTCACTCCCTCTCTTCCTCTCTTTCTAAAAATCATTGGAAAAATATCCTAAGGTGAGGATTAACAAAAATACAAGCTTGACTTACTTTGAGAAGAATTATAGACATTAAAACATGCTTTCTCTTTTCAGAGAGAGCCAGGATAAAACACAGTTCTGTGCCTATCTAAGCTAAACTTACCAAAACTAGATCTGGGACCTGAAATACTCATGTCCAAAGTCTGCTTTTGTCCTAGTGAGGAAACTTGTGAGACAAAGTTTGGGTTTCCCTCCCCCATTTCAGTTCCTTCTACTGCCCATTCTATTTCCATTCCTAAAGGGCTTTTTGGCTTTGAACAAGTCCTCTTTAGGAAAAAGTCTAATTAATCCATCTGATAAATATGTCCAATGTTAAGATTCATATATATATAATATTTACATTACTATGTATTTCTCATCCTATAGAAGCAAGTCAAGGGAAAAATGTTTTGTTTTTTTTTTAAAAAAAAAAAAAAAACCTCTTGAAAACTCTGAGAAGTATGAAATCTTTTGAATCTCTTTTTATATAGCAATACCACCATCTGCTGGAACTTTAAAATAATGCATTTAAAAGAATTATAAGAGCTGATGGCTCTGACAGCTTTGCAAATTGCTCCCCCTCCCAATAGCAAGTGTGTCTTAAAAGTAACATGGGAGGACATATTCATAAAGGAAAATATTGACAATTACACTTGTAACAATTCTATTCATCAAATACGTCTTTTAAGAGAATCAAAAGCTAAGCCACAGACTGGGAGATAATATTTCTAAAACATGTAACCAACAAAGAATGCCTATTCTGAATATAAATAAATCAATTAGAAAAAGTAGATAATTCTATTTTTAAGGGTTAAAAAACGTGAACTTTCTTTTTTTCTTTTTGTAATCATTTTTACTTAACTGCAATCTACTTTTAATATATATATTTTTATTGATTTCAGAGTGGAAGGAAGAGGGAGAGAGATAGAAAAATCAATGATGAAAGAGAGGCATTAATAGGCTGACTCCTGCACGACCCTACTGAGGATCAAGCCTGCAACCTGGGCATGTGCCCTTTACTGAAATTGAACCTAGGACCTTTCAGTCCATAGGCTGACACTCTATCCACTGAGCCAAACCAGTTAGAGTTGAACTTATTTTCCTCACAAAAGAGAATATCCAAATGGCCACTAACCCTATGAGAACTTGATCAAAATAATTAGTCATCAGAGAGTTACATATTTAAACCATAATGAGATACCACTACACACTTACCAGACTAGCTAAAGTGAAAATAAAACAAAACAAAAACCAAAACCACAAGAATGCCAAATATTGGCAAGGGGGAAGGTATGGAGCAGCTGGAACTCCTTATAGTATTCATTGGAATCTAACTTCATTAAGCTCTTTGGAAAACTAATGAAATCTAAGTGCTTACCCTATGACCCAGAAGTTCTACCCTTAAGTATATATCCAACAATGGAGTATAAATGTGTACTGAACTTCATCAAAAGACATACAAGAATATTCATAATATATGAGACAAAAATTGGTTATAACTCAAATGGACATCTAAAAAAAAAAATCACTGTGGTATAGTCATGCCATGCAGCACCACCCAACACAATGAAAATGGACCAACTACACCCAATACCATGGTTGAGTTGACGTATGGACTGCGAAAAAGATGCCAGGCACAAAAGAACACACGGTGTCCAATTGCATTTTTAGTAAAGTAGTCAAAACCTGGCAAAACTAACTGAGCAATAGACTAATAAATTGTGCACTGTTCTGGATGTTAAAAGTTGAGTTTAGTTTTAAAAAATTAAACAGGGCCATTGTTACTTAAATTGCTAATGGTGGAACTTCTATTATATACTAGAGGCCCAGTGCACGAATTCATGCATGGGTGGGGTTCCTTGGCCTGGCTGGTGATCAGGGCAACCAGGGCTGGCCAGTGGGCAGAGAGGAGGGAGGTGGGGAGGGGGGAGGCCCTCGGGAGGTTGCCAGCCATGGAAGGTTGGCTATGGGAATGCACCTGTGTTGAGCATCTGCCCTCTGGTGGTCAGTGTGCATCATAGTGACCAGGCATAATGATTGCTTAGGCATATATATGTATATGTGTATATGTATGTATGTATGTATGTATGTATATGTATGTATGTGTATGTGTGTGTGTGTATCAATATAATAAAAGAGAAACATGCAAATTTGACTGTACCTTCGCTCCTGATTGGCTAGGCTACCAGCCAGTCAGGAGCAGGGGTAGGGCCAAGTGGTGTGAGCACTGGGCCTGGCTGCAAGCTCCCAGCCCCTGGGCACTGTGAGGGGAAGCGGTGGCAGCAGCAGCAGCAGTGGTGGTGGTGGCAGGGAGCTCCTGGCCCCTGGGCACTGTGAGCAGAAGTGGCAGTGAGTGCCCAGCCGCCGGGGCCAGGTGGTCACAGGCAGCTGGGGCTGAGCTGAGCAGGGCCAATTGCTGGGGGTGAGCCATCAGTTGGATATCCCCTGAGGGCTCCCAGTATGTTATAGGGGGCAGGTTGGGTTGAGGGATGACCCACCCCCAGTGCATGAATTTCGTGCACCGGGCCCCTAGTATATATATACTAGAGGTCTGGTACACAAAATTCATGCATGGGGGGGGGGTGTCTCTCAGCCCAGCCTTCACCCTCTCCAATCTGGGACCCCTCAAGGGATGTCCAACTGCCCATTTAGGCCCGATCCTAGTGGAATCGGGCCTAAACAGGCAGTCGGACATCCCTCTCACAATCCAGGACTGCTGGCTCCAAACTGCTCACCAGCCTGCCTCCCTGATTGCCCCTAACTGCTTCTGCCTGCCACTCTGATCACCCCCTTGCCAGCCTGACTGATGCCTAACTGCTCCCCTGCCAGCCTGTTTGCCCCTAACTTCCCTTCTCTACTGGCCTTGTCATCCTAACTGCCCTCCCCTGCAGGCTTGATTTCCCCCAACTGCCTTCCCTTAAAGGCCTGGTCCCTCCCAACTGTGCTCCCCTGTAGGCCTGGTCCCCTCCCCAAAATTCTCCCCTGCAGGCCTGATCACCCCTAAATGCTCTTCCTTGCAGGCCTGGTTTCCCCTAACTGCTCTCCCATGCAGGGCTGGGTCCTCCCCAACTGCCCTTCCCTGCAGGCCCGGTCACCCTCAACTTCCCTCCTATGCTGGCCTGGTCACCCCTAACTGTCCTCCCCTGCAGGGTTGGTTACTCCCAACTGCCCTCCCTTGTAGGCTTGGTCCCTCCCAACTGCCCGCCCCTGCTGGCCATCTTGTGGTGGCCATCTTGTGTCCACATGGGGGCAGGATCTTTGATCATATGGGGGCAGCCATCTTTTGTGTTGGAGTAATGGTGAACCTGCATATTACTCTTTTATTAGATAGGATAGAGATCTGGTACATGGGTGGGGCCAGCTGGTTTGTCATAAAGGGTGATCCAGATCAGGGTGGAGGTTCCCTTGGGGCATGGGGTGGCCTAGGCGAGGGGTCTGTGGTGGTTTTCAGGCTGGCCACACACCCCCAGTGACCCAAGTGGAGGCCTTTGTATCTGGAATTTATTTATCTTCTACAAATGAAACTTCGTAGCCTAAAGTGGAGCCAAGCCCTCTGCTCATTCTGTGGTGGCAGCCATATTTCTGTTGGGATTTGTGTATCTTCTATAATTGAAACTTTGTAGTGTTGAGTGGAGCCCTAGGCTGGCAAGGGCAGGCGGGGAAACCCAAGCTTCCCTCCTGCCCTCAGTGGCAGTAGCCATCTTGGTTGGGGTTTATTTGCATATTCATTCCTGATTGGGTTGTGGGCGTGGCTTGTGGGTGTAGCAGAGGTACAGTACATTTGCATATTACTCTTTTATTAAATAGGATATATATATGTCAAGGAAAGAATCCAGGTACCCATAACACCCTGAAATCACTCTTCCATCTCAATTAACATAAAGACCCTGAGTCCTGATTACCTGTTACACAATATAATTGTGTCATCATTTTTCCCAGTATATTCTGAGTCCCACTAATAAGAGAAACTTAAAGGAATAGTCACCAAATTAGAATATGGGATTCTTTGTCTCTATGTATTCTCACAGATTTGCAAATAACCCATTTGCTAGAAAATAGTTAAAATCAAATTTTGTCCAGCTTTTGTGCTGTTTAAAAAAAGGGACAAGGACACTTTTAGCAGCTCATTTTAACAGGTTTTCTTGGGGAGCTTCATTTATTTGCCAGACACCTATGTAACAGAGAGCAACAGCCCAAGCACTCAAATGAAAAGAACTATAATTTACCAAAAAGGCTCTTAATAGCAAAATGTGGGGTAAAATGAAATATTTCCCCCCAAAGTTTAAATTGCCCTTAGGAGATGCCTACAATTAAACATCTCAGAAGGTGGATTTAAACTTTGAGAAGGAATGTAACTCAACAGACATCTCAGCAACTGAGAACTTAAAGAACATGGAGGGAACTTGGGGTAAATTCTTTACTGGATCTGAGGCTTTACTGGAGCACATGTGTACACCTTACCATAGCTAAAACCAGCGGTGGCTGGCAAACAGCTGCCCATCAGCCCAACAGGGTAGCGGAGACGGGACATGAGACCTAGGGAGAAAGAGAAATCAGCATCTCAAGCCTAGTTAATAATATAAACAACATACTAAATAATAGTACCATACTTTACATAAATAAGACACTATTCTCCTTCATCTGTCTGCTTATTTTTTTTCCATTTGGAAAACATTTTTCATTAAATAATATATTCTCAATGAACACAAATTAAAGAATTCAAGAACATATAAAGATGAAATAAAGAGTCCTCACAACATATTAACATCCGAAGAAAATACTATTGATGAACATCTTCATAAAAATCTCTATATGCGTATTTGAAAGACTATACACATCCAATACATTTTAAAGAAATTTAAATGTCGTGCCAAGACCAGTTTGGCTCAGTGGTAGAGCGTCGGACTGCAGACTGAAGGGTCCCAGGTTCGATTCCGGTCGAGGGCATGTACCCTGGCTGCGGGCACATCCCCAGTAGGGGGCGTGCAAGAGGCGGCTGATCGATGTTTCTCTCTCATTGATGTTTCTGACTTTCTATCCCTCTCCCTTCTGCTCTGTAAAAAATCAATAAGATATATTTAAAAAAAAAGAAATTTAAATGTCTTGCTATAGGCTTATACAACCAACATGTAACTGATATATACCAATGCCTATAAATGGACCTTAAAGTTATTTCCAAGATTTCCCTATTGTAAAATATGCTGTATGATCTTGTATGCACCTCTCAACTTATCGCCTTAGGATAAATTTCTTAAAATTGGTTTCCTGATCAAAGGGTATCTACCAAAGCTGTACCAATTTATTCAACTAAACAGGGCTCAAGTGTAACCATTTCCCTATTTTACTTTTTGAGAGTAGTTTATTTTTTTAAAAATAGCATTGGAGTCCTAGCCCGGTAGCTCAGTTGGTTAGAGCATTGTCCCCAATATACCAGGGTTTGGGGTTTGATCCCCAGTCAGGACACATATAAGAATCCCCAGTGACTCTGAAGACCTAGTTGAGGTTCCAGCCTTCATTAAGCTGGGTCTCAATAACACGTGGTCCAAACAAACATAAAATGAAATTTCCTTAAGACCCCAACACATTGCTCTAATTTAAAAGATTTTGTCAAAGGACTTGCATGAATGTACATAAGCCTAACCAATGGACATAGACAAAAGGGGGTGAGGACATGAGTGGGGGGATGAGAGGGCAATGGGGCGATAAGGACACACATGCAATACCTTAGTCAATAAAGAAAAAATTTTTTTTTAATTTTTATTCTGTGAATTACTACCAGTGGTCTAATGACAATCTATCTCTCTGTCACTGTCTGCATTGCCATTACTTCTGTTAAGGAGATGGACGGTCATGAGCTAAATTCACCAGAGGTAAAAAAAGAAAAAAATAGACAAGATAGTCACAGGTTTTAATGCACAACCTCTTGCAAAAGTGGACCCTCCAAAATATTCCCCAGTGACATGATTTGCCTCTTTCTGGAGGTGATGACAGGAGTTGTGTGCAGACTGAATTTCATAGGTTCAACGGCTCCAACACTTACAAAGATTTATGGGAGTTCAAATCTCAGTTCACACACTAAGTAACTGTGTGACCTTGAGCAAGTTACCTCACAACTCATGCCTCAGTTTCCTCACCTGTAAGATGGAGATAGCAACAGCACCTGCCTCACAGGATTGTTCGAAGTTTAAATAGATAGATAGATAGATAGATAGATAGATAGATAGATAGATAGATAGATAGATAAACAGGCAAACAAACAGAAAAGCATTCAGAACAGGGTCTGGCCCCAAGTAAATCTGCAATAAATGAGTTCTTTCTGGGTCCCATGCCTTTCTTGTTATCACCCTTCTTTGTTGTTGCTCTATTTCTTTTCTACTTCGTTTCTCTTTAATAAGTAGTAGCCAGCCTAGCTGGCATTGCTCAGTGGTTAGAGCATCAGCCTGCAGACTGAAGGGTCCCAAGTTCGATTCCGGCCAAGGGCACATGCCTGGGTTGCGGGCTGGATCCCCAATGTGGGGCATGCAGGAGGCAGCCAATCTGTGATTCTCTTTCATCAATGTTTCTCTCTCTCTCTCTCTCTCTCTCTCTCTCTCTCTCTCTCTCTCACTCACTCTCTCTCTCTCTCTCTCCTCTTCCTATCTGAAATCAATAAAAATATATTTAAAAAATAATAAAAACAAATAAATAGCAGCCATCGTTTTAAGTTTTCAACTTCCATTTTTCATTTTTTAATCCAGGTTTTTCACTTTAGAAAAGTTATCTGCATGGTATTTTATATATTTATGTACATAATAATAAAAAGTTAAACCTTAAAGCAATTTATAAAGCAGAAAATAAAAGCTTCCCATATTCAAATCTCCTTCCCCAGAGGTAAACCTTAACAGTTTGTAGTCTGTTATCTTATCAGTTTAAAAATTATTACCTAAATGTCAAGTTTCTCTGTGCACTCATTTATGTACAAATGTGTATTTTTTTCAAAAGTAAAATTATAAATATATTGCTTTGCACTTTTTTTTACTAAATAACTTATCACTAACATCTTTTCATGTTGTACATCCTGATCTACCTCAGTTTTGTTTTGTTTTTAACCTCACCACCAAAACCACTCAGTTTCTTAAAGTTGGTCTTTGAAGGAAGAGGAAAGAGGAGTGTGAAGGAGAAAACTCAAAACTGGTTTCCTGATTGAAAGGGTTACCCTCCCTAACTCCGCTCAGAAACGTTGTCACTTCCTCTCTAATCAAACTCCCTTGACCACCTGGAATATCCAAGAACTCATCCCATTCCCATAAGTGGATAAAAATGTCCTTGGATTTATTCCTGAGATTTAGAACCAGTACAATGGAAAAGTGGCTGCTTTCCAAAAATGATTTTATTTTGTCAATCCAACTTTTCATGAGAAAAATCTAAAATAGTATTGTATGACAAGAAGTCAAAAAAAAATATGAAAAGTTACAGAGGGTTCCAAATTCTGTAGAACTGAGGTAAGAGGATTCCCCCATGGGCTCCAACTAGTCTAGCAGAGGTTGATGAGGGCTGAAGGCCAGAGAAGTGATTGCAATTGTGGTGGAACTTTCTGGAATCCTGTATCTTTTCATAGATTATATGTTTGTACGAATAGCAATTATTGAAAACAATAGCTCAGGGTAGGGACTAAATATGTCTCCAGTATATTTAAGCCAAAATGTAATTAGTGAGAGGCTGCATCCTGTGTAACATTTTCCAAACAAGAAAGAACAGAGAATGAGAGCAAATTTTCTATTACAATAGTCTAAAATAGAAAGCAAATTTATGGGGCAAGGAGGCATGATTGTTCAGGACACTGGAAATCCTATTACATTTAGTCCTGCGTAAATTTCAACAAATGTATAATGACTCAATAGCCTTTGCTTCTCTGCCATCTAACTTGGCAGAAATGTAAAAAAATTGACCTACCTCTTGCTCCCTGACTGGAAAACCAAAGAAGTGTCATTGAAGGGCATTGTTAGAAGCACGTTGTATTTCAAGCTCTTACACATTTTTGCAGGGATATGAGTAAAGCATCCAAGACCAAAGATGCATTGCCCATCTAGAGCCTGGCTCCCCGACTCTCCCAGCCTGAAGTTCCCGACTTACCAGCTGCGTTGTGCTGGTGATACCAAATCAAGTCAGGGATTGACTGGAAGAGGTGCCTTTCAGTCACGTACCACGCTCCTGAGTCATTCTTTTTAATCTGGTAATGTTTGATGGCAGGCTCCATGCTTCTACAGTCAATAAATGTAAACAAACAAAAGGTCACTTTGGAACTAAGTCAATTCGTTAAGCAACAGGGCTCCACCTCTCAATTCCTTAGCCTGGCAACACTACACACTGAAGCCGGGATAGGGTTAAATTAAACAAGTCCCTCCCCATCCCAGGAAATTCCTCAGGTGTCTTATTGGAGCCCTAGAATCAAACATAACTTCAGCCAAAGTCTAGGTGACAACAAGATGTATTTATTGACTATCAAGTATCTGTATAGTAAAGAGCCAGGGTGTAACAACGGATCACAACCAAAGGCTGATCAACTGGAGGTCAGTGGTGGGTTGCCATGGAGACCCAGCACTGAATACTGTGGCTGTAGGCTCGGTGACCCAGCAGTGACTGCTGAGGGGGCTTTGAATCAAGCCAGGAAAGAGACCTGAAGAGAGAAGCAGGGGCTGATCTGTAGCGTCTGTGGCAGCTTTGGACCAGCACTTGCCTCTCTCTTTCCCTCAGAGCCTGGCCAGAAGCCCTGCCTCAATTTTTCTTGGAGCCTCCACGAGGCTACTGATCAGCTCTGCCTTTCTGGTCAGACCCCATTGATAGGCCCAGAGCCACTGACTAACATAGAAACTGGCCAATTAGAACCAAATCTGGGTCAACTGTGAGGAGCCAATAGCTGCCTAGGAGATGGAGCTTTTGACACTGAGGCATAGAAACTGACCAATTAGAACCAAATTGGCTAGCAGAGAAGGGCCATTGGGGGTGAGATCAGGCCAGCAGGAGAGGGCAGTTGGGGGTGAGATCAGGCCGGCTAGGGAGGGCAGTTAGAGGTGATCAGGCAGGCAGAGGTAATTAGGGGTGATCAGGCAGGCAGGCAGTTAGGAGCCAGCAGTCCCAGATTGTGAGAGGGATGTCCGATTGGAGAGGGTGCAGGCTGGGCTGAGGGAACCATCCCCTCTGTGCACAGATTTTGTGCACCGGGCCACTAGTGTTATATGAATGAAGAAATGCACTGTGAGGGGTGTGAGATGATATGAGACAAAGAAGGTAGGAAAACCAATACAGAGCGTATTGATGAGCAGTTCTACTATGGGCAACCAGAGTTCAGTCCTCAGAGGAAGCTGAGAGACTGTGGAACACACCCTGGAATTGTCCCACTAAAGAAGCTGAGGTGCTTATCCACCAACTCCCATTCTCCATTGGTGGAGGGTGGCTCCTGGGATGTTCATTCTCAGGCATGTCCAGCCTAGCCACAGGGACCATGCGTCCCCTCATCCAGAAAACATCCTCGGCAGGGACACAGGAAGATTTCTAAGTGCAGGTGAACTCCACAGGTAGACCCAGGATAGAGGAGGGATATGAGGAAAGCACCACCAGCTGGGCTACAACTAATCAAGCCTCCTCACTTGATGGTTAAGAAGAGAGAACTTAAGTAACACCCAATGCCATGCACAGCTCTTATTAGGGATATAAACTGAACTGGTCTGCTGTCCTACTTTCCAGTCTAGTAATCTCCCTATCCGAGGTTCTCGCTTACATTCTGTAAGTGACAGTGCCTGCATGAAAGGGCTGTCCCAGGAGATGTTATTTCTAAAGTGACCAAAGGCACAATGGCTTACCTCCTATCTCTTGTAAACACGGAAATGGTGTAGGATCCCAAATGTCTTGAATCTCGGACAATAAATGCACCTTCTTTGGACTGCAAAACAATTCATTCATTGCAAAAGTTTACACTTATTAGAAAGGCAGACAAAACCACATCTCAGTGATGAAAACCAAAGCCATACTGACTTATAAAAGCCTGAGATTGTGTTTGCAAGTACAGGTTTAGAAATAATACCTATAAAATAAAATACATTTAGGACAAGGATTTAGTGTATATATGAGTATCTTCAGACTTTACCCCCAGTTTTCCTAAGCAAAATTCTACATTTGACAACCTTGTATACCACCATTTAGTTATTTTTGTTACATTGATCAGGATGGTAGCTGATGAGTAGGATGAACAGACTGACAGAGTTGTACTTTGGAAGAAAAGAAAGAAAATTACTTGGGGGAGGGGGCAGGCAAAGGAGGGAGGGAGAAATGTATCTGAAATTGTTGGGACTGGAGTGGGAAAGGAGACCCGAGTTTGTAATAAGGAAGAGAAGAGAGTAAATTTGGGGGAATCTGGAGAGAGGAGTGAGCAGAGTCATTCTAGTTGCTCTGAATATGGGAGACACAAAAAGGGATGTGGCAAGAGGAAAGAACATTATAAGTTTGATGTTAGATTCTGAATTGCATCCCCACCGACATTTTTGGAAAATCTCAATAAAGCTGTGAATTGCTTTCAAATATCTTGAATGTTGAGCAGTTTTATTTAATTTTGGGTGTGTGTGTGTGTGTGTGTGTGTGCGTGTGTGTGCGTGTGTGTATGTGTGTTATTTTAAATGCTTCTGCTTTTTGAGGGTGTTTACCCTTGTGGAGAGAAAATATCTCAGAATCTTGTCAAACCCAGAAAGTTTACAACCCTGAAGTGCTGCCGATAAGTTGCTTGAGAGCTGCACCACCCACAGTTGGCCTGGCCCTCAAGGTGACACAGTCCATAGGCAGAGTCTCCTTCTCCTCCAGATGCTTACCAAGAGACAAGCCCCCTTTCCTGCTCAAACTGTCAAACCAAAGAGCCTCCAATAGCCACTTAACATGATAAAATCCAACTGAAAGGCCTAACTGTGAAAAGAAAATCTTTGAAAACATTTGGGAGAAAACATACAATTTCTTTATTACTTCAGGAGAGGGAGGAATTTCTTATAATAAATAAAAAAGCAGAGATCATAAGAAAAATATTGAGAAATTTGGTATTAATATTTTTAGAAATTCTGCATAAGAAAACAGCATAAAGTTTTTTTTTAAAGCAAAAAACCAGAAGAATATAGTTGTAACACATAATTGACAAAAGATTGGTATTCATAATACATTTTTAAAACATGCATTAGTTGGTTTAAAAGACAAATACTACAGAAAAAGGAGCAAAGACTATTAATAGGCATGTAACAGCAGAGAAAGCCCAAAGACACATGAAAAGTTACTCAACTGAGATGTTTATCAAAGAAATGCACATTTCAAAATATATATGAAGTTTCTTATTCAATGCCCAGGCAGATACCAAATGTTGGCAAGAATGTAGGAAACTAGTTTTCTCATTCCCTGGAAGAGTTTCAACTAGTACAAGTACTTTGAGTCATGATTTGATAATATCTAGTAATGTTAAATGTGCATATACCACTGAGCAGACCATTCCATTTTTGGGTATAATTGAAAGAAACTCCTTGCCTTTGCATATAAAATCATACACAGAAGTTCTCTACAGCACTGTTTGTGATAGTAGGAAATTAGAAATAATTTGAATGTTTATCACTAGTGAAATGGATATGTTTGGGTATCCTATATAATAAAAGCCTAATATGCAAGTTGACCAAACAGCAGAACTACCAGAGAAATGACTGACAGAACAACTGGTCACTATGATGCATACTGACCACCAGGGGGCAGATGCTCAAGGCTGAAGCTGCCCCCAGCCCTCAGACCCCAGGCCAGCCAAGGCAGGTGCCAGAAGGGGCGCCCCTGATTGCCCCGCCAGTCGCCCCACAAATTGGCCCTGATCGCTGGCCAGGCCTAGGGAGCCTACCTGTGCACGAATTTCATGCACCAGGCCTCTAGTACTCATACAATGAAATAGTAGACAGTAGTTAAAGGAATGTATTTGATCTATCTGCACCCTTTTGAATAAAATTGAAAATATAATGCTTAATTTTAAAAATCAACACATATGGCCTCCTTTATGTTAAACGTTGAAACACATAAAATAACACTACAGTTTGCTTATTGTACACTCTATGATAAAAATGCAAACATAGGGACAAAATGGGAAATATTCTTCTACTGTGATTGCCTCTGGGGAGTGGAGAGGATAAGAAAGATGACAGGATGGGCTCAAATGTTTTATTTCATTAGGAAATGTCATGGCCAAACGAGACTGCATACTGTGATATCTATGCTGTATAGAGGTTGTCACATAATTCCCTGTCCTAGTCTCTGTGGGGAGGTCAGACCCTCGCCCTGTCAGGCTTCCTCTCAGATGCAGAACTACTCATGCTGAACCTGCACAGCCATGTTCCTTGTCGTCACCTGGCTCACTGTGGATCTACTTCTGGACTTGCCTCCTGCGGTTCTGCTTGCCTCTCACCCATCTTCTTTGTTCATTCTGGACCTACTAAGATCACTGTACAGAAAGCCACGAGGACACCACCTTTGTGACACTCTCCATTTCCTTCTAACCAGTGAAGCCAGGCTTGACCTCCAACCTCCATGCCCACTCCTGTGAGGTAAGCTGGGTCTGTGTCCCTTACGCTCCTTCTGCCTGTCCCCCAGCTGTTACCTGAGCCATTCCTGGCATCGGGTATTTACTGACAGAACCGATTCTTTCTCACTTGTATTTCTAGATTTCCTCAACATCCGACAGCAGTGTGTAATGACACAAATACCTTGCACTTATTTTCTAGTTTTGACTCCACATGTACCCACAGTGAATGTTTACTGTAAATTGGAAATTTAACCTTAAGCAGTTTTGTTTTGACCTAAATGATCAGTTTTGACCAAGCTTGATATTTGAGCTACCTTAACTCTTCCCTTTGTTCCTAAAGATCAAAGAAGGTGCAGCACTGTGTATTTTTTGATATTTGTGTTTTTAATGAGCCTAAGCGAAGCTCCTGAGGATAGGGTATATATTTGATTGGCACTGAAGCAAAAGTGTTTGGGCCATTCAAACATAGATAGTACAGTACAATGCACTTTGGAGTGTAGATGAAGGAGTTGTAGAATGTTGGTATTGAAATCATTTCAGTAAAAATGTTTCTGAAGTTATGAAAATCAATAAAAAACATAACCTGATACAAGGGGAACTAGTTTACATCAAAAAATGTGTGGCGCTAAGACCGGTTTGGCTCAGTGGATAGAGCATTGGACTGCGGACTGAAGGGTCCCGGGTTCGATTCCGGTCAAGGGCATGTACCTTGGCTGCGGGCACATCCCCAGTTGGGGGCGTGCAAGAGGCAGCTGATCGATGTTTCTCTCCCATCAATGTTTCTGACTTTCTATCCCTCTCCCTTCCGCTCTGTAAAAAATCAATAAAATATGTTTTTTAAAAAATGTGTGGAGGAAAAAATGTGTATGGAGATGACATTATAATACTTTAAAACTAAAAAGAACAGGAAGCGATAAAACTTGTTAGTTGGGTAAGGTCTTTCTTTACAATGCAGCCCTCATGGAAATTTTGAAAATATTCAAATTTATTCAGGAATAAATTGAATTACCTCTTGTCTCAAAAGACGTTCTGCCTGATTTCTGGTAATGTTTCTGTGGTACCACCTGCAAAAGCAATAAAAAATATTTTTTAAATTGTATATTTCTTTTTTTTCCCCAGAAAAAAACAACACCCTGTTCCATTTTCCTGTCTTAAAAACTTACTCCAGAACTGATTTTTAGAATATAGAGTGGGTTTTTAAGTTCATGTAAACAATAATGTACTATTATGGGCTAGTTAATTTAGTTTAGTGGAGTTTCATTAGTTTCAAATTTATTCTATTATCTCAATTCAACTTTCTGACACACCCCTAGTATATAATTTGGAACAATTTAACCGCCTAAAAATTTCCATGAAAGATATGTGGTTAAGAAGTCATCTTCACCCTGGCCAGTGTGGCTGGGTTGGTTGGGGTGTTTTACCATATACCGAAAGGTCATGGGTTTGATTCCCGTTCAGGTCACATACCCAGGTTGTGGGTTTGATCCCTGGTCAGGGTACAGGAGGCAATGATCAATGTCTCTCTTTCTCTCCCTCTTTCCTTTCCTCTCTCTCTAAAATCAATAAAAATATATCCTCAGGTGAGAATTCAAAAAGTAAAAAAAGAAGTCATCATCTTCAATAAACACTTCATTGAGTTTTGGTAGACAAACTAAAAAAAAATACATGTTTCTTCTCAGGAAATTCTTATTTGCATGTTTTTGTAAAAGCTATGTTACCTTTCCAAAATTAAAACCCACTCTAATTAACATGACTTTCCCAAATATGTTACTTTGCAGTAAAGTAGGCAGTTTAGTGAATGGAACAATTTATATAACCCTGCTGCACACCCCCTCTCCAGCCCAATCTTTCCTCATTCTCTGCTCACTCACTGAGCTTCACCACTTGGAATTCCTTCCTTCCTCAAATTCGCCAAGCCCTTTTCTGCCCCTATCTTTCTATTACCTCTCTGCAGGAAACATGTTACTATAGACTGTAGAACAGTGACTTTTCAGCCTTTTTTCATTTCATGGCACACATAAACTAATTACAAAAATTCTGCAGTACACCAAAATATATGTAATATATTTTGCTGATCTAACAGAAAAAATATATATGTAAGATTTTGATTCATTCACACTGGCTGAATATTATTGTGTTGGTGGTTGTCTTTTTTTTTTTTTTATAATCTAAAGGGAAAAAAGGTCAGTGCCTCCTGACTAAATAGTCAGTTATTGCATGTTTTAAAAATTCTTACAGCACACCGGTTGAAAATCACTGCTTTAGAATACCAGAAGTGCACACAATTGTCATAATTAAATAGTATTATAACTTAAATATGAAGTTTTATATGACAAAAACTAGTCAGTAAACAAACATGGTACAAGAAAGAGGAAAAAAAAGGAAACAGAACCAAAAAGAGAATAAGAAAAATGTAAAAACTTTCATTTTAAAACAAGATTTTTAAAAGCAGGTAATTTAATATTACCAGAAACACTATTTTTAAGGACAGTGGGAGGAAGAATGCACATATAGCCCTGCACTGACTCATAATGGGGGGAGGGTAAGCAGATGGTGCTAAATGAAACTCATACCTGACTTTTCAGATGGAATCAATCTTATTACATGGACTTCCCCTAACCTCTAGCAGTAAAAAGCCACTAAATTAGGATGGTCAGGTATGAAAAATACTAAAGTCCTTAAAAGGAAAATAAGCCTTTAAAAAGATGAACCATAGATAACAATGATGATTAGGGATGATTCTAGATAAAGTAATATATTACTTATCACTAATGGGAATAGGAGTAACTGTGATGTCCAACTGTGAATATCATTTAGTACTTTTTAATGAATATTCATATTGTGAAGGAAATTTCAAGGTGAATCTGAGACCTCCTGTTGTAGAGATAAACACATGGGGAATCAGCTTCAAGGGATCCCCACTGGCTAAGTTGTGAAACATGGGTGCTAAAAGGAGAATGACAATTATAGTTCAATAAAATATGTTGAATCTCTGAAAAGTAAAGACTGCATAATGGTACTTCAAATAAGAAAAAGTTAAGATAAATTGCATTTTTTTCTAAATGTTTTTCACCAGCCATCATATTGGTGTTCATTTTGTTGCTTTGTATTTATTTATTATAGTGATAAATAAACATAAGTTAAATAGGTTATTTTGTTTAAATGTAAATTAAAAATATGTGAGCATGTCATTAGAAGGACTTGTAATCAAAGAACCAGATAGACATATAGGAAGAATTTAGGACTCTTTAAAGTAATGCAGGATTCCGCAGGCAAGAATGAGACTGGATGACTATCACTTGGGGGCGGGGGGGGGCACGTATTGCAGAATTAAGTCAGATGGTAAAAGTTAGAAGAGTTGTGCGTGTTTTTTAAATCGGTAAGGCTGTAACTTATACCTAGACAACACTAATTATAAAACTGATACCAAGGATGTGGGCCTGAGACTTGGGACAGGGCTTCTATTGATATATTTTAAAAACCCAGCATATGAAAGGTATACTTTAAGAAGAGGAAAAAGAAGAAAAAGGCAAAGATAAAAATTATGAACAACAAATACACATCTATCAACAAGTGAATCTAAAAATCAAGTGAATTAAAAATCTGATGAACAGAATAAGCTGGTGAATATAATAGACTCAGAGGCATAAAAAGAGAATGGACTGACAATTCTTGGGGGGAAAGGGGTGTGGGAGGTGCAGGAAGAGACTGGACAAAAATTGTACTCCTATGGATGAGGGCAGTGGGGGAGAGAAAAGGGCAGAGAGTGGGATGGGTACTGGGTGGAGGGGAGCTATGGGGGGTTGGGAGAGAAGAATATTGTAATTAATAATCTGAACAATAAAGATGTATTAAATTAAAAATTCAGCATATTCAACCCTGGTTGAGTACAAACATCTTGTGTATATGGAAACCTCAGGTCCCACTTCCCTGTCTTATATTTCTGATCAATGAGGAACAGTATTGTGCTCTTGATTTTCAACCTAGAAACCCTCTTCAACCTGAGAAGGTAAATCTGCTTCTCTTAGTAAGTGACTTCCTAACCCTGAGAAGGTTAAGCAGTCAGTGCAGAAGTAATGAGATAAATCAGACTCAGAGAAAGTTCAGGACAATGAATGTTAGATATTTAAAATGTCCATAATTTTAAAAGAATCTGGCATATTGGGGTTTTGCCTCTGGTTTAAAATTTATAATTAATCTTGACTTGGCATTTGAAGTTCAGGGGAATTTGACTCATTTTAAAAATATTTGCATGGTTAAGAACTTGACTTATTAGATTTACCAAGGGTTCGATGAGATTCACATGTGTTTAATTTATTAGATTTACCATGTAAGTTTAATTTATTAGATGTCCAGGATCATGGAAGGACTTGCAAAGGGCTATGGCAGTTGCAGATTTGTCCTGTCTGGCATGTGAAGAACTAAAAAAGGAAAACTGAATGTATTCAGTTTATTAATTCAGTTAAATGTTTCAAGAAATTTAATTAGCTGAACTTATAATAGGATTGATTGTTGAAAGACATTTAATATGATGAGTTTGAAATAAGGTAATTGTCCATATTTTTCATATTTATAAAGAGTATATCAAGATTTATAAGAAATTTAAAGGTTAGTGAAAACTAGTTTTTTACATTGTATTGCTGATAATTGGACATCAATTTAAAACCAAAGTAGCCATAAACATTTCTACATATAAAGGCTCCCCTGAGATGTCAGAGCCCATATTGGCACAACCTTCCCTCTCCTGAGTACCCCCTACCACCTTTAGCCTCAAGTCACTTCCTCAGAAAGGTCTTCCCCAACCAACATCTAAATTATTAGTATATCTCCGTCCCCACTGTTTTCTGAATTATACCTCCTTCCCCACTGCTTTCTCCCAGTGTCCCACACTGTTTCTTCCCAACACTGCAATTTAAAATCACATATTTATTTGTGAATCTGGAGATGTCTAATATCTATTTCCCCATGAAGCTGTAAGTCTCATGAAGCTGGGACTGCTTCTGGGTGTTCCGTGTTGCATCTCCAGTGTCTGAAAAAGCTAACACCTAGTAATGCATAAATGTACAATAAATAAAGATTGAACAAATAAAGTGATTCAGGGGACTGAAGTAACAATGACATGTATTTTGAATGACATGTAGTATGCCTGTAATACTGGGCAAGGTGGTTCAAACTGTAAATGCCTTTCTAGTTATTTTCACAGTTCAAGGAAATACTTGTAATTGCTAGAAATTATTGAACATTTACTCTGTACTGTATGAGAGGTATTATTGTCCCCAGTTTTCAGATCACTCAGATGTTTAGAGACATTAGGCAAGTGTCTGAAGCCAAAGCACTAATCAGTGGTGATATGAGGATTTGAACCCAGATTTTCCCCAATTTCTATGTCCACACTACAATACTTTGACCTAGGGCAATAATTCTGTACAGTCATTGGAACAGCGGTTGGCAGAGGGTAAATGGCTGATCACTTCTAGTGATTATTACCTTTATATACTAATGAATCTTTTTTTAAGAAATAGCAATAAAACTAAAAGGCAGTCTTCCCATAATTGGAGTTATTAAAGAAAATAACTTTTAAAGACACATAAATCAAGGCCCAAGGAAATGAAATTGTTATTATAACCTCAGAGTAGTTTTTTTTTCCAAATAATCCAATATCTATAATATAAACAAGTTGTTGAACTGATCTAAACAGGGGCAGCAATGAATAAATTCATTGAAAATGAAAAAAAGGAAAGGAAAATTGCTGTTAGTGATTTTCTAGTCACTAATTCCCAAACACGGTTAAGTACCTCCTTTACACATGTCTCCTTTAACTCCTGGAAAAACAAAATTGGGATTTCTAATATGAAGGAAAAAAAGGTCTTTTTTTTTTCTTAGCAGATTTCCAAACAAAACTCCCCTGACTTGGCTTTCAAAGAGACCTGTTTGTGACTTACAGACACAGAGAACAATTGGATATTTGTCAAATGGGAGGGGGACTGGAAGGATGGGCAAAAAAGGTAAAGGGATGAAGAAGTACAAACTAGTAGTTGCGGAATAGCCACGGGAATGTAAAATACAGCAAAGGGAATATAGCCAATAATATTGTAATAACTATATGTGGTATCAGATGGGTACTAGATTTATCAGGGTGACCACTTTGTAACTTATGTAAATGTCTAATCACTGGGTTGTACATCAGAAACTAATATAACAATGTACATCAACTGTAATTGAAAAAATATATATATATATTAAAGAGAAAAAAGCAAGAGGATACACAAAAAGAGAGAGAGACCTGTTTGTGTCAGTCAGCTTTAGTGGAGATAGTGGTGACACCCCTCTGGGCCATTCTTGAGTAACTGTAGACAATTGTGGAAATGTTTTCCAGGGAAGGTGGGTCCAGCCACCGAAGGGCTTTGTTTGACTGAGTGGAGACTGGAATTTCGGAGCAGAGCTAAATGACGCCGGTCAAGAGAGAGGAGTGAAGGAGAGGACAGAGAAGAGACCCTCTAATGGCCAAGGGGAGTGACATGGGAGAGAGATCTAGCTTAAGACATAGCTAATAGTGTAGTAAGGTTATGTGTGTGTCATGTATCCTGTGGTCATCCGTCACCTGTTTCTCCCCTCCAGTGAAGTGTATGTTATTCACCAATGCTTTAAAAATTGGATTTGTCTTAGCGAAGGGATATGCTGAGTCTAGCCTCTAGGGCTTAATTAGCAGCAAGGCAGACCAAGGGGATTCTCTCATTCAATTTGTATTTGCTGCCTGGTTCTCAGAGAAGCTCCTGTCTTAATGCCTCCACTCACTACCTACTGCCTCATGCTGGAAGCATATGTTAATTGCAAAACAAATATTTCAGTGAGGGCATGTACTCAAGAGCTCAAATTGAACCTAAAGTTACAAAAGACTAAGACTACTCCTAGCTCGGCTTCTCTCTACATATAAATTAATCTGTCAACCGTAGTTTCTGATCTGTAGAATGAGGGACTACGCAAGTGATTGCTAAGATCACCCCTATCTTCCAAATCCATATTACAAAAAAAAATTCTAAGCAGGACTCCAGCAAACACGTCAAGAGTTCTTTCAAACTACACTGGCCCCATTCCCATCTGCAACTATTTCTAAAACATTTCAAAACATGAGCCAAAATACAGTAATCCTATATAATAAAAGGTTAAAATGCAAATTAACTGTCACTCCATCACAAAGATGGTGGTCCTCTCAGCCCTGCCAGAGTCTCCCAGGCCCAGGGTGGGCAGCCGCTGAAAGCAGGCTGTGTGAGTGGCCTGGCAGAATGCTTGCTTTGTCGCTGTGGTGATGAGGCAAGCGCTCCAGCCTGGCCACTGGGGACCTCTGGGCAGTGGGAACGCTTGTGTCATTGCCCTGGCAACGAGGCAAGCATTCTGTGCCCAGCCGCGGATGGACCTCTGGGCTGCGGAGAGCTTCTGGGCAGCGGGCATGGAGGGGCCAGGCCCCACAGAGAGCTACTGGTGCACGGATTTGTGCACAGGGCTACTAGTGTGTCTATAAATTAAGTCCAATTTGCCACTCATTGAAAACGTAATGTCCTTTTAAAAATAATTTTCCATGTAGGACACACAGTAAGACAAGTGCAAGACGAGTGTTTGGTTTCGTGCTGTCACTGTCAAAACAAAAAAGAATGGCTACACAAACTGAAGCAAAAATAAGTTTAAGAAAAAGAAGTTTCTGAATCAACCATTATAAGGATCAAAGACCTCTTGAGCTAGAGCTGCCAAACATGTTACTTTCTTTTCCTTTCTCAGACAAAACCAGTATCTGAGCTTATAACCTGACAAAATGTAGCTGATTTTCATAGATTAACCATAGAGCGTATTTTGGAAGACACTTACTCATAAATTTCTAAATTGGTTAGTTTGTTTTCAGCCACGTAGTTGCTTGGAATAAAGCCTTCATTCCTATAACAAAAGACAAAGCAAAAATAAAAATTTTTGCCAAGTTTATAGCATTATAATGGCAACAATTCTTATAAATGTCAAGGCTGTAAGGGAAATCAAGTTCATTTTACTGATGAAGTTGTTAAAAGAGGAAAACAGGTTTTTCACTTCCACATTTAACTAAAATCTCAGTATAATAAATAGTAAGATCCTGGCCTATAATGTGAGTAGTTTAAAGGTGTCTTATGACACCAGACTCTTTTCAGAGAGGAAAAGGGGCACTGACATGACCCTTGGGGTGGCATAGAGACCAGGTTAACCACAGCGCAATTACAAAGACACTGTTTGCTGCAGAGCGTTCGATAGAGTACGTATTCTAGTTTAGCCATGTCCTTATTACAGCAACGTGATGAAGAAATACTTGTATGTGCCATTTTTGCACAAGGAGGGGGCCTTTCTCTAAGACAGACACTAAGCAAGGAAATTGTTGGGATACCACGCATGTGCGTCTTTCAGTAGATACAGCAAATTGTCTAGAAAGGACATGCACCAATTTACCCACCCTTCAGCAGGGTGAGGAATTCCCTTTTCCTACACCTACGCCTTCAAATTACATTTGAAATTATAAAAAGATCCCCAAGACAAATTATTGGGAAATAAAAGCAACTCATAGGACAATGCATAAAATGTGGTATGGTTTAGATAAATTAAATCTGCAAACAATACCATGTATTTCAATATGTGCGTGACAGTGCATGGAAAATTATTTACTAAATGAGTAACGATGCTTGTTTTTGAGAAAGAAACTGGGTTTGGAGGTGTGGCAAAGCAGAATTTTGGCATTATTTTTCATGTTATAAAGAACTATATGCACTTATTAACTTTAAAGTTAAATATTAATTGCTTGGTTGGTTGTTTTGGTCTGAATCATGCCAACAGGCCACCTGCAGGAGTCACTATTTCCGCAGACCTGATAATTCTATTCCAACTGAAACATCTCTATTACATGTTGAGTATAAACTAAGATTTGTAAAGACAGCCAAATAATCAGGAAAATATAAAGAAAAAAGGCATGTGATATAAATACTTCTGATATTTATATACTTATACTTTTCAAATCTTGACAAAGATCAGAAATCAACGCGGGCATCCTCTCCAGAGAGCCCAGACACTCCTCAGAATCCTTCTCTACCCAGGACTTCAGCCAGGCGTTAACCATCTATTGCAACTGACACAGTGAAGTCTGTTTGCATCCCGGGTCTTTTTCCCCTTGCTGCTTAATTCAGCACCTACTTCCAAAGCTAGTCATTGTAGAAATATGAAAATAAGGAAGAGCCTGTTTCTGTTCCTACCTTAGAGCCTAACAGGAAAAATAAAAACAAAAAAACACACCAAATTCCCAGAGAAAGTATAAATCAGAATAGTAACCTATAGGAATTATTATTCCCATTTTATAAATAAAGTCATAAAAATTCATTAAAAATAGAACTAGCTTGTGATCCAGCAATTCCACTTCTGGGCATTTATCTAAAAAAAAGGAAAGAAAAAAAAAAAGAAAAACCACTAATGTAGACTCCAATTTTCATTGCAGCATTATTTTCAATAGCCAGGACATGGAACCAACCTAAGTATCCATCAATGCAAGAATGGATAAAGAAAATGTGAGATAATAGATGATGATAGATAGATAGATAGATAGATAGATGATTGATAGATAGATAGAATGGAGTATTATTTGGTCATAAAAAAGAATTAAATCTTGCCATTTGCAGCAATGTAGTTGAAACTTTAGGATATTATGCTAAGTGAAATAAGTCAGAGAAAAAGATAAATATTGTATGATCTCACTTATAGGTGGAATCTAAAAGATTTTTTACATTAAAAATTGAAAGCTCATAGATAAAGAGAACAGCTTGGTGGTTGCCAGAGATGGGGGAGTGCCATTGGGGTCGGAACAATTGGTGAAGAGGATCAAAAGATGTAAGTTTCCAGTGACAAAATAAATGTCGTGGGGATGTAATGGACAGCATAGTGACTATAGTTAATAATACTGTATTGCATATTTGAAAGTTGCTAAGAGACTAAACCTTAAAAGTTCTATATATGGTAACATCTGTCACCATATATAATTACAGGATATTTTTTCTTGTGATGCATAACTTTTTTCCTGTAATTATATATGGTGACAGATGTTACCTAAACTTCCTCTGGTGATCATTTTGAAATACATACAAATATTCAGTCACTAGAGGCCCTCACAGCACTAGCTTCGTCCAGAAGGTCGTCCGTATTGTTCTGTTGTTCGGCCATTCGGTCAATTTGCATATTATGCTTTTATTATTATAGATTATGTTGTACACCTGGAACTAATAGAATGTTATATGCCAATTACCGCTCAATTTCAGAAAAAGAAAAAGAAAGGAAGCCCCGCCAGTGTGGCTCAGTGGCTGAGCACTGACCCATGCACCAAGAGGTCTCTGGTTGGATTCCCAGTCAGAGCACATGCCTAGGTTGTGGGCTCGACCTCCAGTGGGGGGCATGCAGAAACGATCCTTGTTTCTACCTCCCTCTCCCTTCCTCTCTCTCTCTCTTAAATCAATTTTTAAAAACATAGTTAAAAAAAAAAGAAAAGAAATGGAAACTCAGAGAGGGTAGATGCCTTGCCCAAAGGACACGATGGTAAGTGGCGGCCCTGGAATGTGAAGCCAGGCGTGTCTGCCCCTGGGAGCTCGGCTGCTGAGAGCGCGGTGCAGAAGGCCCTCCTGCGCACGGGGAGCTGTGGGGCCAGGTTCACCTTCACACAGAGGACACTTACTAACCCAGAGAAACTGGGCCAGCAGACAGCCTTCTGTGAGCTTCAGAAGCCCGTGGGGGGTAAAGAGGAGG
Source organism: Antrozous pallidus (assembly GCA_027563665.1). Lineage (NCBI taxonomy): Eukaryota > Metazoa > Chordata > Mammalia > Chiroptera > Vespertilionidae > Antrozous > Antrozous pallidus. The sequence goes on along the minus strand of CM050511.1, from coordinate 93,605,926 downwards.
TATCCGATAAGGACCGAGCCACCAATCTTACCCGAGACGGTCTCGAGCCTTCCACCAGTGCGCGTCACTCTTCTCCAGGATCAGGTATTCCTCTGCTCTCCTCAGGGTTAAATCACAGGGCTCCCTGGGCAGGAAGTCATAGAGCGCCACCACTCGGACCTTCTCTTCTGCAGCCTCACTGGCCGGGAGGGGAGGCAGCGGCTTGCGCTTTGAGGGTTGCGCTCGGCCCCTGCTGGACTGTGAAAACCAAGCAGTGAGCCGCTGTGCCGCTGTCCCAACGATCCGCACTCACCACAACCTGTACTCATCAAGGAGAGGCACGGCATCTTCGCCTGCTGCCCCCTCTCCCATCGAGCCGTGCTGGGACGGAAGCCAGGGTGGGGTAAACACGGGGAATGACCAACTGTAAACAACTTTCCGATTCAGCAACACACTCATCGTTTTGTGAATTTTCAAGATCGCACAATTCTTTTGCCTGCATTGCACTGGAGTTTTTTTTGTTTTTTGTTTTTTGGGGGTTTTTTTTTGTTTTTTTTTTTTACAGTGGATATTTTTCCCCTTGATTTCTTCTCCAATAGTTTCACTTTGTCTTACGGGTGTTTCTCCCTTTTCTGTCAGAAGCTGTAAGCTTGTATTCGGCTTTACTCTGCTTCTCTGTCTCTCCCAACACTGGGCTGAAAATGAATCCTGGCCTCACAATGGCAGTAGCCAGAATACCTTTTTCCCTATTCACTGTCCAGTTTCAAGTTCTTCCAAAATACAGCGGAGCAGGCTATGTTAACTGGCCTTTTTTTTTTTTTTTTTCATTTTCTTCTAGAAAATTCATTCGCTAAATGTTTATTGAGCCCTTATTATGTGCCAAGCACGATACTAGGTCTGGGCATGGTAGCAAACAGTACCTACTGGAGCAGATCCTAAAAACCTAAGCTTCCTCGACCCCCACCCTTACCACCCATCAGGATGATACTCACTTGCTTCTTACTTCTCAATTCACTGAACCACTGCCTGCGCGGCTGAGTGTACTTTTCTGAGAGTTCTTCATCATTGCTCAGGCTTATTTGTGTTCTCACTTGTCTGACATAAAAAGAAAAAATAATGATCATGTTACAAGTGATTATTTTTATTCAAGTTATCTGTAAATCCACTAGGTCATCCCAAAACTAGTACAAAAATCCAGGTCTCTTTCCCGAGACTTTTTTAATTATGAAGACTAACCATTTCCTTGGGAACCTTTCTACCTCTCAGAATTTAATTTTTCTCATCTGGAAACTAGAGGTGCTAAGAGCACATAGAGTTGTTATGAAATAAAATTGAGGAAACATGTCACATGCCCAATACAGAGTCTGGTCCATGTTAAGGACATAAAATCATAAACATGATATTGAAACACTCTGTATTAGGCACAGTGTTACTCATTTACATGCATTACCTCATTTGATAGCATCTATTGTTATAAGTAGACATGATCTAGTAATTAAGAACAGGAGTTCAAATCCCAGCTCTACCATTTCATAGTGTGGCCTTGGGTAAGCAATGTGACCTCTCTAAGCCTCAATTTCCTCATCTGTGAAATGGGGTTTGTAAAAATGGGGTGGCTTTGAGAGTTACTTGAGCTAATAAATGCAACCTCTTAGCACAATCTGACATATGGAACACTCCCATCAAATGTTAGCTGTGACTAATTTCGTGGTGCTTTAGATTTTATTCTTATATAATCATTTGCTGGACACCAAAGTATAAAGACACTGATAATTTTGAGGAGATATTCAAATGAATAAGACAGAATTCTTGCCAGTGAAATTATAGAGTGGAACACAGGCATACAAATAGGATACATGAAGTAAATCTTTACTAATAAAAGGGTAATATGCTAATTAGACCATCCTTCCAGACAAAGCCATGGTGGCGGGGCCAAGGCAGAGGCAATTAGGGGTGATCAGGCTGGCAGGCAGGTGGGTAGTTAGGAGCCAGCAGTCCCGGATTGCAAAAGGGATGTCCAACTGCCAATTTAGGATGGCATCCCCTAAGAGGTCCCAGATTAGAGAAGGTTCAGGCTGGGCTGAGAGACACCCCCACCTCACCCCCGTATACCAATGTCATGCACCAGGCCTCCAGTATTAAATAAAGAACTGAACTACATCCTTTGGAAAGACAATCGAAGGAACAATTAAATCCAAAAGGATTAAGGAAGGATCACAGAAGGCCCGACAGGGGCATTTAACAGGGGGGGGGGAAAGAGGGAAGGGTTTCTCAGGCAAAGGCAACAGCAGATACAAAGAGACATGGAGACTCCAAACTGAACACATTCATTTCCAAATAGTTGGCCTCAGAAACAAGACTTACCGCTTCTGCACGGAACAGCGACAGCAACAACAGAAAATCGACTGGATGGTATTATCTGAAAAGCAGAGCATTCTCAACTGTTAGAAAGCCATGGTCCATGATATCCGCTAGATGAGCCTGGGGATGCTGTTCCAAAGGAGGAAATCCCCTATCACCGCAGCGGTGGTAAGGATTGTTATAAAACGTATGCAAAGTCCGACCATGCCCTCCTTGATGAGCGGAAGGAGAAAACCTGCCACGAAAGCAAGTTACTGGCACCCTGTCAATGTGGTTTCCCTTCTCAGGCTCTTCTTGTCAGGTCTGGTTTGTGCAGTTTCCTCAGGCGGCGAATGCTGACCACCACGCTCTACCTCACCTTGGTCAGGGCTAATGTCAGCTAGCAAATGCACAAAAGAACGGACTTCCACCACGTTCTCCTAGAGAATCTGCTCACACTAATTTTTAATTAAGTCATCACATGTCCTTAAAAATATTTATTATGTATATTTTATATATTTCATAAAACATAAATGTATTTATACTTAATACATTATATTTTAACATGCTTACTTTATTTTATAGTATATAAATATATAAAATACAAACATATATAGATAATGTTTGGCTTTCAAATTTTCTATGGATTAAGTCCAAATATAAGCTAAATATTTCAAGAAAGAAGTAGCTAGCTTAGTAAATCTGGGACATGCTTACACTTTTATTGTCAAGCTCAATCTTTTTTTATTTAAGTTAGGCCAGCGATTTGTAGCCGGTGTGCTGCAAGGAGTTTTAAAGCATGTGATACCTGACTATTCAGTCAGGGCCACTGACCTCTTTTCCCTTAGGTTGTCAAATAAAAATATGACAACAGCTAATACAACAATATCCACCCAGTGTGACTGAATCAAATTTTATCTTTTTTGTTTTTATCACATTAGCAAAAAATACATATTTTTGGTGTGCCACAGAATTTTAGCAATTTGTTTATGTGTGCCGTGAGATGAAAAAGGTTGAAAATTGCTGAGTTAGACCATTTGCCTTTTTAAAAATAAATTTTGATTTTATCAAAAGGATGTTTTATGTTCATAGAATTTGCATTTCACAGTCAGCTCTTTGTTCTATTCACACCTGAAAATGAAGTACTGTGATGGAAGCAGAGTGCTTTAGACAAGTAGCATTAGCTTTGAGGGTAGAGAGATCTGGATTTGAATCCTAGCTGTGCGGCTGACTATACCTGAGATGAATCTCTTTACTTCTTTAACTCTTCGCTTTTCTACATGTAGAAACTAAATAGTCATATCTACCCCCCTGGAGAAGCCTGATAGGGCAGAGGTTAACACCTAACTTTGTGAGTTTGGACAGGTTACTTAACGTAAGCAGTTTCCTTTTCTATAAAATGAGAATAATGGGATATTTAGCATGTAAGACTACTGTGAGGATGAATGGAATCCATTCATATAAAGTACCCCGAGCAATGTTAACTTGATTAACTTCTACAGCAAGAAGTTAATCAAGAAGACCTATGATTATTATAGGATTGTTGAGGTATCATCTCTAACGTTCTGGAACATGGGAGAGGGGCACAAACAGAACACGCCCAGTGCAGTCCACCTCTCAGCATCAGAGTCCTCCTTGTCCTCACTGTGTTGGACCAACCCAACTTCTTCCTGGTAATCAGGACGTTCGTTCCAGCTGCACTGACTCCAATTCAGAAATACAAGGAGTCCAAAATGTTCAGAGGGCAGTCTCAACCTCCAATATTCCCCAAGAAAAGAATTATTTTCTCAGGCATTGAAATCTCCAAATCCACTAAACCCAAGGTCAGAGGGAAAGAGAACAAAAATATGCCAATGAGTTATTAGGTTGAGTGATGAGAGGGGCCACTCCAATCTTTACTCACGTAACCAGGCTACATATTTGCTGCTGGTTTTAAGACATTTATTGCATCTTATAGGACACCACTCCAACTTTGCAAGATGTTGTCTCTTAGATGTTATAGTAATTGAGTCTTTACCCAACCCTTCTTCTGTCCTGTCAAGCAGGCTGCTTCTGAATTATGGGACACACTCTTAGAATATTTAGAGAACCATTGAGCAATCACCAATGAAACTAAGAAAAGGCTAACACCACAGAGTAGATAATCTTGTAGATATCTTTCCATACTGTCCCCATTGCAAGAGTTTTAAATGTCTTTCTCTCTCCCAGATCTCCTTGGCATCAATCTCCTGATCTTGTTCATTCAGTGTTCCCAACCAGCAGGCCAACTTCTTGCCATTGTTCATGAGCAAATGAAGAGCAATGCCTGACACTATCTTGCCCTAATGAAGTGAACAAACTGATGTATTTAAAGTTCTGGGATGATTTTATTTCAGCACTATCTTAGGGCACCTCTGCATTGGGCTGGAGCACAAGGGCTGTTGACTTTCCATTCGTGTGGGCTCAGAATACAGATCTGTTTATAATTCAGGTCTGATAGGGAATTCCTCTTGAGGTCTCTAGTGTGAGTTAAGTGAAAAGTAGAAAAAACAGGTACCATATGAATAAAAGTTACCTGCTGATGAAGCTTTCTTGGATCAACTAGGGCCCACTTTCATATATACTACTTTCATATTCTGATGATTACTGCAGTGCATGCCCCAATTTGTGGTTCAGTGTTTTTAGATAACTCAGCTCATGCTGGGTAGTTTGCATCACATAAATATTTCATGATCAATGGTCAGGCATTCAGTATTCATCAGTAACAAGCCAGGAACTACTTTTCAAATTGAAAATAGTTAATTGGCACAGGGTCAAGCCTTTACTCCAGGGGTTTGTGCTGTGATTATCATACATGGGACTTTCAGGAGCTCTTTACAGCCAACATTTTTCCCTTTATCCCGGCTACTACCAATGATAATTCAAGTAATTTATAATTGAGTTATTTCTTCCAGCAATGAGGCTATTCCTGGACCTCTAAATATATGACCAAATCCAGTTGTGACTCTGTTTCCTAGAGCCACTTCTGATACCAATTTTATCAGTCAGAGTTCCAATATGAAACACCACTTGCTTAAAATAACTTGTTTAAAGTTTTATTTACAAAGGGGTTGATTACAAAAGTGTGGAAACCACAAAAGATGCGCAGAAGCCTGGGTCCAGCAGTGGTGGAACTGCAATCATCCCTAAGTTCACAAGGACCAGAAGAGGGAGACAATGTTGAGGGGAGCAGACACCAGCTTGAAAGGAGCAATGATCTACTGTTGAGGTGCATAGCCAACTTGAGCAACCTCACTACACCTTCCTTCCAAGGCTCCCACAGGGTGTAAATCCAACCACAAGCCAGAGGCTTAAAAGCATGTTGAACCAATCCCTGCAGATTACTTTTCCAGGATGGAGTGCAGGGTGTAGAAGAATGACTACCAACAGATTGGGGTCACTAAGCCAGCACGGAGATTGGTTACCACATTTAATCCCTGCAGTTCATCTTTCCAAGGTAAAACAGCAGGGATAAGAATAAAGCTGTTCAGCAAAGTAATTGGTATATATTAGTCCCCTTTCCCTTCACAGAAGTTGACCTTCTAAACCTAGATTCATGTACTGGTTACTTGCCTTTCTCTGGTTTGGATATAACCATCACTCAGTCTTTGGGCTATGGACACATTGGTGGTCCAGTAGTAAATGTCTTACTTCTAAAAAAAAAAAAAAGAGTCCTAGTGCAAGCCTAGGCAAAGACATCTTTGTTTCCACTGCTGTTTCACCACTCATTCCTGATTGAATTGCTTCCTCTCTTCCTTTACCTGTACCCAGAAACCACTCATTTGCCAAGGTTTATTTCTGGAGGCTAAAATAAAATAAATTACTAAATCCCAAAAACCTGGGCCTTTGTTTGTTATTAGGTGTTTGGATTTCAATTGCTTCTGACTGTCAGTTTTCACCTGATAGTGTCTGCATGAGCAACCTGCCAGAACACTTCTAATGAGCACGTGAGGTCTCTGTCTACCCTGGCAGGAGTGGTTTTAATTTATACTCACACCAATTTCTTTCAGTGTTGTTTTACAGCCTCATAGAGATCTATATCTATTCAGGGCAGAGGATGCAAAGTAAAATGTAGGTTACACAAATGAGTGAAGCAGGTCAAAGTAAGGTATGGATTGTGACAGAATGTGCCAAAGCCACATGTGGAGGTTTTCAAATTCAAAAAATTTTTAAATATTCCCTTCCTCTCCCACGTCACTATTTTCCTTTTCTACTGGATCATTCCCATCAGCATACAAATATGCTGTTACTTCACCCACTAAGAACAAAACAAAACAAACCACTCTCGATCTCATTTCTTCCTTCAGTTTTGCTCTGCATTTATAGTAAAATCTAGAAATGAGTAGTCTTTACTTGCTCCCCCCAATTCTTCCCCTCCCATTTTCTCTTAACTCATTCAAGTTTTTGTCTCTACCCCTCCCTCCAAACTGCTTTGTTAGGACCACTAGTGACCTCCATACTTCTATATCCAATTATCAGTACTAAGTCCTAAACTTATTTGACCTCTCGACAGTATTTGACACCACGGCTTCTTGGTTTTCCTTCTGTCTCCTTTGCTGCTTTCTTCTTGTCCTTCTGAACCTCTGAGACTGGGTCTAATGCTGAACTGCCCCAGAGCTTTTGATCTCTTCTCTTTTCTCTGACCTATTTACTCCCTTGATTGTATCATTTCTAGTGGTGGTTTAAAAACCATCTATCAGGTAGATATCCATTGTACACTTACTAGTAAAATCTATATAATCTTATTAACCAATGTCACCCCAATAATTTAAACTAAATAAAAAATTAATTAAATATATATTTTTAGAGGCCTGATGCACAAAATTTTTGCATTCAGGGGTAGGAGGTCCCTCAGCCTGGCCTGCTCCCTCTAGCAGTCCGGGAGCTCTCAGGGGATGGCTGATGCAGAAAGCGGGCCTAAGCTGGCAGTCGGACATCCTTAACACTCCCACCACCACCACTGCACTTGCCAGCCATGAACCCAGCTCAGGGCTTCTGGCTGAGCAATGCTACCCCATGGGAGCGCACTGACCACCAGAGGGAAGGTCCTGCATTGAGCATCTGTCTCCTGGTGGTCAGTGTGCATCATAGTGACTGGTCATTCTGCCATTCGGTCAATTTGCATATTAGCCTTTTAGGGACATCTAAATATACATCTCTAACCTAGTTATAATAAACTCCAGACTTATATACCCAAATTTTCCACTGGGATATCTAGTAGACACTTCAAATTAACAAAGAAATCTGATCTGAACTTCTTCTCTAAATGTGCTCTGCCCATCTTTGTCCTTCTTGTCAATAGCTAAACCATGTTTCCAGATGTGCAGACCAACAATCTTGGTGTCACCTTTGACCCTGCTCACACCCCAGTTCAATCTATCAGGAAAGTGTGCTGAATCTGCCTTAAAAATATATCCAAGTGTTGCAGTTTGTAATGATGAAAAAGTTCTGGAGATGAATGGTGACTATGGTTGTACCACAGGCTAATGTATTTAATGCCACTGTACACTTACAAATGGTTAAAATGGTACATTTTATGTTGTCATTTTTGTTTTTTATTTATATGCTAGAGGCCCAGTGCATGAAAATTCATGCACTGGGGGAAAGGAGGTGTCCCTCAGCCTGGCCTACACCCTCTCATAGTCTGGAATCCTTCGGGGGATGTCCACCTGCCAGTTTAGGCCCACTCCCTGGAAGATCGGGCCTAAGCTGGCAGTCAGACATCCCTCTGGCAGCTCGGGAGCCTTCTGGGAGGGTGTCTGACTGATAGCTTAGGCCCACTCCCTCCCCCCACTCTCTCATAGCGGGTCTAAGCACAGTCGGACATTCCTTAGCACTTCCAAGAAGGCAGGAGAGGCTCCCACCACTGCTGCTCCACTAGCAGCTGCCAGCCCAGCTTGTGGCTGAGAGGAGCTCTCCCTGTGGGAGCACACTGACCACCAGGGGGCAGCTCCTGTATTGAGCATCTGCCCCCTGGTGTTCAGTGTGCATCATAGCAACCAGTCAGTCCCAGTTGTTCCATTGTTAGTGTCAATTTGCATCTTACCCTTTTATTATATAGGATTCATTTGCTTCATGTTTTATTTCACCTCTATTTAATACATGCACACACAGACTCTTACTGCTTTTTCCCACCATCTGTCATTACCATGGTCCAAGCCACCATCATCTTCTCTGGATTATACCGATGGCTCCTAACTTCTTCCTGCTTCTATCCAGAACCTCCTACGGTTTAATCTCAACACCATGGCCAGAGTGATTAATTTAAAACCTAGATAGGACCAGGTTACTCCTTTTCTCCAAACCTCACAATGGCTCTCCATTTCACAGGAGATATAGCCAAATTTCTCACGAGAGCCTCTAACACTCTTCATGCCTTGGCCTTCTGTGGTCTCTCACCTTCTCGCCAGTACACTTCTGCTCACTTCCTCCGGCCGCACTACCCTCACTGCTGCTGCTGGAGCACCCAGGCCTGTTCGCACCATGGCTTCTTTGCTTTTGTTTTGCCTCGACCACTCTTCACCCAAGTATTAACCTTTTTCATTCTGTTCCTTCAAGTCTGCTCAAACCTCACCTTCCTAAGTACTCTGGACGATTATTATCATTTGCACTTCCTAACTTTGAGATTACTTACTTTGCTCTACTATTTTTTCCTTTTTTTAAACAGCATTTCACATTTTCTATTATGCAATTCATTTGTTTATTATTTTTTCCTGTCTATCTCCCCTATTAGAAGATAAACAGTGATCTTTGTCTATTTTCTTCACAGTTATATCCCAAGAGGCTAGAACAGTGTCTGACACATAAAATACATACTCAACAGATATTTATTGAGTGAATAAATATGTAAATTAACTGATTTGAAGGATCATCAAATCATAACCTTTTCAGAGTGCCCACCTATCTTGATTTAGTCCGATGAGAAAATGGAAACTGTATTTGGGGACAGACTAAATAGGGACAATAGGACACAGGGAACAGGAAGAGAGGTGGTGTAGAATGAGATTATAAAAGTCTTTATAATAAGATTATAAAAGTAAGGGAAGATAGGACCCCAATTGTCTATGAGGTTGGGAGTCTTATTAGACCCTGAAGATGGAGAACAATTTGGCCATAGGCCAATGCAGAGTAAAATCTATATTCAGCCTAGAAACCTTTATAAGGTGGTCCAGCAAGGTGACCAACAATTATCTATGGTCTCATGATTTAAGGTAAACTAAAACCATTTATAGATTATCCCCAACTTACAATGGTTCAATTTTAAATTTTTAAAGATGACAATGGTGCAAAAGCAATATGCATTCAGTAAAAACCATGCTTTGCATTTTTTAAAATATTTTTATTGATATTTTTTACAGAGAGGAAGGAAGAGGGACGGAGAGTTAGAAACATCGATGAGAGAGAAACATCGATCAGCTGCCTCCTGCACACTACCCACTGGGTATGTGCCCACAACCAAGGTACATGGCCTTGACTGGAATCGAACCTGGGACTTTCAGTCTGCAGGCCAGCGCTCTGGCCACTGAGCCAAACCGGTTAGGGCAATGCTTAGAATTTTGGTCTTCTCCCAGACTAGTGCTGTGTGGTACAATACTCTTTCGTGATGTTGGGCAGTTGAAGCAAGCAAGCCACAGCCCCCAGTCAGTCACACGATCACACAAGCAATACTGCCAGTGTTTTCTGAATCTTGTGTTCTGAGCACATATAAGGTAGGCTGTTCTAAGCTATGATGCTCGATAGGTCAGGTGTTTTAAATGCATATTTAACTTACGACATTTTCCATTTCAATGTCAGGATATAAAACCATCATGAGTTGAGGAGGATCTGTAATGTCATCATGCCAAAGAGTGTTGCTAATGGTCACTTTACTCCTTGGATAATCACTGGCATGTTACATTACTCTCTTTATTTTTCCATATGCTTGAAATATTTCAAAAACTAAAATTTGTAGATTGCAAAGAAGGAAAATCTCCAGAAAATCAGATAAGATTGTGGGCTAGATATGTGCCTATTTTAGCATTAGTAAATTTTTACATATACATCATTGTTTAGTGATAGGTGCAAAAGGCTTATTTCTTTATCTCAACCACTGCCTTACCTTTTGCCCAACCAAAATTATCATCTTCCTCGCTAGTCCCAATAAGAAAACTATTCTGTCAGTTTTCCTCCCACTTGGCCATATCTGTGCATGTATGAGTCTATCATAGAAATCTTGAATTCTTTCTGAGCCCCATCCTTAACATTCAATCTGCCATTAATCTGTTCAAATTGGCATTTTACTTCCTATCTCTCCTGCTACCAACCCAGCCTAAGCCCTATTCAGACCACACTTGTATTTCTGCATTAATTCATTTAATCTTCACAATGTGAAGTAGACGGCACTTCACAATGCTGAGTTTGAACCACAAAGAGAATCTTCCTAGCTGAGTGAGAATCAAGGGCTTGTAGGTGGAGAGCAGGCCTGGATGCCAGGCAGGCTGATCTCACAGTCTCTTCTCTTAACCTCTGTGCAACCAGTATTTGCTCAGTGCCTGAATGAACTGGCCAAATCCCCTGCTTCTGAGCCTTCTTTCCCCCGATCCATTCTACACACTCATTTCCCTAAAAATCTGTCTCAGGCAACTGCTCTATATTTTCAGCATCAAAAAAGGCTCTTAATCACGCATGGCATCAAGACTTCACCTTCCCTGTGGTAAAGGCCTTTCATGATATGGCCAGGCCTACTTTGACTCAGTGTTCCCCAGTTCTGCTGCACCAGCTTCTCCCACTTGCTCTATTCTCACAGATACCTTGTCTGCCTCTGGCCTGAAAAAAAAAAAAAAAAAAGGAAAAAAAGCCATTGCAATCCACTCCCAACTTATCTTCCTTTGGCTCCCAAAGTGTTCGACTCTACCCTGTGGCCCTTAATTAGATAGTCATTAAAATTTCTTTGTGTGGGTTTCAGTTTCTCACAGGATTTCTCAAACCACTATTGACATTTTTAGGTTGAATTGTTCTTTGTTGTGGGGGCTATTCTGTGTATTGTAGGCTGTTTAGCAGCATCACTGACCTCTATGTACTGCACGCCGGCACCAACATCTCCACACCCCACTAGTACCCACACACTCCCTCCTAGCTGTGACCACCAACATGTTTCCAGGAATTGTCAAATGTCCACTGAGGGCAAAATCACCCCTAATTGAGAAACACCGATCTAGACTGTAAGTGCTCCAATTTCAGGGACTGCATCTTATACATTTTTTTCTTCTTTACAGCATCCAACATCGGTGCCTCATATATAGCAAAACCCAATAAATAATAAGGCTTCCCCAATAGTTACACCATCATGTCAGATCTGGGCTCCACTTCTCAGTACCTCATTCACCACATGATATCACACAGCTCGATGCTGGCTGCAGAAAAAGCTAGTCTTACCACGATCTTTTGTGGTCAACTGTACCACTATGTGGAACAGCAAAATTGAAGAAAACTGAGCTTCCGTGGCTTTAGCTAGCACTGGTAGTAGGCCATGCATTTAATCGTTTGCCCAAGATATATTAAAAAGAAAGAAAAAAGCTTATTCGAAACCAAGCATTAAACTATGAGATGCTAAATAAAATGGCTAAAACACCTCTCTGGTGTTCAATTTTTTTCTATATTAGAATAGCATATGGCAGTGATTTTCAACCTTTTTCACTCCACGGAAAACATAATCTAATTACTAAAATTTTGTGGCATGCCAAAAAATACATATTTTGCTGATCTGACCAAAAAAAGGTATAACTTCGACTTATTTAAATAATAATAATAATAATAATAATAATAATAACAACAACAACCTACCCTTTTTGTTCCAAAGTGATTTTTTAAAAATCAGGTACCTATACTTGTATATAGGAACTCTGGTACCAAGAATTAACCAATCAGATGCAACCTTCTTATGCGATGTGACCAATAAGATATAACTCTATTATGTGGCCTATATATTTATGATTCAAGACAGGGCATAAATACCTATGACTATTGTCGTGTTGGCTGTTGTCATTTTCTTTTTATTTGACTATCTAAGGCAGCAATTTTTAACCAGCGTACTGCAAGAATTTTTAAAACATGCAATTCCTGACTATTTAGTCAGGGGCACTGATCTCTTTTCCCTAAGATTGTTTACCCCAACCTGGTGATTCCCTGAGACCCCACCCTACCAAGACCAGGAGAGTGTCTCCTGATACAGAGTTCCAAAACAATGGTTCTAAAGATGCCCAAGAAACTTATTGAGAACTTCAAGAGCATTAAAAAAGGACACGGAAACCGTAAAAAAAGAACCAGTCTGAAATGAAGAATACACTAACTGAAATGAAGAATAATTTACAGTGGAGTAGATGAAACAGAGAATCAAATCAGCTATTTGGAACATACGTGTGGGAACCATGCCAGTGAGAACACAGAGGCCTTGTTCTTCATGCAGCATTCACACACCGGGATGTTCCAGGCGATTCTGCCATGAGCCTAAACGGGATGCCCAAGGCTCTGAGCCTGGGAATCATAATCAGGCTAAGATACCAAGTGGGTGCAAGGCCACATGGTACATTGTGCCCTTCTCTAACCCAAATAACTGATGTCACTGTTGATGCCCACTCTTTGCCTCTGGAGTAATGTACAGTTTACTGACCAAGAGTAAACTGAACGTTACTGCTGCTCAGTCATTTAGTCATATGTGAAGAAGTCTGCTAGAGGGAGAGCAGCTGGGCAGAGAGAGCTTAGAGGAGCAGAGACCGTAGACACAGAGAATGAGGCTCCTATGTATGCAGGAGAGGCTTGAGAGCTCAGACGGAGCTGAGAGCTGATCCTGCTATGATGTAAGGCTAAGAGCTCATATATCGCTACCATGTTAACCAGCCAGTGTGCTGGGCAGGGGAGACAGGAGAAGCTGCTGAGCCAGAGGAACTACTGAGGCTGAAGCTCTAAGGGAGAGCTCAGGTGCTGCTATAACATAAGGCAGTGAGTCTGTGGCAGCATGTGGCTGTTAAGATACTAAAGTGGGGACAGAGATTAATGCTGCTTTTGTGAGAAAGATACGTATTCACCAGTCAGTGTCCGGCTGCCTACCTGTATGGATTTTATTGTAGGAAACTGTCTATCTGATGGCTATGTGGCCACTGGTTCTGCAATAAAGACTCATTCTCATGCACCCAACTCTTCTCATGGCCTCTCCATCTTCCCACCACCGAGGATTGGCCTGTGTTTCTGTGAGCAGAAGAGAAAAGAGGAACTTGGACTAAGTGCCTAACAGTTAGTGCAGTGGGCAGGGTTCGAGGAAGAACCAGCCCTGGAGTAGTCAGGAAGCATTTAGAAGAATATGTGGACTCAGAACAACTCAGAGCAGCAGTGCTGAGCAGCAATCCTGCTGTCTCTGACAATAAGGAAACAGAAAACAGTCAGAACAGCAAGAAGAAAAAAGAATCCAAAAACATGAGGATAGTATAAGGAGAGTCTGGGATATCAACCTTTGCATCATGGTGTGTGGAAGGATAGAGAGAGCAAGAAGTTGAAAACCTATTTGAAAAAATAATGACAGAAACTGTCCCTACCCTGATGAATGAAATAGACATACAAGTCCAGGGTGATTTTTCTACAGAAACTTTGTAGGCCATAAGATATTGGCATGAAATATTCATGAAAAGCAATGACCTAGCCAAGACTATTCTACCAGCAAAGTTATCATTTAAAATCAAAGAGCAGTTAAAGAGCTTCACAGACAAGAAAAGCTAGAGTTCATCAAAACTAGTATTACAAAAAATGTTAAAGGGTCTTCTTTAAGAAGAAGCAACAATAACAAAAAGATCAACATATGAATAATACAATGGTAATAAATACATATCTAGCAACAAGGTTGAGTATTGTCCCATGCACTTAGAGGTTGCCAGTCTGATTCCCAGTCAGGGCACATGCCTGGTTTGTAAGCTTGATTCCCAGTAGGGGGTATGCAGGAGGCAGCCAGTTGATGTTTCTACTCCTGTCTCCCTCTCTAAAAAAATTAATTAATTAATTAATTAAAATTAATAAAAACATTTTTAATTACTTTAAAAGCAAATAGACTAATTGCTCCAATCAATATATACACACACACACACACACACACACACATATATATATATATATATATATAGTAACTGAATGGATAAAAAAAAAAACAAGACCCTTACGTATGTTGTCTACAAGAGACCCACTTCAGATCAAAAGACACACACAGACTGAAAGTAAAAGTATGTAAAAAGATAATTCATGAAAGTGGAAAAGAAAAGAAAAGGTTGAGGTAGCAATACCTATACCAGACAGAACAGGCTTGAAAACAAAGGCTATTACAAGGGACAAAGAAGCGCCCAACAGCTCTGCTTCTTTGTGTTTATCTGAAGAAACCCAAAACACTAAATCAGAAAGTCAAATACATCTATATGTTCACTGCACCATTATTTTTTTAAAGATTTTTTAAAAATCTTCATTGAGGACATGTTTTTATTGATTGTTAAAGAGAGAGACAGAAACATGTTGTGAGAGAGAAACATCCATCGGTTGCCTCCTGTATGTGCCCTGAGCAAGGATTGAACCTTCAACCTAGGCATGTGCCCTGATTGGGAATCAAACCCACAACCTTTTGGTACATGGGACAACACTCCAACCAACCAGGCCACCCAGACAGATCCATTGCAGCATTATTTACATTAGATGAGATATAGAAGCAACTTAAATGCCCATCAATATATAAACAGGTAAAGAAGAAGTGATGCATATATACAGTTGAATATGATTCAGCCATTTTTAAAAATGAAATTTTGCCATCTGCAACAACATGGATGGATACAGAGGGTGTTATGCTAACTGAAATAAGTCAGAGAAAGACAAATGCCAGTTGATTTCATTTACATGTAGAATCTAAAAAACAAAACAAACAAACAAGCTATACAGAAACAGATCATAGATACAAGAATATTTTGATGGATTTCAGATGGGACGGAGGTTAGAGATGGGTGAAAAGGGTGAAGGGATTTAGAAATACACATTGATAGTTGTAGCATAGTCATGGAGATGTTAAGGACAGCATAGGGAATAGTCAATTATCTACATCAGCTGTCGGCAAACCGTGGCTCTGTTGACAAATGAGTTTGCTGACTACTGATCTATACTAATGAAAGACTAAGATACGAATCGACCGTACCTTCACAACACCCACCAGCCAATCAGGAGTAAGTATGCAAGTGAACCCAACAAAGATGTCTGGTTAATTTGTATACACAGGCACCAAGTGGCCAGGGATGGGGCAGGATGCTTGCATCATCACTATGGTGACAATGCAGGCGTTCTGCACTGCCCCAACTGCTCCAGGCCTCTGGGTAGCATGGGAAGGTGGAAAGGTGGCTCCAGGGCAGAGGGGAAAGGTGGCTCTGGGCCACAGCAACAGTAGTGCCAGCATCTAGGGAAAGGAAGGAAGACCCATTCTTGCACAAGTCTTCGTGTGTTGGGCCTCTAGTATTGTAATAACTGTATCTGTTGTCAGATGGGTACTAGATTTATCAGGGTGATCACTTTGAAAGTTAAATAAATGTCTAATCACTGGGTTGTACACTTGAAACTAACAGTATTGTATGTCAACTATCATTTAAATTTTTTAAAAGAATCACTGTATACTGATAAAAAAGCACTATATATTGAAAAAAATTTAAAAGAATCACTATATTTTATAGGAGATGTGTAGATGGTAGGAAAAAAAGATAGCTAAGGCAAGTGCTTAGAACATAGCAGTTGATCATTTAATTTTCAGCCCTTTTTCCTTATCTAGTTCCTTATAACTTTTGGGATGTTCACAGAATATATTTAAAATAAATAGAAAGAAACTGATGTGGTTCTCCCTCTGAGACAAAACAGGAACAAGGACAAGTAAGCCAAAGCAGATCCTGAGCCCCCAGCTTCTCTGCTCTGAGCCCACACGCTACCCCTGACTCAGAGGCAAATGTCCCTTCCATTCCGGACTCTAAAGGGCTTTCTCTCCCACCATTAAAACAACTCTTCAGAGAGACTCCGAAACTTATTATTGATAAGGTATAAATTATATAATAGTAAACATGTTGTACTATAGTTTCTTTTAAGGCATTTTCATCTAAACATGACACCTGTGTTAGAGTAAACAGAAAGATTTATTTCAAGGAACTGGCTCACATGGTTGTGAAGGTTGGTCTGTTTAAAGTTTAGTGAGATGTGCTGGTAGACGAAAACTCGGAGAAGAGCTTCGGTTCATGTCTTAAGGCAGTCTGTGAGCAGAATTCCCACTTGCTCAGGAGAAGAATCTGTTCCAGTGAAGCCTTCAACTGATTGGATGATGCCCACCCACGTTATCTTTCACTCAAATCCACCTATGTAAATGTTACTCTCATCCCAAAAACACCTGCACAGAAATATCCAGAATGATGTTTGACCAAATATCTGGGCATCATGGCCCAGCCAAGTTGAACCATCAAGTTAACCATCCTAATACCATAAAATGAAATACAGACAGCTTTCTAAGCAAAACTGCTGGTATCAGTCAACGGGCAGAACTGCTCTCTGAAACTAGGAAAAAGGCCTCCTGTTGTGCACTGAACTCACAACACATGACTGCACAGCAGGAGGGTTGAGTATAGGACCCCACGACGTGCCCTGAGTTACCTTTGCTTTCTGGATCCTAGAATTTTCAAACACTTGTCTTTCCTGATGCAAGAGCAAAGACAATTGCCCTCCAATAGAGGTGCCGCCCTGCACTGCCACTGCTCTAATGATGAGAAGGCGTTGCTTCTCTCTCCCCTGAAGGTCAGCAGCAGCTGTGAGCAGGAGGCCAGCTTCTGCCTTGTTGGCGGTTCCCTCCCTTCCGCCCAGCACACAGCTGCTGCCCAATAAAGAATTGCTGAGTCGGTAAAAAAGCAAACGGTGAGAGCCGAGCAGCTCCCTGGCTCCCCCTTGTTTGGCAGGACTTTCCGAGACAGGAGGCATCTTTACAGATTGAAGAACTGACTCATTCCCAAGCCGATAACAGTGATTATTAGAGTCAAGATCACATTCAGTTTACAGCATCACAGGGTTTCCCAGGCGAAGAAATAAATGGAGAGCCACTCCCACGTGCATACTGTGATTACAGAAACTATTCCTCGAATTGTTTTTTTTTTGTTTGTTTTGTTTTTTTTTTGCTGAATACCTGCAGACAGAAAGCACTCCGGAGCCTTTGAAAAAATGTCCAGTGCAGGCAGAAACGCGTGCATAGCCAGGGCTTTTGCCCGGGAGACTAAAATGCCCAGGAGGTGGGCAGTGACTGTTTGCACACTGGGAGGAGGTAGTCAGCGTGGAGGATTATCGCAGGAAGGAACCAGGGCTTCCTCTCCCAGGCTGACATCTGCGCTGCTCTTCTCATCTGCTTCTTATTCCCCAGCAAATATCTTTAATTCGGCAGCATGCACCAGCAAGTCAGGGAAAGGGCATCGCGTCCAGTGGAGTCTCTGTGACCTTTTGGAACCGGGTCGTCTCTCCTGGGTTAGGCAGGGGAGCTTCTCGTTTGATCAGGTGCTTGTGTTCTTTTCCGGGAAGGCTGGCCCCCCTTCTTTCCCCTCCAGCAGGCCCTGTTTGCATTCCTCTCCCCTCCAGACGAGTGGGTGGCCACACCAGGGCTCTGTCTGGGAGCCCGTTTCCAGCAGGGGGCACCCCTTCCCAGAACAGCTCCCTGGCCACCTTTCAGCGCCACAGATAAACATTCGCTGAAAAAGCTGTGGGGCCGCTGCTGTTTGGGAAGCAACGCGGCTGGCGTTCCTTCCGTTTCTGATGTTTTGAGGTTTATGTACCGGCATACCCTCGTGTGCATCCCCTGGCATTTCCGACGTCGGGGGTTTCGTTTTGAATGAGTGGTTCGAGTGAAATTCATTCCTACTGAATGTGGCCCTCCCACCGGGCACCTGGCTAGTGGTTTCTGTTTGGAAACAGGAGTGAACGGCTCTGTTTCGGGAGCTGCTCTGGACCCAAGACCAGGCTGGTGGCCCACCCGCACACTCCAGGCCGCGGCTGTAAGGCAGGGGATTCAACAGCCTCTGCAGCAGAAGGGCTGGGGGCAGAACCTTGACTACCTGTGGCTCTGGAGAAAGGGCTCCGGGTGATTCAGGCTGAGCCTCTGAGTTCACCACAAGATGTGCCTTCTTTTCCCCCCAGGCATTCACAGAACGCCAGACTTCCTCATTGATTCATGTATCCCCACCTCAGACCTATTTCTTCAGGGCTGTTGGAAGACTGACCTGTTATCTGGGAGGCAATTTCTACCTCTGATTAGGCAGCAGAAAAGGCTTCCCAGACCTGGAACCCAGAACCCACACCAGCCCTAGCCGGTCTGGCTCACTGGGTACAGCTTCAGCCTACAGACTGAAGGGTCCCGGGTTTGATTCTGGTCAAGAGCACAGGCCCAGGTTACAGGCTCGATCGCCAATGGGGGCATGCAGAAGGCAACCGATCAATGTCTCTCTCTCATCATTGATGTTTCTATCTCTCTCTCCATCTTCTTTCCTCTCTGGAATCAATAAAAATATTAAAATAAAATAAAAGAACCCATACCAATTAAAGGGAAAATGGAAGGAAGAAGGGAAGAGTAAGAGAGAGAATGGAGGGGAAGAGAAAGAGAGAGAGAGAGAGGAAGAGAGAGAGACAAATACTCTGAGATTTTTATTAAAATGCCTTCCAATTTGGAAAGCTATCTTTTATTCTGATTCTACAACTCTATATATTTGAGACGTTAAATTATTCCTGTTTTTGTGTGTGCCTCCTTTTGACATTAAAAGAGCATGCCCTTGAGCAGAAACGCTAAGGAACGCTCCTGTGATTCTTTTTGGTAGAAAAAAATGTTCATTTTTCCAAGAAATGATGTTCATCAGAGATGTTCATCTATTTAACCTATGGACAAAATAAGTTAACAACCCTCTGTTAGAGCCCAAAGTTGGATTTCAACATTATCCTTGTCTGTAAAACATTAAAGTCAGAGGAGTGACTACATTGCGGGATTCACTGCTTACCAACAGAGAACAGGTACCTGGCTCATGGGACAGTAAACGAATACATCTGGGTGGAAGACAAGACTGATGCTTGGTCTGGCAGGGGCCTGGAGGTTGCTGAGTGTGAGGAAGGGGTAAGGAGAGTCTAGAAGGCTGGGAAGCTAGCGGGGACACTGGGCCCAGGGGAGATAGGGTTCCTGGGAGTAGAGGGTGCAGGAAGGAAGAGCAGAAGCTCCGAGAGACTACTCATCTGTTCACAGCCCTTGCCAGGGCCACCGCCAGCACCAACATCCCAGCGCCCTAAAACCCCTGTGCTCTCTGCAGGAATTTTGATTTCTTCCCGGTCAGGGTAACCAGTGGATGTGTGCTGGAAGCAGCCATCTCGCACACAACTCCTCCCCGCCCCCAGGTCTCAGAGTAGTGATTTCCTAGAAGACTGTTGTCTGTGAGCTGCAAGTTTATGAAACGCTCACAGAAATCACACCCTAGACATCTGGCCGGCTCATGATGCGGAGGAGCGCTCGGCCACAAGGCCTGCGGGCGTGGCTGGCACCGGGCCCAGGCTGTGCTCCCTGACCACCGGCGGGCAGGACGCGGGCAGGCGATGCTGGCCAGCGGGCCTCACTGAGGAAGGACAGGGGAGTCCGCAGCCAGCGCCCCAGGGGGCGAGGAAGCCTCGCAGGCGGTGACACACCACCCGGTGCCTACAGTGATGACAGTGATCAAGCTAGGCAGTGCAGGGGTAAGAGTGAGATGATTTACAAAAAAAGGAAAGACACACATTCGTGTCCACAGTGACACCGATGATTTTCTGTGTCTGAGAGTTTCTGAGAATTTGACTCCGGCAGAGTCAAAGTGGTGGTCCAGTGGCCACGTTTGTTTTGGGTCCATGGTTCTGTCTCCTTTTGCCACTGGATTAGTTATCATTGTTGGAGGCAAATATCTGCACACCTAGAGGACTAAAACCTTACAATGTCTGCGGGTCAGGGATCCAGCTTAGCAGGACGGAGCTGAGACTCACTTCCAAGTTCGCTCCCATGGCTGTCAGCGGGCCTTGCGCCCTGGCTGCCCACAGTGGGGTTCTCCACAGGCTGCCGCCTCAGAAGCTACCCTCCATCACTTTTCCAAATTCTGGTCATGAGGAGCTACTGGGCCCAGGGCCTCTGCAACAGCGTGAGACAGCAGGGGGCCATCGTAGGGACTGCCTGGGCAGCCATCCATACTAATAATGAAGCAATAATAGAAGATCTTATCGTAGCAGGACTGGTGTGGGGATGAAATACTGGCAGGAATAAGAGAGGGCGTGGAAAAAAGAGGCTGTAGAAAGACACTCCGAGGAGGGGTCCCAACTTCACCTCCCAGATCAAATTACGGAGACGAATCCAGAAACGTGCGTTTTTTTATTTTTTTAAATATTTTTTATTGATTTCTTTGCAGAGAGGAAGAGAGAGGGATAGAGAGTTAGAAACATCAATGAGAGAGAAACATCGATCAGCTGCCTCCTGCACAACCCCCACTGGGGAAGTGCCTACAACCAAGGTATGTGCCCTTGACCGGAATCAAACCTGGGACCTTTCAGTCCACAGGCTGACACTCTATCCACTGAGCCAAACCGGTTTCGGCAAGAAACGTGCATTTTTAAAATATATTTTTTCCCATTGATTCCAGAGAGGGAGAGAAAGACCGAAACATCAATGATGAGAGAGAATCATTGATGGGCTGCCTCCTGCATGCCTCACAATGGTGATGGAGCCTGCAACCCGGGCATGTGCCCCGACTGGGAATCGAACCCTGACCTCCTGGTTCATAGCTCTCTCAGGCTCTCTCCTATTCAGCCTGCTCAGTGTCTCCCCTCTCACCATAGTCTCTTCACAAGACCTGCCCTGCAGCAGCCTGAGGCCAGATTTCTACTGTCCACAGCTCTTAAAACAGCAAAAACATTTGGCCAGTGGCTTCGGCCCTGCAGACACACATAAGCATGATTTTGATTTGCAGTAATACTCTTGGAAGCTTGTTCTCTTATCAACAGTAAATATTTGGTTTTACACAGAAAACAAAAAAGAAAAAGGAGCCATGTCAAGTTGCAATTTATAGCAGAAAGAACAGGTAATTCTTACCATCAACTCAAATGATCAGAAGTTGGAGTTCATCCCATCCATGTCCTTCCAGACCAGACAGATCCTCAAAATATCCCTGCCGATAGGCAGTCTCTCATTTCACCCCTTGGGCAACCTCTAGTTCCTGTCCCAACCATTATTTATTTTATATAGAACCGGACCTTTCCTGTTGTAATTTACAGCCTCCTCTCTAGTTCTGACCTCGGGAGAAATGAAGAGCAGATGCTCACATAGCTTTTGATAAAAGGTTTTTATTAAGCCCCTGTTCACCTCGGCCCTGCCACTGGGGGAGGCGGGAGAGGCTGCAGCCTCTGAGCGCTTTCTGCTTGGCCTGCATTCCTGACAACAGGCAGCCCCATTTTTTATCTGCCAGAGGATTAAGATCATAACTTATATTCAGGTCAGTATAACTGAAATAACTGCGTTTCGTTTTTTACAAATTTTTCCAACTAGAGTCGGGTCCTAAGGGGATTTGGCTTAAACAGATAACATTTTAAAATTGCAATCACTTTTCTCCTATTGCCACTTAAAGATCAGAAATGTAAACATTTTGTTAGCTGGCCTTTGCTTTAATCTGATGTGACCGAGCTTGGTTAAAAGCTTGGTTCCTTCGTCATTCAGAATTAAGATCAAAGGCTATTTTTCTTCTGTAGTTTTAATTATTTGCATGATGAGGCCCTCTGAGCTAAATTAATAAGCGTTTCCAAACATTGCACACGGGACTGAATAGTCCTCCAAAGCAACTTCAAATTTAAGTTCAGAAAGAATGTGTCATTTTTATCCATTGTTCCTTTATGATGTCTTGTTGGAAGTTGGGCAAAGAAGAGAGTCATCATTTTACAAACGAGACCTGGCCAGGTAGCTCAGTTGGTTAGAATGTCATCCCAATACGCCCTGGCTGTGGGTTCGGTCCCTAATCAGGGCACATAGATGAATCAGCTTGTGAACGTACAAATACGTGGAACAACAAATAGCTCTCTCCCTTTCTCCTCCTCCCTCCATCCCTCCCTCTCGTCCTCCCTTTCTCTTTCTCAAATCAACAGAAAGGAGAAAACAGAACCTGGTGTAAAGAAGTTGCCACAGGTGACCCCCCTGAGCTGCAGCAGACCCAGAACTAGAATCTGGTCTCTTCGCCTTCAGCCAAGTCGTTGACATTAGACATCATTCTACAAAACAGACACCTTTCCAATGCAATTTCTCTCCTGGGGATTTAAGGACACGGTTGTTTTGCTTTCTTTTGCATTCTCTCGCTGTTGAGCCTTTCCTAAAATGATATCACCACAACGATCATTCAAATAACAAACACCACCCTGTCACATCTGAGGACATGATCCTCAAAGTGCCACCAGCCCTGTGCCCCAGAGAAAACGCCTTCTGGTGTTCAAGAACCAGCAACATGCCCGGAACACAAGGAGCCTGAAGCCAAGCGACAAAGCCATCTTACTCACAGGTGGACAGGATCATGGCTGCACCTCTGCCCGCAGCTCCCAGACCAGCCTGCAGCTCGTCGGCCGTGCTCCGGTCACAAAAACACATCTTTCAACTGAAATCGTAGCTCAGCCAGGCTGCCTCTCGTGGGCCAGGTTAACCCCACCTATTTTCCTGTTCTGAAACCTCAGACGCCTGTGAATGGCGGGCTGGCCTACATGAGAAAGTGCCACAATCTGCATCCAGATCTCCGAGGGCGGCCCCAGCCATCGCTTCTCATTCCCAACTGTGTGGGCGACGCCAGCAAACAACATTTTCAAGAAATCGCAACATTTGGGGAAAAGGGACCTTGAAAGTCATCAATCGAACTGCCCTCGCAGGGCAGGGGAAGCAGAGGAGAAAAGACATGCTTAGTGGCAGAAACAGGATTAGAGTGTAGGTTTTGGAGTACATAGTCTAGAATATTCTGTTCCCCCTCCTCGGTATAGACTCTGCAGGGACTATTAGAGGAAACCGTTTTGGGGGGACAGGATGGGGGTGGCAACTAATAAAATTATACTCATGAAAGGTGACTAGACCATGGCCAGAAAATACAAAAACAACATAGCTATAAACAATGACCATGGGCTTCACTTCATCCCTTTGGAAAATACGTATAAAAATTAACTGAAACTAAAGGGAGCAGCTCCGCCGAAGAGGCAGCACGTTCACCGTACCCTCCCTATTTCCTGCCTCACAGATTTTGATCTCTGCGCATTCTGGGTGGATTCTTCTATTTTTACTTCACCTCTTGCCCTGGCGATGCTTCTACGTAAAAGCTTTTTTTTAAGTTTCAGTGAAATATTGAAAGATTTCTGAAAAACATGCTGCCAGGTATGACTCACCCTGTCTTCCACATCCATGGTCTATATAGCACAGTCATTGCTATGTGCTATAGATCATGGATCTGCTCTCCTCCCTTTCTCCCAGGCCATCCAGCGCCTTGAGCTCAGGGAAGGTTGGGATGGGACGGGGGGGGGCCGCACGTGGGAACCAAGGTGAGGGAGGGAGGAATGAGAAGTGTGACAGTGCGAGTGGGGTATGACTCGAATATGTTCAGCTCCTTGCATGAGCTGCCGTTCGGTTAAAAGGTGTGCGTGTTTTTGTGACGGGGTACAGTTCAACAGGAAGATGAGGAGGCAGGTGGCAAACAGACTGCGACAACACTCAGGAGAGTTGTTTTTTATGTTTCCATTCCTTGGGGGGGGGAGGGGGGAGGGTCAGGAAGGATAGGAGACAGCCTGCAGAGGATGGACGGAAAGGGAAAGTGATGGTTCCCGGGGTTGCAGGGAGGAGCTGCTCAGAGCAGCCGTGTGTACCCACGGGCTCCCCAGCACCGGGGACACCTGGGCAGGCCCCAGGGCGGACAGAACTCCTGCAGGCCTGTGCCTCCTTCGGCCTCCTACCCACACCATAGGAAGAGCCACGTGCGGGGCAGCCACTGGACGCTGCTGTCGATGACCGAGACTGTGGGCTCACCAGGACAGATGATGGCTCTCCCTCAGCAGGCGTCTAAGTCAGAAACCGTGAGGGTCAGAAACTCCCCAACCAAAGGCAATCGCAGGGTCTACCGTGAGGCTGTGATAGACGATTCTCTGGTCCAGGAGCCCACGTGAAAGGAGGCCTCCTGAAAACCACCGCCGACAGCTCAGTCCATGATGCCCTGCCTTTTTCCCGTCTCTCTGCCAGAACGGGAGCTTGCCCCCCAGTCTTGTTACTGCGGGGCAGCCTCTGTTGTGAAGGCCACCTAGCCTTCTGTTCCAGAGCCCGGCACCCCTGCTCACAGCTTCTGTGTCCTGGGACAAGAGTCTTAGGCTGTAGAAACAGCTTGATTGTCATCAGTTCAGTTTTCCACCCAACCCCAATACCAAAGGGAGGGTCACTTAGCCCAGTGGTCGGCAAACTCATTAGTCAACAGAGCGGCAAACCGCAGCTCACAAGCCGCATGTGGCTCGCAGACCGCGGTTTGCCGACCACTGGCTTAGCCCAAATGTGTCTACCTAAGTGAGGAGAGGGCATTCATGATAGAAGAGTCCAAGCTTTTTTCTCTTCAGTAAGAAATAATTCATCTCCAGGATAAATGGAATTGACAGCTATAAGGCACCACCCCAAGTCCTAAGAAGGTTAGCTCATCTATAATAATAAAAGAGTAATATGCTAATTAGACTGGATGTCCTTCTGGATGTCCTTCGGGGACTGCGAGGGAAGCCGGGGTCTGGGGTGCCAGAGGGAAGCCAGTGCTGGCAGCCAGGAAAAGGCCTACTCTTTTTTTTTTAACTTCTTTATTAAGGTACTACATATGTGTCTTCATCCCCCCATTACCTTCCCAACTCCCCCCAACTCATGCTCTCACCCCCCTGTTGCCTCTGTCCATTGGTTAGGCTTATACGCATGCAATACAAGTCCTTTGGTTTACTTATCCTCCTTACCCCCACCCTCCCCTACCTTCCCTCTGAGGTTTGACAGCCTGATCAATGCTTTTCTATCTCTGCATCTGTTTTTGTTCATCAGTTTCTGTTGTTATTTCCCATAGACTAGTAAGATCATGTGATGTTTATCTTTCTCTGATTTATTTCACTTAGCACAATGCTCTCTAGTTCCATCCATGCTGTTGCAGATGGTAGGAGTTCCTTCTTTCTTACCTCAGCATAGTATTCCATTGTGTAGAAGTACCACAGCTTTTTAATCCATTCATCTGCTGATGGGCACTTAGGCTGTTTCCAAACAATAGCTATGGTGAATTGTGCAGCTATGAACATAGGGGTGCGTATATCCTTTCTGATTGGTGTTTCTAGCTTCTTGGGATATATTCCTAGAAGTAGGATCACTGGGTCAAATGGGAGTTTCATTTTTAGTTTTTTGAGGAAACTCCATACTGTTCTCCATAGAAGCTGCACCAGTCTTCATTCCCACTAGCAGTGCACGAGGGATCCTTTTCCTCTGCATCCTCGCCAGCACTTGTGGTTTGCTGATTTGTTGATGATAGTCATTCTGACAGGTGTGAGGTGGTACTGCATTGTCGTTTTGATTTGCATCTCTCGGATAATTAGTGACTTTGAGCATGTTCATGTTTCTTGGCAGGAAGGCCTACTCTTGCATGAATTTTGTGCATTGGTTGGCCTCTAGTATATATTAGAGAATTCAAAGTTTCAATTAAAAAACAATTCATGCCCTGGAAGGGTGGCTCAGTTGGTTGGGGTATTGCCCTGTGCGCCAAAATGTTGCAGGTTCAATTCCTGGTCAGGGCATACCTAGGTTGTGAGTTTAATTCCCAGTCAGGTTGCATACAGGAGGCAACTGGTCAGTGTTTCTCTCTCTTTCCCTTCCTCTCTCTCCAAAAATCAGTAAAAGCATATCATTGGGTAAGGATTAACAATCCTATCTAATTAAAGAGTAATATGCAAATTGACCATACCTCTGATCAAGCCACGCCCACAAGCCATGCCCACAAGCCAATCAGGTACAAATAAACCTCAACCAAGATGGCTGTGGCCACTGAGAGCAGAAAGGAGGCTTGGGTTTCCCCTGCAATGGAGGAAGCCAGGCTTTCCACCTGCCCTTGCCAGCCTAGGCCTCCACTCAATGCTACAAAGTTTCAATTATAGAAGATATATCCCAACAGAAATGGCAGCAGCCACAGAGCTGGAGAGAGCAGAGGCTAGGGTTGCCCAGGCACTGGAGGAAGCCAAGCTTCTGCAGCCCTAGCGCCTAGGCCTCCACTCTAGGCTACAAAGTTTCAATTATAGAATTTAAACAAACCCAAACAGAATAGTTCTCGCTATGGAACGAGCAGAAGGCTTGGCTCTGCTCCAGGCTACAAAGTTTCAATTGTAGAACATAAATTAATCCCAGATCCCAGGGCCTCCACTTGGGTCGCTGTGGGGTGTGGCTGGCCTGCAAACCATTACAGGCCCCTCACTCAGGCTGTCCCACGCCCCAAGGGAACCCCCACCCTGATCTGGGACACTCTTTAGGGCAAACCAGCTGGCCCCTACCCATGCACCAGGTCTCTATCCTATCTAATAAAAGAGTAATTTGCAGATTGACCATCACTCCAACACACAAGAGGGCTGTTCCCATGTGGTCAAAGATCCTGTCCCCATGTGGACATAAGATGGCCACCACAAGATTGCCAGCAGGAAAGGGCTGTTGGGAGGTTCCAGGCCTGCAAGGGAGGGCAGTTGTGAGCAATCAGGCCAGCAGGGGAGGCAGTTGGGAGGGACCAGGCATGCAAGGGAGGGCAGTTGGGGATGATCAAGCCTACAGGGGAGGGCAGTTAGGGGTAACCAGGCCAGCAGAGGAGGGAAGTTGGGGCAAACAGGCTGGCAGGGGAGCAGTTAGACATCAATTAGATTGGCAAGCAGAAGCGGGCAATCAGGGAGACAGGCAGGCAAGCAGTTTGGAGCCAGCAGTCTTGGATTGTGAGAAGGATGTCTGACTGCCCGTTTAGCCAGATCCTACGCCCTACTATAGGATCGGGCCTAAACGGGCAGTCAGACATCCCTTGAGGGGTCCCAGATTGGAGAGGGTACAGGCTGGGCTGAGGGACATCCCCTGCCTCCCATGCACGAATTTCATGCACTGGGCCTCTAGTAATAAAATAAAAGACAACGCATGTTTCTTATAAATATATAACTTTATATGTTAATATACATTTACAATATATACAGGGTACAAACGTTTTGTAATGTAATACTAATGGCAGTCTTAAAAACAGATGTTTCCAAAACAAAAGATGGGCACGTATCCAGAACCACATCAGACAGTGCCCCAGGCCCAGACTTCTGTGGACGTGAACGGGAAGAGATGGGTTGCTGGAATCTGGCTCCAACACCTGTGCCCTTCCCAAACTCCCTGGTCTTCCACTGGTACCAGCCAACATGGCCCATGTGCGCCCTTCAAGTGGGTGAACGCTGGGGCCTGGCCATGGTACCTCTGTGGGCACGGGAGCCCTCTGGAGTGTTTGAGAGTGCTTTTAATCACCATCTCTAAGGCAGCATTTCCATGACCTGGAAGATTCAGTCATGGGGCTAAGGACGGTCTAAAAGCAGATGCGTTAGGTGTTTTCAGTTTATCAGTAAAACAATCTACACATCCATGTGCTAAATAAATTAAAAGTTAGCTACAAAGTGCCATTTCTTCCTTGGGCTTCGGAATCCGGAAACCACTGGTCACAACACCACTTATCTTCCAAAAGTTTCTTCACACTCAACTAGTTCATCTATCGTGCGCAGCAAATCCTCAAAGGAAGGCCTTCCCTCTGGTTTCTACAATTAAAAATCAAAGAGAAGCGGTGGGTTCCAGAATCTATTCCAAAAATGATTTCTCAAACTCATAAAACATAGTGCACTAGAACAAGGTACTCATTACTTTGAAACTGGAACATGCAGGCATCCCCAAAAGGGTCTGATCTAGCCTGCATGCACTGCCGCTGGACTGCGTTCTACCATCTGCTTTTGTGCCCCGACTCAAGAACCCCACTGAGCTCCTCATTGCCTGCAAAATCAAGTCCTGCTAATTAGCAGTGCTCTCCATAACCTGCCCACCCCCCACCTCCTTGGGACCCAATTTCATTTCCCTGAAAAATGCTCACATGGACTCTCTGCTCAGTCAAACCAATCTCCACCCTCGAGTCCACATACCAGGTTCATTACCCCCTCCCTGCTTTGCTCATGCTGTCCTCTCTCCCCCTGACCACTCCCTGGCCAGAGGCCTCTGCCCATCCTAGTCAATGCTCTTAGGAGACTTAGTGCAAATGACTGGGAGGCGAGGCTTTGAAGTCAGATGGGACTGAGGGTCTCATCAACTTCATGAGTCTTGGTGTTCTCATCCAGAGTCATCACAGCACCTCCAAGGGTTATTTTAAAAAACTAAATCTGAAGCATTTAGTACAGGGCCTAGCATACCATACATGTGAGCTGATGTTATTATCTTTAATTATTATTATTATCTTTCAAAAGTCATTTTGGTCTTTAATCTCGCCTGTATGATGACATTTCAGTGCAGGAGGAAAGCAAACTTCCAAAAAATGTGAGTAAAAAGACCCGAGGAAGTTGAGGGCTGGAGACAGAAACCCTCAAGGTTTCTTGAGGGCCTGGTGACAGCGTGATACTTCACCTGTAAGAGACTCCGCTGAAAGAAGAGCCCTCCGCAGGCTGTTTCCTGGGTCCCTAACTCAGCCACTGTGGCAGGGTCCCCACTCGGTAGTGGGCAACCTGAATTCATTATCTTAATTATTAGCATTTTCCACTTCTCCCAATTCTTCTTCTCATTATTCAGAACTGAATCCAGAGACTTGGCTTCCTGCTTATAGTTTCAAACCATGGGAAACATGTACCAACCCACAACTCCCTGGGCTATAAAGATGAATACATTGTTAATCTACCAAGCCCAGATCCATCCATGTTTTTAAGATTCAAAGATTAAAAAGCACCAAAAAAAATTCTATACCTCCTGCCAACATCTCAGCATCACTTCATAGACGTATTTGGACGCCAACTTAGGCCGGTAGAGGCGGTGGCCGCGAGTGACCATGGTTACCACTTCATAGTTGGTGTTCTTCTCGAAGGGCATTCTGCCTTCTGTGAACACTTCCCACATTAGAACACCTGGAAGGGGGCAAGGATTATCAAGGGGTGCATCACTTCCCCTTCAGAACAGAGTTGAGGGAAGACGGACTGTGGGTCTTACCGAATGACCAGACATCTGATTTGCTGCTAAAGCGGCTGTAATTGAATACCTCAGGTGGACACCACTTCACAGGAAATTTAGCACCAGAAGAACTTGTGTACTGATCATCCAGAACATACCTAAAGAAAGACACATCATCGGTTTACACCTCTGAGTTCTGATCTGCATTTTGTACCATGTTCTTGCTTCCCCTCCCCCTCCCCCTCTTATCGCCTGGATAAAAAACACAGTTGACTGAAGTCCAACAAGCATCCGGTTGAAGCTAAATGTTTGCTTTGGTGGCCATGTCTGGTGATTTCTATCTCAGCTTTAGTTATTTGAAATGGATGGATTGTGACATTAGTATCTGTACTTTCACTTTTGTCTTTTCGTTTTTATAAGCAATAGAGGCAGAATACAATTAAATAGTTTGCAAACATTTTTTGTGAGCAATTTTGTTACAAAGTTTTACCCAAAGGCCCCACTGGTGAAACATCTAAA
Source organism: Antrozous pallidus (assembly GCA_027563665.1). Classification (NCBI taxonomy): domain Eukaryota; kingdom Metazoa; phylum Chordata; class Mammalia; order Chiroptera; family Vespertilionidae; genus Antrozous; species Antrozous pallidus. Next base: position 93,575,808 of record CM050511.1, on the reverse strand, counting down.
GCAAAGCTGTTCTAAAGGAAGTGGTGAAAAGCATGTGGAGACACACGTGCTTTTTTAGCCCCCACAATTCCACAGAGCACCACTTAAAACCACAGCAAATTAAAAAAGCAAATTGCAAAATGACATATGTAAATGGTGGAGTGTATATTTATAAACCATGACATTGCTCCTACATACACACACACACAAAACAACAACAACAAAAAACTATTATATAATTTTTCTATGGGAGCCTACTTATATCTTTCTGGAAGAACAGATATAAACTGATAACACTGACTATGTCTTGGGAGAATCCTTGATTGGCATGGTACACATGGGAACTTCAGCCCTTTCTGTAATGTGTTCAGTATGTATTTACAAGAGGAAATGTGTTTGTGTACTACAAAAACATAGAAAGTTAATTTCTTTTTTTTCATATTAATTTTCCTTTAATTTCCTTTAGTCTCATATATTTTAAGGTTAATTATTGGCTTGTTTTTTTTCTTTTTTTATCTTTATTGTTCAGTTTATTAATTACATTGTTTCCCCTTTTTTATCCTCCTATAGCTCCCCTCCACCCTGTACCTATCCCACCCTCCACCCTCACCTCCCCCTCCCCACTGTTCTCTCCCATTATTGCAAGATTTTTGTCCAGTCTCTTGCTGTACTTCCCACAACCCTTTTCTCCCCAAGAATTGTCAGTCCATTCCCTCTCTATGTCCATGATTCTGTTATATTCACCAGTTTATCCTGTTTATCAGCCTATCAATTCACTTGATTTTTATGTTCATTTGTTGATAGATGTGTATTTGTTGTTCATAATTTACATTTTTACCTTTTTCTTCTTCCTCTTCTTAAAGAATATCTTTTAGCATTTCATATAATATTGGTTTCGTGGTGATGAACTCCTTTAGCTTTTTCTTATCTGCGAAGCACTTTATCTGATCTTCAATTCTGAATGATAGCTTTGCTGGATAGAGTAATCTTGGTTGTAGATTCTTGCTATTCATTATTTTGAATATTTCTTGCCACTCCCATCTGACCTGCATCGTTTCTGTTGAGAAATCCGCTAACAATCGTATGGGTGCTCCCCTGTAGGTAACCAACTGTTTTTCTCTTGCTGCTTTTAATAATCTCTCTTTATCTTTTGCTCTTGGCATTTTAATTATGATGTGTCTTGGTGGGGTCCTCTTTAGATTCCTATATTTTGGGGTTCAGTGTACTTCTTGGGCTTTTAAGTCAGTTTCTTTCACCAGGTGGGGAAGTTTTCAGTCACTATTTCTTCAAGTAGGTTTTCATTAACTTGCTCTCTCTCTTTTTCTGGCACCCCAATAATCTGGATGTTGGCATGCTTGAGGTTGTCCCAGAGGCCCCTTACACTATCTTCAATTATCTGAATTCTTTTTGTTTCTTGCTTTTCCAGCCGAGTGGATTTTGCTGCTTTGTATTTCAAATCTTTGACTTGGTTCTTGTGGAACCTCTGGACTGCTTTTAGGACTTTGTGTAATATTTTTTATTTCAGTCAGTGTATGCTTGATTTCTAGTTGGTCCTTTTCAATATCCATGAGGGTCTCATTCATATCCTCAGAGGTCTTGTTCATTTCCTTGAGGGTCTCATTCATTTCCTTGTAAGTCTCATTCATTTCCTGGCTGGTCTTGTTTATTTCCTCATAGTTCTCATTAAGTTCATCGGCCTTTTCTAGGAGCCTCTTGAAAAGCCTTATAACCGTGGTTTTGAACTCTATGTCTAGTCGTCTTTTTTCCTCCATTTCTTTCACACCTGATTTCTTTCCATATCTCTGCATGGTGGCTGCTTTATGTGATAGATGTCCTCTATGGGTCAGTGGCACAACCTCCCCAGTTACTTGAGGTCGGTACTCTTACTGCAATCCTTTATGGGTTGTACAGTATTTTTGAGTTTAAACCCAGCTTGTTGTTGTTAGCCCTAGGAGGGTTTGACCTCCAGGCCAATTGGCTGTGAAGGGAGACTGTGTTTAGGTTGGATGGGCGGAGTCTCTGAGCTGAGCAGGCAGCCTCAGTGTCAGCTACGTCCTATGTGGTACTCGCACAAGCGCGCGCACATGCGCGCAGGGGTCTCTGTTGGATGGGGATGGCTGCAGGCACCTCCAAGAGAAAGCCGCTAGTCTCTTCCCCTTGCCAGACAACTCTGCCTCTCCTCAAATGAGTCTGCACACCCAAAGTCTCGCCCAGGGTTGTAAACAGGTGGTTTCTGGGACCAGGAGACAAATTTCCAGGGAGCAAGTCGCGTGTCTGTGCTTTTGCACAGTTTACGTGCATGCAAACTTCTTTTTCAAGCACCCGCAGACTAGGAGACCTCTGCTGCGCCCAGCTTCCAGGGTGCGTCCCCCAGACCTCAGACCTCGCCTGGCACTGGGGAATCTGTGCAGTGGGATGTCTCCACGTACCCCAGATCTCAGACCTCGCCTAGCGCTGGGGAATCCGTGTAGTGGGACGTCTCTCCCCTCCCCATTGGCGAAATCCAGCCGGGGTTGCTGCTCCAGCCCTACTGCCCGTGCGCGCAAGACCAGGACGGCTCTTAACCTGTTTCCGCGCGATCTTCAAGGCTGCGCTCCCGCCGCTCTTCTGAGTCTCAGTGTCCCACCTTTACTTTTATTTGTGGAGTTTTCACTCAGCCAGCTTTCTGGTGATTCTGGGTGATGTTTGTTTTGTTGTTATGTTGTAGGTTTTGAATTGTTGCGCGGGGCAGAACAATAGGTGTTTACCTATGCCACCATCTTGGTTCTCTTCTAGATAGTTAATTTCTAAAAGCTCTTTGTTCCTAGAGAAAATGTTCAAACAATCGCACAGGCCTCCTTTGCTGTACAGACAGAGATGGTGACGATGCCACCAGAGCTGGATCAACTTGTCTGTCAATCGGGGGAGTCTGAATTTAGGATAGAATGAGTGTTTTACAGGGGCTGACACAAAAGCACAGGTTTTCTGAAAGCCAACCACATGAAAATGGAACATGTAAAACTGAAGGACTGCCTATCACGTACAGAACGTCTTTGTACAAAGCAAACCAAGAGCAGTGAGTAACTAACGCCCTGATTGCCCGCAGTCCCGACCCCCCTGCGGACAGTAACACAGCTGTCTAACCTCCTTGGTCCTGAGTTTCCTTAGAGGCTAACCTTGACCTGGATGGCTTGGTCCTGCGTCCCTTTATTTTACTGTTCTTTGCGCTGGCCATGGGCTCTTTCAATTCCTTGAGCAGGCCAAGCTTGTCCCAGATTTCAAACTTTTTAAATATATATGTATTCACTTCTTTTTTTCCATCATCATCCTACCTATTCTCTCCTCCACCTCAACCAGCTTTCAAACTTTTACACATGCTGTTTCTTCCACTTGGAATATTTTATCCTCAGGTGTTCACCGAACTGGCTATTTTCTGTCTTTTTTGGTTTCATTTAAATATCCAGGTCTCAAAGAGGCCTTCCAGAGTACCATCACCCGTCCCTTACTTCCTCACTCAGCACCTGCCCCACCCTCAATGTCAAGCTTTCTCTATCACAGGGGCCGGCAAACTTTTTCCGCAAAGCGTCAGATAATGAATATTTCCGATTTTGCAGGCCAGTTTCTGTCATAACCACTCCGCTCTGCCTTTGTGCTGTGAAAGCAGCCACAGTCAACACAAAAGCACAAACAAGGCTGTGACCCAGTCACACTTTATTTATGGACACTGACACCCGAAGGCCAGATAGCTTTCACGTGTTGTATCCCTTTCATTCTTTCCTAACCATTTAAAAATGAGCAGTCCTAGCAGGTCTGGCTCAGTGGATAGAGCGTTGGCCTGTGGACTAAAGGGTCCTGGGTTCAATTCCACTCAAGGACACATGTCTGGATTGAGGATTCAATACCTCCTCCCCCTTGCCCTAGTAGGGGGTGTACAGGAGGCAGCCAATCAATGATTCTCTTTCATCACTGATGTTTCTATCTCTCTCTCTCTCCTTTCTTCTCTGAAGTTAACAAATATATATATTAAAAATAAAAATGTGAAAATAGTTGTTGACTCACAGGCCTTACAGAAAGAGCGGGTGGGTCAGATTTGGCCCAGGGGACGTAGTCCGCTGCCCCCTGCTCCATCACATCCCCCCGTCCTCTGTGTTTGCCCCTCTGTGTGTCAGGTCCTACGTCTCACCTTCCTCTTGAACATAAACTGCATGTGGGTGGGGACTCGTGTGTCTTCCTCTCTGCTATGGTTCAGTCTAACATTGTGCCTGGAACATAGTAGGCACCTAATTTCTTAATGATGGATACATGGATGGATGAATGCACAGAGAGGAAGAAGGGCAAACGCTAGAAGGACAAATTAAAATTACAAAAATTAAGCAAATACAAACAGTACAGATTTGGGTATTCTAAGAACTTTACCCCGAAACGGATTTCTGTGAAAACAAAAGATTCTAAAAATCTAATTCACACCAGAGAGAAAAGAAAGTAGTGTATTTAACAGGCTATACCACCACCTAGTGGGGAGGATTAACAATAATTAACACAGATTCCACTTATTTATTTTAATGAATATATTTGTCTCAAAAGAGCCAGCTAACAAGCTTCCCTTTCTGCTTCATTAGTGCAGATCATCTCCATGCTTATTCATTCTGCACGCTAATGTGAATATCACATAACAAAGCAGTAAGTAATCATAATTTCTCAGCAATTTGTTTACCTGAGAAAAAGCCATAGCTAACACTCAGCAAAGAAATCTTCCAAAATACAAGTAATGTATGTTATTAGCTTATATAAAAAATAAATAATAAATGGAAAAATCAGTTAGTTCCTCTATAAAAAATGAAGGGCACTACCAATATTTTTGCTAATGTAACAAAACATGTGGTTTCAGAACAGCGCTTACGTAGGCTTCCGAGGAAGAAGCTGACAGTCAAACTGCAAGAAAAAGTCAGGCTTTCTGTACTTTCAAAGGAAAGGTCACAGTCTCACATTAATTTAATCCAAAATTGATAAAAATGTTCACATATACTCAGACTTACCTGGCCATTCCAAAATCAGAAACTTTCACAACTCCTGCCTCATTTACTAGACAATTTCTGGCAGCCTGGGGAAAAAAACATTATAATGGTATATTAGTTACACAGTTCTACAATAACAGGGGGAAAATATATAAGTTCTGTTTATATTAAGTTTATTATGGCCCAGTCAACATCTGCAGAGGGTGGAAATGTCTCTTCAAAAATTGTTTCTACACCAATGGAAATGTCTCCAACATACAGTTGACACTTAAATACATGGGCTTGAACTATATGGGTCCACTTACACATGAATTTTTTTTCAATAAATACATACAGTACTGTAAATGTATTTTATCTTCTTTATGATCTATAATAATAAAAGCCTAATATGCTAATTAGACCATATGTCCTTCCAGACAACTTCTGGACAAAGCTGGAGCTATGAGGGAAACCCTGGGTCCTGGGTGCCGGCAGCCAGGCGAAGGAAGGCCTATTCTTGCACAGATTTTGTGCATCAGGCCTCTAGTTTTCTTAATAAGATTTTTTACTAATTTATTTTATTGTAAGAATACAGTAAATAATACATATAAAATATGTATTAATAGACTGTAAGTTATTGGTAAGGTTTCTGGTCAACAGTAGGCTATTAGCAGTTAAGATTTGGGGGAGTCAAAAGTTACACACAGATTTTTAACTGTGTAGGAATGAGATTCCCCTAACCACAGGAGGCAACCAATCAATATTTCTTTCACACATCAATGCTTCTCACTCTCCCACCCCTTTTCTCTCTGTCTAAAATCAGGAAGGAAGAAGTCAAATTGTCACTATTTGTTAACAATATGATCTTACATATAGATCCAAAGTCAATAAAAACCTGTTGGAATTAATCCGTAAAGTGGCAAGTTACAAAATTGACTTATAGAAACCAGTGGCATTCTTTTACACTAATGATGAAGCATTAGAAAAAGAAATAAAAAAAACCTATCTATTCACAATAGCATCAAAACTAATAAAATACTTAGGAATAAATTCAACCAAGGAAGTGTAAGATCTGTACAATGAAAACACATGATTTTGCTGAAATAAAAGAAGACACAAACAAGTGGAAAGACATCCCAAATTCATGGATTGGAAGAATAAATATTGTTGAAATGGTTATACGATCCAAAGCCACTTACAAATTCAACACAGTCCCCATCAAAATACCAAAGGTATTCCTCATAGAAATAAAAATAAACAATCCTAAAATTTATGTGGAACCACAAATGACCCTGCATAGCCAAAGCAAAACAGAACATAGCTGGAGGTATCACCCTTCCTGATTTTAATCTATACTACAGAGCCATAATAATAAAACCAGTATGGTACTGGCATAAAAGACCATGGAACAGGTCAGAGAACCTAGAATTAAATCCTGGCATTTACAGTTAACTAACATATCACAAGGGAGCCAAGAATACCCAATTAGGATGAATAGTCTCTTCAACAAATGGTGGTAGGAAAACTGGAGAAACACATAAAAAAAAACTGAAATTGAACTTCTATCTCACAGACTCACAAAAATTAACTCTAAATGGATCAGACTTAAACATAAGACCTGATACCATAAAACTCCTAGAAGAAAACCTGGCTCATTAATATTGGTCTTGGCAATTTTTTTTTTTTTTGTATAACACTAAAAGTACAAACAACAAAAACAAAAATCAGCAAACGGGACTACATCAAACTCGAGAGCTTTTGGATGGCAAAAGTAATAATCAATAAAATGAAATAATAGCCTACATACTAAGAAAATTCGTTTGCAAACCACAAATTGGATAAGGGATTAATATTCAAAATATTTAAAGAATTTAACAAAAAATAACCAATTAAAAAGTGGGCAGAAGAATTAAATAGATATTTTTCCAAAGACATAAAAAAATGGCTAACAGGAACATGAAAAGATATTCAACATCCACTATCATCAGAGAAATGCAATTCATAATCACAAGGAGGTACCTCTTTACATCTGTTAGAATGGCTATCATCAAGAAGACAAGAGAAAAGTGCAGGCAGAGTTAAGGCGAAATGGAAACCCTTGTGCATGTAAATTAATGGGATGTAAATGAGTCCAACCACCATGAAAACAAAAAGTTAAAAAGAGATCTACCATATGATCTAGCAATTTCACTTCTGGCTGTCTGCTCAAAGGAAATGAAAACAAGATTTTGGTGAGATACCTGAACACCCCTGTTTACTGCAGCATTATTCACAACAGCCAAGATGTGGAGACAGCCTGAGTGCTCATCAATGAATGAGGAGGTGTCTTTAAAAGATGCAGTATATGCACACAAGGAATATTATTCAGCCCATGAGAAAGAAAGATATCCTGTGTGGACAGGTACCTTGGCTATCACTTATAAGTGGAATCTAAAAAAAGTCAAAACAAAACAAAAAAAGCAGAAAATAAAATTGTGATTTTAGGAGGGCTGGTGGTTCTACCAATAGACACATTTTGGAGAATAAGCAGAGAAGAAAAAGAGAAAGAAAAGAATGAGACAGAGAGGGCAAATGAGTAAGAGAGAGTAAAAATAAAGAAGTGTCTCCATCACAATCATTTAGAACCAATAATAAAAGATCTACTTTTTCTGGTATTTTCAGGAGTTAACATGGGTTCCATCTTTTGAGAGATTAAAAAAAAAAAAAAACAAGGATTTCTGTCATATCATTTCTGCTGATAGTGTGTAAGGTGGAAAACAGTTTAGTATTTAGTTAAAACATGAGTCAAGTTTAACTTCCTAATTTATTACCATTCGCAAGTCCTTTTATGTCTGAAGTTAATTTTCTTATGTATAAAAAAATGATGGTCGGAAACACTATCATGATTAGCTATTTCATGAGATTCTTATGAAGATCAAAGAGTACATGCATGGTAACTTGCTGGGACATATTACTTATGTCACTGTGTATTATTTATACAGCTGCCCATGACTGGAATGGCGGAATGACCAGAATGACCCATTACTATGATGTGCACTGCGGCAGCCAATGGGCCCATCCAGGCCCCGATCAGCCCTCCTCCCAACTTCCCACAGCCCCTTCCTCCAGCAATCCCTGCCCCGGATTGGGCCCGCTCATCCCAACTGGAGATGGAGCCGGCCAGCCAACTGCCCACAGTCCCTCCCACTGGTCGGCCCCTGCCAATGGCCAGTCCCCACACCCTGATTGGGGGCAGAGCCAGCCAGCCAACTGCCCATGGCCCCTCCCCCTGTCCACTCCGCCTCCCACCCAAATGAGGGGTGAGGTTGGCCAGCCAACCTCCCGCGTCCCCTCCCTCACCCATAGCGCGACCCAATCAGCCCCTTGTTCATGCACTGGGCCTCTAGTGTATTATATATATTAGATTTTAAAAAGATCTTTCTGTTAAAATTACGGCACATTAAACTTACCAAGTTTAAAAATAATCGTGAAATATTGTTGGCAAGAAAAATTGGGTATTTAAACTATTGCTCACTGGCAGACCCCGCATTACAAAGGAATTTGGACAATGAAGGGGAATCGGGTAGGTCATAGTTTACCAGATCTCTGTGGATGAAGCTGTTTCTCTCCAGGTACTCCATTCCTTCACACACATCTTGACACATGCTCAACAGCACATCCCTACTAAAATGCCCTTGTCTCTGCCGGAGGAAATTCAGAAGGCAGCCCCTCTCCATGAACTCGGCAACAATGTAAATTGGCTTCTGCTGGGTGCATACACCATACAGCTGCACTAACTTGGGGTGTGTCAGTTTCCTGGAGGGAAGTCAGGCACACACACAGTTACTACAGGAAGAAAAACCATCGGGGCTCGTGCTGGGGAGGGGACACTTTTTAATGCAAAAAGGGGAACCAGAAAGAACACAGAAACTTACATCATCACTTTAGCTTCTTCTATAAAATCTTCCTCACACATCGCGCCTTCCCGAATAGTTTTGATGGCTACTTTGTACTGAGCTCGCCACTTGCCAAGCCTCACCACTCCAAACAGTCCACTCCCCAGTTCCCTCATGAAGGTCAGCTCTGAAGGGTTGATCTCCCATTTTTCTGTGAGACACACGGGAAAAGTGATAAAGTCTCTAAGGAGAACAAAGCACACATGAGTGGGAAATAGAGACTTATCACCAATGTTCATCTCATAGTCACAGGATGATACAATGACCGGTAAAACAGAGCAAACTTGCAGCCGGCATCAAAACTGCAAATGTGTCGTGTACGTGGACAGCAGTGCGCAGACTGCAGGGGGCAGGAGGGAGGTAGTGGAGAGTATAGGAGGATAAATGGTGATGGACAGAGACTTGACTTGGAGTGTGAACACACAGTGTGCAGATGACGTGTTGTATAATTGTGCACCTGAAATCTGCACCATTTTGTTAACTAGTGTCACCCCAATATTAAAAAAAAAAAATTTAACTGCAAATGGCGGCTCTCCACTCTCTGAGGAAGATGTACCTCTTTCTAAGTTGACGCAATACAAGCAAAGTGAACTGAAGGCAGCAAGATACTCCATAACCCTATCTAATAAAATAGTAATATGCAAATTGACCATATCTTCACTATACCCAATAAGCCACGCCCACCAGCCATGCCCACCAGCCAATCAGGAGGGATATGCAAATTAACACCCATGGCAGGGCAATTGCTGGGTGCCCAAGGCTGGAAAAAGCCTCACAGGCCAGGGCTGGGGCAGAGCCAGCCAGCAATTGGCCAGATGACAGGGCGATTGCTGGCTAGGGTCCCCTGGCCGAGGTCCCCTGCCCAAGGAGGAAAGCCTGGGCCAGAGGCTTTTGGCCTTGGGCAGGCTGGGGGTGAGCCATCAGTAGGACATCCCAGTATGTCCCACTGAAGGCTGAGGGACCACCCACCTCCAGTGCACAAATTTCATGCACCAGTCCCCTAGTAGTCTAATAACAACAGAGCTTGAACATTAAACCTTAAAAACAATTCTTCCTTTACCACTCTTTTCCCTTATATTTTTGTTGTTGTTTTGTTTTGTTTTGTTTCCAATCCCAGCAACTTTGGAAATAAGTTAACCTACTGTATAAAAGGTTTCTGCCGGAAGCAACAAAGACAATGAAGTGGAATGCCATCTCTAGTATCACCATCCTTACTTTTCTGGGAGTAACCAACAAAGCCAGTGAGAACCAGGAAAGGCTGTGATTCATTTCAGATGTAGGATGGTAACTAATGCCAATTTTCCATTGACAGAGAGTTTTCTGTCAAATTACGACTATGATGAAAACTGAAAACCAAGGGTAAGTATACTAGCAATCATCTAAAAACCCAGACTACAAAACTTATAAAAACAGCCCACTGTGTGGAATGCTGCACATCTAAACTGGCCTTGTGATGACGGCTTCTTTTCAAGGGAACCTGGCAGAGCAAGGACAACGCGAGTTACCGTAGCTGAATCCTGCAGTGGTGGGTGCCTTCTTCTCCTTTGCACTGACTGGGTACCGCAGCCTTGTGACAAGTCCTAGAATCAAAAAAAGTATTGCAGTCAAATTCATTCATAATCAATCTGTATGGTCAACTGTGAACCTAAAATCCATAAAATCCATTCATTTAGTCACTCAGAGCTAATCCTCTGTGTGTGCATGCAGCTCTGTGTCATACCCTGGCAAGAAATAAAGAGAGGAAGGGAAGAAGGAAGAGGATGAGCGTACTGTCTGAGCTGACAATTTCATATTTGTATGGAGCATGAAAAACTTGAATATATATGTATACTCACATTTACTCATTCAATAAACATTTTTTAAAAATACTACAGTGTTTATCAAGCACCATGATAGCTATTCACTTCTCAAACATTTTAAAAGGATGTTAAAAGACTTCTAAGAGTTATTATCAATTATTCTTTCATGTTCTTTTAAATATGCAATCTGTACTATGAAAGGAAACTACAATATTTAATAAAAATTGATTCTCTGGCCTGGCAGCTGTGGCTCAGTGGATTGAGCATTGTCCCATGGACCAGGAGGTCCTGGGTTCAATTCCTGGGTAGGGCACATGACCAGGTTGGGAGTTCTATCCTCAGTAGAGGGTGTGCAGGGAGGCAGCCGATCAAAGTGTCTCTCTCATCGATGTTTCCATCTCTCTCTCCCTCGCTCTTCCTCTCTGAAATCAATAAAAATATATATATTTTAAAAATAGATTACCTAGACATAACAATATTAGGAATATTAGCATAAAAAATAAGGCTATAAAATATCAACAACTAGTAATACCAACTACTGGAAATCAATGAGGAACATTAAATCCTTTCATCTAAATTGCTAAAACACGAAAGAAGAAATGGCTGGTATCTCTCCTATAAACAGCCATTATACACTGTATTTCTTCTATTACAACATATCTCATACTAACTTAATATCATTATATACTTCTCTGCCTCCCTTGCCAGATGGTAGAGTCTGAGAGAGAGAGAAGATCTGAGGGAGAGACAGAATCAATGACTACCTAGTCCACCATAGTCTCCCTAGAACCTAGCACCGTGGTCGGCAAACTGCGGCTCACAAGCCACTTGTGGCTCTTGGGCCCCTTGAGTGTGGCTCTTCCACAAAATACCACGGCCTGGGCAAGTCTATTTTGAAGAAGTGGTGTTAGAAGAAGTTTAAGTTTTAAAAATTTGGCTCTCAAAAGAAATTTCAATCGTCGTACTGTTGATATTTGGCTCTGTTGACTAATGAGTTTGCCAACCACTGGGCTAAACCAATCTAACAGGGTTCTTGTAAAAGATGGTGGACGATGAGGAAGTTGCTCAGATACTGAGGGTGATCAGACATCAGATATTGAAGGTAGGGGGTTCTGGTTCAACTGACTTAGCAGACCTCCAGCTAAAACTGGATTTTACAAAAAGCACACAGATGGCTTAGGACAACAGTTGCCAACCAGTGGTTAGCGAGATCTGAAAGATTGGTCCATGAAGTCCAAAAGGTTGGTGACCACTGGCCTAGAAGACAGTTCAGAAGTCTAACTACAGTCTGGTCAAGCAAAAAATCTTTGTCAGTGCCAAGAATATAAACCCCAGAAAAGTGACATTTACCATACACAATAAAAACAGCTCATGTTGTAAGGTCCAGACAGCTTTTTATGGGACTTGATATTATTTCTGATTTTTCTTTTTATATAGCACTTTCTTAATATGCAATAATTTTAAATCAATCAATCATGTTCTACAAGTAACTACAAAATACAACTGCTCAGGGAAGAATTCATAGCAATGTCTGATCATTTTCACTTCTTCCTCTATTGAAAGGGGCTCACCTACCTGCTGCATTGTGCCTATGATATTCAATTAGCTCAGGAATGGAACCAAACGTGTGTTTTTCAGCCAGATAATACTTCTTGGGGGAGGTTGTTGTTTCCTTTATATGATAATGCCTGAAACCTGATGAGCCTTCTCTACAACAAAAATCAAAATGTGTTAGAACCAAATTGGAAGAATGTAACTTCCCTCTGAGGACATGTTCTACCAGGTCACCACAGGGCCCCTTCATATGGCCCCGCCTACTTGCTGCACAAATTTTATTTCTCCCCATGTCCACCTGAACTTTGCTCTTCACATTAAAAGGCAGAAGTTTTTAAAGTGGTCACTGATAACATTCTTGGTCCCTTGCCTGAGATTGTAGCAGAGAGCATTTACCAACTTGGTTTACCAGCAGTTATTAGCTGGCTACTGCTGTCTGTCCCTCTCCCTGCTGTTGGAGTAAACTTGCAAATATTTAGAGGACTTACATCTACTTAAAAGTGAATAAACTAGACTCGTAAAAAATGTACAAAGTTCTATTTTAGATATCTTTCAAGAACACAGAGCTTCTGGAGTCATCTCTTGCTAATAATATTTCAAAGATAACTCCCACTGCTCTTAAGATAAAGCTCAGACCCAGATGATGTAGGCCAGTGGTTGACCTTCCTCCTGTGAACCAGGAAATCACAGTTTGATGCCCCGACAGGGCACATGCCCAGGTTGCAGGCTACATCCCCAGCAGGGGGCATGCTGAAGGCGGCCAATCAATGACTCTGTCTCATCATTGATGTTTCTATCTCTCTCCCTCTTCTTTCCTCTCTGAAATCAATAAAAACATAATTTTAAAATATATATATAAAGTTTAGACTCCTTGATATTGACATGACCTAACCTCCACATTTATTTCTCAAGTCCTCTCTCTTCTCTTCATCCTGTCTCCCTCATTCTACAATCCAGCTGCAATACATTCTTGTCAGTTCCTGATACTCATCCTATTCGTGTGCCCCCTCCACCCCCACTTCTGGGCCCATGGAGTTTCCTGGGTCTGAAACATTCTTTCCCCTCACTCCAATTTTTGCCCACCACACTGTCATGTCTCAGCTTGAATGTCACTAGACAACATTAATAACTAACTCAGAGGAGCCTGGGCTATGTACCCCATTTTGTGGATGGGGGGGAATTGTGAGTTAATAGACACCTCTGAGTTAATTATTAATGTTGTCTAGTGACATTCAAGCTGAGACATGACAATGTGGCGGGCAATTCCCCCATCCACAAAATGAGGTACATAGCTCAGGCACCTCTGAGTTAGTTATTAATGTTGACTATTGATATTTACAGCATTTTTTGTGTAAATATCCTCCCCCCAGCACACAAGCATTGCCCTCCTAGCATAGCACTTATTCATACACTATCCTGATTATTTGCTTTCTGAATCAAATTTGCTCACTGTGGTATCTATAGTGCTCAACACTGTGCTCACTAATTATTTGTTTAATGTTGCTAACATTTCTATAACCATTTTCAACAAATTTATAGATATGTATATAATGTGTATATATATATATATAATTTATATATGTGTATGTATATAATTTATATATGTATATAAAACTATGAAGCAAATTAATTGATATATCAATATAAAATATAATACAGACTTTAAAAATCCAGTTCAGGTTTTCTTTTTTATTTTGAAAATTAGGAATCCATATGAACTATAGAGGAACTTCATACCAAAACTATAAATTTAAAAAAGAGAGAGAGGGAGAGTAGGATTACTTACCCTCCAAACTTTGTATAAAGAGAGACTGTGTACATCCCCGGTTGACTGGAATCCCTTACCATAAAACCACCTTCTTTATCCTGAAATCCAAGTGAAGATACTTGTTTCAGTTCAGTAACACACATCAATGCCATGGAGAAGAGTCAAGAACCCAAATCTTGAATGATTATTAGCTTTTACTTAGAAAATCTGCTTTGGAGAAGCACAGCTTCCAGGAGGGTTCCTCCATGTGACTTTCCACGAGATTAAAGAAAGCTCACTCACGGAGGAGCAACCAAGATGGCGGCATAGGTAAACACCTATTGTTCTGCCCCACGCAACAATTCAAAAACTACAACAAAACAACAAAACAAACATCACCCAGAATCACCGGACAGCTGGCTGAGTGAAAACTCCACAAATAAAAGTAAAGGTGAGACACTGAGACTCAGAAGAGCGGCAGAGTGCAGCCTTGAAGATATGCATGGAAACAGAGGTTAGGAGCCGCCGCGCGCGCGGGCTGTAGGGCTGGCAGCAGCATTCCCGGCTGGATTTCGCAAATGAGGAGGGTGGAGACACCCCACTGCACTGATTCCCCAGCACCAGGCGAGGTCCGAGGTCCAGGGGACACACCCTGGAAGCTGGGTGCAACAGAGGTCTCCTAGTCTGAGGAGAAACCGGGTTGCTTGGAAAAGCAGTTTGCGCGTGTAAACTGAGCGACAGCACAGATGCACAACTTGCTCCCCGGCGACTTGCCCCCTGGTCCTGGAGACCACCAGACTGCTTTGTTTTACAACCCTGGGCAAGACTTTGGGTGTGCAGACTCATTTGGGGAGAGGCAGAGTTGTCTGGCAAGGGGTAGAGACTAGCGGCTTTCTCTTGGAGGTGCCTGCAGAAATTACCTCCCAACAGAGACCCATGCGCGAGCGCAGCATAGGACATAGCTGACGCTGAGGCTGCCTGCTCAGCTCAGAGACTCCGCCCATCCAACCTGAACACAGTCTCCCTTCACAGCCAATAGGCCTGGAGGTCAAACCCTCTTAGGGCTAACAACAACAAGCTGGGCTTAAATTCAAAAATACTGTACAACCCATAAAGGATTGCAATAAGAGTACCCACCTCAGGTAACTGGGGAGGCTGAGCCACTGTCCCTTAGAGGACATCTACCACATAAAAGCAGCCACCATGCAGAGACAGGGAAAGAAATCAGGTGTGAAAGAAATGGAGGGAAAAAGACGACTAGACATAGAGTTCAAAACCACGGTTATAAGGCTTTTCAAGAGGCTCCTAGAAAAGGTCGAGAACTATAAGGAAATAAGCAAGACCTACAAGGAAATGAACAAGACCCTCAAGGATATGAACGAGACCTGCAAGGAAATGAATAAGACCAACGTGGAAATGAATGAGTCCTACAAGGAAATGAACAAGACCCTCAAGGATATGAAGGAGACGCTCAAGGATATAAAAAAGGACCAACCAGAAATTAAATATACAGTGACTGAAATAAAAAATATTATACAAGGACCTAAAAGTACCCCAAGAACCAAGTTAAAGATTTGAAATACAAAGAGGTAAAATCCACTCAGCTGAAAAAGCAAGAAACCAAAAAAATCCAAAAAATTGAAGACAGTGTAAGGGGCCTCTAGAACAACCTCAAGCATACCAACATCCGAATTATAGGGGTGCCAGAAAAAGAGAGAGAGCAAGTTAATGAAAACCTATTTGAAGAAATAGTGACTGAAAACGTCCCACACCTGGTGAAAGAAATTGACTTAGGAGTCCAAGAAGTGCACCGAACCCCAATATATAGGAACCCTAAGAGGACCACACCAAGGCACATCATAATTAAAATGCCAAGAGCAAAAGACAAAGAGAGAATATTAAAAGCAGCAAGAGAGAAACAGTTAGTTACCTGTAAGGGAGCACTCATACAATTGTCAGTGGATTTCTCAACAGAAACGATGCAGGCCAGACGGGAGTGGCAAGAAATATTCAAAATAATGAATAGCAAGAATCTACAACCAAGATTACTCTATCCAGCAAAGCTATCATTCAGAATTGAAGGTCAGATAAAGTGCTTCACAGATAAGAAAAAGCTAAAGGTGTTCATCACCACCAAACCAATATTATATGAAATGCTGAAAGATATTCTTTAAGAAGAGAAAGAAGAAAAAGGTAAAAATATAAATTATGAACAACAAATACACATCTATCAACAAATGAATCTAAAAATCAAGTGAATTAATAATCTGATGAACAGGATAAACTTGTGAATATAACAGAATCATGGACATAGAGAGGGAATGGACTGACAATTCTTGGGGAGAAAAGGGTTGTGGGAAGTACAGCAAGAGACTGGACAAAAATCTTGCAACAATGGGAGAGGACAGTGGGGAGGGGGAGGTGAGGGTGAGGGTGCGATGGGTACAGGGTGGAGGGGAGCTATAGGAGAATAAAAAAGGGGGAACAATGTAATTAAACTGAACAATAAAGATTTTAAAAAAGGAAGAAGAAGAAGAAAGCTCACTCACAATTCCCCCATCCACAATCACACACTCAGGATGAGAAGTTTCAAAAGGACCCTCCCTTGGGTCCTTTCAGAACTAACAGACATGATTCTGCAACTCCTTCAAGACTTGGACACGAGGGGGGGGGGGCACCATTACTGAAAAATGTATTTCTTAATGAGTGGGTTTCATTTCATACATTTTTAATATCTGCTAAAGGTTTGATCTTGACCCAATATCCTCTTCTATCCAAACAGCATTTTCTTCTGTAAATATCTCAGTGCTCTTTACAGACATGTGTTAAAAAGTCCTGAGTTTCCCTGGAAATCGATGTTAAATATCATTCTTTACAAAAGGAGAGATGGAGGCACAAGTGACTTAAACAGAGAAAACAAAAGGCAGAAGCAACAATAATGACTCAAGGATAAATCCTCATAGGTTCCAAGCCAAAGAGCAAGAGAGATAATGGAGTTAAATAAAACCCCACAAATAAATCTGATAAGAACAATTAGGGACAATGGTATAACATTTTATTGGTAAACAGAATATGTTTACGAAGAAGTTACTGTATTTTAATATGATCTAATCAATGGATTTACTTAAATCCTCAAAACAGTCTTATGATGTAGGTGCTACTGCTAACCCTGCTTTACTTCACTGGAAAGGAAATGGACACAGAAAGGTTGGATAATTTGCCCTACATCACATAGCTAATAAGTAGCAGACCCAGTATTTGAACCCCAGGTCTCCTAGCTACCCACTCCCCTGGAGTTGCTGCTAATTGTGGGGTCATCAGAGAGGCATGCAGGGAAGTCACCTGGTTACATGTCATTTGAATCAAGCAAAGTGACCTGCTATTGCTCTCTCAACATAAACTACAGAAACAATTGCCCAACAAAACCTTGACTGGTGAGGAGGAGCAGGAGATAAGATGAGAAAGCATGAGTTTAAAAGACTGGAAACCATTCGTAAATGGAATAGCTAGATACAAAATGCAGAGAACTGTAGAGGTCACCTTCTAATCCAACTCCTCACCCTATAGATGAGAAATGGGCTAGAAAAGTCACAGTTAGACTTGGCCCAGACTCGAGACTACATTTTATCCGTTCATGTTAATCCTTCTTAAAATGTAAGCATTTCAGCACATTTATCTCTAAAGGCAACTAAATACTTTATCAAAACCTAATTTCTAAAAGCTATCATGTACTTGTAACTAAGGGAAATGTGGGTCTCTGACTCCATCCTGTTCCCATGGCCTCAGCTAGTAGCTCTGCTTTGTTACATATGGACATGCTACTCACTAGAAGAATTCCACTAACTCCTAAGTTTTACCAAAAACAGCCCCTCCCATTTCCCCTTCTCTTGACATAAAAGAAGCATGAACTCTCTACTTTCTTAGGATGAATTTGAGGGTTGGTTTTCCATCTTCTCGGCTGGCACCTTTGGATCAATAAAGCTTTCCTTACTCCAAAATCTGAAGTTTTGAGTTTTGGCCTTTCAAAGTATCAGGCACACAGTCTTTGGATTGGTAACATACTACTGATATTAATTATTTTAAAACAAATAACTTCAAATAAAAAGAAAAAAACACATTTTAGTGCCAAAGCAAACAATAAATCAGAAACAGAGTAAAGAAAATGTTACCCATCTATAGCTATTACTGACTGTTATGGGTTTAACGTATTGTTAAAAGCTTGGCTGGAGTCCTAACCCTCAGGACTTCAGGATGTGACCTTATTTGGAGACTTACAGAAGGAATCAAGTTCAAATGAGGTCATGTGGGGCAGGCCCTACTCCCAGTGACTGGAGTCCTTATAGAGGAGAAACAGCGACACAGAGAGAGACAGACACAGGGTGAGAAGCAGAGAGGCCTGAAACAGCTCCTTCCCTCAGAGCCCTCAGGAGGAGCCAACCTGTTGGCACCTTGATCCCACTTCTCACCTCCAGAACGTGAAACCAGACATTTCTACTGTTGAAGCCACTCAGTTTGTGGGACTTTGGTACAGCAGCCCCAGGAAACTAATACACCAGTGCTCACTATTAAATGATTGAAAAAACAGACCCTATACTTACAGTATTTTTTAGGCTTTAGGAACAGAGGTAAATGGAATGATCGGGTTCACTACAATTAACTGGTGCTAAAACCAAAATTGTGAAACAAGTATAAACACTTACTTCACTCCTGAGGAGTAGTTCAGCTTTGCTTCTATTCATATTTCTGCAATACCATCTGAACAGAAAGAACAGAAAAAGATACAGCTAAGAACTCAGGTTTCTTAAACTATTTGTTATTCTTTTTAGACCTAGCAAGGTAGTATTTCTCATTTATTATAAATACAATAAAAAAAGAACAAGATGTCACTCATAATCTCAGTAATACAGACAACCACTAGCAACATTTCATGTATATACTTCCAGACATTTTCTACCCATATTTTTATGAAAGTGGGATTAAACTAAACTTGTTATAGCATAACCTAAATTTTTCATATAACTGCATGATTGACATCTTTGCAAAACAATATAATTCTATGTATCATGGTATGGATATGCCATAATTTACTTAGGCTATTCTTCCTTATTTAACATAAAAATCATTTCCAATTTTTTACTATTATAATAATAGCAAGAATAAAATTTCTTCCACAGACTGCAATGTACAGGAAATTATTTTCTTGAATTCAATTAAATCTTATCCCAAGCCCACATTTCACCAATAGTCAATAGATTTTTATCTCAAGTCATCATGGAGGCATCCCCATTGAATTTCAGGAAGAGTTGAAAGAAGCAGAGCAAAACAGAACAGCAGGCTTCCTGGGTCCTCCAGACTCACTGGTTCTAGCCCTGGAGGGGCCCAATGGCTCTACTGTAGGAATCCGCCATGGCCAAGCAGCAGAGCCTGCCCTCCGACCAGACCCTGTACCACTCCATGCCACCGCCCCAAGAGCCTGCTGATCTGTGTCACTCATTAGCCCTCGGGAAACCTTTCCTGAGGAAAGATGGATACTGCCATCGCCCACCTCATCCTCAGAGGTGCTCCTCTCTCTCTGCTGCCCCACCCCAATGTCTCCATGAGATTTCAGTTGACCCTTGAACAACAGGGGTTATGGGTGCTGACACATACACACACCTTCCCACCCCGGGAGTCAAAAATTCTAGTATAACTTTTGACTGCCCCAAGACTTTGCTAATATCCCACTGCTGTTCAGAAACCTACGGAACAGTCAATTCATATGTATTGTATACATTACATACTGTGTTCACACGATAAAGTAAGCTAGAGAAAAGAAAAATGTTACTCAGAAAACCATAAGAGAAAATACATTTACAGTAGTTAGTGTAAAAAAAATCCATGTAGAAGTGGACCTGCACAGTTCAAACCTATGTTGATCCACTGCATAAGCAGGAAGGCCAAAGAGCATGAACTCAGATTTTCTTTGGCCTTTCATTTTAAACTTGACTTCTTTTGTTAGTTTTCAATGCCCTTCAGTGGGCAAAAAACCCTCAATCAAAGTCATTATTTCCTGAGGTTCCAATGTTATGAAATCAGGTTGGCCCCTGTGGATTATCTGAATTTCCCACCACTGGGTCAGCCTTTTATTAAAGAGCCAGCACCCCGAGACAAGCAAACACAAAGGCCTTCCCAGATGGAGGAAGGTAAAAATACAAAATACAATGCAAGATCTTTCTCGGTCTGGATTCTTTTCTGCAGTTGTAGAAGCCAAACACAAATTACAAGCTGATGATTGTTATTTCACTGGGAACCTGAGGTGATCACCCGGATCTCAACATTATGGGCACTGAGATTTCACTGCTGAGGACCCCACTCTAAGAACTGGGCCCATGTTCAACAAAATTGTAGTTCTGATCAATCAACTTCTGAATGCAATTAAGAAATATGATAACTGAGAAGAGAATGGGTTCTCTCCCTAAAGCTTTTCCATTGATACAAGAAACATTGTCAGATGCCAAAAGCAGTCACAAAAATTAATTAAGGAAAGGTAACTGGAGCTCTCACTATGCATTATAAATCAGCAAAAGTATTGGCGGAGGGCAGGGGGCGGGGGGGGGGGGGGAACGGCATCACGACCAAATAACCAGTCAGAGCCGTGTGGATGAGGCGGGGCCCACAGCTCTGCCGTGTTCGGCTGGGGTCCCATCAGCACAGTGGGTCTGACTCCCTCAAGATTTCGTGCGCTGGGCCTCTAGTTATATATAAGATACTCAGAGAAAGAAAAAGTTACTTTCCTCACCCAGGATATTCAAGCTGTCAGGAAGGGATAAAAGAAATAAGGAACAGCATTGCTGAGGGTTATTTTTATGGCATTTGCAGATTCCCCAGAAAGGCCATGTTCCCTCCCTAGGATATCAACTCAGAGTTTTAAGGATGTGACGAAGGAAGGAGAAAAAGAAAGAGTGATGAGTACACAAACAGATGAATCAACTAATGGTATTTCCTAATACTTTTTTGTGGTTTCTCTCCCTTTTCTCTGATACATATCACCAGGCAATAGTGACTCTGCTGAATCAGTGCTGTCAGGAAGAGCTATACACACTGGTGCTGGGAGAGAGTGCTGCCATGCAGATGCCAGCCCACGTAAAGCTTGCACACACCTGTCACAGAAATGCCTCTGTTGGGGGGCATTTAGCTCTCCTTGGTAAAGGAACTATACAGCTAGAAAGCAAGCCCAGGATTAGTAAATAACTTGTCATTCCATTTTTAGATATTACAACCCCAATGTGAACAATGTTTGTAGATTGGCTAGTCACTTCAAAACACCCCGGACGAACAAGATGTCATATGGTGTTTGATCCTATTCAGAAAGAACTGAGTAGGATCCAGGCCAAGCTTCTTGGGCAGGGTGGGTTGGGTAAATCATAAAAGAAAACAGGTATAAATGAATAAAAAATAGAAAACACCCAACGAACCAGCTATCAATCTTTGCCATTTCTTGATTTGGCCCTTGCCACCTATGCCACCAACTCAAAGCCTTATTCTAGACTTTTTCTTGGTTAAGCCCCTTCATTCATGTCACCTTCTTCCTTTAACATCTTTCCATCAAGAACATCTTATTGACCAGCACAATGAACCCACTTTCTTTCCTGCAGCTGTTCCTCTGAGCACTTCCTCCCCAAACTGTAACCTGGGTGTGGAGGTCAGAACTGGGTTACTGGGAGCCCTCACTAGGATCCCGACAGGCCCAGGAGCCTCAGGTCCACAGCCCTGAGTCCAGCCCAGTGGACAGGATATTGCCTGGGCTGCTCCTAGGTCAGTGGTCAGCAAACTCATGAGTCAATAGAGCCAAATATCAACAGTACAACGATTGAAATTTCTTTTGAGAGCCAAATTTTTTCAAACTTAAACTTCTTCTAACCCCACTTCTTCAAAATAGACTCGCCCAGGCCGTGGTATTTTGTAGAAGAGCCACACTCAAGGGATCTAAGAGCCGCATGTGGCTCGTGAGCCACGGTTTGTCGCCCATTGTCCTGGGCCCAAACGAACAGCAGAACTCTCGATTTAACAGCTGCCAACAGGACATTTAGGAGTGGAAAGAGAGCAGGAGAAGAAGGGGAACTCTGACTGTCACATTAAGAACAGGTTTCCCTTTTTCGCCAGCAGGCGTGGCACCATGCCATGTGGAATCCCTGACCTCTGGCACATGGCCAAGGAGACTCCCACGCCGAGCGAGACCTTACACAACAAGTTCACTTAGTCACACAGAGGAGGAGGAGAGTCCCTCAAAGGAGAGAACATCCCCATACTAAGACAGACCCAAAAACTCATGGTACTGAGTCACGAACTTCGTAAAATCCTTATTTGTAATCCTGTGAGTCATAAGGGAGTTCTCCCATTTGAGGGGATTATCTGGTTGTCAAGTACATCCCTCTCCTCAAGGTCCCAAACCTGGCCAGCAACAGGGTCAGCCCTTGTGACTAGGTTCAGAGCCCTTCCTAATACTCCATGATGTTACTCTTTTTTTTTTCTTTTAATATATTTTATTGATTTTTTATAGAGAGGAAGGGAGAGGAATAGTGAGTCAGAAACATCCCTGAGAGATAAACATCGATCAGCTGCCTCTCGCACACCCCATACTGGGGATATGCTTGCAACCGAGGTGCATGCCCTTGACTGGAATCGAACCTGGGGCCTTTTAGTCCACAGGCCAATGCTCTATCCACTGAGCCAAACCGGCTAGGGCTCCATGATGCTAGTCTTGAATTCAAAACTTCGTGGGATGTTTTAAAGAAAGCATTACTTCAGAAAAGTTATTGTGTTGGATAAAAATACCCACCACTCCAATACTTCAACAGTCCATGTAGAGCAGTATTTCATAGAAGACAGTCCTTGACCTGTTAGTTCTCAGATCACTTTAAAATCAGGTCCAAGTTTTCATCTTTTAGTATCTTCCCTAATTCTAAGAATATGGATATATTTTTCTAAAAAATTTTTAATATGTCTTATTGATTTTAGAGAGAGAGGAAGGGAGAGGAGGAGATAGAAACATCAATGAGAGAGAAAACATTGATCGGCTGCCTCTTGCACCCCTACATTGATTGGCTGCGTCCTGCACCCCTCTACTGAGGATGGACCCTGCAACCCGGGCATGTGCCCTGACCAGGAATCTAACCAGCAACTTCTTGGTGCATGATATAATGCTCAACCAACTGAGCCAGACTGGCCAGACAACAAAAATACTAAGAATAGAAACACTATTTTATTTATATATTTTCAGCCCCTCGCCTACTAATAAACAACCTTGAGAGATCATACCACCAAATGCTGTCACTTTTGAACCTATTAATCCTTTTCTAGATCTTTAAGGTATATCATGTTCTAAAAAGTGACACGGACAGAGGAAACAGCTTTTCATTGTTGTTACTGTTGTTGGTGGTGTTTTTAAAGAAATAATGGAAACATCAGTACATTTCCTTAGTATAACCACAAAAGAGTGTTTGTAATATATGAGACTCTCATTAAAACCTGGCCATGCACGGCTGTGGCATATGAATAGTATGCCCATTGCTTTCTTTGCAAAGTAATCTGACTGAATGCACTAGGGGTCTTAGCCAGTTCACAACTAGCCGTTAGCCCAGTACATTGATTTTCAGAGATCTGATTTAAGACAGTAAGCGGGAAGAGGGTTATCTCAGTTATTTTTACATATAAAGATGCCTACACAAACATAATGCCACACAAATAAGAAAATGATTATATAAATTATTGCATATCCACATGCCACATGCCTGGCACAGGCCCCCTAAGGCCTAGTACCTGATCCATGCTAAGGTCTCAGCAAACACTTGATGAATTTATTACAAAGAAATATAATGCAGTTATAAAAGTGTTTCTGAAGAATAATTAATGGCATGAGGAAATAGATTCATAATGTTCTATTAAGTGGAATAAACACAATCTAAAACAGTTATCCATAGCATGATTCTATTTTTAAAAGGTTGGAGAAAAATATGCTAATGTTGACAGATCAATTCTATTTTATTTATGAGTAATTTTTCTTACTAACTTTTTAATATTTTCAAGAAATTTTAAAATAATGATTATATTTTTTTATACTTAGAAAAAATAATCAAACATGTTTTTTAAAGGCCACTCTGAGAAACTATATTCTGATTTTTTGAATGAATGAACAATGATCTGCATTTCAAAGTCAGTTAACGTCTGATTTGTTTAAAAGAAATGTGTTTTTTTTTAATATATTTTATTGATTTTTTACAGAGCACAAGCGAGAGGGATAGAAAGTCAGAAACATCGATGAGAGAGAAACATCGATCAGCTGCCTCTTGCACGCCCCCTACTGGGGATGTGCCCGCAGCCAAGGTACATGCCCTTGACTGGAATCGAACCCGGGACCCTTCAGTCCGCAGCCCGACGCTCTATCCACTGAGCCAAACCGGTTAGGGATAAAACAAATTTAATTGTATTGCTTGTATAAAACCATTTATACATAGTACCTTCAGGTAAAGTGTATGATAAAAACTAATTCTCTCAGCATCTTTTACAACCTAGACAAATAAGTTAAGCAGATGTTAGTACCATCTTGTAAAGATAATGAAAGGATCCATTAACCTCCACGATTCCTTGCATAATTAGGAATTAAAAACATTTTCTGGTTCTCCACATTCACAAAAGAAACATTTACTTACTCATATTGATCTAAGTCGTTTGATTTCTTTCCTGTTACATAATTACTTGGAATATATCCTTCACTCCTAGAAAAAAGAAAAATATGTTAGATAAACTGATATTATCTTACTAAGAGGTTATTAAAAGAAAGATTATTGCCTTCTTAAAATAATTAAAGTATAATATTGCCTAAAGCTTATAAGAAAGACCAGCTGACCCCTGATAAGTGAATATAGCGATAGCATTTGATGCTTTACTTCCTCATTTGATCCTCACAATAAGTCTGAAGTAGGCAGGCATTTTGTACCTACCTTCTGGTGGGGAAACCAAGGCTTAGAAAGAATAAGGGACTTTCTCAAGGTCCCAAACCAGGAACAGGGTTATCTCAATTATTTTAACACTAGAGGCCTGGTGCATGAAATTCGTGCACTGGGGGCAGGGGGGTTGTCTCTCAGCCCAGCATGCACCCTCTCCAATCTGGGACACCTTGAGGGATGTCTTACTGCTGGTTTAGGCCCAATCCCTATGGACTCAGGACTGCTGGCTCCCAACTGCTCGCCTGCCTGCCAGTCTGATCACCCCCTAAACACTCCCCTGCCAATCTGATCGACACCTAACTGCTCCCCTGCCAGCCTGATCCTCCTAAATGCCTCCCTTGCCAGCCCAGTAACCCCCAACTGCCGTCTCCTGCAGGCTGGGTCACCCCTCACTGCCCTCACCTGCTGGCCTGATCACCCACAACTACCCTACCCTGCCAGCCATCTTGTGGTGGCCATCTTTGACCACATGGGGCAGCCATCTTGGGCAAGGGTGTGAGGGTCAATTTTCATATTACCTCTTTATTACATAGGATATAAAGATACCTACACAAAGCCAGCAACATAGCCTGCAATTGATCTAAACTCTGAACATGTGACTAGGTTCAGGGCTCTTCCTAATATTCCATGATGGAAGTCTTGAATTCAAAACTCCTTGGGATGTTTTAAAGAAACCATTACTTCAGAAAAATTAAAGTGTTGGATGAAAATATCGACCACTCCACTACCTCCAGGTTGAACATAATTTCATAGAAGGCAGTCCTTTACCTTTCACATCAATATTATCTAGAGTGCTATTAACAAGGCAAATTCCTGGTTCATACCCCAAGAGATCAGAATTGAGAAGGTCTACGTGAATTGAGAAGGTCTACGTGAAGCCATATGACTCTTAACATTACTGTTTAAGAAGAATTCATAATAGTTGGAATCTTGGTAGAAGCCAAGAGTCTCCTCATAAGAAAAAGAGATACATGTATAAAATTTAAAAATTGAGTGAAAACCTTGCAATCTTCACCCTGAATTTGAACTATTACTAAGAACTCATAATACATCACAGAGTGTATATGTGTAGCTCTATTATACTGAGAAAAACCTAGAAGCAATGACAATCCAATAGCAGTTAGACTCCCAGCACCCCAAATACTATCTCCAGATATTATTTCTTGCTAAGAGGAGCTAGCACATGCCTGGTTGAGCAAGTATTTTATAGATATAATCACACATATAGATTTTCTCTCTCTCTCCCTTTTACTTACCTCAAGGGGTAAAAGCATAAAAATGCAATTTTTCTCAAGATCAAAATAATCCAATTAAACATATCATGGATAAGAGACCAGTGTGATACATTTTAATTTCTGGAAAGAAGTTGTTGATCCATTCACTTTTATTGCATCACTGGTAAGAATACATTGCGTTACTGCACAGTAATAACGTGTACTTTCACTTATGGCCAGCAGAACAGTCTCCTTCCATGGGAGTTACACATTACCCTCTTCTCCTCAGCACTTAACCCCCACTACCCACCATGTGTCATACACAGAGAGGGAACACTTACCCATATTTATCTCTTGCTCTCCACCAATGAGCATCATTCTTTTCTAATATGATATACTCTTGGCCTCTCTCTAACCTGAGATCGTGTGCTTCTGTCGCTTGGAAATCATACATAGCGACAACTATTTCTTCGCTATTATCTTCTTCTTCAGGTGGAATTGGCGGGGGAGGCCTTCGCTAAGGAAAAGAGAGAACGTGTGAAAGTTTAGTCTTCTGTCTGTGTGCAATAAAACACCGAGTGATTCGCACATCACCACAGAATAGAGCAGAACCCTCGAGTCTACCTCATATCATGTGGTGAACCCTCCTAGAAGTTTGATGCTACTGGACCTCTCATGGGTTTCAGAATAGAGGACAGGAGTAAACACTATCTTGAAACTTCAAGAGGCTTCTGCTCAGGTGCAGGAGCAGTGTTCCAGGAAAAAGGAAGGGTGATATATGAGTAGAAACCAGAAAAGGGAGACCTGCTGTTATCTGGTCTCCTCCCACTCAAAGGAATTTACATTTGTCCTCATGTGTGCAAGACACACACTTGGTACATAATTCCCCATTGACAACTGAGGAAACAAGGGTTTAAGTAACCCACTCAAGGTCACTCCTATCAGAGTCACGTTGGATCAGGCCCTGTCTGGGTCCAGCGCACCTGTGCTTCCCACCATATCCCACTCTTCAAAGGCATGTCACTAAATCTGTGCCATAAGACTGCGATTTTCAGACTAAAATATTTCTGTGAAGTCCCACACCTCTTACACAATTCTCTTAAAAAAAAAAAAAAAAAAATATATATATATATATATATATATATATATATATAATTTCAAAGAGGGAGAGGGAGAGAGAGAGAAACATCGATGATGCAAGAGAATCATTGATTGGCTGCCTCCTGCACACCCCTGACTGGGTGGGAATCAAACACTGACCTCCTGGTTCACAGGCTGATGCTCACACTGGCTGGGGCCTCATATACAATTCTTGAAGCCAAAATACAGGCAAAATGCCAGATGACAGTAGGAGCCCCAATGATAATACCAGATACAATTAATACTATTTGACACCCCCAAAATCAAATAAGCTAAAGCATATCTATATCTGATATTATGGGGGAGGGGATGGGAGCAAACAGCATCACCTAAAGGAATATAAACATACTCAATAAACGGCAAGTGTTTCCAAAAGTTAAAGGTCACCTACCTTCTTTGTTTCTGGTGCTGGAGGTAGTGCTTTTCTTATACCTGAAAATGACAACAACAAGAGTAGGTCAAAATGCCATCTACCAATGACTGATCATTTTAAGGAAAAATGAAAATGAACACATAGGCAAGAAGTCCACTCTGACTCTCTCACTGTGGTGCCTGTTGCTCGTATTAATATTTGCAACAGAATTTTAAAATGCTGTTCAAGTTGGTTTGTGTTTCTTTCTGAGCAGGCTGTAAAGGCCGCAGGGATTGGGGCCTTATTTAGTCTTTGTAAACAAGTGGGATTATATCAAACTAAAAACCGTCAACAAAATGAAAAGGCAGCCTATGGAAGAGGAGAAAATATTTGCAATCCATATATCTGATAAGGGATAAACATATAAAATATACAAGGAAATCATACCACTCTATAGCAATAATAATAACAATCAAAAATGGGAGGAGCCGAAACCGGTCTGGCTCAGTGGATAGAGTGTTGGCCTGCAGACTGAAAGGTCCTGGGTTCGATTCTGGTCGGGGGCATGTGCCTTGGTTACGGGCACATCCCCAGTGGGGGATGTGCAGGAGGCAGCTGATCGATGTCTCTCTCTCATCGATATTTTTAGCCCTCTATCTCTCTTCCTTCCTCTCTGTCAGTGTGGAGGTTCCTCAAGAAAATAAAAATAGTTCAGCAATATCCCTTCTGGGTATATATATACACAAAGGAAATGAAATCAACACCTCAAAAAGATATTTGCCCTCCCGTGCTCACTGCAGCATTACTCACACTATCCAAGGTATAGAAACAACGTAAGTGTGTTGAAAATGTGACATACCGGGTGTCCCCAAAACATAAATATACACTTTAACAGCTGGTAGCTCAATTGATGTTTCATTCTTCTTAGCCAGACTAAGCTTTGAACAAAGGAATTTCACCCTAAAATGCTACTGGAAGTTTGAAAATGCAGTTGAAGTATAAACCCTGCCTTTATAATCACACAAAGTGTCCCAAGAAATATATATACAGTTTAACACCTAATAACTCACTCAATTTTCACTCTTTTTCAAGATTAACTGATTTGAAATAATGGGTGAACCAGACTAAGCTTTGAACAAAGAAAATTTATCCACATTACTTTTTTAAGGGGACACATAAAATATAAAGTTTACAGTGCAAAACTGGCAATAGTTGACCAATTGAGAACGCACAAATACCAAACGAAATGATTCCTGATTTGCGATTCCACCGCTTCGCATTACCAGCAGTGCCTGAACCAGAACGTCATCAGTTTGAAAACAGGCATTGACAAAAATAAAAGCATTAATTTCTGTAGATTTTTTCAAATTTTGAAAATGAACTGTATGTTAATAAACAATGACTTTATGATCATTCAAAGTGTGTATACAATTTGGGGGGATACTGTATAGGTGTTACCAGTTATATGTGGAATCTTTTAAAAAGTCAAGCATCACAGAAAAGTGAGAAGGAAGTAGGAAAACAGAGATGTTAGTGAAAGCGTACAAACTTTCAATTGTAAGAGGAACAAGGTCTGAGGATCTAATGTATACCATGGTGACTATAATCGATAACTGTAGTGTTTAACTGAAATTTACGAAGCGAGTACAACTTAAATGTTCTCATTCATACCCATACACAGAAAAGGGTAAACATGGGAGGTAATGGATGTGTTAACTCAATGGGAGGAATCCTTTTCACAACACATAAGTTTTTCAAATCATCACATTGTATCCTTTAAATATATATACAATTTTATATGTCAATTATACCTCAATAAAGTTGAAAAAAAGTTGATGACAGTGTCATACTAGTCTCACATTTTTAATAGTCACTTTTAGCAGACTTCCACATTGTGATAAAAGGTCTCACAAATTGATTAGACATTTGGATTCCATGAAATGGTCCCACTGCTAACTCAATATAATTATTCTGACAAGTACACCTGCCCAATGTTTTTGCTGTACTAGAAAGTGCGAAGGCCATACTTCACCAACCTCAAAATCAAAATCATGTCACTTTCTCACTACAACAATAATATGTACATCCTGAGCACAATATAATCACAGAACAAAACGAATACTTACTGCTCTCAAAAAGATTATATTTTTCACATCCAGGTGCTAGCTTTTCAGTTTGTCTACAACACTGATAACTCCCATCTGCCCAAAATTTAGGATGATATTTAATCATAATATCATTGTTGTTCTTTATTTCTGCAATTCATAAACACATTAAATGATTAGTAAAATAAGGCAGAGATGATCATGTCTCCTTAGTAACAGTCGATC
Source organism: Antrozous pallidus (assembly GCA_027563665.1). Classification (NCBI taxonomy): domain Eukaryota; kingdom Metazoa; phylum Chordata; class Mammalia; order Chiroptera; family Vespertilionidae; genus Antrozous; species Antrozous pallidus. Next base: position 93,545,800 of record CM050511.1, on the reverse strand, counting down.
CTTCTTTATTCCTCAGATTTCATATTTATTATGAGAGCTCCCTCACAACAACATCCAGTCCAGCATTCAGAAAAATCCATGTGGCTCTCTTTTGCCTTCTTGTTCTGGTGGAGCACCCTTGTTAGCAGAAGTAATTTGGGCTACACCGTAACGGATCAACAAAGATGTCAACCCACCACCATTCTGTTTTCCAGAAGAAGCAGTGAGGGTTGTATGGGACAAATCACTCATTTAAATACTTTAAGCAAAGTCAGTTCATCCACACTGAATGTCGACTATCTTCTCAATGTCTTAAAAAATATCAAATCCCATTATCATAGAAGCCCAGTGTTTAATCGCTATAAATATATCATACACTAAATAAAAGCATACTTTTCTTAGAAACTATGTATATGTAAATGCCACTAGAAGGAATCAGATTATTAAAAAAAAGAAGTTATCTTCAATATGTATCACTTGAGTAACAGAATGTCCTTGGAAAAATACTTATTGCATAGTAAAAGATTATAAATGCAAGATACATTAGCTGTGTTTCTATTTTAGTGATAATAATGGTCTGTCCTAAAATTATATCCAGATTAATATTTCATTATAGGAGTTTTACCTTCTTTCAACTTCTTCACCCACTGGTCCCTGCTTTGTGCACTAGGTGCAAAAATGTAAAGTGTGTTAGCATCATGAACAACCTAAAATAAAAGATAAGATGGAGTCGGTGAGAAATACTCAGACATAGCACTTTGTTTAGCACAGAGCCTTGGTACCACAGACACTGATAAATGATTCTGAAATAAGTGAATGAAAGTCAATTACTTGGGATCCAAAGAACCTAGATTCCTGCCTTCCAAAACGCATCTGTTTCTTCACGCCTACATCAAGTAGGATACACATTTTGCAAAGGGCCCTGCTTTATCAAAGAAGAGGTTATAGAGGCCAGGATGCTTCAGTAATCTGGTTACTTCCTGTGACCTAACTCACTAAAGCTCCTTAGGTAAACCTGGTGTAACAGGGATGACTCGCAGCCAGTATTTTTCTGAAAACTATTTAGATAAATGGATCACTCCTGAGGCATCACTCCTATACTTTCTTTTTGCCACTATAAATAATGCAGTAGCTAATGATTAAGCACTGACTATTCTAACTCTATGCTAAGTGTTTTACATACCTCAACTCAAGGATTCCTACCAACAAAGTATCAGTATTTTATAGATGAAGAAACTAAGGCCTATGCATGAGCTCTTCACTCCTGTGTAACACCGGAAGGCACCATTCACATAGAATGCACTGCGAGTGGTACCCATAATACTGTGCTCCTTAACTTTCTTGTCATTATTTGGCAGGTATTCCAGAAAGCCACAATCCTGATTCCAAAGTCCAAACTTCCTACCAGTGTCTCTTTTAGAGGTAACATCTGTTAAACAACTGAATAGTCTTATTACTCATGCTTTTAGTATCCTATATAATAAAGAGCTAATATGCTAACTAGACCAAACAGCAGAACAACCGTCTGGACAACCTTCTAGATGAAGCCAGGGCTGTGAGGGCTGAGCTCCTTGCACGAATTTTGTGCATTGGTCCTCCAGTTAATAATAAAATTAAACCTGGGAAACTAACCCAAGAATTTTATCTTTGGTCTTAATGCCTGTCACAAGGCGGAAACACCTTATGTAAAAAATACATGTGGACAATGGAAAAAGAAGGGGACATATGTAATACTTTTAACATAAAGATTTAAAAACCTATATAATAAAAGCCTAATACGCAAATTGTCCCGTTGATGGGGAGTTTGACCAGGGAGTGGGACTGGCCAACCAATCATGGAAAGGGTGGCCCTGGCCAGTGGCAGGCAGCCACTAGAGACCCTACCTGTGCATTAATTTCATTCACTGGGCCTCTAGTATCTATAATAATAAAGGCATAATATGATAATTAGACCAGACATCCTCCCAGATGACCTTCCAGACGAAGCCGGGGCTGTGAGGGAAGCCCAGGTCCCATGTGCCAGAGAAAAGCTGGTGCTGGCAGCCAGGGGAAAGAAGGCCTACTCTTGCATGAATTTCGAGCATTGGGCCTCTAGTCTATAATAATAAAAGCATAATATGCTAATTAGACTGAACAATCTTCCAGACAAAGCCAGGGCTGCCAGGGCTAAGGCAGCTGCCACGGGTGCCCCGGGCCACAGCTGCGAGGCCTGAACCCCTTACACAAATTTCATGCATTGTGCCTCTAGTATATACATGTTTGTTTGTGTGTGTGTGTGTGTGTGTGTGTGTGTGTGTGTGTGGTGTGTCTAGCAACCTCTCTTCACCACATCCATAGCCACTAGATTGAACACAAATAGCTCTTTCATTGGTAAATGGCTGTTCCTGGCCATCTTCAATAGGTAATTCCCATTCATTTCAATCAAATAAACTTATTCTAAGAGCAATGTGAGCACCATAGAACAATAGTGTTATATTTCATTCAGCGAAGAATTCATCCAACTAGCATTTTGATGGGGCTACATAGATACAAAAGCATATCAAACAAGAACCTTATTTTCAAGACATGGATAGAAATACTTTATAATAAGACCGAAAATGAGAATGATAAAGAGGTAAAGATAAAGCACTAAGAGAGATGTTGGGATCTATGTTGCCTCATTTGGTTCATGATTGTCACACCTATAATATTGTGATTTATAATAAGAAAATAAATATCTATTTGAAATTCACCATGGTTCCTGGCATAGAAATCCTAAAACCCTTGGAAAATCCAGTGCCTACAGTGACAAAGATGTTTTTTGTTGTGCTAATGAGTTAACTTCCGTTAAGTACCCAAGCATGAGAGCTGCTTGTCAATAGAGCCAACCTTGAGATTAAAGGGTTGGCACTTCCAGTCCCCTTACCTCACCCCACCTCCAGGGAGGGGAGAGAGACTAAAAACTGAGTTCAGTCAGCAATGGCCTATGATGTCATCAATCATGCTTATGCAAGGAAGCCTCCATAAAAACCCTAAAAAGAGCAGGTTCAGGGAATTTCTGGGTTTGTAAATACGTGGAGATTTGTGGAGAGTGGAGGGCATGACACCTCTAGGCCCTTTTCCCATGCCCTGTCCTATGCATCTCTTCCATTTGAATGCTCCTGAGTTATATTCTTTTATAATAAACTTGTGATCTAATAAGTAAAATATTTCTCTGAGTTCTCTGAGCTACTCTATAGCAAATTACTCACCCCCAAGGAGGAGACTGAGGAAGTCTCTGATCTATAGCCAGCAGATCAGCAGCACAGGCGATAACTTGGGGTTGTGACGGGCATCTAAAGTGGGACCAGTCTTGAGAGACTGAGCCCTTTACCTATGGAATTGATGCTATCTTTGGTTAGAAAGTGTTAGAACTGAAATGAATTGTAGAACACCTAGCAGGTGTCAGGGAATTACTTGGTGGTGTGTTAGAAAACACACAATAGGGTGGTGAAGGCCTAGGATGGGGTGGGAACTGGTTGGTATGGGTCAAGGGGGGAGCATCTGTAATACTCTCAACAATAAAGATAAAAGGAATTAAAAATAAATACATACATACATATATAGAAAACAAACATACACACATTGGAATTGGTTATCAGAATCTTAACCAGGTTCATCAATGCAATCAACTCTGTACCTATGAATTAGGTAAAAATGTACCATGTAACAGTCATTCTGATTTGAACAGGAGTATTTGGAAAGAACTGCTAGGGTTTTTACCTGGGTGTGTGGTCATAATTCATTGCAATAATCCACTTTACTAAGTCTTTACATCAGGCTAAGCACCTACGTATGCTGGTCTATTTAATCCATGTGGCAGCCCAGGTCTCTATTAGCAACAGGACTTTCATTTTCCAGGTGAGAACACCAAGGTAGGTGAGCTTATATCATCTGAGTAGGATCTGTTTGACCTCCAAAGGTTCTTCTTGTTCATGTTTCCCCCAAACACCTTCACCTGACCAGTTTCCTGCTAGAATCTGTCTTTTCAGGGCCCAGTCTGACTTCTCTTCAAAACTCACCTCTTGACAGTATGGTGAGCCTATAACTTTGTTAAAGTTTGTTCAAGGCTAGCCAATCAGAGGAAAACCAATCCAAACACAGTTCGGATAACAAAGACTAATACATTACCTAGCTAACTCGGGACATTTGTATTCCTATAGAGAAATATCTACAGAAAGCACCCTCAACCCAAATGATAGCTATGAATTTGGCCTCTCAGGCAAGCAGTGGGTGAGCTATCTGGGTCCAGTATCCTTCTCTCAGCAAACCTCAGAGCACACCTGGAAGCCCCCCGTGTCACCCATGGGGACAGCCGACTGGGACAGAGGGCACGCAGGGACCCACGTTCTGTTCAGTATGTGCCTCATCTTCGGGTGAGTCATCCTGCCACAGCAAACAGTGTCAGGGAGGGAAGAGCTCCGCAGACCTTGAGGCACAGAAGCCAGTTCAATGAGGAAGAAATATACCACCACCACCACCACGACCCCCCTAGTAACAATCCTTAGTAGTTACTCTCCCTCCTATTTGTATCTTCATTCACTTGTTCCTTTATTCAAGAGACCTTCATGGGCAATGCATCTAACAGCTGTTAGACAGACAAATCTGGGTTCAAAACTCAGGAAAGAAATGCCACCTCCTGGGAACCCCCTTGCCATCAGCAGACTCAGCTAAGGAAGCAGCTGGCTCCTTCTCCTGTGTCCTCTGTTCCTTCCTGGGCAAGAATATGCTGAGATGGGAAGCAACTTCTTTTTCTTAGTGTCTTTTGAAAATGTCTACTTCTACTTTTCTTTTTTGGGGGGGAGGGGGCTTTGCATCTGCATGTGATACAAACTTTCACTGTGAAGATGTCAAACTAGAACCCAAACTTTAAGTTATACTTAAGAAATAAGAGAGTATTTTTTTTACCTTTTAAATCTTGCTGGTTTAAATCACATAGCTAAAGCTCAAGTCTGCCTCTTCTTAGTTTTTAAGATGGTTTTTAAATTTTTCTTGTATTCATTCATCTCCACAACTAAAAATGGTTCTAGGTGGAATGCTTCCTGTTCTCATATTTTCCTCATCATTCTAAACCGATCCAAAGTGTGCAGAGCAGACCCTTCTCTTGGGAAGAAAAATTCCTAATCCTGAGCCTCGATCATGAGAACCGCAGCTTCCCACACCCACCTGCCACCCCGCACATGTCTAGCAGCCATCGGAAGTGTGACAAGAGTGGTTCTCTGCCAACTTCAAATCACACACACACACACACACAATTACACATGCGCTTAACATACTTAATAAAGAACAAGATTTCAATTGGGCTTACTTCTAGATCTGAGGTAGGTGTGGCGTTAATAGCAGCAGTAAGAGAAATAATAACAACAATAATAATAACTATTACGGTAGGTAGTTAGTTATTAACAAAGAAAGGGAGCAAATGAAATCAGACAGTAAGCCTGATTAGGCAGGCAGGGCATTTCACAGACTCTCCAAGGGACAGCCGCTTCCTCCATGAAGGGACTTAATCCCCGGGCAGACAGGAAGGTCTGCTTTCCACCCTCCCCAGCGGGCCACCTGCCAGTGTGCTGGGCGGGGGGGGTGGGGGGGGGGGCGGGGGGGGGGGCAGGATGACCCAGTAGGGAAATAAATGCCTCTGCTGAGGAATGCAACAGAAGCCATATGCAGTGGGAGCCCAAATGGCAACACAAGGGGGAGGAGTCTAGCCTGGGGAAATGGCGGGGGGGGGGGGGGGGGGGGGGGCGGGGGGGGAAGTAGTGGGGAGAAAGGATAAGATAAAGGCAAAGAACGCTGGAAAATCCAGGAAAGGGTCTGGGTGGGGGAGGGCCAGCACAAGCCTGAGAAGAATTAGGGAGAAGATTGGACAGTTTGAAAGAAAGCCTGCTTGCTTCTGAAACCAAGAAAATGCATGCAGGATGAGTAAGGGTCCCGGGCAGTTGCTGCCAACCCCTACATCCCCAAGGGCATATTATTTCTTTTCATCCCGATTAAACTTGCCACTACCCTTACCTTCTCCCATACGTGTGCCCTCTGAAGTTCTTTTTTCGCAACACTGCAAGGACCCACTTTCTCTAGCAACACAACTAACACTTATCTTGCTTTCACTGTGTATCTAAACTATTCATACACTGAGTGGCCAAATTATTATGATCTCTGAAAGCATAATAATCTGGCCACTCAATATATATATATTGAGGCCCAGTGCATGAATTTGTGCATGGGTAGGGTCTGGCCAGCCTGGCAAGTGGGAGGGGACACAGGCAGTTGGCCAGCCTGCCTGCTGGTAGAATTCCTGGTAGAGGGGACAATTTGCATATTAGCCTTTTATTATATAAGAAGATATACACTGCGTGGCCAGATTATTATGCGTTCAGAGATTGTAATGATCTGGCCACTCGGTGCATATTACCTTAGTTAATCCTCACAATAACCCTAGGAAGTGAATGCTAGTATTATTATTACTCTCATTTATCAGAAGAGGAAAGAGACACAAAAGTAATTAAACTTGCACAAGGTCACAGAGCTCATCAGCGGCGCATCAGGTGGTGTGGCCTCTCTAAGCACCACACTGTCCCTCCTCTTCAAGTGAGGGACTGGGGAAAGGAAAATTAACTGTAGTCCCTCCTCCTCGTGTGTTATTCTCACCACAGTGAAAATAAGCCACATGCCGCTTCAAAGCTTGAATATCTTAATCTCCCCAACCGATAAACATTTATTCCTAATGTAAACCAATAAATTCACAGTAGCAATGAAAAACAACCAAGCTCTCCATCGTGCTACTATGTTGAAAACACTTTTGGAACTTTCCCCCTTAGCACACAGTGAGCCCATAGCCCCGGGTGAAGGCGACTTGCACTGGGGATGCTCGTTACCCAAAGGAAAGCATCACAATGTCCTCGACCAGAGAAGGGGTGGTTGGGTGCTGGAGAGAGGTCCTGTCTGTCTGCTTCCCGGTCTGAATACCAGGGCCCAACTCTGCACCCCTGGTTCCCGGGGCATGTGTGCACCGTGAGGGGCAGGGAGTGACCAGGACACTCAGGACGCCACACGGATCCTCCAGGGAGTGACAAGACACGTGCATTGTAGGGAGTTTTTTCATTCACAAAATGACCGTGGACCAGCCAGTCATTTAACATCTGTGAACCTCAGTTTCCTTCATAAATGAGAGTAGTGTATCTACCTCCCTTATATACTAGTAAAGGAATCATTGTGAAGGAAAATAACCTTTTTAAAAGGCACCCTTTATGGGGGCACGCAATGCTAATATATTTTGCATCACAAGCAGCATTTGAATCTCATTTTTTGTTCCAGAGGCTCACGCTTGCCCCTTCTCCGCTTCTTAAATTCACAGAAAACCTCACTCCACCTTTTCTCCTCTCAGTCTCCACTCCCATTCCTAATTGCTCCGACCAATCTGAATAATAAGTAGCACATTAGGTCTGGGGCTTAGAGACTCAGGGCATTGGTAGAATCTAACAGAACGAAAAGAAGAATAAGAAAATGTTCCAGCCTTGGCTGGCATGGCTCAGTGGTTGAGCATCGACCTATGAACCAAGGGGTCACGGTTCAATTCCAGTCAGGACACATGCCCAGGTTTGGGGCTTGATCCCCAGGGTGGGGCATGCAGGAGACAGCCAATCAATGATCTTCTCTCATCATTATGTTTTATTTATCGCTCCCTTTCCTTTCCTCTCTGAAATCAATAAAATGTATCTTTAATGTTTCAACCAAGCCTTAAAAAGCTTATGAAAAAAAAACCACAATGACTATCATAGTACAAATGAAACTAAAAATCAACTACCATGTGATTCAGCAAGCCTGCTTCTGGGTATTGATCTGAAGGAAATAAAATCTGGGTCTTGACGCTGTCTCTGCACTGCCGTGTTCACTGCCGCATCATCTGCAACAGCCGACATACGCAAACCACCTAGATATCCAGACAGATGACTGGATAAAGAAAAGCTGTTGTGTCTATATACCATGGAATATTATTCAGCTTTAAGAAAAGTAGGAAATCCTAATATTCTTAAACACATGGATAAATCTGGAGGACCTTATACTGAGATAAGCCAGACACAGAAAGATGAACACTGTATGACCCCACTTCTATGTGGAAGTTGAGTCAAAATCACAGAAGCAGAAAATAGAACAGTGGAAGTCAGGGGCTGGGAGATGGGAAAATGGGGAAATGTAGGTCAAAGGGTACTGGGCTAGGCAGTTAGACAGATGTGAGCAGAAGGTCACCAGGCGGAAAGCTCCAGGTGCCTAACAACAGACAAAACTGTGAAAACAAGTACCTTGCCCCAAGGGTAACCTTTCCTCCCCTAGCATACCCCTGATCATGCAGTTTAACCCCCTGACCTCCCATAGTGCTGGCCAGGCAGTTCAGATCTTCCCCTGACCTCCCCTCCCTTGGCATGTTGCTAGTCCTGTGGTAGATGCCCTGGGGGAAGTGGATAAGGGGGCCAGAAGATAGCCCTTAAGCACTAAGCCCCCAAGACGTGAGGTTCTGATCCACATCAGATACATCGAGGCCTCGGGTGTGTTTCAGCTCCAGGCCCAGAGAAGCAGCAAAACCAGACAAGGGATGCCACGGCTGACATCAGACCCAGCTGCAGTGACTATTGACCCTGGTACCATCCAATCAGTGGAGACCACGACCCTGAGAGGACACACCTGGAGAGCTGACGAATATTCTACGGCAGCGGCCACCAACCTTTCGGACCAGTGGCTGGCGACCGCGGTTCTCTGGAATCCTCCTCTGGCCTCAGATAATTTTATCCTCAAGACAGAAGACTCAGTAGGGCTCCCACTAGGTAGCATGCCCGCACCCCCATCTCTCTCTCTCCCCCCCCCCTCCTCTCTCTCTCTCTCTCTCTCTCTCTCTCTCTCTCTCTCTCTCTCTCTCTCTCTCTCTCTCTCTCTCTCCTTCCTTCTTCCATAAGCTCTAAGGGCTCTTCTTTTGCCACTGTAACTTGTTTCCGGAGCCCATTTCTTCTACAACTCACTTCTACTCATGTGACTTTCTAAATAAACGTTATAGGTTGAGTCTTGGCTCTGAATGCTTTCTTAGCCAGAACTCAAGTAAAGAGGTTGCTGAACCCAGGTCTGGTCTGACTCTACGGGTCTAATACCTGGTGCCGTGATTGCCGCCAACAGTACCGAGTGTTTGGGCTACGCAACGTGAGAGTCCTGGAGATCTAACGCACAGCATGGTGGCCACAGCTCTCCAAACTGTGCTGGATACTTGAAATCTGCTAAGAAGGCAGCTCTTATGTGTTCTCACCACACACACACACACACACACACACACACACTCACACGCACACACGCACACACACACACACTCACACACACACTCACACACACACACACACACTCACACACACACACACACACACTCACACACACACACTCACACACACAAAATGGTATGTGAAGTGATGGATATGTCAACTACTTGACTGTGAGGATCATTTCACAGGGTATATACATTTATCAAAACATCAAGATTTTACACCTTAAATATAACCATTCTGATGTGTCAATTCCACCTCAATAAAGCTGAACTTTTAAAAAATCAACCACTAAAGTGATGACAGGAAACAGCATGACTGAAAGCCCAGAGTTACACTGCCACAGAACGAGCCGCTCACCTGAAATGGATATTTATTTTGACAGGGAATGACACCGTCATCATTCTTCACTACTTCCACACACTTTATTTTTGAAACATCGATAAATCCCTTTCTGTATTTTTTCTGTTGAAAGAAAGAAAAAACAGAACTATTAGAATCATAAGATATGAGAAAATGTGATTAGTGGTGACATTTGTTAATGAAATCACTGACTCAATATATTATAATTTTTAAAATTTTTTCAAAACACTAACACTGTGAGGACTGTAATTAAGATAATTAAATACTTTAATTTCTAAAGATGAAATGGTTCTGTCCTTGCCCCCTAGAAGCTCTGGAACAGAACAACGGACTCCCTCTCATCGTTGCCTTCCTGTCTCAAAGACACGATTCTTAACGTCTTCAACATTTTTTTTATCCTTTATTGTCGAAAGTTTTATATATGTCTCCTTCTTTTCCCATTGACCTCTTCCCCACCCACTCCCATGCCCCTTCTTCGACTTCTTGATGAGAGCCCCCCAAAGATAGCATCAATTACAGAATCAGACTCCAGCCAGCTCCCTTCCCCTGCAGTCCACTGAACCAGGAGGACGCAAGGTGGCCTCGGAGTGTCCACGTGAAACCTCCACTCAGACTCTGACTGAAGGCTCTACTTGTCCCCTATCGCCCCCCCACCCACCCACAACCTCCTGCACTGCAATCTCCCTGCAGCAAACACCTGATGACATACACCCCTTCCCCAAAAAATATCACTCACGCCAATTGAGATTACTCAAATAGTAAGCTCAGATTTGAGAATTCATCCCAGGAAAAAATCCAAAGGAATACACAATAGTATGTGCAAAGATAACCTGATATATTGTATTCATTAAAAATATTGTAAATACAGTGTAAATGAAGGATGTTAGCTGAATAATATTAATTGATACATGCCACAGATAAAGGCTACTTAGGGGATGGGATGGAAGGTAGATATACAGAATAGAAGGAAAAATAGACATATGAATAAGTGTAGTATTGGGAGGATCTCAGCCATTCCCTGGCCCAAGTCATTCAAAATTGCTTCTTCTAATACTTTGAAATGCCCCTCTGGCCCCAATCTTTGAGCCCCCTACCTGCTCCCAGGAACCTGCTCAGCGCCCTCACTATCACCAAAGCACTTTCAGACCTGCCAACTGTCCCAGGCCACCAGCTCCCATCTGACAAGACTGCGCTGGGGGTCATTTCACCAGTACTTCCTCCTGCCTTGCCTTCCCTCCCCCTCCCTCTCCCCCCTCCCCCTCCCCCTCCCCCTCCTCCCCCTCCCCCTCCCTCTCCCCCTCCTCCTCCTCCTCCTCCCTCTCCCCCTCCTCCTCCTCCTCCTCCCTCTCCTCCTCCTCCTCCTCCTCCTCCTCCTCCTCCTCCTCCTCCTCTTCTTCTTCTTCTTCTTCTTCTTCTTCTTCTCTCTCTCTCTCTCTCTCTCTCTCTCTCTCTCTCTCCCCCGTTCTTTCACCTCTTCCCTGCTCTACTCCTGCCCCCCCCCAAATTCCCTTGACATTTTTGCAGCCCCTATTCATACCTTTCCCTGTTCCCGCATGCCGGGCTGCAGAAGGTCAAAACACAACCCTGTCTCCTTGACACTCAGCCAGACCTTCATGGCTACATCTCGGTTCTTTGTGTATCTCCAGCAGAGAGACCTGGCGTTCTCCATGGATCCCATGGGAACACAAACCCTTCCCATTCCCCTTCTCGCAGGGGACAACTGCCCACGACTTTATGGAGAAGAGAGCTGCCATCCCAGAGGCACACCCCCAACTCCCCCCACCACCACCACTTCCTACAAGTCAAAAGCATTTTAAGGTTTCCTCTTTCCTCTTTCATCCTGCTTCTAAAAGATTAACAGGATACAACAGTTAAGATACTGTAGGTGGTACTTCGCAGAAGACATTTCACTTCATGTGCTCACAAAATTCCCCTCGTCTTACAGATGAGGGGATTGCAGCTCAGACTGTGGACACACATTACCCAGCTGACCCCAGCGTCAACTAGACCCTGGGATGCCCCAGCTGCAAGCAGGTGATAGAATTAGTGGAGACAAGTCCCCAAGGGGTCAGCAAGGCTTCTGGGCATGGACTGAGCCACGGTCAGGAGAGGGAGAGGGAACTTTCCCCAGCCATGCTCTTCCAAGGCATGTCTGTCTCCTGCCAGAGCCACCTTCTCTCCCAGCCACACCATGGCCAGCCGAACGTTTCTCTTCCCTTCCTGAAAGGAAATGCGCTCGCACCCTCAGCCTTTCATTTCCTTCCCGCCCACTCCTTCTTCACCACGTGCAACCTGCCTCCCCCTGCCACCACAGCCTGCTAAAGCCATTCTCAACAACATCACGTGAACAAACCCAGCCGTCTGTGCTCAGTGGTCATCGGCTCACACCTTCCTGAGACATGTGGGTGGCCTTGACTTGGGGTCCTCTGTGTTTTCTCCTTGCCCTCCCACAGGACACACCTGCCCCATGTCAGCAGTTGTGTCCAGGAATACATCGAGTCCAGACTGGGGACGCTCACGTCCTAAGGGCAGAGTTCAACTATTGCGTTTAATCCTCAGAGCCACTCTGTGAGGTCAGCGATACCAGACACATTTCACAGAGGAAAAGACACTAAAATTACACAACTTTCCCATGTCTACCTCTGAGACAGAAAAACAGTATTTATTTCGCTGGGTGGAGCAAAAGTAGGCTTACAGTCATGAGCATGAGAAACATGGAGTTTACCCTTGAATTATTATTATATTATTTTCCACACAAACAACTGTACATCTATTTTTGCCTAAGCCTGCAAAATATAGTAAGTACTGTACATTAGAAAGATGCTAAGAGAATACAGAGGAACTCTGGCATAAATGACAATTTAGGCAGAGAAATTCTGATGTATTAAGGGGGGGGGGGGATGAACAGCACACGTGAAGAAAAACGTATTTCAGAATGACCCTAGTTGCCTCATTTGTAAAATGGAAATTATAATAGTATCCACCTCATCGATACTATTGCAGAGCTCTGAGAATTAAATGAGTATGTGCAAAGTGCTTAGAAGAGTGTCTGGCCTATGGTATAGTATCTGTAAGTGTTTGCTACATAAAATAAGTAGCAAAACAACAACAAGATGATTTGACGGCTGATGCACAAGGTGCATGCAGCAGGATGGGGAGGTGATCGATGAAGGACAGCTCATAAAGAACCCGCAGGCCTGTGCTGAGAGGTCTGGCCACCCTACCCCATTCCTGGGGTTTGCACCTGCACCAGTCAGTGGGCAGGAGGAAGTGCCAGAGCCCCACCCTCCTGTTGAGGAGTCACACATCACTGCAGAAGCCTCAGAAAATACTGCCAGCAATAGAGGGTCACATGACCCTTGAGCCCCAACCCTGCAGAACATCACTGCTGGCATCACGGACTTTTCCAGACTTTGCTCTGGGATCATGGACCCCCTGCTAGCTCTCACAGCCCTCGAGCCATGGGCTATGTACCATCTGCTTCCTCGACAACCATCTCTACCCACCACCTGCCCCCCCCCCCGCGACTAAAGGCAGCTGTTAGATGCAGTCCATCAATACAGAAAAGGGGGTGACCTTTATAGTGGGTTTGCTTACACCCCCTAAGTCCATAATGATGTTGCTCTACTAATATTTGGGCTTATGGATCCAAATACCTTGCTATGAAGTTGGAGGATAAAAGTTCAAAGTTAGGTTGTTCCTTCCTTGTTATCTATCCCACCAGCAAACACTGCTGAGACACCCAAGTTCTCAGTGGCTTCCAAGTTCTGGAAGGAATGAGGGTCTCCTCTGGAGGGGTTCACAATAGCATGGTGGGTGGAGGGGTTGGGGGGATGATTCGGCATCGAGTAATGATGAAGGCAGGGAGCACATGGCCCGCTGGGGAGGGGCCGTGGCTGGGCCAGGAGAGGCTAGAGACGTTTCAGGGAGGAAGTGATATCTGGATTTGTTTTTAAAGGATAAGTAGGATAGTTTCCTGTGGAGAACGTGAAGAATAGCTCCAAGCAGCGGGGAGTAGCGGGGAGGAAGCACTGATTTAGAGAACAGAAAGAAATTCATTATGACTGAAGCTCAGAGTGGGAAGTGTAGGAAATGACACTAAAAAGGCTGAGACCAAGTTAGAAAAATGCTTATATGCCAGACGAAGGAGTTTGATTTATTCTTAGTGGTTCTAAGTGGGGAGTGAGGATGGTTGAACTGAGGGTTGTTTTCAAAAAGATATTAATGGCAGCGTGAGGGACGGGTGAAGACAGGTAGCTAGCTGGGAGGCTGCTACAGGAATTCGGGTGAGTACCCGGCTGGCCTAGCTCAGTGGTTGAGGTTCATCCTATGAACCAGGAGGTCACAGTTCGATTCTGACCAGGTTGCAGGCTCAATCCCCAGAGTGGGGTGTGCAGCTGATCAATGATTCTGTCTTACCAGTGATGTTTCTATCTCTCTCTCCCTCTCCTTTCCTCTCTGAAATCAATTAAAAAAATGTTTAAGAGTTCAGGTAAGGTAAAATGAGGTTGTGAGCCCAGTCAGTAAGGTGAGTATTAGGAGATAGTGTCTGCGTGGCTTTGTGATCAATCAGAGTTGGGGACCAAGAGGGCAGAAGAGTTAGGGAGCCTCAGGGATTTTGAGTTTGAGTGCCGTAGACAGATACCATAACCCACCATAGGACTGCTGAGGGAGAATCAGGTTTGAAGGCAAGGCTGGGAATGCTGTTTGAGTTGACTATCGGACAGCCAAGTAGATAGGTTTGCAGGGAGCTGCTCAAACTCGGAAATGCTCAGCACTGTCTTTATATAGTTCAAGAGAATCCTGTTTTTCATAAGACATATACAGTATATTGAGTAGTACACGATTCCAGACACACCTCGGGGTAACCCTGAGAGGTAAGGCAGGACTAAGGAAGAAAAGAGTGGAAAAATTCAGAAACCCGTTCTAGGAAACCCTGAGTTAACAGAAAAGCCTTGTTCACCCCAAACACCTTGCTTCTTCACACCTGGCCCTCACACTCTGGTTAAGCAGTTAATACCAAGAAAGGTCACGCAGCATACAGTTTATCTCCACTTCTCAGAATTCCTCCGAGGAGAACATTACTTCATGATTACTGATGTGTGCTATCTATTATTGTTACTATTGCGGCCCAAAAAGAAATATTCAAGATCATTGCTTTTTTTTCACGTGAAGTTTTCGTTCTATTTCTATTTCACCCTGCCCACTAGACTAAAAATCTCAATGAAGCTGAGACCTCCTCTTACTCATCTTCATATCCTCCAAGCTGAGAAGACTGTTTAGCATTTAGTAGACATATATTAAGCAGTATGTAGAGCCGTTATGCAAAGAAGCATGAGTGACACTCGTGTGTGTGTGTTTGTGTGTGTGTGTGTGTGTGTGTGTGTGTGTGTGTGTGTGTGTGTGTATGTCACCACCATCAGCAGCAACCGGTTGCTATGATGCCCACTGAGGCCAGTGAACCTGCCCGATAGGGGGGCCAGCCTACATCCTGCAGCCCCTCCCCCAGCTTTCCCTACCCCTGATACCCCCACCACCCCACTACCCCAATAGGGGCCGGCCAGAGAACCTCCTGCAGCCCCTTCCCCGACTGGCCCTACCCCTGTTTGCTCCACCACCCCAATAGGGACCAGCCAGCCAACTTCCTGCAGCCCCTCCCTTCTCCTGGACCCATCCCTGATTATCCCCACCACCCTGATCAGGCCGGGGCCCCTGCCCGCAGCCAGCTCTGTTCCCAATCACCCCCCACACACACAACACCAATCGGTCAACCTCCCATGGCCCCTCCCCGAGCCACTGACCCCTGATTGCCCTTCCCATCCCAGTCAGCGGTGAGGTTGGCCAGCCCACTGCCCACAGCCCCACTCCATGGCCGGCCCTGCCCCCAATCAGCCCCTTACACCCCAATTGAGGGCAGGGCCCACCAGCCAATCACCTGAGGCCCCTCCCCCAAGATATCCCAGCCCTAATCGGGCCCCAATTGAGGCGGGCCAGCCAGTCAACCTCCTGCTATCTCCTCCTCCCAACAGGCCTGGTCCCGATCCACCCCGATTGGGGCTGGGCAGGCCAGACTCCACCTGTACATGAATTCATGCACTGGGCCTCGTCTTTAATAATAAAGGCATAATATGCTGATTAGACCAGATGTCCTTTTGGGTGACCTTCTGGATGAAGCTGGGGCTGTGAGGAAAGCCTGGGTCCCGAGTACCTGCCAACAGCTAGAGGGAAGCCCGGGTCCGAGATGCCAGAGGGAAGCCGGTGCAGGCAGCCAGGGGAAGGAAGGCCTACTCTTGCACGAATTTCATGCATCAGGCCTCTAATAGATATAGCTATAGATGATATAGATAGATATAGATATAGATATAGATATAGATATAGATATAGATATAGATATAGATATGGATATAGATCCTTCCTTGCACATCTTTTGTACATTTCACAAAGCTTGAGATCCTACCACCCAGCAAGTCTTACAAGGTACAGTGTTTTCCTTTAATTTCCAGAACACTCAGTATTTTTAAAATATCAATATCAATACTAAACTAACAAAATTAAAATTGTTAAGGACACACAGTATCCAGGGCCAGCCCCAGGTGGATCTGAGAAGTCAGCTGTTCATCTTCAGGATACCCTCATGTCCACCTTCCACACCCTTCTCCCTGGATGTCTGCTCTGCACAGTGAAGATACACCAGAATTTCCCTGCATCCTGCAAACGATCCTCCCTTTTCCCGTAACAACTTTTATTCCTAACGTGGCAATCCCCAGCTCCTGGCACAGACGAAATTTACTGCATGCAGCACCTCTGCATTGCAATAGGCCCTCTAGCTTCTAGCTTTGCCACCCAGGAGTCATAGCAGAGGGCAAGCTGTCTCCTCTCAGGTCTTTTCTCTGTAGGAATAGGACAGTACTAACGTTGTTAAGCTTTTTAACAGGAATAAAGTTATGCATACGTAGGTGCTCAGCACAGTGTCTGGCCTGGGAAAGTCGCTCCCTAAAGGGCAATATTTACTATTAATCAGTTTTCACAACAACACCGAGAAGTTGTTAGGAAAGAACAGTTATGAGATTGGCTAAGAGGCTGAGCCAGAATTGAACCCAGATCTCTCAGTACCACGGAAGCCTTGACCTGACTCCAGGTCTCTCAAGCTGGAATATTTTTGGATGCTTATTATAAAAAAGAAAATTATTATTTGTGTCAAAATCTAACAAGTATAGAGCACTCCCTACGCCCTTGGCACTGTACCTCTTCATGTGGATAACTCAGTGAATCCTCATATAATCAGAGAACTTGTGCCACCCCATTTAACAGATGAAAAAAATCAGAACTGAGAGAATATAATTAACTTGCCAAAAGTCATAAGACTGAAAAAGGTGAAAATAAACCAAGATTTGACCTCTAATTCCAACCCAGAATTCTTAAGTGCCCCATTGACCTTGATACCATTTGACTAAGTACAAACATAAACTAAGTGGAAATTTCCTATACTTATAGCTCTTAACAACTGTAAGACCAAAGCAAGTTCACAAATTAAATACAAAGGGAGCTATACAATAAGTAAGATTTAAATTAACTCCATTACTTGCCCGAGATGGATGGAAGGGCTGTTTGCTGGAACTGAAACCCTGTCCCAAAGCCAGTTCTTCTGGTGTTCACGTGCCCTGTGCCCTGTGATACCCTCTTCTGCCCTTCCGATTCCAGCCCCGGAACCTCTGTTTGACACACCCTGCCACCCTATCATCAGGCCTCCACTTGGCACCACTAGATTGTTTTGTGTTCATTCAGCTTGTCCCTTCTCAAGAGGGCACAACAATGAAAACAGGCCACAAATACAACCCCAGCGATGGCTGCTGGCATGACAGAGTTTAGAGACAAGGGCCGCTCCAAGAATATAGACAAAACACACATTATATACAATAATATATCAATAAAATTCCTAGAACTTTCCATCCTCGGCAGATGGATAGCACCAACACCTACTGCTATTACCATATGCCAAAGCGACCATCCCTTCATTCAGCCACATTCACCAAAGATTGATCCTGGCTTCCTTCTGCCTTCAGCCAGGCCTAGAAACCAAAGGATCATGGTGGAGATTTTTTAAAAGTGCAAAGTTTGCCAAAACCGGTTTGGCTCAGTGGATAGAGGAGGGAAATTGGGAGCACCAGGCCTGCAAGGAAGGGCAGTCGGGGGGAACCCAGGCCTACAGTGAAGGGCAGTTGGGGGGACCAGGCCTGCAAGGGAGGGCAGTTAGGGTTGACCAGGCCTGCAGGGAAGGGTAGTTAGGGGCAATCAGGAAGGCATGCAGGCAAGCAGTTGGAGGCCAGCAGTCCTGGATTGTGAAAGAAGTCCCAGATTTGAGCCGGTAAAGTCTGGGCTGAGGGATACATACCCCGTGCACGAATTTTGTGCACTGGGCCTCTAGTTTGTTATAAAACTAATCCAGAAAAAAAGGATTTAACAGAGATCTTTTAAATATTAGCAGCTTTTACACTGTTTCTTTAAGTTAATATACCAGGTTTTGGGTGTATTTTTGTTTTGTTTTGCTTTTTTCACTTTATCCTTGGAGGAATTCAATAAATATTCCAAGAACTAAAAAACTATAGGAATAGACCATTAAACTTTAATATAGTGCATAAAATATCACAGAACTAGAGAAATAGGATAATAGCATAACCACTCCTTCTCTTGGAACAAACAATATTTTAAATAGCTATTTTTAAAAATAATTTAGTCCTATCTATCAATTATTGCAGAAATGCGGGAAGAGTCCACTCCAGCAAACTACTTAGGACAATGTTTGCTGAGCATCTACTACATGCTACATAAGGTGCTAAATACAGCAGATGTGAAAGTTAAAAAACATAGCCACTGTATTTACCCAAGAGAAATGAAGGCCTCTAGCCACACAAAGACACGTACAAGAATATTAATAGCAGCTTTATTGGTAATAGCTGAAAACTGGAAACAATCCAGAAGTCCATCAACAGGTGAATAGCTTAAAATTTGTGGTATGGCCAGTCAATGGATTTCTTCAGAGTAATAAAAAGTGAAATACTGGTGAGACAAAACGGATGTACTGTGGAATCTCATTTATCGAACATCTCCCATCTCGAACAACTCGCTTCTCAACTGGAAAACCCTTTCCTGCTGTTACTTGTATGATGAATCACACATCTTTCAGGTGACAAAGAAGAGAATGATCAAATGTAAGTCAGTTTATCACTGTTAAAATCTCAGGATATTTTTCTGTGAATATTGTCATGGGTTGTTTTTTTTTTTCTTTTGTTGCTGCTTATAATTATTGTTACATTTTCATTTTTTACTGTACACTTCCTTTCATTTACATTTTATGTCCTTTTTGTTTTAAAGGATTTATTTATACGTTAAACAGTACAATAGACATGTACTATATATAAGAAAGGTTAAGACAGGGAACCATTTGGGGGTCTGGGATGGATTAATTCAATTTACATTATTTCTAATAGGAAAAAATGATTCGACCAGCCTTTTGAAACCTTCTAAATTAAGTTCAAGAAAAGAGGTTCCACTGAATTTCAAAATACTATGCTGGATGAAAGACGCTACAGCATTTTAACAAGAGCACATGCTATATGAGTTTGCTTATTCTAGAATTCTGGTATATCTGAACTAATCTATAATATCAGTAATCAGACCAGTGATTACCTAGGGAGAATGGGAATGAGAGGGGAGGTATGAATTACAAAGAGGTATGAGGATATGGGTATGTAACAAGGTGATGGATATGTTTATTATTTTACAGTAGTGATGGTTTCATGGCTGTATACATGTCAAAATTTATCAAATAATACAATTTAAATATAGGCAATTTACTGGCTATTGATTATACCCCAATAAAGTTGAAAAAATATGGTCCCTGCCCTCAGGGACCTTGAAACCTGGGAAGTGTTGGAAACTGAAATTTTTTGCTAGAACTTTAGTGTTGTAAATCACAGACTTAAAAAAGAACAAACACCAAAAAGAATGAAAGAGAACGATAGGTACAATGACTAAACAAAATAACTTCCGTTTATAATGGGCCAGAAGTAGGCAATCAATTAGCTCTCACTTACATGAAGGCTCTGCCTTAGGATTTATTCCAAGTGAGAGAGAACTCATTCATTCATTTGATTCATCCAGATTTATATGGATTTCTGGTTAAAAAATAAATTGATGAGTCCACCTGCCCAAACTGGTACCTGATCATATCTTCTTCTTTCTTTCTTTCTCAGCCCCGCCTTCTTTGAGGCAGGCATGATAAAGCTCAGTCAAGACATACCCTGCTCAGCACCAACAGCAGTGCCTGGTGTGGGTAGCCTGACACATGGCAGATGCCCAATGACTCTGAGATTAAGTCAAGGAATGAAAGAGGGCATAAATGAATAGGGGGGGTGGCCATCGTCTAAGTGGGGAGGAGGCCTGCCTTGGGTCTACTTTCACAATATCCAGTCATAGCCATCGCTTTTTCTTGACTAAACTATTTCAGAGGAGAGTTGTGGCTGACTTGATTTGTGCCATACCAGGTGGGCACAGGCATGGCAAGAGTCTCCGGGACCTAAGAGGCCCTGCTTCCTCTGCCCTTTGTTCCACCATCACGTCACCATCCTCAGAGATGCTCATAACTATTGTCGGGGACCCTCCTCAACCACAGAGATGGTAATCATCGGATGTCACTGCAAATCTCAACTTGTTTTCTTAAGCAGCAAGAGAAGGAAGGCCCTTTAACCTAGATTTCAGTTCTCAGGTTTGTATGGTTAATACTTACTAGTAAGTGGCACTTTGCATCTGTACTGATAAAGACTCTGTGTGCCTGGGTCTGTGTGAGTGCGGATGTGTGTGTGGATGTGCATGTGTGTGAGTGTGTGAGTGTGAGTGTGTGTGTGTGTGTGCGCGCGCGCGCGTGTCCGAGGCTCCCCAGAGGATACTTCAGGTGCTCAGGATGCGTTTGTGTTTTAATGACACTTTATAGCTTTATGAAAGTGGAAACAACTACAATCACACAAACACAATCTGTTATCAAGAGGAACTTGGGTAGATATGCTTTATGAGTTTCTGGTGGGTGAGAGTTACAAACAGCAAGCATAGCACGATAGAAAACTCAATTTCCGGAATTCATGGTGGGTGGCAGTGACAATTAGTAATGCAGACACACGGTGACATGCTCTGTGGCTTGTGCGAGTGGCACGCACCTACTGCTGCAGCACCAGTCCCCCTGCGCCAGTATTCCTGCCAGGGCCACATGGATTGGTGAAGGTTGGATAATGCAGAGACGTGACAGCTCTGGAGCAGGAAGCCCTGTGACCATGATCCCACAACCTCACCCTGGGGGGCTGAGCCAGGACTTGCAGGCAGGACCGGTTCTGGGCAGTAGAAAATTTGAAAGGCTCAGAGCCTCTGGGGAATTTTACCTCCACATGGCCTATACCAGAATTAGATCCTCCACTAAGAAAAACCCCTCTCTCTGCTTCTCTGGTGTTAACGGAAGGCAAGTATGAATTGGAAACATGATTGATTTAAAATGGAACTGAGCCGAGACCGGTTTGGCTCAGTGGATAGAGCGTCGGACTGCAGACTGAAGGGTCCCGGGTTCGATTCTGGCAAGTGCATGTACCTTGGCAGCAGGCACATCCCCAATAGGGGGCGTGCAAGAGGCAGCTGATCAATGTCTCTCTCATCGATGTTTCTGACTTTCTATCCCTCTTCCTTCTACTCTGTAAAAAATCAATAAAATAAAAATAAAATAAAATAAAATGGAACTGAGCCCTAACCGGTTTGGCTCAGTGGATAGAGTGTGGGCCTGAGGACTCAAGGGTCTCAGTTTCAATTCCAGTAAAGGGCATGTACCTTGGTTGCGGCACATACCCGATAGGGAGAGTGCAGGAGGCAGCTGATTGATGTTTCTCTCTCATCGATGTTTCTAACTCTCTATCCCTCTCCCTTCATCTCTGTAAAAAAAAATCAATATATTTAAAAAAATAAAATGGCCGAGACCGGTTTGGCTCAGTGGATAGAGCATCGGACTGCGGACTGAAGGGTCCCGGGTTCGATTCCGGCAAGGGCATGTACTTTGGCTGTGGGCACATCCCCAGTAGGGGGCATGCAAGAGGCAGCTGATCGATGTTTCTCTCTCATCGATGTTTCTGACTTTCTATCCCTCTCCCTTCTGCTCTGTAAAAAATCAATAAAAAAATATATTTTAAAAAAAAATAAAAAAAAAATAAAATGGAACTGAGCTTTGCTAAGGTCCTGAAAAGGCGGGGCGGGGGGAGGGGGCATTTAAGTGAGCCTCTACTAAACCATACAGGAGATTTCTTCAGTTCTCTAAGTGAGCCTGATCTTTAAGTGAGCCTCTACTAAACCATACAGGAGATTTCTTCAGTTCTCTCAGTGTTAAAGGGATTGCACTGCAGTTTGCTTTCTACATACCTTTGTGTGTTATTAAACTGCATATATGAGCAGCTTCCCTGCATTGCTTGCCGCCCCAGAGGGAGCAACCACTCTCCTATTTTTTCCACCTAAAAAGATAATTGGCTGTGCTGGGAAAAGTTCCTTCTTTTGCTTCTAGGGGAGTCTTGAGGAATGAAAGGGGGAGTGAGTGGGCAAGTAAGCAGGTGGACATGGGGACAAATAATCACCATGAGAACACTGGCCAGAAAGAAACCATGTACCTTAGATCGAACTCTCTAGTAAGAGAAGATGAATTGGCCATGAGTGCTCTCAGTAAATATTCAAAGAGAAATATGCAGAATTGCCTAGTTCTGTGGATTTCTGTGGGCTTACTGGGTTCAAGTCACTCCTTTTACTAGGGTTTCTATGGGAATATTCACTTTGTGTTACAATTGATCAATTTCTGGAAAACTTTTGTAGCACAACCCCTCATGTCGGAACATTCTAGGGATAAAATCATTATTATTATTATTATTATTATTATTATTATTATTATTATTATTTTGGTTAGTCCTTACCCAAGGATATTTTTAATTGCTTTTTTCTTTAAGAGAAGAGTGGGAGGGGGAGAGACAGAGAGAGAGAGAAGCATCGATGTGAGAGAGACACATTGATTGGCTGCCTGCTGTATGCACCCCAATGAATGCTGGGGATTGAGCCTGCAACCGAGGTACATGCCCTTGACCAGAATCAAACCTAAGACCCTTCAGTCCATGGCTGACACTCTATCCTCTGAGCCAAACTGGCTAGGGCTAGAGACAAAATTATTTTTAAAACAATTTTATCCATGAACTGGGTATGCTGGATGAGATCAAGGAAGTTCTGTCGATATGTTTTGAAGTGTGGTGATAGCATTACAATTCTACTAAAGATAATGGAGGTGGGGGAAGTATGAGTCAGTGTTATTGGGTGGGATGGGGGGGCCATGGGGGTCACTGTACTATTCTCTCTACTCTTCAGTATATTTGAAACTTTCCATAATAAACATCAAAAGTACTTCTTCCCATCACATTTTTTAAAATCCTGATCAAAATTATAGTTGGGTCTACTTACAACGAATTTTTATGAGAATACGGATTACCATTACAAACTGGTAAAAAGTGGGGATGTGCACATTATTTACCTGCTCCTAGTAAAGCTTTGGCCAGCCTGTGGTAATGTGTACCCTGGATTCAGAAGCAGAAACAGCAATCCCTGATGATTACACAACTATCTTAGAGGTCATGTTTACACGGCCTCTTGCAACCATCAATCTCCATAATTAATTATATATGCAACCTACCCTGCTGGACTCATGAGTTGTTCAGCATCTGCATTTTACAAATGTGGCACTAGGTTAAACCAATTGACCAAGGACAAGTGAAAACACAGAACTCTCCTCTTCATTGGCTATCCCAGCTGGGGGCCACGATTGAACTATCCATGCCCTCTTAGTTTGCTATTGCTGATGCACTTAACTCTCAAATACTCTAGTAAAAATTAATCCAAGTTGCAGAAAATATGGACACTTCAAGAGATGCCCCTCAATGCCAATACCAATCCCCACAGCCCGAGAGCCAGGCCACTCACTGCCAGCCCAGCAGCACCTGCAGTATGGACATAATCTATTGAACTTTCTCTTCCTTGACCCCTTCACCTCCCTTCTAGCGATACAGAGGTAGCACATCACACCACCTTGATAGCAACCAGTCTTGTAAGGCTTTCAAGGAACCTGTAGGAGTAACCGTAGTAACTATACTGAGTATATCTGAAACCTCCATATTACGAAGCACAGGCTTTCAAATGGATTCAGAAAGAGAGTTTCTATTGGTTTTTGTTATCTATTCACTAAAGTATATTAGGTCAAACCATAAGAAACTGCCATTTTTGTAAGTCAAAAATGATCAAATACTGGTGATTTCAAATGGTATGCACATTTTGTACCTTTTGGTCCTACTCAAATGCCTCACACTCTGAATTAGAAGCCACCTGTACTTTTTCTAACTTGTGCATGTCATAAATGCAGTACTGTTAGTGAGACTCTTGTTGGACACCTGATGTGCACAGCAGAATGAATGCTTCACATGTGGTGGGATCACCACCAGCACCTGAACAGTCAAAATCCAATCAATATTTGGTATGGACAATCCAGGAAATTTGAATTTAACACAGCCAAATTAAAACATTAGACATTTAATCTAGGATAACAGCATTTTGTTATTGTCATTCTGTTTTACATCATATACTATTTTGATTGCCAGCCAAAGTGATATTTCACGGATGTCATGATTGTGAACTTCATAATTTGTAAACTTTTTTAAACATGTTTTTATTGATTTCAGAGAGAAAGGGAGAAAGAGAGAGAGAGAGAGGGAAGAGAGAGAGAGAGAGAGAGAGAGAGAGAGAGAGAGAGAGAGAGAGAGAAACATCAATGATGAGAGAGAATCATTGATTGGCTGCCTCCTGCACACCCCCTACTTGAGGTCGAGCCTGCAATCCAGGCATGTGCCTTAGATTGGAATCGAACCCAGGACCCTTCAGTCCGCAAGCCAATGCTCTATCCACTGAGCCAAAACGGCTAGGGCCAATTTGTAAACTTTTCATTCCTCGTTAGGAAAGGAAGCAGGTCACCCTGAATAGTTCGTGTCCTAAAATCAAAAAATCTTATACTATGTTGACAATATAACTCAGTAATCAACTAAAATACCTCCATACTTTTCTATTAACCTCCCTCCACCTCCTAACCTCATCAGCTCTTTAGTCAACATTTCTGTAGCATCTGCTCTTGTCCTCAGGAATTGTCACCTGAATGGGAAGAGATGACTACTCCCAGGCAGGGTGACAAGTTCGTCACGGAACAACATGCAGTGGAACACCAAGGCAGAAGCAGTTAATTCTTCCCAAAGAGTCAGAGAAGGTTGCACCAAGGAGGTGCCTCTTTGAGCTGAGCTTTGACTTGTGAATAAGGACTTTCCCAGCAAAGACATGGCAAGTAAAGGCGTGTCGCTACCAAAGAGCACAGGATGGGGGGGGGGGGGTGAGAGGTGGGGGGGGAGTCCGCAGTGTAACAGTGTGTTCAAATGCACTGAGGGACACAGGTGGTAGAGCAGGAAAGGAGACTGGGAAGGTGGGATGGGGCAGATTCTGGAGGGCTCCTGTATGTAATGCTAAGGGGATGTACTCAATCTTCAAGACAATGAAGAACCATGACCTTAAATAATTCTGTTTTGGCATGCAAGGACCCAGACTGTTAAAATAGAAAGCTGAGCCTGGCTCTGTTACTTGGGATGCTATTGTTTTTCACAGGAAGAAATGCTGGGTAGTTTTTTAAAAAATAGAAATAGCCCTAACCAGTTTGGTTCAGTGGATACAGCATTGGCCCATAGACTGAATGGCCCCAAGTTTGATTCCAGTCCAGGGCACATACCTGGGTGGCAGGCTCTATCCTCAGCCCCATTGGGGAGCATGAGGGAGTTAATCAATCAATGTGTCTCTCTCACATCAATGTCTCTCCACCTCCCTTCCACTCTCTCTAAAAACCAATGGGAAAATATCCTAAGGTGAGGATTAATAATAAAATAATAATAATAACAATAATAATAATAGTAATGTTTAAAATAGAAATAAATGGACAAACCACCTTACTTTATTACATATTTCATGTCTGATTAGACTAAGAACCAGCAGGACTCTAACAAGATTTTATTGCTTAAGAGCAAAGACTCTCAATCCACAATGTCTGAGTTTGAGCTACAGCTCTGCCACTTACTCACTGTGTCTCCTTGGACAAGTTACTTAACCTCTCTGTGCTTTGTTTAGTTCCTTCATCTATACAATGGGGTAAATAACAGCACCAGAACTTCATCAGTTTGTGTAGGAATTAAAAGTGTCAACTCACATTAAGCTCTCAGAACAAGGATGACAAATGGTAAGGGCTTGATACATTGAACTATTATTATTTTTTAAATAGTATTAGTCTCCTTAGGGAAAATAAAAGCAAAAGCTGCTAATTCTATTTTTGGAAAATAAAAGCAAAAGCCACCTACCATCTAAATGCCAGGAAAGATCTTAGAATTGATGTCAATTTTGACTGTGTCTTTTTTTGTCTTTCTTTTTCTTTTCTTTTCTTCTCCTCCCTGTGCAACCTGCTTCAGTGCCTGCAGCCTGCGGGCAGACGCCGGCAATAGTTCGAGGCCACAGCTTGCTCTGGCACGGGGCATATGAGAGACCCAAGGGGATGGGCCTGCCATCCATCCAAAACCATTTCCTGACTGTGTCATAAAATACAACGGCATAAATGAAATTCTTCCTTAGACCATGACAAACGTCAGTTTCCTAAAATTATAGGACATAATAGAAATGACCAGTATCTGCCAATATCCACTCTTTTCAACAACAAAGAAATTAACCTTTACTTCATGGGCCTTATAATTCTGTTTTGAAAAAGGATGGTTAATGCTTCATGTGACTGTACTATTTTTACCCTTTGGGGCTGTTATTTTAGCTGTCATACAGTATGAAACCAATACTGAATCAGCAAGCAGCTATATTAACACTTCCTTTTTACGTTAGAAACAGTTCGTTACTGATAACTCACATCTAACACAACAGAGCAGAAAGCAACTTTGGTTAAAACGTCTCTTCCTTTCAAGTATAATAATAATATTACAAAAACATGCTTTACCAATTTGTTAGCCTTTCTTGATGGCTTCAAGTACTGGTGAATATACAGATTGATATAAGCCAGCCAAAAAGTACCACAAAGTTAGCCAGAAGCAGTGCAGTAAGCAGAGGCTGGGGTCCGGGCTCTGCCACATCCTGGCTCTATAGCCTTGGATAAGGCACTCCATCCACCTCGGTCCTTCAGTTTCCTCTTCTGTAAAATGGGTATGCTAACTGCATTTACCTTATGAAGTTAAGATGATTAAAGTTAATACTTATAAAGCACATAAGACCATGCATGAGCTGGTCTTAGAAGTATTTGGTAAATTTAAAACAACCAACAAAAAAATGCCTACAATAGGCCCCCAAGCCCTTCTGTTCCTAAGCCCAGAAGGTAATCTTGATTTTCACTGTGCAAAGGGTGTGCGGGCATTCAGGATGACCAGGAATATGTTTGCCATTGTCTCTGTTTTTAAAGCAGCAATAGCTTTCTTCTTAAAGTATTTTTTGAGTCAAACAAACAGAAGAGCTTTTAATAGTCTATCTGCATACAAATGGCCTGACAGGGTAGGTATCTTCCTTTACAGATAAGAAAAAGAGTGTCAGCAACTGCCCAATGTCAGAGCCAGTAAATGAGAGACACAGAATTCGGAGATCTTTCTGGCTTCAAAGCCCATTTCCCTCAGGAAAATGCCTCCTTATAGTTTGATAAATAGCATTAAATGGACTCCTAGATCTGATGATTTCAAATTTACTTCTCTCATTCCAACTCCTCACTTGTGCCGGGTCCTGCATCTCTGACTACTTAGCAAGATACATCTCCTTATGTCTTTCCCTTTCATAACTTAACATGATTCAAAATAAACCCATCCTATATCCATCCGTAAGCCTGGATCCCACTCGGTTATTCAACAGTCATTTATGACTTACTACAGGTCAAGTACTGGGCTAAGTGGTGCCCTCACCTGCCTCCCGAAGCTTATAGGGAGAGCTGGAGAGAGGGAGGGAGGGACTGGAAAAATAATTGTACTAATAATTTACTAAACAGAGATTGGTGGTACAAAGTAAAAGCATAAGGTGATATTATACAGGGAAAACTGATCTAACCTGGAAAATCAGCCAGTTTGTACTGAGGAAGTGATGTTTAAACTAAAACCTGAAGGAAAAGTTAGCCGGTGAAAGGAGGAGAACCTGGATTCTAAACAGAGGACACAGTATACACTCTAGGGTGGAAAGGAGCCAGCTGCTTTCAAAGAGCAGAAAGACTGGTAAGCAGGAAGGTTGGAAGTGAAGAGAGTGAACTGCAGATGAATGCAGACAGGCTGCTGGACCACAGGTCATGAGGACTTTGAGATTTCAAGTTGGGATCATGAGAAGCTCCTGAAGGGTTTTAAGCAGGCAGGGCCACCGTGTACAACAGACTGGAGAGGGCAGGAGTGGGAAGAGGAGCCTGTTACGATGCAGCAGGGACTCTGGTTGTCCACCCAATATCAACCTCTCATCAGTAACATAATTCTGACTCTTTGTTGGTCATGTGGATACTCAGAATAAATAACTATTTCTTAGCTCCCTTTGCAGCTATGTAGGGCCATGGGGTTAAGTGCTATCACTGTGGCACAGGCAGAAGTTCTGCGTGGAACGTAAGGGAAGGCTGATTCAGGTGGAAGATCTTGCTTTTCTGTCTTCCTTCCTTCATCCAGCCTGCAATTCAGACAAAATAACTGAAAACTCAGCAGCCATCTTGGGCCAAAATAAAAAATATAAGCATGGATGATGAAATGAAAAGACAGAATCCAAGATCCACCATACTAGTTGAGGGCAGCCTGCCTCTAGTATTTTTTTTCCCCTACATTGGAAGAGGAATATATATAAACTAGAGACCTGTTGCAGGAAGATTCCTGCAAGAATAGAGCTTCCTGCGGCCTGAGCAAAGCTCCCTCCCTTCTCTGCTGTCTCGCTCCCTTCTCTAATACCTCGCTCTCTCCCATCACCACTGCCTCGCTCCCTTCTCCACTGCCTCACTCCAGTCTCCACTGCTTTGCGTCCTTCTCTACTACCTCGCTCTTGTCTCCTCTGCCTTGCTCCCTCCCTTCTCCCCTGCCTACTTGCTTACTTCTCCACAGCTTTGCTCCCTTCTGCAGTGCTTGGCTTCCTTCTAAGCCATCTTCTGTGCTTGGATATGCAAATTAACTGCCAAATTGGTTGGGCTAATTTGCATCCTCACTCTGATTGGCTTATGGACATGGCTTGTGGATATAGCAAGGGTATGGTCAATTTGCATAATGTTCTTTTATTAGATAGGATATATATTGTTTAAGCCACTATTATTTATTGGTTTTAAAGAATATATAGCCTAACTCCATCAAACTGATACAGAGGCTGCTGTATTCACCCATGTTAGCAATGTTGGCTTGGATCATGGCAGTAGTAGAGTTGGGAAAGAGTAGCAGGAATGAGATAGATTTAGAATGTAGATCAACAAAACCTGTTGAACACGCAGACTTGAGAGAGGGTGAGGGAGAGAGGTAAGTTTAGACCAAGTGACAGGTTGGTACAATTCCTGTGCTAGAAATGGGGAGGCGGGGGTCATCTTGAGTTTCTTTTCAGATATTTTGAATTTTAGCTGCCTGTATAAACTCTTAGACATCGGAATAGATACCAGGCTGGGAAATAAAGACTGAAGTACCTAGATGCTAACCCGAAGCCACTGGAATGGATGGTGTCTCCTTAGCGAGTGCAGAGTGAGAAAAGAGGCTCTAGAACAGAACCTCAAGGAATCCCAACTCTTGAAGGAGACAAGGAGTAGCCGGAAAGGAAGCAGGAGCACCAAGGGCTCACATGGGGAAATAACTGTTGCTGCATGAACAAGAAGGGCTAGGGGCCATCACAGAGGAGGGAGGTCACTTCCAGCTGGCCTTGTAAGAACAAGGAAGAGGGCCCAAGGGACACAGAGGAGCTAGGAGGAGAAGGAAAGAGAAAGGAACATGGAAGCAGAATGTTCTGAGAGGGTTGCATGGTGGTAAGAAGCTACGTGGCGGGAGGAGGCTACTGGAGAGAGACTCCAGAGGGGCCTACATTCCAGGAGAGAGCAAGGAGAAATCATCCCTTCCATGCTGGCCCCCCAGACCCAAGAGCCCAGTCAGCAGCTCCTGAGCTCAGTCAGAGTCACAGGTGGACCCCAGGCGACCCAACTCTGGCATAGAATGGCTCAGTTTAAAGTGGTCAGGCTTTCATTTACCATCCTGAAGCTCCTTTCAAACAACTTAGTTTCCCGTTGTTACTTAAATAAAGACTTAAATGAGTGTAGGGTAGAAATAAGGGATTTTATTTACTCAAATCTGCATGAGCAGTCAAAAAGAATGAATCTTTATATACTGAGAGTTAACAGTCAGCAATATTACTAATTTTTCTTCAAGGTCCACTATATGCAGATTTTGCTTTAAATTCATTTAAATTCAACTGATTGCCACAACAATCCTAAGAGATAGTGACTATTTTATTCACATATTAAGAAACTGACCAAGTAGTTAAGTTTTGTCTGGTGTCAAATAACCTAGTGAGGGACGGAGCCCAGGATCTGAATACCGGCCTTCTGACATCAGAGCCAATGCCACCTGTTTCAGTAAGAAAATCGGCTTTTTCTAAGGCTAAAAAGGAGCATTTTTAACCATTACATTGGTTCCTGGAAAAATAAGCAAAGCCATAGGCAGGAAAGTATTTCTACTTCACTTGAGAACAGAGAGAACTGGTCAGAAATGGTTTTTCGTTGCTTTCACTGGTCTGTCTGATCACTCAGAACGAAAGGAACCCGGTCTTAGTCAGCTCACGGTAGCCTGGTCTGCTGGTTCCCAGGCCCGTCCCTCTAAGGCAGAGCCCCTTCAATGTGCTTATGACAGCTGGATACGGTTCAGACAATACAATCAGTTCTGCCCATGAGAACAAAGGAAGATCTGACCCAGCATGTGACCCACACACAGAGGAGGTCAGGTGGGGGAAACTGTTCCATTTTTAGTCAAAGTTCACCTATGTAAAAGTGAGTCCGAGACGGTGTGTCTGGGGCCCTGGAACAAAAGAACCAATATTTCCACTGAAGACACAAATAGACGTCAGTGTTTCAAATGAAGGCCTTTCAAGAGCAAAAAAAAAATTCACTGAGAATTCAGTCGGAGTAATGAAGCTACACTGAGATGTCTGAGCTAAGCAGTCATAATGAATCATGATTTGGAGGTTCTGGATTAACCCAGACCCTTGGCAAGTACTTCTCAAGCACAGAGGCTTTTTGTTCCCCGAAGCACAGACACACATGGGCTGGGAGGCAGTGAGGATCTGCATGACCCCAAGAGCCATTGTTAGAAACCCACCCTGTATGTATCGTCCCTGCAGGTGCTGGACAGGGACGGGGGTGTCATGGTAAGCAGACGTGGTCTCAGCCTTTTTCAGTTTTCTTTCCTATTTTTGCGTTTGGTTAGTGTGCAGAAAAGAGTTAACACAGCAGGTTTGCAACTGCTTTTGGTTGGCCACTGGATGACATGAGGGGACTTGGGCTTTAGGAAGGTGCCCATTGCTCCCAGCTCCGATAAGGACAGTGCACTGTGCCCAAACTGTAGGAACTGTATGGTTCATGCAGAACATCTGCCTCTCCTTCTGAAGTCTGCAATTTGGGTGCATGCTCGGCAGAGGGTGCCTACATAACCTACCAGCCTCCAATGACAAACCTCGGCCCATGAGCCTCCAGTGGGCCTTCTGGTCGGCAGTGTTTCACATGCGTTGTCACAACTCATTGCTGGACGTTTTAAGCATGTCTTACGTGGCTCCACTAAGAAAAGACACTTGCAAGCTTGTGCCTGATTTCTTCCAGACTTCACCCTCATGCCTTTTCCCTTCGCTGATATTATTGTCTCCTTTTGTTGTAACAAAGGATAGTCATGAATATGCTGAGTCCTGAGAGTCCCCCTCACAATTAATCAAACAAGGTTGGCGGGGTCTTGGAAAGCACCCCCAATCCTCTAAAGCACTTGGCAAACTGGAATGCGCTGTGGAGTAAGAAAAACCTGATTTATATGCCACTTTTGACACTTACCAGCTGTGGATCACTGAGTTAATTAAAATCCCTACGCCCTGGATTTCTTTAAAAATAAGAGAGTAAAACTTGCCTCAGCTGATGAAGGTGGTGAGGATTAAATATGTGGTAGATGCTCAATAAATATTATGTCCTTTTCTCTTTAGACTAACCTGTGAATGGCACCCCTATGGTTGCACAGCGCCCAGGGTGCACAGTACCAGGCAGCCCTAAGGAGGATCGCTTCACCATTCCTTCCTTCCACTGACGTGTGTTGGAGTCAGTTCAGGCCAGCTCAGGAGAGGCTATTGTGTGCACCACCATTTCCCTGCTGCACTTTCAATGTCAAGGTGGCGGGTGGACACCAGCCACGATGGGAGTATTACACCATGGAAACTGGCAAACACTAAAAATCGGGACTTCTTCCTCGACTCCCAGTTACTGAACATTTTCTACCACACCACCATCCCTTTCCTTTAAAAATCAAATAAAGCCGAAGTTTCTCCCACACAGGTCTTACTGCCTAACTAAACACAGCAGGTAGATGTGCATTTCTAAAAAGAAATAGACAACATGGAAAGATCCTCGATGCTATTAGGCATAAGGGAAATTCAAGTCAGAAACACAAGGAGACACCACTTCACACAAACCGGGATGGCTGGAATAAACAGAGATAAGAGCCTTAAGGAGGATGTGGAGAATTAGAGCCTCATACACTCCTGGTGGGAATGTAAAATGGTCCCCTTTTTAAAAAATCCCTGCGCCTGAAAATAAGAGAGTAAAACTTGCCTCGATGATGAAGGTGGTGAGGATTAAATATGTGGTAGATGTTCAATAAATATTATGTCCTTTGTAACAAGTGTGAGGTGATAACCATTGTTTTTCTTTCTTGGCTGTTCTTATACCAGTCTTTAGGACTCTATGTCTATTCCTTTACACGGGCAATTCATCCCTTTGAACATTTTAGTGACCCTTTTTGATCATTTCCAGCTGCTTTTTCTTTGTCTCAAGGAATGGTCAAAGCTATATGCAGTTTTTCAGTTGTTAATTATGTAATTTTGTACCATCTGGATTTGTATGATCTAACAGTTTCCGACTTTGCAAATGATTTATAGATAATGGCAATCACATCAGCATCAGTGATAATTATTTTAAAGCTTCAGAATGTCTTTCTCACCTTTTCTAATTAGATTTTTACAACTGTGAAATAGATAAGGCAGGTGCTAGAGGTAGAAGTGCAGATGTCATGTGTAAAGTTTAGTAATTTAAAATCCTGGAAAAGAAAACTAAAATTCTTTCTGAATAAAAGTAAAACAGAAAATATTTCTGGTGGTGTGCCAGAGTCCCTGTGGAGGAAATGAAGCTACATGTTGACATGCTAAGTAAGCATTATTTAACTTTCTTTTGTGTAATCTTAGTGAATCTTAATGTTGAGAAAAATTTATTGCAATTTAGGAACCAATAGATTATCTCAGAGTATGGAAAGTAGCTCACTTTTACTTTCAAAAGATGTTTCAATGAATTTATAAATTTACTGTAAAACAAGGCAAACTATAAATTCTACATTTTATTGATTTTTTCCCCTTTGATCATTTTATTTTTCATTTTTTTAAAATATCTAATTTCTAGCCTGATTGGCATGGCTCAGTGGTTGAGTGTTGACCTATGAATCAGGAGGTCACAGTTCAATTCCCAGTCAGGGCATATGTCCAAGTTGCAAGCTAGATCTCAGTGGGGGCGGGCAAGAGGCAGCTGATCAATGATTCTCTCTCATTATTGATGTTTTTATCTTTCTCTCCCTCTCCCTTTCTCTCTGAACTGAATAAAAATATATTTTTTAAATTTAATTTCCCATTCATCCATTTCTTCCACCCCCAACTCCCACCTTTGGCAACCAATCTGTTTTCTATATGTATAAGATTGTTTTCTTGTTTAAGATTACACATATAAAAGAGATCATATGGTATTTGTCTCTCTCTGACTAGTTTCACTTAGCATGCTGCCTGAGAGGGTCTATCTATGTTGTACAAATGGCAAGATTTCATTCATTTTTTTAAGGCTGAATAATTTCATTCATATATATATATATATATATATATATATATATATATATATAATCTCACATCTTTATCCATTCATCCATCGGTGGATAATTAGGTTGTTTCCATATCTTGGCTATTATAAACAACTAGAGGCCCGATGCACAAAAATTTGTGCAGTACTGCCAGTACTGGCTTCCATCAGGCACCTGGGACCCGAGCTGGCTTTCTTCCGGCCCTGGCGTCAGGAAGGATGTCCAGAATGATGTGCAGAAGATGTCCAGTCTAATTAGCATATTACCCTCTTATTATTATAGATGCTGCAATGAACAGCAATATATATAATGGGGTTGTATATATCTTTTCGAGTTAGTGATATCATTTTCTTTGAATAAATACCAGAAATCGAATCGCTTGATCATGTGGTAGTCCTATTTTTTATATTTTGAGGAACCTCCATGCAGTTTTCCATAGCAGCTAAACCAATTTATATTCTCACCAACAGCAAACAAGGATTCCCTTTTCTCCACATCCTTGCCAACACATTATTCTTGGTTTGGGGGTGTGTTTTTTTTAATAATAGCCATTGTGACAAGTGTGAGGTGATAACTCATTGTGGTTTTGATTTGCAATTCCCTGATTTCATGGTGCTGAGCACTTTTTCATATACCTATTGATCATCTGTATGTTTTCTTTGAGAAAATGTCAATTGAGATCTTCCGTCCATTTTTTACATTAGATTTTTTTAACATTTTGCAATTGAATTATATGTGTTCTTTACATATTTTTGGATGTTAACCTGTATCGCATATATTATTTGCAAAT
Organism: Antrozous pallidus; assembly: GCA_027563665.1. Taxonomy (NCBI): domain Eukaryota; kingdom Metazoa; phylum Chordata; class Mammalia; order Chiroptera; family Vespertilionidae; genus Antrozous; species Antrozous pallidus. The sequence continues at coordinate 93,511,112 of CM050511.1, read as the reverse complement.
TTTTCTCCCAGTCAGTTGCCTTTTCCTTTCATTGGTGATTTGCTACGCTGTATAGAACCTTTTTATTTTGATGTAGTCACACTTATTTATTTTTGCTTTTGTTGCCTTTGCTCTTGGTGGCAGATTTAAAAAATCAACACTAAGAACTATGTCAAAGAACTTATGCCAATGTTTCTCTCTAGGAGTATCATAATTATAGATTTTATCTTCAAATCTTTAATCTATTTTGAGTTTATTTTTGTGTACGGCACAAAATAGTGGTCCGATTTCATTATTTTGCATATGACTATCTAGTTTTCTCCATGCCATTTATTGAAGAAACTATTCTTTTCTCCATTGCATATTCTTTTTTTTTCTTAAATAATTAGCCCATTGTATATTTTTAGCTCCTTTGTCATAAATTAAGTGACCATATGTACATGGGTTTATTTCTGGGTTTTCTACTCTGTTTCATTGATCTATGTGTCGGTTTTTATGCCAATATCACTGTTTTAATCACTATTGCTTTGTAACATAGTTTAAAGTCAGAGAGCATGAAGCTTCCAGGTTTGTGCTTCTTTCTCACAATTACTTTGGCAAGTCAGAGTCTTTATGGTTCCATAGAAATTTTAAGATTGCTTATTCTACTTCTGTGAAGAATGCCATTGGAATTTTGATAGGGATTGCATTGAATTTGTAGATTGCTTTGGGTACTATGGACATTTTAACAATATTAATTCTTCTAATCCATGCGCATTAAATAGTTTTAGTTTTCAGCAATCAGGTCTTTTACCCCCTTGGTTAAATTTATTCCTGTTTTTATATTTGTTATGCAATTATAAATGGAATTGTTCTCTTAAATTCAATTTCTGATAGTTTGTTATTATTGAATAGGAATGCAACTAATTTTGTGCATTGATTTCATATCCTGCAACTTTACTGAATTTATTAATTCTAAAAGTTTTTTGATGGAGTCTTTAGGGTTTTCTATGTATAATATCATGTCATCTGCAAACAAGAACATTTTTACTTCCTCCTTTCTAATAGGATGCCTTTTCTTTCTTTTTCTTGAAGAAGTCTTCTGGCTAGGACTTCCAATACTATTGAAGAGTGGTGACGGGGACATCCTGTATTGTTCTGATCCTAGGGGGAAAGCTTACAGCTTTTCACCCCTGAGTGTTATGTCAGCTGTGATCATCATGATTTTGTCCTTTAATTTGTTAATGTGGTCCATTACACTGTCTGATATGCCATGTTGAAGCATCCTTGCATCCCTGAAATAAATTCCACTTGATCATAGTGTCTGATCTTTAAATTCACTTCACTATTATTTTGTTGAAAATATTTGTATCTATATTCATCAAGGCTATCACCCTATAAATTTTCTTATAACGCCTTGTCTGGCCCTTGCCGGTTTGGCTCTACGGATAGAGCATCGGTCCTGGGTTTGATTCCAGTCAAGGGCACAGACCTCAGTTGCATGCTCCTCCCTGGCCTGGGCCCTGGTCTGGGCTTGTGCGGGAGGCAACCGATCCATGTATTTCTCTCACATTGACATTTCTCTCTGTCTTTCCCTCTCTCTTCCACTCTCTCTAAAAATCAATGGGAAAATATTGATGTGAGGATAAAAATAAAATAAAATAACTTCTTTGCCTGGCTTTGGTATCAAGCTAATGCTACCCTCATAAAATCAGTTGTGAAGAATCCTTTCCTTTCTGTTTTTGGGAATAGTTTAAGAAGAATTGGTATTAATTCTTCTTTGAATCTTTGGTAGAATTCACCAATGACGTTACCTGGCCCTGGACTTTGGTTTGTTGGGAGGTTTTGATTACTGATACAATCACTGTTCATATTTTCTTTTTTTTTTTTTTTTCATAACTTAGTCTTGGTAGGTTGTATGTTTCTAGGAATTTCTTCTAGGTTGTCCAATTTGTTCACAGTAGTATCATATGATAATTTATATTTCTGAGGTATTAGTTGTAATTTCTCATTCATTTTTAATGTTATTTATTTGAGTACTCTCTTTTTTTCTTGAAATTCTAGGTACACGTATGCCAACTTTACGTTTTCAAAGAACCAGCTCTTAATTTCATTGAACTTTTCTATTGTTTCTTCAGTCTCTATTTCACTTAATTCTGTTTTAATCATTGTTATTTCATTCCTCGTACTAATTGTAGGCTTCATTTGTGCTTTTGATCCCAGTTCCTTGAAGTGTGAAGTCAGATTGTTTTGGATGTTTCCTGTTTTTTGAGGTAGGCATTTTGTGCTCTGAACTTCCCTCTTAGAATTGTTTTTGCTACTTCCCATAAATTTTGATATATTTTCATTTGTCTAAAAGTAATCTTTCTCTTTTGAATTCTTCTTGACCCACTGGTTGTTCAGTAGCATGTTATTAAATCTTTACATATTCATAATTGTCCAGTGTTCTTCATGTGGTTGATTTTTAATTTTATACCATCGTGTTTGAAAAAGCTGCTTGATAGGATTTTAATCATCTTAAATTTATTAAGACTTGTTTTGTGGCCTAATATGCTATCTATTCAAAAATAAATAAATAAATAAAAATAAAAAAATAAAAAAACAGAGCTTCTCCCAGAGAACAGCTTATATACTTGCCTGGAATCCTAATTTTTGCCACTGCTACTTAGGGGACACTTCCAGATTGCCTGGCTCTGGTAGCTTGCAGTCCCTGGATATATTTGCATACTTTAAGAAGTTGCTGCCCCAACTGGTTTGGATCAGCGGATAGAGTGTCGGCCTATGGACTGAAGGGTCCTGGGTTCAATTCTGGTCAAGAGTACCTGCCCAGGTTGTGGGCTCGACTCCACAGTAGGGGGTATGCAGGAGGCAGCCAATCAATGATTCTCTCTCATCATCAATGTTTCTATCTCTCTCTTCCTCTCTGAACTCAATAAAAATATATTAAAAATAAAAATAAAAAGTTGCTACCTATGGATCTGGCTTCTAATTAGCTTGATTATAAGTGCTAAGATCCTCCCTTTACGACACAGACAAACTTGGCACAGCCTCATCTATGAGGAGCTATTAAAAATACAATAGGCTCCTTGGACAAAGATTTGAGAGACAACTAAGAGCTGGGCAAAGGTTGGTGACAAGGTTCATCTCCTACTTCTTCAGAACTGACTAGGAAAGGTGGTTGTTTCAACTACTGCATAAAAACCAACACAGACAGTCAAGCAGAATGAAACAAGGAAATACATGCCAAATGAAAGAACAAGACATGATCTCAGGAAAATACTTAATGAAATGGAGATCAGTAACTTACCTAATAAAGAGTTCAAAGTAATGGTCATAAAGATGTTTACTAAACGAGGGATAAGAATGGATAAACACCATGAGAACTTCATCAACAAAGAGATGAAACGTGCAAGAAAGTACCAAGTAGAAGTCACAGAGCTGAAGAAAACAATAAATGAACTGAAAAATACACTAGAGGAGTTGAACAGCAGACTAGATGAAGCAGAAGAGTTCACTGATGGGTCAGTGAACTCAAAGACAAGGCAATGTCCTTAAACAAAAGGTAGACAAGATTAACTTAACAGACATAAACAGAACACCCCATACAAAAGCAACAGAATACACATCCTTCTCAAGTACACATGGAACATGCTTTCTGTTTGGGGTGATGAAAAAGTTTTAGAACCAGACAGTGATGACTGTGACACAACATTATAAAGGTACTTAATGCCACTGAATTGTACACTTTAAAATGGTTATAATGGTCAACTTGTTATGTGTATTTTACTACAATAAAAAAGACATCATTAAGAAAATTAAAAGACAAGCCACAGTACAAACATGTATTGGAAAGAATAGACAGACAATGGGCTTGATTCAGAAAATATTTTATATATTTCAAAAACAAATAAGGCAGAATATCTAATAAAAAAAAAAGAAGGGGGGGAGAATATCTGAATGGGCACTTCAACAGAGCCAATGGACAATGAAAATATGTAGACCTGCTTATCCTCCTTAGTAATCAGAAAAATGCAGGTTGAAAAAAACAGCAACAGTAAAACACTTCTACACACATACTAAAACTTGGCCACCCAGAAGCAGGAGCGAGGCTCAGGGCTGAGAACAGGAAAGGTCCAAAGTCTGAACACAATGTGGAAAGAGGCAAGTGACCTACCTCTCTTATTTCATGAAGCCAACAACCACTGCAAATACATCTGAATGCTTACTACCTATTTTAAGATCTGAGAATTACGTTTGGCCATGACAGATTCTAGTGATCACATAATCTACCTTCCTCATTTAGGGTGGAACCTGAGGCACTGACTGGATAACTTTCCTCCCCACAGTCACATTAGCAGAGTTACACTATACCCTAATCCTTTTTATAAAAAAAAATTATTATTATTATTTTTATTTATTTCACAGAGGAAGGGAGAAGGAGAGAGAGATAGAAACATCAATGATGAGAGAGAATCATTGAGTGGCTTCTGCGGCCTACAACCCAGGCATATGCCCTGACCAGGAATCGAGCCGTGACCTCCTGGTTCATAGGTCGACACTCAACCACTGAGCCATGCCAGTCAGGCATACACCCTAAACCTTCTAACTAATGTTCCACTATGCCCCAGTGTGTTGCTGTATAGGAATATACGGGTCAAATTTTGTCACCCCCCTCTCATAAATCCTACAGAATCTACTTACCACATTAAAAAAAGAAAAATCCATAGTTTTTTCCAGGGCCCACAAAGCCATCCATGCATGATCTTGCCCAGGTATCCGGACTCTTCCCCTACACCCCACCCCATCCCACTTCAACCCTTTGACCTCCCTACTGCTTCTTTCTCTTCTTTTCTTTTTTTGTTTAAAGTATTACAAATAGTAGTACATATGTTTCCCTTTTTTTACCCCTTTGACCAACCTCCCCCAACCCGCCGCCTTCCCTGACTCCCCCCCACCAGTGTCTTGCATCCCATGGTTATGCTTTTATGCATGCATACAAGTCCTCCGGTTGATCTCTTGCACACAGACCCCCCAATCTCCCCTGCCTTCCCACTGTAGTCGGACAATCTGTTAATAAATGAACCCTGCTGCTTCTTTAACAACGAAGCTCCTGCTGCCTCCCTTTGGGCCTTGCATTCCTGGCTTCTCAGCTGGAACTTCCTCCCCCAGGCTTCTATGTGAACTGCCTTGCTCTTCCTAATGTCTTCATTCCCTGAACACCTACAAAAACACAAAACACAGCCAGGCAAGGCCCCGTCCTGTCCTGCTTTCCTTTTCTTCGTGGGCTGGGAGACACGTATGAGTATAGCTGTACACTGTCCGCCTTTCTCCTCTAGAAGGTAAGTTCCCTCAGAGCAGCACATTTGCTGTACATACTCTTGTGTCCCCAGAGCCTTGCACAGTACCTGCCACAAAGTAGGCACTTAAAGTATTTTTGTTAAATTAATTAATTAAAGTAAAAAACATTTTTGGCTAAAGTTAGGGCACAGCTATGTCTATGAAGGCCTTCCCAGGCCTGGGTTTGCATACTCTTACCCCATTAATGGTAGTGCTTATGAATTACAAATCTAGGTTTCTCTACTTTTAAACTTTGTATTTCAGGTGATTCAGAAAGTTTGATGTTATTGGTTATATATGTTCCTCCACCATACCCCATCGATACCTCTGTCCAAGACACAATTTATAACTTTCTAGGCAAAGAAAGATTTAATCCCAATCTTTTAAGTATTCCTGTTTAAAATTTAAAATGCTTTTATTTCTTCTAATACTTTAATTGCTTTCTTATCATAATTTGGATTAAATTTAATTTAAGAGTAAGTCTTTTATAGCAAAGTTGGTAACAGAATATCATACCTCTATGTAATATTTAGAAATAGCATAGTATACCAGTTGCTTACAAATAAATATAAAAATCAAGAGCTTGATTATATATCAACAATATCTAACTACAACAAACATATCATGAAAAACAACCTAGTCATAAGAGAAACTACAACCATAAAATATTCAGAAAATGTTAACATTTAACAAGAAAAGTATAAACTTTAAAAAAAACATTTCAGACAATGGGGTGATGAAGGCCTGGGGAGGAAGGCAGGGCAGGCTAGAAGAGGTCAATGGGGGGGAGGGCGACTTACGTAATACTTTCAACAATAAAGATTTTAAAAATAATAAATTAATTGAAAAAATAAAATCTTTAAAATAAAATAATGAAACAACTCTGAAACTATTAAAGGGAAATAAATTAAATGGATTATAGTAGACATATGCCACTCAGCTCTTGCAAGAAAGACTTTTAAAAATATAAACCAATTACAAATGTGCTTGTTTTTAGCTGGTTTACAAGTGGAGATGCTTGGGGTATTGCACTGGCAAATTTGTAGATATTATCAAATATCAGAACAAAACAAGTCTTACATGCTCCTCAGAGGTAGAGTTCCACCAACATGGCTCAGAGATGCTGAGTATGGCAAATCACCCTCCCAACATTTCCCCGTTACCAGAATACAACGCAACAAGATCAGCGACCAATTTGAAGCAAGAATCACCTGGAATTGGTGGCCTACCAGGAGAATGAAACCGTTATGCTTATTGCAATAATTTCCAAATCTGGAAAGAGCCACACATAAGAACAGAAACTCTGAAACACGTTATACAAAAAGATAAGTCAGCGACAATGCAACCTATCCAGAATGTCAGCCCCACTGATACTTACAATGGTACCTAACTCTATGCCAGCAACAGTCCTAACTACCTCATATCCATTTACTCCTGACAAAAACCTATGGGGGAAATATTATTTGTCCCAGTTTAAAGATGAGGGACATGAGGCACCGAGGCAGATTAAGTAACTTGTCCACGGTAACAGCTAATAAGCAGCAAGTTTGGAATTTGAATCCATGCAATCTGGCTCTAGGATATAGCGTCCACTCTCCAACTCACGGAAGTTCTATTACTCAGAGGTGGACCTTAAACTACCACTGAAGTTCCCTATCATGAAGAAGGAACAGAAAACAGATGGAAAGCTGGTTCTCAAACCTCAAGGAAAACTTGATCTCCTTGAAACTTCCTAAGTTTCAAGCTAAGTATAATAACCCTTTTCAACTTCTTTCATAGAAGCATTCATAGAGAAATTTTCCTGCTGTGGGTCTCATTTCTGCACAACTCCAACTGACCGGAATGCACACCCACCACCTCACAGGGGTACGATGAGGCAAACACCAGTGAAAAGTGTTACGAGTGCTCTCTTCAAGTCAGCGGAGGGAAGGCGGAAGGAAACACATGCAGAGAGGTGGTCAGTGAAGCTGCCGTTTAAGGAAGTCCCCTTTGCAGGAAGGATCAGAGTGTGGTTTAACAGCACACAGGCCAGCAAGATAAGACACTCTGCTTCATCTAGTCAGATGGCACATCTGTCACTTCGGAGAAGGAGCCTGACTCTCTCCGTGTCTTCACTTGTAAAATACGAGTTGGGCAAATTTGATGGTTACCTACTTTATAGAGACACGCTAAGGAGAACAGAGCATGGCAAGTATGTGTGCAAAACCCCTGTACTTTTGTGAACCCTATGCGATGGAAAATTTAAGAACAGATGGAAACCTTGACACCCTGTAGGTGTAACCACCCATGTTACACCTGGCAACCCAAGGGCCAGTGAAGTCAGAGTCCGAAGGAAGCCAGAGATGCATGCGCCAGTGCAAACAGTAGTGGCGCCTAAGGATAAGTCTGCTCTCGGGAGGCCCCCTCACAAGAGAGTAGATGCAGCATAAGAAAGTCTGCTGAACCCATGAACTGTGTCTTGAAACTATGGCCTAATCAGACTGTACACTTCACAAAGCCAGAACCACTTATCTTTTCATTCCTCTATCTCAGCATATTGCGTGTACACTCACTAAATCTTTGTGGTACAAAGGATGAGTAGGCTAAACCAAATGAGTCCTATGCAATAAGTAAAAGTGTATAGACTCTCTTCTGTCAGGAAAGATAAGTATAGATATAGATGATATAGATACAATTATAGATGATAGATATAGATATAGACATAGACACAGACACATATTCATACAGATAGATTCAGATACAGAAACATAAACATATATGTATTCCTCTAAAAGGAGTAAAATTCACATGCTACAATCTCACTATCGGGAACTTACATCTATCCTTGCTACTTTTTGCAGTGGCAAATAAAAGTAAGGAACAGCTATACCTACATGATTTCTTGGAATAAAGGTAGAATGAAAGAAGTTTTCTCATACAACTAGGATAATGAGGAGAAAATTCCTTTCCCACAATCTATTAAAAATCACTAGAGATTCCAATAAAGTCTCTTACATAATTTCATTTGACAAAAAAAAGTTATATTGCATATATTTTGTGCAATTTTTGATATCAGGTGATACCAATGTAGAAGCATGCAAATATTAGAGACAGTTCTCTAAGAATAAAAAATAAAAAAGTATATGAAGAACTTTGATAAAAAGACAGTAAGGAAAAGGCAGTTTTTATTTTTTTTAATATATTTTATTGATTTTTTTACAGAGAGGAAGGGAGAGGGAAAGTCAGAAACATCTATGAGAGAGAAACATCGATCAGCTGCCTCTTCCACACTCCCTACCGGGATGGTGCCCACAGCCAAGGTACATGCCCTTGACCGGAATCGAACTTGGGACCTTCCAGTCTGCAGGCTGACGCTCTATCCACTGAGCCAAACCAGTTTCGGCAGGAAAAGGCAGTTTTTAATTCTCTGAGATAGTTATCACCAAACGTAAGTATTTATTTCTGAAATACAGCATATTTACAAAACCCAAAGGCTAATAACGGCAGGCATTCTTCTAAAAGTCATAAAATTGACTCTGAATAGCACAGGTGCTTCTAAGCTCCCTCTGCAGACAGTTCTCTACAGGCCACCACCAACCAGTGGCTAAGAGCTAGAGTGTCCTCAACAGCTCTGGAAACAACTCAAAATGGAGTTTCACTTTCTCAGATTGTTATGTGATTTCTTCTGACAGTTCACATCTTGATTATTTATAATATCCAACTTCAATTATGGGGAGAGGTTAATACTAATAAATACCACATAAAAACGCAGTTGTATTTCTAAGCGTAGATAAGGCTTCTCCTCAAAAAGTACAATGGAGCCCTGGTCGGTCTGACTCAGTGGTTAGAGTGTCAGCTCATGGCCCAAAGGGTCATGGGTTCAACTCCCAGTCAAGGGCATGTTCTTCTCGTGCAGGTTTAATCTCCAGGCCCGGTCAGAATGCGCGTGGGAGGCAACCAGTCGATGTGTTTCTCTTAAGTCAATGTTTCTGTCTCTCCCCTCCTCCCTCCCTTCCACTCCCTCTCTAAAAATCAATGGGGAAAAATAGCCTCAAGTGAGGATTAAAAATAAAATAAAATAAAATAAAATGGAGAAAAACTACCGCAAGGTCTCTCAAGATCTTTTTGCTTAGTCAAATACTAACTGATCATCACCATTGTCGTTATCACCAACAAAAACTGTTGGAGGCCCAATAAGTGCAAGGTATCATGCAATGTGTTTAAATTATGAGGCAACAACCTCGGCCCTCGTGATTATTATGTAATTGGTGAGAAGAAAAAAAAACAATAAGAATAATACATTAACTTAGCAATAATTCACAAAAAGCAAGGCATTTACGACCAGAGAGATGGGAAGGGTCTCCCACTTAAGAAGACTTGTGATGGAGATTGGGTAAATGGAGGAGAGAAGAACTGTTAGTCATAGATAGCAACAGCAAAGCTCCAAAAGCAGAAAAGTAACAAGCATTTTTAAGCAAAGGGGTCTGAACAGTCACTAGGTGGTGTCCATTCTGTGAATAATCGTATTATTTAAGCTGTGTAAGTGCCGTTGTCTTCTTGGGCAACCAAACACATCCATTCCAGAACCAAGGCAGTGCAATCAGAAGCTGAGAGAGAAACTCCTGGGTCTGAGTTTTGATCCTGCCTTATCAACCAACCAGCTTATTGGGTGACCTGGGCAAATAGCTCCTTACCCTTACTTTCCAGAAGGGAAACATGTGGAGAGTCATTCTTTAAAATTCTTTTAAGCTCTAAAATTTTATGATTCTTTTTTATTACTAATAAAATCATTGATCCTATTGTATGGGTAATTATCAGTTATATAAATAGGTCTGGAGCAGAACAGGTGCACAAACACACCAAGTTCCCTTTCATCCCAGAGCCTTTGCACATGCTGTTCCCTCTGAATCGAAAGGGTTTTCTCTGCCCATCATTTGCTCATACACCAATGTTTCTCTACGTGGAGGTCTTCCCCAACCCCTCCCAATCTCCACCACCTCCCCAAGCTACATAATCTAGACTTCTCTACCAAAGCTTCCTCCACTCATACAATTTGGTCTCTTTTTTAACTGTCCCTCAAGAAAAAACTAACATATTTATCCTCATCAACAAACACTTTAATAGAAAACAATTACAGAAGTAGCTTCAAAGATTTCTAAGAATCCCAACCCAGTAGTTCATGATGCAATAGAAAGAAATAAAACTTGAGTTACAAAATTCATTATGTCAAATATAAGTATTTTTTACAAAACAAATTTGCAAGCCCAGCCAGCGTGGCTCAGAGGTTGAGTGTCAACCTATGAAACAGGAGGTCATGGTTTGATTCAGGGCACATGCCCAGGTTGCAAGCTCAATCCCCAATGTGGGGTGTGCTGGAGGCAGCCGATCAACGATTTTCTCTCATCATTGATGTTTCTATCTCTCTCTCCCTCTCCTTTCCTCTCTGAAATCAATAAAAAATATTTTTAAATTAAAACAAGTTATACACACTTCCAATTAAGACAAGTTTCTTTCAAAATAGGCAGGTGGGAAAAGAGAAGTAGGGTGAAACACTGTTTATTTCAACTCTAATGCCATTTCCCAAACATTCTGGGAATTGTTCTTTCACAACTGCCTTTAGGGCCTTCACAGCACAGTCATTTGAATATAGTCAATGGCAAAATTGCTAAATAAAACTTTGATGGAAATTTTACTTTTGGATATCAATAAAAATTGCTAAGAGCTAAGTCTTATGAATAAAATAAATTAGGTAATGTCATTTCTGAACAAAAACACTGATTTTTCTTACAGCCTTTGTCTCTCTCATCATAATACAAATAAGCAATGAATAAATCAGAATTATCATAGCCAGATCCTACAGTGTTTTTCAAAGTCTAGAATCTTTGTATTATTTCTAATTTTAAGTAGATCATGAGAACCAAACCTGTTCCTCATGAAGTATTTTACAGGCCTAACAACTGTTTAACACAGAAAAATAAAAAGTTAAATCTGAGGCAAGGGTCGAGATAGAAAAACAGGAATAGTGATTTTTATTCATTGTAGTGGGCCAGGCTAAAGTAAACAATTTCTTTGGTGAGATATTATGGCCATCCTAATGACGACCATTGAGAATGAGAGTAAGAGAACAGACTATAATTACTTTAAATCTGATTTCATGTTTGTGGAGTCTCATAGACAATCGTTGACTATTCATGAGACATTTGGTATCTTATAGTATGCAACAAAAGACAGCATTTCTTCCTTACCATCTCTCACCACTGACATTTAAAAACTTTATGTCTTGACCAACTACATGCAATGGGTGATCAGGGATTAGATCCTCGACTTAGCAAGGGGAGGAAGTTGAGAAATAGCTATGATGATATCAGCAGAAAAGTAAATGAAATTTGACTACAGACTACAGACTCAACAATAATATCGTATCAGTGTTTAAAGTCTTAATTTTGATCATTGTACTGTGGTTATAAAAGAGAATGGTCTTGGTCTTAGATAATACATAATGACCTATAAAGGGATAAAAGGGGCAGCATCTACAAGTTACTCTCAAATTGTTCAGAAAATAACATGCAGAGAGAGAGACAGAGACAAAGAGAATGATAGAGCAAACTGGACAAAATCATTGACAAATTTGTAAATCTGAGTCCAGTTACTTGATAGTTTCTTCTACTATTCTCACAACTTTTTCAAAGTTTGAAATTACAGCAAAATATGAAGTTATTGAAAAAAATTTTCAGAGTCTGGATGGAAGGAATGGTACCTTCCCACCCATCCAACTTCTGTCTTAAGTAGGTTTCTGCTTCCTAGAGAGAAAAAAGGCACAGTAAAATGTTATGAAATGAAAATAAATAAATTGGTAAATTAAGAGGATGGATCAGATCTTAGTAAATAATTAGTTGCAAGGAAGTTCAGATCCAGGACAGCAGATTAAGAAGGCAGATATGAATCAGAAGAAGCAACATAGGAAATTGAGACACAAGAGAGGAAGTGAATACTACCTTATTTCAGAAACAAAGAAACTCAATTGCCTACAAGAAAATGAATTTTCACCCTGGTCAAGTAGCTCATTTGGTCAGAGCAGTGGTCAGCAAACTCATTAGTCAACCAAGCCAAATATCAACAGTACAACGATTGAAATTTCTTTTGAGAGCCAAATTTCTTAAACTTCTTCTAACACCACTTCTTTAAAATAGACTTGCCCAGGCTGTGGTATTTTATGGAAGAGCCACACTCAAGGGGCCAAAGAGTCTCATGTGGCTCACGAGCCGCAGTTTGCCGACTACTGGGTTAGAGGATTGTCCAGAATGCCAAGGTTTCAGGTTCCATCCATGGTCAAGGCACATAAAAGAAGCAACCAATGTATGCATGGATAAGTGGAACAACAAATCGATGTTTCTCTCTCTCTCAAATCAATAAAAAAATTTTAAATAATAAAGTAATCTATACTAATAAAAGGATAACATGCTAATTAGACCAGAAGACCTTCTGAGAGACCTTCTAGACATCCTTCCAGACAAAGCTATGGTGGAGGGGCCAAGGCAGAGGCAGTTAGGGTGATCAGGCCAGGAGGGGAGGGCAGTTGGGGTGATCAGACCAGCAGGGGGGAGGCGGCAGTTGAGGGTGAGCAGGCTGACAGAGGGGGCAGTTAGGGGTGAGAAGGCTGGCACGGGAGGTGGGGGGAGCAGTTGTGAGCAAGCAGACTGGCGGGGGGGGCAGTTGGGGGTGAGCAGACCAGCACGGGGGCCATTGGGGGTGATCAGGCTGGCAGGGAAGGGCAGTTGGAGGTGAGCAGGCTGACAGGGAGGCAGTTGGGGGTGATCAGGCCAGCGGGGGGTGGGGGCGCATTTAGGGGTGATCAGGCCACAAGGGGGGTGCAGTTGGGGGTGATCAGGCTAGAAGAAAGAGTGGTTAGGGGGGATCAGGCAGACAGGCAGGTGAGCAGTTAGGAACCAGAGGTCCCAGATTGTGAGAGGGATGTTTGACTGCCAATAGTCAGACATACTTCAAGGGGTCCCAGATTGGAGAAGGGGGCAGGCTGAGGGACACAACCCCCCCGTGCATGAATTTCATATACTGGGCCACTAGTTTAAATAACAAAAGAAAAAATTTCTGGGATAATATAGTTGAGAATTTTCAGAGCCAAAAAAAGTTTCCTTGTACAATAAGCACTATACTGTCTCTATTGAGTGTTCAGAGCTGTATCACTTTTTACAAGCTACTGCACTATCTGGTAACCTAGAGTGTGATGCAAATGCTTCCAATTTCTCTCTAGTAAATAAAAGAAACTTTTACCACCCCACACCCATTCTCCAGAATCAGAGGAAGTGCTGAAAGATACAAATCTTCAGGCACCATTACAAGTGTCCTGGAAACCTATGCTTCCCACTGGGAGGTCAATGTAGTGCAAGGATATAACCGGGGGAGAAACAGGAGATCATCCCAGGACTTTAGGAGGCTCTTATCTCTTTATCACAGCCTCCAGGCTCCCAGGGCTGGCCAAGAAAACCATCCTCTATGACCCAGAAGACTCCATAGAAATATGAGTTTCCCCAGGATGTTTAAGAGACTCGCGTCACTTCATACTCATAACTGATTGCCTCAACCATCCTGTCAGCTATCCTGGGTAAAAGACTAAAATTTCAAGCATCTCATTACAAACAATGTTTGATTTCAGTACAGCTGGAATGAAATTATAAGGGATGCACTGGTGGCATTATGGGAAAAGCACTGAACTTAGAGTCAGACTATCAAGATTCAAATTCTGACTCTTCCACTTACTTGCAGTGACACAACCATTCTAGTCATCATGGTTTATGATGTACTAGTATGTTTAGGGTGAACCTGCCCTGCCTGTGTCTAAGATTATGGTGTCTCCATCTCTCCTTCCATCCAGCCAGCTCTCCTACCAAGTACCCACTGTACACTGGGCCCTCAGAAATGCAAAGATAAATAAGCTATGAACCCTGCCCTCAAAGAGTTCAAAGTCCATGCCGAGACTGGTTTGGCTCAGTGCATAGAGCGTCGGACTGGGGACTGAAAGGTCCCGGGTTCGATTCCGGCAAGGGCATGTACCTTGGCTGCGGGCACATCCCCAGTAGGGGGCGTGCAAGAGGCAGCTGATCGATGTCTCCCTCTCATCGATGTTTCTGACTTTCTATCCCTCTCCCTTCCGCTCTGTAAAAAATCAATAAAATATATTTTTTTTAAAAAAAGAGTTCAAAGTCCAATGAAAGACGCAGATATGTAAATAGTCAGACAACCAAGATGCCATAATAAAAGTATTTACAGGGCATATAGGGTTGAAGTGGGATGTGGATCCTACCTTTAGTGGAAAAGAAATAGGAAAGGCTTCAGAGGAGGTGGGGAGTGGGCTGAGTTAGCAAAGATGAGCACTTCCCAGGCACTCAAATTTTTGGTGGCTAAAAGAGACAGTGGATGGAAAGACAGATCCTGACAGGAAAGTAGAGAAGGATAGCACGTCAAGTAGACCGAACAATATTAACAAAGGCACCACGAGAAAGAGCAATTGCAGGCATATGGCTGAGGCCGAAGGAGGAGGGTTGGCAATTAGAAAATTTCATTATGCACCTTGGATTCCAAGGTAAGGAGTTTTAACTTGATGATAGAGAAGATACAAAGCTACGGGTTTTCAATATCTCTCTGAAGATTCTGTAAACAAAAGATAAATATTCAAGAGAGGAGTCAGGTACAGCAGTGATCCACCTAACAGAATGGGGTGGGGAACCACATTAAAATTGTAACAAAGGGAAGGAGAATTCATGGGACCTGGTAATAGATGGGATGAGTGCTAAGGTTGAAGCAGAGATGACAAAGGAGGAGTTCAAAGTATAAAGAGATAGAAAATGTTTATAAAATTAATTTCTAAACCATACACTGAGTGGGCAGATTATTATGATATCTGAACGCATAATAATCTGGCCACTCAGTGTGTGTGTGTGTGTGTGTGTGTGTGTGTGTGTGTACATTTATACATATGACACCCAGTGCATGAATTTGTGCATGGGTGGGGTCTGGCCAGCCTGGCCAGGGGGAGGGGGCATGGGCAGTTGGCTGGCCTGCCTGCTGGTTGAACTCCTGGTCAAGAAGAAAATTTTCATATTAGCCTTTTATTATATAGGATATACACTGAGTGGCCAGATTATTATGTGTTCAGAGATAATAATAATCTGACCACTTGGTGTATATACAAATCAAAGAGCACTGTTTTACAGTATCCAAGTAGATAGTGGCAGAGCCAGGACAAAAAGCTTGTCTAATGTTAATGTTCTTCTATTACAAAGAAATTTTTAAAAATTCAAAACTGAAAATAATAAAAATATACTTGTTTTAAAATACAACTCTACCTGTATTATAGAAAGATTTAAGATTTTTTTTCCACTCTTTGCAGTATCAAGATGCAAAGACAGGCTTTGAAGAAAACAGCCCCGTAATTCATCAGGTGCATGATCTTGTGCAAGTTTTTAAACTTTTTAAGCCTCACATCACTCATTTTTTTAATAAATCTTTATTGTTCAGATTATTACAATGTTACTCTTTTTCCCTCCCATAGCTCCCCTCCCCCTGGTACCCATCCCATCCTCTGCCCTTAC
The DNA here is from genome assembly GCA_027563665.1 of Antrozous pallidus. Taxonomy (NCBI): domain Eukaryota; kingdom Metazoa; phylum Chordata; class Mammalia; order Chiroptera; family Vespertilionidae; genus Antrozous; species Antrozous pallidus. The sequence goes on along the minus strand of CM050511.1, from coordinate 93,495,231 downwards.
CTCCTCATACTGTCATCATCCATAGATGTACGCTTTTTGTCCAGTCTCTTCCCACACCCCCCACCTTTCTTCCCCCCAAGAATTGTCAGTCCACTCCCTTTCTATGCCCCTGATTCTATTATATTCACCAGTTTATTCTGTTTATCAGATTTTTAATTCACTTGATTTTTAGATTCACTTGTTGATGGATGCGTATTTGTTGTTCATAATTTTTATCTTTACCTTTTTCTTCTTCTTCCTCTTCTTAAAGCACACCTTTCAGCATTTCATATAATGCTGGTATGATGTTAATGAACTCCTTTAGCTTTTTCTTATCTGCAAAGCACTTTATCTGACCTTTAAATCTGAATGGTAGCTTTGCTGGATAGAGTAATCTTGGTTGTAGATTCTTTTTATTCATCACTTTGAATATTTCTTGCCACTCCCTTCTGGTCTGCATAGTTTCTGTTGAGAAATCAGCTGACAATTGTATGGGTGCTCCCTTGTAGGTAACTAACTGTTTTTCTCTTGCTGCTTTTAATATTCTCTCTCTCTCTCTCTCTTTTTAATACTTTGCTCTTGGCATTTTAATTGTCTTGATGTGGTCCTCTTTGGAGTCCTTTTGTTTGGGGTTCGGTGTGCTTCCTGGACTTTTAAGTCTATTTCTTTCACCAGGTGGGTGAAGTTTTCAGTCACTATTTCTCCAAATAGGTTTTCAATATCTTGCTCTCTCTCTTTTTCTGGCACCCCCATAATTCGGATATTGGTATGCCTGAGGTTGTCCCAGAGGTTCTTTACACTATCTTCAATTTTTTTTATTCTTTTTGCTTCTTGCTTTTCAGGCTGAGTGAGGTTTGCTTCATTGTTTTTCAAATCTTTTACTTGATTCTTGCGGTCCTCTAGTCTGTTTTTGGGTCTCTGTATTATGTTTTTTATTTCAGTCAGTGTATATTTAATTTATAGTTGGTCCTTTTTCATATCCTCCATAGTCTCGCTCATATCCTTGAAGGACTCACTCATATCCTCAAGGGTCTCATTAAATTTATCGGCCTTTTCTAGGAGCCTCTTGAAAGACCAAATAACCGTGGTTTTGAACTCAGTCATTTTTTTCCCTCCATTTCTTTCACATATAATTTGTTACCTTGTCTTTGCATTTTGGCTGCTTTCCTGAGTTGGTTGAGTAGGTTTGTGTGGTAGGTGTCCTCTAAGGAGACAGTGGCTAGGCCTTCCCAGTTACCTGAGGTGGATACTCTTGGTGCACGCCTTTATGGGCAGCACAGTCTTGTTGTAGTTAAGCCTAGATTGTTACTGGTATCGCTGGGAGGGGTTGACCTCCAGACCAATTGGCTTGAGGATCAGCTGTGTTTACACTGTGAGCGCCTCTGTGCTCAGCCTGGATGGGGCGGAGTCTCCAGGCTGAGCAGGCAGCCTTGGTTTCCGTCAGCCCCTCCCTAAACAGCTCCCGGGTCTCCGTGCCACGTGGCAACGGCTACATGCATCTCTGAGAGAAAGGTGCCGGAGCTCTGCCCACTGCCAGACAGTCCAGCTTCTCCCCAAATGAGTCTGGATACCCAAAGACTCACCCAGAGCAGGAAAACAAAACAGTCTGGCATTTTTTTTTGTGGTTTTTTTTTTTTCTCCCGAATGCTAGAGCCAGCCGCGAGCCCTCTCCGATAGCTCGTGTGCCTTTGCAGCACCCGAGTTTCAGTGTGCTTCCTCCTTACAGTCCAGTTTCACCCCGTATTAGTCTGGGTTCCCTGAGACTCGCCCAGAACCAGGGCTCAGTGCAGTGGGACGCCTTTGTCTCCCTCCCAGTTCAAGAAAACCAGCTGGGTTTGCAGCTGCCAGCCCTTTCTGTTCGTGCACAGCTCCGAACCTCTGACTACACGCGTATCCACAACTCTGTCCTCTGCAGCTCCCCCCAAGTCTCAGTGTCCTTTTATTTTTCTTTCTATTTGTGGAATGTCCATTCAGCCAGCCCTCTGGTGGTTCTGAATGATGTCCGTTTTGTCCTTTAGTTGTAGTTTTGAATTTGTTGTACGGGCAGCAGTGTGGGTGTTTACCTATGCCGCCATCCTGGTTCCTCTCACATCACTCATTTTTTAAATGAGGATACTAATAATGCAATTTAGCATTGTTTTGAGTGGGGAAAGTAATGCATGTAAAGTATTTAGCACAGTTCCTGGCATATATTTGGTGCTCAAAATTTTTTCAGTATTACTACTGATTTTCAAAAAGAGTTAGTATGGCGGGCCTATGAGACTACTATCTTGGGAAAGGCCTGCTTACAAGGTTGGCCCTTGGCTTAAACTGAAACTCTGGGAGGGCCCTGCCATTCTGAGCACCCATATGAATAGCTCACTGAGCCTAAACTATTTGTACAAACAATATGTTGAAGCTGAACACCTGCTTTCCTTCTGGAGTCTTGAGTGTTGGTACATGCTAGGCAGAGGGTACCTACGTGATCAGCCTCCAATGAAAATCTTGGTTACTGAGTCTCTAATGAGCTTCCTGGAAACAACATTTCAAAACTGTCACAATTCGATGCTGGAAGAATTATGCACACTGTTTGTGACTCCATTGATAAAGAACTCTTATAATCTTATGCTTGGTTTCCTCCAGACTTGCCCCATTTGCCTTTTACTTTTGCTGATTTTGCTTAGTCTCTTTTCACTGGAATAAACGAAATAAACTGTACCTGAGAGTACCGCTATATGCTGAGTGCCATAAGTTCTATCAAATCATCGCCCCTGGAGGTGGCTTTCATGATCCAACACAAGTTCTCTCCTTACTCCGCGACTTTACAAACTATTTGCCAGTTTCCATACTGGGGCGAGATTAGAGAAAACACACCAACCAAATTAGCAGTACCTAAGTCCAGTTATAAAAAGTTCCTGATTTCTTAGCTAGCAATTGTAGATTTAATCACGACTTGAAAATTTATTATTCCACATCGCAACATAGAGAAATCTCTCCAAGTGGCCTTTTTTCCTGGTTAACCCCCAGCCCTGTGCTCCCTCGCAACACCACGCAGAGCGTCCCCTGGAGTGTCAGGTCACCTGACCCGCATGTCATTTAGTTCTCTGAGCAGAATGCAAGATCACTTACGAAACCCCCTTTGATCTGTGTTATTACAAGTAAGACCAAACAACATAAATTGCCCGGAAGATCAATTACCAGTTCATTAGACTATGCAGAAATGTGAGCTAATGGTGAGTAATAAGAACAAGGAGGGCACACCAAAGAGTTGCCCATCACGGAAACCGAAACACAGTTTTTCCAATGTCAGAGTTGGAAGGTGCAGCTTGACTGAATTTCCATCACCCAGAACAGAATTTCTCAGCGCACTCTCAAAGCACAAGAAGTTGTACTCAACAGGAAGGATTTCAATGAAAGCTTATTGCCATCGCATTGAAAGAGCCTGGGGTCCAGAGAACCAAGAGAGGGCAGAGGTCTGTGCCACTTTGTGATGAGTTTACAGACACAGCTTCTGCCTGTTAAAGAAGAAGACTCTGATATGAAATACAGTAACTTCTGAGAAAGAGCCATGTATACAATATACTTAATTAATTCCATAAGGATTAATTTAGGAGGCTGATATAAAATGTTTACCCATATATACCAAACCCATAATTAATGAACTTGTGAATAATTTATATCCACATCCTAAACTTTATCTTTTAAATCCAAATAACGTATTATTACCTTTACTTCATTATTAACCTCATTAACCTAAAGCTTATTCCATAAAATTAAAGGAACTATTACAAAGTAGTAACAACACAGAAATCAACAAAGCACATTTTGATTGTCTCCTACCTCTGCTCGACCTTCATAGTAGGTTAACATGGACTTGGTAAGCACAAAAAGTCTCTCTTTGTAGTTTAAGGGCGATGTCTTCTTTCTCTGCTGTGACCTTTTAATAAGAATCTCTTCTAGAATAGTGTTAAAATTCATCTCGGTCTTCTGATCACTCCTTCTCCTGCCATTGAAGAGTCCAGTATTCTAAAGAAAATGAATAGTTGAAATAAAATGTGACATTTTAATTTTCCAAGGATATTATCATTTCAAATCACCAAAATAGCTTTTATCCTCCCCACACCCAGAGTCAATAAATGCTATTCTACACCCCTGGACTGAGAATGCCAGGTCACAAAAGCTCAACCTCCATTCCACCTCCAGCCTCATTCTCTTCACCCATATCCAGCATTTTATAGAAAACCTAATCAAGGTTTGCCATGATGATGATTCTCTCCTTTGTGCCTCCCCAGCATCCCTTAACTTTCTGGCACACTCTTCTGCTATTTGATTGCAAGGGAACAAACATCTCGGATGGACGAGTACAGTTCTCATCACCTGCATGGCTGATTTAAGCTTCTATTTGAATAGCCTCAGGGTCTTGGTGCACAAAATGGACAAGCACATAGATAAAGTAAATGTGTGAACAGAGTGAATTGCCACAGTGATGGCTAGGGTTCAATCTCCAGCTCTGACAAGGATGTAATCGTGATCAAACACCTTAGTCACGAGCCACAAGGACGTTCTCTCGTGTCTACACTACCACATTCCACAATTCTCTTCTCAGCCATAAGGGAAAAGGAAACCCAGTCATAGCTAACCTACTCAGCCCATATTTGGAGCCCCACGTCCCGACTAAACCTTCTAATATTCAACAAAATTTAACTATCTGAAAACTCAAGATACTCAGAGAAGGCCTGAATATTCTTATGTGAGACAAGTTGGATTGGTGACAGCCATTTCTTCCCTTCCTTCACCACACCTTTATAAGACATCACTGTATATCAAACCATAAATGCAATGGAAGTGGGTAAGCAAGCGACGTATGAAGTATGAACCAGGAAGTCATGGTTCAATTCCTAATCAGAGTCACAGTGCATGCCCAGGTTGGGCTCAATCCCCAGTAGGGTGTGTGCAGGAAACAGCCAATCAATGATTTGCTCTCATCATTAGTGTGTCTATCTCTCTCTCCCTCTCCATTCCTCTCTGAAATAAAAATAGAAGAAGAAGAAGAAGGAGGAGGAGGAGGAGATGGAGGAGGAGGAGGAGGAGGAGGAGGAGGAGGAGGAGGAGGAGGAGGAGGAGGAGGAGGAGGAGGAAAAGAAAAAGAAAGGAAGGAAGGAAGGAAGGGAGGGAGGGAGGGAGGGAGGGAGGGACATAAGGGGTTACTTGAGACCACAGCCGGAGACTTGACACTGAGTTACCCACTGAGGAATTCCACCATCTTCACATCCAACCTGATACTTCAGAAGCACCCTTGCAACTAACTCCCTAGTATTGCTTTGTTGTCATCCAATTAGGCCCTTCCATTTTCCACCTGGTTACTTCATAGTAGCTTAACTCTGTGTATCAGTTCCTTCCTTTATAAGACATGGGAGTCAATACCATGAAGCTATTGTGAAGTTTAATGAGATGTAGAAAAGAATTTAGTTATTTTGAAAACAGTATACAAATGTTTTTCTTTTTTTTTTTTTTAATTCCACTGCTCTTTTCCTAGCTCAGAGCATTATACTGATATTTTACTGGATATTTTTTCCATTGATTTCCTACAGAGAGTAGAAGTGAGGGAGGACAGAGAGAGAGAAACATCAATATGATAGAGACACATCAGTGAATTGCCTATACAGCTTTCCAACTGTTCTTCCTTTCCCCAGGCTCTTGCCTCATGTTATTCACACTACACACCCCTCATTACCATTGGATCCCTCTTCAAAGACAACACTTTGATCATGCCATTTTGATCATTCAACAGAAATCCTCAATGCCTCCCTCAATGTCTCCTCAAGGCCTCCCTCCCACCTGCAGAATAAAGTCAAAACTCCTTAATTTGACACTGGATTGTCTAGAATCTGGCTACAACCTAACATCAAAATTTTATGTCTACTGTTCCCCATCTATTCTACACCCAGTCAAAATACTTGGCATTCAATCCCTGGCCTAGAGACTCCTCTCCCTATGAAAGCTCCCCTACCTCAACACACACTTTCTTGATGAAACCTTTCGTGATGACTCAAATTTATTAAAAACTTCCAATCAGCCTCGCTGGTTTGATTCAGTGGATAGAGTGTTCGCCTGCACATTGAAAGGTCCCGGGTGTGATTCTAGCCAAGGGCATGTACCTTAGTTGCATGTGCCCAGTGGGGGGAACATGCAGGAGGCGACCAATCGATGAGCTTCTGGAACATCAATGTTTCTCTGTCCTTCTCCCTTTCACTCTCTCTACAAATCAATAGAAAAATATCCTTGGGTGAGGATTAACAACAAAAAATCCTCCCAATTCATGTACCCATAATCTCTGTCTCACTCATCACAGAGCTCATCATAATCTTCCATGTTATATAGCAATTAATGTACATATTTGAATTTTCACCTAGATTTTAACTTACTAAAGAAATAGTTCTCAACCTTAAGTTTGAATAGCCTCGGGGCAGAGGTCCATGCCACTTTATAATAAATTGATACAGACACCCATAGCCACAGATGGCAGCACCCAGTCCCCTCAGCCCTGCTGGAGTCCCCCGGTCCCAAATTGGCGGGGGAAGGAGGGGCAGCAGGCAAGCAGACTCCGCAGACAGCAGACAGCAAACAGCAGGGCCTGCTTGCCCGTTGCCTTTGGAGAGGGTACAGGTTGGGCTGAGGGACCCACCCCTTCGCCCCTCCGAGCACGAATTTTATGCACCAGGCCTCTAATATATTAGAACAATCTAAGGAGATTTTCTTCTTCTTCTTTTAATCCTTGCTGGTGAATATCTTTTCCATTGATTTCCTAGAGAGAGTAGAAGTGAGGGGGAGAGAGAGAGAGAAACATCAATATGAGAGAGACACATCAATGAACTGCCTCTCCCACAGGCCCAAATTGGAGCGGAGATGGAGTCTGCAACCGAGGAATGTGTCCTTGACAGGGAATCGAACCCACGACCCTTCAGCCAACACTTGAACCACAGAGCCAAACCAGCTAGAGCAGGAGATTTTCTTTTTAATGTACATGTCCAGGACCCAGATTTTTTTTTTCTAGTTGTTCTGGGGTGAGGCCCAGGGCATCATAATTTAATGTGCAAGTAGATTTGAGAGTCATTACCTTAAAGAAAGAGCTTGGGCTCTTCCACTAACTCTTTATACCATTCTTGGTGTTTAAAGAAGCCTCTCAGTAAACAGTTGGAAAAAGACCTATTAACCCATTAGCTAAACTAAGATGAAAAGTCAGAAAAAAACTCTTGTTCCTTTTGCATCTAAGTTGGTCTTCCTTATTCTAAATTAAAATTTTGGTGCTCTCTTTTCCTTTTTTCTCCTGAGAAGCTGCTGATAATACCACATCCTTGGAAATTATCTTTTCGTCTTTGTGCAGCACATCTTCAGCACAGGGTGAAAACAATTTACAAAAACTGACTATAAGAGAAAAGCAAGCTATGCCCTGGAAAACAGGCCATATGCAAATATGTAGTTCCCAACCCAGTGAGTAACACCATAGTTACCAAACGGAAGATTTTTGGAAGTCCTGGAGGATAAGTGGGGTGTGGCTCATCTGCACTCTAGAAGCAAAAGGTCTCAACACCCAGGGCAGGTGATTCCACAAGCTTGTAAGTAGGTTTCATAGAAAGGACTGAAATTCAGAGTGACCATCATCAAAGGCAGTATAGGATGATGAAGAAAAATGCCAAAGGAAACTGATTTCTAATCCAAAATTCTATACTCAGCCAAACTAGCAATGCAGTGACAAGAGAATAAAGACATCTTTCAAATATGCAAGGCTTAAAAATTTTTACCTCCTGTTCAGCCTTCTGAAAAAGCCACTTGAGGATGTACTCTACTAAAAGAAAGAAGTAAGCCACAAAATACATGGAAGACAGGAAACAGAGGTTCCAACCCAAAAGAAAAGTAAGGAGACTCTCCCAGATGATGCTGAAGGGAAAACCTAAGATGACATTGAGCAGCAGGTCAAGAGAGCAACTAGGCCAAATTAGATCAAGTAAGAAAGAGGTTTTTTCATGAGATGAACCTAAAGGTACTGAGAGGAGAACTACAGTTAATCAGTAAAACTTTACCAACTTAAAAAAAAAACAACAATTCTCTAAAGAAGGCAGGAATGTTTTCCTGTGTTTTTTTTTTTAAGTTTTAATAGACTTTTAGGGGAGGAGAGTAGAGAGCATATACCTTTCCACTGCCATCTTCCAATAATTTTCTGATTCTCAAAGGCAAACATTTTTATTTTAAAATGTTTTGTTTGTATCATCGCTCTCTAAGTAACCTACTTGTGTTGCCACTTCTTGGTTTTTCTACTTTAGGTATGCTCTAATGACTTCCTACTGGTACTGCGAAACATATAGGTCTTTCACAATGCACTCCCCACCCACACACAAGCACGTTTCCTGCACTCACTTACCCTCAATATATTTATATGAGTAGTAAGATTACTATTTTTTGTTTACATTAGTATGATGTTTTAGATCAGTGGTCGCCAACCGGTGGTCCATGGATCACTGGTGGTCCATGAGGTCCAAAAGGTTGGCGACTAATGTTCTGGCTGTATTCTACAGAGCTGAACTCTGTAGAATACTGTGATTATTTTTCCTTTTCTGCAAAATTCTTTATTTTCCCTGGAATTGATTTATTTTATTTTTTATATATTTTTTATTTATTTTTTACAGAGAGGAAGAGAGAGGGATAGAAAGTCAGAAACATCGAGGAGGGAGAAACATCGATCAGCTGCCTCTTGCACACCCTCTACTGGGGATGTGCCCGCAGCCACGGTACATGCCCTTACTGGAATCGAACCCGGGACCCTTCAGTCTGCAGGCCGACGCTCTAGCCACTGAGCCAAACCGGTTTAGGCTATTTTTTTATATTTGTAATTAAAGTGTTATTACAAATCAGCCATACTCGGTTGTTTACATATTGTCTGTAACTGCTTTCACACTACAATGACAGCGATGAATAGCTGCAACAGAGACCTTATGGTCTGGAAGGCCTTTTATTTACTTTGTTTTTATTATTGACACTATTACAGATGTTCCCGTCTCCCTGCCCCCCCCCCCCCCCCCGCTCCTTTTTGCCTGCCTTTACCCAGTCCCCACCGCCCTCCCCTTCTGCTGGCCATCACCACACTGTTGCTGTCTGTATAGTGTCTATGTCTATGTCTGTGTCCATGACAAGAAATGGTAAGTGCCTGACATGAACACATACGGAACTGTCTGACACTGAAACTGGGACTCAGAACTGTTGGACATTGAAATTGGGACTCAAACATTTTTTGTTATTATATGTTTATTTCTAGTCTGCAGAGGCAAGATTTTTTTAAAGAAAAGAAATGGGAGGGGAGAATAGATACAGAGGCAAAGAAGCATTGAACAGACTGTCAAACTGCAGTGGGAAGGCAAAGGAGGTTGTGGGGAGAGGGCTGTAAGAGATCAACCAAAGGACTTGTACGCATGCATATAAGCATAACCAATGGATATGAGACACTGCTTGGGGGGGCAGGTGAAGGCATGTACTGGGGGGTAAGGGAGGCTGGGAGGAGGTCAATAGGGGGAAAAAGGAGACATATGTACTACTATTTGTAATAGTTTAAACAATAAAAATATTTTTAATAAATAAAAAGAGATAAAGATTTAAAAAAAGAATAACATTCTTAGAAATAAAATTTTAAAAAAAAGAAATGGTAAGTGCTGGCAAAGGTGTGGAAAAAAAGGAACCCTAGTTCACTATTGGTGAGAATGTAAATTGGTTGCAGCCACTGTGGAAAATAGTATGGAGGTTCCTCAAAAAAATTAAGATTGTATAACCATATGATCCAGCAATCCCTCTCATGTATATACTAGTATACCTGAAAAACATATTGTCTGGCCGAGACCGGTTTAGCTCAGTGGATAGAGCATCGGACTGTGGACTGAGGGGTCCCAGGTTCGATTCTGGCAAGGGCATGTACCTTGGCTGCGGGCACATCCCCCGTAGGGGGCGTGCAAGAGGCAGCTGACCGATGTCTCTCATCGATGTTTCTGACTTTCTATCCCTCTCCCTTCCTCTCTGTAAAAAATCAATAAAATATATTTTTTTAAAAAACATATTGTCTGGCATCGCTCCGCCTACCTCTTTCCGGAAGATGTCCGGAGAGAAGCCAAGAGAGGAATAGAGAGTTAGAAATATCAATGAGAGGAGGAACACCAAGATGGCGGCATAAGCAAACACCTATTGTTCTGCCCCGCGCAACGATTTAGGAACTACAACATAACAGCAGAACAGACAAGCACCCAGAATCGCCAGAAAGCTGGCTGAATGTAAACTCCACTAATAGGAGCAGAGGTGGGACACAGACTCAGGACCGGCGGGAGCGCAGCCTTTCAGACGGAAACAGGTTAGGAGCTGCCCTGGTCGTGTGCGCGCGGGCCAGATTTCTCCGACGGGGAAGGGCGGAGGCGTCCCACAGCCCAAATTTCCCAAGCCAGGCGAGGCCCGAGGTCCGAGGTCCGGGGGACGCACCCCGGAAGCGGGGCACGGCAGAGGCTCCTAGTCCCAAGGATCGCGCAAACCCGCGACTTGCCCCCTGGAAACTTGTCTCCTGGTTCCGGAAACCATCTATTTTACAGCCCTGGACTGGACTTTTGGTGTGCAGGCACATTTGGGGAAAGGAAGAGTTGTCTGGCAAGGGGAAGAGACTAGCGGCTTTCTCTTGGAGGTGTCTGCAGCCATCCCCATCCAACAGAGACCCGCGCGTGCGGGTGAGCGCCGCATAGGACCCAGCTGCCGCTGCCGCTGCCTCGCAGCTCAGAGACTCCACCCATCCAACCTGAACACAGTCTCCCTTCACAGCCAATTGGCCTGGAGGTCAAACCCTCCTAGGGCTAACAACAACAAGCTGGGTTTAAATTCAAAAACACTGAATACAACCCATAAAGGATTGCAGTAAGAGTACCCACCTCAGGTAACTGGGGAGACTGAGCCACTGTCCCTTTGAGGATATCCACCACGTAAAGCGGCCACCATGCAGAGACATGGAAAGAAATCAGGTGTGAAAGAAATGGAGGAGAAAAGACAACAAGACATAGAGTTCAAAACCACAGTTATAAGGCTTTTCAAGAGGCTCCTACAAAAGGCCGATCAACTTAATGAGAATTACCAGAAAATAAACAAGACCAACCAGCAAATGAATGAGAATTACAAGGAGATGAATGATACTTACAAGGGAAATGAACAAGACCTCTGAGGATACGAACCAGACCCTCACAGATATGAAAAAGGACCAACTAGAAATCAAGCATACACAGACTGAAATAAAAAATATTACACAAAGTCCTAAAAGCAGTCCAGAGGGCCACAAGAACCAAGTCAAAGATTTGAAATACAAAGAACCAAAATCCACTCAGCTGGAAAAGCAAGAAACAAAAAGAATTCAGATAATTGAAGATAGCGTAAGGGGCCTCTGGGACAACCTCAAGAAAGCCAACATCTGAATTATTGGGGTGCCAGAAAAAGAGAGAGAGCAAGTTAATGAAAACCTACTTGAAGAAATAGTGACTGAAAACTTTCCCCACCTGGTGAAAGAAACTGACTTAAAAGCCCAAGAAGTACACAGAACCCCAAAATATAGGAATCTAAAGAGGACCACACCAAGACATATCATAATTAAAATGCCAAGAGCAAAAGATAAAGAGAGAATATTAAAAGCAGCAAGAGAAAAACAGTTGGTTACCTACAGGGGAGCACCCATACGATTGTCAGCGGATTTCTCAACAGAAACGATGCAGGCCAGACGTGAGTGGCAAGAAATATTCAAAATAATGAAGAGCAAAAATCTCCAACCAAGATTACTCTATCCAGCAAAGCTATCATTCAGAATTGAGGATTAGATAAAGTGCTTCGCAGATAAGAAAAAGCTAAAGGAGTTCATCACCACCAAACCAGTATTATATGAAATGCTGAAAGATATTCTTTAAGAAGAGGAAGAAGAGAAAGGTAAAAATATAAATTATGAACAACAAATATACATCTATCAACAAATGAACACAAAAATCAAGTGAACTGATAGGCTGATGAACAAGATAAACTGGTGACTATAACAGAAACATGGACATAGAGAGGGAATGGACTGACAATTCTTGGGGAGAAAAGTTGTACTTGTTGGAAGTACAGCAAGAGATTGGACAAAAATCTTGCAACAATGGGAGAGGACATTGGGGAGGGGAAGGTGAGGGCGGAGGGTGGGATAGGTACAGGGTGGAGGGAAGATATAGGAGGATAAAAAAGGGGAAACAATGTAATTAATAAACTGAACAATAAAAAAATAAAAACATATTGTCTGTAACTGCTAACTTGAAAAAATTATGCAGCCCTATGTTCGTTGCAGCATTATTTATTTATTTATTTTCAATTTAATATATTTTATTGATTTTTTTTGCAGTATAACTTATATTTAATAGTACATGTTTTCCTTTCCCCCTCCCCATTATCCTCCCCCCAGCCTCCCCTACCCCCCAGCACATGTCCCTACCCATCCCCTCCCCCCCCAGTGTCTTCAATTCATTGGTTATGCTCATATGCATGTTGCAGTATTATTTATAATAGCCAAGATATGAAAACAATCTACCAACCACGAAAACAGACCAGAAATGGAAGACGCTGATGACATCTTGCCATGCTAGCAGTCAGCAGCTGTACGTCACTGCAGGTTGCCCAGGACCAAACCAGACAGGGTGGAACCTGCATTGCCACCATTTCTCCACTATCCGGACATCATTGCTGACATGGACACACAAAAAATTATTTGACACTGACACTGGGAGTCAGAACTGTTGGACATTGAAACTGAGACTCAAGCATGTTTTTTGTTCTTATATGCTTATTTCTAGGATGCAGGTGCAATATTTTTTTTTAAAGAAAAGAAATGGGGGGGGGGGGAATAGATACAGAGGCAAAGAAGCAATGAACAGACTGTCAAACTACAGTGGGAAGGCAGAGGAGGGTGGGGGGCGGGGGTTGTAAGAGATAAATAGAAGGACTTGTATGCATGCATATAAGCATAACCAATGGATACAAGACACTAGGGGGGCAGGTGAGGGCATTTGCTGGGGGGTAGGGGAGACTGGGGGATGTCAATGGGGCAGGGAAAGGAAACATATGTACTACTATTCGTAATATTTTAAACAATAAAAATTATATAATAAAAAAAGAAAAAGAAAAGAATCTAAGTGTCCATCAATGGATGAATGGATAAAGAAGATGTGGTACATGTACACAATGGAATATTATGCAGCCATAAAAAAGAACAAAATCTTACCATTTGCAATAGCAAGGATAGACATTGAGGGTATTAAGTGAAGTGAAATAAGTCAGACACAGAAAGAAAAATACTATATGAAATAACTTTTATATGTGAGTTCTTTAAAAAAAAAAAAAAACACAAGCTCATAGACAGAGACAAGGGTTAGAGGGTGGGCAAACTGGATAAAGGAGATCAAAAGGTACCAATTTCCAATAATAAAACATATCAGTCCTGGGAATGTAATGTACAGCATGGTGATTATAGTTGATAATAATAAACTGCATATTTGAAAGTTGCTGAGAGTAAATCTTTATGTTAACTAGACTTATTGTGGTGACCATTTTGCAATATATACAAAAATCCAATCATTAAGTTACACAACTGAAACTAGTATGTTATATATCAATTTAGCTCAATCTTTAAAAAAATTAAATTTTTAAGAAGTTTAGAAAATCTAACACTTTACTCTTTGAGCACCAATATTCTTTTTATTTTATTTTATTTTCTTGTTTAACGCATTACAAACAGTACTACATGTCTCCTTTTTTCCCTATTGACCTTCCCCCTGCTTCCCCGCTCCCCTTCCCCAGCACATGCCCTCACTGCCTCCCCCAACACTCCCCAGCCTTCTCGCTGTAGTTTGACAGTCTGTTTGATGCTTCTCTCCCTCTGTATCTATTTTTGTTCATCAGTTTATAATGTCCTTTATTATCCATAAATGAATGAGATCATGTGATATTTCTCTTTCTCTCACTGGCTTATTTCACTTAGCATAATGCTCTCCAGTTCCATCCATGCTATTGCAAATGGTAAGGATTCCCCCTTTTTTACAGCAGCATAGTATTGCATTGTGTTGATGTACCAGTTTTCTAATCCACTCATCTGCTGATGAGCACTTAGGCTGTTTCCAAATCTTAGTTATTGTAAATTGTGCTGCTATGAACATAGGGGTGCATATATCCTTTCTGATTGGTGTTTCTGCTTTTTTGGGATATATTCCTAGAAGTGGGATCACTGGGTCAAATAGAAGTTCCATTGTTAATTTTTTGAGGAAACCCCATACTGTTCTCCACAGTGGCTGCCCCAGTCTGCATTCCCACCAGCAGTGCAGGAGGGTTCCTTTTTCTCCTCATCCTGGCCAGCACTTGTTATTTGTTGATTTGTTGGTGATAGCCATTCTGACAGGTATGAGGTGGTACCTCATTATTGTTTGGATTTGCATCTCTCGGACGATTATTGAGTTTGAGCATGTTCCATGTCTCTTGGCTTTCTGAATGTCCTCTTTCGGAAAGTATCTATTTAGGTCTTGATTGGATTGTTTATCTTCCTTTTGTTAAGTTGTATGAGATCTCCATAAATTTTGGAGATTAAACACTTATTGGAAATAATATTGGCAAATATGTCCTCCCATGCAGTGGGTTTTCTTGTTGTTTTGTTGTTTGTTGTTTGTTGTTTTGTTTCTTGTTGTTTTGATTTCTTTTGCTGCCCAGAAGCTTTTTATTTTGATGTCGTACCATTTGTTTATTTTCTCCTTAGTTCCCATTGCCCGAGGATCTGTATCATTAAAGATATTGCTACAACATATGTCTGCTATTTTGCTGCCTATGGCTTGTTCTAAGATTTTTATGGTTTCCCATCTTATGTTTAAGGCCTTTATGTGTATGGTGTAAGTTGGTGGTCTAGTTTCATTTTTTTTTCATGTATCTGCCCAGTTTTCCCAACACCATTTATTGAAGAGAGTGTCTTAACTCCATTGTAGGCTCTAGCCTCCTTTGTCAAATATTAATTGAGCATAATGGCTTGTGTCAATTTCTGGGTTCTCTGTACTCTTCCACTGGTCTGTATGTCTGTTCTTGGAGCACCAGTATTCTGAAGTAGATATGGAAACTGTCACAGTTTCATCCATGAGAAACCCAAGCCACCAAGAATTTATATTCCTGTCCAGTGTTGCAAATCTGAGTACCAGTCTAACGATTCTCAGTTTCACAGTTTGGCAATTTTAACCAAAAGATCTTAGTACCTTCTTCACCGTGAAAGGATAGCTAGGGCTGTCCATTCTAGTCTCTACAACCTTTCACAGTACTGTATTTTTAATCAAGAGAACAGAAGTACTGGCCTAGTTGGATGGCTCGGGTGGTTAGAGCATCATCCCAAACACAAAAGCTTGTGGGTTTATTGCTGGTCAGGGTACCTACTTAGGTTTCAGGTTTAGTCCCTGGTCAGGAGGTGTGCAGAATGCAACCAAACAATGTTTCTCTCTCACAAGGATGTCTCTATCTCTATCTCTATCTCTATCTCTATCTCTATCTCTATCTCTATCTCTATCTCTATCTCCCTCCCCTCATCCTTCCCTGCCCACCTTCCTCTCTCTCTATAAAACACATCCTCAGGTGAAGATTTTAAAAAAGAGAGAGAACAGAGGTGCTAACCAGGAAAGGTAGTCAAGGACAGATGAAAACAAAAGTAATCTGAGTTACCAAATGATAGCATGGTAAAGAGTTCGGTAAATAAGAAACAAGCATCCTACTTCTCAGGGTAGGGGAAGGATAAACTCCTAAAAGCAAGGAGCAGAGTGATTTGAGGTTGTTGAAATCCACATCATTTAGGTTGAGCCATATGAAATTGTCATTACCCAGCACTATTTTACCTACAAAATCAGCCATATTATATAATTCAGTCTAACACTTGGTTATGCCCTAAGATCAGTAGAGTTTAATTAAAGGCTTCTGTTTCAGAACTTCTACACTAGCGCGCATAACCTTTATATACATCTCATCATAGGTTTATGACAAAGTTAGCGTCTGTTCCCAGTGTTCAGAAATCAGCATAAATAAACATCAGACTGACATTTATCTGAGAAACCAAATGCTGCAGATTATATTTCAGTTCAAAGGTACCTAAAGTGGGTAGCTATTATATCAGAACATGCTCTCTCCTGCAATGTATACTCACAGCTTAAGCTCAATTTCCTTTTGTAAAAGCAAAATTAAGTAACAGAAATATAAGCAAAACAATAAAAGGTATTAGGCTGATTTCTATCAGAATAAATGTTACATTCTAAGCTCCCCATTTAAGATCATGAAATGAAGCTATAGCCTTTCTAATCTATTGAACAAAGGCATCCAATGGTAACCTGTATATTCTCAAAAGTGTCAATGATTTCTCCTTTTGGCCAGTTGATATGTAGTAGGTTACAAAGTTTTGAGTGTTTGCTGACCTGCTGAAGCTGACTATCTAATGTCCATCAATAGACAAATGGTTAAAAATCTGTGGTGCATTTTTACAATAAAACATTACTCAGCCATAAAAAAAAAAAAGAACAAAATCTTGCCATTTACAACACCAATGTACCTAAAGGAAATTATGCTAAGTGAAATTAATTAGACAGAGAAAGACAAATACCAAATGGTTTCACTTGTATGTGGAATCTAAAAACAAATACAAAATAAGTAAACAAACAAAACAGAAACAAACATAGTTACAAAGAACATTTTGATAAGGTGGCTCGGGGAGGGGGGTTAGTGAAAGAAGGAAAGGGATTAATACATCCAAGTGCCAATTATAGAACAGTCACAGGGATATAAAATAGTGCATAGGGAATCCTATATAATAAAAGGCCAGGAACCATAAGCGGAACGACCAGAATGACTGCTTGACCAGGTGCCATAAGGTGCATAGACCACCTTTGGTGCCCCCGCTCCCCGCCCGGCCCACGAGCAGCAGCTAACGGCAGCGGGCAGGGCAGCTCAGGGCAGCTCGGGGCTCACATGGCAGATGGGCAGGTGGGACAGCTCATAGTGGTGAGCAGGCAGGGCAGCTCACAGTGGTGGGCAGTGGGTGGGGCAGCGAGCGGCAACAAGCAGTGGTGAGCTACGTGTGCACGATTTCGTGCACTGGGCCTCCAGTATAGTCAATATTATTGTAATAACTATGTATGTAGCAGACGGGTACCAGATTTACTGTGGCGATCCCTTTATAAGTTATATAAATGTTTAATCACTATGCTGAATTATTCCCTAAGATCAGTCAAGTTTAGTTAAAGCCCTCTGTTCCAGAACTTCTACTTATACCTGAAACTAATATTACATGTCGATGGTAACTGAAAAATAAATGTTATTTTTTTAATACCTAGTAAAACCCTTATCCAAAGAGAAAACAACAGGCCAAAGTTACAGAGGCCAGCTGGCTTCTCTCTCCTGGTAATGTGCCCTGGACCCCAGCTCACTACCATATGGTAGGTGATTGGACTAAAGAGGCAGGTGAACTTGGAAACAGACCAAGTAGTGCTGCCCTGAGAAGAGCTGTTCCATATTGTTCATATAACACAGATACATGGGAGCTTAGACTGTACCATTTATTCTGATAGAAATCAGCCTAATACCTTTTTTCGCTTATATTTCTGTTACTTTATTCAGCAGGTGCTCTTCAACACAGGCGTGGGTCCTACACTGAAGTTCCCCTCTGTGGTCTTTGGCTGCGACTGGGGTAGGGAACCTCACCATTTACCAAAAGGAAGAAAAAATTAGCAAGAAATGAGGGAAATGTTTTAGAAAATAAACCACATGCAATACTTCCAAGAATCAACACATATACTTACTATACATGAGATTCATAGTTCAATGGTACTAGAGAGAAGCAAAAGTTATCATAACATAAATATGTTCATTTATCAACTAACCACATCTGCCCCAGAAAATATCAATTTCACATTACTAAGTTCTGCTTTGCTGGTCTTTATCTCTCACTGAATGAGAGATGCAACAGTCACTAATACAGGTGCCAATGAATTAGCAAATATTCAAAAGATGAGGATCAAGACGTTAATAAAAGCGATACTAGAGAACTGCTCAATCACACTCAAAAATAATACAATAGAAGTGTCAAAACAGAATACAGAACTGATTTATAATCAAAATAGTAAGATACACTATACAAGAGTACTCTTTGCTCCCTTTTCCACACACACACACACACACACACACACACACACACACACAGCAATCCATTCTCCCTTCTTCCTGGACCTATGGACTACAGATGATATTTCCCAGCCTTCTTTGCAGTTAGGTATAGCCATCTAAGTGAAAGCCTACTAGACAACAAAATTCAATTGAGTATATTTGGGTATTCAATTGGCATTATATAGTGATTCATGAATTGGGCAGTATCCCATCTAGCAAGTGGAAGGGCACTCCAATGTGCTGTATAAAATAGAAGGTTTTGTGCTGGACGTGGAGGCCACGGGGGCATGGACTACAAAGGAGACAGAACTAAACCTCACATCACCCTGTTTGGCCCCGGAGGATGGCTGGTTAGCCAAAGACGGGTAAGATTCCTCAGGGAAGGAACAACCTAAGACAGGCACAGTCGCAGAGGAGCCAACAGGAGAGAACTAAAAGGTCAACAGAGGTGGGGCACAGACCCTCACCCACAAACCTTGCAGGGGCTTGAATTCTCACCACTCCTGAGGGAGGTCTCCTGCCCCCACGGCTGCTTTGCCTTCCACGCACAACTCAGACCGGGACCCAGGTGGCAGACAGAGACTCGGCCAGCAATAACTGCTCTATATCTAAATTCAGTCCATTATGAGGAATGCTCAGGACCTACTCAAAAATGCAAATATTCCTTTCCACTAATATTTACAGGGTAAACTAAGATTTCTGCTTGAGTATTAAAATTGACAGTAAAATAGTAATCAAGTTTTCAGATTAATTTAAATTGGCCAAGTGAAATAAGTGAATACTCAAGAAAATTTAAGTGTACTGGACAAAAAGCTTTTTCTAAAACATTAACTAAAATATCTATTAGTAGTTCATCTCACTGTAAAATTGCCTAACATCCAAAGAACCTAAAGCAGTCATATTTGTGTGCAAAAATTAAAATTTAAAATTACCAAGATTGCAATATAAAATTTCTAGAAGCCCCCATTAATCAAAAAAGGGGGGAAGAGTAGTAGAGTAATATCACCTAAGGAAAAATATCCTGTAAGTAAAATACATCTAGAAAATTCTTATTCCAGAGAAGTAAGAATTTGTAAAGCCAACAGCAGGACACCCATGAAAAAACACACAGGGTGTCAAAATTAGCCAAAGGAAAATTATTTAGGCAAAAATAAAAAGAATCCCAAGTCTATTTTGCAGAGAGGATCCCTTTGTTAACTTTTGGTCAAGAATCTGTGTGTTTTCAGAGAACAACTCCAAGACCATGTGGGTTCCTGTGACAGTGAGGATCTCATGGGTCTGTTCCAGTCACGAGGATGGTCCAGAGATGGGGGACACTGACGACACCTTGCCATGCTAGCAGTCGGCAGCTATGCATGGCTGCAGGCGGCCCAGGACCATACCAGAGAGGATGGATTTTGCATTGTCACGATGTGTCCACCATCTGGATACCACTGCTGACATGTACACATAAAGAACTATTTGACATTGAAACTGGACTCAGAACAGTTGACTTGTTCTTATACATTTATTTCTAGTATGCAGAGGCAAGATATTTTTGAAGAAAAGAAACAGGAGAGAGTGATTGATATAGAGGCAGGGAGGCATTGAACAGGCTGCCAAGCTACAGCGGGAAGGCTGGGGTGGATGGGAGGCAGATGCTGGGGGAGATCAACCAAAGGACTTGTATGCATGCATATGAGCATAATCAATGAATGAAAGACACTGGGGCGGGGAGGGGGCAGGTGGGGACATTTGCTGGGGGGTAAGGGAGGCTGGGGGGAGGATATTGGGGTGGAAAAAGGAAAACTTATGTACTACTATTAAATATACTGCAAAAAAATAATAAAAATAAAATAAAATAAAATAAAATAGAAGGTTTTTAAGGCCAAAAAAAAAAAAAAAAAGACTGTAGGACTAAGAAACTAAGTGAAGTGTTTCAGGCAAGGACAGCTTCCATAAGGAGAATGCTGAGGTTTTATCAACAGATCACCTCACTAGTGTTGATAAGATTTCACTCCTAGGAGAGTCTGGAATTTCAGTTAAGCTGGTTATTGTGTTTTTGGTTTGGTGACATAACTTAAAACTGTTTCTTTCCTCAACAAGCCAAAGAAATGTGTGCAGAAGTGAGATGTGGATCATCTTTAATTTTCAGACAAGTGACTTTCCCTGGGTTTAGAGCATTTTCCACCTTCCCATCAGCTGGGAAGCACACATGGCAAACTCAACTTTCCTTACACATTCCAGACAACACCCAAAGGAGCCACCAGAGAGGAGGAGGAATGAAACAGAACCGGAACCTGGTCTTTGAATGACTTCATGGAACAGAGCTGCCCCTCAGCCTGGACATTGTAAGAAATAAACACACTTCTATCTTATTTTTGAAATTACATACAATTGTTCTTTGTTATAGTGGCTTAACCTTTATTCTACCTAATAGACACACCCATGCAAAAACTGATTAAGCTTTCTACTGCTTTTGAAAAAAAAAAATGGCCCTCTTTATATTGTGCTGACAAATTCAAACCAAATGAAGGAAGTAAAAATTTATCATGCATTTCTATCAGAAAAAAAACTATCTAAAAAAAAAACAATTAGTACTTGATTCACTCTTTGTTTTAAGAGTTAGCAAGTATAATCTAAGTGGTGCCATATATGAGGTAAAATAAACATGTTAAACTCTTAATCATTCTGGGCTTTATCTTTTCTTTTACTGCTCACTATGATATTTAAGTGGATTCACTTTAAGTGACAATATTCTGGCACTAATTCTCCCCAGAAGTGGGAATTTCTGACATAAAACAAATATTTCTCTTTTTGCTTCATGCTATTTCAAAGGGAAACAATAACCATTGAAAACAGGCATAAATAGCAAGTATCTCAAGTGAGTAAAGTACCTTTTTACTGGAAGAAAACATAAGAATAAAGAAATTTTGAAATTACATATAAAATAATCAAATGCCTATTTGTGTTCCTTGACTGCAGTATTCGAAGTTGTTTTTAATGAGGAACATCTGTCTATGTTAACATATTTTTTCCTTATGGTTTTTAAAGTAGGAATAGAGAATCCAAGGCATTATTGCATTCAACTGTTTTACAGAATGAGAAAGCTTTTTAACAAAATAGTTCAAGAACACAAAGAGTGATTGAGGAGGATTCAATGAAACTTAAAAGTCCTGAGTCAACCCAACTAGCTGAAATGTATGATGAGATATTGTGGCAACCTGGACACTAACTGGATATTGAGGATATTATGTTTTTTGTAACATTTGTTTCCTAATAATAAGATTTGATGAAATCAAGATAATGTTGAGTCTTGGCTGGTTTGCTCAGTGAGTAGAACATTGGCCCGTGGACCTAAGAGTTGCAGGTCAAGGGCATGTACCTTGGTTGCAGGCTCTCCAGCCCCAGTTGGGGTGAATGCAGTAGGCAACCAACCTATGTGTTTCTCTTACAATGATTTCTCTCTCCCTCTCTCCCTCTCTCTAATCTCTCTCTCTCTAATTTCTCTCTCTCTCTCTCTCTCTACCTCTGTCTTCCCCTGCCCCCACCTTCCTCTCTCCCCCTCCTCCCTCCTTTCCACTCTCTCTAGAAATCAATGGAAAAAATATCCTCAGGTGAAGATTTAAAATTAAATTAAAAAGATAGTGTTATGCCCTAGCTGGTTTGGCTCAGTAGCTAGAGTGTCAGCCTGCAGACTGAGGGGTCCCAGGTTCAATTCCGATCAAGGGCACGCACCCAGGTTGCTGGGGCCATCCTCAGTAGGGGGTGTGCAGGAAGCAGCCAATCAATGATTCTCTCTCATCATTGATGTTTCTATCTCTTTCTTCCTCTCCCTTTCTCTCTGAAATCAATTAAAAAAAAACTTTAAAAAAAAAATATATATAATGTTGGGTTGTTTCAGAGTTTTTTGTGTGTGATGATAGTATTGTGTATTTTTAGGAGTTCTTCTTTTGCAGCTACATACTGACAATTTTTTAGTTAAAATAATGCCTATGATTTGCTTCATAATCTGGATCAGGCCTAAACCAGCAGTTGGATATCCCGCTCATAATCCTGGACTGCTGGCTCCTAATCACTCACCTGCCTGCCTGGTTGCCCCTAACAGCCCCCTCACTGGCCTGATTGCCCCTCACTGCCCCCCCCTGCCAGCCTGGTTGCCCCTAACTGTCCCTCACTGATAGCCAGGTCACCCCCAACTGCTCCAGCCCTGCTGGCCTGGTCACTCCTAACTGCTCCCCCTCTATTGGCCTGGTCATGCCTTACTGCCCCCCCCTGCCAGCCTGGTCACCCCTAACTATCCCCCACTGCCAGCCTGATCACCCCCAACTGTCTCCCCTGCCAGCCTAAGGCACCTCTTACTGCAGGCCTAGTCGCCCCATGCAACCTGCTTTTTCAGTCATTTGGTTGTCCCTCATTAACCCCCCTGCTGGCCTGGTCATAGGCAGCCATCTTGTGAGGGTGTGAGGGTCAATTTGCATATTACCTCTTTATTATATAGGATGAGTGTGATAAAATGGTGGTTGCTGTTATGTGCCTTTAAGTGGAGGGTGGTTTGTTATGTAGTAATAGATAACTGAGACATATGATACTATATAATTTTGTTGTTGTTGTTGTTTGTATTTTTTAACAAAGTTGTTAAATTAAATTTATTGGGGTGGCATTGGTTTACAGGATTATATGTTTCAAGTGTACATTTCTATGATACATGATCTGTATATTGTATTGTGTGCCCACCACTCAAACCCAAATCATCTTCTGTCACTTTATACTTGGTCCCCTTTATCCTTTATTACCTTCCCCACCCTACTCTGAAAACCACCATACTTACCATGTGCAGAACACATATCCCAGGATGGTTGATAAATATAGTTACTCAAATACCACAAAATGTGCACTTGAATTTACACAAAATACATCTTAAATTGCCATTTATTTAATACATTTGCTTCACATTACCCTTTAAAATTGAAGTTTCAATTTTGGCTTTAAAAACACAAAAGAAAAACAAAATTTCTATCACTTTGTTGAAATTCTAGAATGCATACCTTATCTAGGAGGTACATTAGCCAACTGTACTGAACTACATTAGCCAACCATCCTAAAGTCTGCTAGTCTATGCAAAAAAAATGGTATTACCTGCATTGCTGGGTGAAATTGGTGCTTTATATTTATCAAAACATCAAGTCATACTGGTATAAAACCTGGACAAGGAAGTGGCACATTAATTCATATTCCCTTCTTAGCTCTGCTTAGAACCTGCCCAACTTGCTATCCATATCAAAATCTAAGAAACTGAATTTACCAGTTTCACCATCATCGTAAGAAACACTGAGTACCACGTATAGAGCAAAATAATTTCAAAACGGTACCTTCTCCACAGCAGTAGCTGAGTAAGCCTAACACAGAGGCACTCAACCTGCCAGTGTGACAACAAAACTCATATATGTCCCAATCCTGGCTGGTGGCTGAAATTGTTCAAATAGTGGCTATATCCTTTCATTACAAAATTAGAAATAAAATATAGAATGCAATAACCCAGTCAATAAAAGAAAAATACCACATGATCTCACTCATTTATGGATAATAAAGAACATTATAAACTGATGAACAAAAAGATAGATACAGAGGCAGTAAAGCATCAAACAGACTGTCAAATTACAGAGAAGGTTAGAGAGAGATGGAGGAGATAAGAGATCAACTGAAGGACTTGTATGCATGCATATAAGCATAACCAATGGACGCAATACACTGGGGCGAGAGAGCATGTACAGAAGTAGGGTGGGGGTGGTAAGCAATGACAAGATATGTACACATGTAATACCTAAACAAAAAATGGGAAATATATATATATATATAATGCAAATACCTCTGGTTTATTTTAAATTCTCAATCCCATCACCTCTTGCCATCTCAAACATGTCTGGCCTGCAGTTTTCCCCCTCTTTGATGCACCCAATCCCTCTATTGGGTCACCCTTTTAGCAGAGCAGCATTCACTTATATGCCCAGTCACAAACCATTCCCTTGACCCACATTCACCTCCAAATACCAAGTCACTTCTGTTTCCCTTTGCAGCACAAGCTCTTGAAAATGGAATTAGGATTGCTGTCCCTACTTCTCATCATGTGCTTTCCTCCAAACACTCCTGTTGGAGTTCTATCTCCAGCATTCCACTTTGACCGGATTTGTTGAAGTCACCAAGGACTTCCTTCTTACCAAACCCATTGATTGTTTCTCTGTTATTTTACTTGAGCTCAGTTCTTATCTTACTTAACACACCTGACCATCCTCTCTTTGAAATGCATAACTTTTCTAAGTTCTCTGTGACACCAAGTTTCCTGGATGTTTCTCTTATCTCAGAAGCTGTATCTTGTCTTCTCACTCTCATTTATTGGCTTCTATTTTTTCTGCTTTACTTATAAACATGGGTGTGTACCAGGGCTCTATCCTGGGCTTGCTTTGCTTCTTCATTTATATATTCTTCTCAGGAATGACCTCATCCAATTCCATGGTTTGAAATACCACCTAGAGGTGGATAACTCTGAAACCTACATCTTCAGCCCTGTCCCCAAGAACTTCAGATTTATATATCCAATTGTAAACCTAGCATCTTTATTTGAATCTCAACAAGTATCTCAAACATAACATGGCTAAAGCAGAACTCTAGATACTCCCCTAAAACTTGTTCTTTACCTGCTCTTTACCATCTGAGGAAATGACCTCCCCACCTCCCCACTGCTCAGCCAACATTTTAAGGGTTATCTTTGATTTATTCCTCTCTTTCATACTTCAAACGTAATCCATCAGCACATTCTTTGGACTGTACCTCCAAAATAGTATAACCCTGAATATTCAAGTCTCTACTTCATTCTTCTCCCATTACACAGTAGACTGATTATACTACTGGCTCTGCTTTTTCATACCTCCCTGTATCTTTTCACATCTCTTTATTCCTACTCTTCAGCAATGCCCTTCCACACTTACTGTGGGTAAACCATGTCACTTTCTTGGTCCAATGGGATAGCAGCAAACTTAACACAAGTTAAGGCTTTAAAATATGCCTGCTTGTTTGTACTTTTTCTCTTACTTTTTTGTGATTATCATGACTATATGACCTGGCTAGCCTATTAGAGAGATGTAACATAAACATAGAGGAGAGCAGAGTTGTCCTGCCATCTTAGCTGAGGTCATTCTAGCCAGTCAACAGCCATCTTCTTCCCTCCCCCAAATACATCAGAAACCCCAGCAACATCACAGAGCTGCCTACCTGACCTACATTTGATTAGAGACACATGGGCACAATCAGCTGAGCCTGGTCCAGATCAGCAGAACTACCCAGACATCCCATCAACTTATGAACAAAAATAAATCCTTATGTGTATACACCACTGAGTTTATGGGGATGTTTGTTACTTGGCATTACTGGGGCAATTAATTCACATAGCCACCATCATCCCTTGTCAGGACTATGGCAATATCCTCCTAATAGGGCTCACTATTTCTTTCCTTATCTTCTTATAATCCTTTCTCCATTTCATCAATCAACACAAACTTATAAAAACATAAATCAGTCCATGCCCTAAGTCCTCCAATGGTTTCCTTACACCTAGACTAAAACCCAATTTTTGTAACCTAGCATATTGTGATGTATTTCTAAGAGTTCTTCTTTTGGAGCTACATACTGAAAATTTTAGAGGTAAAATAATGCCTGTGATCTGTTTTTTACTCTGGTAAGAGTATTTCAAATTGTCCCTTCTCACCAAAAATGGAATGAGCATAGACCTAGAACCAAATGAGCTGGGGTTCTGGCTCTGGTTCTGCTCCTAACTAGTTGGGGACTTTGGGCCAAGTAACCAACTTGTGAGACTTTGTCATCAGCTATGTTACCTTGTCATCAGTTATGTCTATGCCAAAGGCAGGAGGTGCAGGAAACATTCTTCAAAGATATGGGGGCACTGGTGTAATATGGAGACATTGGGGTAGAGAGACAGGCAGTCAATTACTCCATTCGGTTCCAGAGCAAAACAAGAATATCTAAACACCTTAACTCACAGTTTCCCAAACTGTGTTTCTCAAAACCTGTCAGATTATACCAGATTGTAATCACCTAAAGGCCAAGGCAAGTGGTCAGCAAACTCATTAGTCAACAGAGCCAAATATCAACAATACAATTGAAATTTCTTTTGAGAGCCAAATTTTTAAAACTTAAACTTCTTCTAATGCCACTTCTTCAAAATAGACTCACCCAGGCTGTGGTATTTTGTGGAAGAGCCACACTCAAGGGGCCAAGAGCCGCATGTGGCTCGTGAGCCACAGTTTGCCAACCACTGGGCCAAGGCATTGACTGATATTATTCTCTCCTGTGGGAACAGTGGCCAGCACAATGCCAAAAACATACTATCATAATATGTGCTTACCACATGCTTGCCGAATGAATGAATAATATATTCAGGTAAAACTGGGTTAAACAATGTCAAACTGGTTTCTTGTGTGCAGTTCTGAGCCTATAATACATGAATAGACTCTGTGAATCATACAGAATGCAGAGTTTCCCAACCTTATTTGATCATAGAACTTGTTCTATTTCCACTGAACCTTATTAATATCTCCAGTAGTTGTAGTATTCTATAACAGTTTCAGAAACATCTTAAGCTTACATAATTTAAGTCCTTTTTACCATTATGAAATAAAGTTTCCTATCTTTATGCATAAGGTAATTAAAAGGCCAACTAATTTGATTCATATCTACTATGCAGCTGTTTTCTGCCAGCATCCTACATCTTCACATCTCCCATCTCCAGGCAGGGCCCCATCTCTCCCATCTCCTAAGCAGGTGTCTAGTCCGGTTTCTCAACTCTGCTCCCTGCTCCCTCACAACCAGTCTGCTCTGAAAATCCTCACACCTCTTCTTCCACTACTGTTCCTCTCTGCCTCTGTAGTCATATTATGAACTTTCTTAAACTGTTTTAATTACTCCCCTTCTCCCTTTACAATCAACTCAGCAAAGTTCTGATCTGTTATTTGCAATATCATCCCACCTCTAAAAGGTTTTCAAAGTACTTCTCCCTTTTGTAGTAAAGTCTGTTTCTTCCTTTGCATTCTCCACACTGAACTCTCTTTAGGATCATGTCTTAATTTTAAGTAAATATAATCATGTCATATTCCTCTTCCCTTCCTACCACTATTTCCAAGTGCTCAAGCAAGTAAATACACAGACATTTTCATATCTCCATGCTCTTGTTTTTGAGCTGCTCTCTCTGCCTGATGAAATCCTATTCATTTTTAAGGTCCAGATCACAAGTAATCTCTTTTATGAAGTCTCCTTTATTTTCCTTCCCCTCGACCTCAATGAATGACTCCCTTCTACTACCCCCAGACAACTGCACCACTCCCCTCAGACATATAACGTTAGCTGTATGGATGCAGAGATGGCAGAGTTGGGAGAGAAGACCAGGAACCAGGTGAGTCTGTCAAGGACAATGCCCAAGAGGTTGGTGGCAAAGGGGGGGACCAGGAGGTTAATTTGCATGAATCGCCTGCCCTCTAAATTAGGAAAAAGGGCTTTGCATGACCTGCAGACAGCACAGGGAAGCCAGAGGAAGGCCACAGCAGAGAGAGCTGCAGAGAAAGAGTGTTCTCACTCTGTGAGGAGGCTGGGGTGTGGGAGAGTTGATTCACAATGGAACAATGCCCTCAGAGGGCCCCCGGAAAGATTTGGAAGGAAGCCAGTAGAAGGATGGAAGTTCAGAATCATAGGGGAGTTGAGAGCACATAAGAAAACAGCTGATCAGTAAGGCTGGGAGCCAAGGAAAAGAGACAAAACCTAGGCCATCGCTGGCTGAGATCCCAGCTGGTGTCAGAGGCCAGATGAGTTAGGCGTTCAACAGCTTTTGGTCAGCATTCAAAAGTAGGTTGATGAGTAATTTTTCCAATGTCTATGAAGAACAGATTTCTCTAATGCTCATGGCACAATTCTGAATCTTGTGTGTGGGCTGTGCCGTGGTGGTAAGAGGGGAAGGGCTAGGCGTGGTATCTCCTTTCACCAGGGCAGGGTTCACAGACCTAAAAGAGAGGAAGTCCAGCCGGAACAGTTCACAGGGATCCCAGGCCTCCAGGCACTGCAGGCAACAGCAGGCACCAAGGCCCAAGGAGGAGTGGGCTCGCCCAAAAACAGACAGAGAATGGCAATGCGGAATCCACGACAGAAAGAGTTATCTTCTGACAAGTATGTATATCAGGCAGGCTCTTTCAACTGCAAGTAATTAGGTTGAAGCAGTCAGCGAAAGGAAATGTTTGGCTCATATAACAGAGTAGACCTGGAATGCTCTGGCACATCGGAATCCTGGGGTTCAAATGGTGCTACCTGGTTACCCAAAACCAAACAAGAGAGGGTCCGAACCTGCATTCCCAACATTTGTCCACCATCCAGATATCATTGCTGACATGCACACATAAGGAACAGTTTGACACTGAAACTGGGACGCAGAACTGTTGGTCATTGAAATTGGGATTCAAACATTTCTTGTTCTCATAAGTTTATTTCCAGTCTGCAGAGGCAAGACTTTTTAAAGAGAAGAAACGGGGAAAATAAAAATAGATACAGAGGCAAAGAAGCATGGAAATGACTGTCAAACTACAGTGGGAAGGTAGGGGTGGTTGGGGGGGAGGGGTGCTGCAAGAGATCGACCGAAGGACTTGTACACATGCATAAAAGCATAACCAAAGGATACAAGACACTGGGGGGGGGGGGGGGGGGTCAGGTGAGGATATGTGCTGGGGGGTTGGGAAAGCCAAGGGGAGGTCAAGGAGGAAAAAAATGAAACATATGTATTACTATTTATAATACTTTAAACAATAAAAAAAAATTTTTTTTTAAAGAAACAAATGGTGCTGCCTGTGCTCCCACCACCACTCACAGCTGCTGCCCACTGTGTGCTGGCCTCAGTCATTCTCCTCTCCTTCAAATGGCTTCCTCCCTGTGCAGAAGGGAAAGATGGCCACCAGGAGCTCCAGGGTCCCTCACTCTAGCAGCAAAAAAAAAATTCCCAGAGGAAAAGAATGCCTCCTTCCCTAAACTGGAGCAGAGGAGCCTGATGGAGTGAGCCTCCATCATGTGTTAACCTCAGAAACAGCCAGGTGGAAGCGCTTCTCAGATTGGCCAAAGCTGAGTTAAAGGACCACGCCTGGGGTTAGGGTACACCTCACCCAAACCACGTGAACTGGGATGAAGACCTGCCCCAGAGGAAGGAGTCTGGGAAAATACTAAGTCCTCTGGAGTGGTCACTTGTCAGTCAGGTTCCAGATACCAAAAGAAGCCTCGTCCTGCTGGTTAAAGAACAGAAGGGCTTTGAAGTCAGACAGAACTGGTTTTAAATTTTAGCTTTGACACTTAATAGCTATGTGACCTTGGGTAAATTACTTCATTTCTCAGTGCCTCGGTTTCCTCCTTACGAAATGTGGATAATAGTACCTACCTCCTAGAGATGCCTGGAAAGATTAAGTGAAATAATGTACATAAATTGCTAGGCGTAGTGCTTGGCACAAAGTGATCAATAAATGGTAGTTACTGTTAGTAATGATAACAGTATTAATAACAATAACGGCAATTATTTTTAGTCCGAACAAAGGTAGCACACAAAGGGTGACTGTGATCAGGTGAAAGACAGCCATGTCAGCATCTGGATAAATCAGCCCTGGGTCAAGTTTCACTAAGGGAAATTGAGGGCACAATACAGGGGCCTGTGTGAACACTGAGATACAAATTCAAATCAATAAATGTGGTAAGCACCTATTGTGTGCCAGGAACTAGGGATACAATTACGAATAAGACATATGGCTCCAATTCTCTCTC
Source organism: Antrozous pallidus (assembly GCA_027563665.1). NCBI lineage: Eukaryota > Metazoa > Chordata > Mammalia > Chiroptera > Vespertilionidae > Antrozous > Antrozous pallidus. The sequence goes on along the minus strand of CM050511.1, from coordinate 93,465,189 downwards.
GTCGACATTTCTATCTCTCTGTCCCTTTCCCTTCCTCTGTCTTTAAAAATCAATAAAAACATAATTTAAAATGTTTTTTAAAAGTAAATGAAAGCTTTAATGCCAAAACCAGTTTGGCTCAGTGGATAGAGCGTTGGCCAGCGGACTGAAAGGTCCCAGGTTCGATTCTGGTCAAGGGCATGTGCCTCGGTTCCGGGCACATCCCCAGTAGGGGACGTGCAGGAGGCAGCTGATCGATGTTTCTCTCTCATCGATGTTTCTGACTTTCTATCCCTCTCCCTTCCTCTCTATGAAAAATCAATAAAATATTTTTTTAAATAAATAAATAAATAAAAGCTTAAAAAAAAATAAAAGACATATGGTTCCAAGGTAAACTACCATGAAGAGTGACTATAGCTTTGTGATGTTATTTGGCGGGGAGGGGAGAGGTTGACTGAAGTTGCTTCATTACTTTCAGCCACAGGATGTGGGCAGAGGGACAGTGCTGAGTGTACGAGAGCACAATACCTGGGCCCACCTGTTGGAATGCTGGGAAGGAACAGAAGGGCTACAGTCACCCGCACCCCTACTCTATCCCACCCCCCAAAAAACCACTTTTACATGAATTCGGAAAAAGTATCTCTTCCTTTAAGAATTTTACTTCCATCTTCCAAGAAACTGTCATAGTAAATAAACAACTCTACTATATGGACAATGTGAATGGCATTCCAGAGTTTTGCAGTGTCTAACTAGCACAACTGTGTGTGGCAGCCCTGGGCATAGGCAGGGAAGATGAGAAGGGGGTTGAAAGAAGTTAGGGATGCTGATGGAGTATCTGGAAGTCCCTGAGCTTTTGGAAACAGAGAAGAATAACTTTTTTTTTTTAATTACAAGAGAAAGTTTATTCAGAAAGTCACAGAAGGAAGAAGTGTGCCAGCTGGGCTGCATGGGCTCAGGAAACAAGTTACAGAAGCAAAAGAAGGGCCCGGGGAAGAAATGGGTGGGGAAAGCTCAGGTGTGCTCAAGAGAGGAGCATGCCAACAGAGAATAAAGGAAGTTCTGCTGTAGAGTTGCTCTGTTCAGTATGGTAGCCACGCACCACAAATAGCTGTTGAGCATTTGAAATGTGGCTTAGCACAACCCAGGAATTAGTTTATTTTATTTTAATTAATTTTAATTTAAAATGTAAAACTGAACTAGTATAAAATATTTTGCCATTAGCCACAGTTTATATTGTTTGGTAGGACTACAAATGATATCGTATTGCACTGTATTGTATTGCTCATATCCTGAGTTGCTTCTGATACCTCATTAGTAATTTTATATGGTTACATAACATTATAGCATTTTTATATATGGGTTACACAAAACACATTATTAAAATTAATTTTGCCTATTTCATTTTGCCTTTTTAATATGGCTACTAGCAATTTTTAAATTACATTTCTGACTCAGAATATTTCCAGTCTCCCTGGATCACTAGCCTGCACAGCTGCATGAGGGCTTTTATTCCATCTTGAATAAAAACATATTTGCTTTTCTCTAAGTTCATTATGTCTTTCAAAGTACATTGATGAAATATTTGAAATGCTGAAGTGTCAGGAAAACAGGGCATCATGGCATTTCTGAATTATTAGTTGGTTTTTGTTTGTTTCCAAGTCATACACTTATTAACATCTTCGGTTAAGAGTTTACAATGGCATCTGGATCTCTTTCTTTAGAAAAAAATGGAAGCTCATCTGCATGTACAGATGGATTCTTTTTCCGTAAATGACTCTTCACCGCTTCCCTGCCATTTTGCATGGAGCTGGGAGGAGCAGTTTGACATTTCAGTGTCCCAACAGGTTCACGTTGACAGTAAACTGAGAGTTTACACCATGAACTCCTTCTTTTACATTATTTTTTAAATAAAATTAATAATAAGACTAATTTACTCACATTTATATCCTGAAAAATGTCCATCCATACCTATCTTTGTTCCTTCCTGACCTGTAAAAGCATTTCTCCCAGCCTTCCACTGACTCAATTTGTTGAGCAGCCTTTCTGGAGTCTTCCCAAAGTCACTCTGAAAATCAGTTCATCCCTAGCTTCTATAAGTACGTAATGCTCTTTTTAAAATTCTAGTAAAGTTGCCAAACATGATTCTTTCCTCCCTTACAAAGAAGTAGCCTTCCCCCTAAAAGTTTTATACTTGCTTAAAAACTGTTAAATCCATTTTTCTGACAAATTTACACTCACACAGAATTTATTTTCGATTCCACTTGTTTCACAAAATCCAGGAAAAAATTCCTTGGATAGATACGACTTTAAATTTACCCTGAGATTCTCAGCAAGCCATTATCCTCTCTGAGGCTCACTTTTCTCATCTGTATAATGGGCGTAATATAGATGCCCTTTGCCACACAGACAGGCCATCTCATTATTCATGAATGTGTGTAAAACACTCTGAGAAAAGCTCAAAGTCCTTTACAAGCATGAGGCCGTGAATCTTTCTGAAGTGAGTTGTTAATTATGTGTCAGTATGCCTTGATTAATAGATGGAAAACCTGAGGCATGGGAACACAATACCAGTTAATAGCTGACTTAGAAATCTAGCCTGGTCTCCAAACATTAAACAGAAAGAAGTCAGGGGGAAAACATAATTAGGAATGCACTCTGCTCTAGTTCTTTATCAAGACTTGATATTAATGTAAAATTCCCTTACATTACTGGTTGCCCTGCCCCTCCCATTTCCTCCTGAATGCCAGGAATGGGGAAATGGGTGGGAAGGTTGGAGTTCCCTATGGAACTATAATGCCCTCCCCCTTGCTTACTGGAAGGTTCATGAACCCTAGACCAAGTGCTAAGGTCAAATATAACATCACAACAGATAATATAACAACCTCTCCACCTTCTGTTACTGATTCCTGGACACTTTTCCTACCGAACATCCAACAAAATGAAACGAGGCTCTAGACACAATCAACAAGAATGCGGCCGTGCCCTGGCGGGTGGCTCAGTGGATGAGAGCGTCAGCCCATGGATTAAAGGCTCCAGGGTTCGACTCCCATCAAGGGTACACCCTTTGGTTTCAGGCTTGATATGGGCCCTGGTTGGGGCACATGCAGGAGGCAGCCAATCAATGTGCTTCTCTCACATCAATATTTCTGTCTGTCTTCCCCTCTCTCTTCACTCTCTCTGAAAATCAACGGAAAATTATCCTCAGGTGAGGATTAAAATAAATTAAAAAATAAATAAAAATCAATGAAAAAATATCCTTGGGTGAGGATTAACAAAAAACAATTGCAGCCACAGCAAATGGACCTGTCATGTGACCCTGGCTTTATTATCTGACCTATAACTGGGTACACATAAAGTGGCCTCCACAGCTCCAGCTAAACCTTGTGCGTTCACATAAGATAATATTGACCTAAAAGTTCAAAAATAGAATAATAAAAACTTCACACCCTGGCCAGTGTTGCTCACTGGTTAGTGTCAGCCCATGTACTGAAGGGTCTTGGGTTCGATCCCCCACCTCAGTTGGGACATGTGTGGGAGGCAACCAATCAATGTGAGACATCCATGTTTCTGACTTTCTTTCTCTCTTCCCCTCTTCTTCCCTCCCTTCCATGGTCTCTAAAAGGTTAATGGAAAAAATATCCCCAGATGAGGATTAACAAAAAACAAAAACAAGCCAACTGGTGTGGCTCAGTGGTTGAGCATCGGCCTATGAACCGAGAGGTCACTGTTTGATTTCCAGTCAAGGTTGTGAGCTCGATCCACTGTGTGAAGCATGCAGGAGGCAACCGATCAATGATTCTTTCTCAACATTGATATTTCTCTCTCTCTCTCCCTCTCCTTTCCTCTCTGAAATCAATAAAAACTTTTAACTCACTAGACTAGATAACTTAATCAACTTTAGATAACAAACTTCCCTCCATACTTCAAAAGCTACTCTTCTTAGCCATAAGAGCCAAAACAATTACAATACTATACTAAGAAGAAATATATAGTAGTATATGTTGTCCTTTCTAGAATGTGTTTAATGAAGAATATTTCTAAATAATGAGAAGCAATATATTGGGGAAATTTAAAATTGAATGCTCTATGCTTCAGTCTACACAGCCAAAGTGAAGTGAAAGTCTAATCAACAAATCAACTAAATCTAATCAAATTTAGTCAATTGGATACAATTTGAATAATTATGACCAAATATCTTTTTTATATATATTTTTACTGATTTCAAAGAGGAAGGAAGAGGGAGAAAGAGATAGAAACATCAATGATGATAATCATTGATGGGCTACCTGCTGCACGCCCCCTACCGGGGATGGAGCCCACAACCCAGGCATGTGCCCTCGACAGGAATCGAGACGGGAATTGAGACCAGATCAAACCCGGGACCCTTCAGACCTCAGGCCGACGATCTATCCACTAAGCCAAACCAGCCAGGGCCAAATACCTTTTTTTTAATTAACCGCCAAGTGTCCACAATTATCTGAATTATCTAGAAGATGCATTCAGTGCATTAAGTATTGATCAAGCACTGTGCTCTTCCCTAGGAGAGTTTACAATCAGCTAAAGACCAAAAGAACTTATGTGAAGCGCTTAGCACATTAGAGAAAACTATACTGCATGAAAAGAGAGGTTGCAATGGCTTCTAATGTTTTATTTAGTAAAGGAAGAATACCATGGACACACAAAAGGAAGGAGCACTGCAGGTAATCTGGTTGGCCAAGCTTTCATTCCTAATGGTCCCTAGTGGGTTCTAGCAAAGTACATGCTTTCTAACCATCTCACCCTTCACTGTCATCCTCCAGAGAGCGAGTTACTCCTGCACCTCCTGCACTGCAGCAATTGCAGCACTGGTGTTTTCTGGTTTTCCAAGGCATGGCCATCATCATGGGAGTAGGGCTTGGCTTTTTCTTTACAGATAAGGAAGTTGAGGAACAATGCCCTTTCTATTTCAGTGGAAGTTGACTCGTCATCATTCCTGTGTGCAACCATAAAGTCACGTTGATATTATCAAGCTACTGATATAGGATGCCTTTAGAAGGTCCCTGTACCCTAAGGGAAACTGAGGAATGAATGACTCGACTGGTAAAACAGGGTTGGGAAATTTGTGATGGTCGGCGAAGAGCAGTCATCTCTGCTGGGCCCAGCCAGAAACAGGAACTTGGTGCACATTCCCAGAAGGGCCTGAGCTTTGAAACAGGAAGAGAGGATGCTGCCGTTTGTAAGGCAATTGTGTGACAAGCTGGCCTCCAAAAGGAAACAATGAGAACTTCCATCAAGGCCACATGGCCACCAACGACACCAGGCTCGCCTTCATGATTAAAATATTAGAGTGACAGAAGCTGAGCTTCATTGAGAGGCAACAGAGTCAGAGGCTAAGGTGACAGAATGAGTCCTCACAGACAAAGTGAATTTGAGAAATAGGAACAAGGGCTCTATGATCAATAACTATATACTGACTAAGCTAGGGTCAGAGAGCTTTCCCATGACAACTGAGATCGTTTGGTAGTGGATGCTCAGAATGGTAAAAGAAGGAATCCGAGGTCTCACCTGGACTCAGAGAGACAATATGTCCAGACATGTCAGAAAATGTTTATTACTGGTAAAGGCAGGGAAAAGGGCAGTACAGTGCCATGACTGAACCATGCTACTCTCTCAGTAGAGATTAGTTGAGAAATTTATATTGCCCTAAACCAGTGGTCGGCAAACTCATTAGTCAACAGAGCCAAATATCAACAGTACAACGATTGAAATTTCTTTTGAGAGCCAAATTTTTTAAACTTAAACTTCTTCTAATGCCACTTCTTCAAAATAGACTCTCCGAGGCCATGGTATTTTGTGGAAGAGCCACCCTCATGGGACCAAAGAGCATGTGGCTCTCGAGCCGCAGTTGGCCGACCACTTCCCTAAACAAAAAAATATATATATATAATTTTCTAGACCACAGTAGCTGTAGTCATCTGAGCTCTGAGTTGAATAGTCAAAGGTGGTGGGAAAGTTCATAGCTATAATTCAATCAAGGAAGGACTGATTGAGCTAGGGTAGAGACAATAAGTCGAAGCCAGGAGGACACGAGTTTGGAGATGGAGGCAAGGACTAAGCCTCTTACCTCGGGGTTCTTTTCAACAAAGCTATTCTTGTGGCATAATCACATGGTACAGAGTAATCTTAAATTGCCATGGGCCAATTTCACTTTTTTCTAACACACGTTATGACCCTAATCTAACCAAGGCAGGTAGCCCCCAAAGCAGCTGATCTGGGCTCAACTTCAGTTGTTCCACTTTGCTTGTGTAGCCTGGGTAAGAGGGAAGCATTAGTAAGAGCTCTGAAACAAGTGACACTGTTGTCAGCAGAGAGTTAACCGAGCATCCTTGGGGAACACAGCACAAAGCTTGAGGGTCAACACTCCATTAACCATGTGGACCAAGTCTGCCCTGTCCAATAAGGTGATTCTCCCTAAGGATGGCTACTGGAGAGTGAGAGGGGGGATAAGGAGCTAGAAGAGAAAAGAAAGACACCAACCCCATATACCTAGAGAAACCAGTAGGCAGAGGTGTGCTTGGAGACCCAAGGCCCAGGCTCCCAGCATTCTAGGTGCCCAGAGGAAGACTGGGAGACCAACAATTCTTTCCCAAGCATAAAGGTGGCCAGACACTGCCCACAATCCCTTCAACCATCTTGTCAAGGGCCAGCTTCAGGGAGAGTTGAGCCACCATTTACTGAGCTTTACTATGATTTGATAAAGCAGGGCCCCTGCCTGAGAGTAACTATTAGCTGAGGAAACATGGCTGTCTTGGTCTTGATACAGAATAAATAGGTACACTTCAGGTTGAAAGTGTAGGGCATCCAATATAATAAAGAGGTAATATGCTAATTGAGCATCACACCCTTACAAGATGGCGGCACCCAGTCCCCTTAGTCCCGCCAACTGTGAATTTTCATGTCAACATTACCTTTTTAAAAAATTCTTACCCAAGGATATGGTTATTTCTATTAGATCATCTGTTCTCAGGGAACAGGCCTAAGCCAGCAGATGGGCATCTCCCAAGGGTTGCAGACTGTAGAGGGTACAGGCTGGGCTGAGGGGCCTCTAATGTGTATGAATTTCCATGCACTGGGCCTCTAGTACATTAATATCCTATATTCTAATCAGGAAGATATGAAAAGTATAGTTTAAGGACCGATATGGGGCAAAGGTATTGCCGACTAGAGCACAGCACTGATTTGCATGTTTACTATACAGTTCCACAAAATATCCTTGTGAGAAGAATCAAGTTCATTAACAGAAACACACTGCAATAAGCAGAGTTAGTAAGAGTAGTAACATATTGAGCAGATTAATTGGAGTATGCAGAAAGTATATAGGTCTTCTCTAGACACTGAAAAAGTAACTAAATTAAAAAATACTTTCAAATACATAATGAGAAGATTATACACTTTTCTTTTCTCCATATAAATCATAACATTCCATACTACTTGTGTGATTCTTGCCGACTAAGGAGCTACCAGTGTCACCAATGAACCTGTTAATCCTAAACTTATTTAGGAAACTCATTGGTTTGTCAGGATTGTTTTTTCCTCCCCTGCTCTTCAGGGAAGAATCATCTGGAAGAGAATAAACTCTCAGAATTTCCTAAGAGGAAAAATGGGCACTCACTGGAAAAAAATTACAGGCTATATGCCCAAAGCACTTAACCATCTTGGATAACCTTCCAACCCACCGAGCCACCAACCATCCTGTTGTTACAAGTTCCCATTGAGATCAAGCCTTCTAATCAAATATGCCAGTTTCCAACGAATGACCACAGATGAGACGGTTTCCAAACCTTGAGTTTAGGATTCGAGGAAAAGAGCACACTCCTGGGTCACGGCCCTAGTTTTTCCGATACATTGCATCCGCCGAACCCCTGCTTTTAAGATTCAAATAAAATTCCCAGATTTAAAAAAAAGAGAGAGGGGAAGAAAAATTGGTGGGTGAGGCCCTCGGACACGTGCAGCTGTGGAATATCTCCGTGGATGCTGCCAACTTTCAGTCCAGCCTGCGCTGCCGCCCAAGCAGAAAGGAGGAATCTGCCCGGCCGTGTAGCTGGGCAGTGAAACCAGCGCCGCATTTGCCCCGAAGCTGGACAGGCCAGCACCGGAGACTGGAGGTGGAGAGGCGGCGGCCGCCTGGACCGCGCACCTGTCCCTTCTTCAGACCTACGGCGACCGGGTCCCTCACTGGGGTGACGCGCCCACGCTCACCGCGGGGCGGAGGAGAGACAACTGCTTCCTCGTTCCACGAGGGTTAGTCCCTGGTCAGTCTCTGAGCATGAGAAAGCCATCTCTCACCGCGCCCATCCCCGGTCCGCGTCGCGTCCCGACCCGTCCCCGTCCTATGTACCGCAGCCCCCCGGGCGCCCTGCGGACCACGGCGCCCTTACCTGGCTGGAGCGCGCCGTCTGCGCCGAGGCCCGGAGAGTGTGAGGTCCGGCGGGCGCCACCGAGTCCTGGGCTCCGCGATCGCCAGCCCCGCCCCCGGCCGCCCCGCCCCGCCCCCCGATACCCCGCCCCGCCCCCCGATGCCCCGCCCCATCCTCCCATCGCCCCGCCCCCTTTCACTACTGCTTGCGGGGACGGGTTCTCCGCCTTGCTGCCCCTTTGAGACTAGAGAAACGAGTGGGTCCAAGCCGCGTCCCGGTCCCGCAGGTCTGCCCAAGTTTGGGGAAGTCCCAGGAGCGTCCCTAGTGTTCCGGGCGCGACTCTGGGCCTCCCTAACCGGGCCTTTCTGCCCCAGGGGAGCCTCCCCGCGAGGGCTCGGACATCCCCGGCCCGCAAGAACACCGAGCAGTGCCACCTGTGGGTGACAGGGGACTTCTGTGGGAATGAGGGGCCGCACCTGCTCTTCCGCTCAGCAGGGAGGATGACAGTGCAGGGGGACGCTGCAACCAGTTTTACCCACAGGCGTAAGTCTTCCCTGCGGAAACTGAGCGTATCTGAAACAAAAGATCAAGTGTACTCTTGTCAATACCTTAACACTCCATTCACTCATTGAAGAGTAAAAATAAACAAAATAAAAAACAATGTAAGACTTAATGTGCCCACCACTGCTCTAGGTACTTTACATGTGTTAATAAATCTATGAAGTATACGTTATCAGAGTCCCTCATTTTCACTGAGAAGCTTACCTGCCTGGTGTCATCCAACTAGGAAATTTAAAATCTGGGTTTCAAATCCAGGTAGACTTCAACCACTGCTATCCTGACTCCTTAAAATTTGAGTGTCCGCATGTCCCAAGAACTGTAACCATGTTACAAGTTTAAGGAATACAGGACAGGGCTCTGCCCTCAAGGAGTTTTATTTTAGTGTGTGAAGATACTCAATCAGTAATCAATAAGCAAGTAAAAATGAAACTCTCGCATATGTGAAAACTGCCTTGACTAAAATAAAGCAGGATGGTGGGATTGAGAGCGATGGGGAGGGGGCTCCTTTAGATCCGGGCAGGCTTCTCTGAGGAGGTGACAGTGGAGCTGAGAGCTGAATGATGAACTGGCAGTCAGCATGAAGATGAAGGAACGGGAAAGTGCATTGAAAATGATCATACCTATGCTTGTTTGGAACTTAAAAATAAGTCTTCCTATTTTATCTCTTCTTTAATCATATAATAACCCTGAGAGGAAATCTAACAAGATTCCATTTTACACGTGTTGACTGGTTGACATAATTTCCCCTAGGGCAGTGGTCAGCAAACTGCGGCTCTCAAGCCACATGCGACTCTTTGGCCCCTTGAGTGTGGCTCTTCCACAAAATACCACAGTCTGGGCAAATCTATTTTGAAGAAGGGCATTAGAAGAAGTGTAAGTTTAAAAAATTTGGCTCTCAAAAGAAATTTCAGTCGTTGCACTATTGATATTTGGCTCTGTTGACTAATGAGTTTGCTGACCACTGCCCCAAGGTATGTGTTCTTTTAGCAGAGGGCAAGAACCTTCTGAAATAGTATGCAAAAAAAAAAAGTGTCTACGTGCTTGAACGCAGAAAGAGATAGATAGAGCTAGAGATAGAGATGGAGATAGAGATAGAGATAAAGACAGAGATACAATTATGTGGTTATGGTAATAAAGTTAGTTTTCTCCCCCCACAAAAAAAATGCTCATATACAGATAAGCATAAGAGAGGACTTAGAACTTTCATCACATTGATCACAAAAACAGCTGTCTTAAGGGCGTTAATTGATATTGTAACAACTAAAAAACTGATTTCTAATTCACTTTACCTATGTTGGTGATTCTGGCGGCTCAAATTTCTGACTTAATGGAAATGAGGCTCTCAAAGTTTATGAAGTTTGATCAAAAGGGAAGCAAATCCTTGAAGTTTAAAATTGAAAGAGAGGAGAATGTTTATATTGTCTCTCTTAGTTCTGAAGGAAACTAGAGAGGACTGACCCACAAACAAAGTATCTAGATCAACATAATTACTTAGCAGTGATAATTGGGGTAGTTTCCATAACCTTATTCTGTCTACTGAAGAAAGCATTCGTTACATTATTAATCAAACAGTGTAAGTGGGTAGTTGCCACAACTATGTCATCCCCAGGGCATGCAGGGAAGAGTATGGCAATTGTTCTCAACAGGGTGTTGTTGAAAAGAGAGACAGAGACAAAAAGAGAGAGATTGTTAAAGAATTTCAACTACATCAGTGAAAAGTTGTAAAACTGAACTCAGGATGTGGTACGCTAAAAAAAAGAAAAAAAGGTTCAATCTTCATTATGTCTTATGTGAAAAAGTTCAGTACTTTAATAGAAAACAGAGTACAAAGTTTGGACCTATATAACTCAAACTATTACATTGGGCACTGTCAAAAGAAGAAATCTGGTGGTAGAATTAAAAAGGTTTCTCCCTCTTCCTCCAAGAAGGAGATTCAAACAATGTTATTACTGCCTTCTTTATTTTGAATAAAATTGAGATCCAGAGGGGAAATGGGACCTTTGTGACTTCTTAGAGATAGGGACTTCCTTCTTACATGATATCCCCATAGCTTCTATAAAATTCGTATGTTTAGATAAGCAATATCAGGTTGACCATCACTGCAAAAGCAGGAAGCTGAGAAAACACTGGTGAACAATTGCAACAAAACTCGTTATTACAGTGGAACAAACCTCTGGTGGGAGGGACAGTCATTTAAAACACGATTTATCACTTTTTGCTGCGTCTACTGTGAGGATGAAGACCATTCTCAACAATCAGACTATCCAACATCCCAGAAAATGAGGACATCACTCTGAAGGGCAGCACAGCTATCGTGAGGGGCCCCAGAGGCACCCTGGGGAGGGACTTCAGCCACATCCATGTAGAACTCCATCTCCTCGGAAATAAAAAGAAGAGGCTCCGGGTTGACAACTGGTGGGGAAAGAGAAAGGAACTGGCCACGGTTCACACTGCCTGCCATCATGCACAGAACATGGTCAAGGGTGTCACGCTGGGTTTCCAATACAAGATGAGGCCTGTGTATGCTCACTTCCCCATCAGCATCGATATGCAGGAGAATGGTTCCCTTGTTGAAATTAGAAATTTCTTGGGCGAAAAACACATCTATAGAGTGCGGATGAGGTCAGGCATTGCTTGTTCAGTATCTCCAGAAAGATGAGTTGATTCTTGAAAGAAACGACATTGAACTTGTACTCAATTCAGCTGCTTTGAGTCAGCAAGCCACCGGGGGGTGAAAACAAGAATATCAGAAAAATCTTGGATGGTATCTATGTTTCTGAAAAAGGAACAGTTCAGCAAGCTGATGACTATGCTCTAAGTTGTCCAGCTATCGAAACACCAAGATGCCAAATGATTTTGTCACACTTTGCAACATTTTAAAGAGGCAATAAAAGCCTCATATTGATGGGGGGAGGGGAGGAATAAAATAAAATATGATTTATCTGTATCCTCTTGTGATAGACTGAATAAAGACCCCTCAAAAAGAGGACTCCTGATTTGGGTATTTGCCTTTAAATCCCTAGAACTCATGAATATATTAACTTACTTGGCCAAAGGGACTTTGTATATGTGATTAAATAAAGGACCTTGAGATAGGGATATATCCTGGACTATCCAGGTGAGCCCAATGTAATCATGAGGTTTTTATAAGGCAGGCAAGAGGGTCAGAGTCAGCAAAGGAGACATGTGATAGACGCAGAGGACATGCAGAGGGCAAGAGAGAGATTGAAGTTGCTACAGTGCTGGCTTTGAAGATGAAGAAAGAGACTGTACACCAAGGTGTGTAGGCGGCTTCCAGAAGTTGGCAAAGGTAAGGAAACAGGTTCCCTCCTAGAGTCTCCGGAAGGAACCAGCCCCGCTGTCATCTGGACGTCAGCTCAGTGAACTGATTTTGACCTCCAGAATTGTAAGACGACATTTGTATTTTTAAGCCAATAAGTTTGTGGCCATGTGTTACAACAGCAATGGGCAACCAATAGAGTCCTTACTAATCATTTATTGTTATCTGTGGGTAAGAAGTCAGTGTCAGAGTGGCATGATGTTCTATAGTGTCAAGGCCTCTTCTACCTTTTCACCTAGGTGAGAGAACCTAGAAGGAAACATAAATATCTCCAGGACTCCTGATTTGGGTATCAGGTCATATAGTCACCCATGTCAATGTTTCTTAAACTTGAATAAAGTATGAAGCCCGTTGAAACAAGACATCATCATAATTCACTTAAATCATATATATTACTAGAGGACTGATGCTCAAAATTCATGTAAGAGTAGGCCTTCACAGTCACGACAGCTGTCTCAGTCCTGCAACTGCAGCCCCAGCTTTGTCCGAAAAATCATCAGGAAGGACATCCGAAAGGCCGTTCAGTTGATTTGCATATTACACTTTTATTTTATATACTAGAGGCCTGGTGCACAAAATTCGTGCACGGGAAGGAGGTTGCCTCAGCTTGACTTGCACTCTCTCCAATCTGGGACCTCTGGCTCCTAACCACTCACCTGCCTGCCAGCCTGATCCCCCTAACTGCTCTCCCCTGCTGGCCTGGTCCCCCTAACTGCTCTCCCCTGCCTGCCTGATTGCCTCTAACCTCCTCTGCCTTGGCCCCGCCAACATGGCTTTGTTGGGAAGGATGTCCAAAAGGACATCTGGAAGGTTGCCCAGAAGATGTTCAGTCTAATTAGCATATTACCCTTTTATTAAATAGGATATATATATAAAACTAGTTATGCATTGTTTATATTTACAGCATTTTGTATGTATTTAAAGGCAAACTAAATTTGCTAAATAGATTATAACAAGACTACAAAACTAACTATTGAGACCACACACATCCCCACCTCATGGAATCACTGGAGGCCACATGGGAACCAATAACAAGATATTCCTATCCCTCCCAGCTGGGGAGATATTATTGGAGGCCTAGTCAGGAGCTGGACTGGAACTCCCAAACCCACCCAGCAGTAATGAGGAGCATGCCCCCCTGATTGTGAATGCAGGCAATGGGAAAGCTGAATGTCTAACTCCTACTAATAGTAAATGGTGAAGACAGTGCCCCCTTCCTCTGCCAAATCAGTGCCAGAGAAGCCAGTTAAAACAGAAGGCTAAAATAAAATCCAGAATTTTGTAACATAAAGTGCCAAATGTCTTGGTTTCAATTGAAAATAACTTTTTACCAAGAAACAGATCTCAAATTGAATGGAAAAAAAAGATAATCAACAGACACCAATATCAAGATGTCAGGGATATTAGAATTATATGAGAATAATTTGAAAGCAACCTTCATAAAGCTGACTCAATGAACAATTACAGACATGCTTGAAACAAATGTTTTTAAAAACAAAAAGCCTCAGTAAAGCAATAGAAGATATAAAATGAACCAGATGGAAGTTTTAAAACTGAAATATAATAATCACATTTTAAAAACTCCATGGATAGGCTTCAGCAGAATGGATAGAACTGAGAAAGAATCAGTGGTCTCCACAGAGCAATAGAAGTTACTCAATCCAAATAGCAGACACAAACCAAACCAGAACAATAAAACTATGAACAGTTCTGTGAGACTATAATAAAAGATCTACCATTTTTGTCATCAGATTACCAGAAGAGGAGAAAGAGGACTAAAAAGGTACTCAAAGAAATCATAGCAAAGCATTGTCCATATCTGTCAAAATCTACACACGTACAGATCAAGAAGGTAAGCAAACTTCATACCTGAAAAAGGCAAAGAAATCCATACTAAGACATATTACAGTCAAACTTTTGAAAACTAAAACAAAGGAAAATAATCTTTAAAACAGAAGAGAGCCCGACTGGTATGGCTTAGTGGTTGAGCATCAACCTATGAACCAGGAGGTCACGGTTCGATTCCCAGTGAGGGCACATGCCTGGATTATGGGCTCGGTCCCCAGTGAGGAGTGTGAGGAGGCAGCCAATCAGTGATTCTGTCTCATCATTGATGTTTCTCTCTCTCCCTCTCATCTCTTCTCTGAAATCAATCAAAAATATTTTTAAAAAAATAACAGGAGGAGAGCCATGACTCCTTGCCTAGAGAGGGCAAACAATTCCAGTGATGGCAAATTTCTCATCAGACACCATGCAGAAAGAGACAGAAATATTCTGTGCCTTGACTGTATCAATATCAATATCCTGACTATGAAACTGTACTATAGTTTTGCAACATGTTACCACAGAGGGAAACCCGGAAATATGAGATCTCACTGTACTTTTTAAATTACAACTGTATGTGAATCTACAATTATGTCAAAATTAAAAACTTAATTAAAATTTTAATTAACAGCTGATAATGACAATAGCCAACAATTATTGAGTACTTAACATTAAGTATGGTTCTTAGCACTTGATCCATTTAATCCTTCCAACAGCCCTACAATATAAGTACAGTCATTAGTTGCATTCTTATCCACTGATGTTACCCAGCAGGTCCAGGAGACATTTAAGCTTTCTGACCCTGACATATAACATTACCCTGTGCCTAAAGATGAAAAAGCCATGGAGAAGAAAAGGTTAAAATGACATTAATGTAAACCTAACAAAGAAGAACAACTATGAGAATTAGTATAAAGTCTGAATTGTAAAATATTTTTTATATTTTTATTAATTTCAGAAAGGAAGGGATAGGGAGAGGGAGAGAGATAGAAACATCAATTACCAGAGAGAATTATTAATTGGCAGCCCCTGTATGCCCCCCACTGGGGATAGAGTCCCCTTCATGTGCCCTTGACTAGAATTGAACCTGGGACCCTTCAGTTCCCAGGCTGATGCTCTATCCACTGAACCAAACCAGCTAGGGCTGTAAAATATTTTTAAAGTAACTATAATAAAGCAAATGCAAATAGATACTGCTAATATTGCAGCATATTTATTGATTTTCATTAAAATAAATAAATTTTTAAAATAAAATATTTCTATGGACCAGTATTGCTCATGGTATTAATTACTTAGTTCATCCCTTTTCCAAACTAACTGCCATTATTCCTCTTCTTGCCTCACTCACTGTAGAAGCTATCAGCGTTTGCCTTTTCCTTATGTGCACAAGGTCATTTTTTGGACAACTTCTGCTGTAGAGTCTTCTCTTAGCTCTCCTATGGGGAGCAGGCCAGAAATGTCAGCAGAGCTAACCTCCCCGGAAGCTGCCGTCAGTCAAGACAAATAAGGATTTGAAAGATAAGTATCACTGCCTTTGATTGGAACCAAAAAAATTCATAGGTTGAAGCCCTAACCTCCAACATGACCATATTTGGAGATAGGGTCTTTAAGGAGGTAATTGAGTGTCAATGAAGTCATAAGAGCGAGACCCTAATCCAATAGGAGTAGTGTCTTTATGAGAAGGGAAGAAACACAGGAGCACATGGGCAGAGAGAAAAGCCAGTGAGGACACAGGAAGAAAGTGGTCATATCCAAATCAAGGAGAGAGGCCTCGGGGAAAGACCAGGCCAGTCAGTGCCTTTATTTTTGACTCCCAGCCTACAGAACTGTGAGAAAATATATTTCTGTGGTGTAAGCCACTCAGTCTGTGGTATTTTTTTATGGCAGTCCAGCAATCCCTGACAAATGGGGGACAATATCTGATGTATATAAGAAATTTTCCACCTTCAGTCATATGAGTAGGCAAGTCTGCAAGGCACTTACTTAGTACGATATCCAGAAGGTTTTCACCAAATCAAAGTCCTATTGTCCAAAGCACTGACCTTTATAACATACTCTCATATTGGCTTTTCCTCCTTCCTTGTCTTACTCTCCCCACTATCTCACTCCTGTTTTCTGAGGATCACTAAGTATGCTGCCTGCATCGAAGTCCTTATGACTCTTTAGAAGGAGCCCAGACTAAAACAGGACCTGCTTCCAGACTGGAAGTAGGATCTGGTTCTAAGAATGGCAACTATTTGAGCCCCATTCATGTACAGCACCCAACATAGGTGTTGGTAACTCCTCCAAGTGAACTAAGGAGTACACTTGGGTTCAGATGTACTTCATTCACCACAGGCTTGTCCACCAGAGTAGCCACAATCAGCAGCCACTTTAGGGAGATATATAAAAGGGAATGAAGTCAACGTCCATCCAAGGTCTAAATATGGACCCCTTTCCCAAAGTTCTTGGGACAATGTAAGCCTGTAATTCTTATATGATTCCATGGAAGAAAAAGGCTTGAAAAATAACAGAGATTTGATTTTCTGCCAAATAAACAGGTGAGAACTCAAAGCTGATGGCATTGGGTGTAGGAAAAGGACTATGATTTGTTTACACCCTGGTGTTATAGATTCATTAATAGCTGCAACTGGTTGTATAATAAACTGAGATGAAGTATGTTCCATGCCATCTCCCAGTGTCCCCACCCAGAGGTGTTCAGCCAAATTAATTCCAAATAAAGGTGATTTTATATTACATGTGTTTATAAAATGGAAGAAACACTTTTTCTTTTCTGTCCCTCCCCTTCCCCTCCCCCAGGATAATTTAAATACAGAAGAAATAAAGAAATTATGAAAGAACTCCCTTTTCCTGTGCTTGTTTTTCTAACACTGCATGTTATTTCATTACATTAAAAGTACAATATGGTGACAAAAAACAGCTAGGCTTCCTTAGTTCAACGCAATTCTTGGCTTCTAAACAATAGTGGGAACAAAGCCCAAAAGAAAACTTGGCCTGCCAGACACATTATTGTTAGAGAGTCTAGAATTGGTGGCAGCCCTCTTGATCTTTCTGCAGGAAATGAAAATTAACATCTTTCTCTTTTTAAAGAGGAATTTCTGCCCCCTTTGCCAATTTTGAGTTCCTCGATTTTGAAGTTTTCAGGAATGTACTAAACATTGTCCTCTGTAAGATTTCTTCTTAATTGCCTACAAGATTTCATGAAATTGGCACCTACTGTATACTTTCACCTTGCACCTAGTTGAGAGACTCACCAAATTGCTAAATGAGTGAGTGAATGAATGAATGAATGAATGAGTAAATAAATAAATAAATTTCTCTTTGTAGAAAAAAAATGGTTAATGAACTCAATTCTACTTTCAAAATTGCTTTCATTCTAAAGTTGGTTTTCTGCTTTTTATAATGTCCTGAATTGTTGATTTTAACAGGAAAAAAATGGCTTCAGTAGAACACTTGTTCCCTATTTAAACAGAAAGTTCCGGAACAGCCTTTCACAATAGAATACAACTTGAGTCTGCAGGGGCTGATTGAAACATTCAAAAGAACAGTTAGCATATTACCAACTCCTCTCACATGCCTTAAGTGTAGGCACTTGATTATGTTAGTAGCAATTCAGTGTACTGCTGCCGGTGTATATAAAATTAGAGAAGAAAGAGTGTGGGCAGAGAAGTTAGCCACTCTTCGAATAGCCCAAAGCCAGCTGCCTACTGTTGTACCCAGTGCTGTAGAATGAAGTAGAAATGTCAAGGATTTACAATAAAAATCAGCAAATATGTATCAATTGTTTTATCTAAAGAATCTTAAGTACACAGTCACTTTTGCTATAGAAAACAAACTTCAATTGCTATATTTACATAT
The DNA here is from genome assembly GCA_027563665.1 of Antrozous pallidus. Classification (NCBI taxonomy): domain Eukaryota; kingdom Metazoa; phylum Chordata; class Mammalia; order Chiroptera; family Vespertilionidae; genus Antrozous; species Antrozous pallidus. Next base: position 93,447,231 of record CM050511.1, on the reverse strand, counting down.
CCATAAACCTACCTATACCTATAAATACATTTTTTCATCACTCACTTTTTTTTACTTAAGGAAATCTACTTAATAAGGAAACTTCAGGAAACTGAAAGTGCAAAGATCTGTTATTTCCTCCCTCTACCTCATCTGCTTACAGCCACAATCAGCCCCAGCACCCAGCACCAAGCTCCCAACACAGCCCCCCGCTGTTGGCCATCAGACCAATTCTCTTCATTCTCCTGAGCTTCTCTAGGGTCCCAGCACAACTCCCAGCATATTGTGGGACAGGAGCTCTTGCAAGTGGAGTCCATCCGCCCAGAAGAAATATACATGCACCACAAATGCAGACAACACATTGTAATAAAAATGTTCTAATAGTCACATTGAAAAAGTAACAGGCAAAATTAATGTTAATGTCCGATTTAACCCAATTTATCCAAAATAAGATCTTTCCAACATGTGACCAATACAAAAAAATCATTAGTGAGACATTTTACATTCTTTTTGCTGTACTAGGATTTCAAAATCAAGTGTATAGTTTACACTTACAACATATCTCAGTTTGGGTTAGCCACTTTCACGTATTCAATAGCCCGCCATATGTACCTAGTGCCCCGTATTGGGCAGCCTGGGTCAGAGCATGCTATGGTAGTACATTCATAGATGGGCAAGCAAGAAGAATGGCGTTGCCTTAAACACTCAGCCATCACACTTTGGGAAACACCACCATTGATGTTTCCACAGCTTAAATTCATAACATTAAGGGATCCCTAGTCGTCTTAGACCAGTGGTCGGCAAACTCATTAGTCAACAGAGCCAGATATCAACAGTACAATGATTGAAATTTCTTTTGAGAGCCGAAAACCGACTTCTGCGCATGGGCCACGAAGTTTCAATCACACTGTATGTGCACGCCCCCACGTGGCATTTTGTGGAAGAGCCACACTAAAGGGGCCAAAGAACCACACGTGGCTCGCGAGCTGCAGTTTGCCGACCTGAAGGAAGACTCCTTATTTGAACTTAAAACTGCCCACAATCTTTTCAGAAATACATCAGGAACTTCCAGACTAGGGATTGATTCTTCTGTCTTATAATAAATACACTAGTGGCCCGGTGCATAAAATTTGTATTAGGGGGGGACTCGGTGGAGGGGGGTTCCCTCAGCATGGCCTGCACCCTCTCCAATCTGGGACCCCTTGGACAATGTCCAACTGCCGGTTTAGCCCAATCCCTGTGGGCTGACTGAAACATTTAAAGGAACAGCTTAGCATATTATCAACTCTTCTCACAGGCCCTGTGGGATCCGGCCTAAACCGGCGGTCAGACATGCCTCTCACAATCCAGGACTGCCAGCTCCTAACCATTCACCTGCCTGCCAGCCTGCTTGCCCCAACTGCCCCCCCCCCACTTCCGGACTGAACACCCCCAACTGCCCTCATCCACCAGCTTGCTCAACTCCAGCTGCCCCCGCCCCCCCCACCCCCCCCACCCCACCCCCACCCCACCCCCACCCCCGCCAGCCTACTGGCCCCTAACTGCTTCTCCCGCAGCCCCACCACCAGTGCTTTGTCTGAAAGAGGTCCAGAAGGTCTCCCGGAAGGTCTAATAAAAGGGTAGTGTGCTAATTAGACCAGATTCAAACTGGAACAGATTCAAGGGGGGTCACTTTGGTCTGAATTGCTGTTCCTTTGGGCCACTACTGAAACTAGACAACTTCTGGACTAAGAGGTTGAAGAGCACTTGGTTAGGGAATGGGTTTTATTTTTACCTTTCTCCAAATAGTTTCTGTGATTTTACCAGCCAAGCTTCAAAGCAATTGATTATCAATAAGCTGCCTCTGGAGTAATTCTATGTGATAGTCAACATGGAATGTAGAAAAGACTTTAAAGCACAGAGCTGTTTTAAAAAAGGTTATGCTCACTACATGTAAAAATAGCCTACATTCTGTCATCCTGAGCAAGGATTGTTTAGTCACACAACTATGCTGTCTGAATGTAGTGGATTGGATAACAACTAATCAACTCTTTCCATTGACAGTCTCTCCTAAATACACCAGTTCTATTTTTGTTTTCTTTTTTAGTTTTTCTTAAGGGAAACAACATGAAAAACAATTAATTTTTAATATTCTACCAATTGTTGGTCATGAGACATAAAGTCATAGAATTATATACCTTTTTAGAGGGTGAAAAGCTTAGAGACCCTCCAGGCAAAACCTCTCATGTTATAGATGAGGACAATTATTTTTTAATCTAAATTTGATCTGGATTTTAATATAGATATTTTTCAAAAATCAAGATATTTCAAATCACTTATATTCTTAAGAAATGATCATATTTTTAAACATCTTGAAATGTAATAACTTTATTTAATAATCAGTTATTTGGAGTCTTATATGTGCTAAGAAGCCTGGAAGATACTGAGAACATAAACTATTTCATCATAATTTATATTCATTCTAATATGTTATGATAAATTATGACAAAAGTTTACATAATTAGTAATGCTTTTAATAAATAACTAATGGTTTAGCTATTATTATTATTATTATTATTATTATTATTATTATTTAAAATAGGTGAAGATACTTTTTAAAAATGTTTTTTGATTTTTTTCAGACAGAGAGGAAGGGAGAGGGAGAGAAAGAAAACATAGATCAGTTGGATTAAACCCCATACCTGGATATGTGCCCTAACTGGGAATCAAACCAGCAACCTTTTAGTGCACAGGACGACTCTCAGCTGTCTGAGCCACACCAGCCATGGCAGTAAAGATAACTTTTTTGTAGTCAATCACAATGATAACAGCAGTATCACATGGAGTGAGCAAGAATTCCAGATAGATGGATCAGCAGATTGATGGGTCCTCTTTTTCTATCTATACTAATAAAAGGGTATTATGCTAATTAGATAATTGGATGTCCTTCTGGACAAAGCCATGGTGGCAGGGCTGAGGCAGAGGTAGTTAGGGGTGATCAGGATGGTGGGGCAGGGAGCAGTTGGGGGTGATTAGGCAGCAGGCAGAGTGGTTAGGGGAGATCAGATAGGCAGGCAAGTCCTGGATTGCGAGACATTCCCCAAAGAGTCCTGGATTGGAGAGGGTGCAGGCCAAGCTGAGGGACATACACTCCCATGCACAAATTTCGTGCACCGGGCCACTAGTACATTATAAAATGAGACATACTTGAGCTAGGACACAGTGGGTTATAATGTGGGGCCATCTTCTTACTAGCCACCACCACCCCTTCTTTCTCTTTCTCTAGGCATAGTGAGGGTTCAAGTGGTATGAGGACAAATGGACTGCTTGAGCAGGAGGAGCTTAATTGCCAGCACTGAGAAGCTGAGAGGAGCATTGAGAACACTGGCTGTCCAACATCCGGACACTTGGTGGGAAGATGAGTTTGCATGCAACACCTCCCACTGCAGAAAAAGGGGTCCCAGCCAATCTCATATGTAGGACTCCAAACTCATTCACCAATCATGTTAATCTCCACAAATATCAAAGATTTAATACTCTCTATATTATTTTGTAACTTAGGTATCATGGAAACCTAAACTCTTTCTAAGTAGAATATTAAATTGTTCACAGAAGATTGTTTCCAGAAAAAAAAGAGACTGAACTATTTAAATGTCACATATGAGCATTTAATATTTGTTGAATAATGAATCTAAGGACAATAGAATGTAATTCCAGTTGGGATAAGATTATTAGATGATATCTCCTGTTTATGACAAATATAGTTTGTGGAAAAGTGTTGCCCTGTGAAATAATTGTATACCTAATTTCAATTTTAAGAATCAGTCATTGTTCCATTATCCATGAATTTATCTAAGCTTTGTTATTTCTATTATAGTTTCAGCCTTACAATTTCAGGGATAATTTTAAGATGTTATATTATGATGTAAACATATGCTACTGTTCAACACTTCCTTATATCTTTTACTCATCCTCTAATGATACAATAGATTGTAAAAAGAAGTATTTTCCTGAATATATTTAGAAACATTTTATGAATAAGTTTTAAAATTTACTTTTCATCTTCATTTAATGTTAGAAATGGCTTTCAGATTAATTGTTACCTAGTATATAGCAGAGACTTTTACTGGATAGCACTATGAAAAATGGATGCAAATGGATCAACAGTCCATTGGATGTTGAAAAGCATTATCAAGCTTGACATGCATTACTGATAGAGTAACACCGATAAATTTACAATCTTATCTGCAAGAAAGTTAGAACTACAAGTTAAAATGCTTTTCAGTGCATAAATTATATAAAGAAATTTTGTAGTAAATATAAAATGCCCTAAAAATGTGTGAATCATGTGGTCCAGTGATTTCATTCAAGAACTATATCCCAAATAAATATTTGTGAATATGTGTTAAAAGTTATTTTTTTAAACCATTTGAACTTTTTTTTTCATCTTTATTATTCAGTTTATTAATTACATTGTTCCCTTTTTTTCCCCCTATAGTTCCCCTCCACCTGGTACCCATCCCACCCTCCGCCCTCACCCCCCTCCACTGTCCTCTCCCATAGTTGCAGACTTTTGTCCAGTCTCTTGCTGCACTTCCTACACCCCTTTTCTCCCCAAGAGTTGTCAGTCCATTCCCTCTCTATGTCCATGATTCTGTTACATCACCAGTTTATCCTGTTCATCAGCTTATTAATTCACTTGATTTTTAGATTCCTTTGTTGATAGATGTGTATTTGTTGTTCATAATTTACACTTTTATCTTTTGCTTCTTCCTCTTCTTAAAGAATATCTTTCAGCATATAATATTGGTTTGGTGGTGATGAACTCTTTTAGCTTTTTCTTATCTGCAAAGCCCTTTATCTGACCTTCAATTCTGAATGATAGCTTTGCTGATAGAATAATCTTGGTTGTAGATTCTTGCTATTCATCACTTTGAATATTTCTTGCCACTCCCGTCTGGCCTGCATCGTTTCTGTTGAGAAATCCGATGACAATTGTATGGGTGCTCCCTTACAGGTAACTAAGTGTTTTTCTCTTGCTGCTTTTAATATTCTCTCTTTGTCTTTTGCTCTTGGCATTTTAATTATGATGTGCTTGGTGTGGTCCCCTTAGGGTTCCTATATATTGGGGTTCGGTGCACTTCTTGGACTCCTAAGTCAATTTCTTTCACCAGGTGTGGGAAGTTTTTGGTCACTATTTCTTCAAATAGGTTTTCATTGTCTTGCTCTCTCTCTTTTTCTGGCACCCCTATAATTCAGATGTTGGTATGCTTGAGGTTGTCCCAGAGGCCCCTTACGCTATCTTCAATTTTTTGGATTCTTTTGGTTTCTTGCTTTTTCAGCTGAGTGGATTTTACCTCTTTGTATTTCAAATCTTTAACTTGGTTCTTGGGGTGCTCCAGAGCACTTTTAGGTCTTTGTATAATATTTTTTATTTCAGTCAGTGTATGCTTACTTTCTGGTTGGTCCTTTTTCATATCCTTGAGAGTCTCCTTTATATCCTTGAGGGTCTCCTTCATTTCCTTGTAGGACTCATTCATTTCCATGTTGGTCGTGATCATTTCCACTTTGATCTTGATCATTTCATTGCAGGTCTTGTTCATATCCTTGAGGGTCTCGTTCATTTCCTTGTAGGACTCATTCATTTCCTTTTCAGTCTTGCTTATTTCCTTATAGGCCTCGACCTTTTGTTGGAGCCTCTTGAAAATCCCTATAACCGTGGTTTTGAATTCCATGGCCAGTCGTTTTTTTTCCTCCATTTCTTTCACATCTGATTTCTTTCCATGTCTCTGCATGGTGGCTGCTTCCCTGAGTTGGTCAATTAGCTTTGTGTGGTAGACTTCCTACAAGGGACAGTGGCTCAGCCTCCCCAGTTACCTGATGTGGATATGGGTTGCACAGTCTTGCTGAAGTTAAGCTCAGGTTAATCGTTGTTAGCACTTGGAGGGGTTGACCTCCAGGCCAATTGTCTGTGAAGTTCAGCTGTGCTCAGGTTGGATGGGCGGAGTCTCCGGGCCAAGCAGACAGAGTTAGCTCCACCCTATGCAGCCCCAGGGACTCTGCGCCGGCGGCAATGGCTGCCAGCACCTCTGAGAGAGAGCCGCTGCCGAGCTCCACCGGCTGCCAGGGAATTCAGACTCTCCCCAAATGAGTCTGCACACCCGTCTCACCCAGGATCGTAAAACAAAGCAGTCTGATGGTTTCCCAAATGAGAGAGCAAGTCTCAAGCACTCTCTACGAAGTCACGCAACTGCGCTGTTCCCAAGGTCACGCGCAAGCTCCCTTCTCCACAAGCCGGCAGACCCCTGCAACACCCGAGCTTCGGCATGCCCTCCCACTTTCCAGTTTTCACCCCGTATGGTAGTGGGTTCCCTGGACTTCGCCCAGAGCTGGAGAATCAGTCCAGTGGGTCATCTTTGTCTCCCCGGTTCAAGAAAACTGGCCGGTTTTCAGCCGCCCGCCCTCTCCACTGGCACGCGCGTGCCAAACTGGTCTCTGCGCGTCTTTTCAACGCTGTCCGCTGCCACTCCTCCGAGTCACAGTGTCATATCTTCATTTTTATTTGTGGAATTTTCACTTGGCCAGCTTTCTGGTGTTTCTGGATGGTGTTTGTTCTTTCATTAAGTTGTAGTTTTAAAATTGCTGTGTATGATGGTAAGATAGGTGTTTTGCCTATGCCACCATCTTGTTCCCCTGTTAAAAGTTATTAAGAATGATTTTTATCAATGTTAAAATTTGTAGAATAAAAATTAGAAATAATTTATATACTTATATATATATTAGCACCCAACCCATTGAGAAAATACATAAAAATAAAAGTGTTTTAGATATAATGCTGTTTTAGAAGACTATTTAGTGATACAGCAAAATGTTATAGCAAAAAAAATATAGTAAAAAATAAATTTGTAAAAGAGATGGGCTTCATGACCTCATCTTTGGTTAAAATGTATGGATATATACATAGGAAAATTATTGAAATTATTCTTCAAAATATTAATAGTTGTTATTTCTGGGTGGTAATGCTTATAGTTTTTTAAATTTTTTGTATTTTGTTTCACTCTCTACAATTCATATGTATTCTTTCCCTGGTCAAGTTTTCAAAGTTATTATTCTTAAAAATATCCTTGTTAGCAGTTTTACTGAATTTAAAGTAATAACTTTAAAATATTTTTATGTAAGAAATAATAATGCAATAGCTTAAGAATAAAAACAGTCCTTATACAGGCTAGAGCTGTGATGGCAAACTGCGGCTCGCGAGCCACATGCGGCTCTTTGGCCCCTTGAGTGTGGTTCTTCCACGAAATACCATAGCTTGAGTGAGTCTATTTTGAAGAAATGGCATTAGAAAAAGTTTAAGTTTAAAAAATTTGGCTCTCAAAAGAAATTTCAATCGTTGTACTGTTGACATTTGGCTCTGTTGACTGATGAGTTTGCCGACACTGGGCCAGAGGAATTATGAAAAGTGATGAAAGCCTCACATATGAACATGACCGAAAGCATTAAAAGGAAGTGATCGCTTGAAACAAGTTTCTCTCTTCCCCACCTTTCTGGAAGTTAAATCCCCTATCTATGGAGAATCAGTGGAGCAGGGGTATAATTTTTAGTATTAGTAACAATTAGTAAGTTGTTCTTTAATTTTGCTTTAAAACAGTTTGCATAATGATGAAAATTCACCAAGGATTTTAAAGCTTGGGTTGATTTGACTAGCTAGTCTCAGGGAGAAAGTAACTTTTCCAGTTCTCACAGTCATAATTTCTGGTGGAAGCAAGACAGGTATTATATCAACTTTGATTATATTCTGCTATCCAAGCATTCAGCGAGGCAGAGTTGGGTATGAGCTATTCCATGTGGATATGAAAAGTAGCCACCCATCTAATCCTTTCAGGAAAGAAATTTCTTAACAAATGACAGTGTTAGACATCAGGTATTACAAAACCTCAGCTGTCAGCCACGGAACTGGCAGGATGTTATGATAAATATCCTGGCAACTCCTATCCAGTAATGTGGCTCAGATGTAATATTTCTTTATCAAGTTGTTTTTTGTTTTTTAAAGAATAGCATAATCCCGATTAATACTTCCCATTTGTCTCAAAAACCTTTTTAGGAATAACGTGTGTGATAATAATTGTTTAGAAACAAAAGTCCATCTACCTGGTTTAACCCCTGCCCTCCCCAACACAAACAAAACAAAAATGAATCTTAAAACTATGTGTTGGTGAGTCCCTCCATTTACCCAATGGGGAATATTTGCCTAGTGTGCAACTCCTTATGGCCAGTGTTAGGGTTCCCAACTATGTTCAGACTCTAAGAATTTGTCTCAATTTCTTCTGCTCCCATAGGTATTGGTAGGGATATGAAACCAGGAAATGTTCAGAACTGACAACTAGGTCTCATCTGGTTATACTAGTATTTATGCTAATGTACATTAATGCTAAGTAATGCAAATTGTCTGGTCTTCTAGACATAAAACAAATAAAGATATATGGTCACCAATTTTTAATACATTAAATTTAAAATGTTTATACAAAGCACGACAAAAAAAAGTGACCAAGTTACAAATGGGACAAAGTACAAGGCACAGAATAAAGGACTAAATTCCATAATAAATAAAGAACTATTTCAAATGAACAAGGAAAATAATAAGCAACCAAATTAAAATGGGCAAAAGAGAAAACAAATATATGATGGGGGGAACACACCCAATAACAAAAATATATGAAGGGAGAGGAACCAAGATGGCAGCATAAGTAAACACCTATCCTGCTGCCCCACACAACAATTTCAAAACTACAACTAAAAGACAAATTAGACATCATCCAGAATCACCGAAAAGCTGGCTGAGTGGAAATTCCACAAATAGAAGGAAAGATAGAAGGACACTGTGACTCAGAGGAGCTGTGGAGAGCAGAGTTTCAGATACTTGCGGAGAAAGGTGCATAGCCCTGCATGCAGCCAGTGGCTGGCTGAATTCCTCATACGGGGAGGGAGACAAAGGTGTCCCACCGCACTGATTCCACAGTTCTGGGCAAGTCTCGGGGAACCCAGACTCATATGGGGTGAAACTGGATCATAAGGAGGAAGCATGCTATAACAAGGGAGCTGCAGAGGTCCACTAGCTCACAGCATAAACTTGGGAACTGCAGAGGGGCGAGAGCACGCAGAGAGGACACGTGACTTGCTCTCTCCTTCAGGAGGAAAAAAAAGAAGAGAAGGGAAACCACTGAACTGCATTGTTTTCCAACCCTGAGTGAGACTTTAGGTGTGCAGACTCATTTGGGGAGAGGCTGAACTGTCTGGCAGCTGGCAGAGCTCAGAGCAGCTTTCTCTCAAAGGTGCGTGCAGCCATTACTACGGGGCACAGAGACCCAGGAGCCACCTAGGGCAGGGCTGACTGGAAACCAAGGCTGCCTGCTTAGCCTGGAGACTCCACCCATCCAAGCTGAGCAGCTGCTCTCATAGCATAAACGCAGCTGATCCTCACAGCCAATTGGCCTGGAGATCAAACCCTTCCAGCATCACCAACAACAATCTAGACTTAACTACAACAGGACTGATCAACCCATAAAGGGCTGCACCATGAGTATCCACCTCAGGTAACTAGGGAGGCTGAGCCACTGTCCCCTAGAGGACATCTACCGCACAAAGCTATTAAACCAACTCAGAAAAGCAGCCAAAATACAGAGACATAGAAAAAAATTACATTTGACAGAAATGGAGGGAAAAAACACGACTGGACATAGAGTTCAAAACCACGGTTATAAGGTTTTTCAAGAGGCTCCTAGAAAAGGACGATAAACTTAACAAGACCCTCGAGGATATGAGTGAGACCCTCAAGGATATGAAAAAGGACCAACTAGAAATTAAGCATACACTGACTGAAATAAAAAATATTATACAAAGACCTAAAAGCAGTCTAGAGGACCGCAAGAATCAAGTCAAAGATCTGAAATACAAAGAAGCAAAATTCATTCAGCCAGAAAAGCAAGAAGCAAAAAGAATCCAAAAAATTGAAGATAGTGTAAGGGGCCTCTGGGACAACCTCAAGCATACCAACATCCTAATTATGGGTGTGCCAGAAAAAGAGAGAGAGCAAGACAATGAAAACCTATTTGAAGAAATAGTGACTGAAAACTTCCCCCACCTGGTGAAAGAAATTGACTTAAAAGTCCAGGAAGCTCACAGAACCCCAAACTATAGGAATCCAGAGAGGACCATACCAAAACACATCATAATTAAAATGCCAAGAACAAAAGACAAAGAAATAATATTAAAAGCAGTAAGGAAAAAAAAAATAGTTACCTACAAGGGAGCACCCATACGCTTGTCAGCTGATTTCTCAACAGAAACTATGCAGGCCAGACGGGAGTGGCAAGAAATATTCAAAGTGATGAATAGCAAGAATCTACAACCAAGATTACTCTACCCAGCAAAACTATCATTCAGAATTGGAGGGCAGATAAATTGTTTCACAGATAAGAAAAAGCTAAAGGAGTTCATCACCACCAAACCAGTACTAAATGAAATGTTGAAAGATATTCTTTAAGAAGAGGAAGAAGAAGAAAAAGTTAAAAATAAAAATTATAAACAACAAATGCACATCTATCAACAAGTGAATCCAAAAATCAAGTGAATTAGGAATCTGATGAACAGGATAAACTGGTGAATATAATAGAATCAGGGCCATAGAGAGGGAATGGACTGACAATCCTTGGGAGGAAAGGGCTATGGGAGGTGCAGGAAGAGACTGGATAAAAATCATAAACCTATGGATGAGGACAGTGGGAGGGAAGTAAGGGCAGAGGGTGGGATGGGTAACGGGTAGAGGGGAGTTATGGGGGGGAAGAGGAACATTGTAATTAATAATCTAAACAATAAAGATTTGTTAAATTAAAATCTAAAAGAAGCTCTGCCCATTACTAATTAAGAAATGCAAATATAGTTTAAGGAAATCTAAACTAAAAGATCTTTTTATACTACCATTTGGAAATCATCACAATAATTATTGGCTCAATCAAAAATCAATGGATGCTAAAACTGGTGGGTGATGATAATCTCAAGGTATGTCCCCAGAGATTTTTTTTTTAATTACAAAGGAAAATATAGTAATTTCACAGTGGAAAAACCAAACAGACATCACTGTAATACAAGCAACCAGAGTTTACATCGTGACTACTGGGACATATCAACCTCCTGTGAACTGCTGTATGCATGACCCGATGCACTGAGAACACAGCGTCACTTCGGTGTTAGTCCTGCTCCAAAGGCATAACCTAAGTCTAAACATCAGGGAACACAAGACAAACCCAAACTGAGGGATGTTCTACAAAGTAACTAGCCTGATACTTCATAAATATCAGTCATGAAAGACAAAATGTGAGGAACTACTCCAGGGGAAAGAAGACTAAAACAAGATGGCAACTAAATGCAATTTGTGATACTCGATTAAACTGGATCCTAGACCCCAAAATTATTATTCTTTTACTATGGATGACATCACTGGAAAATGGGTGCTGTTGAATTTTTTTTCAATTTATTACTTTTGTTAAGAAGCCTCAGAATGTGAATTTAATAGAAAATACTTTAAATATCTGCACCCCATATAATGAGAATGAGATTGTTAAAACATTATAGGCTCATCTTGCTACTTCATAAGAATAATTCAATTCAAAAAGATAGTTTCTTCATGCTCTGCTCTCAAGAATTACAAACAACTCTGTCATAATAAGATTGGCAGAGAATTTCTAATATATAGATCTACAGATTCCATATCATAAATTTGGGATCTATTGCTGAAAGCCCATTAACTGATCTATTTTACTGTACAGTTGAGAAAGGATAAAGATAATTAATAAGGCTGTCAGGACCAATGACACTGAATTTCTCAGCTTACACCAGCTTCTAGAATTGCTTAGAAACACAGCAGCAGTCATCCCAGCATCTTGACTTTGATGTAATACGTTCTACTTCCTGTATCATTTAAACATAATGGATGAGTGTTGTGCCTCCCAGGTTTTTGTTTTTTTTAATAACATTCTCCATAATTTTTACATAGTGACTGCAATGTTTTTAGCTTTAATTAAAAATGAGCCTGTTTTTCATTACCATGTGACTTGAAGTTAATTCTCTGTCTTCTTTGAGCCCAAGAGTTTAATTTGTTAAATGATAGAATCAAAATCTCTTGTCTTTGAGATTCTTTGCCATCCTATTCATGGATCATTCTAGTTCTTTAATCAATAATTATCAATAAAAGTGGTATATTTCTGCTAAGGCTGAAATAGAAACCCTATTTTCTTTAAAAGCAATCCTTATGTTAGCTTCTTTTATGAAATATTTTAGATGCATAAAAATGTGTAATTAAGAATAGAACAAATTTCCAAGCACCCACCATCCAACTAAAATATAGAACATTACAATTTTTCATCTATCATATTGGCAAACATTTTTAAGTTTGACAAAACATCTTATTGGCAAATCTACAGGGAAACAGGCATTTTCATATATTGTTGCTGGGCATGGCAGAAATAGAAAAAGGAGATTGGACAATATCTAGTAAAATTACATGTGCATTTAATTTTGGACATCATAATCACTTTCTATAAATATATTTCAAAGCTATATAGGCATAAACATGAAATGTCATGTACACAGGATTATTCATCTATATAATAAAGAGATAATATGCAAATTAAGCCTCATGTCCTCGCCAAGATGGCTGCCCCCATGTGGTCAAAGATGGCTGTCACAAGATGGCCAGCAGGGTAGGGTAGTTGTGGGCAATCAGGCCTGCAGTGGAGAGCAGTTGGTGGTGACCAGGCTGGCAGGGGAGGGCAGTGGGACAACCAGGCCTGCAGGTGAGGGGAGTTGGGGGTTACGGGGCCAACAGGGGAGGCCAGTTTGGGGGGGACCAGGTCATAAGGGGAGGGCAGTTGGGGATGACCAAGCCTGCAGGGGAGGGCTGTTGGGGGCAATCAGGCCAACAGGGGAGCAGTTAAGCGCCAATCAGGCTGGTAGGGGAGTGGTTAGGGGGTGACCAGGCTGGCAGGCAGGCAAATGGTTGGGAGCCAGCAGTCCCGGATTGTGAGAAGGATGTCCAACTGAAAGGGATCAGGCCTAAACTAGCAATCGCACATCCCCTGAGGGGTCCCAGATTGGAGAGGGTGCAGGCTGGGCTGAGAAAGACTCCCTCCCACCCCCACTGCACACATTTTGTGCACCGGGACTTTAGTTGTAGTACAATTTTGCAAAAAAAAAAAAAAAAAAAATGGAAACCATCTAAATGTCCATCAATAAGGGGTTGGTTTAAGAAAAAATGGTCCAAACTGGCCAGCATGGCTCAGTGGTTGAGCATCAATGTATGAACCAGATGGTCATGCCTTGATTCCTGGTCAGACCACATGCCTAGGTTGTGGGTTTGATCCCCAGTGTGGGGCATGCTGGAGGCAGCCTATCGATGATTCTCTCTCATCATTGATGTTTCTTATTTCTCTCTCCCTCTCCCTTCCTCTCTGAAATGATAAAAAGTATCCATTCATATGATGAAGTCCTATACTGCTATAGGAAATGCTCTGTAAAATGCTATGTTGCTTTCTGTGTAAGAAAGGGGGATTATAAACATAAGTGTGTGTGTTTAGTAACAATAGAAGGGTAACCCAAAGCCAACAAAAAATGACTACCTATACTGGGGAAAAAAAAGCAAATGGGAACAGGGGATGGCAAATAAGCGTATGAAAAGATGCTCAGTATTATGTCATTAGAAATTTGTAAACTAAAACAACAGTGGCATGTCAATACACATAGATGAGAATGGCTAAAATCTGAAACACTGACAACCAAATGCTGGGAGGATGTGGTGCAACGAGACCCCATTCATTTGTGGTTAGAATAGGAAACGGCACAGGCACTTTGTTTTTTTGTTTGTTTGTTTGTTTTTTAATATATTTTATTGATTTTTCATAGAGAGGAAATGAGAGAGGGATAGAAAGTCAGAAACACTGATGAGAGAGATACATCGATCAGCTGCCTCCTGCACACCACCTACTGGGGATGTGCCCGCAACCAAGGTACATGCCCTTGACTGGAATCGAACCCAGGACCTTTCAGTCTGCAGGCCGATGCTCTATCCACTGAGCCAAACCGGTTTTGGCAGCACAGGCACTTTGGAAGACAGTTTAGCAGTGTCTTACAAAACTATGCCTATTCTTACCAAATGACCCAGCAATCACACCCCTTGGTATTTGCCCAAATGAGTTGACAACTTATGTCCACACAAAACTGCACACACTTAAGTTTACAGCAGCTTTGTTCATAATTGCCAAAACTCAGAAGCAAACAAGGTGTTCTTCAGTGGGGGAATGGATAAACAGACTATAGTACATCTGGAGATGGAATATTATTTAGCAAGAAAAATAAATGAGCACCTGGATGGTGTGGCTCAGTGGTGAGTGTTGATCTATGAACCAGGAGGTCACAGTTTGATTCCAGGTCAAGACATCTGCCCAGGTTGCAGGTTCGATCCACAATAGAAGGTGTGCAGGAGGCAGGTGATCAATGATTTTCTCTCATCATTTTTGTTTCTCTCTCTCCCTCTGCCTTCTCTCTGAAATCAGTAAAAATATTTTTTTAAAAAAATGAACTATCAAGCCACAAAAAGATGTGGCAGAAACTTAAATGCATATTGCTGAGTGAAAGAAGCAAATAGGAAAAGGCTACCTACTATATTCAACTATATGGTGTATGACGTTATGGAAAAGGAAAAACTATGGAGGCAGTGCAAAGATCAGTTTACATTAGCACAATGGAATATTATGCAGCTGTAAAAAATGATATTTACCCTTTGAGACAGCATGAAGGAACTTGGAGAGTATTATGCTAAGTGGTAATAAACCAGTCAGAGAAAGGTAAATATCACATGATCTCATTTGTAGAATCTGCTGGACAAAATTAATTGACCAACAAAATAAATCCAGAAGCAAGGAAACATGCAACAGATTGACATATCTCAGAGGGGGGTTTGGGGGTCAGAAACCAATTCCAGCATGTAATAATTACAAGAGTTTCATCAAAATGTTGGTGAAGCTTGGGCAGCTCAACAAGGGTGAGCCACATATGTAGTTTACCTGCTGGAACAGCTAAAGGGCACTTCCCCCAAACCTGAATAGGATTGTCTGCTGCCAGACAGCTCAGGGCATGTTATTGCCTCCTGTTGGCCAAACACCTGAACAGCTCTAGGCTACCCCCCAAACTGACAATGTTTCTGTACCCTTTGAAACCTTACCCTTTGAAGTGTATTATCTCCACCTTGCCTTAGGATAAATCATGTTAATAAAAGTAGGGTCCTGAGTCCTCAGTTCCTTTAGCTGAAGATCCTATGACCCCTGATGCTTTTCAAAATTATCTTTCATCTTCGGACTCTTTAATCATCTACACATCAGCCCCTTTTTCCAGAATGCTAAACCCTTTGTAAGGCTGGCAAAAGAACCCCGGCAAGGGGGTACAGTAAGAGATTAACCAAAGTTATACGCATAGCCCATGGACACAGACAATAGCGTGGTGAAGGCTTGGGGTGGGCTAGGAGCTGGGTGAAGGCGTATAAAAGGGGTAGTGAAATAGGGGACACATATAACACTATCAAGAGTATTATAGATGTCAGTGGGGGAGAAGATGGGGAGGGGTGAATAAGTGAGCATGGGGACTTTTAGGGACATATGATCCATAGTTACTAAAACTATTAGTAACAGAAAGGTTGATGGGAGACCTTATTATTCTATGTTTTGATGGCTCACGTCAACCACTTTTGAACCTACTGATTGACAACCAGCATTGTGTCCCTGTTGATGTGACACAATAGATATGCAGCATTGTGTGCGAAGTATCTTTGCCTAAATAAATAAACCTATTTTTTAACCAAGTTTCTAAATCTAACCATACATTTATAGAAAATACCATTCCATACTTACTGAAATGCTAAAACTTATTAAGTCTGCCCTTAGCAAGCTAGGTAAACATGGTGAAGAAGCGAAACTTTGGAAACTCCCCACTTGCTGGTAGGTGTGCACAGTGGCCCAAGCCCTTTGAATTTGACAATCCTTAAACAATGGGGAAAATCACCTTCTTGCCACTAGATGGTGCTTATTGGCTTTTGAGTCTTCTATTATGTTGCCACATTTCTCTTGTTAGCCCACATCACTGGAGAAAGGAACTGGACACTAGCTCCAGAAGCATTTCACCAAGAGGTTGTAACCCTGATCCAGGCAACCATAGCTGCTTTTGGGCTGCTGCACCAGGTTGGTAATGGGAACGTATCTCTGAAGCTTGCTGTCTCCCCGTGTCCCTTGTTTTATTCAGTTCCTTAGTAATATCCATCTCTAATACTATGCCAAGTGTATTAGAATGTTTTTCAAAATTCAGTAGCTGCATTCTCTATTTTTCTTAGATCGAAATTATAAGAAATGATACAAAGAAATTTCGTATACCCTTCACCAGGACCCAGTAACTAGGAAACCTGAATAAAATATAAATATAGGAGATATAAATTATGCATAATTCCTAACTCATTTAAGAGTTAGTTACAAACATGATGTCCATTGGCCTTATAAACGAGTGTACTATACTATAAAACGACAGTATACTTACCAAAATCAGGACAGTTTCTCAGACTTTCCTTGTCTTTCATAATCTTAGTATTTTTGAATGTCAGGTACTTACTTTGCATTTGCTTGGTATTTTCTCATGATTATATTCAAGTTACAACCTGGGGCAGTCATATCCTTAATGTGACGCTGCATCCACAGTGGGGCATATCAGGAGGCATACAATGTCCATGTGTCTTCTTATTGGTAAAATTAATCCTCATTTTATTTCTCTACTGCAGAACTAATTAATAAGTATTTTGTAGTTATTAATTGAGATAATTTATAAGTATTTTGTGGGGAGATACTTTGAAACTATGTAATTATCCTTTCTTACATCAAACTTTCACCCATTATTTTGCCTGAATCAATTATTATTATGGTTGTTACAAAATGACAATCTTCAAATTCCATCATTCCCTTTTCATTAACTAGCTGGCATTCTACCATAAAGTACAGATTTCCATT
The DNA here is from genome assembly GCA_027563665.1 of Antrozous pallidus. Lineage (NCBI taxonomy): Eukaryota > Metazoa > Chordata > Mammalia > Chiroptera > Vespertilionidae > Antrozous > Antrozous pallidus. Next base: position 93,430,177 of record CM050511.1, on the reverse strand, counting down.
TATTTATTGAGTTCTGTATCTCAGGATAGACTCATGAATTCCGATTTTATTCAATGGTTTATAATCCATCATCACTACTTATTTTGATGCTCAGATTGTCCCAGATTTGGCCAGTGGGTCCCCTTCAGGTTGAATTCTGAACACTTTAACAGGTTCTCAATATTAAAGAGACCTTCCTTTTTTCTGGAGCAAGAGATGTTTCAGACTTATCTTGTACTTTCCTTGGCAATACCTTACTAAAAGAAACCAAGATCTGGATGCTAAGTTTGCTCTTTGCTACAGGATTTCATTGCCTGCAGGTTTCTTGCTAAAAAGAGCTAAGAAATATAACTACATCTATACATGTATCTGTTCCAAAACTGAGATATTAAAACCACCATTAAAAATAAACAAATAAATAAATAAATAAATAAATAAATAAATAAATAAATAAAACTGCCATGAATTCACAACACACCTATATTTCTAAGCCAGCACCACAAAGTTTATTCTGAGTCTTCCCCCTTATTATATGTATATTTCCTTCTCTAACAAAAACATGTCTCCCATTATCATCAACAGACTTATTTTCCCTGTAAGTTATCAATATCCAGTGAAAGTGAGGCATCTCATCCACCACATTGTCTGACACCAACAAATCAAAGCCATAGGTTACGTCCTCAGCCCTGGCCCTCCCATACCTGCCAGGCACACCAGTTTGGTCCCCTGCCCGTCACTATGCACATATGGTCAACCATCAAGCTCTGATTGTCCTGCCTCCTAAATATTTATTGAATCTGTCTCCTTCTCTATGTTCTATGTGATTGTTTAGCTGGGAGAACTGTACCAATTGCCTAGTACAGTGGTCGGCAAACTGCGGCTCATGAGCCACATGTGGCTCTTTTTCTGGCTCTTCCACAAAATATCACAACCTGGGAGCGTCTATTTTGAAGAAGTGGCATTAGAAGAAGTTTAAGTTTTAAAAATTTGGCTCTCAAAAGAAATTTCAGTTGTTGTACTGTTGATATTTGGCTCTGTTGATTAATGAGTTTTCCAACCACTGTCCTAGCAAATCATTGATGTAGTTTAGGGATCTATTCTATTTTTTCTTCCTCTCCCTCTAGTATTTTTTGGCTGGCGACCAGTTATTAAGGGCCTTAGTAACTATGGTTAAAGAGCTGAATGTTTCCAAGCCCATGCTTTCTCTCTTCCTAATAATTATTCAGAAGGCCCCAAATTGGGTTTAAAGAGGTAAGCCTCGGTCCTGATCTATGAGGTGGAGAGATAGCATATGGCAGAGCTGTTCTGGTTAAAGGGTGAGGAAGTGGCAGAAGGTGAAGGCTAGCTCTGTCAGTTCAGCCTCACTGATGGCTCAGTCAGTATCTTCTATCGTCCAGTCCTAACCTGGAAAGGGCAAAGCCAAAAGTTTAGCTTTTCTCTGCTGCATTACAGTTAGCATTTATTGGCTACTAATTTCTGTGCTTCTATGGGTAGGTGAGTGTGGCTCTGTTTGATCCTGCACTCACTTTTCTAGTAATTTGTTCCAGAAGTCCAGTAAACGGTACCTGTCTTTTAATTATTTTGCATTGTCAGCAACCTTGCCTTATTACCTTAGAGTTGATCCAAGAGATAGAGGTGGGGTAGGGTTGAGGAAAAGTGTCTTTTCTGGTGATTGCTAAAAAATATATATTACATTCTGGAAATTTGGAGAAAATGAAAAGTAAAATGCAAAAAACAAAAGTCACCCATAATACCAAAGCTCTCTGATATAATTTCTTTCCATTTTTTTCTATGCTCTTATAAAACAAACTAGAGGCCTGGTGCACAAAATTTGTGCACATGGGAGGTCCCTGAGCCCATCCTGCACCCTCTCACAGTGCGGGAGCCCTCAGGGGATGCCTGAAGCCAGGAGTTGGACATCCTTAGCGCTGCTGCAGAGGTGGGAGAGGCTCCCGCTGCACTCACCAGCTGTGAGTCTGGCTCAGGGCTTCTGGCTGAGCACTCCCCCTGTGGGAGCACACTGACCACCAAGGTGCAGCTCCTGCATTGAGCATCTGCCCCTTGGTGATCAGTGCATGTCATAGGGACCAGTTGTTCTACTGTTTGGTCAATTTGCATATTAGCCATTTATTATATAGGATGATATTATAATAGACTAGGGGCCCAGTGCACAAAATTCATGCCCTGCGGGGGGGAGCTCAGCCCAGCCTGCCCCCTCTCACATACTGGGAGCCCTCAGAGGATGTCCTACTAACTACTTAGGTCTGCTCCCCTTTGTTGGAGGCAACCAGGCTGATCAGGGGAAGGCACCAGCCCCATCACCTCACTACTGCAGCAACTGCCAGTCACACAGCCACCAAGGTATTTTCATCAACATGGACTCCAGTCCCTTCACCATGAAAAAAATGACAACTTTTTTTAGGCATTTTCAAGATGTATCTTTCATAAAATATGACATTTCTTTCTTTCTTTTTTTTTTTTTAATCCTCATCTGAGGATATGTTTCCATTGGTTTTTAGAGAATGTGGAAAAGAAAGGGAAAGACAGAGAGAAACATCAAAGTGAGAGGAATACTTTGATTGGTTGCCTCCTGCATGAGCCCTGACCTGGGCCTCAGTCAGGGAGAAGCCTGTAACCTGGGTACATGCCCTTGATCAAAATCAAACCCGGGCCCTGTGGTCAGCAGGCTGTGGCTCTATCCACTGAGCCAAACCGCCTAGGGCAGGATATGACATTTCTTAGCCCTCCAGCAGCAAACCTTCATTTTTTTTCTCCAAGAGTATGGTGGGAAAACCCTAGATCACCTTTTTGGATTCTTATATCCAAGATACTAAGAATATTACCAGTGGCATACAGAAAGCTTAGCCAATGAGCAGTCATAAAAGGTGTTTCCTCTGTAGTTCACACCGATTGCCATTGCCTCTAATCACCGGCTCCGACCCTGCCCAGGCCCAAAGCTTCTGGCCAAGGCTTGGGGCCTGGGCAGGGACCCCTCAGCTCCCTCCGATTGCCAGCTCCGCCCTTGCCTAAGAGCCCCCTGGCTCAGGTCCTTCCCAGGTTGCTCAGGACCCACATGTGGCCTATCTTGGAGTGACCTGGGTGCTAAGAAAGTTCCCAGGACCCAGGTTGCTGGGTGCATTTGTATGCAAATTAACCACCATCTTTGTTGGTTAATTTGCATACACACTCTGATTGGCTGTGGGTGTAGTAGAGGTATGGTCAATTTACATGTTTGTCTATTATTAGGTACTAGAGGCCCAGTGCACTAAATTCGTACAAGGGGGGGTGAGGGATGTCCCTTAGCCCAGCCTGCACCCTCTCTAATCTGGGATCCCTCAAGGTACGTCCGACTGCCTGTCTAGGTCCGATCCTACCAGGATTGGGCCTAAACAGGCAGTCAGGCATCCTTCTCAAAATCCAGAACTGCTGGCTCCAAACTGCTCACCTGCCTGCCTCTCTGATTGCCCCTAACCGCTTCTGCCTGCCAGCCTGATCACCCACTAACCACTACCCTACCAGCCTAATTGATGTCTAACTTCTCCCCTGCCAGCCTGTTTACCCCCAACTTCCCTCCTTTGCCAGCCTGGTCACCCCTAACTGCCCTCCCCTGCAGGCCTGGTCCCTCCCAACTGCCCTCCCCTGCAGGCTTGATCACCCCCAACTGCCCTCCCTTGCAGACCTGGTCCCTCCCAACTGCCCTCCCCTGCAGGCTTGATCACCCACAACTGCCCTCCCTGTAGACCTGGAACCTCCCAATGGCCCTCCCCTGCTTGCCATCTTGTGGTGGCCATCTTGTGTCCACATGGGGACAGGATCTTTGACCACATGGGGGCAGGCATCTTGTGTGTTGGAGTGATGGTCAATCTGCAAGTTACTCTTTTATTAGATAGGATAGAGGCCTGGTGCATGGGTGGGGCCAGCTGGTTTGCCCTGATGGGGGTTCCCTTGGTGTGAGGGGTGGCCTGAGCGAGAGGCTTGGGGAGTTTTGCAGGCCGGCCACACCCCCCGAGAGACCCAAGCAGAGTTCCTGGGATCTGAGATTTATTTATGTCTACAATTGAAACTTTGTAGCCTGGAATGGAGGCAAGCCTTCTGCTCGCTCTGTGGTGGCAGCCATTTCTGTTTGAAACTTTGTAGCCTAGAATGGAGACCTAGGCCAGCAACTGGCAGATGGAAAGCTTGGCTTCCTCCGTTGCTAGGGAAACCCAAGCCTCTGTTCTCTCTAGTTCAGTGGCTGCCATCATTTCTATATATTTTATAATTAAAACTTTGTAGCATTGAGTGGAGGCCTGGGCAGGCAATGGCAGGCAGAAAGCTTGGCTTCTTCTGTTGCCAGGGAAACACAAGCCTGCTCTCAGTGGGGGCAGCCATCTTGGTTTATTTGCATAATCTGCTCCTAATTGGCTGGTGGGCATGGCTGTGGGCATGGCTTGTGGGTGTAGCAAAGGTATGGTCAAATTTGCATATTACTCTTTTATTAGGTAGGATGATATGCATTTATTTTTGTATCCTGTTTTGTCTTATCATAATCATATCATTCTTCTACTTCACTTAAATTCTTTAAAAACATCATTAATGAAAACATTAATGTCTCCAACAATGTCCTAATTTTTACTAGGAGATGGTTTCCTGTTTTTTGCAATTATAAATATTGCTGGAATAAACATTTGTGTACATAGATCTTTGTTCTCATTGATAATTATTTTCTTATGTTGAATTACCAAATGAATATCTGGCCAATGTCTGTGAATACAAGTAAGCTCTTGAAGCATATTGCCAAATTATTTTCCAAAAAGCTTGCTCTAATTTACAGTCTAATCTGCCATGTGTGAGACCCTTATACTTCATTAACAGCAAACTATTTATGGTTACTGCCCAAACATCATTCTATTTCTTGCCTCTAATTTGCTCATTTCCAGTATCTAGTATATCTTTTCCCCTTCCCTAATAATGGCTGGACAACACTTTATTCTTTTTCAAAAATATTTGCCCAGTGGCATGGCTCAGTGATTGAGTGTTGATCTATGAACCAGGAGGTCACAGTTTGATTCCCAGTCAGGGCACATGCCCTGGTTTCAGGCTCGATCCACGGTGTGGCACATGTAGGAGGCAGTTAATCAATGCTCTCTCTCATCATTGATACTTCTATCAGCCTGGGTCCTACGGTAAAGACCATCTGTAATGAGCCTGAGTGAGAAATAAACCTCTTTTGCTATAAGCCACTGAGATTTTGTAGTCATTTCTTACTGCCCCCTAACAAATCCTATTCTGACTAATATACTGGCCATCTCCCAATCATCCTTTCATACAATGCCCTATATCTAGTGAGACTCTGTAGTAGAGTTGTGGCTGCCCAATACTTGATGATACAAATAAACTTCCTGTCTGGGAAGTCACCCTTGCCTGAGTGTTGGCAGGAGGAAGTTTCTGCCTCCCACGAAGGAAGCTAAAAAGAACCAGTACTTGTTCTCCCAGATTCCTCAGAGCTAAAGAACAGGCGTGTGACCAAAAGCCAGCCATTTGGAATTCTGAGTCTTGATATAAAGAAGCAAGAACAGTACATTATAGCATCAGTTCTGTTGCTGGCGGCAGCACGCAGTGGCCAGTGGAGTGACAGCAGTGAGAGCGGAGTTGAGGGATGTGAGTGAGTGTCCGGCAGGGACGAGATAAGCAGACTGTTCCAGTGCTATGATCTGGCTGCGTGCCAGCATGTGAGTTCCCTCTGTTCCTGCTCACTTTCTGAGCCTGCTTCTCAAGTTTTCCTAACTATTCTTTGATGTACCCAAAATCCTTACAATCAATTGGTTTTCTTCTTAAATTACCCACTTGTTACCAATGATAAATTACCAAGGCTGTTGTCTACAACCAAGAATCTTATTCCCTGGTCTCCAGAAGGCACATTTTAAAAGCCCAATCCTACATTTAAAAAAATTCCAATCTTTAATTTTTCTAAAGAGTATTAAAAGGGATCCCATTTACGATCTTTGTTCATTCACATTTATTTATACTCTTTTCTCCTCCACCTTGACCTGGTTTCTCACTCTTAGGACTTCTCTAGAGCCTCACAGCCACAACCTGCCACGTGTCCACACCTGGACGGCCCGGCTCTAGGACCTCTCTGCCTCTTGCCTGCTCTTTCTCCCAGCTCTTTGTGAGCTAGATCATCTTACCCTCTCTGCTTAGGTCCTTGTGTATTTTAGTTCACGTTCCAAATGTGGTTTCTTTCTACTCTTTTTTTTTTTTTCAAATCTATGGCATCAATTCTGCGGCATCAATTCTGCAAAAGGTCTGGGAATCAAGCTGATCTAGACAAAACTCTCCATAAAGTCGAGGGGCTAAAACGGCCTCCCACAAATCACATCTAACCCTCCAACTTAGTTTTGCTTACGTTGTAGAGTGTTGAGTTGCAGAATGTTGCTGTTGTCTTTATTGAGTTAGTTGCCGACATTAGTGGGAAAATTTCACCAAAACACCTGGATTTCCTGGTCTTGTGAAAAATCAAAAGACCTGACAATATGGAGGTCCCATCTACCATGGTAAGAATCAACTGAAGCTTGGTAGCAGCACCCTTTTATGGGGCATCACTCCAGTTCTCTAGGATCCCACCCAATCTTCCTCACTCGAATTATTTTTCTGGTTCCTATGAACATTTTAAGTTGCAATTCCTGCTCTGTAAAGTACTCCAGGAAGGATAGGAAGCATCTGCGAGATGAAAGCACATTTCCTTCAGGGATGGGGGCTACAAGAAGGGAACATTCACATTGTAAATCCTGTCCTGCCACCATAGGACAGAAGGAGGAGAGACTGATGAGAGAAGAAATCCATACGAGAAAATAAGGCAGCTTCAGACAGCAGGGGGATAGGATGGGGTGAGGAAGGGGGTACCGAGACAAATGGATTAAGGCACCAAGAAAAATAAAAGTACAATATTTACAACCTTTCATGAGCTTGTATTTTGAAGTATTTCTCTCTCCTCCCACCCTCTGCCCCTGCCAACCTCACCCCTTCTCTAGACCTGAAAGGCATCATCCTTGATGTTCTTCTGAGCTGCATTATTTAGAAGCAAACTGCCTTTGACTCCACATTGAATGCATGAGGGAGAAAGCTTTTCAAATGGTTCATAAAAGAATATTCCAAAGTTTGCTTATATCTCATTTAATCCTAATTTGCACACACAGTGTTAAATTTGTTTAAAGTTAGATGAATCTAAATTATCACACAATTGGTCAAAAATTTATCACACTAAATTTATTTTCTTGCAACTTTACCATAGTCTTTCACTGAAAAAAGTTACTTAATATCTATATCTCCATATTATATCTTGAGCGATGCCAGCACAGCCAGGGGGGAACCTAAGGGAGGGGACAGTGAAGGGTTAGAAAAGACAGACAAGAGAATAAAGCTGGGGCTACTAAGTGGGATGCTTCTCTCTGATAGAGAGACAGCACCAAGGCCTGCCAGCCAAGTCTTTATTTTATAGCCAGATTCCACAAAGCAAAGTAAGGACATGGTCAAGATGTTTACAATGTTCTTGTGGGTTTCAAATCTGTTAAATTACATGAACCTGATCAAGCTTTGTTTACTTGCTGCACCTCCTGCAACCTACATCACTTAGACACCTAAGAGGTGCTTTCCACATCTCCCCCTTTTTTCCTGTTTTTAAACACTTTTATTTAGATAATCAAAAGGTCTAGGAAAATTATGCAGCATAACCAACACATCAAGAACAAACTTCTGGCTATTAACAAAACAACCAACACAGTAATGTTAATGTAATACAGCAACAAGAGAGAACAAAACTCTGGCTATTAATAAAACAATAACAAAACAATGCCAATGCAACACAGCATAAGAGAGAAATCAAACTACAGACATGTTACAAAATGAAAGTTTCTTTTGCTACTGGAGTATATCTTACTCAGAGTCCTCAGATTTGGCTGCGCAAGACTTTTACAGAAAACTGGCAGCTCACCAACACTAGTATAGCCAGAAACATGATTGAGGGAGTAACTCCCACTCCTTGCTTTTCTACCATCTGTTGGGCCTCAGTTACTAACTTCTTCAGCTGACCCCATGTTGGCACCTTAGTCCCTTGTGTAGCCTTCATTATCTTCTTCTTTCACATCGCTATCATCAGGGCAATTCTCAGTCTATGTCTCCTCTTGAAGATGCTGTCAATGCAAAGATGTTGTCAGTGCGAGGCTGGTGCCCCTGGATTTCTTTCTGGAGGGTCTGATTTTTCTTTACAGTCCTCACATTTGGACAGTAGCCACTGCTGCATGGAGTCCTCTCCCAGAAGCAAGCAGCCCTTGATCTGCCAGAGCTGGAGACCTCCAACTCCGAGTCTGGAGTCCCACACAGACCCAAAGTTCCAGGGAGCTGTCAGGTCACACAGGAAAGAGAAAATTTAGAAATAACCAAAGCCCAGTAACAATGTGACTGCTGCAAGAACTTACGATCTAGGCTCACTTCAGTGTCAGAGAATTTCCCAAATAAAAGTTACTTCCCTGAACAAAAACATCAAAACTCATATTAAGGTCATCAAACACAGACCACAGCAGACAGTCCTTAGACAAAACTTAAGAAACTTAAGAATACTTCACTGAGCATTGTTTTAGAGATCCCTTTCCTGAGATCCTGAATTTCCCATATTTTACACCTAGCTGCTACCAAACCTCACTCCCTGCCCTACTTTCATTTTCTGCACATACTTCACAGGATCATCCTTTCCACCTTACAATTGTAGTTCCCCTTACTCAGGTACCTGTTCAGGTGCCATATGTGCCATGCCAGCATGGCCATGGATGGACCTGAGGGTGGGTAGTGAAGGAATAGAAAAGACAGATAAGAGAATAAAGCTGGGGCTAGGTGGGATGCTCCTCTCTGATGGAGAGACAGTGCCATGGCCTGCAAGCCGAGTCTTTATTTTATAGCCAGATTCCACAAGGCAAAGTAAGGGCATAGCCAAGACGTTTACAATGTTCTGGTGTGTTTCAAATCTACTCAATTGCATGCAACCTTTGTTTACTTGCTGCACCTCCTGCAGCCTATATCACTTAGCTACCTAGGAGCTGCTCGCCACAATATCTGTGTCTGTACATGAAACAGAGAGTTTCAACTTTTTAACACTTCATAGTTGTGAGTGAAAATAAAATAGCAAATGTTAGGTTGGTAGAGAAGAAACCTATCACAATACTCAAGGAAGACAAAGTCAATAAAATAATGGATTGTGAAGGAACTCCACTGTAACATAACTCACCCCTCCAGGAAGAATTCAGAGATGTTGATATTTATAGTAATTCCAGAGGCCGATCGCACGAAGATTCATGCAATAGAATTTAAAAAAATTATCTTCATTGTTGAAAGTATTACAGATATCCCCTGATTGGGGCAAGTGCAGGAAGTAACCGATCCATATGATGTGTCTCTCTCACATTGATGTTTCTCTCTGTCTCTCCCTCTCCCTTCCCCTGGCTTCCAGCACCAGTTTTCCTCCAACATCCGGGACCCAGGCCTTTGCTCTGGCCACCACCTTTCATCTTTGTTCCAGCCAGAGCCTTCACTCTTCACTCCAGCCAAAATGCCGCTCCTGTAGCTCCCTCCACCCCCCGCCTTCCCCTTCATAGCAGGCGTCCTGTCCCACCTGGCTGCTCCACACCTGAGTGTATGATGCCCAGAGGCCTGGAGCAGCTGGGAGTTAGGGCTGCCGTCATCTTTGTTGGGTTAATTTGCATAATCACTCCTGATTGGCTGGTGGGCTTTGCAAAGTGATGGTCAGTTGAATATTTCTCTTTTATTAGTGTAGATATCACATACATGCTTTTTAGGGAAGATCTAAGAGCTGAATACAGCATAGTAGGAAAGGAGAAGGAAAGGAAAGTTTCATCTCTATTGCAGGCTTTTAGAGGAGAAAAATTATAAATGTCAGATTCAGGTTACTTTACTATTCTGTTTTAGCTTCTATTTCTTCTCACTTTATTGTCCTTTTTTATAGTACTTGATTATTTTATATATTATAACCATGGACACTAGAATTTATTTTTACAAACTGATTTCTTAAAAGTATGATTATATAACAATCATTTTGAAGGATAATTGGAAATATAGAGTTAATTTGAAGATATACATATCACATGACCCAGAAATTCCTTCTGTAGGTGTATACCCAACAGATAACTCTTGCACATGTACAAGAATGTGCTTGCAGAGTTGTTGGGTTATAGTCTCTATTAATAGCATAATAGATAAATGAATTGTGGCCCATTTATTGAACAAAATACCATACAGTAATAAAAAGGAATAAACTAAGGCTACACATATAGTTATGGGGAATCTTAAAAATATAATGTGGAGGAGAGAAACGGGTTGCAAAAGGACACAGAATAACAGCATTTGAAACTGTGGAATAGCCACGAGGTGCTGTAGAGGCAGACTGCTGAAGCTAAACCCATCTCTACCGTTTACAAACTGCATGGCCTTGGCAAGTCACTTCACTTCTGTCAGCCTCAGTTTCCTTATCTGTAAAGTACAGATGTAATTGTTTCTACTTTTATGGTTATTGTGGAGCAAGCCCCAGCCTTTCCCTTCCTCTTCCTCCTCTTCCCTCACCTCCCCCTTCTCCAGGCACTTACCATTAGCTCCCTCACTCCCAAGCTCCAAGGGCTCTTTCTTTACCTCTATAAATTATCTCCTAAGCCCATTTCTTCTAGGAATTACTTCTTCTACCTCTTTAATTTACCAAATAAATGTTCTCTTACAAAAAATATGAAAATAAGTTAGTACTAAAGTACTGGGAAGAATAATACATGGTTTTTCATATAGTGTATTATTCAGTCCAAAATCCTGCAGAAACACTGCATATTGTGTCAGAATGCATATATGTTAGTAAAAGTACATCTATATAAATGGAAGTGAAATACAAATTCATAATAGAGTATAGACAATAGGGTGGTGAAGGCCTGAGGAGTGGGATAGAAGTGGTCAACAGGGGGGAAAGGGGATATCTGTAATACTTTCAACAATGAAGATAATTTTTTTTTATTCATGACAGTGCCCTAGCCAGTTTTGCTCAGTGGGTAGGGCATCAGCCCATGGACTGAAGGGTCTCAGGGTTTATTTTGGGTTTTTTGTGTGTTTTTTTTAATGTATTTTATTGATTTCTTTTTTACAGAGAGGAAGGGAAAGGGATAGAGAGTTAGAAACATCAATGAGAGAGAAACATCTATCAGCTGCCTCCTGCACACCTCCTATTGAAGATGTGCCCGCAACCAAGATATATGCCCTTGATCAGAATCGAACCCGGGACCCTTCAGTCTGCAGGACAACACTTTATCCACTGAGCCAAACCAGTTAGGGATGGGTCTCAGGTTTGATTCCAGTCAAGGGCATATACTTCAGTTGCAGGCTTGATCCCCAGCCCTGATTGGGGCAAGTGCAGGAAGTAACCGATCCATATGATGTCTCTCTCACATTGATGTTTCTCTCTGTCTCTCCCTCTCCCTTCCACTCTCTATAAAAATCAATGGGAAAATATCCTCAGATAAGGATTAACAACAACAACAAAAATTCATGACAGAGGGTATCTCCTGGACAGAAGAATATTACTACACACACACACACACACACACACACACACACACACACACACACACACATAAATAACAGAGGCCCGATGCATGAAAATTCGTGCAAGAGAAGGCCTTCCTTCCCCTGACTGCCAGCACCAGCTTCCCTCTGGCACCTGGGACCCAGGCTTTCCTCCTCCAGCCACCAACAGACACCTGGGACCCAGGCTGGCTTTCCTCTGGTCCTCTGGTCCAGCTTCATCAGGAAGGACGTCCAATCTAATTAGCATACTACCCTTTTGTTATTATAGATTTTTTTTATTGATTCAGAAAGGGAGAGGGAGAGAGAGAAACATCAATGATGAGAGAATCATTGATCAGCTGCCTCCTACACACCCCCAACTGGGGATCAAACCCTCAAACTGGGCATGTGCCTTTACCAGCAATCGAACCGTGACCTCCTGGGTCATGGGTCAACACTCAACCATTGGGCCATGCCAGCCAAGTCAGAAGAATATTTCTTGAGCTGTGGTTGGAACTTGATTGTCATTATGTTTCTTATGCTAATGTGAAAGGTTTTGTGTTTGGCTGAACTATTTCAAAATAAATTTTAAGTCAAACAAATGAAATTTATTTTTAAAATTATAGCCACAGTATAAATAAATTTCTGAAAAATAGAGGAAATATCACTCCAAATTATACCATCTTAACCCACAATTTTAAAAATTGAGTAAGTCTTTCAACATCTGAGTGAGGTTGGTGACTAAGAATGTTATTTCTACACTAGGGGTCCAGTGCACGAATTTGTACACCTTGAAAGGAACAGTGGGCCGTGAGGCTGCAGTTTTTGCGGCACATCCTCTGGGCCCCCACCTGGCCCCTCCCACTGTGGTCCCAGGTCTCCTGTCTGCCAGCAATCCTGCTCTCTCTGTTGCCGCTTTCACATGCTAACAGGGCCAGCTCTGCTCACACCCACTGACAGCGCCAGGTGATGGCAGCAGGTGCAAGTGGTGGCTCCAGCACCAGCTGCAGGTGCAAATGGGGCCAGTGCCAGCAGTGGGTGCAAGCAGGGCTGTGGCCAGCAGCAGGTGCGAGAGGCAGCTGCCAACCCTGATCACCCCTCAGAAACAGGAGGATGTGGAAAAGCCCTATTGGGTGAGCGGGGCTGGTACCAACAACAGGTGCAAGTGCCAGGTGGGACCACAGAATGCAGGACCAAACAATTCTCAGTAACCACCAGAGGCTCACCCCAATTGCAATGACCTGTGCCCCACCTTGGTCTGGTGCCCTTGCTCACCTGCTCCACCATCCCGCCATGCCTGATGCCCACCATGTTCCACGGGTGCCCCTGGTGGTCAGCGCACATCGTAGCAACCGGTTGTTCAGTTGTTCAGTTGCTCTGCCATTCAGTCTATTTGCATATTAGGGTTTTATATATTTAGGTTATTCATAACAGCCAAAATCAACCCAAGTAGACATCAACAAATGAAGGGGTACAACGAAATGTGGTTTATCCATACAATGAAAGAATTCAGCAATTAAAAAAGAATGAGCCAAGACCGGTTTGGCTCAGTGGATAGAGCAGTCAGACTGCGGACAGAAGGGTCCCGGGTTCGATTCCGGCAAAGGCATGTACCTTGGCTGTGGGCACATCCCTGGTAGGGGGCATGCAAGAGGCAGCTGATTGATGTCTCTCTCTCATCGATGTTTCTGACTTTCTATCCCTCTCCCTTCTGCTCTGTAAAAAATCAATAAAATATATATATATTTTAAAAAGAATGAAATGTTGATATATGCTACAATTTGGATGAAGTTAAAAAAGATTATGCTCAGTAAAAAAGTCAGATCGTTATATATGGTATGATTCCATTTATATGAAATGTCAGAAGAGGCAAAAAAAAAGTGCCAAAAATATATTAGTGTGTGCTGGGACCTGCAGGGGAGGGAACAGGAGTGGCTGCATTGAAGCACAAGAGATTTTTAGGGGGTGATGAAAACAGTCTAAAATTAGATGGTGGAGATGGTTGTACAACTTTGTACACTGAGTAAACCTCATTGAATCATACACCTAAAATGGGTGAATGATATGATTTAAAAAAAAACCTGGCTTTATCCAAGAAACACTTATGTTTGGAGGAGGGGGGAGGGAATGTTATTGCAGTTTACAGACATGAACACGAAAGGATATAAATCTGGAAAAGGACCCAGAATCCTAACCACATGGACCTGTGTCAGTAGAAAACTTCCAGGTAGGTGGAGGTGAGGGCTGAAAATAAAGACTCCTGTCTGCCAGGGTCTCTGGGAGGAGGCCGCCTTGGAGGAAGAGCTTTGCCAACATGAAGCAGCCATAGTAGAAAAAACAGAAATGCCAGCACCGTTAGGTGGAGAGAACTCTGGGGATGGTGTTCCAGGTTCTTCATGTTCTGTGAGTGGTTTGCAGGAGATTCTGAAGTTCCTGTGCGTTCTGATTTGGGGAGGGTGGGCACCAAGGCTGGAGAAAGAGATTAAACTGAAAGAAGTCTAGAGATTAGGCTCCTGGGACCAAACACCGTGTATATGTTGATGGCCCTCAAATTTATATCGCTAGCTTAGATCTTGTGTTTGACTCTAGGCTCCCATCTCCAATGACCAGCACTGGATATGACATAGAAATATCATGGTGAACATAGCCCCAAAGGCCATCTTGATTTCTAGGCCCCCCCCCATTCCCCGCCCCACCACTCTCCCAGGTTGCTGCCCCCACCCACATCCACTGTCCCATCTCCTCACTACTGTCTTCTCTGCCACCGGTGTTCTCAGCCACCATCCCTTCTTTCCTGGACAAAGCCACAAACTCCTCATTGGCCTCTTTGCTTCCACCTTTGCTTTCCTCCAGCCCATCCTCCACACAGCAAAACTCATTTTCTTTTCTTTTTCTTTTTTTTATATCCAACATGATTTCTTATTTCTCCCGAACAGAAGCAATATAAGGATCATTATATTTTTAATATAATTAAAAATGTTATTTGAGTTTCCTGAAATGCATTCAAAATAATTGTGTACTATCTGTTTTCTATCATTTTATAATTACCTAATTCCAACAACTAAATTTCTTCTAATAGTTCATAAAAATAGATGCAATTATATTTAGGTAAAGAAACATTTTCAATTACTGTCAATATTACCTTGACTTATAAGAAAAGAGTAATAGTAATTAGAGAAAAGCAATTTAAAATTTTAGTGTAGGAGTTTAAGTATCTTTGAAACAAAACAGAATCAAATAGCTTATAGAGAAATTGAAAACTCATTTTCTTATATGTAAATTGGGTCTTGTCACTCAAGTGCTAAAAATCTTCAAGAGTTTCCCATTTATATATATAAAAACCTAAGCGACCATTACAACCAAATTGATGACAGAACAGGGTGCATGGGGCGACTAAGCCAGCAGGGGGGTTAGTGAGGGGCAACCAAATGACCGAGTAGCAGGCTGGGTGGGTGACCAGGCCAGCAGGAAGGAGCAATTGGGGGCAACTAGGCTGGTAGGGGAAGGGCAGTTGGGGATGCCCAGGCCATCAGGGGTGCAGGCAGTTAGGGGCGATCAGGCAGGCAGGCAGGTGAGTAGTTAGGAGCCAATGGTCCCAGATTGGGACCTAAACCGACAGTGGGACATCCCCCAAGGGGTCCCAGATTGGAGAGGGTGCAGGCTGGGCTGAGGGGACCCCCCTCCCTGTGCACGAGTTTTGTACATAGAATAACCCCAGCTCCTTCACCTTGGCCAGCCAGGCCCTGAATAATCTGGCTTCTGCGTAATCCCCCACTTTACCACCTGGCAGTCCTCTCCTTACTCACTACATTTTTTTTGCAGTTGTTTTTCTCTAAATGCTTACATTTCCTAAGCCCTTCCCATCTCAAGGCTTTGGCACTTACTGTCCCTTCAGTTTGTTCCATCCTTCTGCTTCCTCATCCTTCACAATCCAGCTTAACTACGTCTCTCTCAAAGGCACCTTCTCCATCTACTCTTTGTAAGGCTGCCTCTCATTTTACTATCTGCCTTTGTCCCTCTTCTGTTTCTTCTTCACAGCATTCTCTCAATTTGCAACTATTATGTGCTGGCTTACTGATATTTTAAGCTGCTTCTCTTATGAGAATTGAAATTCTCTGAACCGTTATGCTGTTTACTATCGCAGCCCCAGCATTCAGCATAATTTGCATTGGAATGCCTTCAGAGACTCAACAAAGATTTGTTGAATGAAAGCAGTTAGAAAACCCCTTGGCTATTTCCCCCTATTGTTCAATTTTCAGAAAGAAACAGACTTTCTTGGCTTACCAGAACTATTTTGATTACAATAACAGAAGCCCATTTAAGCCGAAATAAAAGGGAGATTTATTATGTCGACACTGGTTCTCTCAGGAAACCAAAGGGCAAAGATACAGGTGTGTCTTGGGAAAGAACTCAAAGCAGGATCCAGGGTAGCTTAAATATATTTTACTCTATTTGCAAGCTAACAAGTTAGCCTGCCACAGTTTGGTGGGTTCTGGCAGAAGGTACAATATTTCTGTGTTAAAGGAAAAGAACAGTATGTCATTTACACCTACAGTTAGTAGCCAGAGTATCAGCATTTACATTGGTTCCAAGCTCCAGTTCCCACAGGATCATGGGAAGAGAGCTGGGCTGTGTTACAGGTGAGAAACCCTACCCTCAGGGAACCGAAATCTTTTGTAATGGGCCATATGCATGCCTGACCTTGGCCCTGAGAGGAAGACACTATCTTTGTCATATTGGATAGTAAACAAACCTGTTCTTTGTTTCAAAGAGACACTACCTCTATTTCTAAGTCTGTGTGTTATATAAACACTAGGGGTCTGGTGCACAAAATTCGTGCACATTAAAAGGGTATTAATTAGAGGAAATAATTTAATATTGCTATTTGCTCTTTCTCTATAATAGAAGTATCAGAGACTAAAGAAAATTAGTAAAATGTATATGAAAACCTTCCTCCTGTCAGAGTCTGGGGCGCACCACGGGACCCAGAGTCAAGTCCCCGTTCACTCACATGTGCCTCAAAATCATGTGAGACCCAGACCCTGCCGCCCCCCCCTCCCCTGCATTGGGGTAGAAACAGACCCGGCCAGTCCCACCCTTGTCTAGCCCCACAGGGCAGGGGGCATCCTCAGGTCCCCTGGCCCAGCACCAGGATGGGGGGCATGACTTGAGGTCCCCTATCAAGTCCCACCAAGTGGGAGACACAACCTGAGATCCCCTGTCAAGCCCCGCTGGGTAGGGGGCATGGCCTGAGGTCCCCCATCAAGCCCCATCAGGCAAAGGAGCACAGTCTCAGGTCCCCCGGCCCAGCACCGGGAGGGAGGCACAGCCTCAGATCCCCCATCAATCCCCACTGGCACAGGGACGCAGGCTCAGGTCCCCTGTGAAGCCCTGCTGGGTTGGGGGCACAGCCTGAGGTCTCCTGTCAAGCCCAGCCAGGCAGGAGGGGCATAGCCTCAGGTCCCCTGGCCTGGTACTGGGGTGGAGGGTACAGTTTGAGGTCACCCAGCCTGGTGCCGGGGGTGGAGGTGCGGCTTGAGGTCCCCTGTCAAGCCCTGCCAGGTGGGGGCACAGCCTGAGGTCCCCTGTCAAGCCCTGCCAGGCAGGGGGAGCAGCCGAGGTCCCCTAGCCCAGCACCAGGACAGGAAGTACTCTGTGAGGTCCCCCGTCAAGCCCCACTGGGTGGAGGCATGGCCTCAGGTCTCCTGTCCTGGTGCTGGGGCAGGGGTCGAGGCCTGAGGTCCCCTGTCAAGCCCCTCTGGATTGGGGGAGGGTATAGGCCTCCCGTCCTGCTACCACGACCACCTCACGCTCTCTGTGAGCAGGTATGCATAGGGAAGGCTGGGCCAGGACAATTGGGAGGGGGTGATGGGGGCCAGCATCCTGGGTGAGCTGGACCTCACAGCCTCTCTGCTTCAGCTCCCAGCACCCTGGACCTAAGGAGTAGTGCTTTCACAGGGGCCTGGCAGGCACTGGATATGGCTATGCCTTAAAAACAGAAGAAGCCCCCTTTAACTCTGACTGGAAGTGCGTTGGGAACTTATGGTCTGCGGAAACAGCCCAACATCAGGGCTGAAATAAGACCTTGGGTAGCCTCTGGAGGGGTGACTTCAGTCCTTCGCCGTGGCCACATCCCCTGCCAGCCTCCCATCTCACTGCCACCCTGCCCTCCCTCATGCCGCTCCATCCCGCCCTCCCACTCTTGATTGGCTGGTAGCGTAGCAAAGGTACAGTAATTTGCATGTTTCTCTTTTATTAGATAGGAGGATTATTTAAAAGATAATCCACACCAAGGGCAGCCAGTGCCTCACTCAAGATGCGCAGAAATGCAAGAGATCCAAGGAGAAAAGTTTCCCAATAAGCAGGGGTATATGTGAGGGGAGGGGGGCAGTATTAGAGGGAGAGCAGAAGAAAATAGACATCTACCATATATAAATCTCTGGAGTGTAGTACCTTTTAGAATGGCACAGGCAATAGGTTTAGCACTTTCTACAAATGAATTCAGAGAATATTCACTAATTTGTATCTTATAAAACCTTGACCATTAGAGCTGTTTTCCCTCAGAGAAACATTGATACCTCTTTCTAAAAGGTATAGAAGATTTTGAAAACAATAGTAATATATTTTCACAGCAATCAGTATGGAGGAAAGCAATTTAAATTTCTGGCAACAATGCATTTGGAGCAATTCTTTAAAAATAGATTATCTTTTTAAGTTTTCTGTTTCTGTTTTTTAAAGAGTTGATTGTGGCAAAAGGTCAAGTGGGGTATTGTTTTATGTTTTTCCTGCTGAAGGGACTACAAACTATTCTGATTCTGTATGAATAAAACAAAGCTTGGAACATTCATAGCTTTCTTTCAAAGAAATCCAGGGATGTACTAAGAGAATTAAATGACCCCATTTAATTCTCCATAACCATTTCAGAGACTTTTATTATATTTCTACATAAATTTGAAATTCTGGTTACCCAGAATCCTGTGGATGAATGATGTCATGTAGTATTAGGAGATAAACCGATGGTCAAAGCTAACCAGTAACCTTATCCTATGATTTCCCGCTGATCAATGATTATAAAATCATTTGCCATGGTAAGCATCCATCCTTAAATCATCTAGACAGAGCAGACTAGAAGGAGAAGGCATTTTTCTAGGAGAGAGGTACCTACAAATAAGTGAGCAGAGGTCCTGGAATAAGTATATCAGAGGCCAGAGCAGATCAGCACCACTGTGGGCAATTTGTAAACAAATCAATTATTTACGTGTTTACTAGAGGCCCAGTGTATGAAATGTGTGCAGCGGGGTGTCCCTCAGCCCAGCCTGCATCCTCCTCAGAGGATGTCCAACTGCTGGTTTAGGGATCAGGCCTAAACCAGCAGTTGGACATCCCTCTCACAATCTGGGCCTACTGGCTCCTAACTGCTCACCTGCCTGCCTGCCTGCCTGATTGCCCCTAACCACTTCTGCCTGCCAACCTGATCACCCCCTAACCACTCTCCTGCTGGCCCAATCTCCCCCAGCTGCTCTCCCCTACTGGCCTGGTCGCCCTCAACTGCCTTCCCCTGCCGGCCATCTTATAGTGGCCATCTTGTGATACGTGAGGGCATCATGCGAGGGCATGAGGACCACCTAGGCTTTTATTAGTATAGATTGTTTCTTTAGTTATACTTGATATGTTGTTTGCCTTAGATGATGAATCCATCAAATATGGAGTTAAACTCATAGCAATTAAGCACTTAAATACTTGCTAAGTTAAGAAAATGTTCCTCAAATCAATTATAGAACCAGGATTTTAGATCTTAATGAAGGATATGTACAAGTACTCTTCCCTCTAATTCAGTGTTAATACTTTTTCACTGTCTTCTGTCTCTGAAATTTAAGAAAGATAATTTCCTTTTTCTCTTGAGTCACCTATTTCTAATTCCAAAGAAATTTGAACCTATTTCAGACATAGTTAGCTGTAGAGCTAAACTGTAATATCAAATCTAAATAGAACAGATTACTCACTTTTTCATGTGATGAAATAGTTCTTAAGCTAGACAAATATTTCAATCAACAAAGATTTATTAGAAACTACATGCAAGACACTATACCTATTTATTGAGAAGAGTGAGAAAGAAAAAAACAATGAAAACAAAACAACAGTATCCTAATAAAATAGTAATATGCAAATTGACCATACCTCCACTACACCCATGTGCCACACCCACTAGCCAGTCAGGAGCAGATATGCAAATAAACCCAACCAAGATGGCTGCCAGCCTCAGAGAGCAGGAGGGAGGCTTGGGTTTCCCCAGCAATGGAGGAAGCCAAGCTTTCCATCTGCCCTTGCTGGCTCAGGACTCCACTCAATGCTACAAAGTTTCAATTATAGAAGATAATGATGGCAGCCACAGACCTGGAGCAAGCAGGAGGCTTGAGTTGCACCCAGAGATGGAGGAAGCCAAGCTTTCCACCTGCCCTGGCCAACCCAGGCCTCCGCTTACGGCTACAAAGTTTCAATTATAGAAGGTACATGAATCCCAACAGAAATGGCTGTTGCCACGAAGCAAGCAGAAGGCTTGGCTCCACTCCAAGCTACAAAGTTTCAAATGTAGACGATAAATAACTCCCAGATACCAGGGCCTCCTCTTGGGTTGCCAGGGAGCATGACCAGCCTGCAAACCACCACAGGCCCCTCACCCAGGCTGCCCCATGCCCCAAGAGTGATCCTGGACACTCTTCAGGGAAAACCAGCTGCCCCACCCCCATGCATTAGGCCTGTATCCTATCTAATAAAAGAGTAATATGCAGATCACTCCAGCACACAAGAGGGCTGCCCCCATGTGGTTAAAGATCATGCCCCCATGTGGACATAAGATGGCCACCACAAGATGGCTAGCAGGGTGGGCAGTTGGAGGCCATCAAGCCTGCAGGGAAGGGCAGTTAGGGATGACCAGGCTGGCAGAGAAGGGAAGTTGGGGGTGACCGGGCCTGCAGGGGAGGACAGGTAGAGGCAAACAGTGCTGCAGGGGAACAATTAGGCATCAATTGTTGGTAGAAGAGTGGTTAGGGGATGATCAGGCTGGTAGGCAGAAGCAGTTAGGGGCAATCAGGCAGGCAGGCATGTGAGCAGTTGGAAGCCAGCAGTCCTGGATTGTGAGAGGAATGTCCGACTACCCGTTTAAGCCTGATCCTACCAGTCGAACATCCCTCGAGGGGTCCCAGATCAGAAAGTGTGCAGGTTGGGCTGAGGGACACTCCTTCCCCCTCCTCTTCCCCCAACCCCATGCACAAATTTCATACCCCAGGCCTCTAATCCTATATATTAAAAGCATAATATGCAAATAGATCAAACAGCAGAACAACCAGTTGATGGGGGGTGGGGCCAGTGAGCAGGCTGCACAAGGCCAGCCAAGGTGCTTGCCTGCAGGCAGAGGGCGGGAATGGCAATGGGAGGGGGGGGCAGCAATCAGCTGTGGTGGAGGGGCGATGGGAGGCCCACCTGGTTGCCTCCCACAGAGGGAGGCCACCAGCTCGACCTAAGTGAGATGATGGGGGCTGCGTTGGGTCAATCCCACAGAGAAAAGCTGGGTGGAGGCTGCATCAGGGTGATGGAGGCTGGGGGCTGGGGACAGCACCATCCCCTGATCCTGATCAGCCCTCCAGGTTGCCTCCCTCAGAGGGAGGCCAGACTATGGTTTAGGCCTGCTCCCAGGGGAGTGGACCTAAGCCATCAGTAGGACATCCCCTGATGACTTCTGGACTGTGAGAGGGTGCAGGTTGGGCTGAGGAGATACCTCTTCCAGTGCATGAATTTTCATGCACTAGGCTTCTAGCAACTGCATAATGCTCTCTCAAAAGATGAAATACCATTAAACTACCATCATTATCATAAACTTTAGCTACTATTGAGTTTTTATACAGGACTGTCATAAGCATAGAACAGTTTGTTACTGGTGAATGACATGAATAGAGGCTGAGACTAAGCATTTAGAAACTTTAATAGAGCCCTGGACAGGTAGCTCAGTTGGTTTGAGCATTATCCTGATACACCAAGGTTATGGGTTTGAGCTCCAGCCAGAGCACATACTAGAAGCAACCAATGAATGCATAAATAAGTGGAACAACAAGTTGACCCCCCCCCCAAATCAATCAATAAATTTGTTTTTGAAAAATAAACTTTTAGCCCAGCTGACATGGCTCAGTGGTTGGGCATCAACCTGTGAACCAGGAGGTCATGGTTTAATTCCTGGTCAGGACATATGCAGGCTCCATCCCCAGTGTGAGATCTGCAAGAGGCAGCCAGTCAATGATTCTCTCTCATCATTTATGTTTATATCTCACTCTCCTTCTCCCTTCCTCTCTGAAATTAATAAAATAATATATTTTTTAAATATATATATATTTTATTGATTTTTCACAGAGAGGAAGGGAGAGGGATAGAAAGTCAGAAACATCTATGAGAGAGAAACATCAATCAGCTGCCTCCTGCACGTCCCCTACTGGGACATGCCCGCAACCAAGGTACATGCCCTTGACCGGAATCGAACCCAGGACCTTTCAGTCCACAGGCCGATGCTCTATCCACTGAGCCAAACCGGTTTTGGCAAAAATATATTTTTAAATATACTTTTATAGCAGTGTGACACAGAACTTTTTTCTCTGTTGAATCTAATAATTAAAATTTTAGGTTTCAATTTTATATATGTTTAAATTTAATTTTTCCAGGAATTCATTTTTATTGTACTTTACAAAAGTATAATTCTCCTACAGATTGAAAATATGAAAACTCATCCTGCCTTAGCTCATTTGGCTAAGTGGATTGAGTGTCGGCCTGAAGACTAAAGGGTCCCAGATTTGATTCCGGTCAAGGGCACATGCTTGTGTTGCAGGCTGGATCCTCAGTAGGGGTCGTGTAAGAGGGGGCCAATCAATGACTTTCTCTCATCATTGATGTTTCTCTCTCTCTCTCTCTCTCTCTCTCTCTCTCTCTCTCTCTCTCTCTTCCTTCCTCTCTGAAATCAATAAAAATATATTTAAAAAAAGAAGAAAACTCATCCTCACCAGAGATAGTTTTAGAGCTCCATTTTAGTATAAAGTCATTATTACTATTACTCCTAAGTGGCTACTGAGCGCTATAGCAGTTTGGGAGGATTATAAGTTGTTTATTAAAATGCTATATTACTGACTGTCATGTATATATTGAGAGCCCAAATATTTGACGTCCCTGACAAAGTAAAATGTGCTAACCTTGCCCCTCTGCCCATAATTCCTTCTTGGAAATATGGGATCCTGTTCACCTCTGCCCCCCTTTCCCCACCTCAGCTTGTCCTACCACAGTGGACTAATATTAGTTAGCCTAATAATATGGGAGTCTAATATTATGTCACCCAAGAAACTGGGACACTGAGAGACTAAGTGCTTAGGTCACAATGGGCTTATAAACCTAAATGCCAACAGTTGTCACAACAGCAAACCAAAAGCCACATGTGAGCTGATGTGATGAAGGGAACACAGAAGACAGAAGTTTTGAAAGGGAATAAGTGGAATGGAGCAACTGGCAAACATGCAAGTAGAGAAGAGAAGAATCTTGCTAATATGTAAATCAGGACATGTTACTCTTGGGCTCAAAACCCTCCCTTTTCTTTTCAGTAAAAGTCAAAGTCTTTGTAAGTGCCTACTAATCCCTTTAGAATCTTTCCTCTTTCTCTCTGACGTCACCTCCCTCAGCTCTCCCCCTCACTCACTCCAGTTTAGCCACACATACCTTTTTCTTTCTTGAAACCAGGCACATTATGGCCACAGGACTTTACACTTACTATTCTGCTTGACATGCTCTTCCCTGTATGTCTTGCTCTCTCACCTTCTTCAGACTTCTGTTCAAATGTCATCTTCTCTGCAAAGCTTTCCCCGATCATTCTTTGTAAAATTACATTCCCACCCACACTCACGCGCCTTATCTTCCCTGATTCATTTTTCTCCATAGCACTGTCATCATATGGCATACTATACATTTTACTTATGTGTCTATCTTGTGTGTTAGCCATCACTAAAATGTGAGCTCTGTGAGATGAGGTATTTTTTTCTGTTTGTGGTTTGCTATATGCCCAATACCTAGAATGGTTCCTCTACTAGTACATAATAAGTGCTCCATAAATATGTTGAAAAAAAAAAAAGGAATTATTCACTGAAGGAAATGGAGGACATTACTTTGGTTTCTTATTTTGTAACTAGAGGCATGGTGCATGAATTTGTGCACCAGTGGGGTCCCTCAGCCTGGCCTGTGGGATCAGGCTAAACTCAGCTCTCTGGGGGGTCCCAGATTGCAAGAAAGTGTAGGCCAGGCTGAGATACCCCACTGATGCACAATCGGGGCTAGGGAGGGAAGCAGGAGGTTGGCCAGCCAGGGAGGGACCTCGGGAGGGCTCCAGGGTGTGTCTGGCCTGTCTCACTCAGTCCTGATGGGCCAGACCCCAGCAGCAAGTTAAAGTTTTGGTCGACTGTCTGCTCCCTAGAGACCAGTGCACGTCATAGTGAGCAGTTGAGCATCCTTAGCATACTACGCTTTGATTGGTTGAACAGACAACTGGACTACCAGACACTTAGCATATTAGGCTTTTATTATATAGGATTCTAGTCCTCAAAGAGTCTGGCCACACTCTATTACTCATCATCAGATGTTATAATAAACTAGAGGCCCATTGCACAAAGTTCATGCACGGGGGAGGGGATGTGTATCCTTCAGCCCAGTCTGCACTCTCTCC
The DNA here is from genome assembly GCA_027563665.1 of Antrozous pallidus. Lineage (NCBI taxonomy): Eukaryota > Metazoa > Chordata > Mammalia > Chiroptera > Vespertilionidae > Antrozous > Antrozous pallidus. The sequence continues at coordinate 93,405,870 of CM050511.1, read as the reverse complement.
AATCTGGGACCACTTTCACAATCCAGGACTGCTGGCTCCCAACTGCTCACTTGCCTGCCTTCCTAATTGCCCCTAACTGCTTCTGCCTGCCAGCCTGATCACCCCCTAACTGCTCTCCCCTGTAGGCCTGATTCCCCGCCCCCAACTGCTCTCCCCTGCAGGCTTCATCACCCCCAACTGCGCTCCCTTGAAGACCTGGTCCTCCCAACTGCCCTCCCCTGCTGGCCATCTCGTGGCATCCATCCTGTGTCCACATGGGGGCAGTCATCTTTGACCACATGGAGGCAGCCCTCTTGTGTGTTGGAATCATGGTCAATTTGCATATTATCCTTTTATTAGATAGAAGCCTGGTGCATGGGTGGGGGCCAGCTGGTTTTCCTGAAGGGTGTCCTGGATCAGGGTGGAGGTTCCCTTGGGGCATGGGGTGGCCTTGGTGAGGGGCCTGTGGTGGTTTGCAGGCAGTGCCACACACCCAAATGGAGGCCCTGGTACCTGGGATTTATTTACCTTCTATAATTGAAACTTTGTAGCCTGAAGTGGAGGCCAAGGCAGGCCAGGATGTGCAGAGAGCTTGGCTTCCTCCATTGCCAGGGAAACCCAAACCTCCTGTTCTCTCCATGGCTGCAGCCATCTTGGTTGGGTGAATTTGCATACTCGCTCCTGATTGGCTGGTGGGCATGGCTTGTGATCTGTGGGTCTCCCCCAACTGCCCTTCCCTGCAGGCCTGGTCACCCCCAGAAGGTATGATCAATTTGCATATTACCCTTTTATTTGATAGGATACTACCTTTTAATACTTCCCCACTTTTCTTTCTGATTTTCGTTTCTTAATCATGTAAATGTTTACAGGATTTCAAAGTCAAAACCATGTCACAAGATAAATTCTATGACTATGCCCTTCACTCTGTTTCTTCCTTCCCCATTTGTTTATCATTTTCATTGATCTTTGGTTTATTCTTTCCATTGCTTCTTTTTGCAAATATAAGCAATTTGTATAATTTTATATACCATCCTGCTTCTTACCCTGAGTATCATTCTGAACCAGTTATCCTGTGGACATGTGGAGATATGCCTCTTTCCTCTGTATGGAAGCATAGTCCTCCACTGTGTAGAGGAATCGTAGTTTTCTCAACTAGTCCCATATTGATAACATTTTTGTTTCTCTCAGTCTTTTTCTATTACAAATAATGGAAAAGTGATAATAAATAGACTTGTCCATAGGTGTGTTCATATTTTTGCCAGTTTAATTTTGGAATACATTCTTAGAAGTGAGATGAGTGGATAACCCTCTTTTTAATTGAGATTATTTGAATATGTTCTGTTCATTAGAACCAACAAATTATGATTAAGAAGGCCCATCATAAATTACACTTCTTCTGGGAAAATATTATTATCCCAGGCAGTAGAAATCTATTTCTTTTTTAAATAAATAAATACATATAAAATTAGATGCCTAGTGAACTGCAGGGGAAGTGTCCCTCAGCCCAGCCTGCACCCTCTCCAATCTGGGACCCCTCGGAGGATGTCCGGTTGCTGAGGGATGCAACCGGCAGTCAGACAGCCCTCTCACAATCTGGGACTGCTGGCTCCTAACCACTCACCTGCCTGCCAACCTGATCGCTCCCTAACCACTTCCCTGATGGCCTGATTGACACCTAACTGCTCCCAGGCTGGCCCAATCGCCCCCAACTGCGCTCCCCTGCCGGCCATCTTTGTTGTGACGACATGGGGTGGCCATCTTGTGATGCAAGGGCATGAAGGTTAATTTGCATATTACCTCTTTATTATATAGATATAGATATAAATAATATGTCTATTGTACTGTTTAATCTATAAATATACACTTTAAAGCAAAAAGGACGTGAAATGTAAATGAAAATTTAATAAAAAGAAGTGTACAGTAAAAAAACACATGAAAATATTCATAGCACAATATCCTGAGATTTTAAAAGTGGTAAACTGACTCATATTGGAACATACTCTCCTCTGTTTGTCACCTGAGAGATGCATGACTGATCATACAGGTGTCAGCATGAAAAGGGTTGTCAGGTGGAGAAGCGAATTGTTTGAGATGCGAGACGTTCAAGAAACAAGGTTCCACTGTATATACAAAGCAGCATGTGAAAAGTGCCATGTGAGTGACATGGACATGAGAGAATGCAAGGTCTGTGTGTGTGTTTTCCCTCTCTGCGTGTTTTTGTTTGTTTTTTGTTTTTTTGTTTTTTTGTTTTTGTTTTTGAGAGAGAGAGAGAGTATTGGTGGGATAGAAAGATATTTCTTCTATGGATGTTTCTCTCTCGCATCGATGTTTCTCTCACTTCCCCCCTACTCCCCTCGCCTTTCTGCTGTCTCTCTCAAATGGACAACAAGCTACTGCAGAACAAGGAGCACATTACTATGACCTTTATCGCCTCTGGCTCCTAGCAGTATGCCTTGAACTAGTAACAATGACCACATGAATAAATAAGGTATGTCAATCCAGCACATGGTGGTGCCCCACATAAAAGTATCCACTTAGAGTTATGCCTCAGCTAACCTACCAGAATAAATCCCAGGTGAACTAAAGGGTTGAATGTAAAAATTTATAAGAAAATATTTTTTTAAAAAGACGTGACCATTTTTTTTTAAAAGATCATTGAAAAGACTGTCTGCACTTTGTGCCTTTAAACTAGACTGAGCCAATGAAAATGAGCCTGGAGCCCTCCAGCACATCACTTTTGGCTCCTCTCTCATAGCTCCTGCTCATATTCTCTGTTTGTGGTACCAATCCTGGCTGGTGCCACTGCTGGGCGGCTCTTCAAGGCACAACAGACTGTTCTTGCCCAAATCTAAGGCTACACAGTCAAGCCCCTTGCCACACCCATGTGGAAGGCCCGGCAACTATGTTATTATTTGTGCTCAGAGAGCACTTCAGCTTGTGTGTGGAGGTGGTGGCCTTTGCTACTCTTTTGACTAAGTATAGGAGGAGTTCTGTTTGCTTGGACTTTAATAGGCTTCGCCCATTCTTGGAGGGGACCTTGTGCAACATGAAGACGTAGCTCTGAAAGCATCTGAGGTGGAGATATAACAAAGCATCTCTTTTATTCTGCCTATTGGAGAGGTTGGAGAAATTCCACACAGACTGCAATCCCATCTTTGAAAGCAAAACACATTCCCCCGCTATCCTATGGTATGCAGACCTTCTCCCTGCCACGGATGACCAGTCAACCCCCTGATCTGACCTGCTGCTAATGCAGTGGTTTTATGGCGGTGGTTTTTCTCAAAAGGTATTTACAAATAATATTTCACCATAATTTGGACTCAGACAATGCTTAAAATAGAACTGCTGCTGATGGCTGTTTATGATTAAAGGTTACCTAAATACGTGGACACAACTTCCGATCCACTGACCTGGTCCAGAAAAAAAAAATAGTGAAAGATCAAAATCATTTGGGCTAAAAGAGGAAACAGGTTCTCCAATAGTGTTAGGAAACAACCATGCCAACAGACAGAGCAGCTCTGTTGGAACTGTGAGCCACCCCTTCATGTGCGGGTGCCCAATCTGAAGTAAACCATACTCACTGATAACAGGAGAACACCTGTGCCATGCCCCACTATTCATCCCTTCCCTGTGCTGCCCAGCACCCTGCCCTCATTTCTCTAGACCAGAGTGCAGATGTGAGATGAGAGCTATCTGGTTTCCAGGAACTTTGGGAGATGGAATCTGCTTACAGATCGACACAATGGTGAACTCCTATGTATCAGGGAACTTGGCAGATCGGGCCCTGTCCAGCATATCTGGTTACCAGCTTGTCCCAATGCTAGAAACTCACAACCTGGCCAGGCAATAGCAACACTGGCCCTTTAAATGCAACTATGCCTCCTACACAACCTGCTACAAAGGGCACAGAAAGGCAACTGCCTGCAACCACTTAGTTTTAGTATTTGCCAAAAATCATTCTATCACTGGACCCACTGCTTACTCTCATCTGTTCCTCTGGCTCTATGCTTTGTCTTTTGATATCTACTTCGAGTCTTCCTTAATTGAGGAAACATTCAGGTTTTGGGTTTGTGGTTTTTTTTTCCATTATGTAGAGGCTTAGGATTCTTGCCACTATATTCTGACTTTTATTTTTAAATCTTCATGCTTTGATATTTTGGTGATACTGCCCTGCCTAAGAGACTCACTCTATTGTAGGTGTCCGACAGGTAGGGTCAGGACAAACCTATGTTCAGCAAGCTCAGTACTTGGGGTCCTGGCTAGGAAAGAATTCAGAGCCAAGACCCAAACTGTAAGAGAACATCCTATCTAATAAAAAGGGAATATGCAAATTGACCCTCACACCATCACAAAGGTGGCAGCACCCACAGTGGAGGTGGCGGGGGGAGGGTTGGTTCCCATAACACACGATGGCTGCACCCAAAGCAGAGGCCAACTTCCTGTAACAAACCTTAATGAGTAATCAGCAGGGACCTGAGACTGTGTGGCACTGGGCCAGGCCTGGTGGGGCTTGATGGGGGACCTCAAGGTGTGCCCCCTGCCCTGGTGCAGGGCTGGAGGACCTCAGGCCACACACACACCCCCACCTGGTGGAGTTTGACAGAGGATCTCAGGCTGTGCTTCCCACCCAGTGGGACTTGACAGGGACATCAGGCCACACCCCTCACCTGGTGGGTTTGACAGAGGATCTCAGGCCTCTCCACCTGCCCAGTGGGGCTTGAGAGGGAACCTCAAGGTGCCCCTCCCCCTGTGCTGGGCCAGGGGACCTCAGGCTACTCTCTCTGCCCTGGGCACCAGGGGACCTCAGGCTGTGCCCCCCTCCCAGCACCAGGCTGAGGGACCTGAGGCTGCACACCCCACCTGGCAGGGATGGATGGGAGATCTCAGGCTGGGTTCCCCTCCCAGCAGGACTTGAAGGGGGACCTCAAGGTGTGCCCCCTGCCTCAGCCCAGGCTGGGGGACTGAGGCCACACCCCCTGCCTGGCAGGGCTTGACAGTGGACCTGAGGCTGAGCCTCTCAACCAGTGCTGGTGCAAGGGACCTGAGGCTGTGCCCCATCCTGGTGGGGCTTGACAAGGATGGGGCTGGCCAGGTCTGGATCTCACCTAATGGGAGTGGGGCCACCCGCATCTGGGTTTTGCCCAATTTCAAGGCACACATGGGTGGGCAGGGACTTGACTCTAGGTGTGTCCCAGACCCTGACAAGAGGGAGATTTTCATATACATTTCACTAATTTTCTTCCATCTCTGACACTTCTATTATAGAGAAAGGGCAAATAGCAATATTAAAATATATCCTCTAATTAATTCCCTTTTAATGTACACAAATTTTGTGCACCAGGCCACTAGTTTATTTATAAAATCACAGAAGTAGAAGTAACTCCTAGAAGAAATGGGCTAAGAAAACAAGTTATAGAGCTAAAGGAAGGGCCCTTGGAGCTTGGGAGTGAGGAAGCTAATGGCAACGTGCCTGGGACAGGGAGGGGGAGGAGGAAATGAGAGGAAAAGGCACCAGCAGTGCTCCCCAGAGGGAGAGCCCTGGGTTCTGTCCTAAAGATTTTAAGGACAGAGATTTTAGGAGCACTCCCAGGGGAAGCTCTCAATAAAATATTCAGTAGCTTTCCAGGTGTGTCCTTTAAGGGTGTGGTTTCCACTAAGTGATTTAGCTTGTGCCAGGGCTAAGGGTCATTATTCAATGTACCTGGTCCTGACATCAGCAGTGGCTGGTTTTGTTACTTATCTGAGCCTGGGGCTGAAATACAGCTGAGGCCTAGATGTTTTCTCTAGGGAGAGAGGGGCAGAGGGTCCAACCCTCATGACCAGCAATATGCTAGGGGAGGAAAAGTCACCCCGGGGGAAAAAGTCACCCTGCCCATAAAACCCCTATAGGCTGAGCTAGTCCACCAGCCTTTCCAATGAGAAGCTCAGACCCTGAAGTTTCTTCTTAGCAAACTGCTGAGTTGGGAGAGGGGGGATGGATGGGGGGCTCTTCAGGCCTCACCCTCCTACCTCTCAAGTTCCATCATGTGAAGGGATACTAGGAAGTTGATTAAGAAGGAGATAGAGAAATTGCCTCCCTCTCTAAGGATCATATTGTTTCAATATGTTGGGACCCAGATGTTCTGAAACTTCAAAACTGGAAAACTTGCTCTTAGAGCAAGAGGATTGTGTCATTTGGGTATCATAAAAGCAATAACCCTTGTCCCACAACCCTCATTCCTGATGGTAGCTGACAGTATCCATGGTCTTTTAAGAAAAAAAAAGAGAACCCCTCTTGGTCATGCACTAATGGAGATTGTGAGTGCATATTCTGAAGTCAAACCACCTGGATTCATAGCTCCTGGCTATAAGATCTTGAAAATCTCTGTCTCAGTATCCTCATTCATAGAATGGAGATGATTATACCAATAGAAGTTCCCTCAAATGACTATTTTGAGTTTAAAATAAAGTATTACATCTCATTAAAGTGGTCACTAATTGTTAGCTACGATTAGTATTGGGCCAATTCAGAGAGACCTGGATATTTACAGAGTTAAACTTCCAGACTACATATAACTATATTTATATATAGATGATGAATAAGAAAGTAACTTTCTAGGCATGCTCAGGCAAATTGAATACCTGATGATGCCTTTCAGTTTGTGTAATATTCTAAGAGTATCCCAAGGACTTGGGAGTAAAGTCTCTACAATTTCCTTAGTAGAAGAACGATTATACAAATATCTCACAGCTTAATTTACTTCTGCCTAATATAAATCTGTATTTATTTGTTTTTAAAATATATTTTATTGATTTTCCACAGAGAGGAAGGGAGAGGGACAGAGAGCCAGAAACATCAATGAGAGAGAAACAGACCAGCCACCTCCTGCACACCCTCCACTGGGGATGCGCCCACAACCAAGGCACATGCCCCTGACCGGACAGAACCCGGATTCCCTCAGTCTGAAGGCCGACGCTCTATCCACTGAGCCAAACTGGATTTGGCCGACAAATCTGTATTTATAGTCTACTATCTCCATAGCATCTCTAAGCCAATACTCAGCTAATATATTTTAAATCCCAAATTAAATTATCAGGACTTGTCTTAGCAATGTGGAGAATTGGATGATTCTTAGTAAGTTTTCTCCCATTGCTGAATGGTAGTTTCTCTAGAACACCACAAATATTTGTAAGTGGTTCATATTTTTTTTTCAATTTCCCTGTGTTGCTGATATACTACTTTAAAAAAAATGAGGAAATAACACATTATTTAATAATCTTATCTTCCCACTTGCTACCACAAAAGATAAATAAGGTATTGTTTCATTTGAGGCTGAGATAGCAGCCTTGTAAGAGTTCAAGGAACTGTTCACCTCTGCCCTAATCATGGACCACCCCAACCCTGCATCAGTACAATACATGACCCCAACGATGTAATAGGGGCCACCCTCTGGCCCTCCTCTGGCTTAAGAAAGTGATGTCTGCCAATATGGGTACTTTTGAGGCATACCATCACTGTAGATCTCATCAATGCCAACTGGAAAAATTCTAAGTTCAAATCCTTGGCTCCTTCCTTTTGCCCCCAAGATATCAGTTCAGAAACTCTTTTACAGGATGAGGTAAAAGTAGGTTTACAGTGGTGAGTACCCAAAACACAGTTTATTCTTGTATTATTATTTATGAAATGTCGACTTAAGACATACCCAAACCTGAAGGAATTTTTATGAGTTTATTTGAGCCAAACCTGACAAGGATTGCTGGAAAGCAAAAATCTCAATGGATTGAGAAAACGTTCCAGAAAATGGCCAGTTTTGCACCTTATTTTATGCATTACAATAAAAGGAGGAGTCATAAGGGGGTTACATGAACTCCATTGGTGGAAGATTGGGGAGGCAGGAAAAAGCCAACCAGGGAAATCTCTGAGATTGGATTAAAAGTAAAATGGACACATACTTCTTTGTGGGTATAGGATAATTAATAGTTAACATTTACAGCACAAAGAGATGGTATGTGGGAGAACAAGATAACCATGAGGGGTTGTGTCCTCTGGTGTTCTGGTTTCACCAAGAGATAGTGCCCTGAGGGTTCTGGAAAAAAGGAAATTACCCTGACTTTCCAAAGGTATGTTATCATAGATGCAAAAAGACTACAGAATGGCTCAGTTAAGGTAAAAATGGACCTTCATCAAGGAAGATACGTGACTACCTGCCAAGACCTGCTTTTAGTTAGAAAGCTTTAATTTCAGACCGTCCTATGTGGTTACGTTAGGTCTCTGAGTTTGTAAGTCTTGCCATGAAGGCCTCCCCTGAACTTGTCATGTTTAGTATGTGGCCCCCCTTTCATCGACATACTTATTATATTATTTTCCATAACAACAACTGTAATCCTACTGATACTTCACCTTGTATACCTCGCCTTTAAAGTTCCTAGGGGACCTTTTTAAGAATTGCATGTGCCATGGCACTGGAGAAGAGATCCTTGATAGACCAGAAGGAGGTATATCTGGGGGAAGATGCTGATGGGGAGCAGGTGGGAGAAGACAGAGGAAACAACTAGCCAGGCGTGTGCCTGTGAGGATAAAATGGATGTGTTGGATAACACAGTTTACTTCCAAGAATTGGATAATTTTTTAAATAGATGCAAATATTTCTGTAAGTACCTCACAATTTCTAAGCTATTTTGTGCACATGCGCGCACACGCGCGTGCACAGACACACACACACACACACACACACACACACACACTCATCTTGATTTAACTTTTTTAGGATTTCTAAATACCTTTACGCCATTGAATAATAGTTTTTCACTCTAAATACTTTTAGTGGTTTGTAATATTTTCCACTTGCTCAGGAGTTTCATCAGCAAGTAGGAGCAAGTTCTGAAAAGTGCCACACCTGCCTACCTAGAAAACAAGCAACTCCTTCTTGCAGCAACAAGGCAAGCTTACCCTACAAGACAACACCTGAACAGAGAGTTGGGCTGCGTGCATAGTGCAGACACCTCACCTACCAGCTTTACTCCTCATATCTACATCAGAAAGCCACTTTTAGAGTGGCTTTTAAAAAAACATGCTCCAACATTTGAGTCACTAGAGAAGACAGTATTGTAGTTCACCTGAAAGAGAAGGATTCTCAGTTTTGGGTAGAATAGAAAGAGTCTTGTCCTCATACTTTAGTGAGAACCTGAGGCTTTCTCTTCCCAGCAATTCGTAAGGGCGGTTGGCATTCAGGAGTGGAGAATGACCTAGTTTTGAGGATGACATATATAGTGTGACATGTTGCTCTTCTGCAAGAGGAAAGTAGACTTAAAAACAAACAAACAAACAAAAAAAAAACACAAACAGTGGGAATTCCCACTGTAGTGATTTGAGGTACAACATTCATCTGAAGTTCTCTTTTAGGAGGCTTCACATGACTTAAAACCATCCATTCACTCAACATTAAGCACCTCCCACAGAGCAGGCACTGTTCTAGGCACCAGGGCTGCAGCAATGAGCCCTGTTCTCACGCAGTTAACATTCTAGTGGAGAGAGAGAGGAAACCAAGGAAGAAAAGATATGTAATGTGTCTGAGGGAAAAATGAAACAGGCTAAGAGGAGGGGAAATGACAGGGATGCTATTTTATGAGGATAATAATAATGAGGGTAATGAATTTGGGTGATATTTGAGCTGAGATCAGAAGGAAGAGAGTCAGTAATGGAACAATGTGGAGGAAGATCCCAGATGGAGGGAACAGCAAGTGCAAAGTTCCCAAAGTAGAAACTTGCTTGGTATGTTAAGAGTTTTTTGAAGATCAAGAAGGCCAGTGTGGCTGGAGTAGAATGAGGAAGAGTCTAGTCATAAAGGTCAGGAAAGGACTCTGGATTTTAAGCATGTTGGGAAGCAAGTGAAAGATTCCTGGCAAGAAAGAGGCCTGATCTGACTCACACAAAGGATCATCTGGTGGTGGTGTGCATCACAGATTATAAGCAGCCAAGTGGGAAAGCCCATTCATCAAGGAATCCAGGCCAGAAAACGCAAATGGAACTAGAGTTGTACAGGTGGGGGTGCTAGAAAGTATCCAGGCGTATTTTTGAATATAGAGCCACATGACCTGCTAAAGGACCAGAGAGAAAGTTACCCACCATATTTGTAGTACAGCTAGAATCTTCCACGAGGCCTTCTGGTTCTCAATTCACCGCGCCACATCACACCAAACTCTCCTTACTCCATGGAATATCAGTGTTTAACTTCATATCATCCTGTGAACTATTCCTTTCAAACAATATGTTTGAAGTGTTCTCAATACAGAAACAGCCCTTTCGGAATCTATTTCATAAACCATGAAATAAACACAAAGCAAAAAGTGCTGTATGTGAAGAAAACATGACGATTACACTCTGGCAACTAGTTCAGAAGTGTCAGAGACAGCAATGATATCGGGATGCGCATTATACAGATGATACGTATTCATTCACAATTATTGCGTGTTAGCAGACAAAGACATCGTTTGGGTGTGCATAGCTGGGTAAATACTTATTTGTAGTTAGTCAGGAAACTTTCAAAATACTCATACTATTTTTTGTTGCTATGAATAAACATCAATCTGGTCCTCGATCTGTCAGAATTTACATTCTACCTAACTTTCACCAAACTAGGTATTGAAAACCCAATGTGTCAGACAATACAGTAGACGTGGAAAACAAAAATGGCTTCTTTTCATCAGGTATATAACACAAACAAGTGAAAAACATTTCTTTAAAAAAAGAAGCAAACTTTTAAAAACTGCAGGTACCTGTTGAAACTCGTGATCACGTAATGCTAAACAGACCAACCAGATCTGGAAAAGTTTCCTGGGTGGGTGAGCATGGGTTTTAATGAATCAGATTTGGCAGGTAGAATATTCAGGGCAAGTAAAATAGAGCACAGGAAAGCTAAAGAGGAGAAGCAAATAAGCCACAATCTGAGTCCACACCCAGGTGTCATAGGCGCGGATCACTATTAGCTAAGGGTGGAGGAGGCAATTAGAGGGAATCTGCAACACAAGCCAATTGACAGATGAAGAGGAATAAAAGTGATCAAAACAAAACATTTAAATGTTTTTTGTTTGTTTGTTTTGCTGCCTGTGCTGCACATTTTAAATGGGTGCCACGGAAGGCAGGTTTTCGCATTCATACAACTCTCAACATTCATCTCTCTCTCTCTCTCTCTCTCTCTCTCCCTCCCTCTCTCTCTCCCTCTCTCTCTCTCTCCCCCCCCCCCTCCCTCTCTCTGTCGCCCCCTCCCTCTCTCCTTCCCCCTCTCTCTCTCTCCCTCCCCCTCTCTCTCCCTCCCCCCCACTCTCCCTCTCTCTCCCTCCCCCCCCCTCTCTCCCTCTCTCTCCCTTCCTCTCTCTCTCTCCCCCCCCCTCTCTCCCTCTCTCTCTCTCTCCCTCTCTCTCCCTCTCTCTCTCTCATCAGTAAGCACGTCCTCAGGCGAGGATTTTTTAAAAAGTTTTTCCCAAGAACACTGACCCAAACCGCAGATCATGCACCAATTCCCTGACAAAGGCAAGGAGAGAGGAGCGGTTTTCCATACCCCTCTTTTAAATCGGGGAAACTATGTTTAAGTCGATGAGATCATGCCTTTTAAAGGGCTTAGCACCACCGTGTCTTGACCGTAGCAAGCAGTCAACAATTTGTGGTTATTATTTTGACCTTAGATCTCTCTTAATCACGGGGCTTCTGCTTTCTCATTTGCAGAGATGGGTCCCAGCTGGTCCCTGAAGCTCCTGCTGGGCCCGCCAACATCCTATTTCGAGTAGGTCCGGGGTAAATGTTTGCTGAACAAAGTAAACTGTCCCTGCCCGGCCCCGGCTGAGCGCCCACCGAGACCCAGCCCGGAGGGAATGCAGGACCCGCCCGGGGTCCGACACGGCAGAGAACATTCCGCGCTCCTCAACCAGGACCAACAGGCGAGGAAGAGCTCGAGTCGGGGTTCGCGATCTTGGCCCCACGGGGCCAAGTCCACACCCCTCTCACGCCAGAGAGTCGGTCTTCGCAGCTCCTGCCCGCCCGGCGCCGGGAACGCCTCTCCCAGCCCAACCCGGCCGCGCCCCGCCCCCGCCGGCAGGACACGCCCCTTCCGGCGTAGGCCCCGCCCCGCCCAAGGCGAGCTCGGCTGCCCCGGCCGAGTCCACCCTCGACGCTCTGAGGTCACCGACGGGGCCGGGCTGCGGGGGGGCGGAGGGACGGAGGGAAGATGGCGGCCGCGGCCGGATATTGGCGCCGCCTCCCCCAATCTCGGAGCCGGCGCAGATGAGGCGGGTCGGCTGTGGCCAGCGGCGCTTCGGAACCCAGGCTAGGGGGGACGCAGGCGGTGGGGCCCGGCCCTGCTCGATGCCGGCGCCTCGGCTAGAGTGAGCGGCGCGGCGGCGGCGGCGGCGACGCCTCTGGGCGCCGGCTCTTTCCCTGTGGCTGCGAGTCCGGGCGGGCGGCAGAGGCGGCGGGGCCGGGATGGAGGACGTTAACTCCAACGTGAACGCGGACCAGGAGGTGCGGAAGCTGCAGGAGCTGGTGAAGAAGCTGGAGAAGCAGAACGAGCAGCTGCGGAGTCGCTCGGGGGCCGTGCAGGGCGCCGGCTCCCTTGGGCCCGGGAGCCCGGTCCGAGCCGGCGCGTCCACTCCCTCCTCCGGCGCGGCGTCCCCGCGGGGCTACCCCTTGGGCCTCAACGTCAAGTCGGGCGGCGCGGCCGGGTCGGGCCCGAGGCGGACGAGCGGCGAGGACCTGCGGGACGCCGCCTGCCTGCTGGCGGCGGGCGAGGGCGGCATGCTGGACGAGGTGGAGCCGCTGCGGCCCGAGGAGCTGGAACGCCTGTCAGGCTGGGAGGAGGAGGAGGAGAGCTGGTGAGCGCTGGGCGCCGGCCGGGGCTGGGCGGGGACGGGCCGGGGCGGGGAGCGTCCCTCCGAGGTGCCCCCCCGGGCAGGACACCCCGCTTGGGGTCGCCGGACCCGCTCCGGACGGGGACTCGCGCGGTTTTCTTGCTTCGGCTGGGAAAGGTCAACTGGAGTTGGGGGTTCGAGGCGTGCGAGCGGAAAGGGGTGAGTAGCTAGTTCTCTCCTCTGGGTGCCGGATCCCGTTCGTGGGGGTCCGTGGGTTGGCACGGCCCGTGGGCGGAGTCGGAGGTGGGAAATTGCTTTGTAGGAAGGCACCCCGCTTTGTGTGAAATGAAATACTGGCTTTGGGATGGTGGTCCGGGCGTTTTGTGTGTCGGGGAGGGAGGATCTGCTCGCTGGGGTGTCCCCGGGAGCAGGGAGCTGACCACAGTGGTCCCACTCCGTGCAGTGGGCAGCGCTTTGGACGCGCGGGCGATGGGTCCCCTCTGGGAGGGGAGGACCCTTTGGGTGGCGGGGTGAGGCTCGCTTTGTGTGGAGGGAGCCGAGGATGGTGCTGCTTTGTGTGGCGAGTCCAGGGTGGAACTCTTAGGGCCCCGGCTCTTGTTTTTTTAAACAAGAACTGGGTTTGGCATTTTGTGTTTTGTTGGGTTTTTTTTGTTTGTTTGTTTGTTTTTGGAGCTGGACAGTTATCACATCTGTCTCTTCTTTCCATTTCTAAATAGGGTTCTTGGAAAAAACCAAAGCTGTATGTTCATAAGCCAACTTCTTGATAAAATTGTGAGACCCACGCTGTCATATCACTTCCATAAATAGAAAGGACTTGGGAGGCAGTGTGCCCCCCCCCCCCGTTTTATTGCAACCGCATAAAGATGTCTATGGGAAATTCTTTCTCTGAATGTGCCCCTTTACAGGGTTTGCGCTCCTTACCCGAAATGTTTCTACTCTTCGTTGAAATTGAAATTTCTGTGTTAGTGAAATCTAAATCCTTCATGGACTCTGGTATTTGCAGGGCGACAACTCTACGGTGCGCGGAGGTAGTTCGGAGCTTTGTCTGGACTCGGGCCCTGGCTCTGCCACTTGCTGCGAGTATGACCTTGGGCAAGTTACTACTCTGAGCCTTATTTTCTTTCTCTATTTGATGGAGGAAATAATAGTTCTTAACGCTAGATACAGTTGTGAAGATTAAAATAATCTATGTATGCTTTTAGCACTGGGTCTGACATATGGTAAACTCTTCCAAGTCTAGCTGCTCTTACTCTTAAGCTTATTTAAATCAAGAAATGTTTACAAGACCTTGTGGGATATTCTAAAGTTTCTTAAGAGTTGATCCCTGTTCATTAAGGCAGTTCCAAACTTGTTGGGAGCCAAGTTTTATGCAGTTAAATAACCTGGGCATATACAGAGAATTGCCAGAAAGAGTGATAGGAACATAAGTCCTGAGAGTGTTCAGAAATTGGGGAAAAAATAATAGTCTAAAGTAGTTTAGGCAAACTTGAAGGATGAGAGGTGGCTTCGGAGGAAGGGAGAGTGGAAGGAAGTTCTCTGCTCTGACACTGCTAGAGCAGAGTCAGAGATACTAGTATTTGTAACTCCCAATTAGGAAGGTTAGAAATACAGAGATACTCTTGAATATATGATGTCAAGCCTTTATTTTATTGTTAAGCGATAACAAATATTATTAGAACTGACTATGATATTGACAGTTTTTCATATTAGTGTGAAATCAACGTCCTCCCTAAGGAATCTTGGGTATAATCTTGGGTATATACACTTGAAAAGAACCCAGAATCATCTAAATATCATCACATGCCTCTTCTAAGTGATGATGATAATGAGGACTAGATGCACTCATCAGCCCATTTTAGATTATGTATTATTAGAACACATGGACTCCACTTTGAGACGCTGATTAAGTCGTGCAGCTTTGGTTTCTGAGTATAGGGTTTGTTGAGGTAAAGCAAGTCTTCTTAAATAATACTTATGCTAGAAGTTTGACAGAGTGGTTCCTGCTTACTGCTTTGATGCTGGCTATATTTTTTATACTGTATATATGTCTTATACTTTTTCTGAAAAAAATGTTGTGAATTGAAAGTTTAATAAATATGTTTAAAGCACTTTGGGATATGTGTTTGGAATATAAGTTGGAAGGAGTAAGTGTTAGTGGCAAAGGGAGGAAGATTCAGAGTCAAGAGTTTTTTTCTTAGGAAGCTAAAACTCTACTTCCTGTAACTAATACCCATTGTACCTTCTTTTTCATTTAGAGAAATGTTTTACCCTCCAGTGTATACAATATAATGCCAGTTCTGAATGTGTCAGTAGATATTGTGTGAATAAATAATGATGATCTGAGGTTAAATATATATGGGAAAATTGAGGTACAACAAAAATGAACAGGTACAACAAAAATTTTTTTAATTCTGAGCTTTTTAATATGCAAATATATATTAAATATAGTACATTTCTAAGTGTTATGGTTCCCTAATCTTACTTGAGCTCCTAAGAAACTAGTATCTGTAGATCATATTTAGAAAACAGTGCTCTAGAGCAGTGGCTTTCACACCTTTTTTTTGTTTGTTTGTTTAGCTTCAGGATAAACACATTTTAAATCATAGTGCACACATGTATATGAATAATCAAAGTAAAATTTTCATACAGCTATAGTTATTTTTAGTACATATGGTACCCTCTAATATTTCCTGTTCTCTTTAGGAAAAAATCTTGTTACAATCCATTGTGACCCATTAATGGATTGCAATTCTCAGTTTGAAAAACACTATTCTAGAACAAGTAAGAAAAATCGGGAGAAAGGTACTAACATCATGTGTATCACAGTGTGTCAGCCTATACCAGGCAGCTTATAAATATTTTTATACAAATTTTTATCTGTTTATTAGGTAGGTATCAAGATCTAGGTAAGGAAACATAATCTTTCTCTTAAGCATCAAATGACACACAGTAAATGATGGAATCAGGATTTGAAACCAGGTCTTTATGACATCAAAGCCTGTGCTGTTTCCACTACTTTTTACTTTTTTTTTATATATAATCTCTTTTCCACATGAATGATTCCTTAAAATATTTGAAGACTACTATCATGATCTTCTAACACCTTCTCCTTAGAACTGTACTCAGCATTTTAGATGATACTAGACCATACAGTGTGTGTGAGATATAATTGCTTGAGCTAAATTCTATTATTTTGAAACCAAATATTTAATTAACAGTTTTACACTCTGTTTCTTATGTTTAATATGAGCCTGTCAGGTCAGAAACACCCTATGTCTTATCACGATATTCCAGATTGACAATATTTCAGTTATTTCCCATTATTTGGAAGGATATGCCTAAACTTTTTTCAGGCTTATTCTCTATGACCTTGCCTCAATTGATCAATTTCCTTTGAAGAATGTTTATTGGACCTGTCCATTTGAACAAATTATTGGCAGAAAAACAGAAGCTAAAAGATTATTTCTGCTACTCTTTGGAATCTAGTATCATTGCATATTTTGCTATAGTCTTCTTGTGTTAACCCTCTCAGTGTAATTTTTAAAAAAATACATACATTTTAAATATGTTCTTACTGATTTTTAGAAGAAAGGAGAAGAGGGAGAGAGAGACACATCAATGTGAGAGTGAAACATTCATCAGTTGCCTCCTGCACGCCCCTACCGGGGATTGAGCTGAGACCCAGGCATGTGCCCTGACCAGGCATCCACTGGCAGCCTTTCGGTGTACGGACGACACCAAACCAACTGAACCATACCAACCGGGGCTCAATTAATTTTTTTCTCTTTTAAATTTTTATTTGTTGAGATAAAATTCACACACAATAAAATTTACATATTTAAAATGTGTATGTAATTCACTGATTTTTAGTATATTTGCCAAGTTGTGCACCTGTTACCACTGTGATTCAGAACATTTCATAATTCCCACAAAACAAAGTTCTCAAGATGGATGGCTGTACAACAGTGTGAATGTACTTAATGCCATTGAACTATACACTTAAAAATGGTTAACATGGAAAATTTGATAGTGTGTATATTTTGTCAAGATAATATGGATTAAAGACCTAAATGTAAGGACAAATATAAATCTTTTAGAAGAAAACACAGGAGTAAATCTCATGATCTTGGATTAGCAGAGGTTTGTCAGATATGATACTAAAAAGCACAAGCAACAAAAGGAAAGAATAGATAAATTGGACTTAATAATATTAAAAAATTGATGTTTCAAAGGGCTTCATCAAGAAGTTGAAACAACACACATAGCGGGAGAAAATATTTGTAAATCATCTCTCTCACAAGGGATTAGTATCCAGAATATATAAAGAACTCTTACATCTTAACAAAGTAAAAATTGGTAACTCAGTTAGAAAATGGACAGATAGTTTGAACAGACATTTCTCCAAAGAAGACATACAAATGGCTAATAAATACATGAAAAGATGCTGGTCATCATTAGTCATTAGACAAATGCAGTCAGAACCACACTGAGATATTAGCACATGGCTGCATAACAAAAAGATAAGTGTTGGCAAGGATATGCAGAAATTGGAACCCTCCTATGTTGCTGGTAGGAATATAAAATGGTCTAGCCACTGAAAAATAGTTTGGCAGTTTCTCAAAAAGTTAAACATGGAATTACAATTTTACCTAGTAATTTTACTTCTAGTTATATAACCAAGAAAAATGAAAACGTATCCATATAAATAAATACTTATCACAGCATTTTTCATAACAGTCAGCAATCTAAATGGAAACAGCCCAAATGCCCATCAACTGATGAATGAATAAACAAAATGGGATAATGTTATTCAATATACAGTGTTTGTGTTTTCATGACTTGTCTTTTTTCACATACTACAATGTCTTCAAGATTCATTATGTTGTAGCATGTCTCAGAATTCCATTCCTTCTGTTTTGGTGTGTGTGTGTGTGTGTGTGTGTGTGTGTGTGTGTGTGATAATCCTCAACAGGCAAGAGAAAACAGCAGTTAAATTTCTGTTCCCAAACCTAAGTTTATATGCTATATATGATGCTTATATTAAAATATGGAATTTATGGTTTTGTGGCAGTAAAAATCATAAAATTCAGCTTCCCAACTGTATAGTTTGTCAACCATATGCACATTGTTGTAAACAGATCCCCAGAACCCTCCCATTCTGTATGACTGAAAGGTTACAGAACACCAACTCCTTACCTCCCCTACCCCACTTCTCCCTAACTCCTGGCAACCAGTATTCTACTTTGTTTCTGAGTTTGAATGCTCTAGGTATTTCATAAGTGGAATCATATAGTATTTGTATTTCTGGGACTCACTTATTTCACTTAGTATAATGTCCTCATGTTTCATCCACGTTGTAGCATATGACATGGTTTCCTTCCTTAAGATGAATAATACTCCATTGTATGTGTGTCTGTACCTGCATCTATCACAATTTCTTTATCCATTCCTTCATTGAAGGACACTTGGATTGCTTCTGCTTGTGAATAATGCCACTGTGAACATGAACATATAAATATATCTGTACAAGTCCTTGCTTTCACTTTTGGGTGTATACCCAGAAATGAGATTGCTGGATAAAATGGTAATGCTGTTTAATTTTTTTGAGGAAACATCATAATTGTTTTATGTAGCAACTGGAACATTTTATATTTTCACCAGCATTAATACAAGGGTTTCAATTTTTTCTAGATCCTTGTCAACATTTGCTTTGATCCATTTTGATTTTATAATATAAGGTGAGGAAAGGGTTCAAACTCATTTTTTTTTTTTTGCATGTAGATAGATATCCAGTTGTTCTTGTACCATTTGTTGAAAAGGCTTTTCTATCCCCATTAAATTGTTTTAGAATTCTTTCAAAAATCAGTTGCTCAGGGAGAATCTAAGATGGCAGCAGATTAGGTGAAAGTTACACCTTCTCTTCCCAGGACCTAACTGGAATTACTACTAAAGTGTAGTTGTAAAGTGAAAAATCAGCCTGAATAACCATCTGAAGAGTAGCTGGAGAAAAGCCTTATAACCAAGGACTTACAGAGGAGGCACATTGAGACTGGTAGAAAGTGTGGAAGAGCAAGACGGCTGGCCTGACTCCCATTGGCAGCAGATGAAGTTCTGGAGGGATATCTCAGCTGAGGGGTGGGGGGCGGGGGGGGGGGGGGGCACCACGGGGGATGGTTTTACATGAGAAGTCTGATATCTAAACCCCAAGCCAGATTCCCCAGCTGAGAGTATCATGACCGAGAAAGGGGCCCATATAACATCTAGCTGTGAAAATCAGTGAAGTTGCTGTCTGCCAGGGAGAGAGCTAGAAACACAGGCACCATCTAAAAGGGCCAGTACACAAAATTTTGTTCGCAGTCATTCACCTTCTCTGGCTTAGGGCAAGCAGAGCATGCTAGAGCTATGTGAAGAGAATCTGGGATTGGTGGCTCTGTAGAGAGAGAGCTGAGACAGCAGCCACCAGGATCCCTATGCTGAGTCATGCCCACATGTGCAAAAGCCACCTTTCTCAGGGAGAGGGAGCATTCCCCATCATGTAGCATCAGCCTGGGGTGAAGCAATAGCCCCACCCATTGGAATCTCTCTTGCCCCATCCTGAGGAGCTTAAGCCCAGCTGAGGCTCTTTAAGTAACTGAGCCTAAAGGTCTGCAAGCAGAGGATGATCTTTGAGTACTTTGTGACTTGCTGATCTGCCCCTGGACCTGGTGCTAGTAAAAACAGACCTTGGTGCACAGCTTGGTCCTTTCCACACACACCCAGGCCTAGCCACAAACTGGATCGTTGATAGCTCTAAGGTTGCCCAGAGCCAGTCACAGACAGTGTTTGACATTGGCCTGTACCAGAGTCCCTCCCAGAACCAATACACCCAGTAGTCAAATCCAGACAACAGAGCAGGATCCTAGAAACATGCAATCTTCCAAAACTAAGTCAGGAAGAATCAGAGAATCTGGATAGACCACAACCAGTGAAATTGAAGCAGTATTTAAATACACACACACACACCAAAAATCAAACTCCCAACAGCCCTAGCCAGTTTGAGTGGGAAGAGCGTTGGCCTGCAGACTGAAGGGTCCCGAGTCTGATTTCAGCCAAGGGAACATGCCCAGGTTATGGGCTTGATCCCCAGTATGGGGTGTGCAGGAGGCAGCCAATCAATGACTTTCTCTCATCATTCATGTTCCTATCTCTCTCTCCCTCTCTGAAATATTTTAAAAAACAAAAAACTTCCAACAAATACTAGTAAAAGCCCTGGACCAGATGGCTTTACAGGTGAATTTTATCAGATATTCAAAGACTAACATCTATCCTTCTCACATTATTCCAAAAAATTAAAGAGGAGGGAAAACTCTTAAACTCATTTTATGAGACCAACATTATCCTAATTTCAAAGCCAGATAAAGGAAGACATGACAAAGAAAATTATAGGCCAATATCACCTATGATGAACGTAGGTGCTAAAATTCCTAACAAAATAAACGTGATACATCACATAAAATGAAGGATAAAAAACACATGATCATATCAATAGATGCAGAAAAAGCATTTGATAAAATCCAGCACCCATTTTTGATAAAATTTCTCAGCAAAATGGGGATAAAGGGAACATCTCACATAATAAAGGCCATCATCATACTTAGTGGGCAAAAATTACAAGCATTCCCCTTAAGATCAGGAACTAGACAGAGATGTCTGATTTCACTGCTCTTATTCAACTCTAGTGGCCCAGTACACAAAATTTGTGCATATTAAAAGGGAATTAATTAGAGGAAATATTTTAATATTGCTATTCTTTCTCTATAATAGAGTTGTCAGAGATTAAAGAAAATTAGTAAAATGTATATGAAAATCTTCCTCCTGTCCCAGTCTGGGGCGCGCTGTGGGACCCAGAGTCAAGTCCACACCCACCCGCATGCACCTCAGAATCGTGCGAGACCCAGACCCAGCCAGCCTCACCCCCTTTGGGCGAGATCCAGTCCTGGCTGGCCCCACCCCAGTCAAGCCCCACCAGGCAGGGGGCGCAGCCTCAGTATCCCCATCAAGCCCCTCCAGGTAGGGGCTGCAGTTTCAGGTCCCCTGTCAAGCCCTGCTGGGTGTGCGGGGGGCACATCCTAAGGACCCCATCAAGCCCGCCCTAAATTTTAATGGGATTTACTTTTCAGTGGGGGGTGCAATCTCAGGTCTCCTGGCCATGCTCCGGGGTGGGGGTTGTAGCCTCAGGTCCCCTGGTCTGGCTCCAGGGCAGGGGGGCGCAGCCTCAGGTCTCCTGGCCTGGCGCTGGGGTGGGAGGCAGGGCCTCAGGTCCCTGTCAAGTGCTGCCAAGGAGGGGTGCAGCCCTTGGTCCCCTGTCAAGCCCCACTGGGCAGGGGGCGCAGCCTCAAGTCCCCTGCTCCAGTGCCACATAGCTTCAGGTCCCTGCAGATTGCATGTTACAGCTCGTTATGGGAACTCTGCTATGGGCGCAGCCAGCTTGTGATGGCATGATAGAGTTAGGGTCAATTTGCATATTACCTCTTTATTACCCTATCTAATAAAATAGTAATATGCAAATTTGACCTACCTTTGCCACGCCCACAAGCCAATCAGGAGCAAATTATGCAAATAAACCCCAACCAAGGTAGCTGCCATCACTGAGAGCAGGAGGAAGGCTTGGGTTTCCCTGGTAACAGAGGAAGCCAAGCTTTCTGCCTCTCTAGGACTCCACTCAATGTTACAAAGTTTTAATTATAAAAGATACAGACATGGCAGCAGCCACTGAGCTGCAGAGAACAGAGGCTTGGGTTTCCCTGGCAACGGAGGAAGCCAAGCTTTCAGTGTGTCTTGCTGGCCTAGGCCTCCACTCTAGGCTACAATGTTTCAAACAGAAATGGCTGCTGCCCCTGAGTGAGCAGAAGCCTTGGCTCCTCTCCAGGCTACAAAGTTTCAATTATAGACATAGATTAATCCCAGATCCCAGGGCCTCTCTTGGGTTGCTGGAGGGTATGGCTGGCCTGCAGACCTCTACAGGCCCCTCGCCTAAGCTGCTCCTCACCCCAAGGGAACCCCCACCCTGATCTGGGACACTTCAGGGCAAACCACCTGGCCCCCACCCATGCACCAGGCCTCTATCATATCTAATAAAAGAGTAATTTGTAGATTGACCATCACTCCAACACACAAGAGGGCTGCCTCCCTGTGGTCAAAGATCCTGCCCCTAATGGACACAAGATGGCTACCACAAGATGGCTAGCGGGGGGGGGGGGGCATTGGAGATTCCAGGCCCTGCAAGGGAGAGCAGTTGTGGGTGATCAGGCCAGCAGAGGAGGGCAGTTGGGAGGGACCAGGCCTGCAAGGGAGGGCAGTTGGGGGTGATCAAGCCTGCAGGGGAGGGCAGTTAGGGGTGACCAGGCCGGCAGAGGGGGGAAGTTGGGGGCAAATAGGCTGGCAGGGGAGCAGTTAAACATCAATTAGGCTGGCAGGATAGTGGTTAGCGGGTGATCATGCTGGTAGGCAGAAGCGGTTAGGGGCAATCAGGGAGGCAGGCAGGTGAGCAGTTTGGAGCCAGCAGTCCTGGATTGTGAGAAGGATGTTCGATTGCCCGTTTAGGCCCAATCCTGGTAGGATTAGACCTAGATGGGCAGTCGGACATACCTCGAGGGGTCCCAGATTGGAGAGGGTGCAGACTGGGCTAAGGGACATCCCCCGCCCCCCGTGAATGAATTTCGTGCACCGGGCCTCTAGTATAGGATATGTAGGATAGAATAGTATTGGAAGTCCTAGCCACAGCAATCAGACAAGAAAAAAGAAAAGGCATCCATATTGGAAAGGAAGAAGTAAAGCTGTCATTATTTGCAGGTGAGTTGATACTACATGGAAAACCCTAAAGATTCCACCAAAAAATTCTACCACTAGAACTGATAAATGAATTCATTAAAGTAGCAGGATACAAAATATCCAAAAATCAGTTGCATTTTTAGGCATTAGTAAGGAAATACATATAAGTGGAAGCATATACTTTGTTCATGGATAGGAAAAATGAAAATGTTCATACTACTCAAAGCAGTCTACAGATTTAGTGTAATACCTATCAAGATACTGATGGAGTATTTCATAGAACTTCAACAAATATTCCAAAAACTTATTTGGAACCACAAAGACCCTAACAATCTTCAGAAAAAAGAACAAAGTTGGAGGAATCACACTACCTGATATCAAACTACTACAAAGCCATAGTCATCAAAATAGCATGGTTCTGGCATAAAAACAGATACATAGATAAATGGAACAGAATAGAGTGCCCAGAAATAAATGCATACCTTTATAGTCAATTAATATTCAACAGCAGAGGCAAAACCATACCATGGGCTAAAGATGGTCTATTCAGTAAATAGACTATGGGGGATGGGAAAATTGGACAGATATGTGCAAAAAAGAAAAGAAAATGAAACTAGACCACCTTCTTATAATGCACAAAAGGATAAATTCAGAGTGGATTAATGACTTAAATGTTAGGCTTTTAACTATAAAAATCCTAGAAGAAAACATTGGCAGTAAAATCTTGGACATTTCTCATAGCAGTATTTTTTTTTTCTGACATATCTACTCAGGCTAAGGAAACAAAAGAAAAAAAATAAATGACACTACTGTATATCAAGCTAAAAAGTTTTTGCACAGTAGAGGAAGCCATCAACAAAATGAAAGACAATCCACTGAATGGGAGAACATATTTGCCAATAATACATCTGATAAGGGGTTAATAAAATTTGTAAATTTATAAAACTCAACACTGAAAAGCAAATCCCATTAAAATTTAGGCAAAGGACCTGAATAGACACCTCTCCAAAGAGGACATACAAGATGGCCAACAGACATCTGAAAAAATGCTCAATGTCAGTAATAAGAGAAATGCAAATTAATAAAACCACAATGAGAAATCACTTCAAACCTGTCAGAATGGCTATCATCAGTATATCAACAGCAAGAGTTGGCGAGGATGTGGAGAAAGGGGAGTTCTTGTGCACTGTTGGTGAGAATACAGATTGGTGTAGCCACTGTGAAAAGCAGTATGAATTTACCTTATGAGCCAGCGATTCTACTTCTGGGAATATATTTGAAGAAACCTGAAACACTAATTCGAAAGAATATATGCACCTCTATGTTCATTGCATCATTATTTACAATAGCCAAGATTTGGAAGCAGCCCAAATGTCCATCTATAAATGAGTGGATAAAATAGCTATGGTACATTTACACAATAGAATGCTAATCAGCCATGAATGAACCTGGAGAACATTATACTAAGTGAATAAGCCAGTCAGAGGAAGACAAGTACCATATGATTTCACTAATGTATGGAACCTAATGAACAAACTGAACTAACAAGCACAATAGAGACAGGCAGATAGCTCTGTTGAGGGAGTGGGGGTGGGAGGGGATGGTGAAGGGAATGAGCAGAAAAGAAAAACTCATGGACACAGACAGCACTGTTGGGGGAGAAGTCGGTGAGAAAAATACGTGGAACCTAATGAACAAACTGAACTAAAGCACAATAGAGACAGGCTCACAGATAACAGGCAGATAGCTTTTAAGTGACTTTTGGGGGAGATGTGGGTGGAGATGGAAGAGGGATAAATAGTGATGGGGAAAATATTTTTAAGTCAGTTCATAAATGTATTTCTGAACTTTCAATTTTGTTCTATTATGACTATTTTTATGACTCTACACAGCCATGATTACTGTAGCTTTTTAGTAAGTTTTAAAATTGGAAAGATTCTTTTGCCTATTCAGATTCCATGTATTTCCATATAAATTTTAGGATCAGGTTGTAAATTTTGCAAAAAAAAAAAAAAAAAGGCAACTGGAATTTAGATAATAATTGTATTGAATCTGTAAATCAGTTTGGGTATCTTAACTTTTGGAATCTTAACAATTTTGATTCAATCTATGGACAGTGGATATATTTTCATCCATTTAGGTATTCTTTAATTCCTTTCAGGTTTTATCGTTTTTAGTATATAAGTCTTGCATTTTTTGTAAATGTTATTCCTAGTTATTTTAATACTAGAGGCCTGGTGCATGAATTTGTGCACAGGCGGGGTCCAGCCAACCTGCCCCGATGGGGGCTGTTGGGGGCCAGGCCAGGAGGGAGAAGGGAACATAGGAGATTGGCCGCCAGCCCCGCCCCCAATTGGGAGGACTGGGCCAGCCTGAGGGAGGGGCCATGGGAGGTTGAGGGTGCTGATCGGGGCCCCTATTGGGCCGGTTGGGTGCCATGGTACACATCATAGCGACTGGTCGTTTGGTCCCTCCACCATTCTGATGGCTTGGTTTTTATGTGTATAGATTTTTTGATGCTATTGTAAATGGAATTGGTTTTTCTTTTAAATTTCTTTTTTTCATTGTCAATTGCTAGTATTAGAAATACAGTTGACTTTGGTATATTGATGTCATTGTGTCCTGCAACCTTGCTAGAGTTTTGTTTTGTTTTTTAATATGTTTTAATTGATTTAAGAAAGGAAGGGAGAGGGAGAGATAGAAACATCAGTGAGAGAGAATCATTGATCGGCTACTTTCCCCTGCCCCCAACTGGGCATCGAGCTCTCAGCCTGGGCATATGCCCTGACCAGGAATCAAACCGTGACCTCCTGATTCATAGGTTGATGCTCAACCACTGAGCCACGCCAGCCAGGCTGGAGTTATTTTTTAACAATAATTAATAATTGTTTACTGCATTAACATATGACAGATACTATGCTAAGCACCTTATATATAATACTTTTCTAATAGCCCAGTATGGTCAAACTATTATTACCCCCCCCCCTTTTTTAATTTTAGAAAAGCAAGCAAGAATGTATTGATCGCAGCAAAAATACACTTAGAGGAGAGTGAAACAAGGAAGGGCATAAAAAAAAAAGCAACAGGAGAGCCTAGGCTGGGCTGCCTTAGCTCACTGGGAAGACAGAGGAGAGGGGGAGACAGATTCAAGGGATTAGCCCAGGATGAACTGCTGCTACCCATTGTTCCCCTGGTTGCAAGTCTCATGGGTCCCTTAGAGATTAGGAGATACATGCAATAGCGGGTGGGGAGGATGGCACACGCATACTCCCTGGAGGGAGAGTACTCTGGGACTGAACTGCTGCTGCCCATTACTCCCTTTAGCCCCTATTTTAAAGATAAGGAAATTAAAGCTTAGATTAAATAATTTGCGATAGTCACTCAAGTACATGGCTGAGCTAAGATTTATATTTAAAAGTTTTCAATCTTTACCTAATTTTCATTGTGTTATTTTTTATGTTAGTCTTAATAGATTTATACTCATTCATCTTTGGTATTATATGCCCTTCCCCATCACCACCATCAATTCTGTCCTTTGGTCATTGTTGTCTTTAACAACCTGAGTCCTATGAACATTTTTATTAATTTCTTTACCTAATGACACCTTTATGTATTCATTATTCTTTAAAAAAATTCTTTATTTTTTATTTTTAATTCTTTATTTTTTAAAATTCTTTACATGTTTCCTTTTCCCCTCATTTACATCTCCTCACCTGCTCCCACCCCCCAGCACATGCCCTCACCCCCCTACTGTCTATGTCTATTAGTTATGTTTATATGCATACATACATATAAGTCCTTTGGTTGACTTCTTACCTTACCCACCCTCCCCTGCCATCCCTCTGAGGTTTGATGGTCTGTTCAATGCTTCTATGTCTCTGGATCTATTTTTGTTCATCAGTTTATGTTCATTATTTCATTCATCATTCCTGTTCTAACCTGGCCTTTGGAGCTCCTGGGAGTCCAATAATATAGTAGCTAAGGGCCATCCGTGACTCTGGACCTAGATAGCCTGAGTTGGAATTCCTGCTTCCACTCTTGTTAGGTATATGACCTTGGGTGAACCACTTAATCTCTGTGTCTGTTAGCTCTGAAATACTAAAATGGAATATTTTCAGAGATTTCCTTGGGTTCTTACACAAAACCAGATGGTATAGCCTACTATATGCCTAGGCTAAATGGCAGATAGCCTGTGGGTCTCTAGGGAAGAAAACAATTTTTCCTCTACCTTTCTGAGTTCTTGGCTAACACATCCCTGTAATAAAAGACAGATTAACAGCAGAAAAGCAAACAGAAGTTTAATAATATGTATACCTCTTGTACACATGGGAGTGACCTAGAAAAACCAAGTAACTTAAGCCACCATCTTTGAGTACCATCTTTAGCTCAAGGCAAAAGAAGTTGGCGGTCAGTTATTGGAGGCTAACAGGAAAACAATCACAGTAAACCAGAGTAAGGTAGTTAGGCACAATTAACTCACTGCCATCTGCATTATAAGAGTTTCTAGAGATAAGGTCGTCCCGCTCTTCCTAGTACACTGAGGGAGACACCCTGACAAATGGAGATTTACTGTACAAATGTAAGTGTCTTTTACAAAGGTTAACTTCTACTTTTTCAGAGCTCTTACTTCTGCTGTTTCTTAAAATTAAACAGTCTGAAATAATTCTTATGTCAAAGACATATTTGAGAATGACAAATTCTGTTCATCTACAGCTCCAACATTACAGCTTGCTACTTTTATGGAATACTAGACAATTGTAACACAATAGTAAGTATTTGTGTAGTATCTTACCTTAAGACATAGCAATGTCAACAGCATCAGTAGGCCATAGGAATTTTTCAGCCCCATTGTAATCTTATCGGACCATCCTCCTATATGTAATCCTCATTGTTTTGTCATGTTGCGTAAGACTATAGAGATCACTAGAGGCCTGATGCACAAGATTTGTGCAAGAGTAGGCCTTCCTTCCCCTGGCTGCTGACACCGGCCTCCCTCTGGCACCCAGGGCCCGGGCTTTCCTCCGGCCACTGGCAGGCACCCGGGACCTAGGCTTCCCTTGCAGACCCAGCTTTGTCTGGAATGTTGTCCTGAAGGATGTCTGGTCTAATTAGCATATTGTGCTTTTATTATTTTAGAGGCCGTACCACCATAGAGAATTAGAGGACTAAGTGTAATATACGTGTGTGTGTGTGTGTGTGTGTGTGTGTGTGTGTGTAAATATTTAGAACTGTTCTTGACACAAATGTATTAAGTGTTAGCTTTCATCAGTGTTGTCATCATGTTCACTGTTTTTATTATTTTACTTCTAGTCTCCCTGTCTTTCCATGGAACTTAAAACATTTTATTTTGAAAAACTTCAAAAAAACAAAAGTAGAGTGACAGTAAAATGAACCTCCATTTAACTTTTTACTCATCTTTAACACTTAACCGACTCATGCCATTCTTGTTTCATCTGTTTCATTCAAACCTCAACTGCCTAAGATATTTTGAAACTAATTCCATCCCAAACATTATACCATTTAATGACTAAATATTGTAGTAGCAGATAAGGGCTTATTAAGCACTAGAGGCGGTGCATGAAAATTCATGCACTGGAGTTGGGGTCCCTCAGCCCAGCCTGACCCCTCTCACATGCTGGGAGCCCTCAGAGGCAAGAGGTATTCTGGCGATTAGGGCAAGGCGACGCCTCATCATACCTCTGCCGCTGCCACTGCTGGCAGCGCAAGCCTTGGCTGGCCCTGCTTACCTGAGCTTTGGACTGGCCCTGGGTGGCTGGACAGCTGCCATCTGAGGCTTGCCTGTGCCTTGGGCCGGCCTTGGGGGGTTGAGGGGACTAGGGGACCCTGGGAGCGAGCCCAGTCTTGCCGTGCACCTGCTGCAACGACGGGGCTGAGGGGATTGGGCGCCACTATCTTGTGGCTGGCTGTGGGTACTGCCATCTTTGAGAGTGGGCAGTCAATTAGCTTATTCCCTCCTTATTGGCTGTGGGTGCTGCCATCTTTTGTGATGGTGTGAGGGTCAATTAGCATATTTCCTCTTTATTACATAGGATATTCACAATACCAGTTTCACACACCTTAATTAAAAGTAATTCTTTAAAATAAATATGCTCTGAATATTTTTAGGTTAAGTTTATATGGATTTGAATGTGAGAATTGATACTGAAGATTTAGGTATGGATGGAAGGGTATTTCTTGCTGTTCTGTCAGAACCAAAAAGAATAGGTAAAGCTGCATTTGAGTAGGGTAAATAGAAAGCCAATGAAGATACTTAAGTGAAGTTTGTTAGGGAACAGGTGAAAAATAAAGTTGAATCATTGCATTGGAGACTATACTGTGAATAGATGGCCTGTGAAATCTAGGAGGAGATTTTTTGTTGTTGTTAATCCTCACCTGAGGATATTGTTCATTGATTTTCAGGGAGAGAGAGAAAGACAGAGAAACATCAGTGTGAGAGAAACACATCAATTGAATGTCTCCTGCACAAGCCCTGACCAGGGCCCAGAATTGCCAAAATACATGCCCTTGCCCAGAATGGAACCCTGGGGCCCTTTGGTTCCCCGGCTGACACTTTACCCACTAAGCCCAACCAGCTAGGGCTAGGAGAAGAGTTTTTGAGTGTTCAACATTCTTGAGTGTTTCAGTATTCTTTATTTTAATTTTGAGAGAGAGGGCAACATGGACGTGAGAAACATTGATAGGTTGCTTCCCATGTGCAGCCTTTAAGTGTATGGGATGACACTTCAGCCTAACTGAGCCACATAAGGATGAGTTTTCCAATATCTTCACAAAATGCTGTTTTGGAATGATTAGTGTGGCAATAGTATGTGGGAACCGAGGCACAGTAACCTTTATGGGCTAGAAAACTGACCTCCTGTGTTTTACCAACCTCTTGTGCCCTGAAGCATGTGGCAAAACTAGAATCCAAACCAAAGTATTGAGTCCATAGTGGTACTCTTTACTTTTCATCCCAACATCTTATAATTGACTGCATGAAAATCAAGATAAGTGATTAAGGATTGGATTTGTTTAGTTCCTCTTATAAAACATTTACATTTTAAAACATTATTTTGGCCCTAGCAGGTTTGGCTCAGTGGATAGAACATCGACCTGCAGACTGAAGGGTCCTGGGTTTGATTCCAGTCAAGGGCACATGCCCGGGTTCGGGCTCCATCCCTACTAGGGGGGCGTGCAGAAGGCAGCCGATCAATGATTCTCCCTCATCGTTGATGTTTCTATCTCTCTCTCCCTCTACCTTCCTCTCTCTGAAATAAAAACGTATTAATATTGTTTTGATCTTATTAACTTTCTTATATGAGAATACAGATATTTGGGGCCAGATAATTCTTTGTTGTGGGGCTGTCCTATGGTTGGATATTTAGCAGCATTCCTGGCCAAACAAAAATGTCTCCACACATTGCTAGATGCTCCCTGGGACAAAAATCACCCAAATAGGTCTTTAAAGAATACAATATGGTGTCATATGTAACCAGAAATAATTAGTGCTCTGTTGAAGGAGTACTATATTCTAGTAACTTTATATACAGTTATAAGTCATAAAATAATAAGGTTCTGAAAATTAGGAAAAACTAAAGTGGTTATGTAATTTATTATAGTAATCTGAAAACTATTTAAGAGTCAAAGTATTGGGATGCCAAAACAACAGGCTTAAATTAGGACTTTCTGGGTAAGCTGGAATGAATGGTCACACTAGGAGTATTCAAACACTTAATATCAACTATGAGTAGAGCACTATGTTGACATGATAAGTAATCAAAACTGTGGCATTTGGAAAGCCTTTTGAAAAAGGTAAGATTTGAATTGGTTTTGAAGTAAGACAGGATTTTCTGTTTAAAACTCAGGGACCGGAACAACTTGGTCTTGCTAAAGGAGGATCCTGTTACATGCCACAACCCAGTTGTGTGTCCTCTAGCAGGTTTAAAGTACTTTAAAACCACAACCAAAGGTTCCCTGACTGAATACTAATTTTGTGCCAAAACTATATAGGCCCAAACCCTCTGACTTTACTTGAGGATAATGGTGGGCACTGAAATTAGAGGTTAGAGTGGTAGAAGATAGTTGACATGTCCCAGGGATTATTGAATCAGTCTCCCCCTTTTCATCACTCTAGGAATGGAACAATTGCCACATTAACTTTTAATTATAAATGAAAGGAAGGAGCATTCTCTATTGCTAGTTAGGGGAGTAAATGTAAGAATAGTGGGGGGAAATTATACATGTAGGATCAGCAGGATTATACATGTAAGAATAATGGGGGTAATTTATACATGTAGAATCAGCAGGACTTATTTTCAGGTTTTTGGTAAGTGTAGGAAATAAAAAAGATGGAGAAATTCAAAATTACTCTTTAAGGGTTTAGCTTTTCTAAGTGAAAGAATTATAGGGCCATTGACAAAAACAGGAAAACTATAATTCATGGGTATAGGGAGATAGATGGTAATGTTTTAGTTTAATTGATTTTAAATGGTCAATGATTCATTTATTTAGTTTACAGTAGTTTCTGTATTTTTAAATAAGCTACAAGCACTTTACAACTTTTTTATAAACAGCTTTATTAAGATATAATTTATATACTATAAAATTCACTGGTACCCATGTAATTTATGTACGATAAAAGTCATTGTGTAATTTCAGTGTTGTAGTGTATTTACAGTCATGACACTTAGCATAATTATCACTACCATGTAATTTTTACAACATTTATATCACCCTAAGAAGAAACCTCATACCCATTCCTATCTCCAGCTCTAAGCAGCAACTAATTTCCTGCTCCATGTTCTTTTCTAGACAGCCTATATAATAAAGATGTAATATGCAAATTAACCCTCACACCCTCACAAGATGGCTGCCCATGACCAGGCCAGCAGGGAGTTTAGTGAGGAACAAACAAACAACTGAGCAAGCAGGCTGCGTGGGGCAATCAGGCCAGCAGGGGAGTTAGTGAGGGACAACCAAACGACTGAACATCAGGCTGTGTGGGACAACCAGGCTGGCGGGTAGGTGGCAGTTGGGGGTGACCAGGCAGGCAGGCAGGTGAGTGATTAGGAGCCAACGGTCCAGGATTGTGAGAGGGATCCCAAATTGGAGAGGGTGCAGACTGGGCTGAGAGGACCCCCTTCCCCTCAATGAATTTCATGCACCGGGCCTCTAGTTTCTTATAAATGGAAATCATACAATATGTATTCTTTTGTGTATGGCTTCTTTTCACCGAGCATGTTTTCTGAGGCTCACTCATATTGTTTGCATTTTTTAAATGATTTTTATAGCCGAGACCGGTTTGGCTCAGTGGCTAGAGCGTCGGACTACGGACTAAAGGGTCCCGGGTTCGATTCCGGCAAGGGCATGTACCTTGGCTGCGGGCACATCCCCAGTAGGGGGCGTGCAAGAGGCAGCTGATCGATGTCTCACTCTCATCGATGTTTCTGACTTTCTATCCCTCTCCCTTCTGCTCTGTAAAAAATCAATAAAATATATTTAAAAAATAAATAAATAAAATGATGTTTATAGCTAATTAGAGGCCTGGTGCATGATGCACCAGTAGGGTCCCTTGACCTGGCCTGAGGGATCAGGCCAAAACCAGTTCTCTGATATTCCCCTGAGGGGACCTGGATTGCAAGAAGATGCAGGTCAGGCTGAGGGACCCCACTGGTGTATGATTGGAGCTGGGGAGAGACACAGAAGATTGGCCAGCCAGGGAGGGACCACAAGGTGTGTCCAGCCCATCTTGCTCAGTACTGATCGGCTAGACTCCAGCAGCAAGCTAACCTACTGGTTGGAGCGTCTGCCCCCTGGCAGTCAGTGCACATCATAGTGAGAGGTTGAGCAGCCTTAGCATGTCATTAGCATATTATGCTTTGATTGGTTGAACGGATGACCAGACACTTAGCATATTAGGCTTTTATCATATAGGATAGTATAGGAATATACTAAGTACATGTGAGTCATGAGGATAAATTGTGTGAAACCAGTAGTGCAGGGGAAAGTTATATATTAAAAGACTGTGTTAATATCACAAAGTGTGTTTATGAATGTGTGTCACCTATAGACTTTGCTAAATACTTGCTAACAGAATATCAGTATGTGATGATTATCCCAATGAAAGCTGGGATGCTGAGGGAGGTATTTGTTATGAGATATTTGCAGTATTTAAGTTGAAAATAGAATGAATCCCATTGGTGTAATTTGAATTAAGATATTTCACAAATCAGGATTCTATCGCATTATTTTTGTCTAAATGAATGTGAATTGTGGACTAGAGAAATCATTTTCCCTGTTAGTCATGATATCTAGGTCAGATATGAGTGACAGACCTAAGTTATAGATAGGGAAGAGTGAAGGGATGGAAAACGTACATAATGCCATTAAGAAATATTTTGTCAGTTATGGTATTGTGTATATTTAAAGTGTCAATTTAAAAACCACTTTGGTTAGGATTCAGGTAACTTCATGTTTTTCATACGGATTCACATTTGAAACATCAATTGGCATAATAGGGACTAATCTGAGAAAAAAATAGGAAGTAAGAAATGTAACTGTTCCCCACCCCTGTGTTCTGCTCTTTTTCTTTTTGTGTACCTTACCCAGGAGCTTATAATATACAATCCCTTCTTTCTTTAGATTGACGTAATTTTATAAGTTAATCCATATTAAGTTATTAAGGACTTAAGTGTTGCTTTTCTCTGACACGTTATTGTTTGAAAAGAGAGAGCTACAGAGCAGGTACTGCTTAACTAAAAGGAATGAATTATTTATGGTAGGTTTTTGTGTGGTTTGTGGTAGGAAGGGAACTGGGAAGTAGAAAAGCATCGGGCCTCTAGTGTACTAATGAAAACAGAATAAACTATTTTAAAGATAGATGTTTCCTCATAGTTTTTATAAAGAGAGTAAAAGAAAAATAAGACATTTTTAGATTAGACAGCTGGCCTCCTTTGGATTCATTTAATAGTTTAGATTTGGCCCTAACTGGTTTGGCTCAGTGGATAGAGTGTCAGCCTGTGGACTCAAGAGTCCCAGGTTCGATTCTGGCCAAGGGCACATCCCCAGTAAGGGGTGTGCAGAAGGCAGCTGATTGATGTTTTTGTTTCCCTCTCCCTTCCTCTCTGTAAAAAAATCAATAAAATATATTTTTAAAAATAGTTGAGATTTGGGTTTATATTGATGATTATAGTGTCATTTTCTTCCTGTGCACAAAGTAAAATGTGGGTGATTTTAAACATACTCCATTTTTACTCCCCTCCTCCATTTAAACCTATCCAAAAGGATCCCTATCTTTTGATCTTGTGCTTAATAATGAAGATTACTCTTTTGTTTTTGTTTTATTTTTCTTCTAGGCTGTATTCATCACCAAAGAAAAAACTTACACCAATGCAGAAATCGGTTAGCCCATTAATTTGGTGCAGGCAAGTTTTGGATTACCCAAGTCCTGATGTTGAATGTGCTAAAAAATCTCTTATCCACAAACTTGATCAAACTATGTCAGGTATGCCTATAATTTCACTTGTAAATTCATCTCTTTGCTTCCTGTAATAAAAAAAAAAAAAAAAAGAAAGAAAGAAAGGAAAAAACCAAATATATGTTGCAGTTTGTTTTTTTAGGAAAGCAATTCTTTGCCTGGTAATGTTTTTCAAATCTCATTGTGCATGTCATCATTAGTTTTTGTTATATGCACATAACATTGTTCTATTATTTATTTTACTTTTTTTCCAATCTCATTTTTATTTAGCTGCATTCTAAAGAAAATATTCAAGAAGTATTGGATTTTACATATGTGGGGTTTTTTTCTAATTAAATAACTACTTTAAAAATTGAAACAACTACTTTAAAAATGTTTGTCTATCTCACCACTTTGTGGAAATTCTGATGGAGTAGAAAGATACAGGTTAAGACCTTGTTCTCACTCTAGCGCTTACTAGTAGTTACTATGTAACTGCGCATTGCTTATCAGTTTTCTTATAAGGATAGAGAACCTTGTAAAATTGTTTTAAGGATTAAATGTAATGTTTATGAAAGAGCCTAGCATGTTTTTCTGATTCACAGTGCTTAGTAAATGTATTCATTTCCTTTCCTTGTTATGTTTTTTCTTTTAACTTGCCATTTAAAGTTTAAATTACTTTTATTTATGGCATTAACAGAGCTGGCAAAATGTAACTGTGACTGTGTCATTTATTGTAGCATGCCAGTGTAGGTAGAAATGTAGGCAAAATATTACTGACTGTTCCTTGGAATTTCTCTCAGTCTCTTAAGAATGTTACTGTTCTCTGGAATACAATCACAGGAAAGGATTGATGTGTGAGTACTAATCCAAAATAGGTTTTTGAGTTCTTTGGCTTATATTTACTTGGCAATGATTTATTTATATTTGCTTGTTTCGGCTTTATTATCGAAATAATGAGTTCTCTTGTTAGACTGTAAACTGAAAATGGTCAGGGGAGACAAAGAGGAGACTAAACAGTTAAATGGGCATACAGTAAAAATGCAGTAAGTTGGTTGTAGGGAGTTTGGTTATTATATGAAAGTAACATCTGGATATGATTACAAAGATTCTGAGCCTATATTCACACTAAAGTTTTAACTTTTCCTCTGTGTGGAGAATACCTTTGAAAAAAGCAACAGCCTTTATGTAGCAGTTTTTTAAATGCTTTTGTTTTTAGAATTATATCCTGGGGTTTGATTTAAGTTACATTCATAAGAGATTTTTAGAAATGTGTGAACAAGCTAGTATTTCACAATTTAAAACAGCTGGCCAGGCCAGTGTGGCTCTGTGGCTGAACATCGACCTATGAATCGGGAGGTCACAGTTTGATTCCTGGTCAGGGCACATGCCATGTTGCAGGCTCAGTCCCCAGTGTGGGGTGTCCATGAGGCAGCCAATCAGTGATTCCCTCTCATCACTGATGTTTCTATTTCTGTCTCCTTCCTTCCTCTCTGAAATCAATAAAAATAAATATTTTTTAAAAATCGGAAATTTTCTAATTAATCTCATTTAGTAACATGCTTTTTTTAAAAATATATTTTCATTGATTTTTTTTTTGTTTTACAGAGCGGAAGGGAGAGGGACAGAAAGTCAGAAGCACCGATGAGAAACATCGACCAGCTGCCTCTTGCACGCCCCCCACTGGGGACGTGCCCGCAGCCAAGGCACATGCCCCTGACCGGAATCGAACCCAGGACCCTTCAGTGCGCAGTCGGACACTCTATCCACTGACCCAAACCAGTTTCGGCTCATTTAGTAACATGCTTTTAGGAGCAATTTTCCAGTATTTTTTTCTCACCTTAGAAATAATATAAGTACATTTTATAATTTAATTAAAATTTTTCAGCATCCACCCCAACTGGTGTGGCTCAGTGGATTGAGCATCGTCCCATGCACTCAGAGATCACTGGTTCAATTATGGGTGTGGGCACATGCCTGGGTTTTGGGCTCAATCTCCAGTAGGGGGCATGCAGGATGCAATCTAGTGATATAATGTTTGATGTTTCTTTTTTTTCTAAAATATTTTAATCTTTATTGTTCAGTTTATTAATTACATTGTTCCCCTTTTTTCCCCCTATAGCTCCCCTCCATCTGGTACCCATCCCACCCTCTGCCCTTACCTCCCCAACACTGTCCTCTCCCATAGGTGCATGAATTTTATCTAGTCTCTTGCTGCACCTCCCACACCCCTTTTCTCCCCAAGAATTGTCAGTCCATTCCCTTTCTATGCCCATGATTCTGTTATATTCACCAGTTTATCCTGTTCATCAGCTTATTAATTCACTTGATTTTTAGATTCATTTGTTGATAGATGTGTATTTGTTGTTCCTAATTTACACTTTTATCTTTTTCTTCTTCCTCTTCTTAAAGAATATCTTTCAGCATTTCATATAATATTGGTTTGGTGGTGATGAACTCCTTTAGCTTTTTCTTATCTGTGAAGCACTTTATCTGACCTTCAATTCTGAATGATAGCTTTGCTGGGTAGAGTAATCTTGGTTGTAGATTCTTGCTATTCATCATTTTGAATATTTCTTGCCACTCCCATCTGGCCTGAATAGTTTCTGTTGGAAATCCGCTGACAATCGTATGGGTGCTCCCTTATAGGTAACTGTTTTTCTCTTGCTGCTTTTAATATTCTCTCTTTGTCTTTTGCTCTTGGCATTTTAATTATGTTGTATCTTGGTGTGGTCCTCTTTGGATTTCTGTAGTTTGGGGTTCTGTGCGCTTCTTGGACTTTTAAGTCAGTTTCTTTCACCAGGTGGGGGAAGTTTTCGGTCACTATTTCTTCAAATAGGTTTTTAGTATCTTGCTCTCTCTCTTTTTCTGGCACCCTTATAATTCAGATGTTGGTATGCTTGAGGTTGTCCCAGAGGCCCCTTACACTATCTTCAATTTTTTGGATTCTTTTAGCTTCTTGCTTTTCCGGGTGAGTGGATTTTGTCTCTTTGTATTTCAAATCTTTGACTTGGTTCTTGCGGTCCTCTAGACTGCTTTTAGGTCTTTGTATAATATTTTTTATTTCAGCCAGTGTACACTTAATTTCTAGTTGGTCCTTTTTCATATCCTCAAGGATCTTCTTCATATCCTCAAAGGTCTCTTTCATTTCCTTAAAGGTCTCATTAATTTCATCGGCCTTTTCTAGGAGCTTCTTGAAAAACCTTATAACCGTGGTTTTGAACTCTATGTCCAGTCGTTTTTTTTCCCTCCATTTCTTTCACATCTGATTTCTTTCCATGTCTCTGCCTTATGGCTGCTTCCCTGAGTTGCTCAATTAGCTTTGTGTGGTAGATGTTCCTCTAAGGGACAGTGGCTCAGCCTCCCCAGTTACCTGAGGTGGATACTCTTGGTGCAGCTCTTTATGTGTTGCACAGTCTTGTTGAAGTTAAGCCTAGATTATTGTTGTTAGCACTAGGAGGGTTTGACCTCCAGGCCAATTGGCTGTGAAGATAAGCTGTGCTCAAGTTGGATGGGCAGAGTCTCCAGGCTGAGCAGGCAGCCTCGATTTCCTGTCAGCTCCGCCCTGTGTGGCACCTGTGTCTCTGTGCCTGGTGGTAATGGTTGCACGCACCTCTGAGAGAAAGCTGCCGCCGAGCTCTACCCGTTGCCGGACAATTCAGCCTCTCCCCAAATGAGTCTGCATACCCAAAGTCTCACCCAGGGTTGCAAAACAATGCAGTTCGGTGGTTTCCCGAACGAGAGAGCAAGTCACAAGTCCTCTCTGCACACTCACGTGCTTCTGCTGTTCCCAAGTTTACGTGCACCTCCACAAACTCGCAGACCTCTGTGGCACCCAAGTTTCAGCGTGCTTCCTTCTTACTGTCCAGTTTCATCCCGTATGAGTGTGGGTTCCCTGGACCTCACCCGGAACTGGGGAATCAGTGCAGTGGGATGCCTTTGTCTCCCTCCCTGTTCGAGAAAACCAGCTGGGTTTGCAGCCACCCGCCCTATCCACTCGCACACGCACGGCTCCGAACCTCTTACTCTATGTGTATCCTTAACTCTGCCCTCCACTGCTCCTCTGAGTCAGTGTCCTATCTTTACTTTTATTTGTGGAATTTCCACTCAACCAGCTTTCTGGTGATTCTGGATGATGTTCGTTCTATCGTTAAGTTGTAGTTTTGAAATTGTTGTGTGGGGCAGCAAGATAGGTGTTTATCTATGCCACTATCTTGGTTCACCTATTTGATGTTTCTATTTCTCCCCTTTCCTCTCTTTCTAAAGATCAATAAAACCATTTTTTAAATTCATCATTCAGAAGTTATATGTTCATAATCTACCATGTGCTAGGTATTGTTCTTAACTCTGAGGATATAGCAATTAAATAGTAGAAAAAGTCTCTTACTTCCTGGAACTTATATTCTAATGAGGGGAAGCAGACAATAAATAGATAAATAAACATATAAATAAACAGGGGTTGAGAAACTTTTTTTTTGTTAAGAGCCAGATAATAAATAGTTGAGGCTTGAGGGCTATGAGGTCTCTGTTGCAATTACTCAACTATGCTCTATTGCAGAAGTAGCCATAGTTAGTACATAAATGAACAGGCATGGCAGTGTTCCAATAAATTTTATGTACAAAAACAGGTGGTGGGCTGGATTTGATTTACCAGTCTCTGGTTTAAAACGTGCTAAGGAATGGGATCTATTAGCAATTGATAATTATCCATTTAGACTTGAGGAGAAAAACTAAAGTTGTTACTCCTCAAAAATAAATTATGAAGGGTATTAAAGATAGTGGGAATGTGTAAGAGAGGCTGTTGCTCTTGTACTAGATGTGATCATGTACTATATCTATTTAACAGTTTCTATATTTTGTAGCCATTATACGCACAGATCAGTAGTTAGAGCTATAAATATAATGTATACTTAAAGGGAAAATGACTTGGCTACTTCAAGTCAGAACCTTGTAATCAAAAACCCCTTTTCCAAGTTGGAAGAGAGCTTGTTTTTTAAATCTGTTTTTTGGTAAGGCAAAGAGAACTTCTGGCAGACAGTGTCTGCTCCATCACACCGGCTTCTCTGCAGGGCACTCCCACCTGTTCCTAAAAGATGAGGTTCTCTAGTTTTTCATAGTGGTGTGTTATCTTTCTCCAGCCCTCTCTGCTGTTTTCTTTTCAGTCTTCTTTGAAGGTTCTTCCTTTTGCCCCTCTTGTGTGTATGTGGTAAAATTTACATAACATAAAACTTCCCATTTTAACCATTTTTAAATATACAACTAGTTAGGTGGCATTATATACATTCACAGTGCTATGCAACATCACCACAGCCCATCTCTGAACTTTTTCATCATCCTATGCTAAAATACTATGCCATTAAAACTTTATATTCCTCGTGCTCCTATCTGGCCATCTGTTTCTTCTTCTTCTTCTTTTTTTTTAACCTCACCTGAGGATATGTTTTTCATTGACTCGAGAGAGAGGAAAGGAGAGGAAGAAGGAGAGAAACGTTGATCTGAGAGTGAAACATTGATTGGGTGCCTCACCATGCATCCTGACCAGGATTGAACCAACAACCTCAGTGTGTGCCTTTACTGGGAATCAAAATCGTGGCCCTTCAATGCAAGGAACACTCTAACCATTGAGCAACACTGGCCAGGGGCATCGAGCCATCTTTTAAGTTTAGGATACCCCAGGTCTCTTTTTTGCCCCACTTCTCTCTTGATTATTTTATCCGTTCATATGGTATCCAGTATCATCTGTATTCAAATTAATGTTATTCATTCATGCATATAGTCAGTTAATATTTATTGGGAGCCTGTTATTAGGATTTGGGGAAAGGGCGGAATAAAAACTTACATTGTGTGTACATACATTCATGGAGTTTATCATCTAGTAGGGAAAATGTAAATACAAATAATTATTTTAAAGGGTGATGTGTAATAAAGGAACAGGAATTTTACCTTAGGAAGTGATATGTAACCTGAATCCTAAAGATTCAGAAAAATTTAAGTGAGCTAAGGGGGAAAGGGATGTAGGGTGTTTCAGGTAGAGAATGCCCTGGCATACATGAGGAACTAGAAGGAGCCAGGGTGGCTGTAGGAAGGAAGCGATGTAAGATAAGGCCAGAATATATGAAGGAGCCAGACTCTGCAAGGCCTTAAAGACCACATTAAAGATTTTGGATTTGATTCTAAAAGTAATGGAAGATATCAAAGGGTTTTATTTAAGGGTGTGTGTGTGGGTGGGAAGACAAGGTTTACATTTTGATAGTCTTGCTTAGCTGTAGTGTGGAGAGCAGACAAGAAGGCCAACAGTGAATGTAGGATGCTCTTGCGGGGGATATGAGGATAGCTGGGTAATGTGGAGGAGGGGAGTGAAAGGGCAGTGATGCAAATGTGAAAGTAAAAAGGAATGAACCTAATATGGGGAAATGAGAGGAAAGAAAGTATCAACATTGATTTCTGGGTTTCCAGCTGTGTGATAGGAGAAATGTTGTTAGCATTTTGACATGGAGACCCCAGAAAGAGAATTCTATTTTTAGTGGGAGAATTGTGAGTTTGGATGTTGGCATCTGGGGCAAATTTTCCATACCCACAGGGGAGACTGAATGGGCAGTCTCAGAAAAGCTTAGGACTGGGCATATAAATAATGAGGAGTTTAAGGAATATAGACAATAACTAATGTCATGGGAATGAATGAGATTTCCCAGGAAAGAACATGGTATAGAGTGAGAAGATAAAAGGGCTGAGGACTTGAAAGCTAGTGAATAAATAAATAACTAATTAAAGAGAATGAGTTTCAAAGGAGATGGAGGAATAAAGAGAGGAAGAAGTTAGCAGCCCCATTTCTGTTCAGGTCAGTATTTCGGAGACCATGCTACTAGTACACACTACATAGTAAATATTGTAAACTGAGGTGTGTTGTCTCATAGTGAATTATATATAAAACTACTCTGTTCGACTTTCTACACTATTCAGTAACTTCAGAGTCATCACATTTTTTCCCTTTTCCCAGTGTTTGTCTATCCTTTTTTTTTTTTTTTTTTGTCACCTATACTGCCTAATTCAGGCTAATCTATTCAACTTCAGAATCCCCTCAGTTTTTCCTCCTAAACTGATTGGATCATATAACTCTTGCTCCAAAATCACTGATGGCACTGTCATTGCTGCTGATTGAAGTTCAGACTCCTGAGCACAGTGTCCCTGGCCCCTGCTGATTTTCCCTAGTGTACCTCACCATGTGCTTTACCTTTCTAGACTATTCACTCTTAATCCCTGAACATACTGTGCATTTTCAGGACACTGCTCTGTTCATGTTATAAACACAGACAAAAGCACAAACTTTCCTCACTTTCAGTAGCATGTTATTATTCATCCTCTCAAGACTAGCAGTGCCTCTCCTGCCAAAAGCCTTACGTAGTTCCTCACAGTTGTGATACCTTACTCTTATCTCGTAATTTCCACAAACCTTTGCACCTTTATGGTAATACACATTTCATTTTGTCTTGAAATAATTATTTTTTTCTGGCTAAACTACTTGGCTTCTTGAGAAAAAGCACCATGTCACATTTATTTCTGTTTCTACACAGTGCTTTGCTGATTGTCAGAAATGTTGAATAAACTATGGATTTTAGAATAGAGTAGAAGGAAGAAGTACTACTTCAAGTATTATTTCTTTTACATAATTGCACTTGATATCTTAGCCCTATTTTTAGTACTGTTTCTATTTTATATGCATGGCACAAAATTTTTTTTTTCCTTTTTGGCAGAAATATTCTTGAGCCAGAAAATAGGAGGGAGAAGGACTTTTTAAAAAAAGAATTCTCCCATGTTTGACCTTAACCTACTTATTACTGCTTTTTTCCCCCCCAAAAAAATTCAAACTTTGAAAAGGCTTTTTTAAAACTCATTATTTCATAGTGTTTTTTTAAACACAAAAAGTTTGTTGTGGAAAAATGAGAAAATACAAATTTGCCTTTACATTCCTTTTATTTTTGACAGTCATTTGAGGTTGATATAGTTGGAATAAACTTTCCAATTAAATAGAACATTCATTTAGTGGCTAATTATTTGTTAGGAGATATTTTTTCTGTGCTATTACTTTGTTGTTTGGTGTGGCTACTCTTTTCCTCATATAATACAATTTAAGATAATGAAAATATTTTGTTGAGATTATTAATAGGACATATTTTCTCCTATAAGAATGTTTCTGTATTGAAATTGAGATAGGTAATGACTTATTTCATACTAGGAAAATTTTTGTAATAAAATGTTAACTTTTTCTCAATTATTAAATTTGATTTCCCCGTTTTCATTAATATAGCTCTCAAGAGGCAGAATTTATATAATAATCCTTTCAACTCCGTGAGTTATACAAGCCCTTATAGTCCAAATGCAAGTAGCCCATACAGCAGTGGTTTCAATTCTCCGTCCTCCACCCCAGTGCGACCTCCTACAGTCAAACAGCTAATACTTCCTGGAAATTCAGGTAAGGAAAAAATGAAATGGAATGCTTAAAGAATGGGTTTTAACTCACTACCCTACCTGAGAAAATAACCTTATTCATCAGTAGTTCAAGTTATTTATGAACTTTTAACTGATTAGAGAATATATCTTTGGCACCACAGAGGGATACAGATGAGCCATTTTACATCCATGAGGTTTTCTTTAGCATGTACTTAGCAAGTTTTTTAATCTGCTTCATTAAATAAGGTCCCAGGCTTGATTATTTTAATCAATAGGTGCTTATTTCATAGTTTGCTTGGATTATAAAAGCTGCAGAATTAAAAACGTTTTTATAGGATTTTAATATTGATATTACATTTAAGTAATAGTATAATGTTATATGTGAATGTGCTAAAAGAGTGTTTGGAGCCCTAAATGACATGGAAGGGATAGATTGCTATAAACTGGGGAAAGAATGTTCCACTTTGGTTCTTTTTTTTTTTTTTTTCTTACAATATAACTGATATTTAATAGTAGTACATAGTAGGTTTCCTTTTTCCCCCCATCCACTTTGATTCTGAAACTGCAATGTTACTCTGTAGCTTACTGTTCATTAGAATTCACTAATTCAGTTATTCTTATTGCCGCTATTGTTATGGATAATTATTATAATTTCCTTAAAAGTTAAAGTATTATTAACCATCTCACATTTTTTACCTGAGTGCTCTCTAATTTGACGACTTTATTGACCCTGCTGTTTGCTTTGCACATAGGTTGTTACTTGCTACATATTTCACCCATTTCTGTCATACTAAAAAGCTTAATCTGCTATATTTGTTTAATATAAAAGATTTTTATTCCAGCACTATTTGAGCCTGACTTTCCATATCCTGTTAATTATGCCCTTCTTGATGATATAAATATTATTTCATATTCTTGCTCTTCTTATATGCCTTTATGTTGTAGCTGACTTACAGAGAAGAATTCTGAAAAACAAGCACTTTAAATAAAGTCATATTAGAAATAATAGCGACACTGTTGTCATTTTGTTATTATCCACTGGACAGTGGTTCTCAACCTTTTTAATGCCGTGACCCTTTAATATACAGTTCCTCATGTTGTGGTGACCTCCAACCATAAAATTATTTTCGTTGCTACTTCATAATTGTCATTTTGCTACTGCTATGAATCGTAATGTGATGTAAATATCTGTGTTTTCCGATGGTCTTAGGCGACCCTGCTAGCGGTTCTGTAGAGAGATCCACAGGCTGTAGAGCCTGAGACCATCGGAAAACCCAGATATTTGCATTATGATTCACAGCAGTAGCTAACTGACAGTTATGAAGTAGCAACGAACATAATTTTATGGTTGGGGGTCAGTCACCACAACATGAAGAACTGTATTAAAGGGTCATGGCATTAAAAAGGTTGAGAACCACTGCACTAAGAAAGTGATCTGATCAAAGTATTTCCTTAGAAACAGGTTAGACTCTTTTGGATATGTATGTCCTTTATTCCTCTGCCCTGTCTTCTTTCCCTCTTTTGGTTAAGAACAATACAATACTTTTTTTATCTAGTCATTTTCTTCATCCCGTTTTTGTGCTTCACTACTAAATTTCAGATAGTTCCTTGGATAAGCATTTCTAGTTTGGCAAAAGAATTTTGTAAACATGGCATAATGTAGGAAAAATGTTCTTTTTTTGGTTTGTTGCTAACTTTCTAAGGGATCCTTATTTTCCTCAAATTATAGTATTCTGGTTTAGGAAAAATAGATACTTTTATTCAGGAAAAAGATGATAGTGTTTGCTAATGACTATGAATTTGGG
The DNA here is from genome assembly GCA_027563665.1 of Antrozous pallidus. Classification (NCBI taxonomy): domain Eukaryota; kingdom Metazoa; phylum Chordata; class Mammalia; order Chiroptera; family Vespertilionidae; genus Antrozous; species Antrozous pallidus. The sequence continues at coordinate 93,361,536 of CM050511.1, read as the reverse complement.
AGGAGAAAACACATCATAAGCACATCTACTTATAAAGCAGTGTCATTGACTACCTTGAAGAAAAATCCTCTAATATGAATTATTGAAACTACTTGTCAGGAACTGTTTGAACTGTTTTGAAAGCGTACCTGTTTTATCTGTTTTATAAGAGGAATAGATAAGTTATAGTTAAATGGAAATGTGTTTTTATGTTTATGCCATAAAGTATTAGGAATCTCTATGGCTCTCTTTATTCTTTTTTTTTTTTAATATATTTTATTGATTTTGCACAGAGAGGAAGAGAGAGGGATAGAAAGTCAGAAACATCGATGAGAGAGAGACATCGATCAGCTGCCTCTTGCACACCCCCTGCTGGGGATGTGGCCGCAGCCACGGTACATGTCCTTGATCGGAATCGAACCTGGGACCTTTCAGTCCGCAGGCCGACGCTCTATCCACCTAGCCAAACCGGCTTCGGCTGCCCTCTTTATTCTTAATAAGGTCAATTTTTATTTCAATATTTGGGAATTTTATATAAACAAAAGGCAAAATAATAAACTGAATAAGGATATAATATCAAGTTCATTCAATTTTTGTTTCATCAAAGTTTGATTTTTTTTTTAAGGTAATTTGAAAAGTTCATCAGACAGAAATCCTCCACTCAGTCCTCAATCCTCTATAGACAGTGAGTTAAGTGCTTCAGAATTAGATGAAGATTCCATTGGATCTAATTATAAGCTAAATGATGTAACCGATGTGCAGATTCTAGCTCGGATGCAGGAAGAAAGTAAGTATTTTAATTGTTAAAGTTGAGGTTTTACATACTACATAATTTTGTTGGATTAAATATGTCTTAAAGTGTAAAATAGTAGTGTAGAGATGTTGACATTTTTGAGGCTTATTCAACATACGGACTTGTTTGTTAGCTTGTTTTCAGAGTCCATTTTATGTAAAGCAGTTTCCTATGTGAGGGCAAAGGCAGACAGGTTTCACTCTGTTTTTATGACTGGTAATCATATCCTGCATGTTACTCTGCACTAGAACTCACTAGTATAGTTATTACGCTATTACTCCGCGTTTCCTTAATGTAGACCAGTGTTTCTCAGCCTTTTTTTCATTGTTGCTGCAATAAGGTGCCTTTTTAGACATTTTAGACATTTCCCCTATCCCGCATGAAATTTTAAGACCACAAATATGCTCTATGTCTCTATATACTTTGAGGAACACAATCTGTTATGGTAACTAAGATTTTTTTCACATTCCAAGGAGCAATTTTTGTTCCCTTGTGATAAATATTACCTCCCTCAGAAAGTATGGTATAGAACATAAAAAAGACCTTTATGAGAACTTTGGAATTGTGACTTTAAATTAAATGAAACATGTGATAATGCTTTGCAAAGTGGTCCTTGCAACTTTTTAGGTCACACATCTTTGAAAATCCAATAAAAATTATGTCAGCTGTCATTCCCAAAATGTATATAAGCAGACAGTTTTTCATACTACTTTAAGGGTTTATGCCTTGGCTCTCATCTGAATGTAAGATAGTGGTTATAATGATATTCTTCCCTATACACTTTATTACAAATGTTATGGACTTAACTGGGAAATAAGCAATCTCTAAAGTGATCCTTTGAACACACATTGCACAGTGGGTGAGGGTAATGGAGCATTGCTATAATTTCTGAGACCCTTTCTTTTATATAAATATGTAGTATTATCAAGTTATAACATTTATTAGGAAATGTTCTTATTCTGCTGATTCATTTCCCATTTTCACACAACTTCCCTTAGAAAGATAGGAAGACGACGATTTCTTTATCTTCAGCCCTAGAAACGAATAGCATGGTACTCTCTTCTGTAATTTTGTATAGCACCCCAACTGAGACTGGTATTATCAGCTAGTGAGGGGCTAGTTATCAGAATGGATGTGAAAAGGAGAATAAAGAATGCTGCCTAACTGTAACTTAGAGTAAACTCAGCAATTCTTTTTTGAACCCTGACTTTTTTTGACCCCAGTGTTTTGTTAGAAACAGCCAACTATTTGCTGTAGTTTTCATATTGTGCTTTGGTAACAAATAATAGAAATTTTAGCACTGGACACTTTATGTTAGGTAAATTTAGTGCCTACTGGGATTGGGCCTAAACAGGCAATTGGACATCCCTCGAGAGGTCCCAGATTGGAGAGAGTGCAGGCTGGGCTGAGGGACAGCCCTCGCCCTCCCTCCGCCCCCCGTGCACAAATTTCATGCACCGGGCCTCTAGTACTGTAATAAAATTATATGCATGTGGTCTCTCAAAGTATATTATTGCACTATTGTACAGCATATACACTGGACAGAGGGATAGTGATTCAAACCTCAGGCAGGACTGGGGTGGGACAGTATGGGATTCTATCACACTACTCTGAACTTCATGCAATTTAAAACTTTTGAATTGTTTATTTGTGAAATTTTCGGTTTAATATTTCAGACATGGTTGACTGTGGGTAACTGAAACCTCAAACAGTGAAACTGGATAAGGAGGGACTACTATATGAATATATAACTTAAAAGTTTGAATACTACTATAACATCTTTTAGACTAGACTGCTAATAGTTAGCAGGACTTGCTCAAATATCTAAATTCTTTTTTTAATTATAATTCTCATTTAATATGTAGCAACAATTGTTTTTATTCTAAAAGCTTTTATACTACTTGAAGGGCTTTTAAGTTTGGGTGTTTCTGGAGGTATCAAGATACATAGGGGACTCTTTTGAAAATTTTTACTCAGTGGCTTAGAATTTAAATTTGTTTTACTGAAGTCTCTTGAGTTATGAAGCAGTTAAAATTTCGTTTATGCCCAAATACTGAATTCCTCAGGGTGGGATAGATGTTTCCATCATACTCTTCTTTATTTTTTATTTTTACTGATTTCAGAGAAGAAAGGAGAGGGAGAGAAAGAGGGAAACATCAATGATGGGAGAGAATCATTGATTGGCTGCCTTCCCCATCCCCCCTACTGGGGATGGAGCCCACAACCCAGGCATGTGCCCTTGATTGGAATTGAACCTGGGACTCTTCAGTCCACAGGCCGATGCTCTATCCACTGAACTAAACTAGCTAGGGCTCCTTCGTCATCTTCTTGAATAAGATTAACCAATCCAATGATTTGGTATTCAGGAATTTTATTTTGAATACTGTGTATTCCTTTTTAAGATTTTGTATTGATATTTAGAGAGAAAGGAAGGGGGGAGGAGAGAGGGGGAGAGAGAGAGAGAGGAGGAGAGGAGGAGAGAGAGAGGAGAGAGAGAGAGAGAGAGAGAAGAAACATCCACTGGCTGCCTCCCACACGTCTCCAACCCAAGCCCCACCTTTGAGGGACTGGACGAAGCCCAGCTAACAGCCGTTCCTGCAGGGCCTCGCTGTCTGCTCTTCACTGGCGAGACAGTGATTGTTTTTCCTCACTATTCCGATGCTGTTCATCTCAAATTTGGATTACTGTTTTCAGGAGTGGAAATGTTTTTAAATTTGTGGTTCTACTTGATAGATTTCAGATTCAAGGGGAAATGTTAAAATTGGGCAAAGGTTTATAAAACTTTGTTCAATTTAAAAGTAACCTTTGAGGTGTGGTTTATGCATCTTATATGGAAGATATCGAAGATGATTCAAGTGGAGAGTTTTCCTTTACACTGCATACCCTGTTTGAATTTCTCAATGATAAGCTTTTGCTTTTAAACCTTAACAATATTTGAATGTTTAGAAATACAATTTAGAAGTAAAATTCCACATTCATTATCGTCAGGTCTTCGGCAGGAATATGCAGCCACCACATCTCGGCGCAGTTCTGGCTCATCTTGCAACTCTACAAGACGGGGCGCTTTCAGTGACCAGGAGCTTGACGCACAGAGTTTAGATGATGAAGATGACAGTATGCATCATGCCGTGTACCCTGCTGTTAGCAGGTTTTCCCCATCACCACGCAATTCACCTCGACCATCACCTAAGCAGTCACCCAGAAATTCACCTCGTTCACGATCTCCTGCTCGGGGAATAGAATACAGTAGAGTGTCCCCACAGCCTATGATTAGCCGCTTACAACAACCTCGCCTTTCACTTCAAGGCCATCCCACAGATTTACAGACAAGTAATGTGAAAAATGAAGGTAATCAAAATGTTTCTGGAAAAAATTTTCCTTCATATTTCAATATGAAAGACAATTTTTACCAGGGTTTTGTATTTCAGATAAGTTATCAAGAATTTAGTTAGCTTACCATTTTAGTAGTAGTGAATCAATGCAAAAGTAAAGGAGAAAGTGAGTTTAATTTTACTTGATTATGTTAGCTTTGCTTTATTCTACTCATGAAGTGAACTGTATATAGATTTTTATTTAAATGAGTAATTTAGTTATTTTTATTTTATCTTTATTATTTTTTAAAATCCTCATCCACAGATATTTTTTTCATCGATTTCTAGAGAGAGTGGAAAGGAGAAAGCAGGGGAGAGAGAAACATCCATGTGAAATGGACACATCGACTGGTTGCCTCCCACATGTGCCCCTGTCAGGGCTGGGAACCTGCAACCAAGGTCCATGCCCTTGACCGGGAATTGAGCCCCAACCCTTAGGTCTTGGGCCGACATCCTACCGAGCAACTGGCCATCTCTCTAGTTCTTTTTAAAGTTCTTATATTACTCATTTATTGTCACTTATATATAATGTATTGCTATAAGATGTGTACTTCCTGTTAGCTCTTCTAAAATATATAAAATACTTAAGTTTGATTTTTGAATGCTGATTATTATTTTCTTTTTTCCATCTGGAAAACTGGTTTTTATTTTTAATGAAATTATGTTGTCATAGAAAAACTAAGACGCAGTCTTCCAAACCTGTCCCGAACATCTAATACACAAGTTGACTCAGTGAAAAGCAGCAGAAGTGACTCAAATTTTCAAGTGCCAAATGGAGGAATACCTCGCATGCAACCTCAGGCTTCAGCCAGTAAGTACCTCTCATGTTATAGATGTTAATTTTGTGCTGAGTCGCTATACTAAACTATTTAGTAAAATGTAGTAAGCTATTACTTGTTATAAGATAACCATAGTTATATTAAAATTTAAAAGTCTCTGTAAAATACCCAATTATATTAATATTTATATCTATCTGAAACACTGGTCTTGCCAGATTTTAAAATAAGCAAAGGCTAGCTATTTAATATATTAATATACATATATATTTCTTAAAACCTCACATTCTATAATACTACACATTAAAATGACAGGATTTGTCACAGGGGACATTAGTCCTGTGACAAATTACTTGAAACCCAGCCAGCTTTCTTATTGAAGCATTAGTAAAAACAGTGATCCTATAAAAGTACTAACACAATTAAAACCATTTGAATTTTTAATGAATAAAGAACTCCAACAAATAATAGAATAAAAAAGTTAAAGGTGACTTAATGGAATGGAAGGGTTGAGACTGTTGAATTAAGAAGACATATGCAACATAAACAAAGATCAAAGAGAATGATTCAGAAAGAACTTCTAAGAAAGAGGGGCCAGGCTGAGCTAAGAAGTGATGTGGGAGTAGATGAGCATTATGTATTTTACTGTACAAGGTGATTAAAAAAGATTGAAACACTTTCCAAAAAGTATTGCTTGTAACTAGGATAGTAGTCAAGCCAGTTTTAAACTATCACAGTTATTTCTACAATCTTAGAAATACTCAATATTTATGTCTTGTATCCCACAACTCACATTAGTGCTATAGTTTGACTCATTCAGTTCTTTTATAGCACATTATTGTCAGTGGTCACTGTGATGTGTGTCTTAATTTCCTCAAAGCTGTGAGGAAGAAGATACAAGCATGAGGCTATTCACTCTATTCATTTATAACTTGTTTATTGAGTAATACAGCTTAGAAAGCACTCAATACTTTTTTAGTTCCTTCTTGGTTCTATTGTGGTTCGCTAACTTTGTGTTAAGCTGCTATTACTTGGTAGCTCAAAAATAACAGACCAGGAAAAAATACATTGAACTCAAATGACTTTTGTGAAAATACTGATAAATTTTCTCTTATTTACCAATTGCAAATGATACTATTTATATTACAGAAATTCTCATACTGTACTATACATGAAAAATCCTATTTAACCCTCAGACCAGTTCAATGAATTGGGTACAACTATGAACACATTTCACAAATTAGAAAGTTGAAGCTTTGAATGCTTAAGTAATTTATCTGTGATCTTAAACTTATAGGTGGCATGTTGATCCTGTTCAAGGGCTCAAGTCCACCTAAAGAGTTGTCACATCCATGGTTTAGTACTAAGACATAAACATTTTTCAGAAATGATACTTGTTTTTTCCTAAGATAAACTCTAAAATGTAAGGCACTATGGAAAATTGTTACCCAGAAATTTGCATACTTTATTTATTTGGCTGGTTCTATACAAAAACATGTTTGGTTTTTTTACCAAATTAAATTTTAAATTTAGTATTCTAGGTCTTCTGATAAAGAGCGTCACTATGACACTCATATGAAATGGTAAAGAAAATAGGAATTCACAAAAACTTTAAAAATGAAAGTAAAGATACAGTTTGAGCTCTTTTATCCCTACAATGGTGATAGGTTTTGTGCCTCTAAACTTGCAAATTAAGTTAATTTGACACTTGAGGAATCCTGTTTCTAGGTTTTTCACCTCTTGGTATACTTGCCTGAAACAAAAAGCAATCACAGTGTTAATACAACAAAATAAAATTTTATACCACTAAGAAGTTAAGTAATAAAATGCATGTACATTGTATGCTACACTTTTACATCCTGTGCACAGATAATCCAAAACATGGTGTATAGTTGACTTTCAAAGTTGCTTTTAGACATTGTTTGAATTGTTAAGTTTTGAGTTTCTTAAAACTTGACACAGCATATCTCCAAACAGCTTTTCAGCTCTGGGGTAAAAACCAGCTATATCTGTATCCTCTTTACCTTATTCCATTGTCAGTACCGACTCGTTACTCAGGGTTGTTCCCTTATGCCCTTATACATGCTCCTTATTTTAACTACTTTAGCAGCTCAAAGCTATATGGAAATAAAAAACAGTTCTTCACAAAAATAGAAGAATAAAGGAACAGTTGATAACTAGGATAAAAATGTTAATAATAGAAAAACATATTAATCATATCTTAAACTTGATGATAATTACTCACCATCTCTAGTGATAGAATTACCACTGATAATCACCTGCTGATTTCCCTAGAATTTTTTTCTGTAGGTGAATTAGTTTTAAATTTTTTTCCCCAAAAGTTGATCATTAAAGAAAAAAATATAGGGATGCATAAAGAGAATCTAATCACTAATTTACTTTTAAATATTTCAATATGTATGTAGTTTCATAATGGTGTGTTTTAATATTTGAATAATTTACAGGCAGAAAAAGTAGGGTACCATCCTTTTTTAAAATTCATAAACTTGTTTATTTGTATATTTGTAGCTATAGTGAAGCTTCTTTGTAATTGAAATGTCACAGACATTTTAGTGTAGACTAGCACTGTTTACAAAAATGAATTTGTAAAGTAGTAAATCCAGAATATTTGCATATTTAAACATTAAAGTTTATTTTATAAAAATATTTAAAGCTTCATATTTAAAATTAATATATTATCAAGCAAAATATGTTATCTCTGTTTCTTAGAATTTTATATATATATTTGATACCTAATATATGTAAGTATTTTTATTAGTGTGTGTGTTACATACTGTTTTCCTAATAGCCTTTTTTATGTTAGTATATCATTATGTATAAATATAATAGCAATTTTTATACACTTTATTCATGAATTAGTATTTTATATTTTTTGTATAGTTAGTATAAAGAATGTTGCATTTTGTTTTCTTTTAAGTTTTTGTTTTCCAGCTCTTAAGTGTTAAAGCTTTGGTTCTGCCTTGCTGATCTGCATGAACCTAACTTTGCAAGGTTGCTATTATTTCCATCTAAGGGACCACTTCTTTTGCCTTGTTCTCTGCCAATCACTATTTTTATATGCTTATTTGCTGTGGCTGCATTATTGTGGGTGCTGGCATTCAAATATGAATATTATGAGAGTTCTTATATATTTTCATTTTTATGCCTATTACTAATTTTTACTTATATATTTGGGAAATGTGAATAACTTAAAAAGTTTAAGAAAACCAGAGCATTGCAGAAGTCATGGTTACATGTCATTTTCTCAGTTTCTCCAGCTAAAGGAAGGAATGTTTGTCAGAGTTTTTCAAAAGACTGGTGCTTTCTAAGACTACTAGAGCATGAGTTAGTAGAAAGTTTAGTTTTCAGAAAAGTACAGGAATTATTTGTTTAGAAATAAGAGAAGGGAGAAAAATCCAAGACAATTCGTTGGTTTAAAAAAAAGTAATACTCAGACTTCAAACTTTGGTTAGTATTTTAAAATGTTTACTTTCACATGTATTATCTCATTTGAACATAATAACCCCACATTTTTTTTATTTTTGTAGAGAGAGCAGAGATCCATATACATTATATGTATAACATCATATAACTAGAAAAGTGGCAAAACCAAGCCAGATTACTCTCTCCTTTCTGAATCTCTTGATTTCCTCCCAATCATTGTTTGGATTACATCATGCTGACCTGACTGCAAATGAGTAGGCATCTTGGAAATATTCGTGGATGACTTTATTGGAGCATGATTCTTTGTAAATTGCCAGAAAATCATTCAGTGTAATATTTATCCGTGGCTTACATTTAGTCAAAGATTATTTTTATATAGTGTACAGAGTATGCCACCAGAGAAAAAGTACGTAGAAGCAATTGTCAAGCAGCTTTCCCCGTAAGAGATCCATAGGGAAGGAATTTTCATCCAGATTTTACTTGGAACCAAAACACTAGAAAGCTACATTTGAATTTTAAGTTATTATAAAGCATAAATTGAAATAAACGCCATGATAAATTTGTGGAGGGAATATTAAAACAATGGATAAGATATTTGTGGAACATTTAAGCGTAAGTAGTGCAGTGATGTTGGGTCAGTTACTAATTTGCAGCGATTTTATAAATGTAGTTTTTCTGGCCCTTGCTTCTGGAAACTTTGATTGAATGCATCTGGGATGGGGACAAGAATCTCTATTTTTTAAGAAGTATTTGTCAGCTGATTCTGAGGCATATTCAGGTTTGAGAACCAATGGATTAGACTTCAGTTGTAGAGGATCTTAAATGGTTAGTGTATACAGTTGTCAGTCACTTATGTGTTTCCTAATTATTCAACAGATATTTATTTTGGGTGTGTATTATGTTCCAAGCACTTGGGATATAGGTGTGAATGAGACAGCCGAACCTTTCAATAGTAGGGAGTGACAGGCAGGAACTTTTGTGGAAACAGGACATTAATCTCAGCAGTGTGAGGAGGTTTACAGGAAAGATTTTGAAAGATAATCCGGGCCAGTTTAAGAAGATTGTATGTGTTGCCACATCAAGAAAGGCGGCTCAGTTTTCCCAACAGTGAGGTCAGTAATGAAGTCTTAAGGATGGGATATAGGGAGGGGACAGGTTGTGGGGAGTCTTACAATTTCATATTAAGAAGTTTAATTTTATCCTATAAGTGTGTGGAACAGTGATAAGCTTTTCATCAAGGTTAATTCTCAGAAAATTCAATATGGTAGCAATGTAGAGAATGGATTAAAGTTGAGAGACTTTAGAAGACTATTGCATAATTTGGGCAAAAAAATGACCTGAACAAAGGCAGTGGTTCAGGCAGAGATAAGATCTGGATGAATTTTTTGAAATGAAATAGATGATATGTGACTTGGTAACACTGAGAAGATTGGAGGAGGAGAGGGAGAGAGGATTGAAGGATGACTCTGAATAAGAAATCTGTAAGTAAACAAAATATCTTGGGGTGTTGGGGACAAGGGTCATTTTACTTAGCAGTAATTAACATTCATTTGTAGTGTCTTATGCTTACTTAATATTTGGCATCTGGAGAAGATTATTTTAATAACCCCTATATGGCACCATTATGTCAGATAAATGAGTGGGATGAGTTGTACTAGAAAGGCTGGGGCCCTCGTCGGTGTGGCTCAGTGGCTGAGCACCCTCCAGGACACTTACAGGTCGCTGCTTAAGTTCCCATCAGGGCACAGGCCCAGGTTCCAGGTTTGGTCCCTGGAGGGTACCTGCCCAGAGGAGGGTAGGCAGTTGACTGAGGTTTCTCACTCTCTCTCCCCCCTGATTTTCCCCCTTTTCTCCCTTCCTCTCTCTGAAATCAATAGAAACATTTTAAATAATAATAAAGGCTAGGGAAAAATGCAGACAATGAAAATATTCTTTTATTGAACTTTATATTTTATAACTATCTGTAAAAATAATAAAATCAACATACATATTTTTTAGGAAAAATTTTTACATATTGGTTGAACACAGTAATGAATATCACAGCTTAACTTCTAAAATTTGTCAGTTTCTTTAGAATTTATCTTTTTTTATTTAGGCTCAATGCACACTATACCCAGATTTATCTAATTATATTAGATAAATATAATTTATCTCATATTGATTGAAGAACAGTCTTTAGTTTTTAATTCTAAAAGGTTTGGGTTTTGAGATTGTTTTTTGTTTAATGAAGCAACTGCTATACAAATAGGGAACGTAAAGATAAGTTTGAAAGAGATTCATAAAAATCCCATTTTACACTAAATTCAGAAATTGCCATACTGTTTATGTCTTCGTTCCTTTGGAAATCGATGCAATGATTTTTAAATGTCTTTACAGTTCGAAAATACATACTTGACGTCACATATAATGATAGCATTGGACTAACATTCTGTTTCATTGATTTGATAATCGCTGTACTATTATTGTTTATTTCTAATCTGTTTAAATATAGGAATATATTATTGTACCACGGGGGTTGGGCACATACTCTGCTGAAGTGAGCATGATTTCAAATTGCTATGAGCTTACTCTTAAACGTGTAGCTGAGCCCACCTGTGCCAGGGGAGACTTCATAATTGGGAGTTCTCCTAACTACCTTTTATATGAAATGTAGTATTTATTAAAGGATAATTATTCAAATATGCTAATTTCAAGCTATATATATGTTATTAAAACTCAAAACATCTACACAATGGAATACTATGCTGTGGTAAAAAAAAAAAATAAGGAGTTCTTACCATTTGCAACAACATGGATGGAGATGGAGAGCATTATGCTAAGTGAAATAAGCCAGGCAGAGATAGATAAATATCACATGATCTCATTCATGTGTGGAATATAGTGAACAACATACACTGATGAACAAAAATAGATCCAGACACAGAGAAACATCAATCAGAATGTCAAACCTCAGGGAAGGGAGGGGAGAGTGGGGGTAGGGGGGAAGAGATCAAGCAAAGGACTTACATGCATGCATATAAGCCTAATCAGTAGACACAGACAACAGGGGTTTGGGGGCATGAATGGGAGGTGGGGGGTAATGGGAGAATAAGGACACATATGTAATACCTTAGATAATAAATTTTAAAGCATACATACACAGGAGGGAGAAGGAAAGTACTGTAAACACACACACACACACACACACACACACACATATAGGAGGGAGAAGGAAAGTACCTTTAAACACACACAAACAAAAAAAAGAAGAAAAAGTGTCACCCTATCCTGTTTTTCTCAGTGGTTAAAGCTTCAGCCCTCTGGACTGAAGAATCTCAGGTTCAATTCCGGTCAAGGGCATGTACCTTGGTTACAAGTTCAATTCCTGGTTCAGGTCCCAGATAGGGCACCTGTGGGAAGCAACCAATCGATAATGTCTCTCTCACATTGATGTTTCTCTGTCTCTCCCTTCCCTTCAACTCTCTCTAAAAAAAAATCAGTGGGGAAAAAAATATATCCTTAGATGAGGATTAGTAAAAACACACAAAACTCAACCATACCTTGTAGCCATTGTTTATAACTAAGGCCAACAAATTATTTTCTTCAGAGAGGAGCATTTTATCATTGACATTATTATTGCTGAGACATGATGATTAAAAAAAAACACACAAGTTATTTTTATTTTTGTTTCTGAATTTTCTAGTAGACAGCATAATACTTATTGCTTGCATGTGAGGGTAGTGTGGTGGAGGGCAGCATTTTTACCACCCTTCCCTGGATGTATATGAAAAAGTAAAAGGCTTGGCTATAAGAAGGTTTGTCTAAAAATAGGGTGTTGACGGTCTTAATTGGGTATTTAAGAAACAATGGGAATGTAAAGGAAGGGATAAATATATTGAACTACAGGGATGAATAATGGGATTTAAAGAAAACGGTGAGCTAGGATGACTTGGAAAATGGTGTTATATTTTTAACTGAAATGCAGAGGTTTTCAGAGTTGGTTTGTAGAGGAAAACATTAGCCTAAATAATGGTAGCATAAGAGAATAATGTACTATTTTTGCTTCTCACAGTCAGGTCTTGCTAATTTGAAATTATATAAATAATCCTGCAGGGATCAAGCCGAAACTGGCTCTCCGACATCCCGCAAGGGGTCCCGGATTGTAAGAGGGTGCAGGTCAGGCCAAGGGACCCCACCAGTGTATGATCAAGGCCTGGGAGGGGCCAAGGAAAGGCTCCAAGGCGTGTCTGGCCCATCTTGCCCAGTCCTGATCTGCCGGACCCCAACAACAAGCTAACCTACCAGTAGGAACATCTGCCCCCTGGTGGTCAGTGTGTGTCATAGCAATTAGTCGAACCATCAGACACTTAGCATATTAGTCTTTTATTATATAGGAGGATTAAAAGAGGAACCAGGGAAACCATAAGTATTTAAAGCAACTAACACTAAATTTTATTCGGAAGATTGGGAGACTTTCAGTTTAACTATTACATTTTTTCATTTAAAAATGATTTTGTATTTGTAAAATTGATCAAATTTCATATTGATAATTCAGATTAAAATTTAAATTTTCTTATTTGTATAACATGTGACTGTGGTATCCTATGAAAATTGTTAATTTCATTCTATCTTTATTAGGCAAATTTAGAGTATATTGCTTGATTCTATTTGCAGTCTGATTCTTCAACTTACCATCGGACTGTTTCCACCTATGTATAGATCCATTGTGCCATCACCCCAGATACCTGAGGGATAAATAAGATCTGTTGGAATCATCATAGTTATTTAAATAGAACTTGTCTAAAATAGTTGATTAAAGATGATATTTGATATTATCTTCTCATATAAAAATGTCATGGTTAATAGACATTGTGGATTGCCATCATACATTTAGTTGGTTACCTTTTGTCCTCATTTACTCCACTGCAGTCACAGTGGCCTAATTCCTATTCTTCCAACATACTAGAGGCACTCCTACATCTCAGGTCCTTTTCCATTGCTTTTCCTTTTGTCTAGAATGCTTTCCCCAGGCACCTATATGGCTCACTTCCTCTCTTCCTTCAGATCTTTGCACAAATGTCATCTTAGGGAAATCTTTCCTGATCACCCTATTTATAATTGCAACTTGCCTCTTACTTCCTGCCCCCCTTTCCTACTTAACTTTCTCCATAGCAACTATTTTACTCTTTGTTTATTATCTATTTCTCCTTTCCTAAAATATTAGCAGTTCCATGAAAGTAGGAGCTTTATCTCTAGTTAACTACTGAATCCATTGCACCTGTAATTATTTTAAAAAACAAATGAATGAGTAAAGGAATGAAAATATAAATTGTTGGAAGCATGTGTGAATAAATAATAAAAGAAGAATATTTAGTGATGATACAGCATCCTGTATTTCTGTGGGATATATATGAGGTAATCCTATATAATAAAGAGGTAATATGCAAATTAACCATCACACCATCACAAAATGCCTATGCCCACAGCTGAGGTGGGGTTCTCAACACAAGATGGCTATGCCCACAGGTGAGGGGGGGCTCTCGTGACAAGCAATGTGCAGGGACTTGAGGCTGCGTGGTTCTGGGCCGGGGCGGGGGGCCTGATGCTGTGCCCCCCCACCTGGCACCAGGAGCGGGGACCTAAGGCTGCACACCTCCTGCCTGGTGGGTCTTGATGGGAGTGGGGCCAGTCGGGTCTGGATCTTCCGCAGTTTTGAGGAACACACAGGTGGGCGGGGACTTGACTCTGGGTCCAGTGGTGGCATGCCCCAGACTCTGACAGGAGGAAGATTTTCATATACATTTTACTAATTTTCTTTCGTCTCTGACACTTCTATTATAGAGAAAGGGCAAATAGCAATATTAAAATATTTCTTCTAATTGATTCCCTTTTAATGTGCATGAATTTCATGCACCAGGCCACTAGTATATTATAAAGTTGATTGTTTTAGGTTGGAAAGGGTTTTTTTAATCCTTATCCATCTAGAGAGAGAAAAGGGGAGAGGGGGAAAGAGAAAAAATAAACATTGATGTGAGAGAAATATTGTTTGGTGCCTCCAGTACATGCCCTGACCGAGGATCAAACTGCAGCCTGAATATGTGCCCTTGCTGAAGTCGAACCCGTGACCGTTTGGTGCATGGGACAATTCTCTAACCAACTGAGCACACCAGCCAGGGCTCAGGCTGGAGAATTTTTTGCTAGTCTGCCTGGTAATATTTAAGTAAGTATACACTGCTGCTTATCTATAATAATGTGGAGTGCTATAAAATGTGAAGCCAAATACATTTGTTACTTTTTAAAAATGATACTATCAGAAAGCAATAATAGGGTTAAACAGTAGAGCAAAAGAGAAATTCTTAATTCTCTTTCGTGATATATCAAGTTTCCTTTTCTCAACCCAATGATTGTTTATACTCTGGCCGGATTTCTATCTAAATCTATATTTAGATAGAAAGATAGATAGCTAGATAGATAGATAGATAGATGATATAGATCTTAGATCTCAAGTCTGCCTTCATGTTGATTGAGTGAAATTTTAAAGACACTTAAATAGGTGCTTGCATTGGGAGGTGTGGGACTCATCAGCTCATTGGAACCATAACTGTGGATGTTTCTGGCTGCTACTTACATGCCAATTTTGTGAGTTTTATTGCAATTAATAGATTCGGAGTTTTGAAGAAAGCTTAGAACTCCTCATTTATCACTTTGAAAAGCAGATGCTCCGACTCTCCTCCAAACCCCTCAGTTGTCACACACACATACACCCTTCCCACCCCATATGCATATGTGCACAGCCCAGATACTTTGCTGCACACAGTCTAAAGTACAAATTAGTTGTATTCTACAAGATGATGGTGAACATATGAAAGGTATTAGATTGTGACTCCCTTGAGGACCTGCCTGGTTCTGAGTTTTCTTTTCCTTTTTGAGTATGAGAATGACTGTTTCATGTTAGGGCAATTTATCTAACAAGAACTGCTTTGCCAAAGTCTGCTTTTTTTTGCCTTGAACAAGTACTACATTTATTTTATTCTCTGCTGTATGCTTGTGTTCATCACTTTTACTTAATTAGCTTTCTATTCTTTGCATCTGTAGCATGTTTGCTGGTGGTTTGATTTCTCTTTGATATTTTGATCAGTTTACATATCATAGATTTTTCTCATCTATAAGAAACTATTTCTGAAAATATGTGCTTTGCACTAAGATTTTCATCCCTGTCTCTTTCCAGTTTAATTCACTAAGCATCACTTTACAATTTCTTTGCTTCTAGGATTCTAACATTTTCACCTGATGGTTTCTGTTTCTTGATAAATTTTCAAGTTTGTATTAAAATATTCAAGTTTACAGAAGCTATAGCCTTTATCTTGTTCTTCCAGGCAAATATTACAGTTCCTTATTTTTCAACAGCTTCGCAAAGGCTGAAAAATTTGCCTCGTACTTCCCTCAAAGCCAAACAGTTGCTTCAAACTTCATCTACAAAAAGAGGTAACTACAGCCTCTTACTAAGTTTTAAATTTCAGGAAATGGTCAGGTTAGTTAAATCTTATATCTTTTGGCATACTGAGTCATTGATGTCTGTAGGCCACATTTTAGTTTTTTAATAATAATCATAAAATGATGTTAATTTATTCTCTGTTCCTTGGATAAACTTGTTTTCTACAGAGGTATCCTGGGTCACAGGTCGATACTCAACCACTGAGCTTAAGTGGCTGGGTGGAATGCATTCTGAAAGGAATGAGTGATAACATAGCATTTAATATTAGAGAATTGATCTTTTCCTTACTAACCTAAAACTGTAGGTCATTGTTTTAATAGTAGATGAACTAATAAATGCTTTAAAATGAGCTAAATGGCATACATTCTGTATGTAATGTTTTTTCGTCTGACTTTAATTTTCTTCTGACTTCTGTAGGAAGAAATGGGAATGCTTTCACATTATAAGTTAAATTGACATTGTTGTGATTAACTGATAATGTTTGGAATATTTATGGAGTGGTAGCTCCATTTTCTTAAAACCTGAGAGTTGAAAAAATATATGAAGGTTGGACACCAAACTGTCATTGGTTCCAAGAGATTGGATGTATGGGCAGCTAGAAAGAAGCAGTTAGAAGAATGAGAATGGGGTCAGCAATACCAGCAGTAATAAAAATGAATAGAAATCTCAGAGGAAATGAGACAGAAAAAGTATCAGCAGTGAACAAAAATACTTCTTCTATCCAGGATATGTAGATTTCCTGATTGCTTCAGAACTCAATAAAGAGCAAAGTTATATAAGGAGGATAAAAAGCTGTAAGAGGAGGTTTGAGATTTGCTTTGTTGGAAAAAAAAAGATTTTGTTAATACAGTTACAAAAGTACTGAAATTGATGTTTTAGCAAGTTCATTGATGCAAACGTTTTAGCAGGGAGTTGGTGGATTAAGTATAATTTTCAGAAGTAGTTTTTAATAGAATTTGAAGGAAAGTATATTCATGTAGAAAATTAGGAGGTGTGAATATTTATGTTTTGGATATCAGAAGTTGATCATCTTTTGGTATCACTGTCAGAAATTATACTGGGTAGATTATGGTCTTTTGATGGAGAAGAATACAATTATTAGGGATCATTATAGAAAAGAATTCTATAGAAATTACTTGAGGATCTTTGTGTGTGTGTGTGTGTGTGTGTGTATTTAGTATTTCTGGGTGTGGGAGGTGGGTAAAAATAGATGGGCATGAAAGGATTGTGGCGTCTAAACAGAGCAAGAGATTTCTATATAATAATAAAAATGTACAGGATCTTAAGTATATATAAGTTTTTTTGTTGTATGCCTCCCTGTAAGCTGCTTCATAATGTGTTTTGGGATCAGGTAGGTTTTAATAATTATAAAATTTTACTTAAAAGATTTTATGTTACTATGAATTAGATTAAGATCTTAACTTTGGGCTGGTTTTTTAAAAAAAATTTGCCTGTAGAGGTTATGTTATTTTTGTGACTCTGAGCTACCAAACTGCCCCCTCTCTATAAGATGACAGGAAAACTCAGTCTCCTAGTTCCTGGCACTCCAGCTATCTAGTTGACTTAGTACAGGGAGAGGTGTGTGTGTGTGTGTGTGTGTGTGTGTTTGGTTTTGTTGCTCTGTTTTGTTTCATTTTGTTTAATCTCTAATTTTCAGGTTAGAATTTTGGCTTGGAGATAATTTTACACTGTAAGTTATGAACCAATTAAAAAACAAACATAGGTATGTGATAGGATTTAAGATGTTAGCTTAATTACTGGATTAACTTAAACTGAATTAGAGAGTATTCCTTAGTCCAAACCCAATGATTGCTTATACTCTGGCCAGAGATCGATCAATCTATCCACCTCTCTCTCTCTCTCTCTCTCTCTCTCTCTCTCTCTCTCTCTCATTATCTAATCACTGAAACTATTAAGTAACTAAAAAGTGGGTGCACCATGGATACACTAGACAAAGGGATAATTCATGGCCTAGTCAGGACAGAGCTAAAGACAGTGTGAGATTTCATCATACTACCCAGAATGGCATGCAACTTAAAATTTATGAATTGTTTATTTCTGAAATTTGTCACTTAATATTTTAGGACCGCAGGTAACCGAAGCCTCAAAAACAAACAAACAAACAAAAAAACAGGGGGCAGGAGCTACTGTATTACAAAATTGGGTCATTCCAATTCTAGCATTCCTTTTTTTGTCAAAATACTGTATAAGTATTTGTCAAAATACTTACTCCTTAGTCATTAAATGGCATAGTTTCATTAGGAAGTTCAGAATAAATGCTAGTCTTTTAATTTACCAGTTTACAAAATAAAACATTGGCAAATTATCATTCTTCAAAGATGACCAATATTTTTCTTAAATATGTATCATTATGAACATATAGATTTAAACTTTTAGTATGTTTCAGTCCATTTTCAATATTTTTTCGTCTTTGGTGAAAACTTCTTCAAGTTGACTTTCCAACCTTTTTGACTCATTCTAGTAGGTTTTGATAACTTCAGCTAACTGGTATGATAAGATAAGCTCTAGATGTATATTATTTTGCCACCATAGACTTAGATTTAGTCATTTCTCAAAAAAGTCCTGGCTTTTTGGTAGGAGATGGTATTTAAAACTGTAATTTATGTTTTAGCTGTGCTCATTGCTGCTGGGCTGGACATTGTTTCTAGGTCTTTTCAGTTTCTAGAGCTACTAAATAGATGTGTAGATTATTGTTTGTGTATTTTTAAAGATTGAATGTCTGGTACTTCTTGTTCAGATTCAAGGACTTATGGGTAATTAATTAACCTTTTTAAATTTATACCTTTATCTCCTTTATCCTGCTCTGGGAATCCTGTCTCTCAGCAACAGAGAGTATTAGAATAATATTTAATAGTTTGTTTTATCCCATGTTATGTACCTAATCTTCTGGGGATAATATTAGCATGATAACCAGACAATATGATTACCAAAGACAGTTTATAAAACTTTTGCATACGTTTCTTTTTTTACAGTTATACTGTATCCACACTGTTACATACTTTTCTTTATGACTCACCTAGTCTTAACTCTATATTTGAATATATATTTTATGCTTACCACCAGTCTGTATGTTGTTTTCTCAGTCATTTTCGGTGTTTAAAGCTCACTCCGTAGTAGATTCCCCAAGAAGGAGTTATGAGAACAGTATCCATTTTAATTTTGCATGTTTGATGACAGCTTGTCTGGGGTTTTTTATTTTTGAAAATAATTATTTAGATATGAAATTTTTGGCTCATTTTCTTTCCTTGATTATCTTAAATATATTATTCCATTTTTATCAGAAACAAAGAATTATTTCTGTTAGAGTCATTTGGTCTTTTTATCTGGATGTCCAAAGGATGTTTTCTTTTCCTTTAATGTTCAATAATTTAGAGAATATTTATTAGTATTGTTGGCCAATCTGAGTTGATTTTCCCATATGTGATGTGTTCTTATAGTTTGGAGTTTTTAAATTTCAGACAAGTTTTTTTTAATTATTTTGTTGTTGTCTCTTGCTTTTGTTTTCTTTTTTGTGGGGACTTCTGTTAGACACAGGTTAGATGTTTTTTGCCTATCTTCCATATCTGTTGCCTTTTCTTTAATCCTTTTCATCATTCTTTAAAGTTTCTTTTTATTGTCTGTTTCTCATAAAGTATAATCTGTTATATATGTTGACTAGTTAGTGTTCCTTCTACCTTAGACTTTATTTTGAAATGATTTATTTTATGTCTATTTCTTTTTTGTTCCTTCATCTCATTTTTTATTGTTTTCCATCTTGATATATGATGTTTTTTTATCTCTTATATACTTCTCAAATGTTTTTAGAATTTGAAATATTAAATTTGAATTTTTACTGGTGTGTTGTGTGTGTGACATGATTTCTGGCAAGGTTTCCAGCATTAATAGGAGTGTGTTGGTTTGCAACATCCTTATGAACTTTCCAGATGTAATCTGAAAGTAGACCCTTATGTGGAGGGCAAGGAGAGAATGAAGAAAGAGCCAGACCACTCCAAATTGGTAGGTAGCAGGGAACTTCCTTACAAGGCCGGTCTCCAGATATACACACCCACCACCCACCCATCAGAACATTGAGTTTGCATAGAAAGTCCTTATGGGCTCAGTCACTGCACAGGAGGTCTTAACTGGGTTCAGTCATGGACCCACATTTCTGTCTCAAGGCTGTATTCTTGGAGCAGGTTCTTGGAGGAGTGAAGACCAGTGGGGAATGTACAATCCAAGGACGGGAGGCAGTGAGGAACCTCCATTTGCCCAGACACAGCTGGTGGGTTAACTCCTTATATTATTTTGTTTCTCTTTTTTCTTATAATATTACTAAAGGCCTGGGGTCCCTCAGTCTGGCCTGTGGGATCAGGACAAAACTGGCTCTCCAACATCCCCCAAGGGGTCCTGGATTGCAAGAGGGTGCAGGCCAGGCCAAGAGACCCCACTGTTGCACAGTCAGGGCCAGGGAGGGATGCGGGAGGTTGGCCAGCCAGGGAAGGACTGTGGGAGGGCTCTAGGGCATGTCCAGCCCATCTAGCTCACTCTCAATCAGCCAGACCCCAGCAGCAAGCTCACCTATAGGTGGGAGCATCTGCCCTCTGGTGGTCAGTGCATGTCATAGCGAGCAGTTGAGTGGCCCTAGCATATCATTAGCATATTGTGCTTTGATTGGTTGAACGGACAACTGTCCACTTAGCATATTAGGGTTTTATTATATAGAATGTGAGATTTAGTCTCCATCTGTTTCTGTTGATGGTTTTTCTGTGAAATTTGTTTTTCTAAACATTTAGAAAGAGAGCTTGATTTAAGATTTTCTAACTTTACAGCTCTAGAGCTCCCTCATCTGTGGTTTTGGGAAATTGTTTAAAAATATGGCTGCTGCTCTAGCCAGTTTGGTTCAGTGGATAAAGTGTCGACCTGGGTTTGTTTATGTCAGGACAGGTATCTCAGTTGCAGGTTCCTCCCTGGCCTGGGCCCTATTTGGGGCTCATGCAAGAGGCAACCAGTTGAAGTGTTTCTCTCCCATCAATATTTCTTTTTGTCTTTCCCTCTCTGTTTCACTCTCTAAAAATCAATAGGAAAATATCCTCAGGTAAGGATTAAAAAAATATATATACACACACACACACACACTAGAGGCACCCAGTGCATGAAAATTCATGCACTGGAGCGGGTAGGGGTCCCTCAGCCCAGCTTGCCCCCTCCCACAGTCCAGGAGCCCTCAGGATTGGGAAGCGACCCGGCGATCAGGGGAAGGCAATGCCCAGTCACACCTCTGCTGCTGCCACTGCCAGCAGCACAAGCCTCAACTGGCCCTGGTTACCTGAGCCTTTGGCCATGCTGGGAGGCTGGGTAGCCAACATCTGAGGCTTGCCTGCACCTCAGGCCGGCCCTGGGGGTCTGAGGGAACTGGGGGACTCAGAAGGCAGGCACCTGCTGCCCTGGTGGTGCTAAGAGGACTGGGCGTTGTCATCTTGGGGCTGTGGGCACCACCATATTTGAGGATGGGGCAGTCAATTAGCATATTCCCTCCTTTTTGGCTGTGGGCACCACCATCTTTGAGGGTGGGGGCAGTCAATTATATATTCCCTCCCTGTTGGCTGCCATCTTTGCAATGACATGAGGGTTAATTAGCATATTCCCTCTTTATTAAATAGGAGATATATGCTTATTTTGGGATTTATTTATTCCCCTCTCCTACTCTCCCCCCTTCCCCCATTACAGCTAACATTCAGTATTCTTTTGTATTAGTTTCAGGTATATGGTTAGACAATCATACTTCACAGTGTTTCCCCTAATATTTCCAGTACCCACCTGGCACTATAATAATATATTCATAATAGTATAAATATTATTGAATATATTCCCTATGTTGTTTTTCACATCCCCATGACTGTTTTATAACTACCAATTTGTACTTCTCAAGCCCTTCACCTTTTTCACGAAATCTTCCAAACCTTCTTCCCCTCTGGCAACTATCAGTCTGTTCTCTATATCTATTAGTCTGTTTCAGTTTTGTTTGTTCATTTATTGTGTTCTTTATGTTCCACATATAATGAAATCACATGGTATTTGTCTTTCTCTAACTGACTAATTTCAGTTAGCAAAAAACCCTCTAGGTTCATCCATGCTGTAGCAAATAGTATTACTTCATTCTCCCCCCCCCCCCCCGTACATTTTTTCTTTTTTTTATTACTTTATTTTTATTTTTATTTGCATTTATTTTTTTATTTAAAGTATTACAAATAGTAGTACATATGTTTCCTTTTTTCTCCCATTGACCTCCCCCCAGCCTCCCCTACCCCCCAAACATGCCCTCACCTGCCCCCCCACCCCCCTACCCCCCGTGTCTTGTATCCATTGGTTATGCTTATATGCATGCATACAAGTCCTTTGGTTGATCTCTTACAGCCCCTGCCTCCCACCCTCCCCTGCCTTCCCACTATAGTTTGACAGTCTGTTCAATGTTTCTTTGCCTCTGTATCTTCCCCTCCCATACTTTTAAAATGCATCCTTTTAAAGTGTACAAGGTAGTGTTTTAGTATATTTACAAAAATTAGCAACTATTACCACTGTCTGATGTTAGAGATTTTCATCACCCTCACTATACCCATTCACAGCTACTCCCCAATCCTCACTTGTTTTGGCCCTTGGCAACCACTTGCAATGTATTTACATATGCTGGATATTTCATATAAATAGAATCATGCAATATATGATCTCTGTGATTGGCTTTTTTTACCTTAGCATAATGTTTCCAAAGTTTATCATATTGTAACATTTGTATTTTGTTCCTTTGTATTGTTAAATAATACTCCATTGTACAATATATCAAATTTTGTCTATCTTTTCATCAATTGATAGACATTTGAGTTGTTTTCACTTTTTGCCTATTGTGAATAATACTTCTGGTGGATTATCTATATCCTATCTAATAAAAGAGTAACATGCAAACGTGACTTACCTTGGCTCCTGATTGGCTATGCTACCAGCCAATCAGGAGCAGAGGGCGGGGCTGAGCAGCGCAAGGGCTGGGCCCCGGGGGTGGAGACGAAGCAGTAGCCCGTCGCCCGGGCCTCCTGAGCTTGAAGGGGGCCGGGATGTGGGGCGGGGCAAGCACAGTAGTGCCGCCGCCTGAGCTTGGAGGCCGCTCAGGGGGGCAGGGCACGGTGAGCGCAGGAGGCGGCCAGGGAGTGGAGCAAGCGGCCGGGGCGCAGGAGCAGGGTGAGTGCCCAGCCCCTGGGGCCAGGTGATCACAGGCAGCTGGAGCTGAGCTGAGCAGGGAGATGGTTGAGTGCCCAAGGAGGTGAGCCATCAGTTGGACATCCCCTAAGGGCTCCCAGTATGTGAGAGGGGGCAGGTTGGCCTGAGGGACCACACCCCCACCCCGTGCACGAATTTCATGGACAGGGCTACTAGTATACTATATAAAAGCCTAAGCGACTGGCCAGCCGTTTGGCCAATTGGGAGCTATGACGTACACTGACCACCAGGGAGCAGGTGCTCAATACAGGAGCTACCAAGCTATGGTGACTTGGCAGCTGCTGTTCTTGGGTGACTCACCCGGAACCAAAGAGGAGGGAGCTCGATTCTGAGGTGTGTCACCCAAGAACCACCCTCTCACAATTCAGGACCCCTCGGGGGAATGTTGGAGAGCTGGTTTCGCCCTGATACAAGCCAGGCTGAGGGACCTCCAACAGTGCGCGGGCTCTAGTTTATTTATAACTGTCAGTCTTTTTATATGTATGGAAGAAAAGCTAGTGAGGTCCATTCCAGAGGTTTCTTCTGTCTCTTCTGTTTAATAAATTTTCTCTTGATAACTATGCTTATAAACATAATGATGAGTCATGTACACCGATGAGAGAAGAAATCAAAGGCTTCTATGCCTTGTTTTTATTTTTTTTATGATTACTTGTCAGCCATTACAAATTTAATATGCCTTAGTATCGTATCTTATGAAACCTGCCTAGGATAGTAGCCTTACAAATAAACTTCTGTCTAGTTGAAAATTAAAATGGTAAAAAAAATTTCTTTTTACATTTCTGTCTACTCCCAGAGGTGTTTCTCTTTTGGAATAGGGAGACCTGGGTGCAAGTCCTGACTTCTCTGATTATTTGTTCAATTGATCCCTGAGTATGGCAAGTTTCCTTCTCTGTACAGAAAAAGAGATTGAAAAAGCAAACAAAAAAACAAAAAAATATTAATTATTAAAAATTTTAAAAAGATTGGAATAATCACTAGTAATTCTTTTAAAAAGGATTTTTTTTAATTTTGTAATGACAAAATTGTATTTACTTCATCTCTTTGCTCTTTCACAACCAGTATTTATTTTTAAGTTATGATGTCAGTAATCTCTTACTGTCACTGATAGTGCATGGACCATTGAGTAAATGGGATGATGTAATATAGTGAGGGATAATTTACAAGGAAGTATTTTTGTCCTTATTCTGTATTTGTTAAATAATTGAAAAGCACATGTATTTTTAATTCGTAGAGGGCAAGGGAGAAGGAGAAATATCGATGTGAGAGGGATCAGCTGTCTTCTACATGCTCCCTACCTCAGATCGAGCCCACAGCCCAGGCGTGTGCCCTGACGGGGGCTGAGCCAGCAGCCCTTCAGTGCGCGGGACAGTTCCCAGCCGACTGAGCCACACAAGCGAGGGCAAAAGGCACATGTATTTTTGTTAGATATATTTTATTGATTTTTTACAGAGAGGAAGGGAGAGGGAGAGAGTTAGAAACATTGATGAGAGAGAAACATCAATCAGCTGCTTCCTGCACACCACCTACTGGGGATGTGCCTGCAACCAAGGTACATGTGCCTGACTGGAATCGAACCTGGGACCCTTGAGTCCACAGGCCGACACTCTCTATCCACTGAGCTAAATTGGTCAGGGCAAAAGGAACATGTATTTTAATAAATGTTATTCTCCCCATTAGTCAGAGTGGCCTGTGTTTCACGTGTATATTTTTATTGCAAACTATATATATTTATTAAATGTTTACATATTTCTTAAAATTACAGACTAAATATAATTTATAGTTTGTTAAACATTGTGAAGACAACCATTTGGAATGTCTAATTTTTATATTGTTAGATACATGTAGGATATATTTATATAACATTTTATATTTAGTGAATATCAAGTTAAAAATAGTATATTATTTACTCAGTTTCTCCTTTCAGAGTTGTTTTAAGTGCCTGCTGAATTACCTGAACCTTATTAGAAAGAGAAGCTATTATGACTTTTATTAAATGCTTCTTAAAGACAAAAATGAATATTTTAAAAATATAAATCCTCATATCATCCACTCTTGCATTTTAGAGATGACTTAATTTAGACACCAGTGTTAGTATTCTTAGTCACATGTCAGTTTTATAAATAGAGTTCTAATTCTTGCCCAGAGCAGATAACACTTTGTTTTATGCCTTGAATCAAGTGTAATTCTTTTTTTTATGGATTTGAGAGAGAGAGAGAAACATCAATTTGTTGATCCACTTATTTGTGCATTCATTGGTTCTTGTAGTGCTCTGACCACGGATCAAACCCAAACCCTTATCAGAATGATGCTTTATCAACTGAGCTACCCAGCCATGGCCTCAAGTGTAATTCTTGATAGTGGAAATTATAATCTACTGTCATAATTAATTTGGGCAATAGAGCCTATTAATTAATCCCTATATTTTTGTTAATTTATAAGAGCAGCCTAGGAAACTGCCCAAGTGATCCTGTTGCATATCTTTCCAGAGAACTCAGCTGCAGCAGGCTGAAAGGCACCATATTCCTTAGACAAGGAAGGCATATATGTGATGTGTCTTACAATTGTGTGATATTTTACATTTACTCACAGTTTACACACATATTACTCATTTGATCTTTGCACGTAGTCTATGCTATTTACCAAGATTCATTTTTATTCAGTTTACATCAGAATATTTCTTTTCTCTTTTGGAGAAACAATGCAAATGGTATTACATTTTTTATTTTGATTTCTGAACATTCATTGCTGTTATGTAGAAATACAGTCAATATTGTATGTTATTCTTCCATTCTGTGACTTTATTGAACTGAATATTTCTAGAAGTTGTTTTTGTAGATTTCTTGGGATTTTCTATGTAAATAATAGTGGAGATGGTTTCTTCTTTTCAAATATATATGCCTTTTATTTCCTTTTCTTATTATCTAGAGCTTTCAGTGGTATGTTGAATAAATGGTGAGAACGTATGTCATTGTCTTATTCTGAATCTTAGAGGGTAATCATTCAGTGTTTCATCATTAAGGATAATGTTACCTGTAGATTTTTGGTAGATACTCTATCAAATTGTAGTTTCCCCATTCCTATTTTTCTGAGATTTTTTTTATCATGAATTATTGAATATTGTCAGATGCATTTTTTTACATCAGTAAATTTGATCATGTGATTTTTCCTTTAGCCTGTTTTGTGTTGAATTACATTGATTTTTCAAATATTGAACCAGCTTTGCATCCTTGCGTAAACCTCAGTCAATCATATCATTTTTTGTCATTAAGTTTTATGTCTCTATCCATGAGGGATATTGGTCTATAGTTTTCTTTTTTGATACTGTGTTTTTATGGATTTGATATCAGGGTAATACTGTCTTTATAAAATGAACTAAAATATGTTTCCTCTTATTTCCTGTAGAGAATGTGTAGAATTGTGTTAATTCTATTCTTTGAACATTTGACAGAATTTCCCAATAAACCATCTAGACCTGAAGATTCTTTTTTGAAGGGTTTTTGAATTACAAAATTAATTTCCTTAATAATTACTTGGCCATTCAACTTATCTATTACATATCAGTTGAGTTGTAGTTATGCCTTTTGATAAATTGGTCCATTTCGTCTAAGTTGTCAAATTAATGTCTGTAGGCATGTTCATAATACTCCCTTATGGTCCTTTTGATGTCTTCAGCATCTACAGTGATAAGCTGTTTCATTACTGATATTCATTATTTTTTCTCTCTTTACATATGAAAACTCAAGGAGAGAAAAATCCTGTTGTGTTTGCCATTATTTTTGTTTATCCTGTTCTTTCTTCCTTTTCATATATTCCCAAGGTGCCGCTTAATCATTTCATTTCTGTTGAGAGAACTTCTTTAGCCATTCTTTTGGGGTATGTCTGCTGGCCACAAATTCCCTTTTGTCTGAGAATGATTTGATTTTTCCTTAATTCTTATACTTTCTCTAGATTTGGAATTCAAGGTTGACATTTCTTTCAGCTCTTAAAAAATATTGTTCCAATTTCTTCTCTCCTCTATGTGGTATCATGAGAAATCCACTCTGGTTAGAATTTTTTTCCTCCTATAAATTAAGTACTATTTCTCCCTCTGACTTCTTGTCTTTAGTTTCAGAAGTTTGTTATGATGTGCTTTGGCGTGGATTTCTTTGGACTTTTCTTTTTGGTGTTTTCTAAGCTTCTTTCATCTGTGGGTTTATGTCCTTTGCCACATGTGGGGAATTTTTAGTCATTTTTCAACATACTTTTTGTCCTCTTTTTCTCATTTCCTTTCAGTCCTCTGAGGATATGCAAATGTTAAGTGTTTTGTTATAGTCCCACCTGCCCCTGAAGCTCTGTTTTTGTTGTTTTACAGTTTATTTTCTTGGTGTTGTTCAGATTGGGTAATTTCTTTTGTTCTATCTTTCAGTTCACTGATTCTTTCCTCTTTCCTCTCTATTTTGCTGTTGATCCTATGCATGTATGTATTTATTTATTTATAAAATATATTTTTCCATTTTAAAATTTTCATTTCATACTTTTTTACATCTATTTTTTGCTGAGACTTTCTATTTTTGTTTCAAGTGTTTGCAGTTTTATGATGACCATTTTAAAATTTTTGTCGGATAATTCTAATATCTCTATCATCATGGTGTTACTATGGATTGATTATCTTTTTTTATTCTGTTTCAAATCTTCCTGGTTCTTAGTATGATGAGTTGTTTGTTACTGTAATTTGGACACTTTTGTATTATATTCTGGATCTTATTTTTATATGTCTTTTTCTGTTATAACTCAAGAATTTATTTGATTACTGGTGGGTGGTAATAGAAGCCTAGGTTCTCTACTCAATCTCTGTTGACACCCAAGAGGGAGGGACCGGCTGGGCAAAGGTTGGAGTTCTGCCGCCCTACCATGTTTCCACTCACATTGTGGTAGGGATAGTTTTGTTTCCACTAAGCTCCAATCCAAGGGTAGGGGGAAGACCACTGCCTTCTCTGACCTCTCCCTGGAGAGTTTTGTGGTGCCTGGTGAAGCCTCCCACTGGTCTTTGCTGGTGTGTGTGGGAGTAGGGCCACAGTTTTTTTCTGTGGTGTTTTGCTGGAGTAGAGCAATTGTTATCTGAAAGTTTTCTTTCCTAGCCCTTTGGTTAGAGAGAGCAGGCTTGTTTGGTCTGTCATGCCCCATGGCTTTTTGGGGTTGCCAGCTTCTTCAGCTCCAATTTGGGATATAGGAGGCAAAAAGAAAACCTTTAGAACTCATTACCATGTCATCCCTCGGGTTACAAGGTCCCTAGGTGGTCTTTCTCTGCTCTACCTTGCAGAGCCTTCTTATGTCTGTTTTATACATAACTAGAGGCCCGGTGCACGAAATTCATGCACGGGGGGGGGGGGGAGGATTGGGGGTCCCCTCAGCCCAGCCTGCACCTTCTTCATTCTGGGACCCCTCAGGAGATGGCCTGTTCCCTAAACTGGCAGTCAGACATCCCTAGCATAATCTGGGACTGCTGGCTTCTAACTGCTCACCTATCTGCTTTCCTGGTTGCCCCTAACTGCCCTCCCCTACCAGCCTGGTTGCCACTAATGACCCTCCCCAGCTGGCCTGGTCGCCCCTAACTGCCTCTGCCTTGGCCCCCACCACTGTGGCTTTTTCCACGTGGGTGTGTGCCTGAGCATGGACCTGCGCGACACACACTCACACACCCACACTCACACAGAGTCCTTGGATGTCCAGAAGGATGTCCAGAAGATGTCTGGTCTAATTAGCATATTACCCTTTTATTAGTATAGATAAGTATTTGTCATATTATTCTCTACTTTTCTATATGTACTTAAAATACTCCAGAATATTTTAAGCGAATAAAAAATGGTCAAGTTGCAGAAAAATAAAAGTTTTGAAATACAACCTGGTAGACTTGAAAGCAACAATATTTGCATAAAAGGGCATAAGTTGCAGTCGGCAACAAAACTTGTTAGGATTGCTTGGTTAATATTCTTTTATTGGAAAGGCATGGTTTGGGCAAAGGAAAAAAGGAAACCAGCCCAATAAGAGGGAATGTCTGATTGGGTCGTTGCCACACCAGAGAGGGACAGGTGTGGCAAAGGTTCAGGCTGTCCCACAGGCAAGGATGTCTGTGTGTATGGGACACCAAAGGACACCTGTCACACCTGAAACACAGTTTGCTAACACAATTGCAGAGCTCAGGAAGAATCACTGGTTTTAAACTATTATTTCCCTGACATATAAAATATACATACATATAAGTATACATGCCCTCTTCTGATGTTCCCCTGCCCTCCACTTAATATTTGGCTATGGCCTTCTTTTCATGTCAACGAATTGGATGTACAGACATAATTTTTAATGGCTGCAGTGTTATCCCTGACTGTTTAACATTACTGTGGTCTACTTCACTAACCCTTTATTGTGGGGCAGGTTGCTTCTGGTTTCCCCAGCATCAGCAATGACAGTAAACATAATTGCTTATTTGACTGTTTACTTAGGACACATTCACAGACATGGAACTCCTGGCCCAAAGCTAATTCACTTGGATTTTGATCCACATTCCCAAATTGACTTTTTAGTTTAGTCCATTGGTTTTAAGTTAGATTACACCCACAAATGGGTTAGGAGAAAACTGTTCAATGTACCTTGTTGAGCGACCCCAGGGATTGGGACCTGGAGGATCCGGGCTGGAGGGTCAAGTCCAGGGAGGCACGGGTGGCATGGCCGAGGGCCCTGTGTGGTTGGGGGCCTGTGAGTGTGTGTCGCTCAGATCCAGGCTCATGCACACACCCACACGCCCTCACGCCCTCTCTGCACCCTCCGCCACCAGAAACCTCCATGGAGCCTGCGAGCTGGGATGCATCCAGTCCCAGCACCAAGCAAGTCTGAGAAAGTTTCCCCAGACTGACTCCCGCCCGCACTGACTGCAGGTGGGACCAGGAGGATCCTGGCTGGAGGGTGAGGCTCAGGGAGGCGTGAGCAGCACACCGAGGACTCTGTGTGGGTGCTGGTGTGTGAGTGTGTGTCGCTCGGGTCCATGCTCATACACACACCCACACGCCCACACTCCTGCTCTGCACCCTTGGCCACCACGGCCCTGGCCGCCTCAGCCACGTCCCCCATGGCCCTGCCCACCTCATCCCTGGCTGCCTCAGCCTCACTCCCCCATGACCCTGGCTGCCTCGTCCCCACCTACCTCATTCCTGGCGGCCTCGGCCACGCCCCCCATGGCCCTGCCCACCTCATCCCTGGCTGCCTCAGCCTCACTCCCCCATGACCCTGGCTGCCTCGTCCCCACCTACCTCATTCCTGGCGGCCTTGGCCACGCCCCCCATGGCCCTGGCCACCTGGGCCCTGCTCTCCCATGACCCTGGCTGCCTCGTCCCCACCTACCTCATTCCTGGCGGCCTTGGCCACGCCCCCCATGGCCCTGGCCACCTGGGCCCTGCTCTCCCATGACCCTGGCTGCCTTGTCCCTGGCCACCGTGGCCAAGCTTCCCCACAACCCTGGCCACCTCGGGCATACCCCCTGCCCAGGCTGCGCCCACTTGCTGGCTGGCTCCGCCCCAGTTCCTGATTGGCTGGTGGGCGTGGCTGGTGGGTATAGGGAAGGTACGGCCAGTTTGCGTATTACTCTTTTATTAGGATGCCCAAGGTTTTAAATTATACTTAGTGGGAGAAATAGGGAAACACATCTATTACTTTTTCCCAAGTCTGAGGTTCACATTTTTCTTTTTATTGTTTAAAATATGTTTTTACTGATGTTTTAGAGAAGGGAAGGGAGAAGAATAGAGAGAGAGAAACATCAAGGGGAGCGCACATCATCATTTGGCTGCCTCCTGCACACCCCCTACCGGGGATTGAGCCCACAACTCGGGCATGTGTCCTGACTGGGAACCAAACCACTGACTTCTTGGTGCATGGGTCAGTACTCACCCACTGAGCCACACCAGCTGGGCAGATACTCATATTTTTTAAAAGTTCCAGGAGATAACTAATTATATTAATAATTAAAATGATAGAAGTTTTTCCCAGAGGGAAAGATGCTTTTTACAAAGCTTATTTTTAAGATAAGATTTGAGTAAGGTATTCAAAACATCATAGATATACTAGAGGCCCAGTGTATGAAATTCGTGTTGGGGGGGGGTGGTGTCCCGCAGCCCAGCCTGCACCCTCTTCAATCTGGGATCCCTTGAGGGATGTCCAACTGCCCGTTTAGACCCCATCCTGGTGGGATCATGCCTACATGGGCAATCGGACATCCCTCTCACAATCCAGAACTGCTGGATAGCAACCACTCGCCTACCTGCCTTTTTTTTTCTTCTTCTTTTTTTTTTTAATCTTTATTGTTCAGTTTATTAATTACATTGTCTCCCCCTTTTTTTCCCCCTATAGCTTCCCTCCACCCTGTACCTATCCCACCCTCCACCCTCAGCTCCCCCTCCCCACTGTCCTCTCCCATTGTTGCTAGATTTTTGTCCAGTCTCTTGCTGCACTTCCCACAACCCTTTTCTCCCCAAGAATTGTCAGTCCATTCCCTCTCTATGTCCATGTCTCTGTTATATTCACCAGTCTATCCTGTTCAACAGCCTATCAATTCACTTGATTTTTATGTTCATTTGTTGATAGATGTGTATTTGTTGTTCATAATTTATATTTTTACCTTTTTCTTCTTCCTCTTCTTAAAGAATACCTTTCAGCATTTCATATAATATTGGTTTGGTGGTGATGAACTCCTTTAGCTTTTTCTTATCTGCGAAGCACTTCATCTGACCTTCAATCTGAATGATAGCTTTGCTGGATAGAGTAATCTTGGTTGTAGATTCTTGCTGTTCATCACTTTGAATATTTCTTGCCACTCCCGTCTGGCCTGCATCGTTTCTGTTGAGAAATCCGCTGACAGTCGTATGGGTGCTCCCTTATAGGTAACCAACTGTTTCTCTCTTGCTGCTTTCAATATTCTCTCTTTGTCTTTTGCTCTTGGCATTTTAATTATGATGTGCCTTGGTGTGGTCCTCTTAGGGTTCCTATATATTGGGGTTCGGTGCACTTCTTGGACTCCTAAGTCAATTTCTTTCACCAGGTGTGGGAAGTTTTCAGTCACTATTTCTTCAAATAGGTTTTCATTGTCTTGGCCTCTCGTTTTTTCTGGCACCCCTATAATTCGGATGTTGGTATGCTTGAGGTTGTTCTAGAGGCCCCTTACACTATCTTCAATTTTTTGGATTCTTTTGGTTTCTTGCTTTTTCAGCTGAGTGGATTTTACCTCTTTGTATTTCACATCTTTAACTTGGTTCTTGGGGTGCTCCTACCTGCCTTCCTGATTGCCCCTAACCGCTTCTTCCTGCCAGCCTGATCACCCCCTAACCACTCCCCTGCCAGCCTGATTGATGCCTAACTGCCCTCCCCTGCAGGCCTGGACCCCCCCCCCCCCAGTTGCTCTCCCCTGCAGGCCTGAGTCCCCTCCAACTGCCCTTCCCTGCAGGCCCAGTCACCCCTAACTTCCTCCTCTGCCGGCCTGGCCACCCCTAACTGCCCTCCCCTGCAGACTTGATGGCTCCCAACTGCCCTCCCTTGCAGGCCTGGTCCCTCCCAACTGCCCTCCCCTGCTGGCCTGATCGCCCACAACTGCCCTCCCTTGCAGGGCCTGGAACCTCTCAGTGGCCCTCCCCTGCTGGCCATCTTGTGTCCACATGGGGGCAGGATCTTTGATCACATGGGGGCAGCCATCTTGTGTGTGGGAGTGATGGTCAATCTGTGTATTACTCTTTTACTAGATAGGATAGAGGCCTGGTGCATGGGTGGGGGCCAGCTGGTTTGCCCGGAAGGGTGTCCCAGATCAGGGTGGAGGTTCCCTTGGGGCGTGGTGCGGCCTGGATGAGGAGCCTGTGGGGGTTTGCAGGCTAGCCACCTCCCCTCTCCCCCCAGCAACCCAAGAGGAGGCCCTGGTATCTGAGACTTATTTATCTTCTACAATTGAAACTTTGTAGCCTGAAGCGGAACCAAACTTTCTGCTCACTCCATGGCAGCAGCCATTTTTGTTGGGACTTATTTATCTTCTATAGTTGAAACTTTGTAGCTTTAAGTGGAGGCCAGGGCAGGCCAGGGCTGCAGAAGATTGACTTCCTCCATCTCCAGGGCAACCCAAGCCTCCTGCTCTCTCCAGCAACATGGCTGCTGCATATTTGTTGAGATTTATCTTCTGTAATTGAAACTTTGTAGCTTGGAGTGGAGGCCTGGGCCAGGCAGGGTGTGTGGAAAGCTTGGCTTCCTCCATCACCAGGGAAATCCAAGCCTCTCTCCTGCTCTCTTCGTGACTGCAGCCATCTTGGTTGGGTTAATTTGCATGCTCGCTCCTAATTGGATTGTGGGCATGGCTTGTGGATATAACAGAGTGATGGTTGATTTGCATATTACCCTTTTATTAGATAGGATTCCAGTGTTTATAAGGCTGTCATGTAGAAATGAAACACTCATCCTCATCAATTCAACCTGCCTAATTTCACCAAATACTTTACATCAGTTACCATGAGACGGAAGTCTAGGACTCCTCAGTCATCTCTTACCTACCAGGTTGTTATTTACAATGTCTTATTGCATCTCTTAATCAGATTTCATTTTTATCTATCTCCAACTCCCCAGACTTTTGCTAATTACTCTTTGGAATTCATGATCCTCCTCTGAACTTTACTTTTTAAAACCTATGTCCCCACCCAAATAAAATTCTGATTGAAGGGCTCCCAGTTATGGTAAAAGCTAGGACTGAAGATGGCTTTCCTGGAGTTGGTCCTGCCTCCACCTGTAGGTGCTGGCTTGAGGAATTAAAGACAGGGAGCCTCATTTATCCAGTAGTCCTCCAAGACATGGTGAAATAAATTGGGTAGAAACTGATCTGGCAAGGGAGACAAAGGTGGAACTATACAGAATGGAATTGAGAACACATTTTTTTTGGCCCCTATAGAAAAGAAAATGTGGGTTATTTAAAAAAAAAAAAAACTTCCTGTGAAGATCATGAAATTTACAAATCAGGTGTACTTAGACCCCAGTTTATTAAAAAAAACAAAAAACAATAAAAACTATTTCTCACCTCATTGTTTATATTTTTCTTTATATCCTTAAGCGCACATGTACTAGTTCTCTTAAAGTTCTTACCTGCTAATTTAGTCATCCTATAACTTCTTGGTCTGTTGCTCTTGACTAATTTTTATCTTGGTTTGGTTATTACTTTTCCATTTCTTTATATGTCTACTAATTTTTTACTGGATAGTGGACATTATGAAGTTTCACATTCTGTGCTGGATTTTATCTGTTTTCAAATAGTGTTGGGCTTTGTTTTGACAAGTTACTTACGGATCAGTTTAATCCTTTATTGCTGAGATCAGCAAACATTTTCTTTACGGGCCAGACAGTCAATATTTTAGGACTGTGGCTAATCTGATCTCTGTTGTAACTATTCACCTCTTGTAGCTGGAAAGCAGCCATAGACAATACATGAGTGTTGGTTGGCATGTTCTAATAAAAGTTCATTTACAAAAACAGTTGGCTTTCCCAGGGCTGGTAATTTGCTAACCTTTGCTTTCGAGGCTTGTTTTTAAGTTTTGTTAGAGTGAACGTGGAGTAGCTTTATTCTGCGGCTGTTTATTTCTTTTCGGGCGTCTCCTGATTGCTCTGGATGTTCAACATGGATTCTCTAACTGATTGAAACACATGTTCTGTAGCCCTCTGTGAGCTTTGGGGACTGTTCAGTTTACAGTGTTCCAGTCCTGCTTTGCCCACTCTCCTAGTGCTCCCCTCAGTATGTGCCCAGCTCCCCATCCAGCCGCGGATTCAGGCAGACCTGTGCGCTGAGCTATAGTGGTCTCCTGGAGCAGCCCCCTCCTCTGCAGTAGCCTGCCCCCCAGTTCCAATTTTTGTCTTCTTAAGCAGATAGCTTTGATCTGCTCAGGATCCTCCTCCTCGCTCTGCAGCCCAGAAAGTGTCTCCAAACTTCTCCCCCTCCCCCAAGAAAACACCACACACACCACACACACACACACACTCACTCACACACTCAACACACCACAAGGTACTACAGGGCACACCACATTTCTTTTCCTTCTCTCGGGGTTATAGGCCTGTGCTGCCTGTTGTTCAGTGTTTGAAAACTGTTTTATATATCGTGTTTCATTGTACAGGTGTTTACCGCCGGGGGATCTGCCATCTTGGCAGAAAGTTTCTCTGATGGTTTTAAAATTAACACTTTAGTTCCATTCCAGACCAGGTTCTCTGGTCTGCTGCCTGGGCTTCCATACTTTAAAATAAAAAAAAAAAAAAGTTCCTCAGGATTCTGACACCCAGTCAAGTTTGAGAGTCAAACTTGAGGTTTTGGGAGCTAAGTAAGGTAATTTGAGCACACCAACCACTGGGACTGTTACAGCTTTAGTGGAGGTGCTGATATCTGAGACTCTAGTCAGACAGGAGGCAGAAAAGTTAGCCAAGCAGGAAGGAGGCTGTGTACCAAAAGCCTTATTGAAAGGATGGTAGGATATGACTTTCCTCTCTTTTGGAGTTTTGAAGCTAAGGCTTGATCTCTCTTCTTCTTCACAGGCACCAGATGAAAATAGTGACCAGACTCAT
The DNA here is from genome assembly GCA_027563665.1 of Antrozous pallidus. NCBI lineage: Eukaryota > Metazoa > Chordata > Mammalia > Chiroptera > Vespertilionidae > Antrozous > Antrozous pallidus. Next base: position 93,325,836 of record CM050511.1, on the reverse strand, counting down.
CCATTCTTTTCTCTCCTACTAACACTGTGGTAGACCTTGCTGTTATTTGTATCCTTTAGACAGATTAGAGGTTAGAAGGATGAGATTCTGTAGATTATTCCATTTCTACAGTTTTAGGACCAAGTTCCTGGCCTCAGCTTTCCCTTCATTCATGTTCTCCCCAAATGAATGGAAGTTGAGAGAAAATAGGGTGATCTCTATCTGCCTGTGATTTATTTCTCCCTTCCTCCCTTTCTCTCTGAAGCCTGAGGTTTTGTTAGGTAAAACATGTTAAAGTAATATTTTTTATTTACATTTTGTGTGGCCATCCATGGGCGTTTGAAGAAACTAAAACCGATGCCCTTTCAGAGGTAATTTATCCAAACAGAATAAGTAGGACAGGATGAATGTTTCCCCCAGGAGATCTGAACTTCTAATGCTACGGGACCACCACAATAATAAAATTTATTTGAACGTATTTAGGCTTAAAAATAATGCCTGGATGGAACTGGAGAGCATTATGCTAAGGGAAATAAGTCAGTCGGAGAAAGATAAATATCACGTGATCGCACTCATGTGGGATATAATGATCAATATAATTTGATAACAGTAGATCCAAAGACAAATGGTAAGGAAGGGGTGCGGTTAGAGAGCAACCAAAGGATTTGTATGCATGCATATTAGCATAACCAGTGGACACAGACACTGGGGTGGTGGGGCTTACCGGGGTGGGAATGGCTGGGGGTAAGGGCAGTCAATTGGGGAAAAAGGAGACATATGTAAAACTTTAGACAATAAAAAAAAAATAAGATAAACAACTAACTGAAGATGAAACTTAAAAAAAAAGTAATGCACATTATACATTTTATTCTTTTATGTATCATTATTTGTGTTAATATAAAACTGTCCTAACCATTTAATTGAATTGACATTCCAGAAAAATATACCTTCTTTATCCTGTGACTTCATAACTTCATATATCTCTTGATATACCTGTAGGTTTATACTAGTAACTTCCCTACTTGGTAAAATACAACTAAACTATTTTTTTTTTTACAACTAACCATTTTTAAAAGAATGTTTAGTTCCTGAGCTTTAAGTTACATTGTAGGTGATACAGTCCCGATAGATACGCCGCCAGAGCCTGATACAAACTTACGTGGACAGCTCTGGCCTGGGTGGCTCAGGTTTTGCTGTGTCCCAGGCCCTGAAAGGTCGGTTTGAGTCCCAGTCAGGGCACATGCTCAGGTTGCAGGCTCGATCCTCTCTCTCTCTCTCTCTCTCTCTCTCTCAAATCAGTAAAAACATATGTTTTAAAAAGTTTACATGAATGTTTCTTTGAGGGGAAAGTGTATTTTAAATTCTAGTCAACATTCTAGTAGTTGGCCTTTTTTGAGTAAGGACTTGGGTTTTTTAGGGCTTCCTAGCTATCCTTTTTTTTTAAGTGCTCAGAAATACTCTTTATTCTCTGTATTTCTATAGGATGTTTTCGTGACTATAGGGGGACTGCTGCCCAGTCACCAAGTGTTGGATAAAGCAGTGGCTTCACTCACACTTGGTTTCCAATGAAAACATTGATTTTTCTCTGCCGTTCGTTCTACAGTACCTTCTCCGGGCAAATTCCGCTCCCCTGCAGCACCGTCTCCTTTGGCTCTTCGGCAGCCAGTAAAAGCGTTTAGTAACCACGGCTCTGGTTCTCCTGGTAGCCAAGAAACAACACAGCTCACACAAACCACCTCCTCACCTGGGCCTCCCGTGGTTCAGAACACAGTCCCAGCAAATCCTCCCAGCAATATCAACAGCACTACCCTGACCAGACCGGCAGGGGCGAGCGCGATGAGAAGTGGCCTGCCCAGACCCAGTGCCCCTTCTGCTGGGGGCATTCCAGTGCCTCGCAGCAAACTTGCACAGCCTGTTCGCAGGTAAGTGCTGTTTCGGCATCTTGAGCATCAGAAAGTGGGAGGGCTGGACTGCACGCCCCTTTGCATTGGATAGTGAACAGAGAGAGTCCTAACTGGGCTCTCACTAGAGTTTTAGTACAATTTGAATAAGACATTGTTTTATTGTTTTAAAGAAAACGTTACATAGGACATTAGGGCATTCTATCACTTTGGTTCCAATTAAATTTGCTCAGAAACCTAACATGAGTAAGCATCTCAGAGACCTCCTAGAAAAAAATGGTTAAAACTACTCAATTTGGTTATGGTATTTGTTCATTTTGAATATATTAATGTTCAATAAAGATAAAGGCATATTAGACCCTAAAGTTAAATTTAAGATAACATTTCTAGCTACCAAGTCTAAATATAATCTGGGAGGGCGATTTTCAAACTTGCTACAATTCAGAAATTCTGTGGAATCTGAATAGAGGCCTAAAATTAACTGCCACAGAGCTGGTCTGATATGAAACCTGAAAACCTATGGGCATGCTGGGTTTTGTTTGTAATTTTCAGGTGATTCCAAGCCCAGCCAGGTTGGGAATTGTGCACCTGTTATCTTTATCTTTTAGGAATGTGATTACCACCATCAATAAATTCAGGTGTCAAATAAAAGTAAATGTTAAATATTGATTTGTGTGTAAAAAGTGCCTTCATCCCATACTGCCTATACTTTTTATTCTAAGATAAACATACTACATTTCTGAATTCAATAGTAGAGTACTAACAGCTTTTTATTATGCACTGTGCTAAATAACTTATGTGTGTCTTATTTTATAATAACACCAGAGGCCCAATGCACGAAATTCATGCAAGAGTAGGCCTTTCTTCCCCCAGCTGCCAGCAGGCACCCAGGACCCAGCCTTCCCTTGCAGCCCCGGCTTTGTCCGGAAGGGCGTCCAGTCTAATTAGTACATTACACTTTTATTATTGTAAATTATTAGAGATGAAACATGTAGATACTGTTGTCACTCCTGTTTTCGGAGAAGAATATTGAAATGTAATGAGGTAAATAAGGTTGGTATTCCATGTGGTTGGAAAAGATGAGACGATCTTTTCCTGTCTTTCACTCTACCAGCGATGTTACCAAAAGAGGTTAGTGAAGGCTCCTGATGCCCACTAAAACTCGGACATGATGGAAATGATGAGTGCGGGACGGCCGTGCTGACGGCTGTGCAGAGCTGTGCTCTCAGTAGTCCCCTGAAACAGCCTGCGTTGGATTGTGATGCCACCTGCAGAGTCGTGATCCCTGGGAGACGGGATGGCATTGTTTCACTTAAGCCCTGCAAGTCACTTTACAAAATTCTTTATTTCAGATCCTTGCCAGCTCCTAAAACCTATGGCAGCATGAAAGATGACAGTTGGAAAGATGGCTGTTATTGACCAGCAAAGAGAAGAATGCGGAAGTCCACAGCTTCACAGACACCCCTTCACCAGGCTAAATGACAACTTTTATATGCAGACTGTTCACACGAGACTCTTGGGATTTGTAAAGTCCCAGCGCTCTCTGTCTTCACTAGCACAAGCTGACAGAGACGACCAAGCAGCACTTTAATGACATTTAACATCAGATGTGTTTGGTAATCATGCAATCACTCTCCACGGAATCACTTTTGTTTTGTTTAACAGAAACTAAGTTGATTTTTTACTATTTGACAGAGGCCAACATCTGGGCAAAAAAAACTAGTGGATGCCAAAGAGAAAATGCCCTTTTGTAAACGAGAGAGTACCTTTGTGCACAAGGAAATGGTGAATTCACGCTATCCAAAACTTCACGTCCAACCTAATTTACTGTGTAAATGGTATTAATAAATATTTGTGTTAATGAGAACTAATATTCTGATTAATTACCTGAAATGTTTCACTAGTGTTTCACTGGTACTCCCAGAAACTAGATTGAGATGGAGGAGGATGGCGGCTAGAAGTTTAAAATGTGATACCTAAATTTGGGGGAATGCTATAAATTAATTTTTCAGATTTATTAGAAATAAAAATGTCATTTGTTTAATGTCAAGTTTTGGATGTCGCTCACATGTCACCGCCATCTGGTGTTACAGCGTGCATCCATCACGTCGCTTCGACACATCGGGCTTCTGTGTTTGTTTTGATTGCCAAAAGGGCTTAATGTCAGCTGTACAATCTTTCTACACTTTATAGCTCCTGGCTCAGGAAAGATAGCCTTTGCTATTGAAGCCAACTTCTTCACATGCTGTTATCCGTTACAGAACTGGGAGACCTTGTTTTTATTAGCAGGTTCCCATGATGGGAAAGAGCAAGTAGCGTGTGTCTTTATTCTTTACATAAATAACACCACCTCGGTGCTTACAACCTGGAACAAAACCATACAGTGAGAGGGGAAATCTATGCACTTAACTTATAAAATCTCTGGTAATGACAGTGTATTGTTGCTATTAGTGACACAACGGTCTGCTCTGCGGTAGGAGGCTAGCCTGCTGAATCCTGCCTAAGGGGATCCACTTCAGACTGAGTAACTGTATAAAACGTCCTTCGAAAATACTGTTCCTTTTGACTTTGATTCTGCCTTACATCAATTTTTGCATTTTTTGTAACAAATGAAATCCAGTACATGTGACTCTAACCCTTAAATACTTGCTCTCTTAACGGCCCATGTGTATACCCTGGGAATCATTTATTTAGGTGTGTTGGGGTTTTTTTAGTCTTTTACTAAAAAAAAATTCCCTTCTACAGCATGCTTCTCATTTTTATGGTGAGAGGTCTGTTTTTAAATATTTGTTTGAACAGCTCTAAGATATTGGTACTTGAGTCACCTAAAGGGTTTTAGGGATTTGAACATAAGTTTGTTTCCTGTTAGTCAAAGACATTATGTAAGTTGGCAAAAGAAATTGAGGAATGGGAGGCTTGATACTCAGAGTAGCCCTGGGGTTGACATGCCGAGAGCCCTGTGGGGCCGTGAGTGACACCAGGGCTTGGCTGAGGTTAGCTTGACCAGAGGGGTCATTCCCGTTACTGTAAGCAGCTGGAGATTTGACCGAACAGTGCTATGTATTTCGGTGTGTAACTCAAGGAATTTTATCCTTGAATTTGAGGGTGATGGGGGTGGGTCAGGAAAAGATGGCACCAGAATTCCACATGATGATGAACTATAAACTGTTGTTTTTTAGAGAAGATAAAAGAAAACATCTGCTCTGGGTGTGTGTGGTGTATCCCACATAAAAATCTAAGTGAAAGAAAGAACTAGCCACTGTCTCTTTAAAATCACATATATGCAGAACAAAATAGATCTCAGTTTTCAGTGCAACATTGCAAAACGTATATATATATGCTGCAATCTAATAATTAAGAGGGATTTTAACTATTATGAAACACCATGACATTTTTAAGTTAGATTATCGGTTTCAAAAGGAGTGTTCAGGTTATTTAACTTTGTTTTTTAAAGGCTGCATCAGAAAAAAAAAATGTCTATTTTTTTTAATTCAAATATTTCATCACATGTTAAAAATGTATTTGGATCTGATTTGGGTAAAGTATAATTTACCTGCTGTTGTACTGCCACAGACCATTAGCTTTTGGTCTCCTAAAGAGAAAAATTGCCTTTTTACTAGAAAGCCTTTGTGTATTGCCAATTTTTCTATTTGGGAAAATCCAAGAATTACTGTGGTTAGTCTTACAGGAGAAATGTGGATTTGATAAACTAGTGCCTATGATTTTAACTTATGTTTGATATATAGTAGTAAGGGTTTTATGAATGTTAAATATTTTTTTGTGCCAACAGCCCAGATTTGTCCTTATATGTAAGCAGAAAGCTATGCGCTCTGCTTCCGAAGTTATTTAATTTTCTCAGTGTTTGAATGTTATTTTTTTGTGTGTTAATAAAGTGTAAAGAATTGGAAAAATATAAATATTCTTAACTCAAGTATTTGCTGGATCATTTTTCTACAAAACTTATTTGTAATAAGAAACACTCTCTGAAGAGTTGACTTTTTTCAGTTTTCATACCTGGAAATCACATTTTGTAAAACTGGGGACCATTCATAATTGTCAGATACTTTTTTAAAATTGTTATCTCAATACATCACTTTTATAAAAAAGTTTTTTTGGAAGGAAATTAGATACATGTGTCCTCAGATATTTGTATAATCTAGAATTATCTAGACTGTGTATGTTTTTATTGAATGTACAGGCATCAATTTTTGACATTACGCATGGTCCTTTGAGATCACATGAACTTTGATCTGCAAACATTTCTATAGCCGAACTTGTATGTGTGGTTGCCTCCTTAATAAACAGCCTGACCATAATGTTTATTATTAAATTTATATTTGTTTTTCAAGTGTTTTATTAATTTCTGAGTATGATGAGATTCCACTCCCCACCCCCCGCCACTTGCCACCAGTTGCCTATAATTGGTTTTAATAAATTTCTCAGTTGATCTTTTTTAAACACACAAACCCAAATCACATTTGATCTTTATGAGGTTGGGAATGTATCATATTTTCTCTGTCCCGGTCATTTCATATGTGGGTTATTTGGAGTAAATTTATAGTTTATTCAAAACTGGTTTGGTCCTGGAACTTTTTCACCTGCTGTAAATTAATATCTAGTTAGAAAAAGTTAGCATATATGAAACAAGCAAAATGTCAATTTTAAAAGAGTTTCCAATGAGCTGTAGAGCCTGTCCTACTGTTGTAGGGCCGACTGCGACCCTTGGGACAGATAAGAGACCCCCCCTAGCCCCAACGCTCCTATAGCCTCACTGACATGCCCTGGGCTCTCTGAGTCACTCATCCTTCCCAGCGTGTCTCTGCCTCTTGGCTGTGGCCCCACACGTTCCCTGGCCTCTGCCCCACTGGCGAGTGGTTACTCATGCTTCAAGAGCCAGTGTGGAGTCACCTCTTCGCAAGCAGAAGGGCTTGCCACTCCTCTTGCCTGGCAAAAGCATCCCAGTCCCGACCCGTGAGAGCACCTGTTCCACGTACCAGCAAACGGGGACTTTGGTCTCTCCTAACCCTCACCCACAGGTACTGTGCTGTCCCATTCTGAAGGTGAGGAAGGGGGCGCAGAATGGGCACTGTCTGGCAGTGTTCATACACTTATTCACACACTTAGCACATATTTGTTTAAATTCTGCCAGGCCCCAGGAATGTGTTGGTGACCAAGACAGATGAGGTCCTTAGGGGAACTTACACTTGACTGAGGAAGAAAAAGTGAGCGAGGAAACAAGATACGTGCTGTGGAAGAAGGGGAGTGTGCTGATGGTGGGACACTGGGGAACCTCTCAGGCCTGAGGTGGGCAAGGCAGGACAGTGGCTGGTGTGTTCCAGGATAGAGATGGGGGTGTGTCGGGAATATAGAGGGAGAGACGCAGGGGCTGAGGTTCAGAGGCTGCAGGGCTACATCCTGTGCAGGCCGGCCATCCAGATTGGGAGGAGCTGCCGATCCAGCTCGCTCCTCCGCGGGGCAAACCCCCTAACTCGGTAAGGACTTGGGGTTTTACTCCATGGGAAGGGGGTCCTGGGAATGTTTTAAGCAAGGGAGTAAGTCTTTTTATCTGAATTTTAGAAAGCAGCCCTGGAGCTGCCTGGACTACTGAGAAGCACATGTAATTGTCTGCTTCTGAGTCTGTCCTCCTAGACTCAGCTTCTGTGGGTGGAGACGGTAGCCTTCATGGTCTGTTACTTCCTGTAGACCAAGCACCTCTTCTGGAGCCTAGCCGGGGCCTGAGTGACCACACGTGGACAAGGCAGTGGGGTCCATGCCATTGGGGCCAGGGAGGTGCGTAGGCTTCCTGAGGCTTTCGGGGTGGAGCTCTTGCCCTCCTGTGACAATCTAGAGCTTGCAGGCACTGTCACAGAGATGGGGGCCGGAAACACTGCCTGTCTGGTGGGGTCTGATGATGACAGAGCAGCCTGTGGCCAATACAATGAGCTTCCATAGAGTAGGATGATCTCACAAGAGAGATACATGCAGAAGGAGTTTAAGGTGCGTGTGCACAAGTTTGTCGTGTGCGTGCGGGGGTGTGGACACAGGCTCTGTCCTTTCAGGACTGAAGCCAGGGGAGTAGGAAGAAGGGATTGTCATGGTGTGGCCTGGCCCAGGCCTCCTGCACACTACGTACATCTGTCCCCTTTCCCTGGTTGGGGGTTCAGAGGACAGTGGGCGGGGTGGTGACAGGGCCAGAGGTAGGAGGGCTGGCAGCCCTTGTAAGCAGGGGTGATGACAGCAGGTAGCTCAGACAACTGGCAGGGCTGGGGCTGGATCGGGCTCTGCCAGGCCACACCTGCACAAGGAGGGATGTGAGGGCAAGCAGTGATATGCTGGCTCTACCCAGTGGCCATTTGTGTTTGACCTCTTCTTACATTACCTGTTACATCAGCTCCAAAAAGCTTTTCTCCAAAGAGTTAAATGTATACAAGTTGTTCTTAAGGCCTTAAACCCTGGAGCCAGGCTGATCTGGGGCAGAATTGCCTTCTTCCAAGCCATCTGATCTGGGGCAAATGACTAACTTCTGGGAGCCGTTGTAACCCCATTTGTGAATGGGAGTTGAACGGCGTTGACTTCAGCATGCTGTTGGGAGGAAGAGAGCAGCGTCACCCCCAGTCTCAGTGAGCAGTGGGAAGGCTAACTCAGGGCAGGTATTTTCATTTTTTTTTTATTTGACAACCTAAAGGAAAAGAGGTCAGCACCCCTGACTAAATAGTCAGATGTTGTCTGTTTTAAAAATTATTGCAGCACATGGTTGAAATTCACTGACTTGGGGGTATAAAAATTTCACCTAACTATTCACACACATACACACACACACATTTCATCTAACTGCTCTACACACACACACACACACACACACACACACACACACACACCACTTATTTTTAGAGAACAAAACAAGCTCTAGTCAAAACAGGCAGGGGAGGAGGCCTCAAGGCTGAGAGCTGGCCCCAGGGCCCCAGTGGAGGGTCTTAAGGGGAGGACAGAACAAATGTTGTCTAAGTCACTCTGAGTAGGAAACTGTGGAATTTGTTTACTTCCTCAGAAAGGATGGGGAAAGGGTCAAGTGCCTTTGTAGGTGGCTGGAGACCAGTTGGTGGAAATGGCTAAGGGTCTTTTCAAGCTCAAGGATGTCTAATATTCAACTAAGTTTTTGTATTTTTGCTATGAAAACCCCCTTTGTCTCTCAACATCTTCAGTAAAGTCTACCATGTACACACACACACACAAAAAAAAGAGTTTCCAACAGGGAAAATGAATACATTTTCAAACCAAATATGGATATTTATTTAGTTGATCATATGCATCTTTTCTCTCATGGATGAATGGGAAAAATTGAGAATTGTACATGATTTCATTAGTTCCCCACATTCCTTTTGGAAGTTTCTAACTGTCCTTCATGTTATAAAAATATTAAAGAAATTACTCTTCATGTTTGAATTTTTCTTCCAAGTCAAGTTAAAAAACCATTTAAAATTAAGTGTCAAAATATTTGTAAGTCAATGAATGGGAAGTTGACTTTAACTGGGCCTATGCAAATACAACAGGAGAACCCACTTGGAGGTTTTTGCGAAAGTTCAGCTTTGAGTTATAAAAGCAGAATAAATGTTAGAGAAATCGACTTGGAAGGACGTAGCAAACAGGATGTTCACATGAGCATGAAGCCAAAGTGAGCATCCCTAATGGATTTTGTATTTGGAATGATCCTGAATATATGTTGAGGAGACTCAATGAAATGGCCCTCTGCCCCAGTCGGTTTGGCTCGGTGGATAGAGCCTTGGCTGTGGACCAAAGGGTCCCGGGTTCAATTCCAGTCAAGGGCACATGACAGGGTTGCAGACTCAGTCCCCTGTGGTGGTGAGAGCAGGACACAGCTGGTCAATGATTCTCATCATTGATGTTTCCCTCTTCCTTCCTCTCTGAAATCAATTTTAAAAAAAGTGTGTGTGTGTGTGTGTGTGTGTGTGTGTGTGTGTGTGTGTAATAAAAATAAGAAAGAGTTAACCTAAAATAAATTTTTTCAAAAAATGAAGGAAATGGCCCTCTGGTTGCGAATCCAAGAATGAAGCAGATGTCACTCATGGACCTTAATACAACCCGGTTAATACTGCTGAGTAATGCCAATTTCAAACCCAATTCCTTATCTGCACTGGATAGTTTTAATGTTTTCTTTTTAAAAAGAAAATAAAGCTTTATGATAAATAGAGATTCATTGTGTCAAAACTGAAAATATTAATACATATAAAGGTGAAAGTGATCCTGTGTTTCACCTGGGGATCCTGCATTTCACCTGGGAAATCTAGGAATAAATATTGAAATACTGGCCTAAAATCTATACTATAGAGGAATATGCAAATTGCTTGTGATGCCATCACAGTAACAGTAACAACTGAACAGCAGGCTGACAGTGTGTGGGGCAACAAGGCCAGCAGGGGGGGGGGGGGGGTAGTGAGGGACAACCAAACAACTGAACAGCAGGCTGTGTGGGACAACAAGGCCAGCAGGGGTGGCAGTTGGGGGCAACCAGGCTGGCAGGGGGGGCAGTTAGGGGTGATCAGGTAGGCAGGCAGGTGAGCAGTTAGGAGCCAGAGGTCCTGGGTTATGAGTTGCACATCCCCCAAGGGGTCCCAGATTGGAGAGGGTGCAGGCTGGGCTGAGGAGACCCCCCCCAATGCACGAATTTTGTGCACTGGGCCTCTAGTGGTTATATAAATAGAAGGGTGAATAGTTTTCTGTTTAAGATAATACTTTTCACTTACAACCCTGACATAAGTTTGCTTCTGAACAGAGGTATGCAATAATTGGTACCGAAAGCTTGACACATTTCTCAATTCCTGATTACAGATATTCCTCAATTTTAAAAAATCACATCTATTGTTTGTATCTTTATAACATTAATTGATATCTCCTATAAAAGTTAGGTTTATTACAGAAAACTAGAGAAATATAGTAAATTATAATGAAGGAAAAGCACTTAACTCCATGGGTAATCGACCACTTAAATTTGAAGAGATTTTTTTTTTTTATGAAATTGCGAGTCATCATGGTTAAAAGTGTAACTTTTAATTCTGATGTCACTGATCACTTCATTTATAGATAGATTCTGCTAAGAAAATGATCCGTTCCAGGGAAAGTAAATATTAATTGCAAAACTTTACCAAACCTATATGATCATAGTTCTCCATATAATGTTTATTGAACTACTCTACACAATCTACCAAACTGAATTGATAGTACTGGTTGAATACAATTTCAGTTTTAAAACAAAATACTTTTAACAAAATAGTAGGTACAACCAAATAATCAAGATAGTCTCAAATTTAGAATCACCTGGCAGGCTGTTCAAATGCACATTTCTGCACCCCATCCCAAGAGTGCCTGTTCCAAACTAGAACTCTGGTCACAACAACTAAAATTCTAGGAACAGAATTCCCCAGGACAGGACAGGTGCCATAACAACTGTGGCCACGTGATTGGAATTAAGTACAAACTAAGCAGCTTAGCTCATAGGAAATGGGTGGAATTCGGGAAAGACTGTCCCAGAGGCCCCTTTCACTATCTTCAATTTTTTGGATTCTTTTGGCTTCTTGCTTTTCTGGCTGAGTGGATTTTGCCTCTTTGTATTTCAAGTCTTTGACTTTGAAATGAAAATGACTTTGACTGAAATCTGATTCTTTCAGTCCTCTAGACTGCTTTTAGGTATTTGTATAATATTTTTTATTAGTCAGTGTATGCTTAATTTTTAGTTGGTCCTTTTTCATATCCTCAAAGGTCTCATTAAGTTCATCGGCCTTTTCTAGGAGCCTCTTGAAAAACCTTAAAATCGTGGTTTTGAACTCTATGTCCAGTCGTTTTTTTCCCCTCCATTTCTTTCACATCTGATTTCTTTCCATGTCTCTGCCTTATGGCTGCTTCCCTGAGTTGATCGATTAGCTTTGTGTAGTAGATGTTCCTCTAAGGGACAGTGGCTCAGCCTCCCCAGTTACCTGAGGTGGATACTCTTGGTGCAGCCCTTTATGGGTTGCACAGTCTTGTTGAAGTTAAGCCTAGATTATTGTTGTTAGCACTAGGAGGGTTTGACCTCCAGGCCAATTGGCTGTGAGAGTCAGCTGTGCTCAGGTTGGATGGGCAGAGTCTCCAGGCTGAGCAGGGAGCCTTGATTTCCATCAGCTCCACCATATGCAGCACCTGGATCTCTGTGCCTGGTGGTAATGGCTGCACGCACCTCTGAGAGAAAGCTGCCGCTGAGCTCTACCCGCTGCTGGACAATTCAGCCTCTCCCCAAATGAGTCTGCACACCCAAAGTCTCACCCAGGGTTGTAAAACAATGCAGTCCGGTGGTTTCCCGAACGAGAGAGCAAGTCACGAGTCTTGTCTGCACACTCACATGCTTCTGCTGTTCCCAAGTTTATGTGCACTCTCCACAAGCTCGCAGACCTCTGTGGCACCCAAGTTTCAGCGTGCTTCCTTACTGTCCAGTTTCACCCTGTATGAGTGTGGGTTCCCCGGACCTCACCCGGAACTGGGGAATCAGTGCAGTGGGATGCCTCTGTTTCCCTCCCCATTCGAGAAAACCAGCTGGGTTTGCAGCTGCCCGCCCTATCCGCTCATGCATGTGCACAGCTCCAAACCTCTGACTCCGCGCATAACTTCAACGCTGCCCTCCACCGCTCCTCTGAGTCACAGTGTCCTGTCTTTCCTTTATTTGTGGAATTTTCGCTCAGCCAGCTTTCCGGTGATCCTGGATGATGTTTGTTCTGTCATTAAGTTGTAGTTTTAGAATTGCTGTGTGGGGCAGCAAGATAGGTGTTTACCTATGCCGTCATCTTGGTTCCTCCTCGCTACCTGACCTTTTAAAGCAGCCATGATTTTCCTTTGCCCAGGGGAATTGAATAGCAAGCCTGCAGATATTCAAATGCAAAAGTTGCCCTTAAAGAATGGCTATTGGTGGGAAACTGATTTCAGAGGTTCTTTAGGAGTTTGCCACAACGGAAAAACTTTTAGTATACTTTTAGGAACAGGTTTTTGGCCCCAGTCTCTTGACTCTTCTAAACAACCAAGATTTTTCTGCTGGGGAAGTCAGGAAGCAAAACTGTAGCCCTTCAAATGCAAATTAACACATTTTTCAAAGCTGGCTGCTTGGCAGAAAATTGGTCTACCTGTATGCTGGGGGAAGGGCAACTACCCTTCTTCCTCCATTAACAAAGGTCATAACTAGTTACCTGGGCTATTTAGATCTTTATAATTAATACATTATTTATCTATATTTCAACAATTTCTTTGGGATTCAAATGCAGTTCCAATTATTTTAAGGCACTTACTTTGGATAAATTATATAACAGAATTTACTGCTTTTCTTAAAGGCCTTAAAAAGTTAACTTTTTAACAAGGTTCATTAGCATTTTAAAAACTACTTTTTATTAAGGAAATGTGAATCCTGTTGCAGGAATTAGCTGGAATTTTCTTTCCAGAAGATTTTTTTGCCATTTTTCTCAGGAAATAACAGTTTGGGGTTTTTCACTTTCTGTAGTTTTTGCAGAGAGATTCCAGCTGAAGACAATCTAAATGTCCGAAATCAGACCATGCACGCATTCTGCCTTACAGCTAGGTTCTTTCCCCATGAACACAGAAATTCCAGACACATTTCTAAATTTTTACGGCTTTTTCATGGCGAGAAAGGAGAATTTAATTTAGCACACTGGGAAAGTGAGCGTCCATATTGGATGTCCACAAGCCTCCCTTCCCCCACATCCTGCTTACTTTGGGGGAAGCGTCAGCATCAAATCTGGCCGAATTTCTTTTTATGCTTAATAAAGACAGATGTTAAATTTTTTCTTACTTTTTGGCTTTCCAAAGTGATAACTAGCACCCAGTTTGGCCAAGATTTGCATTTCCCTGCGAGTTCTTTTATAATTTTTAAACAATACCTTAAGCAATCTCATTGCAGGAGAGGGGATAGCCTTGCCCTCTCCTGCCACCTTTGAATTTCTCCACACCAGAGGCGGTTTCAGCAGTGGAGTTTCACTTCTCATTACAGATTTTAGATTCCAAATATAAGCTAAGATTTTCACTTGAACAAGAAACCACATTATTTTACAATCTAATTCTTCCCCATTAGCCTGGCTGAAAAAGACGTCCCCACCCTACTTACAGATCGCGACTCTGCAGCTGGCCGTGGGCTTTGCATGTGGTGAAATTCCACACCTTTTCTTGGTGCGCCTTTCCTCCTTGGCTCTTAAGCAAAAAATATCATCTCCTCCAGACTCACCGAGTCGGGCACCAGATGTAGGAACCTCTTTCTCGTCCTGTGTGGTTCAGGGTTCCAGTTCAGGGTTTGGGTTCTGGAGAAGGCCGCAGGCAAATGAAGACTTAGAAAAGTATGAATTTGGGAAATGAGGGCCAGGCGGTAGCCCATCTCTGGTGGAAGGACTGCACCACGCTCTGGCCTGGCTATCCCTTTTATTAAGGCTATAGGATCCGCCCATAACCTTTAGGCAGGAAATTCCAATAACAGAAATATACAAAAAACAAACAGAGGTGCTTCAGTTAACAATGTTTTTTAGCTCTGCCCTTTCAGAGCAATTAAGGTTGTTTACCAGCCTTCCGGGCTTCCTGACCATATCTTTCTATTAGTGAGATAGGATTGGTTTCCGCCAATAGACAGCTATATTCCAGAGATAAGTGTATGCACAGGAATTATAACTGGTGGTCTTCAACACTCGTAGAAATTCAAAGTCATGGCTGAACCAATAAGGCTACCCTGGGCCAGGCCTGAGCAAGACCTTGTCCCACCACTTAGTGCTGGGTGACCCTTATTGAGTCACTTAACTTCATTAAACTTCAGAATCTCCCTCTGGGCCTGACAAAAAGGGCTTTATCCTGGGATCTATACCATGAACTTACTGTGCAGATTAAGAGACCAAGCATTGCCCAGCCAGCATGGCTCAGTGGTTGAGCATAGACCTATGAATAAGGCGATCAGGGTTCGATTCCCAATCAGGGCGCCTGCCCAGTTTGTGGGCTCAATCCCCAGTAGGGGGCATACAACAGACAGCTGATAGACGATTCTCTCTCATCATTGATGTTTCCATCTCCCTCTCCCTTCCTTTCTGAAAGCAATAGAAGTACTAAAAAGAGAGAGAGAGAGACCAACCATATAAGGAGCTTCACATAGTACCTGGATCTCAGTCACATAAATTATAATTATTAATACCAAAAGTAATATTTAGGAGTAATATTGGTCAGTATGCATTGGGCTTAGAGTAACAGAACTTAAGTTTCAGGGTTATATATAAATATTCAAGAAATCCAAATTAGATTATTGGTGGTGTTGGTTCAGTATTCAATAATAATTTTAGAGATCCACGCTCTTCCTAACTTTATGCCCTTACTGTCCTTACAGTTGAATTTTGTCTGCATTCTTGTTGCCTCGTGGTTCAATATGGCTGCTGCAGATCCAACCATCACATATTTACTTAAGGCAGCAGTAAAGGGAGAAGGGGCAGTGTGAGGGATATCTGCTCCCTTGCATCAAGAAACAAACGCTGCCCTGGCCGGTGGCTCCACTGGTTAGAGTATCATCCTGAACCACAAGACTGTGGCTTCGATTCCCAGCCAGGGCATGTACGGGAGGCAATTGATCAATGTTTCTCTCTCCCTCTTCCTCTTTCTGTAAAATCAATTTTAAAAAACATATCCTTAGAGAAGCAAAGATGGCGGCATAGGTGAACACCTATTGTTCTGCCCCGCGCAACGATTTAGGAACTTCAACATAACAGCAGAACAGACAGCACCCAGAATCGCCAGAAAGCTGGCTGAATGAACACTCCACTAACTGGAGTGGAGGTGGGACACTGAGACTCAGAAGCGGCGGGAGCGCAGCCTTTCAGACGGAAACAGGTTAGGAGCCGTCCTGGTCGTGCGCGCACGGGCTGGGGCTGGAGCAGCAACGCCCGTCCCACTGCCCGGATTTCCCAGCACCAGGCGAGATCCGTCCCACTGTCCGGATCCCCCAGCGCCAGGCGAGATCCGGCCGAGGTCCGGGGGACGCACCCTGGAAGCGGGGCGTGGCAGAGGCTCCTGAACTGCGAGTTTCCGCGAAAGGGTCGCGCAAACCCGCGACTTGCCCCCTGGAAACTTGTCTCCTGGTTCTGGAAACCATTTATTTTTACAATCCTGGGCTAGACTTTTGGGGTGCAGGCACATTTGGGGGAAGGCGGAGTGGTCTGGCAAGGGGAAGAGACTAGCGGCTTTCTCTTGGAGGTGTCTGCAGCCATCCCCATCCAACAGAGACCCGCGCGCAAGCGACGCATAGGACGCAGCTGACGCTGACGCCGCTGCCACGCAGCTCAGAGACTCCACCCATCCAACCTGAACACAGTCTCCCTTCACAGCCAATTGGCCTGGAGGTCAAACCCTCCTAGGGCTAACAACAACAAGCTGGGTTTAAATTCAAAAACACTGAATACAACCCATAAAGGATTGCAGTAAGAGCACCCACCTCAGGTAACTGGGGAGGCTGAGCCACTGTCCCTTTGAGGATATCCACCACATAAAGCAGCCACCATGCAGAGACATGGAAAGAAATCAGGTGTGAAAGAAATGGAGGAGAAAAGACGACAAGACATAGAGTTCAAAACCACGGTTATAAGGCTTTTCAAGAGGCTCCTACAAAAGGCCGATCAACTTAATGAGAATTACCAGGAAATAAACAAGACCAACCAGCAAATGAATGAGAATTACAAGCAAATGAATGAGACGCTCAAGGAAATGAACAAGACCTCTGAGGATACGAACCAGACCCTCACGGATAAAAAAAAAGGACCAACTAGAAATCAAGCATACACAGACTGAAATAAAAAATATTACACAAAGTCCTAAAAGCAGTCCAGAGGGCCACAAGAACCAAGTCAAAGATTTGAAATACAAAGAAGCAAAATCCACTCGGCTGGAAAAGCAAGAAACAAAAAGAATTCAGATAATTGAAGATAGCATAAGGGGCCTCTGGGACAACCTCAAGCATGCCAACATCCGAATTATTGGGGTGCCAGAAAAAGAGAGAGAGCAAGTTAATGAAAACCTACTCGAAGAAATAGTGACTGAAAACTTCCCCCACCTGGTGAAAGAAACTGACTTAAAAGCCCAAGAAGTACACAGAACCCCAAAATATAGGAATCTAAAGAGGACCACACCAAGACATATCATAATTAAAATGCCAAGAGCAAAAGATAAAGAGAGAATATTAAAAGCAGCAAGAGAAAAAACAGTTAGTTACCTACAGGGGAGCACCCATACGATTGTCAGCAGATTTCTCAACAGAAACGATGCAGGCCAGACTCGAGTGGCAAGAAATATTCAAAATAATGAAGAGCAAGAATCTACAACCAAGATTACTCTATCCAGCAAAGCTATCATTCAGAATTGAAGATCAGATAAAGTGCTTCGCAGATAAGAAAAAGCTAAAGGAGTTCATCACCACCAAACCAGTATTATATGAAATGCTGAAAGATATTCTTTAAGAAGAGGAAGAAGAAAAAGGTAAAAATATAAATTATGAACAACAAATACACATCTATCAACAAATGAACATAAAACTCAAGTGAATTGATAGGCTGATGAACAAGATAAACTGGTGACTATAACAGAAACATGGTCATAGAGAGGGAATGGACTGACAATTCTTGGGGAGAAAAGGGTTGTGGGAAATACAGCAAGAGATTGGACAAAAATCTTGCAATAATGGGAGAGGACATTGGGGAGGGGGAGGTGAGGGTGAAGGGTGGGATAGGTACAGGGTGGAGGGGAGATATAGGGGGATAAAAAAGGGGAAACAATGTAATTAATAAACTGAACAATAAAGAAAGAAAAAAAAATAAAAAAATAAAAAACATATCCTTAGGTGCGGAGAAAGAAAGGAGAGGGGAGGGGAGAAGGAGGAGGAGGAGGAGAAAGAGGAGGAGGGGGAGGAGGAGGAGGAGGAGGAGGAGAGGAAGGAAGGGAAAGAGGGAGGGAGGGAGGGAGGGAAAGAGGGAGGGAGGGAGGAAACAAGAGCTTCCCAAAGGCCAAGCAGATTTCTGCTTGTATGTCATTGGCCAAAACTGTCCCTAAGCATCTCCTAGCTAAGGAAGCTGGGAAAGGGACACATATTTAGCTGAGCACATTGCCTTCCCTAATAAATAAGTTCTGGTAGAGGAAGAAAAGGGAGAATGGATGTTGGATCAGCAACTAACAGGATCTGCCACAAGTAAATAAATGTTCTAAGTAATAAAAACTTAGCTAAATTCCTACAACTTTTTTAAAGTTGTTAGTAATTTTGAACAAAAATCCTTTCCTGATGCTGATTATGATGGGAATGTCACTTGATTTAAACTCATCAGTAAAATGAACGACTATATTCTGTGTGTCATAGATGTGTTTCTTCCCTCACTCCCAGCTGCCAGTCCTCCTGCCAGGAAGCTGGTGTCGAAGCCATCCTTACCAATGTGTCGGGTTTTTTCTGTTGACCCAAATCAAATAATCCCAATAACTAGAATTCCATATAAGAACAGCCTAGTAAGTGCTGAACTAGGTCGGTTTCTAATGCATGCCTAGTTCCCGCCTCTCTGTCTCTAGGGCTGTTCTTTCCCAGGCCTCTTTTGGCACCTGTCCTGATTTCTCATTGTGTTCCAATGTTTGAATAGCCAGAAACCTGACATCCAGTGACTGGGGAGGAGGGGGAGGGAGAGGGACATGGGCTGCGACCTGCAGTGCTCATCGACACGAGCGAAGTAGACAGCCATTTGGGATGACAGACACAGGGGGTTAGGTGCATTAACCCTGTTGGTGGCTATGAAGAATGCGAACCCACGGAAACGGCTCCCTCCGCTCTGATTGCCTCTTCTGCGGGAGGCGCACAGCAGGCTTTTTGCAGGACACCTGCCGGCCCGAGCCTCCCTCTCTCTTCAAAACCACTTCCATGGGGAGGTTGTTTGTCATTTTGTTAGCAATTGGCTGTGTCTTCTCTTTCTTTTCATTTTATTTAAATTCTGAATTTAATATTATTTCAAAAAAAATTTTTAGAACGCTTTGTTGTTCCGCATTAGCACTGCGGTGGAAAGTCAAAACGCTATTTTCTCTTCTGAACACTAGGGGGAGATCTTGTTTTCTCTCGCCGAGCTTTGGATCCCGGCGCTCCCTCAGCTGGCTGTGAATGCAGTTCGTTTCCTGGTTGGTACAAGTGGATCCCTGTGATATCGTCACGTTTATCAGAACGGAATGAGGGGACTGTGATGATGTGGGGGACCCTGGGTAAAGACTGAGGAAATCAGAATAAAGTATGGACTTCAGGTAACAATGATGTATCAGTATTGGTCCATCAATTTTAGCAAAGACACCGATGTATGATGTTAATAATAGGGGAAACTGGATTATAGGTTATGTGGGAACTCTGAACTTACTATCTTTGTAACTTTTCTGTAAAGCAAAACTATCCCAGAATAAAAAGGTTATTTAAAAATGCATTTTAAAATAGTAAGCCCAGAACCTAACTTCCATTTTGTTTTTTTTGTTGGTGGTGGTGGTGGTGTTGTTTGGGGTTTTTTTTTTTGTTTGTTTGTTTTTTTTAGTTTTTTTTTTTTAGGGTTTTTTTTTTTTAGGTTTTTTTGGGGGGAACTATGTGAACACTTTAAAAACTATATATTTTGCAGAACGAATTGAATATTGGAAAGGACTTTGCTGAGTGAGCTATAAGTTTATGGAGACATGTTCAAATAGCATTAGTTCCATTTAAAATACTTAAATATTTTTAAAATTGTTATCTGAGCATCTTAAACTTTGCCCAGCAGCAGGAGCAATGACGGCGTAGAGGTTCCCAGCACAAGTGGGGCAGCCAAGTGTCAGCAAAGTCCCTCGGCTTCTCTTCTAATTCACATGTGTGGGCTCCCTGAAGGCCGCCTTACCCTGATTTTCCACCTCAGAGAAACATAACAAAACCTTTCAGTCCTGAGGCACCACTAGCGTCCCTCTCTGACGCGTGTTATTACGTGGCACACCACTCACGCACATTTCCTGCAGGTTCTCTTCGGGCTTCATGCACTCCAGGTTTCCACTTTCCCCCAGAACTCTCTCATTTCTCCTCTCTCTCTCTCCCTCTCTCTGTCTCTCTCAAAATTCAAACCCACTATCCCTGGGCTCATGGTCCCCTCCCTTCCTCTGGCCTTCTTATTCCCTCCTCGAGGGCCCATGTGTTCCCTCCTTCAGGTGGTTCCACTCCAATTCTTTTTATTTTTAAAGCAGTCGTCTTGGGGGTGAAACCAAGATGGCAGCATAGGTAAACACCTAAACGTCCGCCTCACACAACGATTTCAAAACTACAACTAAAAGACAAAACAGACATCATCCAGAACCACAGGAAAGCTGCCTGAGTGGAAATTCTACAACTAGAAGGGAAGAGAAAAGCACATGGAGACTCAGAGGAGCTGCGAAAGGCTGAGGTTCGGAGACCCGCATGGAGAGGACGCATGGCTGAGAGCCTGGCTGGCTTTCTCTAGCGGGAAGGAGACAAAAGCTCCCAATGACACTGAACCCCAGTTCCAGGTGAGACCCTGGGGACCCAGGCTCATACGGGGGTGAGTCTGGACTGCCGGGCAGAAACTCAGGGGAGCCACAAAAGGCAGAAATCTGGAGGCACGCGCACGAGTGCGGGCAGAAAGGACTGACTGCGGAGTCTGCTGCTGGCTTTCTCTAGCGGGAGGGAAACGGAAGGTCCCAACTGTGCTGAACTCCAGTTCCAGGCTAGAATCTGGGAATCCAGATTCATTGGGAGAGAAGCTGGACTGTCTGGCATCGGGCGAAACTCAAGGACGGCTTTCTCTCAGAAGGCTTGCAGCAATTACTGAGGGTCACTGAGACCCAGGAGCTTCATAGGGTAGGGCTGATGAGAAGCCAAGACTGTCTGCTCAGCCCTGAGATTCCACCCCATCCAGGCTGAGCACAGAAGCTTTTCCAATTTTTCAAGTTTTGTCTCATAAGCCTGTTTCCAGCACAGAAGTTCTCCCACTGTAGACACAGCTGATCTTCACAGCCAATTGGCCTGGAGGTCAATTTCTCCTGCTGATACCAACAACAATCAAGACTTAACTGCAACAAGGCTGTATACACAGTCCACAAAGGGGTGCACCAAGAGTGTCCACTTCAGGTAACTGGGGAGGCCAAGACCCTGGCCCATATAGGTTACCTAACACCCAAAGCTACTCTACCAACTCAGGGAAGCAGAAAAATGTGGGGACAAAGAAACAGATCACAAACTAAAGAAATGGAGGAAAACAAATGACTGGATACAGAGTTCAAAACCACTGTTGTAAGTTTTTTCAAGAATTTTCTAGAAAACGCTGATAAATTTAGCGAAACCCTCAAGGATATGAGTGAGACCCTTGAGGATATGAAAAAGGACCAACTATAAATTAAGCACACACTGACTGAAATAAAGAATAATATACAGAGATACAACAGCAGACCAGAAGATTGCAAGAATCAAGTCAAAGATTTGAAATACAAAAAAGCAAAAAACACTCAACCGGAAAAGCAAAAGGAAAAAAGAATCCAAAATATTGAAGATAGTGTAAGAAATCTCTGGGACAGCTTCAAGTGTACCAACATCAGAATTATGGGGGTGCCAGAAGAAAAAGAGCAAGATACTGAAAACCTATTTGAAGAAATAATGACTGAAAACTTCCCCCACCTGGTGAAAGAAATAGATTTACAAGTCCAGGAAGTGCACAGAACCCCAAACAAAAAGAATCCAAAGAGGATCACACCAAGACACATCATAACTAAAATGCCAAGAGCAAAAGATAAAAAGAGAATATTAAAAGCAGCAAGAGAGAAACAGTTAATTACCTACAAGGGAGCACACACATGATTGTCAGGTTATTTCTCAACAGAAACGATGCAGGCCAGACGGGAGTGGAAAGAAATATTCAAAGTGATGAATAGCAAGAACCTACAACCAAGAGTACTCTACCCAGCAAAGCTGTCATTCAGAATTGAAGATCAGATAAAGAGCTTCACAAATAAGAAAAAGCCAGTATTATATGAAATGCTGAAAGGTATTGTTTAAGAAGAGGAAGAAGGAGAAAAGGGTAAAGATAAAAATTATAAATAAAAAATACATATCTATCAACAAGTGAATCTAAAAATCAAGTGAATTAAAAATCTGATGAACAGAATAAAGTGGTGAATATAATAGAATCAGGGGTATAGAAAGGGAGTGGACTGACAATTCTCAGGGGGAAAGGGGATGTGGGAAGAGACTGGACAAAAATCGTACATCTATGGATGAGGACAGTGGGGAGGAGGTAAGGGCAGAGGGTAGGGTGGGAACCAGGTGGAGGAGAGCTATGGGGGGAATAAAGAAGAACAATGTAATAATCTGAACAATAAAGATTTATCAAATTTTTAAAAAGTTGTCTTTTTAAATATATTTTATTGACTTATTCATATTTATTTATTTTTACAGAGAGGAAGGGAGAGGGATAGAGAGTTAGAAACATTGATGAGAGAGAAACATCTATCAGTTGCCTCCTGCACACCTCCCACTGGGGATGTGCCTGCAACCAAGGTACATGCCCTTGACTAGGATCGAACCTGGGACCTTTCAGTCCGCAGGCCGACGCTCTATCCACTGAGCCAAACCGGTTAGGGCTCCACTCCACTTTTTACCTAGGATCCTTTCATTGGTGGGAGGACTGGGGGTTCTGTGGTGGTTCTAGGGTGGCTTTAACATCCCAGTCCTCCTCCACGTGGGCATAAGGTACAATTGCATGTCCCCGCCCCCCTTCCCTTGCTTCGACCAATAGAACAGAACAGAAGTTATTTATTATTTCCAGTCAGGAGCCTTTACTTCTTCCCTTTTCAGAGAAAACACAGTCTTCCCAGGTGATGGGGACTCTGTCAGCTGCACACTTCAGTGAGGACGACGTGGAGGCCCCGTCCAACCCTCCAGGATAAACAGCTGAGAAAGAAAGATGTATTTGTGGCTTTAGCCACTGAGAGTTGCGGGTGTTGAGCAACATAACCTAGTTTATCCTGACCATCCACCATCCCTCCCAGAGGGAGTTCCTGCAAACACACCGTAATCGTCCCCATTTTACATGTGAAGAAACCTAAGCACTGGAGATTAAGTAGCTTGCCCAGCAGCAGCTAGCTACAAAGGAATAAAGCCAGCATCTAAATCCAGGAAGTGTGGCTCCAGCGTCTGTGCCCACCATAGCAATCCCCTGGGCTCCCAGAGACAAAAATTACAACAAAGAATCAGAGAATCTGCCCTCTTTGGTTCCACCTCCCCCCTCCACACACACACACCCACACACACACACACACACACACACACCACACACACAACACACACACAACACACACAACACACACAACACACACACAACACACACAACACACACACCACACACACACAACACACACACACACCACACACACACACTACACACACACACAACACACACAACACACACAACACACACCACACACACACACAACACACACACACACAACACACACATACACACACAACACACACACAACACACACCACACACACACAACACACACAACACACACAACACACACACAACACACACAACACACACAACACACACACAACACACACAACACACACATACACACAACACACACACACACCACACACACACACTACACACACACGCAACACACACAACACACACACACACAACACACAACACACACACAACACACACACACACACCACACACAACACACACACACACACAACACACAACACACACAACATACACAACACACACACACACACAACACACACACACAACACAAACACACACAAACACACACACACACAACACACACAACACACACAACACACACACACAACACACACACAACACACACACAACACACACACACAACACACACAACACACACACAACACACACACAACACACACACAACACACACACAACACACACACAACACACACACAACACACACACACAACACACACATACAACACACACACATGCACCACACACACACACCACACATACACACACACACCACACACACACAAACAATACACACAACACACACACACACACACACACACACACACACAACACACACACAGAATAGCACCATCTGCTGCTCCCGCCTGCCAGGTGTGTTCTCTCGGCCTCTGCACAGCTGTTGTCCTGAGACTGGCCTGAATGGCCCTTTTCCTCGGTGCATGGCTTTTCTTTCTGACTTCACTCCCTTGTGTTGCTGAAGTGTCTGTCTTTCTGAGAGGCTCATCGGAAAAGGCCGTAAGAGGTGACCTTTTGGAGGCTTTGAATGTTTGAAAGCATTTTATTCTCCCCTCGACGTGCTGGTTAATTTTATGTGCAAACTTGCCTGGGTCACGGTGCCCAAATATGTGTCAAATATGATTCCGGATGTTTCCGTGAGAGTGCATTAGGATGAGAAGAGCATTTATATGGGTGGATTTCGAGTAAAGCAAACTACCCTTCATAATGTGGTGGGCCTTACCCCGTCAGTTGACGGCTGAAACAGAACAAAAGACTTCATCTCCCCCAAGCAAGAGGGGATGCTGCCAGCAGACGGCATTCCGTAAAAACTGCCGAACTGGTTCTTCTCTGGGTCTCCAGCCTGTTGGCCCACCCTGCAGACTCTGGACTTGCCTACATTCATAATTACGTGAGCCAACTACTTAAACCTCTTCCTATATAAATACACATCCTTCTGGTTCTGCTTTTCTAGAGAAGCTAGTTGTGTTCACATATAGTTGATAGTTTAAAGGATAGACTATTCAAACACAGTTCCTGCATTAGTTTGTCAGAATGCTGAAGGCATTCTTCTTTGATCTTCAAAATCATTAGGGTTGGTACTGAAAATCTTACTTTCGTTCTATTCCTATTACTTTGAATATGGATTTTTCTCTCTTCTTTCTAAAAAAATTTTTTTCTTTGTGCCAAGTGTTTGTGTATTTTATCCTTCTGTTGTTATTGTTGTTGTTGCTAAGGTCTTAAAAATTGTTGTAGGCCCCCAGTAGCTCTTTTCAACTTGGGAATTTATATTTTTGGGTCTAGGAAATGCTCTTCTTTATTTATGAACTAGAGTCCCAGTGCATGAAATTTGTGCATAGGGGGGTGGGGGTGTCTCTCAGCAACCCTGCACCCTCTCCAATCTGGGACTCCTCGAGGGATGTCTGACTGCCCGTTTAGGCCCATTCCTAGTAGGACAGGGCCTAAACAGGCAGTCAGACATCCTTCTCACAATCCAGAACTGCTGGCTCCAAACTGCTTGCCTGCCT
The DNA here is from genome assembly GCA_027563665.1 of Antrozous pallidus. Taxonomy (NCBI): domain Eukaryota; kingdom Metazoa; phylum Chordata; class Mammalia; order Chiroptera; family Vespertilionidae; genus Antrozous; species Antrozous pallidus. Next base: position 93,300,598 of record CM050511.1, on the reverse strand, counting down.
GCCTCCATGATTGCCCCTAACCACTTCTGCCTGCCAGCCTAATGACCCACTAACCACTACCCTGCCAGCCTAATTGATGTTTAATTGCTCCTCTGCCAGCCTGTTTGCCCCCAACTTCCCTCCTCTGCCAGCCTGGTCACCCCTAACTGCCCTCCCCTGCAGGCTTGATCGCCCCCAACTGCCCTCCCTTGCAGGCATGGTCCCTACCAACTGCCCTCCCCTGTTGGCCTGATCACCCACAACTGCCCTCCCTTGCAGGCCTGGAACCTCCCAACGGCCCTCCCCTGCTGGCCATCTTGTGGTGGCCATCTTATGTTCACATGGGGGCAGGATCTTTGACTACATGGGGGCAGCCCTCTTGTGTGTTGGAGTGATGATCAATCTGTGTATTATTCTTTTATTAGATAGGATAGAGGCCTGGTGCATGGCGGGGGGGGGGGGTCGGCTGGTTTGCTCTGAAGGGTGTCCTGGATCAGGGTGGGGGTTCCCTTGGGGTGTGGGGTGGCCTGGGCGAAAGGCCTGTGGTGGTTTGCTGGCTGGCCATGCCCCCCAGCAACCCAAGCAGAGGCCTGGTGATTAATTTATATTCTACAATTGAAACTTTGTAGCCTAGAGCGGAGCCAACCCTTCTGCTCACTCCATGGTGAGAGCCATTTCTGTTTGAAACTTTGTAGCCTAGAGTGGAGGCCTATGCCCTAGGGCTTCAAAAGCTTGGCTTCCTCCATCACCCCGGCAACTCTAGCCTCTGCTCTCTCCAGCTCCGTGGCTGCGCCATTTTTGTTTGGATTATGTATCTTCTATAATTGAAACTTTGTAGCATTGAGTGGAAGCCTATGCCAGCAACTGCAGGCAGAAAGCTTGGTTTCCTCTGTTGTTGGGGAAACCCAAGCCTCCCTCCTGCTCTCAGTGGCCGCAGCCATCTTGGTTGGGGTTTATTTGCATAATTTGCTCCTGATTGGCTGATGGGCATGGCTGTGGGCATGGTTTGATCAGAGGCATGGTCAATTTGCATATTACTCTTTTGTTAGATAGGATGTACTTCACTGGACTTTGAAGCTTCAGGAAGGCAGGGACCATATACTAGTATATGTTGGTCATGATTCATTTATGGTGCCGAGTGGAAAGTAGTACCTGAGCCCACTACCTGGATAAGTGAATGAATGAATGAGCCAATTAGTGAATGAATGAAGTGGGAGAAGAACATGCCTGCTTTGGGAAGAAGATGTTGAGCTGAGTTTTAGACATGTAAAGCTTGAGATGGATGGTACAGGTAAGAGCCTGGAGCCAGGAAGGATTTGCAGGCCGTACCTGTAGACCAGGACTTAACCGTTATCTACTGGGTAACTGAAGTTCTGGCTGTGCAATGACCTCCTGAAGAAAGATCAGAAGCCAAAGTGGGCAGCAGAGGTCTGCGAAGCAGATGAGTCCTTTGAATAAAGAAAATATCAGTGTCCCGGCTCTCCCAAACCAAAGGACAACCTGAGGAGGATGTTCCCTTAATCTATAACGTTCTCTAGCTCCAGCAGACATGTGGAAATTCTTTGAGAAGTGTGGTACTAGGGCACAGTCATCAGTAGTGTCTGCCACCAACACCCACCCCTCTCCATAGCCACAGCCTGAACCAGCAGAGAGAAGACATACACGGGTGGGAAATGGACATGGCAGAGAAGAAAAGCCATTGACAGATGAGAAAAGTCGCCAGAAGAGAAATAGTTCTAGCTGACAAACCCTCCTTCCCATCTGAGCCATTCAAACCCTCATCCCCAGGCCCTCTGCTTCTGAAAACATTACCTCTAGACGCTTCAAAATAGCTCCAAACTCCACCCCGGGTTAGTAAACATTTCTTGCAAGACCCAGCTTTTGCTCTCTTAACCACATCCTGCTTTCCACCCAGTCTTTTTCCTTCTCAAAGAAGGCCCAAGTCTCCTGCTTGCTAAGCCTACCTGGAATGGAAACCTCTATCCCCAGTTCAAGCTGGACTTAGCTGACTTCTCTCATCGCCCGAAACCTAGGGCTCCCTCTGAGGGCCTCTGCCTCCAGCACATCACCTGTTGGAATTAACAGTGCGGTTCTCCCTGCCTCGCCCTCACCCTTCATATTTCTCTGTGAGCTCCCCGCCCTCTCAGAATGGAGCTCTCAGGGTGCCTCCCCCCCCCCCCACCCCCTACATGGTATCTTCCTGCCAAAACATCCTGCAGATGAGCTCACAATTGAATTTGTTTCTTTTAATGGCTGGGGTGTGGGCACCTGGGAGCCAACTCGAGAGAACGTGTGGCCTGCTGGATGAAATGATGAAGTCCAGATGCCGCATGCCTTTCTGAGAGCCTCCAGCCCTGAGCTGGCTGACTGGAGCACAAGCAAGTCCAGTCCTCATTAGCGATGGGCTGGACCAGTGGTCGGCAAACTCATCAGTCAACACAGCCAAATGTCAACAGGACAACGATTGAAATTTCTTCTGAGAGACAAATTTTTTAAACTTAAACTTCTTCTAACGCCACTTCTTCAAAATAGACTCACCCAGGTCATGGTATTTTGTGGAAGAGCCACACTCAAGGGGCCAAAGAGCCGCATGTGACTCACGAGCCGCAGTTTGCCGACCATGGGCTGGGCAATGAGGACCAACCTTCTTTCTCAAAGGAAAATTGTTAGATAAAAATTATTTAAAGTCACATTAAAAACTGTAAAGAGCCTAAACCAGTTTGGCTCAGTGGATAGAGCGTCAGCCTTCAGACTGAAAGGTCCCGGGTTCGATTCCAGTCAAGGGGCACGTACCTTGGCTGCGGACACATCCTCAGTAGGGGGCGGGCAAGAGGCAGCTAATCAATGTCTCTCTCTCATCTATGTTTCTGACTTTCTATCCCTCTCCCTTCCTCTCTGTAAAAAATCAATAAAATAAAATAAAATAAAACTACTAACGCTGCCCAGCCATGTGGCTCAGTGGCTGTATATTGACCTATGAACCAGGTCACAGTTTGATACCCGGTCAGGGCACACGCCCAGGTTGCGTGCTGCATCCCCAGTGGGGGGCGTGCAGGAGGCAGCTGGCCAATGATTCTCTCTCATCATCGATGCTTCTGTCTCCCCCCTCCCTTCCTCTCTGAAATCAATAAAAATATATATTTAAAAAAAACTGTAAAGAATTGAAAGGACCTGCCAGACCAAATTTGTGTGAGGGAGGGGGTGGCCTGAACCTAGGACCAAGGGCGGGTATCTGAGCACCAAACCCACATGGTGCTCAGGGTGCTGCTGATGCTGAACATCTAGTCTTCAGTTCTCCAGCCTCGTGTGGCGAAGGAGCCGCTCAACACCCAGGGCCCGCCCACAGAGAGGGAACGTGAGGGCTACATTCCGTACCCCACAGAGACCCCAAAGGCGACTGTGATATGGTGATTTATCGTGAGAAGTATATATGGGTCTTTATCCTCAGTTCTGGCACAGAGCTCCTAAAACCCCTGGAATCGCCTAAGTCAGGAGAGCAGTGTCTGCGTCTTTCATTGTGTTAATGAGGTGACTTTGGGACCCACCTGCGAGTGGGTGCTTGTCAGGAGAACGAACCAGAAAGAGAGGGTTGGGACAGAGAGTGGTCCCAGCCCCTGATTTCCAGCGAGGGCAGAGGGGCTGGAGGTGGAACCAGTCGCCCATGCCAGTGATGCAATCAGGCTCCGTAAAACCCCAAAGGAGAGGGTTGGTGAACACGGGGAGGTTTGGGGAGACTATCGCATTGGGGAGACTATCCATATCCGTTTCCCATGCCCTGCCCTGTGCATCCTTCCATCGGGCTGTTCCCAAGTTGCATCCTTTTGAAATAAACCAGTGAACTAGTAAGTAAATTGTTTCTCTAAGTTCTGTGAGCCACTCTAGCAAATTCATCCAACCTAAGCGAGGTGTGTTGGGGGGCGGGAGGGGAGGGTGGAGGAGATTGTTGGAACCTCAGATCTACAGCTGTTAAGTCAGAAGCACAGATGACAACCTGGACTTGCAGTTGGTAACTGGTGTCTGAAGTAGGGTTGGGGCTGTACTAGGACTGAGCCCTTCACCTGCCCTGGATAGTGTCAAATTGAGTTGAATTGTAGGACACTCAACTGGCATCAAATAATTGCTTGGTGGTGTGTGAAGCACCTTCCCCTGTTGGAATTGGTGATCAGAATCACTACCTTACAATTTCTGATGCTGCTTTTTAGAAAATCAGTTTTCATTTAAAAATAAATCATTATTGTCCTAGCCGGTTTGGCTCAGTAGAAAGAGTGTCAGCCCTTAGACTGAAGGGTCTCATGTTCGATTTTGGTCAAGGACACCTACCTCAGTTGCAGCCTCCATCCCTGGCCCGTGTCAGAGCATGTGTGGGAGGCAACCAAACATATCAACGTTTTTCTCTCTGTTTCTCCCCATCCCTCCCACTCTCTCTAAAAATCAATGAGGATTAACAACAACAACAAAATAATAATAATCTATAAACACTGAGTGGCCAGATTATTGTGATCTCTGAACGCATAATAATCTGGCCACTCAGAGTGTGTGTGTGTGTGTGTGTGTGTGTATTAGAGGCCGGGTGCATGAATTTGTGCATGGGTGGGATCCAGCCAGCCTGGCCAGGGGGAGGGGACATGGCGGTTGGCCTGCCTGCTGGTCGAACTCCTGGTAGAGGGGACCATTTGCATATTAGCCTTTTATTATGTAGGATATACACCGAGTGGCCAGATTATTATGTGTTCAGAGATCATAATAATCTGACCATTCATTCTAAATAAAAGCCTAAGCGACTGTTACAACTGAACGACCAGAATGACTGGTCAACCAGTTGCTATGATGCACCTGACCACCAGGGGGCAGATGCTCAACACAGGAGCTGTCCCCTGGTGGTCAGTGCACTCTCACAGCCAACCTCCTGTGGCCCCTCCCCCTGGCTGGCCAGCCCCCCTATAGGCCTCGATCCCCGGCCAGGCCGAGGGACCCCACCCATGCACAAGTAATAAACCATTATCATCATCAGGCATTTATTAAATAGCAAAGTGGCTGTTTCATAATTTTAAAAATTTTATTGATTTTAGAAAGAGAGGGGGGGGGCATTGATTTGTTGTTCCACCTAGTTATACATTCATAGGTTGATTCTTGTATGTGCCCTGATGAGGGATAGAACCCACAACCCTTGGTGGTTTGGGAAGACACTCTGACCAACTGAGCTACCCAGCCAGGGCAAATGTTTCATAATTTTAATCAAAAGACTCTAAGGAAAACATCAATTAAGAGACATTTTGCTTAGTTTCAAATGAAAAAGTGTGAAAAAATAACCCAATTATTTCAGCTCTTTAAATAGCTTGATAGTTTGATATCAATTAGCAAATCGTGATTTAATTCAGTTGTGTTATTACTTTGACCCTTAAAAGTATAGATCTAGAAGCGTAACAGTGGCTAACAAATTCTATGTCAGAGCCATGTTAATCCATTTAGGACTGCGGTAGTTTTCCTGGCAGGCATTCTTCTCTTGGCAGGGCTCTGAGATAAGAAGCCTGTAGTGAAATTTATGGCCATGACCCCGCCTGCCTTTGTGACGCTGCCAGTGACAAGGCATCGGGTGGCCGGGATGAACGGCAGCAGACTGACGTCATAAATCTTATTTCCTGGAACCACTTGAACCATCAAATGTCAGCCGGCCCAGAGGACAAGTGAGAGGAAAACATGCTCTCAGCCCACGTTTTTCTGCCTCCAGAGATCCCGGTTCCCTCATGAAGCACCCTGGAGGCAGCTGGATTTTTATTATTATTGTTAAATCTTTATTGTCCAGATTATTACAGGTGTTCCTCTTTTTTCCCCCCTAAAGCTCCCCTCCACCCGATCTCCCTCCCCACCCCATGTCCTTACCTCCCGCCACTGTCTTCATCCATAGGTGTAAGATTTTTGTCCAGTCTCTTCCCGCACCCCCACACCCTCTTCCCCCTGAGAATTGTCAGTCCACTCCCTTTCTATGTCCCTGATGCCATTATATTCCTCAGTCCATTCTGTTCATCAGCTTTTTCACTCACTTGATTTTTAGATTCACTTGTTGGTAGGTATGTATTTGTTGTCATTTTGTTGTTCATAGTTTTTATCTTTACTTTTTCTTTCTTCTTCCTTTTCTTAAAGAATACCCTTCAACACTTCATACAATCCTGAAGGGTATGAAATGCTGGAGGCAGCTGGATTTGGATGGTGGAAATTCCCAGGAACAAAGCTGAGGCCGCCTTCCCTCCTCCTCCCCTCCTCTGGCGGCCGGCCATTCTGCTCTGGCGACATCCCTGAGGGATCCCTAGGGCGCCAGGCAGCGGGCAGGGCATTTCTTTGGGGATGTTTTCCTGTTAGAAGACCCTTGGTTTTGAATTCCCCAACTTCGCAGGGTGCAGCCTCTCAATGCAGTTTTCTGCATTGTAATTTGTAGAGAAAAATTGTTTGTGTCCCCCAAATCTAGTATCTTAAACAAAATGGCACAAAGTCTCAACTCATTCCCAAAGCAACTGGGAGCCATGAGAAGGGTTGGGAAGGGCCGTGTCGGTTTGGATATAGCTGGATCGCACAACTCCACTGCCTGTCACAATCGCATTAACGATAAGACACCAAGTACGCAGTGCTTTAGTCCACATACACCCTAATGTGGGGGTGCTGTTTACTTGTAGGTGTTTTGCTAAGTTTGACTCTAGGGAACTGAGATCTGGGAACTTTAGGAAGAGAAAAAGGTCTGGGGAACGGATGGCTGCCCACAGTCGGGGCACCTGACAGGGCTGCAGGGTGGGACACGAGATTGCCATAAAGAACAGCTCCAAAGGCAGTGGGATGGAGTCCTGCCTCTAAGACCCCGTGACCTGCCTCCAGCTCGCAGGAGGTCAAAGCGCCTTGCAGTGAATGAGTTCCTTGGCTGATCAAACAATAGGGCACAGAGGGGAGCGCACATGTTTATAGAAGTGGTCAAAGAGGTCAATTAGATAAGAATAAAGCCAGTTGTCTGTCTTCAGGAGAGAGGGAGAGGGGAGAGAGGGAGAGAGGAATAAGGAGAGAGAGGGAGAGAGGAAGAAAGGGAGAGAGAAGGAGAGAGGGAGAGAGGAAGAAAGGGAGAGAGAGGGATCGAACCGTGACCTCTGCTTCATAGGTTGACACTCAACCACTGACCCATGCCGGCTGGGCTGAAAAAAAAATTTTTTTATTGAGGTATTTATATACAAATAAATGCACAGATCTTCAGGAGGGACCCAACTTGACTGCTTTTTAAAACTTTTACTTTTAGCCCATTGTTCACCCCATCTTCTTGAATCTCGGGGGAGTCTGGGTGAATGGAGGCAGTAGTGTAATCTAAGCCCAATGGGTGAGAGAAGGGCTTGCTCTTATAACTGATTCTCTCAGGAAACATCTTTCCTTTTTATTATTTTTTAAAACTTTTTTTTTAAATCTTTTTTGGCACCTAGGCTGAGATGAACAAGTTACATCTTTCCAGGCTTTGCCTTTGCTGAGGGACAGCTAGTTTCTCTCCTACCTTTAAAACAATTTTATTGAATTTTTGAGTGTGACATTGGTTAATAAAATTATATCGGGGTCAGGTGTACAATTCTATAACACATCATCTGTATTTCGTATTGTGTGTTCATCACCCAAAGTCTCCTTCCTTTACCCTCTGCTCCCTCCTACCACCCCCTGTCCCTCTGGTGATCACCATACAGTTGTCTAAGTCTATGAATTTGAGGGGGGAGGGGGAGGTTGTTTGTTTTGTTTAATCCATTCACCTTTTTCAACCAGGCCCCTGTATCTGTTCTCTGTATCTATGAGTCTTTTGCTTGTTTATTTTATTCATTAGATTCCAAATCTAAGAAAAATTATATAGTTTTTGTCTCTCTCTCTGACTGGCTTTTTCACTTAGCATACTACTCTCCAGGTCTATCCATGCTGTCACAAAGGGTAAGATTTCCTTCTTTCTTATGGCGGATTAGTATTCCATTGTGTACACGGACTACTGCTTTTTATCCACTCGTCTGCAAGGCACATGGGCTGCTTCCAAATCTTGGCTATTTAAATAATGCTGCAGTGAACATTAGGGATGCATATATTCTTTCAAATTAGTGTTTCGTGTTTCTTTGGATATATTCCCAGAAGTGGCATCACTGGGTCTTAAGGCAGTTCCATTTTTAATTTTTGAGGGAATCCCATATTGCTTTCCACAGTGGCTGCACCAGTCTGCATTCCCACCAGCAGTGCACGAAGGCTCCCTTTTCTCCACATCCTTGCCAGCACTTGTTGTTTGTTGATTTACTAGGATTTATTGATGGTAATCATTCTGACAGGTGTGAGGTGATATCTTTGTGGTTTTAATGTGCACTTATCTGATGATTAGTGACCTTAAACATCTTTTCAGATGTTTATTGGCCATTTGTATATACTCTTTGGAGAAGTGTCTATATAGATCCTTTGTCTATTTTTTTTCAATTGGATTGTTTGCTTTTTTTGGTGTTAAAGTATATAAGTTCTTTATAAAGTTTAGCTAGTAACTCCTTATGAGATGTATCATTGGCAAATATGTTCTCACATTCAGAGGTCTGTCTTTTCATTTTGTTGGTTTCCTTTGCTGTGCAAAAACTCTTTAGTTTGATATAGTTCTATTAGCTTATTTTTTCTTTTGTTACCCTTGCCTGAGGAGATATATCAGAAAAATATTGCTTTAAGAACTACCTGAGATTTTACTGCCAATGTTTTCTTCTAGGATTTTTGTGGTTTCAAGTCTTACAGTTAAGTCTTTAATCCATTTTTATTTTATTATTGTGTATGGTGTAAGGAAATGGTCTAGTTTCATTTTTTTTTGCATAGTTACCTGTCCAATTTTTCCAGCACCATTTATTGAATAAACTGTCTTTACCCCAATTTATGATCTTGCTTCCTTTGTCAAATATTAATTGACCATAAAAATGTGGTTTATTTCTGGGCTTTCTATTCTATTTCATTGATCTATATGTCTATTCTTTTTAATATATTTTATTGATTTTTTTAGAGAGGAAGGGAGATGGATAGAAAGTCAGAAACATGGATGAGAGAGAAACATCGATCAGCTAGCTCTTGCACACCCCCCACTGTGGATTTGCTCACAACCAAGGTGCATGCCCTTGACCAGAATCGAACCTGGGATCTTCTAGTCCGCAGACAACGTTCTATCCACTGAGCCAAACCATTTTCGGTTATATGTCTATTTTTATGCCAGTACCATACTGTTTTGATTACTGTGACCTTGTAGTATAATTTAATATCAGATAGAATGATTACTCCAACTGTGCTTTATTTTCTTTTTCTTTTTCAAAATTGCTGTGGCTATTTGAGGTCTTTTGGGTTCCATATACATTTTTGGAATATTTATTCTAGTTCTGTAAAATACACCATTGGTATATTGACAGGAATTGAGTTGAATCTATAGATTTCTTTGGGTAGTATGGACATTTTAATGATGTTAAGTCTCCCTATCCATGAACAGCATATGCTTTCATTTATTTGTATCTTTCTCAATTTCTTTCTTGTTTTATAATTTCCCGAGTACAAGTCTTTTACATCTTTGGTTAAATTTATTTGTAGGTATTTTTTGATGCTATTGAAAATAGGATTATTGTCTTAGTTTTCCTTTCTGATAGTTCATTGTTGATGCATAAAAATGCAGCTAATTTCTGGATATTTATTTTGTATCCTGCTACTTTATGGAATTAATTTCTCAGTTCTAGCAGGTTATTTTTTAGTGTTTTTAAAACATGTTTTTATTGATTTCAGAGAAGAAGGGAGAGCAAGAGATAGAAACATCAACGATGAGAGAGAACCATTGATTAGCTGCCTCCTGCACACCCCACACTTGAGCATGCAACCCAGGCATGTGCCCTGACCAGGATTTGAACCATGACCTCCTGGTTTATGGGTCAATGCTCAACCACTGAGCCATTGGCAAGGCTCTAATAGTTTTTTTTGTGGAATCTTTAGGGCTCTATGTACAGCATTATGTCATCTGCTCTCCTACCATTTGAGGAGGGTGTGGCCCTTCCAGACTCTTTTATGTGGGCATCTCACTTCCGGCTCCCCACCATGTGGCATGAGGGGCTCTGTCTCCTATGTCCTGTCTCCCACAATCCCCCACCCCAGCCTCATCCCAGTGCTCGGGCCTCATAGTTTTGACAAAAGCCTTCAATAAATCATGGGCTTTGGCGCTAAGTTCACCATTCTACATCCCTGGCTTTAAAGGGTATTTATTGCATGTAACTCAGCAGTTTTGGTGTTTTGTAACTGGAGGATTTTTCAGAATAGCTAATCCACAGTACTGCTTGGAGCGATCCATCTTGTTAAGTCCTATTTATCTTTAAAGGCTCATCTTTTAAGGAAAACTTTCCAAACTTTTGAGGAAGGAGTTCGTCCTTCTTCCTCTAAGCTTCCACTGCTTTTCATGACACTCCGACTCCAGGCAGTAACTCCAAGGGAAGGTAGCCCTAACTGTGCACCTGCACGTTTGCTGCCATCACCAGTTAAGAACTACTTGGGCAAACACTTTTGGGGGCATCTCTTACCTCTGCATCTGGCATACAGCTCACCTCCTGGGGGCACTTCACACTCACTGAGTTAAAGGAAAAGTAAGTGATAACGCGCTGAAGCCATTGTTCAAATTCCAAGGAACAGGAGAAAGTCCATGTTCACATATTTATTTATTTATTGTAATATATTTTATTGATTTTTACAGAGAGGAAAGGAGAGGGAAAGTCAGAAACATCAATGAGAGAGAAACATCCATCAGCTGCCTCTTGCACACCCCCTACTGGGGATGTGCCCGCAGCCAAGGTACATGCCTTTGACCGGAATCGAACCTGGGACCTTTCAGTCCACAGGCAGAGGCTCTATCCACTGAGCCAAACCGGTTTCGGCCATGTTCACATATTTGACGTAAACATGTATCGGTGCCTCCGTGCTGTCCCTGGAGGATGCCCAGCTTGTCCCTCGCCCAAGGTCTCTGCATTGCTGCCCTTCTGCGTGGAATGCTCTTCCCCAGGATGCCTACATGACTACCGCCTTCCACTTGTGTGGCTCTCAGCTTGAATGCTACCCCCATAGAGAAGGCCTCTCCAGCCCCCTCCTTGCAATGCCTAGTCATAGCATTCATTATAGCATATGATTCCATAATCACCTAAAGTTAACTCATGTACTTGTATTTAAGAATAAAGATATAAATATTATGGAGCAGCATCCCCACAACCTAGAGCAATGCCTGCCACATAATAGACATGTAACAAATAAATTTGCGATTGCCTGATACATAACAGGCGCAGAAGATTTTGGAAAATGGATACTTGGCCCTGCCAGGTTCTTGAGAAGTCTATCTGATCAAAATGGAGCCCTGCCAGTGTGGCTCAGCGGTTGAGCGTCTACGTCCGAATCAGGAGGACACTGCTCAACTCCTGGCCAGGCACATGCCTGGGATTCGGGCTCCATCCCCATTAGAGAGCGTGCAGGAGACAGCCGATCAATGATTGTCTCTCACTCATGTTTCCATCTCTCCCTCTCCCTTCCTCTCTGAAGTCAATACAATTTTTTTTAAGTGGGTATCTTTTGAACTGCTTTTAAGATTTTTCTATGGCTGTGGTCAACAACTAGTAAAATCTGCCTCTTTCTAGGCTGAAGTTATCTGTTATATTCTGTAATTCTGGAGCCTCACTGGTCACGGAATCACGTGTTAGAGCAGACTTAACCTTATCTCCTAAGTCAAGTCTAGTTGTCTGTAGGTGGGACTCCCTCTGCTCCCACTAGTTATGGAATCGGGGTCACACCCTTCCAGGTGGGACTCTGATTCAGTGAATCGTTTCATTAAAGGACGCCCCCGGCCCTGATCCCTACACCTCTACTTAGGTCATTCGCGTGCTCGGCGGGAAGGAGGCGTGAGATTGGAGATGGGGGAGAACTCACCGCAGTGAGGATTTAGAAGAACGAGGAGGCACACGGCACCAGGCAGTTCAAGGACAGGGTGGGCCTAACAAGTAGGACAGCCCTGGCTGCTGTGGCTCGGTTGGCTGAGCTTCGCCCCATACACCGAAAGGTCACCAGTTTGGTTCCCGGTCAGGGCACGTGCCCCAGACGGCTGGTTCCATCCCTGATCGGAGGCAACTGATACCCTCTCTCTCTCTCTCTCTCTCTCTCTCTCATAAAAACATTTTTTTTAAAGAACTAGGACAAAGGGCAACAAAAAAAGCAAAGTGGAAAGACCTCAGAAATCACATGGACCACCTTTGATCATCAGTCCAGGGTCAGGTTTGCCCAGACTTGGTCTGGAAAGATGCACTTTCTTTAACTTGGTCAGAAACCTTCCTGAATGTAGAGGAAGAAAGTGACTTAAAATGGCAATTTTTGTCCTGGAATGTGAGTTTCTAACCTGACAAGGAATAGTCTGCTCCTTCAGTTCCAAAAATGTTGTATCCCTGTACCCCAGTGACCATGTTGCCTTTCCCTTTCGCCTGCTGCAGGAAGACAGGGCATGGTGTGAGCCAAGGTTTGGCCCTGAGTGCTCAGCGAAGGTTTTCGGGAAGAGGTTTGACTCTGTCTACCCAGACGTGGACGTAGCTTCCAGCAGTGATCCTTCAGGTTTCTGGTGCAGAGGGGCTGATTAAAACGCTGATCCTCCAAGGCTCTGGGTCAGGAGATCTGATGCCGCATCCAGGTACGTGCTTTTAATCTAACCTCACAGTGATTCTGATAATGAGGATCTGTGGGCACCCTTTTACAGAATAATAGTAATAATAATGATCCTATCTAAGAAAGAGGGAATATGCTAATTGACCCTCGTGCTGTTGCAGAGATGGTGGTGCCCACAGCCAATAAGGAAGGAATATGCTAATTGACTGTCCTGCCCTCAAAGATGGCAGTGTCCACAACCACAAGATGGTGGTGCCCAGCTGCCTAAGGCCACCTGAAGCTCAGGTAACCAGGGCCAGCCGAGGCTTGCGCTGCCAGCAGTGGCAGCAGCAGAGGTGTGATGGGGCGTTGCCTTCCTCTGATTGTCAGATTGCCTCCCACCCCTCATGTCTCCAGGACTGTGAGGGGGGGGGGGTGGGCAGGCTGGGCTGAGGGACCATCCCCTTCCAGTTCATAAATTTTCATGCACCAGGTCTCTAGTAGTAATAATAATAGTTAACATCTATTAAGTATTGGCTATGAGCTAGGGATTGTGCTAATATTTTATGTGTATTATCTTAATCCTCACCACAGATCACTAGCTAATCAGGCACTATTATTACATGAGGAAACAGACTGAGCTGTAATTTGTAATCAGTGAACCTTGGACTTAAATCTAAAGATCTTTGACTTCAAAGTGCATGTTCTTTCATTGGGCTAGGAATATTTTTTTAAATCTTAAGTTATTTGTAGGATTCCCAGGGTGGTCCTCAAAGCGTGCATCTCCTGTGAACTTGTCAGAAGTGTAGAATCTCAGGCCCTGCCCCAGACTCTGTGAAACAGAATTTGAAGTCTAACAAGACCCCCAGGTGATGGTCATACTCACTAAAGTTTGAGAAGCACTGTTCTAATATAATTTACTTATTCATTTCTACCCCATGCCAAAATACATTAGAAGAACAGATGCCTATTATGCATATCATGAAAATACCTTATATCTTGAGCAATATGATTCAGATTGGTTTATGCACTTTAATTAATCCATTTAACTAGACTTGGCTGAACTAATTTTATTACTTCTCATCCAGGCTATTGCAATTATTTTCTATTAGAGGCCTGAAGCATGAAGATTTGTGAAAAAAGGGGCCTTCCTTCCCCTGGCTGCTGACACTGCTTTGCTCCAGCCCAGAGCTGCCTTTCCACCTTCCCATGCTGCCCAGAGGCCCGGAGTGGCTGGGGTGGTGCAGAATGGCTGTACTGAAACCATGGTGACAATGCAAGCATCCCACCCAACTCCCGACTGCTAGGTGCCTACATATGCAAATTAACTTGCCATCTTTGGTGGGTTAATTTGCATGCTCACTCCTGATTGGCTGGTGGGCATCACAGAAGTACAGTCAATTTGCATCTTACTCTTTTATTAGTGTAGATTTGGCTTTATCTACCTCCAATCTCGTCTATCTTCTATCCATTTTTGCAAAAAAAATTTTTTTTAAGCAGTGAAACACCTTATTGAAATAAAATTTTGGGGAAGAATCTATAATAATAAGATAAAAGTGCAGCTGCCCTAGTTGAAGCTGCCAAGACACAGGCTCTGAACCCCAGGGGTCTGCAGAGTACAGGTGACCACCCTTGCTTTAACAGTTCTCAAACATAGCATCACAACTTTTATTACCAGTTTCAGAGGCCCACTGCAAATAACTGAGTAATGATTGAGTACCAAAGGTTATGATACATTTGGTTTGAAATAACTTGGAGTGGATCCAAGTCATGCCCATATTTGCATTTCACTATGCTTTCTTTTAAAAAAATATTTTTATTGATTTCAGAAAGAAAGGGATAGGGAAAGAGAGACAGAAACATCAATGGTGATGTTTCTACCTTCTACACACTTTTTACTGAAGATCAAACCCGCAACCACAACCAGGCCATCTGCCAACCGGAAATTGAACTGTGATCTCCTGGGTCATAGGTCGATGCTCAAACACGGAGTCATGCTGGCCAGGCTCAAGATGCTTTCCTGAGGATGGAGCCCCCATGTCAGTTACACGTGGGAAATGGGACGCGGTCAACACGGATGTCACAGGGGAAAGGCTGAGTGCCGTGGATTTGGTCTGGCCTCGACGTTGCTTCCAGAGAGAATTTTCTGAAAAATATCCCCCTCTTTGCTTATAAATTCTGCGCTTCACAGCCTACAGAGTTAAGACCGATCTGCTTGCTTCTGTTTATCTCTCTCACCTCTTATCATTCCTCCCTAACCCTCCAGGACCCCAGTCCCCTTGTACTTGAACACAGCAGATAGTCCATGACTCGGTTTGCACAGGCGGATTCCTCGGCTTGCAATTAGGAAAAGGAACACAAAAGTGGGTTCTTGACCTTCGGTGCCCTCCTCCAATCCTGCTGGGGGCCAGCTGTCCTTCCTGCCTTTGGGCTCCTTGACACCCTCAGGGTTTGCCCCAGCTCATGCTTTTACATTTGTGGGTGAGCTTTAGAGATCTCATCCTACCCTGGGGCCCTGCGGGCCTGGGAAGCAGTAGGACAGCAAGAGATTTCTTCCTTTCTGAATGGAGCAAACCCAAGAACGCTAGGGTTTTTAGATCCCCTTTTCTCTCTTTGCTTAAGGTGACACTGGAGACCGCCTTGGGGTAAAAGTAAAATATAGGGTGCTTGCTCCTCAGGGCTTTAACTTAACATAAAGGCTTTCTATAGAGAAGAATTATTTAAAGTGATTCTCTAAAGAGGCAGCAGTACTTTGTCATGCAATCATTTTCCATTTGCATGAGATACACATCAGGTATTTCCTTCTTCTGGCCAAACGCAGCAGCTGGCCGGCAGAGCCAGGCTGTTTAAGAGTAATCCATTAGTTTGGAAATAGGAAGTGACAAGAGGGAATTGATCTATTTCAATTTGCTCTCGCCAGAGATCGCTTTTATTTCTTTGCCCCATGGCCCCTTTCAATTTAGCGGATGTATTTTCCAGAAAATTCCTCATCATTTTCTTTTCCTAACTCAGTGGGGAGCGAATTTTAGACTATTTTAAATCCCAAATGTAGACCTCTCCATGCTAGTCTCTACTTTCCTATTGTAACTAAATATAGAAATCAGGCGACCTCGATGTCTCTCTCACATTGCTCTCATCTCAGCATTATGCCCAACCTTCTTTATTCCCTGCTTCCCCATCCCCCGCAGAGATTTTAATTTTGTTAAAATGTTTTCACTGCGGCTGTGACTCAAGAGGCCCGGCTAGCCGGCTAGCCGCAGAAACACAATGTCATTTAATTCTCCGCCCGGAGACCAGACAATCTCACTTCAGGTCATTTGGAGCAGAGCTGTTGAGGCTGCTTTATGACAATGATTGGCAACAACACCCTGCTGCTGAAAAACGGACAGTGTAAAAATAAATAAAATAAATAAAAAAACCACTGATGTGGTCTGGGCAATAATAACACTTTCAATACCAGAATACAGATCGGAGCCAGTTTAACAGAAGTGAATGTGGTCACCTGGTGATGCTATGACACTAAAGCCACACTCTTGATTCCCGCTGTGTTGGTTGGGTAAGACACGTCCATTCATTGATCCATCGGACCACTCATTCAATTGTATTCAGTGTGGACCTGTTTCAAGATGGGGACCATACAAAGGCAAGGCAAAGGACACAAACAGCATCAGCAGAACTCCTGTTAGCCACAGGCCTATAGTTCGTGGAGAAGGTAGGCTTCAAAACAATATTTATAGGTATGGCTGAGAGCCATAACAGAAACCAAAGAAGACAGTAGGAACTCTAACAGGGAAACCAGAGGGAGCTATAGGGGCTCCCAGAGGAAATGAGATTTGAAGAAAAATTTAAGGGATGAATTGGATATTTCCAGGTAAAGGAAAGGAGTGGATGTATTTCCAGCCAAAGAAACACATATCTGTAAAGCAAGAGACTGAAGATAGCAGTGCCATTAACAAAGGCAAAGAAGAGGAGACACCAGTTTGCAATCGAGAGAATGAATTCTTCCCTAACCAGTTTGGCTCAGTGGATAGAGCATCGCCCTATGGGCTGAAAGGTCTCAGGTTCGATTCCGGTTAAGGGCATGTACCTGGGTTGCGGGCACATCCCCAATAGGAGGTATGCAAGAAGCAGCTGATCAATGTTTCTCTCTCATAGATGTTTCTAACTCTCTATCCTTCTCCCTTCCTCTCTGTAAAAAAAAAAAAAAATCAATAAAATATATTTTAAAAATTTTAAAAAAGAGAGAATGAATTCTGCTTTATGTCATGTTTGTAGTATCTGCGGTGGATTTGGGGCTCAGATTTAGGGCTAGAAATAGAGATTTGGGAGCTGGTGCCTACAGGTCATAGCTAAAGGAAATCACCTAAGAACGTACTGAGTGGCCATGTACAACCGAGCTGGGTAGGACAGTTAGAGCGTTGTCCGTATACACCAACGCTTCAGGTTCCATCCCTGGTCAGGGCCCATACAGGCATCAACCAATGAATGCATAAATAAGCGAAACAATGAAGCAATCTCTCTCCCTCCCTCCCCCTCTCTAAAATCAATAACTGTTCAAACAATTTTAAAAATAACACTTCCTAAATTCAAAAATAATACTTTTTCTACTTGGTATGGAGTGATGGAAATTTTTTATTTAAAAACAATCCCAACGAATTAGTGGACTCTATTCTAATAAAACTTTTTTTTTTCCCCCATCTCACTCGGGCTATTTATTGTGTTGTCTGGTTACTTAACACAAGGTAATTTTTCAGTTGGAAGCCTTGAAAAATATCACTGAAGATTGTTTTCACGTTTAGATCAAATACATTCTTAGTTTAATATCCTGCTAGAGCTTTGTGGATATTGTTTTTTTCCTTTTCAGTTTATCAGATGACAAACGCCTCCTGCTTTCAGCCTTTGTCTGCCTCACAAAGATCCCTGTGTGAGGTCCCCGGGAGAACCTTCCATGCATCAAAAACACGTTGACATATCAGAAACGCAAGGAAGCCACAGCCTTCTCAGGTTAGGTGGCAGTGACTGGAAAATTTAAAAATAGCTGAAAACCAGGATGGACCTGTTTAAAAGCCAGTTAGCAGACAGCCCGGCCAGCATGGCTCAGTGGTGAGCGTCGACCTATGAACCCAGAGGTCATGGTTCTGGTCACGGTTCTATTCCCGGTCAGGGCCGGGGCTGCCACTCAATCCCTAGTCGGGGGTGTGCAGGAGGCAGCTGATCAATAATTCTCTCTCATCATTGATGTTCCTATCTGTCTCTCCCTCTCCCTTCCTCTCTGAAGTCAATAAAAATGTTTTTAAAAAAACCCCACTGCTTGATTAAAAAAAAAGATTAGCAGAGAAAACATAAAAGAATCTGTCCATGTAAAGCACATACTTATTGCTAGATTGTTGTGGGGCCATGGGCTCCTCTGGTACAGGGTTTTGAAGTAACAGGAAAAGGAGGATGTGCATTCAGTCAAATTTCAAGCGATGCCTTCTGGTAGGGATGAGGTACAGCAGAGTGACTGGTTCGAGAGCAGCTGAGCTGGTCTGTTTCCGAAGATGACGGAGTCTGAGAGCCCACGTGGGCTCAGCCAGCAGGAGCGGCTGGGGAAAGGCAGGACACAGGAATCACAGCCTCAAAGAATACAGAAGAAGGTCTGGCAGTTAGCAGCCACACACCGACCTTGAGGTCCCAAGATCATTTCTGCACGGGAACTGGGTTTGTGGTAGGCACTGTCTGTACTCAGCAGGTGTGGGAAGCTGGCCATGCCGTGAGGACAGATTCACCTGCTAACAACTGCTTTGTTTGTGCAACAACGTAAGGCAGCTCATTCTTGCCCCGGGCCACACGAGCTTGGGCCGTGACCCCCAACGGGGTTACACTGATACCAGCAAAACAATAGCCTTTGACTCCCAATCGCTGCCTATACAATTACTCAATTATTAATTCTCAACTTTCCCCACTTGTTGAAAATAGTCTTTATTATTCGGGGACTCCTTTGGTGGCAACGTAAGCCAGCCTGGTTAAAAGGGAAGGGGAATTAGCTCACATAATCAGGAAGGTGAGGAGTGTTTTGGGGGAAGACCCAGCAGGGACTTGCGTGTGCCTGCGTTTTCTCTCTTCACCTCTCACCTGCTTTAGTGAGGATTTTATTTCTGGCTTTATTCTCCCAGGTTGGGTGATTTCATAAAATGGAACCATAATATCAGTTTCTGGGCTCTCATGAAACACACACACACACACTCTCACACACACACTCACACACACACACTCACACACACACACACTCACACACACACACACTCACACACACTCACACACACACACACTCACACACACTCACACACACACACACACACACACACACACACACACACACACACACTCGGAAGGGCCCTGAGTGGCCTGGGTTGGATGGCTCTCTCCTCTCATCAGTTACTGAGCTGAGAATGTTGGTTCTTAGAGACCCATCATGGGCACAGTTTAACTTTCATAAATTCAACGAGGAGAGTTAAACCAGAGAAAGGCAAGAGGTAGACAGCGGATATGGGCGATGCCAGCCGTTGGGAACTCCTGAGTGCCATGTGAGCCCAGAGATGTGATTGCCGTTCCCGAGGCCCATCTCAGCTCCCAGAGCTTTTCATGGCCTGAGATCCTGCAGCAGAGGTCCAGGGAGTCATTTCAGAGAGCCCACCCCCACATGCAAGCTGGCCACTTCACCTGGCCCTCAGCTGGGGAAGAACCTGCCACTTGTCTCTATACGGGAGGCTCGGAGGGGCTGAACAATGCCGTGGCCTTCCTGAGAAAAGATAATTATACTTTGGTGAGTGTTTAAAGGATTTTCAAGGATAGTTTTACTTGTAGGTGTATTTCTCCTCACAAGCTAACATTAAAATCTACCGCCTGCCTAGGATTACTTGGAATTCTATGGCAATGGGTCTGGGGGTCATCCCTCCATCAGTCACTGACAAGGTCCTTTAGATGGGGAGTGGTATCCATTTGGAGTAAGTCAATTGAGACACCCCACACTGGAGTGGCTGCAGGGACCTGAGGTGTCACACGTGAGGCTGGAGTGTGCTTACCAACGTCCTCCTCCACTGGGACACCTTGGCGTCCACTCCCCTCCTGTGGTCCTCCCCGTGGCTCGGTTCCTGGCTTCCTGGAGCCGGGGCCACTCTGTGAGTGTCCAGTTTACATCCTGCATTCCCAAACAACGGCTGCCATTTGTGCATATCAGCATCCCCTTCATTCAGCTCAGCTCACAAGCAACAGTGGTTCAGCCACAAACACACTTGGAACCTTGGCTCTCCTCTGAACCTGGAACCGGGCCACGTCCCTCAGGGGACGGGGCAGGCTTCTCAGCATCCTCTTTAGCAGTCCTGGGACACACCTCCCGCAAGCGGCGAGCTCCTCTTTCCCAGCTGGAAACCCTCTGCAGTTTGCGGGGTGTTTCCTAACTCCCGGGAGATCTTAGTCCTGGAGGCCACTGCCTTGTCGTTCTCCAGTAAGGCTGCCAAGTGCAATATCTGGGACATTTATCTACTGAAAACCTTATTTACTGTTGACCTGAAATTCAAATTTCACTGGGAAGGGAGTGGGAGAGAGGGCTAGAAACACCAATGACAAGAGAGAATCGCCGACCAGCTGCCTCCTGCACACCTCCTACTGAGGATCAAGCCTGACCTTGACCTTCTGGTTCATGGGTCAGTGCTCAACCGCTGAGCCACACCAGCCAGGCGGTACTCTACTTTCAATTATTTTCAATGCTGTGTGCACTGCAGTGTAAAACTGTTATGTAACCACATCTACGGAGCTTCCCTTTACGATTCCTTCTGCTACTTTTGTGCTTAGGAAGATTTGTCCTATCCAAAGATGAGATAAATACTAGCCAATATTTTGTTGCATTCTCAGGATTATAATGAACTCTAATCCACCTGCAATTTGATTTGGTATATGGTGTACAACAAGGCTCTAAACAAACTTTCCTCCAAATAGCATGTTTCCGTCTCGCCTGTTACTCATCCTCTGGGTGGGCCAGGGTAAAAGACAGGAGTCGGTTTTGGAAGCTAAGTGGCCCGCGCAGTGCACCAACGTCACCAGACCTGGAGAATGAGCTGTTTCCTAATCCCCAGGTTTCCTCCTAAATGGTGAAGGAGGTCAGAGAGTAGTGGGGAGGCAGGAGCACCTGCTTTCTTTACATTCCCAATCGCCACATCAGGAGGAGAGAGAGCAGGCCTGCTGGCCCTAAGGAGCCCCCAGGGCTGCCTGTTAGATGATCCTGCTGATTCACAAACCGCTTCCAGCCCTTCCGGCTTCTGACTCCTCGCCCAGGGAACAAGACACCTCCCATGTCCCTCTTCAGACCCGGAGAGAGGCTAGCTGGAAAACTGGCCTGCCTGTAATTACTGCTTGTTCAATTGGATTGTGGATTTTAATATCATCAACACGGGGAGGGGACGGACAGGAGAGGTGCCTGCAGCACCAGGCTTCTGCTCGGCCGCTCCATCGGTTTATCTCACCCCAGGGCTGGGCAGCGCCTCCTTATCTCGGGTTTCTCCACACGTCTCCCTGGATATACTCACGTACGAAAGTAGCCTGGATAGTATTAGTATGTTTCTTTAGCTTTCATAAGTCTGAATGAAAACTTATTTTGGTTATTTCCTTGGGCTCAGTGTTTTGGAAAATACGAGGTATGCTATTTTCCCATATGCCTGCTGAAGCACTGTCTTCTTAGAAATCATGGTCTAGCCCTAACTGGCTTGGGTCAGCGGATAGAGCGTTGGCCTTTGGACTCAAGGGTCCCAGGTTTGATTCCGATCAGGGACATGCGCCTTGGTTTCGGGCACATCCCCAGTAGGTGGTGTGCAGGAGGCAGCTGGTTGATGTCTCTCTCTCACCGATGTTTCTACTCTCTCTCCCTCTCCCTTCCTCTCTGTAAAAAATCAATAAAATATATTTAAAAAAAAAGAAATTATGGTCTAATGGAGAAGAAACACATTGTGATTAAGAATGCAATGTGTTATGAATTTAGTCTCATTTTCACATCCTCTGTCATTTTCAGGAGATTTGGGGTGGAGAAAATATGATCACATGGGCTCAGTCCACTTCTGAGAAATGGAAGCCACCCAGTCTCCTCTGGTATCAGAAGAGAAGTAGGAACAAGTTCCCAAGAGGAAAAACTCGCTCTGGGGTTTTAGCTCCTGCAGACTAACCCCTGCTCCGTGGCTTCATCACTCCAGATTTCATCATTCCCGGCAGCCAGAGGCCTCGCAAACGGCTCGGTCTCCACAGCAGGCTGAGCGGGCCTCCCCTTGGGACGTGGGTGCACCTCGTGGCGACCCACGGTGTTAGTCTCCATTCCCAAGAACTCAGAATTTGATTTGTTGGGGAATAACATCTGTGAAGCAGAGAATCTCACCACTTTATTTCTTGTCAGTCCTTTAATCCCAATGCCAGAGTTACGCTCGCCATAAACCCGCGACCACTGAAATACCCTCTCCCCATCTGCCAATGACTTCCAAAATACGCACTTTTTCTACAGGGCCTCCTCTAAGCCGAGCTCTTCTTTAAGGACACATTGCTCTTCACCTGCAGCCGGGGATTGCAGGCTTGGTGGGTGAAGCAGAGACTTCCCTGGGCCTCCGATTCCTTGCATGTAAAAGCCAAACTAACAGTATATCGCCCAGGGTTCTGCTGTGAGAATCAAAAGTAATGCCTCTCACTCATTTGTGAATAATAAAGAACATTATAAACTGATGAACAAAAATAATACAGAGCAGAGAAGCATCGAACAGACTAACTACAGTGGGAAGGCTGGGAGTGTTTGGGGGGGGGGGGGTAAGAGATCAAACCAAGGGCTTGAATGCGTGCATATAAGCATAACCAATGGACACAAGAGACTGGGGGTGAGGGCATGTTCGGGGCGGTTGGGGGCGGGGATAGAGGAGGTCGGGAGAGGGGAAGGTCAATGGGGGAAAAAAGGAGACATATGTACTACTATTTGTAATACTGTAATACTGTAATACTGTAAACAATAAAATAAAATAAAAAGAATTAATGCACTCGCATTTGCATAAGACCTGGCACAAAACCCATCAGTAGGATAACTTCAAGTCTGAATACTAAAATACTGTTTTACTAGTAAAACTTGTCTGCAAAGTGAAGCCAGATAGGGAGTGTGCTTTCCGGCAGAGAGCCGCTCCTGGGCCGGGCCGCCCCCCTGCTGTCAGGCCTGCAGGCTGAGCGCGGCGAACCGGCTCTGTGCGCGCCCAGATAAGCTTTCCTGCGCTCGTTCCCGGTGCGCCTGGGTCTCCAGATTTCATTATCGCGGACGCAGAGCGCATCGGAGGACCTGCTCGGCAGCCAGGCACCCTGCTCCCGGCGTGTCCTCTGTCAGGCCTTTGTTCCGCCCCGGCTACACTCTCACAGAACCACTTACTGGCGATTAAAAAAAGGAGGGACTCGGCGGCGAGGCGGGGCCTGCGGGCGCGGGGGCGCGGCGATTGGGTTCGCCCTCGGGGGCTGCGCTCCGCCGCACGGAGCCGGAGCCCGACCCGCCGCACCCGACGCCGCGGAGACGTCAGAGGCGCACAGCCGAGGCTCGCACACCGACCGACGGGCCGACGGGCTGCGGCGGCGGCGGCCGAAGGACGGAGAGCAGCGCGCGCGGCTGCAGAGAACAGACCTGCACCGCGCGGGCAGGACCGACCTGCCGGCTCCGACGACAGCGCCATGTCCGACGGCGACAACAGCACCCTGCTGCTCGCCCCGTCCTCCCTGCAGCCGGACAGCTACAACTACACGCTGCCGCCCAACGCCAGCGACCTGAGCCCGGGCCCCGATTTCCCCGTGGCCCCCGCCTCCAGCGCCGCCCCCGGCCCCGGCCCCGGGCTCAGCCTCGGGCCGAGCGCCAGCGTCGGGTTCAGCCCCGGCCCCTCTCCCACCGCGGAGCCCACGACCGGCGGCTTCGCGGGCGGCGCGGTCAGCGCGGGCGCCTCCCCGTTCCCGCGGCCCTGGGTGGCCCCACGAGCCCGCGTTCTGGGACACGCCGCTGAGCCACGGGCTGAACGTGCTGGTGGGCGCCGCCCTGTGCGTCACCATGCTGGGCCTGGGCTGCACCGTGGACGTGAACCGCTTCGGCGCGCACGTGCGGCGGCCGGTGGGCGCGCTGCTGGCCGCGCTCTGCCAGTTCGGCCTCCTGCCGCTGCTGGCCTTCCTGCTGGCGCTCGTCTGCTCGCTGGACGAGGTGGCCGCCCTGGCCGTGCTCCTGTGCGGCTGCTGCCCCGGCGGCAACCTCTCCAACCTCATGTCCCTGCTGGTGGACGGCGACATGAACCTCAGGTACGGGGCCGAGTCCCTTGGGCAGCTTTCCCATCGCACCAGCTGCGTCTGCAGCCCCGGGTTCCAGCCCAGGGACAGAGGGCGGGGAGGCGGGGAGCCTGAGGCATGGAGCGGGGAAGAGGAGGTGGAGGGAGGTGTGGAAGTCGAGGCAGAGGTGGTGTGTGTGTATGGGGGGGAGGGGGATCTAGACAGGGATCGCGAGCTGAGCTGAGGGTCTTGGGGTCCTCCCCATCCCCCCGCCGCCCCGCAGCATCCTCCCCGTCCTCCCAGAGGGCTGGGCTGTCAGCGCAGGTCTTCGCCGCTGGAAGACAAAGAGAACTGGGAAGCCAGAGGCCGGGACTCCCCGAAAATGCACAACAAAATAGGGCGATGGGTCCCCGTTAAGAGTAATCTCATATAGAGCACAACGTAATCGAGTTCAATCCAACATGTAGCATTCAGCAGGTTTCCTAGTCTAACGGGGGTGAGGGTGCGTTTGAAGGCTTAAAAAAGGTAATCCTTGCCCTCAAAATCATCCAGACCATAGCCAGTGTCACAGGCTGCACGGAGCCCCCGGGCAGCAGCGCTGAGCGCTTTTATTTGGCTCCTGTTCCAGTTGGACTTGGACTTGCAGCTCTCTTGGCACGCACCTGGGAAGGAGTAGGTTCTCCCCAGACCTCAAGCTGGGAAATAGCAGTCTCCCCCTTCCCCTTCGACCTTGACCGCGACCTCGCGTTCAAGATAGAGGGTTGCTCATGTGCAAGAGGGGCCCGTTGGCGCGCAGCCCACCCTGACTTCCGGTCCGTCCTGTTCTGCAGCATCATCATGACCATCTCCTCCACGCTCCTGGCCCTGGCCCTGATGCCCCTGTGTCTGTGGGTCTACAGCCGGGCTTGGATCAACACGCCCCTGGTGCAGCTGCTGCCCCTCGGGGCGGTCACCCTGACTCTCTGCAGCACCCTCATCCCCATCGGGCTGGGCGTCTTCATTCGCTACAAATACAACCGGGTGGCTGACTACATTGTGAAGGTGGGCTCACTCCTCTCCATTCTGGGTAGGATCAGGGTCCTTGGTCCTGAGCCGGGCGGGCATGCTAGGAAGTTTGGTATGAATACACTTTTTTAAAAAAGTTGATGCCCAAAGGTAACGTTCACCTTTTTGAGTTTCATAAATTATAGCTTTAAGACACAGCTCCATTAAAAACAGCACAAGAGAAGGCAGTACCCCTAGGAGGAAAGGGATCCTGTGGGAGGTGGGTGGCAGTGCATAAAATGGAAACATTTTCCATTAACCACTCATGTGTTACAAAACAAGAAGGTGAAATGAAATTATTTTAATAGAGTTTGTACAGCACTGAAGAAATGCATTACTAATAGAACTGGTACTGTATTTTAGAAATGTGCTACTCTGTGTTTTAAAGGTGGAACTCTTAATTCTGAGAAACTCTGGAGACAGTTGCTTTAAAATGTTTTACTAAGTTTCTAAAAATAAGTTGATATTAATAAGACCAAAAGTAATTTAAAAATTACATCATGGCAATATAACAGAATGCACAAAATATGAACCTTAAAGCACAAAATAAAACTAGGACATGGGTAAGTAATACAGACCTACACTGCCACTAATATGTGTTTTCTCCTTCATCGCAATCCTTCATGATTTCTAAAGGTAGTGAAAGCATGGGGATTTCTACTATTTTATGCAATATTTCCAAAACTGCTTAAAAACAAACAAACAAACCTGTTCCTTTTTGTAGCAGGAGAGATTTTGTAATAGATGACCGGAGGAAATATTTACATAGTTCTAGGTTAAGCTTTCTTTGAAAACTGAAACAGTAGTAAATAAGAATAAACAATGAATAGCATTCTCATTTTAGGAGACTGGTAACGTACAGAACTAGTCATGCAAATTTCTTTAGAGAAAGCGAGTCTTTCCAATGTTTCAGTTTAGGTTTAATAAGATGTCTTTTGTGTTTTACTTACATTGATTTCTTTTCTAAAGTAATATGTTTATACAGAGGGGCTAACTTTTATTAATATGAAAAATAGAGGGTTTTAGAAAATATATTTTTATTGATTTCAGAGAGGAAGGGAGAGGGAGAAAAAAATAGAAACATCAGTGATGAGAGAATCATGGATAGGCTGCCTCCTGCACGCCCCCTACTGGGGATTGAGCCTGCAACTCAACCCAGGCATGTGCCCATTACTGGAATCCAGCCCCGGACCCTTAAATCCGCAGGTGGACTCTCTATCCTCTGAGCCAAACCAGCTAGGGCTTCTAACAAAGCTTTTGATGTGGGGACACTTTGAAACTTAATATGTTTTGATTTATAAGTTTGGTTTCTGCCAATTGTATATTGATGGCATGAATATCTAATTATTCAGCATCCTCTAGGGTAGACTTCTAATCAGTCCAGATAAGTTTTAATTACTTTTTAAAAGAGTATAAAGTACTCTATATTGCAATCCCACACACCCCTAAGCGGTTTCCCTTCAGACAGCCAGGGAACCAGAACCATTTAGAAAAACAAACTAATCCCCAATCTGAAGAACTAGGAGAGGAAAATCTTTTAAAATGTTTTTACTGAGTTTAGATAGAGGAAGGGAGAGAGAGAAGCATCAATGAGAGAGAAACATCAATCCGCTGCCTCCTGCATGCCCCTACTTGGGGATCAAGCCTGAAACAGGGCATGTGCCCCTACTGGGAATCGAACCAATGACCTCCTGATTTTGGGGAAGACGCTCAGCCAACTGAGGCCACACTGGCTGGGCACAGGAAATGCATTTTTGTTTCTACCTTGCTGTTTACACAGTCTGTTTTACTCCAGGGAGTGAAGTGTGCCAGTCAGGATGGCACAGTGTTTATAAGTGAGCTGTCTCACATTGAAAGTCATTTACTAGCCCTACCTTGTTTGGCTCAGTGGGTCAGCCTGCGGACTGCAGGGTCCCAGATTCGGTTCCGGTCAAGGGCACAGGCTCGGGTTGAGGGCTTGATCCTTGGTGTGCAGGAGGCAGCCAGCCAGTCAGTGATTCTCATCATTGATGTTTCTCTCTCTCCCTCTCCCTTCCTCTCTGAAAACACAAAGCCAAACCATTTACTATAACAACCCGAAGCATCACTAGAGACTCTCAGGTGGGAGGTTTCTCATGAACAGATGGAAAAGGGGAAATTGCAAATTTCACATCTAGTGTTTACATTTCCTCCCTTACGTAATCTGAGAGTTAATAATTGTTTTGATATTGCTAACAATTCTCAGAGGTAGAAAGTATTTTGAAGGTGAGAAATATCACAACTTGATTTCAGACACTGCAATAGCCCGATACCTCATGTGTGAAAGCAGCACTAATTTCTTATGGAAAAGATGGGGTCCTGTTCAGGGAAAGTAACGTCCATTTGTCTACTCTGTTCATCTGTGTATTGGGCTCCCTTCTAACTGCTCTGTTAGTGAGAGGCACATTCACGAATTCAGCGTGTGCTCGGAACGGTAAAAACTCCAAAACAGAGTTTTACGATGGAGGCTGGAAGCCTGGAGACAGGGCTGGAGTAGCCTTCCCGGGGAACTGCAGACTCCTGGAGGCGTTTGCAGGGGGAGTGGCTGCTCCTGAGGGCTTGTGGTTAGAGAAGGCAGATTGTCACTAAATCACCGGACACGAGAACAGGCCTCCGAAGTGTGAGAGCTGTGCCATGTGGGCTTGGAGGCCTGCGGCCCAGCCATCTGCCCTTCTTCCGGAATACTCTGTCAACAACTTGACCCCAAAGATCTCCATTTTGTGTGGGAGGTCAGACTAGATGGATCTTTTCTTCCAAGTGCCTGGGAGTCCCTTGCCTGAATTCCCCTTCAACGGTCTTCTCCTTCTTCTTTTTAATGGCTTGTTCACCCATCTTCTATCACTAGGTTTCCCTGTGGTCTCTGCTAGTGACACTGGTGGTCCTTTTCATAATGACCGGCACCATGTTAGGACCCGAACTGCTGTCGAGTATTCCGGCCACTGTTTACCTGATAGCGGTTTTCATGCCTCTAGCAGGCTATGCCTCAGGCTACGGCTTAGCCGCGCTCTTCCGTCTCCCACCCAACTGCCAGAGGACCGTCTGCCTGGAGACGGGCAGCCAGAACGTGCAGCTCTGCACCGCCATCCTCAAGCTGGCCTTCCCGCCGCGCCTCGTCGGGAGCATGTACATGTTCCCCTTGCTCTACGCCCTGTTCCAGTCTGCAGAAGCGGGGATTTTTGTGCTAATATATAAAATGTACGGAAGTGAAATACTGCACAAGCAAGATCCTCTCGATGAGGATGACGACACAGATATTTCTTACAAGAAGCTGAAAGAGGAGGAGATGGCGGACACGTCCTATGGCGCAGTGAACGCGGAGAGCTTGATGATGGTGGAGACCACTCAGCCTGCTCTCTGAGCGTGCAGACAGACACAGGAGCGTCTGTCCTGCTGAGGGTCCCCTTCCTAGTTATCGTCTGTGGTAGTGTGTATGGCTTACCTAAAGGGTAACAATTGGTCCACAGTATCATACCTGTCACAGTTCTGAACCTCCCGCTGTAAGGCCGCCTTGGTGTATCCGCCAAGCGCTCCACCAATTACAAGTCAGTGTCTGTTACCGCTTGCACCTGGGACGGCGCACGCACCTGCAGCCTGAACACGTGAAGTGTGTGCTCTGTGGTTTCGACCATTAACCAGTTTCTAGGACTGTTTCAAAGATGGAAACTCTCAGAAAACGGGGTTTGGGAAATGTGGACTTTTGGTGCGCTATCTTATACGAGTAAAAACAGGCTATATTTGTAAAGCATCGAGTTTAATGTAATTGTAAAAAAAGAAAGTGTGCTAGCTTAATTTATGAATACTTGGCCATGTTGAGATTGGACCTGTATTTAGAAACATTCCCAAAGCAGGTCAATTAAACAATGGCATATAGTATTTTAGTGTCAAAGCTGTTTCAAATCAGAAAAAAAAATACATTAACGTATTTGATTACTTGATTTCATATCTCTTGGTGATGAACAGACAACACCTTTCCTGGTGGAGTGCATTTATTTTTTTCAATTGGGGACTGACTTGGCCTAATGCATTTATGTTAACAACCCCCCCCCCCAATCATTTTACTTCTTGGAGAGATGATGAGATTAGGAAATTTGTAGGACTACTCTCTACCCCCCAAAGTAGTCATTAGCACCTCGAGGTACTCAAGAGTAAGTACCTCGAGGCCCACGTTAGAGGTGGGCGTGTGCGGGGGTGGGAGCACGAGCCCCAGGAGATGAGTTACCCTGCACAGGGTGACCCGGAGCGCTTCCCACACGCAATGAAAGGCTTCCTGAGAGAGAGCTGAACAACCGATAACCTGAGATCAGAGGTACCGCAACCAAGCCTCTGCGTTGCTCACTGGCCAGAGGCAGGCAGCCTCGCCTGGGCCCCCTGGATGCAGGCCCCGAGCACAAGCAAGAGCTGGGGACCACCTGGCTCAGGGCATCCAGGTGCGAGTTCTCTCCCGCGTGGGCAAGTTCCCTTAGGAACCAGTGCGCGCGGCGCCAGGAAAGCCTCCTTGGGTAGCATCTAAGGGTGTATGTGCGGACCTCCCGGGGGTGGGGTGGGGTAGGGTGGGGAGCAGCCCTCCGGGCGGGGCCGCGGAGGAAGGCGCGGCGGCGGGGCGGGCTCCGGGCCGCCCCCGCAGAGCCGCCTATTTAAGGCGCGGCGGCGGGCGGGAGCGGCCGGGGCCGCGCGCATGGCTTCCCTCGGGGACGAGGCGCTGGACGGCTACATGTACCCCGCCTGCGCCGCCTACCCGTACCACTACCTCTACCCGCCCGCCACCAGGGGCAAGGGCCTGGCGGGCGGGGGCGGCTGGCGGCCGCGCGCCGGGGACCACCCTCCCGCCTCCTCGCCGTCGTTCCCGGGCTACGGGCAGCTCATGGCCGCCGAGTACTTCGACAGCTTCCAGCGGGCACAGCTCATGGCGCTCCTGTCGCAGGTGGGCCCGGGCCTGGCCCCGCGGCTCCGCCGGGCGGGCAGCCGGGACGCGGCGGTGCAAGTGAACCCGCGCCGCGACGCGTCGGTGCAGTGCTCGCTCGGGCGGCGCACGCTGCCGCGCAGGCCCCGCGACGCCGGCGCCCCGGCCCCCGGCCCCGAGGACGCGGCGGGGGGTCCCGCCTCCCCGCAGCCGGCGCGCCCGGGTCCCGAGCCGGGCAGCCCCCCGAGCGGCGGCCCGCGCCTCCCGCGCTTCCAGCGCTCCGTCGCCGTGTACTCGCCCGTGGTCTCCCGCCGCGTCACCACCTTCCTGGAAGGCGCCGAGGCCGGGGCGCCGGCTGGAGAGCGAGGGCCGCCCCCTCCGCGGCCCCGCGGCCCCGAGCAGGGAGAGCGGGCGGCGAGGACGGCGCCGGCGCGGCCGCAGGCCCGGGAGGCGGAGGCGGAGGCGGAGGAGGTGCTCAGGAGCTGGGAGCCGTCGGCGGACGCGCCGGGGCTGCCGTCGCGGGAGGTCCGGGGAGGCGGGGCCGCCCCGCGAGCGCGTCCGGGAGCTCGGAGCAGCAGCCGCCGCCGGTGGGGGGCGCCCCGGACGGCGAGGGCGAGAGGTCGCCGCCGCGGAGCCCGGAGCCGGGCAAGGAGCGCCTGCGCTTCCAGGTGAGGCCCGACGGGGCGCGGGGACGGACGGGGTGCGGGGACGGGCGGGGCGTCTCCTCCGGGTTCGCTCCGGGCGCGGGAAGGCGCCGGGCTTGGACGCCGGGCCTTGCTGCAGCCGCAGCCGCGGGCGCCGCCCTCCCCCGAGAGGAAAAGTAACGGTGGCCCGATTGGGAGTGAAGACGCCGGCGCCGAGGCTGGCGAGGGAGCCGCCCTTCCCACGTGCGTGTTCCGGGCGTGTGCCGTCTGAACGCCACCGGGAGTGCGCTGTCCGGCGGGGACGGCCTCGGTGGGCCCTGGGAGGCCAGCGGAAGGGGGGCTTGCTGGCGGGAGAGCGGATTCCCAAGGATCCCACCCACTTCTCAGTTTAATGGCAAAAGCCAAGATAGTGGACTCCTGGGGTGCTGCTCACCTTGACCCCGTTTCTTGGGGGCGTTTTCCAAAGCTTCCAGTGTAGTGCCTCCCTTGGGGCCTCCCCTTGCTCCTGAAAAGCACCTCCACCCAAACGTAACGGTGCGAAGCATCGGGGCTGCTGTGAATGGCAGGCGGTCCCCACAAGCTGAATGAACCCCGAAGATCAGGAGTCCCCTGAGGACAGCGGAACCCAGGGAAGTAGGAAGGCATGGTAGATACAAGAGGCCACTCGGGGAGGGGTGGGGAGGAGAGGAGGAGTGAATGCAGGATTTATACACAGGCTGTGTGCCATCTTCTTTTTAAAATGTATTTGTTTTAGAGAGGAAGGGAGATGGAGAGACAAACATCAGTGAGAAGCATTGATCGGTTGCCTCCTGTACATCCCTTACCAGGGACTGCAATCTGGGCATGTGCCCTGACTGGGAATCAAACCATGACCTCCTAGTTCAGTGGTCGGCAAACTGCGGCTCGAGAGTCACATGCGGCTTCTTGGCCCCTTGAGGGTGGCTCTTCCACAAAAATACCGCAGCCTGGGCGAGTCTGTTTTGAAGAAGTGGCATTAGAAGAAGTTTAAGTTTAAAAAACTTGGCTCTCAAAAGAGATTTCAGTCGTTGTACTGTTGATATTTGGCTCTGTCTGCTAATGAGTTTGCCGACCACTGCCCTCGTTCATAGGCTCTCAACCACTGAGCCGCGTCGCCTGGGCGCTTTGTGGCATCTTAATTGGTAACCTTCCCGGACCTCAGTTTGCTCACCTGTGAAATTGCTGGGTGCTCTCCCGAATTTCTTTCACTTTGAAAGGCTTCACTGCAAAGACCTGTTCACACCTGGTTTCTCCCTGGGAGGGAAGACAGCTTAAGAGTAAGGGAGGGGTGCACATGAGTTAGGGCTCACCCACCATTTGGATTCCGACTCCACCGTTCGGAGGAATTGAGCCAGCAGCCCGGAGAACGCCATCGTGGGCGCGCACCTGGAAGTACTTGCGGTTGCGGAGTGTGACTCCTGTCTTTAGCCTAACCACCCACCACTGTGTTCTCAGACCCTATCCAACCCAAGAGGCCTCCCGGAAGTATCCCGGGGTGCGGAGAACCCTGGGTGTTTGGCTTCTCCCTGCCTGTCTGAGGGAAAGCACCGACTCAGCGCTGCCCAGTCACTTGCTTTATGCACCCCGTTAACCTGGCACGTGAACTGTCTTGGGCCCATGTTTGCATATCTGCTCAATTAGGCCCTTCGCTCACCTCATTCCTTCCTGATTCGGACCTGACCCTACTTTCCTCCACCATGTGAATGAAGCTGCCGGTTTTAAGTGTGAAATAGGTCCTCAGCTTCTGAAACGAAGGGTAACAGTTCGATACCACGTTGGTTAAAACTCCGGTGTCTTCTTCTGTTCAGTTCCTGGAGCAGAAGTACGGCTATTACCACTGCAAGGACTGCAACATCCGCTGGGAGAGCGCCTATGTGTGGTGTGTGCAGGGCACCAACAAGGTGAGCACCCCCACCTGGCACCTGTCGGCCGGGGCGTCCAGACGGGCTTGCTGTACGTTCTCTCTCCTCACAGGTGTACTTTAAGCAGTTCTGCAGAACCTGTGAGAAGTCTTACAACCCTTACCGCGTGGAGGCCATCACCTGTCAGGTCAGCCCGATGCTTGCCTTTTTGTCTGCACTGGGGAGTGGTGCAGGTTTGGTGTAGTGTGTTGAATTCAGTTCCTAAAAGAGGTTCCCAGTGACCTGCAGGGGTTTGACAGCGTTTTGGTAGGAGTTCCGAATAACACTCAACTGGTCAGCAGGCCTCAGGGTCAGTTCCCTTCTGTCCTCGCAGATCTCGGTCGTGGTAACCTCTTGAGAGACCAGTACCTCACTTGCAATATGAAGAACATTTGCCTCACCTACTGCTCTAATGTAAGGGAAAGCAAACTGAAAAAAATAGGATACTGTTCTGCTAACATGAGGTGGGAAAGTTGCTGCTTTTTTTTTTTAACCAGCCACCTTTTGTTAGGTGTTACATTGCAATATGAAAGGATTCGGAGGTGCGGGGCAAAGGTCATGGCCAGGAATGGGGAGTCCACATGGGCCTTGCCTGGTCGCTCACGTTTTAGTTCCTTATAAGAACGGCAGTAGTTGAAACACACATAAGCTGCCAGCACCCTAGAAACCCCAGCAACGCCCCCTTTCTTCACATGGATGCACTTGTAGCACCTGTGGTAACCTCTTTGAAATGCTCCAGCAATGCCTTCAGGGTGAAATCCCGCATTGGTATCCAGCTTGGCAGCTCCCCTATTTTGACTTCCATCAGTCTCTTCTTCAGTGGCACCACTGACGCCCTCTTGGAGTCCGGGGTGTCTGCTCTCCCAGGTGCTTCTTATGAAGCACATACCCAAGTGAAAGCATTTAGTACAAGCATGGGATTTTTTTTTTTTTTTAAATATTGACTTCAGCCTTAACCAGTTTGACTCTGGATAGAGCATCGGCCTGCGGACTCTAGGATCCCAGGCTTGATTCCGGTCAAGGGCATGTACCTTGGTTGCGGGCACATCCCCAGTAGGGGGTGTGCAGGAGGCAGCTGATTGATATTTCTCTCTCATCGATGTTTCTGACTCTCTATCCCTCTTCCTTCCTCTCTGTAAAAAAATCAATAAGATATATTTTAAAAAATTGACTTCAGAGAGGGAGGGAGAGAAACATCATTATGAGAGCGAATCATTGATCAGCTGCCTCCTGCACACACACTGCCCACCCCACCGCCCTCCTTATTGGGGAGCATGTGCCCTGCCTGGGAATTGAACCGTGAGCTCCTGGTTCATAGGCTGACGCTCAACCACTGACCCACGCCGGCCGAGCTAAGCGTAAGGTTTTAAAGTTCAGTCTCGCCTGAGCACTTGCAAAAGGAGAATCAT
Organism: Antrozous pallidus; assembly: GCA_027563665.1. Lineage (NCBI taxonomy): Eukaryota > Metazoa > Chordata > Mammalia > Chiroptera > Vespertilionidae > Antrozous > Antrozous pallidus. The sequence goes on along the minus strand of CM050511.1, from coordinate 93,266,742 downwards.
TTGAAAGTAAATCTAAGTCCCCCAGAAGTGTGGCAACCTGTTTAGACTCACTGAGGTCATGGCAGCGTCGGGTCCGGCTGTGAAGGTCTTAACCGCCCTGCTGGGGCCCAGCAGCTGCTGCCTGGCCGTCTGCCGCAGTGTGAGGCCACTTGCACTGGGTTGGGGTGGGGAGCCAGGCCACTGATGCCAGGCCTGAGCCATGCTTGCTACTAGGCACTAGCCTCCCATATTAGCTTTCCTTGTTTTGTGATACTTCTATTTTTATTTAAAAGTTCTTTTGTTTTTCATCCCCTCACCCCAGCTTGCTTATTCTCCACCCTTCAAGTGCAGGAAAAGACTTCATGTAAGACAATGGTTTCAAAAGAAACAATTCCAGCCCTAGCTGGTTTGGCTCAGTGGATAGAGGATTGACCTTCAGACTGAAGGGTCCCAGGTTCGATTCTGGCCAGGAGCACATGCCTTGGTTGCGGGCGATCCCCAGTAGGGGATTCTCATCATTGATGTTTCTCTCTCTCTCCCCCTCTCCCCCTCTCCCCTCTCCCCTTCTCCCCCTCTCCTCCTCCTCCCTGAAATCAAGAAAGAAATATATTAAAAAACACACACACACAACAAAAACAATTCCAAACTAAATCCTATGTGACAGGGGACCACAGCAAATGGTTAAGCACCTCTCTCTATTCATAACTCTATCCTTGTTAGAAAGGATTCAGGCAGGATCAGCACAGGCCTTGCTTAGAGCGCATTCAAGCAGCATTTGGTCGAGGAAGAAGTTTGAAGGTCTCGGAAGTCACCCGGGGTCTACCTTCCGAACGTGCTTGTCGTTTGGTTTTTCAGAGTTGTAAACAGACAAGATGCTCCTGCTCGATAAAACTTCGCCACATTGACCCGAAGCGGCCGCATCGACAGGATTTGTGTGGGAGGTGCAAAGGCAAACGCCTGTCCTGTGACAGCACTTTCAGCTTCAAATATATCATTTAAATGAATGTAGAAAACCAGTCCTACCGACCGTGTGCTAGTGGAGCAGACAAGTGAGCTTTGCGTGCCCCCTTTTTTTTTTGCCGCTTCCTTGTACATGGCTGTGATTCTTGACAAACCTTTAAATAAAAGTATTGCAAAACAATTGCATAAAATCGTGTTTTTTAAAATAAAGTTTTAGGAGAGTTTGTCTTGTGCTAACAGTCTGGGCCTGTCATGTTTATTATTTGTTCACTAGAGGCCTGATGCACAAAATTCATGCAAGGGGCTTGGGCCTGGCAGCCCTGGCTTCATCAGGAAGGTCATTTGACTGTCTAGTCTAACTAGCATATTACGATTTACTAGAGGCCCGGTGCATGAAATTTGTGCATGGGGGTGGGGCAGGGAGTGTCCCTCAGCCCAGCCTGCACCCTCTCCAATCTGGGACCCCTCGAGGGATGTCTGACTGCCCGTTTAAGACTACATGGGCAATCGGACATCCTTCTCACAATCCAGGACTGCTAGCTCCAAACTGCTCGCCTGCCTGCCTCCCCGATTGCCCCTAACCGCTTCTGCCTGCCAGTCTGATCACCCCCTAACCACTACCCTGCCAGCCTAATTGATGTCTAATTGCTCCCCTGCCCCTGTTTGCCCCCAGTTTCCTTCCTCTGCCGGCCTGGTCATCCCTAACTGCCCTCCCCTGCAGGCTTGATCACCCCCAACTGCCCTCCCTTGCAGGCCTGGTCCCTCCCAACTGTCCTTCCCTGCTGTCCTGATGGCCCATAACTGCCCTCCCTTGCAGGCCTGGAACCTCCCAACTGTCCTCCCCTGCTGGCCATCTTTTGGTGGCCATCTTGTGTCCACATGGGGGCAGGATCTTTGACCACATGGGGCAGCCATCTTGTGTGTTGGAGTGATGGTCAATCTGGGTATTACTCTTTTATTAAAGGCCTGGTGCATGGGTGGGGGCTGGCTGGTTTGCCCTGAAGGGTGTCCTGGATCAGGGTGGGGGTTACCTTGGGGTGTGAGGCAGCCTGGGTGAGGGGCCTGTGGTGGTTTGCAGGCTGGCCATGCCCCCCAGCAATCCAAGTGGAGGCCCTGGGTTCTGGGATTAATTTATGTTCTACAATTGAAACTTTGTAGCCTAGAGCAGAGCCAAGCCTTCTGCTAGCTCCATGGCAACAGCCATTTCTGTTTGAAACTTTGTAGCCTAGAGTGGAGGCCTAGGCTAGGGCTGCAGAAGTTTGGCTTCCTCCATCGCCCTGGCAACCCTAGCCTCTTCTCTCTCCAGCTCAGTGGCTGCTGCCATTTCTGTTGGGATTATGTATCTTCTATAATTGAGACTTTGTAGCATTTAGTGGAGGCCTAAGCCGGCAACAGCAGGCAGAAAGGTTGGCTTCCTCCATTGCTGGGGAAACCCAAACCTCCCTCCTGCTCTCAGTGGTGGCAGCCATCTTGGTTGTGGTTTATTTGCATAATTTGCTCCTGATTGGCTGATGGGTGTGGCTTGATCAGAAGTATGATCAATTTGCACGTTACTCTTTTATTAGATAGGATTATTATAGACTAGAGGTCCTAAGCAGGAAGATTCATGCAAGAATGAGCCTATTTGTAAAAAATCAAAATATATTTTAAAAAAATGGGTCTTTCTTCCCTTGGCTGCGGGCACCACCTTTGCTCTGGCCCAGAGCTGCCTTTCCAAGCTGCCCAGAGGCCTGGAGTGGCTGGGGTGGTGCAGAACGCCTGTGTCGTCACCATGGCGATGATGCAAGCATCCTGCCCTGCCCCTGGCCACTGGATGCCTGTGTATGCAAATTAATCCACCATCTTTGTTGGGTTAATTTGCATACTCCTGATTGGCTGGTGGGCATCGCGAAGGTATGGGCAATTCGCATGTTACTCTTTTATTAGTGTGAATTGCATATGGAGCAGCCAGGCTCTGAGGCATATTCATCACTGGAGAAAAATATAAGAGGGGCTCATAGAAGTGAGATTTACTGTTTAACGTGCACGTGTATGGCTGAAGCTTCTAAGCAAAACATGAAGAGAAGCCAGCTAGCCACTGAATAAGCATGCTTCAGAAGGAGGTGGAGGCAGAGCCATCCTGATGTATGGGGCAATTTGGGGTAACCTGAGTGGCTGGCTAGCTGTGGGTGGGACTTCAGTGCATCCTGGGGATCTCAGTCTAGTAGGTAACAAACTCTGGGGATAGTGGGAGAGAGGCATGCTGTGAACAAAACTGCGTTATTAATCATCAGTCTCAGTTGGGGCTTGGAACAGGATTGCTAAAGGCAGCTTACGATATCAAATAAACTCATTAAGTGGACTTCAGGTTTATAATGAGGCCTCCTAAGTGTAAAGATTTTTTCAAGCGAGTTGACAAAGACAGCTTTATCTTTTGTCTTGATTGATTTGCTGTTGTGTAACTGGAAAGAGTTTTTGCCACCTCTAACCTAAGGATTCTCTTCTAACTGCACCCCACTCCCAGGAAAACACAAGGCCCTGAGGAGGCCCCGTTAAAGAGTTCGAGGGGGGGGAGAGGAGGGGGAGGGGAAGGGGGAGGGGGGAGGAGAAGGGGGAGGGGTGGGAGGGGCAGGCGGCACTTCAGTTCCTGGCAGGGGATTCCAGTGCCAGGGAATTGAGGGCTAGTGACTTAAAGGTTACAGAGGCCACCTGATAGGAACCAGGTGCTAGTGGTGCCTCTTCCCAATTTCCTAACCAACCCGTTTTAAGTTAACCCCGTGGTCGTCAAACTGTGGCTCGAGGGCCACATGCGACTCTGGCCCCGTGAGTGTGGCCTAGAAGAGTCTGTCTATTTTGAAGAAGTGGCATTAGAAGAAGTTTAAAAAATTTGGCTCTCAAAAGAAATTTCAATCATTGTACTGTTGGTATTTGGCTCCGTTGACTAATGAGTTTGCTGACCACTGAAACCCTCACTACCTTAGAGGTGCCATAAAAGCAAGCCTGTTAACATCTGGGATGCCTGTACGTCGACAGACAAGGAATAAAAACCTAAAATGAGTTTGAGGTCTTTATAGCCCTTATAGCGATGGGAAAGGCCCTCTGCGTCCATATGGACTTAGGAAGGTGGCTCATGAAAATGCAGATCCCCAGGCTCCTGCCCCCAGGAATTGAAGTGAGAAAACCAGCTTTGCACTTACCAGGGAAAAACATGGGTGAGTCCTCTGCCCTTATGGAGTTCCTAATGTGGGGGTAGAGGGCCATTCATTTTTGCATTAAAAAAATGTAAAATAGAAGTTCTGCCATGGTAATAAATAGGAGATCGGACTTGGGCAGATTAGGGAGGGCTTGCTTTGAAAATGACACTTTGGCTGAAGTGTGGTTGAGCTGAACTGGGGAAAGGGAGGAAGGAAGAGCTTCCCAGACTAAGCTACCATGTGCCCGTGGTGGGAAAGCCAGGCGGCCTGTGGGAGAACACTGTGGACAGAAATGGGCATGGCAGTCGATGGGACCCGCAGGCCAGACTGGGAACGCTTTTCTGACTTCGCTCCGGCACCTGTCATCGGTGAGAATCGACTGAAAGGTTGTAAAGCTCTGGTGGGACAGGGACAGATTGCCCTTCGGAAAGAAATCTCTGGCTGCACAGTGCATGTCGGTAAATCAGTACAGGCGGCCTGCGAAGACCGGGTGAAATGGTGGGGGTGGGGTGTCAGAGAGGAATGAGTGACAAGAACCCTAGGTGTGAAGGTGCCGTTTCCTTCTGCCGTGTTACTGATTGGAGGGTAGGATTAGGAAATCCATTTGACTCACTCGGCATGCACGCGGTGTACAGTGTGCTCGCAAGCATTTGCTGAATGAATGAGGGAAGAACAGAAAGATGCCTGCTTTGGGTCCTAAGAGAAACTCATTGGCTAGTAACACGGGCAGTTACAGTTTCCTAAAAGAGCAGCTAACCCTGTTTTACGGTGGAGGAAAGCGAGGATTAAACTATGTTTTACGTAGTGGGGATTCAGACACTGAATCAAGTGGCACAAAACATCATTTTCATGTTTCAGTGATACCCGGCCGGCGTGATTCAGTGGTTGAAGGTTCCATTCCCAGTCAGGGCACATGCCGGGATTGCAGGCTCGATCCCCAGTAGGGGGCATGCAGGAGGCAGCCAACCAGTGTTTCCCTTCCCTCTCCTCTTTCTGAAATAAAAAATTTTTTTAGGGTTAGTGGTAACATTCCAGCAGTGAGGTGATATTGAGCTGTATGTATACAATTAGAAATTTATAAATGGGAGTTTTTTGAGAGATTGAGAGGCTGGAAGGAAATACTCCAGATGACTGTGATCTGTAGGTGTCAAGAAATTGATTATAATTTTCTTCACATGTCCTATATTTGCTAAAGCAACAGTGTGTTACTTTGAAAACAATTTTAAAGTCATAAAACACAATCATATTGATTCTGGCATCTTCTTCCCTCCCTTTGAGGTGATGCTGGTGTGGTGTCAGCGGTGCTCACAGCAGGGAGACCCGGGGAGTCTGCTCCGAGAGGCCTATTTTCTGGACTTGGGGTTGTACCCAACGGGCTATTTTACGTCACCTACGGTAGGAAATACTTCTGCCTCGTGTGAAAAACCCTTCGGCCTTCTATTTTAGAAGCAGTGTGAGGGAACATCCAGATCTCTTCTGTGGGTGTTATTTTTATAAACTATTTTGAAAATGATTAAGGTATTTACTAAGTTAAATCTCTGATACATTTTGTCGATAAGTGTATAGTTTGGATTTAGAGGATCGGGGCAAAGAAGTACAGGCTTGAGGAAAACCTTTGGCAAAAGGACAATCCTAATGACTGTACATTTTCACCTGCATTTCTGCAGGTGTGTTAATTTTCATTACATTGTTAATAGATGTAGTTACTTATAAACAGGCATGAAAGCATATTTCAACCTTTGAAAGGTTTGATTTGGGTAATCAACTAATTTTTGTTGTTGTTAATCCTCACCTGAGCATATTTTTTCCCACTGATTTTTAGAGAGTGGGAGAGAGAGATACATGGGTTGCCTCCTGCATGCACCCCGATGGGGGCCAGGGAGCAAGCCTGCAACTGAGGTACATGCCCTTGACTGGAATCAAACCCGCAACCCTTCAGCATGAGGGCTGATGCTCTAACCACTGTGAGCAAACCGGCAAGTCAGGTAATCAGCTAATTTTGTTCTCCCCCTTTTACGGAAAATTATCCTATCTAATGAAAGAGTAATATGCAAATCAATGGTACCTGCGATCAGGCCACGCCCACCAGCCAATCAGGAGCAAATTATGCAAATAAATCCCAACCAAGATGGCTGCCGCCACTGAGAGCAGGAGGGAGGCTTGGGTTTCCCTGGCAACAGAGGATGCCAAGCTTTCCTCCTACCAGTTGCTGGCCCAGGCCTCCACTCAATGCTACAAAGTTTCAATTATAAAAGATATATCCCAACAGAAATGGCAGAAGCCATGGAGCTGGAGAGAGCAGAGGCAAGGGTTGCCCGGGAGATGGAGGAAGCCAAGCTTCTGCAGCCCTGGCCAGCCTAGGCCTCCACTCTAGGCTACAAAGTTTTAATTATTGAAGGCAAATGTCCCAACAGAAATGGCTGCCACCACGGAGTGAGCAGAAAGCTTGGCTCCGCTCCAGGCTACAAAGTTTCAATCGTAGAACATAAATTATTTCCAGATCCAAGGGCTTCTGCTTGGGTTGCTGGGGGGCGTGGTCGGCCTGCAAACCACAATAGGCCCCTCGCCCAGGCTGCCCTCAAGCCCCAAGGAAACCCCCACCCTGATCCGGGACACACTTCAGGGCAAACCAGCTGGCCCCCACACATGCACCAGGCCTCTATCCTAATAAGAGAATAGTTTGCAGATTGATCATCATTCCAACACACAAGGCTGCCCCCATGTGGTCAAAGATCCTGCCCCATGTAGACACAAGATGGCCAGCAGGGGAGGGCCGTTGGGAGGTTCCAGGCCTGCAAGGGAGGGCAGGTGTGGGCAATCAGGCCAGCAGGGGAGGGCAGTTGGGAGGGAGCAGGCCTGCAAGGAAGGGCAGTTGGGGACTATCAAGCCTGTAGGGGAAGGCAGTTAGGGGTGACCAGGCCGCAGAAGAGGGAAGTTGGGAGCAAACAGGCTGGCAGGGGAGCAGTTAGACATCAATTAGGCTGGCAGGGTAGTGGTTAGGGGGTAATCAGGCTGGCAGGCAGAAGCAGTTAGGGGCAATCATGGAGGCAGGCAGGTGAGCAGTTTGGAGCCAGCAGTCCTGGATTGTGAGAAGGATGTCTGACTGCCCATTTAGGCCCAATCCTACTGGGCAGTTGGACATCCCTCGAGGGGTCCCAGATTGGAGAGGGTGCAGGCTGAGCTGAGGGACTCCCCCCCGCCCCCCGCATGAATTTTGTGCACTGGGCCTCTAGTATTGAATAATGAAGATAATTTGTAAAGTTTCTAAAGGATGCATACTAAAATCATTAATCTTTTCTTAAAATACAACACAAACCAACAACTACAATGCCTTTTATTTTAACAAAAAGGATAGAAGGAAGGTGAGGAAAAATAGGGGATGGTAAGATAGGATGTAAAATGGGGTGTCCCTCTGGACACCAGCCCTCTCTTCCCTGCCCCACACCCAAATGTTACTAAATAATTTAAAGGAGACCATTTACAGTACCAGGACACCATCAAAATAATTGGTTTTATCAGGGTCAAAAAATACAGTGATTATGGATGTGCCGTGACTAGTGAGGGAGTTTTTCAGGTAACATAACTATAGTCAGCAGTCCAACAGGGTGCACCGTGCCTTCAGTTAATGCACTTGAGCATAATTACATTTTTGGCAGCGTCCACACCCCCAAGAAAAGGCAAAGCTAAGCAGTTCATTCTAAACTCTGGAACCCCAGAGCCCAGTTTAAAAGAAAAGTCACAGTGGATAAGAGATGCATATAAAAAATACAAGGGTGTTCCTTTCAAAGCAGAGGAATTGTGGGACTACATTCATTTCTTTTACAAAATGCTTTTTAAAAAAGGACAGAGAATCCAGTTCATGTTATGCTACAGGCTTAGACAGTGGCCAAGTACATTGCATGTTTTGGTAGTCGGTCTTCAGGCTTCCTCTCATTTCCTCCCGTAACCCCAGGTTCCTTTAGGGTGAAACATTTGAGTCCCGAATAAACATATAAAAATGCATTTGCATCTCTCTTCTTGAATTCTGCAGACTTCAGAGCCCGCAAGTCATATAGTCTATCATCAATGACCACAATTTTTTTCTTTAGCTTTGTACACCTATTCTTGTATAACAGTGCATTGCACAAATGTACAAGAAAAATACTGGTTTTAATCTATACAGTTTCTATAATTATGGAGTAAAATAAGTTAACTTTTCTAATGAGAATAGCTGACGGGCAGCATACATCTTTATTTTACATTTTAAAGTCTCTGCAGGCATCTACTTTGGTTAGTTATCAACAATCATAACATAAGCACTGATCAGAGAACTGAGCAGCATTCCAATAACATTAACAGATATATTATTTCTTTTTGAAATCCTGGGAGAGCCCAGTTTTAAAATATTATTAAAATGTTCTAACATTTACACACTATGAAGAGTTAGATCTAATAAAATAAAATTTCTTCAAAAATAATCTTGCAGTGCTCTTTCAGGCATGCTCTGAGATGTTATCACCAAACACCCATACCTTGAAAATATGACTATCACGTATTCATTCACACACCCCAGCGCGCGCGCGTGCTCTCTCTCTCTCTCTCTCTCTCTCTCTCTCTCACACACACACACACACACACACACACACACACACACGCACAATTCCTTATACAGACTAAAAAAACAAAACACCCACACCCTGATCCCACATATTGAAAAGTCAATGGTTTTTGCAAATAAGTTTCTGTGTATATCTATCCGACTAGATGTTCTTCATGTAGATAATTAAGCATCAATTGTAGGTTATGCTTGTGACTGCTGGGAGTCCGAGCAGCGTTGTGCAGGCCTTCAGCTAACACGAACCAGCCTCATTTCACCTGCTTCCCAAGGTCTCCGTACAGGAGGCCGTTATTGCAAACGTTCTTACCATTGGTTTCTCCAGAAAGCAATGTATGGACTTGTATGCATCACTTTTAGCCCTTTTTCTGTTCACATAGGTTAAGTAATTTAAAAATCCCTTCTCTGTAGTTATTGTGGGAGGTATTGGCAGCTGTTAAACAATTCGTTTTTTTTCTCTTTTCTTCAGATCTTTGATTTTTGACATCAGTTACAATGTGGTTGTGGATGCTGCCAGAAAAAGTTATCAAAGAATTGCAAGGGTTCATAAAAGGTGCTTGTTAATATCCTTAATAATCTTCAGTTTAGTTTCTTTCCTAAATCTACGAAGTTTCTCAGAATCCAGTGCTCACCAAATTTCCAATTGGTTTGGCCTGTGCTAGTAGTTGGTAGGATTGCACCATGCGTAGAGACTCTCTTATTTCTAGATTGAGTTCCATCAGTTTGTAGTTGGCCTCTGACATGTCCAGGTCAGAGCCTATGACTGCAAAGCTTCCCGTCTGGCCCAGCGTCTGGTGATGGAAATATATATGTAACAGCGTCTGCACAGGGTCCTCTTCACAGCTGCCGAAGATGTCATTGGGCCAGAGAGATCTGAAAGTCACACACAGCGCCTTTAAGTTCTGAGATCCCATTGGCAGTTATTAATGTTAATAACTACATTTTAAGTTAACACCCAAGACGACAACATTTCATTGTGCATCACTGGGCATCCTATCTAATAAAGAGGTAATATGCAAATTGACCATCACTCCAACACACAAGATGGCCACCTACATGTGGGCACAAGATGGCTGCCACAAAATAGCCAGCAAGAGAGAGAAGTTGGGGGTGACGAGGCTGGCAAGGGAAGGAAATTGGGGGTGACCAGGCCTGCAGGGGAGGATAGGTAGGGGCGACCAGGCTGGCAAGGGAGGTAAGTTAAGGGTGACTGGGCCAGCAGGGGAGGGCAGTTAGGGTCAATTGGGTCAGCAGGGGAGCAGTTAGGGGGTGATCAGGCTGGCAGGCAGAAGCAGTTAGGGGCAATTGGGCAGGCAAGTGGTTGGGAGCCAGCAGTCCTGGGTTGTGAGAGGGATGTCCGACTGCCCATTTAGGCCTGATCCCAGTGGGCAGTCAGACATCCCTTGAGGGGTCCCAGATTGGAGAGGGTGCAGGCTGGGCTGAGGGACACACCCCTTGTGCATGAATTTCGTGCATTGGGCCTCTAGTGTTTTAATATTTGAGCAAAAAGATTATTGAGTTTATCACTGAGAGTGAATAAAATCATGTTTGCCTTTCCACAAAGATCTGCTATTGAATCATCAAAGTGAAAACCAAAACCCAATCACTGTAAACTCCCAGTCCAATAAAGCAGCGATTTTCAACTGCTGTGCCACATGAGTTTTTAAAGCATACAACACCTGACTAGTTAGTTAGGGCAGTGGTCGGCAAACTGCGGCTCATGAGCCGCGGTTTGCTGCTCTGTTGACTAATGTGAGTTTGCCGACCACTGACCTAGACTCTCAATTCCAATACTTAGAGGCTGTTGTTCCTTGTGATTAAGCCCTTATCCTAGTGGTCGGCAAACTCATCAGTCAACAGAGCGGCGAACGGCGGCTCACAAGCCGCGTGTGGCTCGCGTGCCGCAGTTTGCCAACCACCGAGTTAGGGGGACTGACCTCTTTCCCCTTGGATTGTCAAAAAAACACCAAAAACAACAACATCTGATAAAAATAGCCACGTGGTGTAAATGAATCAAAATTATAAAATTGTTCTTCTCAGATCAGCAAAAAATGTGTTTGTTGGTGTGCCCCAGAATTTTAGCAATTGGTTTGTTTGCCATGAGATGAAAAAGGCTGAAAATCGCTGGTATAAAGGCATCTCCTTAAAGTCCATTCACATTTTACCTGAAAGCTTTGACTTGTGCTACAGCTGATATAAATTCCTTATTTTTCAAAGTTTCAATTAAGGAGTGAATGGCAGTTTCTATGGTAGTTTGTGCAGCTCTGGAAATGTCGGTTTCTTCACTTTCAGAAGCGGACTCGGCTTCTCTGAGGATACTTTCCAGCTGGGCCAGTTCCTCGGACATGTTGATGACCTAAAAGTAAACACACCTTAAAGGGATCTATTGTATATTCATCAACAAAATGGGCATTAAATTGGCTGTGATAAAGATGTCCAAATGTTAAACTTACTACTTAAGGGCAGTTAAGTTCTCTGTTGAGTAGGGATAAATAATTTTGGCCACCCAACAGTAGTCTTTTAAATGCTCGGATAAAATAACAGGTTGGCCCGAGCTGGGTAGCTCAGTTGGTTAGCGCTATGCCAAGGCTGCGGGTCCCATCACGGTCCGGGCACATCCGAGAAGCAACCAATGAATGCATAAATGAGTGAAACACACAAACGAAACCACGTCTTTCTCTCCCCACCCCCTTACTCTCTCAAATCAATAAATGAAAATTAAAAAAAAATAGGTTGTAAGTGTAATAAATGTTACATTGTAATAAGTAAAGCAAGTTGTAACTAATGTTTATATTGGTTTTAACGTGATCTATACTTCCTCTTGGATAGTAAAAATACATTTACTATTAGAAAGGATCATGAACAGTAAAGTCTTTATATTTTAAAAGGCTATGTACCCAGTTTTATTTTATTTTTATATATAGCTTTATTTCAGAGAGGAAAGGAGAGAGAGAGAAACATCAGTGATGAGGGAGAATCGGTGATCCGCTGTCTTCTGCACAAGCCCTACCAGGGATCGAGCCTGCAACCCAGGCACGTGCCCCGACCAGGCATCGGACCATGACCTCATTCATAGGTCAACGCTCAGCCACTGAGCCAAACTGGCTGGGCAGCCCAATGTATTTTATGTAAACCAGGGTGTGTGTGCATATCCTTTTACATTTAACCATTTAAAAATATTAAATCGTTCACCCAGTGATGGTTTAGTATCCGTGGTTGAAAATGGGGGGGGGGGGGGGGGGGGAGAGTCACTACCCTCGGAATCTGTGCATTACATGCTTATTCTTGTGTGCATTACTAGACTACAAAATGTAAAGAACAGGTGTTAGGGGGTTTCATAATATAATGTTTTTATGGGATAGATGTGCTTTACCAGACTTTTGATTACAGATGATCTATTGCTGCTACTGTGACCTTTAAGGTCATGAACCTTTTACGACTGCTGGGTATCTACTGCCTCATTTACTAATAGGTCTGCAAATAGTATATCATTTCAAAAAATAATTCTGATAAGAAATGATTCACTATGTGTGACTTTGGACTTAAGCTCTCCTACATGCACATATATATGCATGTGTACATTTTAACTTTCTAGAATCAGTTTATTAATGCCTAGTACAATTAAATATTTACCTCTGCTTCATTTTTTATTGCATTTACTTGGTTGATAAGTTTACAGTAGGCTTGGAACAGAAGTAGTAATTGAAAATGCAATTTGTATAACCTTCGGCAGAGCTCCAATTCCTAGAAATAAATGACATTGCGTTACAATTTAGGTGTGATTTTCCATATATGACTAGACCACATATTTCCAATAAATTTGTACAACAGCTGTTAAAATTGTCCTGGCATTTGTTTTTCTGCAGTAAGCAAGTTAATACAGTATGAAGCTGATGAAAGATGCTTTGAAGACTGATTAAAAGTATTGATGGTTACATAATTCATTTTTAGTGTAAAGCACATTTTCACATTAGACAGAATTTTAAAGCAGACAATATATAGGATGCTTTAAAAAGGATTCACTGTTTCTTAAAACTTTAAATTCATAATCCAAATGCATATGCTTTTGCCGCATCAAGATACATATATCTCACTGTATTTAGCAATAAGTGCTTGTTAAAGCAGAGTAAAACTGGATAATCGCTTAGCTAAAAATGAATTCATTTTTCTAAAACACTGTAATCTCATTGAAATGAGACAATGAAATTAACATTTGCACTTTGATTTTCAAAATGAAGAAATTTAAAAGGAGATGTTAGTTGTAAATGTAGGGGAAGGCAAGTGCTAGTTGAACATATTGATTTTAAAATCACATTTTTATTGGACCACGTTTCACAGATTAGGGCTATGCAAACCTGAAGCACACACTACTTTCAAAGTAGTAGTCCATGACAAAACATTGCGAGGTCACAAATGGACAACTGGCCAATGAAAACCAATCTGTCTGACACGGATAAACAGTCTGTAAATTAAGACAGGTCACTTACTGCTAGAATTTCCATTTGCTAAGCAAGAAGGTGATCGGGCCACAAAAACACAAAGGAAGAAAAAGACCAAGAATTAGTGTAAGATCATTTTAACTAGGGCCACAGATGTCCCAGGCAAACTGAAGAACATTTAATTACACCCCAAGGAAAAATTTATGATGCTATTTCCAGAATAAAACTTTTTGGACATTTACTGTAGCAATCCAGGGTGTGTGTGTTTTTTTTTTTTTTTTTTTTTTTTTTAACGCTTTGCCAAATAAAAAGTTATATTTAGGCTACAGTTTATTTCTGTGTAACAGTTATGAAGAAAATCGAACTAATGTGATCTTGAGAAATCTGGCTATGATAAGTGATCTTTATCTAAATCTTTATAGCTTTCAAAAAAAATGCCAAGTATCATAAATTTTCTTAGTAAAGGAGAAAACTTCTCATTAGGAAATAAGCAGATTACTGTTCTCAGAAAGGAGGTGGCTTTTAATCTTACACGATACTTACCCATGAGAAGATTATCTTTGGTGTGGCTCTCTCTAGGCTTCCTACCTTTCACTGCCTAATTAGGTCCTATGTTGCCAGAATTGGTGCCGAGTCAGAAGGTAAAATAGCGAGAGCAGAGTGTGTTTTAAATGGCATTCCAATATAATCTAGTAAACTTCAGAAACTCAAACCTACTAGGTTTGAATCAAATAAGATAATGTGTGTAAAATACATTCTTAAAAACTATCACATTAAATAAACATCTACAGCAACTCAGACCTACTCATTAATGGAGAAAAATGATTTCTATTTTTTTAAAACAGCAATTGCCTTAATGTAAGTCCTGCTTCTAAAAGTCCCCTTTGAAGCCTGCCTTTTTAAGTAGTTTCCTCCGAAGAACTACTTATATAACATTTATTCCTTTCAATTTAGAAAGGATTTGCTAAGCAAAGGTGAACTTTTAGCTCCCCACTGCTTATCATAAATTACTTAGGCAGCCATCCTGTGATCATCAGTTGAGCACAATCCAATGTCAAACTTATTAGCATATCTAAATTTCTAAGGTTTTATATGGAAACTAATAATAATTTGAGTTTTAAATACCTTTTCCCTCTTCTCTTAGCATAAATAAAACAGAGCTAACTCTATGTGCATATATCCATAGCCTCTACTATGGGATGTAATGGAGAAAAAATCACTGATAATGTTTATGATCACAACTGTAGGAAATAACACAATCGTAATCGATTCGATAGCTCGGAATTACCATAAACTATATTAAATATGCTAACACAGTATATTTTAAATTAATATCTTTTAAGTACACTGAAATTTGCATATATATTCTCTTTTACTTTTAAATAACTATGGATTGCTTATTAAGCAAAAGACTACACTGGTACACAGGGACACTTAACAGATAATGTGTAAAAAGGTACCCACTCTGAAGAGCAGAATATGAAAGGAGAGAGATGTAAATGAAATCTTAAATGTACAGTTTTCATTTAGCAGAAAAACTTGAACAAGATTAACTGACGTAGACTTTGAGAGATGGAACTCATTTTCTTCAAGGTAAAAGGGATATAGGAAATCACTTAGTCTAAACACCTAATTTATATAGGAAAAAAGAGTATATTACTTGCTTAAGCCATGCAGTAGTGGCAAAGTCAGAACTAGAACCAAAGGATCTAACTCTAATCCAGGCTTAATTCCTTATTTTATACAGATGATTTGACAATTTTTAAAAAATATATTTTATTGATTTTTTTACAGAAAGGAAGGAAGAGGGATAGAGAGTTAGAAACACGGATCAGCTGTCTCCTGCACACCTCCCTCTGAGGATGTGCCCGAAACTAAGGTACATGCCCTTGACGGGAATCGAACCTGGGACCTTTCAGGCTGCAGGCCGACACTCTATATACACTTGAGTCAAACTGGTTAGGGCTTGACAATTTCTTTGTAACAGTGCAGGACTGCCTAGGGTTGAATTTTAATTTTACTTATTTACTTACTGATTTTAGATAAGTTAGCTTCTCTGAGCCTCAATTTCCTCATCTGCAAAATGGGGAATGCTATAATTATAGCATCTACTAGACAGAATTGTTAGGATAGAGATAATGAATGTGAAATACTTAATATAGTGTCTGGCAAATAGTTAACATGTATTAAGAGTGTGCCACTATTTTCTCAACATTTCAGTTTTTTAAAAACCTTCACATTTTCTTTATAATGGTACAGTAACTTTTACAGTGACTACAACTCTATAACAATATAACTGCTTTTGAAAAAGATTAGAATTCTGATGTCACATACAAAAATCATTGAATAATGTATCTTCCTCATATGAAGTTGTACTCTTATTAGAATAATTTATAAGTCTAAATTCATCCTCACTTAATATGATGTGTTGTATATGTATACTTTTCTCTAAGAAAGTACTATTATTTCATTGAATTTTACACTAGTAAAAAACATTACAGTTTACCTAATCAGAATTTCATGTTTAGAAAGGCTAATATGAATGTATATAATCCTATTTTGGGGTTTGCATTCCTGACCAGACCATTGATCTGCAGAATACCAATGAAGAACAGAAATTTCTTTAAAGAGAAATACAGCTAAAAGTGACTTAGACTGTCCAGATAGCCATCAAGCCTATCTACTGAATGTTATTAAGCTTCCGTCATAAGCTGGTCATTCATTTTTATTGAAGTGAATTTTTTCATTACTAAGCTGGTATTTCATTGAACCTAACTTTTACAAAGATTGCTCTGATAGCAAAAAATGAAAAATGTTACACGTATTCTTTTTCTAGGAATATCACATAGGGACATTTGAGCATGTACATAGTTCTATCCAGTACAGAAATACAGCAAAACGAAGAATAAGAAACTTACTTGTGCATCTGTGTTGATTCTGTAAATGTCTTTGGCACCAAATGTCCTCTTGCAATTGTCTAACCACTAAAGAAAGAAGTGACAGTGAACTTTAATGTGGTATTTGTACAGTGGCATTGGTAATATAACAGCTTGTTGTATTAAACCACCAACTTAAAAGTTAACAGTCTCACTGTGTTTATGCAACAACCCAAGCAGGACGACACCATCAGTGTAACCAGATGCACACACTTCTGAGTGTTGTCAACAGAAGTGCAAATAGGGCCTCCCTTGGGGAGCCGGTGCTCCACTTCAGTGTGCAGAAGTCTTCACAGTCGCTACCGACCCTTGTCTAATGTAAGATGGGAAATGAGAGATGTGATTCCCCTTCGGCCAATTAATCAGGACAACTTAGAATTGACCAGGTCCTTTTGCCGATCAGCCGGGTAAACCTCAGAAGGCGGGTGGTGTCAGTTTTAATTAGTGAAACAGAAACCAAAATCCATTTCAAATCTTATTTTTATATCTTTTTTCTCCCTCTTTTGGACAGTAATGAATGATAAACAAGTTATTTCCAAAGAATATTGGGTATAAGAGCCAAATGTCATTCCTAAAGTTGGCTATTTATTTAAGGTCAAATAAAAATAAAATCCCATGTGGTTTAATAGGAAAGATCACTAAAAGCCTTTAAGTTAGGCTCCTAGGTTTTGACAGTTTGATACTATTAATATTCATTTTTAAAATCTTAGTTCTTTTTTATTTGGTGTATTTTATAATATAAATAAAAGCCATTAATAAGAAATCATAGGGACATTTTTCCCTAGGATTTTGGGAAAAATTACCATCTATGTTATGTCTGCCCTTTGAAAATATTTCAGTACTAGACATTTAAAATTATCAATTGTAGCTTAACATTCTACATGCAAAGAATTACAATGAGACATCTCAGTTATTCCAAAACAATCTCTGACCTCCTGTCCCTTTTATCCCGGGTCCCTAAGACTGCACCAGCCTCAGGCCCTTCGCTTGACATCTCGAAAGGAAAACATGTCAAACTTTCCTGGTGAGACACAGTTGCTGGCAGCAACTGTCAAAGCGTGCAGGAGATTTCTGCATATCAGCAAAATTTAGTCGTGACTGTATGTGTCTCTTTATCCATACAAGGTGTTAAAAGGCTTATGCTCTTAAGCATCATCATTAATCCAGTCCGATTTGTCCAAGTAAACCAATACATTTGGAAAAATTTCAATAGATTATTTATTGGACTATTTTTACTAAATATTTTATTTTTATTTTTTAAAATATGTATCTTACTGATTTTTTACAGAGAGGAAGGGAGAGAGAGATCGTTAGAAACATCGATGAGAGAAAAACATCAATCAGCTGCCTCCTGCATGCCCCCCACTGGGGATGTGCCCACAACCAAGGTACATGCCCCTGACTGGAATCGAACCCAGAACCCTTCAGTCTACAGGCTGACGCTCTATCCACTGAGCCAAACCAGTTTCGGCTTTACTAAATATTTTAAACATGTAAAACATGTTGTAACTAATTGATTTTAAAATTGATTTCAGAGAGGAAGGGAGATGGACAGAGATAATCAATGATGAGAGAGAATCACTGATCGGCTGCCTCCTGCACACCCCCTACTGGGGATCGAGCCTGCAGCCTGGAATCGAATTCGGGATCCTTCAATCTGCAAGCCGATGCTCTATCTACTGAGCCAAACCGGCTAGGGCCTTCCTGAATATTTTTTTATAGTGTATGTCCAGTGATATATGGCACTTGGGGGCATTATTGAACACAATTGTTTCTGGTTTTATTCTGTTAATCAACAAACCCCCAACCCTACAGTCTCATGGGCTGTATACTGTCCTGAAAAGTACAGGTCCACACCCTTCCAAGCAGAGTGCACAGGACACAGCAGATCATCTGTGTATAGAATACCCTCTAGTTCAATGGTCGCCAACCTTTCGGACCTCACGAACCACCAGTGGTCCACAGACTACACCAGACTGGATCACCAGTGGTCCACAGACCGCACCAGACTGGATCACCAGTGGTCCACAGACTACACCAGACTGGACCACCAGTGGTCCACAGACCGCACCAGACTGGATCACCAGTGGTCCACAGACCACACCAGACTGGACCACCAGTGGTCCACAGACCACACCAGACTGGACCACCAGTGGTCCACAGACCACACCAGACTGGATCACCAGTGGTCCACAGACTACACCAGACTGGACCACCAGTGGTCCACAGACCGCACCAGACCGGATCACCAGTGGTCCACAGACCGCACCAGACCGGATCACCAGTGGTCCACAGACCGCACCAGACTGGATCACCAGTGGTCCACAGACCGCACCAGACTGGACCACCAGTGGTCCACAGACTGCACCAGACTGGACCACCAGTGGTCCACAGACCGCACCAGACTGGATCACCAGTGGTCCACAGACCGCACCAGACCGGATCACCAGTGGTCCACAGACCGGACCACCAGTGGTCCACAGACCACACCAGACTGGATCACCAGTGGTCCACAGACCGCACCAGACTGGATCACCAGTGGTCCACAGACCGCACCAGACTGGATCACCACCTTCCGTGCTGGCATGCTGCCTTCATAGCTAGGATTCCTCCACCTTCTCCAAGGACCTCATCCTCCAGTAGACTAGAGCTCAAATCACTTTTCAGAATTCATGCCAATTTATACTCTGACCAGCATAATGGCAAAAGCAGAAGCTGCAGAAGACCACTAAAGCGTTAGTTTCCGAAGCTGCACAGCAACGTTTCTAACTGGTCAGGACAAGTCACAGGCCATTCCCCTTGGAGGTGGGGGAGCGGACTCTATCTCCTGTTGGAAGGAGCGGCAAAGGGGTGTGGACAGAGAGGCCAGCACCAGGGTCATCACTGTAACCATTCACTGCAGCTTCTAGGATAAGCTACATTCCTGAAGAAACAAAAAGGCACCAACCATAATGGAAAAGACTGATAATGTGGTACTTATTAAAACCGAGAACTTCTGTTTATTAAAAGATGCCATCAAGATAGTGAAAATGCTAGCCACAGAGAGGGGGAGAATGTGTAATACATTAATCCAATAAAAAGCGTGGGTTTAAAACAACTACAATCAGAAAACCACAAGTAACCCATTTTCAAAAATGGACAAGGCACCTGAAAAGACACAATTCATAAAGTATCTAAACGAAGATTACCTATATGAAATGTTGCTCAAACATTCATCAGGGGAAATGCAAAATAATATCAAATATGCTACCACACACCTACCACAATAAATTCTTTTAAGCTGTCAATACCAAATGGTGACAAAGATAAGAAGCAACACACTGCTGAAGGGGTTGTAAACTGATACCATCTCTTTTAGAAAAGTGCCTGGCAGAATCTACTCAAGTAGAACATACATATATACCATGACCCAGCAATTCCACTCCTGGATACTCAACTGATAAGAGAACATATATACCCAAAAGACAAGTATGAGAATGTAAAGAGCATTACTATTTGTAAGATGACCAGATGTTGAAAATTCTTCCAATCTGCCACCCTTATTTCAGTCCAAATATAAGATCCCATTCCCTTATAAGGGGGGAAAGCCCTAATACAAGTATTTTCTCATACCATCTTCTCTCCATAAAATAATCCCCCAATCTAAAATTACCATCTGTCAAAGCCTATTCCATGAAGTTTCCTATTAGTCCAAGTGGCCTTTCAATTTTGGGAGGTCTCTTTCATTGCTAGTCCTTTTATTTATAGTTATACCGTAAGTGGCTTTTGTTACTAATTATTCATACACTGTATTTGTGCCTTATATTCTTATCTGGAATAAGAGCTAGGTTTTATACTTCATTTTTCATAGGCCTTTACCTGTGATGGATACGTAAAGACCCATCTACTCTATTAAAAAAATGTCTACTGTATACAATTTGTGTGAAAAGGAAAAGCATTTCTTTTTTCTTTTCGGTTTTCTCTGCCCCTGGCTAATTGAAAGCATTTCTCTCAGGGAAGATAACTACTGTGCTTTGCAGCACCAGACTGGAGCTGAAGAAATACCTCTTTGCAGGTGACACCTATAATCCACCACTCGCTCATCTCTGCCTTTGCCCGCCCAAACGCACACACACCACAGGGAAAGGATCACAGCGTGGTCACAGGTGACCGATTCTTTAGGTAACGGGGGCCAAATATAAGGTGACAAGACATTTGTCTTTGGGTGGTGGGCACACAGTGCAAATACAGGTCATGTATCATGGAAATGTACCTAGAAACCTGTATAATCTTATTAACAATCAATTCAATTAATTTAGAAATAAATACAAGAAATTGGAGGGGTGGGGAAAAAGCAAAGTATTCTTTTCACAGTAGAAAGACTGACCTGCTCGGCTGCTTCCCTCTTGGCATTGTACGTGTCCAGGTGTTCTTGCAACTCCAAGACACTGAACTTGAGTGTTTCCAGCAAATCACACGACACCAGCTATCAAATCAAAAACATGGGTCCAGGTTACTATTTCTGGTCCTGGTCATGAGACTGGCTACTTGTGGGCCATGGAATTTGTTAGCTGGTCTGTGGCCCAATGTGGGGCCAGGGTCCCTCCTGCACTCTGCCGCAGCCTCAGGCTGACCTTTCACCAGAACCGAGGGTGCACCAGTGGGATTGCCAGGATGTCAGCAGGACTAGCAGGCCTTCGAACGCTGTCAAACGCTGGCTTGGGGCAAGAATGGCATGTCAGACTAGTATTTGCCTTGAAAGCAACACCTCTGGAGCTTCTTAAATCTTGCTGTCCTTAAATATCTTAGTGTATAATGTCCTAATATGCTTGGCAAGAGGGTGGGAAGACCAAGGAACGCTCAGTTCTTAATGGGGGAGGTTTAACCATCCTCTCCCCACTTTTATGTAGGAATCATGAAAAAAGTGGACATCTCTACAGCACGACTTGTTAGCTTCCTCATCTAGGACTCCAGAGGGTGCGGGCAGCGAGCAGTCAGAATCAGAAACAGCCATTAGTCACTGGATCTAATATACTGGAATTGTATTTTGCTATGTATTTACAAGCAAGTTGGAAAAATTCTGAATTAGCCTATTTGTTGAATGACACCATTCAAATTCAGTCTTTAGCACGAGCCCTCATGTAAAAACTTACTGTTTCAGCATCCACAAAGACTGTTGGGCACTCCGAACACATCATCATCACTTCCAGTGAACTTTTAAATTTGGTTCCAATGCGCTGCAGACCCTCGCCAAGAAAGCTGACTGCCTCGTTCGTTATGTCTCCAAACTTCCTTTGAATTGTCTATGGAGAAAAGCATATGAAAAAGTTTAATATTTCCCAAGAAGGCCTCTTTTCATCTTTAAGTAAAAGAGTATAATTTATTAATTAGGGCAATGTTTTCTTTTGAAATTATTGTAGCAGTATACTGAATTCTATTAACTGATATAAATCCATGTTTTAGGCACTACTTTAGGAAACAGCTTCTAAAAATGATCAAATGTTAATGAAATAGTATTACTGGAAAAAGAAAACTAGTGACACATGCTAGGCATTCCCCCATTCCTGAGATGTTTTTTTTATGGGGAGAGACATTAGGAGTACATGCTACACACCCTTAGAAATAAAGTCCTCACATGTCTGAGGTATTGTGCTTCTAAAGTTTAGTTCTACCTGAAATAAATTTTTGGTAAATGTAGTTTACTATCCTTGGCTATGGGCTGCCATCTGACATTAATGACCAAAGTCAGAAAAATACATTAAGAGTAACATCTCAAAACTCAAGAGTAGTTATCCACATAAAACAATCAGATAATGTCTGAGCCATAATGAGCATTCAGTGAACTAGACTATATTACTCGTAGTCTAATAATTATATAGATGGTGTGTATCTACATGTGTCTGTGTAGCACTCTTAGGTGTCATTATGAATATGGCATCAAGACACTCAGAATGACAAAGGAAAGAAAAGAACATAAGCAGAAAATCAAGGAGCAATTGTTGGAAGCTACCCATGGTCTTCACTACCAGTCAAGTGTAAACAAGGAGCCTGGAACACTGGCGAACCTTGCGCCCTGCACGGGCCGGGGCTACGCACCGATGGTTTAGCTGGGACAATGGTGGCTCAAGCCACTTCTTCACCAGATAGTCTCAGAGTAAATCTTTACTAATATTTACTGACCTTTGAGATAGTCTGTCTGCTACTGGAATTGCCTGCCTGCCTAAGGGCTTTATGTGTATCCAAAACTGAATAAACAGTTGCCAGGGCCAGGGCCAGGGCACCAGTGAAGTCCTTCCCCTTGCGTTGGACTCTCCGCACTGGCCCCCCAATTTCCAAATTATTCCATGTCTTAGGTCTCGTCATTTGCGGTTGGCCCTTCTCCAGATCCCAAACCCTGAACCACGTGGGACGTGGCTCACACAAGCAATGCAAAAGTTCACAATTAAGTCCACAGTTCTATTAGTGAACACTAGGGAACTTCCAAGAGGAAGAGCCTGAGGTTGTAATGGTTGAGAAAGCTTCAACGAGTAAAGGTATTTGGTAGGCTTCTTCCAAGATAAGCAAAAATGGCTCAGGGAGGGAGGAAGTGTGGTATAGGTAGTTCAGGACAGCGACTTCAATGGTGGCATTGCTCTGTGCCTTAGTTTCCCTAGCTGCAGAATGCTGAACATATTTACATTCCATAGGTCTATAGTAAGAATGAAATACTTGATGTAGAGAAGTTAGCAAGTTGCCTAGCATGTAGTGAGTACTCAATAAATGCTGGCTCATTATTATATTGTTATTACTATTTTTAGGATTAGAAGCAACCTTAGTTAAATTTTTTAAGGTCTCCACACAGTAATGAAAGTACTAATTATTTTAGCATTTAAACTGTTTTAGGATACTGACGGTAAGATCCTTGAAGGCAGGGACCATGCTTTTATATTTCTTTGGTATCCCTGAGGGTGCCTGGCACACTACAAGAAATTTATCAGTTGTTTTGAGGTTTTATTCTAACTGCCGCAAGGGAGCTACCTAGAGTAGTCACTGTATACAGTACCAGCAGCAGTACAATGTCGCAGTGTGAATTTCGTGGTTTCACTATCTTAGGGGAAGAAGAATTTAAAGAAAATCAGTGGGAGTATTAAAATTTGAGGTACTGATTTTAAACCAAAAAACGGTAACGTTATCAGGGAGCAATGATGCGAATTCAGAGAGCTTAAACCTCCCTGACCTGAAACAGCCTGGAGAACACATGGAAAGTAAACACGGCGCAGGACCCGTCGGAGTCAGACAGCATCTGGTTGACATGGCAACGCCAGGCTTCCTCTTCGTCCTCGCAGGCCACCGGCTGGAAGGCAGCGATTATGGCAGAAAGGAATGGCGACGGCAGGGGCGATGCCTGCACTTCTGGAAAACCATCTTGCTCTTCCTCATCTTGACTGTTAACACAGATCACAGGGATGGTAAGTAATGCTATCTTAGAAGAACAGCCTCAATTACTTGGAATACTTTTAGTCACCCAATATACATTATTCTTATGAATGCACAACAAGTAAAACTGTAAGAAAGCACGAATAAGCACAAGTAAGCAGATTTCTGGTTAGCACCTTCTACTTAGCCTGTCTGGAATTAGAAATCTAATTTCACTTGACTACCTAAGTCCTATGATATGCCAGCGCTATGGACTAATTTCAGTAGTGGCTATGAATAATTCAGATTAGCAAGCTTTCCTGTTACATAAACTCACAGATACAGACAACAGAATGGTGGTTACCAGAGCGAGAGAGGGTGAAGAAAAATGAATTGGGCAAAGGGGTCAAATATACGGTAACGGGGAAAAAAAGGTAGACTTTTGGTGTGAACATGCAGGAGTATACAAGATGCCAAATTACAATGGTGTACACCTGAAATGTATATAATGTTATTAACCGACGTTACCTTAATAAATTAAAAAATTTTCCATTTTAAATGGTCAATTTTGGAGGCCCAAATTGATGATGATGATATTAAAAGAGTTTTGGCCATGTACTTTGTGTCAGGGGCTGTGTTAGGTACTTTATATGGATTGTTTCATTCTTCACAGAAACTCTCTTGAGGGTTAGAAACTATTATCTCGATTTTCTCGATGAGGAAAAACAGTCTGCTTGTTTATTTTTTTTAATCCTTACCCAAAGGCATTCTTAGGGAGGGAAAGGGAAAGAAGAGAGGAGAGAGAGAGAGAGAGAGAGAGAGAGAGAGAGAGAGATGGGGGGGGGAGGAAGGGAGAGAGAGAAACATCTATGTGAGAGAGAAACATTAATTGGTTGCTTCATATGTACCCCAACTGGGAAATAAACTGACTACCTTTTGGTGCACAGGACAACGCTCAACCAAACTGAGTCACGCCAGCCGGGCAAAAAAGGTTCAGGGAGGTTAAATAACGTGCTTAGGTTGCTGGGTACAAAATGACAGACCAGAATCTGGATCCAGGACTACGGTCCAAACCAGAAAACAGAAGCCCTGGCACGCAGTGCCGGCTCAGTCACTGCACAGGCGGCGTGCCCAGCAGTGTGGCGTGACAGATTTCCAGCCTAGCCGTTTTCTGTAAGGAGTTTATAGCCCCAGCGTCAGGTAACAAAAACGGGACAATGGGGAAAAGAGAGATGTATTTGGGCTGGACAATCTACGAGGTGTGCAACTCTGGGTCTTGAGGCTGCAGAGCTGGAGCCAGACACTCCATAAGAAACGGGTTCCTCGAGGCCTTCCCGGGGCCTGACCCACCTTACAAGGCAGACATGATGAAGAGAAGGATCTGAGGAAGGGCTGGGGGGAAAGATGAAAACGAAGCAGATGTTTGAAGTGAAGAGTTAAATTGTACCTCAAAAAGCCTCATTTTTAGAGTGTCATTGGGGTGAGTGATTTGAACAAAATGTATCCTATTAGCTTGAGTAGATGTGCCTCTGTAATTGGTAGGGATGCTCTATTCCATTTCAGTATCAGTCAACCATTTGATTTCAGCTTTTTAGAAAGACGAACAGCAGGCTATCTATCCCCACATTGTTTCTGGCACCCCTGATCTTGAGTGTGACCGGTGAGTGAGCGAGTGCACAGGCTGCTGTCATACCCAAATAAAAACATCAGCAATGTGCTGCCAATGTCTGAATGTCCACGTCCATGTGCAGGTCAGACTCCAGATATAGGAAGAGTGAAAATTATCCTTACCCGTTACACATATTTAAACTCTATTACTGAGGTGCAACTGAATAATTGTTATTGCAGAGTAAAACTGACATTTGATGATTACTAAATATTTCCGTGTAAGAATAATTATAGACTAGAGAAACATGTAGAAGGAACAGTCTGAGAGTACTGAAAAATCATCACTTCTGCTCTTTATATGTCAAACATGAAAAATCTGACCACCACTGATAATGAAAGTGGAAAATCATTTTTAGGTATATTTCAGATTTATTCTGGTATCATAGAAGTTCACGCCATGATTTTGATACGTGGATCTGGCTATGGCCCAATACCGATTTTAACATTTGGCTATTAGGCATCCTGCCAAAATAGGTATTTGCTGCTTCTAACAATGTATAATGACATTCACTATGCCTTGAGAAATGCTCATTTGTTTTTCTTTATGTGAATGTTAATAAAAGAAAATAAACCCACCACAGTAAATCATTCTATCTTTAAAAACGAAGATAGTATGACTAAAACATACACAGAAATGAAAGCAAACCGGAATAGAGGGTCATATTTGGGAGGGGGTGGGAGCAAAGATATCATCTCATGAAAGTGTGATGCCTTTTTCTCACCTAGACAGTCCAGAAAAATCAGCTTCTTCCTCCTCACATCTTTCATCTAGTTCTTTCAAAGCTAAGGTGACATCGTCCTCACAGATGGACTCTGGGTAGCTCTCAGGGGCCAGAGGCTCCGGCATGTCAGTTTCCTCTAAATCAAGAATTCCTTGGCACACGAGAGAATCCTGCTGTTCCCGAATTACATATGCCCCCGGGTCTCCAAAGGCTGTAATAACCTGTTCCTCCTTTAATACTGAACTTGTATCCTGTGAAGACAGTATTGTTATGGACTTTAATAACATTAAAACAGACAATTTATCAACGTAAAATAACGACTATCGCCATCAATATACAACTATTTTATTAAGTTGTCTTCATTCATACAGTTTAATTTTTGGAGTTTTTAGATTCTGATTATATAAAGTTGTTATTTTAGAAATAGTCCCAGGTTTAAAAAAATTGAAATTAATATGTTATCACCTATTGCCATATAGAAACACCAAGGAGCTCTCTTAAGAGGATTTAGGTGTTTAGTTAGAAATATATTGTTTGGAAAAATATCTTCTCACATATATATTCTAATTCTACATAAGTTTCTATTACTATAAATTCTCTCTCACATAAAATTGCATTCCTTTCATTATACCAGGACATTATATCCAGTAAATTCTAGATATAAGGAAGGCGGATAATTCAAAATAGTTAGCCTTCATGAATTAGGAACAGGTTCTGACTAATCAGGAGGATTAAACTGAAACAATGATGGTCCATGGTCTTCCTGGCATAAATGAGCTGAATACTTGTGATGTAATAATTGCTTTCAGGTATTAAGACCATACAACCTCATTACATCATTGAGTTACAGTTCAGAAACCACTGGGAAATTTTAGACTTTTATTTTTGAAAAGTAAATGAATTATAAGCTCATTTATCAAACAGGATGACTGCATTCTTCAAACCCCAAGCAAATGATAATACAAATTTGAACGGATATTAATCAGTTTGAAAATGAGCACTACTAGTCCCTTTACGAATAAAGACCAGATTCTTTTATTGCTTAGCCCAAAGTTACTATTTAGTTTTATGTTAGTTTCTTATCTCGTTTTCATGGATAAAAATAAATTCTTCTTCCAAAATATGAAAAGTGAAAGTCAGAACCCTTGACTTTTGACCAGCCTGACCCTTGGCTTATTCATCTGTAAAATTTATATACTACTAGAAGGATGATCAGGTTATGGGGCCAGGTGCTCTGAGATAAATGAATAAGGTAAGTGTAAGGTAAATATAATAATAGACAAGGGACTGCTGGTACTAAACGAAGTACCAGTTTGAAGCAACTGAGACCCATCTCTTTGGAGAAAACATGTGATGGGCTGTGACAAGATGGGGCTGAGCTGTGGGATGAATATCTGTCCTCCCAAAATTTACATTTGAAGCCCTGTACCCCCGTGGATGGTATCAGGAGGTGGAGCCTTTGGGAGGCGATGGGGTCATGAGAGTGGAGCCCTCCTGAATGGGATCAGGGCCCTTATGAGAGGCCGGAGAGCTTAGCCAGCTCTTTTCCCTCCGTGTGTAGACACGGCAAGAAAACAGTCATCTGCTGTGAGGAACAGGGCCCTCGCCAGACCATAAACTGGCTGGCACCTTGATCTTGGATTTCTTGGCCTCTGGAACTGTGAGAAATAGATTTCCATTGTTGATAAGCTACCCAGTTTATGGTATTTGTTACAACAGCCCAGGCTAAGATTGGTAGTATTTCAGGGAGAAGGAATTAGAAGTTGTCAAAGGCACAGAAATATGGCAAGAAAATACAAGGTGTGCATGAAGGGTCTGAGTCTTCACAGAATAATACTTAAAAAATAATACACTACAAGTATTCCTTAGTCATCCCAATAACTTACATTCAACACTATTCTTTTTTGATGATTTGGCTATTAAGTAATAAGCATCAGTTATTTGGAAAGACTGTTTATGTGATAGTGCTAGAGACATTTCTACACTTAGAATTTTTATTAGTGTTAGTTTTTCCTTCAACATCAATTTAAACATATCAGGTTGAAATAATTCACCAAACTTATTAGTTCAATGCCCTAATTTTTCATTAGTTTATACCTGTGTCTGGTTGTCATTTGTTCTTGGAAAATCAAAATTTTATAATTGTATATATATTATATAATATATACTGAAATTTTCTATAGCACCTAGATTTCACGAAGACACTGCTTTTGGGCTAATAGAATGGATTCCATGGCTATATGTAGATTACGAGAATCAAATTTTCTTATTAGATAAACACAAACATACTGTCTTACATGCAAAGACTCAATATCTATAAGGAATATTTTCTGTCATCCGTGAGCTGGTCTCCAAACTATTCAAACACTAGAAGAAATCCTCTGTGAAGGTTCCTCCAATAAACACAGTTCAGAACCGAGTCCCCTGCAGCCCAGAAGTTCCAGGCATGACATGAAAGACCATTGCCTGTTGTTTTATCTTCCTGATATTAACATGATCTAAGAGAAAAAATTAAAAAACACTTCTAGGGATGAATTTTTTTCTTTACTCATAAAATAGTCCACCTATTAAATTGAATTCTATTCCTTATTTTAAGAAAATGCTTTCAGCAATAGAGTTATGGTTTTATTTCAATATCTTGGGGCTTCTATACTTTCTTAAAAAGGGGGCAACTTGGGGTCATTTGACATTTTTAGGCACAGCAGGGAAAACCAAATTAGGCCAACACACCCAACAGATACAAGCTTGTATTATTCTCTTGTGGACAGCATTCTTTTGTGTGACAGTTTTAATGTCAATAGAACTGTTTCTAAACGAAATACTATTGTTTAAAAATATCTCCTTCGTTCTTATCCACCAGTTCACACAGTTTATACTAGTAATGAAACCCACTACTGCGGCAAAAAGAATCTAGAAAATGAAGTGTTTTTCCTTAAGAAAATAAAATAAAGTATCATCAGGAACTCTATAGCGCCTCGGAGGTAAGCGCATTAAGTGTTATTGGATGAATGAATGCCCATCTGAAAGAAAACAATTTCCAATATACTATATGGAAATTATTATTTCTAGGGGGTAGTTTAGTATGCTCATAGCTTTTTAATAACCAAAAATTAATAATGTCCTATTTGTTAAACAATATTAAAACATATAATCATTAACCAAACTGCTTTTCTTAAGAAGGTATTTCTAGCTTCAGTCTGTTGTTTCCATGGTTTCTAATGAGAATGTTTGTTGACCTTTTAAGGTTATGATCCAAGGGGGATTATTAACTGGAACTTAATGCTCACTTAACTAGCCTCCCAACAGCTGAAAGCAGTATCGTCTACGTAAGGTGCACCTCTAAGTCCTGTCAGTTCTGGTTGTAAACATGTCTCCCGTCCAGGCACCTGGTCTTGGTTCGAGCCCTCTTTCTCTCTTGCTAACATTCTCTCCTCGTCCCAGCCTCCTGCAGCCCACACTCCACACCTCTTACCATGCAGACTCCGCTGAAACACAAGGCAGACCCTAGCCAGCCCCGGATGACAGGTGCCTAGAATGCAACAAGCTGCCTGTGGTAGGTGCAAGAGCCTATTTTCCTTTTTCCACAAGAAAAGCTGAGATTTAAACAAGAAACATCACCAGATCATGTCCTTCTGCTTAAAATCCTCCCATGGCCACCTGCTGTGTGGTCTCCCATGGCGACCAGGAGAGCCCAGCCCGACCCCCTCTCCCTCACTCCCCCCGTACACCCCCGCTGCTCCCTACACCCGGAACACTCCCCTCACATCATCAGGGGGTGGCTCCCCCTTGTCCCTTAGGCGTCACCTCAAACGCACCCACCTAACTCTCTCCCTCACCAAGTCCACACTGCCGTTAGGTTTTCTTAGTGTGAATAAGATGATCACTTTCTGCTACAGTATTGATATTTTATTTGTTTTCCTGTTTATTACGTCTCCCCTACTGGACTTGAGCTCCAAAGCGCAGGAGCCTTTGTCTCTTCCGCACAGTGCTGTGCCCGGGTGCCTGGAATAGTGCCCAGCACGTGGCAGGGGCTCAGCACCTGGGCATCCGCTTCAGTGCGTGTCACAGGCAAATCGTGGGAGAATGAAAACCGGTGACTTCCATCCTCTCGAGGTAACGTCTGTCTTGAGCACAGCACACAGGACCCTTCATGTCTTAGAGCCTAACCGTCTCTCCTCCCGTGCTCTCCAGAAATACTGTGTTTCAGGGTGTCCCCAGAACCTCATTTCCACGGCCCTGTCTCTCCACACCGTGTCCCTCTGCCTGGCATGTCCCCACGGCCATGAAGCCCGCCTTCCACCCCCCCAGCCCCGTGCCCAGCTCTCCAGCCTCGGAGTTCCCACGAAGCCTTGAGCACGTGTGTCCCTGAGTCTCTGGAGCTGAAAGCAGATGCTCCTTTTTAACCTTGTCTGTCTCCCCGGGGGCAGGGCGCGTGCCTGCTCACCCCCCCCTGCCCCGCCCCCCGCACCTCCCTGGAAGCCTGGCGTCTAGCAAAATCTCAATGAACATTTGCAGAGCTGGATGATCCAAACTTCAGCTACACTGGTAGGAGCATTTAAAAAAGCCACTAAAATGCTGCCTGTGGCAGGTACAAGAACCTACTTCATTTCAAAATACGTCTGCTTACTGTTAAAGATGTAAAGTATACTATCAGTTTAATAAGAGTGTGATAAATTCAACTTACTAAAATGATGAGCTCTACCGACTACATTAATTTATCACTGAAAAAATAAGAGCATTTTCCCTAATAGTTACCAAGGCATGAAAAGCACACACAACAGAGCTATATAATTACAGTTTTAAAGAAAGTATTTATAATAATCTTAAAAAACAGTAACACACTAAGAAAACTAATACTTACTTATTTTTAGTCAGTCATTAGCTTGGACTCTGGCTTACTTCTCACAGGCCTTTCCGAAAAACACAACGCTAGTAGTTTCAAAGTCTTTTTTTTGTTTTTTTTTTTTTAAGATTTCATTTAAACAACTGCTAACACAGCTGGCCTGAGGTTTCCGTCCCAATCACAGCACCGATTACTTAACCCCGAACACAAAGCAAAAAGAAACGGAAAAGCAAAGCGGTCCTCAGAGAAGGCAGCGCCACCAAGGTGCCCACCGCCCCAGCAGCGGCTGCGCAGGAGCCGAATCACGTCCTGCCACACGGGTGCTCATTACAGACCCTCGGGGCCATTTCTAACCTGCAGGTCATTTCCTTAATGCACCGGCTGTTTCTCATCATCAGATGGGACTATTTTATGTCAAAATAACCCACCAGGTTAGAAATACCGCCACACAAATCAAATTTTTAGCATCATCGGATGAAAACTCTTTTCGAGAGGAAAGCAAGGGATGTCCCAGAGGCTAAAAGGAGCCCAAATTGGCCATGCACCAGCCCCCACTTCTCCCCACCTCAGGCAGCTGGCTGTTAGCATTGTCTAGAGAGGGCTCCAAACTTGGGGTCTCATCTCTGATTTGAAGCACTTCTTCTGCTGAGATGCTGCCCGTGGAGTCTTGGGACTGGAGCAACTCAGGATGGTCTGGTGTGGTTTCATCGGCAGCAGAATCACTGCTTAACTAAAAGGAGAAACAGTGAAACGGAACTTATTTATGAAACATGTTCTATATCATAACATATTGAGGATGGGGGGGTGGTGGTTTAGAGAGATCTTTGACTTCCTAAAATGCCCTGTGCTCCATTCAGTCTCTATCCAAAGGGGTGCTGCTAACGCATGTCGCTGCCCATGGGCACAGCAGGCTGAGCTTTGCTGAACAGACCAACAGTGGGAAGAGCTCCACGGAACTGCGTGCACCTCGACCGCACGCATACTCTGCAGCAGCGTCTGGTTCCCAGTTGGTCCGAGGGTCTGCGGGCAGGCTCTTCCCGAGGCTTTGGTGCCGCGCACGCGCGGAGTCTCAGGGAGCAGCGTCAGTTCTCACTGTGAACTGCCCTTCACCCACTTAAGCGAAAATCAACACCACGAAACGCCAGTAATACAAAGGGAATTAGGGCAACAAAGCTGCTGTCACGTCAGTCCATCATTAGGTGGTTTATAGTCTTAATTAGAAAAAATAATAGTTTTTCCTCTTTTAAGTAGGCTGTAAATTTTTCATGGTCAATATTCAACATAACAAATATGAATTCTGCGATTCAAAGCAGGTAGAAAGAAAATTCCACTGCCCCGTCCCCCCAGGAGGAGGTAGTGACTTTAAGTTCTTTTTTATCTCACGGCCACCACGACAGGGGTTGGTCTTATGAGGAGACAGTAGTTCTGCCTGGAGGCTCTCGTGAGAGCTAAGGAAACCGATTAAGCATCGCTATAGCCCAGGGGGCCTTCCTCCTCCTGACACTCCCAGGAGGAGGACACAGTCAGGAGTTCTGCTTTAAAGGGGTGGGCGTAATCTTGACAGAGTTGCACCGCAGGCGGGTGGCAATGCCAGCCTCTGAGCCTACAATCTGGCTCCTGGGAGGGCCTGTTGCCTCCTTTGCTCCATCACTGCTGTCAGGAACCCAACCATTCCTTTATCAGGGGTGGGGGCCGCCCGGCCCGCAAAATCATTTGGTCTCCCCCTACCAAGGCATCAGGGGTGAGTTGATTAAATGTTTTAAATGTCTGACCAAATATAGCAGGCTATTTTTTAAGTTGATAACTTGATCTGGTCCGCAAACGATGTGATAAATATCCAAAAGGCCCTTGGCAGACCAAAGGTTCCCCACCCCTGATCATGTGAAGGTAGTCCCATGGAGGACCAAGCCTGGGGTGCATGGGTCTAGAGGCACACTGCCTGGTTCAAACCCACTCCCTAGCCGGGGGGCCCAGGACGAGTCACTTAGTCTGCAGAACTGCAACACCGTTCTTAGGCCGGTGGTTTGGGAGCTATAGCGGCTAATCCATTAGAACCCCGTGAGCAGAGACCAGTGCATCCTGCCCACTCAGGGAATGACAACGCTTATCGTTCTGATACTTAAATGGGGGTGAGCTGAGACATAGGGGGCAGCCAGGAGATGCTAAAAGGTGAGAGGCGACAGAAAGCCAACCACAAACTGACAACAGTACATCTGGTGTAAACCCAGCTCAGCCCGGCATTCAGCATCGCTGCCAGCAACTTGCCAGCAGACCGAGTGCGGAGCTCAGCAGAGAGAGCTCGGCGCGGCCGGTTCCGCGTGGAGAGGCACATGTGGAACACAGACATGACTCTACCGTGTGCACCTGGTGGCTGTTCCACACACCCTTCCTCACACTGCCTCTGACCTTCCTCCGCCCCCCACATTTCCAGACGATTCTACAGCCTTCCTTTTCCCATTTTCCACTCGTTCTGTAACTCTCTGTCATCAGCCCAGGGGATACAAGTCAGAAGCTCCTTCTGCTCGGACCTGGCTTGATGGTGAGACTAAAGTCGTGCTCAACCTTTCCACACTGACGAGAAGAGAAAAGCGGGTAGCAGAATGGTATTCACACTGACACGAACACACGTGTCGCTCGTGGGAGGGCCCCCGAAAGGCCCAGGCCAATCCGGCGCTACCAAGAGGGATGTAAAACCTGTCTTAGCTACGGGGTACGCGGCACAACGTCCCGTAAGGGTGACGGCGTGCCCCGTTATTGCTGCCAGTCTGTATTTCCATTTCAGCGTGTGCCTTTTGCCCAAACTGAAATGAAAACCAGAATGTCAAGAAAGAGGAATTACTAGGCTGGCGGGTGAGAGGACAAGGAGAGCAGCTGTGGCTGCGAGAGGAGGTGGCTGGGTACCATCTGCGTGCGCGAGAGTATCTGGCTGGCGGTGAGGGCCGCCTCCTCTTCCGAGGACTCGTCCGTGTCCTCCTGGTTGGTCAGGTTCAGGCTGGGGGTGCTGCTGGAGCACTGGTACTCCTGGAGGGACGGCGTGTCCCCTTTGTCAATGCTGTCCAGCGAGCGCCGGCGGACTCCCCAGTTGAAGTTGTCCATACTCTCCCCCTGGAAAAGCAATGCGACTTTTAAGACCTCGGACGCATGCCTGTAACCGCAGTATATATCATACACTGGGGAAACATATACCGAGATGAAACATACTCAGTGCATCGTCATAAGCAGAGTTTCAATCAGCCCTTCAGTTTCTTGAA
Source organism: Antrozous pallidus (assembly GCA_027563665.1). Taxonomy (NCBI): domain Eukaryota; kingdom Metazoa; phylum Chordata; class Mammalia; order Chiroptera; family Vespertilionidae; genus Antrozous; species Antrozous pallidus. Next base: position 93,232,803 of record CM050511.1, on the reverse strand, counting down.
ACTTTTAAGACATCATTAAATATTTGTATTTCAAGAGATCAAAATATTTGGTTGCAAACCTCATTTTAACGAAGTAATTTTCTCAACTTTCTATATTGATTACTGGGGACCAAGAAAATCAACTATCTAGGCCATTTCTAGTCTAGCACACAAACACAATGAGATCACAAAGAAGACAAATACACCGCAGACGACAACAAATACACAACACACAACACCAGGCTGCAACTTACCTGCAGCTCCTGGTTAGCAAAAAGGAAAACACACAGAATTAGCAAGAACGAAGACACACATTTAAATATACACTACACTTCTTGGGGAAAACTGTGACTTCTCTAACTCAAAGACTGATTCAAGCTCTGGATTAAGCTTTGTGCAAGAAGCCAACGTGTGATTTAAATTACTTTTTAATGCAAGCTATGGGAAGAAGTCAGAGACAGACAATGAAAACAACATTTCTATGATACACTTCAGCAACACAAACTTTAAGAAAGATCTTCAAAATTCACATAGATTTACTACTTGATACAATGCAAAACTGACTTAAACTAACACGGAGTTGACAACATACAAGGTCATAATTGTTTTAGTCTGTAGGATGGTTCTGACTAAACCAAATGGTCATTTCTTATTATAAAACAGTTTAAGCTACTGCAGCTATGGAGACATAACTCTGGCCACTTCAAAAGGTCTAGAGGGACTATGATGAGTTCCCGTTTCACCCCAGATTTATGTAAAGTTTCTTTTACTCTAAGCTGATCCTCCTTTTGTAAGGACTTAATTCTTATGACTCTTTCCTAAGCCCTTGCATGACAAATCACAGTGAGTCGGCCAGCAAAATGCGATTTATTTGTGTTCTTTTACTCAAGAGAGATTGTCCCGAATAGAGGCTTTCAAAGCCTTAAAAAAGAAAGAGGAAAAAAAAAAGTAAATAAAGCAGAGGAATACCTATTTCAAATAAAATTTCAGGCGGAAGCCAGCTGTATAAAATGATGAACAAAAGCAGAGCTGCTCTTGTTGAACCAGGAGCTCTGGCCACTTGGCCCCTGGCCCTTCCCTTGCTCCCAGGGCACGTCTTAGAGGCCCGTGGGCCCTGCAGGAGAGCCTGCAGAGCCACCTTTCTGGAACACGTTTCAAATACTATGGCGTGACACACAGTGACGGCATCAGCCCCCAGGGCTTCGTTAGCCGTTAAGTTTGTTCTGTCACAAAGTCTTTCCTGCTTTAATTGCTTAAATACATGCCATGGATTTAGATGTTAGAAACATCTCCATCTTCTGATTTGGCCTAATTCTGAGGCAGAAATTAGCACCACTCTTCCCGAAATACTGTCATTGGAGTCAAAGATGGACCTGTAATGAGCATCTTTAATTTCATATGACTGAGGTTGTATTCAAAAGCCATTTTTACCACCGCTGACACTTTAGAGTATTAGATGAGCTAGGACGCATTTAGTGCTAAAAATAAATAAATAAACAAACCACCCAGGGGAAAAAAAACCAACAAAAATAATTTTATCGTTACAAAAATGTCAAGGGCCTATCTTCAGAAGTTTAAAATTCTGAACTCTAAGAAGCACATAACTACAAAAGAGTTCAGCAGCTGCACATGCCCTTGAGGTAGGGCAGCAGGTCTCTTCAACCCATCACACTTAAAAAAAATATATCTATCTATCTATCTATCTATCTATATATATGTATATATATATATATATATATATAGAGAGAGAGAGAGAGAGAGAGAGAGATTTATTTCAGAGAGAAAAGGAGAGTGAGGAGATAGAATCATCAGTGCTGAGAGAGAATCACGGATCAGCTGCCTCCTGCACCCCTCACACTGGGGATCAAGCCTGCAACTTGGGCGTGTGCTCTGACTGGGAACTGAACAGTCAACACTCAACTACTGAGCTCATCACACTTTCTGACATTAATTCCAGAGGGTGGTGACCTGCCCTTTTGGAAAACAAATATGAAATGAAAGGGAGACAAGTAGAAAATATCAGTGTGCATAAAGCACTGAGTAAGGATGCATACTCTTGAATATTGTATTGTACAGGTGTGTGCATGCAGCTGTAGCTGGTTTTGCTCAATGGATAGAGCGTCGGCCTGCAGACCAAGAGGTCTGGGGTCGATTCCAGAGAAGGGCATGCACCTTGGTTGCAGGCTCCTCCCTGGCCCGGGCCCTGGTCAGGGCTCGTGCAGGAGGCAGCCAATCGATGTGTTTCTCTCACATTCTCTCTCTCTCTCTTTCCCTCTCTCTAATCAACTGAAAAATATCCTTGGGTGAGGATTAAAAAAAAAGTTAAAAAATTACAGTTCTAAGAAAAAAAAGGTGTGTGCATGTATATATTTGGATGTGATATAAAATGTATTAACTATGGGTCTCGGTGGGGAAAAAACCCAACACGTTTAAAAGCCACTGCCCTACAAGTTGCTGAATAATGCTGTGGGGCTCCCGATGAACCGGTCCAAGTGTGTCTTTGGGAACACGTAAATGGTGAGCTACCGCAGGGAAGCCTGCCTCGCTCCTAAGCTAGTGCAGAGGCATCTCTCCGAGGCTCTCTGGCCCTGTCCTCCTATCTGTAGGGGAGGCTGAAACAGGTAAGGGGACCTCCCTATCTGGTTTCCCATCAACAGCTAATGATGGGACATGGCACAGGCCATTACACTTCAGCCCTGCACCTCGTCCGAGAGCCAAAGGAAACACCCCTTCAAGAGACTTGAATGCATACGCGTCATATGGGTGATTTTAAATACTTCGGAGAAAGATATATCAATGACATGTATAGATACCAAATAAGGTGCTTGAGGCTCTTGAATACAGATACTAGTAACAATTTTAGAATGAACGTTTTCTTAACCTATCTGACATAAACTTTTCTCATGTTTGGTGACTGTGGTTAGGATGCTGACCTCATTTAAAGGGATAGGTCCCCAAGAGCCCAAGGGAACCAGGGCGAGCCTATTCACTTTGCCCCAGTGACTGCTTCAGAAACTGGCACGCGTCTCAATGTGGGCCAAGATGTGACAAGAAATTCACTAAAGGAGTTTAGGAGAGCAGCTTCTTTCCCCTCATGAGAGCATTTCGGGAAGGGACCCCACTTCTGACCACTGCTGCTGGGATGTGAGGCCACCGACAGCAAGCAGCGACAGCCATCTCTCTGCCGCCTGAGGTCAGGCTGGCTCACAGAGAAAGGCAGAGCGCCGAGAGCTGCAGAGAGACGCAGAGAGCACAGTGCTCCGAATCTATCGAAGCCCTGGCTGCCTGGCTCGGCTTTGTGAGCTCAGACACCCACTTTTCAGAGATGGGTTTTCCATTTGGAAAGCATCTGAACGGACAGAACCATCAATTTGATCTAGATTGAATCCCTCGAGAGGAGAAAACCCTCTGGGTGTTGGCTGAGATGAGGCGTTTGAGAGAGCTGGCTACATCGTCAAGTAGAGAGCGGCGAGGAGTGTCCGTCATGTGCCGCAGGAAAGAGTTTTGAGAGACTCAAATTCTTTTGAAACCATCAAGTTAGTGTAAGCGCCATGCTCTTTAAAACTGTCTGATAAATTTAATTATTTTACCGTTTCATTGCACATTAGTTTCTACATCACATGCCATGCATTTAAGCCTAAGCTCGCACAGCTTAGGAAACACAGTCAGTAATATTGTCATAACTATGTATTAGACTTACTGGTGGGAATCACTTCGTAAGTTATGTAAATGTCTAAGCACTGTGCAATACACCTGACACTAATATATTGATGTCAACTGTAATTGAAAAATAAAAAAGATTAAGAAAAGGACTTTGGAAGAAATCCACTTCTTACTTTCTATTTTTAAAGATAAAGACAAAAAATTAGATGTTCCTCTTTTATTTCAGATTTTTTCTGCTATTGGACTGACTGTACTAAGCAGATTTAGTTCCCAATTTAGATTTTTATATTCTTTAATATATATATATTTTATTGATTTTTTACAGAGAGAAAGGGAGAGGGATAGAAAGTCAGAAACATCGATGAGAGAGAAACATTGATCAGCTGCCTCTTGCATACCCCGTACTGGGGATGTGCCTGCAGCCAACGTACATGTCCTTGACCGGAATCGAACCTGGGACCTTTCAGCCTGCAGGCTAGTGCTCTATCCACTGAGCAAAACCGGTTTTGGCTAGGTTTTTATATTCTTGACCTTACACTGACCTTAATAAGAAAAGAATCTATGGGCAAATCTTTAATTCTTAATACAGTTACGACTATTCTATAAATATTACAATAGAAGCCCACATCCTTACCTCTGCATCTTCCAATTCAACATCTAAAAAGTCAAAATCCTTAAAAACTCCAAACTGTTGTTCACTGGTGTTATCTTCCACAGGTACTTCTTCCTCGTGAATTACATCTTCTGTTGCAGAAATTAGACTGGTCTGTTGGTCACCGACTTCCAAATCTTCATTAGAAGAAAATACCACCTGACCCCCCCACAAAGAAATAGAAAGCCACCTGTCAGCTTTGTCATTCTGCAGAGGAGATGTCCTCGCCCTAAGAGCCACTGCAGGCCTCACCTGCCAGTGAATTCAGAGCTCTCCCTGGTTTCCTTGCTGACATCTATCTAACTGGTTGAATACTTAATTAGTACAGCTGCCAAGCATCACAAAGACAGGTCATGCTTTTTTCATGCTGAGTCAATACTAAGGTAAGTTAAAAAAGGCAAGCAAGAAGACAATAATTTCCCTCTCTTCCTGGCACAATAGCATCTTTAAAACCTCTCTACTTGCTTTCATGATTACTCACTGAGGGATTCTTCGGGAGGCCAGACTCTGGGCCACAGAGCGCAAGCACATTCATTAGCTTTTCTCTTGTTCTTCGCTAAGGGGGAAAAATATCAAATGTTAGCATTACTGACAAAATAAGACAATTTCTCAACTTTTCATACATATAATAAAGTTGATTCTTCTATTTCACAAATGTTCAGGGTCTTTTTTAAACCCTCACCCGAGGACACGCTTGGGGTGGAGGGAAGAAACATTGATCGGTTGTCTTCGTATGTGCCCCAACCGGAAATGGAACCGGTAACTCAGGTGTATGCCCTGACTGGAATTGAACCAGCAACTTTCGGTGCGCGGGACGATGCTCAACCAACTGAGCCACGCCTGCCGGGCATGAATGTTCAGGTCTGATGTTCTTTTACGTACCTGTGATAACTGTGGCCTTTTCCAGCTAACAGGGACCAAGGCATTCGAATTAGAACCGGAGGAAGTAGATGAAGTACTTCTAGTAACAGCAATGACTTTGGGTTTCCCATTCCTTCCAGCTGTGGTGTGTTGATCACCATATTTGTTTCCAATAATTGGTGTCTATACAGAAACAAAATGCCAGTGTTTCACTCAAATGTTTCAACATAAAAGGGTTGACAGTGTATCATGACATTTTTTTAAACAACCAACCAAGACATAGCATAAGGAGAAATAATACTGATGATGTGGTAGATGTTACAAAAATCAAAGTTGTCTCTTTTTCTAATCAAGAGATTTCACTTTATTTGAGTCTCTGAAACTATCAGAGAGCTTATTCCTATTTTCAATATAGATCTGCCTTCTTTAAAAACAACCACTTTCAATCTTTCCCCATGAGATTATAAAATACTAGAGGTCCGGTGTACGAAATTTGTGCACCTGGGAAGGACGGAGGTCCTCTCAGCCCAGCCTGTAAGCTCTCCAATCAGGAATCCCTCTCACAATCTGGGACTGCTGCCTCCTAACCACTCGCCTGCCTGCCTGCATGCCTGATTGCCCCTAACTGCCAGCCTGACTGACACCTAACTGCTCCCTGATTACCTCCAATGTCTTCCCCTACTGGCCTGATCTCCTCCAACTACCTTATTCTGCCAGCCTGGTGTCCCAACTGCTCCCCTGCTGGCCTGCTCGCACCATGCAGCCTGCTGTTTAGTCATTTGGTCATCTTTCACTAACCCTCTCCTGCAGGCCTTGTCACTCCAGGAAGCCTGCTGTTTGGTTGTCCGTCCGGTTCTTTTGGTCGTGATGGCCTCTGGCTTTTTATATATTAGGGTATCTTCTTTGAAAGCTCAGAGAATATAAAAATAACTTTAAAAAAAAATCACCATTCAGATTTAACATCTATTAACATTTGGTATTTTTTCAATGCATATTGTTAAGTGGGCTTCAATATGTGCTTTTGCAAAGATTCAAGATAAGTAAAAATTTCAATGAGAAAGATATCTGTATAGCTTCTTACTACAAATCCAAAATTTATTTCAATACAAATTCTATGAAGAGTCAAAACTCATTTATATATATTTGGCTTTGTGAACTGTCTTGAATTTGCATTTGAAAATAATATTCAAGCTCATTTGCATGTTGTACAAGTCCCTTTTTATAATCTGGTGCCCACCCACTCCGCCCTGCATTCCACACAAACCAGCAAAACTAAACTTGCTATTGTTTCCCAAACATGCCAGGCTTTTCTGGACATGCTGCCCATTTTGCATGGAATAGTCACCAAAGCAAACCCCCATCTATTTTTTAAGGGAGATGCTACACTTCCAAGGAGGCCTCCTCTGATACCACCGCCTCTGGGTAACTACACTGGGACAATCTGCCAAGGGACGGTGACTTGTTCATGTGCCCATCTCCCTGACTCCACAAAACCCGCCTGGATCACATGCGACTCCTCTCTGTCCCTCTAGTATTTCTCCAGTGCCTACGCATAGGAGGTATGGAAGTTTGGAAGAAAAATTGAGATTAAGTATATCAAATGCTTTGAGAATTCCTATCACTGCCTCAGTTATTCCACCAATTTGTATGGTTTGACCTGGAAGAAAAGGAAAGCCTTCTTTCTAATTTTCTCATGCTATGTACTCCACTTAGAAATTCTCAGGTGATATCAACTAAAAAATTAGCAATAAAGATACTTTCTGTCTTAAACACACACACACACACACACACACACACACACACCCCACACACACCAATAAGAGCTGGATAAATTTTAATACCAAAACTAAGCAGCAAGGAAGTTTTTAAAATCTAACTATTCCTAATCAATTAAAATGTGATTAGATCTTCGACCTGTACATTTCTCAAATCCCCTGCAATACTTGGTCCATAACTTTACTTCTCTCTTGAAAAATTCTTCCTTTGACTTGTAAAAGACTGTTTCAATAGCACAAAAGCCACCAAGATTGGGATTAGGTGCTGAAGAAAAAAAAATGGTTCCTAGCCATGGCCCAAAATCTTTACATGAGATTTATATTAATACTAGAGGCTCAGTGCACAAAATTCATGCACGGGGATTGGGGGGGGGGTGTTGTCCTTTAGCCCAGCCTGTACCCTCTCCAATCTGGGACCCCTTGAGGGATGTCTGACTGCCCGGTGGGATCAGGCCTAAACGGGCAGTCAGACATCCTTCTCATGATCCAGGACTGCTGGCTCCCAACTGCTCACTTGCCTGACTTCCTGACTGACCCTAACCACTTCTTCCTGTCACCCTGATCACCCCCTAACCACTCCCCTGCCAGCCTGATTGATGTCTAACTGCTCCCCTGCCAGCCTGTTTGCCCCCAACTTCCTTCCTCTGCCAGCCTGGTCACCCCTAACTGCCCTCTTCTGCAGGCTTGATCACCCCCAACTGCCCTCCCTGTCAGGCCTGGTGCCTCCCAACTGCCCTCCCCTGCTAGCCATCTTGTGGTGGCCATCTTGTGTCCACATGGGAACAGGAGTGATGGCCAATCTGCATAACACTCTTATTAGACAGGATAGAGGTCTAGTGCATGGGTGCGGGCCAGCTAGTTTGCCCTGAAAGGTATCCTGGATCAGGGTGGGGCTCGCTTGGGGCATGGAGTGGCCTGGGCGAGAGGCCTGTGGTGGTTTGCAGGCTGGCCACGCCTCCTAGCGACCCAAGCGGAGGCCCTGGTATCTGGGATTTATTTTATGTTCTACAATTGAAACTTTGTAGCCTGGAGTGGAGGCCTAGGCCAGCCAGAGCTGCAGAAGCTTGGCTTCCTCCATCGCCTGGGCAACCCTAGCCTCTGCTCTCTCCATTTCCATGGCTGCCACCATTTCTGTTGGGATATATCTTCTATAATTGAAACTTTGTAGCACTGAGTGGAGGCCTAGGCCGGCAATGGCAGGCTAAAAGCTTGGCTTCCTCCATTTCCGGAGAAACCCAAGCCTTGATCCTGCTCTCAGTGGCCACAGCCATCTTGGTTGGGGTTTATTTGCTCCTGATTGGCTTGTGGGTGTGACTTGATAGGAGGTATGGTCAATTTGCATATTACTCTTTTATTAGATAGGATGATATAGTCAGAGGCCCAGGCTTCCTTTTGGATGGTAGGCCCTGCCTCTGTCTTGCACTAAAATACTGGGTTTCTCAACTTTGTTTATTTTAGTCTTGTTCCTTCTAGGATTTCAGCTTTCTACTTTTACTGGTACAACACTGAAAAAGCCCTTGTTTTTTGTTTACTTTCACCAAGTTTTCTTCTTCAGATCTGAAAGTCTAACTGACTACTAGGACCACAGTGAGTATGTTTCTTAGTCACTTCACAGTCAATATATTTAAGACTGAACTCATCTTCCTTCCCTGCTAAGAACTGTTCTTGAATTCCCATTCCCTCTGAATGGGACCAACATTCATGCAGTTGTCAAAGCAACTGTCCTTAACATCTCTTCTGCACTAGTACCTCTTCTCCTTGCCATCAAATCCCATCAATCATTTCCTCAGTCTTTTTTGAAAACCATCCCTTCCCTCTTCTTTCTTCGGCAGTTGCCTAGAAACGGGCTAACATAATCTCTGTTTTTAATTAATTAGTTTATTTTATAAGTATTACATATATCTCCTTTTTTGCCATCTGACCCCTCCCCGGCCACTCCCACGCCCCAGGACAAGCCCCTATTGCCCCAGTGTCCTAGTCCGTTGGTTATGCTAATATGCATGCATACAAGTCCTTTGGTTGCTCTCTAACATAATCTTTTGCTCAAACTGTTCTGATAGGTTCCTTATTGATTCCCCTCCCCATCTCCTTGGTCTATCGTCCATCCTGTTGCTGACTGATCATCTTAAAATGCAAATCCTAATATTTCCTACTCTAGCTACAAATCCTTGAAGAACTCCTACTGCTTCAAGATATAACCATTTTGTTACTAAGGCAGGGGAAATCCCTGTGATCTTGCCCCCGCCCTCTAAGACTTTGGCTTCATTTCTCTTTGCTCTATCTCCGTTCTCTGTGCTTAAAGAATGCTGTACTAATTGGAAGTTTCTGGAGCACCATGCTTGCTCACAATTATGAGCCTCCCTTCACATGCTCTCTTTTCTGGGATATAATCTCCCCACTCCAAACTACCATGTACACATGCCTGTCTAGCATTACTTACCCTTCAGCACTCAGCTCAGACCAAGTTAGATATGCATGCATTCCTGTAGTACCTTCAACTTACTTCCAGCCAAACACTGACCACTATTTTTATCTGCCTCTTTCCCCAAGAGACCGTAGGCTTCCGGAGAGGCCTGCTGCCCATCCCCTCCCCATTTCCACAGCACCTAGCTCAGTGCCTCCTCCCGAGTGTGAGCAAAATCAATGCACTTTGAACGAACAGATAAACATTTCTATGAGAGCATCTATATCCTGGGCATCTTACCTCGGAGATATCAAAATGAAAATCTAAGGTCTTCCCAGGCAGCTCCTTAGAGACGTTATTAAAAATCTTCGTGAAGGATATCTCAGGCGAACCCACATCGCCTCCATAGGCCTTGGGGCTGTCGTTGGGTACGACGAGACTTGCAGAGCGAGACACCACCAGTTTTAATATGTTCAGGGCTTCCTTCCAGTAAGGACTCTGGTTTAAAAACATAATAGACACACAGAAGTTACAAATACATATTTAACTAAGAACAAAAGTTTGGCTGTACTCTACACAATGAAAATATTATTTCTATAAAAACCCTTGTAAATTATTATTTTTACTCTGAAGTCCTCAATGAGGATCTGAGTTACAAAAGGAAACAAATTATTATTTGTATGGGACACCATATACTGAATAAGGTTCCCACATCAGAGTATCTTGCATTCTTCCAGTAAGTGCTTTATAAATAATAGTAGTAAACAGAGGACTGATACACATGTGAACATTATTATGGTTCTAAATATTTTAAGTCTTGGAGATAAAATATTTTGAATACATACTTTCTTAGACATTAAAATATTGAAATATTATTTAAAAAGATTAAATTTTTGGGTCTGTGACCAATGATTAGTGTAAATGATGTACTAAAGTGATGCTCTCAGGGATTACTGAGTTGTATAGGGTGCTTTCCCCCCTATATATATGGTGACTATGTGTTTTGGGTTGTTTTTATTCTTTCCTTTATTTTGTATATTCTGAAATAATTTAATTGTAATTTACATGATAAATGTATATGTGTAGAAGAACCAATGTCAAATAAAGGATTTATATTTTTCCCTTCAGAAAACATATAAAAACTATTTTTTCTTAATTATGATACCAATATCACATCTCAACCTTATATTATACACATTGTTTTAAGTAGTTGACAATTCTGGGTGGGACGCCTTTAAAACAACAAAAGGAAATGGAAAATCTTTCTCAAACTGAGTTATCCAATTGAATGACATCTTGATATAAAGACGCCTAAAGTACAAAATATTTAACAATAAAAATGTCCACATAATACTGTAATATTTGAAGCATATCATAACAGTTTACATTTAACAAGGTAGAAATCCCCTCCCCCCCCTCCCCCAAACAGTTAATTAGAGGCTCTGAGCATTAGAAAATACTAAAACTTCTTCAGGAAGTTCATAAATTATATGGCAATTGTGTTCTAAATGTAAACGATAACTAATAGTTCAGTTCTGTAAAATGTTCAATGTTTGAATAAAGCAGAAGTCAGTAATTGCGATGGGACATCAGCTAAATATGACCTCAGTACACATAACACTTAAAAATAAATTTGAGCCGAAACCGGTTTGATTCAGTGGATAGAGCATTGTCCTGCGGACTGAAGGGTCCCAGGTTCGATTCCGGTCAAGGGCATATACCTTGGTTGCAGGCACATCCTCAGTGGGAGATGTGCAGAGGGCAGCTGATTGATGTTTCTCTCTCATCAATGTTTCTGACTGACTATCCCTCTCCCTTCATCTCTGTAAAAATTCAATAAAATATATATATATATATTTAAAAATAAATAAATAAATTTGAGCCCTGACCAGTTTGGCTCAGTGGATAGAGCATTGGCTTGCAGACTGAAGGGCCCCAGGTTCGATTCCGGTCAAGGGCAGGTACCTTGGTTGCAGGCACATCCCTGGTATGGGGTGTGCAGGAGGTGGCTGATTGATGTTTCTCTCTCATCGACGTTTCTAACTCTATCCCTTGCCCTTCCTCTCTGTAAATTTTATTACAAAAAAAATAAAAATAAATAAATTTATGAGCCCAGCTGGTATGGCTCAGTGGTTAAGTGTTGACCTATGAACCAGGAGGTCATGGTTCAATTCAGTGTCAGGGCATATGCCTGGGTTGTGGCTCGATTCCAAGTAGGGGACTTCAGGAGACAGCCAATTAAATGAGTCTCCCTCGTCATTGATTTTTCTATCCTTCTCCCCTTCTCCCTTTCTTTTTCTAAAAACAATAAAAACATATTAAAGCTCAGCCGGCATGGCTCAGTGACTGAGCAACAACTTATGAACCAGGAGGTCATAGTTCAATTCCTGGTCAGGGTATATGCCCTGGTTGTGTGGGCGTGCAGGAGGCAGCCAATCAATGATTCTCTCTCATCATTGATGTTTCTAGTTCTCTTTCCCTTATTCTCTGAAATCATTAATAAAAAGATTAAAAAAAAAAGATAATAAAAACATTAAAAAGAAGAGTCTTCTCTCTAATAAGTTGTATGCACAATACTGATCTGCCAGTATTTGTAACAGACAGTTCAAAGGTGAAATTCAGTACAGACTAGGTTGACTTGTCATCGTTCACATTAAGCCAGGTCTGATTTTTTTAACTTTCTAAATATCTGGTGCTTTTTATTAGATAGCATTCGGATTCTGCTTTTTGCCACTTGCCTTGAGAACACTGTTCCATTGTACACATTCCTGAAAATATGATTTACGGACTTACCACTTCTTTCCTCTTGGACACTTAAGGTGCCCCTGGTTTTTATGATCATATATCATTCTGAGATGAACATTTCTGCACATCAGTTTTGTGGCCACTCACCTGTACGTATTTGCCAATGATCTTTATGATCTCCAGGTTAAACTGCTTGACTGGGGCAGCGGAGAGGTCAATGTGACCCAAAAGGCTGTAGATGATCTGCAGCAGTGACTGCTGCATACTGGACAGTCCTTTCTCTAGCAGCTGAAAGTGAAAATTTGGCATTTACATTTATGATATTGAAAAATAGATTTAAGCCAGGAATTTATGGTTAGAGGACTAGAAATCCAGAGACAAGTAAAAGGTAATGTCTATTATCTTACTCTTAGTGTTTTCTTTTAACTGAACATCACTTATTTTATGTAAAGAGAAAAATCATTATACCACCACCACCACCACCACCATTAAAAAATAACTACCCCCATGCTCTTCACACCACCCCCTTATTAGCTATGTGATCTTGGACATGTTTCTTAACTTCTCTGAGCCTCTTGATCTTTTAAAATAAAACAGCGATACCACCTACCTTCTAGTGTTAGGAGGACAGTTAAATTTATAGTTTTAAATACATGTTAGTAATACTTTGGTAATTATTCATAACTAGAGGTCCAGTGCACGGATTCGTGCACGGGGGGGGGGGTCCCTCAGCCTGTGCCCTCTCACAATCTGGGACCCCTCGGGGGATGTCAGACTGCCAGTTTCGGCCGGGCCCCTGCAGGCCCAATCCAGACAGGAGGGAGCCCGATCCTGTGCACTGAGCGTCTGTCCCCTGTTGGCCAGTGCACGTCATAGCGACCAGCTGACCAGTCGTTTGGCTGCTTAGGCTTTTATATATATAGATAATGCAGCAAGGATAACTTACACTAGTAAGAGCAACATTTGGGGCAAAGCATCCTCTCTACAGAGCGAACAAATGCTGCCATGTGTGGCACCTACGGGCTGATTGTGCAGGTCCAGACCTCAGAGCCATGACTGGAGCTCAGGGAGAGCTGGTGCTACTTGAGTGGCGAGCTTTACGGTGACACAAAGTGACAATGGTCTAAGGCAGCGGTCGCCAACCTCTCTGACCTCGTGGACCACCAGTGGTCCGTGGACCACCTGTGGGCGACTGCTGGTCTAAGGTACTTAAATTCAAAGCTGATTAAGGAGGTTAGCACTGGTTTTATCCTGACTCTTGTCCTAAAGGGGTAGGTATAGGATACACGGAGAGTCGAAGCTGCCAGGCAGATGGCCCACGATGTCAGCCCTCTTAAATGTACAGCTGATGGGAGTAAGCCTATCAGAACACTTCACACAGACTAAACAATTCACACAGTCCCGAAGGACTCTGTGATAATCAGGGGCGTAGCTAAGTTAAAGTGTTATGAACAATATTTACAACGTTCACTGAATTATGAATAATGTCTTTTATGTTTACACAGCATTTTAGGTTTAATTTAATTTCTAGAAGCCAACTTCTAAAAAGGAAGGTAGGTACTAGTTTATCATAAGCTGACAGACATTTTTAGCAACTAGGAACGTCTTCCTTTTTGAGGTTCTCTTTGTGGCTCTCTACTCAGTAACTTCCTAGGCACGGAGTTACTCCCTCAACAGATAAATACCAACTTTTTATGCGGTTCTAGTGCTAGTTTTTTTCTTTAAATAAGTCTGTTTTTGGCCACCAAGACAATATTTTAGATCAGGAAACAAATGTATCATCAAAATAAAAAATGCCCTAGCAGAATGCCTTTGCACACTGTTATTATTCTAGCAGGGATTTCACAGTCGAGAACTAATTGTGCGGGAACAAAGATTACCACTCTCAGGGGTCAAGACCTCTGAAAACCCATCTTCCATTTTAAATAAAGTTGAGGATTACATTATTTTGAGTTCATATCATTTAAGGACAGTGAATGAAGGCATAAATACTGAAAATGGAAAAAAGTTTACAAAAACTTCCTTTATACTTAAAAAAAATTTTTTTCTTTAAAAAGTGATGCAATCGCCGAACCGGTTTGGCTCAGTGGATGGAGTGTTGGCCTGGGGACTGAAAGGTCCCAGGTTCGATTCCGGTCAAGGGCATGTACCTTGGCTTCGATTCCGGTCAAGGGCATGTACCTTGGCTGCGGGCACATCCCCAGTACAGGGTGTGCAGGAGGCAGCTGATCAATGTTTCTCTCTCATCGCTGTTTCTGACTTTCTATCCTTCTTCCTTCCTCTCTATGAAAAATCAATAAAATATATTTACAATACAATACAATACAATACAATACAATAAAAATAAAATAAAATAAAGAAATCCACCAACCACCCTTTGGTAAATTTACCTCCGCAAGGTAAGTCACCAGGTTAAACGTGGTCTCAGAGAAGGAGTCGTGCAGGTACCGACACACCACGTTGATCCAGTTGGCGCAGTCCCTGGAGTACGTGTGTGTGCTGTACAAGCTCATCATGTGCGCCAGGTTGACAAGCGTTGGGCACTTTTCTTCTGCACAAACCTAAAAAAATAAAACAATTTCATTCATTAAAACAAAAAGATGCAAGTTTAAGCTTGATTCTATACTAAATATATTTAGTGAAAACAAATGTATAAGTTGAAGCTTCAATGCATTTTACTTAAAAAAAACATATTTCATTCATTTTTTACAGAGAAGAAGGGAGAGGGATAGAAAGTGAGAAACATCGATGAGAGAGAAACATCAGCTGCCTCTTGCATACCGCCTACTGGGGCTGTGCCCGCAACCAAGGTACATGCCCTGGACCGGAATCGAACCTGGGACCTTTCAGTCCGCAGGCCGAGGCTCCATCCACTGAGCCAAACCAGTTTCGGCAATGCATTTTATTTCAATGCAGTAGAAAAGTTAAAAAGAGAAAAAAAGAACACAACATTAAGAGACTAGCAATAGATAAATACAGAAAGATAATACGTCAAATACTCCCATGGGTGCTAAACAGTATGCCTTTTTCTCAGTCGGATTCTCTGTAAAACCGTATTTGGTAAAAGTCCATACATGGTTTCGTAAACTCTGTATGTCATTCTGTAACTGTTCTGTAAAGAGTCTTGTTTGGTAAAACTATACAAAACAGGCTCAGACTGGGAATTCTCTGGGAGGGCCAGAGATGCCGGCCACAAAAATGCTTTAGTCTCAAGCCCCCTGAGCTCCCACTAGAGCAGTAAATCGCAAAAAGCCTCAATGTGCGTATTACCAAAGGACTTCACTGGATTCTGCAGGATGGACCTCAAACTGCTTTTTAGGAAACTGCCTAAAGCTCTTAAGGTCCTTGGGCAATAGTTTTATTTTTCTTTAATCTTTTATTTTTTCCTGTTTTTTTAGACTCAATAATTTACGGTTTCCTATCCTCAAGTATGTAGATTCTTTCTTATGCATGCTCAAATCTGCCTGTTTTTTTAAATGTATCTTTATTGTTGAAAATATTACAGATCTACACCCTTTCCCCCAAATCATTACAGGCCACTTCAAAATATACTGACTTCTTGCAGCACCACAGGAGCTGAATGCTGGGGACCTTACTGACCAAACGCACCTGCTCTGTCTGCGCCCTGAGTCCTAGGTGGAGATGTTCCTTTTATTCTCCTCTGGGGAATACCCCAACAAAGCAGAATTGGAAAAGGGCCACACTACTCTTATATTTCTATCGTAAAAGGGCTAGCCTCCATGAAATTTATTTTAGTTTCTTCTTCCTCACTTATTCTTCCATCTGATTGATGGTTTGTAGACTGTATATTTGCACAAATTGCCTGGAGCACTGAGTAAAGAAAGTAGCGTTACCTTTTATATTACAGATATTGTAACTTTCAGATGACTCTGACTTTTATTTTGACTAATCATGTGGACGCTGTCACAGGAGAGGTCCGCAAGACTGAAGAAACTAATGCAGCACCTTTGGAGCTATTTTATAAAGTCATTAAAATCAGCCAATTTGATGCAGGAGTAGCCTTTTACCCATGCAACAAGCACCAGGAAGAAAAAAAATGGTTGATATGTCTTACATGTATTTCAAAATACACTAAGTTATCACACCATTTTTTAAAAAAATCAAATCATTTTACAATTTCACAACTGGTTCTCCTTCAGGAAATATTTTTTACAGCTTAAGGAATCTTTCCTGAACCATAAGACATCCCTATAGAATTCCTATATTCTTAAATAATATTTCCCCCTAAAGAAGGATTTTAAAAAACCTGCACTTAGGACAAAAGGAATATATGCTGTGCATTTTTATAACAGTCCGAATGCTTTAGATTTTGGAATTTTGGAATTGCCAGGTTAAAACTGGGTCCCAAAATCTGATAACAAATGCTTATAGCGTACTATTTCTGCCATAGCGAACAGCTGAAAAGGACAGTATCTGCCCTCGTGTTGCCTCATTTTAGATTCTCTGCTCTCCGTCGGCACAAACAGTAGACCCAGAGGCATCTGCATAATGAGGAAGCACATAATGGCAGAAAATTACTCGACAGTGTGAGAGCATAATTAAGAAATCAATTTGGTCCACACCCTGCAGGTTGCTAAAAGCATCCAGATGGAACCTCTGTGTGCTGCTCAACAGGAAGAAAACAGACATAAAAAAACCCCCAAAATTTGTAACTCACGAAAAGCCATATATTTTATTTCTTAAAAATAAAAGTATTTGGAATTTCCTGTTCTTTGCCTCAAATGATGACGGAGGAGGCTTGATTCATGAGGGGCGTCCACAGCCTGGGGGGTGGGGGGTGGGGGAAGCCGGGCAGGGCTGCTCTCTGACCCCGGCTTGCAGCCAGTTCACTCAGCACACCTCAGTGGAGGCTCTTCAATGCGTCTACTTCCTTTATTAGGGAATGTATGCTTTTTATTTCCTTAAAATCCCAGAGTAAGCCAATATACTCCTCCCTCTCCCAATATTTTTTTAATCCCATATAAAAGACAAAAACACTTTAGTTTACATTTTTCTGTGTCATTAGAGTATTAAATGAAAATTATTTTAATAAATTATCTATTTCATATAACTTAATTCATACAAATATATTTTGTTGTGTGTGTGTGTGTTTTTAAGGCAAATAATCACCTTCAAAGCAGATGCTTCCATGAACTATAATAATGTCTCTTCTTTTTTAAATACATGTTTTTCAAATAATTATGTTAAGGATCTCTTCTTATTTAGAAATTTAATTTACAAATAGAATCAAGAGAAAAAAATGAAATCAGCAGTATTACTTCCTTAAGTTTTTTCTTGTCACTTATTAAATATCATGTCAAGATAATGAAAAGAGGCTTACTCTTATTACTGCTAACGCGGTTAGCTGGGCTGCTAGGACTTGTCGCTGCACTGCCACCCAGAGATAAACTGGCTCTTACCAGAGCTGGCATGTGGGGCACCCAGAGGTGGGTATTTTATTTGGCGTTCTGCATGCCTGCTCTTCCCATTTCCTGCTGTGCTACTTGTTAACTGAATCTCAGACTTTTTTCTTTTTTTAAATTGCTTATATAAAAAGTTCTTCCAGAGGATGTTACTTGCTTGGTTCCCTTCTTATCCCAATTTCCCTGATCCCCCTCCCCCCTCCAGTGTTATTTATCTTACTGACACCACTTATTCATTCCCCACCCCCTAGTTCACCTAATTCCTGTTGTATGTAATTACTTGTAAATTTATATGATGACTTCTTACAACTGTTATTTTCAGTCTGAAAAACTTTATTTCTAAGACTGCATGTGACCCCCCCAAAAAATAATTAAGCATAAGCAGAAGGCAAAATCTCTGAGAGTTCTTTAAGAAAATTGTTAAAAATATAAAATTTAATCACATTCTTTTAAAATTAAGAATTATAACACTTATAAGAAATGCTAACAGATGACTTAAGACATTACATTTCTATTTCAGAGCTGTCCCATAGAAGGAAGAAAAGAAATGAAGGGGATAGAGAAGAAAAGACTATTAAAAGGAGAAAGGCAAATGTCAGGAGAGAACTGTCAGACCCACAGTGCGTTCTGCCTTCTTCCTCCTCAGGGCCTTTGCACATGCAGCTTCTCCTTAGAAAACTTCCACCCTCAGCCCTGTTCTTTGTTCCGGACCCAGGGACCTTACTCCGGTTATCCCATTCAGTCTTCCAAGTCAGCCGACTTCCCAGGGGAAGATTTTGTTTTGGGCCTCTACAGTCCTTGGCCCTCTCACTGTATTTACAACTCTACGGTGATTGTCCACTTCCTTGATTTCATCCTCTCTCCTAAGGCCCGCAGGGTAAATACTCCATGTGCTTTTGTCACTGTATTTCCAGCACCTCACCCAGTGCTCAGTAAATACACTAGTGAATAAATGGATGAATGAGCAACTGCCAGAAAGGTAGAGGATAAAGTAGGGAAACGAAGCTGAAAAAGAAGGATTTGGAGGAGTGTAATTCTGATGAATTTTATTCACTGTCATTTCAGCAGTTGTAACTTGAGTCATTACTATACAATACCTTTATATGCATAAAAAGAATACAAATTTAGAAGTGAAATTCAAAAAGAAGCGACAGTAAAAAGATCTTCCGGGAAGATAAACTCCAGAAACATTTCCCTCTCGTGTTACCTTTCAGCATAACATTTGCTTACCTTTGCTATTCGGCTGGCTGTTTCTTTGCAAAACTGAGTTGGGCTGTCAAAATGCTGGATTAAGTGAGGCAATAAGCAAAGGATGTTAAGAGGAAAGCCTAGATAAAAAAAAGAAAGCAAACAACAACCCATGTTATTGACATAACTTTAAAAGTTAAAGGTATTTTTTAAAAAATATATTTTATTGATATTTTTACAGAGAAGAAGGGAGAGAGATAGAGTTAGAAACATCAATGAGAGATAAACATTGATCGACTGCCTCCTGCACATTCCCCACTGGGGATGTGCCCACAACCAAGGTACATGCCCTTGACTGGAATCAAACCTGAGACCTTTTAGTCCACAGGCCAACGCTCTATCCATTGAGCCAAACCAGTTAGGGCTAAAGGTATTTTTTTTAATGGTTCACAGAAACAATTTACTTTTTATTTCTTGGAATACTAGATCTTCTAAATATTTTTAGCTTTTACCCAAGAACTTAAGCTATCCCCCATATTTGAAAAACTGTACCTATAGAAAATCAGAAATCAGTAGATCTCCAAGCAAAGAGCAGTTTACATTTCACTGCAGTAAAAAGCAAAGCGTCGGAGCGATCCCCTCAGCATTACCTGACAACTGAGAAGGGTCCACCAGCGAGTGTTTGGAGACCGCGATGAGCTTACTGAGGAGGTGCACAGTCATTTCTTGCGTAGACACCGAGGTAAAACCTTTCAGGAAGAGCTGCTGAAGGCCTGGAAAATTATTCCATTTCAATTTGCTTTGCATGCTTTCGATCTTCTCGCGACTCTCTGATTTGTCCAGAGGCAAATGGATGAGCAGTTTGTTGAGAAGCCTGAGAGCCAGGAGGTATTCATATTCATAATCGGATTCTAACAAGGACGCTCCTATCCAAAAGATGGTGGCCATCAAGTTGGCAGGCTCAGTAGTGGACTGCACGTCATACAAGCCCTTCTCTCGCAGAGAGGACAGGCTTCTAGTCCTGGCTAAACTGTTGCCGTGGTTTATCCGTCCATCCATTATATCCAGTGTGTTGCTTCGCCGCCGGTCACCTCTTCGGTCACCAATTAAACTTAATCTCAAAGAGTTACTTCTTGCACTACTGTTACATCCCAAGTAACCGCCACTATTAATGGGACTTGTGCTTAGATTTAGTTGTCCAGTGCTTTTCCTGTTAGCTGCATACTTGTTTCCCATTATAGGATCATGATATGAGGTTCTTTAAGAGAGAAAAAACAAACGCATGCACGGTCATTTCTTTTGCTACATTAATTTTATGCTTGAAAACACTAAAAAAAAAAAAAAAGGTAACTTAACAGAGAAAAATCATTTTAAGTATATATCTGACTTGGACTAATCAAATTTGAGTTCTTCCCTCTACATTAAAACAAAATGTACATCTTTTCTACCGAGGCCCACTGCTTCCTTTGAGTTGGATAAGGTCTGACAGGAAGTGGAAATTCTGCTGCAGTACTCATAGCTATAGCTCTGCTCTGGGACTTAGCGAACGTTATGTCCAAAGCAGACCTCATGTGTTTCATTCCCAGACCTGGTGGTCCCAGTGGCCCCATTTCTGTCAGTGCACACTCCAAAAGAACCAACTCAAAAGTTAAGTCTTTGATTTCTCCTCCCTCATATCCAATTATCACGGACTGAAGAATAATTACAGAATGCTTTCTACCTGTGGCAGCAGTATGCAAAATGTGAAGAATATTTGATACAATCTACTGGGGAACAGTGATGTAAAAATGGATGCATTTGCTGAAACCAGTTTGGCTCAATAGATAGGCATGCGGACTGAAGGGTTCTGGGTTCTATTCTGATCAAGGGCATGTATGTTGGTTGTGGGCACATACCCAGTAGGGGGTGTGCAGGGGGCAGCTAATTGATGTTTCTCTCTCATCGATGTTTCTAACTTTCTATCCCTCTCCCTTTCTCTCTGTAAAAAATCAATAAATATATTTTTAAAAAGGATCCACTTATAGCCTGTTAATTGCTATTATTAAAATACTAGAGGCCCAATGCACAAAATGTGTGCACAGAGGTGCGCGGGGGGGGGGGGGGGGGGAGGGAGGAGGGGTGTCCCTCAGCCCAGCCTGCACCCTCTCCACTCTGGGGGACCTCAAGGGATGTCTAACTGCCTGTTTAGGCCCGATCCTACTGGGATCGGGCCTAAACAGGCAGTCGGACATCCTTCTCACAATCCAGGACTGCTGGCTCCAAATTGCTCGCCTGCCTGTCTCTCTGATTGCCCCTAACCGCTTCTGCCTGCCAGCCTGATCACCCCCTAACCCCTACCCTGCCAACATAATTGATGTCTAACTGCTCCCCTGCCAGCCTGTTTGCTCCCAACTTCCCTCTTCTGCTGGCCTGGTCACTTCTAACTGCCCTCCCCTGCAGGCTTGATTGCCCCCAACTGCCCTCCCTTGCAGGCCTGGTCCCTCCCAACTGCCCTCCTCTGCTGGTGTGATGGCCCACAACTGTCCTCCCTTGCAGGCCTGGAACCTCCCACTGTCCTCCCCTGCTGGCCATCTTATGGTGGCCATCTTGTATCCACATGGGGGCAGCCATCTTGTGTGTTGGAGTGATGGTCAATCTGCATATTACTCTTTTATTAGACAGGATAGAGGCTTGGTGCATGGGTGGGAGCCAGCCAGCTGGTTTGCCCTTAAGAATGTTCCACATCAGGGTGCGGGTTCCCTTGGGGAGTGGGGCGTGGCCTGGGCTAGGGGCCTGTGGAGGTTTGCAGGCCGGCCATGCCACCCAGTGACCCAAGCAGAGGCCCTGGGATCTGGGATTAATTTATGTCTACAATTGAAACTTTGTAGCCTGGAGCAGAGCCAAGCCTTCTGCTAGCTCTGTGGCGACAGCCATTTCTGTTTTGAAACTTTGTAGCCTAGAGTGGAGGCGTAGGCTAGGGCTACAGAAGTTTGGCTTCCTCTACCACCCCAGCAACCCTAGCCTCTTCTCTCTCCAGCTCCATGGCTGCCGCCATTTCTGTTGGGATTATGTATCTTCTATAATTGAAACTTGGGAGCATTGAGTGAAGCCTAGGCCAGCAACAGCAGGCAGAAAGCTTGGCTTCCTCTATTGCCAGGGAAACCCAAGCCTCCCTCCTGCTCTCAGTTGTGGCAGCCATCTTGGTTGGGGTTTATTTGCATAATTTGCTCCTGATTGGCTGGTGGGCGTGGCTTGATCGGAGGTAGTCAATTTGCATATTACTCTTTTATTAGATAGGATAAAGAAAACAGTGTAAGAACCCAAAAAATGGAATAATTAGCACTTCCAGAGGTGGGGGAGGGGGCTGGGGAGGGTGAAGGGGATTTCAGAAAAGCTTAGTCAGGAGGTGGTATTTGAGATGGGACTCGAAGGATACTTCATTCAATTCAGGGTTTGCAAGGAAGAGAAAGGGGGATGGAGGCAGCTCCACGGAGAAGGAAAGTGTGAGTCTGATGGGCCTGGCCTGCTGGGGGGGCAATGGGATGCCAAGTGCCGCGGGAATGGAGCTGGTCAGTGAAGCACATCTCTGACCAAGAGCAACAGCATTGCCACGCATGGCTCTGACTCCCCACACGTCCTCACGGTCTGAGGCTCATTCTGCACGGCCGGTCCATCCGCATCCTTCAGTACCACGCTCACCACCAGTCTGAGAATAAGACAGTGCAGAGCTATCCATATTTTGCCACTAAAGTTTTAAATACAAATCTACCAGTTGCCTGGTTTAAATTCTTACTGAGAAAGGGCAGAAAGAAGATCATAATGCTTCATGGTTTCAGCCAAAGTATCAATCGCAGATTCCAACGTAAGAAGAAGCTCAATCACAAATCCCTAGAAAAAAGGGCAGACTCTAATTAATTATGCTCTGGAAAACAGAAATTGCATTGGACTTCCCAAGGAGATTTAAAAATAGAACAAACTCCACATTAACATTATAAACTGATTAAACTCTTAAGCAACATGATCTTGCTGATTGATGAAAACTCATCAAATTAATGGCATAAAATGATTATAATGGCACCACAAGCTGCTTACGCTAGAGATCTAGGAGCCATCCTTGCTTCTTTCTCTCACATTTAAACTGAATCTATCATCAAGTCTTGAAAATACTTTTAATATATCTTACATATGACCCTTTTTCTCTATCTCCACAGGTTCCCTTAATCTAAGCTATCACCACCCTTCCGCTGGGGACTCTTCTCTGACTCTCCTCGCTTTCACTCTTGCTCCACTAAGGACTCTACCTAGCCCCTCGAGCAAGTCTTTGAAAAGCTAATCATATCCACCACCCTCCTCTTAAACCTTTGAGTGGCTTCCCATTAATTCAGAGTAAAACCCTACCTCTCCCCAGGGTCTCGTCTACTAGGCCTCACACGATCTAGCCCTGCCTACCCCCATCAATCTCCTGCCTCTAGATAGCCCCATCCAACACACTCTGGAGCAGCGGTCACCAGCTGATGGTCCGCAGACAACTGGTGGTCTGTGAGGTCCGAAAGGTTGGCGGCCGCTGCTATACAGACATGGGTTTGCTTGGCGGTCTTAAAAAAAAAAGGCTATTGCTTCAGCCTCAGGGCCTCCGCACTTGTCTATTTCCCTCGCCAGAAAGATTCTTCCCCAGATCACCACAGGATTCACTTCCCAAGTATGGGTTCAAAAACCACCTTCTTAGATGATCACGTAAAAAATTACTCCCTCTTGCCCTGGCTGGTGTGAGTCAGTGGTTACAGTGCCGGCCCATGGACCGAAGGGTCTCGGGTTTGATTCCCAGTCAGGGCATGTATAGAAGGCAACCTTTTGTTCTCTCTCTTACATCGATGTTTCTCTTTCTCTTTTCCTATCTCTCTAGAATCACTGAAGAAAAACAAACATATCCTCAGGTAAGGATTAAAAAAAATTTACTCCCTCCTTCTCATCACTCTTTAACCCTTTACCTTATTATTATCATAGTATTGCTAAGTAAAATTATGTTGTACATTATGGGTGGATTAAAGGCTTATTTTCCCCAACAGGATGTGAGCTCCAGAATGCCAGGACCTGTCTTACTGCCATATCCCCAGCGTCCTCAACTGTGTAAGGGAGACTTAAGTTCTCTACTGCAATATTTCACTCAATGTATCTTAAAAAACGAAATTCAACATCCCATTTCAAATTTAACTTCTTATCTTTTTTTACCTGTTTATCTCTAATGTCCAGGCATGCGTGTGTGTGTGTGTGTGTGTGTGTGTGTGTGTGGGTGGGGGGGTAAAGGTAAAGCTTTCTCCAATAGGCACTAAAATTATTAAAATTAACCACAAACCTCTGCTAACACCCAACATGAGCAATTCTGTAGGACCATGATCTTGCCCTACCTGCAGCGACCTGCATTTGGCACTAGGTCCTTCATGGCTAGTAGACGGTCAATGACCCCCGCATGAAGTTAGTGAAATACCTGTGCCTCCTCTCCGGGGTCCCCCACCGTTTCTACGAGCCTGGAGAGAACGTCAGAGAGCGTGGCCGCAGAGAGAGGCTGCTTCAGGGCCCTGAAGATCTGGAAGGATCTCCCGGCGTAGTGTCGGGAAGAACAGGAAAGGGCTGTCTGCAGCGCGACTTCACTAAGATGATGTTCCAAATGAACTGCTTCTGCGAAGAGAGGAGGCAAGTGGGTGGCTCTTGTTTTTCAGAAGAGAATGCAGGGCTACAGCCAGAGGCTCGCCACTCACAGCCCAGCGCCGGCACCGAACCTGGCAAGCCAGACAGCGCCCCCACGCTATGAGCCAGTGCCTTTTCTCTCCTTCAACCCCGTCTGCGTGTAGATGGCTCCTCTTCCTAATCTTCAGGGACGTAACCCTTGAGAACAGGGTTTCTCACCTCGGCATGACTGACATGCCAGCCAGGTAAGTCTCTGCTGTGCTGAATTCATCATGCAGCAGCCTCCCTAGCCTCCACCCAACTACACGCCAGGACTAACCACTTGCCCCTGCCCCGCGTGGCGACAAAAATGTCTGCAGACATTGCTACATGTCCTGAGGGACAACAGGACCCCTAGGTGAGAACCACTGCTTCAGACACCTACTTAAAAAAAATCAATCTTCACTGTTGAAATTATTACAGATGTCCCCCCTTTTTTGTCCATGGACACCCTTCACCCGACTCCTGCCTCCCCAAGGCCTTCACCACACTTTCACTATAACTTTCACAATGTGTTATATTTTTAGATCATAGAAGCCAATATCTGTATAAAAAATTTTTTTGTCACCACTACATATGTTCTTTAATGTAATTTTTTCTATTACACAATCTCTCTATATAAAAGCCTAAGTGACTGACCTTTACTACTGGATGACCGGCTAGTAGCTATGACGCACACTGATCACCAGTGGGCAGATGCTCAATGCAGGAGCTGCCCCCTGGTGGTCAGTGTGTTCTCACAGCCAACCTCCCGCAGTCCCTCCCCACAGCTGGCTGGCCCCATTGGGACTGGGTGAGACAGCTCCGACCCTGGCCAGGCTGAGGAACCCCACCTGTGCATGAATTCGTGCACTGGGCGTCTAGTTGTATTATAATTTTATGATGCCATCATACACGAAACTAAGCACCCCAGAATAATGTCCCACACACCTTTTTTAAGGAGTAACTGAGCCTATCTCCAAAGAAAAACAAATCTGTTATCACTAATAAGTAAAAAAAGAGAACCTGCCTAAAACTTTGTATTTTAAGCATATCAATATGTCCACTTTTTGCTAAACATTATCAGAAGTTTTGCGATCCCATGAAAACATCTCATGGAAGGGAAATATCATCTCAAACACTGAAAGATACCTGCGCTGGACTGCTTGAAAACAGAAACCACGTGTTTCAGGAACGCGGCCAGCTGCTCGGCACTCTTTATGCTGGGGTTCTTGGCAGACACGTCCTCATGGTTCCAAAGGGGCCCTCGTTTTCTGAAGACAGAGGACAGATGTGATTCCCTCGGTTTTTAACCCACATTAACAGTTTTACTCAGACTGGCCTAGCATACACCTCTGCAGTTAGGAAGGGTCATACTTGAGCACATCCAATAGCATGTCACAGGCACACACCTCCCATTGCTGTTTATGTACACGGATAAGCAATGAGCTGTGCAGGGAGGGAAGAGCCAGGTCAGGCAGCACTGCAGCCCTCCGCCGTTACAGCCAAACTCTCTCCCGGTAGCAGGAGATGATGACACGTTTTGCCAAGCGAGAAGAGTCCTGGTCACTGTGTCTGTGTTACAGGCCAACACATTATGTTTGTAGAGGCCAGACTGCACTTAGATTGTAACCCAAGACAATCTTTAACCAGTGAAAGCCCCAGGGAACGTTTAGGACGGGATAATGTCCCGTTGATTCTTCCTTTAAAATGTTTTTGTATTCTCTAGGCCACCGGCTGGATTGGTAAGGGTTACGCCCAAAGTGCCCTGCAAACCTTTTCTGTGGCCACGCTGCCTCAGGCCCTCCATCCCCACATTGCTAAGAGGCCGACTGCCTCCCGCCCTCCCCATGCAGCTCAAAGACCTTCAATAATGGCCTCTTCCCCGAAAGATAAAACATCTGTAACCGATGGCCGAGGCTTCGTGGCCCTCCAGGTTGCCTTCTCCCGAGAAAGCTTTCTCATCTAGAAACTCCCTTTCTTCGGCGTTACAGACGGACTGGATTACAGCCCGTTGCCTCATGCCCCCTGTGATGTTGCTTCTGCTGTGGAATAACCAGCCCGTTGCTCCCCTTCTCAGTTTCTTCTTTACTTACAGTGCCTTGCAAAGAGTGCACCGCAAATAAGTACTTGATGGTTGACTGGTGAAATAGCTAAGGCAAGCGGCATATGCAGAACTTAGATAATATAGTATTCTCTTTGGGCACTTGGTCTCCAGGCACAATGAAGGCCCGTGAGAATGCAAAAGAAGAATGCCTTGGTGCACCATAATCTTATTAATGTTGGACCATACAGACCAGTGTATTTCCAAGCAAAGGCACCTCTCTGTCGCTGACAAATGAAGGAACAACTTCGCACACGCATGCTGCCAGGTGGTAAGGGGTTGTCACAGTTACCTTGAGGTAATGAATTCCATGAGGGTCTTGACTTTTCCATCCTGCTCTACTGAGATGTCCACCTCGTTGAGGACAGTGGTGTGCAGATGGGAAATGGCT
This sequence comes from Antrozous pallidus, assembly GCA_027563665.1. Classification (NCBI taxonomy): domain Eukaryota; kingdom Metazoa; phylum Chordata; class Mammalia; order Chiroptera; family Vespertilionidae; genus Antrozous; species Antrozous pallidus. The sequence goes on along the minus strand of CM050511.1, from coordinate 93,205,936 downwards.
GAGCTGTTGTTCCCTAAGCTGATACTAGAAGAGGTAGAACTGGAGCTAAGCCCTGAGTCAGTCATAGGGGAGGGCTGGTAATCAGGTATAAAATCACTAACACCTGCTGGAAGAGAAAGGCGGGCGTGAATACCACACATAAGAAAACCTCACACAGTATCTACTTAACTGAACTACCATTCCTTACAGACTATCTGGCATGTGTGGGAGGCTCCGCACTCCTTCTGTTGGAGTTTTTAGGCAAGCACTATTGCATAGCCTCTTAACGTAACCGTCTGTATTTCCTCTGCAGCCCTCTGCTGCCATCTGCTGCCAAAGGGTGAAAGTGGCACTTCCCCAATATTTCAGTGTATTTCCTCAACATTTATTACTAGGTGTAAGTCAGTCACATTTCTCTGATGTGAACCGATTTTTAATTTGTTATGGAAAGTACTCCATACTTTCTGATTCGTTTTAATTAAAGAAAGACAATTTTAAAGTATATTTGTAATATTTATATTATGTCAATTACTAAGTAATATTAAAGGATGTTACTAAGGACCATCTTTAGAAAATGCCAAAAGAAGCCTTAAGAACAAACGCCTTTTAAATAAAGATGCTTTAACATAAAAAAGGCTGTAAACTTCATTCTATGCATCTTTTAATCATAGTTTTAAAAGGTGAATAAGTTTCCTAATAATTGTTGTTTTACTAGGTATAGGGTTATATAACACAGTTTTAACTTACAAAGTAATTTTATTTCAGTTTCTAAAAAATTATTTTCTAGGTCATCTATTATTAACCGAAGGACACTGACACTGATAAATGGAATAAATAAGTTATGGCTATTAGGAAAGAAGTATAACTTTCAAAGTAAAAAATAATTCACAACAGTGAAATAAATTTTATATTAGATTTTCATTAACTTGAACCTCATTACTTTAAAATGTGTGATTTGAAACTTAATATACTTCAAAATGTGTAACATGGTATTTTTTAGTTAATTAATTAATCTATCACTAGTTACGGACACAAAGTTTTATAAAGATGTCTGATCAGGTGATACAATGAGAATGTATAACATTTTAGATGCAATAAATATAATCAAGTGAATAAAAAAAAAACTTTAATGCCTTCTTTTGTCAATATTTCAGATCTTGACATTAGGAGGGATGAAATAAAAGTTCAGCATCTTTTTGATGACCAGCGCTCAGTAAATCGAGCACTCTTTCGCTGTATCTTCCATTTACAGGTTCAGAACTTAAAATTTCTGTGACAGCCCAACCAGCATGGCTCATTGGTGTGAATCAGGAGGCCACGGCTCAATTACCAGCAGGGGGTGAGCAAGATTCTCATCACCGTTACTTCTCTCCCTCTCCCACCCTCTCCGAAATCAATAACTACATTTAAAAAATTTTTTCTATGACAAAGATACTTAAAAGCAAAGCAGATTCAAATATTCCAAACAAATTCCTTCTTTCACTGGTCAATACAAAATGACAATAGTACTTAAAATAATAAAACTACATTTAAAAAATGTACTCTAGTATTTGAACTTTCATTTACTTGTTTTTCTCTAATGCACAATTTCAAATTAATGAAGCATGATTCCTCTTTCAAATTATACACTTAAAGCAAATACCTGTGAAAGTATAATCTAAGTGTGCAATCTGTTTGACGGTAAGCACCCTGGGTTCATTAAACTCCTTGTTCCTGAGAAGGACAGAAGCAACATTTCGGATGTTACTGTTGGGTCCCATTACTATTAATAAGTGCAGAAGCAGACGCTTACAATGTTCATACACCTCAGGGTGGCAGTGGTCAAACCCTGAAAGAAATAGTAGAAAACAATCATCAGTAAAGAGAAATAATGAGCATTCTTGCTACCAAATTAATATTTTAAAGAAATGCAGAAATTATATAAAATATTTTGTGGGCCCAGTCAGCATGCTCAGTGGCTGAGCGTCTACCTACGAACCAGGAGGTCACGGCTTGATTCCCAGTCAGGGCACAAGCCTGGGGTGCAGGCTCGATCCCCAGTGTGGGGCGTGCAGGAGGCAGCCGGTCAGTGATTCTCTCATCACTGATGTTTCTATCTCTCTTTCTCCCTTCCTCTCTGAAATTAATAAAAATAGTTAAAAAATATTTTTTGGAAGATGGCACACTACATAAAGTTTTTTTATTGACCTAGAGTTTGTGCACAATAGTCTACTGCCCTACTGAAATGGGGACAATACAGGTAAGTTTTCAATGAGTTTTATGTGTAAAATGTGGTGATCTTAGAAATTAATTACTCTGTTACATAGCACCAGACGTAAATGAATTTTAAAAAGGCAAATATCTTCTGTGCCTAGCACACAACAGAAAATCATTGGATGCTCGATTACCAAAGGAATGCATTTATGCATGTGCACATCTGGTAAACCTGGAAGACAGCTGTCTTGACACCCGTCTTACAAGCGTGAAAGGCATGTCAACATGATGGGGCCCAATGTTTACTGCACAGGGCGCAGTTTCACCTGTAATAATCACACTAGGCTGCCCACAAGCCAAGTCTTTTGGGGAACACTTAGAACCCATTTTAATTTTCCATTTATTCTTTTTTTAAAAAAATATATTTTATTGATTTTTTACAGAGCAGAAGGGAGAGGGAAAGTCAGAAACATCGATGAGAGAGAAACATCGATCAGCTGCCTCTTGCACACCTCCTACTGGGGATGTGCCCGCAGCCAAGGTACATGCCCTCAACTGGAATCGAACCTGGGACCCTTCAGTCCGCAGTCCGACGCTCTATCCACTAAGCCAAACCGGTCTCGGCAATTTTCCATTTATTCTGAAAGTTTCCAACCCCAGAGGTAAATTACTTTTAATTTTGCCACAGAATTATTCCTGCGAGAGGGCCTGTGTGAGTGTGTGTGTGTATGTGTGTGTGTGTGTGTGTGTGTGGGCAGTGGAAGGGGCCACAGGTGAGGAGAGGGGACAGAGTTGTCTGTGGTTAAAGGAGAGGCTAAGAAGAACCCCACCAGACCATGAGAATGACAGGGAGAAGTGCCATGGACATGGCACAGAAAAAAATAGAAACCAACACGTTGAAACTTCGTTAAGTCACACGGCCGGCCTTTCAGTTATCACACAAACATAAAACGAAGGAATTAGGATCAAATATGTATTACCTATAAAAATTGCATGAAGAAGAAGATGGAGGTAGCTTCCCCATTCAACCTTCACACTATGATCAATGATCAGATCAGTCAAGAGGATCACTGCTATGTTACACCTATGACAAATAAGAGCATCGTTAAGGTTCCACTAGAGTAAACCTAGAGAAAATCGTATGCAAATCACTTGAAGACTTTAACATTGTATTTTGTGGAAAAACAACAACAACAACAACAAAACAAACTTCTCAAGAAAAACAGGAAAAGGAGGAATTCAGCCGAAGAAACTGTTAAGTGACAATTTTAGGGGAAAAAACAAAACAAAAAACAAACATCTGCTAAGGGCTCCTTCAAGTCAAGGGCCATGTTTTCTTCATCTGCGACCCTAAGACCTGGCACACTGCTTGCCACATAGTAGGTGTTCAATGCGTGTTTAGTGCATCAATACGTTTTCAAAAAATGTAGTAACTGTTCTCCTGTGATTCTGTTAGGTAAAGTCCAGTTTAGCGCAACTCAAAGTAACAGTGCCTACCACCATAAAAACCGTACTTTTCCGATGTAGTAACTGGGTCCCAGAAAGGTCAAGTAACTATGCCAGACACCCAGAAAAAGCAGCAGCACACTTAGGTTTCATAATACTAATTGCATACAGTCAGAATGACGAGTTTTTAGATTTCTTAAAAGCTAAACACACTGAGCTCATCGGTGGCGGTATCTAAAGGAAGAAGGTGGCTTGTGTCCTGTGTCCGATGGCATGGAGAAAGCTGACAGTGGTAAGCAGAATTTGGCTCGTATGAAATAGGAATGACGCTGTAGTCCACCTGTGAAGAGGTAATCCAGGTGATGACGTTTCAGGCAAGTAATCCACCAGTGGTGACCAGCAGCCTCCAGCTGGTGGGAAGGGCAGTGGCTCTCCTTGATTATGCTCCATCACTTTCAGTCGCCAATTAGAATAAAGTGGCATTGAGTCACCTATCAAAATAAAATGATCTCATTTTCTACACCATCTATTTTTCTGCCAATATAAGCAAACTCTACTAAGACACCAACTATTTATAGCATTGGAAAGTGATCAGAACAATTTCCCACTCTTTTGACATTTGCTGGCTAGGAAAGACCTGGGGTATAGGTATTCTCAAATTAAGCAGGTCAGAGAGAGAAAGAGATACAAACTGAGGTTGCGGCCTTTACGTCAAAGCGAAACTACAGTAGCAGTTTCTTATGGTTCCATAATGGATGTTCATGCCACATAACCACATGACGGGTGAAGCTGCCTGTAACAGGGCCTTCTGGAAAGTTGCTCAATTCTAAATTTCCTGAGAGAGGGCCAGGAAAAACCCATCGGAAAAGGAAATCCGCTCTGCACCGGGGGCTGCCGGGTGTGACAGAAAGTGCCATCGGGAAATGTGAGTTCTGTGTGACGTGGGTAAGTCACTTAACCTCTCTGGACCTCAGTTCCATCCTGTGCAAAATGAGGAGATTGGACCCAGCCATCTTCAGAACCCTTTCCCAGTCTGAAGGCTTGTGCTTCCATTCTACCCTACCCTAGTGTCACGGTGAACTTGGGTGGATTGTTCACTTTGCAACTGCAAGGGAGAACTCGGATAGAACAGGATTCCAGGGAGAAAGAGCACCCGATTTAAAAAGCAGCCTGTTGCCAGTGTCTGCTCCATGATGCTCTTTCACAACTATTTTTTTTTTAAGTTCCTTGATTTATCTACAGGGAACCTGGGCTTTCAAAACACATATTCCCCACTTACACTGTCTCTTAAAATTAAGACATTTCAGATTATGTTGGAACACCACTAGTGGCTGTTAAATACTCTTCTTAAAAACAAGTTACTGGAAAAAGAGATTAGCATTAATATAATTAATAATATACCTCACCATTGTAATTATAAAAAAAAAAAAGAACATTTTGAATGTATTACTTTTTTCTTCCTCATAAGATCCTCCAGAGCTGCTACTGTATCGAGACTCTAGTCTGTGGTGTTGGCGGTTTAAGTGACTGTTCAGTCCGCTGTAGATGTCTAGGTGCACATAGCTAGGGGAATGAACATTGCAGTTAGTCACGGCTCGCGGAGAAACAGTATCTGTACGCTACGTTACACTCTCTGCTTAAAAGAGAACACAGTGCACAAAACACGAATGAAGTTTACCATGATAACATACTCATTTTCACAAGCCAAAAGCTTAAACTTCTAAGTCGGCTATTTCTACCTGAAGATTTTTCTTAAATGGTTGTGCAAATATTATGTTGTAGTGGGACCTGTTTTATAGGAAACAGGCAGAGCAAACAGCCACTAAGAAAAGTTTAAAAGTGTAAACAACACAAACAGTCACTGACCACACTCCACCAGTTCATCTCCAAGAGAACAGAAAAGGGTCTAGCACATCGGCACCTTTAATGTTGAAACAGTCCATGTGGAAAATTTCCAAAATGGCAATGTGTTTTTTCACTAGAATTCTGATCCAATGAATAAACATCCCACGCAGAGATGGCTGATTACCCCGACGACACTCACAGCGACCCCACGGAAAGGCTGGGAAAGAACAGACGAGTGCTTACCTCTCTTCAGCGTTCTCTTTCATGGGCTTGTTATCAAGATTGCCTTCTGAGGGAGCTACCATGGTATTGCTACTGGAAGTAGTTCCTGTAATCAGAAATAAAACAGTACCTGTGCATTTAAAACCTGTAATAACTCAATAGGAGAAAAAACACATCAAATTATAGATGTCAAAACTCCAGTAACGCAAGAGCAAAGGAATTGTTAAAAAGGAATGTACTCATAGTGACCAAAAACGAAAGACAATAGCAACGGAAGTTTGGATGCTGAAAAGCAAATGGACAAGAAGTAAACTAAGTGTTAAGAAGGCTGAGTCCTAAAAGCTGGTAGGTAGTTAAGGAAACCAAGAAGCTTCCATATCTATATTGTTGAATCTTCAAAAAGGCTCAGAAATGAGTGGCATCAAGTACCACTGAAATTAAGGATTGAAGGTGGTGCTAAAAATGGCAGAATTGGGCCTGTCAGTGTGGTTCAGTGATTGAGCATCGACCTATGAGCCAGGGGTCACGGTTTGATTCCTGGTCAGGGGACAAGCCTCGGTTGCAGGCTTGATCCCCAGTAGAGGGCATGCAGGAGGCAGCCAATCAATGATTCTCATCACTGATGTTTCTCTCTCTCTATCCCTTCCCCTTCATCTCTCTATAAAAAAGGAAAGAAAAGGGCAGAATAGGTTGAAAATCTATTGCAGAAGTAGTTGGTCCCCAAGATCCAGCCCCCTGCCTCTTACAACTGGGTGGCTATCTTTTTCCACATCCAGAAATCTTTTCTGATGAGACTAAATCACAAGATTTCTGGAGCAAAACACCATGTCCAACTGAGGGAGAAAGTATTTCACTGAGAATAGGGGCATTACATGAAAATGCACATACTAAAATTTGAGACTGTACCCCCTGAAATCTTACCCCATGGGCTTCCAGAAGACTATGTTGTATCTATGGATCATACGTATTTGTGTGTGTGTGTGTGTGTGTGTGTGTGTGCGCGCGCGCGCACACACACAACCCTCCACCCTCTACTGTAAGCATGTAACTAGTAGAGTTTTGTCTGGGAAACTGCGTCAGTCCAAGAGAAAAGTCCCAGAGATGCCTCCATCAGTGAGATCATCGTACAACAAATGACCAACAAGGGCCATTTACACCTACACAACGTCCAGTCAACTCTTTCATACTCCACACTCTTTATGACAAAACCAACCTAGAATCGGCAGGCTTTTGAGGAATGCTTTTACTAAGACAAATCTAAACAAATAGTCAATACAGAGAAAACAGGAACTAATGCTGGGGGGAGAAATCTTTATCAGATATGTTATGAAACATGAACAGAGTGTTAGTAAATAAATTCCATTTAAAAAAACACACGCACGTTTTTGGAATTAAAAATATTCTAGCAGATATGGAAAATTCAATAGAAGATTATTAGAAAATCCTCTAAGAAATAGAACAAAAGGCTGAGATAAAAATAGATGACAAAAAATAAATTTCAAAGATATAAAAGATTTCTAATTGTGCAGATAGAGTTGTAATTAACAGGCCAAAAACATTTAATACAAACTGAGTGTTTATAAACAAAGAGTTTCATAAGAATTTAATCTACAATATCCCAGATGTTATAATCAAATTTCACTGGAAGTTACGCCCTTGGGACTTTGTTTCTTCAATTCAAAATATTATAATAACTATAATATATATATATGGATAGATATATTCACTCAAAAAATGGAACACTATGTACAATATATGCTCAAATAATGAAAAATAAAACTACAGTGTAATTTCAATTAGTGTTTTCTATATTCAACATTAATCATATTCATTAAAATGAATATAAGGATATATAAACCTATATTCTGGTTCTGAATAAGTATATAAATGTTTCCCTCCATAATACCAAGAATCTTTAGACTGTCAAATTTCTTTAGTCATATGAGGATTTACAAAATCTTGTCAAGCTAATTACCATACATGAGTCATGTTTGCTTTTATTTTGATGATGTTTAAAGCAAACGCTTGCTAAAATGGGCAGTTAGGTAAAGCCTCTCTTTTGAGACAGAGGAACCAGTTGTAACTTCTCACCTGAGGTGACAGAAGGGACTTTGTAGCTGGACGTGATGCGGTAATACGGGGGGTTGTCCATGTGCGTGACTCCTGCACTGACAGGGTCCGTCAGCTGCAGCTCACTCACCAGCTCTTCCAGCAACTGCATTGTCTTGTCTCTACCTAAATACACCACAACTTTCTTCACCTGTCACAGAGAGGCCATTCAGAAAAGAAAAGCAAAATCTTTACCTCATAAATCCGTCGTGAGATACCATTTTAAGTGGTAGATCAATAAGCACAATTAAAACTGAATACAACATTGATCAGCAATAAAACACCGATTAATCAGCTTTATAAATACTATCCACCCTCTGACCCTCAACATTATCTTATTAAAATGATCTCAATATGTTGTTTAACTAGAGGCCTGGTGCACGAATTTGTGCACAGGTGGGGTCCCCTTGGGTGGTCTTTGGGGATTGGGCTGAAACCCAGTCCAACGCCGCCTGCAGCTCCTACCTGCCACTCCCGCTCATCCTGGCCCCAATGTGCCTGCCGTGGGCTCCTGCCCAGGCAGTCCCAATCGTGAGAGGCTTGCACCGCCACAGCAGTGCTCACCAACCATGAGCCCTGTGCCTGACACCCTCCCAAGGAGAGTGGCCTGCGGAATCGGGCTGAAACCACCTCTCTAACATCCCCTAAGGGGTCCCAGATTGTGAGAAGGTGCAGGCCATGGTAAGTAATCCCACCGGAGGGACCGCGGGAGGGCTCCAGGGCATGTCCAGCTCATACTACTCAGTCCTGATCGGCCGGACCCCAGTAGCAAGCTAACCTATCATTTGGAGCACCTGCCCCCTGGTGGTCAATACACGTCATAGCGAGTGATTGAGCAGCCTTAGCATTATCATTAGCATATTATACTTTGATTAGTTATTCAGTTGTTCTGCCACTTGGTCTATTTGCATATTAACCTTTTATTATATAGGATGATTTTCACAATATCTACTTCCTTTACATGTTTGCTCTTTTTCTTTTCTTTTCGGTTAAAGGAAAGCAAAAGATAATTGCTCTCGTATAAAACAATGTATCTTTTTAATGGGAAAAAACTGAATTAATACCATCCCAAGTATTCCTCTAATTTTTAGTCAGACAGCCTTTAAACCCAGGATTTATCTTTTATTCTGCTTTCCCATTCTCTACATTCAACCCAGCAGCATAGAGTAGAGCATAAGAAAGAACCTGAAACTAAACTGAACCCAAATTATACAGCCTGGATCGGAATGTAGATCTAACACTTACTACCTAGAGGAGCTGAAAGTCCCTCTTTTTTCCCTTCTGCAAAATGGGGGCAATAGCACTGGCTTCAGATAGCAGTTAGAGCTAAGCAAGTTAAGATGTACGAAGCACTGTAACCCAGGACACAGTCTGAGTTAAGTGAAAAAAAACCCAGCAGTGTGCCTTGACTGTATGTTCCTCCATACTCTTCCCTTACGACTTAACTGTGGTCCTAGCAGCACAGCCGTCACCTGGGAACTTGCTAGAAATACAGAATCTCGGGCCGTATCTCCGCCTCCCCTCCAGAATTGGAACCAGATGATTCACATGCACACAGACATGTGAGAAGCTCTGCTTGGCATGACCTCTGGAGAAATCTTAAAACAACCTTTATTCGATCATACCACAAGTCTCATCATGGTTACCCGCGCTAACTGACTTCCTATCCAACTGCTCTGTGTGCCAATCCCGTCCCCAGGTCCAGTCACCTGGCCGCCAGGTGCACCGTGCCTCTGTGTACCTGGTCTGCCTGAGCGGACACTGCTGCTCCCAATCCTGTCAAGCCTTCGAGCCCCACCCTCACCCCAACACCGCCACCTTCTCCATGAAATGCTCACCCCTCCTCACAAACACAGCTGGGTTGGAGCTCCAGCTCTACCTACCATGTGATGATGCTAAACAGATGTGTGACTTTAAGGAAACTACTCTTCTCTCTGCCTTGTTTTATTCATCTGTAAAACCATAGTAATCTTACCAAAACCACAGACTTATTCTGAGAATTAAATAAAATTATGTAGATGAAGGTACTTGTATCATTTAAGAAATAATTATTATCATTAAAAATTACTCCTTTTAAAAATTTGTTGGGGTGACATTGGTTAATAAAATTATATAGGTTTCAGGTGTACAATTCTATAATGAATCATGTGTAACTGAACTGTGTGCTCACCACCATCACCATTTATCTCCCATTTAACCGCTCCTACCCCCCACCTTGTATATGTTTGATGATGATACATACTAGGAAAATCAACAAAGCGGGAAAGAAAAAAAGAAAACTCTTGTGGGGGGGCGGGCAGGGCGATTATAGTTTTAGATGGAACAAGTTAAGCAAGTTCAGGTGTCCAGGAGAAAAGATCCAAAGTAGCTGAGGGAGTGTGCCCACATGTGTTTGCATAAGTGTATTCAGTTCAACCCTCATGGTTGATAGTTTCATATGCTCCTAACTTAAGCAGATTTAAGAACTGCTTTTCCCTTTACAAGGCAAAGACTGCCTTATTCCTCACGGTCTATCTCTTACCAAGCTTTCCTTTGCTTCCACACGGGTGTAGGCACAATCTGAACTCTGACCACCTTGCTCCATCTACTATCCCAATGCCAGCACCTGCCCAGCAAAAACTGCCATTGTGGTCTCTGCCTCAATAGCACTCTCTCTTGAGCATCATCTCTAATCCCCCCAGACAGCCCTGGTTCCAAGCTGTTCACTCTCAGTCCTCTGCAATTTTCCCGTGCAGCCCTTACCATGCGTGGACTTTATTAAATTACGGATTCATTCATTAAATAAGTAAAATCTGCCCCAGCCGTCAGATTATAATGCCCAGAACTCTGGAGGGCCTCTGGGTGGTAACAAGAGCGCCTGGCCAATAATATTTGTTAAATAAATCAGCGAGTAGACCCATGTGCTATTTCCTGACTATCCTTAGCCTGGCCCTGCTTTGCCTCTGCTGGTCTACTGATGCCTATACTCTGACTTGACAAGATACCATTAACTTTTTCTTTTTCTTTTTTTAAGTTAAATATCATCTTGAATACATACGTAAGGCAAGAGGCTTGGTTCACTATTCACTCCACAAATGCTGATCAAAAAGTGCAAAATTATTTTCAGGTTTTTCGGCCAGCCATCTGCAAGTGTGGTCCATACGTTCTCCATCTCCGACCAGGCCAGCTCGTCGCCATACTAGGTGCAGGAAACACAACACACATCTCAGTAAAGGATATTAGGTAGCAAACTAGTCACATCATGCAATATCAGAAAGCAATGTTTTTACAGCAAGCTTCCATCTTTCCCATACTTCAGAGGAATGAACATTTCTTTCAACAAATCTATACATAAATACTATTACAGTCATGGACTACAAAACATTTCAGTCAACGATAGACTATACATACAAATGGTAGTCGCAGAAGATCACATGGGAGCCAAAAATTTCTATTGTCTAGCGATGTCATAACACCATAGCACAACAGATTACTCATGTGTTTGAGGTAATGCTGGTGTTTGCCAGTTGTATAGAAGTACAGCCCATACAACTGTGTATAATACATGATACTCGACAAAGATAATAAACAATAAACAGATGTGTTATTGGCTGAAAATACAGCATACTCTATTTATTGAAAAAAAACAGTCTGCTGCAAAACAATATGCTGTGTTACACCAGCAACAGCCTCAAATAGCTCAGGTTTTACCGCATCTCCTGATGCATCACTTTCTTTTGAGCTTGATTGAATCTCACCGTGCTCTGTACAGTACATGCTGTTCAGGCTGGTAGCCTCGCAGCAGTGGACTATACCACACGGCTGTGTGTAGGGACTGTACCATCCAGATCTGTGTAAGTGCACTCTCTGACGTTCATAAACAAAGAAACTGCTTGAGAGCGAATTCCCCTGAACACATCTCTGTCATGAAGTGGCACCAAACTGTAATTACATGATTTTAGATGCCCCCCCCCCAGAAGGTATTTTATATCTAACGAGTAGTTTATTTTAGAGAAAGGAATTTATAATGCATATGCACAATTATCACAGGACTGTCTAATCTCCTCATCCACTTTAACCTTGTTTCCTCCTCTTATTGCAATAAATCTGTGCACCAGCTGCCAGTTCAAACACACATTACCTTCGCCGTCATGTACATCAGGTTGTTCAAAACCATGGCAGTGGCTTGTGGGGATCCCCAGCCTTCTCCTCGTAACCAGCGCCTGCTAGTCACCATGACTTCTCGGTCTTTTAAGGCATCATCTTCATCACCATCATGTTGCCTTGCCGTGGGCAAAGGTTTTAAATCTACCAACTCGATGTTGTTCATCCAGGGCAGCAGGTAGTGCAGCATTACCTGCCTCCCTGCAGGGTGAGCTGTCTGAATCCTCTGGCTTATCTCTATAGTTAGGAAGAAGCCAAAAGAAAGGGGACTTCGTAATACTTTCAACAATTAAAGTTAAAAAAAAAAAAAGGCAAACAAACAAACAAAAAAAAACCCCCAAGCCAAAAGAGGGGACACCTGATATAATTTCATTTTTCTTTGATTTGTAATTAATTTCAATCTTAAAGAATAGGAAGCCAAATTTTATTCACTGCATTCAAGAATCATGAATACTGTTTCTCCTTTTAATAAATCTGACCTTGACGATGACATAAAGAAAATTAACAGCTAACACATATCATATCCTATCTAATAAGAGTAATATGCAAATTTGACCGTACCTCCAATCAAGCCATGCCCACAGCCATGCCCACCAATCAGGAGCAAATTATGCAAATAAACCCCAACCAAGATGGCTGCCACCACTGAGAGCAGGAGAGAGGCTTGGGTTTCCCCAGCAACAGAGGAAGCCAAGCTTTCTGCCTGCCATTGCTGGCCTAGGCCTCCACTCAATAATACAAAGTTTCAATTATAGAAGATACATAATCCCAACAGAAGTGGCAGCAGACATGGAGCTGGAGAGAGAAGATGATGGGGTTGCCAGGGCGATGGAGAAAGCCAAATTTCTGCAGCCCTAGCCTAGGCCTCCACTCTAGGCTATAAAGTTTCAAACAGAAATGGCTGTTGCCATGGAGCGAGCAGAAAGCTTGGCTCTGCTCCAGGCTACAAAGTTTCAATTGTAGAACATAAATTAATCCTAGATCCCAGGGCCTCCGCTTGGGTCGCTGGGGGGCGTGGCTGGCCTGCAAACCACCATAGGCTTCTCACCCAGACTGCCCCATGCCCCAAGGGAACCCCCACCCTGATCCAGGACACCCTTCAGGGCAAACCAGCCAGTCCCCACCCATGCACCAGGCCTCTATCCTATGTAATAAAAGAGTAATATGCAAATTTGCACTCCAACACACAAGAGGGCTACCCCCATGTGGTCAAAGTTCCTGCCTCCATGTGGACACAAGATGGCCACCACAAGATGGCTAGCAAGGAAGGGCCACTGGGAGGTTTCAGGCCTGCAAGGGAGGGCAGTTGTGGGTGATCAGGCCAGCAGGGGAGGGTAGTTGGGAGGGACAAGGCCTGCAAGGGAGGGCAGTTGGGGGCAATAAAGTCTGCAGGGGAGGGCAGTTAGGGGTGACCTGCCCGGCAGAGGAGGGAAGTTGGGGGCAAACAGGCTGGCAGGGGAGCAGTTAGACATCAATTAGGCTGGCAGGGTAGGGTAGTGGTTAGGGGGTGATCAGGCTGGCAGGCAGAAACGGTTAGGGGCAATCAGGGAGGCAGACAGTCGACAGTTTGGAGCCAGCAGTCCTGGATTATGAGAAGGATCGGGCCTAAACAGGAAGTCAGACATCCCTTAGGGGTCCCAGATTGGAGAGGGTATAGGCTGGGCTGAGGGCCACCCCTCCAACCCCCCATCCCTAACCTCTCACCCCTACCCCGTGCACGAATTTCGTGCACCAGACCTCTAGTTTTCATATAAAATGCCATTGGTGGTTAAGATAAATACATGTTTGCACACCGTTGGTGAGATTTTAACATGGTGCAACCACTATGGAACAGTATAAGTGCTCCTCAGGAAAGTAAAAAGAGAATCACCACATGATCTAGCAATCCCACTTCTGGGTATATACCCAAAGCGAGGTCTCAAAAAGATATCTGCATATCCATACTCACAGCTGCACTATTCACAAGACTGATTCAATTCCCAGTCAGAGCACATGCCTGGGTTGTGGGCTTGATCCCCAGTACGGGGTGTGCAGAAGGCAGCTGATCAACGATTCTTTTTCATCACTGATGTTTCTTTCTCTCTCTCTCTTCCACTCGGAAATCCATTAAAGACCAATTTAAAAAGAAGAGGCATGATCCCTGCCATCTACCCGTGTAAACGAAAAGGGGAAATTGCTGAAGAACAAAATGTTAGGAGAATATAAGTTATTTCCCCCACTCAGCTAATTCAGTGTGGGAAACAAACCATTTCCACTGCTGAAAGGCACCGTGGAGGCCACTCTGCCTTGAGCCTGAATGAGGAAAAGACCACAGCAGACCCGGACACCCCTGGACACCAGGTTGGTGCCTGTGCAGTCCCTGGACGAGAACAAGATTGTGCTATAGGTGGAAAGCAGAAAAACTAGCCGAGTGTCTCCCGTGATATAATTAAAACCTTTCCATTAGTGGATCGAGTATTATGGAGGCTTTTACAACACAGTGTTCTTTAGGTAGAAGATTAAACCAGATGAACCTCAAATTTTCCTAAAGCTGAGTCCAGGGAGACCCAGCTAGGCAGGGTCCTGACGTCACAGAAACCTTGGCAGGCAGGATTCCTTGTAAAGGAAGCTGAACCAGAGCGCAGTGCAGGACCCTCGCTATAGTTTTGCTGGAGGCTGTGCGGGACCTTTCCCTGTGACGAGAGGCTTTACCTACAGAAAGAAACCTGTATCGTTGCCTCTGCATTGTTTTGGTATACGTGCTGCTGAAGCAAGCAGCACCCCTGCAGTATGTTAAGTCAGGCCAGTACACAGACTCAGTAAGTTCGAGGTCTACGAAAGAAGTATTTATTTTTAGATGTAATCCTCACCCACGGACCAGCTTAGAGAGGAAGGGAGGGAAGGAGAAAGAGAAATGGCGATGTAAGAGAGAAACATGGAGGAGTTAGTTGCCTTCTGTACTTGTCCCGACAGGACTGAGACCCACTGCCCAGGTGTGTGCCCCGACCGAGAATTGAACTGGCAGCCTCTCGGTGCACAGGGCGGCCCTCAGCTGACTGACGCGCGTTACTTCTGGCCAAGCAAAATTTTAAAATTACACGTGAAGACCTCTGGACATTTGTGTGTGTTTGTTTTTTTCTGCAGTGGGGTGAAGAAGGGAGGGGAAGGTGAGAAAAAGCGAGAGATCCTCTAAATACTTCATTAATAAGATATCTAAATATCATGCTAGATTAGTATTAAGAGTTCTTATTAAAGAAAAAAATTCTCTATGTAAGTGCATGTTTGGATTCAACCTCAACGTCCATATATTTAAATTTTCCTAAAAGTAGTATTTCAGAAATGATTGCTAAAAAAGAGAAAACTACTAACCAGTTCAATTATCATACCTGAGAATATGGCGAGAGTTAGCTCAGGATATGCCCTTGCTAGTTCCTCAGACAACTGATAATACGACACCGAATACAGATGTGGCAGAGGAGACAGCTGGCTGAGCACTCCGTCTGTCCTCTGGACCTCCAGCTTGTGGGCATAGCGAAACATCTTCGGTTCCAGAATCTACGGGGATGGAATGCCATCAATTTAAGATGTTAGGATCCTCCAAATTTCAACTGTAATTTAAAAAAATAAAATATCCTCCCAAGAAATATTCCAGTTTAAAAATTACATAATTACATATCTTATAAAATATTTCACATGTAAGTGGAAATAAAATCTTCAAACAGATCTTGGTTAATCACACATTAAATATGGAATATAAACTAAGAATTCTTTTGTTGTTACCCTATGTAAAGAACTATACTACTGAGCTTTCTTCTTTTATTTTTTTATTTTAACAAATGCAGTTTGTTTTTTTTTCTTTAAAGTATTACAAAGAGCAGTACATATGTTTCCTTTTCCTCCCACTGAACTTTTATTTCTCACTTACAGTTTACAATAAACATTATTTTGTATTAGTTTCTGGTGTACAGCATAGTGGTCAGACAATCATATACTTTATAAAGTGGTCTCCCTGACCGAAACTGGTTTGGCTCAGTGGATAGAGCGTCGGCCTGCGGACTGAAGGGTCCCGGGTTCGATTCCGGTCAAGGGCATGTACTGTGGCTGCGGGCACATCCCTGGTGGGGGGTGTTCAAGAGGCAGCTGATCGATGTTCCTCTCTCATTGATGTTTCTGACTTTCTATCCCTCTCCCTTCCTCTCTGTGAAAAATCAATAAAATATATATTTTTTAAAAAGTGGTCTCCCTGATATTTTGAGTATCCACCTGACACCATTTATAGTTATGACAACACTGTTTACTATACCCGCTATGCTTTATAACCCCGTGACTGTTTTGTTACTACCAATTAGTACTTCTTACTCCCTTCACCTTTTCCACTCAGCCCCCTTGAACTTTCTTAATTAAAGATATCAGGGCGTAATTCAACCCCTTTGGAAAGATCAGCATCTCCTTGAATCCCACTCTTTTTTTTTAAATTTTTTTAAAAAAAATCAATTTACTTTATTGATTTTTTACAGAGAGGAAGGGAGAGGGGTAGAGAGTTAGAAACATCTATGAGAGAGAAACATTGATCAACTGCCTCCTGCACGCCCCCTACTGGGGATGTGCCCGCAACCAAGGTACATGCCCTTGACCAGAATTAAACCTGGGACCTTTCAGTCCACAGTCCGACGCTCTATCCACTGAGCCAAACCAGTTTCAGCTTGAATCCCACTCTCAACCCTTTCATCAATTATATTATCAATTACTTAAGCATTGTATAGTAATGATGCATCCATGCTTGGCAAGTTAATTTTCTAGGTTATATTTCTCAGCCTAATAAAGAAAAATTATACAAGGTTATCATAAAAGAGCTAATTACTTTTCAGTTGGTTCTCAAAAAAAAAAGTTCAACTCAATCTTATCTGAACAGAAAAAGTTAGACACATACATAGGCCCCAATCACTCAATTTTTATCAGTACTGGCGCGCACACAAGTGTGTGTGTGGGGTAACATATATAAACCCTCTACAACTTAAATGACCCATATTATCCTTGTCTTCTATTTCAAATGATCCCCAGGAATTGACACGAGAGTTCGCTATGAAAAATCAAGCTGAATATCAGTAAACTACCAAGGCAAGGAGAGATTGATGTGCTTCATTAGGTCCCGAGCAAAAAGATTTTCATTAACATTTGCTTACAAACCTGTAAGAGTTGCATAGCAACTTCATAGATACTTCGAGAAGAATCCGCTGCTTTAAACAGTATCAGGTTCAGGAGCATCACTGTGTCACACTGATAATCCCTAGGGACAAATTCCACACGTTAGGGATGGGATATCGAGAGGCCTTCACACGAGCTAATGAATACGGTAAACCAGGGCCAGAATGCAGGCACACAGAAGCCAAGCCCAGGAGGAGACTGAGTTCTTGTTGTTGTGTGTTTTTTCTTTTTCTTTTCTTTTTTAAGGTTAAAAAGGTATAACAACAAATGCATGATGATCATTATCCTTATTTTGGTTAATTTTTATTACAGCTTAAGAAACTACTGGTTTCTGAATTCAAATGGAAATGTTTCTAAATTAGCATTTCTGAATTCAAATGGAAATGTTTCATTACGAAAAACTAAATAGATTGTAAAAGGAGGGCCGGGAATACCTGTTCTGGAAAACGTTGGCGATGGCCTTGAAGCAGCCAGCCGCTACTCTCCGGGAGCCCGTGTAACAGCGGTCCACTGCCCAGTACATCAGGTTGCTCTGGTCCGGGTTCAGCTCCAGGAGTAACGTCACTGCTTCACAGCCCAACTGATGAACCTGCGGAAAGGTCACAAGATGGCCCAGGGCACAGAGAGTCGTATCTGATTCGTGTCTGCTTCTCTGCATTTTACTAAGACATCATGCATGTTCCTACTGCACTGAACACAAAACTCAGTCTCTTCTCTTCCAACTCCTTCTCATTTTATCCAGCCACTAGAGAAAGCGACCTGGACCCATTAACCGCGGACTCCGGCATGTTCCCCGGATGCTGAGCAGGGCAAGTCCCGCCTCCCACAGAGCCCCAGGGGCAGCGGTGCAGCGCTGTCAGCACAGTGAGCTATTACCCTCTCCAGTTCTATCAAGCTTTATTCCAGTTTCTGATAACCCAATAGAAAAAGTATTCTGAGGGGAAAATATGTACGTTCTGTCTTACACTGTGATGCCTGTGCGCGTGTGCTGAGTGCGCGCAGGGCACAGGGTCCAGAGGACCAAAAGAATGATTAATTCGAGGGTGGTCCCAAACGAGAAATTAAACACAGCAAATGACGTTTGTTCCGCAGAGCTCAATGTGTTCTACATTAACACTTTATTGGTAGACTTAGGACCCTATTGTGAAATGTACTACTGCATTAATCCTGGAGCATAAAAGGGAAATTAAAACGATCCAAGAGTGTATAATAAATAAGAATTAGAAATTTTAGATTATGGTATCCTATTTAATTTACAGAGTATCTTTTCTGCATGTAACTCTAACCAATCTTATTTTAAAAACAACTTGTTTTTTAGTAGGCCATATGCTAATTCCAAATAATGCAATGACAATTAAGAAATGTTAAGAGGATTATCGATAATTACCTTTTTGTCCAAAGAGTCCAGAATGTTATCCAACCATTTGTACAAATAGCCATCTGATGAAAGTCCTACATTATCTGCAACAGGGCCACAACATAGCACAGCAGACATAGCCTTCAAACAATAATATTAGAATTACATTTGAAACATTTCCAAAGTAACACGTGGCTGTTTAATGAGAAGAGGCAGGCTATTTTTGCTCATGCTTATGTAGCTACAACACTTTTTTTTTGTCTTTACAAAGAAAAGCACAACAGTGATTTTTGAAACTAAGTAATTTATTATGAGCAGTAAGTTACTATGGTACCAAATTAGAAATGGAGTTTGAACAGTACTGGAAAAGAAGAAAAAAAACAAAAACAAGCAAGAGAAAGAACTTATGTAGAGAGAAAAATAGGTATTTCTTTTAGGTGATCCTCTTTAAGACAATGGAATTCAAAATCTGGGGTAGATTCTGAAGGTTCTTACACTGAACTATATTTTATATATTCAAATAAATTTAGAGTACAAAAATACAGCAAGCAAGCAAAAAAACAAAACAATCAGGTTGCTGAGTAAATACCTTGAGTGCACAGTATTGATGTCTGTTAATTTGCATATTTCTGTCACTGTATCTGTCCAGGGGAGTAAACATGATGCTAAAAGGACCTGCCCAGTGACTGAACAGCATGAACAGACTATGACGAAGGCTCTGCTGAGGGAAAATACTTCTTCTCTGGTGCACTGCAAAGGACACAGAGACGGAGAAAAATTCATCTCCATTTCTTTCATTTCAGTGTGCATTTCCACGTGTCTGTTATTCAACATGTAATACTGTAAAACAGCAATGTTTTCACTTTAACTTAACAAAAGCCTCTGTAGCAACAAATCATTTACACAGCGGCAGGGGACAGCACCAAGGCAGCAGCCCGTCCCCAGGGCCTGCGTTACGTGGGACACAGCGTCCAGCACACAGAGCCTCCTGGCGGGCACGAGGCTGTCGGGAGCCTGCGCCCCCTGGGCCGCTGCTGGCTACGTGGTGGGCTCGGCCAGGACAGCAGGAACACAAACACACCTCTGGATCTCGGCTGGTTGGTGAGAGAGAACGCTGCACTGCGTACATTATTTTAAAACCTTGCATGTTTTCAGCAGTGCAGCTGTGTTTACAAAAGAATCCTCACGTAGCAGCTTCAGATACCAAACAAATAAGAGGGGAGCTGATCTAAGTACAGTGCGACGCCTGCATCCAAACCCACTCTGCTGCCTCTTGCTGACGGCACGGGAGCAAAGACAACGCAATCTGAAAACCACCGGTTTAGAACTCTCCAAGGATTCTGTCCATTTTAAAATCCTATTCCACAAATTCTCTGCAGCAATCTGTGCTGAGGAAATGCAAGCGTGTCATAACGAATCAATGTGGAAGCTGTAGACAAGTGTTTAGTAAATGATTAAATTACAGCTGTTCATTAGTGAGCTTCCGATCAGAACATTTTACAGGGGGGAAAAATGCTCTTTCCCTCTGAATAGCATCATTTGCCCATAAAGTTCAAAGTAGGTTCCCTGCATTTGAAAATAATATACCTAAAGAATTTCATACAGGACCCTTTTACAGAAACACACCGTGCTGCGCTCTTACTTTAAATCCAACTGTTTGCATATACTTTTTAAGGTAACAACTCTATTTTTTTCCCAGAAACAAAAAGAAACATTTGTATTTACATTGTATGTTAAAAGGCCATAGTCACATTTTTATGTCTTTTACTTGTAAAAGACTTACGGCTTTCTGAAATGAAATTGCATGTATCCATATTCCTAATGCCTGAACCAGCAGCTGGCATATAGTATGTGCTCAATTACAGACACATTCATGTTAAATGAATCATTAAGTTAACACTGTATCCTTGTACTTTATGTCTATGGCCCATATCCTTTCCATTATTCAAAAGTATCTTGTTAATTCTATCCTCAATGATCATTTAGGGCATTATGCTCTTGCATCTAGAACAAGTTTGTCCAGAGAGCTTATTTTATTGATTTTTTTTCCCTCACATTTCTGCATTGCTGTCTTGATCACTGAAAAGCTATGCTGGGTTGCTTTTTAAAAAAATTTCTAATTGCTGATAGTGATTCAAAAGCAAACCACTTTTGCCATCCATGGAATACTGACACATTTACCCAGTATGCTCACAAATCGCTTCATCAACTTAGATTACAGAACCTGAGGGGAAGAATAAAGATGGTGGTCCCTTAATATTCAACAGTGGTTTAAGAAACTAAAACTCGTACCTGGAACGTTCTGAATGATGTTCGCCACTAAGGCACTAAAATGGCATCGTATGTCCTTCAGTGTGTCAGAGTCTTTTTCATTTTCTGCTTCCAGGAGTTGTCTAGTTAAATCTACATACTCCAATAAAGTGTTGTTGAGGAAATGTGTTTCATTATCAAGGCCACCGCTTGCACTGAAAATATTCAAGAAAATGAATGATAAAAGTGATTTTAAACTATAAATGTAAATCAAAACAAACTCCAAGTAATCAAAATTGGAACTCTACATGCTCATGGTAGCATGCAACTCAATACACAAAAGTTAAATGAACGTGTGCTTGGCTTACTTAGATATAAAAATAAATGGTGCTTCTTAATCGAGGAATTACTACTTCAATTTATATTATTCAGTTCCATATCTAACTTTAATCAACTATTCTGAGTGCTAAGCATAAATCCTTCTCCACCAAAACATACAGCTTTCAAAGTAATAAAGATGCATATGGGAGAGGAAAGACCAATTTAGAAAGGAAGAAAGAGGAACGATTAGTCCTACCCAGTCTCACAGTTGCTAAGCATATTCATATTATGCCTTTAGCACAATTCTAGAACAGGTATTGTTTGGAATATAAAAATATAAGGGAATTCAAGTAACAGTGCTGGTTTTCAAATTTCCTGTCTAGCCTCAGGGAGCTGCCTCAAGAATCTCTGCAATAAGATTCTCTGTGAGGTGATTGCTCTGGTGCCTAGAACCCACTGAGTGGAAGAGGCCATTTGGCTGGAGTCAGAGTCTCGGATTCCACTCTTGTTCCATCAGTCACTAAGCCTGAGATTAGCATCTGTTTCAGAGCATTTGATTAGGAAAATAACTAACTTATTATACAGGAAAGGCCCAATGAACTGAGTGCTACATAAATGATTAGCTATTATGTTTACATTTATTTTGGTCAGCTTTGCTGTGTTATACTTGGAAAGTACATCTAAGATAACTGATTTAAAAAAATATATATTTTTACTAGTGAGTAGCTTCTAATAAACATCTATTGTACAGGGTGGGACATAAGTAGTTCTACAGTTGTTCATATGGAAAACAATACATTAATAAATAATAATACAAGAATAAATTCTATGTTCTGCATATTCACAATTATATTAACCTACTTTGCCCACCCTGTATATTGAATGAATTCATGATGAAAATTTTTCCATTATTCTGTCAATGAGTGTTTTTAAACTCCAGGCCATGATTTATTGGTGAATGAGAAACTAATTTAGCAGATTGAAACCTGGCTCAGAATCCACTCACTTAAGAAATATTCACTGAGTATATAGGACCAATTAGGTCAACAAAACAAATATCCCTGCCTTCTTGACATTGAGAATTCATCTTTTTGACTTAGTCAAGGAAATAAAAAGCCAGACATACAATAGTGTTATATTCATTTCTCTTAAAAAAAAAAAAGACTAAAAAAATAAACAAAACACACAACTGTGTTCACAACCATTACTGCTCAATAATGAGTACAGCTTTTGCCATTAAATTTTAAGTAAGCCAACATCTTGCAGTTTCCAAACAGTATCATTCAAAGATTCTTCATTCGTTAACATACATTAAAAGCAACCAAGGGAGAAGAAAAATGACTCGGATGTGTTTCAGGTTAATTTTGCAAATCAAGCCCAGCAAGTTTCAAGTTTACTTTTTTTCTAACTTGAACTGCTTTATTTTTGTGGGGGGCAGAAAACAATGTTTCTTTTTCTTTCTTTCCATTTTCTGTAAAAGAATGGTAAACCAAGAATTTTAATTCTCATTGATTAAAGCTCTGTTTTAAAAGCACTTGTCAAAAGCATACGCAGAAATAATCGGGATAGATGTTAAAGTAACAATCCTATACTTGTTTGATTATTAAGACCTTCAAGATCTCTTTTCTTTTTTTAAAAATATATATTTTGATTTTTTTTACAGAGAGGAAGGGAGAGGGATAGAGAGTTAGAAACATCGATGAGAGAGAAACATCGATCAGCTGCCTCCTGCACACTCCCCACTGGGTATGTGTCCGCAACCAAGGTACATGCCCTTGACCAGAATCAAACCCGGGACCCTTGAGTCCGCAGACTGACACTCTGTCCACTGAGCCAAACTGGTTAGGGCAAGATCTCTTTTCAGTTGCCTTTCTGGGACATGGTCAGATGCGTATTTTTCTCTTTCAATCATCAGGCAACACCACTACCTCCTAAGAAACAGTTATTTCTCAACACTAGGCTGGCGAAATTCTCCACCAGGGGCTGCTCTTCCTGTCAAGAGGCCTCTACTCCAGCAACAACCCCAAGTTTTATGTTTTCATAGGCGAGGTGTGAAAACAGTTATAGATTATGTTTGTGGATTTCATATTTTCCTCCAGCAAGATAGATTAACAGTGGAATGGAATAAATATGCAAACTTTATTATGTGGCACCTTTAATTGTGTGATTTTTACAAATCTAGAAGAAACAGATCTTAAAAATGAGGTAAGAAATAGTTAAGCTAGTAATAAAAAATTTTAAAAAAGAAGCTACTACTCACTTGCTTGGGTTACTACATTCCAACAAATATCAAAATCATAGGAACATTATCCCCAATTTTTGCCTCAAGCAAACTAGAACCAATGTTAGATTTCTAAATACATTTTTTTTTTAGCTATTAACTAAATACATTAGTTAATTTCTCGGATGCCGCTTTGACTTTGGTACATAACGCTTACAAGTAATGCAGACAGGGTAATTTGGCTGCAAAGGTGTTTTTCTGTTATGAGAGAAAAAATACGTTCCCTAATTATTTCAAAGTTTAAAAGAGCAAAACCCAGCACTGACCTGTGACTAATGACACCAGCATCCGCCAGCAGTTCGAATATCCGCACCAGCTGTACTCGCAGAATGTCTCGACGCCTGCGCCGTTTCATATTCTATTCCAAGGATACAAAGGTATCAATTAAAAATCCTTCAGGGAGAGAACTAAGATGGCGGCATAGGTGAGCACCTATCTAGCTGTCCATGCAACAATTCTGAAACTACAACTTAACAGAACAAACAACGTCCAGAATCACCGGAGAGCTGGCTGAGGGAAAATTCCGCACATAAAAGTAGAGGCGGGACGCAGCGGTGACTCGGGAGCAGTGGTGCGCAGCTTTGAGGTTCGGAGCGCAAGCGAGCGGTGAGGGACAGGTGGCAGACAGCAAGCCCGGCTGGTTTTCTCCAGCGGGGAGGGCGGAGGCCTCCCACAGCACCAACCCCCCAGTTCCAGGCGAGCTCTCAGGTCGGGGAAAGGAGGATCCCGGGCGCGGCTGAGGTCTGTGTGTTTGGGGAGAGTGCACGAGTAAATTGGAGTGCGCAACCGGGCAGAGAACGCGGGCAGAGAACGAGTGACTCACTTGCTTGGAAACCACCATACTGCTTTATTTTACATCCCTGAGTGAGACTTTGGCTGTGCAGACTCATTTGGGGAGAGACAGAGTTGTCTGGCAACGGGGAGACCAGCGGTGGATTTACATTGCCACCCAACACCGAGACCCGTGAGCCGCACAGATAAGCTGACGCTGCGAGCCCCATAGACCTGAAGCGGTGCGACAGGAAGGGTGGACCTAAGGCTGACGCTGCGCGCCCATTAGATGCTGAAGCTGTGCGCCAAGTAGGGCGGACCTAAGGCTGATGCCGGGCGCTGCATAAGGAAGCTGAGCCACTGTCCCATAGAGGATACCTATCACACACCGCTAAGGGACCAACTCAGGAAAGCAACCACAATGCAGAGAAAAGAAAGAACTCAACTGTGAAAGAAATGGAGGAAAAAAGACGACTAGACATAGAGTTCAAAACCACAGTAATTAGGTTTATGAAGAGGCTACTAAAAAAGGCTGAGAAAATTAATGAGAACTATGCCGAAATAAATAACACCTACAAAGAAATGAACAATGCCTACAAGGATATGAAAAAAGACCAACTAGAAATTAAGCATACACTGACTGAAACAAAAAATATTATACAAAGACCTAAAAGCAGTCCAGACGACCGCAAAAACCAAGTCAAATATTTGAAATACAAAAAAGCAAAATCCACTCGGCTGGAAAAGCAAGAAGCCAAAAGAGTCCAAAAAATTGAAGATAGTATAAGGGGCCTCTGGGACAATCTCAAGCATGCCATCATCCGAATTATTGGGGTGCCAGAAAAAGAGAGAGAGCAAGATAATGAAAACCTACTAGAAGAAATAGTGACTGAAAACTTCCCCCATCTGGCGAAAGAAATTGACTTGAAAACCCAAGAAGTGCACAGAACCCCAAAATATAGGAATCTAAAGAGGACCACACCAAGGCACATCATAATTAAAATGCCAAGAGCAAAAGATAAAGAGAGAATATTAAAAGCAGCAAGAGAAAAACAGTTAGTTACCTATAAGGGAGCACCCATATGATTGTCAGCAGATTTCTCAACAGAAACGATGCAGGACAGATGGGAGTGGCAAGAAATATTCAAAGTGATGAATAGCAAGAATCTACAACCAAGATTGCTCTATCCAGCAAAGCTATCATGCAGAATTGAAGGTCAGATAAAGTGCTTCACAGATAAGAAAAAGCTAAAGGAGTTCATCACCGCCAAACCAACACTATATGAAATGCTGAAAGGTATTGTTTAAGAAGAGGAAGAAGAAAAAGGTAAAAATGTACATTATGAACAACAAGTACACATCTATCAACAAATGAATCTAAAAATCAAGTGAATTAACAACCTGATGATCAGGATAAAATGAGGAATAGAACAAAATCATGGACATAGAGAGGGAATGTACTGATAATGCTTGGTGAGAAAAAGGGTGCGGGAAGTACAGCAAGAGACTGGACAAAAATCATGCAACTATGGGAGAGGACAGAGGGGGGGAGGCGGGGGGAGGTAAGGGTGTAGAGTGGGATGGGTACTGGATGGAGGGGAGCTATTGGGGGAAAATGTAATTAATAAACTGAACAATAAAGGTAAAAAAATAAAAAAAATAAAATAAAAATCCTTCAGGGAAATTTATCAAAAACCTTGCAAAGGCGTGACTTGCAAAGAATATTGCGAACGTCTTAAAGCTCTGTGGCTTAGTGAAATTACGTTGGTTATATAATACAGATTTCAAGCTCTCTGGCAGCTACTGCGCCAAAGAGATATGTGTGGATAGTTTGAAATTAACAAGCAAATAAAATCACATGACATCTTCCATGGTGATTGATACCCCTTGTATAAAAAATTCTACCTTCACTTTTAGGTGATTTACCAACCTGACATCTTTAGAAGGACTGAAGCTTTTAATTAAACTGTTCTCTTTGACAAAGAATGCCTAAGATACTCCCCAAAACAGATCAGCATGGCAGAAAAAACATCACAGGAGGGACAGAAGAGTCCTCTGATTTTGCTCATGCCTACGTCTTCTATTTTAACATTGAATTTTGACACGCACAAAAAATAAATACAACAACAACAACAACATAAAAATGTCTTTGATCATTGGTATGAGTAAATGTTCTGTCTGATTGGGGCTGAAGTACTAATGCCTAGAGTAGCCAGTGCAACACCTCGACCCGAGTCAGCTCCTCCGGAGCTCTCCCGCCCCTTCCTCTGGATTACTTAGACTATAATCTGTATAATGCAGAGCAGCTAACAACATAGTTATCAGTCTTCCACTTTTGTGTCCACACACTAGTTTTTTGCCTTTCAGAATACATAAATATTCAAGCCATGTTAAAAAAAAAAAAGTATTTTAGC
Organism: Antrozous pallidus; assembly: GCA_027563665.1. Taxonomy (NCBI): domain Eukaryota; kingdom Metazoa; phylum Chordata; class Mammalia; order Chiroptera; family Vespertilionidae; genus Antrozous; species Antrozous pallidus. The sequence continues at coordinate 93,179,421 of CM050511.1, read as the reverse complement.
TCTTTATGCAGTTTTCAGCAGCAATACACTCATATTGACCAGGATGGCTTCTTAACAGTCTTTGAAGATTTCCACAAAGTTTTAGTTGAGTGGTTTTTATTTTGTCTCCCTAGAAAGAACATGAGTTTAAATCTCTAAAAAATATATCTTACGTTCAAGGCACACCATTGGACATATCTATTCACTTGCTATGATGACCTCCCCCCACCCCCCGGAAAGGTAATATAAATACTAATACTTAATTTTGTTTCTGACTTCACTTCCCCCTAATAAGTCATTCTGAAACAAAAATTGAGTGAATTACAGAACAGGAATACCGTCACTACTCCCTACAGCAAGCATGTCAAACTCGTGGGCCGCGGGCCTGCAACGAATATTTTTGTGACCTAGCCAATGTAACGCTATGTAAGACACATTTTCATAAAAATTTTGTACCTTAATTTTTACAGTATCCTATTGTACATAATTATTAATAAGGAACTACAAAATGCTAATGACTGATTACTGTAATCATGATGCATTCATTTCCCTTATGCGCAGGCGCACCATTTTCTCCCACTAATACTAGCAGCAAATAGTCTAGCAGCCGATGCCCGCATCATTAGTCTTGGACTGACTTGTTTGGTGTGTGCAACAGGAAATATTTCGCTTTCAGAGAAAAAGAAAAATAGATTTGCAGTATGCTTATTAATTTGTGCAGTTATTCAGTGTCTGGTAAGTAAATGTTTAAGAAAAATATTAATTTTTATTAAAATATTCTATTATTTTGTTAAAATTACGAATTTATTTCAGCCCTTTGTATTCAGCATATCTCTATCAAAATAAACCTATGTTTCTATGAAAATTGAAGCTTTGTTTTTTTTGCAGCCCACGTAAACTTAAACCTTGTTTATTGGCCTGTCACGCTTGCTCTACAAGGCTGGCTGCTGTTTTTAAAGTCTCTAACAGAATAGCTCTTCTCACCATATTCCTCTGTTGTTTAACTTCCTCTGTGGCTCTTCAATGTTAGTAACACGGATTCTCAGTGCTCTACACCAGGCTCTATGCTTAAGAAACAGTTTCTGGGCTCCCCTTCTAGAAATTCTCACTCAACAGGCCTAGAGACCTGTAATGTTTAGCAGGCTCTCCGGATACTTCTCAGATGCCAGTGTCCTGTGGGGACCATTGGTCTGCTGGACACAGCGGGACCCAGGAGTCCTCCCTGTCTTCTTCTCTAGCATAATCAGTCCCTTTCCCCCTTATATAATGACACAAAAGAACCTGCAACAGCCAGATTCTTTTATGAAGTTTGGAATGTTGTTCCTCTGTCTAGAATGTCTTTCCCTTGCTTGTCCACTGGGGGACATACTTCAAAATTCACCTCAAGTATCAGTGCTTCATCCATAATGCCTTCCCTTTCTCCACAGGCAGAGCCGAAGGCTTTCTTCTCCAGAGCTGCATGGCCCCGTATCTATGGCTTTATCCCAGTGTGCAACACACTGTTACAATCACGGTTAACGTGTCTGTCCCACCGGACCTATGGTTCCTATAAATGGCTCAGAACCTGTCACACACCTTTATATTTGGGGATCTAAGCCAGGGGTTGGCAACATATGACACTTGGGCCAAAGTTGGCCTGCTGTTGCCTGTTACTGTAAATAAAGTTTTTGCGGGATATGGCCACATCCACTTGTTTAGTGTCCATGCAGCAAAACTGAGTAGTTGCAACAGTGACAGTGTGGCCAGAAAAGCTGAAAATATTTACTATCTGGCCCTTTACAAAAAAGGTTTGCCGAGCGCGCTCTAGACCCCAAGTGTCCTCACTTCAGCCAGAACAATTTGTTTTTGCATAGTATCTCCTGTGTGGGAAGGAAGAAGTCTGTATATTAAAAAAAAAAAAAGTTGAAAACTACAATCTTTTATTTATTCGCTTCTGAATTACTAACTTTGGTATAATGTATAAAATACAGAAGGCAAATAAGTATTTGCCAAACAAACAAATATTTAACAGCAGAAAACTACACAGTTTACCTCTGGCCTTCTTTCGAGTGCTTCTTTAATTATGGGATGCAATTCCTCTATCAGTTCCCTAGAAGAAAAATGACATACATTCTTTCAATTAATAGCTTAACAGATATAACCTGACATGTGCAAATATGTAAATATTAATATACTGAGGTAAACAGACAATAGTTAACCCTAATCCTACTGTTTAAAACACAATTTTTATTGTTTTGGTTATAAAACAAACTTGTACATTGTAGAATGTTAGGAAAGTCGAAAAAATGGTATAGGCCACTTATTTGCATTTATAGAAATAAGTACTGTCAACATTTCTGTTCAGTCACTTTGCAGCCCACATACATTTCACATACCTATCATATATATGATAGTATTCTTTATTTCCTTTATTTAGTCCTAGCATAAGAATTTTTATATGCAATTAATCAATTCATAGTATTCCATTATAGGGTGGAAATCACACTTTTCCTTAACATTTCATATATTACTGATGATTAAATTTTATGTAATTTCTGTTATTATAAATACTGCCTCAGTAAACATCTTTGAACATTAACCTTTGTCTTTATTTCTGATTATTTCCTTAGAATTAATTCTTACAAATGGAATTAATGGGCCAAATGGTATCAACTTCATGAACATGATAATTTTATCTTTGCTTATATTCTGATTTAAAATGAAAAATGTGGCTGTTATAGAACAGTGGTTGGCAAGCTCATTAGTTAATATAGCCGCAGTTTGCTGACCACTGTTATAGAAGATTAGGAGAACAGAAAAAGCAGAAGAAGAAAATAAAACACATCCACAATCTTATCATCTATAGAAACTGCCACAAAGTATTTGCCTCAGAATTGTTTCTATTTATGGGATTTTGTTTTGTAAGAAGCTGAGATCATTTTTGTATCCCATTTTTGGCTACTAGCACCATTTGTCATAAAATAATCTTCCAAAATTTCCTTTTTAATGAATGCTATTCCCACACCTCACATATTACAATTTAGTCTCTATTATGCATAGCATCTTGGAGGCAAAACATCAAATACCACTTCATATAAATGAAGGATAATCTAAAAACAATAAATCCAGAGCCTAGAAGGCAACAACAAAGCAGAAGTTTGGGCAAAAATGAAGGATTTGCTTCATTTATAATAAAAAACATCAAGAATTATGTAAAATATGTATGTCAATATTACTTGTAAAAATAATTCAATTCTCTTAAGAGGGCAAAAAAAAAAAAAAAACCCAACCCTGTAGTTTTAACCAATAGATTGAGCTTTTAAGTTGGTAGAATCACTGTGTAAATAAATTCAGTAGGAATTTCAAGATTTAGACAGCATTTTATTTCCGGGACAAATTTATACATAGTAAATATTTGATTTTCATAATCATTCTGTGAAGCAAGTAAGGAAAAATCTTATTTCCACAATCAAAATGGAAAACTAAAGGCTCAGATAAATTAAATGACTTGTTCAGTGTCACACGGCCAATTAACCAGTAAAACGAGTGATCAGTGACTCTCCTGACAAGTACTTCACTGCCCCCCGCTCCCAGCAGCCACATTCGTGTTCTTCGTGCGTGGAGAAAACATACACAGACAATTACCTAAAAGCTCCTGGGTTGGTCCTGCCAAGTCCTAGAACAAGGGACTCCGTGATTTCCATGCTCTCGGAGCGCATCATTGGAACTATGTGCTTGAACAAGGATGAAGGGGATGGGATTCCAATAATCTGGAAAAAAACAGGTATTTATAGCACCCGCTAATGATAGTACATCCAACTACATAATTTGACATTTCAACACTATTTGGCCAAGGACAATGGAGAAATAAAATTTCAGACTGAACGGTGTTTCAAGATCCACCTGTGGTGCACACACTTAAACGTCCCCACACTTTATGCAGTGATTCCCTGCAAGTTCGTTATCGGAACCGGGCCTGGCGGGTCTCTCAGACTCTCACCGGCAGGTAACAGGCCGACTCCCTCCATCACAGCCTATGTTTTGTTCCAAAAACGAGTGGAGCAAATTACTTCTAAAGGAGTCCCTGGTGCCGAGACCGGTTTGGCTCAGTGGATAGAGCATCGGACTGAGGACTGAAGGGTCCCGGGTTCGATTCCGGCAAGGGCGTGTACCTTGGCTGCGGGCACATCCCCGGTAGGGGGCGTGCAAGAGGCAGCTGATCGATGTCTCTCTCATTGATGTTTCTGACTTTCTATCCCTCTCCCTTCCGCTCTATAAAAAATCAATAAAATATATTTTAAAAATAAAAATAAAAAAATAAAGGAGTCCCTGGTGTTGAAGTGGACCCCCAAGTGTTCCATTTTCTCAGTTTCCTCCAGCCACCTCATAATATTTTTTTTTGTCACGTCATGAAGACCAGATAATTGTTCTTGTCAAGTGTCATTTGTATCACTACATAATTTAGGGACATTTAAAGAGATATTTAATCATTTAAATCATTCCTTTTGGATACTAAGAAGTGTGAGAAATACGAAAAATAAAACCAGGGAAAACAGGGATGAAAACAACTTTAAAAAAAATACCCATTCTGATGAATTTAATGAGCACGGCCCCCTTTCTGTTTAGAAAAACTGTATTTAGTTTTTTTCTTTGAACTAGGGCTCCTTAGAAGCAGGAATGGGATTTCTTGACCTTTTATCTTTTTTCATTGTCAGTGCAAGTAACAGCTTCCCTTTCCCACCAACTTAGTTTACGGTCCTGGGAGAGAGTCTGGCGGCGCGGGGCGGCCCCGGCCCGGCGCGGGGCGGCCCCGGCCCGGCGCGGGGCGGGCCCGGCAGGCTTACTTTGGAGTCGATGCTGTAGCCGCTGTCGGGGGTGGACGCCAGCGTCTCGGGAGGAGAGCACCGCACGGACCCCGCGGACGGAGACGCGGACGAGGCTGCGCTGCAGCACAGGAGCAGGTAGTTCCTCCACAGGCCCACGTACGAGTCGCTGCTTGTGGTCGTATTCACTTTCTTAGCATTGATGGGGCTACTGAGGAAAACAACGAAAAACAAGCAAAGCATAAATAACACAACATATTTTGGAAAAAAAATTTAAAATATTTTATTGATTTTTTACAGAGAGGAAGGGAGAGGGATAGAAAGTCAGAAACATCGATGAGAGAGACACATCGATCAGGTGCCTCTTGTACACCCCCTGCTGGGGACGTGCCCGCAGCCAAGGCACATGCCCTTCACCAGAATTGAACCCGGGACCTTTCAGTCCCCAGGCCAACGCTCTATCCACTGAGCCAAACTGGTTTTGAGCATATTTTGAATTTTTTAAGAAAACTAATGCTAGGGGCTATGAAGGTGAGTGAAGTACATATACAAGCTCATTAAGTCATCCACAGGGTCTTAGCATGTTAGAAAGTGCTCAGGGCACTAGTGAGAGCAGTAACAACAAGAACAAAACCTGAAACACCCATTGCCGACGTGCTTGCTGGGGGAGATACGCAATAAAGAACAAATAAAACAAGGTCAGGCCCCAGCCGGTCTGGCTCAGTGGGTAGAGCGTCGGCCTGCGGACCAATGGGTCCCGGTTTGATTCTGGTCAACAGCACGTATCTTGGTTGCAGGCCCCTCCCTGCGTGGTCAGGGCACGTGCAGGAGGCAACCAATCATGTGTTTCTCTCAAATCGATGTTTCTGTCCTTCCCTCTCTCTCTAAAAATCAATGGAAAAATATCCTCATGTGAGATTTAAAAAATAAAACAAAAAATAATGTCAGATGGTGCAAAGTTTAATGATGAAAAATAGAGCAAATGGTGAGATAGGAAGTGGTGGTACAAGAGGGTCTAATAATTTAAAATATGGTAATTAGGGGAGACTTAAATAAGGTAAGGTCATAAATGTCACACAAGGTGAAAGATGTCAATCTTCATTAAAACAAACAAACAAACAAAAAAAACACCCAGTACACAATACCTGAGAATCTACATAGGTACATAATTAGCATAAATATACAGAAATACCAAAAACATATACACTAGGAAAATCACTTACTTTATATCAACCTGCGGGGACAACAACTGAAGTCTTGTGTATGCAAACATCCAAGCATAGCTCACAGCTGTCGAGCAGTGTTTGGGAAGGTTTTCTTGCTTTAAAAAACTGGACAGACTTATAATCCATGGGTCTTGGCCTTGAGTCACATGTGCAAATATCCATATGTGTGATGGACTAATCACATCAAACTGGTGGCTGATGGGAGAAGAATTCCATTCTGCTAATGTTTGCAAATCTATCGAGCTAGGGCAATACAGCAGAGTAGTCTAGGGAGAGAGAAAGCATTGATTACTGCACACTTCATGACTGAAGTTCTGCCACATGAATTGCTCTCAACTGCACATGGCCTGCTACAAGTTTCAAGAACAGAGGATCAAGAGCAGGTTAATATGAGCTCCAAGATGGGCGTAAGAGAGTAGTGAATTCCTGAAATTGGACTTAAGGGTTGGCGTGCATGTGCCTACATGTGTTTTTCTAGAGAGAAGTTTCATAGACTTCATTATTCTCGAAAAAATCTATAAAACTAAAAGGTTGAGGACCACGACTTACATAATTCATATATGACTGCAATTTTTGTGGGCGTACTGCAGCAGCTAGAGAGCCCCAAACAACTATTAACTTTCATGCCGCCATGCTCTACAGGTTAAGTGGAACAGACCAGAAGACGGGCTCCTCTCCAGAGGTGCATATTCATAAATATTTGCTCAATAATATTCTGGGATCTTATACTGAAGAGAAAAATTTACCTTCAGAACAAATTATATGCTTTTAAACCACAAAAATGGAGCCTCAAGCTGAACAGACTCTATTTACTCCATCATTCAATTGATATTTATAAAGCACCCACTAAGAGCCAGGCACTGTGTCAGGCACTAACAGAGAGCCATCCACTGCTCTTTTTGTTGGCATAATTCAGGTCAATCATCTAAAACAGAATTCTTGAAATTGTACAGATTTATAACCACCTCTTATATTTATGAAGTTTTCTTATTATCACCCTTGGTTATACATAATCTGTGAGTTGTAAAAACCAAGTGTTATGCAGAAAGCATATAAACCTCGGGTCGGTCCATGCATTCCAAAACAGGAATAAAAAGAATGTCAGGTAGTAAAGTCTGATAGTTACTCATATCAATCTTGAAATCTTAATATATGACTTTAAAAAAAAATTCAAACTCAGCTAACTTTGCACACGATTTCTTAGTAATGTAAAAAATAGATTTTTCTTCATTTTAATGAGTCAAATTACATTATGACTAGCATAAAATACTACATTGCATTTAAAGTTATGCGGCAAACTAAACAAATGTTTATTGAAAATAGAGTGCAAATTTTTGCTCCAAATTTCAACAAAATTTTCCATAGTAATTTTAACAGTATATATATAAAAATATCATGTCACAATAAATAGAAAAAAGTCAACAGTAATATTAGATTTAAAAGAAACTTCTTAGATCAAAAAGACTGAAATTTTACAAAGATAAAATATTTTTATTGCTAAGGGGAAGTATACTAATCATAGAAATAAACCACTGCAACTATTTTTTTTATTATGTGCCACTTTTTAAAAAGTATTTTTAATTTTTAAAGTACAGTTTTCAAAAATACTTTCTAATGTAGTACATTGGTAAAGAAAATTCATGTATATATGTGACTTAGGTTCTAAAACAAAACTGAACGGCATTCATTACAAGCCCTGCGTTGCAGCGCGCTACATTTACAGAAATCACTCGTTACCTGATCGGCCCCCGTGAGGTGTATGAAGCTCTCAAGAATGGACGGGCTCAGCCTGTCCATCACATCTATGGCTAATTCATCATCGCCCTATAAAGAAGACAACATATGTCTAAGACAATTTAAATATGTTTGTATTGATCTGAGAAAGAAGGAGAGAGAGGAAAGGAAGAGAGGTAGAAGCATCCATGAGAGAGAAACATCAATCGGCTGCCTCCTGCATGCCCCCTCCTGGGGATGGAACAGGAAACCTGGGCATGTGCCCAGATCAGAAATCAAACCATGACCTCCTGGTTCATAGGACGATGCTCAACCAACCGAGCCACACCGGCAGGGCGAAATTTAAGAAAGTTTAAGGAAAGTAGCCAAATTTAAATAAATATTTACATTCACTTTAGCACTACTGGTTACAAATGGAACTGAGGTGGGTAAAAAGACTTTGTGATGGAGTTAAGTTATACTTCCGTGGTTGTAACAAAAATGTAAAAAGGGAAGAAGCGTAGTTTTTTAGTGTTTTCATTAGGGAAGTAAATGAAATATCCAAATCTTACCTTGGGTATTTCCAAAAGTGCAAACAAAGCCCGTATTTCTCTAAGGACGCTGACGGCCAATCTCCTTGTGGCAGGCCGGCTGCTACAGAGAATGACGAGGGCAAACCCTTCGACCACATGGAACACACTGGGATACGGACTCCTTTCCAGAGCAGGGGGGTGGGAAGCGCCATTAGCTAGACCATGCTTGAAAAAGAAATAGGAGTTAAAAATGAAATTTCAAAACGTATTTACCGAGAACCCAGTAAAACAACTAAGAGTAAAGTAAATCATAGAAATTATGGCTACAAGTCTGTCTCAGCGCAAGCAATTTAAATAACCTCAACTTTATAAAAATGTAACAGTGTACACAGTGGAGGAAGAAGCAGTTACTAGTAACTGGCAGTCTAAACAAGAATTCTGTATCTCACCTCTGTCATTCAATGACTACTTTGTCACCTTGGAGCGGATACTGTTAGTCACTCTTGGGCTGACATTGCTGCGTGGGGTGTGAGGGAACTGGGTTGTATCCTTTGTACTCTGAGCCAAGGCCCAGCGTCAGCTGTCACCTGGGAACTTGTTAGAAATGGACTGTCAGGCCCCTGGTGATTTAGATGCTCATTAAAGGCTGGGAAGCTGGGTTGGCTTATGATCCAGTTCTAAAATGCCCAGGTTATATGACTTACACATTATCATAAATCAGTAATTTGGGCACCTTTAGTGGTTAAAAAGGACACAAACTGTATATGAGAAATAAGGACTGGTGCCAAAGACAAAACAATCAAATAACTCTAATGAAAGGCTTTAAATACACTGAGAACCTAAATCTGAACTAGAATTGCCTCTACTACCTATGTTCGTACAAAACCCACTATTATCAAAGGAAGAAGGTTAGACACAAGAGATGACATAGTTAAGATATGAACTACAGGAGAACTCAGCTTCAGGGATAATAAACACTTTGAAAGTGAGTAAAATGCTAGAGGCCTGATGCACAAAATGTGTGCACAGGTAGGGTCCCTAGGCCTGGCCCTTGATCAGGGCCGATCAGGTGGGTGATCGGCAGGGTGATTGGTGGGAGGGGGAGAGGGCTCAGGTGGCACCCTCCTTGGCTAGCCTGGGACCTGCAGGCCGGGGGCAGCTCCTGTGTTGAGCATCTGCCGCCTGATGGTCAGTGCACATTATAGCGACTGGTTGTCCCACCAGTCATTCTGTTGTTCAGTTAATTTGCATATTAGGCTTTTATTATATAGGATTTAGGATTTGCTACATTAACACCATTGGTCATTTACCACTGATCATATCCCAGGGGACTACACAAAAGGAGAGAGTACCTGTGAGTCCTGGTTTCTGTTGTGCATTTGGGTTGCTTGTTTCCACTGGTTTATTAATTGTACCAACATCTTTACAGCATTATCAAGAAGTGTGGGATGGACGTCAGTCACTTCACGGACAACGAAATAGACAAATCCTGAAAGCACGTCCTCCCGCCAGTCTGGAAAATCTAGCACGAGAGCCTGCAGCGTGTTGAAAGCGAGAGCACGCAGCTCTTCGTCCATGTGGACCGTGAGCCTGCCAGGAACAAAGGTCCGTCAGCAAACCCCGACCTTCCAGGTAGTCTTATCACCTGCATCTTAAAGCTAAAAACTTAGTAAACATGGCCTCTTCATTGGTTTGCATGGAGTATAAAGACAGAAACCAATGTTCACTTTTTGTGTTATATCCATTCCTATGCAAGTCTATATTCATTTGTTTAAATTCACATATTGACCTACTAATACTACTTGGTATTTTTACTATAACTCAGAGTAGTTTGATCATAATGTAAATGCCATACGTAGGAAAATCCTGATTGCCATATCAGTATTATATTTAAAAATTGTTTAATTCTTAAAATACAATGTTATCCTCTAATCAGTCAATAATTACATGCAATCATATAATGTCTTAGCACCATCTCACATTTATTCAGTCCTTTACTATCACTGGGAAGAACATGATTTATTGCTATCATTCCTTTCATGTGCTGAGGTTATAGTTAAATATAAGCTGGCTGACTGTAAGAAAGGAAACAGAACACACAAAAAAGATGGAATCAATTTAACAGAAATATTTCTTGAAGGTGAGAATGAGCAAAAATTTAGGAGCAACCTCATACAAGTAGTATATCTAGAAAAATAAAACATTTTCAAACTAACACCTGAGCCCCTAAAGACAGTGTTAAGGCTAAACAAATTAGAGGAGAGGCTATATAAAATAGTCTTTTAAAGACATCGAAGCCATATGGGAAGAGGAACATAACTCAGTTAAAGGATTTTAACCGAACGTAGAAGAATGATGAGGAAGACACACACAGAAAGGATGGCTGCAGTATACAACATCACGTGAGCATGTTTCTGATCCGGGTCTGAGGAGGACTGTGTAGACACTGACCATCAAGACAAATGGATCAGAGCCAGAAACAGCCTGAATGAAAAAGACAAGCAGGGAACATTTAAAAACATGCCACAATGACATGTGTGGAAAGCGGGATGCTGGCGTTATCCTCCGTGACAGAGGGGAAAGCGGGGTGGCTGCGATGAAAGGAGGGCACAGCCTCCACCCTGCAAAGCCAGGCCTGGCCTTCACTGAGCCAGCCTCTGGCGACAATGAGATTGCAGGGGAAATGCAACCCAGCGAGATCGACGTGGGAGTCAGCCCAGAGCAGCAAGTGGCGGCAGCTCCTCAGAAGTAGCACGCCGGCCAGTTTAAGGATCTGGAGCCTGGTGCTGTGTCTGATAGTGGCCCCCAGGGAGCTAACTGTGGGAGAGGAGAGTGACTGACTATATGATGCCGGCTTTCAAGGTTACTTCAACATCCCTTAATCCATGAATGTATACATGTCATCTTATACCTACCTCAGCGACTCAGAGCAAAGATGCATGAGGAGAATAGCAATGTAGCCTGGCTCATCTAAGGCAGGGGAAGCCCCGCGATTGCCTGAAAGCCGGTATACAGGTCAACACATTTATAATACCTATCTGATTTGTTGGCTTGCTTGCTTCATTTTTAGGTACTCGAGATCTGGACATCACAATTGCAAATAAAGAGGAATAGGGGACAAAATAAACCAGATCCTAGAAGCCTTCTTTCTGCTGAAGTAAATTAATCAGTGAATATATGTCACAGGGGAAAGAAGCAAAGAAATAGGAAAGCAAACTGGCATTCACTGTTCAGACATTTGCTCCTTCACTAGATGCCGCCATCGCGGCCGATTGTGGCTGCAATTTCACCTGGTGGGCGCTACTGAACGCTCAGGCCCTCTCTGTCACAGGTTGGCTACAGCTGCTTCTGAGCTACAAGGGCAGAGACCACGTGATCTGCAAACCCTAAAACGTTCACGATCGAGGGAACCCCTTATCTGGGGAATTCTTAACTACATCAACAAAGCAGGTTTTTTCAGCAGGCCACCACCTCAACTTATAATTAGTTCTGAAAGCTAATATTTAAGCTTGGTTCATGTTATTTGCTTATTTTTCAGATCTATGCCATGCTAATAGAGCAAAGGGAAACCAAAACTTCAACCCTGTAGGCAATGCAAAAGAAGAAACAAGTGAAAATGAGACTTGGCCCCCACCTTAGGTGCCACAGAAATGATGGCGAGAGTCAACAAAAAATTAATTGCCTAATCCGTATCATCATACACGGTAACACCCATGGGTAAGTGATAACGTGTTTTATAAATCCCAGGAAATATTACCAGATAGAAAGTGAGGGAGTTGAAAAAAAAATGGGCTTTGCAAGGGAATATAGAAGAACTTTAAAAGTTAAACATGAATGGGGAGAACATGTTTTAACAAAACATAAAAGACAACACGGGAGTTTAGAAAGTAAATCAAACAAAGGATTAAATGTCTGTATCATTAGCTTTTAGTGATAATAGTAATCGGGCTGGTTTGAAATTTGAAGAGATCAAAAGAAATATAAAGCAACATAGTGAACAGTGATTCTCCTTTACCTTGCTAACAGTTCGATGAGGTCAGTTCTGCTCATACCGTCAGGAATCAACCTTGGAATAGCAGCAATACAAGTTCTAAACAAATCAATTTTGGGTTTTCTTTCCCCCCTGAAAAATATGTTACAACAGGACTTAAGTACATTGCAGTGCTTGGAAACGAAAGAAAAGTTGGAAAAATAATTACAGAAAATAGGAGCCCACCCCAGAAAGTTTAATGTATTTAATATAAAAAAGAGCACATATACATTCAGTAAATAATTGTTAGTTCATAAATGAATAAAAGAATACAGAGATAATTCTAGGAAAAACACAGTAAGCAAAACAGGTTTTCAGTAATTGAAAAATAAGCATAGGAAACATTCAGTTTAAATAATGAATATACATTACACTGTTTTTAATACAAATATTTCAAATTAATAATAAATTTTAATAAATATAATTTAAGTAATATTGAATCTTTAGTAAATAATTATTATACAATAATACTGATATTAAATAATCGACATTGGTGATGTGGAAGCCTACAAAATTAACAAAAAATATTTATTTAATATAATTTACTAACAAGGTTCTTAGAAAACATATACCACTATGTTGCTTTGTTTGTTCTTGTCTTTTTATTTTACTTCAGTGCATGCATGCACACACACACACTTAAAATTTTTATATAATAAAACGTATTCATTTTTGAAATTCATCTGGTTACTTCAGAGGCTTGATTCAATTTAAATATACTCTATTTCTAGTTGCTCAATGATTTTATTTACTTTAAATATCTACCATCTTAATATACTGGTTTTTATTTTGGTCTATATTTAAAGATGAGGCTTTTAGTTAACTTATCCAAATAGCTCTTAGTTGGCCTAGAAAATAATTCTTATGTAGAAAAGAATCTGGATGATTTAAATATTTCAGGCCCGTATTTATTATAGTGGGGTTTGCTACTGATTTTCAGATAAATTTGATATAGTTAATTGTCTCTTTCCATGGTTGCAATATGCACGAGCTTTAGTAACCACAATTTATTAGTAGTTAAATAATACCAGTCCCAGCATGGTTCAATCTTCAGTTCCCACACATTCACTTTAAGAAATTGCATAAAAAAGTTTCCCTGTTAGCTCTTCAGTCCACCAATCATGACATATTAACAGATGAGCACCTTAATCAGTGACTAATCACGTCACTTTTTTCAAATTCTGTCATGGCTAGTCACTGCCCGTCTGTTACTTGGTTCACACACAGACAGCAAAGTGTGTAGTTGTGCTGCTTGCTTGTCTCGTATAAACTCCGGTGGCATTTCACAGAAATGAATACTCTAAAGAGGAAACTCGTCAACAAAGACTAAAGTGGAGCAAAGGAAGGAAAGTGCCGTTGTCAGAAGCGAGCACTGGTGGAGTCACGGAAGGACGGCTGCCTGGGGCATGCTGCCATTGCTGGGGCCTCGACATACGCAGCCAGAGGAGCTTGGGGAGGGCAAACGTATCGACGTAAAGGAGGAGAGGGGTTGTGATGAAAGAATGCAGGGAAAACTTTACATCAGAGAAGTCCTGAGATATTATTACACACTAGTGTACAATAACTGCAAATGAATTAAATTGAGAGATCCAATTTCCAATTTGGTCATCTAAGACCTGGAATGCAGACTTTAATATCTGGAAAATGCTGTCCCTTATACAGAACATGTAGGTATATCTTAGCCAGTGAAGGAAGTTATTGCCATAAACTATATTCTCTTGAGGAGGAAATCCCTGACCCGGAAGGAAGGTGCTGGGATGACAAGCAGTGACAAGGCTAGGGTGGGCAGGGATGAAGTACTGTGTCAAAGACACTACTCAGACATCCTTCCTCTCTGTTCCCCTGGTGCCAGAAGATTTTCAGGTTTTCTTTTTTGTATAACAGGGCCCTGGAAATAAGAACATTGGTCTGACCTAACAAGCCAATCAGTTCGCACACATGTGAGGCAACGAGGATCTGCCTATCACTCACAGAATACGAGGAGGGCTTTGTCACGGACAACAGACTAGACTGATCATCCAGGACACCTTTGCTATCCAGACTAAAGAACAAACGTTGGCAGGTGGAAGGAACCGCTGTGTTAATAACCAGATGGCAATACAGAAGAACTCGTGCAGAGAAAGGAACATTTCAGGTAAGCACGAACCAATCATCTATACTCTTGACAGAAACTGAAATAGCAATGGAAAGAATTAATTTACTACGTACGTTATCATATCTTCAGGCTCCTTATTAGACATCTGCACACTAGTCATACACATTGGCCTCCCAACTTCTTTGTCCAAATGTCTGAGAATGCTATCTAATGCTTTTCTCACTTGAGGATAGTAAATTGACATTCCTAGGGGGGTAAAAAAAACACCTCAGTTATAAAATGTTAGAAATTAAATAAGGAATAGTTACAATTCCTTTTCTGTAAAAATAAGTGCCTCTTAATCAGAGCAGACTGACAGCTGTCGGGAGGTGGTGTGTGTGTGAAGGGATTGAGCAAAAAAGAAAAAAGATTAAAAAAAACTCACGGACACGACAACAGTGTGATGACTGCCGGGGGTGGGGTAGGGGGAGGGTAGGAGGATTGGGAGGTGCAGGAGAATATAGGGGGATAAATGGTGATGGACGGGGATTCGACTTGGGGTGGTGAGCACACAATACAGTGTATAGATGATGTGCTGTGGAATCTTGCACCTGAAACCTGTATAATTTTGTTAACCAGTGTCACCCAACAAATTCAATTAAAATAAAAAGACATTAGCTTATCATTGTTGCAAAAGAAGGCATTTCGACTGTGATATACTCTTCTCCCCGATGATTGGTGTTAGTATATGTAAAAATTATGCACAGAACTAAAATTTGAAGGAAGAATGAAATGCAGTAAATACTGTCATGTAAGAAAATAAAGCTTTTAACAGGAGACTTTTAACCTGACAACTTATGGATATCATAAAACATGTATTCATTTTTTAATCACTCCGTATACTGGAATAACCATAATAGGTAAATATGTATGTTTTAGGTTCGATCTAAACTGCTACAAAAACATATTAAACTGTATCAACAAGCTGTTTTATTTATTTGAGTTAACGCTAACCTATGACTTTTGCTTCTTCATCTGTTAAGGTTTTATTGAGAAAAATTTTCTTCACACGAAGAGTGTTTCCCGAAGGAAGAATAATTCCTGTCGTTGGCATTGGTGGCTCTCCATCTTTCTGCTGCAAGCTGTCCGCTATCACCAGGAAGACTCGGAGGCCTATGTTCATTCTCTGCGGAGAAAGAGTTTTCAAAATTAAAGCTGATTTGCAGCCAATGTTTTGTTCATGTTAAAAATATCTCATCAAATAATACCTGGGTACAGATAAACTAAGCTTTCTGCTTAACACTTTTTTAACCAATCCAGGCACTGAAGTGTGCTTTAATGTCAAATTCCCAAATGCCACCCATGCACTTCAGCAGTCAACTGCCTCTCCTCTCGCTATAAAGCTTATTCTCAAACCTTTCCATCTGTCCTCAGCTATCCTCCTCCTCTCTCCCTTCCCTCTTCTGTTCACAGAAAGAAAAAAACAACTTTCTTCAAACTCTCACTACCACACACACCAATGCACTTATATCTGCACTTCTTTTTCTTTTCCTTTGTTCTTAATAGCTTTAGAATGCTATCTGATTTTAACATTTGGGGGAAATTATACTATTGACTAGAGGCCTGGTGCACAAAATTCATGCACAAGGGTGGGGGGGAGTGTTGGACATTCCTCTCACAATGCAGGACGGCTGGCTCCCAACCACTCTCCTGCTTTAGCCTGATTGCCCTTAACCACTTCCCTGCCAGCCTAATCAACACCTAACTGCTCCCTAGCTGGCCTAATTGCTCCTAACTGCCCTCCCCTGCTGGCCTGGTCACCCCTAACTGCCCTTCCCTGCCGGCCTGGTCCACCCCCCCGCAACTGTCCTTCCCTGCAGGCCTGGTCCCCAACTGCCCTCCCTGGCTGGCCTGGTCACCCCTAACCTCCACAACTGCCCTGCCCTGCAGGCCATCTTCTGGTGGCCATCTTGTGCCCACATGGGGGCAGCCATTTTGTGTCTTGATGTGATGGTCAATTTGGATATTACTCTCTTATTAGATAGGATTATCTCTTTTCTTGCACATTCAACATTACCCTTTCAACTGAATATATCACATTTCTGTTAATTGTACTCAATTATCTTGATAAGCCCTCCCAGAATACTTCCCTGAAGCAACTCTCAATGGTTAATGACCATACTGTTCACAACAGTGGGCACTTTCCCTGCATCCTGTGACTTTAGCAGCACGGGACACTGTTCTTTCCTGAAACATTTCCTCCCCAGCACAACTGTGCCACTGCTGGCTGTGTCCCCTGTGCTGCATTTCAGGCTTAGCCTCCTTTATCTGATA
The DNA here is from genome assembly GCA_027563665.1 of Antrozous pallidus. Lineage (NCBI taxonomy): Eukaryota > Metazoa > Chordata > Mammalia > Chiroptera > Vespertilionidae > Antrozous > Antrozous pallidus. Next base: position 93,162,730 of record CM050511.1, on the reverse strand, counting down.
TTAAATATCAGACTGCCTTCTCCTACCATCATGTTCTCTCTCCCAAAGCAACCTCACATATTTACAGCACTTTAATCACCTACTTGATGTCAAAAAGACGTCTCAGATTTAATATGTTCACACTAAATGCACTTTCCCTCCCAAATCAATCCTTCCCAATGTTTCTTTTCTCAGTAAATGATCTTCTCCCTAACTGTACCATACTGTCTCAGCCCAAGCTGTCATTATCTCTGACCTGCTCCAGTGGTCTCTAAAGCAAGACAGCTCACTGGAATCCATGGAGAAAATAAAACTTCTATTAAAAGATCTGTTGTTATCTGAAGAAGATTCAAGTTTTCAGATTTACTCGTCTTTATATATAACAGGACTGGTGCATTCCCTTAGTCTCCACATCAGATGGTCATGTCCTATAGTCATACAAGACACCTAGAAGGAAGTGGGTACATCCACAATGTCCCAGGGTCCACAGAATTGCCCTCATTTACCCATTCTTTCAGAGAATTGCAATTTGCATTAAATTAACAGATGGATACTTTTATCTGGTTTTACCTAAACTAGGTCTCACAAAATTAAAACGCAGATCCAAAGTAATTCTAATAAAGTAAGCCTAAATGAACAACAAAAAAACAGCAAACTGACACTTTTTCTACTCCTTTTTCCACAGTTTGGGCTCAGTCTCACCAATGTTTCTATTTCTCTATACCTTTCCCATCCTCTCTCTCTCAAAAAACAAAAAACACACACAACACAAAATTAAAAAAAACCAACAGAATTGACACTTTTTCTACTCCTAGTGTTAGAACTTCAGTGAGGAGAGACTTATTTTTAGAAATAAATTTGTTCAATGGAAGAAATTTTAAAAATGGATGTTGAAGAGAATGCCTTTCATTATGTGATTTTTGTTGCTGGGAACCACATGAAGAATATATATAAAACACTTACACATGCTCACTTAAGAAACCTAGAACTAAATATTACTCTATCTTAAAAATACCATAAACTGAAAAGCTTCAATAACTTTTTATCCTACTTGATATATATATATATATATTTATCTATCTATCTATCTATCTATCTATCTATCTCAGGATTTGATTATGAGGAGAACCAGCACAGTAACTTAAAAGACTTAAGAAAATAGAGAACAACTATAGTCTTTTTACATTCTCAGATGTTATTAAGTTCTGATAATATGTTTGTAAAATATTTTAAAGCAATCTGAAAATTGAATGTCTACAGAATGAATTAGAATTTACTAGTAAAAAACAGGGCCACAGAAGTAGAATAACATTTTTTTAAAAATTATGATTGTAAGCTCCATCTAGGGAAAAGGATTTTTGTCCTTTTTGTCTCATATCTAAAATATATCTAAAACAGTCCCCACACATTAGGTGCTCAATAAATGATAATAACTGGTATTTATTAAAGACCCTGTTGTTCATATTATTTATATTATATTATTTCTGTAAGAAATGTGAGTTCACGTCACAACTTCTAGAATCCAGCTGAGCTGGCTAACCTGATAAACTTGCTCTCTGGGTTATTTTCTACCACGCTTAACACTACCCTTAACCTGCTCAGCTAGCTACCACAGCGGTTATACAACCTGTCCCAGATCACACCGGTAGTAAGAAGTAGAACTTCTAACATGGGTTTGAGTCTAATTGTCTGATTCCAGAAACTGTGTTCTTAAAAAAACAAAAACAAACAAACAAAAAAACATAAAACAAAAACACACATTAAAAAAAGTTGAGAACAATGTATTACTCTAGAATGTATTTACTGTTTTACCTCTGGATTAATGGTGAAAGTTTTAGTAGACTTTCCAACACTGAGAAGATCAAATATTATTTCTTTCATTGCAAAATCCAAACGTTCCTAGAAAAAAACACACAATGAGTAAATCCTTGTAAATTGCTACAACTACATGTTAGGTATAATGCTAAGAATTATACATATAATGCCAATGACACAGATCTGTGCCCACTAGAGATTCATAAATCTAGCTGTATATAGAAAAATACTTATGAATTATAATTTAAAAACATGACTATAACACCTGGAACCAATGTAATACTGAATGTCAACTGTAATTGGAAAAAATTTTAAATAATGAAGAAGTTATAGATATTTAATTATCAAATGACTTAATACCCAAACCATGGGCAAAGTTTTAAGTATTCATTCACCAAAATCTAAGTGAAGTAGTTCTCTTAGATGAGAGTCCCACATTATCTATGCAGGTGGCCTAGCGAGATATCAACTGGGACAGGAATAGGGCTCCAGGAAGCAAATCTCCAAGGAAAAAGTAAACAGTAAGATTAACTGATGTTTGAGAAAATTTTATAGTTCTGGTGGAGTGCTAATGTGAAGTGATTAATCCAGGGTTTTGAAGGCAGGGAAAAGGAAGAGGAAAAAGATACAACCTAATGACATATTTTTCTGAATACTAGAGCTAAAGCACAATTTGCTTTCTTTTACCTTATCGACAGACTTATACTTACTTTAACTACCATTAGTTCTGTGGGCAAGCAAACAGAAATGTACTCATTTTATTTAAATGCTCCTTATTTATTTACTGTCAAAATAACTACATTATGGACCATCTAAACTGTCAGATTTTTAGTTCAAAGAGAATGCAATGAACATTCTGGCATCGAACATTTTGCTACATTGAGGAGGTAAGCCTACCTATGCTTTCTGCAGGGCTGATGTGATTAAAACCTCCAATCTCATCATTCAGCACCCATTCAATCCCCTCCTCACACACATTCCTGTGGGGCAGAGACTGGAGAGCTAAAATGGTATTTCCCAGGATGCCTGGTAACAGTAGGCCTTAGGATGTGGCTTAGACCCTGCTAAGTGGTACACTCATGTGAATCTTTGGGAACTGGCTAACATGAGGAGGAGGACAAGACGGAGAAACCTACTTTACTGGTGGGATCATGGCAGCAGCACAGACCACCGGTGGTCCGCAAGCCACCAGTTGGCGACCGCTGCTCCAAAGCTCTCCTTAAACCAGCGGTTGCCAACCTTTTGGACCCTACAGGGCACCAGTGGTCCGCAGACTACCAGTTGGTGACCGCTGGTCTAAAATATCTGTGGTGATTTCCTAATTTGACAACTTTTTTATTATGGTGGAGGCAGTGACCTCCTTGATAGCAATTCCATCATTTCCTCTTAATCATTCACAATATTATTGTTTCTGTGAACTATTTATGTTCCTTAAAAAAATCTCTTTGGGTTCAACGATCTACAGTAGATTCTAGTATCTATATCTAAGGTTAATACAAATTGTGAAAACAATGTTCGAGAAAAAAACAACCACACACAGACAACCTTTTGAGATACTCAAGAGATCATTAGTAAAAGCACTAAGGGTAGGACCATACACCTTCTTGAGACCTCCCCAGCCACAGTGCTTCTTCCACCTGTGGCTCTCCTTTCCTTCTCCAGTGCGTAGATCCAGGACAAACTTACTTTGTGTCACACACACACACACACACACACACGGTCATTAATATCTTTTATTTTTATAGCATACATTTATTATTTCCACTGTTCAACAGTAATAAACATTTTATCATGCTTTTAGATGTGTAACAAATTTTCATACTCCAAGTGACTGCGACAGATTACTCTTGTAACTTACATGGGCACATGTATTACGAGGCAAAACACCCACCTGAGCGATGAACTGAATAATCTTCACAAATATATTGAGAGGTGTATCACGAGGAACCACACTCCGTGAGCCTTTTGGAAAAAGTGCTGACACTATGCTCATAAGACGACTACAGGGAAAAAATTAGTCATAATGAGATGATGAAATTAACAGGACATTCGCAAACTATTCTTCCTATTCTTTCTAATATGTCAGGAGAATTTATATTCCCCCACAAGGTATTTGTAATGTTCACTAAAATTCCATTAGTGTGATACGTTTTAGCAATATTTTATTTAAAATACACTTGGAAACAAAGGCACTCACCTTTGAGTTACAGTGTTGCTTTCACATTTTATTCTAATTACATAAACCCACAACAATCTGTACAAAGATTCCAGTGCAACTCGAGACATTTTAGGATCTTTATTCTGTTTAGAACAAAAGAGAATTAAAATACGTTTATAAGTAAGTACCTGCAATCATTTAAGATGGATAGATTCTCTGTCAACAACTAAGAGCCCTCACTCCTCTCTTTCTTATTCAATCTAAGATAGGTTTAAATATGCAAGCATATATTTATATTTGTTTATGGTAAGTATATGTTTGGTATATGGAAAGTACAGATTGCTCAAGAGTAACCATAAATAAGGAAATCCAGAGCCATTCCTTATACACTTCAAACAAAATAATATAATATCAGAATGATAATAATACTTCTAAGAATTTCAAAATTATACACACACATCAACTTACTTGGTAATAAATGGTTCATACAATACTGGCATAATGATAGAAGGATTACTAATCTTGGCAATTAATTCACTGCAACACATATACAGTTCAAATCTAGAATACCAAATGCTGTTACAGATATTTGAATTTATGAAATAATGCAAAATATTACTGAGTGATTAGCCTAACAAGAAGAAATATATATACTAGTGGGTTAAGAGCATAGCCTCTCAAATTAGGAGTGACCAACCAAACCCCATCCTCGGATGCTGTTATATCACCTGGTGCCACAATTTCCTCAGCTCTAAAAACGAGGCAATATGGTGTCTGCCTCACAGTCTCAGGAAATTATGTGAAAAGCACTTGAAACACTGTCTGGTATACGATCAATGCTCAACACGGGTCTATACCTTCAATTATTTATTTAGAATCAGAACACTTTAAATTATTAGTGTCAATAATTTAATTTTAAAACTATAGAATTATTATTAGAAACAGAAAAATCTTCCATTTCAATCACAATTTGATTAACAAACCTTTTCTGCATACCAGCTTTTATAAAAAGTAAAATTCTCAAATGACCAGTCATGTAATGAGATTTAATTGTGAATATTGAAAATGCAGCTAATCATCAATTTTATTAGGAGAAACTATGCTGGTTGTAGGATGCACTTATTGCTCTAAGTTAGCATTTAGTTAATTTTATTTGGGAAATTTCTTACGATTGAACAATTACTTTATATACAGCAATAGACAAAAGGGACTTCTTAAATACTAATTGGCCATTCTATTTTATGTTTTGAAATATAGAAAAACGGACATCTAACTGCTTATGACTAAAAACTATGCAAAAGTTGTAACAATTGAGGGTATTTTTACAAAAGTCAACCACTAGAAAATACACTTTACCACGTGAATATTTGATATAATTAATGGATTACATTTTGAAAATGAAACGTATTTTAATAAACACTGCTTTTATAATCATTCAAAGTGTGCATATATTTTGAGGACACCCTGATGTTATTAATATAATAACCAAGCTTTGGGCAGTACTTTCTTTTTTATTATACTGATATTGTTTAAAACTTAGATGTCAAATATCAAAGTATGAATTCAATTAGTTTTATGTACACTCCAAATAATACTTTAACATTATTAAATTGTATTTTTAAAGTATAATATAAATTATACATTAAAATATTTAAGCCAAATTCCACATAAAAATTATTCTCATATAAAAGCTTAATAAAGTATTTGGTTTATCTCATTTTCTTAAGTGCTGAAGTATCTACCATAAAAAACCCCACAAACCACCACAAAAAGACTTTCCAAAATTGAGAACTATATTAACAAAGCAGAATTACTTTATGATGAACAATAGCAAAACAAGATGAAAAGTGACAAAAATCAATTATTATTTATTTGACCACTACAATGCTGCGATCATGCTGCTAATAAAAACACCCCAAACTGACCTGAGTCTTAAACAAAGTTATCTAATTGCCTCATTATAATTTTGGTCTAATGTGAATAGTCAGATTACATTAATAAAAATCCAATAGTATTGATATATAATAAAATTTTGATGTGTCAGTCAAATATGCTCTTTGGCAGCAATTATTTTATTCTTTCTTCCTTTTTTCTCTACTGTGAACCTCCCCCAAAATAATCTGTTTAAAACCCAAATCAATCAGATAAAAGTTTAAAAAGTGTTGCAATAAAATCATATTCAAAATCTAAGCTACTGTCTCAACTTCATTTGCAAATCTTTAAAAAATTTCATTTGTAATAGCTAATGTAAATTAGACTATCTTAAAATTGAGAATCAATATTTATTATCAAATATTGTAAATTCATTTTCTTGGGGCCTCCCTTTAATTTTAAAACTATAGAATGCTCCTACTATGTGGTACTCTTTTGCTACCATACAAGAAGCAAGGCATGAATAAATATTATTAGACATGCAATGTAATAACGGGTAAAGGAGGAAAAAAAGCCACACTTAAAGGAGATAAAGCAACGTCTTACATTGACACAACTCACCTGGAGTGTTTCTATTTGCTTTCTGATACTGTTGTTAGATGGCATCTAAATAAAGCAACGTGAGACAGCAAACATAAACATGAGATGCAGCACATGCATGTTAGATGAAAATAAGCACCAAACAAGACAGCTCCTCACCAAGGCCTCTATTTAGAAGAAATTTGAAATTTCCAAGACCGTGGCCAGAAATACTCAGAAAAAACAATCCTCTAATTTTTTGGAATCATGGGATACATCTACAATACTCAAACTGAGAGTAAACACTTAAATTTTTAACAATCTAATTTTTCCTCTCCAAAGCACTGCAATTGAACTTAAACAAGTTTAATTTTTAAAAGAAATTAAGCATACACTGTAGAAAACATTCTTCAAAAATATTTCTGTAAGATACGTACTCTTATTTCTCTCTTAATTGCTCTTCAGAAACTTTAAAGTCATTTTTCACAGAATGACCTCAGTTGATATAAAGACAGGGGTATGGGAAACTACTCCTTTTGGAACAAAAGTAACAGATTTAACATTTCCAATGAAAATAAACTGGATGATTTCTCGTGCTATTTCTGAGCCTATAGGACTAAAACCCATTTTTTATGATCACCAGCTTCAAAAACTGGTATAACAATTGCCCAAAGAATATATTATTTTTATTTTTTGCCAAAGCCCGTTTGGCTCAGTGGACAGAGCGTTGGCCTGGGGACTGAAAGGTTCCAGGTTAGATTCCGGTCAAGGGCATGTACGGTGGTTGCGGGCACATCCCCAGTAAGGGGTGTGCAAGAGGCAGCTGATCGATGTTTCTCTCTCATCGATGTTTCTGACTTTCTATCCCTATCTTTTCCTCTCTGTGAAAAATCAATAAAATATATTTTTAAAAAAAGAATATTATTTTTTGTTTTTATGACTTTGAATATTTTTAATATCCTAGAATTATAGCCAAAATATTCTTTTTAAATATCTGTTACAGCATCATTCCTAATAGTACATTAAAAGGTAACATGGTAGCCGGAACTGGTTTGGCTCAGTGGATAGAGTGTCGGCCTGCGGACTGAAAGGTCCCGGGTTCGATTCCAGTCAAGGGCATGTACCTTGGCTGTGGGCACAGCCCCAGTAGGGGGTGTGCAAGAGGCAGCTGATGGATGTTTCTCTCTCATCGATGTTTCTGACTTTCTATCCCTCTCCCTTCCTCTCTGTAAAAAAGTCAATAAAATATATTTTTTTCAAAAAAAGTAACATGGTAGGCCAGAAAGAACAAATGTTATGGCACTGAATGTATCTAAATGCAAATCTTATCTCTTATCACTTTTTGGCTCCCTAAACATGGGTTACTTAGTCATCTTGTTTCAGCCTATCACAGTCAGAATTAAATGAGATACTGTATTCAGAGAATCTGGCATATAGCAAATATTAGTAAAAATCAATTTTAAGAAGTAGTAGTTCTAATAAATGAAAAACTGTCATGGGCTTTTCTTTTTTTTTTTTCTTAAATTAAGAGGTTACTTGAATCTCAAAACAAAATCAATTTAGGCAAGGCCTTTACCTTGAGCCAGTATTTCCTATATATAAAAAACAAATTATACCTGCCACAACAGGTAATTAATGTAGTTTTCCCTTGAATGCTCAATTCCTTACCTAGACTATGCCATCCCAGCATCTAAACCTAGTAAACAGGAACCAAGTCATAAAATTTCTGCTGAATAGAGCCTTAATGTAAGTTAAGGGTTAATGGCCAAGACAACTATACTCCAAATATTCATGCTAAGTGGCTCTTATCTCCTTTAGCCTGGCAGATTAGCCATTCACAAGCATGGACAATATGCCAGAAGTATCTATCAGGAGGTAAGGGTTCAAAGAAAACAGAGCATTTTAAATAAAAGCTTTAAGACAAAAATAAAAAGTTAAGGAACTGCGAAAGAACTGCAAATATGTTAGGTGGAAATGTAGATATATAAAAAAATTCCAACAAGCAACAGAAAAGTATGAATTGTCATGAAACAAAGCAACCTTCCAAGAACACTTAAATGCACATCCTATATAATAAAGAATTAATATGCAAATTGACCATCACTCCAAAACATAAGATGGCCACCCCCATGTGGACACAAAATGGCTGGCCGGAGAGGGCAGTTGTGGGCGATCAGGCCTACAGGGGAGAGGACGGCAGTTAGGGGTGACCAGACCTGCAGGGGAGGGCAGTTGGAAGGGACCAGGCCTGAAAAGGAAGGCAGTTGTGAGCAATCGGGCCTACAGGGGAGGGCAGTTGAGGGTGACTGGGCCAGCAGAGGAGGGCAGTTATGGGGAGACTGGGCCTCCTCCACCCTGTGCACAAATTTCATGCACTGGGCCTCTAGTCTTAATATATTTTATTAAAAATATGAAGAATCACATTACACAGCAAATTATCAATCCCCTTTAAGTACCTCTATCTATATAAAAATCATCAAGATAAGGACAGAAAACAGTATGTAATATAACTAAGTAAATAAAAACTTATTTTCTGGTTGTATGTCATAGCGTTGAATCAGCTTGATTTGGCTGTGGGAATTTTCATCAACAAAGCAGAATATATCATTTCTCATTCAAACATGAATAAAATCAATGTAGATCCAGGAGGAAAAAATTTAAAAAATATTTTTCAAAGACATATTTCCTATATATCTTACAGAAAAAAATATCAAGGCATTTAAAAAAAATGATACATAAAATCAGGAAAAAGATATATAGGATAATGTCATCTAGCGGATCATTCCTGAAGTGTGAAAAGGAGAGGCAGTCCTATTTCTCACGAGACCACAATGAGCTGCGGGGCCAGAGACAAGCAATTTAATCTCTGCGCCTTGTCATTGCCTTTCAAGTATTAGGTTTTCAGCCTTAACCTGAACTTAGAGGGATGACAGGAAATGAAATCTCACGTCTGCCTTTTATATGTCCTGTAAGCAAGTCATCGAATATTAATCTGTGTAGCAAAACAGTCTTCCAATCAAGCATTCCCATGACATGCAGATGAAGATTATTCCCTCCCCGCTTCCCCTCTGCGTCAGTCATTAACAGCGTTCCTGCCCGCAGAAGAAAAGGAGACCCTGTTAGAGCCTGCTAGCAGAGCATCCGGGCAAGATTAGGATCCTTCTATCTCCCAGTTTTGTTTTCAGTACTAAGACAAACCAGACACCAATGTGTCAAATGATGCTGATTCAAGTCAGAATAATTTCAGGAGTTTTTACAACTATGTGGATCCAATACCACACTTTAATTTGGCTGGGCATACTTATATGAAATGTGCTTTTAGTAATTATTTTATTATCAAGACTTTTAAAACATTATTTAGACTTGAATTAACATCACTGAATTTTCTCAAACACAAAGTAAGTTTTATAAGATTAATACTCTACCATTCTAAAGACTTTATTAACAAATACTTCTAGGCTGAAGATACTATTAATACCTCAATCATTAAAAATGTACAATTTGGTGCTCATGAAGACAAACCAAATTTTTAATCAAAAGTTTCTTCATGTTTATACATGATTGATTCCCGAAAGAAGATATGAAGTATGCATAAGAAATGTAATATGGTAAACTATTAATTATTCAAATGTATCAATAGTAACTAAAGTTTATTACATGCTTATCAATGACTATGCAAAAGTGAATACACTACAGTCAGTATTTACAGGTCAGAAATGAGATTATGTCTTACCTTTAAGTGCGACAAACAGTTCTGTAGGAAAATATGCCAGTTACTTAAAAAAAACTGTTTCTGACTGACACATAAAAGGCAGGTAATTAGTGGATATAGAGCCTACAGAAGACAGATAAAAGAGAGAGTTAACACTTTTCACAACAAAGCACTGGACTTGGAAATTATATTTCATTTATTCTCATAAACAAGGAAAGCAAAAGACTCGTTTAGGTAGTTTACCCATTTATAGTAAGAAACATGATCTCACAGGGTCAAGTAACAAAGCATAACAAAGGGCAAATTTGTTCTCTGGCCTGTCATAGCCCCCCTGAGTTAGAGCATGCTATCATTTCCCCTAGAGCCGTTCCTCCCTCAATCAGTACAGTGGTTACGAGCATGGGCCCTGGGATCAGTGGACAACCTGGCATCGAAGTTTCAGCTTTCTATGTGCCAGCTGTCTGACAACCAGGGAGGATACCTCACTAGCTCTAAACCTTACTCTCCTAAAACGTAAAGTGGGAAATAATAATCACACACATCCTACGAGGGTGTGAGGCTTAAGGAAGACAAAGGAGGCAAAGCGCTCAGTTCAGTGCCTGGGACTCATGTTTATTATTATAAACATAAGTGGTCAAGTATTTGACCAATTCTCCAAACTTTCCCCAAGTTGCATGAAAATTCAGAGAAATTCCTCCAAGTTACATGAAATGGGTGGTTATGTGGTAGGGAGTCAGTGTGTGTGTGTGGGGGGGAACCTATGAATACAAAAGATGCAATTTTATTATAATGTAAAATAATTTGTAGTTTAATAAAGAGTACATTCAACCTCTCCCTTTAAAGTATGTAAGGCATATTTTAAAGCACCTGTTGAGCCAGGTCAAAACCTAGAATGCAGTCTGACTAACCTATCAAATACAGAGCTAGCAAAATTAAGAATAGAAATTTTTAAAAAGAGAATATATAAAATTTGCCTTATTTTATACTTTGGGTATATGATAATTTTTACAATTATCTTAAATCTCCACTGACTTCATAAAACAATTACTAAGATCCCCTAATTGAATATATAAATACTAGTGACCCAGTGCATGAAATTTGTGTGTGGGGGGGAGGGTCCCCTCAGCCCAGCCTGCACCCTCTCCAATCTAGGACATCCCTCTCGCAATCTGGTTCCTAACTGCTCACCTGCCTGCCTGCCTGATTGCCCCTAACCACTATGCTTGCAGGCCTGGATGCCCCCAACTGCCCCCCCTTCAGGCCTGATCACCCTTGCCAGCCTGCTCATCCCCACCTGGCCCTCCCTGCTTGCCAGCTCGCCCCCAACTGCCCCCCTCCCCTGTCGGCCTGATCGCCCCTATTGCCTCTTCCTCGGCCCCATCACCATGGCTTTGTCTGCAAGGTCCCTCGGAAGGTCTCCTGGTCTAATCAGCAAATTACCCTTCTATTAGTATAGATTTGAAATGGTTCTTAATACCAATGAATGCTTCTTTCTGGAGCTCAGTTCAAAAGTAGTCTGATAAAGCATCTCCACAAAATTTTTCAAACAGGGAACATTCACTTCATTTTTAACAGCCTAGGTAGAAAGATAATGCAAAAAGCAAGAAAATGGTTAGAAATGTGGGTTCAAACAACAAGAATTTTCTGTAAGGTTTGAAATTGGTCAATACCTCACTGAGAATCTCCTGGAAGTACAATACCATTACCTGCCAACTGACCAAATGTTAAGTAAATAAGATACACGTGGTCCCTGCCCTGAGAGAAGGAGCAGAGGATGCAGGCAAGCGGACAGGTGGTATGCTAGATGCCTTAGGAGGAAACTGAAATCTCTTCCGCGGTCCTGCGGCAGTCAGAAGGGATCGCTAGGGGAAGATCTCACAAGATACACCTAAGCTGAAGCCAGCATCTCTTACCTGAAATATTGCAACCGCTTCCCATGTAGCCACTCTGGCCTTATCTCCCACTCTCCTGCCCCCAGCACTAGGAACCAGCTGCCCTAGCTAGCTTCCTGCTGTCCCTCGAACACATCATGCGTGATCGGGTTTCAGGACGTCTGCACGTGTTCCTTCCGCCTGAGCTCTTTCCCCCAGTACAGCATGCCGCAGGCCCTCCTTCCTCCAGCTTCTGTTCCACCGCCACCACCTCTTTTAAGGGGGCAATCTTTCCTCATCACTCTACTTAAAATTTCAACTCCCTTACCGTCTCAGCGATTCTCAACCCCGTTTTCCATTTCTCCACAGTACTTACCACCATCTGCATACTACATATATTGTACATGTGTTTATTATGTTTTCCTCACAAGTCAACGCGACAGGAGCAAGGAGCCTTTCCTACCTTGATCACTGTTATCCCCTGTGCATACGAGGCCCCCACACGCAGAAAGCACTCAGTACACATAACAAATGAATGAGGAGTCCAGCCAGGGGGAGGGGGAGGGGCTAACTAGCGCGGCAAGAATGCTGCAGGCAGAAGTGGCTCTGTGTTCAGAGGCAGTTGTTATGGGTTAGACTGTGCTGTTGTCCCCCCGACCAAAGTTCCTGTGTTCAAGTCTTAAGCCCCATGTACCTCAAAACAGGGCATTGTAGCTATAACCAGTTAAGTTAGGATGAGGTCATACTGCTAGCAGCAGCTAATCTAACTTGACTGGTGTCCTTAAAGTGGGGAAAATTTGGACACAGACATGCCCATAAGGAGAACAGCATGTGAACATGAAAGCAGAGGTTGGGGTGAGGCTTCTAGAAGCCAGGGAATGCCACAGATTGTCAGTAAACAGCAGAAGCTTGGCGAGGGGCATGGAACAGAGTCTCTGGGAGACAATACGTTTTTGTTGGTTAAGCCACCTAGTGTGTGGTACTCTGCCAGGGCTGCCCAGAGCAAACTAATAACCACAAAGGAAACATGGCATAAAAGGAGAATTAGGCAACTCAGTAATAATGGAGCATTGTCAAGCATCTTGCTTTGCACAACCGGTTCCTTGTGATGGATTACCTTAAAAATTGTAACCTAACCCAAGTTAAACAGCTGGCAAAAAACACACTTTCAAACAAGGCGGAAACACAAATGACAAATGGCATGGATAAGTAGCAATGGAAACCACTTCTAAGAGGAGAAATCAGAGTACCTATACTAATGATCATAGCCTCAAGCTGCCATGGTTTTATTAACCAGTCTGTTTTCTTTTTGATAAAATGAGCCTATTTCACACGGCCAAAAACTGGGGTGGGGATGGGAAGCTATCTGACTCAAACTACTTGCAATGCTATAAATTATGTTTGTATGCAATTAAAAAAATCTTCAATATAGGGTTACTTCAAAATGATAAAGGTGCTCATTTAAGAGGATATCACAACCCTAACAGGTTTGACTCAGTGGATAGAGCATCGGACTGTGGACTCAAGGGTCCCAGGTTCGATTCCGGTCAAGGGCATGTACCTTGGTTGCGGGCACATCCCCAGTGGGAGGTGTGCAGGAGGCAGCTGATCCATATTTCTCTCTCATCAATGTTTCTAACTTTCTATCTCTCTCCCTTCCACTCTGTAAAAAAAAAAAAAATCAATAATATATATATTTTAAAAAGAGGATATCATAATTCTAAACATATATGTGCTGAATAATATAGCTTAAACCTATACAAAGCAAAAATTGACATAGTGCAAGGAGAAACTGACAAATCTACAGTTAGTTACGTCAGACTTCAATACTCCTCACTCAATAATTGCTAGAGGTAGTAGGTAGGACATTAGCAAGGTAATCACAGACAAATAATACTATCAACCACCCTGGACCTAATTAATATTTATAGAACACTGCCATCCAGTGAGAGCAGTAGGTACAGTTTTTGCAAGTGCACATGGAACATTCATCAGGATAGAGGATACCCTGGCCCCAAAACAAATGTCAATGCATTGCATGGGATTCATGCCATACAAAGTATGTTCTCTAACCACATATTAAAAATGAATAAAGTTCTCTGGAAAAATCCCCAAATGTTCAGAAATAAAATAATATGCCTCTAAATTATCTATGGATTTCATAAAGAGCATTATTAAAAAGTATTTTGACCTTTATGAAAATGAAAACACAAGATATCAAAATTTGTGACTTGCCACTTTAGAACTACTTAGAGGGAAATATTAGCATTAAATGCTTTTATTAGAAGAAGGAAAAAGGGGGAAAGAGCTGCAGGATCTCAGCTTCCACCTTAAGAAACAAAAAACAAACCAACAAAAAAAGTGCAAATGAAAACCAAAGCAGAAGAAAGGAAATAATAAAAATCCAAGCAGAAATCAATGAAATAGAAACTAAAAAATAGAGAACATCAATAAAGCCAAAAACTAGTTCTTTGAGAAGATAAAAAAAAAATAATAAACTACTAGCCAGAGAGACCAGGAAATAAGAAAGTCAAAACTTGGCAATATTTGGAATGAAAGTGGTCACTAAAGATACAATAGTATAAAGTACACAGTATCTATATTATAAAAACCAGTGGCCCTAACGTGGTTGAGTGATGGGCGGGGCTGCACGATTTCATGCCCTGGACTTCTAGTAAAGTATAAAGCTGACCAACCTGACACAATAAATTTGATTAATTCCCTTAGAAATGAATAAACACCTTAGAAAGATCTGAAAGCTCACTCAAGAAAAAGTAGTCTGAGAAAACCTGTATTTTGAAGAAAATCACTTGGTAGTTAAAAAGGTTCCCACAAGGAAAACTCCAGACCAAGAGGATTTATTGATATATCGTATCCAATTCCAAAGACTGAAAGCCAATTCTATACAAACTCTTCCTACATAAATCACCTTGATACTAAAACCAAAACAGAAAACCACAGACCAAGAGCCCCAGGAACACAAATAGGTGCAAAGATTCTCAATAAAAAACTTTATCAAATTAAAATCTAACAATTTAAAAAAATCATATCATGATCAAGAGTTTCACCCCAAGAATGTAATGTTGATTCACCAATTAATATAATTCAATATATTATCAAACAAAAAAGAAAAACCATCTGATTTTATTTCAACAGACAGGGGTGGGGGATATTTAACAATATCCAACATTTATTCCTTCCTGAAAAATAAACAACTCTTCATAAACTAGAAATGGAAATAAATTTCTGCAATATGATAAAAGGCATCTATGAAAAACCTACAAGTCACATCATAGCTATTGGTAAGACTGGTGACTTTAGCCCTAAAATGTGAAAAGAGGTAAAGAGGTCTGCTCTGATTATTTTTGTTTTTAAATCATTGTACTGAAAAGTGCTAGCTAGTGCAATAAGGCACAAATGAAATAAAATATACACACTGAAAAGTATTTTGAATATCTGGAAAGTGAAATCTTAAAACATTGACATTTACTATCGCATAAAAATAAGAAATGCCTAGGATAAATTTAACAAAATATACTCAAGATCTATACACTGAAAATTGCAAAACATTGTGAGAGAAAATAAAGACCTAAGTCAAAGAAGAAAGATCCTATGCTCATAAATCATAAGAATCAATACTAAGATGTCTGTCCTACCATTTAAAGAAATCCCAATTCAAACCCCAGCATTTTTTAATTGACTAAGTGACTCAAAACTCAATCAGAAAGCAATCCAATACAAAAATGCGAAAAAAAGATTTCAACAGACATTTTGTCAAAGAAAATATTCATACAAAAAAAAAGACTTATATATGAATGTTCACAGCAGCTTTACTTGTGGCAGCTAAAAACTGGAAACAACCCAAAGCTCCCAACGGGTAAACACATAAACCAACTGTGGTATAGCCATACAATGAGATACTGCTCAACAATGAAAAGGCAATAAATAAACCACTGATATATTCTACAACATACTTGGACTGCAAAATAACTATGCAGACTGAAAGAAGTCAGAAAAAGAAGAGTTTGTACTATGAGATTGCATTAATATAAAATTCTATGAAATCCAAAACTAATGTACAGAAACTGAAAGAAGATCACCGGTTGCTTGAGAACAAGTCGGGTGAGTTAAGAGTGGGAATTAAAAAGGAACACCAGAAAACTTCGAAGAGTGTGATAGATATGTATGTCATCTTGAGTGTGGGGACAGTTTCACAGGTACGTATACATACACATATACACACATATATGGTAGGATAACCATATGTGTGTGTGTGTGTGTGTGTGTGTGTGTATAATATTGTACACTTTAAATGTGTATGGTTTATTGAATGTAAATTTTACCTTCATAAATCTTTTAAAAATAAAATAATATATTTGTGTATATGTAAAAATCAATTATACAACAATATGCAGTACATTGAAAATGAGTGGAATATTACATACTGACACCAAAAAACTAAGTGGGGTAGGGATGGAGACCAGGAAACAACAACAAAATCTATTTACAGTATGCTATAAATTCCATTACTATTGATATTTCATTACCAGTGACTACAAAATTAGTTTTGAATAACATTCTACATTTACACCAAGAAAAGTTTCTATAAATGTGCTTCCCCAGAAGTTCCTTAATCATTATTCTCTAAACAATTTAGAGTACAAATTCTGATAGGTATGACGAATGTCACAGCAACCTATAGAACAGAACTTATAAAATCAAGACAGTCTGGTAAACTCCAGGATGTATATCACAGTACTTTTTAAATTCTACAGAGGCTACTCAAATGGCTCTGACTTTGTAAGGAGCGAGGGCCATGATGAAAGGCCGTGTGCTATACTGAGGCCTTGAGCCCACACTACTGCTAGGTTGCAAACGCTCTGCACTCCTAACTCTGGATCTCGAGGACTCATTCTTTTAATTAAAAGACTAATGGATACTCTTCTGCTCTCTAATAATCCTTTTCCCTAAACCCATGTTACATTCCAAACTTCCACCCCACTGACTAATAGGTTACCAGAAAGTAAGAGTATTTCATGTAGCAATTTGTTCATTACAAAGGTACTTTTAAGATATAATATAAAAATAAAAAATATACTTACAGCAGCTACAGGGATAAGAATCTCCACAAATAAACCGGCAAGTGCATGTTTTATATCTTTATCTTTTACTTCTAAGAAATACTGAGCACATTCCTGGGGAATTGGGGGAACACATTAGGTTAACAAAAGAGAAAGATTAAAGAACTTTTAATATCACAATAATTTTGTAAACATTCTGCAATTATACCAAAAAGCTATGGTCAAAACATACTTAAATTAAAAAAGACAATTTATACTTGTGACAATTCAACAACTGGAATAAAAAATAACAATATGCAGTACATTGAAAACTTCTCTTCGTTTTTCTTTTTAAAAGTCATGAAGATCAAGAAAAGTCATGGCTGTGCTAAATCTCTGCAACTGACGAAGCATATCACCTGCATAAACTGAAATGATGCTTCAAAATCTTCGACAGGATACATCTTCACTCGGAAAAACTTCATTCCCATTATTAAGCTGATGACACTCTGAACCACATGTGGGCTTTGTTCCTTCAGGCGCAGCTCTTTTAATTCTGTCATGAACTTCTTCCTCACAGCCTGAAACCTTTAACACACACAGACACGTGACTTCGCTTGTTAAACACTGATTTCCTACATCACCTCCTTTCTCTGCCCTCGTCAAAATTGCCAGAAAGGGATACATAAGACAAAAATTTTTGTTATTCTAAATTTCCTATTTATTTAACATCAGAAGTTTCTTAAAGAGGACTAATTGGATTTTTTAATTCCTACATCATCATTGATATAGCACCATTACCATTTACTAATTAACAACCATAATAAAAATAAGATCAAATAACCCACCCATAAAACTTCCCGTAAATACCAGAGAGCCAATTTTTAAGGTTCCTTCTTATAACGTCTGCTATTTGAGTTGTATGGAGTGTGGACTGGAGATTACAAATTCATTCAAAGAGGTAAACTAACTGATTGTGACTATAAACCAGTGGTCAGCAAACTCATTAGTCAACAGAGCCAAATATCAACAGTACAATGATTGAAATTTCTTTTGAGAGCCAAATTTTTTAAACTTAAATTTCTATCGCCACTTCTTCAAGAGAGACTCGCCCAGGCCGTGATATTTTGTGGAAGAGCCACACTCAAGGGGCCAAAGAGCTGCATGTGGCTCGTGAGCAGCAGTTTGCCAACCACTGCTATCAACTATCACTTAAAACTCCTACAACGCAGAAAACCTGAACAAGAGTGGGAGGACACAGGGCTCACAATCTGCAAGAGCTAAATAATCAAAACACGCTCAGAATCTGAGCGCCGTCCTGGTATCACATGACACAATTAACAAGGTTACCAAATTTTTCTTTGCTTACACTGGAAAAAGATATCTAGTAGCTTATTAATCAATGATACTTCATTTTCTTCCTCCATATATTAAAAAACAACCAAAGATTTTACTGTTAATGTTACTTGGGGGAAATCAGTTCCTGAAAATTGAAATAAAAAATGAAGTATACTTTTCCAATAGTCATTGACTACAGTAAGGGGAAAAAAAATTTTTTTATATTTTTATATGTATACACACACACACACACACACACATATTAATGAAATATGGACACATGATAGAAAGAATAGCATCTATTTCTATTAGACTCTTGGAGAATACAATACCATTTTCCATTCAAATATTCTTTTGTGTTTTATAAAAAACATATAGAAAATAAATAAATACCTTACCATTGTAATAAGATGAGAATCCAAGGGTTGGGTTTTTTTTTAATTAAATTTCTCACAATAATTGTTAATCACTACAATCAAAGGAAATGCACAGGCAAGATTGTAATACACCTCCCAGCCTTTTCCTTTCTCCCCTCCCTTTCTCCCCCTACTGGTCCACCCCCTCAGTTGTCAGTGCGACCAGCCTAACCTACTGTGGCTCTAGGCACCCTTTCTCCCAGGCTCATCATGTGTGTGGGTGGAAACACCTCACCACTGCTCTACGTGACTAATGAGGAGAAGCACCATTTCACTGGCCATTTGGATTGATAATCTTTACCATCCTAGAATTAACTTAGTAGTGATGCAAGTTCTCCTGGATCCAACTTGCTAATGTATTAATTAGAATTTCTAACCTGTATTCCTGATAGAAATTCATTTAAATATTTTAAAACCATGAACTACTATGTCATAAAATAAACACACAATTGCTTGTGTCCATATTTTTGTGCCTATAAGTCCTGAGACAGGGATTCATTACTGATTAAATACTAAGTGACATATTAAGATATTATTGTGTATGTC
Organism: Antrozous pallidus; assembly: GCA_027563665.1. Taxonomy (NCBI): domain Eukaryota; kingdom Metazoa; phylum Chordata; class Mammalia; order Chiroptera; family Vespertilionidae; genus Antrozous; species Antrozous pallidus. The sequence continues at coordinate 93,143,384 of CM050511.1, read as the reverse complement.
CAAATCACATAAAACACTCAAACTATGTTCTAAGTTCTATAGCATTGGTTATGCAACAGTGCCTGATATGTTACAAAGGAAAAAAAATATGCCAAAAAAATACATTACTTAATATTAAAATCTAAACTATTAAATATTAACAATACTTGCCTTCTGAGAATTTAGAAAAGTTTTTATATAATGATTTCAGAACCAAAGACTCTTTAAGTGATATCCACAAAAATCTGAATTGATCTTTTTTACTTAGAGAAAACAAAATACTAAAGACAAAACAGCTTTTTAGTGTTTACTATAATGATGGCTCAAAACAGCTTGATGAGTGTTAACTCCTGACGAATAACAATTTTTATAAAATAATCTGGTATCTTTTAACTCTCCTTTTAGGTATCTCTTTTATCTATTCAAAACTCTGTTTAGTATTAAAACAAAGAAGGTGATTAAAATGAAGAGACTGTATTGATATCTTGGAAATAAAAGCACTCAACTGGAAAGTATTCAAAGTAATTATTAGCTCTGTAAAGTGTTCTAAAGGGAAGATTTTTAAAAAATGCTTCTTATAGAATTGTTAAAATTAGGAAATAAGGTAATGTCCTGATTATTCCTGGCAATTTCTGACTTCCTGAATTCAGATATTTATGGGGAAAAAACCTAAAATGAAAACATGCTGTGAAATTCAAGTATGGGTGCTACTTTAAAATCCTCTGAGGAACAGAGCAGCTTAGTAATAAAAGGTGAAACTGAATTGTATGAAACATACAGTAGGTTTAAATCTGAGTGTTTCTACTATATTAATAATGAAGCATTCCAAAACAAAAAGCAAATTGAAATCAGTGAAACCTACTTTGATTGGGTAAGAACCCCTATCACCTCTGCATATAAATCTGCAATAATATGCACATTCCCAGTGTTGGTTCCCGAATACCTGAAATAACAAGAGAATAAATATTTTATTTATTAATTTTTTTACATACTCTGAATAAATCTAAAAATTTCTTATTAGATATTATAGAATTTTTTCCTGAAAATTTACTTATAATAAAATCCACACAATTTTTTTCCTATCTCTAGATTTTAATTTAGCCTTTTAATTTTATAAATCCAATCAGTTTTTAGAATTATTTTTACAAAACTCATTTCATGTAGATTCAAAAAAAGTGATTACTTTGAATGCTAAAAACAATGAGCGTTTGGTCAATGAGCGTTCAAAGTGTATTTAAGCAGTATAAACCCACACAGAAAAGCAACAATCCTGAGTTAGTATTTTACTTACCCTTCCTTATGTTTAAAGTGCTTGAAAGCCAAGTTTAGAACTTCATGAACTAAGGGATCAGGCACAGGATGAACAGGGATCTAGCACAAAAAAGATCAAGTGAGTAAAAGCTAAATAGGTTAGAAGTCTTTTCTGAGTAGTCTTATTTCAACAAATTAAATCAATAGTCAATTTTAATTTTCATGATATGATCTATTACTAATCTGTCAATCTTCCTTTTTCCTAAAAAAATATTTTTCTCTAATTTAGTTGAATATCTAACTTTACAATCTCTAAACTTATGATTATTTAGCTTCAAAATCAAAAATCATTGAACAATGGACTATGGAGGGGGAAAGCTATTGTTGTTATTACAATTGTTACTGTCAGAAAGTTACAAACACATTTCCCGTGTGTAACTGCAACATCTGTAGATCAGCAACCTGAGGGAGCCAGCACCACTCAGACAGCCCGATTCCCTATCATAGCAGTGTCCAAGAAGGACAACAACTTTTCCAACAATTTTAATGAGTGGCTCCTGACGAATAACAATTTTTACAAAATAATCTGGTATTATTTTATACTAGTATTTATGGCTTTGTTAGTATTAGAAATCTGTCGTTTAAATGTCTGTTTTGTTTAGTTCTTTAAAAACTACATGTTAGTTCATAATCTATAAAACAAATAAAATACTTAAAACCTCTGCCCCTTCTCCCAAATATAAACACTATTAAAAACTTGGTATATAGCCTTCCACACTTTTTCTACACACACACACACACACACACACACACACACACACACACACAAACTTCATTTTTATGTAACACAACAATGCATCTTTCCATGTCAGAACTTAGAAGTTCCTCCTTGTATTTTTTAACAGCCGTAAAATATTTAATATGTGTAATTTATTTAAAGAGCTCTCTATTAATGAACATTTCAGCCCAGAATTTCTATAGTCAATATATATGTTTTACAATAAACATCTTGTGCATTCAACATTATAGATTTGTATAGTTCCATGGGTAAGAGTCCAAAAAAAAAGTGGGTCAAAGATTATACAAGTCACAATGGATAGACTCTAGATTCTATTCATGTGTGAGTCTGTTTCTGAGCTATCAATTTAATGTGTCTGTGCTAAAATCAGGCTGTCTTATTATTAGAGCTTACTTATTTCATAAGTTTGGATGTATTGTACTACAAGCCTCATCCTCCATCTTTTTCAGAGATATTTTGACTATTCCTGGCCTATTGTTCTTTCACATTCAATTTAGAGTCATCTTTTCAATTTCCACAATAACTATAAGATTATTGGAATTGCAATGAACCTTTCGATCAATTTGGAGATAACTGTATTCTTTTGCATTTACATGGAATATCTTTCCATCTCTTTAAAGACTTTCAGCAGTTTTACAACTTCCTGTTTTTGTCCTCTGTTATATTTGGTTCTAAGAGAACAATCATATGAAGAGATGCTTGACTTCATTAGTAATAAGGAGGTAGAAAATGCACAAGGTATCATTTTATACCTATTCAATGGGGGGAAAAATTGAGTCTGACAAAGCCAAATAGTAGAGATAATGTAAATCAATGAAATTTCATGTACATTGCTGGTGGAAGTTTAAATCAATTATTTACGCAGCATGCATTCTACTGAAGAGGATCAATGTTTGCCACTACGAAATACGGCAGGTTGGCATAAGGATTATTTTGAGCTGAAGGCAACACACAAAATTGTATCATGCTGAGCAGATGCAGGAAAAGCTCTCTATGCTCCCTCTCTCTGGCTAAAAGCCGTCTCCCTTCCCCTTCCCAATACCAAGGACAGAAGAAGAACCATTACCACTGGAAACAGAAAGCTGGCACTGAGATGGGTCTGCACAAACAAACCTCACTAACTAGCCCTTATCTACCACTGGTTTCCCCGTTGTATTTACCTTCCCACAACTTACCACCTCAACAGCCAAACCCTTTTCCTTTGACCTGTCACTTCTCCACAATGTATTTTGCTCTTTGATAAAGTAATTTTTCAAGTCTAACCCTTCTTTGGCTCTTGACTTCTTTTCTATGAGGGTCTTTACTCCTGTTAATCTGCCACTTATCCGGGGAATTTGCAGGGCTCCAGGTACCAATCCTAAAAGGATGGTGCCTCATCACGGTAGCAGTTACACGTTTAAGAAAACAATGAGGAGAGCCTCTGGCTAGAGAGGCCTTGCCAACACCCTGATTTCAGACTCTGGCCTCCAGAACCAGGAGAGAATAAATTTCTGTTTTCTTAGCCACCAAATTTACGATAATTACTACAACCTCAGGGAACCAACAAATGACCTCATAGAGACTAACAGTACTGCCAGCATTGTAGGTTTGCTATGAAGATTAAATGAATTCAATGAGTTGATAGTCATAAAGCACTTGGCAGGGTGTTTGTTACCTAGTAAGCACTATTGAAGTGCTTAGTGATCTTTACAAAAAAGAACTGAGGTCAATGGTTGATGATAACATTACTTTTCTGGTTCACGATTGGTGGGCTGGCCACCATAGTATTGGAGCCTCTGTTAGCTTACAGAATTGAAAACATAATCATGATGCGGTGAAAAGGTTGAGAAGAGTGGACTCTACAAAAATTCTTTTGAGCCCAAATGTTCAATAACAAGAACCCTTCGATTCTTTCTTTAAAAAGGGGGGTGGGGGGAACAATGATATATAACTATACACTTCATGGACGAATCTTAATAACATAATGTTGAGTGGGAAAAATGTACCAGAGAATAATAAACAATGATACATTTTTTTTAGAAAGTCAAAAAACAATAAAACTTTAATATATTACCCAAACATGTATCAAAACATTTTTTAAAGTTAAGGGAATATCTATACTAATAAAAGGGTAATATGCTAATTAACCAGACATTTTTTGGACATCCATCCAGATATCCTTCCGGATAAAGCCACAGTGGTGGGGGGCCAAGGCAGAGGCAGTTAAGGGTGATCAGGCCGGCAGGGGAGAGCAGTTAGGAGCGACCAGGCAGCCATGGGAGGGCAGTTAGGAGTGATCGGGCCAGCAGGGGAGAGCAGTTAGGGGCATCCGGGCTGGCAGGGGAGGGCAGTTAGGGGCAATCAGGCCAGCAGGCAGAAGCAGTTAGGGGTGATCAGGCCAGCAAGGGAACAGTTAGAGGTAATCAGGCTGGCAGGCAGAGGTGGTTAGGGGTGATGAGGCAGGCAGGCAGGCAGAGAGGTTAGGGGAAATCAGGCAAGCAGGTAGAATGGTTAGGGGAAACTTTAACAGATTCCAGAATACCTCAGCAATAGGATGAAATTGTAATTGAATATTAAATATAACTAATAAAGCAAAAAAATTAAACTGGGGGAAAAACAGTAAAGAATTCTAATTACTCAGAGATGGTCAGATGCTTCTTAAGGGCTTGAAAGAGAGCTATTTAAAATGAAGACAATGCATTCCTTACAAAGGTGAACCAGGAGTCTATTCGGAGGGAATTAAACTTGGTCCTGAATAATGACCAGGAATTAATTCTAAACTAATAAATATGAGCGAGACATTAGATAAGAGTAATCACACGAACAATAATGAGGGACAAGAATTCTAACACGTATTCACTTCCATTTACTCATTTCAGTGAGCAGTATTCACTTCCATTTACTCATTTCAATGAGCAGGTGACTAAATTCTGACAACACTGAGAACACTGACACAACTTCTAAACTGCTGTTCCAAGCAGAGGGAGGCAGCGGACACGCCTTCAAAGGCTCCTGGTGAACCTTCACGTCGGGACGACGGATATTCTAGAGCCTCGTCGTGGAGAAGTGCTCAGTGCTCACTGTGGACCAGAGGAGGTTGAGAAAATGCATTTGTCTCCTTTCCTAAAAACTGTGACTGTCCCAAGGGCCTGTACCCGGATTCCAATGGGAAGAAAATGCATGATGAGGGAGATGCTTAAACTGCCCTATTCCAAAATCACGTCGGGACTAAGGGAAGAAGCAGCTGAAATCCAAAATCTACCTTCCTAGGTCTCAGAGAACCTTTTAAAAGTAAAATGATGGTCTAGGGAGTGGAGGTGGGTGGGGAGGGATTGATGGGGAAAAAGGAGACATATGTAATACTTTCAACAAAAAATAAATAACCTGATACAAGGAAAGACATGAACTTTTCATTCATTGCTTTGTGGAAGCTGAGATATTTAAATCCCATGTTAAGAATGGGGCAGAAACTGAATTTATTCTAGAGTCGTTGTGAGAACAGTCTTATTAGCCTTGGTCCCACACAGGTAAACTGAAATGTTAACCCCAGGACTTCCATAGCATTATGGATACTTAGCTAGGATTCTATGATTGACTGGATAGTTACAAGAAGCTTTTCAACCATTACCAGATAAACATTATGAAAGCATAACAATCAAATCTTATTGATGCAGGAATTTCCACATACTGGCTGACCATCTATTAGAGGCATAGCAATCTTTTACTTGGCACCCTGAGAACCCCTTTTTAGGTCCACACAATCTATCTCAGATTAAGAGCTAAAAACAGTATCCCCAAAGTGCTCCCTCAAATCCACACTAAGCTGTCCAGTTTATTACAGATAAACTATAACCAAACCATTATAGAATAAATGAAAACATTTTCTTCATTAGAATGATAAAAGCAGAGAAAGACCATGGATATTGGGTTGACCAGTGGTTGGCAAACTCATTAGTCAATAGAGGCAAATATCAACAGTACAACGATTGAAATTTCTTTTGAGAGCCGAATTTTTAAACTTAAAACTTCTTCTAACGCCACTTCTTCAAAACAGACTCGCCCAGGCTGTAGTATTTTGTGAAAGAGCCACACTCAAGGGGCCAAAGAGTCGCATGTGGCTCGCAAGCCACAATTTGCCAATCACGGGGTTAGTCTAATCAAACCAAGATTTCTCTTGCACTAGTTATGTATCCTCACAGAAGTTTCCATTCCCTCATCTGTAAATTTCAGATAACAGAGTAGAACCCTTTCCTTACTAGCCCTGAGAAAATGCAAAATCTGGTATATTACAACTGGAGACTAAATTTTGTCCTCTCACCTTTCCCAACCTTCCCTAAAAAGAACCAGGCCAAATTCTTACCTCCTGGGAATGGAGGGGAGACGAAAGACCTACTAGTAGATATTGAGGACAAGGCCTAGTAGAGGGGGAAAAATGGCAATAATCCAGAGCCTATCAGGGAAGCAGGGAGGCAGTTGTGCTCTCTAGCCCATCTTCCCTGGACTGGCCAACAAAAGAAGTTACAGGGCTCAAGGCTGCGGTCCTCTGTGAAGCTCTCAGTCAGTCCTGTGATGGCCTTACAGGCAGTGAGAACAGAACTGACATCACCACTAGGTGATGGGCTGTGTTTGGATCAAGTGCCTGACTCTCAGAACTTCCTCCAGAATCCACAGCGCTAATCGACAGGCTGGCCCAAGACATTTCCCTGACCGCGCAATAATGCAACACTGCCTTTTACATGACTTAACTTTTGTGCCCCACTTAATGCACTGTTATGGTTTTATTCACTGATTTCTTCACAGTGGTGTGTGGTGTGCTCCGGGCCAGAGATACAAAACACAAGGGGACATAAACCTGTAATTCCTCCAGAACAGTCTTTATGTGCTCCAGTTATGTGCTAAGTCTAACAATGGCAGCTGGGGACACTGCTTAGCCATGTTGTATGCTCTTTATTACTGCCCTACTACTGCCACCATCAATCCTTTGTATGTGTCTTTGTGCCAGGTTAGATTATGTATAATACTTACTACAACAGCCTTACAAGGTAGATATTTGTCCCCTATTTTACAGGTGAGGGAACTAAAGTTCTGAAGTTGGTGTGGGCCCAGTTCGATATTAAAAAAAATGCTTTTAATAAATTTTTAAAAATGAGAGGAAAACTGCTATTTTTTCATATTAGAAGAGAAACAGAAGTGAAAAAAATATATCTTTAATTTGGTGGGGAGCACAATCTCTATAAATTTTATATGAAGAATGAACATTATCAGACTGCCCATAAATTTTTGAGCTATCTATTTCTCAAAAATCACCCCAAATGGAATAATATTCCCATCTTTAATGTCAAGAATTTATAAAATCTTTTCATTTGCATGACTTTAGAAGCAGCTCTAATTCTACTGGAGCATTCAAGAAGCATACATTCTAAAGAATACCCAAGTTTTATTCCAGGGCCGTTCCCACCACCACCTCCCAAAATTTAATGCTCTTATCACATGAGGAAAGTGAAAAACAGCAAAACTAGGTTAAGATATGTATGCTGGGGCATCAATGAGACTCATTCATTAACTAAGAGATCAGCTCTCAATATAAAGGAGAATAAATTCATGCTTTTGCAAAATTACGAATGACCCCATAACCTCTAGCGCTGCTTATCAACATCTAAAATGGTACTGTGAAATCTGAAAATACTGAAGGACTACTCCACCTTCTGATAATTCTCAATAGCACTGATAAAACTAAGCCAAGAACTTGAAATGACTCACAAACCTGGTTTCCCAATCTTCTTGTTTGTTTCAATGAATAAATAAATCTGACTAAGATTCAACGTAAGAAGAAAATTCCTTCAAACTTGCTAAATGCTATATTGCTGTTTAATCATACTTTCATTGTGGATCTGAAAGTCCCCGAACTAACAGTAACATTTGTAGTCAGCCCTGACCCCAAAATTATTCCTCTGACATTTTTAGAAAAATGTAATTACTCATCTATATCTTGAGGTCATTTTGTTCCCACAGTGAATTGAATCACACTAATTTCATCACATTTAGCTAACTTAATTCTTCATCTAACTTGTTATTATTAAAACTCTAATTCTACAAGGTGCTGGTCATTTCACTTAATCTCACATCCCCAATTTTACCAATAATTTATTACTATTATTAAAGGGAGAAAACTTGGAGTAAAAAAGTGAACTAGATTTATAATCTTCAGTAAGTCACTACAACTAAGAACATTTCTTTGCTTATAAAATGAAAATAGCAGATAACATTTACTTGGCACTTTCCATGTCCCAGAAATTATTGTATTTAATTCTCATGATTCTACAAAAAATGGTAAACTTCATCCCTCCTTTAAAGAGGAGGAAGAGTTTGTGGGTAATAACCTGCCAAGTTACACAGCTGTAACTGACACAGCTGGATGAAGACACCTGCCATGACTAGCTCCCAGAACGTATTACAATGACCAGCTGACACGAAGGATATAGAGTCTATATGCATTATGAAGAGTTCTAAATATGTGCGATTATCACTGAAGACATGACAGATTACTCAAGAAACAAATAATTTCCAATATTTACTTCTCTCCTTTAAGACTGAACCATCCATGTATCAATACTTCAATGTTCCTGGGACTGTCTAAATCACATTTTAATACGTGTATATTATGTGGGACAAAGTAAAAGTCTTATTAAATTCGAGATCTAGTACATTGATTGTTCTCTGGATCTATTAAACCCTACATCAGTTTGACAGTGAAGTAAATTGGGCTAGTTTGTCATGAGATTTCAGAAAGTTGTATTGATTTTTCCTTCATTTTGATTTTTTAAGAAACTAAAAAGATGCTTTTTACTATGAAAGAAAAAAACACACACCTCTATAAGGTCTTAAATACAGTGTATCTACATTCTTAGCGATGTATTTTACCCTTTGATGGGTGCATTTGAATGAAAATATGAGGATAATGGTAAAAGAGAGACATGGGTAAGTGAAAAGGGAACAATAGGTTGAAAGAATATAGTGACATAACCAAAAGCAAACATTAGCTGCCAGAGCCACTGTATTTCCCTTTCTCATATTTTGAGTCCATATGAACTAAGCATCAGAAAGGATTTTGTGGAAGGTACTAGAAAACTGAGCCCACTGAAAAATGTTCTTATGTTTATAGACCTTAACTTTTCTTCTACCAGAAGAGCTATCTGGATTATTTTGGAGAAGGAGATGGAGGAGAAAGAGGATGAAAATGATGAGGAGGAAAAAAGACAAAGAAAGGAGAAGAGGAGAAAGTCAACTCCATGGGGGTGTCTCTGTGCTGTTCTGAAGCCAGTGCAATCAGGGAGAGCTTTTAGATGAGGCAAGTAGGAGAATGTCCTGGGAAACAAGGGAGACAAGGCACACAGGAGACCACCAGTCCTGAATGTCAGTGTAGGGAGTATGCGATTTCTACCGCTGGAAGGAGAACCCCTGTACAGTTTAACTAAGCAAAGAAGTGCAGATGCTGTTACCAAACCACTTAAATGAGCTACGTTAGCACACGAGACGCCAGGGATCAAATACAAGGAGCCCCAGGAAAGCCCACTCACGGTGTGTGGCCAGGGCTCCTCTTACCCATTGCTACCTCAGGGTCTTACGATCCCAGCTCAACTGGGAGGTCACAGAAAGGAAATCTGGCTTGTCAGCACAACTTCCAGAAGAAATTTCTATCCCACATTCACTAAAAACCTTTAGGATGGGTACAAATTAAAGTGATTTTACCTGTGACTAACTCATTTATTCATTTTACAGATTTTAAATTATTTTATTTGCAGATTTCAGATATTTTCTGAAGAGATCCTTATCAATATCTAAAATGGTACTGTCGGTTATGGAGTCATTAGTAATTTTGCAGAAGCATGAATTTATTCTCCTTTATGTTGACAGCTGGTCTCAGATTTCAGATTATTATTCAATGTCTTTTCACAGACATTATAATAAAACAAAGGCAAAGTATAAATGATTTACATAATTATTTTTACATTGGCTATGTCAAAAAAATGGACTATCAATTAATTTTTATATCCTTCATTTCCTGTTTATTGTCACATATCTTCTATTCAATTTTACATAACATAGAAAAACTCTGTCCAAACATGCAATATGCAAAACATGATTTTTCTTTTAGATTTCCTAAATTTTTCCAAAACACTACAATGTGCATGACTAGAAATATATGGATCATCTTTGCCAACTCAGTCTTAAACTTGTCAAATTATCCCCATCCCTCAACTATTACTGCACAATTATTACATGTTGAAATGCAGACTTGAGGGATTAGAAAAAGAAATTCTTTGAAAATGGAAGTAAAGAAAGATTGAAGTAGGTGAATGACAGGCATACTATATTTTCAGCTAACGGCCCATTTGTAACACAAATTTCTATTCAGCTCCATTTTGCTAACAGGATTTTATGACTTGGATGACATACAACCATAAAAGTGACAGAGCGACAGGTACAGGAAAGGAAAGCCTGAGGCAAATGAAACAGGTCTGATTAAATTATAGGAATGCAGTCTACGTGGGCCAGAATTTTAGACAATATTCCCTAAATAAGGTAATGAAACATGAAGGCAAAATACAGTTAAAAAAACAACTTTGCAGAAATAACAGCACTTACCTGCTTTAGAACTTCAACTAAAACTAAACAAAAAATGAAATCTACTGCTAAGTCTCTCCTTTCAAGAAGATAATCTCTTTCACGTTGCTGGTCATCCCTGAAACAAGAAGCCCAAGTCAGGACTGCATTAAGAATGTAAATTTTAAAATAGGTATTGGCTACTAGTTCAAATTATTCACTGAGTTCCCAATATAGATGGTGTTCCACAGCAATCGTACAAGTTTTCCTAGTAACTCACTGTATATATTACATGTTCTTATTTCCTCTCTTTTGTACTTTAGGAATGTATACACACATTTCACTATTATATCTGTCTGAAATTAAACCTAATCTAAAAAATTAGAAAGAAAAGTATTTCAAATTTCATTTAGAAAACGTAACATTGTTTCATATTTGATTAATATATTTTTATTAAGAACTGAAACAAACAAACAAAAATAACTCTTCTGAAGAAATTATGTCCAGGTAAGTTTCTCACAAATCTAAGATGAAAAAAAAAAAAAAAAAAAGACACAAGTGGCACCTACTGAAGTCCATTTCTAAACCATGGGCCATCATCTGAACTCAAACTTAGGATGTTTTACTAAAAGCCAAGATCTCCCTAGGAAATTTGAAAAGGGAGAAGACATGCTCTATGACTTGAGCACCAAAAAGGGTGACATGGTAAATAAAACAGGTTTTGACAGTCTTCCTGAATCACCACCATTGCTTCCCTTCACACACCATGTGAACGGGACCTTCTGCGAACATTTTTTAAATTTCTTCTATGATTATTAAAACTCCTCACAACTACTGAAATGGCACTCCCAAAATCTGGTTTAGCATCTAGCACCAGTGATGAGCACTGTATGGCTGCACCTGCTTCACCTGGGCCCATCCCCTGGTTTTCAGGTTAAGCTTGGACTATCGTCTTCCCTTGCTACCACCATTTCAAAGCAAAAAGAATCAATGTTTTTGTTTAGAAGCCAAATAATAACAATCTTCAGTTGATAACACTATCACCCCCTTCATTGGAAGTGCTTTGATCCCAGAACAGTGGAAAATGAGCCACTTACCCCTTAGATTTTGTGCTAGATCGAGGCCTATACTCGTAAGACTCATCTTCAGTTCCATTCTGGCGTCTGTACCAGTCAAACAAGGTGCGGAGTAAGGAAGGGAGACAGTGCTCTGCTACTGAGCTCATAGAGCTTATCAACTGAAAACACAAGACATTGCCAGAAGATAAAATACCACATCAAAGAACCATGCTAGTAACTATTATAAATCACTTAAAAATAATTAACACTTCCAGAGCAAACATGGTAGAATAAACAGAGCAACAGAATTCAATAAATATGTATATATAAAAAAAAAAAAGCTGGGGGGATAGCCAAGTGGTAAACGGGGCTAAATTTCTCCCAATATCAAACTTTACCCAAATCCGTTCTGTTTAGTGCAGAGGCTTTCTCGCTGCCTCCACATGCTCCTCACATGATCATCAATAACATCCCTGATTAAACACATGGGAACATCTGGGAGAACTGTTATGCATAACATGTGAGGGAAATCAACACATCTACTTCCTTCCCCTGTTTAGAACCTTAGAACGAGAGGTTTTAAAATGTTGCCACTAGAATAGATAAACCGATGGAGAAACAATGAAGACTACAGCATATTATGTTAGAAGTATGGAAAAGCTCAAATTTACTCTGAACTGATATGATACAGAACAGGATTATAATTAAATAATCAATTTGTGATACAATTAAACATACTAAAAATGTGTTGTACACAAGCTTTTATAGCTTAGAATATATAGATGGACAGCAAAAAGATAAAGTAGTAAGATAACAACTGCTACCAATTTGAGGCATCTCTCAAACTACCTATATTGTAGGTGAATATCAGATCCATTTTAAAAATGACTGCGGCTTGCCTGTAGTGAGGTGAAGAGGCACTCCAGCTACCATCAGCACTTCCTAAAGTCACCTCATCTTGAGCAGCCCAAGAAAAACACCCTCTCTCTCTTCATAAGAAATTCTGTATCTGACTCAACTCACTGCTCATAAAATTAATATTCTTAAATCAGCATACAGTACAACATTTTTCACTTTGTTTTTCTTAACTAAAAAACAGGAATACTCAAGGTCTCATTCAGTTCTAGGATTATAAGAAGTATAAGTTAATGAGGATAACATGATAGATAACTCTAGTAATGAAGAATTAGATTTTCCTAATATTTTATACTAGAGGCCCAATGCAGGAAATTCGTGCAAGAGTAGGCTTTCCTTCCCCTGGCTGCTGGCACCAGCTTCCCACTGGCACCCGGGACCCAGGCTTCCCTCACAGCCCTAGCTGTGAGGGAAAGATGTCTGGTCTAATTAGCATATTATGCTTTTATTATAGACTAGAGGCCCGGTGCACGAAATTCGTGCACGGGGGGGTGTCCCTTAGCCCAGCCTGCACCCTCTCCAATCTGGGACCCCCGCAAGGAATGTCCAACTGCCCGTTTAGGCCCGATCCAGGACTGCAGCCTCCAAACTGCTCACCTGCCTGCCTCCCTGATTGCCCCTAACGACTTCTGCTTGCCAGCCTGATCACCCCCTAACCACTACCCTGCCAGCCTAATTGATGTCTAACTTCAGCCTGTTTGCCCCCAACTTCTCTCCTCTATCAGCTTGGTCACCCCTAACTGCCCTTCCCTGCAGGCTTGATTGCCCACAATTGCCCTCCTTTGCAGGCCTGGTCCCTCCGAACTGTCCTCCTTTGCTGGCCTGATCGCCTACAACTGCCCTCCCTTGCAGGGCCTGAAACTTCCCAACGGCCCTCCCCTGCTGGCCATCTTGTGGTGAATATCTTATGTCCACATGAGGGCAGGATCTTTGACCACATGGGGGCAGCCCTCTTGTGTGTTGGAGTGATGGTCAGTCTGCATATTACTCTTTTATTAGATAGGATAGAGGCCTGGTGCATGGGTAGGGGCCAGCTGGTTTGCCCTGAAGAGTGTTCCAGATCAGGGTGGGGGTTCCCTTGGGGCAAGGGGTGTCCTGGGCAAGGGGCTTGTGGAGGTTTGCAGGCCAGCCTTGCACCCCAGCTACCCAAGCGGAGGCCCTGGGATCCAGGATTAATTTATGTCTACAATTGAAACTTTGTAGCCTGGAGCAGAGCCAAGCCTTCTGCTCACTCCGTGGCGGCAGCCATTTGTTTGAAACTTTATAGCCTAGAGTGGAGGCCTAGGCCGCCAAATGCAGGCAGAAAGCTTGGCTTCCTCCATTGCCAGGGAAACCCAAGCCTCTGTTCTCTCCGGCTCAGTGGCTACCGCCACTTCTATATCCTTTATAATTGAAACTTTGTAGCACTGAGTGGAGGCCTAGGCCAGCAATGGCAGGCGGAAAGCTTGGCTTCTTCTGTTGCCAGGGAAACCCAAGCCTTCCTCCTGCTCTCAATGGTGGCAGCTATCTTGGTTGGGGTTTATTTGCATAACCTGCTGCTGATTTGGCTGGTGGGCATGGCTGTGGGCATGGCTTGTGGGTATAGCAAAGGTAGGGTCAAATTTGCATATTACTTTTTTTTTTTTTTTAAGATAGGAGTCTTCATCTAACTTCAGAATGTACTTCCATCCAGGAAAATAGAAAAAAAATGCAATGACTTATTTTATTGTGTAGGCTGTTCTCTTTTTCAATATCTCTGCCTTCCTTTAATCGTGGTTCTATTTATAAATTACCATAATTTATGGTAATTTAGGAATTACCATAAATATAGGAATTAAAGTAAAACATGATTCTAATTTTAATGAACTATTTTTAATTTATATTTTATTAACAATGAACGGTCTGTTAAAAGGAGGATATGTTCACTGTTAATAAAGAAGGAACAATAAAACCCCATCTGCTACTGTAAATGTACATTAAAACAGTTTAAAGCACACACAGCTTTTATTGTGAAAAAAATCAAGCTATGATGCATTATCATATAGAGTTTTGTTAATCAATTACCCAAGAAAATATATGGAAATTTTCCTTAAAACCTTTCTAATTCTGATTTTATATTCATTCATTCATCCTTAGTGATATGAATTTAAGCTATAAATAACCCAAATACTTTTAAAGTAATATATTAATAATACATTAATAATTACTCATTAATTACTAGTAATAATACCTTTGTGGTGGCATTAAGATGTGAAAAGCATTATACTATGAGGTGATGTGGTTACTACTATAATAGAAGACTAGCTTCCTGTTTACAGTCTTTTCTTAGATTAGCAGCTATTTACCCACTGTGTGTATGCTTAACAATTCCCTAGGAGCTGTGGTAAAGTACAGGTGCCAGAGCACTACTTAGACTCAGCAAAACTGGGGCGAGATCCCAAAATGGTATGTATCCACCAAGTGACTCTAACCAGCATCTTTATCTAATCAAGTGTACTAAGTAACATTAAAATCTACTTTCTAGATATGTAGTTATGAGAAAAGTAGCCCAGGAATACTAGATGGCAACGGAAAGCTAATCTAGGTTATCGGTTTTTGCAAACAATCAACATATAGTAAAACAATTATTAAGCACACACGATGATGACAAAAACAACACTCGAGCAACACAATTTCAGCAAGAGGAAAGAATTAACATTAGAAAAATACCACACTAATTTTTAGACATCAGCATTCTACACAAAGGGGGCTGGGGAGTGTTTTGGTCACTATATTTTTCAAGCTTCTTTTGCTTCTGACACAGAGAGGGTCCACTTGGCCTTTGCACAAGCACAGTCTGTGCAAAGTGTGTGTGTGGTGCGGGGGGGCATGTAGCTGATGCCCCTTGGGGCAGCCCTCAACTACTGGGGATGGGAGCTGCAGACAGACAATTACGGGGACATTCTGTATAAGACTCAGAAGTAGAGTGAAGCCCCCAGAGCAGAGACCTCTAAAGTGCCCCCTTCTGTCAGCTCTTCCTCCCCACTGCTTCCCTTGCCCAAGCCTGCTCTCTGGGATCCTCCCCAGGATCAAGGCCTCATCTCCAGCTCTGCTTCTAGGAGGTTAGAAGGGAGGGAAGTAGGCTGGATGCTTCTCTGTAAAGGTTCTGTTAGCCCCAACAGGAAAAAATAAATGTTAAAAAGGTAAAATATTATGATGCAGAAATTGTAGGACCTGATATATAAGAAAAAATTGATGGATGTAACTAGAAACTTTCTGAGAAAATTTAAAAGGGCATAGCAAAGAGATTACAGTGAATAGTAAAACATTTAAAAATACTATATGAGCAGAAATCAATCAAGTTCACAGCTCATTCTAAGAATTACAAAGTTCACAGTTCATAGTTCATTCTATCTGTTTTGTTAAATAAACAAACTACCAACTACAGGCTGAATTTAGACATACAGGAATTTCTTAATACTAGATGTATTTGGACCAGACTGGTAGGACAAATATTTTCCTTTCACAAAACAATAAAAACAGTCCCCTAAAATTGACATACCTGGTCAAACTGAAGATCTTCCCCTCTCTGGAGAGATCTAGACAAAGGCTTCTCCTACAATTAAAAATATGTTTCAATAAACACGTGAGAAGACAGAACAAACAGGAAAATGTAGCAGGAAGGAGAGATCATACAGAGAGAAGAAAACCTTTTCAAAGTGCATATATATTTAATATTCTCAAAAAAGAGTGGAAATTGCAGAGTTGTAAAAATCCTGGGCCTCAAATTAAAACCAGCAGGTGACTGTTTAAAGCTTTTTCCTCTTTCTTTTCTAGTCACTGGCAATCTAAAAGATTAACAAATGAGCTTAAAATGCCTGGGTCATTACCCAGGATTGATCTGCCACCTTTTAGGAAGAAAGGAGCTTCAGGTATTGGATTGCACAGTCTGCAAGCTGCTATCCTCAATCAATGGTTGCCCTTCCTTCCTGAATCTTTCTTCTAAACTAAAAATGAAATTGCGGCTAAAAGTCAAGCTCAGCTAATCTTCCCATCTTTCAGCCTCTTTAACCTCTTTTTATTATGGTTTCTAATAAGAATCAAAAGGCCCATTCTCTCATTTTAGTGGTAGATTAAATTATTTTAGCAAAAGTCATTCATATCTTTGCTTCTTTTTTAAAAAAATTTTTTGTGACCTCCATCCTCCATGGGTGCTATTTTATTTAAAGTGACCCTACAAAAATTTCATTTGAGAACTCAAGAGCATCCTCTGGATGGCTGTTTATTACCTAATAGGATACAGAATAAATTCCAAAATAAATAAAATCACAATAAATGCACTTGAAGCTATAATAAAAATGTTGTGACAATATGATACTAAATGTAATTTCATTATCTTATATAGATAGATATACTCAGTTTGCTCAGACTTGGACATATATGAAACAAAGCTGGCAAGAGATCTGATAAGAAGAAATGTTGCTGGTAAATATGAATGAGTGTAGGGGGGGTAAAATCTGTAAAATATGATGGGGATTTTCTCAGCCTGTGTTAAGTCCGTGGGTGCTGGAGACCACCACTTTGGTGGTTTTCCTGGTGTGTTAAAGAGCAAGCTCAGACAGCACTTCTCCCAGAGTGTGATGATGGGGTAGAAACACCTTTTTTTCTGATGGAATCCTCACCACTACTCACCATCATTTTATAATCTCACTTTAGATTACCTAGCAGATGTCTAGCAGATGTCTCAAATTAGGTACTAAAGGAATGAATAAATATAGTCAGCATCAGACTAGTATTCTGAGATAACTATGAAAAGCTCTGTTAACGTTGTTTTATTAGAAAAACAAAGGGCACACATTGCAGCAAAATTCTTAAGGCTACAGTCAACTTAAAATGCAAATCTTTACTAAGAACCTCCTGCCAATCATCTAGCATGGGCAGCTCTGCAGATAAAAAGGTGGGTGAGACCTGACTCTTTGTATCAAGCAGCTCACATCAGAGGAGATAAACATATGAACAACTAATATGGTCATGTCAGAATCTGGAAGTATGAACAAATTACTGTGGTAAAACAAAGGTTCACTTAACTTGAGGAGAATCACTACGTTAAAGGAATGTACGAAGAATTCAAAGGACGAGCTTTAAAGAATAGAGCATAGCCTGACAAGCATGGCTCAGTGGTTGAGCGTCAGCCTCTGAACCGGGAGGTCAGGTTTGATTCCCGGTCGGGCATATGCCCAGTTGGTGGAATGTGCAGGAGGCAGCCTGTTGATGATTCTCTTCCATCACTGAAGTTTCTATCTCACTCTCTCTCTCTAAAATCAATAAAAATACATTTTAAAAAAACAGAGCATACATCGGGATAAGAGAATTGTGAGACATTATATAAACTGTAACTAGAGTGTAAAGAGGCTGGAATGACTCAACAAGAATTTGAATTTATTCCAGAGCAATGGACGGTGAGCAAGATTTTCAAAGCAGAAAGGTAGTATTTGTGTGCATTAGATAAAGCCTGGTTAAAATAAGAAAAATGGACGACTTTTTGATCAGTTAGAAGGCTCTTGAAATGGTCTAATATGGCAGAACCTGATCCTAAACTAGGACAGTACAAATGGCATTGGAAGTAAAAGAAAGGAGAAAAGATAGAGAAATGTCATTTAGAGACTCAAAAAATTAGGTAATTTCACTCATATTTCCTTTAAATATTTTAGCTCTCAAGATCTCCACATTTCCAAATTAAAATTCCTTTAAGAATATGGTATCTGAGAGCTGATAGGACCATATCACATGGTGCTATTTAGAAAATATTATATAAAATAGGTAAAGTGTTTAAAAATGTGCTGTGTAAGTTGAAAATTGCTGAAGCCGGGTATTAAGTTTCAGAATAGTCTAGATTTTCCTTTGCTTTCTCTTAGGTTTTATCCATCTCAACAACTGGCATTGGTAAAATTTATTTTTGTTCTTTTGTGACCTGCAGCAACTTATCAAAGCGGATGCTGGGCTTCTACTCAAGGTTCTGGCATAGGTAAGCACTGTACTTGCCTCATCTCAAGACCACATCAAAATAACAACTATAGAACATTCATCATGTAGTCCTATAACAGAGGACGCACAGGAAAAACCACCTAGAGACTGTCAGGAGGAGCAGAGGCAGAGCAGGCTGGTCCCACAGACACCTTATGTGTAGCAAAGAGATAGTATATGCAGTATAGGGTTAGTACTATTCCCAGTTTCATGCATTTAATAGGGGGTCTTGAAACTTATCCCACCATGGGGGAAGGGAGACTTCCTTAAATTTTTAAAGACTATTTTTATTTTTAAAAAATATATTTTATTGATTTTTACAGAGAGGAAGGAAGAGGGGACAGAAAGCTAGAAACATCAATGAGAGAGAAACACTGATCAGCCGTCTCCTGCACACCCCCTACTGAGGATGTGCCAGCAACCAAGGTACATGCCCTTGACCGGAATCGAACCTGGGACCCTTCAGTCCACAGGCGGACCCTCTATCCACCGAGCCAAACTGGTTTCAGCTTACGATTATTTTTAGAGCACTTTTAAGTTCACAGCAAAACCGAGCAGAAGGTGGAGACTTTGCATACCCACTTTGCTTTGCCCGCACATGCATAGCCTCCTCCATTATCAAATTCTGCACCGAAGTGGCGCATTCGCTACCACTGATGAGCCCACACTGACACATCTTAATCATCCCAGGTCCACTGATTACATCACAGTTCACTTTACTCTCTGTGTTCTATAGTCCTTGTGCCTAGACAGATGTTTAATGCATGCATCCACCACTACAGTAGTATAAGCGTGTCTTTTCACTGCCCTAAAAACCCTTTTGTTCTGCCTATTCATCCTTCCATCCACACCCAACCCCTGGCAACCACTGATCTTTTTCCTGCCTTCACAGTTTTGCTTTTTTTCCCAGAATGTCAATGTCATACAGTTGGAATTATATAGTCTGTGGCCTTTTTAGATTGGCTTCCTTTACTATTTTTTTCAAGGTATATTATTTGCAAAGTTTGTACTGTATTAGTTATACAAAAAGTCCAGAAAATATTTCAGACTTATAGATCAGCTCTACTCACCAAGGGTTCGGCCATTACAACTTCAATTTTCTTTTCAGCTTGAACAGCAAATTCTGCAAAGAGGCTCTTGATGACATATTCACCGGGCTTGACATCTGGGTCAATCGTAATGTTGGACATGATGATATTCTTTTTCCCCAATGTGGAATGAAAGTTGGAAGAAGTACAGTACTTATTCACTTTGCTGACTGGTGCTGAAGCTAAAGAGAAAAAAACAAAGAACTCTACTTTAGTAATCAACTAATTAGGCCTACCATAACCACCCTACTTAATATGCATGCTTCCCTGAACTGCTGCCAGATCTCCCAACCTGTATTACCATCCTGTATTTTTCTCTATTATGCTTGCTGCCTTCTAACACTGCCTAGCATAACTATAATTCAGCTACATGGTTATTATGTGTTGTTTTTCTCTCTACCCTACTAATGTGAATTCCATAAGAACAGGGATTCTCTTGTCTTTCAGGTTCATTGATGAATCCCAAGAACAGTGCATGGCATATACGAGGTATACAATAAATAGGCACTGAGTAAATGAATTCTAAATAAAGTCACATGCAATAAAAGGAAATAAAAGAGATGTGAGTAAATGAAACAGAGATGGGGTTAGGAGTTGAAACATGCTACTTTGCATGCTCAGCAAAGGCCTCATTTGAAGAGGCTACATTGGAACTCAGATCTAAATGATGAAAAAGAGGCAACAAGACAAAGCATCAGGGTCAGAAAGGACAATGCTGAGTGTGAGTATTTGAGAAACAAAAAGAAGACCAGTGCGGCCTGAACTCAAGGGATGAAGTCAGGGAGAGGCCATGTGAGATGAAGTCAGAATTATCAGTCAGGGATCAAAGATTTAGACCTTGATAAGGAAATTAGATTTTATTCTAAATGCAATTATAATTCTGTGTGAAATATTAACTTGCAGGAGGATAGAATCTGGCCTCTCCTTAAAGGATCTCTCTGGATCCTTTGGATTGGAAGAGGGAAAATTCAGAATCGGGGAAGCCACTGCAGAAATCCAGGGGAGATCACAGCTTGGGCTAAGAGGTGGGCAGTGGCACAGGAGAGGAGGAGGAGGAATTGAGATTTGCCATGTGTTCGTGGGTTTGATACTAAGGCGAGGGAAAGGAATTAAAGATGCCTCCAGCACTCCAGCACTAACCGTTTTTGGCTCAGTGAATAGAGCATTGGCCTGTGGACTCAAAGGTCCCAGATTCGATTCTGACCAAGGGCATGTACCTTGGTTGCAGGCACATCCCCAGTAGGGGGTGTGCAGGAGGCAGCTGATCAAAGTTCCTCTCTCATCGATGTTACTAACTCCATCCCTTCCTCTCTGTAAAAAAATCAATAAAATATATTTTTAAAAAAGATGACTCCATTTTTATACCTGAATCACTCAAAGGACAGTGGTGCCATTTACTCAGGGATGACACTGGGCCTGGCAAATAGTACACTGTACATTGCACCAGATGTGGCACAAAAAGAATGCACACCATTGCATGTTGTTTATATTTACCTATTCTGTTCTCTTGATTGCCTGGGCCGCCTACCTTGATTTCTAACTACAGTTTATCCTCCCCTCATTCTTCCAGCCTACTGCATAACACAGACCCTCCACATTCTCTAACTACAGCTTATGTCATCCCCTTTGCCCTAGAATTTTTATGGAAAAATTGTGAGATTGTACTTCCTCACCTCAACCTGATCTATGGATATTGCCCTATCATATGCTGTCCTCCTTGAAAAGTTAAATAGCAGACAATTATTCAGACACTGAATTTCTGTCCTGAGTATGTGTCTAAATAACTACAGGACAATAAACTTACTCTAAATACATACATTCCACACTTATAAGGAATGAATTATTCTGTCAACTAAAACAACCTACTCTACCAAAAACAGTACATATCAAGATACAGAAAGGTGACCTGTGATAAGTTCAATAGAAAACTCCAAAAAAAAGTAATATAAAGTCATGTTACAGCAGACAGATCAGAAAAAAATAATTTATAAATTAAAAAAAATCTTTTTGAAAGATAGAACTTCCAAATACTTGGTTTCCTTTCATGCCCTATGCATTACCTTTATTTACTAATATTTTCACAGAATAGAATATTTCCCTCCAATGTTAAGATTAAAAATTAGGCACACATATTTTTACTATTAAAAAATAATAATCTAAAGAATGTTACAAACAGTTAATATTACACCTCAAATATTTTTGCATCACATCAAATTAAAGTATAATATTTTGTATTCTAGAAACTAAAATTATGTAAGAACAATTCAAAAATTCACAGTCCTTTGAACACAGTGTACCCTATTTTAAACAATGAACTATTTGTTTACTCTGTTTCATAATCCAACATTGTGTATTATAAAGAAGAAAATATATTAACAAATGTTATTGTGGAAAAAAGATCTGAAATTAAAAAATATTTTGGAACATTAAAAATATGCTATATTTTATATCATTATTATGTTGGACAATTATAAGGTATTATTAAAAAAGGATACTCAGTTTCCAGAATTTTAACATATTCTGTAAATAAAAATGAAGATGAACCATATTCAAGGCTGACTTATATAAGCAGTTACAAAATACATTTTCCCTTTAATTAAAATTTGTAAGGCTTTAAGATTCATGAGATCCTAACAGTTACAAAGGTTTCTTTGGACTTAACTTTACAATAAATGCAACTAACCAAGAAGTCACGTGATAGACCTTGGTACTTAAATTTTAGGCTCTGATGAAGTATAAACTTTTAAATTGATATTTAGCCTTTGACCAGTATCTTCAAAATGGAAAAACAAAACAAAAAACCTTTAAATTGATCTCTCAACTCACCATTACTACCTTCTACAGAAAAAGCATAAACATAAACTAAGCATAAACAAATAACTAACATTACTGCATACTAGAGACCCTATGCACAGATTCAAGCACCAGTTGGGGTCCCTCAGCCTGGACTGTGCCCTCTTGCAATCTGGGACACCTCAAGGGACGTTGGCCCAGGATCAGCCTGAAATAAGCAGTCTGACATCCCCAAGGGATGTAGCAGTATGTGAAACAGCAAGTGGCCAGGAAGGAGCCCAAGCCAGGCTTGGCGCTCGGTGCTCCTAACCACTCGCCCCTTGCTCCTTAGCGCTGCCGCCGGGGCGGAAGAGGCTCCTGCCACCACCACTGCGCTCACCAACCATGAAGCTGGCTTCTGGCTGAGTGGTGCTCCCGCTGTGGGAGCACATTGACCACCAGGGGGTAGCTCCTGTGTTGAGCGTCTGCCCCCTGGTGGTCAGTGCGTGTCATAGCAGCTGGTTGTTCTGGTCATTTTGTCTTAAAGGCCGCTTAGGCTTTTATATATAGAGATTTTAAGAAATTTGCTATCTTTCAGCCCCCTCTCCCCGCAACCTCAACCGAAGGACTTGTACACATGCATATAAGCATAACCAATGGATACAAGACACTGGCGGGGGCAGGTGAGGGCATGTATTGGGGGGTGAGGGAGACCGAGGGGAGGTTAATGGGGAAAAAAAGGAAGAGACATATGTACCACTATTTGTAATACTTTAAACAATAAAAAAACATTAATTATTTTTTAAAAAAAGAAATTTGCTAATAAAGCCAAAAAGTTTAAGGAAAACTTGTATTTAGCTTTCAAATAGAGATTTATCTTCTAAATATCTGCATTAAAAAATCAAATTTCAAAAATTACTTTTAAAGGGTTAATCACTTTTACCTCCATTTACAAAGTTCCAATGAAATGAGAAAAAGACCCACACCTCCAAACTGAAAACTGGACAAAAGATATGAACAAACAATGTACAAAGCATAAAATAGGCCAATACCACACAAATAATATTTAACCTCACCAATATTTTCAAAACAAATAAAAATTAGATAGCATTCTCATGTATCAAAATGGTTTCCCCCAATTCTGTATTTCACTATACTGTTCAGTTTTGGTGAAAACATGTAAAGTTTTCTCCTATTCCAGCTAGTATTAAGAAAAGGTGATGACATAAACCAGGTAAGAAGACTAGTTTCCACATAACTAGCTTAACTTGATGTCATTTGACTGCTTGAGTATGTAGTTTATTAAGTTAAAAATAAAATTTCTCTATATGCTATTACAAAATTTTGAAAAATTTATGAGAGAATAAAGACGTAACTGTTGCAGTACAATACTTAAGAACAACATTCAGCCACTGAATTACAAAATGGTCAAATCCCAAATGTTTAATAATGGTTATATTTAACATTCCTAGAAAATAAAGCTATTAAACTCTAACTGATAAAAATAAAAATAAAACAAGACCTGGGTAATTAAAACATGAGAATTCAAAGCTAGCATATCTATTCTTTCTAAAGTGTACATAAAAATAAATACGGTATTTTTAGACAGCTTACTCTCTAGCACTATACTTAGCGTATTAAAAACAATTATCCTTTTCATGTCATAAGACTCTTATACTCTATAAATTTAAATTCAGACAAGTGAGAAGAGATATAAACACTCAACTTATCATGTTTGGTTTCATTACTTTATAGTAGCCATTTTCAGCCTTTGTTTTTTCTGCCTCTACTATATTCTTATGCACAACACTAACCAGTAACATTCCCTCAAGATACACAGTAATTCTTAACAATTGGGGCATTTAAGATAAGGAGGGGTTGGGATAGACAGATGTGATTTAGAAAGACCCCAGGAGGAGTCTGTGAAAGCAGCCTGCTGCCATCTCAACCCCAAGGACTGGTCTTAAACAATAAAAATTAGTACTTTATAGTCACAACCTTATATACATACATGTATAGATTTATATGCAGAAATGTAACAAAGTACCATATAATTCTAACAATTATTTCTTATAATAACTAACAAAAGTGTTGATCACCTAAAAACAAAGAGGCATTGGAATAGGAACAAATATAAAAATATCTCAATTTACAAAACAAAATCCTTAGTTTAAAAAGCAAGCCTGTTTCCAACAAGTTATTTTGTGAATAATAACAAACTAATTCTAAAGTTTTTATGAAGAGGCAAATGAGCCAGAATAGCTAACACAATATTGAAGAAGAACAAAGTCGAAGTACTTACACTAGCTGACTTCAAGACTTACTCTAAAGGGACAATAATCAAGACAGAGTGGCATTGTTGAACAAACAGACAAACAGATCAGTGGGACAGAACAGAAAGTCCACAAATAGACCCACACAAACATAGTCAACTGAACTTTGACAAAGGAGCAAAGGCAATCAATGAGGAAGAGACTTCCAACAGATGGCGCTGGCATAACTGGATACTCACGTGCAAATTAAAAAAAAAAAATCTAGACACAAACCTGACACTTTTTACAAAAATTAACTCAAAATGGATCATAGATCTAACTGGGAAATGTGAAATGAATTCTAAATGTAAAATGTAAACCCCTCTGAATTCCTAGAATATTAGATAGGAGAAAAGTCTGAATATTCTTAGGTTTAGTGATGACTTTTTAAATATAACACCAAATACAACACCTGTGAGAGAAAAGTTGGTAAGTTAAGCTTTATTAAAATAAACTTCAGCTCTGCTAAAGATATTATTAATAGAATGAAAAGACAAGGCACAGACTAGAAGAAAATATTTGCAAAAACACATAACCAGCTTCCAAATTATATAAAGAATCCATAACACATACAAAAATCCTTAAAATTCAACAACAATAAGCAACCCAATTTAAAAATGGGCAAAACATCATAACAGATCCTCACCAAAAAAGACATATAAATAGCGGTAGAAACACAAAACTGTATACCCATTTTGGAAGAAAATTTGCAGGTTTCTTAAAAAATGAAACATGCTCATACTATACAACTCAGCAACTAACTGAACTCCTTGGTACTTACTCAAAGCAATTTAAAGTATGTCCACACAAAAACAGATGTTTATGGCAGCTTTATTCATAGTTGCCAAAACTCTAAGATGCGCTTCAATATATACCAATATTGTGGTATATATCCAGACAACGGAATATTAGTCAGCACTTGAAAGAAAAATTTTCAAGTCATGAAAAAACTTGGAGGAAACTTCAATGCTTATTACTAAGCAAAAGAAGCTAGTCTGAAAAGGCTACATGCTGCATGATTACAACGATATGACATTCTGGAAAAGGCAAAACAATGGAGATGATTAAAAGATCAATGGTGCCCTGACCAGGTGGCTCAGTTGGTTGGAGCGTAGTCCTGAGATACCGAGGTTGCATGTGCTATCGCTGGTCAGGGCACATACAAGAATCTACCAATAGATGCATGAATGAGTGGAATAACAAACCAATGTTTTTCTCTCTCCTTTCGCCTTTCTCTCTCCCTCTCAAATCAATCAAAAAAAAATTTTTTTAAGAGACTAATGTTTATCAGGGGTTCAGATTTTTGGATGAGTTTAGAGCAGGGAAGAAAAGGATGAATAGGGAGTTCAGAGACTTTTTTTAGGGCCTTGAAACTGCTCTGCGTGATACTATAATTGTGGATACATATCACTATAAATTTGTCAAAACCCCACAGAATGTACAATACAAAGAGTGAATGTGATGTAAGCTATGGACTATGGGTAATCATGATGTGTCAATGCAGGCTCATCAATTGTTTTAACAAATGTTCCACACTAATGTAAAATGTTAATGAGGAAATGGAGGAGGGGGGATAAGAAGAAGGTACATGGGAACTCTGTTTTCTGCTCAAATTTTCTGTAAACTTGAAACTCTTCTAAAAAATATATAAAGTCTGTTAATTTTTTTAAAAACAAAAATAAAAGAAAGAAAAGCCTATTCTATCCCTGTCAGCCAGAACCAGAGGTGCCTGGGAAGAGTCAAAATAAACAACAGCTCCAGCTAAAGCCTAAAACAATAATGTAGTTGGATCAAACTCAGGAAAAGGAAACAGTTTATAAGTCAATTAAAAATAAAATGTCAAAACACAAATCAGATCATATGGTAGACAGATTAGAAGTAAAAACAAAGAAAGCAAAATCAGTACTAGGGAGTAACAGCAAATTTCAAGTTCTGAGGAGGCCAGATGGATTGGTGTGGTTTCCAACTAACTATTCAGAGAAACACTGTACATTTGAGAGCAAGTGTATCTGAAGGGGAACAGAGGGAATATAACAATGTGCATGTTGTGGGTGTTCAGGGTATAATATGAAAGCATCATTTGATAACTTTATTGCATAAACACAAGCTGCTGTAAAGCAAGGTCTACCTCAAAGTGCCTTCATGAAGGAAGGATAATTCATACCAGATACTTTTCATTTCTGATGGAAATGAAACATTATTCATTTAATACTTTAAGGTATTTTGCATATCATCTCATTTTTTCCCTAACAAACCTGTTCTTTTTTTTTTTTTTTTTTTTTTTATTCCTCACCTTAGGTCATGTTAAATGATTTTTTCTTGGGGGGAGGGGATGGAGAGTAGAGGGAGAGAGAGATTGATCAGTTGCCACACACACACACACACACCCCTAAACCAGCCCCCGAGGGATCGATAGAATCCAAAACCTTTCCCTGTATGGGATGACACTCCAACCAGTGGTGCAACACCAGCCAGGGATTAACAAACCTATTCTTATTTCAAGAGATATGCTGGTAAGTGGCTCAAAAACAAAAACCAGGAGTTCTGACTTATAGCATTTGCCAGTTTCCCTTGTGCACTGACTTCCATCATGGCTGATTTCAAACTATCAATGGCTTACCAACCAGCTGGGCAAATCCTTGGTTAAGAACGAGATCTAGAATACCATATCAAGCTATCACCAATTTATGACTGAAAAACTGACTGCTCATCAAAGTCACCGTCACATTACTGTAGGTCCTGAGTTTCTAAACTTCCAGATCAGTGACTTTATTTTCTCCAGAAATGCCAGATTCTGATAGATCTGCTTTTCTCCTTTAGAAGTCTAGTTTATTAGCATAGTATTTGCTTAGAATAATTATTTCCCATATTAAATATTTTGGCTGTATCTTCATATTCATTTACATAAAACGGGCTAAGAAGAAAAGGTTTTCTAACTCTGGAGAGGTAGATATCTACCCGTATTTTCTTTTAACTCTTTTTCAGTTTTATTCCCCCCCCCCCCATTAAATCTGTCATTCAGATTTAAGCAATGGCTTTATTGTATATATAACAAAAACATTATTTTATCCTCATCCCCCAATATTTAATCAATTCTTCTGGCTTCCTTTACTGAAATTCTATCACTAATTTTATATTCACAATCATAAACTAAAGCCAGACTCAGATGTGCTTCCTATTTTGCTCCTTAGTAAATAAGCTTTTGTATCAGTACCATACTTTTAATTATTGTAGCTTTATAATAGGTTTTGATATCTATTGGTACAAATATTTACTCCTCATCTTCATAATTTCTCAACCACTATTTCACTTATATGTTCATGTTTATGCATATCTTTAGAAGTTAATTAGAAGAAAAATGATGTCTTAAGACTTCTAGTCTAGAACCTGACATACTCTCACTAATTTATCTTCTTTCATGTACCGCCCCCCCCCCGAAATGTGCATTTTTCTCCGTAAGAGATCTATCTAATTCTTATTAATTCTATTTGTAAATGCCTTGCTTCTGTTCTATGTGAATGAAATCATTTTCCTCACTACTCAGTCTAACTTTTCTACTTCTGGTTACATTTCAATGGATAAAAAATTAAGACTTTTGTAGTTCTTTGGGCAGCTGTTCCCAAAATGTTTATTTATCCTCGTCTCAACTATTCCCACTGAAAACAGTTTCTAAACATAGAAGTCCTATGACATCTTGGGCACATTTCCCATTTTTTTACTTGAAGTCTACTACAGAAATATCACTTATTATAAAGCTTGAGAAAAATGGCCTATCATCTAAATAATCCATTATTCACTCAAGCTAGTCTCTCTTGGGTCATTTTCTTGTACTCTTTTGAACCTTCGGAAGCTCGGCTAAGAAACTATTCAGAAAATCTAGAAATAATGTGCTATTTTCAAAATGTGCATGGACGTAGGAGTCAGAAGACCAAGGGCCCTTGACTATTTAGAATCATTATAACCTTCATCAAATTATTTAACCTCTCGAAGTTTTTGCTTTCCCTCTACAAAATAAATGAGATGAATTATATCTCAACCATGGTATGTATCGGAAGCGTAACAAAAGTAGTTTTCATTTTTGTTCTCCTCTTTTTCTCCCATAAAAATAATCACTGCCAGTAAAAAGCTACTGTGCCAAACCTTCCTCCTCTTGCCAGTCAAGAGCCCAGGGATTAGCATTAGATAGCCCTGATGTGAAAATCTGAAATCAAATCCTGTAGGACCTCCTCCAGCAAACCCATCTCTGTAGACCCAGGGCCTGGGGGAGGTAAACAATTGCATAGAAGTTGTAAACAGGTCCTCTGAGTCCCCTATTCCCCTGAGGCTGAGATGATGAAGACAGGCAAGTAACAAAGGGACGGACTTCTTCCTAATCTCTTATATGGGAGCTAAGAGGCCCACAGAGGCTAAGACTGCTTCCCCAATCCTCACTCTCAGGATTACTGTTAAATAGAGATGAGCCACGCTTAACTAGCAGACAAAAGAAATGTAACTGCTTACTAAGGGTATCCAGCAGCTAGCTAGCGACACATGAAATATGTACCAAACACCAGCAGCAAATTATCACATGTTTCAAAACACCAAATCTCTTTCGATTAAAAACACAAACTAAACAGATATATTGATTCTTGCCTTATCATTCAACAATATCCAGGAAGTTATGGGATTTATATAAGTAAATGAAGTAATTCCAAAAAATTAAATCACTGTTATAAATATTGAAAAGTAAGACATGAAACTTTCTATATTAACCAGCAATAACTACCTAAAAATGAAAATGCAGAAAAATCTTCTATTCACAAATATAAAATAGGTGGGAATACATTTAATAAGAAAAGCATACATGAAAGAAACTACAAGATCACCTTAAAGGACAGAAGTTCTGAATAGACATATTAATAGGTGGGAGCATCCATATATATATATATATATATATATATATATATATATATATATATAAAGCCTAAGCAACCAGCCGACCAGCTGACCAGCCAGTAGCTATGACGTGCACTGACACCAGGGGGAAGATGCTCAACACAGGAACTGCCAGAGTGACAGAAAATTTGCAGAATGCCCTCTCACATTCAGTACCCCTTGGAGATGTTGGACTGCCAGTTTCAGCCCAATCTCTGCAGGCCAGGCCAAGGGACCCCATCAGTGCATGAATCCAAGCGCCAGGCCGCTAGTTTATAATAAGTGTCAATTCTCACAAAATTAATATATTAATTACTACAATTCTAATTAAAATATCAATACTATTCTGTTTAGGTTGTGATGAATAAAACTATCCTAGAATATATACAGAAAAACCAATTCCCAAAAAATTGCTTTAAAAATTATTAAAAAAATAGCCTGGCCAGTGTGGCTAGGTGGGAGAGCATCGACCCATGAAAAAGAAAACATGTTTTGATTCCCAGTCAGGGCACATGCCCAGGTTGTGGACTCAATCAATCCCAGTGGGGTGGGGTGCAGAAAGTAGCCAATCAATGATTCTCATCACTGATGTTTCTATCTTTCTCTCCCTTTCCCTTCCTCTCTCTGAAATCAATGAAAGCATATTTTTTAAAAGTACAAAAAATATTTGCTAAATCAGAAGATAATGTAACTAATCAGAAGACATTATAAATACAATCAAAACATTATACCAAAATATTAAGTTGACTATATCTGAATATAACATAACAGTAATCAACTCAGTAAACAAAGTGCAGATAAATCAGATTAATGTAGACGATGAGAGACTTCTCAAAAATCCCAGATGCAAAGTAAAACAACAGTAAGGTACCACCTCACACCTGCCAGAATGGCTGCCATCAATAAATCAATAAACAACAAGTGCTGGCAAGAATGTGGAGAAAAAGGAATCCTAGTACATTGCTGGTGAGAATGCAGACTGGTACAGCCACTATGGAAAACAGTGTGGAGTTTCCTCAAAAAATTAAAAATGGAACTTCCATTTGACCCAGTGATATCACTTTTAGGACTATATCCTAAGAATCCCAAAACACAAAAAAAGACAAAATATATGTACCCCTATGTTCATAGCAGCACAATTTGCAATACCTAAGATCTGAAAACAACCCAAGCGCCCATCAGTAGATGAGTGGATAAAAAAACTGTAGTACATTTACATAATGGAATACTATGTAGCTATAAAAAAATAAGGATCTCCTACCCTTTGAAACAGCATGGAGGGACCTGGAGATGATTATGCTAAGTGAAATAAACCAGTCGGAGAAAGACAAGTATCACATGATCTCACTCATATGTTGAACTTAATGAACAGAATAAACTGATGAACACAATAGGTCCAGAGACATGAAAGCATAAAACAGACTGACAAATCTCAGAGGGAAGATGAGAGGATGGGTTACAGGAAGAGATTAACCAAAAAACTTGTATGCATAAGTGCATAACCCATGGACATGGACAATAGTACAAAAGGCCTAAAAGGGGCAAGGGGTGGGGGGTGGAGGGTTAGAGGAGGTCAAAGTGGAGGAAGAGGGGCATATGCAATACTTTGAACAATAAAGTTTAAAATAAATAAAAATTAAATTAACAAAAAAAATTCAACATGGGCAAAATGAGAGGGATAGGGAATATCTGTTTTGTTAGATTTTGGAACAACTGGCTATTCATTTGGAAAAAAATACTATAGCCAAAACCAAAGTCCAGAAGAATATGAAATTGAAAGTTAATTTTAAAAGTCTAAAAAAAAAAAATAGGCATCAACATGTTCAATCCAGGGAGAAAAGACCTTTAGCCAACATAGAAAACCCAAAATTATAAAAGAGATGAAATCATTCAACCAGATAAAAATTTTAAATTTTTATAAGGCAGACAATACCGTAAACAAGAAAGTACAAAGTTGGACAAAAATATAATACAGATGACAGAAAAATGTAAAACATTAAAAGTGCTCTTATACATTAACAAGAAAAAGACAATACAGTAGAAAAAAATCTGGCAAAAGATATACTCAGGTGTGGAGAACCATGGGATTTGGTTGGAAGGTCTGCAAGGAGAAACGTGACAGGTTGGGGGCCTTTTGGGGGCATTGCCAAAGGTGGCACCCCTGCCTTTACTTTTCCAAACTAGTCCGAACTCTGGGGTGTTTTGCTAAAATCTCTGTTTAGTCTTTTAGACCCGACCTTGTAGAAGCATGTGTTTTCTCAAGGATACTTAGCTTGCTGATTGTATCTAGAGGTTAATTTTAGTTCAAGCTGTGGTGACAATAAAAGCCTAAGGAGCCAGGTGAAACAGGGCTATTTGCTCCTACAGCAAAACAGCCCTTTAGCCTCTTGTTTCACAGAAACACGTGTCAGAGCAACCATTCATTCCGTCACTTAGGGTATGCCGGTCAGTCCCGGCACTTAGGCAATTCACATAAGAATAAACCTAAAAATACATTATGTGAAAAAATATTCATCTAAAGTGTGTAGTACCCAGATAATGCAAATTAACATATCAATGAGCTTTCATGTTATGCATATTCGACTGGCAAATATTAGAAAGAATAATTAGATCTATTGTTGGCAAGGTACAGGGAAACTTGACACTAAACACAATGCTGATGGAAATGTTACCTCCACCTAAGTACAGTCCTGTAGGCTGGACACAATGATGGGTGGGCATTCTGGCCCTTACAGCAGAGCATTGGAGATATTAATTTCTATAAACTTCAGGCTCTTCATGCAACTGATATTAATTTAGCAGTATCTGACCGGCCCCACGAGGAGAGCAAAGGATGGTATGCCAGCTCTAGCATTAATATCCGCTTGGCATATTTCTCATTGTAAATTAGTAAATTGGCACACATAAAAACTCGTCTCTGTCAGACTGTTTATCACAATCCTACCCTCTGGAAAAGATTTCAGACCCACTCTCAAGTCTTAAGGTAAAGTCAGCTTTTCTAACCCAATCCTGGTCCTTGCTGGCTTCTCTGGCACTTCCTTAAATCAGAATCAGAATCTTTGGAGTGAGGCCCAGGCATCTATATATTCTGGAAAAACCTCCAACGCGACTCTGATGTGCAGAAAGGGTTGAGAACCACTGCCTTACACTCATCCTTCTAAAGGGGAACAGCTGGTTCTATGCAATGATGTTATTTAAAACGTATTCTGATCATTAAAAAGCTTCAAAAACACCATACATGAAGTAACCTATGTATAGAATACCATAAATTGCACCCATCAAGCAATTCAGAGTGTTCAGTAAAGGCATGTCAAGGGCAAAGCTCTAGGAAGCAACATGAAGGATCAAGAAAACATTTCAAAACCTAATAAATAAATAAAAAGTCATACATGATTCTCCCTCTTCATATTAGAAATTTTTCTCTCATGGTTTTCAGCCACTTCAACCTATTCACTCTCTGAGCCCCAAATCCAACCAATATCTTGGTGCTCTGTCCATCCCCTGCCTTTCATTCATTATCCATGATTTCGAAGGATGAGGTTTCAATGGTGTCACCTTTAAAACCATCATTGATTCTTCCCTCTGCCTTACATTTTGAGTTTAGCGTCGTCATCAGATTCTATCACTACTGCACGTAACCCTCCCTTCTTTTTCTTCTGCAGGGCTAAATTTTACCAGTAAGTCCAGATCCTAATAACAGTGTAAACTCCTGAGAAATCTGCCTCTTAGCAGCTGAAGAGAATACTCTATTTGTACCACAGTTGGCCCAATACATTAAACCAAGGTAATATAATGCCCCGTGGTGCTCTGAATAAAAATGCATTACACACACTTCAATACCTGTGTGGGTGATGCTAGGGTGCCAGCCCATCCTGTGCACATGGGGATTGAAAACAGATACTAACCTTACTTTTAAGAATATTACTAAGGCCGAAACCGGTTTGGCTCAGTGGATAGAGCGTCGGCCTGTGGACTGAAAGGTCCCAGGTTTGATTCCGAACGAGGGCATGTACCTTGGCAGCGGGCACATCCCCAGTAGGGGGTGTGCAAGAGGCGGCTGATCGATGTTTCTCTCCCATCGATGTTTCTGACTTTCTATCCCTTTCCCTTCCTCTCTGTAAAAACTCAATAAAATAATATGTTTTTTTTTTTAAAAAAGAATATTACTAAGGCTGGTTTATTGGCATAACATTTACTTCTCTTCCCTAGACTCCCTATAATAAGAATCACTCATTCATATGTTGCTCCAAAATTTTATGTGAAGCTTTCTTTTGCTTCATTTCTTCTTTTTTCAAGACTTTTTATTTTCAGAGCAGTTTTAGGTTCACAGCAAAAATGAGAGGATGAAAGAGATATCCCATATACCTCTTACCCCCTAACATGCATAGCTTCCTCCTAGTACATCTGTTATAATTCATAAACCTACCTGGACACATCACTATCACACAAAGTGCAGAGTTCACATTAGGGTTCACTCTGTGTGTTCTACATTTTGTGGATCTGAACAAATGTATCCACTATTCTAGGAGCACCCAGAGTAGTTTCACTGCCCTAAAAATCCTCTGTGCTCCACCTACTCACCCCTTCTCCCCAATCTCTGACAACCACTCATCTTTTTACCATCTCTCCATATAGTTTTGCCTTTCCTAGAATATCATGAAGTTGGAATCATGCAGTATGTAGCCTTTTCAGGCTCGCTTCCTTCACTCAGTAATAGGCAGTTAAGTTTCCTTTAAGTCTTTTCACAGCTTAATAGCTCCTCACTTCATTTGAGCACTGAACGCTAGTCCACAGATTGGACGTACCACAGTTTACCCATTTACCTACTGAAGAGCATCTTTGTTACTTCCAGTTTTGGTAATTATGAATAAAGCAGCTATAAATATCAGTAGAGCTTATTTTAAATGAAAATAAAAGGACTTAATGTATCTAATGTAAATCTGTATTTATTACTATGTTACACTGCTAATATAATGTTAATATATATTAATCCATACTTCAATTTTTTACAAATTGCTCCTCTACTTTCTGTATCACACGGATCAATAAATATTGCTGCAAATACAGCTTCTAAAACAATTCATGTTTTCCTACTATGAACTATCATCACATTTATGATTCATTATCTTCAGTACAAACATATCTCACTATTTGGAACTTGGCTTCTACAAACCTTCCCTATTCAAATGAACTTCTCTTCAATTCTGTTTTTACAAAAGCCCTTAAAACTTTACTTATTTAGCAAAATTTTTTAAACTGGGAAATAGCATGCTTAACGAAAACCACTCAACCAAAGTGAAATTGTCAGAAATTCCATGGAACAGGCAGTGTTCTAGGATGTTGCACATTAACAGCTTAGAAGGAAGAATAATTAAGAAGACACACCCATTCCATCCTGCAAAAGGCTAGCAAACTATGTCTTATCAATATGATCATGAGACTGTAAACATGCCTACTTTTAGGAAAGGAGTCTAAGAGTTTGACCAGAACCCAATGCTTGGGGGCCTAAACACAATAACAGGCCAGATACCTGTCAGGTGTCATCTATATAATAAAAGCCCATGCAACCATCAAGGCAAAACCACCAGAACGACCAGTCAGTATGATGCACTGCTCAGCTAGAAGCCAGGTTCACAACTGGTGAGTGCAGCAGCAGTGGCAGGAGCAGCGAGCCAAGCAGTAAGAAGCAGCAAGCAGGCAGACAGTTAAGGAGCAAGGGGTCCCAGACTGTGAGAGGGATGTCCACCTGCTGGCTTAGGCCCAATCTCCCCCATCTCCCCTACTCCCCGCTGGGCCTAAGCCAACAGGTGAACATGCCCCAAGGGGTCGCAGACTGCGAGAGGGCTCAGGCCAGGCTGAGTGACACCCCTCCCCTCCAGTGCAGGAATTTCGTGCACCAGGCCTCTGGTATTTAAAATATTTATCAAATCAGTACAGAAGAACAGTCAGAACAGCTTTCGGTTCTAAATACCAGATCAGCCATAAGAATGCATAATGGCTGAATATCAATAACATTGGAGGTAATGAGAAACCTACTAATGGTGGCAGAGTATGGAGAGTATGACAACAGGTAAAAAACACCAGAAAGTCCAAGAAAGAGCAAGTGATATGCTAGCAAACAGATGTATAATGCAAGGTCTAAGAACAGGAAATATGTATCCATGTTTAATCCCTAGGTGGGTTTGAACATTAAAAAGGTATGTCAGTAGAACTTAATTCTCAAATTTTGTTTTTGGATGAAAATTTCTTTCTCATGAAGGGCAAAGCAGGGTCCCACAATTGAAAAAAAAAAAATGGAGTACCAAAAAGTTTAGCAAGGCAAGGCTCAGGAAGGAAGAAATTCCAATTATCAGAGGTGGAGGGTTTGACACAAAAATGAGTGGCAGCCCAGCCATGCCTGTATTTCGAGCTCCATCCAAAGTCATTTTATAAAAATCTCCTTCAGGAGAACCAAGATGGCGGCATAGGTAAACACCTATTGTTCTGCCCCGCCCAACGATTCAACAACTACAACATAACAACAAAACAAACATCACCTAGAATCACCGGAAAGCTGGCTGAGTGAAAACTCCACAAATAACAGTAAAGGTGGGACACTGAGACTCAGAAGAGCGGCAGGAGCGCAGCTTTGAAGACGAAAACAGGTTAGGAGCCGTCCTGGTCGCGTGCACGGGCTGTAGGTCTGGAGCAGCAACCCCGGCTGGATTTCTCCAACGGGGAGGGTGGAGACGTCCTACTACACGGATTCCCCAGCGCCAGGTGAGGTCCGAGATCCGGGGGACGCACCCTGGAAGCGGGGTGCGGCAGAGGTCTCCTAGTCTGCGGAAAAACCTGGCAGCTGGGAAAAGAAGTTTGCGCGCAAGTGTCGCACAAACCCGCGACTTGCTTCCTGGAAACTTGTCTCCTGGTCCCGGAAACCACCTATTTTACAACCCTGGGCTAGACTTTGGGTGTGCAGACTCATTTGGGGAGAGGCAGAGTTGTCTGGCAAGTGGAAGAGACTAGCGGCTTTCTCTTGGAGGTGCCTGCATCCATCCCCATCCAACAGAGACCCGCGCACGTGAGCGCCGCATAGGAAATAGCTGACACTGAGGCTGCCTGCGCAGCTCAGAGACTCCACCCATCCAACCTGAACACAATCTCCCTTCACAGCCAATTGGCCTGGAAGTCAAACCCTCCTAGGGCTAACAACAACAAGCTGAGTTTAAATTCAAAAATACTGTACAACCCATAAAGGATTGCAGTAGGAGTACTCATCTCAAATAACTGGGGAGGCTGTGCCACTGACCCTTAGAGGACATCTACCACATAAAGCAGCCACCATGCAGAGATATGGAAAGAAATCAGGTGTGAAAGAAATGGAGGAAAAAAGATGACTAGACATAGAGTTCAAAACCATGGTTATAAGGCTTTTCAAGGCCTAGAAAAGGCCGATGAACTTAATGAGAATTACGAGGAAATAAACAAGACCAACCAGGAAATGAATGAGACTTACAAGGAAATGAATGAGACCCTCAAGGATATGAAAAAGGACCAACTAGAAATCAAGCATACACAGACTGAAATAAAAAATATTACACAAAGTCCTAAAAGCAGTCCAGAGGGCCACAAGAACCAAGTCAAAGATTTGAAATACAAAGAAGTAAAATCCACTCGGCTGGAAAAGCAAGAAACAAAAAGAATCCAGATGATTGAAGATAGCGTAAGGGGCCTCTGGGACAACCTCAAGCATGCCAACATCCGAATTATTGGGGTGCCAGAAAAAGAGAGAGAGCAAGTTAATGAAAACCTACTTGAAGAAATAGTGACTGAAAACTTCCCCCACCTGGTGAAAGAAACTGACTTAAAAGCCCAAGAAGTACACAGAACCCCAAAATATAGGAATCTAAAGAGGACCACACCAAGACATATCATA
This sequence comes from Antrozous pallidus, assembly GCA_027563665.1. Taxonomy (NCBI): domain Eukaryota; kingdom Metazoa; phylum Chordata; class Mammalia; order Chiroptera; family Vespertilionidae; genus Antrozous; species Antrozous pallidus. The sequence goes on along the minus strand of CM050511.1, from coordinate 93,105,816 downwards.
ATTAAAATGCCAAGAGCAAAAGATAAAGAGAGATTATTAAAAGCAGCAAGAGAAAAACAGTTGTTACCTACAGGGGAGCACCCATACGATTGTCAGCAGATTTCTCAACAGAAACGATGCAGGCCAGACGCGAGTGGCAAGAAATATTCAAAATAATGAATAGCAAGAATCTACAACCAAGATTACTCTATCCAGCAAAGCTATCATTCAGAATTCAAGATCAGATAAAGTGCTTCGCAGATAAGAAAAAGCTAAAGGAGTTCATCACCACCAAACCAATACTATGTGGAATGCTGAAAGATATTCTTTAAGAAGAGGAAGAAGGAAAAGGTAAAAATATAAATTATGAACAACAAATACACATCTATCAACACATGAACATAAAAATCAAGTGAATTGATAGGCTGATGAACAGGATAAACTGGTGAATATAACAGAAACATGGACATAGAGAGGGAATGGACTGACAATTCTTGGGGAGAAAAGGGTTGTGGGAAGTACAGCAAGAGACTGGACAAAAATCTTGCAACAATGGGAGAAGACAGTGGGGAGGGGGAGGGAAGGGTGGAAGGTGGGACAGGTACAGGGTAGAGGGGAGATATAGGGGGATAAAAAAGGGGAAACAATGTAATTAATAAACTGAACAAAAAGATTTAAAAAAAAAGGTGATGCTGGGAACTGAAAAAAAAAAAAATCTCCTTCAACTCCTATAACTAATCCCAAACCTATTATTCTTACTTCTTATCCATTAATCTATTTTTCTGTCTCTGTGGATTTGCCTATTCTGGACATTTCATATATATGCATCACACTATAGTGTTCTTTGTGTCAGCCTTAAATATTTTCCACATCCATAATTAAATGAGCTAATATTTGTAAAGCACTTAAAAGAGTACATACCCATCTGGTAGGTATTATATACATGTTTACTAAGTAAAGAAATAACATTTCTTTATTTGTTCAACCTTCATCTCACATCTGGCCTACTTAAAAAGCATCTTAACTCATCTCCTTGCACACACTGTACCTCCCCCGCCCCTTCCCATGAAAAATATAAGTCTGATGAAATCACCCCAACCCCTGTCATAAAGTACATCAATGGCTCTCCATTTGTTTAGGTTTAAGAGCAAAATCTGTAACAAGGTCTTCCAGATTCCATGTGGTCTGGCACCTGACTACCTTTCTAGCTCATTCCCATACCTGCTCCAGCCAAACCAGCCACATGTCCTCCAGCCTCTAGCACATGCTACCCCTTCTGCCTGCCCACCTACCCTTCCCCCAAACTGTTAACTATTTCTTCCTTCACATTTTGCTAAGGATCACTAAATCAAGGGAACCTTTCAACTCAATATGAAGGTCTAATGGAAATTCTACAGATGAAGAACTTGGGTATGTGGTTGTTCTTTTTTGTGAGGGGGTGTTCTTAGTGTATTTTTTACTAGTAACTTATCTGAGGACCAATTTACTCTTCTATAAGAACAGCAATTCTCAATGAATGGGTTAACAAAACTGGTATATCCATACAATGTAATACCATTCAACCATAAAAAGTAATGAAGTACAAGTACATAGTACAAATGGACAACCCTTGGAAATATGCTGACAGAAGACAGACACAAAAGAATACCTATAGTGTGACCTCATTTATATGAAATGTCCAGAATAGGCAAATCCACAGAGACAGAAAAATAGATTAATGGGTATGAGGTCTCCTTTGGGGGTGATGAAAATGTTCTACAATTATAAAGTGGCAATAGTTGTACAATTCTGCAATAGTTGTGCAAATACATTAAAAACTACTGAAATATACACTTCAAAAGGATAAATTTTATGGTACCAATAACAGTTTTCCTCAGATTTTCATAATGATTATATAAGATTTAATAGATGTATGTACGTATCTGAATATACACACGTGTATACATACATATAATTTGTACCACAATACCAGACCCATAAGTACTTCAACAATATTAATTAATATTAATCAAATAACAAAGATTTACTATTAATCAAATCAAAAAATTTAACTGAAATGTACATAAATGCATAATTGCACTTTTGGAGGCTGCCTTTTTACTCTTCTTTGCAATCCAGTAAAAACATCTCTGAGCATTAAAAATTATATTCATAAACTTTTCTCAGTGTTTAAAAATTCAAGTAATGTATGCAAATTTGTATGAATATTTAGTTTCTTAACATATCATATCTTATTCACATTTTAATTTATAAAATTGTTGTTAAGTCAAATTATCTCTCTCATGTCTGTGATAAATATTAAATTCTTTGAAACATTCACTGTCATACAATTATGGATGCAAATTCTATAAATTAATATGTTCACAAGAGGTGTAATATTGATAATGGATGTATCTGTGACCTTAACACTGCAGACACATAACTGAATAGTTCTCAGTACAAATCTTGCCTCGTCTTATTAATTTTAGGGAACGAAGCCAATCTTTTAAATGATAGCATCCTCACTATACAGCTGGTTTAACCCAACATTCCTGATTTCATTTTTAGAAGAAGTGATGCCTAAAGCCGTTGGCACACAGACAGAATCCTGAATTTAGGCCATAGTGAATGTCACCTCATTGTTGTTACTGAGAGAAACAGGCTCAACTATAATCAAACTTCAGCAGCACGGCAACAACATTCTGCCAACGAAGCAGGGCTGGCAAGAGAAGGCCTCGCAGCAATTGATGTAAAACGTGGCCGTTAATGTAAGTACAAATCATGGCAAATGCATCTCATAAATATGAAACATTATATTTAATGATAAAGAATTATAATACGTATTGCTATTAACTTATGTTCAATGACAAAAATCAGATTTTTTTTTCTTGTTTTCTTTGAAAAGATGGGGGCAACATTTGAAATATCTAATAATAGACAAACATGTAAATTGACTATACCTCTGCTACGACCACAGCCAATCAGAGTGAGTATTCAAATTAGAAGGCCAAAGATGGCAGCCGCTCAGCTGCTCCAGGTGCAGAGTAGCCAGGCGGGGCAGGACGCCTACTATGAGAGGAAGGGTGGGGGACGGAGGGATCTACAGGAGCAGAGTGCCACAGCGAAGACAAGACTGCGGACCCTGGAGTCTGCAGCGAAGACAGAGATGGCAGACTCTGGCCAGAGCAAAGGCCTGGGTTCCGGGTACTGGAGGAAAACCGGTGCTGGAAGCCAAGGGAAGGAAGGTCTGTTGCATGAATCTCTTCATGCAACAGGCCTTTGGTATAATTTATATAATGGAAGAATTGTTTTCATTTCTTTTTTTTTTAATTTACAGAGGCTATTAACAAATCAGGTTTTTCTCTGTTGTTCCCAAGAATCTCACCAATTAGAATTTAGTGAAATCACTAAGGTATCATCTCGTGCACTGCTGCTTCAGGAATAATTCCTGGGAGACTCACTAGTCTAAAACTAATCACACAGCATAAGAGGAGTCCCATGATTACCCTCCTACCTTCTTTCCCACTAATCCATTCCAACAACATGACTGTGGCCCCTAAGCTTGATCTTAGTTGCAAGCACATTTTCCAGAACGTAACTAAGCATGGAGTATACAAAAAACACAGTACATTCTTGCGCACCAGGGAAAAGGCATGAACAGGGCGGTAAGTGTGAAGATATAATGATGTTTAAAGTAAAGAACACAGCCGAGACCGGTTTGGCTCAGTGGATAGAGTGTCGGACTGCGGACTGCAGGGTCCTGGGTTCGATTCCGGCAAGGGCATGTACCTTGGCTGCGGGCACATCCCCAGTAGGGGGCGTGCAAGAGGCAGCTGATCGATGTCTCTCATCGATGTTTTTGACTTTCTATCCCTCTCCCTTCTGCTCTGTAAAAAATCAATAAAATATATTTAAAAAATAAATAAATAAAAATAAAGTAAAGAACACAACAGAAGAGGCATTAAGTATCTGGCTGACTCAAGAAAAGTTAAGTCGTTTGGTTGATCTCTTACAGTGTCCCCCTTCCCTCTGAAGTTTGACAGTCTATTCATGCTTCTCTGTCTCTGTATTTTTGTTCACCAGTTTATGCTATTCACTATATTCCACAAATGAGTGAGATCATGTGATAACATATAAGCATAATCAATGGACAAAGACATTGGGGAGGTGAGAGCATGTGCCATGTGGTGAGGGTGGCTGAGTAGAGGTCAATGAGGAGAAAAGGACACACATGTAATACTTTAAACAATAAAAAAATAAAAGAAGAGTAAGAATTCACAGAGGGGTGAGGTGCATTCTAGACAAAAGGCAGGAGCAGATACAGACACAGCATGCTCAAGAAATAGGTATGTATGGCAAGAGAGAACTAGGAATGTATGGCAAGAGACGAGGTTAACAAAATGAGCAAGGCTAGATGGGTGATGAAGACTTCATCCCCCAGGGGGGAACTATGAAGTAAGAAGGAGAGAGTACACATGGAAAGAACTCTTGGCAGCAATATGGAAGATGCAAACAGAACAAAAGGAAGCCATGGCAATGGTCCAGGTGATAACGAAGAGAGGCCTGAAGGAAGGCAAGCGGCTGTGGGCAACAGAAGGCATGCACTGAGATTAAGAACATTTTAGAAGGAAGAATGGCAAGTCAGGGTAAGTCACTGAAAGAGGAAGGGTGTAGGGGTGAGGAAGGGTTGTATGACTCAGCCCCCTCCCCCCGGCCCCTCCCTCCCATTTCTGGCCCAGGGAAACTGCGGATGGCACTACTGCCTACCACCATGGGGAACATCCTATCATTCAACACCAAACTCAAATTCTTCCCCTCTAAGTCTTCTCTGCCCACTATGGTTCAATAGGATCCCTTCCCTCTCCGGACACCCCCGTTCTTTTCCTGTATAACATTCACTTGGCAAGTCACAATGCATATGCAATCTCTCTCATTTAACTTCCTTACTGCTAACTTTTCATGTACGAGTACACTTACCCTCTGACTAAACTAGAAGCTCTTTAAGAGCAAAGACCACATCTTTTTCTTAAGGAGTATATGCTCACAAACGCTGGCTGATTCAAATGTTGGCATTAATGAAAACATCCCTAGGAAGAGACAGATAACTACTATCCTTTTCTAGGATATTTAACATACGTTAACCCTTTCTCTTTTTAAAATAAAGTAGGGCTAAGTGAAGACAAAAAAAAATCTAGAGCTGTCGGAGAAATAAAAACATTCTTCCACGTCCCATGGCTAAGGCAGCAGACATGCTTAGGGCTTTCATGAACAATGAGATATAATTTCTTTTCTATATCAACCTATTGCTTTACAACTGGAAAAAACCCAAAAAACAAGTCTTCAAAGAGACTTGTACTATGAATGCCCAAGGGCAATGGGATGGCCACAAATGAAATCAGTATATTATTACCAGCAAAGGCTTTACAAACATCTATTTTTTGTTTACTCCTGGATTTAAGGAACAAGATTACATGAGGTTTGTCTGTGATGGTTTCAGGGTTCAGGCAATGACATATAGAAATGTTTAAATGCTCACACAAAAAATTAACCACAAAGTTCACAAGTATCTAAGCAAACTCAGTTTCTACAAGACAATCTGCTGCTGTGACATAATATAATATTCCTCTATAAGAACCCATTGACTATAACTTCATTCTCATCATAAGACTTTTATTACTATTTTTTAAATATATATACATATATATGTTAAGGATGAGGAAAAGAGAGAAGCAATGGTAAAGGGGAAAGACACTAGAAACCATGCTTGAGTTTATTTAATTAAAAATGTATTCTATATTCTAATGTAGCAAAATTAATTAAAATTAGTAATTATAATTCTCCCAATATTTTAACAATGTATATTCACTTAGAAACTTCCCTAGAACTAATATAATTTTCTGCCATCTGGCACAATAATATCTCCATATGGAAGAATTACTTACAGATCAAAAATAAAATACAGAGATTATAAATGCAGTATATTTGGCATAATACAAATCTCCTCTGATTATATTCTACAATGCTTTATCTTAAGAGGTGTTTTCCCCTCCATATATTATTTGCTTGCAAAACAAAACTACACTTAAATAAATATTTTGGTAAGGAGTTAACTGAAAAAAATTAAATTTAGTCTCTCATATTTTATTCATTCGTTTGCTCAGGCCCCAGCAGCACAGTTGGGAGCAAGAACAACTAGGTACTAAGTCCAGTTCTTTGCCACCATATGACCTTGGAAAAGTCACATTTCAATTTTTGGGGGGCAAAACAGACATTATTACAGACTCTTTGCTTGCTTACCTCATTAGTTTGGTATCATATTATTAAGAAAATTGTGGCAAAAGAAAAGTGACTATGGTAATAAATAATTTCTAGAAGTGCTTTGAGATCTTCAGAGAAAAGTACCACTGGAAAATGCTGGAGATACTGAACAAAATCCATACGTCTGCCAGACCCACATATTTGAAGAGATTTGTGCAAAAAACAATAACTCCGTTACATTAGTTTTGTTGCCTAACTTGAACTTTGAAATGTTAAGTATATCATCCTGAATGTTCTCTCGCAGAAAATTTACCGCATGGGAAAATTACTCATTGTAACTTCAGTTATAGGAAGACGGTGAAGTTATGGTCATTATACCAAACTGCCTGATGCCTCAAGACAGCGGATGCCGCCTCAACAAGCATTCTGTGCTCAGAGAGCTGTGGAAGAGTACCGGCATCCGGTCAGCCTGCAGAGATCAGCATCTTTCTGTCATCCTTTTCCCCCATTTTTTTTTTTTTGACTAATTGAGAGAAAGTTTGCCAGACTGATACCATATTAACAAACAAACAAACAAACAAACAAACAAAAAAGCCAAGGCCGGTCAAAGAATATTTAACTGCCAATATTACAACTGCCCAGTATTTTCATTCAAGAAAACATTCCCCGGGATGGATTGGTTTCGAGAACGAGCATGCCAGGAACGGCAGTGGTCACACTCAGCGTTTCCCCCCCATGTAGGCAATTGTACTTACAGCTGCTGCTCCAGGACTTTAACAAGGACTTTATGCTTATTTCAAAAAACACAGAATCCTGTAGACTCAACATTGTCTCCACGGGCTGCAGCGCAGCAGCAGCAGCAGCAGCAGCAGCCAGCAGCAGCAGCCACAGCAGCAGCAGCAGCAGCAGCAGCCGCCGCCTCGGATGTGCTGATCTGTCCCCGGCGCCGGAGCCGGGCTGCTGTCCCTCCCCAGCTCGCAGGCAGCCGGTTCTGACCCACAGAGCCTCGGCTTCGTTACCATGCAGTCTCGCAGTGACGCACAACTGTAGTGGAACGCAGCTGAATGCAGATGAGCCATCGCGATGAATGAACGCTCACAAGTTTATTCCAAGCGCCCTGAAGGGCACCCTCACCTTTTGTTGTTGTTGTTGCAGACACACACGTGGCTGCAATGCTCCCTGTTTCTGTTCCTGTTACCGGTTTTGATGAGCTGTGCCCCCCGGCTGCTTTCAGGGGGGTCACTAGTGCCCGTAGACAGACAAGGGTAGAGCTCTGCCCTTGCACGCCAAGTTTCTCGCCAGCAAAGGGCTTTAGAAATAAAAAGTGAATTCGAATCTGACATATCTTTAAATCTCTTCCTGTAATAGCTGACCGAAAGAAAAACAGCAGTGGTATTTACCCGGCTCCGCTACCAGTTGTCTCTTGAGAGGTTTTAGCAGGAACTCCCCCCCACCCCTCTCCGCACGCAGGCAGTGAGCAGGGACTCTCTCAGCACGCTTATGAGTCCCCCGCCTGCCTCACTGAGCCCACCCGAGACAACGCTGGCTAACGGGCTGAAAAGATGATGTAATGGACACCGGGGCTGAGCCTCCATCAGCTCCCCAACTGCTCAGCTCAGGACAAAGTTTCCTCTGCTGCACGCAACTGATTCAACAGAGAGAACTCTCTGGTAATAGTGGGGTTATTTTAAAACAGGGTCTTCTATTTATTACTACAATATCGTCAAATTCCCCTGAAAACCTTAGAATATCAATGAATAGCAAGAAAGCCTCCAGTCAAATTAACATGCACATCTTTAAAACTCTATAGAAACTTTTAAAACTGAAAACTGGCCCTGGGCAAAGCTCCCGAGATTCTTCAAAACAGTAGAAAAATTTCCAAATCAAACCCAACAAAAGTATTTTACATTGACAGCAGGAGGAAAATGCCTTGACCTCATAATCAGCTTACTATGACTTTGAAGGTCATAAGGCATGTGTTTTTCCATATGTGGCATATTTTTGTACTGACGCATCTATACCATAGTATCCTTTAAATACCATAAAAAATAAGTAAATTCAGTGATCAAAGTCAGAAGTGATGTAGGCACTGTATTAAAAGTTAAAAGAACATTCTCCCATATACAAGTATCATATATTAAGGGAAAGGAAAATCATATTCATTAAGACATATTCAGTGATAATAGTATTATTGGGAGTGTCGTTAAAAGCTTGCATTTCTTTAATAACAGTTCAAAAAATATAGAATATAGTCTAGGCCATTCCTAATCCTGAACAGGCCCAAAACCTAAATTCAAACCAGGGCTGCAAAAGCTAACCACAGAGGATTCCCATAACACAACACCATTGACTGAACAGGATCGGAGATATCTCAGGATCAGTTAAGGGCGAGGTTTCCCTGGTCTAATGCCTCAAGGTGTTAACATGAATAAAGTAAGGGACTCATTCCAGAGTCCAAAACACCGCCTCCTACATCTCATTCAACAACAATGTATGTCGACACACAAAAGCCTCTAGTTGTACACAAAACAATATGATTTTTCTTTTCTTTTTGTTAACCCTCATCCAAGGATATTTTTCCATTGATTTTTAGAGAGTGAAAGGGAGGGGGGAGACAGAGGAACATCAGTTGTTTCCCGCACATGCTCCGACTAGGGACCGTGGATCAAGCCTGCACCCAAGCTATGGGCCCTTGACCAGAACCGAACCTGCGAACCTTTAGTGCGTGGGTCGGCGCTTTATCCACTGAGAAAAACCGACCAGGGCTATAATTTTTCTTTTTAACTAAAGTATTCTCCAAAGTGACTTGAAAATACAACCTTCTCATCAAACAGCTGTTAGCAGGTTAGGAGAATAAGCTGAATCTAGACCCATATAAACTACACCATTAAATGCTGAGACTCGGCACTGAACCATGTCAGCAAGGGAGGAGGCAAACACTACATATTTTGCCATACTTTTCGACCCCATATGGAGCTAAGCCTCCAAGCCTCCAACAAGTTTTAAAAGCTACTTAATACCATTTGGCTATAATGTCGCACCAAAGAAACCAAGGTCCATTCCTAGTAAACCTTTATATAAACTCTAACAAGCAAAACTGTTTTACAGAACATCAGAGTATGATCACTTTGGGGTGGGGTGGTAAATAATAAGTAATGTTCTCACAACCTTAAAAAAAGGATTTTCTTCTGCTTACGTTTTGTTTACATGGATGAAGAATAAACGTAATGTTTCTGTTTTATCTAATCAGCCTGTCACTATGTGCACACAGCCAAAGCCAATAACAGTTGCTTTGGAACACAGATGCATAAAACAAATTTCAGGGTTTATTTTTAAAGTTACATTTTACATACACTAGGACTTCCTTATAGACAGAGGGTTGGTGAAAACGGCACTTTCCATTTATATGGGAAATAATTCCATAGCATAGGCCCATGTAAGCAGAGCCTGGGCTCCATACTTTATTCTTTAATAAAGTAAATAATGGTACTTTCCAACTATTAATCACTACTTTAACAAGGGTTAATTAAAAAGTATTTACATTGTAACCCTTACTAAACTTTCTAAGCCTTACAAAACTTCTACCACCCAAATAGCTAAAGGGTTAACCAGAAGAACTACATGTGCATTCAACAATCCTTTTAGAAGACCAGGGCATTGGCCCACTGTATTTTGAATGCTTTCTCAATCTCTCAGTTACTTGTCATAATTTTTAAATTACACAAATAGTAATACTCTTAATATTCTTAAAGTGAGTTCCCTATCCTTAACCTACCAATCAACAACAGAAACAAACCCACAACCTAGAGCTTATTTCAAGTTTGCAAAAAAAAAGTCAAAATGTCAGTCTTCTACTCTATTATTTCTGTAAGTTCAAAATCCTCCAAGTTGTAGCACACATATATATTTTGGTCTCATTACCATAAAAAAATGGCCGCAAAAATCATTGTTCAATGCGTCCTTGGCAAAGCAGAAAAAAATGGTCTTGGATTATTTCCTTCAACTATTCCCCTCTTATCTGTTAGATTATTATATACTAGTGGCCCGGTGCACGAAATTCATGTATGCAGGGGGGTGGGAAGGTTGTCTCTCAGTCCAGCCTGCATCCTCTCCAATCTGAGACCCCTGTGGGATCGGGCCTAAACTGGCACTTAAACAACCACCTCGCAACCCGCTCCTAACACTCATCTGCCTGATGGCTTGATCCTCCCTAACCACTCTGCTTGCTGGCCTGATTGCCCTAACTGGTCCTCTCTGCTGGCCTGCTCAGCCCCAACTGCCCCCCTCACCAGCCTGATCACCCCCACTGCCTTCCCCTCCTGGCCTAATCACCCCTAATGGCCTCTGCCTTGGCCCCACCACCATGGCGATCTGGGACACCCAGCGTGTGAGCCGAAGCGCAGCGGTGGCTGGTATTCCCCCCGGCCTCCCATGGCCCCGCCCTTTGCGCATGCACCGGCGATCTGGGACCCCCGCACATGCGCCTTTCGTGACCCCCAGTGCCCACGGCGAAGCATGGCGGTGGCTGGCTTCCACGCAGCCTGGGGAACAGGCCTGCTGGGACCACCAGTGCAGCGTCTGCTCCCCAGGCCTGCAGCGCCTGTTCCCCAGGCCGCGCGGAGGCGGCGCGAGGGGCAGGGTCACACGCCATGCGGCCCTGTCCCCCGTTCTTAATTGGCTGGTAGCGTAGTGAAGGTACAGTCAAATTTGCATGTTTCTCTTTTATTATATAGGGACACACACACACACACACACACACACACACACACACACACACACTACAGGCCTGGTACACAAAATTCATGGACGGAGGTGTGTGTCCCTCAGCCCAGCCTGCATCCTCTCCAATCTGGGGCCCCTAGAGGGATGTCAGACTGCCCGTTTAGGTCCGATCCTACAAGGCCTACAAGGATCGGACCTAAACAGGCAGTCTGACATCCCTCTCACAATCCAGTACTGCTGGCTCCCAACTGCTCACCTGCCTGCCTTCCTGATTGCCCCTAACCACTTCTACCTGCCAGCCTGATCACCCCCTAACCACTCCCCTGCCAGCCTGGTTGATGCCTAACTGCTCCCCTGCCAGCCTGATTACCCCTAACTGCCTTCCCTGCAGGCCTGGTTCCTCAAAACTGCTCTCCCCTGCAGGCTTGGGTCCCCCACAACTGCCCTTCCCTGCAGGCCTGGTCACCCCTAACTGCCCTCCCCTGCAGGCATGATTTCCCCCACCTGCCCTCCCTTGCAGGCCTGGTCCCTCCCAACTGCCCTCCCCTGCTGGCCTGATTGCCCACAACTGTCCTCCATTGCAGGCCTGGTCCCTCCCACTACCCTTCCCTGCTGGCCATCTTGTGGCAGACATCTTGTGTCCACATGGGGGCAGGATCTTTGACCACATGGGGGCAGCCCTCTTGTGTGTTGGAGTGATGGTAAATCTGCAATTACTCTTTTATTAAATAGGATTAAAGAATGATCTTAAAATAAAGTTTAGAATATTTTAAAGAAATTCACAAGGTTGATAATATCAGCCTTTGCTGAGGTCCTTTTGGCATGAGCAACATACTGCACAGCACTGGATACAGAAAGTGACTGTGGTGGGTCTTGTCATCAAGGAGTTACAAAGTGGGTTTCCCTCTTTCTTTTAATCAATTCTCATTTATTTCTATGCCCTTTCACTGGCATACTGAGGATTCATGGAATCTGTTACCTGCTTTACATTTCTAAGTAGAAGGTAGACAGAGGTATACATTCTTACACACACACACACACACACACACACACACACACACACACACACAAATGTATACCAGGAACAATTCTCAGTAAATCCTAAAAAAAAAAAAAAAACACACAAAAAAAACTGCCCTTTAGATAGAATCCAAACAAAATGTTCTTTGATATATAATAAAATTTGGATCTAACTGAAAATATCATAAAATACAATTCACTGGAATTTAATGTTCCATGTACCCACAGGAAATAAAAATCTTCAAGTATGAACATTCTTAGGAAGAGTGCAAATATATAAATTATTCCTCAGATTAACATCTTTTCAAATTATCTCAGAAAATATTCAAATGGTATTAATATGGGTAAAAAAGAAACTTGCCAAGTTTTTCCATACAAAATGTCACTTCTAGAGCCTTAAACATCCCCCACAGATTTTAGCCTCTTCAAAAAGTTCTCACCTTTTTTTGAGTTTAGAAAAGAGACTGAGAAGTTTCAGGAATGGAAGGAAAGATGCCCTCAGGTGTATTAGATAATTAACACCACACAGGAAATAAAGATAAATAAATAAAATGGTTGCAAAAATACTTGATATTTTGCTCTGAAACTTCATTAAACAATGCAACAATAATTGCATTGCAATAACAGTAATTATCTATAATTATTACCAGTAGTTAACATTTACTTCTTCTTTTTTTTTTTTTACTCCTCACCAGAGGATATTTTTTTCCATTGATTTTTCAGACAGTGAAAGGGAGGGAGAGGAGCGGGAGGAGAGAGAGAGAGAGAGAAACACTGATTGGTTGCCTCCCACGTGTGCCCAGACAGGGGCCAAGGATGAACCTGCAACAGAGGTACATGCCCTTGGCTGGGAATCGAACCCATGACCCTTTGAACCCGTGCACAGGCCAACGCTCTAAACACTGAGCAAAACTGGCCAAGGCTACATTTTCTTCTTAATGTACTTACTTCTTTATCCAGGGGTGGGCAAAAATAGGTTTACAGTTGTGAGTGTGAGTCAGATTATTCTTATATTATTATTTTCCATATGAACAACTTTAAACCACATTTCCCAAATTTTCTACAATGAATGTTTTAACATTTTAAAACTTCATTACAGAAAGAGGTCAGGGCATATGCTCGGGTTGTGGGCTCGATCCCCAGTAGGGGCAAGCAGGAGGCAGCTGATGGACTCTCTCTCTCACTGATATTTCTCTCTCTCTCTGAAATCAATAAAAATATTTTTTAATAAAAGAAAAAAAAGACAGCAGGATTCTTGGAGAAACGGCTGATTCTAGGGCATAAAATAACCTAGAGCAGCGGTGGCAAACTGTAGTTTGAGAGCTACATGCGGCTCGTGAGCCGCGGTTGGACATTCTGTTGACTAATGAGTTTGCCAACCACTGACCTAGAGCGTACTTTAGGGCCAAAAGTATGAAAGGGCTGCTATCACAATTTCAGCAACAAAATAAATAATGTAGTTTTGGACTGTAACCCAAACTATAAAATAAATATCCACGACTCTATACTGATAAAAATTAGTGATTCTGTACAAAAGTAAGAAGAGATCAATCTCACATTGTGCAGAAAAAGAGTTAACCTAGCAGGTCTGACTGGTATCCTTTGAAAGTCCTGCTTACAAGATTGGCCATTGGCTAGCATCTAAGAACTTAAATTTCAAGAAGACTCCCACCATTGCCAGAGCTGATCTGAGTGGCTCACTCTATGCCTAAACTGTTGGTACAAACAATACAGATTATGCTGCACATCTGCTTTCCTCTAGGGAGTCTAAAATGTGGGTATGTGCCTGGCACCGGATACTCATGTGATCAGCCCTGGTGAAAGTCCTGGGCACTGAGTCTCTACTGAGCTCCGTGGCTGGTAGCATTTCACCCATGGTGTCCTAGCTCAATACTGGGCAATCAACTGCCTCCTCTCTGCTGCTACTGGGAGACACTCTGAAGGGTTGTGGCTGGTTTCCCCTGGATTTCATCCAATGTACCTTTGCACTTTGCTGATTTTGCTTACTGTCCTTTTGCTGTACTTAATCATAGCTGTGAGTACAATGACACGCTGTGTCCTGTGAGTCCTTCTAGAAGATCATTAAATGTAAGGATAGTCCTGGGGATCCTTGATACACATTCAGAAAAATTCTAAATAATTTATGTAGATACCTCTCTCTTAAGGAGGAGCATTACTCACAAATCCTTAAAAATATGAGCTATACTTAGTGACCTTTGGAAGGATACAATATAGATAGCCAAGGAAAAGAGGAATTTTATTGTGGAGAAACCTGATAAATACTACTTCAGCCAGGAAAGAACACACATTCTTGATTACGAAAATGGCATTTTTCCTCTGTGGTCTTCTTCCCTATAACCCCAACCTAAGTAAGAAGAAAACATCATATATACCCCAAATGAAGTCTAAAAAATACCCAACCAATACTCCTCAAAACCAGCATGGTCATCAAAAACAAGGAAACTCGGAGAAACTATTATAGTCAAATACCCAGGGCATTCTGCAGATACTTCAGAAGTGTCATGCCTTACTAATGGGCCAGTGGTTACTTTAAATCCTTCTTAACATAGCTTCAAAAGATCAAAAGCAAACCTCAAAAGATTAAGCTATCAGCAAGTAAGAGCCTTCCAGAACAAAGAACACTTTTTTAAAAGAATGTAACAAAATCCAACATTTATAATGTCTAGCATCTAATTAAATATTATTAGATGTGTTCAGAAGTAGGAAAATGTGACCCATAAAATTATTCAATTGAGCATACCTAGAAATAACAAAGATTATGGAATTAAGCTCTTAAAAAACTATTATATACAAACTCAAAAAATTGAATGAAAAAGTAAACGCAATGAGGAGAAAGGAGAACATATAAAAATGGACTCAAATAGAACTCAGAGAGAAAATAACTTGGAGAAATGGAAATAGTAGCTCTCCAAAGTCAAGAACAGATAACAAAACAGTGAAAAAAATGCAAAAAGGTTCACTGACCTTTGCAAGAACATCAAATAGTCTATATGTGTTATTGGAATCTCAGAGAAGTGAAGAGAAAATACTACCTGAAGAAATAATGATCAGAATTTCTAAAAAATTGATGAAGACTCCCAAATCCAAAACACTCAAACCTCAAGCAAGAATTTATGTACCAAAAGAATACATGCCAAGGCACGCCATAATCAAACTCCTGAAAACCAAATGACAAAGAAAATCTTAAAATCGGGGGGAATGACACATTGCATATAGATGAACAAAGATAAAAATGAACACAAATGTTTCATCTGAAACTATTCAAGGTAGAAGTTGTAATGACATCACTGAAAAGCTGAAAGCATAAAAATGGGTGAGTTACAATTCTATATCCAGTGAAACTATCCTGTCAAGAGACAAGCATAAAACGTCTCCAAGATGGACAAAAGCTGAAAGAATAGATCTACATACAAAAAATGTTACATTAAGTTCTTCAGGCAGGAAGAAAAGTATACAAGATAAAAACTTGAATCCATACAAATTATGAAGAGTGCCAGAAAAGGCAAATGTAAAAGTAAGAAAAGACCTTTTATTCCTCATTTTAAATTTCCTTTAACTGACTGCTTCAAGCAAAAGTGGTTAACAATGTACTGTCAGGTTTATAACATATAAAGAAATAAAACATCCTATGTAATAAAAGGCTAATATGCAAACAGACCAAACATTCAAACAACTGGTTGCTATGACATGTGCTGACCACTAGGGGGCACGCGCAGAACATGGCAGGCATCAGCCGCAGCAGGATGGTGGAACAGGTGAGCAGGGGTGCCAGACCAAGGCAGGGCGCCAGTCGCTGTCATCAGGATGAGCCTCTGGTGTTACTGAAAATTCGTTACTCCCATGAGCTGACGTCCCAACGATGCACCTACTGCCAGCACCAGCCCTGTTTGCACAGGCTGCCAGAGGCAACACTTTCACTCGCTACCAGTGCCTGGCGCTGGCCCCAATCACTTGGTACTGTCAGTGGGTGTGAGTGGCAGCTCTTCTCCACCACCCCCTGATCCTGAGGGGCGAATGGGGCCAGCAGCCGCTTCTCATACCTGCTGCTGGTGATGGCCCCATTTCCACCTGCAGCCAGCAACAGAGCCACCACTCACACCTTCTGCCAGCACCTGGGGCTGGTCCCAATCGCCCCTGAGGGTTTCTCCACCTCCCCCTGCTCCTAAGGGGTAATCAGGGCAGCAGCTGCTGCTCATACCTGCTTCTGGTGCCAGCCCCAATCACTCTGCACCATCAGCAGTGCGAGTGGGGCTGGTGCCATCAGCTGATGGGAGCGGCGGCAGCTGAATGGGGACAGGGGAGGAGGGGTCATAGTGGGAGGGGCTGGGTGGGACTTGGAGGATGGGCCAACACCTGCCCCTGTGTCCACCCAGCCTCACAGCCTACAGTTCCTTTCAAGATGCACAAATTCATGCACTGGGCCCCTAGTTTGACTATAATAGCACAAAGGATGGAGGGGAGAAAGAATGTATAAAGTTTCAGATTCTTATTCCACATAAAATGTTATGCTATTATTTGAAAGTAAACAATGATAAGTTCAAATTGATTTTGTAAACTCTAAAGCCAGTAGTTTAAAAAGATTATTTAATAAAGCAATAATAAAATAAATTAGAATACTAAAAACACATACAAGGAGACAAGGAAAGAAGGAAAAAAAGAAAATATAATAGATGGGACAACAGGAAACAATAGCAGTATAGATTAATGCTCAATGGTGTCACCAATTATATTAAGTATAAATGGTCTAGACACTGTGCAGAGCACCATGATAGGAGCTAAAGGAAAATTTAATGACTAAAATAGATCATGGTGCTCTTGGGAGGGTTAGGACCCAAAGGTGGATGTGGGTGTGGCTATGTGTGTCTCCCTCTTCTGAAGAATGAATCTCTATGCTTAACCTCAAAAAGAAAAACAGATTGTGCTTACTTCGGCAGCACATATAGTAAAAATGGAACAATACAAAGAAGATCAGGATGGCCCTAGCGCAAAGGATGACATGCAAATTTGTGAAGTGTTAAAAAATGCTTTTTTTTTTCTAAATTAAAACCAGGATTAGAGCACCAGATTCCTATCCACTTGGTCCTTCCACTTGCCTGAGAGGATTCACAAAGAAGCCCTGGAAAACCCATGGGGCTCAAGGAAACACTGAAGTTGATCATCAAATGCTATAGAAGAGTTTTGAGCAGGAAACTGAGTAATTAGGTAAGGAATGGACTGGAAGAGAAGACAACAGAAGTCAATGGGCCATTTATTTATTTTTAAAAAATTTTAGAGTATGTTTTTATTGATTTTAGGGAGAGGGATAGAGAGAGAGAAACATCGATGAGAGAGAACCATTGATCAGCTGCCTCCCGCCCATCTCCTACGGGGGATCAAGCCCATAACCCAGGCATATGCTCTGACCAGGGATAGAACTGGTGACCTCCTGATTCATGAGTGGACATGACACTTAACCACATAGGTGGGGCTCAATGGGCTATTTAAATTGCTAAGGTGAGAGATAATGACTTAAAAAATGAATAATATACTTATAACAATTTAGGAAAAGGCAATAAGGATGGGAAGAAGACAGATTCCAATTTTTCCTCAGATGTACTTCTTGATGTATTTAGTGACTGATAGAATAGGGTAAAAAAATTAAAGCTGAACTACTCGAAAGTGACCTTTGGCCTAGGTGACTGCGGAGACGGTACTAAACATACGTAGGTCACATAAAGAAGAGTTCTGGCTATACAGTACAAAAGGGATGTCAGGACTAGAGATGAGAGGAGAGCATAGGGACAGATAACCAACCCCATAAGCCTACCAGCTGTCTTCCCCATTGACGAGGAAGGAAAACCAAATTCCTTAGTTTCTAGTACTTGCTAGCCAACAATAACCAAAAATTAATGGCTTTGGCTAAAGCGAAGAAAAATAACATCAAAGAAAGGATAATTCAAATCCAGCACTAGGAAAGAACAAATGAAATAAACGCACAAGTGACTAATGAGGGGAATCTGCTCCTAAAACACTTGAACCAGAATTCCATCTAGATTTCTAGATAGGAAACATTCAGGCCATCTCCAAATTAAATGCTTATTTCAGGAGTATATGCCAAGTCTCTGAATTAATGGTTATAGCTATAAAAGGTTAAATTTTCTACAAATGTCACAGATTGGACCAAGGCACCAATATATCCTCAAATTAGCAATGTAAAACCATAAAGAAGCAATTTAACTAAGCTCTGTGTTTTAGGAGTGGTTACCTGTGCAGCAATTCCATCGCTTGCGTACACCGTGAGGCACAATTACTGTTACCTTCCTGACGCAGGGTATTTATTAATAGCCCAATTGTTCCTAAGTTTAAGTTGAAGTTCTTTTTGTATATTTCACACATTAAAAAAAAATGCTTCCTCTGCTTAAAATGAAGCAGTCCAGACCCCGTAATCATACTTTCTTCTTTGCCCTAATAAGCCATACCAATTTGATATCACTTGGCTTAGTGGTAAGACACTTATTTCTTCAATGGGAAAAAAAAACACAAACTTTCTGAATATGCTTAAAATTCATTATTGAGACTCCAGAAATTGTTTGTGAAATAATTTTTGAAAACACTGCTTTAAAATATCCAGATTTAACATTTTCTATTCAAAAGGCTGTTAGTTACTGGACTGATATTTTTACAATGCAAACAATGTATATTCATTACCTACAAAGACACTAGATTGTTAGTGCTAAGGTACTCTCATTGTCAATATACAGTATACAACAGATGTATTGGGAGGTAAGAGAGATGCATTACTGGGAAAGTTCAAGAAAAATTCTAAGAAACATGAACAGGATGAAAATAAAATGTATTGAGGGCAGGAATAGGCGCTATTAACAACAAGCCAGGACAGAGATGTAAACCGTCAACTGTCCAGGGTCTATGAGGACCTATGGTCACCTTCTCTAGGAAGCAGACACACACAGTGAAGGCTCACTCATTGCCGCCAATACTCGCCTTGCTGAATTTTTCCTCCTTTGTCAGTAGCATAGGAAGTTTTTAATCAACTAGAGATTTTTATTGTTTGAGCCACCTTTGATAACAACACTCTTCACGATTTTAAAACAAAGGAGTCAGCAAGGCTGTACTAACATATAAAAGGAAGAGTCTAAATCAGAAAAGAAAAGGAAGTGTCCAACTGCAGAGGCGACTACATGAAGAGACAAAAATCACACTTAGAAAGGAGAGTGCCAGCTGGGGTAGGAAGGAAAGATGAAGAGATTGCCCAGCAGAATTAAATGGGCCAGACTGAGACACAGAAAAATATTTATGCGTGGTTAAACATAATCATAAAGTGCTGTATTAAAAGTAATTTGAAAGAACCTACCTTCATAATCTTATTATTTGTTAAAGCTCCTCCAAATCTTGTCAATCAGAGTCCACTTTTTAAAAATAAGATGTCTGAGGTCATTGTTAAGCCCATTAAAATTTAAAAAGAGCTCCTTTAAATTAAATTTATAAAAATCTTATATTGCTTATGAGAGGCCCGGTGCATGAAATTCATGCACTGGGGGGGTAAGGGGAGATCCCTCAGCCCAGCCTGCAACCTCTCCAATCTGGGACCCTTGGGGGATGTCCGACTGCCTGTGTGATCAGGCCTAAACTGGCAGTCGGACATGCCTCTCACAATACAAGACTGCTGGCTCTTAACCTCTTCTGCCTGCCAACCTGATCACCCCCTAACCACTCCTTTGCCAGCCTGATCGACATCTAACTGCTCCCTGCCCACCCAATCGCCCCCAACTGCCCTCCCCTGCCGGCTCAAACCCCCCCCCCCACTGCCCTCCCCTGCAGGCCTGATCACCCCAACTGCCCTCCCCTGCTGGCCATCTTGTGATGACATGGGGACAGCCATCTTATGTGTGAGGGTGTGGTGGTCAATTTGCATATTACCTCTTTATTATATAGGATGTTATTTTTAGCACACATCCATACTTATTTAAAAATGGAGACTAAGAAACTTCAGAAGCCTAAAATAGAATAAAGAGAAATTTTCTGTATTCCTTGTAAAAACTTTAGTGTTTTCTGAAGTTTCTCTACTTTGTAGACTAGAAATATATTCCAGCTGATAGTTCTTGAGAACAGTCCTAAGAGATCACCAGACAACTTACCTAATCTTAAACAAATCACTCTTTAGAAACAGAAAAATATATCAAAAGTTTAACTGAAAGAAGAACTTATAATTTAGGTATGGTGGTAAAAATTGTCATCTGTACTATTTACTGTTATTTTGGATAACTGTTTATCTATAATGTTTAAATGAATAAAGCAATGATGGAATATTTGCTTTCCTGATACATATTTTAGAAAAATGTAATTCTAAAAGACAAACAGACTGATTGGTCCTCACCTTGATCGCTCTCTTCCTACAGAGAATCACCTGAGACTGTCTAGGTTTACCTTTATTCTTAGAGAGAGAGAGAGAGAGAGAGAGAGAGAGAGAGAGAGAGGTGGTTTAATCAAGTGGCAAGATGAGGTGATAGAGATGGGTGGAAGGTACAGGTACAGCTTAGTGGACAATGAGTTCCCCATTGTGGAAAGGTCCACAAACAGGATTCATAAAAGCAACCATTTCCCAGAATTCCACATCAGGCTATTAAGGGCATAGAGAAAATGTGATAAGCCAACAATTATCTTTAAAGAATAAACCACATGCCCTTGCACCATCACAGATTTATTTTTTTAATGGAGAAACATTAAAGATCACATAACATAAACGCTTAAATTTCAGATGAGATGACTGAAGCCTTGGCGGATAAGTAATATAGTTGGATCCCCAATCAAATCAGTATTTATTGAACACCTACTACAGGTAAAACACTATTCCAAGGGTTGCAAAAAAACACACAAAAAGTATTCTATTGGATCCCGTCTTCAAATCTCCCAGTCCCCGTTCCCCGGGTGAGTTACATGCAGGAAGTTCTCTGAGGTTAGCAATATTTGCTTCCATACTCTAGCTTAGTGGTTGGAACACTTTGGCCCTCGGGCCAAGTCTGGTTCATCGCCAGCTTTTGTAAACAGAGCTGTGCTGGAACGTGGCCACACATACATTCATGTATCATCTAGGCTCCCTTTGCTCTACGAAGCCAGAGCTGAGTAGTTGTGACAGAGACTTGTGGTGTGTAAAGCCTAAAATATTTACTATCTGGCCCTTTAAGGAAAATGTTTGCCAAGCTCTGTTCTATATCATCCTTTGCTCAACTTGAGGTTTTTGGTGTGGTTTGTTGTTGTCTTTTTTCTCTCTTTTCATTTGAAATGAATGGAAGGCTGGTTTTGCCTAAGGAGCCACTGCCCACTGAGCAATGTGCTAGATGGTTTTGAAGGAACAGTCAGTGGGCTAAATATGGCAACTGACAGCAGCTCAGGGTAACAAGTAAAAACTTGTTCTGGCATAAAAGGGACAAAGACCAAATGACACAGAACTCTAACATCCAACAAATATTTACTAACTCCTTACTAAGTGCGTGCCATTGGGCTAAGCTCTGGGGATACCCCCAGTAAATAAGACCAACTCAGTTCACAAAGAACTATCTGATGAAAGAAACACTTTTATATGAAATGGAATAGTAGAAGCTAGTATACAATGAGATAGAGACCTGACCCAGGGAATAACAAACTGGGGTGAAGCTGGGGTGGGCTAAACTATGCAAACCCAGGGACAGGCACACAGAGACTACAACTCCCTTTGCAGAGATCCAGTCCCAGGAAGTCATCAGGATTGGAAGCTTGTTACTATCTATAGCTGCCTCAATCCAAAGGCCAATATTGGTACATGGGTGGAGATAACTTGGATTGTAGATTGCTTCCTGAATTTCTTTTATAGCACATTTCTGTTTAACCTTTCTAGTATATTCCTTTAGTGACATTTTTAAACTTACATTTAGCTTTAGTCATCTTAACCTATTTTACCGTGTGTGTTTTTTCTAACACCACCTCTATTATTTTCTCTAGCATCTTCTAATATAGATATTGTCACATGACTCATCTTTTTACACTTACATATTATTTCAGTATGTTGTGACTAACAACCAGCCCTAGCTGGTTTGGCTCAGTGGATAGAGCATCCGCCTACTGACTGAGTAGTCTGGGGTTCAATTCTGGACAAGGGCACATGCCTGGGTTGCTCAATCCCCAGTAGGGGGTGTGCAGGAGGCAGCCGATCAATGCTTCTCTCTCATCATTGATGTTTCTATCTCTCCCTCTCCCTTCCTTTCTAAAATCAGTAAACATATATATTTTTTAAAGGGCATGAATAGATCATTTAGTAGTCAAAAACCTCAAATAATTTGGTTAAAGCCTCGCTGAACTTTTAAAACTTTGCATAAGAACCTATCTCACTCAGTTTTCAAGACAACTTAGACAGCATGTACTCATTCAACTAATATTTACTAAGCAACTTTTCTGTTCCGAGCCCTGGCACACATCAGTAGACAGAGCAAAGTCCATGCTCACCTTATATTCTGTTGAGGAGGCGGGGTCAAGGGGAAGGGGAACTGATAGACAAATCATGTCATTTCAGTTATTGGTAAAACAAAACAAGAAAATAATGCCCAGAATACAGAGAGTGCTAAAAAAATTTCTTTCATCTTTAATGTTGACATATACTTAGTTCTGTTCAAGGTATCATTATCTCTAGTCTTGGTGAATTATAAAAATAAATCTTGCCATAGCCAGTCTCAGAGGGAAAGTGGGGGTGGGGGTGGGAGGGCACAATGGGAAGAGATTAACAGAAGAACTTATCCATAACTCGTTGACACAGACGATAGAGCAGTAGGCCTGGGGGAAGAGGGGCAGGTGCAAGGTGGAGGGGTTCAAAAGGGGGAAAAGGGAGGACATCTGTAATACTTTCAACAATAGAGATAAATTTTAAAAAACAAAGAAAATAAATCTTGTATTTACACTCACTTATTCTTGACTTTAAACAGAATACACAACAACAAAATTAAGGTTGATTCATAAGAATAAAAATAACCCAGTCCTGGAGATACAAGGACTTTGCAGCTGTCACAACGGAAGCCTGTGGAAACACACTGCCGGATCCTTAGGGTCTGACTCGTGACTATGCCTAATGGTCCTTGTTCCTCAATGGTCAGTGAAGGGCATTTTCTCCCCACCAACTTTGATGTGTGAGGCTAGACATTACCTGTGCAAATTCTACTAATATTTATCAGTGAAATTGGTCTTTGATCACATGACTATGGCCACAAAAAAATCATATAAATATTTAAGCAGCTTATGAATAAAATTTGTAACACAAATACATGAATCTTTGACTCCTTTTTCTTAAGGAAAAGGGGTAGCAAATAAGTGACTTATTTCTTTAGCAAAAACTGCAACATTATACAATTAGATACAGTAGAGTCCCTTTGTTATAAATCATATTGTTAGTTAATCAAATAATCAAAAACTTTCATTAATATAGGAATTGTGGAGGAGGGATCTATGGATCCGCCAAAGGTTTTATTTTAACTCAAAATATAAAATCCAAGTTTATTTCCTAGCCTTTTAATATAGTGCCAAGTAGTTGTCTCTTAGGGTGAATTTGCTAATTGCTTTCTTGCCTAAAATCTAACCTTTGTACATCATTTATGATTTCCAGTTTCAATTTCTTCAAAGAGGGTGAGAGAAACTGAATATATCTGAAGGCAAAATCCTTCCAATCAGATACACTTCTATGGCCTACTCGCAATTCAAAAGCAAATTTTTTTAGGAATACACTTGGAAGAAGTGTGATCGAAGTATTCAACTTTGTTCACACCTCAATAGCTCTTTCTTTTCAGTCTCATACTTTATGTAATATTTAACTAAATTATATGATCATAATTACAAGTATAATTGGCATAAACGGGTTTGGTTTAAAATACACTCAACTCTTGGTAAGCACACAACTCAACCTGGTAGAAGCAGAAATGGTAGCAGAGGAGTTGAACAGTTTGGTGTACAAGAGGCATTTGCTAATTAATATATTTTACAGAGAAAGGGGGGGGATTTCTGATAAATCCAGTGGGTTGCTTAAGAATTTCCATAAAATGTAAAAATATTAAGTTAATATTTAGAGAAAGTTAAAAAGTAAAAAAAAAAAATTATCAAAAGCAAAGACACATGTTCTTCAACATATGAACCCTGCAAACACCTCAAAATTTTACAAATATTTTTGTTAAAGAATGCATAAGCATCTATAAATAGTTTTGGAGTTAAAAGTAGCAAGTGAATTTCTATATATGGCAAACTAACCAAATATCTCTACAGAAATTTCCAAAGAAGTCCTTTAAATTAATTTTAATAGTCATTTCCTAAAGTTCAATTTTATTCTGGAGAAGAAACTGGGCAGAATTATCCCATAAAGAACCTGTAGCCTCTGAAGTTTTGGACATCAGATTCTTCAGTATTCCATGATTTTGCTTTGTTCTGACTGTGACTAAAAAAAGAGAAGTA
Organism: Antrozous pallidus; assembly: GCA_027563665.1. Classification (NCBI taxonomy): domain Eukaryota; kingdom Metazoa; phylum Chordata; class Mammalia; order Chiroptera; family Vespertilionidae; genus Antrozous; species Antrozous pallidus. Next base: position 93,081,378 of record CM050511.1, on the reverse strand, counting down.
CTATGGAAAATTCTTACTAATTCAATTGTGTGCTTACGTGAAAATTAACATAAATGATAAAATCTAATTATTACATTTTATAATGTCTGTTTTCATAGATTAAACTAATGTATGAATTTAAATGCCAAGCCCAGCCACACGGGCTGAGGTAAAGAAAATGATTCAAGACTGAAAGTTAAAGGAAAAATAGTCTTTAATAACTTAACTGCATATATTAACACTACACTCACATTTTTCACTTATTTATACTTGCACTATTGAACAGAAAACTAAGTACTGAAAGGCATACAAGTTTAACTGAAATTAAGAGGTACTAACTCAGTGGCCTCAATTTCACTTCATTCATTCAAATGAGTAAATAGTATTTAAAAAAGAGAGAGAAACTTCCAATACCAGTACATTGTAGATACCAATATATACATATATTAAAAGCTCCATGTCCTTCGTTTTAAAAATATCCATTATGTAAAAGAAAGTGTGGTTTCTCACAAATATGACCCTAATTTTTAACCTGACAAGAAACAGAGCGAGTATGGATACAAGGACCTGGGGACACTCATCCTCAGCCCTGAAGAACTGAAACTGAGAAATTTTTTAAAGGTAACTTAGCATTGTTGACCAAAATTTTTAATGCACTTAGAAACTTATATCAAGAAGCAATCATACAAAGGTATAACGTGATATATAAATGCATATTTATTTTTAATAACTAAAAGTAGTCATTCTAAATGTTCATTAATAAGGGGCTGATTGAATAAATTATATCCACACAAGGAAGTGTGTTTTAAATAAGGCAGAAAGATGTGCATGATGTATTAAAAGTAAAGGCATACATCAAAACAGTCTGGATAGTAAACCTCATTTTTAAATTCTACAAATAAATATGTATATGTGCATATTAAAATATGCATAGAAAACAGCTATAAGAATATATATCAATCTTGTAGAGAAACCCTCTTCTTTCTGTAATATATTATACTCACTTATATAAGCAGTTATTCATTCCTCAAAATAAAAAAATCATAATATACAGAACATTTTAGTCAAAAATTTAAAAACTTACAGCATTTTTCCATATTCTTCCTAAAGGATTTCCTTTCTTTTGATATTTGCTATTTACCAGTACTATATGCAAAACTGATTTCTCTTCTAACACAGAATGAGTATCATTTGCTCAAACTTTAAAAGGCATTACATTTAACTTTGCAGGTTTATATTAAATAAAGGTACTGTGACACAAAATAATCATGATTATATTCAAAGATGTGACTTTTTATATTTTACCCCAAATGTTGCTATCTTCAGAAAATAATGGAGTATATTTTTAAAACAAAATGGATGGTTTCTATGGTGATAGGTAAAACTCAGTATCTTATTTTCCATTTACATATTCTATGGGTCACAAATAACATTTTTCCAATAAGTATAACACATTTTCCCAAAATCATCCAATGTAAACTTCTTTAATAGCTTTATCTTGGATGTATAGCATCAATATTTCTCCATCTAAACTCGAAGCAAAACTTTGATACTAAAATAATTTTACAGCAACTATATATTTACTATATTAAACATTTTATAACATTTAAACTTGATTTTCAATACACAGATTATTTTGCTCACTAGAATTCAAACTTGTAAAAATAATTTCTTTCCTAAAATACTTGTTAAATGATTGAAAACAATACATTTGCTTCCCATTTTACGTTACCGAGTTGTTGGTGGCGGTGTTTGTCATAATTACTGTGCCAGATAGCAATTCCATCTTCCTCACCTACAGTCTTCTCTGTTGAAAACAAACTAAGACTTCTCATCTTCAGCAATCTGGGAGAACCCTCCTGAAAACTATCTCCAGCTTCCACAGCCACATCTCCCGAAAGGATGGGAGGCACAACTCTTTTTAAAAAGTCCATCTTAAGGCTCTTCTACATTACTAGTCCTAGGAGCACACAGAGAAGGCGCCTGCACCAATTTCCTTGATGAGGAGATAAGGTCCACTCTGTATGTCAAAGAGCAGACACGTCATGTGAGTTTAGGTGGTGCCGAACACCAGCAGGCCAAGTGCCAGCTGCTTGGAAGCTGATTTTTAGGACATTTGCTGTTCCTGCTGATAACAAACCAAACAGCTATCGACCATGAAACGGCACTTCGTGTATACAAGGACTCGTACATCTACAACGGGTGTTCACAGTAATATTCAGACCATAAAAGGTTTAGCATCCGTCTAGTTTAACATTAACACTTTGAAAGCTTACACTGTAATAACGTTAAGACAAATTTACTTTGGCCTGAGGTGTGTCGTCCTTGTAAATAAACTTACTAGTATAGCTGAAGTGTAAAACTAACTAGAAGTCAAAAGATTACTCTTATGCCCTCGCCGGTTTGGCTCAGTGGATAGAGCATTGGACTGTGGCTGAAGGGCCCTGGGTTCTATTCCGGTCAAGGGCACATACCTTGATGGCTGGCTCCTGGCCTTGGGCAGAGGCATGTGGAAGGTAACCAATCCCACGTGTCTCTTTCACATCAGTGTTTCTCTCTGTCTCCCTCTCCCTTCCACCCTCTAAAAATCAATGGAAAAAATATCCTCGGGTGAGGATTTAAAAATAAAAATATAAAATAAAAAACAAAAGAAATACTCTTATGATTCTAAAACTCACTAACAGACCTCAGAAACTATCAAGCTTCATAGGACATGAAAGACATATTATGAACTTGATTCATAAAAGCAATATTGTATTATGAACATTCCAATGTACTTTTAAAAATAAAAAAGGGTCCTCATCACAATCAATTGCAATTATCAACAGTAGCAATGGAGACAATGGAATGAATTGCCCAAAAGAGGTGATAATTTATAATATATGGATCTAATAATATAGATTTAAAATATAATTATCTAATTAAATAAACCCAGTAACCAATCTTACATAAGTTGTAACTGAGCACTCTACTAAGTATTTTTAAATAGCTAAAATGGCTGATCCTATTAATGTACTCCGGAAGCATGACAAAATACTCCAGTGGAAGGTGTCTACGTAAGACTTTGCAAACTGAAATTAATATCTTTTTTCCCTTCCTTCGCCTGCCCTCTGGTGGGGATAAGTGGGCAAGAAGGAAATGAAAAAACCAAAGAGAACGAGTAAGGCATAAACTCCATAAGTAATCAAATTTTAACTTTAAGGACATGTGTTTTAATAAAAAAACAAATCGGATTCACTTAGTGAAACGCAAGCACAATCTCATTCTTCTCAACATGACGAAACTGATTTAAATCTTTTAAAAGATGAAACATAGAACTGTCTATAAATACATATCAGGAAAAATTATAATGAAAAATTTTCTGTTTCTGAATTAAATCCTCATTTTTCTACATTCATTATAAAGTCTACTATTCTTTATTTCATTATTTAAAATATATTAATTGAATGTCCTCTACATATAAAGCATTACTATAGTATTAAGTTTCAGAGAAAAGTTTAAGGACTTATTAATGCAAATCCTGCCTTAGGGAATTCTACAGTGAAAACGAGGTAAAAACAAAACAAAACAAACAAGGAAGTCGAATATAGAACTTAAAGCAGAAAGGTACCTACTGACTTTTAAAATGCTTCTAAGAGATAGTTTCTCTGAACCCTTGAATATGAAAGGATAACAACTCATCGGATCCGTCTATTCCCCACACACAGAAGAGAAAGCCGGTGAGAACCATAACTCATATGCCTTAGTAGCCTAGACGTTATCAGTGTGTCTTCGAGGCCTTTTTCTTTCTTCTTCATGAGTGTAATCTCATGTTCTTTAACATTTATGTTTGTGGCTCCCCTCAGGTCTCTTTGCAGGCCCTCCTTATCTATGGAACCCAGAAACACAATGATATAAAGCAAGTGCTGATTGTAGAGGGCAAGCTACCTTTATGTCTGTTCATGATATACAAGAACTACCTGTGTCACTATTATCCCACCACTATAAAACTGAACTTTCAACTGGCAAAATGAAGGGCAAGGATTAGGTGTCATTGAAGAAACTACAAAATTTTTCTCAGATTTCCTTCATTTGACAAATAGTGACTGAGCAGCTCCTATCAAGGCCAGTACGAGGTGCAAAGGCACTGACAATACATTTCTCTCCCCAAGAACCGTACCACTCACGAAGGGAGAGAAATTCTCACAACTACAAGAGTCCCTGTAGGGTTGGCCAAGGCTCATTTGAGGTTGCCCTGCGGTTCAATGTCCTCTGCCCAGCCTACTTCTACACCACCTCTCTTAATAGAGACTGAGCCCTCATAAAACTCTGGAAGCCAAACTTTTTCAGCTTCCAGCAATCAGAGAGCATGGCGTTCCCATGACAAAACTACCCATTACCAGCTGAATCTATGGGGAGGAAATGCCCTAAAGCCTTGTTTGCATGTTGATGTGTCTAAGATCTTTGGTCGATTATCACAACTTTTAACTCTAGGTATAACATTTTATAGGATTAAGAAATCATAATAGAAGGTAATGGCTCAAATATAGCATTTCAAGGGCTTTTTAGACCTCATAGTCACTAGTTAGCCTTCAGAATATGTAGCATAATCTTACCGTAGGACTCAAGACAGTAATTTCTTAGTGGTAACTTCGATCATCTAATTCTGACAGTGGGACTCTTGAGCAGTTTTGAGAGTTAAGCATTTAGGTGTTAACCATCCAAGATTCAAATAAATGGCTTCAGCTCTGAAGAAAAAAAATAAAATAAAATTTACACATTAGTTATGCTTATAATAGCACATCTGTGTGTCACTCATATTCATCCTTACTTCTGAATATATCATCCAGCAGTGTCACCTGGTGCTGCAGTTATCCTTTCAATAGTGTTGCATTACACTGCTTTTGAATTTATTTTTTGAAATTTTTCAAAATAATGCAAAATCAAAACTAGTATAATAAACACACCATTATTAACTCATGGCAAATTATGTTTCATTTTTATCTCCACCTACTCCCAAACACCTCTCCCACTACTCTGGATTATGAATCAAATTCCAGACATTTACCACTTCATCTTTAGATAATTCTATATGCAAAGATCTGCTTTTTAAATATAATCTAATATCATTATAATATCTACTAGTGGCCCAGTGCACGAAATTCGTGCACGGAGTGGGGGTATTCCCTCAGCCCAGCCTGCACCCTCTCCAATCAGGGACCCCTTCAGGGATGTCTAACTGTTGGCAGTCAGAAATATCTGACTGTTGGCAGTTGGACATCCCTCTCATAATCTAGGAACACTGACTCCTAACTGCTCATGGCCTGCCTTACTGATCGCCCCTAATCCCTCCATCTGCCTGATCACCCCTAACCACCTCTGCCTACCTGCCTGATCGCCCCTAATTGCTCCCCTGCTGGCCTGATTGCTCCTAACTGCCTCTGCCTTGCCCCACACCTGGGACCCAGGCTTCCCTCCCTCTGGCCAGCTACAGGCACCCAGGACCTGGGCCAGCTTCACTCAGGCTGGCCACAGCCACAGGCACCCAGACCACAGGGCATGCTGCCTAACCCCAGGGCCGGAAAAAGCCCCTGCCCCTCTATCTGACTGCCGTGGCTTAAAGAACTTTGCCAAATATGTTCTCCCCAGCCTCCTGGGGAGAGGGTGCGAGCTGAGAAACTGGAGATGTGCGCCTTTCTCAGCATCTCCAGAAACTGGAGCGCCTGGCTGGTGGGTGCTGTGGTTGGAAGGCTCCCGGCTCCGATCCTGGCCCGAGGAGGTGGGGAGCTGCAGAGTGTGCATGTTGCTTGGGGAAAGGGTGACCTTACTAGACTCGCAGCACACCTCACAGACAGCTTGCCCTGTCCCTCCACGGGGCACCCCCGCAGGCCTTGCCAGCCTTGCCTCCCATCCTGCTGGCCACGCCCCCTGCATCTGCCACCAGAACTACATTTCCCAGCATTCCTGATGCTCCCCGCACTCGATGTCTGCTTCTGGTTCAATTATGCACGAACCAAGAAGACTGTGAACTTCCTGCAGCCAGTGGTGGCCACCAGGGTCTCCGCACACCCCAGAGACTGGTAGCCAGCCCCCCACCCACATCGTGGGTACTGGGCTGGGGGGCATACAGGGACCCCTGGACCTCACACAGCGGCGGCCACCAGGGTATCCGCATGCTCCATCACAGGCGCTGGGCTGGGGGCGTGGACCCAAACTGCCGCTTGGCTCACAGCCTGGCCTCGCACTTGGCGCTCATTACCCAAGATGCCCTGGGCGCTCATTTGCATGTGATTCAGTCACAGTAACTGTAAGTAGGGATCTCACCGGCCCTTAAGTACCGTTGTGGGCAGAGCTTATAGCATGGTGCTTGCTTACAAGGCACTGTGGCCTCGCCCCCGCTAGCCACACCCCCTGTCTGCTGGCCACGCCCCCTGTTCCTGATTGCCTGGTAGTGTAGCAGAGGTATGGTCAATTTGTTGTGGTTTTTGTTTTTTGGGGGGTTTTTTTGGTATGGTCAATTTGCATGTTACTCTTTTATTAGATAGGATAACAAATGAATAATAATTTCTTTTTAACATCAGCTACCAATCTGTACTCAAAATCCTCTGTCTCACAAGTGGTTTTTATTTTTACTATTTTTAAAATATATTTTTATTGATTTCAGAGAGAAAGGGAGAGAGAGAAACATCAGTGATGAGAGAGAATCACTATGGGCTGCCTCCTGCACGCCCCTTACTGGGAATTGAGCCCATAACCAGTGTTCTGACCAGGAATCGAGCCATGATCTCCTGGCTCATAGGTTGATGCTCAACCACTGATCAACATCAGCTGGGTCATAAGTGGTTTTTAAACAGATTGCTCCAATCCAGATCTAAACAAAATCCATATAGACAACTGTTACTGTATCTTTTAAATCCCTTTAACTTATAGTTCCTTCCCTTCCTTTCTTCTCTTTACACTGACAAGTAATGCTTTTACTCTCCAACAATTAACCAATACATAAAAACCTTAATTATGCCATAATACATGTAATATTTTTATAATTTTATTCACTAAAATAAACAAATTTGCAAAGTAGTTCATATAGTGTATGGACCTAATATTTATCCCATCTACAGAAAATGTGTAGGATATATATTTTTCAAAGTCTAATTATAATACTTGTGAGGGGGGTCATGAATTATGAACGTACCATACTTGTAATAATTTGGTGATTAAGAATCGTACCATACCTGCAATAATTTGATGATTATTAAGAATGACCATTGGGAGTTATTCTTTTAGCATATATAAGGACTCACACATGTTATCATGCATATTCCATGTTTTTATCTTGGCATTTTTCCACTTAAATAGGCCACATTGAAACCTGGCATTGAAACTCAAATTAACTTCATTTTAAATCATAACTGTTTTCTTACTATTATTTTTCTGTTTAATGAATTTAATCCTCGACCCAACAGAAAAGATAACTACTCTCTAAAATATTAATTTGTACTTAAGCTTCTTAACTTGAAATTCCTTTAGCAGAACTGGAAAATATAATGATATTCCATGGATGCACAGGCATAATCAACTAAATCATGACTAAGTCTTTTTGAAGCCAGAAAACTGGTGAATTTGAACAAAAAACTAATTCATATGCACTTGTTTACAATCAATCTTATTCAGGCTCAGTGGAATTTTTGAGGGCCCCACCAAGTATTTCTGAATCTATTAACAATGTGATATCTAGAATTCTGCCCTAATTCTTGATACTTTATCTTAGGTTCATAAAATCATTTCTCCCTCAAAGCAAATAAAGCTATGTGACAAAGAGCATAATCGTTTCTGTAGATAGTTGTTGCAGTAGTCATGCACTGATATATAATGAAATTTACAATATTTTTCACTTTATCTGCTAGGACAAATGACAAAACCAATTACTACTGGAGAACAAAGCAATTTTATAAGTACAGCAACAAGTTCACTGAAGACTGATTTGAACCACTATGTCTAGGTCTCTTGTTTTGCTTCACTTTTGAATAACCTTCTGTTCAGACATAGCGAGAGCTAGGGCCATGTTCTTTATACGTGATTTCTGTAACCACACTGTGAGATCACTGTCGTTCGAAGACTTCCCAATGTTTGTCTAAAATTTTCAATAGCTCTTTAGTTGATAAACAACCTTCCTATTTTCAACTTTCCCTTTTGATAAAATGAACATGTCTTTGATTACCCTTCCGGAAATATATATGCTTTATACTTCTCTTCCTTTATAGCGTATAATTATTTTTAGCAGGAATGAAGGTTGTTGTTTTTGTCTTGGTTTTGAGGAGTTGCTTTTTGCATGCCAATCACTTTATCTTGTTGCCATACATATTATTGAGTATGGGACTCATTTCTATTTTAATTTCACTTGATTAATTTGGAGGCTATTCTATCCACAGGAAGAGTAATTTTTTAAAAAAATTTCTTTATTGATTAAAATGTGTCCTTATCCCATTACCCCTCCAAAACCTCCCCCCCCCCCAACTCATGCCCTCACCCCCCTGTTGTCTGTGTCCATTGGTTAGGCTTATATGCATGCATACAAATCCTTTGGTCTCTCCCCCTTATCCCCATCCTCCCCTACCTTCCCTCTGAGGTTTGACGGTCTGATCGATGCTTCCCTGTCTCTGGATCTGTTTTTGTTCACTAGTTTATGTTGGTCATTATATTTCATAAATGAGTGAGATGTGATATTTATCTTTCTCTGACTGGCTTATTTCACTTAGCATGATACTCTCCAGGTCCAACCATGCTGTTGCAAATGGTAAGAATTCCTTCTTCTTTTTTTTTTTTTTTTTTTTTTTTTTTTTTTTTTTTTTTTACCACAGCGTAGTATTCGACTGGGTAGATATACCAGTTTTGTAATCTACTCATCTACTGATGAGCACTTAGGCTGTTTCCAAATCTTAGCTATAGTAAATTGTGCTGCTATGAACATAGGGGTGCATATATCCTTTCTGACTAGTGTTTCTAGTTTCTTGAGATATATTCCTAGAAGTGGGATCACTGGTTCAAATGGGAGTTCCATTTTTAGTTTTTTGAGGAAACTCCATACTGTTCTCCACAGTGGCTGCACCAGCCTTCATTCCCACCAGCAGTGCAGGAGGGTTCCTGTTTCTCTGCATCCTTGCCAGCAGAGAGGATGATTTGTTGATTTGCTGATGATAGACATTCTAACAGGTGGGAGATGGTACCTCATTGTTATTTTGATTTTCATCTCTTGGATGATTGGTGACTTTGAGCACGTTTTCATATACCTCTTGGCGTCCCTTCTGTCTTCTTTTGAAAAGTATCTATTTATGTCCGTTGCCCATTTTCTGATTGGGTTGTTTGTCTTCCTTTTGTTATGTTGTATGAGTTCCCTGTAAATGTTGGAGATTAAACCTGTATTGGAGATATCGTTGGCAAATATGTTCTCCCATGAGGTGGCTTTCTTGTTGTTTTGTTGATGGTTTCTTTTGCTGTGCAAAAGCTTTTTATTTTGATATCCCATTTGTTTATTTTCTCTTTAGTTTCCATTGCACTAGGAGCTGTATGGGTAAATAAATTGCTTCGGTATATATCTGAGATTTTGCTGCCTGTGGATTCTTCTAGTATTTTTATGGTTTCCCATCTTCTGTTTAAATCCTTTATCCATCCTGAGTTTATTTTTGTGTATGGTATTAAGTTGGTGGTTTAGTTTCATTTTTTTTACATGTGTCTATCTAATTTCCCAACACCATTTATTGGAGAGACTGTCTTGACTCCATTGTATGTTCATTCCTGCTTTGTCAAATATTAATTGAGCACAGTGGTTTGGGTTGATTTCTGGGTTCTCTATCCTATTCCATGAATCTATATGTCTGTTCTTGTGCCAGTACCAGGCTGTTTTAAGAGCAGTGGCTTTGTAATACAGCTTGATATCTGGTATTGATATCAGAAAGAGTAATTTTTATTACTACTTCCATACTCATATTTTTGAGAGATTAGGTAAATGTGGTCATGGTGTGAACATGATCAATGCTGCTGTTTTTTTAAAAGAAAAAAGTCATATAAATAAGAGTGACTTGAGGAGGTCAGTTGGTATTTGACAACACTGAAGGCTGCAAATAGCACAAGCTTTAAAGGAGCAAGGCTTTAAACCTGCAGTAAGAGTAATGATCTACAAGTTTCCATGAGCAATAAATAAGGAGAACAGTGGCCTAGCTCTGGCAGTTGGGAGGATCTCAGGTCAAATGAGGTCCTTGAAGGAGAGTCTTGCTTCACTTCAGTGTGGAAAATAAAAGAGAAAGTTGAATGGTGTTCAGTAACACATTAACCATGTTTCCTTTCTGAACAAAATTACTAGAATAATCAAGAACAGAAATGCACAACTTTTATGTGTATTCATTGTAGTAAGACAAGACATATGTCTCTGATAATACATTAATTCAGAAAATAGTAATCACAAGCAAATAAAGAAAAAATTAAGAGTAAATGGAATTTTGATAATGTTCATTATAGTATTTTCAATATTTGTATGTATATTTCATAATTTAAAAAGGGGAACATGGAAGTTATGGTGCCTAGCTCAAGATAGATTTGAGTTCAATGAAAAAAATAACTTAATTATTGCATAATTAATGAGAAAGTTGCTTCATAAATAAGCAAAGTTCCTGCTCAGTGATTTATTAGGCAAAGATTGTTACAAACACTATAGAAAGGATCTGTTCCTTGGCTAAAATATTAAGCTAAATTACTTCAAAGATACAACTACAAATCAATTTGAAGATCAAAACTCTAAATTGTACTTCAAACTATATTTTATACTAAAACATGAGTGCTAAAATGTGTGGTGACCTAGAAGTGGATCATACTTTAAAGAAAGAAAACACATACAAAGATATGGAATCTATGAATGCAAATTCCTGCCCTTCTCTTAAAATTATTCTAGGTTATTTTGCAAGGTTATATTCTAGGTTATGATGCAAACGTTCTGACGGCTTCTTTTTTTAAAACTTTATTTTTATAGCTGGCACTATTACAGATGTCTCCATTTTTCCCATTTGCCCACCCTTCCCTCTGGCCAACACTGCTGGCACCACCATCACAGACAGTATAGATGCAATTATTTTTAAATAAATTTAAAATAATCATAGCTCCTATTCATAACAATTAAGGAAAATGTAATTTTTTTGGTCAATCTTATTTTAAATACTTTTATTGATTTTAAAGACGAAGAGAGAGAGAGAGAGAGATCAATGATGAGAGAGAATCATTGATTGGCTGCCTCCTGCACACCCCCACTGGGGGAGGAAGAATCGGGATGGGGATCGAGCCCGCAACCTGGGCATGTGCCCCCTGCCTGAATCGAACCTGGAACCCTTTAGTCCATAGGCCGACACTCTGTCCACTGAACTAAACCGGCTAGGGCAAAAATGTAATTTTTTAAATCTACCTACAATTACATAGAATGTAAAAAAAAAAAAAATCTACTCACAAATAATCAAGTGCAGGCAGCAAACAAGTAGTCGAGTATCTTTTATATCTTACTGGTAAAAGTCATTCATATAAAGTATGTACCAAAAGAAAAAAGAATTTACAATCATCTCTTTAATTAAGAAAAAAATTGATTCTTGAAATCAATACTGATTCCAACACACTCTGATTTTTAGAAATTCACTTACTCTCTTATTTAGAAATGGTATAATTTTACAATATTTAAAATGGACTTGGATTTTAACCTTCTCTCTGTTGTACTTTTTAACCTTCTTCCAAATTTCAATTTTGAAGAGCACAGAAACTTAAGCTGACTAATGTAATCACAGACTCCACTAGACCACTTGCTGAAAACGCTATATAATGGTCCTGATCTAGAATAACTGGGCTTCACTGCAGAAATCTAACTCTTGCTGATAAAGCAATGTTCTCTGCAGGTCAATTTGTCAACATTTTGTTGATTTTACATTTTCAGCCAGAATAGCAGTTATTGTCATACTACTTGATCTAATAAAAACAAATTAGCGAAATTTTCCATTCACAAAATTAAGGGCAAGTTTTCTATTAATGTTTCATTAACTGAATCAAATTAAAACAGCATCAGAGTACATTTTCTAATATACTGATAAATGAATGTGCCATTTAGAACAATTTTCCCTATTATATTCCCATGTTAAAAAGAAAAGAAAGAAAAAGGAATTCAACCACAAACTTATCATACCAATGCTCTACCTACTGATCTTAGCATAAACACAAGAGCAACTCTTTGGACAAATTAGAAGCTGACATATAAGACAACAACCTCACTGTTGGTAACTTCTAAAAATCCATTACTATTAACTATGTCACACACAAACATACAGAAATCATACATTCGACAAATATTTATCGAGAACTATGTATGTATGAGGAAACAGGGGCAGAAGAGTGAATAAAACAGACAAAAATCCCTAGCCTTGTAGAGCTTATATTTTATCCTAATACTAGCTTGAGCTTTTGGGAGTCATACCTTTAAAAATCTGAAAACAGTGCTGGGCACCTCACCTTCCAACATGCACATACACCTAATTTTGCAAGGTTATGAACTTTTCTATACAATAATTAATTATGGATTAAGAGCCCCTGATAAAAACCTCCTTGTGCTTACTTTCCATCTTTGCCATGTATAATAGTTTCATAATTCGTATTTTCCTATTCTAATACTTAAGGCTTTCAAATTTCAATAGAATATTTTCTATTTATCCCATTTGAATCTCTCACAAGTTCCTATACTGTCAAATTACACTTTGTCAATCTTGGTCTTCCCAGAAAACCTGACCCTAATCTCTATGATAGTTTCATAGGAATATTTTCTGATATCATTAATTATCCTTTAAACTCCATCCTTAATCTTCCCAAATCTTCAGTAAAAGTTTTTGTAGAAGTAGCCTACAGGAGCTTCTGGAAGAAAACATGCTCAAGAGAAATCACAATAAAAACTTAATCAATCACAAAAAAAACGTAATCAAAACTGGCCAGTGTGTCGCGTGTTTAGAAAGTCAGCCTGAGCACCAAAGGGTCATGGGTTTGATTCTGGGTTGCAGGTTGGATCCCTGGTGGAGATGCATGCAGGAGGCAACCAACTGATGTCTCTCTCACATTGATCTCTCTCTCTCTCCCTGCCCCCCCCCCCCCCCACTGGATGGAAAAGATATCCTTAGGTGAGAATTAACAACAACAAAAACTTAATCATTTAACAAAAATCATCAATTAAACACAAAATTTTCTGATCTTGCTGGTCATGAAAAGAAAATGTGGCCCCTAAGGAAAAAAAATATGTGTTGGTTTTTTTTATTTTAATTTAAAAATGCAACGTTAATCTAGTCACTGTGGCTCAATCCAGTGAGCTTTGACCCAGGAACCAGAAGGTCACAGTTCAATTTCAGGTCAGGGCACATGCCCAGATTTCGAGCTCAATCCCCAGTAGGCAGCCAGCCGATCAATGATTCTCATCATTGATGTTACTATCCCTCTCTACCTCTCCCTTCCTTTCTCTGAAATTAATAAAAACATGTATATTTTAAATACAACATTAAAATGCTCTCTATGGTCATCATAGTCTCTAATCAATGTGTTAGACCTTTTACATCTATAATTCTAAAATTATACAATGGAAATTGTTATATCTAATTATAAGCCTGAGATTATAAAATCAAACAAAGAAAATACAGGCAAACTTGATATGTATACTTTGTATGTTTTCATGACAATTTGCAATAAAAATTTGGAGTAATCCACCTTTTAAGATAATCAAAAAAATGAAGAAGTAGCAACTCAAAGTCAGAGAACAAAGTAATTGCCATAATTTAATCTCCAAAGTTTGTTTCTCTTCTTTTTCTGTGTTCCTGTCTCCAGCAAGCTCAGAGAACCAGGATTTTTATAAAAACAACTATAAAAGTACAAATTCCCACTGATACTTAGATGACCCATTTCTCCTGAATTTATACCTCCAAAACAACTTCTCTAAATTTAAGAAGGAATGATCATTTGTATCAAAAGCGTTTAAAATGTTTATGTTCTTTGACCCAATAATTCCACCGCAAAGAGATTTCGCTAGGGAGCTAAACAGACATGCACATACAGATTTATTTACAAAGGTGCTCATTGTCCCATTATTCCTATAAGCGGAAAGCTACAGGGGAGGCACAGAACAAAAATAAAGGACCGGTTTTAAAAAATCATGGTAGACTTAGAAGATAAATGTTATCCATCAGTTTAAAAATACTTTATTAGTATGTCACAATATTCACCATATATTTTAAAATAAAAATTAGAAAAACAAAATAGTATTTATAGTATCTTCCCAATTGTTGGAAATATAACTAAATATGGAAGCAAAGAATAAACTTAGGAGAAACAAATTATCAAAGTACTCAATCTCTGTGTCCATTTCTTCATCTATAAAATTGGGCTAATAAAACCTCTTAAGGCTATTGTGAAAAGTAAAAAAGCTGAAACATGCTAAAATAGTGTATAACACATAGTTAAGTACTCAATAATATTATACGATAGACAAATTTGCAACATTACCCCCCCAAACAATGGAAATAAATATCACTCATAATTCAAAACCTAGAGATACCCACTATTAATTCATGTTAATATCTGGGTTAATTTTTTCAGGGTATTCGAATATGCATTAAATATTTTCTAAAATTGGTATCATATTATTTCATTTCTAGTGGTTACAAAATATTACAATATTTTACAAATATATTATGTGTATTTAACCACTCCACCATTATTGAGCACTAGGTTTAATTCTTCACTGCTATAAATATTGCAGTGAATACCTTGATTTGCAGTCTCTGTACTCATCTTTGATTTCTCTCCGCTCAAGAAAAAATCTAGAAACAGAATTTCCATCTCAGATAGTATAAAGTACACTTAGTTTTACTCCTATACAGACCTGTATGGAATGTGGACACATACTAAATGTTCAAATATGCCAATTACTCCCTTTTCTTTCCAGGGAAAAGAAAAAGCTATTAATTGGCTTTTTCATTGTAACCTTTCTATTGTTTTTTGGAACACTGCTTATTGGGTATTTCTCTTTTCCCATTTATTCCATTTAAAGGATCCCCTTTTCTTTTATATCACTCTAACACTCCAAACATAATTTTAGGATTCATAACTTCATAAATTCCTGAAAAAAGTTAAGTTTCTACTTCTCATGTCTAGAAATGGAAGTATTTGTTTTTCAGAAATACATCGTGAAATATTTACAGATGGTGTTTTATGACAGAGGAATTGCATCAAAATAATTGGGAATTGAGGAAAGGGAGTTGGTAAAGGCCAACAGAGTTGATAAATGTTGGATCTGTGGGATGAGCAAATGAACATCCAGTCCACTATTCCTTTCTTTAAATATGTTTTAAACTATCTTTAGTGAGAGAAAATTTTTTAATCTTTAAAAGAAAATACAATTATCAAAAACAATTATGGCTTAGCTGCTGTCACAGGTCTTAAAGAACAAGGCAATGATTAGTAAAAATAATAATAAGACCAAAAATATTTTAGCCAAATTCAAAAGTGAAGTAAACAACTACAGTATTTAGACTCTCTCAATTACACTTGCCAGTAATTCCCACAGATAAAAACATACTACAATGCCTTTTTCCAAACCATGGCTTCAGCATACCATGCTAATTCCCCAAAACAATATTAGTATTTATATTGTGCACTACAAGAATACAATTATGCCTCTGTCTGTGCCCACATGAATATTGGATAAACAGTTTTATTATGTACTAGTATTAAATAATCCAAATTCTCTTAGTGCTTAAATCACATCTTGGTATCAAGTTAGGCACATTATAAACAATACTTGCAGATTAACAGGTCCACCAAAGCATTTATTTGTACCCAGAGACATGCAAGCAAAACCAACATAATGAAAAAAACTACCTTGTTGCACATCTTTTATTAAGATGTACTGCAGGAAAATATCACCTTGTCTATTTCTACCTGTGTAGAAACCACTTTACCTTGGAGTCAGGTCATGATAACAAGAGAGAAGAGCAAATGAGTAAGTAACATATCTAGGGATTATGGGGATCAATGGCTGCCCCCCGAGGTTGAAAGCAAGTGTCCAATGGACAGATTAGAGACATGTTTTCCAAGTTCTTTACACTGCATTAAAAAATATATATTTTATACAAGTGTACTTACATTTTATATAACAATCCATTATATTTAAACCCACCTGATACAATTGAAATAATCTGCAATACACTTTAGTATTCTCCAAATTGTTTTTTTGTTTTGTTTTATATTCCAGTCAGTACCCACTAAAATGATTTCTTCTCTTCATAGTTTTAAATTCTAGCCCAAAAATTGACCTGGAAAATGGCCTGCCTCTCCTCCTGCTTACCAAACAAAGGAGATGGAAGCAAGCACCAGTTCCTGAAAGCTACACACTTTCTGCCGCCCAATTATCAGGTGCTGGAATTCCTCTCCCCTGCATAGAAAAGAGCATCAGTACATGTCTGGGAGCATGGGAAGAAGGGGCCAGGAGATACTGAATGGGTAGGAATCAGAGGACTGCTGTTTAAACACCAAAGAAAGGATAACCTCTTAAATTTTTTCCCATTCTAAAAGTCTGTGGTTCTATGAGTTGGTTCTAGGATTACGAGTCCCTGAAGGGTTAAGAAATTCATTGTTACAAAGCCTAGCAAAGCAGCTTTCATAAAAATAATAAAGCACTAAGTAAGATTAAACTGACAAAATGCAAACTAAGCATAAATGTAAAGGTTTCTGTCATTTAAAAATATGTTATCCACATACTATTAAATGTAAAAGTCAATGTTGTTGTATATTATTTGAAAATTCATAAGTATATATTAACATGTATGTATTATATATGTATACTAGAGGCCTGGTGCACAAAATTCGTGCATGGGGAGGGGGGTCCTCTCAGCCCAGCCTGCACACTCTCCAACCCGGGACTTCTCAGGGGACGTCCAACTGCCGGTTTAGGCCTGATGCCGGGGATCGGGCCTAAACCAGCAATCAGACATCCCTCTCACAATCTGGGACTACTGGCTCCTAACTGTTCACCTACCTGATTGCACCTAATTGCTCCCCCCCATTGGCCTGGTCACCCCCAACTGTCCTCCCCTGCTGGCTTGGTCGTCCCCAATTGCCACCCCTCACAGGCCTGGTTGCCCCTTAGTGCCCCCTCCGCTGGTCTGGTCACCCCTTACTGCACCCCCTGCTAGCATGGTTGCTCCCAAATGACCCTCCCACCAATCTGGTTGCCCCTCATTTCCCCCCTCTGCTGGTCTGGTTGCCCCCAACTGCCCCTCCCCCCACTGTGAGCCTGGTCGCCCCCCACAGCCTGCTGCTCAGTCGTTTGGTCACCCCTCACTAATCTCCCTGCCAGCCCGGTCACCCCACGCAGCCTTTTCGGTCGTCCATTCAGTTGTTTTGGATGCAATGGTCGCTTAGGCTTTTAAATATATAAATGTATGTGTATATATAAATATATATATCACAGAACAAGTTCTATTCTTGTTATTTTGTCCATAAATGGTATATAAAAACAATTCACTATAAAATTATTCTAAAAACTCAGAATCAAATTAAATTACTAACATTTAGTTTCAATAAAACCTTTTCCCCCTTTGCCTGCTTAATGACATTATTATCCAGGAGTAAGGAAATAAGCTAAACATAGGCCCAGTACAAAAGAAAAATAACAGTGGAGGACCAAACAATATAAAACTTTCATATCTCAACCATGATTTATGGTACTCTGCAGTCTACCGGTTCTTGGCTCAAAGTCTCTGCTGTTGTCTTAGAAGGAAGTTTTCTCCAAAAAAATTCCAATCACATTGAACTTTTTTCTTATATACATTAACTATTATGGTTTAATTGAAGTGGTGGGGGGTGTGTGAAAAAGGAGTACACAGAAAAGACTTCTAGTTTTAAGTCACAATAAAAGCCTTTGTAAATAAAGTCAATCCTTGTACCTTTTATATAATGTTATAAAATGCTATATAATGCAATAAAAGACAACTTTCTCACGACAATCTGAAAATAACACAACTCTCTCTTTCCATAAGCTTTACCAAAAATTCCCATTACTTTGAGGTTTTGAAATGTTTGAAAAAAAATTTAGAATTTTACCAAAATGAATACAGGACTAGGGCAAAGTAATTTACAGTTGTGAGTACACAAAACAGTTTATTTTTATATTGCTTGTTATTATTTTTCATACAAATATATACCTTTTGCCCCACCCTGTATAATTTTTAATTTTTAAATGAAGATGATGTTTACAAATATGTTTGTTACTTAAGAACATAATGTTGCCCTAACCGGTGTGGCTCAGTGGATAGCGTGTCAGTCTGTGAACTGAAGGGTCCCAGGTTTGATTCCAGTCAAAAGCATGTACCTTCGTTGTGGGCACATCCCCAGTCAGGGGTGTGCAGGAGACAGCTAACCTATGTTTCTCTCTCATCGATGTTTTTTAACTATCCCTCTCCCTCTCTGTAAAAAAAATCAATATTATACATATATATATACATACGTGTGTGTGTGTGTGTGTATAATTTTTTTTTAAAAGAACAATGTTTTTTAATGCATCAATTCCAAATTTCCAGTTCTGGTTGATATTTCTGACCTTTCCTTAGATCTAAATTTTAATTCATACTAACTTACATGTAAAGCCACCCTTTAAAAGTTTCAGAAAAAGGACTTGAACTGTTCCTTGAAAGAAATAAAGGAAACAGAGAATTTGCGTTGCCAGAGAAGTAGATGAGAATGGGAATGATGGAGGTGGTACAGGATACAGGAAGGTTAGCCTCTCTAGAGGCTCTTCATTAAAGAGCTGTTAAGAGATAACATCAAACAATATAACTGGGTCAGTTAATGTTGCGGAGTCTTCACAAGCCACAGGGAGACGTGCACTTAACAGTGACTAGGGGTCCACGCTAAACTCCCAGAATCTGCACTAAGTTGACCATTACACAGACAACACTGCCACCAGCCAGGAGTTTACAGATCAGCTAGAAGACAGATGTGTGATGACACATTTTAGGTGCTTTGAGAGAATCAGCTAACATGCTCAAGCTACTATCAGGAACAAGTCATCAATGTAAGTGGGGGAGAGAATAGAAAAGATTTGGCTCACAGCCTCTGTTGCCAGAAGACTAATGGGGGCAACAATCTACAACTACATGAATGGCTTTCTGCTTCTTTCTGAGGAGCTGGCTAGATGTTGATTTAAAAAGTTTAAATAATATTATGGCTTAATAAACATGACTATTTCATAGTAGGCCACTGTAACAGGCTCCAAAGTTCGGTGTTATTACATACCCTCTTATGTTAAACAACAGCAACAGTGGCTTTAATCCCCAAAATGGTTAGCTGGGATTGCCTCCTCCCCATGTTTATGAAAGAAATTATTTTGTCTGTAAGGTTTACATTGGACTGATAGTTCCTCTCTTTCTATAAATTTATAAAGGGTAATAAGCAATTAATTCAGATCAACTTCCTCTGTACAGAAAATAACACATTTCGAAATTAGTAACAAAACAACATTCTAAATCAGTTGGTCACTATCGATGACCATACAGAACATAGCACAAAGCTTACCATCCCATTACAGGACATCCAATAACTCTAAAAGGACATGCATACACAAGTCAAAAAGTGTCAGCCCATCAAAGGCTTTCTTCTCCACACTGGCTAAATCAGTCTAAATGAATTACAAATAAAGGAAGGTTGAATTCAGAATTGGCTCAGTGTACCCTAAAAATTGTGCCCTAGAAAGCCAAATTAATTACTAATTACTGAAGACCTACTATGTGTGAGAAACTAGGTTAAGTGCTTTATATACATTAACTTAATTTTAACTCAAACAAACCCATCCTATCTAATAAAAGAATCATATGGAAATTAACCATTACTCTGCTACACCCACAAGCCATGCCCACAAGCCAATCAGGAGCAAGTATGCAAATTAAACCCAACCAAGGTGGCTGTGGCCATGGAGCGAGCAGGAGGCTTGGGTTTCCCGGGCAATGGAGGAAGCCAAGCTTTCTGCATACCCTGGTGGCAGGCCCAGGCCTCCACTCAAGGCTACAAAGTTTCAATTATAGAAGATAAATATATCCCAATAAAAATAGCTGCGGCCATGGAGCAAGAAGGAAGCTTGGCTCCACTCAAGGCTACAGAGTTTCAATTATAGAAGATAAATAAATCCCAGATACCAGGGCCTCTGCTTCGGTCGCTGTGAGACATGGCTGGTCTGCAAACCACCACAGGCCTCTCGCCCAGGCCGCCCCATGCCCTGATCCGGGATACCCTTCAGGGCAAACCAGCTGGCCCTCACCCATGCACCAGGTCTCTATCCTATCTAATAATCCTATCTAATAAAAGAGTAATGTGCAAATTGACTATCACTCCAACACACAAGATGTCTGCCCCCAGGAAGACACAAGATGGCCGACACAAGTTGGGTGCCGACACAAGATGGCCAGTAGGGGAGGGTAGTTGGGAGGGACCAGGCCTTATAGAGAGAGCAGATGTGGGTGATCAAGCCAGTAGGTAGAGCAGTAGGGAGGCACCAGGCCTGCAAGGGAGGGCAGTTAGGGGTGATCAAGCCTGCAGGGGAGGACAGTTAGGGGTGACCAGGCCTGCAGGGGAGGGCAGTTAGGGGTGGTCAGGCCTGCAGGAGAGGGCAGTTAGCAGCAAACAGGCTGGCAAGGGAGTGGTTAGGAGGTGATCAGGCTGGCAGGCAGAAGTGGTTAGGGGCAATCAGGAAGGCAGATAGGCGAGCAGTTGGGAACCAGCAGTCCTGAATTGTGAAAGAGATGTCTGACTGCCCGTTTAGGCCCAATCCTACTATAGGATCGGGCCTAAACGGGCAGTTGGACATCCCTTGAGAGGTCCCAAATTGGAGAGGGTGCAGGCTGGGCTGAGAGACACACACTCCCATGCATAAATTTCATGCACCAGGCCTCTAGTCCTATATAATAAAAGGCTACTATGTAAATTGATTGAACGGCAGAACAATGGGTCACTATGACACACACTGACCACCAGGGGAGCACCATTCAGCCAGAAGCCGGACTCATGGCTCCCAAGCCCAGCAGCAGGGAGTGGGCCTAAGCTGTTAGTCGGTCATTCCCCAAGGACTCCTGGGCTGCCAAAGGGATGTCTGACTGCTAGCTTAGGCTTGATTTCCCCAAGGAGTAGGCCTAAGCCGACATCTCTCAAAGGCTCCCAGACTGCAAGAGGGCACAGGCCAGGCTGAGGGAACCCCCCCACCGAGTGCACAAATTTCATGTACTGGCCCTCTAGTAATTTCTATAAATGTTCAACATTGCAGCTGTGGAAACTGACAAAGCTAGTAAATGGGCTGAAAAAAAATACTGCACATCTGGATTCTTTTATATTTTAAAAGAATAGGCGGTTATATGAAGTTTTATGAGATCAAGTTCTCAAATTAAAATGCAATTATGTTCTCAACATGTTTTTATATTTATTCTGAACCTCAGAACAAAAGCTTGAGACCCCTCAAATAAGGACAATTAAACATAATTAGCACATGATTTATCTCAATATTTCATGAAAAATAAATTTGCATTATAAAAAGTAAAAAATAGGCAGGAAAGGAGAAATCACATTATGGCCAACAATCACAGAGCTGCTTATTCAACCATTTTCTGTTACTATCTCACCATGAATTAAAAAGTCTAAGAACAACTTGCCAAATGAAAATGACATTCCCATTTCAGCCAGAATACTCAAAATAATCTTCCGCGTGTTTCTCAAGGATGGATGCTCAGTTTAAACAGTAATAATACAATCAGCTGCAAAATTCTATGTCACAGTTTCTTCTATTTCCATCATAAGTAGTTAGCTGATATCAATAATAGGAAGTGAGCAAAGGAAGGCCAGACATTGTAAGCATGCTCATCCGGGCAGCTTCACCAGGAAGCTGTAACTTCACCCTCCCCACAGGGAACCACTGGTCCGTTCCCTGCAAGTCACTGCGGTAGGGGTCCAACAAAGAGGAAGATGGGCACATGGGCAGTGATGTAAGGAAGGTGCTTGACTGTCAGTCTAATGGGGGGATAAGGACACATATGTAATACCTTAATCAATAAGTAAATCCAAAAAGAAAAAGATAATTGTCCTAAGGGGTGGAGTCACAGCAAGCACGTGAAATCCTGAAGGATTCATTGGATAAACTCCTAAAATCTGCAAAACGAAGAATTCGCTCTCTTGTTGCTCTTGCTTTGCCCTGGCTCCCGCTTCCTTGCACTCGCTGACTCCGTGACCCACACGCAGCAGTGCCCGGCGGAGCCCACAGGCAATGGACCACACACAGCAGGGAACACAAGCCGGGAACACAAGCTAGCCTGGCCGACGCCAGGCCGGACTGTGCACACATGGAGCAGAAACTGGGCAGTGGCTTTGACCTTAGCCCAGCTGAAGACAAAATGGACTTTTCCCATGGCAGGGCGGAAGGAGAATGTTACATCACCAATAAAGCTTTCTATGATACCTCATCTTCCCGTGGGGGCCTCAGGAAATTCTTGTTCCCGCAGCACTCCAAGAAGCCCACTTCCACTGGCAAAGAGTGGGGACATGGATAACATTTCTATATTACAGGGAAAGGGAAATACCTGACAGAGTACAGGTGGTCAAATGCTATAACTGTGGTTTATGAAACTTCCACTCCACCTAAAGCATCCTTTTTCTCCTGCATCCCTGCATGCCTTTTTTCTTTTATTTCCCCTCTATGTTGAAAGACTATTTGGTCCTGGGCTTAGTTTAGAGGCGTTCAGGGTCATTGGAATGATACCTTCTGAATGTTGTGTCTGGACCAACCTCACAATGTAGGTTTTGCTCCTCTTCTTGTTAAGAGGTTTAACATGCATTCAAATCATATAATAAGGCTAAATGTAAATACTAACTAGAAGATTTATCAAAAGAAAGCAAAAGGAAGTCCTGTAGCTCAGTTGGTTAAGATTTATCCTGATACCCTAAGGTTGTGGGTTTGACCTCCAGTCTGGGCACAGGTAAGAATCAACCAATACCTGGTTGATTCCTGGGGCGGGGACACTTCTCTGTAATACCCAGCACAGCTCTGGGGACTGAGGCTACAGAGCTCCTCAGCTCCCCTCCCCGTGCGGGGGGCTGGGCATAGGGGAGCCTCCCACCTGGAGGGCCTGCAGGGAAGCCATGACCCTGGGAAGACCAGGATGAGAAGAAGTGGTAAAAAGGAAAAACAAACAAAAAAAAAGAACCAACCAATAAATGCATTAATAAGTGGAACAACAAATCAATGTCTCTCTCTCTCTCCGCCCCCACCCTAGTTCTTAAATCAACAAACAATAAAAAGAATAAAGAAAAAAAATTAAGCTTTCCAGAAACCTAAGACCAGGTACTATATAATAAACAGAAATGGACATAATTCTACTACCTTCACTGAGCCCAGCTGCATATTATTAATGGAGTGAAGGACAGACACAATGAATCAGACCCAGGCCGTGACCTTACAGAGTCTGCAGGGTGTGCGACTCACCAGGTCTGGGACCGTCCCTCCTAAACTGTCCTAAACAGAAAGTGGTATTGCAAAGTTCCAATGTGGTACAAATGGAATTATTACAAAACAGCAAATGGTTATCACAACATAGCAGGCTTTTGAATTAATGTGATTATATTCATGATGTAATAATATACTCACGTAGGATTTGAAATGAGAGAGGAAAAAAAGACATGGAAAGTGAAAAGTGAGGAACTGAGAGGCATTCCTCCCACTTGGGGTTTCTTTCACCTCACGGCTAGTTACATAAATCCTATGTGGAATGCAATATTTCATTTATGACCATTTTATTTTTTAAGACTTTCATCCACCTGTTAAATCACACGTTAAATGAAACATTTTATTTTATAGATGCACAGTATTAAAAGTAAAACTTTCATCACTCCAAACTAAATACAGTTTAATGGAAGATCAGATAACCAACTGATAATTTTAAACTTAACTATAAGCACCTGCCTTAGTGACTGTTTCAAATTAACTTAAAAAATCATATTTCAGAAACTAACTGTCCTAATGTAATCTTAAGCAAACACATGTAAAATTTCAATTAAGATATTTCTACCTTAAAATAATACAACCAAAATACTTCTCATTCATTAATATTGCTAAAACACCAAAAATTTGAGAAGTGATTTTGGGAAATTTACTTTTATAAATACATTTAAAAGGTTTAATCCTTACTGCATTTTCAAAGATAAAAACAAATCCCATTGAGTATGGAACCAAAATTATTATAATCTCTCAAACCTTTTATTGCATCAATGTATATTAGAAGACAAAAATAGTCATTTAATCCAAGAGCTTATCCAAACAGACGAGTTAGATTAACATTTGAAAAATCACATGGAAACCAAATCTGTATAATCCCCATTTCCATGATCATTTTAGAGAAATTGCCTCAAAGGCAACATAATGTACGTCGTACAGTTACACAATACTGAGCTCAATTAACTTAGACAAAATGATTTAACCTCATTTATAAGAAGGGAGAGAAAGAGGGAGACAGGAAAATCTATTAAGAATAAAAAAGGTGGAGTACATGATAGCATTTTGCAAGCTTGTAGGCAGTAAATTATAGCACCCTGCTCTACACTACACACACACACACACACACACACACAAACACACACACACACACACACACACACATAACACATTAGTGGGCCCTAATATACAAACAAAATCATATCTGAGAATCAAGTACAGTAATCTTTGACAACATTCAAATTACATTAACCTAATAAGATAACTGATAACAAGTTGGCCAATTGGACAATTAGTCCACAAGATATCTCAGGTAAAAATAGGGATACATTTATGTATGCTATATATTCATAATAATTTGGCCATTCTCCACCACCACAAAAACCAATTATTTAATGCTCTAAATGGGCCATTTCTCCTCCGAAAGTTGTAAGAAATCTGATATTGCCATATAAATATTTTTTGTCCAAGTACTATAGAGAACATATATCATGATGATCACTGAACTTTAAAAACTGTTTCAGAAAGCGAATTACATTTCCTTATCTGTACATGAGGTCCTTTCCCTAACGGTTCAATACAAGGTAACTGTAAAATTGGACTTGAGAATTGTCTTTTTCACAAAAGGTTTCCAGGAGTGATTACCACATGGAATGCTCCCTAATTTCATACAATTCAACAAACATCTATTGAGTTATCAGTTACAAAAATGAAATACAAATACTTGAATATTTCTAATACAACACAGACTGTGATGCCTCTTAGAACTGATATGTCAACAACAGAAAATAGGGTGTTTGTGGGTTAAAGGTCAACCTTACTGAGAGGAAGTAAGGAGGATTAGGAACTAGGATTTGAGCAGAGCTTTTAGGGAAGAAAAAGAGGGGAGACAGGGTTCTGGAGGCAGAGATATGACAGAAGATGAGCTCAAAAAAAAAAAAAAGGTAATCTCAGAGGAACAGAACTTGAAGCTTAAAGAAAATGAGACAAGACTTCAGTTTCAGGTGGGCTTTCATTTTTCCCAATGAAGGAGTCTATTCGTCAGGGTTCAGAGACTACAGAGAAACAGAATCTATAGGCGAGAAAGAGAGAGGTAAAAGGAGACTTATTACGGGAACTGCTCACACGATTACGGAGCCAGTGGTTTAACTGTCAGTCTGAGGCTGAGGGGGTAGAGTGGGGCTCAGGAGGAGGGGAGGAACTGCTGGTGTATGTCCGAGTCCAAAGGCCTAAAACTAGAAGCTCCAATGTCTGAGAGCAGAAGATGGAAGGCCCAACTCAAGAAGGGAAGCAAATTGCCCTTCCTCTTCTTTTAAAAAAAGAATATACACACACACACACACACACACACACACACACACACACACACATATATATATACACACACACATATATACATATATTTATTTTATTGATTTTTACAGAGGAAGGGAGAGGGATAGTTAGAAACATCAATGAGAATCATTGATTAGCTGCCTCCTGCACACCCCCTCCTAGGGATGTGCCCGCAACCAAGGTACATGCCCTTGACCGGAATCGAAGCCAGGACCCCTCATTCCGCAGGCCGACGCTCTATCCACTGAGTCAAACGGGTTAGAGCTCCTCTTATTTTTTGTTGTGTTTGAATCCTCAAGGGGTTGGATGATGTCCCACAATGGTGAGGGCGGGTATTCTTTACTTAGCCTACTAATTTAAATGCTAGTCTCTTCCACAAACACCTTCACAGACATACGCGTAAATAATGTATTAGCACAAGTTCTCTGGGCAACCTGTAGCCCAGACAGGTTGAACATAAAATTACCCATCCCAGGGAGCCGCCTTTGAGAAAGGAGGTGACAGGAACAGACCTGGGTTACATCTTCTGAAGTAGATTAGATTGGAAACAGAGACCAACACAGAGTGGGGACCAATAAGTAAAACCCTATCAGAGTAGTCAAGAGTTAACTTTCTGAGCTCAGGAAATAAAACTACGGGAGGAATGAACAAAACACAGAAGTAGAATTGAAAGAATTTCACAGTGGAACCATCACTTTTCACAACTACTAGAGACCCGGTGCACGGAATTCGTGCATGGGAGTGGGGTCCCCTCAGCCCAGCCTGCATCCTTTCCAAACTGGGACCCCAGAGGGATGTCCAACTGCCAGTTTAGACCATCCCTCTCACAATCTGGGACTGTTGGCTCCTAACTGCTCACCTGCCTGCCTGCCTGCCTGCCTGATCACCCCTAACTGCCCCCCCCCCCCTGCTGGCCTGGTCATCTCCAACTCCCCCTCTCCCCCCAGCCAGCCTGGTCACCCCTTACTGCCCCCCCTGACAGCCTGGTCATCCCCAACTTCTTCCCCCCACCCCCACCAGCCTGGTCACCCCACACAGCTTGCTGTTCAGTGATCCATCTGGTTGTTTTGGTAGTGATGGCCCCTGGCATTTTATATATTAGGATAGCCTCCTGACCAGGCTTCTACCAATTTCCACTTGCATCCCAGTGATTGGTTTACAAAGTAAATCAAGTGATATCTCAAGGCCTTCCACCCCTGCTCCCTACACACCAGCCAAAATGGTCTTATTGTTTCCTAGCAATTCAACTTCTTTCCTGCCTCAGGATCTTTTCACACTATTTCCTGTATCTGGAGACATGACACCCTGGTTTTTTTCACTAGGTAAACCCTTAACAGGCCTTCAAATCTGTTTAAATGTCACTTTCTCAAAGAGGCTATTCCCTAACCTCTCTAGTCTAACCTTGTGTCCCAACCCTTAAATTCTCTTGAAATACCACACAGTTTGTCTTGGGTTTGGGTACTAATTTAATACCTTTCCCTCCATCCGCCTATTCCCTGGAAGCTAGGACTAGGACTATTTGTTACTTGGTGCCCAGCCCAAGATCTGGCACGTGATGGGTTCTTGACAAACGCTTGATGAATTAATAATAAATAAACCTCAAAAGATCACTTTTAGTTCTCAACCAGGAAAATGGTAATGTCATTTACCTGATAAACGAACACAGGAACATCAGGTTTGCAGATAAAGTCACCTTCTACCTGGGGCATGTTGAGTTTGAAAAAAATAGAATAACTCTGAGCTACAGATGTGGAGTCATCAAATATTAAATGATCACTGAGCCAGGAGAATAAATGTAACATTATCAGAAAAGGATGAGAAGCAAAAGAAAGCGAGCTAAAGGCAGCTAAAAGAATACCTCTATTTAACTGGCAGAAAGAAAACACACAGACAAAAGGTTCCAATTACTAGTATGTAAAGAGCTTATAAAACAGAAAATACCAACAAGCCTGCTGCAAACAGGGCGAAAGAAATGGATAGCTAACAGAAAAAGGGATGTAAATGCCTCTTAACCCAACGTGTACCTCCAGGTAAATATGTATGTTATTTAAGAAAACTCACTGTTGATTTACCTGTTGACTTAAATGGTTCTGAAATGTCTAAGAAAAGTTTTAAGTTAAAAAAATATATGTTCAAACTCACTCATGATGAGAGATGGAAATTAACACTCAATGAAATTCCCTTTGGCAAAACAAACCCAAACAAACAAGGATTGTCATGTTCTGTTGATGAGGTTTAAGTACAGAAAAACAGGTACTTTCATATTTTACTGATGGAAACACAAAGATATAATTCTTATGAGGATAAACATGGCAATATTTAGTAAAACTGTATGCTCATTTACCCTTGATCCTACAATTCGACATCTAGGAATCTGTCCCAAATATATACTGACAAATATAAAAAAAGACATTTATATGCACAGGGCTATCCACTGCAGTGAATAGAAACAACCCAATTTACAAAAATTGGAAACAACCCAAATGTTCATCAGTTTGGAACTGATTAAATAAAATATGGTTTATTTATTCACTCAATGGGATATTATGCAGCTATAAAAAGGAATGAATAATTTGCAACTAAGGCGTGATCGACAGGCTATATTAAGTAAAAAAGGCAGGGTATATAGCACTTTGTCATTTATAAAAGAAAGGAGGAATATGAATATACTAGTATATGTGCTTACATTAAAACAATTAACAGAATGGAAAAGTAAACCGAAGCTTTTAGAATGTAATTACTTAGAGGGGAAGAAAAGGGCAGAGAAAACAGAGAATTTACACTCCCCTGACTAAACCCTTGTTTTGTGGATCTATGAAACTAATATACATAATTCAAAACAAAATTACATTTAGAACAGTTATTAAATATCAAAATTAAATAACTTAAATCCATATCCAGTTCATATATAATTGTAGAGAAAAATTATTAAGACTAATTAAACAGTGTGGTCGTCACTATGAGAGGAACCCACCACCTCCTGGTAGTCACACCTTTAGGTAATTACCTCCTTGTAAGTATGGAGTAGATTCAGAGACTGGCTTCTAAAGGTAGAATGCAAAACATCAATGTCCATAGCAATGTTATTCACAATAGAAAGAAGGAAGCAAATGTCCATCAATGGATAAATGGATACACAAGTGTAGTATATACATGCAATAGAATATTATTCAGTCTTAAAAAGGAAAGAAATTCTGACCCATGCCACAAAATGGATGATCACTAAAGACATTACGCGAAGTGAAATATGCCAGTCACAAAAGGACAAATATTCTGTGATTCCACTTATGAAGTATCTCAAGTAGTCAAATTCACAGACATAGAAAAGTACTATGGTGGTTGCCAGGGGTTGGGGGAGGACAGGAATGGGGAGTTATTATTTAACTAGAGGCCTGGTGCAGGAAATTCCTGCACGGGTAGGGTCCCTATGCCTGGCCAGTGATCAAAGCCAATCTGTGGGGCGACCAGCAGGGCGATTGGAGGGTGGGGGGAGGTTGGCCACTGGCACCACCCTCCTCACCGGCCCCAACCCTCCTCCCTACCGCTGCCACCATTTGGGGCCTGTGGGCTGGGGGCAACTCTTGCATTGAGCATCTGCCCCCTGGAGTTCAGTGTGCATCATAGTGACTGGTCATTCTGCCAGTCGTTCTGTCATTTGGTCAATTTGCATATTAGGCTTTTATTATATAAGAAGAAGAAAATAGGTATAGAGTTTCGGTTTGGAAAGATGAAAACAATTCTGGAGATGGATGGTAGTAATGATTGCACAAAAATGTGAATGTACTTTAATGCCAAAGAACTACACACTTAAAAATGGTGAAAATTATAAATTTTGTTATTTACATTTTTACCACAATATAATTTTTTTTTTCAAAATTATACAAAGAATGCAGCCTATGCGGTGGGTTGTTACTCTAGGAACAGGTTATGAAAAGGCCATGGCTTCCATCACAGACACCCTATCTGCCTTTCTCCGGACCATCAACCAGCTGCTGTGCTGTTAGTTGTCCCATGGAGGGGCCCAGGCCCTGGTGCTCTGGCCAACGGCCCGAATGGACCTGAGACCTGCCAATAATCACGTGAGTGCACTTGAAAGCACCCCAAAGGATCCTTTGTGTCCCTTCCAATTGAGCCTTGGGATGAATGTGGCCCCAGTTTGACACCTTGACTGCAGCTATATGAGACACCCTGAGCCCTAGAGCCCAGATTGTCGTCTTGAAATTCCATTCCCCAATAAGAGAATCAGGACTCTCGAAAGAACTCTGTGGTATTAGGTATGTAGACACCCTCAGGTAAGAAGTTGTGCCCCTCCAGAAACTGACCCCCACTACTGTGGATGTTTGCTGTGTCAAGCCACTAAGTTTGGGGTGATTTCTCACACAGCAGTAGATAATTAATACACAGTACTATGACTAACCATTCCTGGGGAAATGTACCCTTCGTCCAAAAGAGAACTGCAACTTCCATTGCTGGGTAAACAGATGGTCCCTGAATAACAATGGTTCCACTTATGATATTCTAACTCTACAATGGTGGAAAAGCGGTGCTCATTTAGTAGAAACTGCATTTCAAAGTTGTAATTATGATCTTCTCCCAGGCTAGAATATGTAGTACGCTACTCTCCCATGATTCTGGGCAGCCCTGCAAGCCACAGCTCCCACCTTGCACCCGATTAGGAGGGTAAAAAATTATACTCTAGTACACAAGAGTCTAGTGTACTGTGCTGCAGTGTTGTTGTTTTGTTGTTGTTGTTTTCATATTGTGTTCCCAGCATGTTGAAGGTAGGCTAGGCTAAGCTATGATGTTCATTAGGTTAGGTGTATTAAATGTACTTTCAACTTACTATGGACTTACTTATTATCAGGACATAAACCAAGTCAAGGAGCATCTATATATCCAAGAGAAAAAGTGCCTATGTCCACCAAAAGACATGTACAAGAATGTTCATAGCAACTTTATTCATAAATGTCTCAAACCAGAAGCAACTCAAAAAATCATTAACTAGAAAATGGACAAAAAATTGTGATATTTCACACAATGGAATACTACAAGACAATGAAATAAAAACCCAAACAATTATTAAATACAACATGGGAAAATCTCACAGACCTAATATTGAGCAACAAGAAGGCAGACAGAAGCAAGCCTTTAACATTGGTATTGCTATTTGGAGACTGACAGGTATATAATGGGGTACTATAAATTATGTTCTAATTGTATTTATTCCTGGTCTCATTGAGAACCAGGATTCTCAGCTGAAAGATGAAAATATAAATTTTAAAAAAGTTAAAATACTTTAGTGCTGTCATTGAATTCGATGTATTAGTATGAACTCATGAGGTTCTCTATCTCCATATGTATGCATGCATGTATGTATGTGTGTATGTGTATTTATATACATATATGTATACATATGTATGTATACGTATATGTATATACATATAGTTCTGACTACTGAAGAGGCCTAGAAACAGTGATCAATCCATTAACAATGAGAAGCCCTAGAGCCCAGATTGTAGTCTTGAAATTCCATTCCCCAATAAGAGAATCAGGACTCTCGAAAGAACTCTGTGGTATTAGGTATGTAGAGAATATGTACACAATGAGCCTGGAATTCCTTGTCACACCAGATAAAGAAGCTTTCCAAAACGACTAGCCATGTTAAAGTAACTCAGTAAGCAACTTGAAAAAGCTCCCACACCCCAAAGACTAAATGATTTAAGCATCAATAAGGATAATGAACATAATTTTTAAAAAATTCAAATCATAATTTTGGTTTAAAGAGTCCATAACAAGTTTGGGGGAGAAGGGAAGACTATAAATGGTCACTGCTAGAGAATGCTAATATAACCAACTTACTTTTTGAAATTGGCAAGCCAAGGGAAACTTTAACCTTTATCCAACTTTATCCTACTACATAGTCATGAGCCGTTTAATGACTGGGATACATTCTGAAAAATACGTCTCCAGAGGATTTCATCACTGAACAAACTTAAGAGTACACTTAAGTTTACTTAAGTTTGTTTAAGTGTACTAGCCTAGATGGCACAGCTTGCTACCCACCTCGGCTGCATGGAATATAGCCTACTTGCTCCTAGGCTACAATTATGTTACTGTACAAAACAACAACAACAACAATAAAAAAACCACAAGGTTAAATCAAAGCAAAAGAACATGATGCAAACAACAGACGCAATAAACACGATGTATCAGGCATACTGTTTTACAGCAAACATTTTTGAGTAAGTAGAAAGAGTACACTAAAATAATGACAAAAAGTACAGTATAGTGAGTACACAGACCAGTAACAGTTGCATTTGTTATAATTATCAAAAAAGTATAGTACATAACCTATGTACTATAGGTTATGCAACAGGTGACACAGGTTTATTTCCATCTGCATCACCACAAACATGTGAGTAATTGTGTTACATTATGACATTATTGCGGCTACATCGTCACTAGGCAATGGGAATTTTTTACCTGCCCTGTAACCCTTACAGGACCACTGTCGTATATGTGGTCTCTTGTTGACTGTATGACTGTACTGCTAAGGTAACAAATAATACATGAGGAATAGTCTCCCTTTATAGAACATGCCACCTGATATAGGAACAGTAAAGTTATAGCATTAAAATATCACTATCTTGCAGCCCCTAATGATTTAATAGACCTAAAGCAGGAAGTCCATCACCTGTTTCTGCAAGTCAAGTTTTCCTGGAACATGGCCACGGCCACTCACTTACACTTTGTCCGTGGCGGCGTTCCCACTACAACGGCAGAGATTAGTGGTTGCTGCGGAGGAGACCAGATGGTCCACAGGAGCCTAAGATTCACACTATTTGCTCCCTTACAGAGAAAGTTTGCCAACCTCTCATCTAAAGCATTTCGCACAAATAGCAACTAACCACCAACAAGCAGGCACTGTCTGCACCACACGCTAACTTGTTAAAGACATAGGCTAGCCAAAAGAAATCAAAGCTGAATCTGAGCATGTCTCCAGATCCAACTACCAATTAACAAGAAACACAAAGGATAGATTAGTAGGTTAATCACTTCACAGAAATATAATCAGAAGCATCCACATCTACAGGACAAGGGCCCAATTTGTTCAATAAGTCAATTTTAAGGACAAAAAGTGAAGGTGCAGGTGAGGAAGAAACCTTAAGAAGAAAATCAACCAATTTCAATGGAAGGAGGGCTTATGTTGATCCTAATTTAAACCAGTCAACTGCTTTAACTGGATGAGAGTTAGGATTGGCACCAAGTAAGTAAGTGATTATACTGAAATTGTTGTTTTTTTAAGGATGACAATGGTATTGTGGTTAATTTGTATGTTTACTTTTATAAGAATTTATTGGAGCCAAACTAATAACATGCTGGAACCAAGATCTCAAGCAATCTCACACACATACATATATTTTTTTTTCAGAAGGTGTTATATTTTAAGAATACATACTGAAATCCAAATAAATGATCTGGTGTCTAAGATTTGCTTTAAAATAATACAGGAGAGGGAGGGAAGTTTGGCCATGACTTGATAATTATTGAATCTGGGTGATTGGCACAAAAGGGTTCATTATACAGGGGTTCATTCATTATACAAGTCTATTTACTTTTGTATATGGTTTAAATTTTCCGTTAAAAACATTAAGATTAAGGCAAACGATTTCTTCTTCAGACACCAAAAACAAATCTGAAGTGAAAAGAAGAAGTCAGGAAGTGTGTCAGGTAGCCCCAAAAAGGCAAGCTGGCAGTGACAGGGATGCGGTCTTCTGAAGGAAGGCTAAGCAGCCACCTTTGGAAAGAACCAGTTTAGACAGACCTTTTCCGACCACATCAAGCAGCTAGAACTAGGAGAAAAGAATGCAGAAGGCATTTTAACTTGTATGTGAGATTTGGTAAAACAGGTTCCTCAGGGTGTTAAAAAGGCAAGAGAATGCAAGATGCTACTGCAAAGATGACTACGGGGTTTGGGTGAATAGAAGGCTAATGAAGCGAGGAAAAAAACTAACAATAAGAAAAAGAAGAAAATTCCAGGAAACCACAAGTCATAACAAAGACAAAGAACAGATTCGAAAAGTGCGACATGATGGAGGGTTATGAGCATGACAGGAAACCTCCCAAGACCTCAGAAATGGAAGCGGTCCAGGTGCGGATGAGGTCCGAGGAAGAAGTGATGGGGTATGAGGAGTACACAGAACTGTGGGGCTCCAGAACTGGTGAGCTAATACTGGTTTACTACTTGGTTTCAGCTACCCACCAGAGAATTAGACCCTTCTCCCAGTTCAGACGGATTTAAAAGGGCTCTAGGACTGGAACCACTGTCCTAAGACGTAGTGTCCTGGAAACGATGGATGCCAACCAGGTCAAAGGCCACACTGAGAGCCGTGAAACAGACAAGGAACATCGAAGTCAAATGAAAATTTCTATAGAAGCCAACAGAACAGAAAGTGAAGAATGCAGAGAGAAAGGAACAAAAGAAAAAAGAAAGACATCAACTTTTAAAAAATGGCTAACTGAAAAATGTTTTGATAGTGAGGATCTTATTCTAATCCCACAGTTCAAAGAAAATAGTCTGGAAATATCTCTGAGGCAGGTTAAGGAAGAAATGGTATCCTCAAAAAAAAAAAAATCTATCAATTTGTTCATTATGGTCATAAAGTGTTAGGTATATAAAAACACCAAAAAAAATCTTATAAATCATTTAGCTTAATTCATCCATTTCATGGATGAGAAAGCTGGGGTCTACTGAGGCTTATTGTACTCAAGAACACAATGCAATTAATGGCTAGAATTAGAGCTAAAGCATACACCCTTCTTCACTCGACCTCCGTCTTGCAACTTCACCTAGCACCAAGGTTTCCATTTGGTGACTGCCTTCCTCACAAATGTTCAATGTCATTATATATTTTCATCCATAAAGAGCAGGCATTTGGTAAGTATTTGCTGACTAACACTCAAAATTAACCTACTTCAATAATTTTATTTTAAAGATCTCAAGTTTCAGCAATTAGTTCTGCTCCATTTTATTCCTCTATACCCCACCCCCAAAATGTGTTCTAAGTAAATCTCAGACATTCAAAAACATGACTAGCTAGCATCTACGATTCCAAAAAATAAAAAGGGTAAGGATATGAAAACACACACAAAGGGCCTGCTATAAAAAGAACTGGAATTACACACCTCTCTTACCATCTCCATAAATGTATACATAATTTATAATTGCTAGGAAGAGGATGTTCAAATACCTAAATAGATAGAAAGTGATAATCATGAGATAAACTACCTCAATCTCATAATAAGGGATTATAGAGTACATAAAGTACACAAACATAGTTGTTCTCATATTTTTACTCTTTATAAATAACACATATTATACTGTAACCAGAATATAATATGAAAAGGATGATTTAAAGCCACCAAAAACTTGATGCCACTGCTATTTCAAGATGTGTTTTTTTATTTAGCAAAAATAGTGCAGGTATTACTTATATGTAAAAACAGAAGGTATAAAATAGGAGAACGCAATCCAAATATTGTTTTACAAAGTTCTCTTATTTTTTTAAGCACATATCCTTACCACTTAGAAAGGATTGTTGAGGCACAGTCTGTAGAAAAGACACCAAATCTGGAAAGGATCCATCTAGAAGCTTTTTCAATCTTGTATTTTGTAGGCACGCAAATGGGCACACTGGTGCAAAGCAGTAGTGATTCACCATGTACAAAGCAGAATATGGAATGATAAAGACTGGAAAAGAAAAAAATATGGTTGATTATTAATAAGAACCATGTTTGTAACAAAGTTGTAATATTTTACCTTCAGTGAAATTAGTTTCTATAATTGAGGATTTGGCCAACAAGAATTTACTTATTTAAAAAAAATCTCAACTATATAAGGAAGAATCTATCTGCAAAGAGAAAACAAGGTTCTAATTTATATTTTTTTCACCACCCATAACATCTTTCTCAAGTACATGATGAACTTCTTCACCCCTTAAACGTAATTACCTGTTTCTTGATAACACAAGAGTCATCATCCTAAAAGTGCTTAGATAGTTCTTAAAGGCATTTACATTATGGGACTTGGAGTAATAACCCTAGATCTATTTTTCCAAAGTTCCCAAGGAGATAAGCATTCTCCACTGCTCAGCAATCCCTCTGTGCATTCTTCTAAAGACATATTATAATTGCACACTCACAAAATAAAGCGAGATTATTGTGGGCTTATTTGTAAAAGTGAAAACCACCCAAGAGGATTGATAATGTCATCTCTGTTACACCCATAAGAAAGAATATCATGTAGCTGTAACAATGAATGAGGAAGCACTTAGTGTTTTTCTATGAAAAGATCACCAGAACAAGCAAGGTACAGAAATATATATACAATAAGAAACAGGGATAGGAGTTAAGAGTACTCAATGTGTCATTTTGACTTCTGAAACATGTAAATGTTCAAACAAAATTAAGTTTACGACAATTTTTCCAAATATGCTTGGTTTTTGCTTTCATTCCTTTTTCGTAAAAACATGAGCTGCAATATGATTGGTTATAACAAGGCTACTTTTCCTGACAAATCAAATGGCTTTTATTTTCTTGTCCTTCAGAACAAGATTTCTCTTTCCTACAGGGAGCAGTTCAACATAGATTCAGTGCCTACTATGCCTACATTGTATCAGCACCATACACATGAGACAACAAAACTAAAAAGTCCCTGCTAGGTGACCTTAAAACTCGACTGTTATCCATTCACTCACTGCTAATGAAGGTGCAGTAAAAAAGGAAATGTAAATTTGACAACCATCATGAGAAGCAATTTGTCAATACAGAACAAGCATCTTTAAAATAGTCACACATACTGACCTAGTAATTACACTTCTGGGAACTCAAAATGCACAGAATTTTATGGGTAAAATTCTTACATTCGTTATAAAGAAAAATTGTAAGAAAGCTAAGTGTCCAAATTTGGAAAATAGTTAATTAAATTATGATTTACTCAGCAGGTGCACTATTGAGCTCTAATTAATCTAGAAGTAATTTCTAGTTAAACATGATACACTGGTTAATGCATTTATTCCCACTCCCTTCCCACACTCCTCTGAACTAATTGTAAATTTGAATAAATAAAAAAAGAGAGAACACTACAGAGAACCGAATAGATATTCTTTGATAAAATAAAATTAAAATACAATTTCAAAATAACATGGGCAAATGCTGTTAACTAAAAAAAAAAAGGCATAACTCAATTATATATCATTTCAACCTTATTTTAATTCATTAAAACATGAAGAAAACCTACAAAATACTTTTTCTAAATAGTGATTTTTTAAAAAGTGAATTTTTTCTTTTATGCTTCTCTTTATTTTCCAAAATATCTCCAAAGAGCATCTGTTACTGTTATAATCAGAAAAATAAAATCACTTTATCCACCCCCCCCACCCAATAAAATCACTTTAAAAACATATGCATGCTACTTTGAAAAACAGTCTGGCAGTTCCTCAAAAGTTAAACATGACCCCAAGACAGTCTCTACAATAAATGGTGCTGGAAATTTGGTCAGATACATGCAGAAAAATGAAACGAGATCACCAACTTATACTGTACCCAAAAAATAAACTAAAAATGGATAAAGAACTTAAATATAAGACTG
This sequence comes from Antrozous pallidus, assembly GCA_027563665.1. Classification (NCBI taxonomy): domain Eukaryota; kingdom Metazoa; phylum Chordata; class Mammalia; order Chiroptera; family Vespertilionidae; genus Antrozous; species Antrozous pallidus. The sequence continues at coordinate 93,043,861 of CM050511.1, read as the reverse complement.
GAAACCATAAAAATCCTACAAGACTCCATAGGCAGCAAAATAGCAGACATATGTTGCGGCAATATCTTTACCAACACAACTCCTAAGGCAATGGATGCTAAGGAGAAAATAAACAAACAGGACTACATCAAAACAAAAAGTTTTTGCACAGCAAAAGAAACCATCAACAAAACAACAAGAAAGCCCACTGCACGGGAGAACATATCTGCCAATGATATTTCAGATAAGGGTTTAATCTCCAAAATTTATTGAGAACTCATACAACTTAACAAAAGGAAGATAAATGACCCAATCAAAAAATGGGCAAAGGACCTAAATAGACACTTTTAGAAAGAGGACATACAGAAGGCCAAGAGATATATGAAAACATGCTCAAAGTCACTAATCATCTGACAGATATAAATCAAAACAATGAGGTGCCATCTCACACCTGTCAGATTGGCTATCATCAACAAATGACAAGTGCTGGCGAGGATGCAGAGAAAAAGGAACCCTCATGCACTGCTGGTGGGAATGCAGACCAGTGCAGCCACTGTGGAGAACAGTATGGAGTTTCCTCAAAAAACTAGAAATGGAACTTCCATTTGACCCAGTAATCCACTTCAGGAATATATCCCAAGAAACCAGAAACACCAATCATAAAGGATATATGCACCCCTATGTTCATAGCAGCACAATTCACCATAGCCAAGATTTGGAAACAGCCTAAGTGCCTGCCCATCAGCAGATGAGTGGATTAAAAAGCTGTGGTACATCTACACCATGGAATACTACGATGCTATAAAAAAAAGAAGGAACTTTTACCATTTGCAACAGCATAGATGGAACTGGAGAGCATTATGCTAAGGGAAATAAGCCAGTTGGAGAAAGATAAATATCACATGTTCTCACTCATATGTAGGATATAATGATCAACATAATTTGATGAACAAAAATAAATCCAGAGACAAATGGCAGCGGATGGGGAGGTGTTAGAGAGCAACCAAAGGACTTGTATGCATGCATATTAGCATAACCAATGGACAGACACTGGGGCGGTGGGGTCTTGCCTGGGGTGGGAATGGCTGGGGGGAAGGAGAGGAAGGTGTCAAATGGAGGGAAAAAAAGACATATGTAAAACTTTAGGCAATAAATTTTAAAAATAAATAAAATTTTTTTTAAAAGTTAAACATGACTCAATAATTCTACTCCCAGATATATACCAAGAGAAGTGAAAGCAAACATACAGCCATGCAAAAATATGTACACTAGTTTGCATAGCAGCACTTTTTGCAATAGCCAAAAACAGAAACAACACAAATGTCATCAACTGATGAATGAATAAATAAAATGTGACATATCACTCCAATGCAATATTATTCTTCCATAAAGGAATGGAGTGCTAATACATACATGCTACAAAGATGAACCTTAACATTATATGAAATGTCCAGATTAGACAATTCTATATAGAGAGAAAGTAGATTAGAGCTTGATTAGGGCCACAGGAAATGAGATGGGTTTCTTTAGAGGATGATGGAAATGTTCTAAAATCGACTGTGGTGATGGTTGCACAATTCTGTGAATATACAAAAACCTCAAATTATACACTTTAAATTGGTGATTTGGATAGTGTGCAAATTTTAGCTCAATAAAGCTATGTTACATATATATGTGTGTATGTATATCCTATCTAATAAAATAGTAGTATGCTAATTGACTGTACCTTCGCTATACCCACAGCCAATTAGGAGTGATATGCCCACAGCCAATCAGGAGTGGTATGCAAATTAACCCAGCAAAAATGGCAGTATATTTGCATATGTGGGGGGGGGCAGCGCCCTATGCCTCAGAAGGGATCCAAGGGGACATGAGCTGGTGGCGACTGGCAGCGCCCTAAGCCTCTGGCAGGTCCAAGCTACCCATCACCCCAGGAAGAAGCCATGCCGAGCAGAGACCCACCATGGCAATCATGGGCCTGGGCAAACAGGAAAGGCAGAGCCGAGACCCACCATTGAGATCACAGAGTGAATTGGACAGGCAGAGCCCAGACCCGCCACTGCGATCACGGGGGAACAGGACAGGCAGAGCCCAGACCTGCGATCGCGATCATGAAGTGAACTGGACAGGCAGAGCCCAGACCCGCCATGGTGATCACAGAGTGAATTGGACAGACAGAGCCCAGACCCGCCATTGTGATCACAGGGGAACAGGACAGGCAGAGCCCAGACCCGCCATTGTGATCACAGGGGAACAGGACAGGCAGAGCCCAGACCTGCGATCGCGATCATGAAGTGAACTGGACAGGCAGAGCCCAGACCCGCCATGGTGATCACAGGGGAACAGGACAGGCAGAGCCCAGACCCGCCATGGTGATCACAGAGTGAATTGGACAGACAGAGCCCAGACCCGCCATTGTGATCACAGGGGAACAGGACAGACAGAGCCCAGACCCGCCATGGTGATCACAGAGTGAATTGGACAGACAGAGCCCAGACCCGCCATTGTGATCACAGGGGAACAGGACAGGCAGAGCTCAGACCCGCCGTGGTGATCACAGGGGAACAGGACAGGCAGAGCCCAGACCTGCGATCGCGATCATGAAGTGAACTGGACAGGCAGAGCCCAGACCCGCCATGGTGATCACAGGGGAACAGGACAGGCAGAGCCCAGACCCGCCATGGTGATCACAGAGTGAATTGGACAGGCAGAGCCCAGACCCGCCATGGTGATCACAGGGGAACAGGACAGACAGAGCCCAGACCCGCCATGGTGATCACAGGGGAACAGGACAGACAGAGCCCAGACCCGCCATTGTGATCACAGGGGAACAGGACAGGCAGAGCTCAGACCCGCCATGGTGATCACAGAGTGAATTGGACAGGCAGAGCCCAGACCCGCCACTGCGATCACAGAGTGAATTGGACAGGCAGAGCTCAGACCCGCCATGGTGATCACAGGGGAAGAGGACAGGCAGAGCCCAGACCTGCCGTGGTGATCACAGGGGAACAGGACAGGCAGAGCTCAGACCCGCCATGGTGATCACAGAGTGAATTGGACAGGCAGAGCCCAGACCCGCCACTGCGATCACAGAGTGAATTGGACAGGCAGAGCCCAGACCCGCCGTGGTGATCACAGAGTGAATTGGACAGGCAGAGCCCAGACCCGCCGTGGTGATCACAGGGGAACAGGACAGACAGAGCCCAGACCCACCATGGTGATCACGGAGGAACTGGACAGACAGAGCTGAGACCCACCATTGCGATCATGGGGAACTGGACAGGCAGAACCCAGACTTGCCATCGCGATCAGGGAGGAACTGGACAGGCAGAGCTGAGACCCGCCATCGATCACGGAGCAAACTGGGCAGGAAGAGCTCAGACCCACCATCACAATCACGGAGCTAACCAGACAGGCAGATCCTGAGACCAGCGATGGCAATGACGAAGTTAACTTGACAGGCACAGCCCAGACCAGTGATGGCAATCACAGGGGAACTGGACAGGCAGAGCTGAGACTGGCACCGTGATCATGGAGCCAACTGGACAGGCAGAGCCCAAACCCACGATCACCGGGGACAGGAGAGGCAGCCCCGCATTCCCAGGCAAAGAAGCCGCTTTGCTGACCAACCTGCACCTGGGACTTCTTTGGGTGCATGGTACGGAATCCAGGGCCTCTAGCTTGCAGCCATGGGAAGTCTCCCTCTCCCTAGAGTTAGGAGCACCAGCCCAGGTCTACTCAGTGGCCTGGTCCTGACTGCAGGAGTGGGTTCCTGCAGGCTGGGGTTTGATCCCCACGCATTCACAGTAGGAGACCAGTGCCTTTGTTATTCCTGTGTGTCAAATGCCCTGTGGTCCTGGTGGCCAGCTTAGCAAAATCTTTTAGGAGGAGAATTCTGTCTGGGTTTCCTCAAATTCCCTCAACCTCTTACTCATCCCTCTGTAAAGGAATAGAACAAGTGAAGCCCTTAAATAAAAATCAGAGTCTCCAGCAAAGGTGGGCCTCTCTCATCACAAGTCATTTGGAGTGGATGGCCTTTGAGTATTTATCTAGGCACCATGACAGAGAATCACAAGCTCAAGTCATGATCTCTGCCCTTAATATCTTATTAAAGGGAGTAGATGATAAAAGCACAGTAATAACATCAGAATGTAAGGCAACAATACAGACAGGAACAGAGGCAATTGCTAGGTTGATTTTCCAATAATCAGCACAAAGAATATTTGCTATGAATTAAATAAAAAAAAAATATGTGTGGAAGTAGCTGCTTCATGAGTATGGCATCCCTTCCCATTTTAAAGGAAGCTGAGTTCCATGTAAATTGTGTACTATGCTATGATATCTGAGGCACAGGACAAGGGAGGCCCTAAGTATACTATGCTTTAATATTTGAGTCATTCTTTATTGTTCAATGTAATTTATTTTTGTACGCCTCAGTTTTGTAATAAATTACTAGAATAATACATCTTGCTATAAAATATTACTAGAAGATCAAATGATCAGGTGACATTTATTGTTATTTTCTATAAATGAACACAATCTCTGGTATGCTAAAGTGATAGGTATTATAGAAATATTTAGATAGAGAGACCTTGATTACAAGTGAGGCTTACTATCAAACCCAAATTTATTGCTTTAAAAAAAAAGGCAGGGAGCCAACTAGAAACTGAACCAAATATAAGCCCTTAAAGAGCAAATGTAAATTGGATAAGCTTTGCTATTACAAGAGCAAGAAGAAAAAATTCAGATGCAAGAATGAAAACCACACTGCATCCTCTCTAAGTAGTTGTTAAATAAAAAGAATGGTATACTATGACAATACTCAATACAGATTGTAAAGACATTTGTTCAAGAGGATTGCCTAGAGTAGGTGATACTTAATTTTTTTTAAATGTGAAGAGGTTAGCTAGATAAGAAAAAGGTGTAGGGGTCCTGAATTGCAGAGGGTGCAGGCAAGGCTGAGGAAACACACCCCCTCCATGCACGAGTTTCGTGCACCGTACCTCTAATATATATAATATAATTTCCTCAGCACTAACCAATATTCCACATATTATTCCTTATCATCTTGCAAAATACTATATAATGGCAAATATATAATTGGATTCAAAATAAAACCAAACTCTTGCCAAACCTAAAACCATGAACAAGCCACAACTTCCAAGTTTCCATTTCCTGTTGGGGGAAGAGAGGTTCTCCCTGATACACCATTTCATTTTTCTATCAACAACCAAGTTGCATGCCTATCAAGAGTAATTTTTTTATATAACTGAAAATATATTTTTATTGATTTCAGAGCAGAAAGGAGAGATAGAAACATCAATGATAAGAGAGAATCATTGATTGGCTGCCTTCTGCACACCCCACAATGGGGATCGAGCCCACAACCCAGGCATGTGCCCTGACCAGGAACAGAACCATGACCTACCTCCTGATTCACAGGTTGATGCTCAACCACTGAGCAACACCAGCCAGGCTCGAGAATAAATTTTATTTGTTCCAAAATCTGTTTATGCCAGTTGTATTCACTATAGTCATGTAATTTAGTTACATGTTACATCAAAAATATGAGCACAAAAAGAAAATTCTTTATTGCTGAAACTTAAGCTTTTCAATTTGAAAAAGGCAGATCACTTTTAAAATATCCTAAACAAAAGGCCTCACAGCTATACAGCAGAAGACTGATGGTATGTAAGCATATGAATTACAAAGTATTTAAAGTACATCTCTTTCGTATTATTCCTCATTTTAACCGAATTTGTTTAACCAACCCAACAATTACTGGTTGAGTATACAAATTATATTACATAAGAGAGAAGAAACTTGATCTTAGGTAAGTTATTTGCATAAGGGACTAACCATTACATTACTATCATTCTATCTCATGCTCTGAAGATGGATGGTTGTCCCCAGTGAGTTCCCTCTTAGAGAGGTTGAGACTTTTCTACCCTTCCAAGTTCCCAGACACACCACAGTCCCTTCCTCTGCAGATACTCTCTTCTCTCACACTGAAAGGGGATGCACAATGGAAACCTCAGATTCAATCCGAGGCTGCCCAAGTCCCTCTTCCTCCCTTGTGAAAGCTAAACCTACATCTGACCTGTACTAGCACATTCAGATGACCATTAAGCAACACAACAAAATCATGTAAAGAAAACTTACTCATGCACCAAAGACTCCTCTTTACTTCTTACTACACATTTGTGCCTCTACTTTCTCACCTACCAATCACTATAATACTAACTCTTCCTAATGACTTCAAAAGAATTCTAAGTGGTCATTCTAACTGCCCTGACCACCCCTCTCACTACTCCAGTACTACCTGATATTGCTGCCAAATGCACCTTCCTAATGTACAACTCTAATCACAAAACTCCCTGGCTTGATAATTCAGTGGATTATCTTGCCTACAGGATAAGATCCAGAAATTCATTAGCTTCAAAGTCAAGATCCTAATGGAACAGAATAAGTTGCTAGCCTATCTCGATAATGTTCTCTAACTAGTCAGGCTGAACTCAGCTCTGTGCAAACACACCCCGTTCTTTCATTCCTACACCCATATCTTTCATCCATTTGGAATGCCCTACTTTCATTTCTTTGCATTGAAATGCCCTAAAACCTTTTTTAAAGGAGAAAATCATTTATCCAGAGCCTTGGGTTTCTCAACAGTAACACCTTCAAGGGCTGTTTTATAAGGATTATAAAGTGTTAGAAGAATTAGAATTATTAAGTGTAAACTCAGAACAATAGTCAACAGATATCACTGAACAACTGTCATTACTATTGTTCATTCAAATCTTTTAAACTGACATACAAAACAAAACGTCTTTTCCATCCAGCTATACTCTTTGTTCTAAAAGTAAGTTTAAAACTTGACACCTCTGGAAGTTAAGATGATGACAATTTCTGATATGCAATTAGTTTTCAATTTATGGGAATCTCACAAAGATCCGTGATGTTAAGAACAGCAACTCACTATTTCATGACTTAACAACAACTTGATTTGTAATCATTTCATATACATATGTCAAGTCATTATGCGGTACACCTTAAACTTACACAGAGTCAATCACATCTCTATGAAATGAAAAGAAAAAAAGAACAACTTGATTCACTAATACCAAAAAATGGCCTGGCCGGTGTGGCTCAGTGGTTGAACGCTGAGCTATGAACCAGGAAGTCATGGTGAGATTTTAGCTCAGGGCACATGCACGGGTTGCTGGCTCAATTCCCAGTAAGTGGCGTGCAGGAGGCAGACGATCAGTGATGCTCTCTCATCACTGATGTTTCTCTCTCTCTCTCCCCTGCTCCCTTCCTCTCTGAAATCAATAAAAATATGTCTTTTAAAAATCTACCAAACATGGGGAGAGAGGGCAAGCTTTGCCAAAATAGTTTTATCCTTTACATTTCTTTTTCAATTGTGGTAAAACGCGCATTAACATAACTGACCAGGTTAACCACTTTTAAGTGTAGAGTGCAGTGGCATTGAAGCACTAGCACACTGCTGTGCAAACATCACCACCAACCATCTGCAGAACTCTTCATCTAGCAAAACGGAACTCAGCGCTTGTTAAAACAGTAACTCTCCACTTCTGCCCCGCCCCAGCCCTGGCAACAAGCATTCACCTCTGTTTCTATGGGTTTGGCTACTCCAGGTACCTCCTGAGAGATACCTGTCCTTTTGTGACTGGCTTACTTTACTGAGCATGATGTGCCGCAAGGTTCATTCGTGTTATTTACTTCTCAACAGTAACTGCAAAACTGCACAAAGGACATAGTTTAAACATATTCCGTATTACATGACACTACTCTACAGATTTAGAAGACTCAAATTACAGAAAGAAAGGGAAAAGACACTAACATGGACCCGGTAATTATATGTAGACAAAAACAGAAAAAATACTGAGAATCACTACACTGGAAGGGTCACACATTTGAATCTAAACATCATCTCTGCTTTCCTGTGATGCTTGTCCACAGGTACATTTCTTGGGTACTCAAAAATTGGGAACCTTTGTTACTGACAAAGATATTAGAAAAAGTGGATTTTTTTTTTTCACCAGGGATGGGAGGCGGAAGGCATTGAAAGGTAGGGATAGAAGATAAAATTCCAACTGAAAACTTCAATAATCCAAAAATGTTGTTCGTCAGTGAGCCCAAATTTACGATCACATCCCCATCTTCTCTACCAATCCCCACATTGTAACCTTGGTGAACTTTTCTCCTAAGCATGAATTTACAATGGAATGGGAGATATGAGATTGGGATATGTAGTCTATTTACACCTTAAATACAGTATCACTGTAATATTAACCATCTACACAGTAATATGAATTTCCTTCTGCTTCAGAATGAAAAGTAAATAGTCTCACCATCCTGTATTGCTACATGCTCTCCCTTAAAATTAAAACTTGAAGTACATTTTTAAAAATTAAAAACTAAATACCCAACTTCTAACTTGCTTAAACTATATTTTTTCATAATTTAAATTACAGCAAATATTAGAAGATTTTAAAATGTTATGAAAAGAAATCAGTTTTTTACGGGCTCTCACTAAATAAATCCCCACTAGTAACAAAAGTCTACATTTCCCATTAACATTGTTTTCACAAATAGTTTCTCTTGATCGTAGTCTGAAAAATGTTGCTAACAAAAGGAGTACTTTGTTCACAAAATAATTTTATCTTCACTGATGTAACAAGAAGTCAGTGGTTTCCTTTTTGTGGTAAACAATGGGGCCTTGGAAAACATTCCCTGTTAAATCTCTTTTACATTTTTTAATACACAATTGGTTCGACTTCCTAATAATCACCACTTACCAGAAATGTGAAAGATAAGAATCTATCAAGATACACAATATGCCGAAGCAAGCCAAAAGAAGAAAAATAAAAGAAAATTAATTACAAAGGCTCCCTGAAGAAGGTGCGGTAGAGACAACTTCCACCCAACACCGAGCGTCTCCAAACCAGCTTTTACAACTCAGAATGTCAGTTTCAAGGTAACAAAAATCTCACCTCTTTTTTTCTCCATGTCCATCAGTCTACAAACATACTATAATAATCACCCACGTTAAAATTAAAAAAAAGTTCTCCTGTGATGTCGTGATTTATAAATACGTAAATATACACTGAGAGGCCAGATTATTTATGATCTCTGAACACATAATAATCTGGCCACTCAGTGTGAGTGTGTATATGAGTATATATATTAAAGGCCCAGTGCATGAATGCATGCATGGGTGGGGTCCTGCCAGCCTAGCTAGGGGGAGGGGACACGGGCAGTTGGTGGGCTGGCCTGCTGGTAAAACTCCTGGTCGAGGGGATAACTTGCATATTAGCCTTTTATTATATAGGATATACATTGAGTAGCCAGATTATTTTACGTTCAGAGATCATAATTAGCTGGCCACTCAGTGTATATATTTGGTCTTGTCTCGTTTCTGACAAACTCCTTAAACCCTTGAAAGTTCCTAAGTGGTAAGAGCCATAGTGTCTTTTGTTGTTAATGAGGTGACTTTGGATTGAACCCATGGATAGGGGCTGGTTGCCAGGAGAACCCAACCTTGTGATTTAGAGGGATGGAACTCTCAGTCCCACCCACCGTTAAGGGGAGGGGCAGCTGAAGGCTGATCAATTGCCAATGGTCAATGATATCTCTATCATGCCTACGTCATGACTCACCCATAAAAACCCAAATGGACAGGGTTCGAAGAGCTTCCGGGGGGTAAACACATGATGCAGGGAGAGTGGTGTGCTCACAGGGAATGGACCCTCGTGCCCTTTCCCTGAACCTTGTATCACTCCCACCTGGCTGTTGCTGATTTATCCTTAACTGGCAATCTAGTAAGTAAAACGTTTCTTCCAGCTCTTTGAGTCACTAGAAAATTAACTGAACCCAGGGAGGGGCTACTGGAACCTCCAATCGATAGCACTAGGTCAGAAGCACAGGTGACCACCTGGGTTTGCAACTGTCATCTGAAGTGGACAGACAGGGCAGGGAGTCTGTGGGACTGAGATCTTAACCTGTGGAATCTAATGCTATTGCCAGGTGGTGTCAGACTGAGTTGCATTACAAGACACCCACCTGGTATCTGAGAATTGCTTGGTATTGTGGAGGGGAAGGAAGGGGCAGAAGAGGGTTTGAACACTAGCCTTGGTGACAAGAACCTTTGCCTCTCTTGGCAACAAAACCCCTGCCAGTGACTGGTGTGCTTCTCTGCTCCCCTTTACAATGAAAGGGCTCTACACGTTGTCGCTATTCAGTACTTCACCACCTTCCCTCAATCCCATTCTCTCCTCTATCCAACTCCAAGGCTGTCTGCTTGGAGACACTCCACAGGGCCACTTGTCAGCATCGCTAGTGACCTCTGCGCGGCAGGAAGTCCAAAGGTCAGTATCAGTGCCCATCTTCCTCGACTTCACTGAAGCATTTCGCTCCCTTTTTGAAAGACCTTCTTCACGTGGACAGCAGAATCTACCTCTCCCCGTTTCCTTCTGCTTCCCCATGAGCTGGCTGCTCTGCCTCTGCCTTCTTCCCAACTCAGAATGTGAAAGAGCCCAGGCTCAGGTCCCGGCTGTCACTCTCAGTTCTCCACTGACACTTTCCTCTAAGGGACCTTATCCAGTCTCCAGGCATTAAATCCAATTTGGGGTTTGTCGGCATACAGGTGGTATATCTATACTCTCTCTCTCTCTCTCTCTCTCTCCCCCCTGAGCACTAACCCCACAGGTTCAACTATCCATTTGGACATCATCTAATAGGTTTCAAACTCACCTCTTAATAGGTCTCCTAAATCTACACTGAGCCCCAGCATTGCACGTTAGTAAATAATGCCATCATTTTTCTAATTGTTCAGGCCAAAAATCTGGCAGTTGCTTTTATTCCTTCCTTTACTTCACACCCTCACATCTAATCCATCAACAAGTTCTGTCAACTCTATTTTCAGACCTCTTGTCTCCCATCCACTGCTCCCACCCATCATCATCTCTAGCCCAAACAACTGAAGTAGCCTCTTAACTGATATTCCTGCATCTGCTCATTCCACACAGTAACTAGAATGGTCATTTTGGAATATACATTTATTCTCTCCTCCAATGCTCAGAAATCCTCCAGTAGTTTCCTGTCAAATGCAGAAAAAATAAAATATCCCTAGCCTTCCTAACCTTTCCTTTCCTCTATTCTAGCCACACCAACTTTCCCACTATTCTTCAGGTTCAAGAAGCTTATTCCCACATTGGGGGAATGGGTGCACCTATAATCTCTTCGCCTGAAAAGTTCCTTCCCTAGAGCATGATTTGTTTCCTCCCTCCATTCAGAGGACTGCTAAATGTTACCTCCCCAAAGGGGCCCTCCACCTCACTCTAAATGAAATAGCTGGCACGCATCATGCTCTAGCTACACTTAGTTTTTCATCACAGAGTTTATTACCCAATATTTGTTTAATTTTGTCTACCCAATTAAAAGGCAAACTCCAGGAGGGCAGTGGCTGTCTTGTTTAATGTTTATAATCTCCAGGCTCACAGGCACACAATAAACATTAGTTGATTAAATAAATGATGCCAATGAAAACAAATGGCATGTGCTTAAAAAATAAAGTCAATATATAGGCTTTCAAACATTTTATTCAACCAAATGAGTATTTACAACTTCATAAATGTCCACTTTACAGCTGTCAGAGAAGATAAGAATGCAAGATAACAGAGGAAGAAAGGACAGCTTCTTGTCTTTAACAGATAAACCCAATATATTTGCATCCCCTTAAATCCATTTTGAAATATAACCTAATGTTTCCAGAAAACAAAGGTTTCAAACATTTCCTTTCTTCCTTCTAATATATCTGAATCAACCTATATCCAAACAAGCTCAAAAGAAGGAGCGATACTCAGATGATAACCTAAAGTTATATGCAACATTAGAAATTAGAAAAGGGTCTCGGCCCACACCTGAAATTCTGAGTTTCCACCTTAAAAGATATTTTAAGGTGGTAACAATGAGAAAGGAGAAGTAACCTGCGATTACATCAACCATTCATTATGTGCTCTGGGAGCCTGCTTCCCCATCCACTCTGCTTAGGTGCATCCCAGAAGAAAAATGGCCCATGCTCCATCCCTCCCTCCATCATATTCACTGGGCTAAACACTAACTACAATCTTCAACAAACTCTGACTATAGTTTGAGAGAAGGGGAAGAGAGAATAAAATGAATGTCATGCCAGTCTGGGATAGAATCTGTGCTATTTATCAACACAGAATAATGGATATATGAAAAAAATCTACAAACTTAAGGCATTGGCAGACACAGAGAATCAATCCAATTTTTTTGAATCCCAAGGAAAATGATCTTAGCTAACTTCTAACCAAAGGTGTGAAAGGCAAAAACCTTTTGCTTTTCTAAGATAGTCACTCTCCTCAAGGCAGGGGCAAATGAGGAGGAGTGGTAATCAGGCTTACCAACGGAGTGTCCACAATGATGAATAGAAACTTACAGTCTCTCAAAAAAACCAAAAAAAAAAACCAATCAGCTAATCAAAAAATAAATACATTCTTACCTAACAATAGAGAAACATGTAAACTGACCATAACTCTGCTATACCCACAGCCAATCAGAGTAAGTATGCAAATCAACCCAACAAATATGGCGATTAATTTCCATATATATCTGGGTCCCCAGAACCTCCTCAGCACCCAGGTCACTCTCAGCTGGCCATCAGAGGGGCAAGGAGAGAAGGCCCTTCCCAAGCCTAAAGCCTGGGGCAGAGGCTTTAGACTGGGAAGGGGCGGAGCCTGCGACTGAATGAATCAAAATTATACCTATATTTTTGCCAAGTAGGCAAAAAATATATTTTTTGGTGTGCCACAGAAGTTTAGTAATTTGCCTGTGTGTGCCATGAGTTGAAAATAGTTGAAAATTGCAGGCCTAGAGGCACAGACAGGCTCACTAAACACTGAGACCTATTCATAGGACTAGAGAACACTTCCTCTCTCCACATGCTGTACCACCACAACACTGATGAAGACCTTTTTATAGCTGTTCCTTTCACTCAAAAGCAGTACCTTACGTCCGGCTATTATTAAGAACTAGTGACCCAATACAAGAAATTCATGCACATTAAAAGAAATCCTATCTAATAAAAGAGTAATATGCAAATTTGACCGTACCTTCGCTACACTACTAGTCAATCAGGAGCGGGGGGCGGGGCCAAGCGGCACAGGGTGGAATCGTGGTACGCGAGGCGGGGGTGGGGCCATGGTGCGCAGGACGGGAGCCCATCCCGGGGCGTGGAGTGCACAGCGCAGGTGCTGAGTGTGGGGGTGCCCCTGGCACTGAGCGGTTGCCACTGGGCCAAAGGCCTGGGCTGGGAGGCGGGCCTGAGGCATCCGGCGAGCACAAGGCCCCTGGGGCTGGGCAGTCTCCGGATGTTTGCCAGGGGTGGGGCTAAGGCAAGGGCCAAGTGGGTGGGGTGGAGGCAGCCGGGGCAGAGCTAGCCATCAGCCCCATTGCAGGGTGATGGCTGGGTGCCCAAGGCCTAAAGCTTCGGCCAGGCGTAAGGAGTCAGCAGGACATCCCCTGAGGGCTCCCAGCATGTGTGAGGGGGCAGGTTGGGCTGAGGAATCATCCACCCCCAGTGCACGAATTTTGTGCACTGGGCCCCTGGTATTTTAATATTGCCATTTGCCCTTTCTCTATAATAGAAGTGTCAGAGATGAAAGAAAATTAGTAAAATGTATATGAAAATCTTCCTGTCAGAGTCTGGGGTGTGATATGAGAACCAAAGTCAAGCCCCCGCCCACCCATGTGCACCTTGAAATTATGTGAGATCCAGACCTGGCCAGCTCCACCCCCATTGGGCTAGACCAAGACCTGGCCGGCCCCACCCCTGTCAAGCCCTGCCAGGTGTGGGGTGCAGCCTCAGGTCACCTGGCTTGGCCCTGGGGCAGGGGCATGGCTTGAGGTCCCCTGGCCCAGGCTGGGAGGTGCGCCTTGAGGTCCCCTGACCCGGACCAGGGGGCATGGCCTGAGGTCCCCCGTCAAGGGGGGTGGCACAACTTCAAATCCTCTGGCCCGAGGCAGAGTACATGGCCTGAGGTCCCCAGCCCGAGACAGGGTAGGGGCACACCTTGAGAACCTCATCAAGCCCCGCCAGATGGGGGCTTGGCCTCAGGTCCCCCAGCCTGGTGCCAGGGTAGGGGGTACTGCTTGAGGTCCCCCATGAAGCTCTGCCAGGGTGAGGGGTGTAGCGCCAGGTCCCCTGTGAAGCTCCACCAGGCAGGGGACACAGTCTCAGATACCCTGCCCTGGCTCAGTGCTATGCAGCTTCAGGTCCCTGCTTATTGCCCTTTAAGGCTCCTTACAGGAACTCAGCCTCCACTGTGGATGCAGCCATCTTGTGTTACGGAATCCCTGCCTCTGCTGTGGGCACAGCCATCTTGACCATTATGGTAGGATGGTCAATTTGCATATTCCCTCTTTATTAGATAGGATAATTGCAATGCATAATAAAAGGCAAAAAATAACACGACTTGGACAAAACAAGCATCAGAATCGGACTGAAATATGGCAAGAAAGCTGGAATTATCAGACTGGGAATTCAAATATATGCTTAGGGCTCCAATGAATAAGGTAGACAGCATGCAAGAAAAGATGGGCAATAAAAGCAGAGAGATGGAAAATCCACGAAAGAACTAAAAGAAACACTACAAATCAAAACACCCAGCCAACATGGCTCAGTGGTTGAGTGTCGACCTAGGAACCAGGAGGTCATGGTTTGATTCTGGTCAGGGTATATGCCCAGGTTGTGAGCTCAACCCCAGTGTGGGGCATGCAGGAGGCAGCCAGTGATGTTCTCTCATCATTGATGTTTCTATCTCTCTCTCCCTCTGCCTACATAGAAAAAAAAAACACTGAATAGACATGAAAAATCCCCTTGATAGGCTATCACTAAACTGAACACAGCTGATTAAAGAATTTCAGAACTTAAAGCTATCTCAACAGAAACCTGAAGAAAAATAGCATAAAAAACTGAAAAGCAAGGGGGAAAAACAGAACAAAATATTCAAGAACTGTGGGACAACTACAAAGATGTTACATATACGTAATGGGAATACCACAATAAGAAATATTTAAACAGAAGAAATATTTAAAGTAATGAGTGAGAATTTTCTCAAATTAATGTAAGATACCAAACCACATATTCAGGAAACTCAGAGAACACTAAGAAGGATAAATGAAAAAACAAAAAGCACAAACCACCAAAATAAAAACCAAAATACCCTGCAACCGGGCATATCATACTCAAACCTCAGAATATCAAAGATAAAAGACAGAATCCTGAAAGCTAGAGGTGGCGGGGGGGGGAGGGGGGGGTGGCGGGGGGAGGGAAAGGGGAGGGAAATCCACCTTACCTATATTTATCTATAGAAGAGCAAATATAAAAATTAAATGTAACTTTTCTTCAGAAACTACGCACGCAAGAAAAGAGTGGTGTGAAATATTTACAATGTTTACAGGAAAAAAAAATCACCTTCAAAAGTGAAGAAGAAATACTTTCTCAAACAAAACTGAGGGAATTAGTTGCCAGTAGACCCATTAACCTACATAAAGAAAGGAAGAGCACTGAAGAAGAAATAAGAAAATAAAAAATTTATTTCTCTTATTCTTAATTGATCTCACAGGTTAACAGTTTGTTCAAAATAATAGCAGCAATGTATTCAATTATGTATGTATGTATGTATGTGTGTACATGTGTTTGTGTATAGATGTATGCTTATAAAAGCTTGTGAAATGAAGGTTAGCAATGATTCAAGGAAAAGGAAGAGAGGGAAGACTTGAAGGTAATCACAGTACCCGTGAACTTCAATTAGTTGTGAATCTATACTGCAAACTTTAGGACAATGACTAAAAAAAACTTTTAAAAGGTGAAATTGATATACTAAGAAGATAAGACATAATCCTATCTAATAAAATAGTGATATGCAAATTGACCATACCTTCGTTACACCCACAGACCATGCCCACAAGCCAATCAGATCAAGCATGCAAATTAACCCAACCAAGATGGTGGTTAATTTGCATATCCTCAAGCAGAAGACAGTGTAGAAGGAAGTGAAGCACTGCAGAAGGGAGCAAAGCTGCAGAGAAGCAAGTAGGGGCAGGGGAAAAGGGAGGGAGCAAGGCAGAGGAGATGAGAGGAAGGGAGGCAGCAGAGAAGGAAGCAAGGCAATGGAGAAGGGAGTGAGCAAGGTAGCAGAGACAGGAGAGAGCGAGGTAGTGGAGAAGGGAGCAAGGCAGCAGAGAAGGGGGAGAGCTTTGCTCAGGCCACAGAAAGCTCTATTCTTGCAGGAATCTTCCTGCAACTGTCTCTAATATATATATAAAAGGCTTATATGCAAAGTTCAACCAGGAGACTGGGAGTTCGATGGCTTGCTATGACATGCACTGACCACTCAGGGGTGGCACAGAACTAAGGAAGGCCTCAGCCAGCAGCTGGAAGCTGGGGAACAAAGGCCCCAGGCAGCAACCAGCAGGCCCTGATCGGCCCTGATTGCTGGCCAGGCCTAGGGACCCTACCCATGCATGAATTTCATGCACTGGGCCTCTAGTTATATAATAATAAAGAGGTCTATTCTCCAAAACATTACAATCCTCAATGTGTATATGCCTAACAACAGAGCATCAAAATACTTGAGACAAAAATTGATAAAGTGCAAGGAAAAACAGATGAATACACTATTATAGTTGGAGACATCAACACCCCTCTATCAGAAATGGGCAGATTCAGCAGAAAATCAATTAAGGACATACATAGTTGAACTCCACAACACCATCAATCAGCTGGGTATAACTGGCATACCTAGACTCCTTCCTTCAACAAGAACAGAAGACACATTCATCTCACATTCACTTGGAACACTCACCAAAACAGAACACATTGTGGGCTATAAAATACACCTTAACAAACTTAGGAAAATAGAAATCACTTTGGTATTGAACTAGAAATCAATGACAGAAAGTTAATTGGAAAATTGCAAAATACTTGGAGATTAAACAGCACACGTCTAAATTACACATAGTCAAAGAAGAAAGCTCAAGAAAAATTCAAAATAATTTTAAATTGGTGAAGACTTTTGCCCTCTTGTAGCTTACATGCTAACAGTGGAAGACAATAAACAGTATATGTAATAAGTAAATGACAGGAGTCTAAAGCTACAGGGACAAATATTTGAAGAATCAGCCAAATGGATATCAGGGGTAAGCATGTTCCAGCCATGCGGAAGAGCAAACACAATGGCCCCAAGGAAGAAAAATGCCTGGCAAAAACAAGGGTGATTAGAGCTGACAAGCAAGGGAAACGCAGGAAAACGGAAAGAGGTTATGAGAGACCAACTCAGGTAGGGCCAGCAGACAAATGTGCTGCAGTGAGCTGGGGAGCCACTGCGGGCTTTGCAGACTAGCATGGCTGCCATACCTTTGGAAAAGGTCCCTCTGGCTACTGTGCTGCGACCTCTCCATGGGAAGCTATTGGTGACTGAAGTGTTAGTAAAACCCTTGCCTTTCCACATGAGAAGCGGGTTTTGAATTCAGTTAACCTTCTAGCTCTGTTCCCCAGGAAACCATACAGGCAGAAATGTCAGCTGTGTTACTAGGCAACATTGCTTTATGGTAAAAATGACCCAGTGGTAAATTGTTTGGGACTGAGAGGAACTATCAATACCTGGTGAGTGGCTGTAACATTGAGCTTAATGTAGTGACTCCTCCAATTGGGGGTGTACCTTGTAGGGGTCCTGGGAGCTATGCTCATGGTTGTTATACTAGAACAAGGCAATGGCTCTTGTGGAACACAGCCTGGAAGTCAGGTTTGCTGCATACCCACGCGTGGGCCTCATTACTCACACCTAAGCTTCACCTGGAAAGAGAGAGGAGAGACAGAGAACAGTTCTGGCTCTTCTCTTCATGGACTGCTGCAAGGACCCCCACCAAGGAGAACATCTGGATGCTTCCCTGCTAGTAAACTGTGGTTCCTGTCCCATACCCTCAAGCAAATCTGATGTGTAATGTGGCCTAGAGCAATCCATAGTCTGTCCAGTTGAACACTAAGAAAATTCCCTGGGTAAGCACTGCTCTAAGGCATAATCCAGACAAGAACTGGTAGTGGCTTAGACAAGGATGGTAGTGATGTAAACAGGAGGGGGAAAAAAGTAGTCAGATCATAAATATCATTTGAAGGGGAGCTCACACAATCTCTCAATAAATAGAATGTGGGATGTGACAGAAAGAGTAAAGTTAGAAATAATGCCAAGATTTCTGCCCTTTGCAACTGGAAAGATGGAGTGAAAAACTGGGGGGAGGGAAGCTCCCAGGAGTTCAACTTTAGATAATTTTGAGTTGAAGGTCATTCATCATCTCACTCTCTCCTAAATAACCCAAGAGTCAGGAGCTCACATGACAACATCCAAAAGAAGGGACATAGCTTCACAAATGGGAGAAAACCAGAGTCCCAGCAGACTTCCATCATGAATCACTATGCCTAAACCAATCACTGGCAAGAGGAATGGGAAAAACACAACTGACATGAGGCTAAGCACCATTCACAAACTGCTGCCTTTGGGCTGGTTGGGGGGAGCCCATGAAGCACAAGAGCACTACATAACCTGAACTGAAGTGGGCTTCCACCAGCAAGAAAAGAGGGGGAGACTAACACGTGCAGTGTCCATCAGAGGTACTGGATGAACCATCCATATCGATGTTAAAAATCACCAGAGTAAGAGAAGTGAGATCAGTAACAAAGCATAGTTACAAAATAAGACGGGCCAGGAGGTAAGGGCAAGAGAGCGACCTACACTCTGTTCTGTGAAGAAAAGACATCTAGACAAATCCTGTGAAATTTCACAACTGAAAGATTCTAAGTGATCTGAGGAAAAACACAGGAAGAATCTGACTAAAACCACACTCAATTGTAGCAGAGCAGTCAGTCTCAAGAGTGAAAGAATTCTGTCTTAGACTCTTATATCTAAACTAGAGGCCCGGTGCATAAAATTCATGCATGAGAGGGGGTTCCCACAGAACCTACACTCTCTCCAATCCTGGACCCCTTGGGGGATGTCCAACTGCTGATTTAGGCCCAAACCCAGGGATTGGGCCCAAACCAGCAGTCAGACATCCCTCTCACAATCCTGGACCACTGGCTCCTAATCGCTCACCCGTCTGACTGCCTAGCTGCTCCTAACTGCCCCCCGCCTCACTTGCTGGCCTGGTCACCCCCAAATGCCCCCCCTGCCAGCCTAATTGCCCCTGCCACCACCACCCCCCACCAGCCTGGTCACCCCCTGCAGCCTGCTGTTCAGTACTTTGGTCGTCCTTTACTAAACTCCCTGCTGGCCTGGTCATAGGTAGCCAACTTGTGAGGGTGTGAGGGTTAATTTGCATATTACCTCTTTATTATATGGTATGCTCCATCAAGTGAAAAGGCAGAAGAGAGGCATTATCAGACATACAAGGACATATTCCTTGAGGATCTCTAGCAAACGAGTATGGAAACCTAATAAAGTAGATGTGAGAACACAAGAGGCAGTGGAAGGGATCCAAGAACGAAATGAAAAAGGACTCCCAGGATGGCAGCTGTGCGGCAGGACTAGACAATAACTCATCCTATTACAACAGAAAATTAGTGAGCTCCATGAAAGGAAGAAAGGAGTGGATTCTGTTCAAAAGGCAGAATAACTTAGAAGCTGGCTTCATGACAGGAATGTGATGTTTCTCCTTTGGTAGAGAAAAGATATGTAACAGACACGCCAGCAGAATGCTGCTCACAGCTTCCCTCCCTTAGTGCCAGAGGAACCTAATTTTTTTTATTTTTATTTTTTTGTTCTTTCTAAGGTTATCAGGTGAGAAACATATGATTACAGAAGTAGCCCATCCCCCAGACCCCCAGGATGAATCACCACAGGTCTAAACTAAGCCTGGAAATCCCATTCTCCGCTGCCAGCCACTGGCCTGAGCAGCTGCTCCTGTCCCGGTTCGGACAAGCAATTCAGGTCAGGCCAAAGAGACACGCAAGAACGTCATCTGGGGAGCTCTTTGATTTTTCTCCAAGATAAAAAGAGAGAGAGAGAGAATCCTTTTGTAGGGATTTCTACAAAAAGAGTCACTGGGCAACTGGTGAACTTGAATATGGACTGTATATCAGATGCTGGTATTGTGGTAGGCATAGAGATGTACACCCAAAAGACTCACTACCAGGTGTGAAGAAGATGGCTGTGCAGTTAGCTTAATCAGACTTCAGCTTTCAAGAGGGGGTTTCACTCTGCTCTGGAGAGCTCCCAGCACATAACTGAGAAAGGCAAAGTACAGGGTAAGCCGTTTCTGCCCAGCACAGAACTTGAATGGCCATGTGGACGCCAGTTCTGCTCCTTGTGCTGGCGGACAGGTGTCATCACCACCGACAGCCTCACCTGCCCATCCTGCCTCTTCCTTTCAGTTTTTGTTCGATCCTAACGCTGGTTCAGCATCTGCATCCCAAAGAGCTCAACCCGTAGCAACTAAGGCTCAATTTCCTGAACTTCATCATTGCTCCATGATCACCACAGAGTCCTTTTCTTAGGTGATAGGTGGGGAAATCATTAAAGTTAAAAACTCATGATCCTTGCAACTTGTACTCAAAAGATTCACCAAAATAAAAATATTATCTATAGATCTAGATACGTAGCCAAAGAGAAAGAAACGAGAAAGACAAACATTGCAAAATGTTTACAACTAAAGAGGCTAGGCGAAATGTAGATAAGGTTCACATTCCTATTCTCACAAGGTTCTTTTTTTTTTTTTAAGTTTTAAAAGATTGTCAAACGTATATTAAAACGAGGAAGATAAGAAAGCAGCAGCCACCCATTCTATCCCCTCCTCCCTTAAAGGAGAAAAAGATGCTGGAGCTAAGCAGCCACTGGCAATAAGAGAAAGGTCAGGACAATCACATGTGTCACCTGTGGTCGGACGTTCTGTAAAATGCTGCCAAAGACAACCAAAATAACACAACCGGGAAAAACAAAAGAGCCATTCAAGGAAGTCATGGTTCAAATGTGAATAATATATGTTTGACATGACTTTGAGCAATTGATGGATGACAGGAAGAGAGACCTCATTTGTCTCTGATACCAGGAACATCACCAGTCTATTGCTGTGGCGTCACCACGCCGGTGTGAGTGGAAGGAAATGCCACCATAGCTCACTACTCCCCTCTGCAATGAATGTCTGCGCGATAATCGAAAAGCATAGGAATAGCATAAAGGTTACAGAACAGAATGTCACTGTTTTCAGCCCGGTCAGTATAAAAGGTACAGCTGGTAGAAGCCGGGAGGTGCAGCGGGAGAAGGTCAAAGGGAAAGGAGATGCAGCAAAATTCTAAATCCTCTAAGACTAAAAAAACCTCCCCTAAACATACTCCACTCAACTCACTTTTAAGTTTTAATGAGGTGTAACTCACATACCATGAAATTCACCAATTTATTCATCACTTTAATTAGGCTGTCTTTTTGAGGTGTAAGAGTTCTTTATTCAGGCTGGGGCAAAAGTAGGTCTACATACCATATTTTTGTTGTTGTGTGTTTTGTTAATTCTTACCTGACAATAAACCCCCCCCCCCGTTTTTTTTTTTAAAGAGATTGGAAAGGGGGGAGGAAGGGGGGGTAAAGGAAGAGAGAGGGGAGGAAGGGAGAGAGGGAGGAAATATCGACGTGAGAGACACATCTATTGGTTGCCTCCCTCATGTGCTCCTACCAGGGCCTAGGATTAAATGTGCAACCCAGGTACTTGCCCTTAACCCATAATTGAACCCATGACCCTTCCATACACAGGGCAGCGTTCTAGCAGCTTAGCAATACCACCCAGGACCAGAGTTTATTTTTGTATTATTATTTCTTAATTATTGTATGATTTTCCATTCTAACAACCATAACCGTACTTTTGCCAAACACTGTATATCCCAGATAAATATCCCTTGTTAGATACAATTTAAAAATATATTCTCCGATTTTATGGGCTGCTTTTTCACTTTCTCCCTGGTGTCCTTTGAGGCACAAGTTTTATTTCGATGAAGTTCAATTTACTTTATATTTTGTGCTTGTGCCTTTAGGAGTATACCTAAGAAGGCTTTGCCTAACCCAGGATAGTCAGACTTACTCATATTTTCTTCTAAGAATGTTATCATTTTAGCTATTACATTTAGGTCTATGATCCATTTTTAGTTAATTTCTGTGGATTGTGGGAAGAGGGATTCAAATTCCTTCTTTTGCATGTGGATCTCCAGGTGTCTCGGCACCATGGGCTAAAAAGACTACCTTTTTTCCCTGTTGTACTATCTTGTCAACTATGTAAAAAAATAAAAATAAAAAATCATAGGATTTATTATTTCTGGATTCCCCAATGGGGAATGTACAAGTACATCAATTGACTTGTATGTACTGATGGCTTTTTAAATTTAGATAAATCCACATAATACAAAAATTAACCATTTTAAAGAGTACAATTTAGTATATTCCTAATGATTTGTAACCAACATCTCTACCTAGTTCCAAACCATTTCCAGCACCCCAAAAGGTGCTGAATGTACCCATTAAGCAGTTACTCCCCATTCCCCATGCCCCTGGCAGCCACTAATCGGATTTATGTCTCTATGGATTTACCTGACCTGAATATTTCCCATAATGAAATCATACAATATGTGGTCCTTTGTGTTCAGCTTCCTTCATTTAGCATCATGTTTTTGAGGTTCACACACTTTGTAGCATTTATCAGTACCTTCACTCATTTTTATGTCCGGATATAGCAACCTCCTTTTTGGTTATCCCAGTGGTTCTCAACCTTTCTAATGCTTCAAGCCTTTAATACAGTTCCTCATGTTGTGGTGACCCCCAATTATAAAATTATTTTCGTTGCTACTTCATAACTGTAATTTTGCTACTGTTATGAATAGTAATGTAAATATCCGTGTTTTCCTATGGTCCTAAGCGACCCTGCTAATGGTTCTCAACCTATGGGTTGCTTAAGACCATCAGAAAACAAAATTACAGTTATGAAGCAGCAATGAGAATAATTGTATGGTTGGGGGTCACCACAACATGAGGAACTGTATTAAAGGGTCGCAGCGTTAGAAAGGTTGAGAAGCATTGGGTTACCCATTCATCAGTTGATGTATATTTGTGCTGTCTCTACCTTTTGGCTAATGAAAACTGCTATGTAATTTAGCTAATGTAAAACTGCTGTGAATATTAATGTACAAGTATTTGTTTGAACACCTGTTTTCAATTCTCTTGGGTACACACATAAATGTGGAATACTTGGGTCATACTGTAATTCTAGGTTTAACTGTTTGAGGAACCGCCAAAATGTTTTCCACAGAAGTAGCATCACTCTACATTCCTACCAGCAACTTATATAAGGATTCCAATTTCTCCACATCCTTACCAACATCTATTTTGTTTTCAGACTCATTTTCAAACTTGACATCCAGAATGTAACCCAGTACTCCAGATGCAGTCTAACCGTTGCAGAAAGAAGACCAACACCTTTCCTTTGCTGAACCTCCTCCTCCTATTACTCCAGACCAGGATCCTATGAAGACTTTCTTTCAGTCACATTTTATATCCACCCTAGAGGCCTGATGCACAAAATTCATGCAAGAGGAGGCCTTCCTTGTCCTGGCTGCCAGTAGCACCGGCTTCCCTCTGGCACCTGGGATCCGGGCTTCCCTCACAGCTCCGGCTTCATCCGGAAGGTCATCAGGAAGGACATCCAGTCTAATTAACATATTATGCTTTTATTATTATAGAAGACAGAAGATTGAGTTTATTAGAGTAATTAAAATACCTAAGTTGTTTGGATTCAACCACATCGCCCTATAATTACACAGCTGTTTTCTGAACCCCATATACCTAAACCCCATTAAGTTATCATGTTAGCCTTGGCCCACCATTTCAGTCAGAGATATTTTCAAAAGTTAACCCTAAATTTTCATTTCATCTCAAAACTTTACAAGCATGCCATCAATGTTTTTTCACATCGTTACAAAAATATGGACAGTGACGTTCAGTATGTGGCTAGAAATTTTTCTCCGGTTGTCTTCAATTCATTTTTCATTAATTTTTGGAGGTACCAATCAACCAATCATATTTCTACCTAATTTTATGGTCATCAGCCCACATTTCCCCCATTGTTACCAGAGAAAACTGTTATAAAATATGTGGCTAAAATCCAGTTACACTGTATCTTTTGACTTCTCTTAACCCAGTCTAATAATCCTACCTAAAAAGAAGTAGGGTTAGTCTAGCATGGTCATTACTGAGGCCATGTAATATTTTCCTTTAAAGTTGTTATCACAGTCAATGTTTGAGCACATAAAATAATGAACTCAGATTATACTAGGTTTCAAATCACATTTTGATATTTTAACAGCATTAAAGTACAAAACAATGAAAAAGCAATATGTAGCATGCAAGGCAAAACAGGGGAGAGATCTCACGTGTTATATTTCAGATCTCCAAGACAAATGTGTTATCCATTTACTGTAAGTTAATAAGTTTTTTTTAATATATTTTATTGATTTTTCACAGAGAGGAAGGGAGAGGGATAGAAAGTCAGAAACATCGATGAGAGAGAAACATCAATCAGCTGCCTCTTGCACACCCCCAGCTGGGGATGTGCCTGCAACCCAGGTACATGCCCTTGACCGGAATCGAACCTGGGACCTTTCAGTCCACAGGCCGACGCTCTATCCACTGAGCCAAACTGGTTTCGGCAATAAGTTTGGTTTTTTTTTAATATATTTTATTGATTTTTTACAGAGCAGAAGGGAGAGGAATAGAAAGTCAGAAACATCGATGAGAGAGAGACATCGATCAGCTGCCTCTCACATGCCCTCTACTTGATGCTCTATCCACTGAGCCAAACCGGTCTAGGCAGTTAATAAGTTTTTTAAATTCTACAAGTCTCTCCTCAACTATATGAAGTTCAAAAGGAAAAAAAAGTTTCCCCATGTGTTCACCAAAGAAAATAATTAAGCTAGAAAACTTTGTTTTGTGTTTCTAAGTACGTCAATTATTTTACTGAAACCAACTTCCCCAAGAACCTATTCCTAGTCCAAAAATCTCTTCTACAAAGCCTTCACAGGTTGTTCAGTTTAAAAGAGTCTCTCTCTGCTTTGCCCGTTCGCACCTGCTACTGCCTACTACCCGTTTTGACACTCAGCCATCTGATGCTTGTATTTACTACTTGTCGACTGACAATTTTCTTATTC
This sequence comes from Antrozous pallidus, assembly GCA_027563665.1. NCBI lineage: Eukaryota > Metazoa > Chordata > Mammalia > Chiroptera > Vespertilionidae > Antrozous > Antrozous pallidus. Next base: position 93,018,603 of record CM050511.1, on the reverse strand, counting down.
TCTACAGTAGAATTCTGTGGAGAAGAGATGCTCTCCTTTTCTAACGTCATCACCACCAACAGTCTAGTGCTTATAAAAAGCTAATTCATGTAATTTCACATAATATTTATAAACCTATAAAGAATTTAAAGTAAAAATCATCTAGTAAATCTGAAGACACTTTGGGATCCTGTCTCTTCAGGGTGATCCTGGCGTGGCACCTAAATGGGAACGCAGGATTCCCCAAGAAGAGGCAGCCTGTGCAGATGTCCCGGTAGTCGGCAGTCAGCAGAGAGGCAGGAAAGAAATGAAGATACAGAAGGTGAAGGAAAATGTGGAGAGAGTAAGATCAGGGGCTCCAGTGAAGCGACCAGTAAAGGACATCTTTCTTTCCAAAAACGGAAAACGAGCCAAACCAGTTTGGCTCAGTGGATAGAGCGTCGGACTGCGGACTGAAAGGTCCCAGGTTCGATTCTGGTCAAGGGCATGTACCTTGGCTGCGGGCACATCCCCAGTTGGAGGTGTGCAAGAGGCAGCTGATCGATGTTTCTGACTTTCTATCCCTCTCCCTTCCTCCCTGTGAAAAATCAATAAAATATATTAAATAAATAAATAAAGGGGAAATGAGGTACAGAGCACAGGTTAAAAACAGCTGGTTGTGATAACAGAGAAAGAGAATGCTTGTTTAGCTTCTCATAGGTGTTCAGAAAGTACTGTATCAGTTTCCTGTTGCCATAGTGACAAACTACCGCAAACTTCGTGGCATAACACAACACAAATTTATTATCTGACAGTACTGGAAGTCAAAGTCCAAAATAAAATCAAAGTGTCGGCAGACTTGCAGTCTTTCCTGAAGCTCTAAGGAGAATCACTTTCTTGCCTTCATGGGCTTACAGAGGCTGCCCACGTTTCTAGGCTCAGGGCCCGTCCTGTCTTCAAAGCCAGCAACGACTGGTTGATTCCTTCTGACGAGGCCAACCACCTCTCTCTGGTTTTGACTATTCCACCAGGTTCTTCTTTTGAAGACCCTTGTGATTACATTAGGCCCAGATGCTAACCCAGGCTTCTCTCCTGTTTTAAAGCCAGGTGATTAGCAACCTTAATTCCACCTGCAACCACACTCTGGCCATGGGACCCAAGATGCACAGGTTCCATGGAGTAAGCTGTGGATCCCTTTGGGGAGGCCATCATTCTGCCTGCCACAAAGACTGTTTTAGGTTTCATTTAAAAGTTTTTATTTAATCCTTGCAATCCCATGAGGGAAATCATCTTATCCTTATTTTAAACACTAGAGGCCCAGTGAATGAAAATTCATGCACTGGAGGGAGGTCCCTCAGCCTGGCCTGCCCCCTCTCACAGTCCCACAGTCCCACAGTCCCACAGTCCCACAGTCCGGGAGCCCTCAGGGGCAGGAGGCAACCAGGTGATCAGGGGAAGGCAACGCCCCCATCACACATCTGCTGCTGCCACTGCCAGCAGGGCATCAGCCAGCCCTGGTTACCTGAGCACCAGGCAGCTGGGCAGTCACCATCCAAGGCTTGCCTGCACCTTGGGCCGGCCCTGGGCGGCTGTGGGACTGGGGGGACTGGGGGACTCCGGAGGTAGGCGCACCAGCCTGGCCGGCCTGCCGCCCCAGCAGGGCTGAAGGGACTGGGCGTTGCCATCTTGTGGTTGGGGGTGCCACCATCTTTGTGAGGGATGATGGTCAATTAGCATATTCCCTCTTTATTAGATAGTAGGAGGACACCCATGGCACCTCTAGAGATTTTAAATAACTTAATCCAGACTGCTGGGCTTATAGAAGATATATCCTAAATGTTTGTGGGACTGAACCAGTACAATCAGGATTCAGACAGCACAGCCTGCACTGGCTTGTTTCTAAAGCCCTTCGAAGAGTATGTGTGTGCACGGCATGTGCACATGTGCGTGCGTGTGCGTGCGTGTGCGTGCGTGCGTGCGTGCGTGTGCGTGTGTGTGTTTTGAAGAAAACTAAGGCTTTTTTTGGCACCTAATTCAACCAAAACCATCTCTCCTCTCATCACTTTCTATCGGAGATGTCTGGGCATCATTCGGTTTGAAGACAGGTTTTTAAATCTCTACATTCCACGCTACATTCCATTTAGGCTTTGGTGTATAAGAAGAGAGCGTATGTTAAGAAACAAGGTTAGCTCGGCCAACGTGCCTTAGTGGTAGAGCATCAACCTACAAACCAGGAGGCCATATTGGATTCCCAGTCAGGGCATGTCCCTGAGCTGCAGGCTCGGTTCTCAGTAGGGGGCCTGCGAGAGGCAGCCCAGCCATGATTCTCCCTCATCAAGGATGTTCCCATCTCTCCTCCCTTCCTCTCTGAAATCAATTTTTTTTTAAAAAAACTTAAAAAAAAAGAAACAAGGCTAAAATCATGTGAAAAGGTGACATACTAGATGTGAAAATCCAATGCATTTATGTATCTCTTAATCCTCTTACCAATTTTGGATGATTACAGAATTTAAATGTGTAGATTTCTTCCTAAATTGTACAATTTTTAGGTCCCAGGTTAGAAACATATAAATTATTTTTGAAACTATTTCTAGCACTCAGATCAACATTTTAATATCCTGACACATATAACTCATTATTTCTCAGGATCCCATCAATGCTATGGGAACATATCCTTTGTCAATGATTGTTGGGGCAATAAAATTGATTTCCAGGTATCCCTTCTCATATAATAATAATGACCTATGATGTTCCTTGGCTCTTCCCAAAACACCCGAGTAACAATAATTGTCTTTTTATGTCCTGAAAAAGGTTGGAGATACAGAATGGAGATCAGGGAAGGAGGCTGTAAAAACAGCAGAAGCCTTAGTGCTGAGTGGTTGGCAGACTTCGTGACTGAACTTACACCTCTACAGCAGCCACGTTTAATTTCCTGGATTGTGGCTTCTGCGTTGGGAGTCTGATGAACCTACAGACCACTCTCTAGAAAAATGCACATGAGCATATACTCAAAAGTTTCCACACAACTTATTTTATTGTCTTTTAAATCAATTCCCAACACATAAAACCAGTCTTTGCAAGAATATCTGTACATCTCATTTTGGGGTTTGTGCCAAAATTTGCTACACCCAGGAAAGAAAATCCAAAGTATGCAATAAAACACAATAAACTTTAATTATTTTTGACAGGTGGATAGCAAAGGAGTGATGACTGCTGGCTGTAGAGCCTCTGGCACCAAAGCACAGTTCTAAGGGAAAGCCCACCTTTTTTACATTATTCTCCCGGGAAAGCTGGGGAAAGCAGGTGTGAGCAGACTCAGGTGCCAACTGTGAGGGAAGAACAATGTTGACTGAATTTAACGAGTGTTTCCTAAAACCGTGACATTTTATACTTGCATATATTTATAAGGGAAAGTATATAGCTTCAGAAACTGGAAGATAAAAGGTACATCTTAAATATTTGGGGCGTGGGGAGGAGAATCGTACCAGGCCTACTATGCTCCATTACTTAATCACTCAAAATACATTACGTTCAAAGTGAAGTAGATGCATCCTTCAGAGGCAGGGTGATCAAGCCAATGGGGTGGAAATCCTAAATTATTCATATAAGTTATCTTTAATTTGAAATTGAGCTTTACTGATATTCCATATGTGAGGCTGATCACACCACCCTCTCTTGGTCCTGTGTCAGGCAACTGCAGCCTGGTGGGGTTTGTGTGAAGTACGCGGGATACCACACATTGGCTCACTTGACCTCCAGTCACCTATGGGCAATTTGAAAGGCACTTTTATGGTTGTTTGGGGGTCAAGCATAGCTGTCAAAACACAAGATCTCTCCACAGCATCATTCCCGATGGCCACTCTCCAGCTTCCGGGTGAGGAGGATTGTGTGACAGTGGCAGTGGCAGCAGAGGCTCCTGGATGGGGCTTCCTAACCCTGGGCTGCAGCTCTGGCTCCGACCGGCAGCTTCTAGGGCAGCTGGAGGAAAGGGCAGCAGATACGACACAAACTCTGGATTCCAGCTCCTCTTGTAGGGACCTCTGTACCCCGCCCTAAATCTTGCTGCTGGGCCCTATAACAGTTATAATGCTCTGTATTAAGCTTCTACCTTACAACACTCGGAAGAGTTCCTATTTGTGACACTGAATACACAAACACAGTATCGCCTAACCCAGTGGTCAGCAAACTCCACTGTCCTAACCTAAAGGAAAGGTGGCAGTTTCACACCCTGGAGGGGCCATCGGTGATGCCCTCCCTTGTTTGTTCACGCTCTGCATATGGCAACATCTTGCAGCTTACATGGGCCCAATTAAGTACATCAGCAGATCTCATTAGAATGATCATCACCCACTAATGAATTTTTAAAAGATTTTTACCCCCAAAAAAGGCCTATTAAACAATATATTAAACATGGTATTAGTGAAGCAAAATAAAAGCAAGCAATAAGAAAATGGCAGAACTGGCAACTGCCTGCTACCAATACTAGGGCTTTACCAAAAATTGTAAGGTAAGCAAGTGGTTATCCTGTAAGATGTAAAATTATATAACTTTCAGGAAAAAATCTTTGAGACCTAGAACTAGGTGGAGAACCCGCAGACATAACACCAAAAGAGAAATTCATTCAAGAAAAAAATTATTAAATGTGGTACGTGAAAACTTGAAACTTTTTTGTTCTATGAAAGACCCGGTTTTCAAGGATGAAATGACAAGGCACAGATGGGGGGAAAAACTTTGCCAACCATCTATCAGACAAGGACTTTTATCTAGAATATGTAAAGAATTCTCAAAACTCAACTCTGAGAAACTAATCCAATTTGCTCAGTAGACAATAAATTTGCCCATTAAGAAAAAGCAAATTAAAAACACAATGAGATATCACTATACAACTATTTGAATGACTAAAATTTTTTTAAATAGTGAAAATATCAAATTCTGGCAAGCATATGGAGAAACTAGATCTTTCATACATTGCCAGTGGGAATATACAGCCATTCTGGAAAATAGTCTGGCAGTTAGTTATGAAACCAAATATGCTTACGATACAACCCAGCAATTGCACTCTTGGAAATTTATCCGAGAAAAAGGAAAACTTTTGTTCACAAAAATCTATATTACTTTATTCATAATAGCCCCAAACTGGAAACTCATATGTTCTTCAACAGGTGAATAGTTAAACTGTGTACTGTGGTACATCCGTACAATGAACACTACTCAGCAATCAAAAGAAATGAACTACTGATACATATGACAACTTAGATGGTTTTCTAGAGCATGTGCTGAGTGACTTAAAAGTTTACATTCAGGATGATTCTACATACTTATGTAACATTCTCAAAATGATACAATTACAGAGATGAAAAGAAATTAGTGGTTGACAGGAAATAGGGATGAGGAGGGTGGGAAAGGAGGCGACCTTGAGCTGCACAAGGATGTTTCTTGGCAGTAGCAGAAGAGAACTGTATCTTGATTGTGGTAGTGGTTAAATGAATCCACACATGAAATGTTACCAAATTGCATAGAAACACACACACACTACACACACACACACACACACACACGCATTAAAAACCATGAAATCTGAATATGGCTACAGACAAGTATTGTACTAATGTCAGTCTCCTGATTTAATGTTACGTTATGTTAAATGTTATGTTATCTAAGATATTAAAACCAGAGGGTGCTCAAAAAAATTAAGATACCTAGGAATAAACTTAACTAAGGAGGTAAAAGACCTGTACTCGGAAAACTACAGGACACTGAAACAAAAAAATAGAGGAAGACATAAATAGATGGAAGAACATACCATGTTCATGGACTGGTAGAATCAACATCATTAAAATGTTCATACTACCCAAAGCAATCTATAGATTCAATGCACTTCCTATTAAAATACCAATGGCATATTTCAAAGACATACAACGAATTCTCCAAAAACTCATCTGGAATTAAAAAAAAAAAAGACCCCGAATAGCTGCAGCAATCCTGAGAAAAAAGAACAATACCAGACATCAACCTGTATTACAAAGCCACTGTTCTCAAAACTGCCTGGTACTGGCACAAGAACAGACATACAGACCAATGGAATAGAATAGAGAACCCAGATATCTCGACCCAAACCACTATGCTCAATTAATATTTGACAAAGGAGGCAAGAACATACAATGGAGTCAAGACAGTCTCTTCAATAAATGGTGTTGGGAAAATTGGACAGATACATGCAAAAAAAATGAAGCTAAACCACCAACTTACACCATACACAAAAATAAACTCAGAATGAACAAAGAACTTAAACAAAAGACAGGAAACCATAAAAATACTAGAGGAATCCACAGGCAGCAAAATCTCAGACATATGCTGAAGCAATTTCTTTACCAATAGAACTCTTAGGGCAAAGGAAACTAAAGAGAAAATAAACAAATGTGACTACATCAAAATAAAAAGCTTTTGTACAGTAAAAGAAACATCAACAAAAAAAGAAAGCCCACTGCATGGGAGTACATATTTGCTAATGTTATCACCGATAAGGGTTTAATCTCCAACATTTACAGGGAATTCATACAACTTAACAAAAAGAAGATAAACAATCCAATCAAAAAATGGGCAACGGACCTAAATAAATACTTTTTGAAAGAAGACAGAAGGAAGCCAAGAGACATATGAAAACATGTTCAAAGTTACTAATCATCTGAGAGATACAAATCAAAACGACAATGAGGTACCATCTCACACCTGTCAGAATGACTATCAACAACAAATCAACAAATGACAAGTGCTGGAGAGGACGCAGAGAAACAGGAACCCTCGTGCACTGCTAATGGGAATTCGGACTGGTGCAGCCACTGTGGAGAACAGTATGGAGTTTCCTCAAAAAACTAAAAATGGAACTCCCATTTGACCTAGTGATCCTACTTCTAGGAATATATCCCAAGAAACTAGAAACACCAATCAGAAAGGATATATGCACCCCTATGTTCATAGCAGCACAATTCACCATAACTAAGATTTGGAAACAGCCTAAGTGCCCATCAGTAGATGAGTTGATTACAAAACTGTGGTAGCTACACAATGGGATACTACTTACGCTGCAGTAAAAAAAAGGAGGAGGAGGAGGAGGAGGAGGAGGAGGAGGAGGAGGAGGAGGAGGAGGAGGAGGGGGAGGAGGAATTCTTACTATTTGCAATAGCATGGATGGATATGGAGAGCATCATGCTAAACAAAATAAGCCAGTCAGAGAAAGATAAATATCACATAATCTCACTCATTTGTGGAATATAATGAACAAAAACAGATGTGGAGACCGAGAAACATTGATCAGACTGTCAAACCTCAGAGGGAAGACAGGGGAGGATGGAGGTTAAGGAGGTGAGATCAACCAAAGGACTTGTATGCATGCATAGAAGCCTAACCAATGGACACAGGCAACAGTGGGGTGAGGGCATGAGTGGAGGCGTGGGAGGTGTGGGGAGAATGGGGCGATAAGGACACATATGGCTTAATTAAAAAGAAAAAAAACTGCCCCCCCAAAAAAATACTAAGGGGTGCTGATGAAGGTTACACATGACTCCCTGTACTATTTTTGCAACTTCCCACGAGTCTATAATTATTTCAAAGTAAAAAGTTATTTAAGCAATGACATTCAATCATACTTGTTTGAAAAATGTCTAATATTTTAAGTGGAATCAAAAGCATGGGAATAATGCATTCTAAAATTTTTTCATCTTTATCTCATTTTTGTTCATTTCTTCTTATGAACATAATATGTAGTATATAGTTTACAACAAACTTACACATATTAGAAATGCAAACACAATTTTTATACCTCTGGCTATAACATAAAATTTCTGTTATGGAGGCCACAAAAGTCTAAGATTCTATCTATCCCTTAAGATAAGATTCTATTTATCCCTTAAACCAGTGGTTCTCATCCTTTTTAATGCCACAACCCTTTAATACAGTTCTTCATGTTGTGGTGACCCCCAACCATAAAATTATTTTCATTGCTACTTCATAGCTGTCATTTTGCTACTGTTAATGAATCGTAATGTAATATCTATGTTTTCCGATGGTCTTAGGATCTACAGCAACCTGTGGGTCAAGACTAGCAGAACTGCATTCTCACAGTTCTTTGAGGCCTCTAGTTTCTGCTATATTAGGTTCTATTGGTTATATTAGATTCTATTTTACAGCAAGTATCCTGGTGTACAAACCTGGGTTGTGATGGGTCTTCCAAGAAGTACAATATCAAGGTATGCGAAAAAGAATTATTTTCCATCCACTTGAGTTAGACTTAAGACTAAATTAAGAGGACCATTATTAGAGAAAATTAGACATCTACACCACCCTGTACAACAGCACCTTCTGCTACCCAGAATATCACCTATCAGAAACATAGTCCAAAACCAAGAAAGAGGCAAGAGTCCTCTAAGCAGTAAAAACCCACATAACAAGGTCTTAGCACACTGCTCCATGCACATGACATCCCTGGGCTCCCCACACAGAGCCTTCGATCATGTTTCCCCACCAATCAACAAGTGTGGCCATGGGTGCCAGTCTCACAGCACACTGAAAATGTTAAATTAGAAAGGCAAGGAAACTTCTACAGACAGGTGTGATGAGAACAAACAAAGAGAGACAGCTGCCTGGCTGACGTGGCCTAGTGGTTGGGCATGGACCAGGAGGTCACAGTTCAATTGCCGGTCAGGGCACAGGCCCCGGGGTTGCAGGCTCGATCCCCAGTTAAGAGGCAGCCAATTGATGATTCTCTATTTCTCCCTCCCCTCTTCACTGAAATAAATTAAAAAGTATATTTAAAAGAAAAATAAAAAGTCCAACTGGTTTGGCTCAGTGGACAGAGCGTCATCCTGTGGACTGAAGGGTCATAGGTTCGATTCCGGTCAAGGGCATGTACCTTGGCTGCGGGCACATCCCCAGTGGGGAGTGTGCAGAAGGCAGCTAATCGATGTTTCTCTCTCATCGATGTTTCTAACTCTCTATCCCTCTCCCTTCCTCTCTGTAAAAAAGTAATAAAATATATATTTTAAAAAATAAAAAATAAAAAGAGATACAACTAAGAGTAAAAGAATAAGCAAGGCAACCCTAAAACCAGACATAATTTAGAAAGAAATGGTTTCACCAACAAATGATGGTCTGTATATTGCTGATTGAGGAGACGAATGTCTGGAGGTTCTTCTGCAAAGGCACATAAATCGAACCCCCAATGCTATTTTTTTTACCAGTATAATAGAGAGCAAAATCCATGTTAAATTTTTTTAATGGAGAATAAAACTGAAAACTGCATTTAAATTACCTTTCCATCATTCTTCGGTATTGAACTAATTTATATCACATCTGAATATGAGCATAAAATAGAGGCATACCAAAAATAATACAGAGAGAGAAACATCAGTGAGAGAGAGAAACATCGACCAGCTGCCTCCTACACATCCCCTACCAGGGAATCAAGCCAGCTATGGGTCATGGGCCCTGACTGGAAATGAACCCCTCAATGCACGGGAAAATGTCCAATCAACTGAATCACACAGGTCAGGGCTACACGCAAATATTTTATGACCTAAAAAATGATGCTGCATTGCAATCAGTAAAAAAACCTGATATCCCTTTCTCAAGTCCCTGACACCCTTAAAAAAAAAAAACACCACTGTAGCCTCTCTGACGTATGGATGCTCTGAAATAGAGATGGGTCTTACAATTGCTGTCACCCAACAGCAGATGTAGTGGGTGAAAAACCATACGTTGACAGCTCCTGGAGAGATGGAGAAAGCAGTGGCTCAGGTTTGATAGAAAATAATCTTTTAAAAGACAAAGAAATGATCAGAAGCCTGTAAAATCATCAACGGAGATAATTACAGGAAATTCTCAAAATAAACTATTATTTTACCTTAAAAAACAGTACATATAAGTACATATCACATTATTTAGTAAGCACGCAATACATTTAAGCTACTCTTATTATTACAAGATGAAGAATTAGGACTAGGAGAGCTGATGAAAATATCTATGGTCATAATGATCAGGCAATCAATAAGCACTTACATGCCTACAAGGTCATTACCTGCATTGTGCAAGGGCACATGAAAGTTCATCACGATCAACCCAGGAAGCATGGTGAGTTGTACAACACAACATTTTGAATCAATCAGTAAACAGCACATTGTATTCAGTAATGATTAGAACTTACTAAGTACTTTCCACTTCTTTTAAAGTAGTCCTTTATTTAAGTCCAGTATGCAGAACTCAAGACATAAATTGTCTACTTAACGAGATTCACCAAATGATTAAATGAATATAAAGAAGTGTCACCAAAATGAGTCTTATGATATTCATGGGGGCGGGAGGGGGGGGGATCTCTTTCCCATTACTCTCTAGGCTTAGGTAGAATTAAGGATTTAGATAAATCCCCTTTTAAAGGAAATTGTTTTATAGTTGGAGCTACACTCATCATGATACACCCTCTCCACTCCTAGGGTTAATACACATTGAGAGGGACCAGTTTATATAGGAAGGCACATTAAAATATAAAGTTCCATGTATAGAAAATGTCCAGAATAGGCAAATGTATAGAGATGGAATATAGATTAGTGCTTGCCCAGGATTAGGAGGGAGGATGGGAATGTGACGGGTGATGAAAAAATTCTAAAACTGTAGTGGTGGTGCACAATTCTGTACCAAAAACCACTGAATACTGTACACTTTAAACAGATGAGTTGTATGGTATATAAATTATCTCTCAATAAAGCTGTTATTTTAAAACTCTGACTCCCTACAAAGCTTGACAAGTTCATTAACTGGGGCATTATGGTCAAACTCCATAGGATGCACCCGCCTGTCAGTCTTCCTGGCCTCGTTGATCCCATCACCAACAGTCATACAAGGCCCCTTACTGACAATCCCGTCGCTTACCACAAATACGCTGATCAAGCCGCAAGCATGGGGGGAGAGGGGGGGGCCATTTTTTAAAAGTTAAAAAAACTTTTGTAAAAAGTTTAATACAAGTGATTTTTCAAAATAATTATTTTTATAACATTATTGATAAAGGCATCTACTGATAGTATTTTGAGTTTAAAAGAATGTGTTAATACTCTTGGCGAAATGTGAATTATTTGCTAGAAGACAAGTGTAGTCTTCTAATGGCATCTTTGAAATGAATGATCCCTGAAGGGTACATGGAAAGATACACCAATGTTTGCAGAATTCCAGAAATATTTTGCCACATCATGGGAAAAGCAGAATTTAAAAAAAATAAAAATCTAGTGCACATACATTTAATGCAGCAGGCTCCATGGACCCTAATCCACCTCCTAGGGAAGACCAGTTTGTCTGCTAGGATGTTTTGGAAGAAGCTACATAGAACAATAAACAAGAGTAAATAACGAACTCACCTAAGCTGGCACTGGGCTTTTTCTGCCCTGAGTCCACATGTCCATTGTGTCTGTTTAAGGACCCTAGTCAGAGGAGCTCATAACTTGAGGTGGAGACAGACTGAGCCTCATCTCCAACGTCTAGCACAGCGGTCGGCAAACAGCCTCGGTTTGCCCCTCTTTTGACTAATGAGTTTGCCGACCACTGGTCTAGCTCAACGCCTAGCATGGTGCACAAAGTAGGTACAATTCTCAATAAAGATGTGCTGAATGAATGGAGATTTTATCAGCTAATTAAGCCACTTGGTTGTGCTTGCAGCTGGGATTTCTATTTAGGAATCTTTGGGAAACCTTTTTTTTTTTTCCTCTGAGCCAGCCTTCTGAAGCACTTAAACAATAGAATCTTACCACCTAGTTCATCAGCCTAAACTGTAGCTCCCTTTTTATGAGCAACTTCCTGGGAGAGTAAAGCCTTCTGTACCTTCCTTCTGGGGCTACCAGAAGTGCCTGCTGCAGTTTCAAAATAAGTGTAATGTTCTCTAGAGATGAGAAAAATCAAGGAATGAGAAGAGACTATGCTTAGAGTATATACTCCAAATGGATTTTAGTCTAAAGACAGATACTATTCAGGGACACAGGTTTTGATCAGTTTTTGAAATGATTATGAGGTCTATTTTAGAATACAAACATACTGGTGGCAGCTTTATAACTCAAAAAAAGGTTAAAAAAAATTACTGAGCCTGGAAAAATTAATAATAAATAAGAGTATAAAAATTAATTACCTTTTACCATTCCCAGTAAATACAACTTACTAATTAAAATTGTCAAATATGATAGTTTAAGACGGTCCTATCTAAAGGTAATAAAAAAAGGAGGTGGGGGGAAGAGACAAAGAATAAACACCAAAACATTACCAGTAGTTATGTGTTAAGGGCAGTGTTACAGGAGTACTTTTAATTTATAAATAATACATTTCTTTCATACTAATATTTTTCAATGAGCATGTGACACTTTGGTGGTAAGAAAAATAAAGATTTTTTTCCCTCTAAACAAACACACATTCACCACCACCCCCAAGTATAATTTTTTTAAGTTCCATACAGCTTATGGTTTTTATAGAATACTAATTGTCTAATAAAACTGCTCAAGTACTTTAGGCAACGGTAAGAAGGTAGGGTGGGATGGGAGGGCCTCTAACTTTTGTAAATGGTCTTTACCAAAGTCCAAAACCTAAGGAAGAAATACCCACATAGCCATACTATCAGTCAGAGTGTGGCTTGTGCTATAAAAGGGTTTTACCGGGGCAAGAGGGAAGAGCAGTCACTTATGATTAGGAGAACAGAAGTAAAGCTCGCAGGCAAGGTGACATTTCAGCTGGGATGATCCCTCTGGTGAGGTAACAATAGTTGAAATACAGACCACATGCTCTGCCCCCCTAATATATTATAGATAAAAATAGTTCAAGTAGAGAACATACACCCAGCCAACCCCCAAACACACTTTATTTTCAAATTTATTTAAAAATATATAAAATCTATCTCACATGTAGGATCTAAAAAGCACACACAAAGTAAATGAGTAAACAAAACAAACCAAAACAGACCCACAGATGTAGAAAGCAAGCTGACAGTCACCAAAAGGGAGAGGGTGGAAGGGAGGGTGCGAGGATGAGAATATCTGTTACACAATGCAATGAGAACTTTCCAACCTCCCCTCAGTTTCTTCTGTTATTCCACTATTCCTTTACCATTTTGGCATCAATCCCGTGTCGATGTTACTCTGCACTTGTCACTGCACTGAGATACAGTCTTTTTCTTATGGATGTTAATTCTGCAACTTCCCATTAAACTGTATACCTTTGAGAGTAATGCCTGCCATCCATTTCTACTTTATCTTCCCATAATATCCTTAAATAAATGGGTACTCAACAGATGTTGACAGATTAAACCTAGTTCTAATAATTGTGACAATGAGCTGTCACAAAAGATGTCTATGGAACAGATATTCTAACAATAAACAATTAAATCACATATTTGTACAAAGAACAAAGAAGTTCATATACTTTCCCACAGTCACTGAACCAACTGCACAGATGCTTATTAAAAAATAAAAATAAATAAGTACTTCAAGCAGCCTGTCATCTTTTTCTATCACAAAGGCCTAAGACAACACATTTACTGGATACTACTAGAAAGGCAGTGAATTCGCACAGAAATGGAAGACAGTCCTAGTTCCCAAGGATCTCAAGAAAGTTCACAACTCGAGAAATGTCTTGGTAATGTCTATACATAAGACAATGTGTTTTTTAAAATGTGAAAAGCTCACAAGAAAAGTGTTTTCCAGGAAACACAATCTAGATATTTCAAAGATAATTATTTCTGAATGAATTTCTTTATATGTGCTTTTTTAAAAGTTCAGAAATTCTCTCCTGTACTATTTAAATAAATTGGTAAGTAAACCTAGATAGAAATTTGGAAACGTGTTTTAATTTTCTACTTTGTACCATGAAATGGGGGAAAGGATGACTATGCCTGCAAGCTTGCCTGCCATCCTTACCACAGCAGAGGATTAAGAGGGGTGGGCTGGAGGTGGTTATTAGATGTAACAGTACCAGTCACTATCAGGATTCCTACAGCACAGGGAATCTAGGCAGTAACACTGCCGGGTGGTGTGGTTCAGTGGTGGAGCGGGGACCCGTGCACCAGGAGGTCAGCCGGTGGGATTCCTGGTCAGCACACATGTCCAGGGTTTCAGGATCCATCCCCAGTAGGGGGCGAGCAGGAGGCAGCCGGCAGCCGAAGATGAATGTTGACTGATGTTGATTCTCATGATGTTTCTCACTCTCTCCCTCCCTCTCTCCCAAGTAGAGTTTCTCCTTTGTTACTTCTGTGTTTAACTTACCATGTTTCACGTCACTCAGAAAGTTACTAAATAGTGCGTTAATCAACACTTTGGAGAGTTGTTAGTATTGCTTTAAAAAAATTACAACACTGGGCCAGATGTTTCGACAAAATTCACCCTTCTACATAAGTAATTTTACAAAAATCCCTCAGAATGGAAGAAAAGACTGGATGGCATGTTATTTTTTGAGTAGCAAAAAAAAAAAAAAAGACTACAGAATAACATACCCACAACTACTTTGCTACATTGTTTATAGGAATGTAACTTGCACATGCAAGTACTCTACTAAGTATGTACAAGAAACTGTCAAAAATGAATGCTTGTGAAAACATTCCTTTTCTAAATAAGGTCTCTAACAAGGAATGTGCTGTTTCTAAATATGATTTCTTTAGCAAGTATCGACAGGTACCGCAAAGCACTAATGCTCAAGATGAAAAAACCTTTTATACTTGTTTTACTAACCGTAAAAGTTGATGTGTTGATGTTACGAATAATGCCTATGAGTTCAACAGTATAAATTAAACTTTCATAAGAAAAAGAAATTAATAATAGATGATATCTGCTACGCAGAATTGCATTTTAGAAAACTATTTCTATCAAAAGACTCTAGCAACCTGGTTTTCTGTTTTTTCCTTTTCCTTCTAAAAGAACCTCAAGTAAGTTGGGGTAATACTTTCCACTGTTCAAAGGTTAAGGCAAGTTTGGCTCTACAGGGAACTCTTGACCTCTCCATCACCTCCCCCCCCCCTCTTTTTTTTCCCCAAGTTATCTCACCCTGAGAGAGTTTCGTGCTCCCATATAATTGCAAGTGCACAAGAGAAAAGATTTTTAAGCCGAGGAAAGAAACTGGGATGGGAAGGAGACAGACAGCAATCAAGAACCATTTTTCCCTAGAAATCAGCCTCTCCAGGACGCAGGAAACCAGCTTACGCCCAAAGAACCTGCCGCCCAGAAGCCACAACTCCCATCAATCCGCAAAGAAAAGTTGCAAGAGCTCAGCGCCCAAGCAGCCGGCGAAGGTGCGGACTCCGAGCAGCAAAGACACGCAACAGGCCCGAACCGCCCTCGGGCGGTGTCTGCGCCGTCGATTGGGCCACTCCGGCTCCGGAAAGCTCTGGGTCTGGGGGTGCACAGCAGACCCGTAGCGACGCGGGCACAGGGCCCGCATCTGCACCCCTCCCAACTACCGCCAGCAGTGGGCGGAGAGACCAAAGGAAAAGAGGGACAATGCTGGGCCGGGCAGGCTATTCCGCGCGCTCCACCGGTCTCCAGCACCCCTTCCGCCCGGGGCTGCCAGCTGCCGCACCAAGTTTGCTCCTCGGTCCACCCTTCACGGCCGGCCGGGGCAGCGAAACAGCGGCCGCCGACCTCCCTCCGCCTCGCCCCCGCCGCCTTCCCCCTGCCCCGCGGCTCCCGGAGTCCAGGAGGAGGCGGCGCGCGCTGAGGGAGGCGGGCGCGCGAAGGGAAGGGGGCGCGCACGGAGGGAGCCGGGCGCGCGGGGGAGCCGGGCGCGCGGCGCTCCCCGAGGACCCGGCGGGTTTTCGGTTGAGGCGGGGGCTGAGCTCAGTGTCCGTTATGAGTCTTGGCTCAGGAGAAGCAGCCTGCCGGCCATCCTGGCCCGCCTCTCCCTGGGCTTCCATCGGACAGCCGGGCGAGGGCCGGCGACCTCGGCTCCCGCCAAGGGCCGGGGCCGCCGGTCGGCGGGCACCCCGGCGCCTGCCCCTGGGGCTGGAAGAGAAAGTGAAATGAAGCGCCTTTCCCCAAGCAACACCTACCCGTGCCCAGTCCAGGTGCAGCTGCCTCCTCTAGCGCCGCTGGTCCCCGCCCTCGGGCCCCAGGCTCCGTTCTCTTGACAATGGCGCGTCCCCTTTAAGGAATAATCCGATCGGAACCGATCCGTGGTTAAACCTCCCTCTGCTTCTGATTTTAACCGGATTGCTCTCTCTTCCCCGAGCCCGACGGGCGCTCGCCTGTGCTGCGAGCTCTTACCACCCCTTCCCCGCCCCGCCCACTCCCTCACCTTGCTGATTGGCGAAACACACTCCAACAGGAACAGCAATTTTCGCCCTCCACTGGCCAGTCCGGCCGCCGCTCAGAGCTACCCCCACCCCACCCCGCCCCTCTCCCCGGGTTGGTCCTGCCTCTAATCACTCTCTGTCTTCTACTCTATCGTTGCTTTGGAGAACTGGCAGTCAAGGCTCACCCTCCCGCCTCCGGAAAGCGAACTTTATTTTTATTGGTAAAAAGACATCTTCCTGTGCTCCTGATTGGGCAAGGAAGGAGTTAGTCTGCACGCCCCTTACCCATTATCGCTCTCCCTTTACGGGTTCGAGAGATACAGCCTCAAAGTCCTCCCTACTTTGCCTTTACCTAAGCGCCTTTCCTTTCAAATGTTGATAGGGACAAAATCACAACCTGTATTGGAGAAAGCCGGAAAAGGAGAAGAGAAAAATTCAAAATCTTCTCCAGATGAGTAATACTTCCCGAGCTGGAATCTCATCCAGTGAATGGAGTGTTTACAATGAATTAGAATACCTGAAACTCTAGTGCTAACTCCTCCTGAGATTTACTCAACAAGTTTTCACTAACCAACCACCCCGCTCCTACCGTCGATTCCATTGCATTTTCCGAACCCCGAAGAGCTTTGATTAAGCTATCTGCAAACCTGGAGGTGTCCTTGTCTCTCATTCATTCATTTAAAATATTTAAATACTGTCTTTTAAAAGTTCCGCTTAATTCACGATCTTTGTGCTTTCTTAACGTTTTCCACGAGAGTTAAGTTACTATTCTGAAAAGACTGAGTAGATGGTCCCCTCACGCCAACTTCAAGTTGAGGACTTCAATCCCCGTTGCTAGAACTGCACCAGAGGGAGCCCAGGCTAAGCCCAAGCGAGCAGGAGAAGAATACTCCTTGAGGGGAGAAGGACCCTGGCACTGGAAGAGTAACCCTGCAGCAAAAAGAGAGGTTGGAAAGAGAGGTTCTGCAGCAGCCTGGAGGGATCTGCCCTGGAGAGATCATTCCTGAAGGGGTGTCTCCACTTTCCCACTTAGCTGTAAGAACCGGAAGGGTTGTGACTAGTAAAAATTGGGTATGGTCAAGTGCTTTTGATACCCATCTAAGAATGTTAGGAGAGCCGAGACCGGTTTTGCTCAGTGGATAGAGCGTCGGACTGCGGACTGAAGGGTTCCAGGTTCGATTCCGGCAAGGGCATGTGCCTTGGCTTCAGGCACATCCCCGGTGGGGGGCGTGCAAGAGGCAGCTGATCGATGTCTCTCTCTCATCGATGTTTCTGACTTTCTATCCCTCTCCCTTCCGCTCTGTAAAAAATCAATAAAATATATTTAAAAAAAGAATGTTAGGAGAAAACGTTTAAGTTTTCCAATTAAGTTTGACACTTTGGAGCTCAGAATATTTCAGCACATTTGCAGTGATAGCTCAGCGGAACCTGTGGGGCCAAGAAAATGGCAGTGCTCAAGGCGGGTTAGTGACAGAAAGAGACATAAACATCCGTAGTCAATAGGACTTTTCTGTGAGGACAGGTGAAAAATCTCCTAGGGATACCCATTAATATCAAAGAGTAAAAAAGGAAACATTGTAGGTGGTGAGGGCAAGAGACAAAGAAACATCTGGATTATCTATACATATAAAAAGCTAATATGCTAAATGTCTGACCATCCAATCAGTCGCTATGATGTGCACTGACCACCAAGGAGTAGACGCTCCACTCAGGAGCTGCCGAGCTGCAGTGACTTGGCAGTGGCCAGTTCTCCAGTGATGCACCAAAACCAGCCAGGAGGGAGCCCAATTCCTCGCAGGACTACACGATTCCACCTTTGGCCATGGGTTATGTTATTGCTGGGGCACTGTTAGCCCCAAATCTGGTTTACTGCACACTTGTGTTTGCATTCCACACTCTGTACAACAGCAACTTTGCAGAGTGCGCTCTGCACTCCAAGACCTCTCAGGGGAGGTCAGAGAGCCGGTTTCAGCCCAATCCCTGCAGACCAGGCAGGACACCAACTGCTGGATGGACCCTACTCACTCCACAGACGCCAGGGAGGACCACGGGAGGTTGGCTCCAGGGCACATCAGACACATCTTTCCCAGTCCCTCGCTGCTGGCCACCTTCTAATTATTTTCCTTTCAATGCTCACAAATCCATGCACCGGGTCACTATATTTACTTCACAGTTATTAAACCCCTATTTCTAGCCTATCTGTTAGGTTTTTGACAATTCTTCTGCCTACGGGGAAGGTAAAGTAATACTCCTGGTTTTCTCCGATTTACTCCTCTCAAGCTTTGAGACTGTTTGTGGGTTCTGACGATCTATATTATAATATAATCAGAATAAGAATATTCTATATTTTAATGTCTTGTATAATTTTCTTGAAATAAATACATCTAGTATTTCAGATGTGTACACAATGGCAGGATTTTGTTTAAGGTGTGGGTGATGTTTTCAAGTCCTGCTCTATGATGACCAGATTGTTTCGTTACACTAACACATTGGGCTCATAACTCCAGAAGTCAGTCTACAGTAATCTCCACATTCTCTTCCTTACATTTAACCAACCATGCTGAGATCATCACCTTACAAATATAATTTATATTACTTCTTCTCTATTTCACACTTGCCCACAATAGGATTATCTATCACTTTTTAGCTCATACACTCAGCCTCCTGGTACTAATATTCCTATTGGCATTTCACATTGAGAAAGAACTTAGAAAGTCTACAAACCTAGAGCTTCCAACATGTAGGTAATTCTCAAGAATGTTCAGTGTGTATAGCCCCAATTTCTATGGAGAAATTTACAACTTACATTTTCCCCCTTCAGAGGTACTTTATCTACCACCTTCATTTCCCATCTCTAAACAAATCCCCGTATTTTAAAAATAAATATTTCCCCAATGCACCAATATGACTATAATAGCTTTTAAAAATATATCCACATATATAAAAAGCAAGAGACTCTCACAACCAAAACAACTGGACGGTCGACCGAACAGGCTGCATGGGGCAGCCAGGCCAGCAGGGGAGTTAGTGAGAAACAACCAAAAACTGAACAGCAGGCTGTGTGGGTCAACCAGGCTGGCAGGGGGTGCAGTTAGGGGCAACCAGGCCATCAAGGGGGGAGGCAGTGAGAGGTAATTAGGCCAGCAGGCAGAGGTGGTAGGGGTGATCAGGCTAGAGGAGGGAGAAGTTAGGGGTAATCAGGCAGGCAGGCAGGTGTGCAGTTAGGAGCCAGCAGTCCAGGATGTGAGAGGGATGTCCAACTGCTGGTTTAGGCCCGATCCCCTGAGAGGTCCTGGACTAGAGAGGGTGCAGGCTGGGTGGAGGGGACACTCCACCTCATGCACAAATTTCGTGCACTGGGCCTCTAGTATGTGTGTGTGTGTGTGTGTGTGTGTGCGTGTGTGTGTAATTAATTTCAGAGAAGAAGTGAGAGGGAGAGAGAGACAGAAACATTGATGATGAGAGAGAATTATCAATCAGCTGCCTCCAGAATGTCTCTTATTGGGGTTGAGTCCACTACCAGGGCATATGCTCTGACTAGAAATGGAAACATTGACCTCCTGGTTCCTGGATCCATGCTCAACTGCTCAGCAACACCCAGCTGCGATATAAAAGCTTTTTAACATCCTATCTAATAAAGATGGAATATGATAATTGACCATCACACCCTCACAAAGATGGTGGCGCCTACAACCACAAGATGGCAACACCTAGTCCCCTCAGCCTCTCAGCCACCCAGGGCCAGCCAGAGGCGCAGGCAAGCCTCATATGGTGGCTGCCCAGCCACCCAGAGCTGGCCCAATGTGCAGGCAAGCCTCAGATGTCAGCTGCCCAGCCAATGCCCAAGATGCAGGCAAGCCTTGGATTTCAGCTGCCCACCAGCCAGGGCCAACCAGAGGTGCAGGCAAGCCTTGGATGGTGACTGTCCAGCTGGCCAGAGGCACAGGCAAGCCTTGGATGACAGCTTCCCAGCTACCCAGAGCTGCCTGAGGCTCAGTTAACCAGGGCTGGACAAGACTTGCACTGTCAACAGTGGCAGCAGCAAAGGTATGATGGGGGTGTCACCTTCCCCTGATTGCCAGGCCACCTCCCATTCCTGAGGGCTCTTGGTCTATGAGAGAGAGCAGGCTGGGCTGAGGGACCCCCACCCCCGCCAGTGCATAAATTTTTATGCACCAGGCCTTTAGTCTTGTACATAGATCTTTGTTAAATTCATTTAAAGGGTAAAATTCATTACAATCACTTGTTCTCCCTGTTTATATATAAAAGTTAAACCATATAAAGAACTACCAGTTGTCAGTAATTCGCTTTCCTCAGAAAAACTGTTTTCATTTATATTGCAAATTCTTTCCAATTCACTATATATATATATATATATATATATATATATATATACACACACACACACACACACACACACACACACACACACTAGAGGCCTGGTGCACAAAATTTTTGCACGGGTAGGGTTCCTAGGCCTGGCTGGAGATCAGGACTAATTGGGGCTTTCCAGCTGCCAGCCAGGGCCTTCCTTTTGGCTGCCAGCCAGGGCCTTTCTTCATTTCATGCTGCCCCCTGGTGGTCAGCACACATCATAGCGAGCAATCAAACTCCCAGTCTCCCGGTCAAACTCCCAAGGGGACAATTTGCATATTAGGCTTTTATATATGTAAATAGTAACTATTATGTGTTGAATAACAAATAGAGAAAGAAACTGTAAATGTATATCCATTCTCCAGAGAGTATAATGAATCTCCAAATTCTAATGATAAGTGGCATAATTTTACTTCTCACTCAGCACCTGGGTGGATACCATCTACATATATTAACTAATGATTTTCTACAGTTAAATTAAGAAAAATTAAATTAATAGATGTCAACCAAAATCTCTTCCCCAGGCCTTTCTTAATATTAACAAGAATAAGAGAACCAAGATGGCAGCATAGGTAAACACCTATCTTGCTGCCATACACAGCAATTTCAAAACTACAACTTAACGAAAGAACAAACACCATCCAGAATCACCGGAAAGCTGGCTGAGTGAAAATTCCACAAATAAAAGTGAAGATAAGACACTGTGACTCGGAGGAGCGGCGGCGGACAGCATTGAAGATACGCGTGGAGTCAGAGGTTTGGAGCGCGCGCCAGTGGATAGGGCGGGCAGCTGAAAACCGGACAGTTTTCTTGAATAGGTGAGACAAAGATGTCCCACTGGACTGATTCTCCAGCTCTTGGCGAAGTCCAGGGAACCCACTATCATACGGGGTAAAAACTGGACAGTGGGAGGGCACGCTGAAGTTCGGGTGCTGCAGGGGTCTGCCAGCATGTGGAGAAGGCAAGCTTGTGTGGAGCGCACGTGATCTTGGGAACAGCACAGCTGCGTGACCGTGCAGAGAGCACTCGTGACTTGCTCTTTCATTCAGGAAACCTTCAAATGCATTGTTTTGTGACCCTGGGTGAAACGTTGGATGTGCAGACTCATTTGGGGAGAGTCTGAATTCTCCAGCAGCCGGTGGAGCTTGGCAGTGGCTCTCTCAGAGACTGTGGAGCTGCATAGGGCGGAGCTGACACTGTCTGCTTGGCCCAGAGACTCCGCTCATCCAACCTGAGCACAGCTGAACATCACAGACAATTGGCCTGGAGGTCAACCCCTCCAGTGCTAACAACGATTAACTGAGCTTAACTTCAACAAGACTGTGCAACCCATATCCACCTCAGGTAACTGGGGAGGCTGAGCCACTGTTCCTTGCAGGACATCTACCACAAAAAGCTAATTGACCAACTCAGGGAAGCAGCCACCATGCAGAAACATGGAAAGAAATCAGATGTGAAAGAAATGGAGGAGAAAAAACAACTGGACATGGAATTCAAAACCACGGTTTTAGGGCTTTTCAAGAGGCTCCTAGAAAAGGTCAAGACCTACAAAGAAATCAACAAGACCTATGAGGAAATGAAAAAGACCTACCAGGAATTGAACAAGACCTGCAAGGAAATGAACAAGACCAACGTGGAAATGAATGAGACCTATAAGGAAATGAACGAAACCTACAAGGATATGAATGAGACTCTCAAGGATATGAAAAAGGACCAACCAGAAATTAAGCATACACTGACTGAAATAAAAAATATTATACAAAGACCTAAAAGTACTCTAGAGCACCCCAAGAACCAAGTTAAAGATTTGAAATACAAAGAGGTAAAATCCACTCAGCTGAAAAAGCAAGAAACCAAAAGAATCCAGAAAATTGAAGATAGTGTAAGGGGCCTCTGGGACAACCTCAAGCATACCAACATCCGAATTATAGGGGTGCCAGAAAAAGAGAGAGAGCAAGACAATGAAAACCTATTTGAAGAAACAGTGACCGAAAACTTCCCACACCTGGTGAAAGAAATTGACTTAGGAGTCCAAGAAGGGCACCGAACCCCAATATATAGGAACCCTAAGAGGACCACATCAAGGCACATCATAATTAAAATGCCAAGAGCAAAAGACAAAGCGAGAATATTAAAAGCAGCAAGAGAAAAACAGTTAGTTACCTATAAGGGAGCACCCATACGATTGTCAGAGGATTTCTCAACAGAAATGATGCAGGCCAGACGCGAGTGGCAAGAAATATTCAAAGTGATGAACAGCAAGAATCTACAACCAAGATTACTCTATCCAGCAAAGCTATCATGCAGAATTGAAGGTCAGATAAAGTGCTTCGCAGACAAGAAAAAACTAAAGGAGTTCATCACCACCAAACCAATATTATATGAAATGCTGAAAGATATTCTTTAAGAAGAGGAAGAAGAAAAAGATAAAAGTGTAAATTATAAACAACAAATACACATCTATCAACAAATGAATCTAAAAGTCAAGTGAATTAATAAGCTGAGGAACAGGATAAACTGGTGAATATAACAGAATTACTGACATAGAGAGGGAATGGACTGACAATTCTTGGGGAGAAAAGGGGTGTGGGAAGTGCAGCAAGAGACTGGACAAAAATCATGCAACTATGGGAGAGGACAGTGGAGGGGGGTGAGGGCGGAGGGTGAGATGGGTACCGGGTGGAGGGGAGCTATAGGGGAAAAAAAGGGAACAATGTAATTAATAAACTGAACAATAAAGATAAAAAATATTAACAAGAATAAGATGTATTAAGATAAAATATATTGCCCTAGCTGGTTTGGCTCAGTGGATAGAGCATCAGCTTGCAGACTGAAGGGTTTTGTGTATGATTATGGTCAAGGGCACATGCCTGGTTGTGGGCTCAATTGCCAGCAGGGGACATGCAGGAGGCAGCAAATCAACAATTTTCATCATTGATGTTTCTATCTTTCTCTTCCTCTCTAAAAATCA
This sequence comes from Antrozous pallidus, assembly GCA_027563665.1. Lineage (NCBI taxonomy): Eukaryota > Metazoa > Chordata > Mammalia > Chiroptera > Vespertilionidae > Antrozous > Antrozous pallidus. The sequence goes on along the minus strand of CM050511.1, from coordinate 92,995,003 downwards.
ATAAAAATATTTTTTTTAGAAAAGAGAAAATATATTCATAGTAATTTGATTTTATAAAGAAATTTCAAGAATTATTTTCTGAATCTCTATTGAAGAGGCCCAAGTCCTCTACCTACATATCAATTTGTTTCTTTGTAAAATGAGGGTTGACATTCATTCAGAATATCATTGAAAATTTTTTAATCATCAGTAAAAAAATAAATCAGTTAGGTTCAATAGATTCTACTTGTGCTCTGTGCTGTTGAGTTGATTCTGACTCCTGGTCTATGAATGAGTGATGTTTATAATATCCTGTCCTCAACAGCCCTGCTTATCTCCTGTAGACTCATGCCTAAGGCTTCTTTTATTGAGTCAATCCATCCATATTTGGTCTTCCTCTTTTCCTGCTGCTACTCTACTTACTTAGTCAGAAAGGGAATATTAATACATTTCTAGAAAGATTTCCAATTCTCCTCTGCTTAAAACCCTTCAAAGATTCTCCAAGTACATACTGAATATAGTCCAAGCAACTCAGCAAAACATACAAGACCTTTTATAACTGGACTCCAGGCTACCTCTCAGATTTCTTTTCTGGACATTCCTTCATTTGACACTTGAAATGGCTGTTCTGTCAATATCGATGAAGCATCAATATCAATGAGTTCCCCCTTCAAGGGCTCAATCTCTTTGAGCATGTGGTTCCCTTTGGGTAGAACAGCCTTTTCCCCAGTACATGCTCACCTGGAAGACTCTCCTATCTGCCCATCAAACCCAGTAGAAGTGTTACCTTCTTTATGAAGCCTTCTTTGACTGCACTACCTCCCCTGACTTAACTATTTCTATACCACACATACGTCTATTATTCTAATTACAGGTATCACTTGGAAGACAGAACTTAAATGTTTCTTTTTTCTGTCTTTTGCATTAATCTGGTTACTTCTCAAAATCAAAGCTCATAATTATGCATTTTTTCACTGGCATCATTTAAGATGATGCCTGGCATACCCAAAAGCTTTCTATGAATGCATGTCCAATCTAGTTAAATAAGCAATCAGAACCAAATCAGTGTGATGTGGGGAGCCAATGGCTGCCTAGGAGGTAGAACTTTTTGATGTTGACTGGTATAGAAACCATGTCCAATCTAGTTAAATAAGCAAGGCTGAAACAAAATGGTTAACACAGTGTGAAAATCTAATTAATCACTTGAAAATCTAATAATCCAGGATTATTCTCATTAATATTTTATTGCAAATCTATCATCACCTTAGTCTACAACACTGGTTCCCAGACTTTTTAATATCATAGACAGGTAAAATTTGCGAGGAATTTTTCAGGAATTGACATAGGCTTAACTTTTTATTTTGGAAAGTAAAGGTATAAAAATAAATATAGCCTTAGTCATTTTAGGAGTTTTATATTTTAAGACTATTTTTATTATAGAGATACTAGAGGCCCGATGCATGAAATTCATGCACTGAGGGGGGATTCCCTCAGCCCAGCCTGCACCCTTTTCAATTAGGGACCCCTTGGGTATTGGGCCTAAACCAGAAGTCAGACATCCCTCTCGCAATCTGAGACCACTGGCTCCTAACTATTCACCTACCTGCCTACCTGGTTGCCCCTAACTGCCTCTGCCTGCCAGTCTGATCAGACCTAACTGTCCTCCCCTGCCAGCCTGGTTGCCCCCAACTGCCATCCCCTGCCAGCCTGATCTCACCCCCAACTGCCCTCCTCTGGTGGCCAATTTGGTTCTGATTGCTGGCCAATTTGGTTCTGATTGGTAGGTTTCTATACCAGTCAACATCAAAAAGTTCTACTTCCTAGGCAGCCATTGGCTCCCCACATCACACTGATTTGGTTCTGATTGGTTAGGTTCTATGCCAGTCAGTGTCTCTGGGCCTATCAACGGGGCCTGATCAGAAAGGCAGGATGGATCAGCAGCCCCAGTGGAGGCCTGGAGAGAAATGGAGGCCCAGGTGCTGGCCAGACTGGAAGAGAAAGAGAGAGGCAAGTACTAATCAAAGCTACCTCAGAGGCAATGGATCACTCCTTGCTTCTCTCTTTGGCCTCTCTCTTCCCCTGATTCGCAGCCCCCACAGCAGTCAGTGCTGGGGCGCCGTGCCTGCAGCAGAAGTTCTGACATCCAGTTGGGTTGTTACTGGTCCTTACGACCCAGGTTTTTATATATTAGGATTAATAAGGTCTTAACTTACCCAAAATACATATAGTCCTGATGGTACGTTACTTCTCTGTCATTTTTCTTTCCTTTATCACTACTAAACAGATCTGTTGTATGAAACAGATCCATTGTATGAAAATGTGAAATTAAACAGTCCCATTCTAAACAGGTTCATTGTATGAAACAGATTCGTTGTATGAAAATATGAATTTAAAAGAGAGATAAGTCGCCGAGACCGGTTTGGCTCAGTGGATAGAGCGTCGGACTGCGGACTGAGGGGTCCCGGGTTCGATTCCGGTCAAGGGCATGTACCTTGGCTGCGGGCACATTCCCAGTAGGGGGCGTGCAAGAGGCAGCTGATCGATGTCTCTCTCTCATCGATGTTTCTGACTTTCTATTCCTCTCCCTTCTGCTCTGTAAAAAATCAATAAAATATATTTTAAAAAAAAAGAGAGATAAGTCAAGGATTAAATACTGACTATACCAGTATAGATGAATTACTTTGATGGTTTTTTTAAAAATATTATTCAGTTTAGATCCATTTCCACTCACAGTTTTTCAGAAATAAAGGCATTAAATAAAGAAAGATATCTATGCCCTAACTAGTTTTGCTCAGTGGATAGAGCATTGGCCTGCAGACTGAAGGGTCCCAGGTTCGATTCTGGTCAAGGGGATGTACTTTGGTTGTGGGCACATCCCCAGTGGGGGATGTGCAGGAGGCAGCTGATCGGTGTTTCTTTCTCACCGATATTTCTAACTATCCCTCTCCTTTCCTCTCTGTAAAAAAATCAATAAAAACTGTATTTAGAAAAAAAAAGAAAAGAAAAGAAAGACACCTAAGTTCAGTACCATCCCCTTTGTCTACTCTATCACTAAAAATATCTTTGAATACAGAAGCCATAAGCATACATAGTAGTTACTTTTCAGATTAGATTTTCAAGTTAACTTACTTAAAGGAGTAGACAGATCATCTGTCCAGGTTGGGATGACTATGGTGACATCACTTTGAAGCTCTGTTAGGCGTGGCCAGTGTGGCCAAGTAGTTGCACATTGACCTATGAACCCGGGGGTCACAGTTTGATTCCTGGTCAGGGCATATGTTCAGGTTGTGGGCTTGATTTCCACTGGGGGGTGTATAGGAGGCAGCCAATCAATGATTCTCTCTCATCATTGATGTTTCTCTCTCTCTCTCTCTCTCTCTGAAATCATTAAAAATATATTTAAAAAAACATTGTTAGACTTTAATGCATATTTTAAAGTGTTGCTCTGGAAAGTATGTATTATTTGTAACTAGAAAGGGATGTGGTTCCTTTAAAAGAAGATTGAAAGCAGTTTATAATCTGTTCCCAGTGAGTTGAAGGAAAGTTGGTGGGAAAATACAGGCACTCTTTTTAATTCATTGCTACCATCTATCAACTTACTGTCTCATTTAGAAAAATAATTCATAAATTATCCAAAGAACTAAAAATACCTGATTAGGGGAGAAAGTCACATGATCAAACCACTGAGAGAGGAGTATACCACATGACTAACGTCCTTTGAGGGTTTCTGTCTGTTGATAGAGAAGCAGAAAAACAAAGGACAAAGGAAAGTCTCTTTAATTAATCCTACCAACTAAGCAAAATAAATAGACCACTTGTTTCAGCAATAGAAGCAAACTGTTAACAATTGAGAACAGCCACCTGCAGGTGCTTTTGAACAGAAGCTGCCCAAGAGCCCAGAATTACTATTGTTTAACACAAGGTTCAGCTGACTTTTTTTGTAAAGGACCAGATAGTGAATATTTTTGTTTTGCAGGCCATATATATATGCTCTCTGTCACAACTCCTAAGTTCAGTCACTGTAGCCCAAAAGTGGCCATAAAGAATACATGACAAACATGCAGGGCTATGTTCCAATAAAACTTTACTTATGGACACTATAATGAAATTTTAACTTCCATGTAACAACAATACACTGAGTGGCCAGATTATTATGATCTCTGAACGCATAATAATCTGGCCAATCAGTATATATCCTATATAATAAAAGGCTAATATGCAAATTATCCCCTCAACCAGGAGTTTGACCAGGAGGCAGGACAGCCAACCACCCATGTCCCCTCCCCCTGACCAGGCTGGTCGGACCCCACCCATGAAAAAATTCATGCACTGAGCCTCCAATACACACGCACATACACACACACACACATACACACACACACACACACACTCTGAGTGGCCAGATTATTATGCGTTCAGAGGTCATAATAATCTGGCCACTCAGTGTATATCATTCTTCTTTTGATTTTTTCAATCATTTAAAAATATAAAAGCCATTCTTAGCTTGTAAAACGAGATAGTGGGCCAAATTTGCCTTTTGGCTGTAATACTGACTTTTGTTTGTTTCTTTGTTTTGTTTAGTACCTAGTATGGTCAGGTACTATAGTAGGCCTGGGGAATATAATGGCCAACAAGATAGACATGGTCCCTGTCCTCATGGAGCTTATGGTATAATAAACAAATATATAATTAGAATAAACTGTTAATAAACAGCTATGAAGAAAAAAATAAAGGATGCTCTAAACTATGAGTTGTAATGTAGACTTGACAAAAACTGAAAAATTAGTATAAATCATTATAGTGAAATAGGGGTGGGCAAGGAGGAAAATATGTCAGGTACAGCCCTAAGAAAGCACTGAAGGGCCCATGTGTCTGGAAAATGCAAAGTGAAGGGAAGACCATGAAGATGGAGAAATAGGTAAAGTAAAAGCCTAGTCGGTCTTTATTTAGAGCAGCAGAAAGCCACTGAAAGCTTTCAATCAAAGCAATAACACAGTCAGATTTGCATTTTAATAAATCACTAACTATACTGTGAAGAATAGATTAGTAAGGGGCAACAGTGGTGACTATAATAGTCAAAGGGTTCTAGACTTCAGACTCTAGGCTCTAGAATCAATATTACTACTGTATCATGTTATTAATACTTACATGTATTAACTAATTGAAATTTCACAACCCCTAAGTAGACATTACTCTCTTCCCTTTATAGAGGACACTAAACTACATGCTCTCTCTCAATTTCTTCCATTAGTGCACCCTCAGTTGCCTCTAATTTACAGAATTCTGGAAAGCAATTGCAGGAAAGAGGTAAGAGTGAGGAGGAAAGAGAAGACAGAAAGAAATGAAGAAGGTTGTTTTGTGGGACCATAGCCTTGGTTCAGACCCAGTCTCTTTTCTAAGAGATTATACTGTTGATTGGGAATGGGGCCCAATTCATCTGTGGCAGTACTCATTGCTACAAATATATATCCAACACCATGTTTGGGACATATTTACACTAAAAAAGTCCCCACTGTTGACCTAAAAATCAAATCTGACTGGGCATCCTGTATTTTATCTGGCAAGTTTACACTAAGAAAATAAACACATTCCCTCCCATTAAACTTAAATGTCAGCTGGAGACACCTGGCTCCTTATGATTTAGAACATGAGCCTGAACAAGTTCAAAAGCCTTCCCAAGGAGTTTTGTGAATTATCAGGGCAGGGGTGTGGGATAGGGAATTCTGTGTTCACCTTTGACTCCAGGTTCATTCTTTCTCCCTGACAACTCACTTCTGAGCTCTTCCAATGTCAAGAAAACCAACAAACCTATGGAAGCATTATGAGAGTGGTAGATTTCACGGAAGAACTGGGAGTTGAAGGAAGCAGTCTCATTAGGCGCAGCCTCACAAACAGTTCAAAGTAGTATTTTAGCGTCCTTCCAACCACCTACCATCAGTGGTTTCTCATGGCCTTCTGCCATGATGCCTGGGTCATTCTCCCCGTCTCACCACACACCCTTTTCCCTCCTCTGCCTTCTCCACATTCTCTTAGTGGCAAAGAATTCTCCTCCTCCTATCGAGCAAATTCTCAAACTAAGCAGTTTTGACTCCCTCTCTAAAGCTTTGTCATCAGCTGATATCCAAGACCTCAGGATCTCAATCATTTATTGAAGCATTCTTTCAAAACAAAGACAATTTGAAATTCTCCCCAAAAAGAATTCTTATGCCAGCATTTCAGACAATACTAACTCTACTTTTAAATTGTAGTCATGTTATATATTTTTCCTTTTGTCAGCATGCAGGGGGAGGGGGGGAGGGGAAGCTATCTCTTTTGGTTGTATCCAGTGGGGCCCATTTTCTTGGGAGAAGCTTAATTGCATTTTGCCCTGTGCCTAGACACATCAAAAGTTTAAGAAAATGAATGTAATGGGCAGAATTCCATTAGGGTTTCCAGCAAAACATGTTTTTTTCTCTGCCTTTAAATCTGATTCGAAATTAAAACTGATTGCTTTTGTCAAGATAAAGAAAGAATGTCTTGGTAAATACCATAATTACTATAGCTGAAAGCATTACTTGATCTTTTTTGAGGGGGGAAAAAGAAAAAAATGAAATATACTATCAAGTAAACTCCTCAAGTAAGAGAGAGGAAAAAGGATAAAGAGGGCAGAAAGGTATGAAAAACATGGTCTCTGTATAACCAGTGCATGTGCCTTGACCCTATTCCATTATCATTTCAAGGTTATCTTCTAAATGTAGCTTTACTTGCCTATTTTCTGGATAATTCCTAGATAAATCAGGTAAAGATACACAAATAGAGTAATCCTGATAGACAATTAGAATAATAACATGAAGATTTACAAATACATATTTCTATGAGGTCCTCTTTAGCAAAATGAAAGAGAATTTGATCAATCACATAGATATATTTAAAATTAGCTTTGCCACAATTATCTCAATATTTAGTCATCTATTGATTAGTCTGGGTTTTTTTGTTTGTTTGTTTGAACTGTAAAAACATTACTATTTTACAAATAAATGTTTTCCAAATGAAAACCTTGATGTTTTACTGCCTTTCTACAAGTGTAAATTTGGCCTAAATTTTAATGTACTGATAACTGATATTGAGACTATATGTATACTTATATTTATATATTAACCATATTATCAATTATGTAAATGATGAGCTGATTAATAATATAACAGCCATACTGGCAATATGATAATATACCAGAAATAGTTTCATTTTCTATATATAATAAAAATAACAACTTAGTAGATATTTTACAAATCAACTAAAAAAATAAAAAACCCTTTCAGTAAACTACTCCTTTAATATAGCAAAAAGCCCAGAATAACTAGATAATATGCTGAATGGTCCTTCAGAGAGACATCAGACCTTTACAGAAATATCCTCTTACAGTGAAGCAATGTAAATCTTTATCTGTGAGGGGGTTTTCCCCCTCAAGAAAATACTCAACTTTCCACGTCGCAGTACTTGAGCAGGTCACATTTTCCAACTTTTACAAACTGTATGTAAATATCTGATGTAAAATTCCACTCGATACAATTTAGTATTTTGGACCTATTTATAGAAGTCCTGTTATGTAAATCTTTTTTAGCCTGTACATGTCAGCCTGGTAATTTTCATGCAAATAAGAAAACCATTTGTTCTAGCCTCCAAAATGGTATGATATCAAAAGTGTCCTTGTGACTGAGGAATGTCCTGCAAAAGAAGCAAAAATGTTGGCAATAGCAAGTCTAAAATGGCAATGCTAATGGGAGATCCATGGCTCTTCCTGGCCAGCAGAATGGCGCCAGCAGGCATTGCTCAGTGATGGCAAGGGAAAAGGCATCTGGGCTTCCAGTCAGCCTCTTGCCTGATGGAGATTCTGCCAGCCTCAGAGAATGTGGGTTGGAGTTATTGTTTTTAATAGCAATCACATTACAGACACCAACCTATAACTCTTGCACCATCTCATACTATTCTGATACTTGGATGAAATTGGTTTATATGCTATTCCCAGGATTCTTTCATCACTCTTGCCTAAGTCACAGAGAAAGGTCTCAGAAGAGTAGGGTCCAAGAAGGTTAACAGAGAAATCAAGAGGTAGCATTTAATTATGGTGGCATTAGAGCAGCTGAGATAAAGAAGCCTGGCTGTAACCCCTATAAATTGCCCTAAGAAACCTATAAATGAAACTGAGGAGGGTGAGAATAAAACAAGACAACAGAATCACTAAAACCTCTCAGCTTATTCAATACCCATGAACAGACAAGCCAAATAAGGCACAAACTATTGTCAGTGTTTGGAGACTGCATTCAAGTGTCTTAAAGAACCTGGAAATAAGAGGGATCTAAAGGTCATCTTGAAGTTTCTTGTAAAACCAACACATTATGCTTTAGAGAGGAGAAATCCATAAAGAGAAAGGCCCTAAACTCTACAAGACTTTGAAAAGGATAAAATGCAACATCATATCCAGTGGGGTCAAAGTCCATCAGGATAGGGATGGTGAGCATAGAGGCAGAAAAATAAAAAGTCACAGAAAACTGCTGACGGCCTTTATGCAGAGAGGACATGTTGATCGAAGGAGCCAATTTGTCAATCCCAGTGGCAGAAATACTATTATTGCATGTGTCCTACATGTGCTAACTTACTAACTTCCTAAAAATACCATGCAATCCTGTATTGGTAGAGGTGTTTTCATCACAAATGGCAGAAACAAACCCTAACTAGTTTAAGCAAGAAGAGCACATTTGTGAGAGAATACGAGGATGTCTCCCGGAGGGGCAAAGCCACTGAGCCTCTGAAGGACCTAGAAGAGGAAGCCGCAGACACTGCCACAGGTTCTCGCTCTCTCTCTCTCTCTCTCTCTCTCTCTCTCTCTCTCTCTCTCTTCCCCCCGCTCCACCCCCCACCCCATAGTCCCAGGCTCAGTCAGTATGTTGGCAAAATTGGATTTCAGAGCTTGTAAGGCTAAGAATAAGGCTAAGGCTCTCAACAATGACACAATGGATGTAATTTCTACCATTTGGGTAATTGCAGGCTCCTAGAGACAGTTGCTGGCCTTTCTGACATGATAATCCTTTTCTTACTTAATAAAACACTTTTATTTCACTTGGCTAGTGTGGCTCAGTGGTTGAGCACTGACCTATGAACCAGGAGGTCATGGTTCGATTCCCAGTCAGAGCATATGCCCAAGTTGTGGGCTCATCCCCAGTGAGGAGTGTGCAGGAGGCAGCGGATCAATAATTCTTTCTCATCATTAATGTTTCTCTCTCTCTCTCTCTCTCTCTCTCTCTCTCTCTCTCTCTCTCTCTCTCTCCCCCCCCCCCCCCTTGCTCTCGGAAATCAATAAAATATGTATTTTTAAAAAAACATTTTAATTTCTACAAAGATTGGGTCTTTTATCTGTTAGATCAAAATCAAAACCAAAACCAAAAAAAAAATTTAGGTTTCTGTTTACAAACTAGGGAATTTCTATTTGCCACACAACTGTTCATTCCACAATTATTATTTATGCCAAGTAATGTGCTAGGTACTGTGAATGCAGCGAATAAGACAGGCATGGTTTTTGCCCTCAGGTTGCTGATAGTGCAGACTAGCTTATAATCTGAGGCAAGTAAAATTTCTCCTACCAGGTTTTGGAAAGATAATGAAACTAACGGGAAAAAAGAAATTAGAAAAGACATGTGGGAAAAATGAAGAAAGAGGCTGTAGAGTAGAGGAATCATCCTGGGTTGATTAAAAAATAACCCAGAGACAGACTTCCTAAGTGCTTATTAATATATTAACCATGAGAGCAATGTCTTCCACCTCACATCCCACTGGAAACAAAGAAGAATATTGTGACATAACCCAAATCAAGGCAGTCTTAGCTAAGGAGCAATTCGCATCAGGAGCCAAAATAGTATATGATTACTAGAGTCCCAGTGCACAAAAATCATGCACGCGGCAGAGGGTCCTCTCAGCTCAGCCTGCACTCTCTCTAATACAGGACCCCTCAGGGGATATCCAACTGTCAGAAGTTGGATATTCCTCTCACAATCCAGGACTGCTGGCTCCTAATTGCAAACCTTCCTACCAGTCTGATCATCCCTAACCACCTTTGCCTGTTGGCCTGATTGACCCTAACTGACCCCCCTGCCAGCCTGGTTGCCCTCAACTCTCCCCCCATGCCAGCCTGGTCACCCCCAACTGCCCCCCAACTGGCCTGGTCACCTATCACTGTCCCCCTGCTGGCCTGGTCATCCCTAACTACCCCCCTGCCAGCCTGCACCCCAAAAGGCCCCCCTGCCAGCCTGGTTGCCCCCAACTGCCTCCCCTCATGGCCTGGTCACCACCAACTGCCCCCCCTGCTGGCATGGTCACCCCTTACTGCCCCCCCTCTTGCCTGGTCACCGCACACAGCCTGCTCTTTAGTTGTTTGGTTGCCCCTCACTGTACCCCCTTCCCTGCAGGCCTGGTTGCCCCACACAGCTTGCTGTTCAGTCGTTTGGAAGTCCCTCACTAACCTCCCAGCCAACCTGGTCACCCCATGCAGACTGCTGTTCAGTCGTTACTGTGAGGGCATCCTGACCAATTTGCATATTATCCTTTCATTAGTATAGATTAGTTTTCTGACATATCCATGAAGTTCATTGCCTCATCAACAATCAATCCACAAATATTTATATATGATTGAAAATGCAATTTGATTCAACAGACAGATTCCTCTGAGACCCAGAATGCTCAATTAAGCAAAACACTAAGTTTTTGTATATCCTAAAAGCAAAATCAGATTCTCTGTAAGCTGTATTTTGCCCGTAACAGGAACAAGTTGGCATACTCAAAGAAGAACAAGAAGTCCAAGTTGCTAAATCAGAGTGAAGGAGAGGGAGAGTTATAGGAACGAGGTCAGAAAGGTGCGCCAGGTCATTAGGGCCTTGTAAACATGGGTAAAGACTGGGTTTATATTTTAAATGCAATAGAAAAACATTGTAGGGCTTTACTCTGATGAATGACATCATCTGATTTACTAATTAAAGAAGATAATTCTGGATTCCATGTAAAGAATGAATTGTGTTAGGCAAGGCTGAGCTGCAGAGACCTGTTGGGAGAATGTTGTAAAAGACTAGAGGAGAGATTTTGAAAGCCTGGACTTGAATAGTAACAATGGATGTGGTGAGATTTCATTGGATCCCGGATAGAGCTGACAGGACTTACTGATGGAATGAATATAATGGAAAGAAAGGAGTTCAGGACAACGCTCAGGTGAATGGAGCAAAAGGTGGGTTCTGAGGAGGGAAATATAAGGAAAGAAGCCAATTTGGGGAAGGAAACAAAGAGTAGGGAGATAGACAAACAAGGGTAGTTTTCAAGTAGGAGGAGGAAATGAGCCTGGAGTTCAGGGGAGTAGTTAGGGCCAGAGAGATAGACTCGGAGGCATCGATGGTATTTAAGGCCACGGGCTTAGGTGAGAGTACCTAGGAAATGAGCATAAATGAACATATAGAAAAGTGGTGTGGCTCAGTGGTTGAACATTGGCCTGTGCATCAAGAGGTCACCAGTTCAATTCCAGATCCTTCAGGGTATATGCCCAAGTTGCAGGCTCCATCCTCGGTGGGGGGCCTGTAGGGGCAGCAATAAATGATGTTTCTACCTTTCTCTTCCTCTCCCTTGCTTTTTCTCTAAAAATCAATCTTATATAATAAAGATGTAATATGCAAATGGTCGTTATGCCGTGAAGTGTAACAAATGACCGTGTGACGACTAGATCACAGATCAGCAGGAGGGTGGGGCAGCAAGCTACAAGCAGGCAGTGGAGAGCTACAGGAGGGGGCAGGGCAGCAAGCTCTGAGGGGTGGTTGCAGGGAAGGGGAGATACAGAAGGGCGGGACAGTGGGTGGAGAGCTACTGAAGAGCAAGCTACTGGAGAGATATTAGCACATGGATTTGTGCACAGGGCTACTAGTAAAGAAATAAAATAAAATGTCAAAAATTTTAAAAGGCCAACAACTGAGTCCTGATATGCTCCAACATCTAACATTCTTGGAAGGACTGGGCAGAGAAGAGCAGCAGAAAAGAGATGTGACCTGGAAACCAGGTGAAGAAATATTTAAGGAGGGAATGCTCATCAAATTAAATGCTATTAAGAGGCCAACCAAGACATGACCACTGGATTTGGCAAAAGAAAGGTTTTTATTTTATCTTGGTAAGAGTATTCTTGGAAGAATAGTCAGTGCAAATGCCAAAAATGGAGTGAGTTGAATTGAAAATATGAGGTGACAAAGTGGAATCAGTAATAACTGCCAATTTTTAATGGACCATTGCAATAAAAAGTAGGAAAATGTGACATTACTTGTGGGGAAAATGATACTACAGAGAATTTATATCCTGCTTGTAGTCTGATGGCACTGATCAAGATGAGAAGGAAAAACTGTGACTGGAGAGGAGAGGAAATATTGCTGGACAGAAATCATTGATGGGCCCAAGGGACAGGATCTGATGCACATGTGGGAATGTTGGCTTCAGATGGGAGCACACATGGTTATGCAGAATAACAAAAGGGAATGCAGAGTACATAGGTACAGATGCTGGCAGGCTGATAGACTTAGTGAAGAAAATATGAAGTGGTTTTCTCACAACTGCTTCTATTTTCTTACAATAGTGGTCATTATCTAAAAGTAAGAAGTGTGCCCAGCAGGTATAGCTCAGTGGTTGAGCATCAACCTATGAACCAGGAGGTCACAGTTCGATTCCCAGTCATGGCACATTCCAGGGTTGGGAGCTTGATCCCCAGGGTAGGATGTGCTGGAAACAGTTGATCAATGGTTCTCTCTCATCATTGATGTTTCTATCTCTCTCGCTCTCTCCCTTCCACTCTGAAATCAATACAAAAAAATGTATATTAAAAATAAGTAAATATAGAAAGTAAAGAGTGAGGTGGGGATATCTGAGGTTTGAAGACAGAGGAGAAGCTGTGAAATAATTATCTAGGAGAGCGAGAAAGACTAGGCAAATGTAGCAAGACTGTTGAACAGGATAGGGCTGACTTGAAATTTATGGTTTAAAATTTTGAAGTAAAAGCAGTCAGCATAGTTGCATATTGGTCTCTAGTCATGTTCAACAGCTCAGTGCTGTTATGAAATAGATAATGAATTGTGCTTAAGACAGGAGTGAGTTTTTCAGTAAGATGGAAAGTGAGAGGGGCAAGGCAGACATGAGTTTAGGCAATGGAGTGATTGATTACTGAAAGCCACATAAGGAGAAAAGTATAACATAGGTAGAAAAGTGGACAATAAAGATTAGTTGCTCCAAAGAAGACAGTGTGGGAGTGGTAGTAATGGAAGAGTTAGAAAGATAACACATGATCAGTCAGAAGAATATTGGGCCACTGAAAATAAAAATTTCTGGAGATGATATAGTGATGTGGTAAGAAGTCCTCTAAGGCATAGGACAATGGTAGTATTTTGCTGAAATGTAGTAGAGGAAAATAATATTAGAAGTGAAAATATTAAGAAACTCAGAGATGAGGGTGTTTACATGGATAATTTTTGTGAATGCTGAAGTCACCAAATACAGGGGCATAAGTAGTGGTGGAAAGAGAGACAGAAGACCAGAATCTAAAATCATCATTGACTAAGAAAGTGTTAGCAAAAGCCTGGCAGATGACTCAGTAAAGGCGGGTAGTGGTCTGAAAACACATGCCTCAAAGAAGCTGAGTAAGTTGTTGTGTTTAGGGAGGGAAAACAATAAAAATATCTAAAAGTAGCAACAAGAAACAAGGAAAGCACCTCTAGGTCCTCTGTAAATGGGGTGTAGGAGAGGACACAGCAACCACTTGAGAAAGCTGAGAGGGTGCAGTGTCTTCAAAGGCTAGCCACGCTGCAATTGAGGAAAGAGGAACCATATATTCCAAAGCACAGAGTGGAAGGGTTTGGCTGCTTAGGGAGGAGAGGAAGATTGACTCAGATCAGTACAGGTACTAAACTCTATGAAATAATAATGAATGGCCCAGAGGCTCAGAGTTCTGTTTGTGCTCTGAAATGTTTAAGGTATTCGGCATAATGAAATTAATTCTGAATGTCACTCAAGAGAAGTGGTGTCAATCATTGTAGCCTTTGCCTTGTACCTGATTTCTTGGCACTCCATATGTGGTATCCTGATCATTGGGAAGTGTGGCCCTCCCTTCAATCTTGCTGAAGGTGGTGTGGCAGGAGGGAGAAGGCTGACTGTAGTATGGCCAACAAGTTCTCGTGTCCTTGCTTAAATCGTCTGAGCCTTTCTACAGATATGTTCCATTAAGTCATCAAGAATATATTCCCTTGGAAAATTCCCTTCCTTCAGTGTCCAAAGGCATCAATCGGCAGCTTAAATAGTTCTACAGTGGCCTGCTTATCCTATAAATCCTTTAGTATTGAGAGGAAAAAGCATCCACCTAGGAATCGCATTGGCCTTTCCAAAGTTACACCAATTAAAACTGATGTGATGTAATGGCTCTGTCCCAAAGGACTTAAAGTCACTAAGAAAAAGTTTCATAATTGATGCTCATCAAACCTCTTAAATTCCGTTAAAAAAATAGCATATATGAAAATAATTCTTTAAAGTATATTTTCTTTTTGACAGTTGTGATATTACTTCCTCAAGCATATTTCAAACATATATTGACATTCACTGTTAGTCTGGATATAGCTTAAAAATATAAAGCAATTCAGTGACAGTTTTGAAAATTAAAAAGAGAGAGAAGAGAGAGAGAGAGAGGGAGAGAGAGAGAGAGAGAGAGAGAGAGAGAGAGAGAGAGAGAGAGAGAGAACTTACAGGCTACTGGGTATTTATCCAACAATGAACTGTTCTGGATATAGTAGGAGGACTATAGTTCAAAGTATTGAAACTCACATCCCAATAAGCTGGAAGCTATCTAAAGAGCCTGAGTCACAGCCTTTCACCCCAACACCTCAACATAAATTCATGACACAGGCTGATGTTTGAAACAATGTGAGTTTTGTTTTAAAGTTTCAAGTCCAAGGTGTTAATGCTTACTACTGGAGTTTGGAATGCCCAGATGGTTGGGCTTGACAACTGATTTAAACATGCCTAAATCTTGTTGGGACACAACATAAGGTTAATGCAGGTTGTTAAAGCAGACAATGTGAAAATACATTGTTGTTATTATGACTTGGAGTGAGTCTTAATGAAAGCTACATGAAACATATAGTGAAGAGCATTTGAAATCTTGCTTCCAGGCGTACATCATCTGTTTGGCTCAAAATAAACTTATAAAAATTCAACAACGACAAAAAATATAGTGGTGAGACAGATGAAAAATCAGATTTGATCAAAAGGACTTGAACTAGAAAAGCTTCCATAAAAGTTTAAAACAGATGACTCTTGTATGCTCAAACTTTTCCATTTTTACAACTCCACCTATATATATTGTATAGTCATTATTCCCCTGGAGAATCTTCTCCAGAATTTTCTTCTCAAGCCCTTTCCCAAAGCTGCTGCCAAAATCAACTTCCGCTGTTGCCATTTAGACAATGTCACTCCCTTCCTAAAATTCCCTTTAATGGCCTTTGCTGGTCTTTGTGCTAGTGGCAGACTTCTTGCCTGCCTTTAGGACAAACACTATTCCTGCCCAGATTTATTTAAAGTTCTTACAAAGCCACATGTCATTTTCCTCTGTGTTGACTGATTACCTTTTAGCTTCTTAACTGTTTTATACTCATTAATGTTTGATTGTAAACATTTTATTTAGTTTGGGTCAATAAGAATTCCCCATTTTACCTTTACCTTCTCCCTCACCCCAACACAAATACATATACACTAAAAATCTTTAGCACTATTGGCCTTATTCAAATTTCTCCTGGACTCTGATTATTTTTGTAAGAGCTACATAAGTAACCATCCACACTGAAAATTTTTATTTAATAAAAACCAAACAACAGCAAAAACAAAATACCCTTGAAAAATTAAAATAATGTTGCTGAGACTGGTTTGGCTCAGTGGATAAAGCATCGGACTGCAGACTGAAAGGTCCCGGGTTCGATTCCGGTCAAGGGCATGTACCTTGGCTGCAGGCACATCCCCAGTAGGGGGCGTGCAAGAGGCAGCTGATCGATGTCTCTCTCTCATCGATGTTTCTGACTTTCTATCCATCTCCCTTCCGCTCTGTAAAAAATCAATAAAAATATATTAAGAAAAAAAAGAAAAGAATGTTGTGGAATTTCCCTAAGGAATGAAAAGATTTTTCTAAATGAGTCACAGGAAAAAAATATCCAATGATATCATCATGGGCAACTTCTAGGAAAAGGTTCTTCAATTTCTGAAACAGAACCAATGCCATGTTCTTTTTCATCTTTTTTATTGTTGTTGTTAATCCACACCCTAGGATATTTTTTCCCTTTGATTCGTAGAGAGAGTGGAAGGGAGGGGGAGAGACAGAGAGAGAGAAGCACATTGATTGGCTGCCTTCCATACACACCCCAATCAGTGCTGGGGATCAAGCCTGCAACTGAGGTACATATCCAAGACCCTCCAGTCTGAAGGCCAACGCTCTATCCACTGAGCCAAACTGGCTAGGGCTCATCTTTTTTTTTTTTTAACCTAGAAGACCTGAATTCATTTAAGTCCCAGCTTTGTTATTTGCAAGTGCTGTTACTTTTATCATTTAATATCCTTGAGCATCAGCTTCTTGTTTGTAAAGTGGAAATAGCTATACATTCTTCTGACAATGCAATTACAAAAAAATGCTTTGAAAAATAAAACGTGTTACACAAATACTGGACCTCATTATTACTTCCTTCAAATGTTCCCTTTGACTAAGAACTTTTCCAGGATTTCCCCTGTCCCAGTAAGTAAAAAGAGACAAACTAAGAAGGACAAGGAAAGTTGTAAAAGGTTTATAGAAAGGAATCCTGAGAAAGGAATTTTATGTATGAATAACACTAGAACCCAATTATGGAAACATGTTTACTCCCAATCCAACAAGAACTACCAACTATATTAATTCAGATGGAAGCTAAAATGGCTTAAAAAAGTAATAATAAAATTAAAAATGGCCATTCATAAGGGCTGTTAAGGAACAGGAAATTTATTTATATAACTCTTACTGTTCTCCCAGCCTCTGGGAATTTTTTGATGGTAATTGTAATTTACACCTTTGTGCTCTTATAGTCTTGGCCCCAATTAAACCTTAAAAGTATAGTTCCCAATTGCACACCTAGCAAGAATCAGATTAATAATGAAAGACACTTGAGTGCTTCTAGTGGGGAGCAGATGGACCATATTAAAATAACAACAACCATAACAACCGTAATAATAATAATACCAGTAAGTGGGAATCCATCTCATGGAGATTGTGAAAAGTGGAGAAGTGTATAATGGTGCCCTCAAACTATCCTATATAATAAAAGACTAATATGCAAATTGTCCCCTTGGGCGGTTGTTCAACTGGGAGTTTGACTGCTCGTTATGACGTGCACTGACCACCAGGGGGCAGCGCAGAACATGGTGAGTGTCAATGATGCAGCACTGGCAGCAGGCGGGACCTTGGCGGGATGGTTAAGCAGGTGAGTGGGCGGCGCAAGGCCAAGGAAGGTGCAAGGAGGCCCAATCACCGCCTCCATTGCCCGCAGACCAGGAACAGCAGCAGCAGTGGGGGGTGGGGCTGCTGCCCAGCTCCCAGGGGAGAAAGGGCAAAAGAGCAATATTAAAATATTTCTTCTAATTATTTTCCTTTCAATGTGCATGAATCCGTGCACTTTGCCACTAGTAAATAAATGTTATACTAGCCGAGACCGGTTTGGCTCAGTGGATAGAGCATTGGACTGCGGACTGAAGGGTCTGGGGTTCGATTCCAGCAAGGACATGTACCTTGGCTGCGGGCACATCCCAGTAGGGGGCGTGCAAGAGGCAGCTGAACGATGTCTCTCTCTCATCAATGTTTCTGACTTTCTATCCCTCTCCCTTCCGCTCTATAAAAAAATCAATAAAATATATTTAAAAATAAAAAATAAAAAAAATAAATGTTATGCTAGATGCAAAATACAGAAAAGTAAGCAGACAGCAAAACTTGGGTCATGATTGCTTGCAGGTTAGAAATGATAGAGAGGTGTTTGTTTTTCTTAAGGAAGGCCCATAAGACCTGACTGCTTCCCATTTATCTACCTTCCCTGTTGAGAAAAGGCCTTGACTTGCTTCCAAGGTTAGAGTCTTGCCCCATCCTCAATGGCTCACCATTTCATAAGATAAACACTGACACTAAGACATCTTAGAAATGAGCCTTCCTAGCACTGTGGGACCACATTATCCAACCAAAAGGTTGGTCAACAATGCATCTTTCATACTGATATATGACCAAAAGGGGAAATTGTGGACCAAAAAGGGCCACATACTAAACCTGACAAGCTCAGGGGGGCTTGCATAGTGGGCCTCACAAACTTAGAGACTGAAAGAAACCACATAGGATGTTTGGAACATAAAAATTCCTACCTGAAAGCAAGTCACAATGAGTCACCATATCCTAGGCTTGTAGCTTCCTTGACAAAAGTCAATTTTTACCTTCAAGAGACAAACTTTATAGTTTATAGGACAAAGTTGTAGAAGGTTTCTGGAAAGGAATCTTGAGAAAGAAATTTTATGTATGAATAATGCTGGAACCCAATTATGGGAACATGCTTATCCCCTAACCCAACAATGACTAGTAACTACATTAATTCAGATGGGAGCTGAAGTAGTAAAGAAAAAATACCCCTCCATAAGTGAGCCTGTCTAATATCATTTTTTTTCTATAACATTAATTTTATTATTTTTAAATTTAAATTCTTTATTGTTTAAAGTATTACATATGTCTCCTTCTTCCCCCAATTGACCTCTCCCCAGCCATTCCCACACCCTCCCCCTCTAATGTCTTTTGAATCTAAATAATATACCTTTGGCCCTGGCTGGGTAGCTCAGTTGGTACAGTGCCATTCCAATATACCAAGGTTGTGGGTTCAATCCCTGGTCAGGGCACATACAAGAATCAATCAATAGCCCAGCCAGCATGACTCAGAGGTTGAGCATTGACCTATGAACCAGAAGGTTATGATCCAATTCCTGGTAAGGGTACATGCCTAGGTTGCGGGCTCCATTCCCAGTAAGGAGCGTGCAGGAGGCAGCCAATCAATAACTCTCTATCATCATTGATGTTTCTATCTCTCTCGCCCTTTTTCCTTCCCCTCTGAAATGAATTAAAAAATATTTTTAAAAGATAATCAACCAATAAATGTATGGGTAAGTGGAACAACAAATCAATGTCTCTCTCTTTCAAATCCATCAGTCAATAAAGAAAGATTTAAAAACAAAATAAAACATACTTTTGAAATGTCAGAGTAATCTTTCCAAGTCCCTCAGGACACAATCACTGCAACAGAGCCCAAGACCACCGTTATCTTACTCCCAGCATACTAGCTCTATATGCTGTACCCACCAATGTAAAAGAGAGAGATTAACTTGCTTGAAGCCATGTAAATTATGTGGCTGCCTGATGGTGAAGTCCCTCCTGTGAAGCACTCCCTTATTTTATTTACAATACTA
This sequence comes from Antrozous pallidus, assembly GCA_027563665.1. Taxonomy (NCBI): domain Eukaryota; kingdom Metazoa; phylum Chordata; class Mammalia; order Chiroptera; family Vespertilionidae; genus Antrozous; species Antrozous pallidus. Next base: position 92,975,488 of record CM050511.1, on the reverse strand, counting down.
TGATCCTACCACATGTGCTGCTTGTGTCATTTTTTTTTCACTTATCCTGAAAAGGTGACCATTTTACTGTGCTACCTTGTATATACATTAAAAATATGATTTTTAATAATCTTTGTTGTTTGGATTAATTATGATTTATTTACGTATCCCTTGCTGTGGGATAGTAGTTATGTTATTACAATTTTTCTCTATTGTATTCACTTTTTCTAGTGATAATTAAACATACATTCAAATATCCAAATTATTTAAGATAAGGAAATAAATCATACAGAAATTTAAATCCCCTCTGCATCATTTCCTCCTTCTCTTTTAGTTAACCACTACTGGCAGTTTCATATATGTTCTTCCAGAATTGTTTTTCTGATTTCTAGGTGTTTTTTTGTTGTTGTTTGTTTTTTACATTGGCTTTTTTTTCTTTTTTGTCTTTGCAGGATATCCTGGACATCTTTCCATGTTGGTCCATGTGTTAATTAGGAGTCTTGCTGGGGCAAGAATTAGATATCAATTCAAACCAAATTAGATTTAAAAGGGATTTATTTTCTGCTCATTTAACTACAAAGTACAGAGATAGAGCTATACCTCCTGTGCAGCTGGATCCAAGTACTCTAAAGATAGCATCAAGAATCAATTTCCCTCTCTCTCTCTCTTCCCCTTCTTTCCCCTTCCCAAGACTCTGGTCTCTGCCTTGCTCTGCAGTAGCTTCCTTCCCAGGCAGTCATCAGCATCTTAGCAACACTCTTGGAAGGAGTGCACCTCTTTTCCAATATTTTTCAAAACTCCAGAGTAGACAATCACCAGCCCAGGTTGTGTCAGTGGCCCATGGCTAGAAGTGAGGCGTATAATCAACTCCAACCACACCACACTAACTGAAAGTGAGCAACACTTGGTTTCACAAAGGAAAATTAGGCACTGCTACCAAAAGAAGGAAGGAAGGGCAGGTGCCACAATAAATGACTGCTGTGGTACATATAGATCCGTCTCACCATGTGTGACAGTTTAGCTTTTAACTTGACAACTGGATCATAATTTGTGAAGCCAATCTATTACTAAGCTATTCTTATCCAACAATCTGAATTAATACATTTTATACTTACATTATCTGATTTTTTAAAATTTTAAGTATCTTTAGAATACAAATGACTTCATATTTCTTATATATCACAGCCTTCTCATAAAATGGCAGTGAGTGCTTCACACAGAAATAAATATACCATATGTTATGGGTTGATTTATGTAGCCCCAAAATATGCGGAAGTCCTAACTAACCCTTAGTACCTTAGAATGTGACCTTATTTGAAAACACAGTCTTTACAGTGGTAATCAAGTTAAAAGTAGGTCATCAGGGTGGACCCTAATCCAGTATGACTGGTATCTTTAAAGAAAGGGAAAATTTCACAGACACACAGACACACAGAGGGAGATCATGTGGAGACAGGGAGAGAAGACGGACATCTGACTGGAGTGATGCACCTATAAGCCAAGAAACACCAAGGATTATCGGCAAACACCAGAAGTATCAAGAAGCAAAAAGAATTCTTTTCTAGAGTCATCATCAGCAAGAGCATGACTCTGCTGGCACCTTGATTTCAGACTTCTGGTCTCTAGAACTGTGAAATAATAAACTTCTTTCTTGTTCTGTTTAAAATATAGTTTCATTGATTTCAGAGAGGAAGGGAGAGGGAGAGAGAAAGAGAAATATCCATGATGAGAAAGGATCATCAATCAGCTGCCTCCAACACATCCCCTACTGGGTATCAAGCCCAAAACCTGGGCATGTGCCCTGACCAGGAATCTATCTGTGGCCTCCTAGTTCATAGGTCGAGTTCAACCACTGAGTCACACCAGCTGGGCTAACCTTCTGGTTTTAAGCTACCCAATTTTTGATACTTTGTTATGGGATACTTAGGAAAATAATATAGCATCCTTACCTTCCCTAAAATGTCAGTGAAATGTAAATAAAAACTACAATGAGATCATTACTTCAAAGGTAAAAGACTGGCAGAAATCAGAAAGCTGGGCTCTGTTGACAGGAATGAGAAACCACTATTCAAATACAACACATCAGAGAACCAGGAAACAGTGTCATTATCACAAGCCAAAAAAAAAAAAAAAAAAAAAAAAGATAATTCTATGCAGGAAGTAAATAACAGTATAAAATGCTTCAGAGATATAAAAATAAGATATTAAGGTATCCAATTCAAATAGTGACTAATAGATCTTTAGTGACCTTTAGAGATGAGGTTCAGAGGAAAAGTAGGGGTAAAAGAGAATAGTTTGGAAAATAAATGGGAAGTGAGACACTGGATATAGGGAAGGTAGGTGACTTTTTCAGGAAAATATGTAATCATCCACTTGACAGACAACCCTGACATCAAGCTGTAGTTCTATGTGACAGAGATTGAGGTGAGTTGAAAATTTGTACATAAAACCTTTGACACTCCTCCCTTCCAGAGGTGGAGTTTAATTTCTTCTCCCCTTGAGTGTGAGCTGAACATAGTGACTTGCTTCAAACAAATAAATATGGAGGAAGTGATGATAATGACATCTCACACTTGGACATAAAAGGTCTCCTCTTTCTATCTTGGAAAATTCGTTCTGCAGGAACTAACTATCTGATCATGAAGACACTCAAGCTGCTTGTTGGCAACAAACCGAGGCTCTTGCCAGCAACCATGTAAGTAAGCTGTCTTAGAAACTGAGCTTCTAGCCCCAAGTGAATCCCTCGGATAATTATAAATCCAGACTACAGCTTAACCAGAGCCTCAGCCAGAATCACACAGCTAACCCACTCCCAAATTCCTAACCCAAAAACTATGAGGCAATCATAATAATAAAAGTTCAATAGGCATCATGACCAAAACGACCAATGACCAGTCACCATGAATGCATGGAGCACCTCTAGGTCCCTCTCGAGCGGGCCACAGGCTCCAATTGCAGCAAGACTGGCGGTCGGCAGGTGGGTAGCGAGATGGGTGTAGCAAGGCAGGTGCAGCGAGGCGAGTGCTGGTGGGCAGGGCTGCGAGTGCAGTGGGGTGGTGGGCCGGTGGGTGGAGTGCACATCGATGGGCAGAGCTGCACAATTTCATGCGCTGGGGCCTCTAGTAAGTATATATTATTTTAAGCAGCTAAACTTGAAGGTAATTTGTTACATAGCAATAGATAGCTAATACAGGGAGTATATAGACAGTAAACAATCTATGGCTAATATTGTTATTTATTTCAGATGGACTTAAAAACATATCAATAAGATGTATCAGAAATCTCCCTTGGCTCTTTTATCCAAATTGGTCTAAATATCTATTTATGATAAGTTTGCAGTTATTTAGAAAAAATTATTAATTTAATTTTAAGTGGTGAGCAACTTTATTGATTTTTATGTGGGGTATGTAGATATATGCATTTTATGCTGGTTTTACAAATTAATGATCTCTACAAGAGACAATATCCCTGTCTTCTAAAATTAAAATCACCCACATTTATTTGTTTACAGTTTCACATGTATGATTTAAACTTGGGAAAACATTTGAAATAAAGTAATCAACTTTTATTGCTTTCATTAGAACATTTTCTTTGTCAACTTTGGGAATGGACTTTATACTTTCTTGGTTTTCATCCTTTCCTTAAATCACCTTTGTAATTTTCTTTATCTTTTCTCTACACAGAGAAATTCTACTTTTTAATTTAGACTTACAGAATATGTTTAAAAATAATTTCAATTTGTATCTTTTAAAAAATCCTATCTAATAAAAGAGTAATATGCAAATTGACCATATCTCCTATCAAGCCATGCCCACAGCCACACCCACCATCCAATTATTTGGTTTAATTATGCAAATAAACCCCAACCAAGATGGTTGCAGCCACTGAGAGCAGGAGGGAAGCTTGGGTTTCCTCGGCAATGGAGGAAATCAAGCTTTCTGCCTGCCATTGCTGGCCTAGGCCTCCACTCAATGCTATAAAGTTTCAATTATAGAAGATACATAATCCCAACAGAAATGGCAGCATCCATGGAGCTGGAGAGAGAAGAGGCTAGGGTTGCCCGGGTGATGGAGGAAGCCAAGCTTCTGCAGCTCTGGCCGGCCTAGGCCTCCACTCCAGGCTACAATGTTTCAATTATATTGCAGCCATGGAGTTAGCAGAAGGCTTGGCTCTGCTCCAGGTTACAAAATTTCAATTGTAGAACATAAATTAATCCCAGATCCCAGGGCCTCCACTTGGGTCGCTGGAGGGCATGGCCAGCCTGCAAACCAGAACAGGCCCCTCACCCAGGCCAACCCACGCCCCAAGGGCACCCCTATCCTGATCCAGGACACTCTTCAGGGCAAACCAGCTGCCCCCCATTCGTGCACCATGCCTCTATCCTATCTAATAAAAGAGTAATTTGCAGATTGACCATCACTCCAACACACAGAGGGCTGCCCCTATGTCGTCAAAGATCCTGCCTCCATATGGACACAAGATGGCCACCACAAGATGGCCAGCAGGAAAGGGCCAGTGGGAGGTTACAGGTCTGCAAGGGAAGGCAGTTGTGCCAGCAGGGGAGGGCAGTTGGGAGGGATCAGGCCTGCAAGGGAGGGCAGTTAGAGGCAATCAAGCCTGCAGGGGAGGGCAGTTAGGGGTGACCAGGCTGGCAGAGGAGGGAAGTTGAGAGCAAACAGGCTGGCAGGAGCAATTAGACATCAATTAGGCTGGCAGGGTAGTGGTTAGGGAGTGATCAGGCTAGCAGGAAGAAGCTGTTAGGGGCAATCAGGGAGACAGGCAAGTGAGCAGTTTGGAGCCAGCAGTCCTGGATTGTGAGGATGTCCAACTACCCTCAAGAGGTCCCAGATTGGAGAGGGTACAGGCTGGGCTGAGGGACATCCCTTACCCCCCGTGCATGAATTTCATGCATCAGGCCTCTAGTCTATCTAATAAAAGAGTAATATGCAAAATGACCATACCTCTGATCAAGCCACACCCACAGCCACACCCATCAGCCAATCCGGAGCAAATTGTGCAAACAAACCCCGACCAAGATGGCCATGACCACTGAGAGCAGGAGGGAGGCTTGGGTTTCCCCAGCAATGGAGGAAGCCAAGCTTTCTGCCTGCCCTTGCCAGCCTAGTCCTCCACTCAATGCTACAAAGTTTCAATTATAGAAGATATATCCCAACAGAAATGGCAGCAGCCACGGAGCTGGAGAGAGTAGAGGCTAGCATTGCCCGGGTGACGGAGGAAGCCAAGCTTCTGCAGCCCTAGAGTCTAGGCCTCCACTCTAGGCTACAAAGTTTCAATTATAGAATTTAAATAAATCCAACAGAAATGGCTGTCGCCTCTGAGCAAGCAGAAGGCTTGACTCTGCTCCAGACCACAAAGTTTCAATTGTAGAACATAAATTAGTCCCAGATCCCAGGGCCTCAGCTTGGGTTGCTGGGGGGCATGGTTGGCCTGCAAACCACCATAGGCCCCTCACCCAGGCTGCCCTAGACCCCAAGAGAACCCCCACCCTGATCCGGGACACCCTTCAGGGCAAACCAGCTGGCCCCATCCATGCACCAGGCCTCTATCTTATTTAATAAAAGAGCAATATGCAGATTGATCATCACTCCAACACACAAGAGGGCTACCCCCATGTGGTCAAAGATCCTGCCCCCATGTGGACACAAGATGGCCACCACAAGATGGCCAACAGAGGAAGGCAGTTGCGAGGGACCAGGCCTGCAAGGGAGGGCAGATGGGGGCGATCAAGCCTGCAGGGGAGGGCAGTTAGGGTGACCAGGCCAACAGAGGAGGGAAGTTGGGGGCAAACAGGCTGGCAGGGGAGCAGTTAGATATCAATTAGGCTGGCAGGGTAGTGGTTAAGGGGTGATCAGGCTGGCAAGCAGAAGCGGTTAGGGGCAAAAAGGGAGGCAGGCAGTCCTGGATTGTGAGAAGGATGTCCGGGATCGGGCCTAAACGGGCAGTCAGATATCCCTCGAGGGGTCCCAGATTGGAGAGGGTGCAGGCTGGACTGAGGGACACCCTTCGCCCACCCCCCCACCCCCCGTGCATGAATTTTGTGCACCGCACCTCTAGTTAAATTATAAATACACAAAGAATTAGACTAATCATATTCTGTGGTTGATGGCCTACTATCAACACTAACCCCTCTTTCTCTTTTAAAATTACCTGCTGGTATGGTTCAGTGTTGAAGGTCAGACCATGAACCAAGACATCAACAGTTCAATTTCCAGGCAGGGCACTTGCCTGGGTTTCAATCTTCTTTTTTAAAAAATATTTTTTTATTGCCGAGACCAGTTTGGCTCAGTGGATAGAGCGTCGGACTGCGGACTGAAGGGTCCCGGGTTCGATTCTGGTCAAGGGCATGTACCTTGGCTGCGGGCACATTCCCCAGTAGGGGGCGTGCAAGAGGCAGCTGATCGATGTTTCTCTCTCATCGATGTTACTGACTTTCCATCCCTCTCCCTTCCGCTCTGTAAAAAATCAATAAAATATATTTAAATATATATATATATATATATTTTTTTATTGATTTCAGAGAGAGAAGGAGAAGGAGAGAGATAGAAACATCAACGATGAGAGAGAATCTTTGATTGGCTATCTCCTCACCGGGGATCGAGCCCACAACTCTGGCATGTGTCTTTGACCAGAATTGAACTGGGACCCTTAGGTCCGCAAGCCAATGCGCTATCCACTGAGCCAAACCCGCTAGGGCTCGGGTTTCAATCTTGATCTCCAGTAGGGGATGTACAGGAGGCAGCTGATCAATGTTTCTCTCTATCTCCCTCCCTTCTTCTCTAAAATAAATAAAACTTTTTAAAAATTAACTTGTCACTTTTTTTTCTTTCTTTTTTCTCAGTTACAGTTTACATTCAATATTATTTGGTATTAGTGTCAGGTATACAGCATAATGTTTAGACAATCATATACTTTACAATAACTTTAGTCACTTTTAATGCTCCATTCCCACCCCCAGTTTCTTCACTGCTCAGATCCCACATTCAAAGATTCTACTTGAATTAATTTGAAATGAGACCTGGGCCTCATTATTCCTAAGGATCTGTCCCGGCGGTTCTAATATGTAACCAAGTGGAGAACCAGTGTGTGGTAGACCCTCGCTATTCAAAAGTGATCTTAAAATAGCAGCACTGGCTTCAAACCTGAGTTTGTCACACATGCAGCATTTCAGTGCCCACCTCAGACCCAGTCATTAGAATCAGCTTTTTAAACAAATCTCCAGGTGATTCATAAGCACTTTAAAGTTTGAAAGGCACTGCTTTAGATCATGGGCTAGATTCAAAACCAGACTCACTTATTAGCTATGTGACCTTGAATAAGTTACTCAACCTCCCTGTACCTCACATCCCTTATAAAGTGAGGATAGTAATAGTACCTACTACCAATAGGGTAGTTAGGAGGATTTCATACAATATTGTACTAGAATGTTTAGAACAGTACTTGACTCATAGTACGTGCACAACAAATGTTAGGTACTATTAATTACCATTTCTAGGCTTGAATTTTAAACATTTGGTGGGAGTTGTTAAAATATCTATTTTAAAATTTTTCAGAGAACAGAATTTGAAGGCCCAGTCTCTTAGGAGTTATTATTATAAAGTGAATTATTCACTTTGTGGTTTTAATCTCATAAAATATAATTTCAAAACTGAGAGTGATGTGTAGGACCCAGCTGCAAAAATATTCAAAATCAGCTACATGCAGCTGCACTCCGGTTCCCCTAATTTATCTAACAGCTTTTAGTGAGTTCTATAAGTGACATTAGAAAAGGCACAGCAGATGTGCAAGATGGCTCCTGAAGTCTAAAGTGGGACAGATGGTTCTCTGGTTGATTGACAGATTCAGGAGCACTGCGGTAAGGGTCACCTCCTGTGGAGGATGCCCTCCCCCCCACCACTGTGTTCTGCCTGCAAATGAAACTGTCATACAAGAAAGAAGAGCAGGGGTGGATATTCAGAAAGTCTTTATTTTCCAATATTCACTGTAGTGAAAAGATTCTCAGCAAAAAAGAGTCACCCAAATATGAAAAGAAGTCTTCTCTAACCAACCAAAGAGTTGACTCGTGCATAGTTACAACAAAGTAGACAATTCACGTTTGACCACAATTCTTAGGATACTGGAGATGGGTCTGAGATTAATGAAAGAACAAAGAACTAATGCAATTGGCATTTATCAACACCCAAACAGCACTGGTTAATACTGAACTCTTTTGTCATTGGAAGCCCCATATTGCTCTTAAAAATAAACTCCTTGTTTTAAATTTTAGTTAGAAAGCTAGACAACTATTTGTGGTTGCTGATCAGGAATTTACAATCTAGCCTTCATCACCTGTACCCTTATCGCTCTATCTCTGTCTCTTCAACTTCCTTTCCAGTACTTCAGATCTTCAAGAAAATTAAAAAAAAACACACACAACCTCATATTTATTGCATGTAAACTAAGTGTTGGACCCTGCACTAGGTGCTTTCTTAGAATTTTCTATGACTTAAAATCTCAGAGATATTAATTGACCCCTTTTAATACACAGAAATGCGCCCTTCATTTTATTAATTCTTCTCTTCATCTCTTTGGCTGTAAAAGGGAAAACAAACACACAAAAAGCCACAGGAAAATATATCCAAGCATAACTTCAGAGGTGCATGTGGCCTGAACATCCCGAAAAGAATGTACCAACTGCAAAAGGCCAGACATGTCCCATCAGCATAAAGACTGAGATGTGGGGCTGCTCTGCTGGGCTATTCCCAGGAGTTTCGCCCATTAGGAGCCTCTGTCCTATCTCCTTGTGTCTCCACCCTGTCAGTTGCACTTTGGCATGCCTGCCATACTCCAGAGCATAAATATCTCCGGCAACCCCAAGGGATCCTTGCCCACAATGGACAGCAACAAGCGCTTGGACTGAATTTTTTGACATTAACTGTAGAGAAAAGCTGAATGTTGCCCGTGGTTTTCATCACCTGTGGAATATATGGGCAAACCATTAGGCTTTCTTTCCTACAAGCGACCTTCAGAGGACTTCAAAGAAGGTTGTTCAAGCTGCAGGTAACTGGCCTGGGAGCTCTGTCTGAAGCTCATCCCAAAGGCTGAGTGAATCAATGGCTTCATTGATTTATGGAACATTCATAGAACACTGTGCCTTTTGCTATTAATTATCCCTTCTCATTCCCATATTCTCAACTCTTCTTGACAATTACTGTCAAGACTCTACTGGTATAGAATCAGGCCTTAGCCAGGTAGCTCAGTTGGTTAGCATTGTCCTGATATGCTAAGGTTGTATTTTCCATTTCTTGGTCAGGGCATATACAAGCATCAACCAATGAATGCATAAGTGAATGGAAAAACAAAATCTATATTTCTCTCTCCTTAAAATCCATCAATTAATAAATATTTTTTAAAAAGACTCTATGGAATTATAAAACAAAACTAACCTTCAACTATTCATTATTTTCCACTCAGTCTTCACTCTATGTCTTTCTTTCACCAAACAGATAAACTTTTGTAAAGAATAGTTCGTACTTGCCTTTTGCCTCGTTGCTACAGAGACAGCAAGATGGGTCATCAGCAACCCTACTGGAGCCATCCGAGGAAATTCGGCCAGGGTTCTTGTTCTTGCTGCATCTGCTCAAAACGCCAGGGTCCGATCCGGAAATACGGCTTCAACATGTGCACCAGTGTTTCCGTCAGGATGCCAGCACGTAGGTTTCAGTACGTTGGACTAAGTGAACTTCCAGGAATGGGTCATTCAAGACATCTACCTTATGACAGAAATCTCTTTGTACATAAAATTTAAAATAGTCTATACTTTTCACCACATTATTCCCAATCGTTCTTTCCTCACCCCATTATAATCTAAATTTTAATGAAACTACTTTTGCCAAAATTAAAAATAACCTTATTACTATATTTAACAGATAGTTCACAGTTTTGTCAACATTGGCAATTCCTTATATGAATTAATGAGTAATCCTAAATAATTCCTTTGTAATTAAATTTTTTAAAGTTAGGTCTAACAAGTGAGCATTTCTTATGATTACATTTCATTAGATCTTAATTCAGTGGAGGTATTTTGAAGTGAGTTGATTTAATTTAACCCAGGTAGATTGATTTCTAGTGATTTCACAGTTTGAGATTAAAGCACCAATGGTCTGAATTGGCTCATAAATTCAGTAGCCTCTATCAAATTGAATCAATTTCCAGTTTGGGCCTTACTAATTTATGTTTAAATTCTTTGATTGTTGCATTGCCTGATTACTAATAGACCCAGTACCTCTAAATGCCAGCACAGAAAATGAGTTTACCTTAAATGTTTAGGATCTTATTTGTTCCTGCAGAAAGATCACTATACCCTTTCCTCAATAGAAATCCAATTTATTAGTTAACTTGGTTGCTAAGAAATATCTGGGCAACAGAAAATACACTCATCAATATCTACCATGTGTCACATGTTAGGCCTGGCTCAGTAGATATAAAGAATAATTGAATTCTGGAATCTTATAATCTAGTCCAAGAGCAAAGAAAAGACCAAATTTTGCTTCAGCATAAAGCTCACCCCATATGTCTTCTAATTTTCTTCTTTTTATTTCTTCTCTTACAAAAATTTACTCAACAAAGTAAAGAAGTGTTTATTGATTTCATGCTATGTACCAACCATTTTGATGTCAGATAGGCTCCTACTCTCATGGCTTTTGTTTTAGTTTGGAGGCGGGCGTTGGAGAGAGGAAGAGAATAAAACAAATAATTGGTTTAGATCAAGATAAGTGCTATGAAAATAAACAAGGTAACAAGAAGACTGGCTGGTACTATTTTAATTGGGTGATCAGGGAAAGCTTATTTAATAAAGTGCCTCACGTGACATCAGCTGCAACCGGAGACAAGAAGCCACGTGTACACACAGAGGAAGAGTTCTCAAGGAAGGAAGAGCAATTGCAAAGGCCCTGAGCTCAGAACCAGCTTAGCAACAAAATGATTAATTACTAATATTGATTACCTTGGGGATATACTTGGAGCGTGAAGATTTATAAGCCAAGGTCTCTGCCCTAAAGAAGTTCTATAACGCAGATAGGCATACGCAGAAAGAACACGACACAGAACATAGTAGACATTGTAGTGACCAAAGTATATACAAAGAGGAGCTGAGAAGAAGTGATTGATTCTCTGGGGGGTGTTTTTGAGAAGGTTTCACAAAGAAGGTAATATAAAAAAAACAGGATTTTGAAATATAAATAGCATTGACAAGGCAGGGAAGAAAGAGGGCTGTTGGAAGGGTGACAGGACAGCGAACAGGTGCAAGTGTGTTTCTTCATGATGGACGCTACCATTGAGGCCCAGCCATGAGGCATATACAAGCATCAACCAATGAATGCAATAAGTCAATGGAAAAACAAAATCTCTATTTCTGTGCAAGAAGGGAACAACCAAAAGGCTCTAAGGAAGGAACCACAGGTCTGGGTTTGTGCCTTAGATGGATCGCCATAGGCTCCCTCGCTTAAATACATCTGTGGGGAAATAAATTGGGGGCAGTTCTAGGGGCAATGACAGAGACGAAATGAGGATGGTGGCGGAGGTGCTGGAAAAGAGGTAAGAAATCCGGAGAGGCTGTTAGGAGCGGATGCCACAAACGGGTAGGGCTATGTCGCCAATAACGTCAAGCATCTGGCCCACAGTAGGTCCTCATCTTTGTAGAATGAATGAAGGAACGCACGGCGGCGGGATGTGGTGGCATAGGCTCGGACAGCTGACGCTCGAGGTTCTAGAACTGACTAGTCAGGAACTAGACTCCAGTCTGACAGCCAGCCGCGTCCGCCTGCGTGACACTTCACACTCCTTAGCCCAGAGGCTCAAAGAATGACACGAATTAGGACAGGTCAAGTCTAAACACGGAGACAGCTACGAAAAGTCGCCAACTCTCGACAAAGGGATTCAAGGGGGTTCCAGAACTTTCCTGCCAGCCGGTCACTAGAAGGTCAGGGCGGTGCGTCATAACAGCCCGAAGCCAAGCCGTGACCCGCGACCCAGGATGAGGGCGGGGGGGGGGCGGGGGGGGGCGGAGCGCGGCTCCCGTCCATCCGGGGAGGAGGCGGGCGCAGCCGCGGGGCAGCTCGTGAGCACCGCGGCCCGGGGAGCCCGGGGGCGGGCGGACGGAAAGGGGGCGGGGCGCTGACGGGCGCGGGCGCAGGCGCAGTCGCGTATTCCCAGGCGGCTCGTCTAAGACACTGCGAGGAGCGTGACGTCCTTCCCAGGACTTTCCCAGTGCTTCCGGGTCACGGTCGTTTGGAGCCCTTATGTGGGTGACTCTTTGGCTGCCTAGCCGCTGCCCGCTTCCCCTCCCCCGTTCCGGTGCGGTCCCGCGCGCCCTCCGTTTTGCGTCCCCTCCGGGCCTCCTGCCTCTGCCCGCCCGGGCTCGCCGCGCCCCAGTCCGTGGCTGTCCTCTGAGGTGGGTGAGACGACGCGGGGAGTCCTGTCCCGCCCCCCGACTCCCACCTACCCACTCACCACCTCTGCGCGGCCCGCGGCTCCCCTGCACCTTCCGCCATTTTCCCGCTGGTGAGGGCGGGCCGATCGCACTCAGGGTCTCGGGCTCCTGAGTGCTGGTGACCGGACAAGGAGCGGGAGTGTTTGGGGGTGTGTGTGAATGGGACGGATTCGCGGTGACCGATGTGTGTGTCGGGGAGGAGGAGGGGGTTGCTGGTGGAGATGCAGATACAGTGGGTGGGGGTGGAGTGCGGGCGTCGATGGTCGTAGGACGACGTGGGTTCAATTCAGGTTGTTGTTTTTTCACTTTGGAATATAAGAGATTAAAGTGATGTTGTCTTAAAGAGGCCTTGTAGGCCTTGACAGTCTCCTTCTGGGGTCTTCATAGGATGCTGTTGGAGAAACAAGAGGGTTTCGTGCCTTTCATAGTTGTTTTAGGATGGGAGTAGTCTGTTCAGCAAGCTGCATCCATGGATCCATCTTATCTTTCCTGTTCCTTTTTCTTAGCGAAGGGGTTGGTTATGTCGTAGCCCTCAGTGATGGCCTGTTTGTTGAATACGTGAATTATGGAAGGGTCCTATCGCGTATGCCATTTCCCTATGTAAATAGTTTTTAAGGTGTGGATAATCACGCAGTGTGAACATTATGTAAAATACGAATTATCTAATCTGTTGGTCTCTTAAGTCCCCAGGAATGGGTAAAAAAAAAATGTTCTCGAAGTGCTATGCATTTTTATATATCGTATTTGTCTAGGTCTCTATTTGGAGAGGGACGCGAGTTTGGAGGATACAGAATTTGATGTTAGCTTTACATTACTGGGCGGATATGACGTCATTGTTCCATTTTGGAGGAGAATGCTTTGTGGGCTACTGTGTTTCCTGATGATTGTTTTATCTTTTTAAAATGGAAGTGCAGAACTCTAACCGGTTTGGCTCAGTGGATAGAGCGTCGGCCTGCGGACTGAAAGGTCCCAGGTTCGATACCTTGGTTGCGGGCGCATCCCCAGTGGGGGGTGTGCAGGAGGCACCTGATCCATGTTGCTCTCTCATCCATGTTTCTGACCCTCTATCCCTCTCCTTTCCTCTCTGTAAAAAAAATATAGCAATAAAATAAAATGGAAGTGCAGAAATGACTTGAAAATTTCCCTTTTCTATTTTGGGGAATTATTCAGATCTTGGGCAAATATTTCTGAAAGTATCCAAAGCTAGGATAATGTGAAATCACCACTTCAGGAAGAAAAATGTCTGTTGATATCCTTTTATATCTTAATGATAATATCAGCTGATAAATACTGTAAATCATTCTTTTCCAGTTAAGGATCCTAAGATGAGTAATCATTTCCAATTAGTTAATAGATCTGTGATTTTTTAAAAAACATTTATTTCTTTTTGGTTTCAGAGTGGAAGAGAGAGGGGGAGAGAGACAGAAATAGCCATGATGAGAGAGAATCATTGATTGGCTACATCCTGCACATTCCTCCCTGGGGGTGGAGGGGGGTGGAAACCCGGACATGCGCCCGACCAGGATTCCAACTGTGACTGGGTCGTAGCCACTGAGACATGCCAGCCAGGCTGTGTGTTTTTTTTGTTTGTTTGGGTAGCTTTTTATTATGTCAGGTACTTCAGATGTAGTAGTATTTAGTAAATAGTTGTTGATTGGCATGAAGACTAGTGATGTTATTTGATTATATCCTGACTTATTTTGACCTATCTCATTGTTTCTAATATTTCATGTAAATATTTTTGATGCAGGAAAGATGAATGGCAGGGCTGATTTTCGGGAGCCGAATGCTGAAGTTGCAAGACCAATTCCCCGTAACTATCAATTAAGTATTTATTAGAAGCACTTTAAATGTGGAGAAATTTTCACTGCCTTGACTAATGGGATAGCAGCTGGGCTAACTATGCGTGTGTGACCTGTGCAGTCACACAAAGATAGACCCACACTTGAAATTGAAATTCTTAATAATCTGAACAAGGTGTTTCATTTTCATTTTGCATTGAACATAGCACTTTATATAGCCAGTTCTAACTAGCACATAGAATCATTGACTTCTCTTTGAAGTCAGAGTTTGTTAACAGTTTATAACAAGCCTGTTGTTTCATTTTTTAAAAGTGGGTGTGTTTTGTTATGGTACACCAGCAGTTTTCAACCCCTGTGTACAAGAATTTTTAGAATATGCAATCCCTGATTATTTCATCAGGGCACTGACCTTTTTTAAGTGAAAAAAGTGACAACAGCTAACACAACAGTAGCCATCCAGTGTGAATGAATCAGAAGTTCAGAAGTCTACTTTTTTTTTTTTTTTTTTTTGTCAGATTGGCAAAAAATGTTTTTTTGGTGTGTCGCAGAATTTTAGTAATTTATGTGTGCCATGAGATGAAAAAGGTTGAAAATCACTGGTTTAGACTTAGGTAAGTTTTTAAACTTACTTTTCCAATAGGTATTTTAATGTTTGCCGATTTCTCCTTGGTAAAAAGACATAGGGGCTGATTACATTCCAACAGAGGAAGAAAGAAGAGTCTTCGCAGAATGCAATGATGAAAGCTTCTGGTTCAGATGTAAGTTAAATTTTATTTTATTTATATTTTAAATATATTTTATTGACTTTAGAGAGGGAGGGAGAGATATATAGAAACATCTATGATGAGAGAGAATCATTGGTTGGCTGCCTCCTGCATGCCCCACACTGGGGATTGAGCCCGCAACCCAGGCATGTGCCCTTGGCTGGAATCAAACCCGGGACCCTTCCGTTAGCAGGCTGATGCTCTATCCACTGAGCCTAACCAGCCAAGGCAAAAGTTAAATTTTATAATCAACAGAATTTGACCTTTGATGATTTCACATAGAAAAAATTGGCACACTCTTGGTGGTGTGGTACGATTATTGCTGGCAAGTCATGATGTCTGTATTCCAAGCCACTTCTGTCTGAAACAGAAGCTCATGATTTTACATTTGATCTTAGCCAAAAGGCTGAGAAGCGATAGAAGCTCATAGTTTTAATTCTCATTCTTTTAGCCATTACATAATACAAACTGATTAGTTCTCACTTTACCATTTTGAAATGTTGTCAGCTTTTGATTTTTGACTAGAGACCTTATACATGAAGATTTTATTTCTTTTGTTTTTTATTTTTTAAATTTCTTTATTGATTGTGGTATTACGTATGTGTCCTTATTCCCCCGTTAAGGATTTTATTTCTTAAATGCAGAGAATGTTACAAGAAACATAAGACATTATACTACTTTTGATCAGAATCCTGGTGTTGCTTCACTGGTTATTGCAGTCCTTTCAGATAAGATAATTCTAACAAACAAAAAAAGCACTATGGAATTTTGAAAAGGAAGGAGTGACCTAAGGAATTAAGGAGGATGTACCTTTTCATCAGTCAGCCTGCTATTTATGTTTATAGTGTGTAAGGGAGATAAGTTTTATGAGACTCGGTCTTTTTGCCCTAAAATAGTTTTATGGTGCAATTAAAACAGCCAATTCATAAAACACTTTGAGAGAGATTCCTATTGCAAAACAGCAATAGACATTTTTAAGAGATAAATAAATTTGAATTCATTTAGTTTAAAGAGGTTTCACTCAACAACAGAGACTTCATAGGCCTTTTAAGTAAATGAAGTAGATGGTGGAGGAACATTTGGATAAAAGGAATAGTGAACAAAGGCAGATTCTGTAATAACTTGTTCTCTACTAGAGTCTTAAGGTTGTATTGATTGGAGCAGAGGTCTCTTGTTGGGGTAGAAAAATGAACATATCAACGAATTAAAGGTTTGATTCATTATAGATTATAGGTTCTTGGGGATTGTAGGCAAAGGAGATGATATGTAAGTTTTTAAAGGAAAATTTGTTATGTGCAGGGTGAGTATGAAGGATGAGAAGATGTGCTTGGCAATAACTCAGCCATATGGTTATTGAGGGAATTAGTTGATTGTAGTATCATTTGGACTAGGAATGATGGACTAGCAATGAAAGGTTTTTTAAAGGTCACATAATAGTTTTTTTAATAGGTTGACTAAGAGGGACTGAAGGAAATACTATAAGTTACCCAGCTTAGGTGACTTACTAATGATAACATTACTGATGAAAAGGCATAGTTTGAAAGAGTTCTTGTTTGAAGAATGAAACGTTTGGACAATTTGAGTTTATGATACAATATCTGATGATGGAAGATCTGAACGCAGATAGAGACAAAGGTGTATATAAGAAATTAGCGTTTGTGGTGTAGGGGTGTTGGTAAATTCACCACGAAATTAAGTATAGAAATAAAAGCATAAAACTGGTAATAGTGTCTATCAAGTGGTTAATATTTAGGAATAATGGAATAAATGACAAAGTTTGAATAGCACATATGGATAAGAGAACCAACTGGTGGTGAAAAAGAATGAACAAAGACCAGGAAAGAGCAGTTAAGATAATAGGAGTTCTTATGAAATCTTTTGGCTTTTATCCTCATTTTAATATTCAGAGACTTAGAGGTTTCAAGCTAGAAAGAACTTGTGTGAGAATTAGGTGATAATGCGCATCTCTAGGTGAGAATGATTTTAAATGCATAGTCATCATGTGTCAAGAACTTAAAAATATATGAGAAAATTTCTCACAGATAACTCATTTGTACCCTGGCAAAACTATTTTTTATCTTCAAGGATTGCACAGACTAGATAGAATAAAGTGATGTATTTTCAAGTCTGTAGATAACACAGGATTAAGAAAAAGACAAATCTGTGTGGTTCATTGTAATGTTAAGCTAATGACCATATAGATACGGTGGTATCCACATTTACATCTAGCTGATAAATTTGTATTGCTGTACATGTTTAACATTTCAGATAATTATAACAGTGCTATGGTAAAATTACATTGAAGGGTAGTGATTAATAGGTAGGATACCCAGGTATGGTTATTTATTTAAAGTAGAACATTTGGTATAAGATAAAAGAAGCCTAAATAATCTGTTTGTTAAAGCAGATTAATCACAGGTAGATAGAAAACGTGTAATAAGGACAGGCTAAGAAACAGCTTGTTGTATATCATATCTGAATTACTGGGAAATTATAGCAGCCAAAAAGTCAGTGCACTGTATTAGTAAGTAGTGATTACTCTTAAAACAGAGATTAACCCTTAATGTTGCATAACATAACTTCAGACATTGAAAATGCATAGAACCTTGGCTGTGATTACAGATAGGAAATTCAACATATAATTACCAAGAGATAAACTAATAGTCATGCATTAAGAAGTTTGTAATTTATATTTGTATTTTCACATAAGGATATTCTATGTAGTATGTAACGTTTGCATATATTAATGTAAACGAATAACTGAATCCATTTTCTTTGGAAAGTGTCATATTGTGTCTGTTGATCTAAAAAGGTTGTAATACAAGTAGGAATATATAGAAAAAAACTTACTAAAATTTTTTTACAGATTTTTTGAAGTCTGTTAACTACTATGTCCTACTTGGTTTAAATTTAGACATTCTTTAAGGTAATTTTATTTCTACTCTGATTTTTTTTTTTATGCTTAACTGAGAATGTATTCTTCATTGCTTTTTCAGATAGTGGAAGGGGGAGGGGTAGGGGAAAGAAAGAGAAAGAAACACCAATGTGAGGGAGGATAGCAATTGATTGCTTCTCACATGGGCCCCTACTGGGGCCAGGGAACGAACCTGAAACCCGGGCCTTAACCGGAACAGATCCCGAGAAACTTCTGTGTGTGGGCTGATGCTCTAACTCCTGAGCACACGGGCCAGGGCTTTACTCTGATGTTAAGTCTGTTAGTAGTAGAGCGAGGATTCAAACCCTAGGGTTTCTGCAAATTGTCTGATGGCAAAGCTAATTCCCTATTTCAAGTTATGGATTTAATCATGAAATCTAATAATTCAGATGTCTTACTTATGTTCCTTCTTAAATTGTCCATATATAATCTACACCAGGGTTGAGCAAACTATAACCTAAGGGCCATGTTTTTATATGGCCATGAGCTAAGAATGGTTTTACATTTTTAAGTGGTTGAAACCAATCAAAAGAATGTTTTGTTACATGTGAAAATTATTGGCAAACAGATTCCTACACTGATAGAAACCTTTACCTGATTAAGAATCTCACTGTGCCCGGTGCACTAATTATATTAAAAATGCTTCTTTTGAATTTCCACTGACTATATACAATACAGCTGTTAAACATGGAAAAAAAATCTCTTAAAGATCTTAATTTTATAACATACTTTCTGGATGGTTTTACTGATATATGTTTATTTAGCCTAATGAACTCAGATAAAATCTTTTCCTTTTGTTATGTTGACAAGTTCTTTTTCCTCTTCTAGCTGTGCCTTTGGCTGCAACAAGTATGTTGATTACTCAAGGATTAATTAGTAAAGGTAAATTTTTAAAATTTGAATTTGGCATTTTCAGTATCATGTTTTTATATGGTATTTTTCTGATTTTTAGCTAAAGTAAATATGACACTATATATATAAAACATTATCACTGATAAATTTTTACAACAGCAAAAGAATTGTCTCCATAGACCTACCCACTGCCACAGATATCTTGATTTGAGAATTTGATAACGTCTTGCATTATAGCAACATTAACAATCTACAAGAGCAAGAAAGTAATAAAAGCCTATGGAAGGGTTACAGGATGGCAGAAAGTCAAGCCTGGACTACCTAAGTAGCCCACCCAGAAAACAAGAACTCCAATATAGTTTTAATAAAAGATCTTGATTCTCAAATACACAAAAACAAAATTTTAACCCCTCAAATTCCTATTTTCATCCAAAACAACTTTTCTCAACTAGTTGTGTGACTATTATTAAGTACTTCATACTGCTAACATGAAAAGGCTATTTTCTTATCATAGTCACATTTTCAGAACCAGCTAACTAAAAGAACAGGGTTTTAGAATATGTTGAGTTCATCCTAAGATTGCCACCCTTTTCTAGGATATCTTCTTATTCCAAGGAGACAGTTCACAAAATAATGTAATGAGTATTTAGTTTTAAGATTAGAGACTGATACATTTAATACTTACTTTAAACTCAATTCCAGATACGAATAACACTGCTCTATTTAAGCCAGCAGAATTTGGAACAAGAAAGTGTCCCCATCCCTCTATTATCATAAGACAAAGCTGGATTAGGGAGTCATTCATGTTTAAACCAGTGTATTAGAATCACCAGGAGTTTGTTAAAACAAACCCCTGGGCCCTAACTCAGAGATTCTGATTCAGTAGATTCTGATTCTGGGCGGGGCCCCATGAACCTGCACTTTAAACAAGCTCCTAGGTGACGTGACACACAGCCTGGTCACCCCTAACTGCCCTCCCTTGCAAGGCTGGAGCCTCCCACTGTCCTCCCCTGCTGGTCATTTTGTGGTGGCCATCTTGTGTCCACATGGAGGCAGGATTTTTGACAACATGGGGGCTTACAGAGAAGCCTAAGAGATTCTTCATGTCCTTGTAATATACAAAAATCTTAGACCACAAAATCATTCTTCATAAAGAAGAGATCTGACATAATGGATGACATTTAATTAAGTACTAGTTAATCCAAGTGGGGGGAAATAATCACAATACATATATTTGGTTTTAATTGGTACTGCATTGAATTTATAGATGAATTTACAATAGTCTTGGTGCATGAACATGGTGTATTTCTCAATTTATTTAACTTTTTAAAAAATTTAATCTTTATTGCTCAGATTATTACAGTTGCTCCTCTTTCTTCCCCCAAAGCTCCCCTCCACCCGGTTCCCAACCCACCTTTTGCCCTTACCCCCCTCCCCACCATCCTCATCCATAGGTGTAAGATTTTTTTTATTTATTTTTATTTTTTTCTTTATTGTTCAGTTTATTAATTAGATTGTTTCCCCTTTTTTATCCCCCTATATCTCCCCTCCACCCTGTACCTATCCCACCCTCCACCCTCACCTTCCCCACCCCAATGTCCTCTCCCATTGTTGCAAGATTTTTATCCAATCTCTTGCTGTACTTCCCACAACCCTTTTCTCCCCAAGAATTGTCAGCCCATTCCCTCTGTATGTCCATGTTTCTGTTATATTCACCAGTTTATCTTGTTCATCAGCCTATCAATTCATTTGATTTTTATGGTCATTTGTTGATAGATGTGTATTTGTTGTTCATAATTTATATTTTTACCTTTTCCTTCTTCCTCTTCTTAAAGAATATCTTTCAGCATTTCATATAATACTGGTTTGGTGGTGATGAACTCCTTTAGCTTTTTCTTATCTGCGAAGCACTTTATCTGATCTTCAATTCTGAATGATAGCTTTGCTGGATAGAGTAATCTTGGTTGTAGATTCTTGCTCTTCATTATTTTGAATATTTCTTGCCACTCGCGTCTGGCCTGCATCGTTTCTGTTGAGAAATCCTCTGACAATCGTATGGGTGCTCCCCTGTAGGTAACCAACTGTTTTTCTCTTGCTGCTTTTAATATTCTCTCTTTATCTTTTGCTCTTGGCATTTTAATTATGATATGTCTTGGTGTGGTCCTCTTTAGATTCCTATATTTTGGGGTTCTGTGTACTTCTTGGGCTTTTAAGTCAATTTCTTTCACCAGGTGGGGGAAGTTTTCAGTCACTATTTCTTCAAGTAGGTTTTCATTAACTTGCTCTCTCTCTTTTTCTGGCACCCCAATAATTCGGATGTTGGCATGCTTGAGGTTGTCCCAGAGGCCCCTTACGCTATCTTCAGTTATCTGAATTCTTTTTGTTTCTTGCTTTTCCAGCTGAGTGGATTTTGCTTCTTTGTATTTCAAATCTTTGACTTGGTTCTTGTGGCCCTCTGGACTGCTTTTAGGACTTTGTGTATTATTTTTTATTTCAGTCTGCATATGCTTGATTTCTAGTTGGTCCTTTTTTTTATCCGTGAGGGTCTGGTTCGTATCCTCAGAGGTCTTGTTAATTTCCTTGAGGGTCTCATTCATTTCCTTGAGGTTCTCATTCATATCCTTGTAATTCTCATTCATTTCCTGGTTGGTCTTGTTTATTTCCTGGTAATTCTCATTAAGTTGATCGGCCTTTTGTAGGAGCCTCTTGAAAAGCCTTATAACCGTGGTTTTGAACTCCATGTCTTGTCGTCTTTTCTCCTCCATTTCTTTCACACCTGATTTCTTTCCATATCTCTGCATGATGGCTGCTTTATGTGGTAGATATCCTCAAAGGGACAGTGGCTCAGCCTCCCCAGTTACCCGAGGTGGGTACTCTTACTGCAATCCTTTATGGGTTGTATTCAGTATTTTTGAATTTAAGCCCAGCTTGTTGTTGTTAGCCCTAGGAGGGTTTGACCTCCAGGCCAATTGGCTGTGAAGGGAGACTGTGTTCAGGTTGGATGGGCGGAGTCTCTGAGCTGTCCAGGCAGCCTCAGTCCTACGCGGCGCTCGCGCGCGCGGGTCTCTGTTGGATGGGGGTGACTGCAGACAACTCCAAGAGAAAGCCGCTAGTCTCTTCCCCTTGCCAGACAACTCTGCCTTTCCCCAAATGTGCCTGCACACCAAAAGTGTAGCCCAGGGTTGTAAAATAGATGGTTTCCGGAACCAGGAGACAAGTTTCCAGGGGGCAAGTTGCGGTTTTGCGTGACCCTTTCGCGGAAACTTCTTTTCCCCGCCTCCAGGTTTCTAGCAGACTAGGAGTCTCTGTCACGCCCCGCTTCCAGGGTGCGTCCCCCGGGCCTCGGACCTCGCCCGGCACTGGGGAATCTGTGCAGTGGGACGTCTCCACGTACCCCGGATCTTGGACCTCGCCTGGCGCTGGGGAGTCTGTGCAGTGGGACGTCTCTGCCGTCCCCGTTGGGGAAATCCGGCCGGGGTTGCTGCTCCAGCCCCAGCCCGCGCGTGCGACCAGGACGGCTCCTAACCTGTTTCCGTCTGAAAGGCTGCGCTCCCGCCGCTCCTGAGTCTCAGTGTCCCACCTCTACTCCTATTAGTGGAGTTTTCATTCAGCCAGCTTTCTGGCGATTCTGGGTGCTGTCTGTTCTGCTGTTATGTTGTAGTTCTTAAATCGTTGCGCGGGGCAGAACAATAGGTGTTTACCTATGCCGCCATCTTGGTGTTCTCCATAGGTGTAAGATCTTTGTCAAGTCTCTTCCTGCACCCCCCACACCCCATTCCCTCCGACAATTGTCAGTCCACTCCCTTTCTATGTCCCTAATTCTATTCTATTTACCATTTTATTCCGTTCACCAGATTTTTTTATTCACTTGATTTATAGATTCCCTTCTTGATAGATATATATTTGTTATTCATAATTTTTATCTTTACCTTTTTCTTCTTCCTCTTCTTAAAGAATACCTTTCAACATTTCATATAATACTGGTTTAGTGGTGATGAACTCCTTTAGCTTCTTATCTGTGAAGCTCTTTATCTGACCTTCAATTCTGCATGATAGCTTTGCTGGGTAGAGTAATCTTGGTTGTAGGTTCTTGATATTCATCACTTTGAATATTTCTTGCCACTCCCTTCTGGCCTGCATAGTTTCTGTTGAGAAATCAGCTGACAGTGATAGGGGTACTCCCTTGTAGATAACTATTTCTCTTGCTGCTTTTAATATTGTCTCTCTGTCCTTTGCTCTTGGCATTTTAATTATGATCTGTCTTGGTATGGTCCTCTTTGGGTTCCTTTTGTTTGGGGTTCTTTGCACTTCCTGAACTTGTAAGTCTATTTCTTTCATCAGTTGGGGGAAGTTCTCAGTCATTTCTTCAAATAGGTTTTCATTATCTTGCTCTCTCTCTCCTTCTGGCACCCTCATAATTCAGATGTTGGTACACTTGAAGTTGTCCCAGAGGCTGCTTACACTATCTTTTTATTTTTGGATTCTTTTTTTCCAGCTGAGTGTTTTTTGCTTCTTTGTATTTCAAATATTTGACTCGATTATTGTGATCCTTTAGTCTGCTGTTAGATCTCAGTATAGTATTTTTTTATT
This sequence comes from Antrozous pallidus, assembly GCA_027563665.1. Lineage (NCBI taxonomy): Eukaryota > Metazoa > Chordata > Mammalia > Chiroptera > Vespertilionidae > Antrozous > Antrozous pallidus. The sequence goes on along the minus strand of CM050511.1, from coordinate 92,952,079 downwards.
TCAGTCAGTGTATATTTAATTTCTAGTTGGTCTTTTTTCATAACCTCGAGGGTCTTGCTAAATTTGTCAGCCTTTTCTAGAAAATTCTTGAAAAAACTTCATAACCATGATTTTGAACTCTATATTTAGTTGTTTGCTTTTCTCCATTTCTTTCATTTGTGATCTGTTTCTTTGTCTCTGCATTTTGGCAACTTCCCTGAGTTGATAGAGTGGCTTTTTGTGCTGGGTGTCCTATAGGGTCCAGTGGCTCAGCCTCCCCAATTACCTGAGGTGGACACTCTTGGTGAACCCCTTTGTGGGGTGTGTACACAGTCTTGTAGTTAAGCCTTGATTGTTGTTGGCATCCCTGGGAGGAAGTGACCTCTAGGCCAATTGGCTGTGAGGATCTGCTATGTCTACGCTGGGAGAATACCATTATGAGACAACACTTGCAAAAACCTCTGTGCTCAGCTTGGATGGGGCATAGTATCAGGACGAAGCAAACAGCATTGGTTTTCCGTCAGCCCTGCTCTAATAGCTCCCTGTGTCTCAGTATTCTGTGGTAATCCCTGCAAGCACCTCTGAGAGAAAGCCGCCCTTGAGTTCCACCTGCTGCCAGATAGTCCAGTTTCTCCCCAAATGAATCTGGGTCCCCAGAGTCTCACCCAGAACTGGAGTTCAGTGCAGTCGGGAGCTTTTGTCTCCCTCCCACTTGAAAAAGCCAGCTGTGTACTGATTTGCCCGCCCTCTTCGCGTGTGTACCTCTGTACCTCTGCCTTCCGTAGTTCCTCTGCATCTCAGTGTGCTCTTTCCAGACAGTCCAGTTTCACTCCGAAAGAATCTGAGCCCCCAGAGTCTCACCCAGAACTGGAGTTCAGCACAGTTGGGAGCTTTTGTCTCCCTCCTGCTTGAGAAAGCCATACGTGTACTCAGTTGCCAGTGTTCTTTGCGCATGTCTCCTGCAGCTCCTCTGAGTCTCATTGTGCTTTTCTCTTTCCTTCTGGTTGTAGAATTTCCACTCAGCCAGCCTTCCTGTGCTTCTGGATGATGTCTGTTTTGTCTTTTAGTTGTAGTTGTGAAATTGTTGTGCAAGGCAACAAACAGTTCAGGTGTTTATCTATGCCGCCATCTTGGTTTTCTCTCAGTTTATTTAACTTTTACTTTTTAGTAAGTTTTGTAGTTTTTATTGTAGAGATATTTCATATTTTTATTAGATTTCTCCTGGGTAGTTGATATTTTTTAAACTGTTTTTGTTAGTTGGTTCCTGATGTAAAGAAATAATTTTATGTGTGTGCAATGATTTTATATCAAGTGATCTTGCCTCTATTAATACATTTGAGTATTTTCAATTTTATTCATGTTTCTGTTGATACTGAGTTTACTTGGTTGTTAAATAGCTTTATACTTCTAGGGTTATGGAAGGAGTTAATGCTGTTAGGTAACATTTAAAGATAATATGTGCTGGTTCTTCCTTTTACAATTTTTTTTTTACCTCTGTTGATAATATATCTTTATATTTTGTTGCTGAACTTTTGTCTTACATTAGAAGAGATCACATACTGACTAGCAATTCCTGTGTTTTCTTAGATACTCTTAGCATAAATTTGTCAGTGTGTCTTTCTCCAACTATTAATGTTACTCAGAAATATTTATTCATTTATGTTTAGGAATCCTTTCAAGTCATCCCAAATATGGCTCCATTCCTAAACTTATATGTAAGTATGAAGTGAAAACAAGTTGTTTTTTAGCTTTTTACTTAAGTAAAATAATTTGTTTATCAAATGTTTTGTCTTACTCATAACAATTATTTGGTTATTTGCTTGTACGAATCAGTTGAAGCTTTATTTAATGGGCTACTAGGAATTTATTATGAATCTTTTTATTGTTAGCATTAAATACCATGTGTTATTTTAAAGAGGCATTTATAATGTGACAGAAGTATTAATTTAAATTACTTTGTAAAGATATACTATTTGAAAATAAATTCTCAAATATTCTATTAGAGAAGAAAGTTGTTCAGGGATTCTGATTAATCAAGATAAATTATAAAAAGAAAATAATTTGAAAAAATAAATCTTTTTAATTTACATTAAAAATGTAAATAAACATAACATTTATATTTTATAATATGGTTAATAGGAAATGGACTTAATTGCTTTTTTAAATTACCTGCGGTTTTTATGAATCCAGGTTAGCCTCTCTTTGTATTGGAAACAAACACATGATTCAACAAGAGCCATATGTAGGTAACATTTAATAATTCATTATTTTAAAAGATTTATTGCACCTAATTTTAAAAACAAGCTGAAGAAATTAGCTAGGCAAATGATTTGATTTTCATCTGATTTAATGTGGTAGTTTTATCATTATTTCAGGAAATCTTAGTCTTTCCACACCAAAGATATACTTAGAATTCTTTTAAAACGTACTTTTAAGAAAGATTCTTCTAAATAAAAAAGCACATTGAGTTATACTCTTTTTTTTTTTTTTTTTACAAATAAGTCGCTTGCATAATGGGATACTTTGCCGGAAAGCTTTCTTATGTGAAAACTTGTCAAGAGAAGTTCAAGCATCTTGAGAATTCCCCTCTTGGAGAAGCTTTACGATCAGGAGATGCACGGCGAGCTTCAGTACCTGGGTAGGCCAGATTCTTATCTTTATTAAAGGTTTTTAAACTTAGCTAAAAAATTGTAACTGGATATTGCCATAGTGCAGGCATGGAATATTGCCTAACTGAAGGTCCATTGGAAACTTGCCACTTTGTTGCAAGCTAAAGCTAATGAGATTGTGAAAGGTAGTGCTAGCCTGGCCAGGATTACTCAGTGGTTGAATGTCGACCCATGAACCAAGAGGTCACCAGTTCATTTCCTGGTTAGGCATGCCTGGGCTGTGGGCTCAGTCCACAGGAGGAAGTGTGTAGGTGGCAGCCGATTGCTGTTTCTCATCTTCTCTCTCATTAATGTTCTGTCTCCCTCCCTCTCTCTAAAATCAATAAAAATATATTGAAAATAAATAAAGGTGGAGCGAGATTTGTCTACCTTTGTTTTATATAGAAAGTTGCATACTATTGGGAGTGTATTTCCCAGAATAAAAGATTTTAATTTGGTAAATGCCTTTGGTTACCTATATTTTGACTTCTCTTTTGAATTCGCAATTTTTATCAATTTCAGCTCAAATTTCAAGTTTTTCATCCTTCTGTTCTTTCAAATAGTAGGGAAATTGTGTAAGTGAATCTCTGGATAGACATATAAGTAATAAGGTAATTAAGTAGATTTAGTAGATACATTGTCATATCATAAGTGGCAAGCAATGTAAACTCATTGAGAGCTAGATGTATACACATCTGCTTTATCACCATAGAGTTTATGTGGACTAATACTGTAGGACCAGCTTCCTAGTTAATGTGGGAAATGGACACATTTTCTGATCTGGAGTATTTTTTCTTTCTAAAAACTTTAAACACATTAAAATGATCTCTGAAGCCTTGTAATTGGAAAACTAAATAAACATTTTTTTCTCCTGTATATTGAGTCACAGTTTTTAGGTATGTAAGTAGGTCAGACCATATTGGTGTGTGTGGCAGAAAGAAACAGGCTTACTTTTACCATTTTAAATAACTATGTTAAAATAACACGATTTTTTTTAGAAAATAAGATAACTGATTTTTATACCTATGTACACTTCTTTAAATAAGGTATGAGAATAATGATGTTTCTTATATAATATGAATTCCTTTTATAGGTATTATTCTCAGAAGCCAAGATATGACTCAAACGTGAGTGACCACTCATCTTTTGTGACAGCCCCAGCAGCAGATAACACGGAAAAAGAGAAGTATCCTCGTTATGAGCCAATTCCATTTAGTTCTTCTATGAACGAATCTACTCCCACTGGTATTACTGATCATATTGCCCAAGGTAGAAACTTCTCTTGAAATGAATTTCAGCATTTAATGGTCCAACGTATGTATAAACTTTATTTGATGACCTTTTCTGCTGGGGATCATCTGTGTGTTCCACCGTCAGCCAAAACACAGCATGTTTGTTCATTTGTTCATTTGTTTCTTCATTCAACATTTTTTGAGGTTCAGTCTGTTGAAAGATAGGAATATAAAGATAAATTACTGATCTGCCCCGTAATGGAAAATAGTAAGCTGGGTGGAAGGAATGTCAAAGAAGTGATAAATTGTGCCTCAGGGGGGCTTTAGAAAGGTTACATTTGTTAGGCTGGACTTAAAGGCTTAGCTTCTTTGTGATGTGAGAAAAATAATGACCCGCCTTACAGAACTGTCATCCAGTGAAAAAAATCCCTGTAAAGATGCTGTGTGAAATTTGTATAAATACTAGCTTTGAAGATTACATAATGTAAGAGCAACAACAATTTTGGATTAAGGCCTGGATTTGAATCACGACTCACATATACTAGCTATGTGACTTTCAGCAAGTGATTGTAATTTTTGATCCTTTTAGTTTCTTGATCTATCAAATGGAGATAATACCTCTTTTAAAGAACTTTTGGAGTGAGATGAAATAATCAGACGAACACCTGGCAAGTAATAGGCTCTCATTAAATGTTACTTTCCTTCCTTTCTTCCTTTGTCTAGTTTGCAGTGAAAGGGGAGGAATTAGAAACAGAAAATGCAGGTCTGCAATTCCTTGTCTAAAAAGCGTAAACTCCAAAATGCTTTGAAAACAAATGTTTTTTAAATAAACAGGTAATAAAGTCTGACATGAACTGATTTCAAACCCTGAGCTAAACATAAGGTTTATTTCTTTATCTTAATGTGGTTTTTCCTAAGTTTTGTTGTAGAAATACTATTTTTACTCAAATATTAAATAATACAAGGACTATACTCTATACTATTTTTCTAAAATCTGAGAATATCTGGATTTTGAAACATTTCTGACTACAAGGGTTTGGATAAGGAATTGTGGGCCTCTGTAGGGTATTCTTTAAAAGTACTTGTTCTGAACCAAATATAGTAAGCCAGTAACAATAGGGAACAAACAAGGTTAAAAGAAAATTTGGATTTTTGTTTGCTTTGTTTAAGATGGGAGATGTTTGTAGCTGTATACACGTACGTAGGTAGGCGGGATGAGGAAATACAGTAGGAAGGAAGAAGTTGATTATAGGTCAAGTGAGGCTCCAGAGGATGCGGAGCAGTTTTGGTAGCTCAGGGTATCAAATAGCCATGGCTACATATGGCTCTCTAAATTTATCAAATCAAATTGAAAATCAATTTCTTAGTTGTTTTGATAGCGTTTTGGTGGTTGAGTAGCCACATGTGTTAGTGGCTGCTGTGTTGGACTGCAGATCATTGCAGAAAATTACATTGGATAGCACTGCTCTAGAGCAAGAGTAAAGGGGTACTTTCTGAAGAGAGCGGAGAGAATGGAAGTTGAGATAATTTAGATTCTTTAGTCAATCCAAGTTGTTGAGGGACTTAATCCTCTGCTACTTTTTTCCCTAAATGGTTGGAAATAAAGACATCTAATTACAATTGACCTTTGAACAATATTAGGTTTGAACTGTGCAGGACCATTTACACAAATCCGCCTATAAATGGACAACACAGTTCAAACCCATGTTGTTCAAGGCTCAAGTGTAGTCAGAAGGGGCAGGAGGTGGGCAGATTAGAATGGTTAAAGTTATTTCATCCAACGGCAGCTGTCCTTGTCCCTCATTGCATCTCTCCGTTTTTCCCGTTTCTCAAGTTCACATCCATTCTACTTGTATTCTAGCCTTGTAATTACTTGTATTCTTCCTTTCACTTGCATTAGCAAATTCCATTCCATGATACATAGTTTCTTTTTCAAATAATAAGCCTTTTGGTATAGTCCCACAGACCACAGCAAGGCCCGTGTTTTACAATGTTTTAAGTTTCTCCAGAGCAGTTATTGGTCTGTCTGCTCTTCTACTTTCTCACCCCTTATCTAAGGCTAGATTGCAGTGCTTTGGCTGCTCTCCCCATGGACCAGCAGAGTGGCCTCCTTTGCTTGCCCCAACTGCTCTTCCCCCTTACTAAGCACCCTCCCCTATTGGTTAAGTAGAACTACTTACCCCCTTAGTTCTGCTTCCTCTTACCAAGAATTTAAAGTTATTCAATGGAGAGAATTTATAATAGAAATTCATAGTGGAAAGTATTTCATAATCATTATGACACTTATTAAAGTTACAGTTAGACTTAAATCAGTGCTGTTTTTCATTCTTATTCCTTCCAGCTCTGTATAACCTTCAAAGTAGTAAATTATGCTATGCTCCCTGAACAATAAGATGTTTTCATTTGACTTTTATAAGTATAAAAAATGCTCCCTAATATTCTGATTGATGTTTTCATTACTTGTCACAGAGTTTCAGAACAATGAAAAAAGTATTAGACCTGGAAGGAACTTTAGGAATAGATTATTTACTTCCATATTTCACAGTTGAGAAAACTAAGATTCAAAGAAGCTTAGTGATTTGCCCAAGGATATTCACTAATTGTTGGCAGAGTATGAATGAGAATCTACGGTTTCTGACTACTAATCTAGTATACACTATCTAAATGATATTTAAAAATATTGTTATGATGAAGGGAAATGTGTCAAATAATTACCCATTATTGGTGAAATACAGAGTGCTTTTTAAAACCAATATAAGATTGATTATCCTATTTTTTCTTTGCTTTTTTTTTTAAAGAAAGTTTTGTCAACGATGGTATAGTATTACAACTAATGAGAAATTTAAATGTTCTTTGTATCAGTACACTATACTTTGTATAAAAATAAATGATTATGGTTGAAAGCATTTAATGTCTAGTTAGATTGCTTTTAAAATGCTGATTATTCAGTGGGACTTTACTATTGAGTTCCAGAATAATACGACTTATCAAAAATTATTTTAAAAAATAATCATAATTAAAATGTGCCCAATTTGTATATATTATTAAAAACCTCTTTGAAAAATAGTACTTTTGGAGTAGTGTTTCAGAAGTAGTTGTTCATTGAATGTTGTGTTAGCATTAGTTATTTTCTTTAGAACTGCTTATATAGTCTTTTTTTGCTAGTTATACATTTTATAAAGTATCTTCAATATTTGGTCTTGCCAACCAGTATTAAGAGGAACAACTTGCATATGTTTCAACAATATTTAACTCTTTGATAATATGTATTCATACTTGACTCTTTTGGAGATATAAAGAATAAATGCTGGTTTCCCAGTTGAAATCATAGTTGTCACTTTCTTTTGCCTTAATATTGCACTCATTAGACCTAAGTGAATATGATGAATACTTTGCTTAAAAGGCTATGTTTTCTACTTTTCAGTAAGCTATTTTCAAGTATTTCTGTTTAAATACAATGATGGTAAAATAATTTTTAATAATGGCTGGAGTTGTTTGTGTATAGATTGTGGTTATGGGAACATTTAACTGGAAATATTGCCAAATAAAAGCCATACTGGATCAAGTTTTATTCAATTGTCACTAGTAGAATATCTCTGTTTATATAGACACTGGATAACTTTGCAGTTTAAAACACTAACGTGTTAATGAGTTGTAATTATGCTGGTTTGTATTGTGTTTTCTGTTCTCCTGGCATGGTTAGTTTTTAATTTTTTTTTTTTTCAAAATATATTTTTATTTATTTTTTTACAGAGAGGAAGGAAGAGGGATAGAAAGTCAGAAACATGGATGAGAGAGAAACATCCATCAGCTGCCTCCTGCACACCCCCCCACTGGGGATGTGTCCGCAACCAAGATACATGCCCTTGACCGGAATCGAACCTGGGACCTTTCAGTCTGCAGGCCGACGCTCTATCCACTGAGCCAAATCGGTTTCGGCAGTTTTTAATTTCTTGATGTTAATTTTAGATTTTAGAAATAAAAACTTGAAACTATGAGCGAAGTTGATTTTAGTTTTATAATTACCTAGTTTTATAATTACCTGGAGTGGTAATAATTTGATCCTTTAATTTCACTTTATTCTATTTTTGTTATGGGTAAGGAGCATTTATAAAATTTAGTTGCTTTGCATTTATTCAACTCTTTATCATCATGTATTAACTGTTTGTTGTTTTAGGACCTGATGCCAGGCTTGAAGAAAGTCCTAAAAGAAAAAGTATTACATATGAGGAATTAAGGAATAAGAACAGAGAGTCATATGAAGTAACTTTAGCACATAAGACTGACCCCTCAGTCAGGCCTATGCAGGAAAGAATACCCAAAAAAGAAGGTATGATAGTTTAGTCTCATCACTGTATTCTGTAGGATCGGATATCACAGCATTAGTTAAAAACATTAGTCATATGAATGTGATTTAATTCTATAAGCAATTAACCAAAATAGTATTTTTTTAAAAAAAGAGTCGCTATTTCACAGTTACCACAGTTAATTTTTAAGGTATTGTAAAGGCCATTTTGTGTTAGAAAATAATAAAGTCAAAATGGTAGTATGACTTAAGATAAGACTAGTTTTGTAATATAATGTAAAAATTATACATCCAATTTGACTGTTTTCCCTTATAAGAAGTCAAATTGGAAACCATTTTTTAAATGATGCATCTATTACATAAAATCAGATCTGGAGATCTAAGGTTGATAATTGGGTTGTAATGCCACTTTTGGCAGAGCCACAGAATCATGATTACTGAAACTAATTTTCTTAGTGAAATTGAAATAGAGTTATATGCTTTACAAAGCAGCTTTGGGACATTTTCAAAGAGAAGTTTGACTTTTTAAAAATAGTACTTTTGCTATGTAATTAATTATAAGTTTTAAAATCACAGTTTCTTTTCTTTTTAAAAAAAGTTTTTATTGGTGAGTGTATTACAGATATCCCAGATCACTGTTTCTTTTAAGTCATTTTGGAATAGTTATTCAGTACTCTTAAATAAATTTTCTGACACAGAAGTTTACTTATAACAGAAGAAGTATTTTAATTAAGGGCTTATAGCTATTTTAATACAGAATTGTGTGTCTTGAGGAATTTTGAGAATGTGTCATTGTTTCAAGGTTTCTATTTACTACTTTTAAAAAAATGGAAGTAATAGGTTCTTGGTACCTTTAAAAAAATTCTTTATTGTTGAAAGTATTACCTGTGTCTCCTTTTTTTTCCCATTGATCCCTTATAGCCTGCCCCCACCCCAGCCTCCACCACCTATTGTCTGTGTCCATGGGTTATGCATTATGCATACAAGTTCTTTGGTTGATCTCTTCCCACCCACCCAGTCACCTCCACCCCTTCCCTCTGAGATTCCACAAGTTTGTTCTTGGTACCTTCTTGAAAGTCATAGGCCACAAAGAATGTAAAGATACATAACAGTTCTTAGTACAGTTTGTTCTTGGGTTACGTCAGAGATCTATTCCTATGGTGAGACGTAACTCGATTTTCGCTGTAAATCGAACCCACCTACATAAGCACCTACATCACTCACATGAGCACATACACCGCAGTAATGGAGTGAAACTAAAAAAAATTTAAAAGAAAGAACAATTCCTGACCTTGTGGTAAATAAATAATAAAAAACATAAAGCACATATGTACATACATTGAAGTGACGGAACTTTTTTTAAAAGAAATAAATGGGAGATGGCGACATAACCACGAAACGACGTTCATCGAGTCCAACGTAACCTGAGGACTGCCTGTACTTTTTATTGTGATTCTTTTAGAGCTAAATTTATTTCTAATTGGTACTGGTTGCTGCATTTAGAATTCTATTTTTATATTGATGATGGATAATATCTATTACATTATTGATGTTAAAAATTAGCTTTAAAATAGGCTGATAATTGACATTGTTAATGTTTTTTATTAAAAATATACTGTGTAAACCTTATGCATTCAATAGCCACTACTTTGTACTGTGTAAAGACTTACCGGTACTTTGTTCTGCTAATTAATTTGAGGATTTAGACCAAGTGTATCAAACTCATAGCCCACGGGCTGGATGCCTCATTTATTTGGCCCATCTTAGCCTTTGAGTTTGACAATGCTTGATTTAGACTGTAAGCTCCATGAGGGCAGACAGTAGTACTTTTCTCAGTTTTATAATCTTTTTATGTCTGCACAGCATAGTACCATATGGTGGCAACTCAGAAATGGAGTGTTTCGTTGAGATTAAGAAAAGGAAATATGATAGACCTTTGGTATTTGCTAAATTTTGGCATTTGTGGTTTTGACTATAAACAGTCTTGGAGTTGTTACATGATACAACTTTAATATGAAATAATTTATAAAAAGAAAGGTGATTTTTGTGTGCTTTATTTGAAGATAAAGGTAGGAATAGTTAAAGTGATTTTCTAAAATGTTCTATTCTAGAATCTAGACAAAATATTTGACATTGGTACTGCGTGGATTTGCTGGGTCAGAAAGCATCACTTAAATTTTTCAGTTTTAGCTTATTTATCTAATTAGAAATTAAGACTGAGAGATTATAAAAACATAAGCGCTTTAGTTACCTGTCAGGACCATGATAGGATCACACATAAAGCTTCTAGAAAACTCTACCTTGTACTAATGAGGGAATGAAAGCAAGGGGAAATGGCAATTTATGAGGAAAAGGGGTATATAATGTCTTAGTATAATAATGAAATAGTTTTGACTTCATAGACTCTGAAAGTCTTGGGGAAGGAGGTTCCTAGTCCGTAATTAAGATAACTGCATCTTTACATTATGACTACTTATAATTTATAGATGAAGGCTATGTAAAAAACTAAAAGGTGAAAGAGTACAGAAGACGGGTATGTTTCAAAATATAATTTTATGTAAAATGCAGGAATATTGGAAACTTTCCTCCTTTCCGCCAGTATCATGGCTCATAGGAGAGAAGATTGAATTAACCATAACCTGAATATCTGACCATTTCTACTGCTATATTTTTTGTGAAAAACAAAATTCAATTTTTTATTATTTTTTTTTTAGTTTCCCGGTAATTTTTTGTATATGCTGTAACTTATACCACACTTACGTGGGTGGAAGGTAAAGTTGAAATGGCACCCAGGCTTTGTGTTCACATTTCAGTCCGCTTGTTTGGTTAGGCTTGTACCTTGGGCAAGTTACTAATGTTTCCGCTCCTTCAAAACGGGGGTTGTGTCCATAAGGTGGTTAGGAGGATCAAATATTTAAGTCAGGTTCTCCATACATTGCATTACTATTTATGTCCAACCTCCAGTTCACTAAAGTCTGCCAGCCCCTTTTTAACCCTACTCTCATGTGTATTTATTAAAATGAGAAACATAACTTTTCATCATAATAATGAACTTAAAATAATGCCTTCTTTGTATTACTATTTGGAATCATCAATTATTTGTGCTTTTTTTCCTAGTCAAAGTAAACAAATATGGAGATGCTTGGGATGAGTGAGACATTGCATCCTGGACCTACTGAAGGAGTTTCATTGTCCAGCTTCATCTAGATGGTCAGACCTGCATGCTTTGAGCTCAGCAGCAGTCTTCAAAAACACATTTAAAATCTGAACCTGGGCTTTTGTGGCTTGGCTTATTAAAATAATGTTTAAAAAACAAATTTTGTTATTAATATGTTGTGAATCTATATGAATGATGGTGTAATAGCACGACCGTATACAGTTTGTGCAGTTTAAGTTACAGGGCAAGGATTCTCTTAGAAAACCATCGAGGGATTATAATGCTCTAGAATTAGCATATGTGAAAATAAATATCTGCATGTTGAATTGGGATGGGTGGGGGGGGGGACAAGCATAATTTGGGTGGTAAGCTGTACATAAGAAAAAAAATTAAAAAGCCTTTTTCCAGTGTTTGCTGTATTCTCTTAATGTTTGTGTTAAATAAAATAAAAAGGAACATGCATCTTCATTGATTTCATGGTTTTATTGTTTGCGATCTATTTTTAAGTACAATTGTAAGTGGTGTTTTGTAGGGATAGGAAATAAAGTCATCTCTGAATATTTAATATGATAAATGTGACTCGTAGATTAACTACAGTAAATGGCTCAGTGCCTAAAAAAGCAGTGGTCATGTTCAAAAACTGCAAATTTCAGGGGAATAAGAATTTGGTATACTTTTTTATTACGATTGTTCCTGGTTCAGGTGAATGGAAAATGAAATTGTGGTTTCATCTACATTCTTCTATTACATTTCTATCAGAGACTGTGTTTCTGTTTTGAATAATGCAAATCATCCCAAAACTTGGCTCAGTTTATTAGGATTATCACTTAGTAAGTTACATGGTGTCTAATATAATCCAGTGTACTGGGTTGTACACAGACTATAATTGAAAAATAATTATTTTTTTCTATGGGTCGGGATTTAAGGATTTCAGCTGAATGATTTGGCTCTTGATCTCGGATTTGCAGTCAGATGTTGGATGGAGCTGAAACAGCAGGGAGCTAGAGCAGCTGGGGCCTGGCAGGGCATCATCTTTTATTTCCAGGGTCTTGCCATGTTTTTATGGATTAGTGTGGGCTCCCCACAGCAATGTTCACAGCAGTCAAGACTACATGATCACTTAGGTCTCTAGCGTGAGTGTTCCAGCTAGCATGTTAAAGCCCCATTGCCATTTACCACCCAGACTCAAGTCAGTAGCACAAGCCTGCCTATCAAAGGGCAGGAAGGAAAGACTTACCCTCCACGTTTTTAAAACGTGGAACATTTTGCAATAATTCACATTCCTCCCACAGGCCGTCAATTCATAGCTTTTCCCAGGAACTCTAATTTGAGTCTCATCATAACAGCTCAAAATCTAGGAGCTGCTCATCTAATCAAGTTCAGGTATGGATGAGGCACTTGCGTAAAAGTGTGAACTCCTAGGAGCTTAAGTTCTGGCTGGTGTGGCTCAGTTGAGTGCAATCCTGTGCACCGAAAGGTCGCCAGTTTGATTTCCAGTCGGGCCACGTACCCAGGTTGCGGATGTGATCCCCAGTGGGGTGCATGTAAGAAGGCAATTCATATTTCTCTCACATCAATGTTTCTCCCTTGGTCCAAAATCAATTTAAACATTAAGAAAAACAACACCTGTGAACTTAGAGGTTCTCTGCCCTGCTCAACCCATAATACTATTCTAGACATCCCTTATTAGAAAAAGAAAAAAGGAAAAGGTACAGGCCAGTCATTTGGCCAGCAATTCTGAATCACAGCAGCTCACATTGCCAGTTCTCTGACTAGGGCTAAGGCATATCCCCCAGGGGCACGTCATGGCTTTCCCATGAAGTAGGTAGCTCATGCTTGCCGCTCACTCGTTTTCCTAGCCTGCCCATAGAAATTGAGGACCCAAGGCCTGTTTATACTACCCCTGTCCTAACCGGTATATTTTTTAAATCTGTGGAGTTCTCAAGTATCAACTGGCTATTTCACAAAAGCCATCCATGTCTATTGGAAGCAGTCCCCTTTTTATTTTGTGTTTCTTGTGAAGCTTATAAGCAATATCCCTAAGGTTGTTAGACGCTTTGGGCAGGTCTACATGGTTATTCCTAAGACGTGTAGAGGGTTATTTATGTGTCTGAACTGTCCTGTGGTGCACTGTCATCGTTCTGAGGTCTTGAACAAAAAGCCGTTGATCTTTGCTGGAAGCTGTTTCTAAATATGAGAACCCTTTGCTGGTTTAAAAGACTTTGGACTTTTATATTTTCTCCAAATACTTTGAATATATATATATTTTTGCCTTTTCTCATTTTAGCAGCCAAGTGGCACTCAACACTGCCCAGAAATCTTAGCCAATCAAGTTCCTTAGGTTCATTTCCTATTTTCTATGTTACCACAGGTGACAGTTTTGCTAAACTTGACTACATCTTCAGAGTCTCAGCTTCCAGTATTTCCTCTCCTCTAATCCCTTCTTGACAGCCTATTGGAAGGTCCTTAAGCTTCTGTTAACATCATCATCCAGGCCCTTGAAGTTTTCTCAATCTCCTCAAAGTCCTGCCAGCATTTATATGCCACTTGTTCCCACAACCAATGTGACTTGTTTGAGATTCTTGTTATGCCTGCAGGCCACTTCCAGCTATCCAGTTCCTGTGTTAGAGCTGGTGGGAAAGCAGAATTGTTCTGAATGCTGCAGAATAAGGGGTTTATCATAGGGATTAGATCTTAGGCAACTCTGGAACTGATGGGTCAGTCTGCAAGCTATTGCCTCTGCATCTCTTATGTTCATAATAGAGACACAAATGGAAACACAGAGGTCTCCTTAGGCCTAAGTTTGAAACTGGACACCTTCATTTCTGCCTTACATTTTGCCTGAAGCAAGTCATGGGACAAGCCCACGGTCAAGGTAAATATACCCCACTCACAGTGGAAAGGAAATGCAAAATTCCATGACTTCAAAGGCATGGATATGAGGAGAGGCAGAGAACTGGACCAGTTATACAATCTGCAAGGTCAGCAAAAGGGACTTCTAGGGGCAGTTGGTTTGCATCTACCTCACAGAGAACGGTTACATTGCACTACAGCTATTTAGCTTCATATCTCCTCTACTTAACTCTGAGGGCAGAGACTATCTTATGTATGAACTAGAGGCCTGGTGCATGACATTGCTGCACTGAGGAGGGGGGTTCCCTCAGCCCGGCCTGCACCCTCTTGCAGTCTGGTTCCCCCAAGGGGTCCTTAGCACTGCCGCGGAGATAGGAGAGGCTTGCACCACCACTATTGTGCTCACCATCCATTACCCCCAGCTTCTAGCTGAGTGGTGCTCCCCCTGTGGGAGCACACTGACCACCAGGGAATAGCTCCTGCATTGAGTGTCTGCCCTCTGGTGGTCAGTGCACATCATAGTGACTGGTCTTTCCGCTATTTGGTCGATTTGCATATTAGCCTTTTATTATTTAGAATTTGTACTCCTAGCACCTTGCCTGGCATATAAAGGGTTCTGAAAAATAGTGAATTAATGAATGAAGCCATAATTAGTGAATTGATGAATGAAGCCCTGATTTTCAAAACCTTATTCAGAGAGGTTCCTTTTTGCTATTTCCCCACCATTACTGACTTCTACCTCTCAGGTCCCTCCTCTTTTGTCACCTTCCCATCCCCATCCTCCTTCTTGACGTATGCACATTTAGAGGTGAGGTAAGCTAATGAACCAAACTATGATTTGTGGTTTGTATTTGATAATAAACTCTGCAAGACAGTCATTCAGTTAACAAAGATTGTTTGATCATGAGCCTTGAACACTGTAAGAAACCAATGGGGTAATCTGAATGTTTTCCAGTGCAGGTGACACATCACTCACCTGTTAAGTCGCAGAAAAGGACAAATAGTTGGGCCTGAAATCAGGACCAAGAAATTGAGAAGAGATAAATGTAAATATAATGAGTTACACTGAAATTCAGAATGACCTGCTGCATAAGCATTAATGGAGAGAATTGACTTAAAGGTAGGTCATGTGAAAAAGCCTAGCATGGGCCAAAAATGGAACATAATGACACATTTTCTGGACTGCAGTAGAAGTAGTAGTTAACATCCATTGAGAGGCTGCTCTGAGCCATATGCACAGTTCTAAGCATTTTATAAGTAATAAGCTCATTTTATTCTCATGAATAACCTGGAGGTAAATCTAAAATCTTTCCCATTTTACAGATGAGGAAACTGAGGCCCAGAGCAGGGAAATAACTGACTCAATGGTAGGTAGCCGGTAATGGTGGGGCTGAATTTGAGCCCAGGGCCCAATGCAGAGTGCCTCTTGCTATCAGTTCAAGTGCCTAAAAGCAAAACCTGGTCAACCCATTTCTAGAGTCTTGGTATGTGAGGACATCACAAATATCTAAAGGCTGTTATGCAAAAGAATAATTTTGTTGTGTAGCCATAGGGAAATGACAAGTTTAGGCTGAGAAATATTTATGAAGTGCCTATGTCTGGCAAGAACTCTGCTTGAGGGTTGAAATTGAGAAATAAGGAAGAAAGGATACACTTCCTGCCTCGGAGGAGCTAGTCTAGAGGGGCAGGGAGGCAGACCTGGGCTCCCACAGAACTTTCTGGGTAGTTTTGCTCCTGGGCAGTGTACTGGGTTGCACATGGAGCAGCAGGTGTCCTTCCCCTGGAGGTACATGTGTAGGTTCTGGAACCTCACCTGCCCACACAGCACAGGGGATTTCCAGCGGGTGGGAGGTTGAGTCAGGTCTCGAACCTCAGACTGGTGCTGAGAATGTAAGTTCCGGGAAGGTGTGGGATTTCGTTGGTTGTGCTCCCTGTCGCATTCCCACTGACAGTGTCTGGAACACTGCAGGCAATAACTGAACATAGGAAAGATCCACGATTTAAAAACAAGGATATTTCACATGAAACCTGTACTGATTTGTTTTGCAAACTGGAAGATCTGACAAAGCGGGTGGCATATTTGTGTGTGTGGAAGTGAAGGTTGTGCCTGTTTTAACATGCACCTAGCCCAGCTTCACTCAATTACATTATTGATGTGGTCCTGGACTTTGCAGCTGGAGGGTTAGTCACCGACGTCTCTGCCAACGCTGTCTACGGAATCAAACTCCACAGTTGAAATTTGGGTGTAAACTTCCAAAGTGGAAAGGTGTTCTGTCAATGAACAGATTGCATTATTTGAATATCATGAAAATCACCTAAAGCACATTTTCATGGCTTAATCATGCCATTCAGGATTAATTTTATTACTTTAGAAATGTTTACAGAACATAGAGATAAATCATCTATTCTAACAGCAAGGAAAGATAATATCTTTGCTTAAATGAGAATTTTAAAAATATATAAGCACTATATACAGTACATCTTTTTTTTGTTTTTTTTCTCCCCACCATGAAGGTACTACTTTCACTAGCTCATGACCAGCGTGGTAGTGAGTGTTGTTGATAATTGCTACATGCTAAACGGCAAACGCTGCTCCTTTAACACATCTTCCTTTAAGAAACATTGTTCCCCCGATTCTTGCTTCCTAATATATACAATAGATAAAGAAGCAAAATGTTTGAGAGTCCTTTTCATCTAGGTTTTCTCCTTCTTTATAGATCTCCTTTCACACTGAGGTCACTGTGAAAAAACTGCTTCCATGAATAACTTACTGATGTTGCAAAAGCAGAGAGCCCGGGCACAAAACCCAATCTGATGCAAAACTGGGAAGATAGCAGCAATAGAAACAGTATGCCTTTTCAACAATAATAGATTGACCTTTCCCAGTACCCCGAGACCGGTTTCTGCATGGACTTGCTGTGCTTAGCAATGTGAGAAGGTTCTGACCCCTGGGAAATAATTTTCTGGAACGCAGGAAATAAATGTGCCCAAATCTGAATTTTTACCAATAGCAGAGATAACAAAGAGTCACCGATGGCTAAGTCAGAGCCTAGAATTAAACAGCCACCAAAAAGCTAGGATATTGGATCTGTGATCTGATTTGTAGAAGGAGAACTTTTATTGACTGAGACACAAGGAGATGTATACTACTACATGAAGAGATAATCAAGCTTCACTCCATTTCTTACACTTAATGTTCATGTGAAAATAGAACTTGTCAATATTTTTGATGTTTAAAACAAAATATTTCATATGAAGTATTAACTGCTGATGAGGTTCCCCTTTTACCTCCATGGTGCAGGTTTTAAGATGTAATACACAAAACACAAACACATACACACACATGCCCAATGTATAAATGGTGACACACATAGAAAGCATTTTCCTGAGAAAATGCACAAATGCAAGGGATGTTTTTAAACAGGACTGAGATAACCTGCCATAAAACAAAAGGTCCCCAATGGAAGAGGGTTTTTGTTTGTTTGCAAAACAAAATAAAACAACAACAAAAAAAACACACCGGGCAACAAATAGGAATCCAACTCATAGGGTTGGATTGGCTGCTTCTGATCTCCCTATAGCCTTAAAAGCTTATCATTCTATGCATTAGTTCTTCCCATGATTCCTCCCATAATAAACTGTCACCTGGGAAAAGAAGGGCCCATTTGGGAAGTTGTGTTTATTCTTTTAGGCCACTAGCAGTATATAAATGAACCCAGTACTTGAGTGATGACTATAAGTGTGTACCCAATGGCTTAGCAAAACTCCACCAAACTGATGAGCCAAAGTTACCGAGGTCACTGAGAGGACAATTGACCCACACTACGACTCATTAAGTACCCCATATCCCTCTAAGAAGCATTCTTTCTTGCCCTACGTGACTTCCCAAGCTCCTCAGCTTTCATTCCTGTCCACTTTAAGAGATTTTAAAACCCAGAAATAAAGCAGGAAGAAAGAATGGATGGGGAAAATTAGAGAGGACTTGAAATTCTTTTACTTCATTGTATGCAAGTTAGAATACAACATAATTTCTTCTTGGTGTGTGACTTCTCCCACCATGTTCATACACAGTAGAAAAACATACACTCAATTCTTCTGCAAAGAGCATTTTGATAGAATCACAATGTTTCCGTTCCACAGTACGCCATTTTCCAGTACACATGAAACTGTAGTGTGTGCAAATTCAGAGGTCTAAGAAACTTCAAAAGCCGCAGATGTAGAGTCTAGGAAGCTGAAGGCTGTGAACTTCGCTCCTCACTTAACCCATGCTTAATTTTGCACTCCTCACAGGTAAGCAGGCAGTGCCTAGGAGAGAAGCCAAAAAAGAGGTTTGTGCTGTGACGCTGGAAGCTCTAGTCTTAACACCTGATTAAGAGACAGTTTCCTCTGCTGACCCCCCACAGGCACAATGTTTTAGGGCCGTGGTCGGCAAACCAAGGCTCGCGAGCCACATGTGGCTCGAGGGCCCCTTGAGTGTGGCTCTTCCACAAAATACCACGGCCTGGGCAAGTCTATTTTGAAGAAGTGGCATTAGAAGAAGTTTAAGTTTAAAAAATTTGGCTCTCAAAAGGAATTTCAATTATTATACTGTTGATATTTGGCTCTGTTGACTAATGAGTTTGCCGACCACTGTTCTAGGGAATAACAGGAGCTGCTTATTGGTTAGAGACTGCCAGAATTTCACTCAAGAAAAAGGCCAATAATGATCATGCCCAATGTTGTTGTCCCCCCACCTCCCACAGTGCCATGCTGCCTCTTACACAGAATCCACTGTGACAAGTGAGGGTCTTTAGTGAATGTGTCCCCACCATTAGTACTGTGGTAGAAACAGCTTTTACTTTCTGAGTGTCTTAGTCATTTCTCTTCCTTATAACAATTCCATGAAAACAATTCCGCTCACCATTTTATACCATTGAGAAAACTGAAGATTAGAGAGTTTACGAAACATTTCCAACATTACCTAGTTTTTTTTAATAAGTGGTACAACAGGTTTTCAACCCAGGCGTTCTAACAGCAGAGGCCTTTAATTCCAGAGTCCTACTGCTTATATCCCCTAATGAGAATCATGCTATTGACAGTATATTAACACAGTAAAGGCTCTGAAAAGTCCTGCAATAAAGAAACCGGTTTAAATTCGGTGTAACCCCATGATGGTAGAAGCCATGTCTTCTGACTAAGGTATTCTTTTCAGACTTGCATAATGCCTTGAGCACAGTAGATACTCACTAAATGTTTGTTAAGCAAATGACATAGGAAACTAGTTTAAATAATAAGTAATTATTATTGAAGTCGAATAGCAAGAACTCAAAATTTGAGGCTTAAGGAGGTTTTTTTTACCCCAGCATATAGATGTTAAGAAAAACTGTTTAATATTATAAATGGTGAATCATCTTTTATTTACTTTTATAATTATCTTCATTACAATCCCTCCATCAAACAGATTACAAACCTGTTATGCCCTGGACCAAAACCAGCCCCACGTAGCTGATCGTCAAGGGAATGAAATTTACTTTGGCAGACTCCTATGTATGATGCCTTTCCAAGGCCATATCCCAGGATACCAGCAACTGTAAAAGCAGGTTAGGAAAGATATATTATATAAAGGGTCAGAATCTCCTCCATTAGTTATCTCCTAGAATCTTCTTTATTAATCATATTAATTTTAGTATAAAAAGTGCCACGATACTTTCAACAATAAAGATTACATTTTCTTTATTTTTTTTATTTACAATACAACCTATATTCAACAGTAGTACATATGTTTTCCTTCCCCCCCAATATCCTCTCCCTAGCCTCCCTTACCCCCCAGCACATGTCCCCACCTGCCCCCCTCCCCGCCCCAGTGTCTTTCATTCATTGGTTATGCTCATATGTATGCATACAAGTCCTTCGGTTGATCTCCCCCAGCATCTGCCTCCCAGCCTTCCCCCTGTAGCTTGACAGCCTGTTCGAGGCCACCCTGCCTCTATATCAATCACTTCCCTCTGTTTCTTTTCTTCAAAAATATCTTGCCTCTGCATACTGAAAACAAACGTATAAGAACAAAAAATGTTTGAGTGTCAGTTTCAATGTCCAACTGTTCTGAGTCCCAGTTTCAATGTCAAATAGTTCTTCATGTGTACATGTCAGCAATGGTATCCAGATGGTGGACACATCGTGGCAATGCAAGATCCATCCTCTCTGGTTTGGTCCTGGGCCGCCTGCAGCCACGCACAGCTGCCGACTGCCAGCATGGCAAGGTAAGACTACATTTTCTTTAAAAGCACCACGACAAATCAATGGACAAACCCTCTGGGAATGAAGCTCCCTCTTCAAGAGCAGGGTTGGGACCTGGAGCCTGTCTGGCTCCGTTTTGAATTGGTGGTAGAAGGGCCAGGACAGAGCAAGCAGAGGTGTGGCCAGGGCCAGGGCCAGGGCCAGGCAGCCTGAGCGAGGCCAGGCCAGCAAATAAATGCCTGAGGCCACCAGGGGAGGGAGGGGATTATAGTTTCTCCAACCCCTGGGTAGGAAATTCTCTTTATGGATTAGAGTTTGGGGAGCTGTGGTCCATCCTGCCTGGAGGGGAGAGAGGTCACAAGGCAGAAAAAGCCTCTCAGGGAAGAAATCTTCAACCTGCTCCTCTGGCTGGGAATGAAGTTTCAGACATAAATGGGACAGCATTCTTTTTGTACAAAGTAGGTCGATGTACTATGAGTGGAAAAGATGAAACCCTGGGTTTGTGGTTGGAGTATTATTAGAAAATCCCTGATTAAAAAAAAATTACTCATTTATTATGCTCACTACAGAAAATAGTTGGAAAAGACTGTCCAAAAGAAGAAAACGTAAACCCTAATGGATTTATCATTCTGAGGCACGGTCGTCCCCCGCTTTAAAGGGGACTCTCCAAGGGGAGGTCCCTGTGGCTCAACTTGATACCAGGAGGTGTTGAGTGAACGGAGAACTGTGAAGTGGCACAAAATAAAGACTGATTTTTCAGAAAGGCAATGCAGGCAATTTGGTTAACCTGGACATTCATATCTCCAGCTGCTATGAACATCTAGTTAAAAATATTTCTTTTTACCTCTATGACTTACGTGCAACTTTAGGCAATGATCCAAATCTTGGGTTAGCTGCTAAATAACCTAAGGAGAAATATACACATTATTATTTCATTGTATTACTTATTTTAAATTCATAAAGTATAAGGAAATCTTCAAAGTTTAATATATACACAGTTTCTTTAACCCTCACCTGAAGATATGTTTTTTTAAAAATTGATTTTAGAGAGAGGAGGGGGGAGAGAGAGAGAAAGGGAAAGCGGGAGAGGGGGAGAGAAAAAGAGAGAGAGAAACATCGATTGGTTGCCTCTCGTATGTGCCCCGACCAGGGATCAAATCCGCAACCATTTGGGATGATGCTCCAATAACTGAGCTACCTGACCAGGGCTACCCAGATTTTTTAAAAATATTTTACTTTTTAAATAATTTTTTTATTGATTTCAGAGAGGAAGGGAGAGGGAGAGGGAGAGGCAAACATCAATGATGAGAGAGAATCATTGCTCAGTTGCCCCCTGCGTGCTCCCTACTGGGAATTGAGCCCACAGCCCTGGCATGTGCCCTTGACCGGAATCAAACCAGGACCCTTCAGTCCACAGGCCGATGCTCTGTCCACTGAGCCAAACCAGCCAGGGCACTACACAGATTCTTAATCAGAAGAGATGACGCTAAAAGCGTTAAAATTCAATCCTCGATTGACTGACTTTAACTCTCAAATAGCCATTTTCCCCAAGTAACAAGTGTTAGCTGTAATGTATATATATAAAAAAAAGCCCACACATAAAATAGACAATTCAAGACTTGTTTAAAGATATCAGTGCAAAGGTGGAGCCAACAACTTATTTCCAACAATTAGTCACTGCTGCCTCCCCTTTTTATGTGCCTCAACACAGAAATTCAATTTAAGGATCCACCGTACCAGTCATGCATTACTTATCAATGGGGATACATGATAAGAAATGCATCATTAGGCCATCTCATCATTGTACGAGCATCATAGGGTACACTCACACAAACCTGGATGGTGCAGCCTCCTACATACCTAGCCCGCATAGTATAAACTATTGCTCCGAGGCTAGAAGCCTGTACAGCATGTTATTGTACAAAACACCACGAGATTAAGCCAAACTCACAAGAAAGTGATGCAATCAAGAGACACGGTAAACACAAAATGCATGAGGCATAACAGCATGTTATTCTACTGAAAACTGAAAACTTTTTTTTAATAAGTAGAAGAGGACACTCTACAGTGATGATAAAAGGTATAATCAGAGACAGCACCATAAACCAGGAACATAGCCATTTATTATCATTATCAAGTATTACATACTGTCCAAGTTGTAAGTGCTATGCTTTTATATGACAGGCAGTGCAGCAGGAGTGTTTACACCAGGATCACCTCAGACAGCAGAGAAACGTGCTTTGATGTTAGCATGGCTATAACATCATTAGCTTACAGAAATCTTTCTGCTCCATTATAATCTTATGGAAGCACCATTATACATGTAGTCCGTCATTGTCCAAAATGTTATTTGACACATGATTGTATACATACCACAATTTCTAAATAAAAACTTTACTACTGTGATAAGCAGAATAATGGCTTCCTAAAAATATCCATATATCCCTGGAAACTGGGAATATGTTACAATTGCATAACAAAGGGGAATTCTGGTAGGAAATGGAATTAGGGCGAATCAGATGACTTTAAAAATAGGAAGATTATCCTCGATCATTTGGGTGGGTGTGGAGAGCGGCTACAGCGTTTGGACATGTTCAAGCCTGGGACTAATGAGAGGGCACGATCCTCTAATGGCAAAGCCACATGCGAGTCCCAGCACAATTATAGCCAAAGGCTACAGTTGTAAAGCTGACCTTATGGTCGGAACCTGTGGTCCCACATGGCTGAGTGATATGGGCTGTGGCAGGTGCAGCAAGTAAACAAAGCTTGATCAGGTGCATGTAATTTAGTAGATTCAAAACCCACGAGAATGTTGTAACCATGCCCTTACTTTGTCTCGTGGAATCTGGCTATAAAATAAAGACAGCTTGCAGGCGTGGTGCTGTCTCCCCATCAGAGAGCAGTGTCCCACCTAGACCCAGCTTTATTCTCTTGTCTGTCTTTTCTAAATCCTTCATTGCTTCCTTCTCAAGTTCACCCATAGCGGTGCCGGCTCGGCACAGGTGGGCCCAACGTAACCACAATGACCCTTGAATGTAGAAGAGGGATTCAGAGGCAGAACCAGATAGATGGCAGTATGAGAAGACCTTGGCTTTGTAGGCAGAGGAAGGGGCCACGAGCCAAGAAGAACTGTGGGTGGTCTTTAGAAGCTGGGAGGGCAAAGGAAACCCAAGGGTCCCCAGCAAAGAGAGCAGCCCTGTGGACACTTGGATTTCAGACCAGGGAGACCCATTTTGGACATCTAACCTCCAGAACTGTAAGGTAATACATTTGTACTGTTTTAAGTCACTATGTTTGTGATAATTTGTTATAGTAGTCATAGAAAACTACTGCACAAGCCTGGAAAAGTATATTTGCACACATGCCAGAGATAATAGAGTTTGAGAAGCCTAATATTTATAAGATACTAGAGGCCCAATGCACAAAATCTGTGCATGGGCAGGGTCCCTAGGCCTGGCTGGTGATCAGGGTCAATCTGTGGGGCAACCAGCAGGGTGATTGGAGGGCTCCCTCTGGCACCTGGCTTAGCTGGCCTGGGGCCTGCAGGCTGGGGACAGCTCCTGCATTGAGCATCTGCCCCCTTGTGGTCAGTTTGTGTTATATCAACTGGTCATTCCACTGGTTGTTCTGCCATTCAGTTGATTTGCATGTTAGGCTTTTATTATATAGGATAATTCCCATAATGGCATGACTGTATTTCTTGTCAAAAATGTTCTGACAAAGACTCATTACTGATTGATAAATATATTTCCATAAAAAATACTATCTTCAAGTTATAAAAATGAAATCATATTTAATAAAGCAACTTAAATCCTTAGGAGAAGAATAATATTGACTGAAATGAAATTCTCCTAGATAAATGACACATGTGGCCTCTGAGATCCAAAAAAGGACTTGAACATCTTTTCTCATGCTTGCCAGGCACAAATACTCTTTAAAATTCTGGTCATCAGCAGTGTTCAAAGTAATGGGCTCTGATAGGGTCAGATGCCTTCTTGCTATTTGGGAACTAGAACTATGGGTTCTCTGGTAGACGGAGATAGGAAAAAAAGGAGGGGAGCAAGGAAGGAAGAATAGAGAGGTAAACTGGAAAACTAAGAGGCAGGGAGAGGTTGTGTGGGGAGATGCAGGGCGCCTGCTAGTCCTCATGACCTGTTGTGCAAATTAGGGAAATTGCAGCCTCTCACCAGGACAAATGGCTTGATGGACAGAGCTTGGTGGATTTCAGCCTCATTTACCTCCTCCCCGGAGCATCATTGTGCAGGGGACAGTCTGTCTAACATACTGAGCCACTGGGAGATACTGGGACTCTGGTACAGAGAAAGTCACTGTATTAGTTTCCTGTGGCTGCTGTAACAACTCACCACAGACTTGGAGGATTAAAACATCACACATCTGCAAGCTTATAGTTCTGGAGGTCAGAGCTCAAAATGGGGTTCACTGGGTGTGTCAGTCTGTTGGAGCTGCAAAAACAAGGCTGGGGTGCTTATAAATGACAGAAATTGATTTTTCACAGTTCTGGAGGCTGAAGTCCAAGATCAGGGTATCCTCAGGGCTGGTAGGCCCCTCTCTAGGTTTGCAGACTCCTTGTGGTGAGAAGGTTAGGAAGCTCTGTGAGGTCTCTTGCAAGAACACTACCATTCTCCAGGGCTCCACCCTCATGGGCTAATCGCCTTCTAAAGGCCTCACCTCCTAATACCATCCCCTTTTCGGGTTAGGATTTTAACATGTGAACTGGGGGGGTGGGGCACAAACATTCAGACCTCAGCAGCTGGCTAAAATCAAGGCGCTGGCAAGGGCTGCATTCCTTGCCAGCTCCTGGAGGCCACCCCCATTCCTGGTCTCTGGGCTCCTGCCCCCTATTCTATCAGCAAAGGAGTGTCGAGTGAGTCCTTCTTATGCTGCTGTCTTGCTGGTTTCATCTTCTGACCCAAATATTTTTAAAAATATTTTTTTATTGATTTCAGAGAGAGAAAGGAAGAGGGAAAGAGAGATAGAAACATCAATGATGAGAGAGAATCATTGATTGGCTGCCTCCTGCACACCCCCTACTGAGGACCACGCCTGCAATCCAGGCATGTGTCCTGACCAGGAATTGAACCCTGATCTGGTTCATAGGTTGGGCCATGCCAGTCGGGCCTGACCCAATTTTTAAGAATCCATCTGATTACACCGGGCCCATCTGGTTAATCCAGAATAATCTCCCTATTTTAAAGTCAGCTGATGAGCAGCCTTCCCATCTGCACTTTGATTTCCCTTTGCCACGTAACCTAACACAGCCACTCATCCTGGGAATTAGGACATCTTCTGGAGGGGTGAGTGGAGGGGTTTATGCTGCAAATAGGAAAAAACCTGCATAAATAAATCCTTCACCACAAAATACATGCTAAGCACCAAAAACGCGGCCAGGAAGCTCACAGAACACTGGAGTTAAATTATTCAACGAATGTTGATTCTTACCATGGTGGACTAGTCCTTGGGTAACAAGCATGCTCCCGAGAGAAAAAGGCAGGGCTGCAAAACAAAAACAGCCTTCAGTGCTGGAACTCCGGAACCTGGCACGGCACCGGGAAGCCAGGGAGAACGACTCCGCGTGTTTCCTCTTACCTACCGTGGCAAGGGCTTTTTTAGAAATATATTTTTTCTTGATTTTTCACAGAGCGGAAGGGAGAGGGATAGAAAGTCAGAAACATTGATGAGAGAGAAACATCTATCAGCTGCCTCTTGCACACCTCCTACTGGGGATGTTCCCGCAACCAACGTACATGCTCTTGACAGGAATTGAACCTGGGGCCTTTCAGTCCCCAGGCCGACGCTCTATCCACTGAGCCAAACCAGTTTTGGCGGCAATGACTTTTTAGTCATTTGTTATTTTACTTATTCGACAAATATTTATGAAGTACTTCCTGAAGACTGTTTTTGGGGTCTGCCCCAGGCACTGAACCTGTTGTGCAGCTTTAAGCCAACAAAACCCAAACCCCATGGGACTCTGTCTCTGAACTCCATTTTGACTGAACGCCCACCATGCACCGGATTCTGACCATTACGTACAACACAGGCACGTGTCTGTGTGTGGACATGTAGCTGTTGCATTTGGGAGCTGCCTTGAATTAGATATTTTGACATTTCCAATCTTACATAAAAGAAAATACCAGTACAATGAAACTCCTGCATAATATCCTGTCCAGGACAGGTTCTCTGCTTTAGTCTTTCGTGACATTTTGTTGCACCATTTGAGTATGTCTATTTTCTGAGGATTACAAGATTACTGCACTCATGTTAAACATGGGCGACATTCGGCTGTGATTTTCAAAACAGGCAAGTTAGTCTGGCAAAGGCAGTTTCTCGTTCTGTCAAAATGTGTCAAGTGACTTCTTCCAAAAGCAGAGAGCCGTGATAAACATCTAGCTCTTCCTAGCAACCAAAACAAATTAAATTGCTACCAATTTTTCCACTCATATCTATGTGATGGTAGGCGAATGGGTCATACTGAAATGTTGTCTACTAAGGGCTTAATAAAATTACTTACTCACAGGTTGTCAGAAAAGACATGAATTGCTAGGAGCACAATCAATCATCATAGTAATGCACAGTGAATAGCAACGTCTAAAGAGTGTTTCTTCTAAAACAACTGATACTGAGTTGGAATGATTTGAGAAATCAAACTGTATTTCACAGTAAAATGATCCCTGTGTCAGCAATGTTGCAAATGCTGGGACTAGATCTGCAGATTCTATTATGACATTTTCAAATGACAAAGCATGATTTTTTAAATTACATTTTAAATTCTTTATTGGTTAAAGTATTACGTATGTCTCTTTTTCCCCCCACTGGCCTCTCCTTGGCTGCTCCCATCACCCTGCACATGCCCTTACCCCTCTACTGTCTGTGTCCATTGATTATGCTTACATGTATGCATACAAGTCCTTTGGTTGATCTCTGATTCTGTTCCCTTTTCCTCCCCTCCCCCACTTTCCCCATGATTTTGTTTTTAATTGGGAGAGACCTTAAAGCACAGCCTGAATTCACACCCTTATTTATATCAGGCAGGCCGAGAAAGAAGACGACTCAGCAGAAAAGGTTATTTCAGAGACACTGTGAGAGAAGTATTAATGGACGCTGCCACTTTCCATTCATTCCACAAATATCGATTAGGTACTTTCTATATGTGAAGCACTGTCTTTGGCTCTCAGATGAAGCAATAAACTTGACATTATTCCCTGAACTCAATGAGGTTAGAGTCTAGTGGAATTTAGGAAGGTTTACTCTTCCAAGAAATTCTGAATAACACTCTAGGTCCATGTTCTGGGTCACATGAAAGTATGTATGCTCCTAAATCAAATATTACCTCTGCCCTTAAGGGATCTCAACATGGATTTAAACTCGAAACAGCCCAGATATCAAAGTTCTTCAAGGAATTATGCAAAGCCCTTGGTCAAAAATCAGTCATTACCGTAATTCTAATGATACTTGGGCAGTTTATTGCAGCACATACGATATTAACAAAGGTTAAAAGGGATGTAATTTACCTCTCTTCCAGAAACTTTCTTCTTGACATTCTCTGATAATCTTTGAAATCTCCGCTCTGTGGATGTGCAGTTTTGATTTTGGACAAAACAACAGGCTCTGTAAGGAAAGTTCTACGGTGAGTCGACTGAAATCGTCAAAAAGGCATCTGCTGTTTTCTTGGAGAAGGGCAGGACGCTCCCTTCATGCGATCATGCAGCGTGGCGTCTGGGCTGGCCACCAGCTCAGAGCAGTGACCCGTTTCAACTGGGAACATTGGACAGACGCGGGCAAGGAAATAATCCCCGCTGGAGAAGCAAAGAGTGACTCATCGACTAGCGAGCAGGGAGCAGTAATCCAGTCAGAAGGAATTCCTGCTGAAGCCACATTTTCTTTCTTACCTCCAGCCTCTGTCTATACGTTTCCTGCAATGCTACCCACTCCCTCTGCCTCCCTGGTTTCCTGCAGACCCAGTTCAGTATGGCCTCCTGGGTGAAGAGATTCCCCTACAGCACATCATTTACATTCCAGGGATCACACTCTGAGCACTGGATGGGAAGTTTTGTATTTATAGACCTGTATTCTAATTTACCTTTACCGTACACTTCTGTATGCATTTTTAGACTATGAACTCATCAGCAGGCTGCTTTGTATTTTTCTACATAGTTTCTTTTCTATCTTGACAGTGTTTTTTAAAAACATATTTCAGGTTATAAAGTTTCTGGTGGAACTATTGCTATGTTTGACTTAATTAGTTTTATTATTTTACAATATTTATCCTGTTGACATGCTATGTAGAGGACCCCCAAGGAAGACACCTGGGCATTTTTAAAAAATCAGTGTCAGCTGAATCCAAGGCAGTAGGCAAAGCCACACATTGGAAAAGCATCCACCAAAAGGGTTGGATGCATTACTCAGTACTGACTTTAATTTGCTTCAGATGTTGGGGTGGGAGGGTGGGGGGGTATTGAAATATAGATTTAGTGGAGCCCCAGAAATGAGGGAATGAGTGGGGCCTGGGCCACTTAAGCTCCTTTGATTTTAAGTCTTTTCATATGAAACCCTTTTTCTGTTTTAGTATAAATAAACACGCTTCGTTTGGGTTGGGATTCTCTGTCTCTCCACCAGAGAGCAGAGATTCCACCCAGCCCCACCTTTATTTTCTACTTCTGTGTCACCTATTCTTCCCTATTATTTTCTCAATCTCCAGCTCCTCTACTCAGTAACAGGACCCTACTTCTCTCTTCATGCTGGTCGTGGAGAAGAGAGGAAAACCCCAACAATGCTATAAACTGGACTAACTCCCATCCTTCATGATCTTCCTAGATATGTAGGTATTATTCACTCTTATCCACATTTTGTACTCTCATTCCCCTCTGCCCATCACCATTATTCTATGTGTATGTGTGTGTGGGTTTTTTTTTTTTAAATTGATTTCAGAGAGGAAGGGAAAGGGAGAGAGAGATAGAAACATCAACGATGACAGAGCTTCATTGATCGGCTACCCCTGCACACCCCACACTGGGGATTGAGGCCACAGCCCTGGTTCATAAGTTGATGCTCAACCATTGAGCCACATTGGGTGGACCATTCTATGTGTTTTGTGTGGATCTTTCGTATGTGTTCATTGTTTTGGATGCATGCATTTTTTTAATGTAAATGGTATTGTTTTATGTACTTGGTTAGTTTTTTAAATATTTTCAACTCAACTCTATGCTTTTCAGATCCACCCCTATAGCTATATTCATCTAGTCCACAGCTTCTAACTGTTGTGTATTTCCCCATGATGCATCCATGTCGCCATCACCACATGTCTCCTACAGAGCCATGTGGAAATATTTTTCAGATATATATCCAGAAGTAAAATACAGGGCATGTGTATTTCCAATCTCACTAAGTCTTGCCACATTGCTCTCCCCAGTGGCTGCGCCACTCTCTCCCGCAGCAGTGTTTGAATGCCCCTCTTCAATGGGATTCCAAACAGGTTAGGTAAAGAAGGGATTTTCTAGCCTCGGTATTATCCAGTTTTCTAAATGTTGACAGTCTAATAGGTATAAAGTAATAATTAATTGTCTTATTTGCATTTCCCTGATAACTAATGTGTTTGAACATCTCTACATATTGTTCAACCAGAATGCCCCCCTTCATCTCTAGTGTTGAGATAATTAATCCCCGCAACTGGCCCTGGGCTGTAATCTTTTGTCATATATTGGCTCATTATTTTTTATTGTGGTAAAATACACATAACATAATAGTTACCATTTCAGTCACTTCAAAGTACACAGTTCTGCGTAATTAAGGACATCTGCAGTGATGTGTGGCTCTTAACATTATCTGGTCCTAGAATATTTTCACCACCCCAAAAAGAAACCTCAGACCCTTTAGGCAGTTTCTCTTCACTCCCACTTCCCGTTAGCACCCCCGCAAACACTAATCTGCTTTCTTTCTCTATGGATTTGTTTACTCTTTATATTTTATGTAAATGGTATGGTACAATAAATGACCTTTTGTGACTGGCTTCTATTCCTTTGCATAATGTTTTCAAGGTTCATCCATCTTGTAGCATTGATCAGGACTTCATTCCTTCTTATGACTCAATATTCCATTGCAAGGATATTCCGCATTTTGTTTACCAGTTCACCTATTGATGAATATTTGGGTTGTTGCCACCTTTTAGCTATTGTGAATAGAGCTGCTATGCAGATTCCTGTACAAGTTTTTGTTTAAACATGTTTTAATGCCATTGGGTCAGATGTGAAATTCAATGTGTAACTAATTGAGGAACTGCCAACCGGTTTTCTACAGGAGCGGCACCATTTTACAATCCCACCAACAAACTACGAGGTTCCAATTTCTCATTCTTGTCCATACTTGTTATTTTCTGTTTTGTTTTTCTTTTTAATTATAGCGATGCTGGTGGGTGTAAAATGTTATCGCATTGTAGTTTTGGTTTGCATTTCTTTTAAGGACTAATGACATGAAACATCTTTTCATTTGCTTGTTGCACGTTTATATACCCTCTTTGGAGAAACACCTGTTCAAGTCCTTTGACCACTTTTTTAATTGGGTCATATGTCTTTTCGTTATTGAGTTGTAAAAGCTCTTTAAATATTCTGGAAACTAGACTCTTACCAGATATGTGATTTGCAAATATTTTTCCCATTCGGCGGGAGGTTCATTCATTTTTTAAAAGCAAATTTTATTTAATTTGTTCCTTACTACAAAGTCACACTAATATTTCGTTGTCTCTGAATGATTTATGTAGGTCCTCTGCCATTTACCTCTGGGAGTTTTAGTGTTTTTCTTGTTGAGGTGCAGCTCCTTGGCTTTTGAAGTTGACCTTGCTGATTTTGCTTATGTTCTTTTCGGAACTCTTGTTTGTAGTAGATATCAATGTGGATGGTCACATTTTTTTTTTTAAATGTATCTATATCTACATCTACATCTATATCTATATCTATATTGATTTTAGAAAGAGAGGAAGGGAAAGGGAGAGAAAGAGGTAGAAACATCGATGAGAGAGAAACATCAACATCTATCAGCTGCCTCTTGCACACCCCCTACTGGGAATCAAGCCTACAACCAGGGCATATGCTCTTACTGGGAATCCAGCAGGTGACCTCTGGGTTCATGGATTGATGCTTAGCCACTGAACAACACCGGCCAGGCAATGATCACCATTTCTTTCCCATGGGCTAAGCACCTTACATACTTGATAAGAAGGTCGAAGAACCCTGTGGTACCTATGCCCTCAGAGCTCTACAAGGACACCTCTCTCTTTCTCTGCATCTTCCTACAGCTCAGTACGTGGAGGTGGTGGTCAGAGCATGTCACAGTGACAAGAAGGAACTGTTCTCACTCTCCGCTCATTCAGCAAGCACTCCTCCTATCCCAGAGTAAGTACCTCTTCTTGGTTATGCCTGGGCTGAGGAGAAATAGGAACACCTCTCCTTCTCCTTTCCTCCAAACACACACACTCGCACACGCACAGAGACCCGACTATCACAATAACTGTGAGTCCTGCTGGCAAGATTGAAGCTCCTGCACAGCCTCCCGGAGGAGCCCTGGCGAGCCTTTTCTCCATGCCCATAAAAGTTTTATGGCTCTCCATTTCACAAAGGCAACTCAGGTGTCTACATACTTCTCCTTGTGACTTGATATCCTTTGTCTGTTTGCCTCCCCTAAACTTTGCTCTTTAAGCATCACTTCCTCCAGAAACTATTTTTAGCTTGAAAAGTTGACCCCAGAGAACATGAACTTCTTTTACCCATCACGATACTTTCTCTGTTCTTCCTTTACTTGTCCCTGAAACACCTCATATTCATTCTTAACAAGTTGCAAAGTTGGGTTCTCAACCTGACGGCTAATTTAGTAGTTCAGGACTCTGCTCTCCTGAAGGGAACACTGGTCCCTGGCATAAAGTTAGTAAGATTGGCCTTGGTATCAAAAATGTGAAAACAATCACCACACATCATTCTGTCAGAGTCCATGAAGAGTTTGGTTCTGCTAAGGGAAACCTCTTCAATCGTTGGCAGTCTATGTACAGTTTGGTTAGGCTGGGGGCTAAATAGGGAAGAATAAAGAAAGAATTTTGGAAATAAAAATTTAAAACATGCTTTTCAGGGCAGTCAAAAACACATTTTCCTTCCCCATTCCATTCCCCCAAATTCATCCAATAAAGTGCCAGGCTGAATGCAGTTTAAGGAAGTTTATGATGTTCCTCTTCAAATGGCAAACTAAAAACATACCTGCTTGCTTAGTGGTGGCAAATGCGGTTTATCTTGGTTTCCATGGGTAGACACTGACGCCATGATGACGTTGTCTTTGCTTCTCTTCTAGTTGAGTGTACTCAGCTTACACGTTGACCTGGGAAAATAGAAGACGGTCACTGTGCTGTGGCTGAATGTTCCATCAACCTTAAAAACACCTTTAATATCAACTCACATGTTTGAAAAACATGCTTTCATTTTGTCATCAGTCAATATTCAATCACCTGCCAACTTACTTTCTTTTATTAAAATATGTTTTTAAAATTGATTTCTGAGTGGAAGGGGGAGAGAGAGAGAGAGACAGAAACATCAATGATGAGATAGAATCATTGATCAGCTGCCTCCTGCACACCCCACTTGGGGATTGAGGCTACAACCCCGGGGAATGTGCTCTGAATGGGAATAGGTCGACGCTCAACCACTGGGCTGCCAACTTACTTTCTAATGCTTCTCCCCCACCAACACACACATGAATGAAATGTCACACTCTGAAACAGTGCAGTTTTTTACTGCCTATCAATTGTGTCCTAAAGGAGTTTCAATTCATTACAACGCCATTAACTATGGAAACATTTACTGAGTGCCTATTATGTGCCAGGCCAGGGGATAGGATTACGGATAAGGCAAACACAGTGCTAAAGGAACTCACAGTGTAAAGGGGAAGCCAGACAAGCCAGCAGTTACACACAACATGCTGAGGGCTCCCTAGACCTAGCTGATCCAGGCTGCTAAGGATGGAGAGGAAGAAAGTTCTGGTCTCTGGTGTCTGTGGTCAGGTCTGGGACACCGAAGACTAGGACTCTTGAGCTTGTAGAGGGTGGATGGACTCCCCGGCATAAAAACCAGTTTCAAAGGTACCTTAATCGTCCAGATAAGGCCCATAGAGGCCTGAACTAACATGCTGGTGGGAAGCACAGAGATAATATACTTGAGTTTGAAACGTTACATTTGGGTGCCTGTTTGTACACATTGGAATTAGCCAATAGAGATTTGAATATTTGAAGATTTGGGTTTTGAGTTAGAGATTAAGGAGAGCCTGGGAAGACGAATTTGAGAGCTGCCACCACAGAGATGACAGGTAAAGCAAGAAACACAACTGTCTAAAAAGAGTATCGGAGAATGTGAACATTGAGGGCAAGAAATACCAACAGGAGAAGAAAAGAAAAAGGACAAGGAAAGGACTGAAAAGGAGTAGCTGGTGCAGAGGGGAAGGAATGAAGAGGGAAGGAAGCACTGGTGTCACGTGGCTCAGAAGAGTGATTTGGCAAGGATGGCTGTAGTCCAGGTGGACTCTGAGTGCCTGCCTGGCCAGCGGCCACTGCCCTCTGTGGCCCTGGACGCCAAGCCTACCGCTGACTTCCCTGCAAAATGAACACCTTCTCATACAGTTCTGCTTCCTGCTAAACTGCCAGGCGTATGAGCCAAGGGGCCCTTACTTGTACCACGTTTCGCATTAGGTACCTGATGTTATTGTAAAGCTAGCATGATGCCCTACAGCGGACATTCCTGGACTCAGAAATACCTGAATTCAGACCCTGCCTCTACGCTTTGCTAGCCCTGTGCTTTGGGGTACATGATTTGATCTGCCTGTGCCTCAGCTTTCTCACCTGTGAAGTGGGGGTCATGGACAGGCAACCTTGAGGGGCTGTTGCCAGGAGGAGGGATAAGAATGAGGGAGGAGGGATTAGGATGAGGGATGAGGTCCATAAGCCCCAGCTCAGCACCCAGCACGCAGTGAGTGAGTGAGCAGGAAAGGGCAACTGTCAGAGTGGACCTGGGCACCTTATTTCTTGAAGATCTCCAGGAAGTCTTTGCACCAAAGGTCAAATGAGAATATCTGTCTTAGTCAGGATTCGGCCATTGCCTCAAATCAAGAAGCAAAGATACACATCTCAGCAGTGGTGGTCAGGTCCCCTGCACCCAATTAATCACCAGTCCACAGCTAAGCAAACGTCCGAGGGTCTTGCCTACCAGGTCAGCTCCCACCGCCAGGCCCTGGTCTGGTTTGGGGTGTGTGTGTGTGTGTGTGTGTGTGTAAGGGTGGCAGGTGGGCAGTGGGGAGAGGTTGGCAGCAGGATGGGGGTGGAGCGAGTAATTGGAGGGACAGTCCCTGGGGGGGTCACCGCACTCTCAGGTAGTGGTGGTGTGTGTGTGTGGGGGGGGGGTGGAGGGAGAGGGAGGGAGAGGGTAATCGCAGACTCCATCTGCCCGAATCCATTGCCACCCCCAGTCGGAGGCTGCCTGCAGAACCCAAGCCCCCCAGCCTTGCCTAGGTCGCAGCCGAGCAAAGAGGAGGAGTTGGCAGGGGACTTTCTAGGCGGCCTCTGCCGACCCGCGGGGCCAGGGCGGCCTGCGGAGTCCCGGGCTCCTCAGGGCCCCGGAATAAGGCGCCCGAGGAGGCCCCCTCCCCCTGGCACGTCTCCCGCGGTCACCGGGCGGGCTCACCTGCAAGGTGGGGATCGCCTCCCAGGCCGCGCGGCTCCCGCGCCCGCAGAGCGGAGCTCGCCCGTCCCCGCCGCCGCCGCTGCGGCTGCAGCTGGGACCGCCGCCCGCCTCCCGGGCGCCCGCCCCCGCCCCCCGCCTCGCTGCCCCGGCGGCCCAGGGCCCCTCACCTCGCTCTCCCTGCGGGCTCTCACTTCGCTCCTGGATCTCCTCTCCAGCCTTCTCCTTCCTCCTCTTGCTCCGCCCCCTCCGCTCGCCGCTTCTCGCCGACTCCTCCAAGTCGCTCCTCCACGGCACCCCCGTCCCCACTTTGCTGTCCGTTCCTCTGGCGGGGCATCCGCACACACCCTCAGCGGGCAGCCCCGGGCGGATTTTGCCCGAAACTCCCCCCTCGCTCCCAAGAACGGTCCTGCCGCTGCCTCCCGACGTCTTCCTTCCAAATTCCTCCCTCCTCCCGTCGGGAACGCAGCAGCCGGCCGCGGAACACTCTCCTGGAGCGTGGCGTTCACTTCGCTTACCTGCAGTCCCTCTTTTAAAAAATGGAGAGGTGATGGACGTATCACATTTATCCGTTCTAGTCGTACAGCACCGTGATTCCATGTTTGTATACACTGCGGAATGATCAGCACAGCATACCCTGCTAACAGCCATCATATGCATAGTCACTTGGTCACCAGCCCCCTGCCCTCAATCCCCTCCTCCCCCCCGCCTTGGGATAAGGACTTTTAATGTCTACTCATTAGCCACTTTCAAATAATTAATACAGTTTTATCATCGCCACTATGCCGTACGTGACATCCCAGGACATTGATTTATTTTGTAATCGGAACGCCGTACCTTTGGACCTCCTCCACCCATTTCACTCGCCCCCGCACACTCCTTTTTCCAGCCCTTTAGGGTGCGTCTTCTCATCTTCCATCGATGGACGAGAAGAAGGAGTTGTGCAAGGCCACCCTGGGAGGTGGCAGTCAGCGCCAAGTCAGCTTGGCCCAGGCTTCCTCGTTCCACTTCTCTCCATCCATCCTCCCCAGCCTCCTGCCAATCCGGCCTCCGACACGTGGGGGAAGCTGCTGTGCCTTTCCCCGTGCTGAGCTGGAAGACAGGCTGTGGACCACATGACGGCCTCCTCTTTTCTCACCTTTTCCTGCTGTCGACATCGGCCTCATGCCTCTTGCCTCAGCCCCTCCATGGAGTGCACCCCTTCCCTGGCACTTCCACCACCCATCTTTCTGCTCCTCATGTTCACCCGGCTTTTTCCACCTGAGCCCTGGCAGGGAGACCCCCCCGCCCCGCTCCCACCCCCACCCCTGGCCCCAATCCCATGCTGCCTGCTGGGGAACCCTCCCCATCAGTCTAATCCTGGCTTTTTCCTACTCATCCTTCTCTGGCTCTTCCTCAGGAAGACCAGCCTGGACCCCCAGCCAGCTAAGGTAGGACTCTTCTCCTTCACAGCAAGGCGCTCTGTTCTTTTTTAAAAAATATGTTTTATTGATTTTTTTACAGAGAAAGGGAGAGGGATAGAGAGTTAGAAACATCAATGTGAGAGAAACATTGATCAGCTGCCTCCTGCACATCCCCTACCGGCGACGTGCCCACAACCAAGGTACATGCCCCTGACTGGAATGGAACCTGGGACCTGCTTCAGTCTACAGACGGACACTCCATCCACTGAGCCAAGCCGTGGACGGGCGACACTCTGTCCTTTACTCTCACAGCGCCTACTGCGAGTTGTTATTATGTGCTTGTCATGTTTCAAGCCTGCTGCCCGTGCTTCGAGGAATCTGCGTGAGCGGCGGGGCAAGATGGTGCCTGTTTCGTTTGCTGTTGTACTTGGCATCCCAGACGGAGGAGGGGCTCGATACATAGCAGTTGAACAAGTGAACGAGTGAGCCTGGGTTCAAGACTGTTTGTCAAGATAGTGTTGTTTTGGAGGATCCAAGGTCCCTAGTGCCTCCCCCAGGCCCATTCCTCCATATGATTCTCTGGTTTCCTTGCACCCACTTCCTCCCTCCCTGCAAATGAAAGGGGTTCTGGTTCGACTGCTGACTTCACATTATGTTTCCAGAAGCCAGCAGTAACCCCCTGCCATTTCGTGGCCTGAAAGGAACAGCTTTCTCGTTGGGTTGGGGAGGAAAATGAACAGCCTTCCGTGACATAGAAGACGAACTTCCAACAAGTAACCAAACATATTCGTCCTTTAACATCTCGCTATAATAAAGTCCAGGTCCCCACCCTCGTTTCTACTTCCCACCTGAATGTTCATTCATTGCCTTAGATAACTAGAAGTGAGGACTACATACTAGTAATTGCACAGATTATATGAATTCTCATCACTTCGTATTTGTTGGACAAATTGATCTAGCGTGCTCATTCATCGTTCTAGGCATTTTCAGAAATAAGAGAAAAAAGACAAGGGTCCTTCCCACAAACAAGGGATCACTTCCCAAAGAATTAAAGTACAACACAGTGTACTTGGCCCTGGAAGTATGGAGCACGGAACAGAGCCTTTCTTAAGGCTTTGCTTTAGCTCCCTACAGGGCCTCAGGGTCATGATGGCCAAGTTGATTATCATTGGCTAATGCTATGAAAAATGTGGCTAATTTAGTGCCAAAGTATCCATGGCAGGTTCCAGCTTGAACTGTTTCCATAGCTCTGTACTGTCCTCCGGCAAGATCTAAATTCATTAGCAGATCCCTGCATGATTCAGCTCCTGCCTGCCTCTCCAGCACATCAATCTTAGGCCCTCCAGGGGCCCACGGAGTAGCTGGGGTTCTTCCTTCGCATGCTTTCGGCATGTGCTGGAGCTTCGGTCTTCCTCTGCTTCTCTAGCCCTCTCTCTGTCTGTCTGTCTGTCTGTCTGTCTCTCATTCTGAAACACAGATACAGAAGCTTGGACAGCAAGGGAGGGGAGGGACCCAGACAAGCCATTTGGGGGAGGCTGGCTGAAGACCAGGCCCTAGTGGGGAAGGAGCGAGATGCATTAATAGCAAAATGCAGGTAGGAATCCAGATCACTACCTCAGGGAGCGAGCTCTGGACTCACTCATCACCACCCGTCCCCTGCTGGGGAAAGGGGTGCTGGCTGGTTTCCTGGTGTGTGTGTGGGGAGGGGTGTGTTGGTGGCCTGCGGAGCCCTCACCCTCCTGCCATCTTTGCTTGCCCCAGCTCTCCACTTGCCACCTGCTTAGCTCCGTGTGAGGCTCTGTGAATCACAAGACCTCGTGGGTCACTGCTTTGCCTCACTGAGGAGTAAACAACGTCAAAGCTCACACAAGCAGAGCAGCGGGTAGCAATGAGGTGACACACACAGCTTGGGTTCGGGCTCTGCTCTCCTTCATGAGCTGGCACCGCTGACGCGAGAGGCGTGCTGCCAGCTCCGCTTGAGCTTTTAGGCCACTGACCTGGAGCTCTGGCTGCTTTGGGTTCATCTGGATTTGATAGTCAGACTGCCAGACTCAGCAAGAGGCAAAGCAGGCCCGAAGATCACGATTTCAGTCCAAACGGGAAAATCTGAAATACGAAGACGAGGACACATTGATTTGGTTGTGTCTCCAGTCTTCCTTGAGACAGGCCTGCCCTTCATTGCACTCACGAATGCTGCTAACATATCCCAGAAGTACAGCCTGTGAAGCCCTTTGAATACATAGAAGAGAATGCTCCTGGGAGAGCGGAGAGAATATGTGGTCAAGCAGAGGCCAGTAATGTCTTGTGGCAGATGCTTTGGCCTCATTCCAAAAGAGTGTTGTCATCTTTGTTTCCTGGTGTCTGTCCCAGACCTATCTTTGGAGCAGCCTCCCTGCCTGGCTAGAGTCAGGGTAGGAGAAAAGCAATTTTCTTTTCTTTTCTTTTCTCTCCTTCCTTCCTTCCTTCCTTCCTTCCTTCCTTCCTTCCTTCCTTCCTTCCTTCCTATAAATTTTTATTGATTTCAGAGAGGAAGGGAGAAGGAGAGGAAGATAGAAACATCAATGATGAGAGAGAATCATTGATTGACTGCCTCCTGTATGCCTCTTCTCTTCTCTTCTCTTCCCTTCTCTTCTCTTCTCTTCTCTTCTCTTCTCTTCTCTTCTCTTCCCTTCCCTCCCCTTCCCTTCCCTTCTCTCCTCCCTCCCTCCCTCCCTCCCTTCCTCCCTCCTTCCTTCCTTTCCTTCCTTCCTCCCTTCCTTCCTATATATTTTTATTGATTCAGAAAGGAAGGGAGAAGGAGAGGCAGATAGAAACACCAATGATGAGAGAGAATCATTGATTGGCTGCCTCCTGTATGCCCCCTACTGGAGATCAAGCCCACAACCCGAGGAATCAAACCACAACCTTTCGGTTCCTAGGTCGATGCTCAACCACTAAGCTAAGCAGGCTGGGCAGCAATTTGATGTCCTTATTTTTTTTAAAAAAAAAACAACTCTCATAACAGAGTGTAAGTCCAACCACAAATCTAGCTTCTTGAAGGGTATATTTCTATTTTCGAAAAAAGGGCTTAATCAAAACATAAATGATAGAAAATTGGGTAAGACTTATTTTTTCCCACAGACTTTATTTTTTTTAGAACAGTTTTAGATTCACAGCAAAATTGAGAGGAAGGTACAGAGATTTTTCATATCCCCTTTTCTCCCACTCATGCACAGCTTTCCCAGTATCAACAGTGGTACATTCATTACAACCGACAAATCTACATTGTTATCACCCAGAGTCCATTCTTGGTGCTGTACATCCTATGGGTTTAGACAAATGTGTAATGACATGAATCCACCATGATAGTATCAGAGGAGTTTAACTCACTACCCTAAACATCCTCTGTGTTTTGTCTATTCATCACCACTACCCTGACCCTACGCTCACACTATAACCACTTTTTAATGTCTCCGTAGTTTTACCCTTTCCAGAATGTTATATAATTGGAATCATATGATATATAACCCTTTAGGATTTGCTTCTACTTAGTAATGTGCATTTACAGTCCCTCCATGTCTTTTCATGGCTTGAGAGAGAGCGCCTTTCTTTGTAGTGCTGAATAATAGTCTATGTCAGGACAGACCTCAGTCTATTTATCACTCACCTACTGAAGGACATCTGGGTTGCTTCCAAGTTTGAGTAATTATGAATAAAGCAGCTATCAACACCTGTTTGCAGATTTTTGTGCTGATGTAAGTTTTTGTGTGCTTGCTGGTCATATGGTACGAGTATGCTGTAAGAAACCACTACACTGTCTTCCAAAGTGCCTGTACCATG
Organism: Antrozous pallidus; assembly: GCA_027563665.1. Lineage (NCBI taxonomy): Eukaryota > Metazoa > Chordata > Mammalia > Chiroptera > Vespertilionidae > Antrozous > Antrozous pallidus. The sequence goes on along the minus strand of CM050511.1, from coordinate 92,911,749 downwards.
ATGCATTCCCACCACCAATGAGTGAGAGTTCCTGTGACTCTCCATCTCCACTAGGGGGGCTGGAGTTGTCAGTGAAGACATTACTTTTGAGAGGAATTTTCTGGAACCTCCTCACTACCTTAGGCAGCCCTCCTCCCCTGACCTCCTTTCCTCAGCATTGGAAAATGAGCATCAGTTCTTGGTGGTGCACTTCCCAAGCATTGTTGGAGCTTTAGCTGCACCTGCTGCACCTTCCCTCTTCCTGGCACCCCCGGGCACCTTCACACGTGTTCATCCCACCCCCACCCTCAGACACCTACACTCTGGTGACAAGCTCCAACTTACTCTTCAGGTCTCAGGGGAGATAGCAGTAGAGAGTAGGAATTTAAGGCATGAACTCTGGAACCAGACGGCTTGGATTCCACTGGTAGCCCCGCTGTACGTCTATAGCTCTATCTGTAGAAATAACTGCTTGAAACAGCGCCTGACACATAGGTGGGCAGTGCTGTGTGAGTGTTCGTTACCACTTGCTCCAGGAAAGCCTCCCCAGCCTCCGCTGCAGGGCCCCCCGGTGTGCTCTACTTTAATGACCTCGTATTTACCTCTGTTCCACAACATCCCTGAAGGCAGCCACTGCCTTTCTCACCATCACGTCTATGGCTGGAAAACCACATACAATCGAGATATTGATTTATGGTTTGTACTCATTCAGCAGCCCGAACAAATGGTAGGTAGTCTCCCTTTCCCATCCCAGGATTGGTAGTGGCTTTTGCAATTATAGGAACAGGAGGGTTCATAAATAAAGCATGAAACAAGCATCCAGACTATCACAACTGTGTAGAATCTTATAGCGAAAGAAAAGCCCCCACTGAGAAAGGAAGTACTGGATATATTCTAGAGGGAAGCTTTTGAACTTTTCAAGAAACTGGGAAGGAAGTGGAGGTGCACACAGGTCCTGGAGTAGTGGAGACGAAGGACCTCCAGGCAGAACAGCTGCAGGGTACCTGGGCTGGGGAGCTTCCAGCCTTTATTTTTTAAAAAAGGAAAATATATATATATATATATATATATATATATATATATATATATTCTTTAAAGTATTACAAATAGTAGTACATATGTTTCCTCCCCCCCCCCCCAATTAACCTCCCTCCGGCCTCCCCTACCCCCCAGCACATACCCTCACCTGCCTCCCCGCCCCCCCCCCCCTGCCCCCCCCCGCAGTGTCTTGTATCCATTGGTTATGCTTATACAAGTCCTCCGGTTGATTTCTCACAGCCCCCGCCCTCACCCTCCCCTGCCTTCCCATTGTAGTTTGACAGTCTGTTCAATGCTTCTTTACCTCTGTATCTATCCCCCTCCCCGTTTCTTTTCTTTAAAAAAATCTTGCATCTGCATACTAGAAATAAGCACATTAAGAACAAAAAAAAATGTTTGAGTCTCAGTTTCAGTGTCAAATAGTTCCTTATGTGTACATGTCAGCAATGGTGTCTGGATGGTGGACAAATGGTGGCAATGCAGGTTCCACCCTCTCTGGTTTGGTCCTGGGCCGCCTGCAGCAACGCACAGCTGCTGACTGTTAGCGTGGCAAGGTGTCATCAGCGTCTTCCATCTCTGGACTGTCTTTGTGGTTGGAGCAGACTTGTTAGTTCCTCTTTGTTGCAGGAATCCATATGGTCTTGAAGTTGTTTTCTGAAAATATACAAACATTTTCTTGACCAAAAGTTAATAAAGGGATCTTTTCTGTAAATTAGACTTGGGATTCTTTTTATTTTTGCCCAAATGACTTTCCTTTGGCTTATTTTGACATCTTGTGTATTTTTCATGGGTGTCCTGCTGTTAGCATTACAAATGGAAATTAATTTTCTGAAGTAAGAATTTTCTAAATGTAATTTACTTACAGGATATTTTTCCTTACACGGTATTACCCCACTATCATCCCCCCCCCCCTTTTTTGATTAATGAGGCTTTTGGAAATTTTATATTGCAATCTTGGTAACTTTACATTTTAATTTTTGCACAAAAATATTACTGCTTTAGGTTCTTTGGATGTTAGGCAATTTTACAATGAGATGAACTACTAATAGAAATTTTAGTTAATATTTTAGGAACAGCTTTTTGTCCAGTACACTTAAATTTTCTTGAGTATTCACTTATTTCAATTAGCCAATTTAAGTTCATCTGAAAACTTAATTACTATTTTACTGTCAAATTTAACACTCAAACAATAATCTTAGTTTATCCAGTAAATATTAGTGGAAAGGATTATTTGCATTCTTGAGTAGGCCCTGAGCTTTCCTGGTGCTGGACTGGATTTAGATATAGGGCTGCTGTTGCTGGCCAATTCTCTGTCTATAACCTGGGTCCCCATCTGAGCTGTGGTTGAGAGGTGAAGCAGCCATGGGGGCAGGAGACCTCCCTCAGAAGGGGTGAGAGTTCAGGCCCCTGCAAAGTTAGGGGAATGAGGGTCTGTGCCCCACCTCTGTTGACCTTTAAGTTCTCTCCTGATGGCCCCTCTGCGGCTGTGCCTGTTTTAGGTTGTTCCTTCCTCGAGGAATCTTACCTGTCTCTGGCTAACCAGCTATCCTCCGGGCCAAGCAGGGTGATGTGAGGATCAGTTCTGTCTCCTTGGTAGTGTATGCCCCTGTGGCCTCCATGCCCAGCACCTGCCTTGGGATCCCCTCGCCTGCTGGCGGGGTACCGTTACTGATCACGTATCTCGGGGGACTCAGGTTTTTTCTCCAGGGAGTGTCCAGCTCACACCACTGGGAGAGAGACAGATCCATGGTGTCAGCCACCCAGAGGCTTCAAACTCAACTTTAACTGAAGAGCTTCCAGCCTTTAAAAGCTCTAGGGCTGGGCCCGGGCCACTGCTTTTAAGGCACCCTGTGGATTTTAACACGTACATTGCAATAATGGTCAAAGGCCCTTCTAACATGTTCTGGACTGTGCCAGATATTTTCTTTTGACTCTAGAGGATTACCTCCCTACCCTGCTCACCAAATTCACAAGACTGAGTTTCCTGAGTGGATGGGACTCTGAACAAATGCAAATTTAATTGAGACATAAAGGAACATGGCTCTCTTTGACCCTTAGTGAAGTGAGCTACAATTCACACCTACCATATGTATGGGTCCTGGCAAAAATAGGTACATAGGCCTGAGCTGGTTTGGCTTAATGATTTGAGCATTGGCTTACAGATCAACAGGTCATGAGTTCCATTCCTGGTCAAGGACAAATACCTCAGTTGCATGCTCACTCCTGGCCTGGGTCAGGGTGAGTGCAAGAAACAACCAAGTTATATGTGCTTCTCACATCTCTCTCTCTCTCTCTCTCTCTCTCTCTCTCTCTCTCTCTCTCTCTCTCTCTCTCTCCTTCTCCTTCTCCTCTCCTCCTCCAGTGAGGATTTTTAAAAAAAGGTACATAGACTATTTGGTGAGTAGATGAATGCCAGAAGTATCTTGAAATATATCCAGTCTATTTTAATAATACCATAGAAACAGTTTTTGTTTACCTAAAGGTTTGAAGAAAGGGTTTCGAGGGCTATTTCCTGAGCTTTAAAGCACATTGAAATGAACTGCCTTTGAACAAAGATTCAAAAGAGTTTCGTGACTGCGAGTTACCAACAAGTTGAATTTATAAGTCACCAGTCTTACATTACTGGTTTCCTAAGCAACTAAGCCTGGCTGCTTTCCACTGATTCTGGAAAGACTGGAATCTCCAGTGAGAACTTGTACTACACAGCCCCACCTAAAATAATAAAGCCTGTTAGACAGAAAACCAAAATCCTACTTTGCCTATTGGCATCCCTTTCACAAAGCTGCCTGTGCCTAACAACTCCTCGCCCTGGCTCAGAATGAAAGCTGTTCAGGTTCTCTTTAAAATAAAAACAACAACATATTTTAAAATATTTTTTTATAGATTTCAGAGAAGAATGGAGAGGGAGAGATAGAAATATCAATGATAAGAGAGAATCATTGACTGGCTGCCTCCTGCACACCCCACATTGGGGATCCAGCCCACAACCTGGGCATGTGCCCTGACCGGGAATTGAACTGTGACCTCCTGGTTCATAGGTCAATGCTCAACCCACTGAGCCATGCCAGCCAGACAAGGTTCTTTCTTTTTTTTTCTGCTCTCAATTACTTGTAATCATCCAAGGATTATTCAAATGGATTAAATCTAGAGATAATACAAAAATATTCCTTTGGTCATTATTTTTTGCTTATTCCCCTCTTTAGTCTTCAGAAATTTCTGTACCAGCCTATAGACCAGCTTTGTTCCCCTGCTCTTCTAAGTATCTGAGATAATACATGGATAAAGAGGGAACAATCTGAATACCACGACAAAGAATTAAGGCTGCTCTCGAAGGTGGGACATTCCATCAGACAGCTGTCCTGGACACCCAGGAAATCAGCACCATAAAAACAGAGGCTGCTACAGCGGGAAAGAAATGTGAGCACTCTGGAGAACCTGACTCTACACAATATAAGTTGCCTTTACAAATACATCCCTTCAAACAAACCGGATGCATAATGATTTAGGACTACATTTTCTCTTAGCCATTGACAAAAAGAAAGAAGGTAAATGTGATTTCATAACTAGGTTTTCAGTTAGATAAATATGCTACTTCAATGAATATTCCAATGGATTTATTTACTTAATGTTTTCTGCCCATTTTTGATCTTCAGTACAGCTTAGTAATTTTTTTCTATTTCTTTTTTTATTTCTTTCAGTATGAACACAGAGAGCTTTTGACCTTTTGAGCTTAAGGACTTCCTGATAAGTTAGAGCAGCACATGTATCTTTGATTCTAGAGTCAACAAATCTTCAAGATTAAATGGGTGTATGTCAGAGAAAGTTCGAAATGATTAGGTTAAAGTTTACAGTCAGGAGAATGTATGAAAGTTATTCACCTCGACCCTACTGAACTAATACCTCAGAAAAGAGAATATGAATTATTACAATGTTACCACATCAAAATTTTATTAAAGCAAAATATTATTTAAAATATACATATAAATAATTTTATCTGTTTTTTTGTTTTGTTTTGTTTTGTTTTTAGCGAGAAAGAGGGAGAAAAAGAGAGAGAAACATTGATTTGCTGTTCCAATATTCCTACAACATTGGTGTATAGAGGTGACACGCTAACCAACTGACTACCCAGCCAGGGCTACATACAGATAATTTGAAATTCGCTGATATTGAATGACAAGGACTGTGTTCAAGTGCTTTATGGGGAATGTTTCATTGCTTCTCACAGCAATCCAGGATTCTTTCATGTCTCTTTTCTTTGAGGGAACTGACTCAAGGGCAGGTTAAAAACTGGCCCAAGATCCCATTGGCAGCTGTGATAAAGGCAGGCTTGAAATTCAGAACCAGTGAGGAATTCTTACCAAGAGTCAGGCTCAGTTCTCGCTTCTGGGAATAATGAGGCAAACAAAACATCAGAATGCATGCTGTGAGTATGGTAAGCACAGCTGAGTTTATGGTCAGAGTCATACCTACTTATTCCACAATAGGCAGCATGCTAGCCCGTGTTTTTTTTTTTTAATATTTTTATTGATTTTAGAGAGGAAGGGAGAGGGAGAGAGAGTTAGAAACATCAATAGTGAGATTCATTGATCGGCTACTTCCTGCACACCCCCACTGGGGATTGAGCCTGCAACCAGGGCATGTGCCCTTGACCAGAATTGAACCATGACCCCCTGGTTCATAGGTTGACGTTCAACCACTGAGCCATACCAGCTGTGCTAACCTGTCTTTAGAAGTTTTGCCCTATACGTTGATTTGTTTTTGCTGAAGGAAAAAGGCCCCTAAACTCATTCTGAGTCTCTGAAGAGTGGAAGTCAGGACTAACCCCGGAATCTTCCAGAAAACAACAGCTCTCTTTGAAATAGCCACTTCTCTTTTTTTTAAATATTTTTTATTGATATTTTTTTACAGAGTGGAAGGGAGAGGGAGAGAGAGTTAGAAACATCAATGGGAAAGAAACATCGACCAGCTGCCTTCTGCATACCCCCTTTTGGGGATGTGCCCGCAACCGAGGTACATGCCCTTGACGGGAATTGAACCTGGGACCCCTCAGTCCACAGGCTGAGGCTCCATCCACTGAGCCAAACGGGTCAGGGCAAAATAGCCACTTCTTAAAAAACCAAACCAATAAACAGCCAACATCCTCCTACCCTCTCTACACCTCCTCCTCCATATACACATTTCTCTATATCTTTTCCTCAAAGCATCATCTGTTTTAGGCAAGCTTCAGAAACACGAGGCAGTACCGTCTACAGTTCAGAGTTGCCCAGCCCGTGGACTCTTTTTCTCTGTTATGGATACCTGGTTGTGATCATGTCCACACACTATGATGAAAGAAGACCCCACAGAGCGCTTCCAGAGCACAGTGCCCCGAATCTGCTGGGAGAGCCTGGTGTTCATCAGGTGAGGCCTGTCCTCCCTTGGCAGCCCCTGCCCTTGTGCTGTGGCATAGAACTGAGCCCGCAGCGGCTTTAACACACAGCCAGGCATGGGAGCAGGCTTGTTGGCTTCGACTCTTCCTTCCATCCTCTGGCCTGCTGTCATTGAACTTGGGCTATCTCAGAATTCTTCTCTTGTTGAGGGCAGTGTGGCTGGAGAGGAGAACGCAATAGAGAGGGATCTCAGATTGGGACTTCTAAGAAGAGCCTAAGACAGGCACTCAGGTGCGTATGGCTTATTGAAGAGACGCTTGCTCTCAGGAGACAGGGAGGGGGCAGGCATCAGAGAGCTCAGCTGGTGCGGTCCAGCTCTGGGGAGCTCTGGGATGGGAACTGTGTTTCCCTTGAGGCCAGTGGGCCGGCCTTTGTGCCCTCAGATTTAGCAGTTATTGGCAGCAACTGCCGGATAAGGTGGTTTCTTGGTCTCTGCAGGCTGCTCTCACAAAAAACCACAGACTGGGGAGCTGATAAACAGCAAACATTTACTTGTCACAGTTCTGAGGCTGGAAGGGTGGGGTCAGAATGCCAGCATGCTAGGGGGAGGGCCGTCCTCCGGTCTTTCTCCTTGTACGCCATGGGGCGGAAGGGGCTGGGGAGTCTCTTTTATAAGGGCACTCATCGCAGGATAAGGCCTTTACCCGCATGACCTAATCACCTCCCAAAGGGCCCACCTCCCAGTCCCATTACACTGGGGCTAGGCTTTCAATGTATGAATCTGACAAATACTATTTAGAGCACAGCATTTGCCAAAATCAAGGTGTGAGCAGAGCTGCATCCTTTCTGGAAGACCTAGGCAAAGGCAGCTGACAAGGAAAACAACTAAGATGTTGTAAATTAAAGTCGCAGTGGCCAGGGAGTGAGAGAAAGAGACAGAACTCTTAGCCAGTTGGAACCTGTGCACCCGCTCTGACAAAAGACTGCTCACTTTCCTGTGCACCTGTTGGAATTTTGGATGAATTTCCAGGTGGCTATGTCTGGGAAGGAGACTAGCCAGGCACCATGGGTCCCCCAGAGCCTCCCTTTCTAATCCTATCTTATTAAAGAGTAATATTCAAATTGATCTTACCTTCGCTGCACCCAATAAACATTCCCACAAGCCACACCCACTGGCCAATCAGGAAAGATATGCAGATTAACACCAAACCAAGATGGCTGCTGCCCATGGCAGGGCAATTGCTGGGTTCCCAAAGCCTCTAGTGAGGCTTTTTCCAGCCTTGGGGTGGGCTGAGGCCTGGGCTGGGACAGGGCCAGCCAGCAGATTGACCCCATGGCAGGGCTATCCACTGGGTTCCCAAGGCTGGGGGAGAAAAGCCTCTTCTAAGAGGCTTTTCTCCCCCAGCCTTGGGGCAGGCTTGGGCTGGGGCTGGGGTGGGGCTCCAATGATCAGCTGGATCACAGGGCGATCGATGGCTGGGGTCCCCTGCCCAAGGACAAAAGCCTTTGGCCAAGGCTTTCAGCCTTGGGCAGGCTGGGGTGAGCCATCAGTAGGACATCCCCTGAGGGCTCCCATTATGTGAATAGGGGGCAGATTGAGCTTTGGGACCTCCCACCCCCAGTGCACGAATTTTGTGCACCAGCCCCTCCCCCACCCCCCCCCAGTTTATACATGAGCGTTATGCTCTGCGGAGGACTCTGCTGCCTTTATCTCAGAACTAGCCCCAAGTCAGCTTCTTCCCTTTGTTTGTAGCTAATGGAAATCCTTTCAGAGCAGCTGATGTCTTTCTTTCCCCCTCCCCCACCCTGTGTATAAAACTCCTGGATTATACTCCGGGACATGCTGTCTTTCTCACCTAGCCATGTGGCCAGTGGATTAGACTCCATGCAGCAAGACCAGCATTTAAAATTTTTTTTTATTGTTAGCAATGGCCTAATAAGCCCTTTCTTTTAAAAAGACTTTTAGCCCTGGCTGGTTTGGCTCAGTGGATGGAGTGTCAGCCTTCGGACTCAGGGGTCCCAGGATGGATTATGGTCAGGGGCATGTGCCTTGGTTGCAGGTACATCCCCAGAGGGAGATGATTGCAGGAGGCAGCTGATTGATGTTTCTCTCTCATCCATGTTTCTGGCTCTCCATCCCTCTCCCTTCCTCTCTGTAAAAAAAAAAAAAAAAAAAAAGACTTTTAGTCATCCTGGCCAGTGTTGCTCAGTGGCTGAGTGTCCTCCTGTGCACCCAAAGGTCAGTGGTTCAATTCCCAATCAGGGCATGTGCCTGGGTTGGGACTCGATCCCCAGTGGGTGGCTTGCAGGAGGCAACCAATCCGTGTTTCTCTTTCTCCCTCTCTTTCTCTAAAAACAAACAAAAAAATCAATAAAAACATATTTAAAAAAAACGTTCATCCATGGAAGTTAAATTTTTTGTTTAATACAACAAAGAAATCCTCCAGGGTCCCTTGTTGCCTTGCCTCCATCCTCAGTGATGCTGGTCCAGCTCCAAACCAGCATATTACACACACAGAGCAACCGCCCAGCCCCAGGTCTTCAGCAATCAGCGCAGTGACCAAGGGCTGGAACTGCAGCTAGAGCCTTGGCTGTCTTCCACTGTACCCCAAGCCGCTTTTCCCAGCAATGCTTCCAGACCCACAGGATTTGTCTCAAAGCATTTGTGGTGGCTTTGTCACCTTAGTTAACCTGGAACTACACTTTCCGGATACCTAGACACAGAAAGGTCCTGCACGGATCGGAGTTATGGCTGCCACAAAACACTGTGTGATGTTTGAGAGCCAGAAATAAAGCAGCAGCCATCACATTTGTTGCTGTTAATCCTCACCCAAGGACATTTTTCCCATTGATTTTTTAGAGAGAATGAAAGGGATGGAGAGTAAGGAGAGAAAGGGAGAGGGAGAGGGAGAGAGTGAGAGAGAGAGAGACATGTGAGAGAGAAACACAGATTAGTTGCCTCCTGCACATGCCCCCAACCAGGGCCAGGGATCCAACCTGCAACCCTGGTATGGGCCCTTGACTGGGACTTGAACCTGAGACCCTTTGGTGTGCGGGCTAACACTCTAACCACCTAGCAACACCAGCCAGGATACCAGTACATTTGAAGAGTTGTAGAGGCAGTAGGGACAGCCAGAGGGGTGTCAGTGGGCCTAACTTTACTCTTGCTTTCCCTACTCTGAGTCCAGCTCTTCTTCCCAACTGCTGGCTCTACTGGTCAGTGGTAAGTCCAGACCAACCGTGAGCTGCTCTGCTGGGAGCTCACAGAGGTGGAGGCCACAAGAGCCCGCCGCCTTCCAGATTCTTCCCATCAGCCTCCGTTAGGCTCCTCTCCCGCAGCCGAGAGTTCAACCAGCTGGACGTGTCCCCCCCCATCAGGGCTGGCGAATGCTCTTCCCTGGTCCTTTTGGACCCTGCCTTCCTCAGCTCCTCCCAAAATTGTGTAAGGTCTCACTCCATCATAAACAATACATCCCATCGTACTCATAGGGGTCTTGCTTCCTGGATGTGAGCCCCACTGGTATATGAGGGAAATATAATTATCTCCACCTTAGTACACCTCCAAGGAAATGTTACCATTCCTTACAGATTGCCACAAGACACCTTTCTGCTTGGCTGTCCTTAAATATAATCAATATGTATCAATGTAATCAATGTGACATTGAATATAATGTCTGGAGTATGTGGTACAGAGGCACTCAATAGCTCTTTTTGGGGGGAACCTTAATCAGTCAAAAGGTCCTTGTCCATGAGACAAACAGGAACAGGGGGCTAGAGATCTGGTTGAAAGGCACATGCTCCCCCTCGGATCTAGCAGAGCACCAAGTCTTCTCCCATCTCCTGGCCTGGACCTGTCCCCTCCTTGTTTCTTCTCCTTGCTCTTAGCTTGAGTCTTTCTCCCTCATCACATAGCGTTACGGCGAAAGGAGGCAAGCAGGACTTCATTCCGTCACGAGATGGCTAAATTTACTTGCCCGAGGTGTAACGGGAAGCGTGTTTTCCTGAGGCCCAGAGGATCTGGTTTCTGGTCCTGCTTGCCAAGTACCCTCTGTGGGCTCAGGAAAGTCATCCAGCCTCTCGAGGCGACAGTTTCTTTGTCATTTGTTTTCAAATACATGGACACAGGCAATAGGGTACTGAAGACCTTGGGGTGAAGGAGGTAAGAAGGAGGGAATGGGAAACATCTGTAATACTCTCAACAATAAAAATATATTAAAACAAGCAAATACAATGCTAATTGAACAAACTGTGGGTCTTCTGTCACATACCCAAATTCATCGCTCCTTTTAGAAACCTGCATTTCAGTTATTTATACTAAAGTTCCACAGGGTACGGCTCAGGCCCTCCGGGAACATTGGGATCATTACATCTGCTCGTGGACACAGCAGCCTCACTTGATCTAAATGTCAGATGGTCTTGGGAGGTGTTTGCTTCCCACACGGAGCCGTCCTGAGGAAAGAGTGGGAGCTCCGGGGCACAGAGGGGAGGCGGGTGTTTCCTCACTCTTTGATTTGCTGTCAGCACAATGAGAAGTATTATAATGTGTGTGTGTGCCCAGCTCTATCATCATAATGATTTTTAGGTCATATTCACTGACTCTGGTTAAATTAACCCCCTTTAAAAAGACAAATGACTTCAAAAGAGTTGCTGCAAAGAAACCACGAACTAAAGTGAAAACAATATCATGAGCACAAGCGAATAAACAACAAAAATGACAAGGGCAGACACTTGTACTCCTAGAACAAACTCTTGGCTATCCACATTAAAAGGTAAAGAGAATGGGGATCAGATCAGATCTGACAAAAAAAAAAAAAAAGTCTGGCAAAAGTATTTGCCAATGATCAAGAACATGGTTCACACCTACTAGATTCCTATCTGGTATCATAAATGTGAATCTCTTCTTAAGAGCACACCGTGTTTTGAAATATTAACTAGTGTAATATCATACCATCATGACTGGCAAGGCCTTTCAAGACTTCATCTTGATATTATCTTTTTATTTTTTTGTTCCTGTGTTTATGATAAGGCTCTAGCATCTTGGGAAAGTACAAAGATTGGAAGCAAGTACTGAAAACATTACTGATTAGAGAGACATGACCAAAAGCTGGTGACTACTGATTTGGACCGAGGCCAACATGTGTACGTGTCTGGACTTAGGAAAAGGAGGTGTGGGTGGTGGCCCTGCTTGGACTCTGCCCTCCAAGATTGTAAGACATTTATCACTCTACTTTGAATGACCTATGACATAATTACAGGAATTAAGGAAAGGATTGCACTTTAGAAAATCAGGTAAGTGTTTTCATTTCAGTTATCAGGAAGCTCCAACTTCCAGCTTTTAAGAAAAACAGGGCTGGATTTAGTAACCTTTCAATGAGTTGTTTTCTCTCTTCCTTTCACCCGGTTCAACATCTAAGTAAATCAACATTGCTAACCTGTTAGTTTTTTGGAACAAAGAGGATCTTTGGAGTTTTTTTTTTTCAGATTCAGGAGAGAAACTTGTTAAGGTATTGAATATGTGCAATATTGATGGGTGGATTGATTGACTGATTTTAGAGAGAGAGGAAGGGAGAAATAGAGAGGGAAAAATAAAACAATGATGTGAGAAAGAAACATAGGTTGGTTACCTTCTATACGGGCCCCAACTGGGGATCAAAACTGCAACCTGTGCATGTGCTCTGACCAGGAATCGAACCTGAGAACCTTGCATGCACAGGATGATGCTCCAACCAACTGAACCACACTGGGCAGGCATGTAATATTTCTTTTTAAGTCTACTTTACAGACATAAAGTTACCATCGTTCAAAAAACATACAAAAAACCCAAACCTTGGTTTGCTCATAGATTGATTATTTATAGTATGCTATTTTTAAAGTGTATTTTATGCAGAAGATAATCATGCTCAACATTTTATATTATTTTTAAAATTTCTAAAATATAAACAGGAGACAGAAAACAAACAGGGTGTACATGTGGGCTAAATCAGTAACACACAAACCTCTAAATCCTAGTGACTTAATGCCATCAAAGTCTATTTTTCACTCTTGCTGCATGTCTAGTGGGGCTTGGCAGGTGGGGCTCGGCTCACTGAATTCTCTCAGAGACTGTGTAGACAGAATAATAACCCTGAAAGACACCCACATCTAATCCCCAGAACCTGTGAATGGATTTAATACCCGACTTGGCAAGAGGTGCTTTGACAGTGTGATTAAGTTGAGGGTCTTGTGATGGGAGATAATTTTGGATTATGCAGGTGGATCTTTATAAGAAGGAGGCAAGGCCCTAACCGGTTTGGCTCAATGGATAGAGTGTCGGCCTGAGGACTGAAGGGTCCCAGGTTCAATTCCGGTCAAGGACATGTACCTCGGTTGCAGGCACATCCCAGTGGGGGGCGTGCAGGAGGCGGCTAATGTTCCTCTCTCATCAATGTTTGTAGCTCTCTATCCCTCTCCCTTCTTCTCTGTAAAAATCAATAATACATATATATTTAAAAAGAAATAAAAAGAAAAAGAAGGAGGCAAGAGGGTCAAAGGCAATAGGAGGTGATGTGACCTTGAGCGAGGTTGGAGCCATGTCAGGGAGGGCCAGGCGCCAAAGAGTGCAGGCAGCCTGGGAAACTAAAAAAAGCCAGGGCAGGGATTCTTCCCTGAAGCCTCTGAAAGGAATCTGCCCTGTTGACACCAAGACATTAATTAGTCCAGCAAGGCTGATTTTGGACTGCTGACCTCCAAAACTATCGGATGATAAATTCGTATTGCTTTAAGCCATTAAATTTGTGGTAATTTGTCACAGGAGCGATAGGAAATGAATACAGGGACCTATGTTCCATCTTGACAAATACTTTCATGGTCCCAAAGACAGAAAATGGAAAAGCAGTAAATCAGGCCCCTTCTTTTAAAGCTTTAACTTCTGCTTACATTTCATTGGCCAGTGCAAGTCACATGGTCACACTTGACTTGGAAGGAGTCGGGTGTGCCATGCTGCCACAAGCCTGCCCATGGAGAACCAGGGCATTTGTGAATAGCTCTAGGGAGCAAGTTACAGGAAGAGCAGAACCGGAAAAAATAGAACTTGGATCACAGAAAAACCAGGTAGGTGACTGAGTACAGGCAATCAGGATTAAAAAACAAAAACAAAAAAATGTTTCTCACTATTAAATTTGGAGTAGGCACTAGTGAGTGAGGCAGTAGCTATTAAGACTTCATGTGAATCCCAAAGACAAGAAGATTCCACCTCTTCTGTGCTCCATGAGGCTGAAGGAACAGCCCAGGCCTGACAAGAGGAGGTGGAGCGCTGGGGACCAGGCCCAGTGGGCTCAGAGTGCCCGAGGCAGGCTGGAGTGCCCAGGCCCTCGGCTGGTTTCTGGCTGGGATTGGCAAATGGGAAGCACTGTTAGGAAAGTGGTTGGTGGGAGGAGCCAGGGTATTTCTCCCCCTCGTGTTCTCCTTGGGTGGAGACAGGGACTGTATCTTTTTCTGTCTCCTGCTTCTGCTAGATCAATCTGTGTTCTAGTTTCAACTTCTGCCAGATAACCCCAAGCCCCGAGCTCCAACAGCTCACCTCCTCTTTTTGTCCCTCCAGCATAGGGACGGGGAATAAACTTGATGCTTTTGCTAATCTGTGTGTCACTTCATTGTTTCCTGATTGTTGTTCGAGCCTCTTCAATCAGCTGTGTAACCAGTTCTCTACATTAAAATTCCAGTTGTTTTCTGATTTTCTGAGTGAACCCTGGCTGAATACTGAGCAACCTGGAATCTGGCCAGCACACTCTCCACAAGGGCAGCTCTGGTCAAGGGGAGGCCTTCTGGTTCCAGCCAGCAGGTGGGAAAAGACTCGTGAGAATGACCCAAGTCGGCAGGATCAAGGTGGAGTGGCGAGGGATGCAGGGTTTCCAGATAAACCGTGGGTATGTCTCATGCCACATAGAGACTGTGTAATTCTTTCTTGTTGGGCTGTCTTGTGCATCGTAGGATGTTCAGCAATATGTAGGACATGCTTATACCAAAAGATTATTCGTGGTTTTTCTAAAATTCAAACTGAACTGGGTGTTCTGAATCTTTATTTGCTAAATCTGGCAACCTTAACAGAGAGTGAGCTCACGCGGAGCGCTGCCTTCAGTGCTGTGCAAAAGTAAATATGGGGACAGGCAGGGTCAGTTTGGGGGGAGGAAAGGCACTGGGATCAGCTCTTAATTGAAGTCTTTATTATAGACTTCAGTTACTGTGACTGAGGCAGTGGTGAAATATTGATTAGTCCAATCAGAGGAACTGAGAGTGAATGTTTAGAAAGATACCTGTGACGTGTGTGTGTATGTGTGTGTGTGTGTGTGTATGTGTGTGTGTGTGTGTGTGTATGTGTGTGTGTGTGTAAATGAGTTACAGACACCTGCTTGTGACCCAAATTCAGTAGTTGCTAGAGAAACATCCTCAGTTAGTCGAGAGTCTAAAGATATAGCTGGTGATCTAGTGTGTGTGTGTGTGTGTGTGTGTGTTTTTTTTAAGACAACGATGAAAACAAAGTATCTTCCAAAGACCAAATGTCCAAATTTGGCGATCTGTTTAAATTAGGGGTTCTCAGCAAAAGCTAATTTTGTCTCCCAGGGAATACTTGGCAATGCCTGAGCGCAGTTTTGATCGCAACGAAGGGAGGTCTGCTGTCATCTGGTGGGTGGAAGCCAGCTAACCATCCGACAACACACAGGACAGCACCCAAAACAAAGAGTCACACAGTTCAAAAGGTCGCCAGCACCAGTGTTGTGAAACCCCAGTGTAAACCTACGTGGAAAGGCACATGCAAAACATGCTGTCCTGAAAGCAAAACCAGCTAATATGGCTGAGATCCCATGAAGTCATATTCCAAACTAAAATAGAAGCAGCTGGGCCTGGCTGGCATGGCTCAGTGGTTGAGCATCAATCTTTGAACTAGGTGGTCACGGGTTGATTTCCAGCTAGGGCATATGCCCAGGTTGCAAGCTCGATCCCTTTATGGGATATGCAAGAGGGAGCTAATCAATGATTCTCTCGCATCATTGATGTTTCTATCTCTCTCTCCCTCTCCCTTCCTCCCTGAAATCAATAAAAAATATCCTATCAAATAAAAGGATAATATGCAAATTAACCATCACGCCATCACAAAGATGGCTGCACCCATAGCCACAAGAGGGCGGTGCCCAGTTCTCTCAGCTCTGCTGGAGTCCCCCAGTCCTAGGGGGAGGTTGCTGAGAGTGGGCAGTGTGAGCGGCCTGGCAGAATGCTTGCTTTGTCACCTTGGCAATGAGGCAAGCATTCTGCCTGGGCTGCAGAGGGCCTCTAGGCAGCAGCAGTGGAGGGCTCTGGGCAGCCGGTGTGCACACCTGTGCGGAGTGGCCGGGTTGGGACACTTGCATTGTCTCTGTGATGACGAGGCAAACATCCCCCTCCCTGACCGCAGAGAGCCTCTGGGCAGTGGGCGTGGAGTGGCCAGGCCCTGCAGAGGGCAGAGAACCATGGGGAATGGTCCTAAGTCATCAGGGCTCCGGATTTGAGAGGGCTCCCCTGAGGGCTTCCAGATTGGAGAGGGTGCAGGTTGGGCTGAGGGACGCCGCCCTCCCCTTGCACAAATTTCACGCACTGGGCCTCTAATATTTAAAATAGAAGCAGCTGACACCACACAGGCCCCTCATTTGTCATTCCATACGTGGAATGTAGCCACTTCGGCAGGTAGACCATAAATCATTACTGTGTGTGGTGTGTACATGGCATCTCTACCCTGTATGCCTTCAATCTTGATCCCCAAATGTTTTAACCTGCATACGGTGCTATTATTTCTTCAGGGTGATTTATTTCTGCATGATTCAAGAGATAGATGTGTGTGTACTAATATGGTTCAAGTTCAAGTTGTTCATTGGGGGCAGTTGTGTGTGGCTGCACACCAAGGGAATTCCCAGTTCCTAGAAATGTGTTTATCAAAGCTCTGTCAATTCTAGGAGACAGAAAACCAACCCCAGGCTTAAAGGCAGAAGGGAATTTATTGCTTCATATGGTTGAGCCCATTCCTGGGGTGTCTCACAGGACGAGATGAGGATTTGTGTGCATCAGTGCCTGTGGCTGGGCACTGCCTGACCTCTCTGTTTCTCATCTCGGCCTTCGTTTTGCAGAAAGGCTTTCTCCACAGGATCATGGCAAAGAAGATGTCTACTGGCAGCCTAAATGTCACATCCTCCTGACTTAGCGCTTCTCTCTCCCTTATCTAGATGTCAGGCTCAGGAAAGGTCTGTGTTTGAACCTACTTGGGTCATTGCCCTCTCCTGGATCCCTGCTTGTGTTCAAGGAAATGGTACTATGGTTGGCCAAGTCTGTGTCATGGGTTCCCCCTGTCATCAGGAGTGAGGTGATACCTCCTAAGAGTAGAGGAGGGAATTAGAATTACTTTCCTGGGAGCACATTACTATGCTGTTTCTGGTCCTGACACTTCTTGGATGTGATCCCCGGCACCCGACTGCTGGGAGGACCTGGGCTTGTGAGGGCTTTCATGCCTGGCTGTGCAGGGCCACCGTGGAGGTTCAGGGCTACCCTAAATGTTTTGACTAAGGAACTGACCCTCTTCACCTGGGGAAAATGTCCTGCACTCATGAGCCTCTTATATTAGAGAATCACAGAAACAGATTCACATGGTAGGGATACAATCATACATGATGACTGGTTAAGGGTGTTTTTCCATCCAAATTTTATTAAGAACTTATACAAAATGCTCCAGATAAATGAGTTTTAATCTTCATTTTTCTCCTCTTCTTCACCTTGGTTAATCTGGAAATAACTTAATTGTCTTTGCTGTTAGCAATGATGTGCAACCAATCACATCACAATTAATCCTTAAATATTTTTGGGTGAGATATTTCAAAAACCTTATGGAAAAAGGCATCTCAGAAATTACACTTATCTTGCCCTTACTCCTTTCAATAGTTATAGCCTCCACTGAGATTCCCACTTTTCCATTCACTTTGATTCTTTCCAAAGAACTTGCTCATAATTGGCAGCATCCATGATTTTTCTATAGGCTACGTACAGTCAACGGTGAACTTAAGAACCTACTTCCAAGACCTGGCTGGGTATTCCAAGGCTGTGAGTTCAATCCCCAGTCAGGGGTCAAGGCACATTAAAAAAAGCAATCAATGAATGCACAAATAAGTGGAATAACAAATTGATGTTTCTCTCTCATCAATAAATTTAAAGGGGGGGTGGGGGAGAAGAATCTGCTTCCTTTCCTAAAAAATATTTTTCCATTGATTTTTTAAAAAATAGCCGAAACCGGTTTGGCTCAGTGGATAGAGTGTTAGACTGCAGACTGAAAGGTCCTGGGTTCTATTCTGGTCAAGGGCATGTACCCTGGCTGAGGGCACATCCCAGTAGGGGGCGTGCAAGAGACAGCTGATCGATGTTTCTCATCGATGTTTCTGACTTTCTATCCTTCTCCCTTCTGCTCTGTAAAAAATCAATAATAAATATATATATATATATGTATATATATATATATATAAAGAATATATATATATATATGTTTTTATTGATTTCAGAGAGAAGAAAGGAGAAAGAGAGAGAGAGAGAAACATTGATGAAAGTGAGAAACATCCATCATTGATCAACTGCCTCCTGCATGCCCTCTACTGGGGATGGTGTCTGCAACCCTGACTGGGAATCCGAATGGTGACCTCCTGGTGCATGGAATGACACTCAACCAACTTAGCCACTCTGGCCAGGCCCTGCTTCCTTTTTTTGCCCTTCTTCAACACAAGCTTTTTCATGGATAGCAGAGGCAGAAAAAGGATTAATGGCCTTTCAGTGCCCCAGATGATCTGAGAGTAGTGCACAAAACATACTCTCTGCAGGCTCCCTCCGCTGATGGCCCCTCACAGCCATTTGAGTGATGTAAGAGAAGGAGCTCAATCTATGGAGCTTAATACACTGAGTTCCATGTGGTTCTACCACTTACTGGGTGAGCGACTCACTGGACTGCTCTCAGCCCCACCTTCCTCATCTGTAAATATGGGCCAACAATCCCCAGCTCTCAAGGATTCTGAGATGATCTATGAGATTACCTGCATATATAGTGCTTGTGCACTGTAAGTGCTCCAAAATGCTTCTTCCTTTCTCTTCTGCAGATTTTGGCCAGCTTTTAGCAAAATCTAAAGACAACTAGAGTTCTTTAAGTTTGGCAATACATAGCTCCAATTATAGGAAAACTTTTGAACATTGAAAATAATACTCAGATAATATATTTTAAACTACTCAAATAAATTACACATAAAATATAATACATTACACATTATAATTTAGTAAGTAAACTAAGCTAATCATAATTCAATTTTTTTTGTTCCTGAATAAAATTACTTTAGAACAGAAAGGATACCAAAATAAATATTGGAAAACTTCCCATTCACATCACTCCATCCTTCTTTCCAAGGGCCACGCTCTATTTTCATGCTGAAATTTAAAAATACGTATAAATTCCTCTTTCCTGGTGGTTGACCTACCAAGGGGTGTAAATGCCAAATGCTAACTCAGGACTGCCAATACTCCATCCCACGTTCAGAACAATTAAAAAATGTGAGCTTTTCTAGAGCAGTGCTATTTGAATAAATATTCTGGGGAAAACACTTTGAGAACTGCCTATATTTCTAAAGAGTTCTTAATAATGACCATTTCTCCCAGCATGAGCAAGAATGAAGATTTGGACTTCAAAATAAATGGATAATGTGCCCTGGCAATTTGGAATTTAGCATTTTTTTTATTATTAGTCTTGCTTTGCATTTTGGCACATCTAAGGGAAGAAACACAAACATTATTGAGTTAGAGAGTTTATGTGTGAAGTGTGCAGTGTAAGAACTCTTACTTCTCTATTGCAACTGAGTAGATCTTATTCTCGAGTGTCGGTTGGCATACACAAAGTAAAATGTGCATGCCAAGTTACAATTAAATTATGGTTGATAAGCTTCATTTACCCAAGGAAGGTCTTAATTCTTATTGCTGATTTATTTATTTATTTTGCTGTTTCATTGAGCTTACATATAAAGCTGGCATGATATATTGATGCAACTATGTTAAATTTGTTTCTCCTTTTATTTATCATCTTCAAAAGAAGAAAGAAAATATACAAATGCATACAATTAGGTTAATTATTTATTCAACGGGCTAGAGTCAACAAGGGAAATTAATTTGTAGGAATTATCCAGTATTCTTTATTGCCTTACTTTCAACAGGGTTGATTTCTCCTCCTGAGGAAATATTTCCTTTTTTGTTAATCTGAAGATTGTTATGAAGATCAAACGAGATAGTATATGTTCACTGTTTTCAATAAATGTTGCTTCTCTTTTCCAAAAGCTGGTCTTCATGCCTGTTGACTTCACAGAACAAGTGGCTCTAAAATTTCAGAGCCGATCAGAATTATCGCAGTTTATGAAATGTGCCACTGCCCGGTGCCCACCTCAGAACCACAGGACCAAGATTCCCAGGCCCACGTCTAACAAGCTCTTATGATTCTGAACTGCTGATCATGAGCTTAGTTTAAGTCAGAGCCTAGAGCAATTTCTGGGTTGGTTTATTTGGTCCCCAAGAATTGAATGAGTTCTGAATCGGTAGTTATGAAGATAAATCTGGGGCTAGAGGAGAACTCAGTCTTCATTCCATCTCCATCTTTTGCAGTTCAAACAGTCCCTAAGAGGTTAGGTCAGTGGTCAGCAAACTCATTAGTCAACAGAGCCAAATAGCAACAGTACAACGATTGAAATTTCTTTCAAGAACCAAATATTTTAAACTTAAACTTCTTCTAACGCCACTTCTTCAAAATAGACTCGCCCAGGCCGTGGTATTTTGTGGAAGAGCCACACTCAAGGGGCCAAAGAGATGCATGTGGTTCATGAGCTGCAGTTTGCCGATCATGGGCTAGGTGATTTTCAGCGAAACTCTTGTCAGCTGCTGTGCATGGCATGCTTGCCCTCGGGCTCTGCCCCAGGCCCAGGCTGGCTTTGAGCACTAACTCCTCCTTGACTTCATGTGATAGAAACATTCATTTTGAGATCAAATTTACCTACTTTTGCTGCTTATACATAGGTCGCTCCATCTTGAATAGACCACACTGATCCAGTACTTTGAAGCTGTACTTTGTACAAAAGCAGCTTCCCAATTCTAATGGCTGGCTATTTCTCACTTTTATTACCTGACATAATTACCCCTGGCTGAGTCTTCGTGTGGTTGTGTGATTCATGCCTGTTATTAGCAGCAGTCCTGCATGCACTTTGAAAGGAGAATTATGAGCAGAGATTATTGATCAAATACCATATAATCCCATTTGATTATTTTTGAAAGGATTAGTTCCTTTTATAGCTTCGAGTCAAATTGGCTTTGGAGAGTATAAAGTTTGTCTCATTTTTTTTCAAATATAGGAACATAATTTTTCATCTATTTCAGAATTGTACTATGTGACCTTTTTTTTTCAAATACAGGAACATAATTTTTCATCTATTTCAGAATTGTACTATGTGACCTTCCGATGAAAGACCATCACATAAGATTTAGAGTGATGTTTTTGAAGCTGAATTCCTAAAATTGAAGGAGTATTTCGAGATAGGCAGAACTCATGAGAACCTTGTTCTCCGTTATCTTAATTGATCTCATCTACTTGTCGCTCGGGTTATTTTTACTGGAAACGAGTCCCT
The DNA here is from genome assembly GCA_027563665.1 of Antrozous pallidus. NCBI lineage: Eukaryota > Metazoa > Chordata > Mammalia > Chiroptera > Vespertilionidae > Antrozous > Antrozous pallidus. Next base: position 92,890,676 of record CM050511.1, on the reverse strand, counting down.
CTCAGGTTCTCCCTTCGTGTCGCCTGAGCCATGCCCAGGATGGATTTCACATGTCTCCCCGCCTGTTCCTCCTATCTGCTCTCCAGCTGTGGCTTCGTCTGTGGGACGAAGGGATTCTTCCCTGTCGGCTGAGGCGGTCCTCTACTGCTAACTGATGCCATTACACTGCTTGCACACCCGCCTTCCCGTTCCCTGTACCTCTCCTTTAAGGATAATTTCCTGAAAATTTGATGTCATGAAAGGGATACACAATACAGCAGAGAGAGACCAGACCAGTACTCAGGTTCTCGAAGAGTATTTCACCCTGGTTATCTCTTCATAGGCGGGGACCACTCACTCCCTACTGGAAGGTTCTAAAGGCCTCAGGGTTCTGCTCGCTCTGGCAGCACATATACTACACACCTCAGGGTTTGCGCCAAGTGTCCCCCATCTGTAGAGGGAAAAGGACAGTTCTTCCTCACTTCTCTGGCCTACTTGCCTTAGAGTTAGACCATTAATCTGCTGCTTGAGTGACTGTGAATTGTAAATGCTCTTTCCCCAGCTGGGAAACTATTCAGGAGAGAATGGCAGGTCCCATGGCCTCCACAAGATACTCACACCATGGCCTGATGTTAGTACCTTTCCCCAGAGCTGGGTTATTCAGTCTCCAATACAATCATGTATGTAACATCAAGAACCCAGTGCAGGTTGAGCTGTTCTAAGCTCCATCCAGATAATTCTGACTCCCTTCATCAGGGCAGGGTGGTCATCTGGTTACACTTTTCTGAGTGCACATATAGAGTGCCTCCGCTGCAGAAGCCGCACTCCGGGCTCCCTCCAGCAGGCCTGCCCTCCCTCCGCCTTCCATGCCATTCCTCCCCATGCTACAGGCCTGGGGGACAAGGAAGCCAGTGGGGGTGGGGGGTGGGGGGAAGTCCCTGGGGGTCAGCTCCTGGGCTTAGGGGATGGCAGAAAAGGGCAGAGGATGGATTTGAGGGAGCAAGTGGGAAGAAATCAGCTCAGTGCCTGAGGCAGGATTTTCCTAAAGATTGGATTTATAGCTGTCACCTGGCTGTGTCTCTCTGTGTTTGTATGTCTATGTATGTACATTTGTATGTGTATGTCTGTGTGTGTCTTGTGTCTGTGTTTATAGGTATGTCTCTGTGTATCTATGTCTGTGTGAGTCCCTATGTGTGTCTGTCTGTATTGTGTGTCTGTGTATATGGGTCTCTGTGTGTTCTGAAAGCAGGGGCTTGTGCTGGAACAGAAGGGAGGACCTGACGGGTGGAGGACTCAGAACTCACACTGGGATTGTTCTGAGTCCGTGAAGCAGGGGATTCCCAAACCTGGCTGCCCAGGCATGTGCGGGGCTGACTGTCACCTGGGGAAGGGGCTTGGGGAGTCTGAATGACTGATTGTGATTATGTAAGGCTGGCTTTGATGTGGGGAGGTAGGATCATTCTTCTTAGAACTATCAGGCCAGGACTGCCCCTCATATTTGAGGGCCCAGGGCAATAGTATTGATGAAAGCCTGCATACACACATCTAGATGTTCAGAAGTTACACATCAAGTGGCATCAGAGCCTAGCTCTTGTGTCCGGCATGGCCACCATGCTCCCTGGATTGCCCTGCAAGCTGGAGGCTGAGGGAGCCCTCCCCTCGCCCTGTGGTAGCCTTGTCTTGCTGGCGCTGGAAGGACTGTCAGGCCAGGGCAGACTGAGGCTGAGTCCTCTCCATGAATTCAATGCCTGAACTCAGCACTTCTCAACTGGAGCATTTTTGGGGGCCAGGAGCCGGGGGGCCGGGGGCAGGGAGAGGATATTTAACTTCCTTAAGTCTCAGTAATGTCCTACACAGCAGAGTTCTCCCGCACACCTAAGGCATTGCTTTTTGTGGAGGGGTTTTCAGACTTCAGATGCAGCGGGCTGAATGACTCATGCTCCTCAGTTTGCAGCACATAATTATCTCTGCTTCGTGCAAGGCACCTCTCTACCTCTTCACTCATGTACCTCTCCACAGCCAACTTCTCACCAGGCGTTACATGCACAGTACTTTAGGGCTCACAGTTCTTTGAGGGGCCCATAAAAATGTTTTAATTTCTTTCAAATCAGAAGTGAAAATGAGCCTGCAGTTCAAAGAAGATGTTTTTTTATATATATCAATATACTCATCTTTATACCAATGCAGTTGCAAAATAGGACTTTTAATATTTTTTATGGGTGAAAGGATTCACCAATGCAAATGGGCTTAGGACCTGTTGAAATCAGACTGCATCCCTGTTATCCTATATCCTAGTCTAGTGGTCGGCAAACTGCGGCTTGTGAGCCACATGTGGCTCTTTGGTCCCTTGAATGTGGGCCCAAGAGCCTGGGCAAGTCTGTTTTGAAGAAGTGGCATTAGAAGAAGTTTAAGTTTAAAAAATTAGGCTCTCAAAAGAAATTTCAATCGTTGTACTGTTGATATTTGGCTCTGTTGACCAATGAGTTTCCCGACCACTGCTCTAGTCCCATTGTCCTCCATAAGCACCCTTTTAATGTGTCCACTTATTTCTATGTGAATGTACGTTTGAAAAATGTACATTGCTGCTTTGTGGAATGTATCTTCAGTTAGGTGGCACCGTATTGTTCTGTTTCCTGCTCCTTTCACTCAGCACCACCTCGTGAACACCAGCCCGTGATTCTAGGCCTATGTCCAGGTCAGATTTCCATCTGCTGCAAAGTGCTCCACCGTGTGCCTGCACCACATATACCTGTCCAGTGCCCGGTGACTGAGGACCAGGACTCAGCTCCCTGCTGCCACCATGCTGCCGTGACCGGCCATGGTCATTCCCCCCATGCACCTGGGTGGGAATGTGCCCAGGCTGTCTGCTCAGTTAACTTCTGAGCCAGAGGGCACTTACTTAATGTGGCTGTGCAATGCCAAACGGCTCTCCGGAAGAAACACTGTTTTCCGGTTTTTCTTTTATTGTGCTAGTCATGCCAGGGTTTGCTATCAGTTATGTTAGCTTCATCAAATGAATTGGGTAGTTCTTTTCTTATATTCTGGAACAATGTATATGGCACTGGATAACTGTTCTTTGGATGTGAGAATACGCGCAGTATGACTGCTTGGTGTTAAAGCCCATTCACTTAGAAAGCCTCTGAAAATGTTTGCAGTTTCTCCCTGGGCTGTTGGTTCTGATAAATGCTAATGGTCCTCAATCTGCTGCTGGTACCACGGCAGGAATAATGAAGTAGGAGAAGCATGAGTCAGCACCCCTCTGCGGCTCCAGCCTTCCCCCTCTCCTGGACACTGAAGAGATGTAAAATCTGTGCTAACCAGACAGGGGCAGAGCGCAAGGGCCTTGGGCTCTAAAGGTGCCTCTTGACCTATTCCGGGAGGGGTTAGGAAGGCCCAGTGTGGCTTCAAGCAGATTTGCATTTGCGTCATGCCCCACAACTTAAGACAAGCATAATCGCCCTGGCCAGGTGGCTCAGTTGATCAAAGCATTTTCCTGATACGCCAAGGTTGCAGGTTGGATTCCTGGTCAGGGTACATACAAGAATCAACCAACGAATGCATAAATGAATGGAACAACAAATCGATGCTTCTCTCTCTCTCTTTCTCCCTCTCCCCCCCCCCACTTCTCTCTCTCAAATCAGTAACAACAACAACAATAATAAAAACACAACTATGACAAAGTTCCCTAATCTCTCTCATTCTATTTTCTCAACGTTAAAGTACCCGGCTCATGGGATTATTATAATCATTTGAAATGATGTTCATAGCACCTATGACATTATATCTGGCACATAACTCAGTATAGTTGCGAACTTTTGGAGTCATTTTTATAGTCCTTATCTGTCTTGCTCATTGTACTGTCTCCGGGGCCTCTCCCAGGACCGGGTACCAGACCTTGTTGAATGCATGACTTCCTATTCATGACAGTGCTTGTACCCCTCTTCCTTCTTCCCAGGTATTCCCAACTTCATCACCACTGATGCTTTGGACCAGACAATTCTTTGTTGCAGGGGCTGTGCCGGGCATTGCGGGAGGGCTGGCAGCGTTGCACTCCAGTCCTGTAGCAAGAGCGACGGAATGCTTTAATCGCCAGATGACAGTAACATCGGCCCAGCGCTGCCACACTGTCTCCAAACATTGCTAAATGTCCCCTCGCGGAGCCTGTTTGCGAACCACTGAACCGGAATGTTGCTTATGTGTTCTGTATTTACGTCCCTTGTGTTCCCTTTGGCACTTTATAAAGTCTCCCTGCAAATTCTATCCTGCCTCTACGGTGCTCAGGTTAAGGAACTGTTTCTTGGCTATGCACCCAGCAGGCCCTTAAAGGAGGAACAAGCAGAACTCCAAAGCGACTGGGGTTGATGGTGGCAGGAGGAATCTCAGCAGAAGAACCCTAAGGGGAAACAAGCTCAGAGGCTTCCCCCTGGGAGATTCAAATCTCAAAGTGTTTGACATATTAAGAAGGGATGGTGGTTTTGCTTAAATCCATGCTATTTCCATGAATTTTTTGGATTTGTTTTTACCACTAGGAGGCAGGTGCACACTTAAGAAGTTCTGAATAAACATCATGCCACTTTACTGAGGCCTAATTAGAGCTGAGTTTTATGGTTGTTCACTGGGAAAGGAAATTTCAAAGTTTAAAAATTTTACATCCCCAAAAGCCCAAGAAGTAAAGATGCAGAGCGCTTCCTGGCTTTTCCAGCAAGAGCAGCAACTAAGAGGGAATGACAGTGCAGCTTCCTGGTGGCCAAGCAGCTAGGAATGTTTTTCCTTTGTTTTTATGGGCACCATGGTTGACTCACAAGGGACTCTCCCTCCTGGCAACCTGTTGGCACAGATACATTTATGGATCTTTCAAGTCCCCCTGCTCTCTTTCCCTTGTCTTTTGAAATATCCCATCCAGCCCCCAAATGCGAGCCAATGGAACAACACAACTGGGGGTGGCTCGCAAAGCAAACTATAGAAAAACTCCCAATACAGGTTTCTCTGGACAAGTGACAACTCCACAGATGTATGTCCTGGGGCTCATTTGCGTTTTTAAAAGTAGGAGACAGTTTGCGTAATAAGTGAATTCAAGACGCATCATTACATGTTGCAAGGGATTGGGCAAGACTGCGGATAAGGAGGGGAGGTTGGTTAGGCAAGATTGCTTTGGGGAACATACTCATGTTGTAAGGGACTGAAGGCAGACATACATGTAACTATGATGGCCAAAGGCTATGGGACAGAGGAAGAGGGAGAGGCTATTTCTGGCCCAAGGGGGTGTGGGGTGACTCAGAGAGGAGAACGCGCTTGAGCGGAGTGCTGTAGTTGGCAGCATTTTACAGAGGGAGGTGGCTGGCTGTGAGAGGCACTGTGGCAGAGAGGAAGGGAGTATGAGTGAAGGGCCAGAGACAGGAAGGAGCAGGACAGGTTCTGGGGTTAAAGTGTGCCTGGGGTTAAAATATGTGAAAATGGTACTTTATTTATCCACTAACGATGATAGTGGAAGATAAAGGAGAAAAGATGCATAAAAGGTGCTTAATAAATAAATACATATAAAATGAATACATAAAGCTAGTGGTAGTCAGTCATATTGCAGAGGCTTCAAATGCCAAGTTAAAGAGTTTGGACTTTCTGCTGTAAGGGATGTGCAGTGAGTGGGCAATGACAATTTTTAATCAAGAAAGTAACACCATTTTTGTATTTTAGGTCGGGGGAGTGCAGCCTCAGGTGCCCTGTCTAGCCCCACTGGGCAGAGTGTGAGGCCTCAGGTCCCTGGCCTGGTGCTGGGCAGGAGGCAGGGCCTGAAATCCCCTGGCAAGCCTCACCGAGCAGGGGGCTCAGCCTCAGGTCCTCTGTCCCAGTCTAGCACCACACAGCCTCGGGTTCCTGCTGATTGCTCATTAAGGCTTGTTACAGGAACTCAGCCTCTGCTGTGGGAACAGCCATCTTGTGTTACGGAAACCCCTTCACTGCTGTGGTTGCTGGCATCTTTGTGATGGTGTGGTGGTCAGTTTGCATATTCCCTCTTTATTAGATAGGACTAGAGGCCCAGTGCATGGAATTTGTGCACAGGGGTGTGTATCCCTCAGCCCAGCCTGCACCCTCTCCAATCTGGGACCCCTCAAGAATGTCCAACTGCCTGTTTAGGCCTGATCCTACCTGGACTGCTGGCTCACAAACTGCTCACAATCCAGGACTGCTGGTTCCAAACTGCTCACCTGTCTGCCTTCCTGATTGCCCCTAACCACTTCTGCCTGTCAGCCTGATCACCCTATAACCACTCCCTTGCCAGCCTGACTAAAGCCTAACTGCTCCCCTGCCAGCCTATTTGCCCCTAACTGCCCTCCCCTTTAGGCCTGGTCATCCCTAACTGCTCTGGTCACCCCCAACTCCTCTCCCCTGCAGGCCTGGTCACCCCTAACTGCCCTAGTCACCCCCAACTGCTCTCCCCTGCAGGCCTGGGTCCCCCCAAATATCCTCCCTTGCAGACCTGGTCCCTCCCAACTGCCCTTTCCTGCTGGCCATATTGTAGCAGCCATCTTATGCCCGCATGGGGGAAGTCATCTTTGATCACTTGGGGGCAGCCATCTTGTGTGTTGGAGCAATGGTCAATTTGCATATGATTCTTTTATTAGGTAGGATAGAAGACTTGTGCATGGGTGGGGGCCAGCAGGCTTGCCCTGAAGGATGTCCTGGGTTAGGGTGGGAGTACCCTTGGGGCATGGGGAAGCTTGGGTGAGGGGCCTGTGGTGGTTTGCAGACTAGCCATGCCCCCCAGGGACCCAAGCAGAGGCCCTGGTATCTGGGATTTATTTATCTTCTATAATTGAAACTTTGTAGCCTTAAGCAGAGACCAAGGCGGGCCAGGGCTATGGAAACTTGGCTTCCTCCATTGCCAGGGGCAACTCAAACTTCCTGCTCTCTCCAGCTCAGTGGCCACAACCAATTTTGTTGGTATTTATTTATCTTCTATAATTGAAACTTTGTAGCCTTCAGCAGAGGCCTGGGCCTGCCAAGGTGTGTAGAAAGCTTGGCTTTCACCATCACTGGGGAACCCAAGCCTCCTGCTCTATTCGTGGCCACAGCCATCTTGGTTGGGTTTAATTTTCATACTCCCTCCTGATTGCCTAGTGGGTGTGGCTAGTTGGTATAGCAGAGTGATATTTAAATTGCATATTACTCTTTTATTAGATAGGATAGTTTCTTTTCAAAGCATAGTTTTATTTAGATAATTTACATACCATAAAATTCACCTTCTTAAAATGTACTACTCAGTGGTTTTTTAAAAGTATTTTCTCTGTTAGGTCTGATCAAATAATGGAATGGATATTCCCTCCTCTGTCAACTGACTTTTAGGCCACTTCACACCTGACATTCCTTTTTGCTTAGACTATATTTCACTAGCTAAGACCGCATTTGACTTGCTAAGACCATTACATTTCTCCTCAGGACCCACTCAGAGAATTCTTCATCCAGAAAAAGCTTGCCTAGAGTCCTTTAAAATCTCTGGCTCCCAGTCACTGGGTGCTGGTGCCATTTGGGGATTCAGTCAGATGACCTAATAAATTCATAATTCCTTACCCTTTCAGCCTTGTGGGTTCCTCCTTCGGGGATCCTGATGTTCTCAAAATAGCTCAGTCATCAATTTTCATTCCATACCATTTACATCACATCACCCCAAAAAGAGACGCCCACACCCCCTTGGGCCAGAACCTTTAATAGTCACTCCCCATTCCTTTCTCCCCCAGCCCCTGGGAATCACCCCACATCCCCTTGGGCCAGAACCTTTAATAGTCACTCCCCATTCCTTTCTCCCCCAGCCCCTGGGAATCACTAATCTACTTTCTGTTTTTATAGACTTGCCTATTCTGGGCATTTCATATAAATAGGATCATAAAACATGTGGCCTTTTGTGACTGGCTTCTTTCACTTAGTATAATGTTTTTAAGGTTCATCCATGTTGTGGCATATATTTGGAAAGCATTAAAAAACAACATCACTTATATTCCTCATTAAAAACAAAGCAAAACAAAAAACTTCTGGCCCTGACCGGTCTGGCTCAGTGGATAGAGCGTCGGCCTGCAGACTGAAGGGTCCCAGGTTTGATTTCAGTCAAGGGCACCTACCTTGGTTTCGGGCACATTGCCAGTGGGGGGTGTGCAGGAGGCAGCAGATTGATGTTTCTCTCTCATTGATGTTTCTAACTCTCTATTCCTCTCCCTTCCTCTCTGTAAAAAATCAATAAATATATATATAATTTAAAAACCAACAACTTCTAGTTGGCCTCTGACCAGCACACCAGCAGCGCTTTCTTCCCAGCCAGGTGGTTGTACTCTCCTCTCCTATTCATTCTTTTCCTTTCCTTCCCTCTCTGCTCCCCACCCCTCTCTCTCTCCTTGGTTTTTTGCTCCCTTTCCCTTTCTTTTTTTTCTTATGGAAAATGACCATCTGCCAACTCAGGGTTTCTCAGGTTTTATTTAGCATACCTTAACTATCCATCCCTCCTTCACATCTTTCCCCTTTTCTGCTCCAGTCCTCATTTCTCCCAGGCTAAATTTAAAAAACAAGAAGGAACAAGCTCTTTATTTAGCACACCTGCTGACTGACACAGGGAAACTTGCCTTATTCTGGGGACCATGGTGCAGGACTGCCTCTGGACAATGTTTGGTGAAGGGCAGGCAAGCACCTTGGTGTGCAGGAAGCCAGAAGTTTCTCGAGCAACCTAGGAACATGCATTTACTCCGTGCATGGCACCATCGACGATGCTCCGTGGGATATAAACATGAGAAAAACAAAGACCTGCATTGGGTAGCTTATGTTCTAAGAAGGGTCTGGCAACACTCTTGGTAATATTGCTTCCTGGTTGTGCATTGGACCTCTTTCTAGTGGTAAACTCCTCCAGGGCTGGAACCATGTGCTGTGAACCTTCCCAACACACACAGTGCCTCCCTCGCACAAAGTGGGCCATATTTTTGTTAAGATGCCTCAAAGGAAACAGATGTAAAGTCCTGGGAATGGTCAGGTGAGGGGAGTTGCTTCCGGCTGGAGAGATCCAAGAAGACGTTGTGGAGAAGAAGGTCAAGAATGAGAAGGAACCGGACCGTGGTGCTGGAAGGAGGACTCTGGGAGAGAGGAAATGTAGGGGCGACACAGTGTGCAGAGGGAGAGGGAACCGTGAGCCACGTCAGTGATGACTTAACCCTGAAACAGAGAAGAAGGAAGCAGAGAAAGTCACATTAGATGACCTACACTTCCAAGTAAGGAAAAAAGCAAGGCATCTTTAAACAAGAAAAGAAACGGGGGAGGGATTTGGGTGTAAAGGAGTAGGATGTGGGTAGGAAACTCAAACAGACATTAGGCAGGATATACTGAGATGTTAGTGAGTCATACAAATGGAGATATCTACAAATGTTGGACCATCTAGGTTATGATTATTATTCAATTAATTTCTTAAATATACTGGTGCACATATTTCACATTTTAATTACTTGCATTGTATTAAGAATAAAAATATAGTAGACATTTATTTCTTCACCATCTAGTCAACAAATGTTATTAAACACGATTTTTAGACTTCGGGGACACAGCTCAATGAACACGAAAGACAAGATTGCTGACTTTTTGAATATTTATATTTTCAGGGGGCATGAAGGAGGGGAGGCAGACAAAGAAATCATCCAAGTAACAAAAATGTGGGCAGTATTAGCAGAAACAAGTCCATAGAGTTAAACACCACTAATTCCCAAAATAACACACAAACATCAGCAAAGACTATTTCCTAGCTAACCAATCAACTGTTTTCTAACACAAATATTAGAAAAACAAACACAGCCCATTCAGAGCCCATTTTTTCCCACTAGAGCTTCATATATCAAAGTAAGGTTTTATTGTATCAAGGCAGGAAGTTATTCAGCATAATATGAAAGGCAACTTGAAAGTGTTCTGGACACATCAATGCAGAGTATTTATAAACAATTTCCAGCCGAGACCGGTTTGGCTCACTGGATAGAGCATCGGACTGCAGACTGAAGGGTCCCGGGTTCGATTCCTGCAAGGGCATGTACCTTGGCTGCGGGCACATCCCCGGTAGGGGGTGTGCAAGAGGCAGCTGATCGATGTCTCTCTCTCATCGATGTTTCTGACTTTCTATCCCTCTCCCTTCTGCTCTGTAAAAAATCAATAAAAAAACAACAACAACAACAAAAAAAAATTTCCAGAGAATCCTGCTAGGAGTGGTGAAGTCTTGGTAACAACAGATGACCCTGCATTTTCCCCTTGTGAATGCATTCTGTACATATTTAGATGCAGCGGATGCAAACATGGTTTTTAAGAACAAGGCATCATTCTTACTTTCAAAGAGCTCCCACCAGTCTAGGGGAGGAAAGAACGCATTAGAAAGCTAACAAAATACACTGTATAAACAAAACATCAAAAAACATACACTGTGTAATAACTGGTTCCTAGTCCTGAGGAAGGATCGCCAAACCTCACCTTGAGAGCTCATCTCCTTCACTAATTACTTCCCACAAATAACCGCTGCACCTGGCCTTGAAGATTTGGGGGAGGTTGGAGGGGAGGGAGCCCTGAGATCTGCTTAGGTACAAAGGACTGCATGAACAAAGGTGAGGAGGTTAGATTGTTTTAGTAACCAATTTCACCCCAATTGGTTTAATTAAAAATGCAAAACTGAGGAGGAAGTTGTAGAGAAAAGGAACTAATATTTATTGAGTTCTAAGCACAATATTTGGTACATGGTAAATGCTCTATAAACATTTATTCATTGAATAGTCATTCTTTTAAGGAAAGATCACTGCCGCCATTGTGCAAATAAAGAAACAGAAGTGTAGAGAGTTTAAATAATAGTTCTAAAGTCACGAAGCTAGTAAGGGTAGAGTTAGGTAGTGACCCCAGGCTGCTTGCCTAGCGCGCATGTTCTTTGCCCGGTCCAGCTGTGCGGCCAGAGCATAGAGTGTCCTAGGGACGGGGTGGAGCGGGCATTGTGGCCAGAGGTGAGCCAGAGACAGACATGAGCTGGTTCTGGACGGCAGCGGTCCCTAACAACAGTGTAAGGAACATACATGTTCTTAATGGGGAGCCACCAGGGAACAGCCATGTCAGTCTTCATTTGAGGAGGAGAAGTGTGAAAGAGTGGAAGTTGGGAGGTGGGGATGGGGACAGTGGCTCTGACGGTAAACCGATGGGCAAATTAGGACAGGAAGCTCACAGACACTGCTGCTGCACCAAGGTGGGCTGCATGGCCACGAGATGAGTAAGGGCTGTGGGAATGAGACGGAGGGGATGCGGGCTGAACAAGGTCGGGGGAAACGCTCACAGACCAGATGGGTGTGAGGGAAAGGAAGTGAGTGATGCAAGAAGGTGCTGGGTAGCTAGCTTTGGCGAAGGGTGATGCCATTGGCTGAAACGGGGGATTTAAGAAAAGCAATGCAGCCCAGGCAGTGTGGCTCAGTGGTTGAGCATCGACCTATGAACCAGGAGGCCACAGTTTGATTCCCGGTCAGGGCACATTCCCAGATTCTGGGCTTGATCCCCAGTGTGGGACGCCCAGCCAATTGATGGTTCTCTTACCATTGATGTTTCTCTCTCTCCCTCTCCCTTCCTCTCTGAAATAAATTGAACACACACACACACACACACACACACACACACACACACATATTAAAGAAAAGAAAAGCAATGCAATTAGTGGGCAGAAGGCACTACTTGGGATGGTTTGAGTGGAGACATCCAAAGATGAGTTGGAGCAAAGGCGAGTGGCGGTGGGAACTAGAAAGTGTTGGAAGTCCTCTGTCTCTAAGCTGTGCCAGAAGGATGAGGGTCAGGGAGAGGTGGGGAATGAGAGAAGAGAGAGGACAAGGTGGGACTCAGCCAAGGGGCTAAGGATGAAAGGGTAGAGATGTAGAAACACCCTGAGGCAGGGGGTTGGGGGAAGCCCAGGCTAGGAGAAGTGGAGCTGACTAATGCAAGGTTCTTGGTGACTTCACTGAGCTCAGCTTCCCAGGAGCGGGTGGAGCAGGAGCTGGGCTGCAGACTGAGAAAGGAGCAAATGACTAGGCGGAGTACAGTGTGTTCTTCCAGAGTTTCACAGCAAAGGAAAGAGAGATTCTGGATGACTCCAGGGGCGTGCAGAGCAGACAGGGGAGGAAGTTTTAGAGTGGGCAGCTGCCGTGGTCAGTGGCTGTAGGAGAACAGTGAGCCAGGTGGCCTTCTCCTCTCTCCTCTTCCTCGCAGTGCAGCTCTCTCGGCACGGAGAGGCGAAGAAGTCTCGGTGGCAGCATCCTCTTCATCACTGCTCAAGACCAGGATCTTGTGAGATTACTGTTCTCAGGCCGAGTTCCACCGATTGTTTTGTCATGATGTTCTTCTCTTTGAAAGGGATAAAAATAGAACTGGACTTGACGCAGTAGCAGGTGGCTAAGTGCCTTGATTCATGAACGAGGCTACCTAGACTCAAAGTCCAGCTCTGTCACCCACTGTATGATCTTAGTAAGTTATTCAGCCTCCCTGTGCCTCAGTGTCCTCATCTGAGAACAAGGGTAATAATAGTGCCACCAAACCGGATTGTTGTGAACATGATTCAAGCTAATAAAACATGATGAAGAACCAGAGGACAACAAATGGCACAAAGCCATCCCCAGGGTCATACTAGCTACTATCTTTAAAGAGTTATGCCCAGAATTTGGGGCATCATCATTGGATGATGGCCTCTCTGCCTGCCATGGCCCCTGGTGCTGCTATGATTGCTCTGACTATTCTTTGTTAACATGAAATTCTTTTAGTTTTGCATGCAACAGACGCTGCAAATTAAGTTTGCTTTTCAAGATTAGAAGAGGCTGTTCTTAAGTGGAAAAACAATGACCTCGCCTGCAGGACAATAAGGGAAAAAAAAAACCTCATCTTAGGAGAAACTCATTTTGGTGGAGTAAAGCTCTGAAGCATGGTGCTCATGGTGGTATAACCAATATAATTATAATATGGGTGAGTAGGTGGGGTCAACATGCTGTTAAATATGACTCTTTTAGTACATTTTAACTGGTTAGGGAAGCTATATTTATGCTTCATATCTTTCTTAGAACATTCTTCCTCTAAAATATTCCAAAACACCAAAGTACAACATCTGGCAATGGTCAGTATGCAAAAATAACCTTTATCTCTCAGCTATTTTTGATGGCAGGCTGGGGCTGTTATTTGGTATTGCTGTACCTCACTGCCACCTGCTGGTCAAGGCCTAGTACAACCCCGGTCCCGTGACCACAGTGGTCAGGTTCTGATTGAGTGCCCCTCAAAGCTTGTGAAAAGAGGCCCCCCAATTTTTCCTCTTAAGAAAGTATGTTGCCATTTTAACTTACATCCAGGGTCAGGTCCTGGTTTTGTGGGACCTCTAGCGTATTCAATTTAGGGGATCTTCCTTAAGATGAAAGAATACAAAATACAAAAATCAGGTACGAAAGAGTATTTTCAAATGAGAAAATAAATGATAAATTTTAAAAAGCTGACAGCTAGCACAAATACCGCATAGTCCAGGAAAATAAAATATTTTTAATTAATTGGCTGTCATACATCTCTCTAACACTCTTTCCCCTTACATTTATAGAATTCTTTGCTTGCCTCTTCAAAAAATGATTTGGTGGATGTCTAGCCAGATGGCTCAGTTGGTTGGGCGTCATCCTGTGCACCACAAGGTTGCCATTTCTATTCTTGGTCAGGGCACATGCCCGGGTTGTGGGCTTGATTCCTAGTAGGGGGCATGCAGGAGGCAGCCTATCAATGTTTCATTCTCACATCAATGTTTCTCTCGCTCCCTCTCAAAAAATCAATAGAAAAATTTGTTTAATGATTTGTTGGAATGATATTTTCTATAGTGAGAATAGAGAGATAACTCAGATTTTTTTTCAGTCGTGATTCATCAAAATCTGTTTACTGTTGATAGTAGAGAAGAGGTTTCCTTAGCTCTACAATTCATGTGTAGTACGCTATGAACAAATACGAAGGTTAAATTTGGGGAAATCTCCGTCCCTCATGTGCAGGCTGTAACATCTCAGGACATTTTCTATTTTTCTTGGGCAGCATCTAGTCTTTAATACTGCTGGAGCTGACAGCCCATAGTAACCATTTTGTTGCTATGACCCCCTTGTACTGGTATAATTTCTAGTTTCAGTGTAGATGGCAGCATTCTTGTCAAATTGGCCTAGAAAGCCACCTTTTCCTATTATAGTATACAATTTATCTACAGCTCATGTTCATGGTGATTGCTACGGATTTAATATTGCCAAATTAATATTGTATGTACACATACATACATGTTACCAGGAAAAGCATCACGTATCATTAGGCTTTTGTTTTTATTGCTACAAATTGCCCCTTTCTGGGGGAAAAGTATTGTTTTAAAAATAAGAAGTAAAAGATGGAAATGTTTTTGCTATGATCTGCTTTGTATTCCCAAATGTTATCTCTTAGAGTGATGCCGTTCCAGCCAGTGTGCACGTCTTTGGGTTTCTGAAAGCAGGTGTTGGCTCCCTGGTGTGTTGGGGCCCCAGTTCATTCTCTCCCAGAAGACTCTGGGCTCCTTATGCAAATTTATCCCATCCCTCCCCAGGGACCTGCTTGGTGGTGAGAGATCTCCAGGAAGGCAGAGCCGGGATTCCTTCTGACACAGGCTTTGTCCTCCTCCAGTGCTTCCTGGCCAACACACTTCATAACTAAGTGGGGCTGAGGAAGGGATTCCTCCCCAGGCCCAGAAGGTGCCTGCAGCTTCCATCGCCTGGCGAAGACCAGTGGGGCTCACTGGGCACCTTTGCTCAGTGGGCTGTTTGTTTCAAGTTGGCCTTAGTAAGTTCCCCATTACATAGACCAATGGTCGACAAATCGCGGCTCGCGAGCCACATGCAGCTCTTTGGTCCCTTGAGTGTGGCTCTTTCACAAAGTACCACGTGCGGGCCCCCACATACAGTGCGAATGAAACTTCGTGGCCCATGCGCAGAAGTCGGTTTTTGGCTCTCAAAAGAAATTTCGATCGTTGTACTGTTGATATTTGACTCTGTTGACTAATGAGTTTGCCGACCACTGACATAGACAAAATAGCGCACACATGGTCGGTATTGCCATATAGGGGAGATGTCTTGGTCCCTAGCAACACTTACTAGGGTAATACCTGTGTCCTCTCAAGCCACCTCGCTCAGATCTCTCCCTGGGTGTGGAAGATGCTGGCATACAGCACCCAGACCTTCCTCCTCCCTTTCTCTCCGGGATGGGCCAGTAGAAAGCTGCTCTGTCCTGTGCCTGGGCACCCAATACAGGCTCTCCCCGGTGGGTGAGACCTGGGGTATGCTAGGGCGTCTGTGTCTGCAGGCCTGATTCAGACGAATTCTTGGGCTCAGTTATTAGGACGTCCATTGGCGCTGTATATAAACCACCTGCTCCCATTCAGCTCTCACCAGCAATCAAGCTGGTAATTACTGTCTCGCCATCTGCTCACTTCCTTTGTGTCTTTCAGATGGTTCCGAGATTGCGAGGGGGAGAAGGGTGCTATTTATCGACTCCCGCAAACCTCCACACTCTATGCCTAGACACAGGGAACTGGATTCGTCAAGATATTCTGTCCCTTCCCAGGGCAAGTGGACAATCTACCGACCATGATGACATACAACTTACAAACTTGCAGGCCTATCTCTCTCTCTCTCTCTCTCTCTCTCTCTCTCTCTCTCTCTCTCTCTCTTCACACACACACACACACACACACACACACACACACACACACGGGCACTTCCAACCCTTTTCCTCTTTCTCCACCAGCACAAGTTATTCCACTTCTGATGAGCCCTCACCTGTGTTGTCACTATTCCTAGGCTTAACTGCAATGAATGAAACTCGTGGTGTGCGTGGTATTGCAAAAAACGATTTCCACGTGCGCACTGGATGGGCGTGAGTAGACAGGGAGAAGAGGGAAAAGGAGGGAGAAGCAAACTGCAAGCATTTCAAGCTGACTCTGGTGCTGAACTCATATTATGGTGTCAGGGTGCAGAGGAGCACATGACCACATCTTCCTTGGCCTGTTCCTGTAAATCAGCAAAATTCATCTGAACATGTGCTAAGCGGCAGGTACATTTCACTTTCTTTGTCCTTGGTTTCAAGGTCCCTTTATTAGGCCATGCGAGCATGCTTGATGAAAGTTCTGTTTTAAATCAATGATCACTCCTTAAACCCCAAATACAACCTTACTTTTTCCCTGACTTTGTTCCTTTCCTAGATGCTTTTCCCCAATCCTTGTTCTTTGTAAGCCTCTCAACCTTCCAAACCCACGTGCCTTGATTACCTTAGCAGATGCGAGCTTTTGAACTGTGGGAGAAGGACTCTTTGCTACTTGTGAATCTATTTCCTTAATGAGCTACTTGCTGAATTTCATTTTCTTCTCCAGGTTTCTCTAGTGGGTTCCCTGGATTGGCTTTTCATAGTTCTGTTATAGCAAGAGTCTAATAAAAAATTACTTTGCAGACACAAGCGATCTCTCAGAAAATACACCATAGACAGCTGTTTGATTAACTTGTTCATTGTCTTGTTTCAGCTCAGATTATACTCATTTGGAGGATGTTTATTTTACATCTTCTAAGACACTAATTCAACAACTGATGTTTAATGAATGAATGACAGAGATTTTTAAAAAAAGAATAAAATCTTACCATTAGTGACAACATGGATGGACCTAAAGGGTATTATGCTAAGTGAAATAAGTCAGACAGAGAAAAACAAGTACCATACGATTTAATTTACATGTGGAATCTAAAGAACAAAATAAATGAATGAACAAACTGAAGATTGTCAGACGGGAGGAGGTTTAGGGTGAATAAAGTAAAAATATTCAGAAGTAAAAGTTGGTAGTTACAGAATAGTCATGAGGATGTCAAGTACAGCATAGGGAATGTAGTGGATACTACTGTAATAACTCTGTATGGTGCTAGGTGAGTACTGAAAATATTAGGAGATCATGGATTATAAAATTGCCTGACCACTATGCTGTATACCTGAAACTACTATAAAATAATATTGAATGTCAACTATAATTGAAAAATCAAAAGAAAAAAATGAATGGCAGGTGA
Source organism: Antrozous pallidus (assembly GCA_027563665.1). NCBI lineage: Eukaryota > Metazoa > Chordata > Mammalia > Chiroptera > Vespertilionidae > Antrozous > Antrozous pallidus. Next base: position 92,873,601 of record CM050511.1, on the reverse strand, counting down.
GAATGAGCAAACCTCCCCTCCTGAATTCCAGAAGAGATATTAAAGAAATCCACTATGAGCCCGTAATGCTTTATCCTAAAACTTCATTTGCATTTTCATCTTTCTCCGTAGCATACCCACATTTGTTTTAACAAAAAATGTTTTGAATTGCTTACACTGAGTAAATTTAATGCTTTGACAAAATATGCAGTTCTGAATGGCCAAGTCTATAAATCCTCTGACACACTATTGCTCACCCTGTTGTGTATTCCAGTTTGAGAAGCATACATAATAGATGTTCATTGAATATTTATTGGATGAATAAATGAATGACAAACCTGATTATACAAATAGAATTCTTGTACTTACGTAACTACTTTCCGAAATGTATGTATCAGGCCTCAGTCCTCTAAGGGATTGAACTCACAGCATGATGTATCGGTCTCATCTGTGACTTTTTCAAGTCAGACCAGTTAGTGCACAGATGCAATGATCTCTTTATATTCTATAATTGGGCTTCACTTTACAGGTGGGAAAGTGGAGGCTGAGGTAATTAGCCATGAGTAACTAGACCACACACCCTTGCCTCTGGAGCACCCAGGCAGACTCCCTCTGAGAGCCCACACAGCCCCGCCCCACTGCACTTCTCACACTGGATTGTCATTACCTGAGCACTTCAGACTCCACCACTGGGCCATGAGCTCCTCCTGTCTGGGCCTGTCTCTCTCTTTCTCTTTTAAAAATAAATTAGTCAAAGAGGGTACCCAAGGAGTTTATCGAGAGAATGGGCATCATTTGCCCAAAATAGGTCACGGGTGTGGAGCACCATTGGAACTTAGACCAAATTAAAATTTAGGGAGCCTTTTCTAGCCGGCCCGATGACTGCTCTACGATCCTCCATGCAGGGAGTCCAGAGAGCAGCCTTGACCCTTTGTGCAAGACCACTTTTAAGCACATTAACCACATCCTGTTTTTGCCGTGCAAGCGACCTAAGATAAAACAGTGTTTCCCAAGCAACATCAGAGTCATGCCATTGACGACCAAGTTATTCACAGGGTCTTCCTATTCTTCAGAAAGCTGACAGTGTTCTATCTTGCAAGGCCTATGTGCTGGGAGGGGGCCATGAGACCATATCTCAAGGCCTGGCTTGGTGTCAGCACTGACTGCTCTATATGGGGCATAGTCCACGGCCTCAGTAGTGCTCAAAAATTACCACTCTCTAACACCATGTGATGGTCCGTTTATGCCATGAACCCTTCCCAGCACAGTTCCTTAAGTGCTGGTAGAATATCCTCAGCACATTTGGGTTTTGCCTGCCCTGAGGGTCCCTGCTATTTTGGTGTCTGCGCTAGCCCTACTCTTGGCCCCTCACTGCGTGTGGGGGTGCAGGAATGCAGAGTCTGTGGCTCCCTGGGGCCTGCACCTGGTGAGGGTATCATCAACTTTTCCCTCCTTGCAGTGGAACCTCTCATTATGGGCTCTGAGGACCAGCAGTGGAGGGATGGGGATCAGAAGAGGGAGCTTAAGGAGTAAGTCCAGGAGAAGCAGCAGGAGCAGCTGAGTGAAGTCCAGGAGGCCCTGCTGCAGGACCACGCATGCCTGGGTCACCTGTTTGAGCAGGATGAGGCCCTCACGGACGAGCACAGCAACCACAAGATGCTGCTGCATGGGTCCCTGGAGATGGAGAGCAAGGAGGTGTGTGCTGGCATCTGGCGGGTTGATTGGTGGGCTCCTGTCCCTGCTTCTCTGACTCCTTGTGTTTCCCCTGGACTTGCAGTTTCACAGGGACTGGAAGGGACCCTAGGACGTGTCAGGTGGGAGGAGGGGGACTCGGCTCTGGGGCTGGAGGAGACTCCTGATCAGCTCCACCTCCCTCAGCTCTGCAGAGAGAAGCTGCTCTCAGAGGCTGTGCAGTTTCTTGTGTGTCGGTGCCTAGCGGGTGGGTTTCCTTCCTCAGGCAGCAGGACCAGCTCCAACATGAGGTTAGGCAGCGCTGCAGGAGCTGAGGAAGCTCTTGACTACTGAGCCAGAGGCCCTGCAGCAGGAGAAAGAGGCCAGGGCCATGGCTGCCCAGGAGAAGGAGAGGCTGCAGCAGGAGGTAGACAGGTAATCGCCTCTGCCTTCTGCAGTGGCATCTGCTGGGTTTCTTTCAGACCAACTCACTCAGCACCTGCTGAACTCAGCTCGAGTGAGTCCCCTGGCAATTGTGTGTTTTACCAACTCTGTCATGGGCACGGCTGGATGGTCACAAGGTAAAGGGACTCCAGCTGGTGGCTGGGATGGAAGGGCTAGTGCCAGCTGGGATGATGCACTGTCCAGGTTTGGATGACCACCCCACCCACACTGATGATGGTGATGACTGTGTTGGGTGCAGGCACCTTCATCCTCTAACACCCTCAATCCCTGGAAGGAGATATGCTCACTTCATACCATTCACACATTCCCTATTTGTGAATTCCCTCCTCACTGAAATATACTCATGGGCCTGTTCAGAGTGCGAGATACTAGAGCAGTGGTTGGCAAACCGTGGCTCAGGAGCAATATGCGGCTCTTTGGCCTCCTGAGTGTGGCTCTTCCACAAAATACCAAGGCCTGGTAGAGTCAATTTTGAAGAAGTAGTGTTAGAGGTTTAAGTTTAAAAAATTTGGCTCTCAGAAGAAATTTCAATCGTTGTATGTTGATATTTGGCTCTGTTGACTAATGGGTTTGCCGACCACTGTTCTAGAGTCATCTGATGTGCACATTTGCAGCTGAGGTTGAACAAGGCCTCTGACTTCTGCCTTGTTTCAGCTTTCACACTGCAAATGAGCATCTCTTTCGTGGTCCATTGAGTGCCATGGCGTTCTATTTTCATGCTTTTTGGTAGTGATTTCACAGTTTGAAATGGCCCCCAAATGGAGACCTGAAGTGCTATTGATTGTCCCCAAGTGCAAGACTGTGGTGGGCCTCATGGGGGAATATTCAAGTGGCCCATGAGGCTAATTCAGGCCTGAGGTACGGTGCTGTTGGCTGTGAGTATATTACACAGAGCGTCTTTATGTCTTCATCAGTTGACAAAAATATGGCCAGAACTTGAAGGAACTGTTGGAAACAGTTTGCATTGACAATAATTCAGTATACGTGGGGGCTTGATAGAACATTGTACTGCAGATCTTGAGAATTGTTTGTGCTATTGTTCTTTCCCCCAAAACAGATGAGGAAAGAGGCTCAGAGAGATTAAATAACTTGTTTGAGGTCAATCCTGACTGTACTGGCATAGTCAAGATCCAAATGCAGATCTTGTCTCACCCCAGAGGCATGCCCACATGAAGCCTTCCTTTCCATAGCCTTGTTTTAATATGTTTTTGGGGGCTACAAACTCAGGTGCATGTGATGGCCAGGCAGGTCCAGCAGGTGAGGGAAGGAGTGTCAGCGATAGAGCAGACCCTTGTGGAGAATACACACCTCTGAAAGCTGTCAGCTGAAGGTAGGCCTAGGCTGCCAGATCATCCTTTTGTTTATACTTTTCTTTTCTTTTCTTTTAATCCTCACCCCAGGATAATTTTAACATTGATCTCTAGAGAGAGTAAAAAAGAGGAGGGAAGGAGGGAGGGAGGGAGGGAGAGAGAGAGAGAGACATCTACACAGGAGAGACACATCTATTGGATGTCTATAGCACACACCCCAACTACGGTGAGAAGCAAATCTGCAAGCCAGGTACATGTCCTTGATGGGGAATCAAACCTGCAAACCTTCTGTACACAAGCTGATGCTGTAACTGCTGAGCCACACCTGCCAAGGCCTTTTATTTATGCTTTCTCCCTGCCCTCTGAGAAGCTAAATAGCTTAATGTTGGTGTGAAACTTAAAATTTTAAAAATATTGATCCATTAATTTAAATCCTATCTTTTTTTATTTTTTTTAATTTACAATATAGTACATATGTTTTCCTTCCCCCCCCCCAATAATCTCCCCCCAACCTCCCTTACCCCCAGCACATGTCCCCACCTGCCCCCCTCCCCGCCCCAGTGTCTTTCATTCATTGGTTATGCTCATATGCATGCATACAAGTCCTTTGGTTGATCTCCCCCAGCATCTGCCTCCATCCACTCCAGCCTTCCCCCTGTAGCTTGACAGCCTGTTCAAGGCCACCCTGCCTCTATATCAATCACTCCCCCCTGTTTCTTTTCGTCAAAAATATCTTGCCTCTGCATACTAGAAACAAACGTATAAGAGCAAAAAAAAAATGTTTGAGTGTCAGTTTCAATGTCCAACTGTTCTGAGTCCCAGTTTCAATGTCAAATAGTTCTTCATGTGTACATGTCAGCAATGATATCCAGATGGTGGACACATCGTGGCAATGCAAGATCCATCCTCTGGTATGGTCCTGGGCTGCCTGCAGCCACGCACAGCTGCCAACTGCTAGCATGGCTAAATCCTATCTAATAAAAGAGTAATATGCAAATTGACCATACCTTCACTACACCAAGTAAGCCACGCCCACAAGCCATGCCCACCAGCCAATCGCAGGGCGATGGTCGGGTGCTGAGGGGGCGGGGCCAGGCAGCGATGTGGACCAAATCGGTGGCTGGCCTACAGCCAGGTCCGGAAAAAGGCCTCTCCCTGGCTATAGGCCAGGGCGGGCGGGTCCCAGATCACAGGGTGATGGCAGAGTGCCCAGGGTGGGTAAATTTGCACATGCTGGTGGGACAGGCAGTACCTGATGTAGCCTGCAGGGTCCAGGCCACCATGGACCTGGCAGACCTGGCGGGCAGCGCCTGAAGCTGCCTGTGGGGTCCAGGCTGCGATCCGGACCAAGCAGGCCTGGGAGGCAACACCTGACCCTGTCCACGGCGATTGGGACTGGGCAGGCGGCATGGATAACGCCTGATGCTGCCTGCTATGTCCAGGCGGCGATAAGGACTGTGCAGTTCTAGCAGGCACCTCCTGATGCCGACTCCAGGTCCAGGCAGCGATCGGTATGAGGCAGGCAGCATAGATAGTGCCTGACGTTTCCCGTGGGCTCCAGGCGGCATTGGGACCAGGAAGACCCCGGGGGACAGCGCCTGATGTTGCCTGTGGAGTCCAGGCATTGATTGGGACCAGGCAGGCGGTATGGACAGTGCCTGATGCTGCCCAGGGGGTCCAGGCATTGATTGGGACTGGGCAAGTGGCATGGACAGTGTCTGCCGCTGCCCGCAGTGTTCAGGTAGCGATCGGACAGGGCAGTTCCAGCAGGCAGCTCCTAATGTCGCCCTCAGGGTCCTGGCAGCTATCAGGGACCCGGACAGATGGCATGGACAGCACCTGATGCCCCCACCATGGAGTCCAGGTGGCAATTGGAACTGGGCAGTTCCAGCAGGCAGCTCCTGATGTTGCCCGCGGGGTCCAGGCGACTATCGGGATCGGACCGGCGGCACAGACAGCGCCTGAAGTCGCTGGAGATTCCATAGGCATGGATGGCCCAGATCCCCGGGATCACTCTCTGCCCCTGGGCCGCCTGAGGACAATGGTGGAGCAGGCCTGGGTTGAACATTTTAATGAAAATGGGATGCCTGTGTCCCGCCCCACCATGCCCTGTCCCTGGAGAGGAGAGGAAAGTGGGCAGTTAGGAGGCACCTGAGCTCTGAAGTGGCTTGGAACAACCTGCAGGCATGCTATCAGAAAGAGGTGCTGAATCATGAGGATGCAGAGGGCTGGCTGATGGAGGTGAGCAAAGGTGCAGATGAGGCGGTTCTTACAGGCTCTGAGGTGAAAAAGTGCTTCTACAGCCTGATGGACAAAATCGCCTTTCTGAAGAAGGTGCACGACGAGGAGATCGCCAAGCTGCAGGTGCAGATCCAGTATGCTCAGATCTCCGTGGAGATGGACGTGATCTCCGTGGAGATGGACGTGTTCTCCAAGTCCAACCTCTTCACTATGCTCAAGGACATCCGCACCCAGTACAAAAAGCTGGCTGCCAAGAACATGCAGAATGCCAAAGAATGGTACAAGAGCTACTTCACCATGCTGACCAACAGCACCTATGCAGTGCGGGCCAGTGACTGCTCAAGGCCAAGACCCTGGAGATGGAAACATGCTGGGGCATGAACGAAGCACTGGGAAAGCAGCTGCGAGAGCTGAAAGATAAGCAGAACTCCAATATTAGTGCTATATAGGACATGATCAACAAATTAGAAAATGAGTTGAGAACTACAATGAGTGAAATGGCATGATATTTAAAAGAATACCGGGACCTCCTCAATGTGAAGATGGCTTTGGACATTGACATTGCAGCTTATAGGAAACTCTTGGAAGGTGAGGAGACCCTGCTCAGTTTCACCAGCATGGGAAACATAGCCAGAGGCTACTCCCAGAGTTCTCAGGTCTTTGGTGATTTGCCTACGGTGGTTTACAGACTAGCTCCTACTTGATGTCTGCTCACTCTTTCCCTTCTTAGTACCCCGCCACATCCAGGAGGAGCAGATTGAGGTGGAAGAGACCATTGAGGCTGCAAAAGCTGAGGAAACTAAGGATGAACTCCTTTCTGAAGGAGAAGCTGAAGAGGAGGAGAAGGAAGAAGCCGAGGAAGAGGAAGGAGAAGAAGAGAAAGAAGGTGCCAAAAAAGAATTTGAGGATGCAAAGGAGGAAGGAGATGAAGGTAAAGGAGAAAATGACCGAGAAGCTGAGGAGAAGGTGAAGGAGAAGATGCCCAAGAAGCTGCCCAAAGAGATGAAGGTGCTGGGGAGGAGTAAGCAACCAAGAAGAAAGATTGAGCCCCCCTTTCCTTAATTATTTCAGGAATAATTCTCCCAATAATCAACCCTATCACCAACCAAGCAGTTGAGTCCCCGATAGTATATGAATTAAAGTCGAATATTAAATGTTATGCTATGACTTTTCTCCTTATACAGAGTATCAGTTTGCTTGCAGAGTGGCTTCCTGGCTTGCTGCCAGCCTGTGCATGGTCCGTGCTTGTTAGTTCAGGATCTATGACAATGTGAATAATTCAGATGTTTACAATAAAAACACATGAATACACGAATTCACTAATGTTAAGGTTAAAATTCATGAATCTGTTGTACATTTTGCACTTTATGGCATGTCTCAGCTCGGGCTGGCTGTGCCACATGTTCAGTGCTCAGTGTCCACACGTGGGCAGTGGCTGCCTGATTGGATGGTGCAATTGGCCATCCCATGTCATTGGCTGTGTTGGTCATCCCAAATATGTAGATTATACCAAAATGGCTATCTTTGTGCATGTGGTCTTTTTCTTCTTTTGGGAGCAGATTCCCAGCGGTGGAATCACAGGGGTGTGTGGTGTGTGAAACATTGTTGATCTGTGTTTTAGGTGCTCTCCCATTTGAAGAGGGACCTGGAGGAAGAGAAACATCACCGCAGGAGCCAGATCAAGATGTTGGCCAAGCAGAACAGGAGGCTTCTAGAAGAGAGTGCGGAGAACAGGACTCAGTGCTTGTAAGGGGTATGGGATGACTGACACCTGTCCACAAAGGACTCTGGGCTTCCTGCTCCACACATAGGCCTCGACATTCTGGGCAGAGAGCCCCCCAGCACACTGGTGTCCCAAGGGCCAGGGGACAGACCATCTTTCCAGGGCATCATCCTTCTCTCATTTCCCTAGAATGGTACTAGATTTCTGCAAGTAGGGGTGGTTGGCTTTTGTTGGCTTTTCAAAGAAACTGCCCACTTTCAGACGCTTCTTAATCTACTTTTGAAATTCGGTTCAGGTTAAAAATATGATAGAGGTAAAGAGAGGGACCTAGGGAAGAAACTCAGATTATGGGCTGAGCCCTTTCTGTGTCTGTTTTCTCCTGAATGGCCTGGAGAGAGGGTTGTTGGTGGGCCGTGATTGTCCTCCCTCTGCCAACATGGCACAGCCCTGGCTTTGGCATAGGCCCTGTGAGGTGCACAGAACCAGTTACCTGGTGACCAGGAACTCATAGGGGTGATGGAATGTGAGCAGAGCTGTGTGCACACCAGACAGATGTGGAGGAGCTCCATGGAGGCATAGAAGGCAGTGTGGTGGTGGAAGTTGTGGTTCTGCTGCTGACCTGGATGGGGACAAGGCTAGCCAGTGGGGCAGGAGGTGAAGGGATGTGAAGATGGAGCATGGGTGGTCTAGGTGCAGGCAGTGGCAGGAGGGAAGGCTGGAGCAGGCAGTGTTCAGCTATGGAAGGCATCCATGCCCTACTAATGAGTCCAATTCACTGGGAGTGAGTGTTTGTGGGATGCTGGTCTACAGGGACAAGGGAACTGCCAGAAACGAGGGCAGGAGGAAGGAAGAGCTTTGGTACAGAAAACCTTGTGGTTTGGCAGTCAGGTAAGTAATCCAAGATGCATCCTGTGGGTCCAGGATGGTCTTCACCCCTCGGTGCTGTGCTGCTGGGACTGTCCTTCCTTGTGATCAGGAATGGCTGGCCATGAGGGACGGAGGGACATGGTCACAGTGACCACAGGGTCACTGTCCCAGCCCTCCAGTGTCACGGTGCTGCTTTACTATTCTCCCGAATTCTTCTGCTCATCTACCGGTGGCTCGCCACCTACTCAGGATGCTTTACATGGAAAGCCACACTTTGGCTTTGGGGCAGAAATGACCATGGCCTGAGTTGGCCTCTATAACACAGCTGGTACAAATGACCAGCAGAGGTTGGGCAGTTGTCACTAGACGAGTAGGGGCTGGTACCCAGCGGGTGATCTGATGATGGTTTTTCATTAGAGAGTGTCTGCAGAAGGCCAGGGAGTTGGCAGCCTTCTGAGCCTGTTCCAAGCAGAGTCTTCCCCAGCCCAGGGAGGACTGTGGTGCTTATCCTCCCTGTGCGTCTAGGGATGGGGAGGTTGGTCTGAGCCAGACAGGAAAGCACTCTAGCATAAGGCCAAGCAGCACGGCTGTGGGAAGAGAATAACACAGAATAGAAAAACAAATGCCGAGCCAAGGGCACTGGGAACAGAGCAGGGTCGGTGGTTCGGGGCCCAGCGATTTGCAAGCCTTCACTTTTCATGGGCTGCTCAGTTCACCATAAACTCTCTGAAAAGCCCTCCTATTTGGTGGAACTTTGGCAGTGTCGTGGCCGAAGGAGCCTACCAGCTGCCTCAATCCAGGGGGTTCATTTTCAAGCAAGGAAACTGGGGTCCGAGCTGTCAGGGCCCACCAGTTTTTGAGCTTGGGTTTCAGATGGTTCGGGGTCTGCTCTCCTGAGATGATGTACAGCCTGATTCTCGGTGCTTCAGCAGGTCTTGACATGTTGGGGTTCCCGGACCCACGCCATGTGTTTCCATCCCCATATTCCCAACTCAGTGGTCATGCGGGTCATGAGCACCGTGATGTCTGAGTCCCAGAAAAATGCTGGCCCTTCTGGGCCAGGTCCCAGCCTGGGCTGATGAGTCGATTTACATGTTTTACTTAAAAAAAAAAAAGATTGTTTTTATCTTTCTCCTCTTTTTACAGAGATAAATTCAAGGCCTCACATACAATAGAAGAAGTAGAGGAGAAAACAATCATGGATCAATACAAGTCCCAGGATCCTGCTCCCAAAAGTGAGTTGATTTAAGTGGCAGTAACTTAAACACAGAACCGAAAGCCTGCTTTTTCATGAGTGGGGAAAGTTGTAGCCCTCTAGAGCAGTGATGGGCATGCATCTTCCGCTCTACGGCAGGTCCCCTGTGAGCAGGTCCCTTCCAGCACTGAAAGAATTTAGTTTCTTTCCATCCTGCCCTCAGGGTTACCCTACGAGGGATGGCAAATGATATCAAGGATATAGATTTTCCTGTCCCAGCCCAGCAGGAACCCACACTAGGCTCTCGGGGAAGAGCTCCAGCCTTCTAAGCCCCAAATGAACGGCCACTTCCCTGGCTGGGAGGCAGTGAGGGTTGGCCGAGTCCTAAACTCTACTTCTAACAGGAAATAGGCTGGACGAGAGCCAAAGACCCTCTGCTTGGGTTTCAGATGGTTCGGGGTCTGCTCTCCTGAGATGATGTACAGCCTGATTCTCGGTGCTTCAGCAGGTCTTGACATGTTGGGGTTCCCGGACCCACGCCATGTGTTTCCATCCCCATATTCCCAACTCAGTGGTCATGCATGTTCAAAGAACCGCAGACCCTCTGCTCCCTTAAACAGGGATATTTAAGGATATTTAAGGATATCCGGTCTTAAGCTCTGCAGCAGCGGTTCTCAACCTGTGAATCGCCTAAGACCATCGGAAAACACAGATATTTACATTACGATTCATAACAGTAGCAAAGTTACAGTTATGAAGTAGCAACGAAAATAATTTTATGGTTGGGGGTCACCACAACATGAGGAACTGTATTAAAGGGTCTCAGCACTAGAAGGTTGAAAACCACTGCTCTAGGACGTGCTGGGTGTGTGTGTGTGTGTGTGTGTATGTGTGTGTGTCTGTGTGTGTGTGTGTGTGTCTGTGTGTGTGTGTCTGTGTGTCTGTGTGTCTGTGTGTCTGTGTGTGTGTGTGTGTGTGTAGGAGCCTGGACGCTGGGAGCTCCACACACCCACGCCTGTCTCCTTAGATATGTGAACAACCAAGTACACTGTGGTGGGTCCTCGAATATCCAGAGCGGATCTCCGTACAGTTACCACAAAGACAAACTCAAGAGAGTATGTTTTTGGGTTCCTTGTATCTGCCAGGCCTAGGATTAGCCATTTCTGGAGGGAAGTCCCAGTGCATTTAACACATAATAGACATCAGCAAAGTCTTCAGCAAGGCCTCACGGGGGTTGGTCTTTCCATCACTCTGAAAAGCAGGTATGGGTCTCTTCTCCCACCTGACCTGGCCTTGAATCCTCCCACCAGGGGGGGGCGCTGTACCTCATCATTTAGGGCTGTCAGAGTTTGCCAGAGTTCCAAAATGGATTTCTAGTTGCGTGTGTGGCATTTATTTCATCGGATCTGAGAGGCTGTCAGTTGTAAGCTGCACGATTTTGTGTTCATAAAAAGAAAATGAACAGGTTGTGGCCGTGACGATTTTGTCAGAATTGCCACCTAGGCAACAGTGACTGTGAGAGATGCTCGAAGCTGCATCCTGATTTCAGAGATGTAAGGTTTGGGGGTGGGAGAATGTTCATTTTACAATCGATTAAACAAAGCCATCGTCTTAAACGTGGTTTTGTTTCCAAATTCACTTTTTAAATATCACTTTATAGATTATTTACATACAAGCCTGCCAAACGTGCACCCTAAGAAAGTTACATTTCATAAAGGACTAGGACTTTCTGAAGACCAGGGCCGCGCCTGAGACTTGTGCGCCCTCAGGGCATTACAGCACCTGACAGCACACACGGCCTGTGACAAGCGCCTTCTGAGTGTGACGTGTGCACAAGCCTTTCCGGGTGGCATTCACCCCTTCAAGTCCTGGTGTGTCACTCGAGATGCAAAAACAAAGCATGCACACGCATACCCGTTGTTTGGGGACTAAAGCTTGGCATTCCCAGTCTTTACAGGAAGTGAATTAGGTGAGACGCTCACGTGCAGGTAAATGGTAATGAAGCTTCATTTGTTTTATCTAGAGGGGTTTTGTCGCCTGAGGTTTTCATATTGACTCCTAAAGCTTTTTGACATTTATCACCATAACTTGTGTTTATTGGCTACATTAACTTAATGAACTATTATAATCAGCTTAATTGAGTTAGCAAAACTTTCAGAGGAAAAAAAATCATGAATGAGTAGGTCAGGGGTTGACATTAGTAATGGGTTCTGAGCTCAGCACCCTCTAGGAAGTTGACCTGCTTTATCTGTCCCCTTTAGTTCTAACTGCCGGGGGAGGGAGGCATGATTCCTGTCCCATTTTCAGAGTTGGGAAGGTGAGGCTTGACAAGGTTAAGCACTCGCCCAGAGAATAAGTGTTGGAGCTGGAATCCGAACCCGGGTCTGACAGGTAATGGCATCTGAACTCTTAACCACCGTGAGCACTGCCTGCACTTCAGGCTGCTTTGGTCCCTGAAGATGCTGAATCCGCCTTGGGCACCAGCATTGAGTAGTCAGTGTCTTCTCCTGTAGTGTGAGCTGAGCTCAACAGGTGGTGCTGTGGAGAAAGAAATAACAGAGGTTCCGCTATGGACTTCAATCCGAAATCAGAAATCGGAGAAATTCGTTATGTTCAGGTATATGACATGTTTAGAAAGTTAGACCCAATGTCTGCTCTGATAAAACTCTATAACTTAAAGGTGGTGAAGGATGTGTAGGGACCTAAACAGAAATAATTCTTGATGTTGAGGGGTGTTTTGGTATCAAAAAGAGGGAGGTATTTTCATTATTTTCAAACGCATCCTACCATAAGAGGCTATGTTAGATGTACAAGAATTATTAGTGAGTCCTGCCAGTTGGCTCGGTGGTTATAGCGTCGGCCTGAGGACCAAAGGGGCACAGTTTGATTTCCAGTCAAGGGCACATACCTCGGTGGCAGGATTGATCCCCGGCGGTGGTTGGGGTTTGTGAGAGAGGCAAACAATCGATGTGTTTCTCTCACATCGAGGTTTCTCTCTCTCCACCTACTCCCTTGCTTCCACTCTCTCTCTGAAGATAGATGGAAAAAAATATCCCACAGTGAGGATTTTTTAAAAAAAAAGAAGTATTGAGTTAGTTCAGATAGACTATTTCATTACAGAGGGACAGAAGCATACCATTAAGTGTCCCAAGGTTTTTGAACAGGAGCAGTGTTTGTTGTATATGAGCCAAGTTGTCAGGGAGCCTCAGTAAAATGGATGAGTAAGCCCAGCTCATGTGGCTCAGTTTGTTGAGTATCGTCCCCTGAACGAGGAGATCACCATTCGATTCCTGGTCAGGGCACATGTCTGGGATGTGGGCTTGATCCCCACGAGGGGACATGCAGAAGACAGCCAATCCGTCTCTCTCATCATTGATGTTTCTATCTCTCTCTTCCTCTTCTTTCCCCTCTCTGAAAATCAATAAAAACACATTGTATAAAAAAATGGATGAGTAAGAAAGCTGCACCCTAAATTAATAAACATCCTTGTTTAATAATTTAACCCATGGGGGGGGGAAATAATTTAACCCATGGAAATTGAAAGTTAGTCTAACTCATCGACTCCTTGAGCAATATAGAATTCTCCTCATGTGCCAAGGAAAGCATTGGCATAAGGGTGCCACTACATTAATTAAATGGAGTCAGAGCATAAATGAATGATTCACCAAGTCCTGATTCTGGTTGTGCCATGGGTAATGTTGCCCTCTCTCCTGGGCTGGACAGGATTCTGATTTTCCAAGTACATTTAGCTAATGTAGCGTCATTGTTATTATTCATTTATTTGCTATTTTTTGTGTGTTTTTCCTTCCTCTCTTGGGTTATCTGGGGATAACAATTTAGCAACTGGGCACAAAAAGAGTCCCTTTTGGAGAAGCAAGAGCACAGACAAGAGTAAGAAAAAGTCTCTATTGGCCCACCAGTTTTGTCTCAAAGTCTCCAGTTCTGGTCCTGCACTAGCAACCCACCCTCTCCTAACTAGCTTCTCCCTTTTTCCAACAGGGCTTCTAATCCTTTCCCTTTATCTGTATCTTCACCGTATACCTTCCATCATTTCTAAAATTAAAAAAAAACCACACACATTAAAACACCTGACCTCCACCAATTAACTGCTTAAAAAACAATTTGATAAAACATTAACTAGTGTGTAGTTTGCAAGAAAAATGAACAAAGTAAAGTTATATATTTGGAAAATACTTATTTATTTTTAATATATTTTTTATTGATTTCAGAGGGGAAAGGAAATCATTTGACTCAGTGATCCTATTTCCAGAAGTCCCAAAACACCAATCAGAAAGAATATATGCCACCCCCCATGTTCATAGCAGCATTATCCTATCAAATAAAGATGGGATATGCAAATTGACCATAACTCCACAACAAAGATGGAAGCACCCACAGCCAATAAAGGAGGGAATATGCAAATTGATGCAACAAGGCAAAAAGTGGAAGGCAGCTCTGGTTGGAGTGGAGGCGGTGCTGGCAGCCAGGGGAAAGAAGGCCTATTATTGCACGAATCTTCATGCATTGGCTTCTGATTTATAATAACTAAGACCTGGGAACAGCTCTCCATTGTCCCAGTTCAAAAAGAACATGGTGATTTCAGATGTATCCTCATTTGAAAATCTGACAGAAGAGTCTGGGAGTTGAGGAAACTGGATCCCTGCCTGTACTGACCTCTTGCTGCACAGGGTGATGTTCAATCAACTAAGCCATACCAGCCAGGGCAGCACAGGTGCATTAAAAAAAATTAATGAGCATCACTGAGAGCTTGAAGTGACATGACGGGGCTTCTTTTTATTTCATCTCTTCAAAGAAAACCATTTCTGTGTTTTGCTAGACCAGGATATCTTTATCACACTACAAAAAGTATTATCTCCTAGTGGAGATTCTGATCTTCTGATAAAATGAAAAATAATCTCACTATGTTCTGAGTGAGGTTAATGTATTCATGCTCCAGGAAATAGGGGAGGAAGAAAGAAGCAGCAGGCAGTGCCATAATGGACTTCATTCATTTCCATGTAAAATAAGAATGCAAATGGCAGCTTGAGTTTGAAGAAGAGATTCCAACAAAACCGAATAGACCATGGCCTTCAAAATTAAAGGGAAACCAGGCAGATTGTAAATATGAACATCGAGGTAGCAGCAATAATTTACATATAATGGGTACATTCACAGAGCTGGTTAAACTGAATGATGCTGTTTTCAGTTATACAATAACTCATATCCTGTGAGTAATGAGTAAAAATCATACAGTACCAGTGGTTAAACGAAATGAAATTAAACAGAGAGCACACAAATTAAAAGTTCAAATGAACATCTTACAATATTTGACAATGAATTAAAAGCAATTTTAATTTGAACTTAATAGTTTGAACTTAACATGCAACATAGGAAAGGATCAGGAATCAGGATAAATTTTCCCATAATGTGCCATGAAGGGGCAAAATGGTAAAACAAAAAAGTGAACCCAAACACTGCTAAACCAGTGTTATTCCTTTGTAGAAGAGGACAAACACCTCTGATGAAATTCCCTCTGGCACACTGAGTGCCATTTTTGTCTCTGCAATTGGAGGGGGAAAAATCAGAGTGGATTGGAGAAAGCAATGAAAAGAATCTCAGGATGGAGAGACTATTGATGTCATTGTCATACATGTACTTACTTACTATATGCTTAAGCACAACGCCAAACATTATGAGGGATGTACAGATAATAACGCAAGTTACCATTTACTGAACACTGTGAACACCGTCGGCGGTGTGCATTGTCTTCTCACTTTGATAGTGTCTTTTGGAGTACAAAAGTTTTTAATTCGATGAAATTCAGTTTATTGTGTAGTTATCTGTGCTTTTAGTGTCATATCTAAGAATCCATTGCCTAACTGAAGATCATTTACTCCATTTTTCTCTTAAGGGTTTTATAGTTTTACTAGACGCCCGGTGCATAAAATTTGTGCATGGTTAGAGTCCCTCGGCCTGGCTGGCGATCAGAGCCGATCTGTGGGTGACTGGTGAGGCAATCTGGGGCCACCCACTTGTGCCCGCCTTGCCTGGCCTGGTGCTGCCCACTCACTGGCCCCACCCCCCACCAGGGCCTGTGGGCTAGGACCAGCTCCTGTGTTGACTGTCTGCCTCCTGGTGGTCAGTGCATGTCGTAGTGAAGGACCATTTTGCCGTTTGGTCAATTTGCATATAAGGGTTTTATATAGCTAGATCTCTCATATTTTGGTCTTGGATCCATTTTGAGTTCATTTTTACATATGATATGAGATAGGGGTCCTACTTTATTCCTTTCATGTGGCTATTTAGTTATCCTAGAACAAAATGTTGAAAAGCTTACCCTTTTCCCCCATGCCATTGTCTTAGGAAACTCCTTCAAAATCATTTGCCCTAAATGAGAGGGTTTATTCTTGGGTTCTCAGTTCTACCCTATTGATCTATAACTTTATCCTGTGACAAGGTACTAGTCAATAATTAAGGTTTTGGGAACTCTTTGCTCAAAGCTGCTATGAACTTACTCCTATGTGATTCTTACACTTTTAGGCAACCTATCATTGTTTAATTTCAGAGGACACTTTTCAGAAGTGGTAAGTGATAAATTCCCCTCTCCCCTCCAAACTGAAAGTGAATAAAAATAAAATGCTCTGAGAACCTTGTGGGAAAAAATTGAAGACATTCCGTGGTGTGGTAATATTTGAACGGGAACTAACTTGTGATCTGGTGCCCCATCGTTCCTCAGAACCGGCTCCCGCTTTCTCCTCATGGCCGGGCACTCTCAGAGACTGTTACTCATCATGTTGATGAAACGGAGTTTTTGAAATGGAACCCAGATTCTTTGTCTGCCAGAGTTGAAGAATGAATCCACGAACAGAGAGTGGTATAGCAAAGGTGGAGATTTATTAAAGAACTAGAGGCCCAGTGCACGAAATTCATGCATGGGGGGGGGGGAGTCCCCTCAGCCCAGCCGGCACCCTTTCACAATCCGGGACCTTGGCTCCTAACTGCCCCCCTGCCGGCCTTGTCACCCCATGCAGCCTGCTGTTCGGTTGTTACTGGTAGGGCCTCATGACCAATTTGTATATTACCCTTTTATTAGTATAGATAAGTACAGACTGCCACTTGGGGAGAGGGAAAGAGTCCCACAGAATGGACTCCCACATGGGGAGAAGAAAAGGATTCCACTGAGTCCTTTCTTTCGATGGCTTATAAAGCAGATCCTGGTGCCTGGATATCCCCTCTGATTGGTCACTATTCCCTTAGACTGGTTACTATAGTAATTACTGAGCTCAAAGGTCAAACACCCCTGGGATGAGTGATGCCCTCCTCCCTCATTGTTCTTTTCTTTCTGGCTTTCTTCCTTCTTCTTTATTTTGTAAATATAGAACTTTTTGGCTACTTCCAGCTCCCTTGTCTTAGGTAAATGCAGCTGTTGCTGCTCCCTGCACTTGGCTTCCTTGTGTTGTGGAAATGTACCTTCTCCCAATCTGTAGCCCGGTATTTTTCCACATACCTCAATTCTAAAAATTCCCTAAGCCTGCCTATAATCCCTTAAAATTCTCGTTTCATTGAGGAAGGCAGTTTCCACTCGCTCCTGTTTTCTGTCCCCTGAGCAAGTGTTGCTGTAACTGGACAAACAATGGGTCCGAGCTGCCTGTCACTGCCCGAGCCAAGGAAGCAGAGACAGGGTCGAATCATATGAGCGTTTTCTCCAGTGTTGCCGGCAGTATGGGAGAGCAGCAGGTCAGCCACAGAAATCTGCTCTGCACCCCACCGTAAGCCAGTTGCTTATACAGCAAAAGCACAAAGAAGAAGTAGGCAAAAGGGCAGTTTACAGATATGCAAAGGGACTAGGGTTCTTCAAAGGGCTCAGTGATATGTAAGGGCTGGGGTTACAGGGAAAACAGCCAAAAGGAGTCCCAGATAGGTAGTTAAAAGGTAAGCAGGTGGAGGTCTGCAAAGGCCTGCAGGTATGCAAAAAAAAAAAAAAAGGCTATCGATCTTCAAGGGGCTGGCAATTCTGATTTCTGTAACAAATCTTTGTGAATCTCTCCATGATAACAGGCAGCTCCAAATGGGGAGGAAGGGCTGCATCTCCAGGTCAGCTCCAGCTGGGGTAGAATGTGCCTTCTTTAATCAGAATAATCATGGTTAACAGAGCATGGTTAATATTTCTTACAATACTAGCCAGTTCCCGGAATTGTATCGCTGCCCCCTTTCATTGCTACATCTCTGAAAGCCGCCCAAAGTCCTGTGATCTCTAGAATTTTTTAAAATATATTTTATTGATATTTTACAGAGCGGAAGGGAGAGGGATAGAAAGTCAGAAACATCGATGAGAGAGAGACATCGATCAGCTGCCTCTTGCACGCCCCCTACTGGGGATGTGCCCGCAGCCACGGTACATGCCCTTGCCGGAATCGAACCCGGGACCCTTCAGTCCGCAGTCCGGAGCTCTATGCACTGAGCCAAACCGGAGACCGGCTCTAGAATTTTTTTTAAAAAATATTTTTATTGATTTCAGAGAGCAAGTGAGAGGGAGAGGGAAAGATAGAAACATCAATGATGAGGGAGAATCATTGATCAGCTGCCTCTTGCACATCCCACATTGAGGGTGGAGCCTGCAACCCGGGCATGTGACCTGACCGGGAACCTAAGGCAACCTCTTGGTTCACAGGTCAATGCTCAACCACCGAGCCACGTGGGGGGCGGGGGTGGGGGCTCTAGGATTTTTTGATCACCTTTCCAGGATGCAGTGCCAAGCCGAGAAGGGGCAGTGCCTCTCGCCTGAGCCCGCTCGCCTCCGGAGCGTCGCCCAAGCCTTAAGGACGCCAGAGTCCTGTTCACACTTGTCCGCCAAAAGCTCCAGAGCCCGTCTTACCGGCTGCCCTTCCCTCTGCCGCCTCCTTGTTTAAACCAGGGCGCCGCGGGTCCCTGGTGCACTCGATCCTGCCCTCCTGTGCGCTGGCGGCGCTCCTTCCCGGGGTGGCTCCGGGAGCCGGCGGATTTTGCCCGACGGCGGGGCCCGCAGGTCGCCACGCTCGCTCGCAGAGTGCTGTCCCTGTGGCAGCGCAGGCGGCACGGGGGCCCAGGGGACGCGAGGCGCCCGCGGCGGTGGCAGCGGAGCGGGCACTGGCGGCGCCAGGCCGGGCGGGCTGGTCTGGGTGTGGCCGGGCGGAGGCTGCCGCCCCACCCCGAGCCTGAGCTGGGCACCGGGGCCCGAAGGCGGCTGCGGACTTGGCGAGAGGACGCGGGGCGCGGACGCGGCGGCAGGCGGGGTCGCAGGGCGCGCGCGGCAGGCGGGCCCCCTCCCGCTTTCCTCGAGGGCGCCGCCCCGCGCCGCGGCCATGCGCTACCTGTGGAGAGAGGTCCTCCTGGAGACCTGGCTGGGTAAGCCGAGGCCGCTTCGGGCGCGGGCCCCGGGCCCGGCTGCCCCTGGCTCCCCCGGCCCGGCCCGGAGCCGCCGCGCTGCGCTCGGAGAGCGGGCTGAGCCCCGCGAGGAAGAAAGCGCTCTCCGTGCCGGAGGGGAGAGGCTTATCGCCCCCGGGAGGGGAGGGGAGGTGAGGGGAGGGGGGACCTTTGCTAGCGCAGGGGGAACAGAAAAGACCCAGATGGCGGTTCCGAGGCAGAGGACCCCGCGAGACGCCTGCGGGAGCCGGTGTCTCCGGGTCCCCGCGCCGGCGTGCGGTGCCCCCGAAGGCGCGCTCATTCTCCACGTGTCGGCCTTGAACTCGCGCGGCCGGTATCGCCGGCTCCGCAGAGCCACCCTCCTCCCCCTCCCGTGACCTTTATGTTTCGCTTAATAAAACTCAGAAGAAAAGGGGCCCCCGTTGAGCACACGGGCAGTACCTGCTGCGGGCCCAGCACGGGTGGCCTTAGAGGCGGAGGCTGCACATTTGGACATTGGGTGAAAAGCATAGAACTCGGGTCCCATGAGCTCACTTAGTAGCTTTACAAAAAAAGAAAAAGAAAAATGAAAGAGAGAGAGAGAAGGGAGGGAGGAAGGGAGGGAGGGAAGAAGGAAGGAAGGGAAGGAAGGAGGGAGGGAAAGAAAGGAAGGAAGGGAGGGAGGGAAGAAGGGAGGGAGGGAGGGAGGGAAGAAGGTAGGGAGGGAGGAGGAAGAAAGGAAGGGAGGAAGAGAGAGAGAGAGGGAAGGAAGGGAGGGAAGGAAGGAAAGAAGGAAAGAAAGAAAGATCCCACGAACAATTAATTACTGGTGTAATTCTGTTGGAATTGTATGATTAAAATCAGAATTCTTAGACCTCGCTGCTCTTGCTCCACGTGAAACAGGCATCTGGCTCGGGAGGGGCGCCTTGCTGAGAGCTTGATTTTCCGGGAGCTGGTAATGCTCAGAGGCCCATGTTTCTAGCCTCAGCCTGAACCTCACGAGTAGGGTCACGTAAAGCGACTGGCAGCAAGTGCCTAAGGTGCTAGGCACTCCTTGTACTTGATCTCATTTAAGCTGAACTCCAGGTGCTATTTTGCTGATTAAGAAAGGGAGGCTGAGCCAGGCCGGTGTTGCTCAGTGGTTGAGGGTCAACCCATGAACCAAGAGGCCACTGGTCAGGGATATGCCGGGGCTGGGGGCTCGATCCCCAGGAGGGGGGTGTGCAGGAGGCAGCCCATTAACGATGTTTCTGTCTCATCCATGTTTCTATCTATCTTCCTCTCTCTCTAAAGATCATTAAAACATTTTAAAAGAAAAGAAAAGGAGGCTGAGAAGTAACTTGGGAGAAAGTACACTTAGTCATTAGAAAGCTACTTTGGAGCTGGACTGTGGGGGTTTAAGTTTATTCTGCCTTTGCTGCTTTTGTGACTTTAGTAAGAGAGGAGTAGAAATAATGTCCACTCACAGGGCATGGGTTGTATGAGGAATAAGAGAGATGATGTGAGTAAATCCTTAGCACAGAGCCTAGCACAGGTGAGCATTTATTGCCATTATTGTAGATCTCACAGTCGATGGCAGAAATGAAACCGACTTCAGATCTGGGTATTCCACTGCCGCATCCTATTTCCTAAGGGTTGGGTTTAAAACATGCTACACTCCAAGAAAATGTTGACTGGCCGACCTGCCTCTCCGTGTAGTCCGGCGAAGGAGCCAGTTCGCTGCTTGTTGCTCTTGTCGGTTTTCATATTTCTCATTCTGAAAGTCAGCTTAGGTAAGGAAACGTCCGTCAAGGTCCTAACAGGAAACCCAGTTCAACCCAAGTGTTCAGAACGAAGAGTCTTTACTATGGGACGACCTGGTGGAGGGGCGGGTTACTGTGTAAAGGATGACCAAGTTCCACTCGGTCTTTCTGAGCAATCTTTTTCTTCCAGGCTACGTTACTTGGTCTCTCTGGCATGACCTGCCTCCGATGATTTATTACTTTCCCCTGCAAACACTGGAACTCACCGGGCTTGAAGTTTTTGGCATAGCTTTCCTTTCTCCAACATTCCTCGTAATCCCTTCTTTCTGGAAGTTGGTCAATAGGAAGTGGGTGCTAACCCTGCTGCGGATAGTTGCTGTTGGTAAATATTTGAAAGTATTTCTTTACGTTTTATTTGCAGTTAAAAATCAAATGAAAATATGTCCACTGTTCTCTGAATGCTAAATGTTTGAATTAGAAAGAAGAGTTCTCTTTCTCTGACTACTACCTCAAGAGTTTTAGTAAAATTGGAAGAATAGACAAAAAGCCAATATATTGTACATTTCTGATTTTCCTATCAGATTGGAAAAGGTTAAAAATCATGAAATGACAAGGGGAAAAAACCTTGGTACAACAGTTCAACTCCTGAATATATTGTATTTTCCCCGCTAAAATGGCACAAAACTCAAAAACCATTAAAATTGTTAAATGACACTGCATAAAATATGAAACTTACGCATGACCAAAACCATAGTAAGCAAAGCCAAACAATAATGTAGGAAAAATATTTGCAATTCTTTTAGTCAAAGGGCTAATTTCCCTAATATATGGTTTTTTTTCACAAATCAATAAGAAATAAAGAACCAATAACTCAATAGAAAAGAGGGCAAAGGCTAGCATCAGTTTACTGGAAATGAAATATAATTGTTTATTTTAAAATGTACTAAAATGAGTAGAATACAAATTGTACTCACAATATATTTATGTATAGTTTTACCTATTGGATTGGCAAAAAAAAAAAGAGTCTATAACACTGTATTATAAAGATGGAAAGCAGACACTCATTCACTGCTGGTGCGAATCTAATTTGGCAAACCTCTGTGAAGGACAATTTAGTAGTTTTGGTCAAAATTGCAAATCTGTATATACTCTTTCATCCAGCATTTCCACTTTTAAGAATACATCTAGTTCATACTTCTATTGATTTGGGTTATTTTTTAAAATATACTTTTATTGATTTCAAAGAGAAGGGAGGGAGAAAGAGAGAGAGATAAAAACATCAATGATGAGTGAGAATCATTGATCGGCTGCCTCCTGCACACACCCTCCCTGCGCCCGTCCCTCTCCCTCCCTGCACCTGTCCCTCTCCCTCCCCGCCTCCCCGGGAATCGAATCTGGGACCCTTCAGTCCACAGGCTGATGCTCTATCTACTGAGCTAAACCACCTAGGGCAATTTGGGTTATTTTCACCTTAAATATTTTGATCCATTTGAATGGTTATTAAAAAATAGACAATAAAAAGTGTTGGCAAGGGTGCAGAGAACTTGAACAGTCACCCATTGCTGGTGAATGTAACATGGTGCTGCTGCTTTGGAAAACAGTCAGATCATTAAAATGTGATCTATCCTATGACCCGTCAACTCTACTCTGGGTATTTACCTAAACAAATGAAAACATATGTTCACACAAGACCTTGTATGCAAATATTCATAGCAGCATCCTATCTAATGAAAGAGTAATATGCAAATTAACCATCACTCTGCGACAAAAGTGGCAGTGCCCTTAGACACAAGATGGTGGCGCCCAGTCCTCTCAGGCCCACCGGAGACCCCAGCCCCAGGGAGGGCTGCCGCTGAGAGGAGGCAGCGAGTGGCCCAGGCTGTTGGCCTGGGAGGCGCCCGAGCATGCCCGGCGCGATCTGCTGCCAGCCGCGGCCCCTGAGGTGGTTTTGGGAGTGCCTTTATTAAGGCTGGGGACAGTGAATGAACAGGGTGAAAAAAAAACAATAGGAGACAGCTTCAGCGGTGCTCTGCTTTGGCTCCCTGGAAACTTTCTAGGACAGGAGTGAGCCAAGGCTGGGCTGCTGTTAGCTCACTGTAAAGTCACTGAAAAGGAGGCCTTGCAGACAGGATCAGGGGTTGAGCCTGGGATGAGCTGCTACTGCTTGCTGCTCCCCTGGTTGCAAGTCTAATGGGGACCCTTAGAATTTAGGAGGAAGTGAGAAGTTCATGCCCAAGAAAGGGGCATGGGCATGCTCTAGAGATAGCTTCTGCTGAGTCTTTGTCCTGAGGGCTTTTTATCTCTCCCCCCCGCCCCCCATGAGTCAGAATCTTAGGGGAGAGTTTCAGCAGAATGTTCATATACTAATTCTATCTAATAAAAGAGTAATGCGCAAAGTGGGCATTGTTCCAACACACAAGAGGGCTGCCCCCATGTGGTCAAAGATGGCTGCCCCCATGTGAACACAAGATGGCCACTGCAAGGTGGCCAGCAGGGAGGGTAGTTGGGAGGGACCAGGCCTGCAAGAGAGGACAGTTGTGGGTGATCAGGCCAGTAGGGGAGAGCAGTTGGGACCAAGCCTGCAAGGGAGGGCAGTTCAGAGGGACCAGGTCTTCAGGAGAGGGCAGTTAGGGACAAACAGGGTGTGAGGGGAACAGTTAGGCATCAATCAGGCTGGCAGGGGAGTGGTTAGGGGGTGATCAGGCTGGTAGGAAGAAGCAATTAGGGGCAATCAGGAAGGCAGGTACATGAGCAGCTGGGAGCCAGGAGTCATGGATTGTGAGAGGGATGTCCGACTGCCCATTTAGGCCCGATCCTACCAGGCAGTCGGACATCCCTCAAGGGATCCCAGATTGGAGAGGGTGCACGCTGGGCTAAGGGACACCATCCTCCCCCCCATGCACAAATTTTGTGCACCGGGCCTCTAGTTATTTATAATAGTCCAAAAGTGCTCATCGGCTGATGAATGGATAAACAAAATACAGTACATTCATGAAATGAAATTTTATTAAGGCATGAAAAGGAATGATGTACTGATAACATTCTACAACCTGGATGAATCTCAAAAACATTATGCTAAGTGAAAGAAGCCAGTCACAGAAGGCTACATATTTTATGATTCCTTTATATGAAACTTCCAAAATAGGAACATTTATATGAGCAGGAAGTAGATGATAATTGCTAGGGACTGGGGGTGGGGAAGAAGAAAAGGGAGTGATGGCTAACAAGTATGGATTTCTTCTTGTGGGGGATAAAAATATTCTGGGATTATAGTGGTAATAATAACTCAACTTTGTGAATATATAAAAAACCGCTTTAACAGGGTAAATTTTATGGTATGAATTATATCTCAATAAATTTTTGAAAAGATTTATGCACACACACAATTTTACATTAACTCTCTCTTCCTGAGTATAAAAGTGGTATCAGACACAACAGTGATGAAATTCAGAGAATTGAGTACAATGTGTGGCTGTCAGAAATATTTAACTCTCTGTACTTTGTTTGTAGGCAGCATAGCCTCCTTCCACGCTCCAAATGCCAAACTTCGGCTGGTGGTCCTTGCGCTTGGTGTGTCTTCCTCACTGATAGTGCAAGCCGTGACATGGTGGACAGGAAGTGGTTTGCAAAGGTATGGTTTGAATCCTATGCACCTATAGATAAATAAGTGTAGCCCAGCCGGTGTGGCTCAGTGGTTGAATGTCATCCTGTGAACCAGGAGGTCAAGGTTTGATCCTGATCAAGGGCACATACTTGATTAGTAGGGGGCATGCAGGAGGCAGTTGATCAGTGATTCTCTTTCATCCTTGATGTTTCTATCTCGCTCTCCCTCTCCCTTCCCCTCTGAACTCAATAAAAATATTTTTTAAAAAGGAGGAGGGACATCTGTAATACTTTCAACAATGAAGATAAACTTTAAAAAATACCCGAGACCGGTTTGGCTCAGTGGATAGAGCATTGGACTGCGGACTGAAGGGTCCCCGGTTCGATTCCGGCAAGGGCATGTACCTTGGCTGCGGGCACATCCCCAGTAGGGGGCGTGCAAGAGGCAGCTGATCGATGTCTCTCTCTCATCGATGTTTCTGACTTTCTATCCTTCTCCCTTCCGCTCTGTAAAAAATCAATAAAATATATTTAAAAATAAATAAATAAATAAATAAATAAATAAGTAAATAAATAAAAATAAAAAAATAAGTGTAGTGATCAGTTACCAAAGGGAATGTTAGACCCAAGAGTTCCAGGTTATTGTATTTACTTTCCATCTGGCCTTGTAGCAGTCTCTTCCTCACCCCCCACCCCTCACCCCCTTTTCACAGGATCAGGAGGGTGTGAATACCCACTGTCAGTCTTAATGTTTTGAGAATGAATTTTGACAAGTTGCCTAGATAATGGGCTAAATAAAGGCTATGTCATGTACATTACTGCAAATTACCAATCAGACTATTTCATTTATTCATCCTATGAAAGTATGAAATTCATGATGGATGCAGTTCATTGAAAGCATACAAAAAGTCATTAAAAACACTTTCAATAATAAAGATAGATTTCAAAAAGAAAGAAAGAAACAACCAGAGGCAGAAAACAACAAACAAATAAATACTTTTGCACTTCCAGGTACCTCAGAATCTGGGGATTCATTTTGGGACAGATTCTTCTTGTTGTTCTCCGCATATGGTACACTTCACTAAACCCAATCTGGGGTTATCAGATGTCTAACAGGGTGATACTAACGTTAAGTACCATAGCCACACTTGATCGCATTTCCACAGGTAAGTGTATGCTGAATTTATTTAGGGATGTTCTCTCTTGCCTCGTTTGTATTTCTGATCTAAATGTAACATCTCTTGGAAAGATAAAATTAGTCCTTCTGAACTATTTCTCTTTTCAGCGTTTACTGCCTCTGAGATAGTAACAGGCCTGGTCAGTGGACTGTTATGCTAGGACAGCGGGTGACAATAAAAAGCTGTCTCTGGCTTGTATCGCTGTGGAGAGGGAGGGTAGACCAGGCCCTTTGCTCCCGCTGGCTTACACCCCATCTTCCTCCTCGTCCCCCTTGGACAGGGTTCTCCAGGATGGCGTCCTTCATCC
Source organism: Antrozous pallidus (assembly GCA_027563665.1). NCBI lineage: Eukaryota > Metazoa > Chordata > Mammalia > Chiroptera > Vespertilionidae > Antrozous > Antrozous pallidus. Next base: position 92,847,939 of record CM050511.1, on the reverse strand, counting down.
CTCTCCCTCTGACCCCCATGTCTCTCCCTCACATTGGAAAGTTATTTGTGAGCTAGGGCTGTGGGAACTACCGGGGCTTTTATTTCTCAGAGTCCGAAGATAATGAAACTCTAAATCTGAAACTTGGAAAGAAAGGAAATCTTGCGTATTCACACCTCCGTTCAATCACCTATCTCTCTCCGGTGATAGACACAAACTTGGATGCTTGCTTCATAGGCTAACTCCACACCCTTCTGAAAAGAAGGGAGAAATGTTCACAGGTTCTAATTGATTTGCCCCTGGCTCTTTGTGTGACTCTCAGTGACTCACTGTTCTTTTGTAAATACAAGAACAGATCTCACAGATTCATGGAAGTTTAGAGGGTTTTGGCTCACCATGAACAAAGAGCTTGTGTAATCCCTTTTGGCCCTGATTCTAGCATGGGCTGGGGATAGTGACACTAGAGGAACATCATGCAAGTAAATTAGTCAAGTGACAGTAATATTAGTTAGAACATTTATAACTTGGTTTAGTGCCCTAATATGTGCTTTATCCTATATAATAAAAGGCTAATATGCAAATCAACCAAACAACTGGTCGCTAGGATATGGGCTGACCACTGGGGGCAGATGCTCAATGCAGAGCTGCCCACTGGTGGTCAGTGCACTTGCACAGGTGGCGTGCTGCTCAGCCAGAAGCCGGGCACATGGCTGGCTAGTGCAGCACAGTGGCAGGAGTCTCTCGCCTTCATAGCAGCAGGAAGGACCCTTGGGGGACGTCCAACTGCTGACTTAGGCCCGCTCCCTCTGGGCCAGCTGGCAGTTGGACATCCCCTAAGGGGTCCTGGACTGCAAGAGGGCGCAGGTCAGGCTGAGAGACACCCCCCCCCCCGCCCCGTGCACAAATGTCATGCATTTTATAAAACACTAACATTGAAAGGTGGAAACTCAGGCAGCAAATTTTGCAAGTACAGCTTGATAAGGATCTGAACTTTAGGGTATCCTTTATCTTTCCTGACTTGTGTTTTCTTCTTGCTACTGGTTTCAATTTGTGTGTGTTGGTTCCTTCCTGCTTTTCCACCTGTGGTCACATTTACAAAACTCCAGACTCCATACCAGCTTCCCCAGGATATCTGATAATACCAAGCACTTTTTATAGTTTATTATCTATTTGCTGGGTCCAGAGGCAAGAGTCACCCACCATCATATATAGCCTATTGCTCAGCAAATTTACCTTCAGGATCTCTCTTCTCCAAAGACTGTTTAGCCCTAGGTCTTGACCTCCCTTCTGCTTTCACCACCTGTCCCATCCCCAGAGCTTTCAGCACTGCTCCTCCTTTCTCTGACTCCTTTGCCAGCAGAATGGCTTTCTTGTGAATTGGGCTGCTGGTCTCTAGGGCAGTTCCTAAGGAGTCCTTCTGTCCTGCAGAGAACTTCACAGTGTTATAAAGCATCTACCCAACAGGCTCTCCTTTCCTACAAAGAAATTTCCTGCCAGCACTTACTCTTTGTTACATGTCTGTATGCTAAGTCACGTATATACTGAGCCGAGACCTCTTCATTAAACAGTCCTGGTAGACAAACAATGGGTCCGTGCTGCCTGTCATTACTCGAGCCTATGAAGCAGAGACAGGGTTCATTCATATATGAGCATTTATTCCAATATTGCCGCAGTACGGGAGAACAGCAGGTCTTCCACAAAAATCTGCTCCGCAGTCCACCATCAGCCAGCTGCTTATATAGTAGAAGTACAAAGGCAAGTAGGCAAAAAGGCAAATGGGCAGTTTACAGAGATGCAAAAGGGCTCGTGTCTTCAAAGGGCTTAGTGATATGCAAGGGCTGGGGTTACATGGGGAAATAGCCAAAGGGTAGGCCAAATGGGCAGTTAACAGGTAAGCAGAGAGCCTGGGATCCTCCAAGGGCTGGCGATTCTGGTTTCTGGCTCCAAAGTTGTTAGTCTTCCCAGGAGAATAGGAAGCTCCAAGTGGGGAGGAAGGGCTGCACTTCCAGGTGAGCTCCCAAGTCCTGGGCAGCTGCCAGCCAGGTTAGAATGTGCCTCTTTAATCAGAACACACAATCTCAGTTAACAGCATGATTAATATTTCTTACAATTGTAGCTGGTTCCCTACCATTCTATTTCTGCCCTTATCAGAAGTATTGTCTAGTGAAGTATTCAGCCACTGCAGCCCGATGGCCGAAGTTCCCACCCCCGTTTCTCATTGGTGTGAAAATTAAATGAGCTCAAAAAGAAGGCTCAGATCAGGGCTCAGCAGAGTCACCGCTCGGTCAATGCACTCTGTTACTCCGGCTAAAGGGGTTCAGATGAGAGTCCTGTTCTTTTGGGGAGAAGCATCTTGGTGTCCTGGAAATATTCCACTCCTTTGTTCCCTGAACATACCATTCACTCCTCTTACATCTAGTTTTGCTCCTACTGTTAAGTAACTGACTCGGCATTTTCACTTGTCAGATTTCAAGATGCTTGGTTCTCCCTAAACCATTTCTGATCTGGTTTGCCTAAAACTGTGGTCGGCAAACCGCGGCTCACAAGCCACACGCGGCTCTTTGGCCCCTTGAGTGTGGCTCTTCCACAAATACCACGGCCTGGGCGAGTCTATTTTGAAGAAGTGGCGTTAGAAGAAGTTTAAGTTTAAAAAATTTGACTCTAAAAAGAAATTTCAACCGTTGTGCTGTTGCTATTTGGCTCTGTTGACTATTGAGTTTGCCGACCACTGCCCTAAACCATTCCTGATCTTCTGAACCAACTAGCTCTTGGCACATTCTGCTCTGTATCGCAGCCGCTCGTCTCATGCCCCTTCTAATGGAAGCCAGGTACCATTTCTTACTCACTAAAAGTCTGTTAAATGTAGAGATAGAGAGTACATTTCCATGTAACCAATCTTCTCCATTATTTTTTATTCTAGATGGTGACTGCAGTAAACCCGAGGGGAAAAAGACCAGCGAGGCAGCCAAAGGGACAGCCCGGAGGCCTCACTGGGTGCTGGCAGGGGCTGCCTTTGGCAGTCTTGTGTTCCTCACCCACTGGATTTTTGGAGAAGTCTCTCTTGTTTCCAGATGGGCAGTGAGTGGGCATCCCCATCGAGGGCCAGATCCTAACCCATTTGGGTGAGCTTGGGTTTGCTATGGTTGAAGAAAGAAGTACCTTCTTTGTCGACAGCTAGATCTGTGCTGGCCAGCTATTTCCTACTCTACTTCCTTTAGACATTGGAAATGTTGCATGATGCCGAAACTGGTTTGGCTCAGTGGATAGAGCATCGGGCTGTGGACTGAAAGGTCCCAGGTTCAATTCCGGTCAAGGGCATGTACCTTGGCTGTGGGTACATAACCAGTAGGGAGTGTGCAGGAGGCAGCTGATCGATGTTTCTCTCTCATTGATGTTTCTAACTCTCTATCCTTCTCCCTCTCTGTAAAAAATTTGTAAAATATATTTTTTTAAAAAGAAAAGAAATGGTGCATGACATTACTGTACTCTCTGGAGATGGAGGAGACAGAAGAGTATTGGCTAATACTGCAGGATTGCTGTGAGGTGAATGAGGGAGAGGTGAGGGCTGTGCACAGCTAAGCAGGGGGTTCTGGGAGCTCCTGGACGGGCATGCTGAAACACTGAGGAATCCCCGCACCGAAGACCATGCTAGGTGGCAGGGAAGGCATGGCACGCCCTGGCCATTTTCTCCAGGAACCTCCCCCACTTTCTTCATTACAGTTGGGCATTTGGTAGGATGAGACCAGAGTGCCCCGAGGAGGGACTGGGTTGGCAGCCTGGTCATAGATCTGTATTCCCTGCAGAGGACGAAAGCCCTGGGAGACCTCTGCATCCTCTGGTACTGTGGAACCTGCTGCAGCGCTGGGGCACGCAGTCAGCAGACTTGAGTTTAAGTGTTGGTCCATGTGCTTCATCCTCATTATTCTCTCTCTCCTCTTCCCGACACCTCCGACCTCCTGCAGCAAAGTCTAGCCATTCATGTTAAAAAGATTGGAGGGACCTTTAAAACAACTGCCTCAGATATGTTTTCTCTTGAAGTGCTGAAGTTCCCATATTTGGGTACATGTAAAAAAACTGCCTCTGGCAAACCCCTGGGCATACCCCGCAGATGTCTCAAGCTCAGCATATCCACATCTGGACTCAGCAGTTCCCAGTCCTGAAACATGTTCTTCCTCCTCCATGCCTTGGTTCACTCTGCCCAGTCATCCTGCGATTCTGAGTCTTCTTCATTCTCTGAATTCAATTGGGCATTATGTTCGGTCAGTTCTACTGCTTCTCTGAAAGAATCTATACTTTCCTCCCTGTCTGCAATCATATCTGCCTGTATGGTGCCCTCACCATCTTTCACCCAGGCCATACTATCATGCTATTGTCTTCTAATGGTCTCTCTCTGGTGTGGCCTTCTCCACACTACCCCAGGGTGAGCTCTCGAAAATCCAAATCTGACTCCATCCCTCCCTTGCTTAAAACCTTTCAGGTCCCCCAGTCCCCATACCAGGTCACAGACAGGATCTGCACACACACCTTCCCCGCCTTGCTTTTACAAATGCTCTCTGCTCTCTATCTTATCCCTGTGCTTCACCTGGGCTGACATCACTTTCAGTTCCTTAGAAGTGCTGGACTGTTCCAGTCCTCCATCAGTTTATGTGCTCCTCCCTGTCTGGGTTACCTTCTCGGTCGTGATATCCTGGCAAGTGCTTTCACCCTTCAAAACAAACTCAGGCATCTCCTTTGTGAAATCTTCTCTGACTCTCCCAAGGACTCCTTTATGCCACATACTCGCTTGGATCTCCAACCCACATATCTTTTTTTATTATTCTGTATTGCAATTTTTAAAAAAATGACAGGTATTTCTTCCTTTCTAGACACCATGCTCTTGAGGGCAGGGAATGAGAAAAGGAACTAATATTCAACTTTGGACCAATCACGTGACATCCCTGGCCTTTTTCTCACTGTACAATGACAATTTTCTTTTCAAATATTTTGTAATTCTGTGTGTCGGGGCAAGACATTGAAGATGGAAATGTAACTCACGAGACCGGCATTCCCAAACTATGTTCTGTGGAATGTGGATTTCTTGAGATGTTAGTAGGTACTCTGAGAGGGGGAAAAAAGTCTTCCAGATGAAATACTGCATCTCACATTCCTTTCTTTGTGCTTCACAGGGAAAATGAGTATATTAGAGACTCTTGAGAGTTTCTTAAACATATTGAAACATGGCATTCCTTCATAGCACTCCTATTCACATCTCAAAAAACTGGTGTTTCTCAGAACCCCTGTTTGAGAAATATTGCACCATCATAGTAGGGATTACTTTAGAAAATTCACTAGATTTGACTTATGGGAACGGGTCATGGATAAGTTTTGATGGGTTAGAGATAAGAGAGATGAGAGAAAGGTGAGAGAAAGGCTCAGAGGATGCTGAGGGGACCCTGGGAAACTGAAGGATCATTCAGATGTTCAGACTACAGGCTCTGGGATGATGAGGGAGTAGGGCAGACTGTCTTAGTCATGTGTTCTGGTTTCCCATCCGCCCACCCCAGGCCTCTACCTGGTTACTCTGACTCTTCCATAGCACTTTCCAGCTTCTGATATTCTGCACTACTGGCTAATTATATTTATTGTCTGTCTCCCTTCCCGCACTGAACGTAACTCCTATGGAGGAAAGGGATCTTTGTTCATGGGTGTGTCTCTAGCCCCTTGAAGACAGCCTGTCACATAGTAGGTCCTCATAAACATTGTTGCTGAATTGGGGATAGAAAAAGATCAACAGTGTCCTCCAGGCCCTTTTGTCACATCTGGTCTTCTGTGGACCAGGACGATCTTTAACCTCAGGATGTGGGGACGGGCAGGACAGCAGCTGGGAGCCCCATTCCAGAGCCCGAGCGCCTTTTTAGGATTCTCTGTCCTATGTGCTTTGCTATGTAGGACCGCAGCCACTTACTTATGTGCTCTTTCCCCCAGTGTCCTCCTCCGAAAATAATAATACCATCTACCTACAAACTCAGGAGGATTACATGAGCTAATGCAATTAAACGTAAAAATCGGAAACTGTGCCTACAAGGTAGTAAGTGCTAATTTATATTACAGCTGCTCAGATGAGTGCCTTGTCTTTGCTGCTATTGCTGCTGGATTTCCCTACAAAAGTTTAATTAAATTATTTTTTTTCCTTCTACAAGTTTTTGCCAAATTAGCAAATGAATGAAAATGTGTGATTGTTTTAAAAACATACAACTATCATTTACTTATCCAACTGACACAGGGCCCAGGAAGGCAGAGACTGCAGATAAAGGCATTATTGAGGCAGAGGAGAGAAGAGGCAAACTAAATAAAAATTATTCCCAATGACTTTTTATTTTTGTCTTTGGCAGAGTCATTTAAAATGAGTCACATGGTCAGTTTGGACTATAATTTAATAGTCTGAGAAAACTTAGTTCTTTTACTGAGCATGAGACTGCACATATGATTTAAAGTCAGAGTTCTGACTGTATCTACACTAATAAAAGAGAAAGATGCAAATTAATCATACCTTCGTGACGCCCACCAGCCAATCAGGAGTGAGTATGCAAATTAACCCAACAAAGCTAGTGAGTTAATTTGCATACACAAGGTGCAGAGTGACTGGGGGTGGGGCAGGATGCTTGTGTCATCGGCAGGGCAATGACACAGGCATTCCACACAGCCCCAGCCACTCTGGGCCTCTGGGCAGCATGGGAAGCAGAAAGGTGGCTCCAGCCAGAGCGAAGGCAATGCCAGCAGCCAGGGAAGAAAGGCCCATTCTTGCATAAATGCTTGTGTATTGGGCATCTAGTATATAATATGGGTTCCCATGGGCTCTCAATATCTCATATTCTCCCTTGGGTATAAGTGGTAAGAGATATTTTTCTTTTTCACAGATGAGGCAATGAAATATTAATAATGTCAGAAGTCTTATGGCATGTCTTTTTTTTCTTTTCCCACAGAGGTGCAATTCTGCTGGCTTTGGTGAGCGGGTTGATGCTTTCGACTTGTTCATGGTTCCCGGGTACCAGTTTACTCTGGTGGGTTACAGGTATGTGGAGTTTACCTGCAGGTATGGCAGTTGTTCAGCTTGGCTGCCCAATTTACTTGCGAGCACGTGCATCTAGACTGGATGGAGATGACCAAGGCAGCCGTATGCTATTACAACCAGCTGCAGCCCCTGTGACCCATCTGTCGCCGGGATTGCCAATGACAGCTGGCTCCCGAGTCCACTTCCTCCTATTTCATTTAGCCTCCCCTCCTGTAGCTGTCTAATTCTGTCCTGACTCTGCTTGCATGATCTCCCCCATCTTCCAAATGACTTATCTAAGACACGTGTGTCCGGTGCCTTCAGGTTTACTGAAGGTCTGAGGAGATGGAGGGTTGAACATTGCCTTGTTGCCAGACCTCCTCCCTCTCCTAGATTCCTTGCTTCTCTGGTTTTCAGGAATTCCCTCCTTTGGGACTCCATAATGAGGCCTGCATTTCCTATTTGCATAGTATATTGGGCTTCTGTCAGGAGAGATGTCTTTTTATATACTCATTAAGCAGGAGAGATGATGTGTGGATATGTGAGAATATGTGTATCGGTAATAGATGTGGATTGAATCGCATAATAAGTAAATTTCTGTACCCCTAAGTGTCATCACTTTGCATGGAGATGTATGTGAAGTCCAATAGGTTGCTCAATTAATGAGCATGTCTAGGCCTTCATTCTCCCAGAGCTGTGTGAATGCACTGTTGTAGTCACCTTGAGCTGGTTTTACTCGCTTGTGTATTTTCTGGGAGGTGTTCCGTGTGGGCTTGAAGGAAGTTTGTGTGAATATCGGAGTAACCTTTCTTCTCATCAGAGAGATGCCTCATGAGAGTCCTTGAGAAAAGGATCAGACAATTTTGCTAATGCTGAGTGTGCAATGAGCACACATAGCTTCCTAATCTGCATGTGATTGGGAAAAGGGACATGGAACACAGAGAAAGTTTGTTAAACATTTATATCATGCTTTTTCTCATGGAATAGAAGCAAGATGCTTATGGGGCAAGTAAGCAGCAGCTTCGTTTTAAACAGACATGTCAACTTTCAGTTACAGAAGAGAAAAGCAGTAAACTCACCGTGTTATGCTGAGACTTACCTCTGCAGATAAGTAAGTAAGGTCATCCCCTCGAGAGTTAAATCTAACCTAGCGTTATGGTCTCTCTGGAGTATTACTTGGTAGTTTAAAAGACTCTAGGGGCAAACAGATTGGAGGCCTCTAATAGACTTTGCAATAGAGAGGAAAGCCTGGCCATAATTCACACACTTCCTCTTCCTCTCTGATCTGCTCACCTGAAATACGTTGGGTTCAGACTTAATTATCTGATTCATCTCTTTTCACTGATTCATCTCTGGGAATCATATCCTAAGGCAGAGTGTAGAAAAAGAAATCTTATTTTTCATTGTGCGGTTGAAGTTGGAAGTCCCAGTTGGATTTCAGCATGAAACTAACTATGGCAATGACCAGTAGAATGTCATAAATGCAAAGAGCTTGAAATATTGATGGCAATTGAATTAGAAAAATCAAAGTTCTATTTTTAAAAAGACATAAATATACTAAACAGAGGACCTTAGTGAACTAGACAGTGTGTTCATAATTTTATTGTATGAAAAAGTTGATCTTTTGAAAATGAACATGGTAGACATTATAAATATTATTGGAATGTTCTATTACCATTAATTGTTTGGTGTCTTAGATGTTGTAAAGATTTGAAGACTCCTGATGTTGTCATTACTCAGGAGACCCATCTCAAACGAAAAAACAGTTCAGGTATACAATTAAGTGAAAAGGGCAAAGCGACTGAGAGTGCGTGCCATGTGCCACCACTGGTGTCCACGAAGAGACATGTGCAAACACAGCTGTTTCTTCCCAAGCACAGACGTCTCTGGAAGAATGCAGAGAATGCCAACCTTGGTTGCTTTCACTGTGGGGCACTTGTGGGTGACAATGGTCAGAAGGATTCTCTTGTACCTTTTGAATTTAGAATTGATAGCCTTTTTAAGAGTACAATTTTTGTGGATTTGAAAATATATAGCCTGCGTAAAAATAAATTTTAAAAAGACAGTAACAGCCACGGGAAATTTGAAGAGGTGTTTTCTCTCCCTCCAGATCAGTGGTTCTCAACCTTTTAATGCCGCAACCCTTTAATACAGTTCCTCATGTTGTGGTGACCCCCAACCATACAATTATTTTTGTTGCTACCTTGTAACTGTAATTTTGCTACTGTTAATGAATCGTAATGTAAATATTTGTGTTTTCTGATGGTCTTAGGCGACCCTGCTAGCGGTTCTCAACCTGTGGGTGCCTTAGGCTGGCAGGGTCGTCTAAGACCATCAGAAAACACAAATATTTACATTATGATTCATTAACAGTAGCAAAATTACAGTTATGAAGTAGCAATGAAAATAATGTTATGGTTGAGGGTCACCACAACATGAGGAACTGTATTAAAGGGTTGCGGCATTAGAAAGATTGAGAATCACTGCTGTAAGCCGATATCCATCTCTCTCCTACTTATTTATTTACTAGAGGCCTGGTGCACAAAATTCGTGCACAGGGGGTGTCCCTCAGCTCAGCCTGCACCCTCTCCAAACGGGGACCCCTCAAGGGATGTCTGACTGTCCCTGGGATCGGGCCTAAACGGGCAGTTAGACCTCCTCACAATCCAGGACTGCTGGCTCCAAACTGTTCCCCTGCCTGCCTCCCTGATTGCCCCTAACCACTTCTGCCTGCCAGCCTGACTACCTCCTAACCACTACCCTGTCAGCCTAATTGATATCTAACTGCTCCCCTGCCAGCCTGTTTGCCCCCAACTTTCCTTCTCTCACCTGGTCACCCCAAACTGCCCTCCCTGCTGGCCTGATTGGCCACAACTGCCCTACCTTGCAGGCCTAGAACCTCCCAACAGGCTTTGCCTGCTGGCCATCTTGTGGTGGCCATCTTGTGTTCACATGGGGGCAGGATCTTTGACCACATAGGGACAGCCCTCTTGTGTGTAAGAGTGATGGTCAATCTGAATATTACTCTTTTATTAGATAGGATAGAGGCCTCGTGCATGGGTGGGGGCCAGCTGGTTTGCCCTGAAGGGTGTCCCAGATCAGGGTAGGGGTTCTCTTGGGGCATGGGGCAGCCTGGGCAAGAGGCCTATGGTGGTTTGCAGGCTGACCACACACCCCAGTGACCCAAGCAGAGGCCCTGGGATCTGGGATTAATTTATGTTCTACAATTGAAACTTTGTAGCCTGGAGTCAGGACTTTTGCTGGCTCCATGGCGACAGCCACTTCTGTTTGGGATATTTACCTTCTATAATTGAAACTTTGTAGCCTAGAGTGGAGGTCTACGCCCTCCAGGGCTGCAGAAGCTTGGCTTCCTCCATTGCCCAGGCATCCCTAGCCTCTTCTCTCTCTAGCTCCATGGCTGCCACCATTTCTGTTGGGATTATGTATCTGCTATAATTGAAACTTTGTAGCATTGAGTAGAGTCCTAGGCTGGTAAGGGCAGGCAGAAAGCTTGGCTTCCTCTATTGCCATGGAAACCCAAGCCTCCCTCCTCTCAGTAGCCACAGCCATCTTGGTTGGGGCTTATTTGCATAATTTGCTCCTGATTGGCTGATGGGCATGGCTGTGGGTGTGGCTTGATCAGAGGTATGGCCAATTTGCATATTACTCTTTAATTATATAGGATTTATTTATTTATTTATTTATTTTTGAGGAATGGAAGAGACCATTACTGCTTTCCTGTCTGACTCTTTCTTTTTCTCTCTCAAAAACAGGAGTGGCTTCGGCAGCTGGCCTTCTGTACCTGCCCACGTGGGCAGCTGCTGTTTCTGGCTGTGTCCTCGCCCTCTTCACAGCGTCCATGTGGCCTCCAGTGCTTGGACACCTTATCAGCTCAGGATCAAACCCTGGGAAAACCATGACCATTGCCATGATGGTTTACCTTCTAGATATATTTTTCTGTGCATGGTGCACAGCTTTTAAATTTGTCCCAGGAGGTGTCTACGCTAGAGAGAGATCAGATGTGCTTTTGGGTGAGTACGGTATAAGAGTCTGGATTAAACTAGTAACTATTGGCATAAACCCTTCAAGGCGGGAGTTAACACTTTACCCGACACGTGGAAATAAATAGGATGATCCGTCCTTTCTCATTAAAAGAGTCTCTTGACTTAAAAAAACAACAAAACTGGAGAAATGTCTAAATTACTACTTAAAACTAAATTCTTTATTCTTTTGAGTTTCAATAATACTTATTACTACAAAGACCTTTTAAATGAATTAGTTGTGAAAAACAAGTTTAATTCATAATAAAGTATAAAAGAGGTACTAGGTAACACTTGTATTTATGATATGCTGAGAAAGAGGATATCCCAAAAAAATGTATACACACTTTGAATACTTTTTAATTCCAATGGGTTAGACCTGGAAAGAAAGAAACATCAATTAAGCTATTATCTGTTAAACTGTGTATACATTTTTGGGAACTGTGATTTTTATTTTACTTCTTCTGAAGTTTATCTATGATTTTTATTTACTATATTTTTACCCATAAAATATATTTTGCATATGTGAATCTTAGTGTAAATGATAAATTCCCAAATCATAGGATGAATACATTTTTCATTTCAGTGGCTATGAACTTACATGCCATAATTAAAATTTCATAAACCCATCCCACTTTAGTACTTTAAAAATTGTTTGCTGGCAATTATGAAATTACTGATGTATAATCTATAAATCAAATGTTGCTTATCATTTTAGTTTAAGTAAAACATGTTAGATGCTTCAAGGATAAAACCTTTGAAAAAGTGAAGAGCCAAAACATGTTAGTAGGGGATTCAGTTCTTGTTTGTGCATTAATTCATTTTTCCATTTGTTCATTTACTCATTAAAAAAATGATTGCATGCCTCCTGTGTTCCAGGCACAGTGCCAGGTGCTGGAGACTTAAAACACATAGTGCCCTTGCCCACCTGAAGCCTCAGAGTAGTGGGGGAAACACTGCAGATAAAATTAAACAAATACCTGTGGAAGTGCAGCTGGGGTGAGTGCTGCATATCTAGGCTTCTACCCGAGTTCCTTTGGTGTCTCCCCTGGACCCTTGGTAAACACCCAGCTACTTTGGACATTTTCACATACGTACATTTTTCTACTCCACAAGTCAAACATCTGTTAGGAGAGGCTGATTTGGAATACACACACACACACACACACACACACACACACACACACACACACATCCTAGAGGCCGGTGCATGAAAATTCATGCACTGGAGAGGAGGGGGTTCCCTCAGCCCGGCATGCCCCCTCTCGCAGTCCAGGAGCCCTCAGGGGCAGGAGGCTACCCAGTAATCAGGGGAAGGCAACATCCCATCACACCTCTGCTGCTGCCACTGCTGGCAGTGCCAGCCTCAGCCGGCTCTGGTTACCTGAGCCTTGGGTGGCCCTGGGCGGTTGGGCAGCCGCCATCTGAGGCTTTCCTGTGCCTCGGGTTGGCCCTGGGTGGCTGGGGGGCTGAGGAGACTAGGGGACTCTGGAGGCAGGTGCCCCAGCGGGGCTGAAGGGACTGCGCACTGCCCTCTTGTGGCTGTAGGTGCCACCATCTTTGAGGGCGTGGCAGTCAATTAACATATCCCCTCTTTATTAGATAGGATATATATATGTTAAAATGACATGAAATATTTAAAATGATTTTTAAGAATTTGTTATTTCTGGTGAATTCAAGCTCTCATCTGATAAGAGAAACCCATTGCTGCATTTTCTCCGCGGTAACCTTGGCTTTGCAAACTTGGTATTTCTTCTGGTTTCTTTCAGGTATGTGTGCTCTGTCCTGCTCTGTCCTCCTGTGCAATGCCCTGCTCTTTCCTTCCTCCAGCTTGCTTAGGGGTCTGCCATGTGGAGAGCACAAATGAAAGTAAGAGCTGTTCTGAGCTTCAGTTCACTTCTTCGGAGTGTTATGCGTGATGTGCTTTTTGAGTTCCTTCTCAAATAAGAATAATTTTTTTTAGTAAGCATGACACTATATTGATAAAGCCACAAAATTAAGAAATCTTGGTAATTTTCAGAGTAGCTTTTAATGTAATTGAACGTGTATTCAATCAGAAACTAGTTATTGTCTGGGTTTCTCCTGCTATTTCTTGGAAATGACACATAATTTTGTTTTGTTCTGTTTTGCTAGCCTGCCACCTAAACCTAACTTTTACTTGACAGTTCCTAATTTACATATTATTCAGTCATACCTCCTATTCGGTACCCCCTTAGAAGTACGTAAACTTTCCATGCAAGCTACGTCGTAATGCATCCCAACTGAACACAGCTTTATTGGCCCACCTCTTTGGCACCGTGTGTTCCAGCGTGCCCACTCTGGGGAGCCGGTGCCCAGAGCACCCACGTCCCGGACCAGAATTGTTGCCAGGAACACGCCATGTTGAGAACCTACCTGGCCTCCTCTGTGCCACATGGAGAGGCCTGAGCTCTTAAGGCTGTTTAGAAGGCTCCTGTCTCTGAGCTCCACCCTCCTCTGCCAGTCAATAGGGATGCACAGGCTCAGCAACCTAACAACTAAGGAAACACTCAGGAAATTAAAAGAAGTCCGTCAGAGTTCTACCGAGCTGATTGCTTACGATCATCCCCATGATCAAAGTACTGCTAGAGCTACTGCCTAGGAACTGAGACAAATTAACTTAATAATTGAATTCTCAGGATGTGCCCATGTCACTGATACCTTGGCCTCTGGTATTTATGACAGGAAGGATTCTTAAATTAAGATGTAATATCGTCTAATGTATTCTTTCTCTTTTGATAGGGACACTGGTGCTAATTATTGGGCTGAACATGCTATTTGGTCCTAAGAAAAGTCTTGACTTTCTTCTTCAAACAAAAAACAGCCCTAATGCGCTTTTCAGAAAGAGTGAAAAATATATGAAACTTTGTAAGTATTGTTTTGCTTTCTTTTTTTAAAGCATTTGTTAAAAATACAAAGCTTGAAACATATATGAAATGAAAGAGTATAATGAACCCTCATGTACCCTTTTCCCAGTTCCAACAATTGTTATGAACAGCTATCTTCCCTGTGGTTTTTGGTGAAATACTTTAAAGAGAATCTGATATTATGTCATTTCAACTGTAAATACTCTGTGTTAGTTTTGTTTCACTTCTAACATAGATAAGTTTATTTAACAGGTAACATTTTCAAAATGCTTTGTTTTAATAGTTGAGGCTATTTTTCCATTTCTTTTTCTTCTTTCTGGGAAGATTAAATAAGTTAACTTTTGGAATATTGGTGAGCTATAAAGTCAAATATAAAACCAGTTAACTATTTAAGAGGACTCATTTCAAATGAACTGGATTAACAATATTTATTGAATGTATAAAATTTGCAAGTAGTGTTTTGGATACAATAAATATCACAACTCCCCAGTGTGACAAAGGATTTAAAAACATGGAAAGGTCCCTTCTCCCCCTGCAGGGCACAATAGACACCTGACGTCCCTGTTGTGGGGAGCACATCCCTCATCACACACGTGGTTTATGGCCATGTGAGCCTCCACCCATGAACAGATGGACTTGAATTAGCTTAGATGTTGAACTACTCCCGCCTGTAACATGGAGAAGCTCTGGACACGGGCTGCTCCTGGGACTCTCGCTGCACCTTTTTCAGGACTAGCTTCTCCCAATAAACTTCGGTTCCATAAAAAAAAAAAAGCAAAAACTGATCTCCATCCTTAATGAGTTGATACTTTACTAAAAAAGACAAAATATTCTAGTGTGAAGAGATAGAAAACAATCAAGAAGCTACATAAAATCTCAATATATTTTTAAAAGAAATGTTACAAAGCAGTAACACCATTATATAAAATCCTTAGTATGTGTCCTATCATAATTGAAAAAGGTTATTTTCAAATTTAAAGAACATTTTTAAAATTTAAAAAAAAATTCTGTCCTTGTGTTTTAGTTATTTCCCTTGAAACCAAGATCTGGCAGTTTTTGCTTGTTAGTTTTGAATTCTGACCATCTTTGCCTTTTTAATTTATTATTAAGAACTGTAAGTCTTTAACTGATTAATCAAATTGAGGTGTTTGGAACAGTTGGTTTACTTACAAGTTGTTTAGACAGTTTCATGTGATTTTTTAAAGTAGATTTTCTTTTTTAGAGCCATTTTAGGTTCACAGCAAAATTGAGCAGGAAGTACAGCAGTTTCCCATAAACCCCCTGACCTACATGCACACAGCCTCCCCCCATTATCATCTCCACTGGAGTGGTTTATTCACAACTATTGGTGAACATACATGGACACATCACTATCACCCAGAGTAGAGCTCACTGTTGGTGTGGTAGCTCCTATGGGTTTGGACAAATATATAATGATATGTACCCATCCTTATAGTATCATACAGAGAAGTTTCACTCACTGCCTTAAAAATCCTCTGTGATCTGCCTCTTTCATTTATTCATCCCTCCTTCCCCTACCCATGGCAACCACTATCTTTATCTTTTTAAAATGTTAATAGATTTTATTTTTTTTAGAGCAGTTTTAGGTTTACAGAAAAATTGAACAGAAAGTACAGAGTTCCCATATACTAGTACCTCCTCTGACTCCTACCCCAACAACTTCCACCATTATTAACATCTTGCATTATTGTGGTATATATGTTATAATTGATGAGCCAATATCGTTAAATTATTATGAATGAAAGTTCATAGTTTACGTTAGAGTTCATTCTTTTTGTTGTATGTTCTGTGGGTTTTGAAAAATGTATAATCACATGTCTCTACCATGACAGCATTATACAGAGCAGTTTTGCTACCTAAACAATCCCTGTGCTCCACCTTTTCACGCTTCCCTCCCTTCTCCAAACCCCTTGCAACCTCTGTCTCTATTGTTTCGCCTTTTCTAGAATGTTAGTTTTTGTCTTTCAACTTCAAAGTTTAATCTTCTATTTTTGCAGTTTCTCATGTGTTATGATTTATTTCCATCATCTTACTTTTATTTTTCTACTTTCTCTAGGTATATATTTTCTTGTTTATCTTCTTGCTTTTTTAAATGTTTTTATTGATTTTAGAGAGAGAGTGAAAAGGAGAGAGAGATGGAAACATCAATGAGAAGGAAACATTGACCATCTGCCTCCTTCACACCTTCTATTGGGGATCAAGCCCTCAGCCCTGGCATGTGCTCTAACCAGGAATCAAACTGGTGCCCTCTTGGTGCATGGGACCACGCTCAACCAACTGAACCACCCCAACTGGCGATACCTTTGTTTTAAAACTGCCCCTGGCACTAAGTCTCTATTCAGCTTTATCTAATCTGCTGTTTATTCTGTCCATTGAGTTTCTAATTTCAGTTATTATAGTTACTATATAATTTTATTTCTACAAGTCTATTAATTTCTTTACAAATTTTCCTGATCGCTGAGTTAGTGTCATGTTCCTCAGTCATACTATTGAATGTCCACTTTTATTTTTCTAAACGTGTTAAGCACCTTATTTTATATTCTGATTCTTTTGTTAGTTTTGTTAATCCATACTCCAGGTTATTTTTGACATTGATTTTGGGTTTGTTTTTTTTAAGAGAGACTAGAAGGGAGGTAGAGTGGAGGAGCAGGGTAGGGGGGAGAAGAAAAGAGAGAGAGACACAGACATTAATTAAGAAACACATCCATTGGTTGCCTCCTTTATGAACCCCAACCAGGACCGGGGATTGAACTTGCAACTGAGGTATATACCTTTGACCAGGAACCTAACCTGTGACCCTTTGGTGGTGAGCCAATGCTCTAACCACTCAATAATACTGGCTATGGCTATATTCTGGTTCTTAAAGTTTAATATCTGAAGTATTTGTGAGCTTGATTTTTTAATACATATTTTATTGATTAATATGTATTAAATCAATACATATTGAGAGAGAGATATAGAAACATCAATGATGAGAGAGAATCATTGATTGGCTGCT
This sequence comes from Antrozous pallidus, assembly GCA_027563665.1. Lineage (NCBI taxonomy): Eukaryota > Metazoa > Chordata > Mammalia > Chiroptera > Vespertilionidae > Antrozous > Antrozous pallidus. The sequence goes on along the minus strand of CM050511.1, from coordinate 92,830,986 downwards.
TCCTTCATGCCCCCTACTGGAGATGGAGCTCACAGCCCTGGCATGTGGCCTTGACTGGAATTGAACACAGGACCCTTTAGTCTGCAGGCCAGTGCTCTATCCGCTGAGCCAAACCAGCTAGGGCTGAGGGCTTGATTCTTTATAGTGATTTTTCCTGCTGGTTCCTGCTCATGGGAAGTTGTTTTCTCATATATTATCTTGTATCTATTTATGATTTTTATTTACTTTAATCTCTAGGCTATTAGAATATTTTTAGGGCAGATTCTTTGAAACCTGTTTTTAAAGTATGGGTTATTTGTGCATGTCACACATGAAAATTAACTCAGGAATTAGACATTTTTCCTTTGCACAAAATCCTTGATTAATAGGTTTAGTAATTTTATGAAAGTTATTTCTTAAGCAAACTTAACTTCTTTTAAACAAGTATCTTTGCTTTCTGTTTAGTTTTGTGGCTGCTCGTTGGTGTGGGGTTGTTAGGATTAGGACTACGGCTTAAAAGCTATGAGAAGAAGTTGGGCAAAAGGGTAAGTAAATACCAATCTTAACATAGGATTTTGTAGGATACATATGTATATACATACATTTGTACATTTCTCCATTATGACTGAGCTCTAGACCTGGATCTAATGACTTTAAGGCCTTGTATTTTCATCTCCTTAACCCTTAAGTCAGAGGCTGATAACAGAATTATTTTATAAAGTTGGGTTGGGTTCTTGGGACAGGATAGACACACATTATAGAGGCAAACTGTGATTTTATTACACATAGAAGTTATTTTTCTCATCTAAACCATGAAATACAAAACTATTTTACAATGGCTTCTTTGTACTTTCTGGTAGATATTGCTGAAGGCAACAATGTGAGATTCTTTGATTGCATAAAAGTCTTACAGACAATCCTTGATTTTTCATATTTGGGGTAACTTGTGTATTAATGAGGTGTGGACATTTTCTTGTCTTTTTCTTTTCCCTCTTGCTGTCTACAGTTTTGTATATTTTTTTCCTTCTCTGTTAGAGAGGTGGGTAAGAGAAGTCATTGCAATGTTATGCTATCCTCTGCTCTGATAAAAAGCTTGATGTGTACCATAATGCAGTGAGAGTCACAGTTTCGGGTAAAATAGAATTCACGGTTAATGTTGGATTTTAGCAATCTGTATTACCAGGCAAATGTTTCATCTACACTAATAAAAGAGAAACATACAAATTGACTGTACCTCCACCACTCCCACAAGCCATGCCCACCAGCCAATCAGGAGTGAGTATGCAAATTGACCAAGATGGCTGCAGCCACAAAGTGAGCAGAAGGTTTGGGTTTCCCTGGTGATGGAGGAAGCCAAGCCTCTTGCCCACCCTGGCCAGCCCTGGCCTCCATTCAAGACTACAAAGTTTCAATTATAGAAGATAAATAAATCCCGGATACCAGGGCCTCCACTTGGGTTGCTAGAGGGTGTGCCCAGCCTGCAAACCACTGCAGGCCTCTTGCCCAGGGAACCCCCACCCTAATCAGGGCAAACCAGCCAACCCCCACCCATGCACCAGGCCTCTGTTATATCTAATAAGAGTAATATGCAAATTGACCATTGCTCCAACACACAAGATGGTTGCCCCCATGTGAGCACAAGATGGCTGCCACAAGATGGCCAGCAGGGGAGAGCAATTGGGAGGGACCAGGCTTGCAAGGGAGGGCAGTTGGGGGTACCAGGCCTGCAGGGGAGGGCAGTTAGGGGCAATCAGGCTAGCAGGGGAGCAGTTAGGCATCAATTAGCCTGGCAGGGGAGTGGTTAGGGGGTGATCAGGCTGGCAGGCAGAAGCCATTAGGGGCAATCAGGAAGGCAGGCAAGTGAGCAACTGGGAGCCAGCAGTCCTGGATCAGGCCTAAATGGGCAGTAGGACATCCCTCAAAGGGTCCCAGATTGGAGAGGGTGCAGGCTGGGCTGAGGGACACACCCCCTGTACAAGAATTTTGTGCACTGGGCCTCTAGTATTAAATAAAAAGCTATACTAAAGATGCAGAACCTGCTTCTCTTGTTGACCTTGGTACTCCTAGCATCTCAAGAAGTGATTGGCACATCCTCGGAACTCAGTAACTATTTTGTAATTAAGCTCATTACATGATCTCTTTTTTTCTTATTTGTTACTTATTTATTATTTATTCATTATTTATGACTGCAAATAATGTCAGCCAGAAGAGGATACATAATGGTAGGGATTCTTTTCAAAAGGAGTCATTAGAATTGGATTTTGTGCCTGTTCTTTTCATCATTCATTCATTCATTTGTTTCATAAATCCTTGAATGTCTCATTTGTGCCTGGTGACAGAGATTAGAAGGTAAACATACGACTTAGACAAAATGCCTGTTCTCACGGAGTATACATTCTAGTAGGGGAGAGAGACAGTATTCAGAGGAATAAATAAGGTATGAGGAGGGTTTCTGTTTTTTTTTGGTTAGAGCAACTAGATGGAGGGAAGTAGCATTTACTGAGGATTGGAGGAATGAGGGAATACCAGGTTTTGGGGTGATAAAATCCAGAGTTAATTAGTTGAATGAAAAGGGATAGCTTGATGAATATAACCATGTTCTTGAACTCTCTGTTCACAGTTCCATTCTCTTTATGTGACATTCACCAAACGGGGTAATTTTTTTTTGTGTAAAGATGAAATGCCCAGCTCGCTGTGGGTGGCACATTGAGCTTTTTGTGTTGAGTAATGGCCCTCCGACACCTAGAAGTTGCTGCTTATTCTTCTCCCAGTCTGAGCTCTACGGCCCATGTTGAGGTATTTTTCAGTTGTGGCAATGGATTTGTTCTAATGCAGCCATCCTCCATCACATGATCCCTGTTGTGGGCCCGAAGGTATTAGTTTGAGATGAGGATTAGGGTTGAGCAGTGCATTCTCTGGCTGAGCCCATTGACCCAAAAGAGGAACTCTGAAAAGGGCTGTGCTCCTGAACCTGGCCTTGTGGGGACAATAGGGGAGCACACCGCCACACCTCAGTTAGAAGGGGCACACCACTTTACAAACATGATAAAGGACTCTGTACCCCTCCATGATCTCCTTCTTCTCCAGGGCCAGGGAAACCCCTCTCCTGAATATGGTGTTTATCATTTCCATGCATTTCTTTATATTGTTACGATAGATGCTCTATCAAAGACAGTATTTTTTTTTCCATTTTTTAACTTTATCTAAATGACATCTGACATATATATTTTACAACTTTTTAAAAAATCATCTTTGTGAGGTTCAGCCACTTGGAAATACATATCCTCAACTCATTTATTAGCTCTGTGTAGTATTCCATTATTTGTAAGTGATACAATTTATTTATTCATTTTTCTACTTTTGCCTATTTCAACAACAGGCACAAAATCCAATACTAATGAGTCCTTTTGTAAAGAATCCCTGACATTACGTATCCTCTTCTGGCTGACATTATTTGGGTCATAAATAATGAATAAATAATAAATAAGTAACAAATAATAAATAAAGGGTAAAAGAAAGAGATCATTTCTAAATGTTTGCTATTACAAACAATCTTTATTACAAATGCTCACATTCCAAACTTCTAAGCTTAAGCTAGCCGTTCACGGAGGATTATGAGAATACCATTTAGCAAATATCTCCTTATTTTTATGAATTAAATGTGGGCAGATACGGAAATGCCTTTGCTGAAATATGAATTTTGGTAGGGGGAGGTGGAAAACATGGGGTCATTGGGCCTGTCGTTGTTTATAGTTACCCTAATTCACATTAAAACTTCCTCAGGCACCAACCGCCGAAGTCTCTGCGGCCATCTGGCCTTTCAGGTTTGGCTTGGACAATGAAGGATGGTCTAGTCTAGAAAGATCAGCTCAGCTGCTTAATGAAACAGGTGGGTCTTACTGGAATTGGTTGTAGGTTTTTGAGAAACTACTGTTATTACTTTTCTCCTGAGCAAGATCGCAAGCACCAGGAGGAAGGTTTGCTGGGTCATAAACTAATCTCTTAAAAAGGCTTTACCTTGGTGGGCAGCTGCAGGAGGATTTAGCATCTGTAATCACACTTGTCTTTGTTCGAGAGCAATTAATTCTGTTGATTCTAAACAGAGCCTCACACTGGGTACCTACAGGGGATTCTTGTCATGCCTTTGCTCTTAGAGATGCCCCTGCTGGTGGCTCCTGTCACTTGCGGGGACTCACTTTGGAGATCAATAAACTGTCAGGTTAAAACTGTTAGGATCGGAGTGATGCTCATTTGTGAAGCAAATTGCCTTTAAGAGCCTAAGGGACCGGGGCACAAGGCAGGGGCAGGCTAGTAGGGGGCAACGGGGGGGGGGGGGGGGGGGGGGGGGGCGGGGGGGGGCGACAAGAGGGGGGGTGCACATATGTAATACTTTCAACAATAATGATTTTAAAATAAATAAATTAAATTTCATTTTTTAAAATCCTTTATTTATTATTATTATTTTTAAATTGTTTATTGTTTAAAGTATTGCATATAGTATTATATGTCTCCTTTCCCCCCATTGACCTTTCCCTGGCCACCTCCACACACTCTCCTCACCCCACTTCCCCCCACACACATGCCCTTACCTCCCACTAGTATTTGTGTCCATTGATTATGCTTATATGCATGCATACAAGTCCTTTGGAAGATCTCTTACCATCCCCTCTCCTTCCCCTGCTTCCCTCTGAAGTTTGATGGTCTGTTTGATGCTTCTCTATCTCTGTATCTATTTTTGTTCATCAGTTTGCAATGGTCATCATTTTTCACTAATGAGTGAGATCATGTGATATTTGTCTTTCTCCAACTGGCTTATTTCACTTAGCATAATGCTCTCCAATTAAAATTTTAAAATAGCCTAAGGGACAAGTTTTAAGTTTCCATGCCTGGGGGAGCTCATCTTTGAATGAAGCATCCTTGAAAATATGTGGGTGTTTGGTTCCTAGATCAACTGCATGGAACATGGAGCAGGATATGTAAAAGGCTGAACTGTTCTGGTTATTCCTAATGGTAAGCCTGTCTCCCAGGAAATTGCAGAGGGACTGTATGAGTTTAGTCCAGCTAACAAATCTCCTTGGCCTCTAGTCCTTTAGTCCTGATCACAGGCCTCCAAGGCACATCTGGTCAGGTCTGGCAAAACCAGTACGCTTCCTTCTGTGGCAATACCATGGAGGTGTTTGCCCAAAAGTACAATGCTATTGTGCACCACTCTATTTCTGGACATAAATTGGGTATTTGGTAAAGGCATTAAGCTTATTTGAGATTTGGGGAATGAGGTTAATATTATTTGAAAATTTAGAAAAGTTATGTTTTTATCCTTCTCTGTATTTTCTTAAGGTGCCCCATGTACTAATTACATTCTAAATATGGGAATACTCCCTGATAGATCAGATTTGGTTCACTTTACTTTTATGACTCTTTTAGAACTTGTTTTGGATTTCTGAGTGAAGGCAAAGGGTTCAAGAACAACGTTTTGCTCATTGTTTTTGCATTGCTGTGGTTAATCACTGTGAGCCTTTTTCTTTTTTCTTTTTCTGAACAGGTGCAGATTTCATAACAATTTTGGAGAGTGATGCTTCGAAGCCCTTTATTGGGAACAATGACTTAACCATGTGGTTAGGGGAGAAGCTGGGTTTCTATACTGACTTTGGTCCAAGCACAAGGGATCACACTTGGGGGTGAGTGTTCCTTGGGTGCTAATCCTGAACATAACTCTGAATGATCAGGTAGCATAGGCTTAGAGTGGGAAGGTGAGATTTTCGTACCTTAGTCCCATGACTGTGCCCCACTGATGTTTCCCGGGGGATAAGGAAGTGCCTAAGATACGCATATTCCATAATTGTTTGAGTGGTTTTCCTATTACCGGATATTTTCAATTTACCATTAGGAACTATATAGTGTAGGAGCTGAGATTATAACAGTAGGCATATCTGACCTGGACACTGTCTTCGTGGAGTTTATATTCTCACTAGAAGCCCAATGCATGAAGATTTGTGCTAGAATGGGCTTTCCTTTACCTGGCTGCCGGCACTGCCTTTCCATTCTGGCCCAGCCCCTTTCCACTCAGGCCCAGGAGCCACCTCTTTCTGCTCCAGCCCACCTTCCCATGCTGCCCAGAGGCCCTGAAAGATGAGGGGTGGGGCAGAATGCCTGCATCGTCGATATGGCAACAATGCAAGGGTCCTGCCTCCCCATTACTCAGTATCTGTGTATGCAAATTAACCGCTATCTTTGTTGGGTTAATTTGCATGTCACTCCGTGTCATATGGAGGTAGGTCAGTTTACATGTTTGTCTATTAGGTAGGATCTGAAGATACAGAAAATAAACAAGAACACAAAAAAGTAAATAATATTGGAGAGAACCAAGATAGCAGCATAGGTAAATGCCAGGACTCACTTGCCATCTTCCACAACCACATCAAAATTACAACTAAAATACAGAACAGCCATCATTCAGAAACACCTGAAAGCTGGCTGAATGGAAGTCCTATAACTAGAGAAGTAAAGAAGAAAGCACTTTGAGACTGGTGGGAAGGGTAGAGATACGGAACGGGTTGGTCCAACACCCACGTGTGCCATTTATTTAAGCAGGAGGGAGATCATCTCTGTGGAGGCCTCCCTTAAGGAGCAAGGGGTCCCAGCCCCACACCAGACCCCCCAGCCTGAGGTTCCAGAGCTGGAAAGAGAAGTCCCTGTAACTACGGACCATAAAAACCTGTAGGATTGAGTCTGAGTGACAAGGAGGCTGCTGGAAACTCAGGTATTCCTTTTAAAGGGTCTGAGCACAAACTTATAAGGTCCTGCTTCCTCTGAGCTCCAGCACCAGGTGGTAGCTTTGGGGGACCCAAATACATATGGAGAGGAACTGGATTGTCTGCCATTAGGGTAGGAACTTGGGGGCAGCTTTCTCTCTGACAGTGGTGCTTGCAGGGGTCATTGTTCCTGTGCTGGGAACTCCCCTGTCACAGGGCTGACTGGAAGCCATATCTGACTCTCCATTAGCCTGGAACACACTGTTTGCTTTGCCCTGGGGATTTCTCGAGACCCTGCCTCATCCAGTTTGTAGCCCCATCCAACCTGTTTGCAGCAGCTTTTCCATATGCATGACCTGTCCTGGCTGAGGATTCAGACTTTGCTAAAATCTCTCAAACAAGCTGCAGCTGGCATAAGCATGCCCCAAAATTATCAATGAAAGGCCCAGGACCTGATACTAGCACCAGCCTGCTTTGATTCTCAGTTGGGACTTTTCTGGGCACCTCCAAGCCCAATACAAATAGCTCCTGTCAAGTGGCCCCAGGCAGTGGCTAACTGCACCTCCCTGGAGGCCCTAGTCCCAGTGTACCCACTGGACAGCTTCAGACCATAGCAGATTTCAACTCTATATGCCCACAAATGACATACCAAAGAGGCAGACTCAGTGATCACTAAAGCCCCACTGAAGCAAGTCCTGCTCCATAGGGATGTTTTCTGCAAGCAGCTCTCCCACTACACTCACAGTGGGTCCTCACAGGAAATTAGCTTGGAGGTCAATTCTTCCTAGAGGTGCCAACAGCAATCAAAGCTCAACTACAAGACTGTGCACACAGCCCACACAAGGGTGCACCCAGAGTGCCCAGCTCAAGTGACCGGGGAGGCTGAGCCACTCGGCCCTACAGGATACCTACTACACAAGGCCACTCTACCAATTCCAAGAGACATTATAGCTATATTTAATACAAATCCAGGGAAGAATTCAAAAAGTGGAGACAAAGAAACATATCACAAATGAAAGAAATGGAAGCAAGCAAACTACTGGATACAGAGTTCAAAACCATGGTTATAAGGTTACTCAAGGATTTCTATGACAGCTTCAATGGACTTAGACTTTCAAGGATCTCAAAGTCTTGACATGAATGTCAAGACATGAAAATGTGAGAATGTCAAAGACATGAAAAAGGACGAGTCAGAAAATAAGCACACAGTAACTGAAATAAAGAATAACTTAATCCTCAACAGTAGAGTAGAGTATTCCAAGAATCAAATAAACAATTTGTAATGTGAGGAAGCAGAAAACACCCGATCAGAAGAGAAAAAAAATGAAGATAGTGTAAGGAGCCTCTGGAACAACTTCAAGCATACCAACATTTGCATTGTGGGGGTGCCAGAAGATGAAAAGAGAGAGAGCAAGATATTGAAAACCTATTTGAAGAAATAATGACAGAAAACTTCCCTTACCTGGTGAAAGAAATAGACTTACAAGTCCAGGAAGCACAGAGGGTCCCAAACAAGAGGAATCCAAAGAGGCACACACCAAGACACATCATAATTAAAATGCCAAGGCTAAAGACAAAGAGAGAATCTTAAAAGCTGCAAGAGAAAAACAGTTAGTTACCTACAAGGGAGTACACAGAGATTGTCAGCTGATTTCTCAACAGGAACTTTGCAGGCCATAAGAGATTGGCAAAAAATATTCAAAGTGATAAATAGCAAAGACCTATAACTAAGATTACTCAGCAAAGCTCTCATTTAGAATTGAGGATCAGATAAAGAGCTTCACAGATAAGAAAAGGCTAAGTGAGTTCATTACCACCAGACCAGTGTTGAAGAGTATTCTTTAAGAAGAGGAAGAAGAAAAAGATTAAAAATATGAACAATAAAATGGCAATAAATACATACCTATCAATAATTGAATCTAAAAATCAAAATAAATGAACAAGAAATCTAGTGAACAAAATAAACTGTGAATAAAATAGAATCAGAGGCATGGAAACATGGAATAGACTGACAAATCTCAGAGAGGTGGAGTGGGGGTGTGGATGGGAAGAGATTAAAGATCTTATCCAAGGACACAGACAGTAGAATAGTGAAGGCCTAGGGCAGGGTGGAAACCAAGGTGGAGAGGGCAATGGGGGTAAAGAAGGGGGACATCTGTATACCCTCAACAATAAAGATTTTTACAAAAAAAAGAGAAGTGAATAATATAATTTGAGATAGTGATTATAAGCCATGTAGAAAAGGAAACATGCTCGAGAGAGTGCCTGGGTACTCAGGGGCAAAGTAGATCCTAATGTAGGTAGAATGGTCAGTAAGGTTACTTGAAAATCTCATGATGAGAAGAAACTAGGACCTAGCCATGGGAAGACCTGCAGGAACCACCAGAGTGGAGATGTGAGGCAGGATCAAGCTTGGTGTGCCTGAAGCATAGGGATTAATGGAAAACTGATGAAAAACGAGATCAAGAGTGGGCACCTTATCTGAAGGAGCCCCCTTATCCATGCCTAGGACTTGATTTAATTCAGTTGTGATGAATCACCATTGGAGGATTTAAAACATGGGAGTAATCTGATCTGACTTTCATTTTTTAAAAAAATATATCTTAACTGATTTTTTACAGAGAGGAAGGAAGAAGGATAGAGAGTTAGAAACATCCATGAGAGGAAACATTGATCAGCTGCCTCTTGCACATCCCCTATGTGCCCACAATCAAGGTACATGCCCTTGACTGGAATTGAACCTGAGACCCTTCAGTCTGCAGGCCAAACTGAATAGGACTGATTTTCATTTTTAATAAATCATTCCACTTGTTCTTGGAAGAACAGAATGTCAGAGCCAAGAGTGGAAGCAGGGAGACAGGTGATGAGGCAGATGTAATTGTGCAGGTGAGAAGTGACAGTGAGAACCGCAGAGATGGAGAGAAGGGGGAACAGAGCCTACAGGACTTGGTAATGGTTTAGTTGTCAGAAGCACTGAAGTGAAGAGTCAGGGGCAACATGTAGGTTTTTGGCCCGAATACCTGATAGGAGATGGTGCCATTGAATGGCATGGGCATGACCAGGAAGTAGCAGGATTGTGCTTAGTTTGAGATGCCCCTGAACAGACAAGTGCCATCCAGTAGGCAGTTATATTGAGAGCTGAGTAGGACAGGACAGGCTGGACATATAAATTCAGTTATCAGTGGAGATAATCTCAGAGGGGCTCCATGAGGGGCCAGAGAGAGTGGGTGCAGCCAGGGAGAGGAGCCGGCTGAAGTCTGAGCTCTGCTCACCCTTTTGTAGCTCCCTGACTTGGCTGAGGAAGAACATGCTTTCACATCTTTATTGAACATGTTTTAATTTCTAATCATGTAAATTGAGACGTTGTGTGCGTGTGGGCAAGATTGTACGTTTCCAAATGTTGATCACTATTGGAATTGTTTATGCAAATATGTTGTCAAAGTAACAAAGCAAGTAAAATGGATGTTGTGTATTACCAGTTCTCCCCTTTTCGTGTCTCCATAGCACTACTAAAACAGAGTTGATAAAATTCTGATGTCAGAGGTTATTAGTGGCACGGCGAGAAATGCTGAGACAGAGATACAAGAGATCGACAGACTGCCACACACATCTCTACCGCAGTATTGCTCTGGGTGTCCCTCAGTGGGATGCTCGAAGTGTGGCATGTCCCATATCAGCATCATTTGCTTAGTCCAGTCTGCAGGATATGGTCAGACCAACAATGATGTTTCTTTTCATTTCCACACAGGATCATGGTTTTGTCCAGATACCCCATTGTGAAATCGGAGCATCACCTTCTCCCGTCGCCAGAGGGCGAGATTGCACCAGCCATAGCGCTGACGGTGAACGTCTCGGACAAACTGGTGGACTTCGTTGTGACTCACTTTGGGAATCATGAGTGGGTTTCTTTGGTCTCCCTGGTGGGGCACCAATGGCAAGAAACATGATTAACACATTACTTTGATTTCTATGCAAATGACCTACCTTTCTTCTTCTTTTTTCTTTCTCCCAAAGTACGTTTCCCTTTGTGATTGCTTTTAAAAACCAGGCGTAGTAGACACCTTGGAGATGCAGGCAGTCCTTATTGATGGCACAAGGCAGCGATGATGGTTGTTAGCCAGCAGTTACCGAGCAGGTGCTGTATGAAGTACTGTTACAGCCCCATGTTACAGATAAAGAAACGAGGCTGAGAGAGGTTACCTGACTTGTCCAACCAGGGCCACACAGCTAGGAGTTAGATAGATCCAGTTCAGAGCCTGGAGGTACTTGGGGTCACGGCAGGAGCAGGAAAGTCCCTGTTCCTGCAGGGTCTCCACAGTTGGAAGGACTGTTTGGGTATGAGAGTACTAAATGGCATTCCTTGGTCCCTCATGTTTTCCTAATCCACTAATAGGTTGGCAGAGGAATCTGGCAGGGCTACCAAAAGATCACTCTTAATTCTGATAAGCCTGTTGGGCAACATGATTAAGTACGGCCACGTGGAACTGTGAATCCATCTCCCAACAATACGTGAAACTGGCTCCCCCAAACAGCAGCGGTGGAGTCTGCCCTGGCAAGCTCTCGCCTAAGTGGAGAGACTAAACCAGAAAATGCCCTTTTTGCAAACTAATAGTTTTCAAGAAGATAGGAATGACTTGAGATACGTCTGCCCAGTTCATTCTTCTAAACCTAATTCGTTATAAAAGTCCTCCCCCCCAAAAGAGAGAGGCCAGAGGTGGTTTTCTAAGAAATTCCCTCTACGAGGAGACGTGAGGAATGAGTAATGAGGTTTTTAAAAAATATATTTTTTATTGATTTCAGAGAAGGGAGACAGAGAAATAGGAACACCAGTGACGAGAGAGAATCATTGACTGGCTGCCTCCTGCGTGCCCCCCACTGGGGATCAAGCCCACAACCTGGGCATGTGCCCTGACCGGGAATTGAACTGTGACCTCCTGGTTCATAGGTCGATGCTCAACCACTGAGCCGCACCAGTCAGGCTGGGCAATGAGTTTTATCGTCCCAAATAACATTCATAACCAGCGACTTAGTACTGATTAAATCATGAATAAGGCCCAAAATAGATTGTAAAAGCAAAGATAAAGGTATATAACTGATACTCTCCCACAGTAAACATTCTGTAATGCTTACAGAAAACACTGCGGTAAAGGGCTGAATGCTATAAACTAGGGCAAATAGGTTCTGTTCACATGGATAACATGAAGCCACAGAGCTTTAAAGTGACAGGCAGATCTCTAGAAAACACTGTCACACTGTATGTTTTGCCTGAAGAAAACAAATGTGTCTGCTACCCTTAATTTCCTGTTGCCTCGCTTTTCTCACAGAATTATGGGGATGTGAGAAAGCATGCTTGCATACATTCTGAAATAAGTCAGCATAAGTAATAAATGTTTGCCTCCTTAGATATAAAAATGGTATTTGGAAGATGGATGATATAGATGGTCCATATCTCTTTAAAAAGATGTTTGGAGAAACACCTTCTTTTTCTCCCAGTAATTTTCATGTAGCAAGTAGAGGCATTCAAACATCATTCCACTGGCCTTAAAAGAGCACTTGAGTTGAGTCTATCTTTTAAAAAATGGGCACTTTTGTGTCTAAAGGTTGCCAGGTTTTTAACCTAAGAAACAGTTGAATCTCTCTCTTCTTCTTTTTCTTTGTTTTTCCCCTGCCCCCTTCAACTCCCTCCCAGCTCCTCTGCAATGTAAGAAGAGACTTGAAAGGGAAGGGAGGAGGAGACAAGACTGAGATGGTGCTCAAGCTGTGTTTGGAAAGCTAGCCTTGTCTAACGTTCTATTAACTACGTCTTTAAAATTCTCTGAATAGCACCAAATCCTTGACTTGCTATCTTACTCACTTGATTTAATAATACTGACAATATCAGCCACAATAAGAGCTAACCCTTATTGAGGAGATGTGCCGAGGGAGGAAGGGAGTCAGTGTAGTTTCATGGTCAAGCACATGGAATTCCAGATCCTAGAATCAGACAATCTGGTTTGAATCGTAATTCAAGACATGTCCTTCACTGAGGTATTTAACTAGCTTTCTCACCTGTCAATCAGGGGCAATAATCCTGCCGGTCTCATAGGGTTTTTGTGAGGATTAAGTGAGACATATTCTCCTATGCAAAGTACAAGGATACAGTAAATGCTCAGTCAATGCTGGCCATAATTATTGAACCAGGTCAGACAACTCTAACTGTAAGGGTTGCTGGGCAGCTTAGGAAGAATTCATTCAGCAAACATAGATCCAATGTCTGCCGGGTCTGAAGCTCGTGCCAGGCCCAGTCTCTGTCCTCTGAGCCACAGCCAGTGTCCCTCCTTAGAGCCCTGCCCACGAACACGTGGCCTCCCAGCACGGGACATGAGAAAGGTCATGCTTCAGATAAGCTGTGAAGCCATCATTCCACATTTTGGTTTGTCTTTGTTTACTGAAATACTAAATACAAGGTTCTTACTGTGAGTAAATATTTAGAGGTTTCATTTTCTAGTGATTATGGCACACACCCACATCAGTCCATATTAGGAATGAAATACACAGTGTTGGTCCATGTCATTAGCTGACTCAACAAGATTTTAAAAATTACTGACTATGCAGCTATCCCTTTACAGCCAATAAATAGGAAATGGCAGCATTTTCTGACGTGGTTTAGGTACACACCATTTGTAAATTCAGTTTAGGTAATGAAGTCACCAGTTCATCGCCATTGTTTTTCCTTTCATCTAGAATATGCAGAAATGCACAAATAGGAAAAAGAACAGAACCTGTAGTAGATTTTTATTTGTTTGTTTTGTTTAAATATATTTTATTGACTTTTTTACAGAGAGGAAGGAAGAGGAATAGAGAGCTAGAAACATTAATGAGAGAGAAACATCCATCAGCTGCCTCTTGCACACCTCCTACTGGGGATGTGCTAGCAACCAAGGTACATGCCCTTGACCAGAACTAAACCTGGGACCTTTCAGTCTGTAGGCCGACACTCTATCTACTGAGCCAAACCAGTTCGGGCCAGAACCTGTAGCTTGAAGACCTGGTTTTGGTTCCAAAACAACATAACCTTAGTGAATTTCAGATCACATGTCACTGAAAATTGTTTACAATTCTCTTTTGTAGCCCACATGTTAAAGTTATTGGGCTGAGAAAATGTGAAATTGAAATTATAGATTATTTCCCAATGACATATGGCTAAAATATATTTGTACAAAGACACCGTGTTGCAATAACTTTGGACTTTTCTGTACCTGGATTTGAATCCTGGTTCCAAAGGATGTGTCAGAAGGAACAGCATTCACTACGGACTTAATGGACTAGAAGGGTCACAGGGACGGATGAGAGATGCGAAGGCACTCAGACACCGTGGCAGTGGGCAACCAGCACTGGCAGAGGAAACTGTGTTCCCAGAGTCAGAGTTGGAACCACAGGCATGAGGAATGTCTCTACTTCCCCTCGGGGGCTAGGAAAGAACACCCTCACTTCTCTCCTCAACCTGCTATCTCCTGCCAGAGCCTCCAGTTGGTGAAACGTAACTGGAAATCAGCAGACAGGGGAGCCCAGGAGATGAAATTGGCAGGGGTCAGCCTCCCAGGGCATAGAAAAGGGCTGACAATGGGTCTGGACAGAGGAGATGGGAAACAACACAGACATGTTACTTAGCATCATTTAAAATAGAGCTAATGCCTGTCTCCCAGTGATTAGGAGAATTCAATATCAAAGATGTTAAGCGATCATTCTTTTCACTCTTTCTTATCTTGAGACATCTTTTAATAGTGCTCAGCTGTCCACACATGCTCCTCTAAGCTTTGTCCTGTCTTCAGATCCTACCTTAATGAGGTACTCCAATCTTCTAGGTCCTCATGATCTCTATCTTCCTTCATCATAGTGTTTTGTTTGTTTGTTTGTAATATTCTGGCTTCTGGGGAGGTGTAGCCAAAGGGCGGCACTGGCAGGGGTCGGGGGCAAAAGTGGGGAGAGGATAGGGTATTTCCCATCTTTCCTCTGCTTTCTCTGGTTTTCTGGCAGCAAGTGAATGTCTAGTGTGGCTCCAGCTCCTCCTTAGATGACCCCAGCTTCTCTGAGGCAGCCTCCCTTGTAGCACCATCTCCCACCGGGCAGGGCTGGCTTCTGGCCTCCTCGCCTCTTTCTCTGTCCCTCTAGCTGTAGAGGTGGTACTGGTATCTCCTTTTTGGAAAACTCCAGTTGCCTCACTGGCCACTGTTGGGCTTCCCATCACCTAGGAAATGAGTCCCTATATTAAATTCCCTTTGTTTGAAATACCCAGAGTGCTCGCAGTTTTCCTGGCTGCCTCATTTTAACTATGATGTCCCTATTTTCCCCCAAATAGATTGTAAAGCACCCCAAAGCTTGATGCCCTTGCCTAATGATGCTTCGCATCATGAAAATACCGTATCATCCTTAGCCACTTTTAGCTACTGCTTGAGAGAGCTGTGTAGGTTCCAAGAGTCCTGCGTGCTCTGAGAATGTTAGGATTCTTCCTCTGACCATGGCTGCTTGTGCTGCTGCTGCTGCTGCTGCTTCTTTAAAAGTATATGTTTTTACCTCTAGTTTTTAGCTGTGATACTGATGACCAAGTCTCAGATGGTTGTTAAAATAATTTCTCCTGATGAAGAATTGACAAGTGCTGTTTTGGAGTAGATATTTAAATCAAGTTGACTCCAGATTATTTGTGGGGAAAGACCTTGTTGTTCTTAGTCAAAAGTGTGTCAGCCTACTCAGTTGAAGCACTGTCTCTCCATCTCATTCATTTCTAGAACATTAAGACATTTGCCTAGGTAGGAATTACTCTGGGTTTGTGCTCTACTTGAAGATATTTTTTTTGGGGGGTGGAACTTAACTATTTAAGATGTTTTAAAAGTTGTTTTTCAAATATAAAACAAAATTATATTTTTTGGTGGTGCTTTTTTTTTTTTTTTTTTAGAGATGACCTCGACAGGAAACTTCAGGCTATTGCTATTTCAAAACTCCTGAGAAGTAGCTCTAATCGAGTGATATTTCTGGGCTATATCACCTCGGCACCTGGTTCCAGAGATTATCGACAGCTCACTGAACATGGCAATGTGAAGGTAACACAATCATCATAGGATTTGATGTATCAAGTATCATCATGTTAAGAACATGAGTTCTTCTCTGGCATATTAGATACGACGGCAGAAAGTCAGGTCCCAATGGACTCCTTATTGTGCTTCAGGATGCTGACATTTATTATTATAGAGAATCTGTAAGAAAGAAGAATTTTGCAAAGAAGATGAGAAGTCAGCGTTAGGCAGAGCTAAAGCATCTGTGGGATATTAACAGAGCCCCTCAATAGGTTGCTGGATCAGGAATTGAGAAGGGCAATCAGGACTAGAGGTATAGAGTAAGAGACATCATGGTCTTTTTAAAAAAATATATTTTTGTTGATTTCAGAGAGGAAGGGAGAGGGAGAGAGAGATCGAAACATCAATGATGAGAGAGAATCATTGATCAATTGCCTCCTGCACGCCCCACACAGGAGATCGAGCCCGAATCCCAAGCATGTGCCTCTGACCGGGCGGGAATTGAACCATGACCTCCAGGTTCATAGGTCAATTCTCAACCACTGAGCTGGCCACTGAGTGGCCTGGCCACTCTCTTGGTGATCATTGAAGCCGTGGAAGTGGATGACATTGCTTATGGAATTAGAGAAGTGCAAAAAGAAGAACAAAGAAAACCCTTGATTTCTGTGGCTGTCGGGATTAAGGATGAGGGAAGAGAAGGGAAATTATCCCACAGAAGAGATTAAGAAGAGGCCAGAGGGTAAAAGGTAACCTTGGGGAGTGTGGAGTCCTGGAGGCTGCACCAGTTATTCACCACCTACTGGCTTAAAACAGCTCTGGTTTAATATTTTTATAATTTTGTGGGTTGACTTGATGGTTGTTTTGTGTTTTTTTTTTTTTTTCTGGACTCACTCGTATTGTCAGGTGGCTCGGCTGTGGCTGGGGGTCCTAAGATAGTTCCACTCTGGGGCCTTGCTGCTAACTGTTGGCTGGGCCTGTCTCTACAGACAATTCGTCTCTTATCATTTACTAGTCCTGCTGGCGCTGTTGTGTGACCTTGGGGCAAGTTAGTTGACCTTTTTGGGCCTCAAAGTTTGGGGTAGCAATTTCTACTGTATCATAGGGTTGTAATGATGAAATATAAGCAAATGTCTGTACATCACTCGACAAGTGGTGGCCACACAGATGTATTATGTGTGTCTGGCTGTACATAGAAAAATCAAATAAAGTGAATGTACAAGTACATGGCCTGTGAAGCACACGAGGTTAGAAAATGTGGTATTTGGCAAGTCTAAGAAAAATTATATTCTAATAAGAGAAGGAATTGTGTGTGTGTGTGTGTGTGTGTGTGTGTGTGTGTGTGTAAGGCATATGGGTAGTATGAGAGAAGAGGAATTTTATTAGTTGTCATTTTTAATTCTCTCTTGGTTTCCACTGTGAATGCTCAGAAGCTGTGTCAAAATTGGCAGTGGGTTCTTATATAGCTTTTTCTATCAGAAAGTGTATTAATGCAGAGAGTTTTGGTCATAAATGTTTGGATGAACAGATTTTTCTCTTTAAGAAATGAGTATTTAAATTCTACAGTCTTAAAATTTGATAGCATTTTTAAAAAACCTAATAAAATAAAGTGATAGCTAAGCACAGTCACAGTTTATTATTCCCAGTATACACAGCTGAACAGCTACATTTTCATCGCTTCTAAAGGCAAACCAGAACAGTACTTTTCTTATTTCCTTTCTTAATTGCTAATATTGTTCTTTAAATTTTAAATTTATTACAGTTTTTTGTGTATACAAAAGACATATTTGTGTGTGAGTGTGACATAAAAATAATAAGGATTAACAAATATCCATATGTCTACCACCATGCCTTTGGGAAAAATTAAAAAATAGGTAACAAATTTTGATCTATTCTTTTAGTGACTTAAAAACATATTTTTAATTAAATGTTAAGAGTAAAATTGAGAAATGATCTAAGTCAGGTATACTTTTTATTTATAGGATTTTTAAAAAGAAGAAAATGAAAATTTCTTTAGTATGAAAGCTCCATATCTAGAGTTTTTCTAACACACCATAGGAAGATATATGTGTATGTTCTCAAGCTTTCAATATCCAAAAGACTCATGATTATTCCCAAGATGTGTTTATTTCCAGTGATTCAATTTAACAAGCATAGACTGAGCGCCTGCCAAATGCCAGAGAGGACCGGAGAGTCGACATGATTAAGAGTTCCTCTGCTCAGGACAGGGAGGATAGAGACATGGACACAAAAAACCGTACAGCCCGAACCAGTTTGGCTCAGTGGATAGAGTGTTGGCCTGCGGACTGAAGAGTCCCAGGTTCTGTTTCGGTCAAGGGCATGTACCTTGGTTGCGGGCACATCCCCAGTAGGGGGTGTGCAAGAGGCAGCTAATCAACGTTTCTCTCTCATTAATGTTTCTGACTTTCTACCCCTCTCCCTACAGAACAGCAGAGCTGGTGTGCCTGTGGGCCAGGATGACCGAGGAAGGTTCCGTAAACTCTCCTCGGGCTGAGAGACCTGGGAAGCTGCAGGGAGCCAGGAGCATATTATAATCGTTGCTTTCCCTGCTTAACTCCCTCTCTAGACTGTGTCCTCCCAGCATCTAGTACAGGAGCTAGATGGGCATAGAGTAGGTGCTCCATGAAATATCTGTTGAATGAATAAATAACGTGGGCCTTAAAGGACCACAGGAGCCAGGCAGAGAAAACAGCATGCACAAAGGCATGTTTATTACTGCAGCTCACACATTTTCTTGGCAGTTCAGGTTTAAGGCTGTAATGTCCTCTTTGTTTATTAGGATATTGACAGCACGGATCAAGACAGGTGGTGTGAATACATCATGTATCGAGGACTGATCAGGTGAGCATAGGTGTTTGATTTTTTTTAATCTATTATTTTTGTGATCTTTTGAGTCTATCCTGGAGAGAAAAGCTTTATGGAAGCAGTTAATTAATTTTGTTACTTCTTATAAACATTGATTTAGCTGGTTATGCAGTTTACCATCTTTTTCAAGTCACAGCCTAATGATTTAAGAAGGGATAAGTGGCTGAGAAAATTCAATTTAATTATACAAAGAGGATACGATGTAAGCTATTTAGCATAAGTATGTATCTGACAACATGTGTTAGGATCGGCACCATTTTTTACTGTATGGCATGGTGGAAACAGCATGGACCATGGAATAAGAAAGCCCTGGGCTTGAATTCCAGCTTTGCCAACTTCTAATTATGTAATCTTGGGTAAGTCAACTAACTTGTTAGAGTCACTATTATATTGTGGTGAGGTCTCTAAAATTTTTCTTTAAATTTTATATCTTTAAAATTATATCATCCCAGCCCAGCTCCTGTGGCTCAGTGGTTGAGCATCAAACCATGAACCAAGAAGTCATTGGTTTGATTCCTGGCCAGGGCACATGCCCAGGCTGCAGGCTTGATCCCCAGTAGGGGGTGTACAGGAGGCAGGCGATTGATGTTTCTATCTCTCTATCCCTTTCCCTTCCTTTCTCTCTAAAATCAATAAAACATATTTAAAAGTATATATATACATACACACACATATATATATATCATCTCATGTCAAAAAGTGAATATTTTCTATATCTTCCAAAATATATTGTGTGAGAAGCAGTTTGTACAGACAGAATATTCATTAGTGTAAACAAGTAGAGTAAGGTTGCCAAGTATGTTTAGTTAATTAAACAATATGCATGTTCTTTATTCACGTATGTTGTAAAAGTAATATGTTGATAAATATTTAGAGTAATAAGTCATTCTAGTGAAACACAGGGTAGTATTAGGAATGGGAAATCGGCTTAATAATGAAGGTGTTACTTACTAGATCTCATCAGATTTCCAAATGACAATAAAATCTTTACAAACCATTTCTATTTCTGCCACAGATTGGGTTATGCAAGAATTTCCCATGCTGAACTGAGTGACTCTGAAATTCAGGTGGCCAAATTCAGGATCCCCGATGATCCCATTAATTATAGAGACAACCACAAAGTGGTCATAGACCACAGGGACGTTCCCAAGAAAATTCGTTTCAATCCCAGGTGAGTGAGCTCCTTCATGTTGTGGACTACAGATATGAGACACAGCACCCCATCTAGGGACCTACGTATTACCCCACTTTAGTGAGCCCTTTCACGTCCCGCGTGGTTCAGGCTTCAGATTCAGGGTTCGGGCTCTGGAGGAGGCCGCACCCAAATGAAAGAGACTAGAAAATATAAATTTGGAAATATTGGGGGCCAGGCGGGAGCCCAACTCAAGAGCCTTGCGATCTCTTTTATTAAGACGATGGGATACACCCATAGCCTTTAGACAGGCAATTCCAATAATAACCAATCAGCAAAAATTGACAAAACTAGAAGGTGGACGTTGTGCTAGCTACCATTGTCTCAATTACAACATACAGGGGGTGGTTGGCTCTGACCTTTCAGAGCTTCAAGGTTGACCAGCCTTCCGGGTTCCTGGTCCACACCTCTCTGTTAGTGTGGACATTGGGCGGCTTCCAACACCCCACAATGAGCTGCACATTAGGTTTGGTTCTAGAGGTTCGTTCAGGTAGGGGAGCTCCTGGTAAAGATGACAAACTCTTGTTTGGGGTTGAAGTTACAGTCCCTGCCTTTTGAGATGTAGAAACATGTTGTTAGTCCCTCTTCAGGTAAAACACTCACACAGGCACCATCTTCACGATGGCCATCATTTATGCCATAGCAGTAGCTGGCACTGGAGTGTCCCGTGTCCCAGACCCTGCTCTCAGGGCTCTGCGTGTTGTCTCGGGTAATCCTCCCTGGGCTGGTGCTTTTGCCATCCCCACTTTACAGGGAAGGGAGCTCAGCCTGAGGAACAGGAAGTAACGTCACCGCATGGCTTGTCAGCCACCGAGCTGTGAAGTGCGGAGGAGGCCGTTAGTGTCGTTGGGTTGCTGTGGCTCTCGGTGTTGGCTGCTCGTTAGACTCTCCTGGAGAGCTTTTAAAACCTTCCCAGACCAGCTCATCAGGACTTCCAGGTGGTCTGGGCATTGGGTTTTACCACTAAAATATCTTTCCAGGTTATTTTAACGTCCCAATAGGATGGAATCTATAGAGAAGGTATCATTCATTCCCCTTGCAGATATTCTGCCATGTGAAATATATAGAGTTTTAAATATCTTACCCAAGGTTACCTGAGAAATCTATTTGCAGCAAAAGATGTGATTTGCAGTATGTATTCTTTCCTCCTCCCATGACTGGTTTCTGCATGAAACCAAACCCACAACACGTCATGTCCATCATTAGTACTTGACAGTTCTACTAGTTTTACCAACAAATACCTATAGCAACTTCTCAGCCCTCATTTTGTTTGGGGGAAGAAAAAGGATACTTTACTCATTTTTTTTCTTCCTTGTCTCTCCTCACAACAAGAAAAAACTGGACCGAAGTGTAGGCAATGCACGTAAGGAGAGCTATAACCAAGTCTTGATTTGCTTCCATTGCTGTGCTTGGCATTTTCCTTTTTAAGTGCAACATGGTGGTGAGGATCATGGGGAGGTGGAGGGGTCAAGCTGCCCAGTTCAATCCTCAGTCTTGCCATTAAGGAGCTGCTGTGTAACTGGGCAAGCCGCCTAACCTCTCCAAGCCTCACATCTCTCCTCTGCAAAGTGGGGGAAATAGCAGTGCCTCCCTCCAAGGCGATTTGAGGTTTGAATGAGACATGATCTTTTCAGAATAGTCAGTGCCCGGTCAGTGCTCAATAGCCAGTAGCTTCAGCAGCAACGGTAGTATTTGTTGCATTAACAATAAAAGCAAAACGCATAGAAAGTTTCCTTTTGCTGATGGAGATGACTTCTAAAATGGAAGTTAGGAGATCTGGGAAGAAAAAGGTATTCCCATTTCTTTATTCTTCACACCAGGAGTGTGGAGAAGTTCAAATAAAATATTTTTGGCTAGACCGACGTTCGGCTCTCACAACGATGTTCGGCTCTCACATCGATGTTTCTTTCTCCCGCTCCCTTCCTGTCTAAAAATTTTTTTTAAAGTTTTTTTAAACCACATTTTTGGCTAATCCCAACTGCAGATTGATCCAAAACAACTGTAAAGGAAGCTAGTTCCCACTCAGCTTAATTATGAAAATAATGGAAGCATAAGGGAAAGGCCTGCCTTAATT
This sequence comes from Antrozous pallidus, assembly GCA_027563665.1. NCBI lineage: Eukaryota > Metazoa > Chordata > Mammalia > Chiroptera > Vespertilionidae > Antrozous > Antrozous pallidus. The sequence continues at coordinate 92,809,056 of CM050511.1, read as the reverse complement.
CAAAAATTTGTTATCAAATGTACATACACAAAAGTACATATCAAATGTACATATTTATTAACCTGACTTTTCCATCTAAACAGTTATGAATTTCCTTCCATAATAAAGTATTCCTCTGAAAATATTATTTCAGTGCATAGACGTACTAAATGCTGGCTAACCCATATTGTTGTTTTTGAACATTTTATTTTTTCATTAATATGAAAAGTGTTCTAGGGACTTCTTATATCTTTGGGCACAGCCTTGATTACTTACCTAGGACTCAGTTCTAGATGTGGAACAGCAGGGTCAAAGGTTGGACAAAATTTTGATATTTTTTATCATTATTGTTTTGATATGGCAAAGTAAACAGATCTCCCATATCCTACATTGGGGGGGGGGGGGGGTTATTTGCTGACGAAGAAAAGGAAGTCAAGGGCTTCATTTTCTCAGGTCTTAGCCTCCTTTGTATTTCATCATACCAGCTAGAGCAGTGGTCAGCAAACTGCGGCTCACGAGCCACATGTGGCTCTCTGGCCCCTTGAGTGTGGCTCTTCCACAAAATACCATGGCCTGGGCAAGTCTATTTGGAAGAGGTGGTGTTAGAAGAAGTTTAAGTTTAAAAAATTTGGGTCTCAAAAGAAATTTCAGTCGTTGTACTGTTGATATTTGGCTCTGTTGACTAATGATTTTGCCGATCACGAAGCTAGAGCCATATCATTAATTAGTGTTTCATCAGTAAACAGCTGCAGCACACGAGCATTAGGGAAGACCTACAAGTTGCGATTGTGCGGGATCAGATTTTATACATGCATAATTGTAACAGGAGCAACATTTCAGATTTCATGATTCCCATGTTACCAGAGAATTAAACTTCCCTGTCACTCGTGGGAGCGAGGTCCTTGCAGTATCTTTAGAAAATGAATTTTCTAAGATTTGCACAGGTGAATGAGATGTGGAAGAAGGTTTTATTCGTGTGAAGTTACATTTCTCTTGTAACTTTTTACATTTCAAAGTCCCCTGCCTTTTAAGCCAGTCCTGGGAAAGGTGCGGCTGTGGTTCCAGTAGAGTCAAGAGCAAGGCCAGTGTCCCACGCTCCGTTCCCTGGCACAGCTGGGTGTAGTTCGGCACTCAGGCCAGATCGAGGTCTGTCGGTCCGCTGTGGGTGCCCCACAGGCCACGGCCGCGTGGACACAGGGGCAAACAGCCCTTGCAACTGGAGAGCGAGTTTCTTTGGGAGCAGTTTATATATTCCGGTTTCGCACACTTGCAGTAGCCACGCCTATTCTTGACTCGCTGTCAAGTGTGATTGATGGGCAAGCACCCTCCCACGTCACTCAGAACTTACTGGGCATGTTCCTATTTAAATAACCAGGTTATTTACAACGGCACCACCTTCACCTATGAAATGGATTTTGTTAGAGCTGAGGACTAGAGAGAAAAATCTAGATTTATTTTCCAATAAGGTTATCAGCCAATAGTTCTTAAACAGCTGTGTTTTTCGAGTGATCCATAACCATGGAAAGAGGACTTTGAAGGTTAAAATGTTCGTCTGCCATTCCCAAATGCATGAATCTTTTTTTTTTATCTCTTCATTTGCTGGTCTTATAAAGTGACCACATCTCTCTGGGTTGTGTACTAGATAAGTAAAAGCACAGATTATGGTTAAAATTTTACATAAGAACATACCTTTCTGAATGGTTTTTTCATGTCAATTACTTTTTTTTTAGATTTGGATCCTACAAAGAAGGACACAATTATGAGAACAACCATCATTTTCATATGAGTACACCGAAATACTTTTTATGAACTATTTAAAACACGAATTCACTGGCTGAGCAAGTCTAAGGAAAACAACAAGTAAATAAAAAGAAAAGATGGATGAAAGGGGGAAACGACATACACAAAAACCCTCAATTTTGAAAATGTATGGTATCTCTACAGTGGGAAATTCTATCAATTTATAAAATATATTCTTAATAAAAGTTTTTCTCCAAATTGTTTTTGTTATTTTTGATAAAAATAACAATGTGGGGTAATATAAGAAAGTTTTACTGCTAGAGATAAGATCATTGTAATGTCTTACCTTTGCAATGCAGCCTTAAATCCCTCTTGGGACAAAGCAGGGGGAAAATGTTTAAATAGTAAGTCTGATTGTTAGAAGAATAGTATGGACAAAAACCTGTTGCTGACTCAGCAGTAGCAGCGTGCCTATCACCATTCTCCTCTGACCTGTGGTAGAATCACCTGTCTTTTCCCCCATGCTTATATCACTCCGTGGCTATGATATCTCCACTCAGTCGGTCACCAGCTGAGGGAGCACACCTCAACACACAGAGGAGTCCCATGGAGTACAATTTTTTCCCTAGAGTTAAGCAGATAGATGATGGGAGAATTCAGCCCAAGAGCATGGTTTCCATGGAAATAGTGACTTGAATGCTCTTCAGGGAGGCACCTAACATCATGGACCTGGAATGGGCTCTGAATGTTGCTTTATCTCTGCCCCCAGAGATAAAAATGACAAGAGAGAGGGTTTATGTCACAATCCAAGGGAGTTCCTTGGATCTACTTAGTAAACGTGTCATATTGAGCACACAGCCATATGCAAGACATGCCCCATGGTGGTTTTGAAAATACGTCCACAAATGATTTGGTACTGCCTTCCCCAGGTGAAATCTAATTTGCCTCTCTCTGAGTGTGGGCTAGACTTACTAAGGCACTTCTGATGAGAAGAATAAAGTGAAAGAGATGGCATGTGTCTAACAAGCTTAGGCGATAAAAGGAACTGTGGTTCCTGCCTTAGTCTCACTCTCTCGGGTCTGAGAGCAGCCAGCTGCCCTGTCATGAGCAGCCCTGTGGAAAGGTGGTAAGGAACTTGCCAGCAGCCATGGGTGTGACCCACCTAAGATGTGGAACTTCCAGCCCACGTCAAGCTTCAAGTTGTTTTTCAGCCCCACTTGCCATCTTTTTTGTTTCCTTTTCTTTCTTTTTTTCCCACTTGCCATCTTGTTTGCAACTCATGGGAGACCTAGCCCAACCATCTAGTCAGATAATAACGATTGTCTTAAGCCACCTAAGTACTGGGGTAATTTACTATGCATCAGTGCTTGTCATGAGACAGTCCTTGAATCTATTCATGTTTGGGGAACTTGGAGAAGCTGATAACTACAAACATTTACTTAGTGTCTGTCATATCCATAGTACTGTGCTAGGCAGGTGGGAGTGGTAGGACGTGTAGCTGAACTGAAAAATCCCTATATCTGGATTCTAATTGCTTAAGTGTGCCAGTCAGAATACGAAAGACAGCTTGAGTAGTTAACTACTGACTATTGACCTTATATTGAGCCAAGTGCTTTACCAACATTATCCCCTGACCATATTGCACGGTTATATAACCCAGCTGCCAACTGGGGTCTCCTGACCTTTTGGATCAGAGAGCCAGAACTCCATTTCACTCTCTCCTCAAGACAGTGTCCTCCCTAAGATTTCTGTGAATTGTGGTAGGTTAAGGGGCAAGGTTCACATGTGCATGGTTACCTCTCACTGTTCTCTTCCCTCTGTCATATTTCAGTCCACAGATGGTCCCACTCTTGAATTTCTAAATTGGATTATGCTACAATGCAAGGTTAATGCAAGGAGAGCATGCATTTAATGCACCTAGAAGTGCCTGGCACTCAGCAGGTGCTCAATATTTCCCAAAGTTCTGGGGAAGCAGATCTACATGCAGACAGCAAGCACTATATCTGAACTGTGGCAAGCAAACACAGAACTGGGTTCTTTACTTGACTTCCTCCAAAGTAAAATAAAGCACTCTATTGACCCTCTATGTGTTTCAATGGACAGCATACTTTACTGAACATCTAGAAAGACAGAGAAGGGGTTTACATTGTAGAAACAAACATCTTCAAGTAGAATAATTATATATTCTATTGTTTAAAAAAAATCCTTTGTCTCCTCCACATCATGTGCTTTAGGGATTTCCTTCTTTTTTAAAAAATATATTTTTATTGATTTCAGAGAGGAAGGGAGGGGGAGGGATATAGAAACATCAATGATGAGAAAATCATTGATTGGCTGCCTCTGGCACACCCCCCCACTGGGCATCGAACCCGAAACCTGGGCATGTACCCCTGAATGGAGTCGAACCTGGGACCTTTCAGACTGCAGGTGACACTCTATCCACTGAGCCAACCTGGCCAGGGTTGGGAATTTCCTCTTATCTCCTGTGGTTTTCTGCATTTCCCAAATTTGTTAATTTCTAGTGCAGACGGTTATAATTCATTAGTAGGGTGCTGTTCTCAGAATTTCCACTAGAAGACACTAGTGCAACTCTTCCCTAGTGTGCTATTCTGAGAATGCCCACAAATAAATTAGATTAACTATTTTTTTTTCTCAGCCTCTTTTTATTTCTTCTCAGTCTCTTTCTTATTCAGTGAGCTCTGTGAACCTCAATGGACCATATCATGCCCATCTATATTGAGGAGGGCAATCTACTTACTGAGTCTACAGATTCAAACACTAATTTCATCCAGACACACCCTAATAGATACAGAAATAATGTTTAATTTGTGCAATCTGTGGCCAGTCAAGTTGAGACATAAAATGCGTCATCACAAACACATTTCAGTGATTTCACACCTGTGCACTTGTTAAAACTGTGGCATTTCAAGTCTTGCCTCAGTTCTACTACATTAGAATTTGCACTTTAACTTTGACATCACACACAGGTGATGTCAGTTTGAGAGGCCCTGATCTTGGTGGATAAAAAGTCTCTAGCCCTGCCAAAACCGGTTTGGATCAGTGGATGGAGTGTTGGCCTGCGGACTGAGAGGTCCCAGGTTCGATTCTGGTCAAGGGCATGTACCTAGGTTGCGGACACATCCCCAATAGGGGTTGTGCAGGAGGCAGCTGATCGATGTTTCTCTCTATTCAATGTTTCTAACTTTCCATCCTTCTCTCTTCCTCTCTGTAAAAACATCAATAAAATATAGTTAAGAAAAAGAAAATCTCTAGCCCTGAATTGTGAGATTAAGGTGATTCTAGCTGTCATTAGATACCTGGAAAAATCTATAATAATAAAACAGTAATATGCTAATTAGGCCAGATGTCCTTCTGGACAACCTTCCGGATGAAGCCAGGGCTGCAAAGTCCCAGATGCCTGCTGGCAGACAGAAGGAAGCCCAGGTCCCGGGTGCCAGAGGGAAGCCGGTGCTGGCAGCCAGGGAAAGGAAGGCCTACTCTTGCACAGACTTCATGTATCCGGCCTCTACTATGTAAATAAATTAAAATAATGCAATTGACATTCCTCCTTGGAGGAAGATAATAGATCTCAAATTATTTCTACAAATAATTTTTTCATACACAATAAAAAATTACTGAGCACACAAGTAATAAGACACCATAAGCCATGATAAGCAAAAAACAACAGACAAATGAAACAGGCTTTAGGTGTGAGATTCATTAGATGTAGACTTTAAAAAAATGCTTTTTTGTTCAAGGATGTAAAAGGCAAGCATGCACATTCTGTCAGGAAAGTAAAACTGTTTTTAAAAAATGACAGCAGATTTGAAAAAAAAAAGAAAAACTCTATAATTCTCAAAAATTCTGTAACTGAAAGTAAGAATTCAGTAAAATCATTTAGCATCAGATTAGACAAATAGTGAAAGAACTGGAAGATAGGTCAGAAGAAACTCAGTTGTAGAGATGGAAGGGAAATAGGAATAAAGGGAAAATTTTAATGCATCTTTTAAATATTTGCAAAGACACTATCCTTGTAGCAGAGATATAGCATATTTAACAATCTCATGATGCCATCATACAGTAGTGTGCTTTGTGCAAATCAAGGTACACACCTTTTACTAGTCTTAACAGAAAGCACCTGGAGCCCTAGTATTACGTAATCCCTTTAACCTGACGACTGTGATTTCAGTGCGAGCACAGTAATTCATAGCTCCTCTAACCTTCCCAGCCTGGCACACCCTGGCTGTGGCTGGCTCCTGAGGTAAAATAAAAGCCGTGATGTTCTGGGTGGCGTGAGGGTGTGGCTGACCACAGTTTTGCTGATTGCTGGGCCCTTCTGAGCAGACTCACTGGACTGCCTTGGAGGAGGAGGCGAACGTCTGTGGTAAATTGTTGGGAAGGGTAGATTGCCATTTTGGGAACAGGCACTGCGTGGGAAACGTTGGCAATGTAGCTGAACTTGAAATGATTAGTAAACTGGTATGTTATGTCAATCTGGAGAAATACAATATACTCTTAACTTGCCTTATTTTTAAGCTTCTTGGGGAAATGTATAGGTTAGAAATTAAATCAATTCAATGGAAATGCGAGGTTCTTGCTAATGATGATGACACTAGAGTTTATATGCTATAATTCCATCCCAGGATAATTGGGAATTCTGGGGGCCTCTATCCCCCTCGGTTCCAGCTTACTTTGCAGAGAAGGGCTGTACAGATTCCTATGTTTCTACTGCTTCCTAGAAGAGTAAAACACTATAAACATTTGTTTGTTTGGTTTTGCCATAAAGAAACTTTCTAGCAATATCTTTGTACAATTTTTCTAACATTTCTGGCAGTTTTCCACTTTGATTTTTTTCCTTCTTAAAATATTTAGCTGGTTAGCAAAATGTTGAATATGTTTTTTCTTTCCTTTGTTTTCCACATTTCTTTTAAATTTAAGAGAAAAAATTATTTGTTTGTTGCATATGCCCACGGGGAACAAGTATCATGGACTGAGTCTGTGGGCCTCCTCAAATCCTTATGTTAAAATCCTACCAAGTAATATAGGAGCAGATGGAGCCTTTGAGAGAGGTGATCAGGTCATGAGGATGGGGCTGCCATGAACAGAATTAGTGTCCTTATAAGAAGAGATGCAAGAACTTTCTCTCTGTTTCTGCTCTCCATCATGTGCAGATACAAGGAAAATACAGCCATCTGCAAACCAGACACTGGATCTGCTGGCACTTTGATTTTGCACGCCCAGTCTCCAGAACTGTGAGAAAGGCCTGTTGTGTGAACCCCCATCTATGGTAATTTATTATAGCAGCCCGGCCAAGAGAACTGGGTTACTAAAATAACACAGTGACACCAAACTTGGGAGTGGGGGGTGGTCTGTGGATTGGGGAAGACAGAGTCTCTGGGAGTAAATGGAAACATCCAAATCTTTCCCCTGCTTTACAGTGGACAAACTCCTAACAGAGATTATTATTTCAAAATACTCTAAGGTGAATCTAGTCATAGAGGGGAAAAAAAACGAACCATGGCTTCAAATTCCTTAATGAAATAAATAAAGCCCAATGGCATCTCCTTTTCTCAGCTGTCGTTTGTACCATATCCCTGACCCACAAAGCACAGCACTCATCAAAGTACAGGCCAAAAAGTCGTATTTCGCTTCATCTCATTGTTGTCACCTGATGGCAATTGACTTTGCCTCTAAACACTAATAGCAAATACCACAAAAGTTAATAATTATAAGCTGTGGTCAGAGCCTATATTCCTTCCTTTATATCAGTGGTTCTCAACCTTTTTAATGCCGAGATCTTTTAATACAGTTCCTCATGTTGTGGTGACCTCTAACCATAAAATTATTTTTGTTGCTGCTTCATAACTGTAATTTTGCTACTGTTAATGAATCATAATGTAAATATCTGTGTTTTCTGATGGTCTTAGGCTCTACAGCAGCAGTCGTATACACCCACAGGTTGAGAACCGCTAGCAGGGTTGCCCAAGATCATCAGAAAACACATATATTTACATTATGATTCATTAACAGTAGCAAAATTACAGTTATGAAGTAGCAATGAAAATAATTTTATGGTTGGGGGTCATCATAATATGAGGAACTGTATTAAAGGGTTGCAGCATTAGAAAGATTGAAAACCACTGCTTTATATAATACTAGGGGCCCGGTGCATGAAATTCGTGCACTGGGGGTGGATGATCCCTTTGCCCGACCTGCCCCCTCTCACATACTGGGAGCCCTCAGGGGATGTCCTACTGACCACTCACCCCCAGCCGAGGCTTTAGGCCTTGGGCACCCAGCCATCGCCCTACAATGGGGCCGATGGCTGGCTCCGTCTCAGCCCAGCCCCCCTCTCCCAAACCCCCCCATTTCGGGCCTTTGCCCCAGCCAGCTCATGCCCAGCTAGGGTAGGCCTTGGCCCCATGTGCCTCCTCCCACCCCTCCCAAGCCTTCTCCCTGGCCTGCGGGCACTGGCCACCTGGGCCACGCCCCGCACAGCCCTGGCTGCTTGGCCCCACCCCCAACAGCCCTGGCCACCTCGGCCCCGCCCCCTTGGCCCTGGCCGAGTGCTTGCTGGCTGGCTCTGCCTCAGCTCCTGATTGGCTGGTGGGTGTGGCTGGTGGGCATGGCTTGTGGGTGCAGCAAAGGTATGGTCAATTTGCATATTACTCTTTTATTAAATAGGATGGTATGGCCAAAATACGCTGCTTTGTAGTCTACAAATTCTTTTCCACCTACAATTTATTTTTTATTCTCACAATTGCCTTTTTATCTAATGTTCTGATGATCTATTATCTATCCTATCTAATAAAGAGAGAATATGCTAATTGACCATCATGCCCCCTCAAAGATAACAGTGCCCACAGCCAATAAGGAGAAAATATGCTAATTGGCTGTCACATTCTCAAAGATGGCAGTGCCCAAGCCACAAGATGGCAGCACCCAGTCAACCCCCCAACCATCCAGCTGGCCAGGTCCAGCCCTAAGTGCAGGCGAGCCTCAGATGGCAGCTGCCCAGCTGCCCAGGGCTGACCTGAGGGATAACCAAATGACTGAATAAGCAGGCTGCATGGAGTCACCAGGTTGGTGGGGGGTGGGGGGAGAGTTTGGGGGCAACCAGGCTGCAGGTGAGGAAGAAAGAAATAATCAGATTAGAAGGGGGAGCAGTTGGGAGCAACCAGGCCAGCAGGGGGGCAGTTGGGGGCAATTAGGCTGGAAGGGGGTGGACAGGGAGGGGTGACTAGTCCGGCAGAGGGGCAGTTGGGGATGACCAGGCGGGCAGAGGCGGGTAGGTGAGGGCAACCTGGCTAGCACACAGAGGCAATGAGGGGCAATCAGGCTGGCAGGGGGACAGTTAGAGGTGATGAGACAGGCAGGCAGGTTAGCAATTAGGAGCCAGTGCTCCAGGATTGTGAGAGGGATCCTGGATTGGAGAGGGTGCAGGCTGGGCTGAGGGGACTCCGCCTCCCGCCCCCCCCTCCCCCGCCACCGTGCACTGGGCCTGTAGTATATATATATATATATATATATATATATATATATATATATATATGGCTAATATGCTGTCTGACCATCCAACCAGTAGCTATGGCACACACTGACCACCAGGGGGCAGATGCTCAACACAGGGACTGCCAAGATGCAGTGACTTGCCAGTAGCAGTTCTCGGATGACTCATTCCAAAACCATAGAAGAGGGTGCCCAATTCCTCATGGGGCTACATGATTCCACCTTCAGCTCTGGGTTATGTTGTTGCTGGGCACTGTCAGCCCCGAATCTGGTTTACTGAACACTTGCATTTACGTTCCACACTATGTACGGCAGCAACTTTGCAGAGTGCCCACTTGCACTCTGGGGCCCCTTGGGGATTGTCAGAGAGCCGATTTAAGCCCAATCCCTGCAGGCTAGGCCGAGGGATCCCACCTGCTGGAGGGACCTGCTCACTCTGCAGACGCCCTTGGAGCCACGGTGCCACCCCAGGTGCAACCAGCTGGGGCGGGACCATGGGAGTTTGGCTTCAGGGTTAGCTCACCCAGTCCTGCCCCGCTGGCCACCTTGTAATTAATTTCCTTTCAATGTTCATGAATCTGTATAGTGGGTCACTAGTAGTGTAATAAATGATGTCTTAGGATTTCATGGATTAGAAGTTTGGGCAGAGCTTGGATGGGCAATCCTTCTGTCCCATGTGGTACTGTCTATGGTCATTTCCTGGGATGTGGATGTGGATGTGGATGGTGGCTGAAATGCACCAGAGAGTCCAAACTGGCTTTACTCATGTGACAATGCCAAAACGTATATGGCCATCTTTAATCTGCCACGGCTAGATTTTAGGAGGTGTTATTTGCACTGTCTAGATGAAGGAGGAACAAAAAAGAAACAGTACTCAGGTTAGTAAGGGACTTTCCTAGAGTGGCACATCTAGTAAGTGGGGAAGGCGGGCACTGCCCAGGGCTGCTTATTCCAAGGTGCTAGACAACTTGTGGGACTCAAATATTTTCTGAAGAATAATATGCTAATACTGTTTCTTTTTTGCTCCTCCTTCTTCCTCTCTCTTTTTAATTTTAAGTGAACTCTTATTTTCTTATTCATTTATATTTATTTAAGTTTTTTTATGGATTTCAGAGAGGAAGGGAGAGGGAGAGATAGAAACATCAATGATGAGAGAGAATCATTGGTTGGCTGTGTCCTACACTTGCCACCCCTGGAACCTGGGCATGTGTCCTTGATCAGAATCGAACCTGGGACCCTTCAGTCCACAGGCCAATGCTCTATCCACTGAACCAAACCAGTGAGGGCACTCCTCCTCTTTTAAAAGTTACTGGGAGAGACAAGGGCCTTTGAGGGCCCACATGGGCCCTTAACTGTCTATGTTTCTGATGGTACCTGGCTCCAGCACCTGTCTTTTCCCATTGACCCATTTCCTACCCTAAGCACATATGAGGTTGGGGGTGCGAGGGGAGGGGTGGAAGACTTTCTTGAAAAATTGGGTGTCAGGGTGACTGGAATGGCACCAGCAGCCCCGCTTAGTGGACGCTGCTGGGTTAACGTTGAGTTCTGAGCAAGCAGAGGACTGAAACCATGGAGGAAGCACATTTATTTGAGATTAATGGGGGGTGGGAAACTAGTCAGGAAATAAATAGCTACGGGTTGAAGCAGTAAGACCGAACTGTTTGTTGACCAATATGAATCAGCCCTTCGGAATCTGGTTTTAAGCCGAGGCATCACTCAACAAAAGCCAGAGCGTGTTCCGAAGCCATTGTTCTGTACAGCACAAATGGCTTTTTGCAAAGCTCCTCCCAGGACACGACCTTGGCTCTATTGCTCAGATTTGGTCAAGGAAATCCTGGGGTTATGTCTGACACTTGGTCTTTAGCAATAAACTATGCTTCCACTTTCCTTTATTTCAAAATTTCAGAAGATGCCTCTTTTCTCTTCTAGTGAAGCGATGGCTATCCTAAACCTTTCCTTTTTTTCTTATCATGGTGGAGCCTATTGCAACATTATATAATATCATTTTATATTACAACTAGAGGCCCTGAGCGTGAGATTCATGCAAGGGACCCAGCCCGCACAGCTGCAGGGGCCGCCTCAGCCCTCACAGTCCCGGCTTCATTGGAAGGTCATCTGGAAGGACTTCTGATCTAATTAGCATATTACGCTTTTATTATTATAGATTAGTAATGACAGATTATTTTATTGATATTATCATTATATTGCTATCATGGCCTATTGCTACAGTGTCCTTTAGATTTAAATTTATCTGCCAAGTCTTTGCAAACACTTTGTCTCCCCTCTTTCCAAATTCTGGGATTGGTTTTATTTACTGCATTTAAATCCACCTCATTTTTCACCAACTAGCAAAAACCCCTTGGAAATCGACATCATATGTGAGCAGGGACAATCCCCTTCCAGGTGCTTCTGAATGTCACCGTGCTGCACGGCACATCCCTTACCCCGAGTCGGCACTTCAAAGTCACAGCAGAATTGAAGTTCAATCAAAGCGTCGTTCACTCGGAACATTTTTGCTTTGTGGGTATCAAGTACCACGTGCACTCACAGTGGCTAGGATTTCCATAAAGGGAACAACAGGAGTGCTCGATTGCAATACCTTCGAGCGAGGAGAGCTGTTATCACCAAGGGAAGAAAATTAAAGCAGAGGAAAGATGTTAGGAACAGAGCTAGCCATAGAGGTAGCCGAAAATGAAAGGCAAAGTGCCTGGGCCCTGTGGGGGAGGATTAGCGGGACTGTGAGTGGTGCCCATCAGATGTGTCCCTTTATTGTCTCCTTTATTCACCATGTTGAGAGCGTGGGGGAATTTCTGTGATGTGTGAAGTGCCTGCCACCGAGCTTGGCCTCTCCAGCAGAGAAAGCCGGTGTGGCTCGCTTTAGTGCAGGGGCTGCCAAGATGGGGTCCTGGACTCCTGCGGCTGCTCCAGACCTTTATCTGGGGTGCAGGAGAAATATTTTAATTAGTTACTATTTTACTCCACGTTATGTTTCTTGTTTGAAATTTTTTGCTTTGGGGTTATGTTGATAGAGCGATCAAAGTGATGAGAGGGAGTTCCATTTCAGGCGCATGAGGACCACCTGGGAACCGGTTAGAAATGCGAATTCTTGGGACCCATCTCAAACCGGCTGAATCTCTGATGCTCTGGAGGGTGGGCCCAATAACCTGTGCTTGGGCAAGCTCTCTGGGGGATTCTGATACCCAGTAAAATTTGAAGAGCAAACTGGTTTCTAATGAATATTATGTTTCCAAATACACTCACACATGTGGGCAATGCACTCGGAAGTCTTTCCTGAGGAGATGGATGCTCACACAAAAGCTGATGCTGAGGTGGAAACTCGCTGACTCAAGAAGCACATATTTCTTCTTTCCTTTTTGTCTATTTTGTTAATTAACTCTGGGGTGGGGCAGTCATTTAGCCTCTTCTTTCTGGCGAGGCTTAAGCAAGGCGCTTAATCACTCTGGAAAATGAGAATAAAGCGAGACGTTACTATCTTACAGGACTGTGATGGGAGTTAAATGAGCTTGTGTATACCAGAAGCAGGTAGTGAGCCCTGAGCCGAAATAGATGTTCTTTCCCTTTTACAGCTTTCAACCCCAACATCAGCAGGTGAAATAAGTTACACCTGCAAGGCCAGATCCGTTGTTCCTCACACACATCAGTATGTTGCATATAAGAAAGCCCACCCACGCCCCCCCAAAAAAAATCTCTTACAGTCTATAGACTGAAACCTGGTCTATTACACTTTGTGAGGCCTTGACAATGATGACAGATGGAGTTGATTCAACATATTTTCCCTTTCCATGAGTTGCACGTCATTTTCCATTGACTTTCCAAGCTGCAAAGAACAGCCGTGCCGGTGGTGCTGTGTAGACTGGAGCAGTTCAGTATCACAGTCCGGAGGAGCAGCTCGGAAAAGCCACGTTTGCTTGTCTTGACAGAGCAAATAGCCTCTGATTCCGGCTGAGTTAGTCCCTGGGAGCCGGCGAAAAGTGTTGGCCAACGCTTTTCCCTAAGAGCCCTGGGAAGCACTCCCAGTTGGTGTTCGTAAGAACTACCTGAGAGCCTGTGAAATGGGCACATGTCTGGGCCCAGGGGCACTCAGCATTGCAGAGACAGAATAGGAGCCACGAACTCTTATATCAACCCCCCTAGCTCTCCAGCGCCTAATTTTAGACACCTCAAACCATCTGTTAACATAAGGATAAGCTGGAGGCCGCATCTGTGCAAGACCAGTAGACACCTGGGTGCACTTGGTGGGTGAGGGAAGAAGTGCAGGAGAGCCCCCTTGGTCCTCTGATACTCACTTCTGTTCCTTATGGTGGATCAGCAAAGACTTAAATTAACTCTTGATGCATGAAAGGTGAACTGAGTTTGGGTTATGTGCTAGATCACCAAAGACAGAGCTCTTGCTCTGAAGGTTTCTAACAGGGAAGGATGCGGCCTGGCAGAGGGGGAGGCTCGCTGGACGCGGGACAAGAAGAGCTGCACTGCCCTAGATGCTTTGGCTCAGTGGATAGAGTGTTGGCTCTTGTATTGAAGTGCCCCAGGTTCAATTCCAGTCAAGAGCACCTACCTTGGTTGCAGGTGTCCAGACCCTGGTCAGGGTGGGTGCAGGAGGCAACCGATTGATGTCTCTCCCTCACATGGATGTTTCTCTCTGTCTCTCCCTCTCATTTCCATTCTCTCAAAAAAAAAAAAAAAATCAAAGGAAAAATATCCTGGGGGTGAGGATTTTAAAAAAAGAAAGAAAAAAAGAGCTGCACCCAACTTGGCTTTATGAGCTAGGACTTTCCTGGTTGCAAGTGACTGAAATGTAACATGAATTACAAAGAGAAAATGTATTGTCATGAAACCAATCCCCTGGAAAGGGAGGGGATCAGCCAGGCCACAGTCACTGGAACCAAGGACTAGATAGCCATCAAGACCTGCCCAGGCTGTTCCCTGGGTCTGGAAAGCTTTCCCCGCCCTCTTAGTGTACCTACTACTCATTATTCATGGGCCACCAGTCACCTCCTCCAGGCCGGGCAGTGGGAGGCGAGGAGGGCTCCCCTCCCCACGCCTCTTCCTGACTGTATGACACAGAGTCCTCACTGAACAGTTCAAGACTTTGGGGCCAATTAGCAAAAAGGTGACCCTTTTGGGTAGACAGGGCCAGAGTGTGAAGAAAAAGGGGCCCTCCCCTGGGTCCCGTGGCTTGGTGAAAGGACAGTGAGTGGGATTTTCACTCCCTTGCCCTCTCGGCTGTGCGTCTTTGTGCAGAGCACACACTGCACCACCGAACAGGTAGCTGAGTCGATCCCCAGTTGTATGCTCTCAGATTATATACTGCTCTCCTTACTGTTTGTCAAAATGGCAGTTTTACTTTGCTTGCATGATTGTTTAAGGAATGTCTCCTCTGCAAGCTTTTAAGTCCCACGAGGGCAGCAACTGGTTTTGTTTTTGCTCAACATGTTATTCCTAGAGCCCAGCAGTATCTGGCACATGGAGAGCCCTTGACAAATAATGTTTCATGAATAAATGAATGAGCAAGCAAATGAGTGCTTGTTTCTTTATTTCCCTTGGACCGGCTTTGTCCCTGAGGTGGGAGCCACCATTGCTTGCAGCTTATATGAGTCCTCAGACAGATTTTAACTCCGATTTTGAAAATGCCAGGGAAGGATGCTAATTGGCCCAGCTGCAACATAAGCTTACTGGGAGTGGGAGGCACCCTGATTAGCACCCCATACCAAACCTCTATTTAATAAATGGTGGGGTGAGCAGTTCCCCCAAAGAAGAGATGGCTCTTCCTAGTGAAAGAGGGGAGGGCTGGACAGAAACAACTCCAGATGTCCCCACACTGCCATTGACCTGCCGTGGGGGAATGTGCCGAGCTCACCGCTGAGGTCACCCAGCCCAATGTTCTGTTCCCCTTTGTTCTGGTTCTGTTCTTCCTGCCAGATTCTATTCTAGTGCCGCAGGGGTTAGTGGAAAAAGACATGACTGTGGGCAGCCTCAGTCTAGGGAGTCTTCATGGAGGTGAGCTTTAAGATGAGTTGGAAAGGCTGAGGAGCTATTGGATAGACAGAGAGGAAGAAGGGGAGAGATTTTTCAAGGGAGGGGTGGCCTGAGGCAATGCTAGGTGTTGGTGTGTTGCCATTTGTTTGTTGGAATTTTTTTTTAATGTAAATATCTTTGTAAGGGGTGCCCTGCTAACTCATCTACATTTCCACCTCAACTAGCTTATACCAGAACAGCAAGCTGGTCATTCACAAGGATCTGAGGGAATGAGACATTGGACAGGTAACTTTTTTTTTTAATCTTTATTGTTCAGTTTATTAATTACATTGTTCCCTTTTTTTTTTCACCCTATAGTTCCCCTCCACCTGGTACCCATCCCACCCTCCGCCTTCACCCCCCTCCACTGTCCTCTCCCATAGTTGCATGATTTTTGTCCAGTCTCTTGCTGCACTTCCCACACCCCCTTTCTGCCCAAGAGTTGTCAGTCCATTCCCTCTCTATGTCCGGGATTCTGTTACATTCACCAGTTTATCCTGTTCATCAGCTTATTAATTCACTTGATTTTTAGATTCATTTGTTGATAGATGTGTATTTGTTGTTCCTAATTTACACTTTTATCTTTTTCTTCTTCCTCTTCTTAAAGAATATGTTTCAGCATTTCATATAATATTGGTTTGGTGGTGATGAACTCCCTTAGCTTTTTCTTATCTGTGAAGCACTTTATCTGATCTTCAATTCCGCATGATAGCTTTGCTGGATAGAGTAATCTTGGTTGTAGATTCTTGCTGTTCATCACTTTGAATATTTCTTGCCACTCCCGTCTGGCCTGCATCCTTTCTGTTGAGAAATCCGCTGACAATCTTATGGGTGCTCCCTTATAGGTAACCATCTGTTTTTCTCTTGCTGCTTTTAATATTCTCTCTTTGTCTTTTGCTCTTGGCATTTTAATTATGATGTGCCTTGGTGTGGTCCTCTTAGGGTTCCTATATATTGGGGTTTGGTGCATTTCTTGGACTCCTAAGTCAATTTCTTTCACCAGGTGTGGGAAGTTTTCAGTCACTATTTCTTCAAATCGGTTTTCATTGTCTTGCTCTCTCTCTTTTTCTGGCACCTCTATAATTCGGATGTTGGCATGCTTGAGGTTGTCCCAGAGGCCCCTTACACTATCTTCAATTTTTTGGATTCTTTTGGTTTCTTGCTTTTTCAGCTGAGTGGATTTTACCTCTTTGTATTTCAAATCTTTAATTTGGTTCTTGGGGTGCTCCAGAGCACTTTTAGGTCTTTGTATAATATTTTTTATTTCAGTCAGTGTATGCTTAATTTCTGGTTGGTCCTTTTTCATATCCTTGAGAGTCTCCTTTATATCCTTGAGGGTCTCCTTCATTTCCTTGTTGGACTCATTCATTTCCACATTGGTCTTGATCATTTCCTTGTAGGACTCATTCATTTCCTTTGCGGTCTTGCTTATTTCCTTATAGGCCTCAACCTTTTGTTGGAGCCTCTTGAAAAACCCTATAACTGTGGTTTTGAATTCCATGTCCAGTCGTTTTTTCCCCTCCATTTCTTTCACATCTGATTTCTTTCCATGTCTCTGCATGGTGGCTGCTTCCCTGAGTTGGTCAATTAGCTTTGTGTGGTAGACTTCCTACTAGGGACAGTGGCTCAGCCTCCCCAGTTACCTGAGGTGGATATGGGTTCCACAGTCTTGCTGAAGTTAAGCTCAGGTTAATCGTTGTTAGCACTTGGAGGGGTTGACCTCCAGGCCAATTGTCTGTGAAGCTCAGCTGTGCTCAGGTTGGATGGGCGGAGTCTCCGGGCCAAGCAGACAGCATTAGCTCCGCCCTATGCGGCCCCAGGGAGCCTGTGCTGGGGGCAATGGCTGCCAGCACCTCTGAGAGAGAGCCACTGCCAAGCTCCACTGGCTGCTGGGGAATTCAGACTCTCCCCAAATGACTCTGCACACCCAACGTCTCACCCAGGGTCCTAAAACAAAGCAGACTGACGGTTTTCCGAATGAGAGAGCGAGTCGCAGAGCGCTCTCTGCGCAGTCACACAGCTGAGCTGTTCGCGCAAGCTGCCTTCTCCACAAGCCAGCGGACTCGGCAGCACCCGAGCTTCGGCGTGCCCTCCCACTGTCCAGTTTTCACCCCGTATGGTAGTGGGTTCCCTGGACTTCGCCCAGAGCTGGAGAATCAGTCCAGTGGGACGTCTTTGTCTCCCCGTTTGAGAAAACTGGCCGGTTTTCAGCTGCCCGCCCTCTCCGCTGGCGCGTGCTCCAAACCTCTCTCCGCACAAATGTTTCAATGCTGTCCACTGCGGCTCCTCCGAGTCACAGTGTCTTATCTTCACTTTTATTTGTGGAATTTTCACTCGGCCAGCTTTCTGGTGATTCTGGAAGGTGTTTGTTCTTTCGTTAAGTTGTAGTATTAAAATTGCTGAGTATGACGGCAAGATAGGTGTTTTACCTATGCCGCCATCTTGGTTCTTTCTGGACAGGTAACTTTTGATCATCAAAATAGGGTACAAGCATCTGGAAGATGTATCATTTAGTGCAGTGGTCAGCAAACTCATGAGTCAACAGAGCTAAATATCAACAGTACAACCATTGAAATTTCTTTCGAGAGCCAAATTTTTAAAGCGTAAACTTTCTAATGCCACTTCTTCAAAATAGACTCCCCCAGGCCGTGGTATTTTATGGAAGAGCCAAAGAGCCGCATGTGGCTTGTGAGCCGCAGTTTGCCGACCACGGATTTAGTGGGTCAGTGTGGGGTCTACGTACATTTTGCATGTGCGCTGGGGGTGGGGATAGGTAAGGAGGAGAGAGATTTGCTGCAATGCAGGAGAGTGGCTCAGGGAGGCATGGAAGAAAGAAAGGTCCCTCATCCCTTACACCACTGGCCCTAAACCCTTCCCATGATCATTAAGTGTAATAACCTCTCGGTATCTGTCCCCTTTCCAATTCTTCACATGACCTCTTTGAGGCTTTCCTCAAGGATGTTTGTTAAGCTCATTTCAATCTTCTTCAGTCTTGTTCCTACTGGGGAACAGTGAGGTTTGCCTTCCTGTGCCATGGATGGGCCTCAACCTGAAAAGGGAAGTGGTCTGTCCAGGGGAGTTACCCACCAGGCACTACGTTGGTAGCCTGGGCACCTGGAAGGGGAGCTGGAAGAGGGAGAGAAGGCCCACCAAAGGGAAGTGGGAGCAGGGGGCAAGTGGTGCAGCGTGGACCACCTGAATTGCCTGTAACCGCACTCTGCTACTTTGGGGCCTACATACCGCAGCATGTACTCCTGTTGCTGGATCCTTGAATCTATTTAACAAGGAAGAGAATAGAGCTCCATAGTCTCTGGAACTGGGGAAACTGTGTTTCCTGCTGCTCTAATGGTGGGCAGAGAGAATGCAGGGCATTTGCCCTGGGCCTTAGAACTATGCTCAGTGTGACTGTCCTGGGGTGCTAGGACAACCAATGCATACAGTCTCCGCAGTGATGGGCTTGGAGTGTGTATTGGGGGAGTGGGTGAGCAAGCAGCCCTCTGTAAAATGCTGAACAACACAGCAACCTAGCACACTGATAAAAATTACAGATCTGAAGCTAGACGGCTTGGCTTTAATTCTCTCCATTCTGCCACTTTTACTAGCTGTTGACTTCAGACAGGTTAATTTAGCCACTTGTGGCTGAGTCTCCTCACCCGTAAAATTAGTTTAACAAAAATTCCTGCCTCTTGGGATTGTTGGGAGGGTTCAATGAATTAACTTGAGCACTAGAGCTGTATCTGGTGCCAAGTGATGGGACTTAAGTGTTTGCCAATATTTATATTCCCCAATGTATTGTTTGTGTACTTGAAATGTTTCCCAAAGCTAAAGTTATAGAACATTTGCATGGAGACCTAGAATAAACTAAGGTTGTAGTGAGAGAACTTCAAAGCCAGAAAAAGTGATTGTCAGATGGAGGCATGAGAGATAAAATGGAAGCAACTGTAGGGACTTAAGGTTGGACTTTCAGACTGACCAGTCTCTGGGGGTGGGGGTGGGGGTAGGGGCAGAGTGGCTGGGGAGAGGGGGTGAGGGGGGCAAGGAGACTAGAGTGCAGTGGGGCTTGGGGTCAGTGGATGAGGGTATGAAACAATGAGACGAGAGAGAAGGTACAGGGTGACTGGGCAGAGTAGGACCAACAGTCAGGGTGTGGGTGACTGCAGAAAAGGCAGTTAGACTGTAACCCAGTTTGGAAGGAAAGGTGAGCAAAATGTGGAAAGAGATGAAGTTTAAATTGGGCATATCTTCTCCAGAGAGCACTTCTCTCCTGCTCTATATCCAATACTTCCATTCTGCTTTCAAAATGCTACTCTTCCAGCCAAGCCCTTCCTCCTCTCCCACTCACTGCCCACAACCTGAAACGGTGCCCCCACCCCCTCAGAGCCCTAACAAAATTCCCATTATTTGCAGGCTCAGATGTTAGCCCAACTTAGGAGCAAAATTAACAGCGTGGAACTCATCTGTCACTGACCAAATTACCGATAGCCACTGACCAGTCCCTGAAGTGCCTGGATTATAAAAATAATTTACTTGTGAAGGCAAATGAATATCTAATTTAGGAATTATTAATTTATAGGGTGGGAATAGGCAGGTTTCAGGCCTTTGACAGAGTCATCATTTTCAATAGTTTATAAAGGGGCCTGTAACTCAAAATTTTAAGCGCACTTGCTTAAATCTATTTTGGCTAAGGCAGTGTAACTAAGGTGCCATTTAGCTTAGTTGGAAGAAAATATTTTTCAATTCTGTTAGTGATTTGTGTATGTGTGTGCAGGTCCAAATTCTTTTTTTTTTTTTTTTTTGGAACCACAGATTTTTTTTCTTAGATGCTTGGATTCACTGTTTTTCTCCCATCCACATGGCTCCTGTGGTTGCTTCAATTAAGGGTTCAGGTGTAAGTGTTAGGAGGCATGGGGTAGCTGAGGCAGGTAAAGGTTTAGTTGTAGAACCTGCTTAGTTACAGGTTTTTGACATCTACATCCTCTTCCTCTAAAACAGGAAGTTCTTACTTCCATAATATGCTATCATCACCAAGGAAGTGAGCATGTATTTTCTCCAGCTCCCATCCTCTTCCCTCCCCCATTTCCCATTGCTGTCTGCAGCTCCATCTACTCTCCCAGAATGCTTCACTTTGCCATAATGAGATGCTCGGCTGCTGTGCAGCACCAATGCCCAGAGATGGATGGGGACTCCTGTACTGCCCTGAGAGGGATGTTAAAAGACATTGTATTCATGGACGCAGGCTAGAAAAGGCGAGGAGGAATGAAAAGCCTGACAACACACAGAAGCCATTGTCCAAGTAAAGTGGTTATTCTTTTTGTCCATTCCCTGCTCGATGGAGAAACTGGAGAGATGCTATGCTCCTGAAAGTCACTATAAAGGTCATGCATTGTTTAGATTCAATTGGAAAATTATACCTTCTGAGATTGATTTAATGTGACACCATTAGGACTTGATTAGGTCGGTGCGAATACGGTAAAAATACCCAACGCAGGGAAGAACATGTGGTAATGAATAAATACATTTTTGTTTGAATGCGCTGTTAAATCTGTAGGCAGGTGTGATTCTTATAAAATAAGAAAGCCCTGGGGGGAAAAAATAAATGTCAGTTTAAGTATTCTATAGTTGGGCTATAGAAAAAGATTAGCAAAAAGAAAAAAAAGGCTTGTTAATGCAATCTTGGAATTTAGAAACAGTTTTAAAAATAAATTAAATTTTCTCTATATCTAGGTGAAGCAAAAAATGCATTGCTAAATGAAATTGAAACACTCATATAAAATGTCAGAGGAATGGTCAATTCTTAGTTTTACTGAGAGATCCTTAAAATGGCTGCTTTAGAAAGAAAAACAACAACAGGATTTTCTAGATATTTAAAAATACAGACTCTTTTTTATTTGAAATAGTCTGAAGCATAAAAATTAGCCAACTGCACTGCACAAGATGCCATTAGGTTCACAAAGAAATATGTGCACCACAGAATTGGTGCTCATGCATTCATTCCTACTTCCCTCTCCTACTTTTATAAATGCTTTTACATATTTCATCTTACTTAGTCCTTATTTAGTCCTTGAAGATAGAGCTCACATTTTTATAGATGAAGGAACTGAAGCTCCAGGCAAGTTTAATGCCTGCTCAAGGGTTTAAGCGGTAGGGTTTTGAGTCTTAATTCAGCCTGGTGCAAGATATTACTTAATGACATTTTGCTTTTGCCTCTGGGATAGTAGATTAAAAATCTTTATACCAGTAACTGTGGCTCTCAGGGAAGGATAACATTATTTTAAAGTACAAGGAAGAGAAATTATTCATTTTGGGAACACAATATTTGTCTCTATTCATGTAGCATCTCTTGCAATTTATTACAATCTGTCTACTTGTTTAGGATGCCATCTTTCTATAGCCACAGGAACTTCCTATATCCATTTGAACTTCTGGTATAAATAAATCCTTATTCAGTTCACTATCTTTTCAAAGAGTTTGAACGACACAGCATTGATAGTGGTTACTCATTTTTTCCTTTATGTGTAAAGTCTCACATTTCAATTCCAAACCAGGCTAATTTCCCATTGGTGGCAGGTCCTGGGGAAGGATGCTTTTATATGCTTCAGAAAAAAAAGACAAAGGGACTCCCAGGGCTAAAATGCCCAGTGTGAATTGGTTCTGGAAAGTTCCATCTGTTAATTTTTTTTTTTTTAATATATTGGGGGACATGCCATAGCCAAAGGAGACATGCCAAAGGAGAAGGATGAAAAAATGGAAGTCTCTTGAATGTGCCCACTTGACAGGACTATAACAATTCTATGAAGTAACTTGTCGTGATTATGAAGAAGTTGCTGTATTTGTAGTGATTATAAAGAAGTTGCTGGTGTAAGATAGGTAGCGGAAAAGGAAGCTGATAAAAGAGAAAGTGTAGTAAAGCAAGATGGCAGGCAAATTATGTCATCTTTACAGGTTGTCAATCACTACCAGTTTTTTAAAAACTGGTATATTTTATTGATTTTTTACAGAGCAGAAGGGAGAGGGATAGAAAGTCAGAAACATTGATGAGAGACATCGATCAGCTGCCTCTTGCAAGTCCCCTACTGGGGATGTGTCCGCAGCCAAGGTACATGCCCTTGACCGGAATCGAACCCGGGACCCTTCAGTCCACAGTCTGACGCTCTATCCACTGAGCCAAACCAGTCTCGGCAATCACTACCAGTTTTGAGGATAGGCTGTCCTCACTGGTAACACGGAGGTAAATGCCTACTTATGTGCTTTTCCCATTAACCTGATAGTGAAGACCTGATTATTATGCAGGTATTGAAAAATTAAACCAACATTTTTATAACCATAGTAGCATCTGGCAAGTGGCTCTTAGCAAAACTATTCTATGTATGTATGTGAAAAGCAACATATGTTATGGTGACAGCCATACCTAATTGAAAGCTTGAGAGCTGAAACTGGTTCCCATTGACATGGGCCTCAGTGGTTAAAAGGTGAATTCTAGGAGGCTGAAGAGGCTGCCCCCTCTCTCTGATTTTTTACAGAATATTTTTCAGAGTATTCAGCAGAGCCCTATTAGAGATTCTGGATAAATAATGTTGGCTTCCCAGCTGCCCAGAGCCACCCCAGGCTCAGGTAACCAGGGCTGGCCAAGACTTGCACTGCCGGCAGTGGCAGCAGCAGAGGTGTGATGGGGGTGTTGCCTTCCCCTGATCGCCAGGTCGCCTCCCAACCCTAAGGGCTCCCAGACTGTGAGAGGGGGCAGGCTGGGCTGAGGGACACCCCCCCCTCCAGTGCGTGAATTTTCATGCACCAGGCCTCTAGTTTTATTCATAATATACCCTGAAGTAGATAGTTACTGTTGAAATAAGATCAAAAGGATAAAATAGACGAAAAAGATGTAGTAACCTGGAAATAATCTGACTGATATTTTTCCTAATACATGTCTACAAAGACAGACTGGGTGGTTAGATATTCAACTCAAGAAAGAGGTCAGATGTCACTATCTTTTAAAAGCAGATTCACAGGGACATATATAATACTTTCAACAATAAAGATAAAAAACAATAAAAGCAGATTAACATCCATATTATTGTAATCTTATAAGTCAATCTCTCAGGGCAAATATTAATAAAAAGGGAGGGAACTGAAGCCCCGCATGGGGACATTATAGGGATACTGTTCCCTATTAGCTGAGTGGCAATTTACTGAAGCTCTCTAAGTCTGTTAACTTACTTATAAATTGTGGATAATATCAGTACCCCATTGGATGGTGAAATAATTTACAATCAAAGCACTATAAGGGTAGTGCCAATTGCCTTGGAAACACTAAAAAACGTTATCATTATTTGGGTTGGCAAACTGTCAGTTAGTTATACGTTTGGAGAAGTAAACTAGGTTGACTTCTACCTACATACAGTTGATCCTCGAACAACACAGATTTGAACTGTATGGGCCTACTTATACATGAACTTTTTTTCAGAAAATACTGTAAATGTGTTTTCCTTATGACTTCATATTTTCTTTTCTCTAGCCTTATTGTAGGAATACAGTTTGTAATATATGTAACGTACAAAATATGTGTTGTCTGTTTATGTTTTCGCTAAGGCTATTAATAGTTCAGTTTTGGGGGAATCAAAAGTTGTATGTGGATTTTCGACTGTGAGTGGGGTCAGCACTCCTCAATCCTGTGTTGTTCAAGGGTCAACAATCTTTACTTCCTCCTTGGCTTACATTCTTTCTCACTCTCTTCAAATCTTACCAGGGCCACATTTACCTATTTGTCTGAGCAGGCCCAATGTTATTTCAGTCTTGAGGACTATGCCATTCCTCATTCTATATCCCCAACCCTAACACATGCAGGAAAACCATGCTATGTGGAACTTGTAGAATTTGGGGAAAAGTTTCAGAATTTGATTTAGACCTCTGTTGTTCTTTATCTTACTATACTTTTCCATATGAAAATTTAATTTAGGCTTAGGGTATTTAAAAATATATCTGATTAAAATTAATATTGTACAACAAAAAAATAGAAAAATCCAATTAAATTGTGTATCAGTTGACACAAGGTAACTTGTTTAAAATTACCTTAAAGAAGTTAAAGCAAAATGGCGGAAAGACTGCATCCCAAAATATCTCTATTCATCACAGTCCCAAGACAATTATTAATCTTTTTCTCTAAGTATTTGAATATAAACACACAGAAGTGGAACTCTTATTTTTTTTATCTTTATTGTTTAGTTTATTAATTACATTGTTTCCTTTTTTTTTTCACCCTATAGTTCCCCTCCACCTGGTACACATCCCACCCTCCGCCTTCACCCCCCTCCACTGTCCTCTCCCATAGTTGCATGATTTTTGTCCAGTCTCTTGCTGCACTTCCCACACCCCCTTTCTCCCCAAGAGTTGTCAGTCCATTCCCTCTCTATGTCCGGGATTCTGTTACATTCACCAGTTTATCCTGTTCATCAGCTTATTAATTCACTTGATTTTTAGATTCATTTGTTGATAGATGTGTATTTGTTGTTCCTAATTTACACTTTTATCTTTTTCTTCTTCCTCTTCTTAAAGAATATGTTTCAGCATTTCATATAATATTGGTTTGGTGGTGATGAACTCCTTTAGCTTTTTCTTATCTGCGAAGCACTTTATCTGACCCTCAATTCTGCATGATAGCTTTGCTGGATAGAGTAATCTTGGTTGTAGATTCTTGCTGTTCATCACTTTGAATATTTCTTGCAACTCCCGTCTGGCCTGCATCGTTTCTGTTGAGATA
This sequence comes from Antrozous pallidus, assembly GCA_027563665.1. Lineage (NCBI taxonomy): Eukaryota > Metazoa > Chordata > Mammalia > Chiroptera > Vespertilionidae > Antrozous > Antrozous pallidus. The sequence continues at coordinate 92,784,041 of CM050511.1, read as the reverse complement.
TCCGCTGACAATCTTATGGGTGCTCCCTTATAGGTAACCATCTGTTTTTCTCTTGCTGCTTTTAATATTCTCTCTTTGTCTTTTGCTCTTGGCATTTTAATTATGATGTGCCTTGGTGTGGTCTTCTTAGGGTTCCTATATATTGGGGTTTGGTGCGTTTCTTGGACTCCTAAGTCAATTTCTTTCACCAGGTGTGGGAAGTTTTCGGTCACTATTTCTTCAAATAGGTTTTCATTGTCTTGCTCTCTCTCTTTTTCTGGCACCTCTATAATTCGGATGTTGGCATGCTTGAGGTTGTCACAGAGGTCCCTTACACTATCTTCAATTTTTTGGATTCTTTTGGTTTCTTGCTTTTTCAGCTGAGTGGATTTTACCTCTTTGTATTTCAAATCTTTAACTTGGTTCTTGGGGTGCTCCAGAGCACTTTCAGGTCTTTGTATAATGTTTTTTATTTCAGTCAGTGTATGCTTAATTTCTGGTTGGTCCTTTTTCATATCCTTGAGAGTCTCCTTTATATCCTTGAGGGTCTCCTTCAGTTCCTTGTAGGACTCATTCATTTCCTTTGCGGTCTTGCTTGTTTCCTTATAGGCCTCAACCTTTGTTGGAGCCTCTTGAAAAACCTTATAACCGTGGTTTTGAATTCCATGTCCAGTAGTTTTTTTTCCTCCATTTCTTTCACATCTGATTTCTTTCCATGTCTCTGCATGGTGGCTGCTTCCCTGAGTTGGTCAATTAGCTTTGTGTGGTAGACTTCCTACTAGGGACAGTGGCTCAGCCTCCCCAGTTACCTGAGGTGGATATGGGTTGCACAGTCTTGCTGAAGTTAAGCTCAGGTTAATCGTTGCTAGCACTTGGAGGGGTTGACCTCCAGGCCAATTGTCTGTGAAGCTCAGCTGTGCTCAGGTTGGATGGGCGGAGTCTCCGGGCCAAGCAGACAGCATTAGCTCTGCCCTATGCGGCCCCAGGGACCCTGCGCTCGGGGCAATGGCTGCCAGCACCTCTGAGAGTGAGCCACTGCCAAGCTCCACCGGCTGCCAGGGAATTCAGACTCTCCCCAAATGACTCTGCACACCCAACGTCTCACCCAGGGTTGTAAAACAAAGCAGACTGACGGTTTTCCGAATGAGAGAGCGAGTCGCAGAGCGCTCTCTGCGCAGTCACACAGCTGAGCTGTTTGCGCAAGCTGCCTTCTCCACAAGCTGGCAGACTCGGCAGCACCCGAGCTTCGGCGTGCCCTCCCACTGTCCAGTTTTCACCCCGTATGATAGTGGGTTCCCTGGACTTCGCCCAGAGCTGGAGAATCAGTCCAGTGGGACGTCTTTGTCTCCCCGTTCGAGAAAACTGGCCGGTTTTCAGCTGCCCGCCCTCTCCGCTGGCGCGCGCTCCAAACCTCCCTCCACGCGATTCTTTCAACGCTGTGCGCCGCCGCTCCTCCGAGTCACAGTGTCTTATCTTCACTTTCATTTGTGGAATTTTCGCTCGGCGAGCTTTCTGGTGATTCTGGAAGGTGTTTGTTCTTTCGTTAAGTTGTAGTATTAAAATTGCTGAGTATGACGGCAAGATAGGTGTTTTACCTATGCCGCCATCTTGGTTCTCGTTCAGAACTCTTATTTTGATAAACATCCCCACAGGGATCAAGTTATTTGGGAATGCTACCAATAGGAAAAAAAATGGATAAATTAAAAAAAATTCTTACTGAATTTTCTAGCTCTGAAGTATAGAATTTGTATTAGATTGATATAATAATTTCCAAATGGGAAGGGAGAGCAATTTACCCAACTTTGGAATTTGAAGCTTTGCTATTGATTGGACAGTGTGGTACAGGGGAAAATAAAACTTAATTAATGCTTTATTATTAACTTCGTGCATGTGGGGGTGTGGCCCTCAGCCCAGCCTGCACCCTCTCCAATCTGGGACCTCTCGAGGGATGTCCGATTGCCTGGTAGGATGTCCTGGTAGGATCGGGCCTAAACGGCCAGTCAGACATATCTCTCACAATCCAGCACTGCTGGCTCCAAACTGTTCGCCTGTCCGCCTTCTTGATTGCACCTAACTGCTTCTGCCTGCCAGCCTGATCACCCCATAACCACTCCCCTGCCAGCCTGACTGATGCCTAACTGCTCCCCTGCCAGCCTGTTTGCCCCTAACTACCCTCCTTTGCTGGCCTGGTCACCCCCAACTGCCCTCCCTTGCAGGCCTGGTCCCTCCCAACAGCCCTCCCCTGCTGGCCTGATCGCCCACAACTGCCCTTCCCTGCTGGCCATCTTGTGGTGGCCATCTTGTGTCCACATGGGGGCAGCCATCTTGTGTGTTGGAATGATGATCAATTTGCATATTACTCTTTTATTAGATAGGACTAGCTGAATGACTTGGATTAAACATTTAACTCTTAGACTTCAAGTCTCAGATTCTTAAAATGAGGAATTTGAATTTGATAATTTCTAAGGTTCCTTCCAGATCTAAAATTTCACATTACAGTAAACATTTAGTTCACTTTAAGGAACAGTTAACGAGTACCTATTATTTGAAAGCACTGTACGAGCCACTAGGGACATAAAACTAAATATAGTAAGTTTCAAAGGTGTATAATCTTAAGGGTTATTAAAACCATGGGATAATATTTACAGAATATTATTTAGTCATTTATACCTGTTTTATTATTCAAAAACGTGGGGTCAGAGAGGTTTAGCAGATGAATAATGAGCTTTGCTGCTCAATCTTCAGGCTGTAGTTGAGTGAATACAAAGATCTGTGCACATCACTATCTGTTTTTCATTTGAATATAATCATACTGATTTAACTGGAAAAAAAATAACAGAGGCTGTACATTCTATACTTTTTTAAGGGCACCCTGTGCCAGAAGAGTGCTGGATGTTAGGGGCCCAGTAGCGGCAAGGTCCCTCATGTAGCTTAATTGTTGTTTACATACATTATTACAAAATATGCTGCAAATAAATCCATAGAGCAAATGGCTCCCTAAGACAAATTAATTGTGGGCTTATTTGAATTTTCCCAAAATAACATCTGTATCTCAGTCCTTGAAGTACAATGATGAGCAGTAAAAGACCATACAAATATTACATTTACAAAGTAATATGAACTTGTATAAACTATATATAATTTATTATTTCCTAGATGTAGAACAGGTTGAAAACATAAATGGGATAAAGGATGCAGGAGCACCTTTTCTGCTGAGAGGAAGGACAGACATTTTGCAATTAATCCTTGGGACCAGGATGGCCTATCTTAGAGTCCAGAGGTATCCACGCCTCTCGGTAGGGCCCAGTTGACGCTCTGTCAGGTTAAAGGTCACCAATATGGATGATATTCCTGTGTTGAGAAGGAACCTGAGGTGGATAAGTTCAGGTTTAATTATGAAATTCTATGATTAGATGTTCATGGAAGCATAAGTGTTTGAATGATAGAAATACCATAGATTATATGTATAAATTACTAGAGGCCCAATATACAAGATTCATGTAAGGAGCTTCCCACGAAGGTCGTTTGGCTATCTGGTCTAATTAGCATATTATGCTTTTAGTATTATCCTATCTAAAAAAAATAATATGCAAATTATCCATCACTCCAACACACAAGATGGCCACCCCCATGTGGTCAAAGATGAAAGCTCCCATGTAGACAGAAGATGGCCACCACAAGATGGCTGGCAGGGGAGGGCAGTGGTGGGTGATCAGGCCAGCAGGGGAGGACAGTTGGGGGGGACCAGGCCTGAAGAGGAGGGTAGTTAGGGGTGACCAGATTGGCAGGGGAGGGCAGTTAGAGGCAATCGGGCTGGCAGGGGAGCAGTTCTGTCAGGCTGGAAGGGAAGTTATCAGGCTGGCAGGCAGAAGCAGAGGGGCAATCAGGCAGGCAGGCAGGTGAGCGGTTGGGAGATAGCAGTTCTGGGTTGTAAGGATGTCCGACTGCTTGTTTAGGCCCAATCCCAGTGGGCAGTCGGACATCCAAGGGGTCCCAGATTGAAGAGGGTGCAGGCTGGGCTGAGGGACAATCCCCCACCATGCACGATTTTGTGCACTGGGCCTCTAGTAGAAAATAAGGATGTAATTTATTAAGGAGACATTATAGTATTACAATGCCAATGGTGTGGGACAGGGGAACTGTTTGGATTCCGTTCTTCAAATATCTGGTGTTTGGTGTAACATTATGTTGTGATTTGAAACCTTGGCTGTAGAAATCTAGCACCAAGATGACTTTTGTTCTGTTGAAGCAGGATCAGTAGAACGCTTTGTTGCCAGCTGGGCCAGGGCCTTGGGATACCGGGAGGTGGTGTTCAATGTGCAGTGATTGGGGTAATTAATCCTCCACTAATACCTCAAAATAATATTTCTCACTACAATAATGTGTGGTGAGTTGGTTTGAAAGTACTGAAAATAACTGGTTGGAACTCATGAAAATGGTGCAAATTCTTGACTTAGAAAACTCAATGGTCAGAAGTCACCTAAATTTAACGTCTTCCTCTGCCAAGAAACAGCCAGCTTGTTTTCTGGACCTCCTCCCAGTGCCAATGACTTGGGCTGTCTCAGCCTCTGCGAGTGATCCTCGCAGAGCTGGGAACCGGCCGCGGTGCGGACGGCGTCCGCGGCTCAGAGCGTGGCCCTGGGTTTCCTCCACGGCTATGCGGTCTGAAGCTTGCAGGCAGAGGTGTGACGGACGATGCCCGCAACACCCGAAGCCTTCAGATCAGCCCGTTTATGACGAAGGGGAAAGAAGCGTGTTGACTCTGGAAGAGAAGTGCACTCGAAAACGGCGAGACTGACTGTTGTACAAGAAATGGGAATTTTTTCTCACCAGAGTGTTTGCTGGAAATGAAAACGCGGCAATTCTTGATCCAGTTTCCAGCTGTAGTCAACAGCTTTTGCAAGAGAAGTCAAGGTCTCCGTGGACTGGGCTCCTGCAGAGAGCCGCTCCGAGGCGTGCGTGACAGGCGGGAGACCCGGACGCGGAGCGCCTGGCTGCCTCTCCTACTGACTGCAGCGAGACACAAACTGCCCCGACTGCGCCTCCCCTTCTAGGTTTTTCTGGGAACACTTCGCGTGCTTTGTTTCAGACGCCGACCCATCTTTCTTGGTTGGTCTGCGGCTCCACCAATCCCGCCCGCGACGAGGCGGAGCTTCAGGGTCAAGGTGGACCAATTCCCCAGCCTCGCCCCTATACACGCGCTTTCAGACCCGGGGTTGAGTGACAGCAGCCAGGACCAACCCGAGACTCCAGAGCGTGGTCTCCGCCAGGGGCGTCAGGGGGACGAGGCGCCCGGACCTATCGCGTTGGACTTCAGGGGGCGGGGCCTCTTCGACCGTTCCAGAACGGACCGCTCTGCGCTCCTTTCGTCAAATGAGAGACGCGGAGGGGCGGTTCCTCAGCCGAGGTTCATCCAATGGAGGAGATGAAGTGGGCGGGGCCGGAGTGCCTGGCGGCGGGTCCTCAGCTCCCAGCCGAGGTGCGGCGAGCCGGTGGGGATACCGCGAGGCGAGCGCGGGATCCTGGGCGGCTGGCGGGGTGTGAGCTTGTCCGAAAATGCACTCGGATGCTGCCGCTGTCAGTGAGTAACAGAGAGAAAGAGAGAGAGAGAGAGAGAGAGAGAGAGCGGGTCGGGGCCGGGTGGCTGCCAATACTCTCCGCTCGGGTCTCGCAGTGCCTGCGCCTCCTGTCCTGAAACGCGCGGGGACCCCCTACCCGAGAGCCACCCCTTACTCTTGCTGGGGCCGGGGCGGGCGGTGCCGCTTTGGGCAGCGCGGGGCGGGGGCGGGCGTGGGGGGAAGGGGCCGGCCTGCTAGGGGAGGGCGGAGGTGAGGGGGGTGGGGACTGGCTCTATTTCAGTGTTGGGGGAAGGGGGGGCGGGACGTGAGATGAAGGGCCGGGACCGGAGTGTCTGGGGTGAATGGAAGTGGAGGAAGCGGTGGCGGGCGCTAGCAGGCAGGGCTGGGGGTGGCACGGGAGGGGAAGTGAGGGAGCGAGCGAGCTAGCGAGGCGCAGGGGTGAGGATTTCCAAGGGGCTGAGCTGAGCTGTGCCGGCGGTTCGGTGAAAGGCGGGTGAGTGCTCGGGGGGAGCGCGGGGGCGGGGACAATGGAAAGAAGGGCTGGTTGGCGGGGGTGGGGGGGAACAATGGGGTGGGGGAATGGGGGCAGCGGCCGAGTGGGGCCGGAGGGCGGGCAAAGAGAGATGAGGGTTGATGTAACGGCAGAGCGCGATGGTGGGAGGGATTGGGTTGTGATGGGATAGTTGGGGAGTCCGGCGGGCGGAGGGGCATCGGAAGGCTGTGGGGTAACTGGGAGTGGCACCTTGGGGTAATAGGATGGAGCAGGTGTTGGGAAGGCAGAGTAATTGTAAGGGGAGAGGGAGGAGGGCAGGGTTTGGGGTACAGGATGGGGGCAGGGGTGAAAGAGGTGCGGTGTGGCTGGAGAGCTAGTTGGGAGGCAGTGGGGGTTGGGAGGGGCCGGGGCAGGGGGTGGGACTGTCAAGTCGAGATTCCGTCGGTGCAGGGCTTGGGGGTGGGTGGGCTAGGTGAGTTTTGGGGAGGTGTTTCCTCCCCTTCCCCCATCAAGGGTCTCTGGAGTGAGCTTCGGGGTGTGGAGGGAGAAGGGGGCGGGGTGAGGTGGAGGGGGCGGGGGGGAAGGTGCCCAGAGGTTGGCGCTGGCCGCGATTCCCCTGGAGCGGCGGGTGGCGAGGTCAGCGCTGGCCCGGGCTCCGGCTGCAGGACTGGGAGGTCGGGTAGGGGCGCGGCGGGAGCCGGAGAGGTCGGGCCCCGGAGGCCCGTTGGAGGGTGGTTTGCGGCAGGGGAGATGTCGAGGTCCCTGGTAGTCCCTGGATTTGGCAGGCTGTGACGCAGTTTTCTAACATTTGGTCGTTAGGTGTGGCGGCGGGTGTCCCGCGACCCGCTTCCCTGCAAGGGAGCTGAGGGCCTGAGACCCCCGCGTAAAGTGCCCGGGAGGCGAGACCTTCCCCAGCGCTTTAGGGGTTTCCTTTAGGGTCTGGCTCCAGTTGCCGGGTGTGAAGGGGAAAGGCGGTCCTATGGAATTCTGGGACTTGGAGTCCTAGTCGCGGTTGGATTGGGTGCACGTGGGTAACTGTGGAAACGAGTCCCAGAATGCAGCGCGCCCCTCGGAGCCTCCCTTCTCTGCTAACTCGTGCCGTATTCCCTGCGGACCCCAGAGTGCTCCCGGGAGGCTCTGCCGTCCCCTGGGACTGGAAAAGGTTCACTAGCCCTTCTCCCTTTGTCAGTGGGAGGGGGGGAACCAAGCCAGTGCAGTGCTTTCACACTTGGGTTCTTGATCCCGGACACTTGGTTGTTCCTCCCTGCGTGTGGTGGCCTTATTTGTAGAATAAATGCTTGGTCTTGAACCGTCGCACTGAGGTTGTGGGAGAAACATTCCAGATACAGCGCAATATAAAGCGGCATTGAGGATGGTTGTGTGTAAACGCTCGGTTCAAAGGCGTAGTCTTCTATAAATGTGGGAATGCAGGGGAGACAAATGTGACCCTTGTGATGGTTATATATATTATGTGTTTGTATTTCTTGGGTTGTTTGGGTTGTCCACGGATGAAGAGACTTTTTGAAAAAAGATGAATTGAGTGATGGAGGTGGCTTAATAGAATTGAGGGGTCCCATTCATAAAGCCAGCATGAAAATGTGAAGACAAATAAAGGGAAAATATCTTGTTTTCAAAGAAGCTGGAGAAATGAGACTAGAAGAAGGTAAACTCAGTGGAGGAACTTTAGAGGGTTTCATGTTTTGTTTTCTTTTGCTGTGGCCTGTAATTTCTTTACCTGCCTTTGTAATGAGACCATATTAGTCTGTAGACTCCCCAGACATTACATCCTTTGCAGGTTCCCTTTGCCATTTACTATTATATGCAATGATTTAAAAAATCTAATATAGAGGCCCGTAAGATTAGCTCAGAAATGACAGATCATTTTTACGTGATGTATCTTTTTGGTTAATCCTCACCTGAGGATATTTTCCCCATTTATTTCTTTTTAGAGAGTGTGCAAGGGAAGGGGAGAGGGGGAAAGAGAGAGAAACGTGCGAGACACATTGATTGGTGGCCTCCCGCACACATCCAGATCCGAACCCAGTATGTGTCCTTGACCAGGAATGGGTCCCACCCTGGCTCTGCACAGTAACCAGTGAGCCACACTAGCTAGGGCATATGTGATATTTTTGAAACCTTTGGTAACATAGTCACTAGAAGAATATTACAATGACCCTGAAGAAGAATTTTACCAAAAAGTCCTAAGATTTGGAAACCTTTTAGTGTGGTTACAACTGTACGGGACTTGAGTACTCGATTTAATGATGGATCTTTTCATAATGGCTGAAAAATTGGTCTGTGCATTTTTCGGGGGGAGAAATAATTTTATTTTTGTGTTTGTGGTGAAATATCCAGGAAATCCTTTGTGATATGTAAATATGTAATATAGACATGTTTTTTAAAATGTACATTTAATCCTGGAAATTGCTCTCATAAAGGGTAAAGTGTAAGAGGTTGAAAACAATAGTTGTTATTGTCTTCAAGATGGTGTTTTTAAAGAAAATATTAGGTTAGTCATTTCCTTCCTCTTTTTCTATTACATTCCAAAGGGCACAGGTATCCTTTACACACCCACACGCAACCTACCCCTTACCTGAGCCCTCCAAACTCTAGGTTTCTGTACATTATCAGCTTACACTTTCTGCTCTGGTTTTTAGGCTCCTTGATTTTTGGCCCTTTGAGAGGCCCTTTATTTTCTTGTGAACTTAGCTGTGCGTTTAAACAGATGTTTCTTACACTTTACCCAGACTTTTGGACTCTTATATTGGGAAGGATTTTTAGGTTACCTTGTCTATAACATTGCCAAAAAAGAAAGTTTCCCAAATTTTCTCCACCTTGAGTACTTCTGTACAGTTATGCTTTTCTTCTTCTGTTCCTGCCTCTAAGAAGTGCCCTTACTAACACGTGATCACATTTTAAAAATGTTACTGATAATTTTCTGTTTTTATCTTTAGCTGCTCCCAGAGCTTTTATTAGCTTATTGCGTTCTTCTTGACCATAGTATATTTGGGTTATTCTCATCTCAATAATAATAATATTCTTAACTCAGCAGTTGAAAATCAGCCTGTCAGAATTGACCTTGTGATGACCTCTTTTTCAATTAGGATGCCTTTGGCAAGTAACACATCTCAATTAAAAGTGGCTTGAATAATAGAGCTTATTTTCCAGTAGTAAGAAGTCTGGCAATAAGACTTATCTTCTTGTCTAGGTTCTAAGGCTGGTACAGCATCTTAATGATAACTTATGAATCTAAATGCTTTGCATCTTTTTCTTCCTCTATTTTTAGTATTTTGGCTTATCAAAAGTCTCGGGCTCATTGCCTCCTGTTTGCAAAGTGGTTGCTGACACACCAGACAGCATGCCTACGAAAGATAGGTGGGGAAGGAGTTTATCTACTTACAGCTTCCTCTTCACAGAGGAGGCTTTTCCAGAAGGTCATCTTGGAGATGTCTTCAATTTCATTAGTTAGAACGGATTTCATGCCCCTGCTACTTGTGAGGGAGGCTGAGAAAGTGAAATCTGGTGTTTTGCAGCTTTTGTCATGGGATATGACCTTTGGTAGAGTGGAAGAAGGGTGAGGAGAATGCCCTAAAGGTTATATCCTTGAGCCAGCTACTTTGTCTAACTGTCAATGGCTTGGCCTCAGTCTTTTTATCTATTAATTTATTTTCTGCCTCATTCTAAGATAATTAGATGTAACTTATGAAATACAGATTAAAATCCTCTTGAAAGAAAATAAACTATAAATTTACAGGCTGCACATAAATGCTTGCCATATATTAGAAATAGGCCATATATAGGCCATCCTATCTAATAAAAGAGTAATATGCAAATTGCACCTCTGCTATACCCAAAGCCATGTCCACCTGCCACTCCCACCAGTCAATCAGAGCTGCCAACCAAGATGGCTGCTGGCCACAGAGAGCAAGAGGGAGGCTTGGGTTTCCCTGGCAATAGAGGAAGCCAAGCTTTTCACCTGCCCTTGCTGGCCTAGGCCTCCACTTAATGCTACAAAGTTTCAATTATCCTATCTAATAAAAGAGTGATATGCAAATTAACCATCACTCCACTACAAAAATGGTGGCGCCCAGTCTTCTTAGGCCCCCTCCCAGACTCCCCCAGTCTGCCCAGCAGCGGCAGCCCGGGGTATCCGGCTGGGAGGCACCAGCGCCCAGCGTGATCCCTGGCCCGCAGTGGCAGCCTGGGCTGGGGTCTCAGGCTGGCAGGGCCGTGTACCCCCGCCACACAATCTTCTGGCCAGTGGTGGCAGCCTGGGTGGGGGCCACGCACCCAACTGCATGGTCACCTGTCAGGGACAGCAGCTTGAGCTGGGGTTTCATGCAGGCAGGGCCACGCACCCCTGAGTCTTGATTCTTGGCCGGGCTGGGGTCTCAGCCTGGTGGGGGTGCACACCTCTGTGGTGCAATCTCTGGCCGGGCTGAGATGGCAGCCTGGGCTGGGGTCTCAGCTTGGCTGGGGAGAGCACCCCCCGCGGCAGTGCAATCTCTGGCCAGGCCAGGCTGAGATGGAGCCCTGGCTGGGGTCTCAGCCTGGCCTGGGAGGGCACCCCCGAGGCGCCGTCCCAGGCCAGCGATGTCAGCCTGGGCTGGTGTCTCAGCCTGGCCAGGGTGCACACCCTTTGGGACGATCTCTGGCCAGGCTGAGATGGCAGCCTGGCTGAGGTGTGATACCCTTCTAGTATTGGCAGTCTGGGGTTTCAACCACTGAGTCACTCTAGCCAGCAGATATGGAGGAATCTTAAATGTTCCTTTTTAAAAAATATATTTTTTTTATTGATTTTTTTTTACAGAGAGGAAGGGAAAGGGATAGAGAGCTAGAAACACCTATGAGAGAGAAACATTGATCAGGTGTCTCCTGCACACTCCCCACTGGGTATGTGCTCCCAACCAAGGTACATGTCTTTGACTGGAATCAAACCTGGGACCCTTGAGTCTGCAGGCTGAAGCTCCATCCACTGAGCCAAACAGTTAGGGCTGTCCAATATGCTAAAGAAAAAACCCTAATAAAGAGGGAATATGCAGGAGAGGGCATTTGGGGGTAACCAGGTTGTCAGGGGAGGGCAGTTGGGGATGATCTGGCTGGCAGGAGAGCAGTTAGGCAGGGGAATGGTTGGGAGTGATCAGGCTGATAGGCAGAAGTGGTTAGGGTTAGGGGCAATGAGGCAGGTAGGTGAGCAGTTGGGAGTCAGCAGTCCTAGATTATGAAAGGGATGTCTGACTGGGCAGTTGGACATCCCCTGAGGGGTCCCAGATTGGAGAAGGTGCAGGTTGGGCTGAGGGACCCCCCTCACCCCAGTGCACGAATTTTGTGCACCAGGCCTCTAGTATAATATTCATTATAACTTATATATGTATTTGACTTTGAGCTTTTTAGTAGGCAAAACAAAGAGAAAAAGCCAATTTTATTCGTTTGGGTAATGTAACTACAATTCATTTAATAACAAAAGCTAGAAGCTTAGACATTTCTTATTCTCTTTCCATGGTCTTTTCCATGGAAAAGAGGTTGTATATCTTCCCATGCCCATTCCCTCTGGTATCTATCTGTTTTCATCACCTTAGATCTATCTGATCCATCCTTTCTTATAATTAGAGGCCCAGTGCATGAAATTCATGCACTGGACTGGGTCGGGGGCGGGGTGTCCCTCAGCCCGGCCTGTACCCTCACAGTCTGGGAGCCCTAGGGGATGTCTGCCAGTTTAGGTCTGCTCCCTACATCCTTAGCTCTTGGAGGCGGGAGAGGCTCCCGCCACTGCATCTGTGCTCACCAGCTGTGAGCCCAGCTTCTGGTTGAGAGGCACTCCCCCTATGGAAGTGCACTGACCATCAGGGGGCAGCTCCTGCGTTGGGCATCTGCCCCTGGTGGTCAGTGCACATCATATTGATCAGTCGCTCCACTGGTTAGTCGATTTGCATATTAGCCTTTTATTATGTAGGATATAGGACAACCAGTAATCCTTTTGCCTGGCTTGGCCTCCTGCAAATTTATCTTTTCTATCAATAGTTGAATCATCTTTGTCCTTTTGATTCCCCTACCTAGAAACCTTGAGGGCTCCCAGTTGCTTACTAAAATACAGACTCATTAGAACCTGGGTTTGAACCAGTGTCTGTAGTTTAAACTATTTCTTCCCCCTGGATTTCTGCTGCCTCCTGTCCTCAGTGCTACTTTTTATGGAACTTTATTGTATTCCTTGTTCCCTTATCTAGTAAGACTCTCTCCCTCTACTGAATCTCAAAGTACTGTGGACTTCTCAACTTTCTTATATAACAATGGCTGCTTGTTTACTTTTTGTTCCCCTCCCCAATTATATTATTACCCCCTTGAAATCTGGGACTATGTCTTTTTTTTTTTTTTAACTGTGGGTTTTTTTTTTGTTTTTCAAAAATATATTTTATTGATTTTTTTACGGAGAGGTAGGGAGAGGGATAGAAAGTCAGAAATATTGATGAGAGAAAAACATTGATCAGCTGTCTCTTGTACACCCCCTACTGGGGAAGTGCCCGCAACCAAGGTACATGCTCTGGACCAGAATCGAACCCAGGACCCTTCAGTCTGCAGGCCGACGCTCTATCCACTGAGCCAAACCGGTTTCAGCTGGGACTATGTCTTGATATCAACTTTATTGTCCAGCGTAATGTCTTCCTTAGGTCATTATATATATACTAGAGGCCCAGAGCATGAAATTTTGTGCACTGGGGGTGGGTGATCCCTCAGCCCAACCTGCCCCTTCACACATTCTGGGAGCCCTCAGGGGATGTTCTGACCCCTCAACCCTGGCCGAAGCTTTAGGACTTGAGCACCCAGCCATCACCTTGCAATGGGGCTGGTGGCTGGCTCTGCCCCAGCCCCACCCACCCGGCCTTGATGGTGACTGCCCAGCCCTGGGGGTACCCTGCACTCGGCAGCCGCATGCGACAGCCTCGCCTGCCTCTTGCCCGCGCAGCTTCGGTTCCATGTGGCACACCGGCCGGCATCCCCTCCTGTGCACTGCGCCCCCCGCTGGCCTCCTGCGCGCCTTGGCCCTGCCCCCTGCCTCGCGTTGCTTGACCCCGCCCCCCACTCCTGATTGGCTGATAGCATAGCGAAGGTATGGTCACATTTGCATGTTTCTCTTATGTAGGAGATTGAATGGATTTAACTGGTTAACTCTTGAATAGTTTGTGAGTTATCTGGAAAACTTTAATTCTTCTGCTATCCAATCTGCTTCTAGTTATCTTTCATTATCTTCAGATTTTTCTTTAGGGAATGCTAACTTTAATTTATCTGTGCCTTTTTTGACAAAGTCAGCCATATGCAAACCAATTTAAGTGATATTCCTTTTAAAATGCATTCATATATCAGTTTTGAGGAATGTCAATGGCATGGAGAAATTCTCAGAGAGAATAAAATGCGAATGGACTGAGGAACCAGGAGTCTGCATGGGAAAGTACATGTGTGCATTTCAGATCTGGCATCGAATGGTCTGGTGTGGAGAAGGCTAAGGCAAGGCTTGGCAGGGCTGATATTAGGGGCCGAGAGTGTTTCTGCATTTTCCCTCTTTTTGTTTTAAGGTTTTATTTCTGGTCGTAAGGTTTTATATCTGAATATTAACAAAACATTTAGTCAGTGAAAGGCTTTCTTCTTTAGAAAGTAAAATTTCTTAGTTGGAAATAAGTTTTCTGAGAATCTGACATTAATGCTGTTACCTTTTTATAGTTGATCAGCTTGAATTATTATTAATAGCTCTTCATAACTTGTTCTTTTTACTTATTCTGAGATGTAGGTTAGAAGTACCTCTTGAGAATTAGTCTTTTAAACAGAACATTTAAAAATATTTATGGCTATAAATATTATAGAGATTATAACTTGTGGCTTATGTTTTAAGTAGAAGAAGGTATCAAAACTACATTTATTTATTTATTTATTTATTTATTATATACTTATTTAATGTTTACTTTATTTTTCATCTTCACCTGAGGACATTGTTTCTATTGATTTGATTTTTTAGAGAGAGTGGATGGCAGGGAGGAGGAGGAAGAGAGAGAGAGAAAAAACATAAACGTCAAAGTAAAAGAGACACACCGATGGGTTGCCTCCCAGCCAGTCCCCCAACTGGGGCCAGGATCAAGCCTGCAATCGAGGAATGTGTCCTTGACCAGAATTGAACGCTTGACCCTTGAGTCTGAGGCCCAATGCTCTAACCATTGAGCAACCAACCAGGGCTTATTGCTTAGACTATTTCAAATGTCCCCATTCTTCCCCCCCTTCCACCCCTACCCAGTCCCACCCCCCTTCCCTCTAGTATGTTGAAATTCTACATTTTAAATAGAATCATGTATTTTAGCAATTATTGAATGACTGTTTCAGTTATAAGGATGCTTTTCATATTTTTTGAATATTTAAACAGACAAACTATCTGCTACTTCAGATTGAATTTTTTCTTTTAATTAGAAAATGTTGTTAATGAGTTATATTCAAACTAGAAAGTAAGCTTGTAGCTTTTTAAACTAACTACTATACTGAGTAAAACACTAAATAGTATGAAAAAACCCCCACTCTTCCCAAATAGCATTATCTCTGGGTATGATTCTTTTTAGTTCTGTCTTGGAGTATTTTTTTCTTGTGAATTTTTTTTTTTTTTAGAACCGTTCATTACTTGCTGATCTATATCAACAGTATTTGAAGAGATGGTGTGTCAGCCATTTGTGTCTGTGGACCTGGGTCTTCCTCTGATTGGGGAATTCTTACCTTTTCCAGCAGAGCTGTACAGTCACACCCATCCCAGAGTGTGAATCTGAAGCTGGAGGCTCGTGATGGGAAGAAGCAGGAAGTACCTACAGGCCATTTGGAGAGGATGATGGACAGTGGTGGCAACTGTGCTGTTGCTATTTCTATTTCTAGAGTCTTTGGAGACTGTGGTCCCAGGGGCCAGGCTGGCTCTGGTTGGGTAGATGATGCACTCTGCTGTGTGCCCTTAGGCATTGTTTTGGTTGTGTAGCTGATGTAGTTGGTTTTCTGGATTTCCTAGAAAATTTGTGAACTGTCCAATAGCCTTTGAAAAACAATTCACTTTTCAGTTTAAATTAGCTAATTGATTTCTGATGCTCACAACTGAGACTTCTGACAAATTCAACATCCAGACCTGACATTGGTCAGTTCCCAGTAGAGGCCCTTGTGGAGAGCAGTGATCTGCCTGGTTGGTTCAGAGTCTACCAGTCCTGGCTTCAGGTGACCCAGGATTGAAGGAGCACACAAGCGATGTCACTTGTGGGGATGTCTTTGCTGGCGGTGATCAGGCAGGACTCGGCCACACATCAGTCGCCCTACTGGATGTCGTCATATGGAGCTCTTTGTTGTTGTCTTTCCCCAATCACGTCTCTGTCTCATCCTCTTCCCTCCCTCCCCCCGCCCCCCAAAAGAGATGTTGTGTTGCATAACTTCTTGAGCCTCTTTTCGGATCTGACTTGAGACTATTAGCTGTGGAAATAACATTTGTGGGGCTTTTTGGAGGAATATTTGTTTAGCCAGAATTCCTATCTGATAGTTCTAGTAGCTTTTTAATAAACTTTATTGAGTATAATTTACATGTTATAAAATTGGATGTATATTAAATATACAGTTTGATAAATTTTGATAAATATCTGTACTGGTGGTGTAATTTTAATAGCATGGTCAGGGAAGGCCTCACTGTGCAGGTTTTAAGATAAGACCTGATGGAGGTGAGGGGCATTCCAGGCAGAGGGAATACAGATGCTGAGGCTCTAAGAGGGAAGCAGGCCTGTACTGAGGGATAGCAGAGAAGCTGGAGTGCTTAGATTGGAGTTGGGGCTGGACTGAGGAGAGAGGAGGAGGAAAGATCAAAAGTGATCTGAAGGTCTAAGGAGATAAAACTCAAAAGTGTTTGGAGAAGTTCTTGGCACTTTTCTGTTTTTGTTGCTAATGATCCCTGGGTAATGACAGCCTCCTTTTAGGCTTTCAAAGGAGAGCCTGGAGAGGAAAAGAGATGTAAGAACCACCAAGTGAGGCATTTCCTCACTCAGCCATTCACTAAACATTTGAGGTTTTCTTGTTGCCAGGCACTGCTGTAACAAACATGACCGAGTTGGGTGGTCCCTGTGTTTAAGGAGCTTCCTTCTAGGAGGTTAAGTGGTAGAGCCCAGGAGTAATGGACCGTGGAAGTATGGCGCTATGGCTGCTGGGCTAGATGAGTGCCAGGGTGTACTGGGAATAAATACAGCGTCACTAAAATTAGACTTCAGACAAGGGTTAGACGCTGTCATGTGGGTATAGTTTTTGAAGTTTTATTATATGAAGACAAGGGTCTGTGTGTAGCTGGGGGGTGAGGTGGGAGGGCTGCTCTCCAAGTAGAGGGAGCAACATGGGTGAGGACCTAGGATTGTGGCTGCGGAATGAGAGTTTGGGAGACTGATGAAGGGGAGAAGAGATGGAGCTACATGGGAGAGGGTTGGAAAGAGGTACCAGGAAGTGAGAGAAGAAGGGAAGAGAGAGGTAAGAAGGTGGGTGTAGGAAGAGAGGAGACACAAAGGGGAATGGGCACTAGTGATTATTCTTGGGCTGGCTCAACTGCTTTGCAGTAACCCCTCTGAAGTAAGTTGTGTACTATTATTATCCCCATTTTATAAACGAGGAAGCTGAGGTGCAGAAAGGTTAATTAACCTTCTCAGGTTAGCTCTACAGCTTGTAAATGGTGGGTTGAGATTCTTACTCAGGCATTCTGACTCCTGGGTCTAGATGCTCTACCACTTCCAGTAAAGTAATGCTCAACATTTTATTTGTGCTTTTTGTGTAATCCTGCAGGTATATTGGAATTTCCTATTTTCTCACAGGCCTGTGAATGATGATAGCAGAGCCAGCTGATATTATCTACATTTGGCTTTTGGTTCTATTCTTCTTGGAATAGGTCCCAACATGATCAGGGTCTAGGATGAATTCCTTCTCCCCCTCTTCATTTTCTCATTTCAGGCATCTTGTTTGCCATTGCAGTAGGCATTTAAAGGTGGATTCTAATTGTGGAAAAAATATTTCCATACTTTCTTTGTAGTATGTGTGTGTGTGTGTGTGTGTATACATACACATACATATGTATATTTTCAGAGAGGAAAGGAGAGGGAGATTGAAACATCAATGACGAGACCCCGGGCATGTGCCCTTGACTGGAATCAAATCCAGGACCCTTCAATCTGTAGGCCGATACTCTATCCACTGAGCCAAACTGGCTAGGGCTCCATACTTTTTCGTAACTCATTTTTAGCCCTAATTTATTTTAGAGATATTGAGCAACATTTCAGAAAAACTAGAAAATGTAAAACTTACCTTTTGGTAGAGCTACTAATGTAGTTTTTGTGGAACATTTTTGACATTTTTTTTCTTTTTCTGTTGAGGGTGAATTGAAATTTTTTTTTTGTCTGCTTTAAGATCTCTTTCTACAAATGCCATTCCCCAAATTAGATTATTTGTTCTTCAGTAAACAGGAAGCTGAGAAGGATAGTTGTACATTCAAGTCCAGGCTATTGAAGTCAGTGTTTTTAAGGCCTGTCACCTTATCATCTCTTTTGCCCTGTCTTTAATTTTTTTAAAGTATATTTTAAGGTTTTTAAAATTTATTTTTTATTTCAGAGAGGGAGAGGGAGAGATATAGAAACATCAATGATGAGAGAGACTCACCAATTGGCTGCCTCCTGCACGCCCCCTATTGGGGATTAAGCCTGCAACCTGGCATGTGCCCTTGTGGAATCGAACCCAGTTCCCTTCAGTCTGCAGGTTGACTCTCTATTTACTGAGCCAAACCAGGTAGGGCACTTTTTTTTAGAGAGAGAGAGAGAGAGAGTAGAAGGGAGGGAGGGGTGAGAGAAAATATCAATGTAAGAGCGACATGATTGGTTGCCTCCCGCATACGCCCCAACCAGGATTGAACATGAAATCCAGGCAGGTATCCTTGACCAGGAATTGAACCTGAGACTCTGGTGTGAGGACCAACACTAACCACTGTGAACACCAGCCACTGTCTTTACTTTTTGACCTTCTAGATTCAGTCTGTTTTAGGCTCTTTCACATTCCAATAATAATAGGGATTAAAATAATGAACCTTTATTTGTGCATAGGAATGGACCAGTACTGTGCTAAATGCTTGGCATGCGTGGTCTAATTTAATCCTCACAATAGCCTTGTGAAGAGGGTCCTGTTATTTCAGCTGAACAGATGAGCACACTGAGACACAGTGAGGTTGGGTAAGGGGGGAAGGGTCACTCCACTAGGATGTCCCAGAGCTAGGACTCTAACTCAGGGCTTTCTGATGCCAAAGCTGCACTCTTTAACCTAAATCTGGGCTCTTGTAACATTAGTGAGGTTAAAAGATGATTTTTTTTTTTTTTTACTCTGAACTATGGAGTGGCTCTTTGTTCTTCAGTGGGAGAGTGGGGTGAAGGGAATAAATCTAGGGCCTTTTGTACCTTGTCACATTTGGAGTGCCGCCAGACTGGGTGTCCTGAAGTGGCCGACTCCTTTGAGATGGCTGCTGCAGGCACAGGCTGTGAGGTGGAAGATAGGATGCGATGCTTTCTCCTCCCAGCCTGTTTTACGGCTCCTGTGAGAGAGTTAGGAAAAAGCCAGCAGTGGTGTGCTTGGATGGCTTTAACTTTGGATCTTGTGTTCAGGGAAAACGCTGAGTCACCTAAGATGACCTGCTTCCCACTCTTTAGTGATTTTCCCCTTTCCAGTACCTTTTGGGCTTTGTGCCTTGTAAATAGCAAATATTTATTAATGACAATTACATGACGTTAACACTTTCATCACTACTGCTTGGTTACTTTTCATTTTTGCTTGGCTTTCAGCTTTGTAATCTTTTCCCTGAGTCTTGATCTCTCCCCCTCCCCCTCCCCCTCCCCCTCCCCACACACACATACTTGTGAATGAGTTGGATTCCTGTCTGCTTTCTGCTGATGTTGTTCCAGAAATATATTGGCTGCCAGTGGTTTGGGGATTGAGTCAAGGGTGGGAACAGAACTCAACTCTCTGGTTTCACATTAGAATTACTTGGGCTGCTTGAGAAAAGATCAGTGTGTGCATCCCCCCTCCCACCCCCCCACCCCCACTTATGTGATCTGGATTGGGGCCCTGGTACTGGCATTTTTTCCCCAGCTCTCAGGGTCATCTGATGTGCAGTCACTGGATTGGGTTTTGTTTTTTTAAAATATATTTTATTGATTTTTTACAGAGCGGAAGGGAGAGGGATAGAAAGTCAGAAACATCGATGAGAGAGAGACATCGATCAGCTGCCTCTTGCACGCCCCCTACTGGGGATGTGCCCGCAGCCACGGTACATGCCCTTGCCGGAATCGAACCCGGGACCCTTCAGTCTGCAGTCCAACGCTCTATCCACTGAGCCAAACCGGTCTCGGCTGGATTGGTTTTAAGTAGCTTAATGAGTAAGTTTGGTTTGGTTTGAATTGTGGGGAAGAGGGCTCAAAGCTTCAGCAGCTCTTCCTGGCCCTGCACTGGGCCCGGAGCACAGACCATTCCTTTTCACCACGTGCCATCACAGCTAGCACTCAGGTAGCTCTCAGTGCCAGGCACTGTTCTAAGCACATTGCAGCACATTTAACCCTTATGAGGATGGCACCATTATCATCCATTTTATAAAGAGACTAGATGCCTGGTGCATGAAATTTGTACATGGGAGTGGGGTGTTCCTCAGCCCAGCCTGTACTGTTTCTAATATAGGATCCCTCGAGGGATGTCCTACTGCCAGTTTAGGCCTGATCCCTGGCTCCTAGCCACTCACCTGCCTGCCGGCCTGATGCCCTGAACTACGCCCCCAGCCTGATCCCCTAACTGCTCTCCCCTGCCGACCTGATCCTCCTAATTGCTCTCCCTCACTGGCCTGATAACCCTAACTGCTTTCCCCTGCCAGTCTGGTCCCCCTAACTGCTCTCCCCTGCTGACCTGATACCCCTAACTGCTCTCCCCTGCCAGCCTGATCACCCCCAATTGCCTCTGCCTTGGCCCCACCACCATAGGTTTGTCTGGAAGGACATCTGGTCTAATTAGCATATTACCCTTTTATTGGTATAGACTCTCACATTCAAGGGTTGAGTGAAGCTGACCCACAAACCTAGCTTTTGGGTCTTCCTATTTTTGCGATATGGAAAACATTTCACAGCTTTGTATTTTAATAATTTAGCCTCAAATAGGAATACATTTGTTTCTACAAATGAGATGTATACCTGTTCTATCTCATATAGCTAAATGATTATCAGTTGGTATGCAAAGATGTAAATTGGTATTGTGAATCATTTAAAACATTACCTTTTTTACAGTGTCAAAAAACAAAACACTAGGCTTCACTTTGTGGTAGATTTTATATTCCAAGTCATTTTGAAGTAGAACTCAATTTTAATGATCTTTACTACTTAAAATTGTATTTTGAGCTCTTATGCAGATCTGGACTGACTTGTGATCTGACCTGTTTTTTACACTCCGGCTTCAGGATACTAAGCACCTTCCAGAATGCTAAGCAAATCTAATAGCAGCATTTTAAACATGCTCTAGTCTCTATGTCATAAAACCCATATCTGCACTCTCTCAATCCCATGTGCATTTCTAGTCTTCCTTTCATAGGAACACTTTTGGAACAAAGTTTTTATCTTTCACGTAGTTCCCCCCCCCCCCCCCCCCCCCCGCTGTATCCTTAGCCCACTTCATTCTGGCCTCAGTTCTGGCTTCAAAATCTTCACCAAGATTACAGAGTAACTTCCACTTGCTAAATCCAGTGACTGAGTTCTTTTAAAGCATTCATCCCCCTGCTTATCATGTGCTAGGCTTTTGCTATTCTATGTATTGGGATACAGTAGGGAACAAAGCAAAAGAAAGCCTCTATCCTCATGGAGCTTGAGCTCTAGGGAGAATGACAAAGCTTAAATATGTAAGTATAAATAAAACAACGTCAAGGTCACAGAAGACCTCAAACTGTATGATTCCATTGATACAGAATGTCCAGACTAGGCAGGTCTATAGAAACTGAAAGTAGATTCATAGTGATCTATGGCTGAAGAAGTGGAGGGGAGAAATGGGGAGTGAGTGATAAAAAAATTTTAAAATTAGATTGTGGTGATGGTTGAACAACTCTATGAATACACTGGAAACCATTGACTTAATGTACTTTAAAAAAGGGTCAATTGCATGGTTTGTGAACTAGATCTCAATAAAACTGTTAGAAAGCATCAGAAAGTGGCGAGTGCTATGTAATAACCTAAATCTGGTGGGTGATGGAGGTGTTGGTTTGGGTCGGGAGGTCAGAAGAGACCTCTCTGACCAGATGATATTTGAGTAGATATTTCAACCAAGTAATAACCTGTCAGGTCTTGTGAGCATCAGAGGTTATGGAGAGAGAAGGCACGTTAAATGCAAAGGCCCTGAGGTAGGAATTCACTTGAGAATTCAAGGAGGAGTGTGGCTGGAATGGAGTGCGATGACTTAGGTCAGATACCTTAGGTTATGTGGGGCTTTGTAAGGACTTGTTGAAGACTTGGATTCTTTTCTTTTATGTTGCAGTAACAAATCCAAAACCTCTGATTGAAATCAGAGGTCCTTTGCAGGTGGGCGGGGTCCTCTCCATGACATCATTGACATTCTCATCCTCTGTTTATCTGAAGCCCATAGGAAAGAAGGCTACTGTTCTCTGGAAGGAAGGAGACAGGGCAAATCTAAACAGTGGCTCTCAACTGCACTACACCCTTGGCTTTCACAACAGAATTATTTTCCTTTTTTGTATCTCTATCGCTGAGTAAAATTGCATTTCTGGAAAATGGGCCAGGTCACCCAGGCTTAGAGAACGCTAAGCATTCCATGTTGGAATCCTGTCCAATAAGTGAGGCCTAGACCTACTACCTAGATCATGTCTTGTTCTGTTTCAAAAACGTTTAGAATTGGGTGCTGATTTTGATCATCTTTAATTTTGTTCAATTCTATTTGACTTTTTTGGCAATAATGTGGTCATTATTCTCTCATTATCTCAGTGTCCAGTGGCTACCTCACCCCAAACCTTTACTGTGATTTGGTCATTTTTATTGTAATAAAAAAGCAGTTATTAAGTACATACCTGTGCATATTGCTTCATTAAAAACTTTTATACCTGAGAGCGTTGCTCAGTGATTGGTCAACTGGAGTTTAGCTAATAATAAAATACTTTATAATCAATCTTTAGAGACCAGAAGAAAGAAGTGCACTTTGAATAGAAATAACATTGGTTTTACTGATGGTATCTCTTAAAAAAAAAAAAAAAAAGATGGTAGGTTGTTTTAGATTTTGCCTTTTGTAACTTAAAAATTTACCCTAAGTTTGTGTGCTTGTTTATTAACATCTTTGGGTGGAAAAAGCTGTTGCTTTTTCTTCCTTTATGGAGCATGAAAATAGATCACTGTTTGCTCTGATTAGAAATAAGCTAGCGTGGAGGACTGGACTTTAGATTGGGAATTAGAAGATGTGGCTTGGCCATAGCTAGCTGTTTGACCTACATGAGCTAATAAAATGAAAAGTGGACAAAAGGATACACAACACAGCTCCTCTCTCTCATCTGAATGCAGTCATAGTGGTTCCTTACAGTGCAATCACATTTGGCATCCAAGTTAGTTATAAAGTTTGCATGTCGGGTGAAAATCACCTGTGTTAGAAATATCCCTGGGAATACTTTCAGAAGGAGCCCCGTTGGAGGTTGTTTCCGATAAATCCAGCGCAGTCAGTTCTTTCCTCCAGCATTGGAACAGATTGCTGGCTCTTCAGTGGAGCACCAGTTGAAGCAGCTGGTTTGTGTTTAGGGACCACATTTTATGAAAAATACATATTTAAATACTAGACTCATATAATATTGTGAGATGCACAAAATATGATTGGTACATGGAAACCAAGCAACTGTGGGATCCATGTTGTCTGTCTCTCCTTTTTGTTGCCAAGTGAATAAAGTTGAATTTGCATGAGTTAAATGTGGATATTCTGTAGTTTCACTGTACTTAGGATTTCTCTTCTCCGCTTTTACTGCCACTATCTAACTTAAAGCCCTAATTATTTCCACCTCAATCACTTCCAGTAGTCTTCATGAAAGGCCATTCTAAATCCAGGCCACCTGTCATCTATATGCCACACATTTGTCATAAAATGATCTTCCTAAAATGCTCCTGATTTAAACAATATGCATGGTACTCAGACCTGGACAGTGCTTCTCAAACTTTTTCACCAGCCTTCTGCTAAGGCAGAGGTTCTGTGGAGTAAGTACCCTCAGGGTTTTGGGAGGTTTGCTCAGGGTGGTGAAATTTCTTCAAAATCTTGTGCCGTAATTCTATTATCGTATTCACGTAAAACTCTTGTAAATGAATTATTATTGAGTAGAATTGCTGCTGCTTGAATGTGCCATGTTTATGTTACATTTGCATATCTTCTCGTGGTTTGTAGGAGATTAAATCTAAACTCTGAAGCAGGATTCAGGGTCTTTTTTTTTCTCCTTATCTTCAACCTTCCTTTTGAGTCTCCTCTATCACCATGATGCTTCTCACATTTGAAGTTCTAATGGTGTGGATGCGCTGAAATGTTATGAACATACTGAATTTGGGTCTTAGTGACTTTGTGTCTGCATTCAGTTATTCATTGAGTATTCCTTGAGCACCTAGTATGTGCCAAGTATTATTCTAGGTACTAGGGATACAGTAGTCCTTCATGAAGCTTATATTCTATTGGTAGAGGAAGATGACAGATACATGACATAATATCATATTAGTTGGTACTAATGCCATAAAAAGAAGAAAAGCATAGTAAAGTGATAAAAGAGTGAAGAAGGATTCGTGTTTGTTGGGTGTGGCAATAATTTGTAAGTAGGTGCAATTTAAATAGCAGTCTGATGATGTATGAGAACAAGCCATATTATTATTAGAGGGAACAGGGCTGAAAGCAAAGAGAACAGCATGTTCAAGTTCCTGAGGGAGGAGTATGCTGGGAGTGCTCACAGCAGCAGGAAGCTCACTGACTGAGAGGAGTGAGCGAGGGAAGAAGAGTAGGAGATGAGATTGGATACATGGGTAGAGTCAGA
Organism: Antrozous pallidus; assembly: GCA_027563665.1. Lineage (NCBI taxonomy): Eukaryota > Metazoa > Chordata > Mammalia > Chiroptera > Vespertilionidae > Antrozous > Antrozous pallidus. The sequence continues at coordinate 92,759,899 of CM050511.1, read as the reverse complement.
GTGTACAGAGCCCTGAGTCCATCATGACTTCTGCCTTGAATGCCTTCCCCTTCCATCAGTAACTTTTGGGTGAAATTGGAATTTAATTTTAATTTGTTCAGATGCTAGCTAGTTGCCCCTATATTTACTGAATAATTATCTCTTTCCCATTGGTTTCAAGCGCAATTTTAACATATATTGATCAAGTGCTTCTACATACATACATGTTTATCAGCGCTCTTCCATTGGTTTGTCTTCTTGCACACATACCATACAGTTTAGTTACTATACAGTAGTCCCCTGTTTTCCATAGGGGATAATGTCCAAGACCCTCAGTGGATGCCTGACACTGCAGATAATACCAAACCCTATATGGGCTATGTTTTATCTGAGACATACATACCCTTTCACTTAAAGGAAGCACTTTACAGCTCCTTTTGGGCATATCGGAATTGCTGGCATCACTGCTCTTGAGCTTTGGGGCCATTATTAAGTAAAATAAGTATTACCAATACTGTGATACAGGACTGATGATCTGATAACCAAGATGGTGGCTATTACGTGACTAACAGGTTGTGAGCTTATACAGTGTTAATGCACTAGACAGAGGAATGGTTCACATCCTAGGAAGCCATGAGATTTCATCACACTACTCGGAATGGCGCACAACTTAAAACTTACCAGTTTTATTTCTGGAGTTTTCTATTTAATATTTTTGAACTGTGGTTGACTTTGGTCAACTGAAACCACAGAAAGCAAAACCATGGATAAGAGGAGGGGGGTACTATATCTTTATATCAGGCAGTGGCAAACTACAGCCCTTGGACCAATTCTGGCTCACCACCTAGTTTTTAAAAAAGTTTTATTATTGGAACACAGCCATACTCATTTATGTTTGTGTGTTGTTTATGGTTGCTTTTTATGTACAATGCCAAAGTAGTTGCAACCGAGAGCATATAGCCCCAAAAGTCCAAAATATTAATGATCTGATCCTCAATAAAGGGTTTACCAACCTCTGTTTTAGCCTATATATTGATATCTGATAGGGCAAGTTCTTCCTGATTCTTTTTCAACAATTTCTTGGCAAGTCTAGCATGTTTGTTCTTTCAGATGAACTTTAGAACCAATCTGCCAAGCTTGTCTGACTCCCTCCCTTTTTCCACCTCTTTTTTGGTGTTGGGGAACTGGGAGGCATAAAGAATAGGAATTTGATTACATTTAATTTGTAGGTCAGTAAAGGGAGATATGTTTGATTTACAATACTGGGTCATTCCATTTTAAGAATAGAATATCTCTACATTTATGTATTTTAGCAAACTTTCATTGTTTCTTCATTTGACTTTATATATTTAAGTTTATTCCTACATGTATTATTGCTTTTTGTTGCTGTTATAATTGAGATCACCTCCCAGTTTTATCTTACAAGTGACTCTTCTATTAAGGAAAGGTTTTTTTAAAAATATATTTTACTGATTTTTTTTTACAGAGCGGAAGGGAGAGGGATAGAAAGTCAGAAACATCGATGAGAGAGAAACATGGATCAGCTGCCTCTTGCACACCCCCTACTGGGGATGTGCCCGCAGCCAAGGTACATGCCTTGACCGGAATCGAACCCAGGACCTTTCAGTCCGCAGGCTGATGCTCTATCCACTGAGCCAAACCGTTTTCGGCAAGGAAAGGTTTTGATTTTATATGCATTCAAATTGTTTCTGGCTCTCTTATGGAAGTCAACTTAGAAGTGTTAATTTTTAAATTTGATGTTTTTTTTAAGTTGACAGTCATTGTCTCAACTTATACATAATTGTTTCATTTTGAATATATCTCTGTCTGTATTGTGGGTACTGTGGAGGAATGGACTTTGACCTCTTAGTGGCATCCATTTTTTTCTTTTATATTATACTAGTGGCCCGGTGCACAAATTCGTACACGTTGAAAGGAAATTAATTAGAATAAGTATTTTAATATCACTATTTGCCCTTTCTCTATAAGTGTCAGCCAAATTCATGATCAACAAAGACAGACGGAAACACGTGCATGCGATTGGCTCCAGCGAGAGCTTTATATGTATCGTGAATGTGCAAGTCAGCTTAGCCTTTTATAGATAGAGAATAAATTTTCTTAATTAGACCTGCTTTCTGGTGTAGCTAAACTTTTTCCAGCCCAGAGAAGTACCCCAACTGCTTTTACAGGTAATGGTCAGCAACACAACAGTAACTATCAACATGAAGCAGGTCAGTATTATAGATCATACAGGAAGAACAAAGGGTAAAATATTTAACTGTAGCAGTGTTTTACTATATTCTGCACAGTGTGAAAAATCTGAAGTCATTTTCAAGGTCCACCATGTCTTACTTCTTTTCAGTTGGGTCAAGTTTCTAAGCTTTCTAAATCTCCAATTTTCCAGCTCATGACAAGAAAATAGGATTCCATGAGTCTTCTATCTATCTACTCCAGGACTACTGTGAGATTCAAATAAGATGAGGCATGGGAAAGTGTTTCACAGACATTTGGTTAAAGTGTAATTGTTTCCACCTGGCTATAAAGCAAATAGAGTTCTTGGGCTGAAGAAACTGCAAGGAGGCTAGTCGCTAGGGAGAGGAAACTGGGCTTTGCTATGTGACGTCATTATCTGGCACACACAGTGACTGTGGCTGGGCTGGGCTGGATTGGGCTGTGGGCTGCATTTTGTGTCATGGTAATGTTGGCAACGATTTGATGGGCTTTCACTCTAGGGTGGTGGCAGGGCCTGTGTCCCACTTGAGGCAAGCCAAGTGTTTTGTGGGCACCAGGTCTGCAGTGCCGTTTCTCTGTGTGCATCTTGGCAGCTCCTACATTGAACATCTGCCCCCTGGTGATTGGTCTGTGTGATACTAACCAGTTGGAAAGTGGGAAGGACACTTAACGTATTAGCCTTTTATATAGATAGACTAGGGCACAGTGCACAAATTTGTGGACCAGTGGGGTCCTTAGGCCTGGCCTGTGGGATGAGGCCTGAAACCAGCTCTCTGACATCCCTCGAGGGGTCCCAGATAGTGAGAGGGTGCAAGCCAGGCAGAGGGACCCTACTGGTGCAAGATTGGGGCCAGGGAGGGACCACAGGAAGGCTCCAGAGTGTGTCTAGCAGGTCTTGCTCAGTCCTGGTCGGATGGACCTCAGTAGCAAACTAACCTGCTGATCGGAGCGTCTGCCTCCTGGTGGTTAGTGCATGGCATAGCAACTGGTTGACTGCCTCCTGGTGGTCAGTGCATATCATAATGAGCAGTTGAGCAGCCTTAGCGTATCATTAGCATATTATGCTTAGATTGGTTGAACAGCTGACCGGACACTTAGCATATTAGGCTTTTATTATATAGGATAGATCACAGCAAACAGTAATAAAAATAAGCAAACAAACAAGCACCAGAAACTTTATGCCCAGTCAGCCTTTGTTGGATATTTTAAAAATACCCAGAACATAATTTAGGCGAGCTATTTATCAAGCAGACTGTGCCTTTTTACAGAGTCATTTGTTGCTTTTAATACAGAATATAGAGTTTACTTGTCATACAGGAGAGTCAAGCCCAGTCACTGCTTTCCTGTGGAGAGCCATTTGATCATGGAATAAAGTCGGCTTAGCCTAGCCTTATCCTTCGGAATAAAAATATGAGCCGGAGATTTTTATGAATCAGTTAGTGCTTTCCTAAGTATATTCTCTGTAAAGCATTTGCTCTTTACCCTTAACATCTATTCCTTCAGGATGTGAAATCTGTTTTAGATTTTAAGGTCTATTACTTGCCCTGAGCACTGAACAGATGAACCATAAATTTGTGGATTAATTTTTTAATGTCATTTTTGTCTTCCTTGAATTTGTGTATTCTCCTTCATGAAACTAAAGAAAATTTCTTTATGTTGCTGATTCCTTTTGTTTTGTGTGTGTGTGTATGTGTGTGTGTGTGTGTGTGTGAAGTGTTGATAAGGTGTTGATGGTAGTTGACATCTGATAGGGAAGTGGAGAATTGCTGACGTATATTTTGTGATTTGTGAAATGAACCTTGTTACTTTCCTTGCCTGTAAAGTGAAAGAAACTTTATGTATGGATCCTGGTCTTAAACACTCCTGTATATTTTCCCCACTGTTATGGAGTTTATCTTTGACTATCATTATGAACATCATGGTATATGAATATGCCAATGCCACCAGGCCATGTGCCTCATTCACAGAGGAGAGAGCACCAACTTTGGGGTTTCTGAGATGGGGCTTTATTGGACCTATGGATATAAGAGACCATTTTAACTAGCTGTGTGGTATGGAAAATGGTATAAACAAATTTAGTGGTAATTTATATCTTTTGTTGAGCACTTAGTATGGTCCAAGCGTTGTAATGAATGTCTGTCACACCTAAGCTTTGCAACCTCATTTTATAGACGAGGACATAGAAATTTAGTTTAAATAACTGGTAGATCTAAGATTCAAACGAGTTGTCAGAGTCCAGAGAGAGGTACTAAAGCACAGTAGTATTTGGGTAGGAATTTAGTGTGTGTGTGTGTGTGTGTGTGTGTGTGTGTGTAAAAGGATTTAGCGATTTTGTTTAGATTTTCTTATGTGAATTTTGACAGTTGAATTATCATTAGAATGGTGAAAAAGTATAGCATGGGGGCGGGGTGGCTGGAAGCCACATTGCTCATTGATCTTTGCCAAGGCCCTTTCTTCCCTCCTGTGAGGCCTCAGTTAAAAAAAGAATCCAGATCCTAGAGTTTTCTGTCTTTTTGATTTTTTTTGGGGGGGGGGGGGTAAGGGGGCAAGAATTTAGCTCAGGATTTAAGTTCAAGATGATAATGGAATCTATCATTTGTCTTCCTGTTTTTAAATTGGGAGTATAAAAGGGGGGGTTTGGCTCAGTAGTAGATGCAGGAGGAGGCGTTGGTGTATGGTTAAGCTCCCCATTACCTCTTGCAGGCCTGGAGAGAGCTGATGTTTCTAGCTTTAGTGATCTCTATCCATGCTTATTAAGTATAAAAATGAGTAAATAAACACACACACACTTACATATACATACACCCACACCCCCCCAATACTTTAAAACTTCTCTGTGCAATGCACTAAGATGGAGAAGGTTCTGTGCCACATTATGTCACCATTTAATTTAAATATGGCCAAGCTATTCAGATGTCAAACAATTAACACTTGTCTGTATTGAAACCCATTTGGAGCCTGAGGCCCTGCTCTGGTTGTCTCTCAGCCAAAATCTCATTGGCTGTGACTGTGGTGCTAGGTGTTTGGCTGTGGCCAGGTGGGCCAGAGCAGGACATGTGTGGCATCCATGTATGGCCGGCTGCTCCTGACAGTGGAGTGTGAATGTCAGGGCTCTGCTGCCTGCTGGCCCCTCTGCCCTGTTAGGCCAGCCAAGACCTGGATTCCTGCCATGATTTAGAAAAGAAAGTAAAGCTTTCTAAATACTGGCAAGGAAATCTGCTTTCGTTCCAGATTCAAAGCAGCTGCTCAGGGTCCAGTCCCCCTGCACAGACAACTTGTTTTGTAGTCTTCTCTTGTTTGTTCTTGGCATCTGATACATGTCCAAGTGAAATGTGGTTTAGGCTACAAATAGTAAGGGTGATATTTTTTTCTTTTTTATCAGAATGGCATAATTTGGAGAGTTGCAGTATTTTTTCAAGGTTACTTTCAAGACTAACCTTTATGATAGTAAAGACAAGCAACTAATGTAAATCTTGATATTTTGTGAAAATACACCTGTTGATGCTTATTCAAATAAGAAATTATTTATAGACTTCTAAGTCACTTTTACATAGCCTAATGTGTTTGCAAGCATAATTTATAAAAATCATTTGACATTAGAAATTCAAAAGCCTACCGGTTTTTAAGTGAAAGTTTTATGTTGTGCAAGATTCCAAGATGGAACAATTTAGTTCTTCTTGTATGTCTGACTTAGAGTGTAATTCTGCAACTGTTCGAGATGATTCAGTAGCGGATGCATTCTTTGCTTTGGCTATGTTTCTCTGAGAGTGATTTCTGCTCTGTGGCACATTGAATATTGTGGCACAAGTAACCATAGATTCCATCACAGGCTCAGCTTACCAGATTCAGAGTTTGCAGGATAATTCTTTGGTTTGTCTGTGTTTGACTAATAGGAGGAGGAGGGGCAGGGGCTTAGATTCCTTTTTTTTTTTTTTGCTTTCTCTGTTGTATTAGAGCCAAGAAAAGAAATATATTGTAAGAACTCTTGAATGGTTGAGATGCTTTTCTATTACTTTATTGTTGGGTGCTTGATATTTTGCTAGTAACTCTGGGAAGAGAAAAGGAAAGAGAAAGCGAACACGTTTCATTTGAGATCTGTTTTCTATTTATATAACTTGTTTAATTTGCTAACATTGTTGATATTTTTCTATTAAGTTTAGGTTCATTGCTGGTAGGATTTTATCACTATTGAAGTATTTTATTTTACCTTACAATTTACATGAAAATTTTATGAATATTTGGTTGGGAACATAACTTTATTGTCAGACTATTTCTAGGAGATAGGTCAGTAATTACATGTTGTATTTTACTTAATAAGTATTAAGTTAATGGAGATTCAGTTGCTTCAAAATATTTGTTTATCATTGCATTCGAGCTTTCTTCTTTTTATAGTCTTTGCAGTGTGGGAAATAAATGACACTGAATTTTCTTTTTTTTCTTTTTTAAAGACTTTCAGCTGAATTCTCATCTCTCAACACTGGCAAATATTCATAAGATCTACCACACCCTTAATAAGCTAGTAAGTCAATCTTTTAATGACAAAACTACCAACTTTTTAAATAGTTGTTTTAAATGTAGTTGATAAAAAAAAGTTAGGTTACAGATATTAAGATATCAGCTATTTATGAAAATATTGAATTTTAAAACTTGTGATGGTGTGATTTCTTGGTAATAGTGAACATATTTCTTGCAGAATCTAACCGAAGACGTTGGTCAAGACGATCACCAAACAGGTATCTGTAAATGCTAGTACCACTTAATTTTAAATAACCTTCCTAATATAAAGTTACAAAGGAGAAATACTAGCTGGGAATGCTCAACATTGTAATACATTCCTTTAACAAGTTGCCACTTGGTGGAGGATTTTTCCAGTGTGTGTGAGGCAGCCATGTTAGAGTTCCTTCTCAGTGGCAAATCTGTTCTGGGGCTTGGCTATGACAGACTACTTCCGGCCCTTTAAAGGGGATGAGGGTTCTCCCTAGTGGTTTCAAGATATCATTTCTCTACTGAAGTATTTTATTTTATACTAAAAAGTCACTACAGTAATATAGTTTGTAAGGTGTTCCATAAATGTTTGTTGAGATAAAATGATTTGATTGGTAGGTGGGGAGTATGTGTGTGTGTTGTATAGGTCCTGAGGATTTATGAATGGGAAAATTGAAACTTGACTATTATAAATGATTCTCTAGCCCTGTTAACATTCTAATCACTTGCGGTGGGCTTGTTAAAACAGATTGCTGGGTTCCACCCCCAGTGTTTCTGATCCTGTAGATTGGGGTGGGGCCTCAGAGTTTGCATATCCCATAGGCTCCCAGAAGATGCAGGAGATCACATTGAGAACCACTTCTTTAAATCATAAAGTTTAGAACTTAAACTTGATCTGTAGTTTCTAAAACTTCCAGCACAAATGAAAGTATATTTAAAAAATTTTTGAGAATTACCACAATAATATATGACTATATGCTTGTTGGAGAATTTTGAATAGCCCGAAAGTAAATTTAGAAGTAAAAGGTAACAGTCCTCTCAAATCTCCCAATCCAGCCTTCCCCCAGTTTAATGTTTGTTCTTTCAGACATTTTTATACATGCATATATTTTTATAGTAGTGGTTTTTTAAATTTGACATCAGTGAGATCATACTGTACATACTGTACAGTACACTATCATTATTTTTTTATTTAGCAGTGTATCGTTGATGTTGTTGGGATTTAAAACTCTCCCCCATCCTACCCTCCAGATTGGTTCAGAATCAATTGAAAATCAATTCAGATAATTTTCAGTTGATGGAGATTGAAGTAACAAGTTCGTTGGAAAATAGCTTAGTTGTGCAGCAAAAATGCAGAGGCTTTTCAGTATTTATAAACCTGAATTATATACTAGTCTTACATCAATCACCGCCACCACAAGATTAGCACAGGCCAGCATCCCCTCTGTTTCCTCTCTGTACCCCACTGTGACAGTGCAAAGGCAGGCCCATCTGAAAGGGGCTCAGAAGGGCTGGGCCCCTCAGGCCAGTTTCTCATCCCTGGGTCACCAGTGAGATCGCACACTCCTTCCTGGGAAGGAGTGAGATAAGGGGCAGAGACTGCCAGGAGTGTTCTAGAAGGCAGGTCAGAGTGTCCCTTTGTTTCAATAAATACAAATCAATTCAAAGACAGTCAAAAGCAGTTTTCTTAATAATTGAAAAGCAATGTATGCACACGGTCTTAAAAGAAATGTCAAAAAGGTATAAAACAAATAAATGAAGGTTTTTGTACCATTTCATTACCCCATTTTTCATCTCCACTCCTACTATACACTTGACTCTCTAGAGGTAGCTCTTACATTCTCATATTTGTTTCCCATATGGTGATGATGATGATGATGATATTGATATTTTTTACCCCAAATAACAAGCGTATGTCTGTATGTGCCTCTTGTTTTTTGTCACTCAGTGTGTCTTGGAAATACACTGTAGCACATTTATAAAGCTTTTGCTCTATTTTTTTAATGCATAGTTTTCAATTTATGGATATATCATGATATGTTTCTATTGATACACATTTAAGTGTGTTCAACCTTTAGCTACACAACCAGTAATGCTGAAATAAAAATTTCAGGGCCAATTTTAATAGTTAAGAGAAAAAACACACTTCTATTTTGGGACAGTATGTTGGCAGGCTTTGGGGATGTTGTTAAACTTAGGAGTTAGTGTAGTTTTGATTTTGAAAACTGAATTTTGTCTGTAAAGTCTTTATGTTGTCTTCCCTTTGCTAAAGTAATAAAACCTTTAAGTTCTGAATCTTGTACATTATATAGTTAACTTTGAACTTTGGATTAAAATGAATGTGGTTACTATAGTAATTTAACATTTACATATTTAATCTGAATATGGCAATTTAATAACTGTAAGTTAAAATTAAGGAAAATTAAAGTAGACAGTGTATTTAACCGCATGCCTCCTCTCTCGCCCAGTGGCTATGTCTGATGTTTGATGTATGACATGCTGGTGCAGTGCCTGGTACCTTGTAAGTGCCTGTCAATGTCAGTTAGTAATTTCTTAGAGCTGCCAATTTCATTAACATTTCTCCATCTGGTTATAGCATCACTTGTGATTACCATACCTATAATGACTGTAACTTAAAAATGAAACAACATAAAATCTATACTGTTTGGAAATCTGAGAAAGTTAATTACTGTAATGTCTGTTTGAATCTCTTGGCCCAGCAATAGTCTGAGCAGTAGCTGTAACAACTGTACATGGAAGAGCCAAACTCTCAAGTGCAAAAGAGGCTAGCGTCTCCCTCCTCTGTCTCCTCTATCACTTTTCTTTGGTGCTTTCAATCTTCCTCCTACCAAAAAGATAAAAGACAGACAGAGTTAATGTTACAGAATTAGCCCAAAATACTGGGAATGAGGAAAAAAGCCAGAGAGGACAAAAAATGATGAAGGAAGAGGATACCTGTCAGAATCAATATTATTTAGAGAGAAAGGGATTTTTTTGGCCTTAAGTAGTAGGATAAAAATTGTACATTTAGACACTAATAGTTTTACTCAAGCAAGCAAGTAAGTAGTTCAACGATCTGTTCAAGAAAATGAAATAAAATATTAGGTACTGGTAAGGTATCTAAAAATGCAATCTATTTATCAGTTCAAATTACTATATCTTTGTGACATTGTTCAGTTAAAAGTGAGGTTGAAATAGCTATCTAGAAAGTATTGAAGTGGCACAGTGAACCATGTAAAATGTTATTATGTGAAAAAGGCTCTATGATACAACAGTCACTAAAATGAAAAATTACATAGTAAGATTTTTATATTGAAACATGCATTTATACTGTTTGGGAAATTCAGAAAAATTCTCTAATGTTATAGACATTTTTTATTTGGAGATGACTAGAAATTGGGCACATAATTTTATGTGTTTTATAGGAAGTGAATTCTAAATATGAGTTTGTGTGTTTTTTTTTTGAGGCCCACAAGTGAAAAGATTAAAAAAAAAGATAGTGGAGTAACGAGTAGACACGAAAGGGCCTTTGGTTTGATGCAGGTAAACTCCAGTTGCTCTTTAAAATTATTTTCTGGGACCAAATATTAGGATAGATCTGTTGGAAAAAGTTGGCAGTATTTCTAATTGTTTAATGTGGGAGGAATGACTATATTCATTCAGTACCTGATTTATTTGAAATAACGTTGGTTAATAGAAGAATTTATTTGTTCTCTTTGAACACTGAACCAAAAGGAAATAAACTTGAACTCAGATTATAACCCTTGGGTGAGAAATATAAACAATTTTATTGCCTTCGTAAGGATCATAGAAATAGGAAAGCATGAAGAAAGAGCTTCTAATGATGGGAGAATAGGGAGGGTTTTCAATCCCTTTTCATCTAATATAGAAATAGTTAGTTAGACTGGACACCAGAATATCAATCAAGATAGTAATATTAAGGGGCCTGAATCATAGTTTGGGATTAGAAGTTGGGATTATTCTTTTTGTCTTCCTCGTTCTTTATTATTACAAAGAGGCTTTCTTTTTCATATGTTTCTGCCATACATTTCTGACCGGTTTTAAGGTAGCTCCCTAAAATCTTTTTATCACTGCTTTTCCTTGGTGATTGTCAGAGAATGAAAATTTGTAGCTCTGATAATTTCAAATGAATTTCTGGCTTTCTTAGTTTGTTAGTAAATTGCTTTTATTTGAAATGTCAACCTTAATATTTTGCCTCTGCCTATACTGTCAGATTGTTTGTACTCAAGTAGATACTTTAAAGGGTTAAAATAGCTCATTCTTTATTTTTTTTATTTTTTATTTTTTCTTAAAACTGATTTTAATATCCTCCCCACCCCCCAGATTGGGAAAGGCCAAAACAGTCTGGCTGGATTTCATTACAAATTAATACACATTTAAAAAATCATTGTTTAAAGTAAATCAACATCATGGCAATAAGGGATTATCCTTGGAAAAAGTGAAACCCATATTAACAAAATATATCGTGGAAGAATCCCACTTAGTGATTTCATTGGCTATTTAAAAGTCTGGTAAAGGTCAACATTCTGCATGTTTTCTGGGGCTGGTCCATGCAGTGGAAAGAGGCCTTGCCCAAACTCAGTCGAGCCCAGGCAGCTTCAACCAGGCCCTAGAATCAAGGAAAGCAAGGAGAGAGGGCATCTCTTCTTCAGGACCAGGTAGAAAAGGTAAGTCAAGTCCTGCAGCTTCGTTTAGCCCGTGGGGAAAAAGGAGGTAGGAAGTTAGAGGGAAAGCTTAAATATGCAGCATTTCTCCAACTACTACAAAAGTTAAAAATTTTTACAAGATTATTGAGAGGGAGGAAAAAAGGAACAGAATTTAATATTTGGAGCAAATTTAAATCTAGTGTCAACTTCATTCACCTCTTCATGTGCAGACACCATCCTTTTGGCATTGTGCTCAACCTTTGAGATCCCCTGGGTACTCTCTGCTTTGCAGCTTGATTGTAATGGTTAACAAAGGCATTTTACACACACATCATGTGTGCACAGAGATTTGTGTGTTTATGTAAAATAGCTCATTCTTTAAAGATAAACATCCTATAGCATTCTTTATTTGTTTAAAGATAATGTTTAAAGATAAACATCCTATAGCATTCTTTATTTGTTCATTAAACTTTTTAGAATTTAAAGACAGTTTAATAAAAGTAGATTGTGATGCAAGTTTTGAGACAATAAAGTCTAAATTTAATTATACAAATAAATACAAATTTGTAAAACATTCATTTAGATTTAAGTATTTTTTATTATAAAAAGATATCACAGAGTTATTTTAAGATGCAAACATTGTTGAGTATATGTTTTATAACATCCTACCTGCCAAGAAATTTGAAGTCAAGTACTTGTTTTAATGAGAAATGGAAAAAAAATCTGAAATTATAGTGTATTATCTATTCATAAGTGTTTTGATTCTTTGGGAATGTACTGTTGGTTTTTTTGTTGGTTTGTTTGTTTTTAGCACTATTTGATTTATACATTTTTAGGAACATTCAACAAACGTTGAGAGTCTGCTGTAGTACTCTCAGTACCTGTATCTCATTATTACTGCAGTAAGATACTTTATCAGCTGCTGTGTGTGCACAGGTGACCCAAACTGGGACCCTGCAAACCAAGGTGTACCTTGGTACATACAAGCAGGATCATGAACATATGTGTCGCCCAGTACCTGGCACTGGGCAGGCACCCCATTCAGCCTGTAGTCTTGTTTTTTTTAACGGAATAGTGTTTTGGCTGGTATTTTCTTGATGCATATTATCCTGATAACTTAGCACAATTGTGGAAGCCCAAGTACAAACTGGGATTTAGGTTCTAGTCCTGACCACAGGATTGTGACTATTAGCTACTGACCTGCTCTCCCTGCCTTTCAAATAGCTTTCTAGAAAGAGTTGTCTACATTCAGTAAGTTTACTCCCTCACTTCACATCCTTTCTCAGCTCACTGCAAGTTAGCCTCCACCATCACCAACCCATTACTACTGGACTTCATTGCTGAATGCAGTGGGTGCCTGTACTGCTTCTTGAGCTGACCCTGGTATGCAGTTGACCACTCCTTGAAACACTCTCTTTTCTTATGGTTTCTAGGACATTATCTTCTCCTAGGTGTTTTCCCTGCCCAGTTTTTTACTTTCTTTTTCCACCCCTTGATTCCCCCCTCCCCCCTTTTTTTCCCACTCCCCAGAGCTCTGTCCTTAGTTCTCTCTGCTTCTTGACCTCTGCTCTTAAGGTTTAGTGGAGGTGGTAGCAAGTAATGGCGGAGACCTTGAGCTTTGCTGCTGAGGGCTTCAGTTTGACCTTTGACTTCACCTACTGCTTTCCGTCTGTCATTTGATCTCTGTGGTTTGGTTTGTTCATTTGTAAAAATGGGCATGCTAACCAATTCCTACATTGTAGGGCTGTGAGGAGCCACTGAGCACCGAGGTCTAGCCTGAGACCATGGGCATACCTCCATTATACAACTTGGAACATGTTTCGTTATATACCCACCATCTGTCTGCACACAGTGTTTGGAACCTATTGAATGGATGTATACCACAGTTCTCATTCATATAAGTAAATATATATAGATATAGATTTCAGAGAGAAAGGGAGAGGGAGAGAAACATCCACAATGAGAGAGAGTCATGGATCGGCTGCCTCCTACACACCCCATACTGGAGCTTGAGCCTGCAACTCAGGCATGTGCCCTTGACCAGATTCAAACCTGGAACCCTTCAGTCCACAGGCTGATGCTCTATCTACTGAGCCAAACCAGCTAGGGCCACAGTTCTCATTCTTCAAATGAGAGACCAGGGACCCAGACCAGGTCAATGATTGACTGAGCCATAGGTAAAGATTGGGAGACCTTTCATTAACTGTGGATCATTCAAACCAGCACCCCTTGGTTCTTGTCCTTTTGGGTCACTGAGAGCCCCGGGCCTCTACCAATGGGCCAGTGGAATGAGTAAGATTTGTAGTCCAGAATTGACACTTAGCATTTCTGAGACTCTGACAAGTACTTGGATGCCTGAGTCTTAGTTTTTCCATTTGTCAAGTAGAGATAATTACCTCTGCCCTGCTGTCATTCAGGATTATTGACATATCTGCTAGCACTTGTGCCAAGGTGGAGTATTTTAATCTATCTATATATAAAAGCCTAAGCGACCAAACAACCAAATGATTGGTTGACTGATCGTTATGATGCGCACTGACCACCAGGGGCAGATGCTCAATGCTGGTGGTCAGCACACTCCCACAGCCAACCTCTTGTGGCTGGCCAACCTCCTGTGGTCCCTCCCCCTGGCCAGCCAACCTCCCACAGCCCTGATGGGCCCTGGTCACTGGCCAGGCCAAGGGACCCCACCCATGCATGAATTTGTGACTGGGCCTCTAGTTATCTTATAATTTATAATGTTTAATACAATCTGAAACAAGACTGTCAAGGTTTGAATTCCAATTTTGCCACCCACCTAACTCTCTCTGCCTCCCATTTTCTCGTCTGCATTGACAATGTTGATGGTTCTTTTTATAAGCTTGTTATGAGGGTAAGAGTTTGAGTTAATACATGTGTTATTAACATGCAAGTGTCTGTTATTACATTTAAATATGTTTTACAAAGTGAAGGGTATACTTCTGAAAACTCTTGAGTGTAAGGGAAGGAACAAATTAAACATTAACATGGAAATTTTTGCTCAAAGTCATGTCAGGCTTCTTCCCCCAAAATCCAAATCTGTTTTTTGTTTTTTTTTAAACCCCAAATCCAGATGCCTCTTGTGTGTGTTTTGAATCAGGGTGGCTGGCTGGCCTGGCCTTGCTTAGTGAAGAGCTTGCAGGAGATAGCAGTGCAGCTCCTTTTGAGGGAACACTGACATGCAGGAGGAGCTGGACACCTAGATGATTTATGTATTAGTGCTTTGGGGGAGTAAATTGAAGTTGTGATAACTTCTATTTCTGGTGTAGTTGGGGGGGTATTAACTTATTTGTGTGACTATAACATTTTCTCAAAGAGATACTAAAAACTTTTTTTTTCTCTATCTCATAGAGTTTACAGATAACATTTAACCATTTACAGTACCAGCCGTAAAAACTTCTCGTTTGGCAGAGGTATTACTTTAGAAGTGTTGGGATGTGGCATACCTTAATCTTGTGCCCTTTGACTCCTTGTTTTTTTTGTAGGAAGCCTGCGGTCTTGTAGTTCTTCGGATTGCTTCAGTAAAGTGATGCCACCAAGGAAAAAGAGAAGACCTGCCTCTGGAGATGATTTATCTGCCAAGAAAAGTAGACATGACAGGTATGGTGCAGACAGTAGGTCAAAATTGATGACACTGGTGTCATAGAAGCACGATGCTGCCTCATCCATGTGGGTCTCTTAAGTGTACAAATGCCAACTGGAACATTGTTTTGGTTCTGTGTGGCAAACTTTTAAGGTGTAGTTATTTCATGTCACTTATTTTATGCGTGAGTTTATAAAAAAAAATTAGGTAATTTGACTTCTTAGAAATTACGGTTTGATTTTAATCCACTGATCCACCAGAACTGGTGTCGACTTTCTTGCCTTTTACGGGCTTGCTGTGTGTGCCTGCAGAGGACCTCGGCGTTGGTATGTGTTTCACTAAACACCACCACAGGAATCCTGTAATTGCCTCTGCGGGGGCCTGGGGCTGAGTGGCGGATGGCGGCCTGCATTGACTACTCTGAGCCTGCCGGGAGTATTAGCTGACCAGAGGTTTGTTCTCAGAAGAGAGAGGATTTGTTATAAACAGATTTAGTAGATATTTTTTTTTCAATCACTTCTCTTTCAAACAAGTGAACTGTTAATTTTGGTAACTCCAAAGGTTTGTTAGACTTGTTTATTTTAGGCATGATTTTTCTTCTCTTTTTAAAACAGTCAACAAACAACAGTTTTAATCCTTTCTGCCTTTTTCCATCTCCCTTTATTCTAGCTCTGTAGGTCATTTCACCAAAGGGCCTGAATTCACATCTACAAATCAAGGAGATTAGATGAGACTTTTCTGTTTCTTTCTTGCTGTGATACTCTATATGCTATACCTCAGCTGGAGGGATAGGGAGATGGACTCTAAAAATGTGAAAATAATGTCACTATTCATATCCCAAATGAGTAGAAAATAATATCTAAAAGAAGGCAGTAGTGAGTTAGAAGATAATCACCAACAATGTGTAGACCAGTGCTTTTCAGCATTACAAAGTCAAGTTACTTTACACTTCTGAGTGGTGTAAATGTGATTGTCAAGGAATTGTCAAATTCTAATAATCACATTGCATTTTGGGACTATATATGGTGCTTATTTTTTCATCATGGCCTAATAAAATTTAGCATGATAAAGCCATTTAAAGACTGCTAGTGGAGTTCCAGAAAGGTGTGGGAGACTCTTATTGACAGCATTTCCATGGTCACCAAAGGGAGAGGGGCTGCAGCATTACCTGAATTTCATTCTTTTTTTTCCTCATAACTTTTTTAAATGGGTTTTCATATCTTATTGATTTTTTACAGAGCAGAAGGAGACGGATAGAAAGTCAGAAACATCGATGAGAGAGAAACATCGATCAGCTGCCTCTTGCATGCCCCCTACTGGGGATGTGCCCGCAGCCAAGGTACATGCCCTTGACCGGAATCAAACCCGGGACCCTTTAGTCCGCAGTCCGACGCTCTATCCACTGAGCCAAACCAGTCTCGGCTCATAACTTTTTTAGATACTATAATGTTCACTTAAGTGTAAAAATTCCGTGATTTTTACTAAGTAGTTAGAGTTGTGCAACAATCACTACAAACCAGTTTTAGAAGATTTCTATCATCTTAGTTAGATCCTCAGTGCCCATTCACACTCACTCCCTGTTTTCATCCCCCACCCCAGGAAATCATGAATCTACTTTCCAGCTCTACAGATTTTCCTTTTCTAGTCATTTTATGTAAGTGGTCTTTTGTGTGTTGCTTCTTTCACTTAGCTTAATATCTTCTGAGGTTCATCCATGTTATAGCATATATCTATTTTTTAAAATTTTATTGAGTGGTATTCCATTACCCTTTTTTATATGGAGTATGTTTAAGCAATTCAAACATTGTCATATACAGATCTCTAGACTATTGGCCAATTAAAGACTTTGAGTTGAGAGAGGAATGTTCAGGACTGGGATAGGAGCATATCTCTTTGAACCTTTGGACAGTGTCCATCTGTTTCCAAGTATTATGGCTACCTTTTATTGAAGAAAAGAAAACTCGTGGTATGCAGTTTAAATATCTTCTCATCCTGTAACCATGTCCTTTTTTTGGTATTGAAACTCAGAATCTCTAATCAGAGATATATACAGATACTCTGGTGAATCTGTGGGTCATGAATAAATGCTCATTTAAAAGGAATTATATGATTTTTATATACTATGTAAATGAAACTTATATTCGTTAATATTTATATATACCTGTTTAGGCAATACTATCTAATAAAGAGGGAATATGCTAATTGACCCTCACGCTGTCACAAAATATGGTGGCACCCATAGCTAATAAGGAGGGAATGTGCTAATTGACTGCCACGCCCCCAAAGATGGTGGCGCCCACAGACAATAAGGAGGGAATATGCTAATTGACTATCACACCCCCAAAGATGGTGGCACCCACAGCCAATAAGGAGGCAATATGCTAATTGACTGTCACACCCTCAAA
Organism: Antrozous pallidus; assembly: GCA_027563665.1. Lineage (NCBI taxonomy): Eukaryota > Metazoa > Chordata > Mammalia > Chiroptera > Vespertilionidae > Antrozous > Antrozous pallidus. The sequence goes on along the minus strand of CM050511.1, from coordinate 92,742,530 downwards.
AAATGGTGGCACCCACAGCCACAAGAGGGCGGCGCCCAGTCCTCGCAACCCTGCCCCGATGGCAGGCGTGCAACAAGGCTGGACCAGCCCCCATGTGGGCCCAGCCTCTCTACGTGCTTGTCTCCTGAGTCCCTCAGGCCCCTCAGCCCCTCAACTGCCCAGGGCTGGCCTGAGGCATAGGCAAGCCTTGGATGTTGGCTGCCCAGTTACCCCAAGGCTCAGGTAACCAGGGCTGGCTGAGGCTTGCGCTGCCAGCAGTGGCAGCAGCAGAGGTGTGATAGGGCATTGCCTTCCCCTGATCGCCGGGTTGCTTTCCACCCCTGAGGGCTCCTGGACTGTGAAAAGGGCAGGCCAGTCTCAGGGATCCCCCCTCCAGTGTCTGAATTTTCATGCACCAGGCCTCTAGTTTATATATAAATGAAGGATAAGAAAACTATATACTCATAATTTTTCTACCCAAATCACTATTTGTAAAGATACTGACTCCTCTCCCCTCCCCAAGTAGGGTATATTCCAGTACTCAGCTCCAGGTCATTATGAAATAAGAACTTCTTGTCGAAGATCACGGGTTGGAGGAGGAGGCTGCTATGCTTTTTGGTTTAGTTTTCCAGCTTATGCTGGCTGTTTCCACAGTAGTAGGAAATGATGAGAGAATGGCAGAAGCCAGGGCTTCTCTAATTTTTCCTGAGGTTTTAAAGGTTATCCTAATGAAGAAAGCATTTAAGAGACTTTGTGTGATCAACTATACACCTCACTTTTTTTCTTGGAGGCTTGAACATAGTGTGATGTTTTTATTTTCTTAATGTTCCCTCGAGGTATCTAATATTGACAGTTCTTTCTTACACTGTGCTCTTTGCCCAGCCTCACTCATAAGGCACAGAAGTCAGGAGAACCTAGTGTGAGACAGGAGTGAGTTGTAGGGTCATCAATTGGAGAAAACACTGTAGACGTTTCTTGCACTATCTCACTGTCATTCTGTACTTAGTTCTGGCTAGTAGGGTGGGAGGGGATCTAAAATTCCTGTTCTATCAGTTCTTACTGATGATTTGTTCATCAGAGAAAAACTTATGTTAAGTACTTACCATTTAATTCTATATTGGGTGTGACTGTTTAAAACTGTAGTTGTAAAAGCTTAAGCTTCTAAATTGAGGAAGTAAAATTCTTAAAATATACTTGAAATACTGCTTAAGTAGATGTGTGGTTTGGGTAAGTGAATGAAATCTATCTGCTACTTAAAAAAAACTCAGAATCTTTACTTTAAATAACTTAAAACTGCTTTCTCAATTTCTAGCATGTATAGAAAATATGATTCAACTAGAATAAAGACTGAAGAAGAAGCTTTTTCAAGTAAGAGGTGCTTAGAGTGGTTCTATGAATATGCAGGTAGGTAATCACTTATATCATCTTAGACTGATCCTCCTGAAAGTAGAGACTAGTGTAGAGGAGATTAGGAATTGTGTACTTTTCAAATTTGGTGTGTGTGTCCCTGTTTGAGGGAGAGAATGTCATTGAAACAAATCATCAAATGTCCTATTTATAGCCAGCAACTAAGCCAAAGAATTCAGAACAGTAGAAGCAAACTGAAAAGATGAAATGCACTTGGGAGAAGTACTTTGGATTGCTAGGAAACCTATGCAAATGCTGGTAATGGGTGATTATTTGGTTTACACATTGGAGTTAAAATAAGCTTTGCTGCTTTGAACCATTATGCAATGCAACAGAATTTCTTATATTAAGTGTCTCTATTTTGAAAGATCATTTGGCAGAAAATATTTGTTTTGTCATTTAAATGTGTTAAATTCAGTCCCAGTTTTGCAACTTATTATAATTGGTTGGCTGGTGTAATACTGAAATCTAAGGTTTGGTTGTTTTTGGGCTGTGTGCGGTGTAAAAGAGAGAAAGAAAAATTTTCAGACAAGTTTGAGCTGGAGGTTCTTTTTATCATTCTTATTTCTAACTTATTTCCTATCAACTTCACTATCCCAGCATCCTTCAAAGCAACATTCCTGTCGTCAGTCCACTCTGCTCTGCCCCACGTCACAAAGCCCTGCTATCTACGGGATAAAAGAACTAGTTCCCTGCCAGCCCTTTGTTTGGAGTGCTTTTCTCCATTTTCCCATCGGACAAGATGCTCTATAACTGTAAAGCCCACTAATTAGCCTAATAGCCCTTATACTTTTCCAGGACATTGTTCATTACTAGTTCTGATACCATTTTACTGGATATCAAGTGAGGATTCCTCCCTTGGCCTGATCCCCCCCGGTGCCTTTTTTGGTAAAAGCCTTGCCCCTTTGGCCACAGAGATTGTTCCAGGGCTGGCAGATTATCCAGGCCTGGCCAATCAGATAAAATTTTCTGGGATTATTAGGAACTAGGAGAAGAATCTTTCTCTTCTGGTGTGGAAAGGATGCGATTCTGATTCCTATGGTTCATTGGAATTTCGTGAGCTACCCCAGTGTCTTTCTAGTGAATTCACCTTTGTTAACTTGAACTAGTTTCAGCTAGATTTTGTTTGCAGGCATGGACACTAGTACAAAAACTTAATGTTAGACTTTATCTGTTTTCACATTTATGACATAAGAACATGAATATCTTGAAGACATTTTGTCTTCCCAGTAAAGTGTTTGAGCCCTGGGGTCGGTGGATAGAGTGGCAGCCCATACACCAAAGAGTCTCGGGTTCGATTCCTGGTCAAGGGCACATACCTGGCTTTGCAGATTTGATCCTGCCCTGGATGGGGTGTGTTCAGGAGGCAACCAATCGATGTGTCTCTCTCACATTTCTCTGCTCCTCTTCAGTCTCCCTCTCTCCTTTCTACTCTCTGTAAAAATCAATGGAAAAAATATCATCTGGTGAAGATTTAAAAAAAAAAAAGGCACTTTCCATGTGTTTGGTACATGGATGCTGAATGAATGAAGAATTTTCTGGTTTTGTATCACTTCGACTATGCAGATCTTTTGCTTTCTTCTTGGCTCACCATTGTTGTTATGAAATGTATTGCAAACAGGATATTTTAAACATAAAAAGAGCACCTAATCCCACCATCATAGCACAGCTATTTTGATTTTTGTGTGTGTCTTCCTTTATAAGTAAGCATAAATTTTTCCATAGTATAAGCCCCACTTCTGTTTTTTTTAAAAGTTACTCTCTTATACTTAAAAAGAGAACAAGCAGGCTACAATTTTCCTTCTTGTTTGCTTTTCTCTGGCCCAGAAAGATGACATTTGGGATAAAGCTTCAGCTCATTCTTTAGGTTCTCTGAGATCCTGGCTGGCTGGTTCCTGGTACTCCATTCAAAAGGAGTTTCTCGGGGTGTGTCTAGCTCTATTTTTACACCTGCCTCCCTCCTTTTCCTTCTTCATCTGTATCTTATCAGTGGATTGAAATTGGGAATAATTAAAAGCTTCAAATGGTATCTTTTCACTTTTAAAATCTCAACTACATGAGTAACAAGTATAGGTCAGTATTCTTCAAGGATGACTTACAGGTTGTGCTGCAGAGTGAGTCTGTGGGAGGCCGTCTGTGAGGCCACAGCCCCCTGGAATGAGGAGGGCCTTACTACCCGTGGTGTGTGCACTTTCACTAGGAGCCAGCCGGCTGGTTTGGGCTGACTCCTGTACTTTAATGTGGAGAGGAGCAGAGGGGCAGCAGGGGCCTTGCTATGCAGTTGTTTCAAATGGATGGACCTTCAGTTCTTTCCTGAGCTGTCCGTTTCCTCACCTTGCTGACTGGTGTCCATGGCCTTCTGCAGCTTGAGCCCTGCTGTCCAGCTCCTGCCTGGCCAGTTAACCCAGCACGTTCTAGGATGTGGACTAAATCACTTTACAATGGGAGGGAAAGTGGGAGGACCACTTTTTCTAGATTATTGTCAGTATGTCTGCCTTCCAAATATATCTCCAGTATCTGTCTCTTGGGCATTCCATAGCTTATTTTAGATATAATGGTTTTTTAAACCATCTTTCTCAAACCCCACCCACTTCTAACCCACTTTGTGTTAGTGGCATATTTGTTAGAATGAGATTGCTCAATTCTACAAGGGAATTGATAAATTCAATATCAATATAACAATAATCACAATGAACAATGTGATTACAGATAGATCTAAATAAGTCCATGAGAAAGATTAATGAGGTGAAAGAAGGAGTTGTTTTAGATAACAGGATTATGGGTAGCTTTTTAATGTTAATTGACAAGCTATATTTTAAGATAAAATAATTACTTTTGGCAAGTCATACCATTGCAAATACCACTTTTGAAAACTTGTTACTCTTTCAAAACACACAGTGCAAATGTATTCAATTAATGCGACAGTGGCATTGCATAAAATGTGGAAAAAAGAAAGAGCATGGATAATTAACATTCCTGCACAGTGTACATCAGCAAACCTTTCTTTGAGGGCCTGCCATGTGCCAGGCTCCGGGGTGCAGCGAACAGAAGCACTGTGCTCTTTTTCTAGTGTGGCAAACGGACAAACTCTGAGAAGCATCATCTTTGTAATGTGTTTTGACTGAGTGGGAGGCAGTACTCAGGAGGGAGGGGGCAGGAGGTGCAGAGCAGCCTGGAGACTCCCAGGCCCTGGTGCACAGGCACGAGCTGGCCAGGCTCAAGAGTAGGTTACAGTGAAAGAGCTTTTATAAAATCAGCAAAAATGGAAACCAAAGAGACTAAAAAGAATTTAAAAATTAACTTTTTATTTTCAGCTCTGTGCAACCACTTTCAGTGAGTCCTATTGGTAAATAACAAAAAGGCATCTTTTCCTAAAAACAAAACCTCTTAGCAAAATAGAGACAGATGGCTATTTCCTTGTGAGAATAATTATTCTTTAACCTTACAGCCTAAGTATTTTATAGTAGTAGAATGATGAACATACATATATACACATATTACATACAGTGGAGTAATGGAAAATGTCTGCTAACAAGAACAAAGTAGATGCATAGGTATTCTCACAGGAAGATCATCAGACATACTTAATGAACAAAGGAAAATGTAAAATTTTTCGATATAGCATGAACCCAGGTGTATAGATAAATTTAAAACTGCATTTTATTGTGTATTTGCACATACATGAATATGTAACAAAGGTCTGGGAGGATACACACCTAATTAATAAGGAAAGGGAGAAGGCAGGCTTTTTCTTTTACTATATTTTACTCAGTCTTTCCCTATTTGAACATTTTACCATGTGAACTAACATATTAACGTCTTTTTGGTGTTACATATACATGAATGTGTGTATTTAGGCTCTTAAACCTAAAGCTTAGGGAGGTATCAAATGATAAAAAATACTAACTGGATTCACATTTGAATCAGTGAGATTAGAAATGATATTTGCCATTGTTTTGTAAGTTATTACATAGTGTTGTTAGATAAGAGAAAGAAAGAAGAGGCATAAATATTGAAAAGGAAGAGACAAAAATGATCATTTGTTGGAGACGAAATTATTAAATTATTATATACCTGGAAAGTCAAAGAGAATTACCTGACAAATTTAGAAACAGCAAATAAATATTTGTAGAAATATTTATATGTAGAAACTTGGTTTGGGAAGGGTACTTAAAGGGACTCTTTAATAAATGGTTGTCTTTGGAGAGTACGGAGGGATTAGAGGGGAAACTTTTGCTTTTGAAATATTTTAATTTTTCGCTTTCACTTTTAAATGAGATTTTTGCCTCGTGTTTATATGTTAATGTAGCAAAAAATAACTAAATTAAAAATTAAGTAAACTTTTATTTGACACAATAACTTTTCCTCTATTAATCAAATTAAGAAAGTTGGTAATACATAGAAAAATATCTAAAATAAAAGGGAGAAAATAATTACTACAAAAAGGTCAGTCGGGGACAAGGCTCTGGAATTAGGGTGATCCTGAAGAGACTGCTGGGGTAACCTCAGTGAAAGGATAGAGCTGGGATAAAGGATATCTATTCTTTATTCTAAAGGATAAAGAATAGGTCAATGCAGGATAGGTCCAATTAAGATATATTTGGAAGGAAAGAGTTGAATATTGATTAGATATGAAAGTATGTAAAGGAAGGATCCAGGATAACTCCCAGGTTTCTATTTCTGGTGGTGCCACCAGTTGAGATAGAATACAGGAGGATAAGCAGGCGTGGCTTGGAGAGATGATGGGCTCAGTGAGGTGGTAGAAAATGTGAAATGCAGGAGGAGTGGTTTGGGGCAGAAGATGAGTTTAGTTGTGTTAATTAAAGAGGAGGTGATGTAGACAGCCCAAAAGTCAGGGGGAAAGTGTGGGCTAGAAAGAGATCTGGGTAGTAGTACCTGAAACCTCAGGTAAGGTGAAATTTCCTAGGGAGAGTATATAGAATGGATTAGGAGAGGGTTAAGGATGGGACGCTGCACATCACATTTAACAAGTTGGGAGAAGCAAAGGACCCAACCCATAAAGAAGCCACGGAGGAGAGATGGCAAAACCAGATGAGAGAGGGCACTTCCAGAAGTAGTGGGAGGAGACAAGTTTTGTGAAGTGTGAACTGCTTCAAATGGTCAGGTATCACAGAAAAGCCCAGTAACATAAACATGGACTGTTACATCTATTACATTTGACAATTAGGGGGTTATTAGTGACTTTGCAGGTAACCTTATCTTTACACGTAAATTATGTCTATCAGATGTCCATAGGTTGAGGGACATAGCAATGATTTGACTTAAATGAACTGCAGAGTAGAATCCTTTAAAGATATGCCAGAATATTTTTCAATTTATATTTGATTTCTTTCTTTCTTCAGAAAGGAGTTCTAGCCCTTAATTGTTATTTGATTTTAGTTTACTTCGATAGTAAATATTTTGACAGTATAATACTATCACCTAGTAATAGTGCACATGGTTAGATTTAATTTATATAAGATTGCATTTCACCACAGGTACTGATGATGTTGTAGGTCCTGAAGGCATGGAGAAATTTTGTGAAGATATTGGTGTTGAACCAGAAAATGTAAGTCTAACTTAGTAAGTCGAGTCAATCAGTTGATTGTTTTTCTTAAGTCGTTTGTCCCTTGACAAATAAAGCAACAATAAAAAAGTAATGGTGCAATCTAAGAAATAGATTTCAATTCAAATTTGATTTGTAAGTGAAATTTTTTGTTGGTATGGTGTACAGTCATTTTTTCCTCTCACGTTTAATATCTTGTATCTAAAAGGTACAGTAATAAGGTAGTTAAACTAGATTTTTAAGAAATGGTGTGGGCATGTGTACCTACAGTGACAGATCAGCTCGGGGGGCGGGGGGGCCGAGGCACAGCATATGTCCCTTTGTCCCCCTCCGTAGTGGTCTCAGCCTAATGTAGTTTATCTAGGACTTTGAATAAGGGTTTTGAGTAGGTTGTAATTACCAAGAATTTTTCATAGCTCTTTCACTTCCATTTTAATTTACCTCAGAAAGTGATTGCTTTTTAGTGTAAAGGCTCTAAGTACTTCCCTTAAACAGTTTAATTAGAATTTATTTTATATGCTTATTTTTGCCTAATTCTTATCTCCATGTTATTGTTGAATATTTTTTCCTGTTCCCACATCTACTCTCTTGTACTAAAATGAAACATTGTGCTCATAAAAATGCCCTGGATCACTGACTGCAGTTGAATTTTAACATTAGCCTCCAATTTTAAGAAATACGCCTTAGATCCTAAATGAATTTATGACCTGGAAGTGTATCCCCTTCATTCAGACTATTTGCAGGATATCTGGTGTCCATGCATATATGTCATGCTCTTAAAGAAAACTAGGAATTTTAATTTAAAAACCACTTTTTAAAGTAAAACTTTTCTTTTTTTATTCTTACCATTTCTGTGCCTCTGTTCTCCGCCACATCCCCCTAGTAACGTTTTCAATTTTCTAAAGAGCCGTTGGAATGTTGTTAACTTCATTACATGGATTTTTGTCTTATATTTTAAAATTTAATGTGATCTAGTTCAGGTATCTAGATAAATTATTCAGCTTGGCGTAAAGGTTTAGGGACAGTTGGGTCAATAGTATTTTGCCTGATCTGGCCCATAGACTCATAGACGTAGAAAGTGACACTCCCTGACTTGAAGAAGGATGTGTTCTGATGAGAGCTGGGTGGAGGTGAGCAGGGTGTTTTTGGAACAGTATGAGTGAGCTGGGCTTGAGAGGGGCCACAGAGGTTCCACCAGAGGACATCAGCCCACGTCTGATCAGAGGGATGGGCAGCAGGGCCAGCAGTGAGGAGGTGAGGAGGCTGGGCTCAGGCCGCATGTGTGAAAGGGATTGTGTGAGCATTTATACTCAGAGGTGGAAAGGCCTGTCAGGGTGTGAGGGAGTGCTGATGTTGGCTCTAACTGAGAAAGTGGGTCCTCAGCTCTCCAAAGTCCCTCACCTCCAAATACCAGTACTCAGTAAAGGAGAGCTGCTTTATTATTACCCCTTTGGGGACAGAAATGAGTCCTTTAGCTCTCTTTCTGTAAAAATAGTCTTGAAATGTTGAATCATGTACATTGAAGACTGAAAGACCGAATTTAGAATATTTTAAAGTATTTATCACCGTACTTCAATTTTAAGATGCTACTAATAGAAGTTATATAAGTTGTATCATCACTAAGAAAGAAAAAAATGTTGCTAAATAAGCTCAGACATGCCATTAATTGGGGATACATTACAATTTCAAAAATATTAACATTTGAAAAAGTGGCAAAAATAGTTTTTAAAATGCCATTTGCAACAATGAGTAAGCACCTTAAAGTACTTAAAACTCTCACTTTGCCTGATATTTATAGCTTAAAGAGTTTAAGCAGTTTGTAAAATTCAAGCCTACTTTCATTTACTGAGGTAAAAGCAAGATCCTTTATTTAAGTAGTTAGCTTTCTTATTGCTATTTAAAAGAAAAGGTCTGTTTTGTGTAAAGAAATCCCCATGGCAAACGTGTGCTTTGGCAGTTTAGACACATACCATGTGCACTGTCTGTGTTCTTGTGCCTTTACCATTTTTTAACATGTTTATGTGGAATTGAAAAAAAATCTTTCTAATAGAGGATTTAATATAGATATTGAGAACATACCAAATTTGAATTTTAAAAAAATGTGGGTTAGTTCAAGAGCAGAGGAGAAAATCCTGTAATGTGTAAATATTTTAAAGAACATATAACTTCTTTTGGGGAAATACTTGTAGATAGCCCATTAAGTTACTATTTTTATTCTATTTACCAATCATTTTGTGATGATGTACATAATAATGTAGAAGCATTGGCTTACTAATCAGTTCTCATAATCTATTTAGTAATCTAGATTTTCTAAACCTAAAATACCTTGTGACTTTAAAAATTGGTATGTACTGATTTACTTAATATTTGATGAAAGGAAATTTTAAACAGAAAAAGTTAATTCTGCCTCATAGTACGGCTGTTTTATACACTAGTTCACTAGTATATGGTGCCCCACAGAAAAGATGGGGCCTGCTGCTCTTCCTGGGGCCAGTCCAGGCCTAGTGCTATTGATGTGGGCCATTGGGCTACTTTAAAAGAAACCCCCCAGTCTATACAGTTGAATTTACAAACATTAATATATTTGTGTTACAGCTCCACTGTATGTGTCTCAGGTGTGTGTCCTCCCCACTACCCACCTTTTTATTTTTTAACCCTGTTCTGCACCTTGCTCTTTTCATTTAATAAATCTTAGAGATCGTTTCCTATTTGTACCCATAGCTCTACTTTGTCATACTGGGGGCATACTATTTCTTTATGGGGAATGTATTTAGCAAAGAAGTATGCAATAACTTGTCCCTTATTTATAAATATTTGGTTACAATATTCTGCTTCTACAGATAGTACTGTGGTCAGCATTGTTGAATGTACACGTCAATGTGTATGTGCAGGTATATTTATAAGATAATTTTCTGTAGGTGGAATTGCCAAGTCAATTATTGGTTTTAGTTTTGATAGGCACTGCAAAATTGCCCTCTGGGAAGGTTAATCTCTTTATACTTTCACCAGCATGCATCATAAGAGTTTGTGTTTCTCCAAACCCTTAGCAGTAGACTGAATTATCAAACTTCTAGATGTTTGCCAATCTAGAACTCATTTTTGAAGTTATTCTGTTCATATTTCAGTGACTAAACTACTATGAACAGAAGCATTTAGTGAGATGTTAATGTATTTAATTGCTGAGGTCTGTTGTTCTGATTTGATTGGGCTTTCTTTTTTTTTTTTTTAAACAGGTAGTTATGCTTGTCCTAGCTTGGAAATTGGATGCACAAAATATGGGTTATTTTACTCTACAGGAATGGTTAAAAGGAATGACTTCTCTACAGTAAGTCCTAAGACTGTACTGGGGGTCCCTACTCTCCTAAGCTGGCAGCCTCTTCCCTGATATCTCAGGGAGCCTGGGTTGGATGACTGACTGGATGAAGGCCGCTGATCTGGGCAGACTTCTACTGGGGCCATGGGTCATTTTTATGTGATGAGAAGGGCTTTATGGTTGAATTAAAGTTTTTATGTGAGTGTGTGTGTTTGTGTGTGTGTGTATTTATTTATTTATTTATTTAAAAATATATTTTATTGATTTTTTTACAGAGAGGAAGGGAAAGGGATAGAAAGTCAGAAACATCAATGAGAGAGAGACATCAATCAGCTGCCTCTTGCACGCCCCCTACTGGGGATGTGCCCGCAGCCAAGGTACGTGCCCTTCCGGAATCGAACCCGGGACCCTTCAGTCCGCAGTCCGACGCTCTATCCACTGAGCAAAACCGGTCTCGGCTATATATATATTTTTTGTATTCTAGAGCAGCTCTACCCAGTGGGAAATAGACTACCCTATTCTTGTATATGTGAACCAATATGTAATTAAAAATTTTCCAATAGTCACATTAAAAAGGTGTAAAAAGAAACAGGTAAAATTAATTTTATTATATTTTATTTAACCCAAATTATTATCATTCCAGCACATAATAAATAGTTTAAAAATCAATGCATTATTTTACATTCTTTTTCATATTAAATCTTCAAAATGTGATGTGTATTTTACATTTATGATACATCTCGATTTGTATTAGCTGCATTTCAAGTGCTCGGTAGCCACATGTGTCTAGTGGCTGCTGGAATGAACAGCCCAGGGATAGAGCTTAAAGTGCAAAGGCTTATTAGACTCTGGTTTATAGTTAGTGAGCAAAAGTTGAGAAGAGTGTAACTTATAAGTGAAAATGTTTGATATCTTTTATATATTCTGTGTTAGCTTAGGGCAAAATTGGAACTTCATTACTCTAGTGACTAAAAAGTAGTAATAATAAAGATTCTGTTTGTGTTACCTGGCCCAGAATAAGAAAAAAAAATCAGTGGTTTTATGTGTTCCCTTTGTGCTTATATGTGTGTGTGTGGTGTGTGTGTTTGCTGAGAGTTTCTTTTTTAAAATATATTATTGATTTTTTACAGAGAGGAAGGGAGAGGGATAGAAAGTCAGAAACATCGATGAGAGAGAAACATCGATCGGCTGTCTCTTGCACAACCCCAACTGGGGATGTGCCCGCAGCCAAGGTACATGCCTTTGACTGGAATCGAACCCAGGACCTTTCAGTCCGAAGGCTGACGCTTTACCACTGAGCCAAACCAGTTTCGGCTTTTTTTTTTTTTTTTTTTAAAGAGAGTTTCATTTAAGAAAACAAATTGTTATTCTATGTTATGCATTGAAGGATACAGTTGAGGATGACTAAACATTTCAAATGGTTGGAAGATATATAGCTGTGATGTAGAGGACTTGAAATAACTTCTCTTTTCCTTTTCACTTTAACTGGGAATAAGACTTCAATTTTTATTAGATTGAAACTGAAAGTGGTTTTATTTAAATAATTTAGTAATTTTTGTCAACTTTTAGTATCATTGTCTATTTCTTATTGATAATAATGCTTATTAGCATTGCACTTTAGTAGTTTATGAAGCCTTATCACTGATTTCCCATGGCTACGGGGACAGATCAGGCTTAAACCTCGTGCACTTTACAAATAAGGAAACTGAGGCTCAGAGGGAATACGTAATTTGTGAAAGTAAGTGGCAGAGATGGGAAGAAAATCCAATACTTCTGATTCTGAAGTCTCATTCTTCTAACAACTGTTGGCTGATGGCAAATGAGTTTTAGGTAAAAACCAAATCACCTTTTTAGAAATACACTTTCCTCTCAGAATATTCTAGTATTTTAGGGTTAAGTCTCTGAAATCTCTACAATTGTGTTGTCATGTTACTCCTTATGATTTTAGGCCTACAGCTCTTTTATTGTGTTCCTCATTGCCTTTCTTTGTGGCTTTCTGAATAGAGTATGTGGTGACTGCTCATTTGTCCTTTTTTTATTTTTTAAAAATAAATTTTTATTGATTGCAGAGAGGAAAGGAGAGGAAGAGATAGAAACATCAGTGATGACAGAATCACTGGTCAGCTGGAGTTCAAGCCCACAGCCTGGGCATGTGCCTGATTGTGAATCCAGCTGTGACCTCCTGGTTCATAGGTCGATGCTCAACCACTGAGCCCCTCTGGCCAGGTTCATTTCTTTTAAGAGAGTATAATTTCCATTTTTAAATACAGTTTTAGATTCTTCTTTACATTTGCATTTACAGAAGAATATTGCACAATGCCAGGCCTTGCCCATGTGTTTTGAAGGCCTCACCACCTGGGAAGTGAAACATGCAGTTCCCGGAAGAGACTCTGCATGTATGTTGGGGGTGGGGACCACTTCACAGGCTTTTTGTTGACTCTGCTTGGTGGCAGGTGGGTGCCTATAAAATGCAGGGTGTTGTGACAAGCCTGGTCTTCTAAGGGTGCTGAAGAATCTGCTTGCTTTTTGTGAAATGAAACTCTTGAGAATGGTTTTCTCATCAATGAGGTGGAGATAATTACTCAGAATAATCTGTAAGGTTCTTTATAGTTCAGAAGCAGACCAATTTCATGTTTTAAGAACCCTTCTCCCTTCTCCTTCCAGCCTCCCTAGATTTATTATTTGTTCAGCAAATATTTGAATGATAGCGATGTGCCAAGCACAGTATTCTAGGTTCTGGGGAAACAAAACCCATGAACAAGGGTCGGGGCTTAGAAGCAATGTTCAGGCAAAAGTAATAAGGTTAGTTCTCTTTATGCTATGTGAATTAACTAAATAAGTTCTGTATTTATAAAGTGTGCACACTCAGTAAATAAAAAAACTCAAGCTAGTCATTTATATGCTCTAAATGGAAACTTTTGCATTCAAATTGAATTTAAAGTGTGTATATGATAAAATATGTAGTCACAGATATTATATATGTATTATATATATATAATATATATAGTGTTTATATATTAGTATATGTTTGATATAAATTTTTTTAAAAATTGTCACTGTATAGTGGATGTGTGCTAGAGATAACCCATGGGTTTTGGAATCAGATAGTTTTGAATCAGTTCGGCCACTTCCTGGGTGTCTCTGGTAGCATTTCTCAAACCAGGAAGGTGAAGTGAAGAAATATGGCATACACTTGGGCACTAAGAAACTAGCCTTGACTCATCTCCTTGACTCTGTGTAGACAGAGTTGTGGGTGTGGCCTCTCTGGTTGGGAAGAAATGACAGCAACTGATAGGGAATGTCTGTCCCCAGGCTCCCTAGGCTATTCTCAGTCAGGCAAGGCACAGCTCTTGTTTTAACTGATGGTTTATTTATTGCCTTGTTTCAACATGCGTTAAAGCTACTGCTGATGAATTAAGCTTTATAGCATCAATTTTCAACCGGTATGCCACAAGAATTTTGAAAACATGCAATATCTGACTATATAGTTAGAGGCACTGACCACTTTTCCCTTCAATTATCAGATTTAAAAATGACAACAACCAATACAATAGCTTCCCATCGTGAATGAATCAAAATTATACCTAATATTTTTGTCAGATTGGGAAAAAATGTAATTTTTGGTATGCCTCAGAATTTTAGTCATTAGTTTACATGTGCCGTGAGATGCAAAAGGTTGAAAATTGCTGTTTTGTAGGTACGTTTAAGCTAAAAAACAAAATGAAGTGCGTTAGAGTGGTAGCTAACTACATAGGACTGATGGTGGGTTGGGAAAATACCTTTGGGTTGACTGAGTAAAGGGGTAAAGGCCTTTTCCATGCAATGGAGGAGAACTTCCTTTTGATTTTAAAACTTTTGAGGATTGTTGTCTTGATTTACGTTTATTCCGAATGTGTTTGTGGCAGTGAAACTCAAGAAGTGATCCCACTGTGTGTGTATGTTTTGTTTGGTAGTAGTGTGGCACTGTCACTCTGCAATATCTGTGTTTTCTTATACATGGAACTCAGAAAAGCAGGGGGAAAGGGATTGGAGATGTGGCTGCTTCCTGAAAAATCTCTGCTGGCTGCTTACTTTCCAAGCCTGTTTCTTCACAGGCCCGTTGTACGAGCTGACACTCTGCTGATGATCTTGTTGATTGGCCACTAGATGGCAGGCCTCTGGTTCAGTCCTGGCAGCTCCGTGGCCTGTTTCCCAAGTGATTGGTCCATAGGGTCTGCCTAACAAAGTCCTTTTTACAGCAGATTAAATTCTTTGTTGACAATAGCATCTCTAACCCAGGTAACTATCCTTTATAGTATCCTATCTAATAAAAGAGTAATATCAAATTGACCATCACACCAAGACACAAGATGGCTGCCCCCATGTGGTAAAGATTGCTGCCCCCATGTGGATACAAAATGGCCACCACAAGATGGCCCGCAGGGGAGGACAGTTGTGGAAAGTTAGGGGTGACCAGGCCAGCAAGGGAGGGCTGTTGGGGAAGACCAGGTCAGCAGGGGAGGATAGTTGGGGGACACCCAGGCCTGCAGGGGAGGGCAGTTGGGAGAGACCAGGCCAGCAAGGGAGGGCAGTTGAGGGAGACCAGGCCAGCAAGGGAAGGCAGTTGGGGGAGACCCAGGCCTTCAGGGGAGGGAACCAGGCCTGCAGGGGAGGGCAGTTGTGGGTAATCAGGCAAGCAAAGAGGGCAATTAGGGGTGACCAGGCCTGCAAGGAAGAGCAGTTGAGGGGGAGACAAGGCCTGCAGGGAAGGACAGTTGGGGGGCGACCCAGGCCTGCAGGGGAGGGCAGTTGTGGAGGACCAGGCCAGCAGTGGAGGGCAGTTGGGGATCAGGCCTGCAGGGGAGGGCATTTGGGAGCCAGCAGTCCTGGATTGTGAGAGGGATATTCAACCACCCTTAAGGCCCTATCCCTGGTGGTAGGACATCTCTCAGAAGGGTCCCAGATTGGAGAGGGTGCAGGCTAGGCTGGGCTGAGGGACACCCCCCGCCCCCGCACGAATTTCGTGCACTGGGCCTCTAGTAGATATGTAAAATTGAAATGTTACTTTGGGCATTTTGTGCAGTACACTCTGGACAAGCTCTCTGGTCTTTGAAACATAGGGACAGCTTTTGCCAGAGTGCTGGACTCACTCCCAGGCATACTGCAGAACTTGACATTTTGCCTTGCAGCTCTACCCAAAGACTCAGAGCTTCTTTATTTCCTTTTAACTGTGTAGCAGTTGTCTAAATGAGTGCTTCCTGTCCTTGAATCTGTTGAAACAAACAACTGCTCCTCTTCTCATTGAGCAGGACTGAACTAAATCACTGATCAAAATCTGGCCAATTTCCTGTGGCTTTGATACTTAACTTTCCTTTCCACTGAAGAGCAGGGACCTCGACCTTATATGTTTTGGAGTTAGCATTTACCCGTCCCATATTATTAATATTATTTATTTATATACATGGTAATAAATAAAACCATACTGTGGAGTGTCCAGTGCAAGCAAAGCAAGCTCTGCTCCCACTTACTGCTTTCTTGTGTATTCTCTCTTTTTATCCTCTATTGTCCTTCAGCTGGGTTCTGGCCCTACATCTCAAATTAGCCTGTCAGTTCTCCCCCTTCCTTCCAGAGTGAGCTTTTCAAAAATGCAAGCCTGATCCTGGTCTCTCGCATGATAGGAGGTGGCTTCCATTGGTTCAGGGATTCAATTAAAAAATAAACACTGTGGGCCACAGAAACGCTTTATGGTCTAGTCCCATCTCCCTGTCAGCCTCATCTTTTACCACTTCCCCTCTTACTCTACCTAGTCTACTTACAATGATTTTCTTTTCGTCTTTGGACTTTCTACACTCCCTTCTGTCCCTAGGCCTTTGCACATACTGTTCCTTTTATCTGGAAAGCCATTCTCCCCCAAAACATTACGTTTCTTCTTTTAGCTCTCAATCTACATGTTAGTTCCTTAAATAAGCCATTTCTGACTTCTAAAATAGTCTGATTTTAGATTTAGTTTTCAACACTAGCAAGAAATAACATTCTGTTTTGTTGTAGACTCATAAATGAAATATTTACTCATTTTTGGCTTTTAGATATTTTATCTCAATAGATCATGAGGGGTTTTTTATATTTAGCTTTCACAAATGTACTGCTAAAAATAGATCAGTGTGTTCTATTATGAACTATATTTTCGTTTATAAAGTATTCACAATATTTACATCCATATTACTTGTCATATGTATCGTCTATACCTAGTAGTAGGTAAAAGCTCTACAGAGAAACAGGAAAACCTTGAAAGTTAACATTGAAAATAGGGACTCTTTGGTTCTCATTTTTTAAGGGCTAGATATTATAAACAGAAAAGTAGTTTGTAAAAATAACCGATTAGTATACTCCCCTAGGAAAAAAGTAAACAGTGTGTCACTTCCCTGTAAAAATAGGCTGTCACCACCAGGGCTTTTTAGAGAAATAGCTGATTTCAAGTCTAAGGTAGGAAAAGTACAAAGTGAGCTGAATAGCTTGTGCCAGAAAGTGAGGATGTGGTGTCAGAAGGACACTGGAGCAGCATGAAGGGGCCATAGCCCAAATGAGAACAGTTTGTTCATCAAAAAGGATAAAGATAGTGACAGCTTATAACACTGAATAAAAAGCAAAAATCCTTAAACCCCCCCCCCCCCGCCCAAAAAATAAGAGAAGTGTTGAGTAGAGCTCTTCTTTTGAGAAGAATTCCAGCCATAAGTATAAAAGCAAAAGTAGAGTTGGAAAAATCACCCATTTGGACCTTCAAATGTAGAATCAATTCAGCCAGCTATCATTAATGGATGGCAAAACCACCAATTGAAGGTTTTTGAGGAACAGGATTCAGTCTTAAGATATCCACAGACTGTGTTCTGTTTCAGAGGGAAAAGTATCTTTACATGGGGAATCTAGTGGACACCACCTTATCCAAATAAATCAGCTCGGTGTCACCAGTGATGGGACATAGTGACGTGTCAGCCGCCTCCTGGCTACACCAGGAAGGACCTCATGTGTAGTGTTCTTATCATACATGCTTGACCTAAATATAACCACAGGGAAATTATCTGACAGATTGAGATGATATAAAACAACTAGTCTGATCTCTTCAAAAAATGACATTTTCAAGAAAGACAGCAAAAAGACAGGACACCCTTCCGTAGACTTAAGGATATACAACAACTAAAAGCAATGCATGAGTCGTAATTGGATCCTGGATTGAAAGAAAGCTGCAGCTATAAAGAAAATCGGGGGAACAATTGGGAAATTGACAATGTGGATTGTATATTAGCTAAGAAAGTTAACATTGATAGGATATTAAGTATGCTGATGGTATTTAAGTGCTTAGGGTGTCATTTTATCGACAATTTGCTTTCAAATGGTTCAGAAAAAATGTGTATGTGAGAGAAAGCATAAGTGTGAGTGTTCATTGTGAATCAGGGATGGATTTATGGGTGCTTATTAACTGTTCTTTCATCTTTTTCTCCAGTTAAAACTTTAAAAAATAAAAAGTGTAGGAAAAATAGGTCATTGTGGATGTGTTCCAACTCCGGAGTTTTTATTCTGTCTTTTGGTATTGTGTTTTTATATCACTGCCCCAATTAAGAAAAAATTCAGGTTATAATTTGCCTTTATTCTGTTTTTCTAGATGTGATACAACAGAAAAACTCAGAAATACTTTGGATTACTTAAGATCATTATTAAATGATTCTACAAACTTTAAACTTATTTACAGATATGCATTTGACTTTGCACGGGTGAGTTCTCTGGAGCCTATCCAGATGTTTCCCTCTCCTCCCTACCCCTTCTATTGCCTTTTGAGGATTGTTTTACATACTGCAGCTAAGAAGCTAAGTATATTACTCCCAGGACGCTAGTTATAATTTCTTTCTACATGAACACTTTCTAAACTAACTGATTCTGAGCACAAATATAGTATGTTGGCACAAAGCTGTAATGGCAGATCTTTAATGGTTCTTTCGATTGTCTTAAACGTAATTTGTAAATGGGCATGTAATAGATAACAAACACTGTTCTAAGTATCTCTCAAATAAGCTTGGAAAAGCTCTTGTCATGAAACAACAAACCTTCACCAGTTGAATTTATTGGAATGAGCTAATTAAACCTAATCTATTTTTACTTTGGGTGCTATATTGTTTTAGAAATCACTTGACTTTAAAAAAAATCCAAACCTAACCTATTATTCAAATGTAATTTCTAATCATTTTGAAAAGTGATCATATTGTTACATAGTCTATCAGGTTCAAGTATGTGACAGTGGTTCTATTGGTATGAAATAAGGTTTTATATTTCAGCTTGATAACCAAAGGTAGAATTCTGAGTTGCTAGTTAGCATTGTGGTCATTCACACACAGTCCACAGTTCATTCAACTGTATATAAGGATGGTATTTTCTGTTATGTTTGTGTGTTCAGTGGATTCAGGTGACTAGGCTTTCTTGATTGATTACTTTTTTTTTTTTTTTTTTTGTAGTTTTGGTTAATCCTCACCTGAGGATATTTTTCCCATTGATTTTTTTTTTAGAGAGAGTATAAGGGGGGAGAAAATAAGAGAGAGAGAAACATTGATGTGAGAGAGACACATTGATTGGCTATCTCTCACAGGCACCCCAACTGGGGCTAGGGATTGAACCTGCAATCCAAGTACGTGCCCTTGACATACTTGGTTTGTTTTGTTTAGCTCTATCAAACCCCCACCTTTGCGTGCAGAGGCATATGCTCTAACCACTGAACATATGGCCCAGAACTGATTACATTTTTAAATGATTTTTTTATTAAAGTAGAAAACTAAGTTTAAAAAATGATCCCCAGCACCACCATGTTGATTTTTTCACATTTTATCTGCTTTGACATTGCCAATTCAACACCAAAGAATTCGGTGGTGAATTCTGGTGCATCTACAGTACTTTAGTAGTTTCCTGTGGTTTCTTCATTTGTGAATTTTTGCATTATTGCAACCTTTAAATAAAATGACAATATGCATAAAAATTCTTGTTAGGAATTATATGGTAAAATTCAGTTATAATAAATTTTACTGAATGATATTTGTATATAGAAGTGGTTTGCTATCAGATACTTTTAGAATAGATGCATAGTTTCTAGGATTAAATATTTTTTTACGTGAAATTTTATTTTCCTTCCATAGTCAGCTGTTTCTTATTGTATAGGTCAAAATTTGCTTAGAAGCGTTACAACTAGAAAACAGAGCTTATTTTCTAACTTCCCTGTTTGGGGGTCAGTTTTCCCTGCATGTTTGCTGCTGTAGACCCAGGTTCCATTTTACTCCTCCCTGGCTTCCCGCTCCGTCCCCAGTCGGCCTCTGGGCCCAGCTCCTGAGGGCTCCTCGGTTGCCTCTTCCTTGGTGCTTTTCCACAGCCTCACTGGTTGAGGCCCTTGTGACTGACTCCTTGCCTGCAGTGCTACGCCATCCTTATTTCACATTCTTCTCATCCAGCATTCTTATCAGGAGGGTGTCATTCGTATTCCTTCAGCCCAAGGTTTCTCAGCCACCCTCCAGCTCACAGAAGCCTTCAGTACCTCCCCTCTGCCTTTGTGTTGCCTAGTGCTTCACCATGGTGTGGTGCAGTTGTTCCCACAGCACTCTGAGCGACAGTCAGGGATTCTCCGAGTCTGCTTCACAGAGGAGGAAAGTGGGCTTCAGAGAATGCAGAAATGGGACCATGGCCCCATTATTAATTAATAGTAGACCCAGCGTCTGGCTTCAAGTCCAGTCTGCAGGTCACTCCAGGCCCTTAACAATCCAGTCCCAAACTTCCTCTCTTAGGTGATGCCTGTGCAGTGAAGCTGAATTAGCTGCTGGTTCACTGAACCTGCCACCTGCCTTTGTCCTGCTATACCTCTGGCTAAAGCCCTTATTGGCACTCACTCAGCCCTCTGTATTGTGAGGCTTCTAAGCCCAAGCCACATGTTTCCACTTTCACACAGCCTTGCCTACTACTTCTCCTTGTACTGGAGGGATCGCTACATTCACTTAATGTGGCATTTCTATCTCCTCTATCTAGCTTGGCTTTGGAGTTTAGGTCAAGGCCTTAATTTTGATTTTATCTGCCAAATTAAGGGACTATCCCCAGTAACAGCCAGCAGAATTCTTTGCTTTTAAGGAGAGGATCGGTAAATATCAGTGAATTAAGCTGCTTTGCATAATGATGAATAACAGCCACTATTCAGCTAAATTATGCTATGAGATAAATTTGTTACTAAACCCCTTTTTTGTTTTGTTTTGTTTAGCTCTATCTCGCATGTTTGGAGACACTGTATTTTCATTTGCATTCGGTTCAAAATAGTTTCCCCTGTGATTTTTTTTTTTTTTACTCTGGTTATTTCGAAGCATGTTGTTTATGTTCTTTTCCAAGTTTTTAGGATTTTCCAAGTCATCTTTTTTATTACTGATGTCTAGTTTAATTTCATTGTGGTAAGAAAGCATGCCCTGTATAATTTAAGTCCACTTAAGTGTATGGAGGCTTGATTTATAGTCCAGAATGTGGTCTGCTGTGATGAATGTTTAATGTGGGCCAGAAAAGAGGGAATAGTCTCCGCTGCTCGGCGTAGCATGTCAGAGACATCAGTCAGGTCAAGTTGGTGGATTGTGTTGTGCAGTCTTCATTATCCTTATCGATTTCTGCCTACTCGTTCTATCAATTACTGAGAGAGCCATGTTGAACTCTCCAACATAATATTTCTCCTGTCACTTCTACCGTTATTTTTTGTTTCATGTATTGAAGCTCAGATATTAGGTAGAGATACACTTAGTATTATTGTGTCTTCACGTAGAGATACACTTAGTATTATTGTGTCTTCTTGAAGAATTGGCCCATTATGAAATGTCTCTCTATCTCTGGTAATATTTCTTCTGAAGTCGATAGCCACTCCAGCTTTCTTTTGTTTAAGCTTGCAAGGTATGTCTTTTTTTCATCCTTTTACTTTGAACCTATTTGTGTCTTTATATTTAAAGTGGATTTCTTATAGATAGCATCTTGGGATGCTTGAACCATTCACATTTAATGTGGTTTATGGTATGGTTAAGTTTATATCTCATATCTTGCTATTTCTACACACACACACACACACACACACACACACACACACACAGAGAGAGAGAGAGAGAGAGAGAGAGAGACTTGTCCCATATGGTTTTTGTTCCTTTTTTCATGATTTTTTTTGGATTGAGGTTTTTTTTGTTTGTTTTGTTTTATGATTTCCTTTTATTTCCACTATTGCCTGGTTAGCTATATATCTCTCTGTTTCATTTTTCTTGTGGCTGCTATAGGCTTTACAATATGGATTTTTAAATTTTCAGAAGTTTTCTGCAAATAATAATTTACTACCTCATGTATAATGCAAGAATCTTTGCAGCAGTATGCTTTTATTTTTCTCTCCCATGCTTTTTGCTATTATTGTCATACATTTTACTTATACCTATGCTGTAAATCTGACAATATATTATATTAGTCTATTCAGGCTGCCCTAACAAATACCAGGGAATGAGTAGTTTATAAACAACAGAAATTTATTTCTCACAGTTCTTGGAGGCTGGGACGTCTAAGACAAAGGCACCAACTAGTTAGACATGATTAGATGTCTGGTGAGAGCCAGCTAGCTGTAACCTTACAATCTCGCCAAAGCGGAGGGGTCTCTCCTGGGTCTCTTTCATAAGAGCACCAATCACATTCGTGAGGGCAGAATGTGATTAGCTCCCCAGGGTCCCACCTCCTAATACCATCACTCAGGGGGTTAGGATTTTAACATGAATTTTTTTAAAAATATGTTTTTATTGTTTTCACAGAGGAAGGGGGAGGTAGAGAGAGAGAGAAACATCAGTGATGAGAGAGAATCATTGATTGGCTGCCTCTTGCATGCCCCCTACTGGGGATTGAGCCTGCAACCTGAGCATGTGTAATTGACCGGAATCCAACTCGGGATGCTTCAGTCCGCAGGCTGAATCAGCTCTATCCACTGAGCCAAACCAACTAGGGCTTAACATGAATTTCTTATAGATACCATATAATTGGGTCTGTCT
The DNA here is from genome assembly GCA_027563665.1 of Antrozous pallidus. Classification (NCBI taxonomy): domain Eukaryota; kingdom Metazoa; phylum Chordata; class Mammalia; order Chiroptera; family Vespertilionidae; genus Antrozous; species Antrozous pallidus. The sequence continues at coordinate 92,720,221 of CM050511.1, read as the reverse complement.
GACAATATCTGTCTTGAGATGCTTAAACTATTTACATTTAATGTAATTTATGGTATGGTTAAGTTTATATATCCTATCTTGCTATCCCCCCTCCCCATTTGTCCCAAACATTTAGACCATAGCATGTATTATATTATAATTTTGGTAAAAATGTCTTTTATATTTACACAAATATATATCATTTCTGTGCTCTGCGTTTCTTTTGTATAGATACAAATTTCTGATATCATTTGCCTTCTGCCCCAAAATTTTTCTTGAACATTTCTCATAGTACAGATCTTCTGATGATGAATTCTCTAAGCTTTTATATTGCCTTCAATTTAGAAAAGTACTTCTCTGGATTAAAGATTCTAGGTTGATGGAATATTCTTTTAGTACCTTAATGATATCGCTCTATTTTCTTCTGTCTTGGGTAGCTTCTGATAAGTCTTAGTGTTACTCATTATTCCTTTGAACAGAACGTCTTGTTTTCTGACTGCTTTTACTCTCTTCACTGCTTTTCCCAAGCTGATTACAATGTGCATTGGCATAATTTTCTTTATGTTTATTCTGGTTAGGGCTTGTTGAGGTTTTTTGATCTGTGGGCGTATAGTTTGTATTAAATTGGGAAAATTTTCAGGTGTATTTTTTTCTTTTTAAAAAATAATATATTTTTATTGATTTCAGAGAGGAAGGGAGAGGGAAAGATAGAAGCATCAATGATGAGAAAAATTGTTCGGCTGTTTCTTGCCACACCCCCTACTGGGGATCCAGCCCACAACCCAGGCATGTGCTCTTGACTGGAATCGAACCTGGGACAGACACTTCACTCCACTGGCTAGGGCCAGTTGTTTTTTCTTTCAATATATTTTCTGTTCTTGCTCTGTTCTAGTTATACCTATATTAGATGCTTGATATTGTCCCATAGGCCTCTCATGCCATGTTCAGTTTTTTTCAGGTTTTTCTCCTTTTCTGTTTCTTTAATAGTTTTGATTAGGATGTTTTCTAATATTTAAAAAAAATCTTTACTTGTCTTCTAATAGTAATATTTTCTTCTATAGTATCTAATCTGCTGTTAATCCTAACCAGTATATTTTACATTTCAGATACTGTTATTTTTCATCTCTAGAAGTTCCAGTTGGGTCTCTTTTTGTATGCTCCATTTCTTTCTTCATCATGATAATATTTTCTTCCTCCAGGAACATCCAGAACATATTTATTACAAGTGTATTAACAACTTTGTCCTCAGGTTCCATCATCCCTGCCATTTCTGGGTCTCTTTCTCTTGGTTAATTTTTATCTTGGCTATGAGTCATATTTTATAGCTTCTTTGCATTCCTATTTTGATTGGATGTTGGATATGATAAATGATTTGTCTTTTTTCATTCTTTTAAATAGCGTTGGATTGAACTCTTTTCAGGTATATTGTTAGGTTACATGGAGTCTGTTTGTTTCTTTGAAAGGGCTGGTTAAGGAAGATTGACCCCGACTCGGAAAGCAGTTCCCTTTTGAGGATTCTGCTACTCAAGGCCCTGAGATTAGGAGATCTTTCCACTCTGGCTCGTGGAAATACAAACTGTCTGCAGCCCTGTGTGAGCTCTGGGAGTTCCTGCTCATCCCTTTGCAGTGGTCTTTCCCTAAGCTCAGATGGGGAGACACTGCAGAGCTCCAGATCTCTCTCTGCAGCTCCCACTTGGCTGGTATTTTGACCCAGAGATTGTAGTCACCTTCAACCCCTCACACTCAGTCTTTTCCAACTCAGCGAGGTTGCTGGGCTAGGTTTAGGTTCCACCTTCATGTGCTGTGGACTCGAGACCAGCTCCACACAGTAAGCTGACATCACTATAGGGCTTACCTTATGTTTTCTTTTTCTCGGGGGTCACAGTCCTGTGCTGGCTGTTGTCCACTGTGTGAAGTGAAAAGGACAATCTAGTTTCTCTAACTCCATCTTGGTTAGATGCAGGACTCAGCTTTTTATCCTCCCATCTCTTTTCTACAAAAATGAGTCCTAAAGGTGGTAACTAATAACATAACAGACCTTTGAAAGTCAAACTTGTAATGGAAATGAAACTTTCCAATAGTTTCACTATCCCAAATATTGTCTATTGGAAATAACAATGGTATGCATTAAACTATAGTACAAAACCAGAAAATGATGAAATGACCCCTTTAACATCTCTACCCAGATTGTAGTTCTAAGGATGTGATCTTTTTTTTTCTTCGCCTTCAAATTTTATAGCCAATTAAAAATAGTATTGGCCATCAAGTTATATTCTTTTTCTCCTAATATATCTTGACTTGAATTTATTTATAGTGTTATGGATATCATAGACGCATAAGGTAAACCCTACAGTGTAACTTTGCAGGTAACAGAAACCATAAGAAGTCATCTGGTCTAGTGTTGTCATTATGCAGATGAATAAACAGAGCCAGAGTGGAGGGGACAACATGGCCCAAGCTCTGTCCTTGAGGTGCAGGCCAGTGTCCTCTGCACAGAACCCACCTCACCTTGCCTGACTCACAGCTCTCCCCAGCTTGTTAAGAGGAAGATGGTGGGATATAAATTCCAGGGCTGAAATGGCCATTTCTCTCACCAAGTGGAATTTTGTCTCAATATATTTATGTATAGGGTTTTTCTCCCTATATAATTTTTATTTATTATATAAATGAATATTGTTATATGAATTCATTTAAATAAAACCAGCCATTTTTTTTTCTTTAAATACATTTTATTGATTTTTTACAGAGAGGAAGGGAGAGGGATAAGAGAGCTAGAAACCTTGATGAGAGAGAAACATCAATCAGCTGCCTTCTACACACTCCCCACTGGGAATATGCCCGCAACCAGGGTACATGCCCTTGACAGGAATCGAACCTGGGACTTTTCAGTCCACAGGCCAACGCTCTATCCACCGAGCCAAACTGGTTAGGTCAACTTTTTTTTCTTGATTCCTCTTTTTGAAAGGACCTGGAGAGTTTTAAGAATGGACAAAGAGAATGATATGAAAGAGTACAGTGGTTTTGTGTTGATCTTTGGACAATTGTTAAATATCAGTTAAATTTGATTTGTCTACATTCTCTGTGTTAGAAGCAAGGTACTATGCTGAAGTCCCAGAGAGAGTTGACACTTGGAATTTTGAGAAGGATGAATGCTGGGCTGCTAGCAACAGCATCTTGGCCTGGCCAAGAGTCGACACCATGAATTTATAGTGATGCTGCTCTTGGATTCTGTTCTAATGGTGTGGTGCAGCTCAGTGCAGGAAGGAGAGGATAATAGGATGGACCGAGAGGGGAAAGTGTGTGGGCTGGAGGGCAGAGGCAGCTTGAGAGTAGCCCTCCTAGAGAGATTGAGAGGGATCTAAATGAAATGAAGAAGTGACATTAGGAGAAGCTGATAGACGGAGAGAAAGGAGGACTTCAAGGTGAGCAAGCAGAGAATGGGAGACTTGTGTGGGTTGCAGGGAGTTTGCTTTCTCCTTGAAAAGCTTTAGGAAGTCGTAAACAGGGCTCTCTGGAGGCAGAACTTGGCCATCACTTGATGCGCTCACTTCTCCAGCACTAGGTACTAGTGCTGCTTCTGTTTACTGTCTCTGCAGAGGTGTTTCTGGAAGATGGAAGAGCTCACACATATTAAAGTTAATGAATTTTCTTTCTCTAAGTAAAACAATAGCTTAGTCATTTCCATGTAAGCTAGAAGTGGTTATGGCTGTTACTGTTCTCATATAATTTGCTAAGGAAAACCTGCTTAGTCTTCTGCACGTCAGAGTTCTGCCTGACTAACCTCAGTGTGCTATGACTATTGTGACTCACGTCCTCTTCTAACTGGAGTCAGTCTCTCACTCCTTAACTGCTGTGTCTGTCAGTCTTCCTCCCCACAAGCCCCACAACATAACCACACCGCCCTCTACTTTTTCCTTACATTTTTAATGGGAAATTACAAAAGCAAGAAAAAGTAGGTTAGCTGAGGACAAGAGTAGGGAGAATACGGTCCAATCTAATCCCAGGTCCATTACCCTGAAAACCTTGGCAGTTTTATCTTTAAGATTTACTCTTTGTTCATAATGTATGAAAAGGTTGAGTCACTATGTTGTATACCTGAAACTAATACAATATTGTATGTCAATTATACCTCAATTAAAAAATTACTCTTATAAAAATTACTCTTAGTTATTACAGACACAGATTTGCTCAGTAATTACTTGTAAAGCTAATTGGACTATGTGAGTTTATATTTAAATCTCTCTTTTCTCATCACTTCTCAGGGAAGCAAGGTGGTCCACAATGGTTTGGAATGAGACTTCCAGGTTCAAGTCCAGCTCTACCATTTACTGACTATCATTTTAACCCCCTTGCCTTTGTTTTCATATTTATAAATTGGGGCTAATAATAATGCCTATCCTAAAAGGGTTGTTGTATTAAATGAATTTAAGTATAAAGCACTTGGAACAATTTCTGGCTCAGATTAAATTCTCAATAAAATTTAACCATAGAATTAGAAATAGTTGTTCAAATTATTATTCACGAACATTACTTAGGTGCCTGCACAAAACCTCATTATTTTTCAAGAGTAATGCTTACTAATAGAATCTCTACCAAATAAAATGATGAGGAAAGACTGTGCCCATTGGCAGATTTTTTTCTTTTGTTAAGGAAATAGGTAAGTTTAATTAATTACCCTGGAAGTAGTGTGATCTGTAAATAATGCTGGGGATGTTTGAAGAGCGTAATTATTTTGATTCATTTTTCCCAGTGGGATGATACTCTTGGGTTTGATGACTTGTGTGGTTTTTTAAAATGTGTATTAAAAAGGAAAAAACCCAGCTCTCATTTTTAAAAAATGAATTAGCCATACCCGGTTTGGCTCTGTGGATAGAGCATCCGCTTGCAGACTGCAGGGTCCAGGGTTCAATTCCAGTAAAACACACATGCCTGGGTTGTGGGCTTGATCCCCAGTGTGGGGCGTGCAGGAGGCAGCCAATCAGTGATTCTCTCTCATCATTGATACTTCTATCTCTCTTTCCCTCTTCCGAAACTCTGAAGTCAATAAAAAAATATATCTTTTAAAATAAAAAAAAACTGATTTAATAAATTTTCCATTTTACAAACTGAATCATATTATTTAAGATTCAAGATAGACCTCTCTATTTTTACCTGTGTTTGTTGACTTAGGTAGCTGTGTTAAGGAGAACTGCATTTTCACTATTTTTTGTAATCCCTGTGGTCTCAGATGGAATTCTGTGATGTATGTCATAGGTTTTCATTTTAGTCCTTTTGAGTTCACATATCAGTTTCTGACTTGGTTGCCACTGTTTGTGAATCATGGTTGCTTATATGTTTTTTTGTTTTGTTTTTTAGTACAATTAATGCTTGAAAATCTCAGGAATTTTTTTTTCTTGTTGAAGATTTTTCCTCCAATGATTTTAATCATTAAATGTCCCCCTTTTCACATACAGATCTTAAGCTATCAAAGCTTTGTGAAAATTGAAAATAGGTAATTTGAAATAGTTGGGGCCTCTAAATAGCATATCTGAATACCTAGATGGTTAGAGATTTTTTTTAATAATATTTACATTTGCATACATACAGTTAGTTACCTATTTGTTCATTTATTGTTTCTTAAGTCATTTGCGCCGTTTAAAGAAAAAATGCTTAATTTTCACATATCATAGGAAGACTTATACTGGAATAGCCTTACATAAACAAAAGCAGTAATTTTTTTTTTTCATATTAGAACTTTCATACAGACCTTAGTAAAATGTCATTACTCTGTACATTAGCTATTACTAGACTTTAGCTGGAGGAGTGCATTTATTCCATATAAAAAACATAACTTCTTAGAATATTCAGAGTAGGATCCTTTGGTTTTATAACTGTACCACTGAGAGGCCTGATCTTATATGTAAATTAAAATTTATCAAATTTTAGCACATCTGTAGTCAAGAGAGAAAAGTTCCATTTCTTCTTTGACCTTGATGGGCTTGCTGGGGATGCTGATTGACTCTTGACAGCCTGTCTCAAGGTTCTTTCTGCTTAGACTGGCCCAGGAGCAGGCGTCTGCCCGGGGGTCAGTGTTGCAGTACACTACTGCAGTTTCTTGCCAGGAGCTTCTAGATGGCTTTGCTGTACTCTTTGAATTGGTTATGGTGATTATCATTTTTAAAATGCCCTGCTTCATAGCATTGTGGGAGATTCATGCAACTTAATTGGGAACTCCTTGGCAGAGAATGCCATTAGGGTCATTGTTGTCAGAGAACCCCTCGGGTGTGTCTCCATGTTGAGGTTCAGTAGCTTTTTGTTGTGGGGTCTCTCAACTGTGTTGTTCCTAGGAATTTTGAGTGTTTCCAATTATGGACATTTCCAGGTGGCCTCCAGTGTACCCACCGGCAACATTGGTTACCAGCGAGTTGCCACTGTTCAGATCTTGAGTGCATCCATAATATCTCTCTCTTATTTGCTAGGCAGAAGATGGTGTTAGTGATTGAGAGCTGCTGGCTGGCACCCTTGCAGAGCAGGAGTGAGTGAGTGCTGTCCAGCTTCCGGTCCTGTGAGTCTGATGCCTTTCTCCCTGTCTGGGCATCACTGCCAACCAAACACACATCGAAGTCCTTCATGATCGTCAGTTTGTCAGATGACTATATTGTTGCAAAGAGTCTTGTCCAGGTCTTTTGTATCTTTTTTTTCTTTTTGTCACCTTGGTGTATGTCCATTGTGCCGGGGACATAGGCGTTGATGATGTGGGGGAAAGGCACACTATGTATCATGGCAAGACCAGTGATTTTAGATTTAGTGAATGATTACAAACTTTTCCAAGGGAAAGCTTTTCCCAAGCACCAGTGCCGTCAGCCCAGTGCTACATGGGCTGTTTTCCAACAGGTGAGCTTTGGCTCTGTCCCGTGGTGCCACGTGTGTTTCCAGCAGTTTGCTCACTTTTCATGTGGATTGCTTCACAGTATGGTGTGCTGTTGCCTTCTGCTACACCTGTGTTACAGGGTAAGAGGAAGTTTCCATTTCTTGCATAGTGTGTCACAGAAGTAGAAGCCTTTGCAGTGCAACAAACCAACGAGGCTTGATCGGCAGAAGGTGGACAGTCTCTAGAGCACCTTTTCTCTTGTCCTCCTCTCCATCAGGACTAAGTACTATGATATATGGCCAAAGGACAGGCAGAGAACGCTGTGGAAAGGACGCCCCACCTGTTTGCATTGAATTGTGGAATTGGGGCACCCCCACTATCACCAGACTTAAGTTGTGTGGCCAGAACAGAGAAGGGTGATGTGGAACCATCTTTCCTGGTCTGTTGGTGAGGGTCATTAAGTTGTATGCCTGGGACCAAAGGACAGACCTATTGCACATCTTCCCGTATCTTCATCTACCGTGTTTGGTATTGTTGAATGAGGCCTTACATTTGCTGTGTTGTTTAAGTCCTCCACTTTTAAATTCAGTGTCAAGGCCAGAAATTCTGTCTACTGAAGAGACTTCACTGCTAGAGTCCTTGAATTAGTGCTGTATTTTATCGGGAGATGCATGTGGCTGCATATGTTGCTGACAGTGGTGGTCACAGTGTCATCCCTTAATTTAGTGTGAACATTTAGATGGGATAGCCAGGAGCCTTCTCCCTTTGTAGAAAAGTACTTTTGCAAATTTCCACTGGAGTGAGATACTGCATGCAAGGTAGCTTTGGATTTAGTAAGGTTTATGGCCCCAAGTCCTTTGTCCCTTTATATAGAAATTCCCCACTTGTAGTATTGGAATGAAAATTTGGAAGAAAGTGGAGAATGAGAAATTAGGATCCTTAATGGCAAGTATAAGTGGAATGAACTTCACCTGCCCATTTCAGGTTTATGTACTACTTTTTTTCTGGTTTCTTTATGAAATGTTGTCTTTCCTTTGGTTGCTAGTTAGGGGTATTCTGCTAGGAGAGTTCATGTCCAACAAATCCAAGGTAAGAAGGACTGTAGGAGACAGACTGTTTTCTCCCCGAGTGGGTGGGTGAATACACCCCCTTAGCTGGAGAGAAGCTCCTCAGCCCCAGTCTTTATTGTGAGCTGAATTTAACTCCCATGCTTTTTAGGTACAAGAAAAACATTTACCAACAAAGTAAATTATTGGAAAAATGGTATATTAAGGAACCTGATTCCTAAGCATGAAGGTTGAAACCTTTAGTTAAATTAAACATTTATTTAAATTATGGGCTTTGTTTGAGGTGATTTTGATTATTATCATAAATGTCAAACAGCAAGTGATTAAATTACAGGTTTTTATTTATCCCATGAAATAATTGTAGATACTGTTACTACATAACTAATTGATTTTTGCATTAAAGTGATCATTTCAGTTGACATGAGTCTTTTCACAGTATGTTTCTATAGTACCAGAGTGAGCAAGCCTTCCATTGTTTGACCGCCTCCCCTCCCCCACCTCAGGCGTGACCCAGGGATTCTATGGTGTATGATAAATGGGCAATGAGCTGTTCACTAATGTCTTGTTGACGTGAAATAGAAATTTGGATTATTGGAATTTATTATTTGGGGCATCTGGCTCATCCTTGTTTTTGTTTGTTAAACAGGAAAAGGACCAGCGCAGCCTAGACATTAACACTGCCAAGTGCATGTTGGGACTGTTATTAGGAAAAATCTGGCCCCTTTTTCCAGTTTTTCACCAATTCTTAGAGGTACCATATTGCTATTTTATGGAATGTATTTTTGCTTGCTTAGAATTACCAAGTGTACTTTATTTAACCATTTTATGTAATTTTCTGTTTGTTATACTTTCTGCCTATAGGAATTATGGTGACATAACTGCTGTCAATCAGCAACGACCTGTTCTCTCTGTGGGAACTTACTGTGTTGCATCGCTCCCGGCACAGATGCATCAGAAACAGCTACCGTTCTGTCCCTTGCTCCTCTCTTGTCCCCATTTTAAAAGCTTTACTTTTCTTTAGATTTCCTGCTCTCTATAACAATAGTAAAACAAGATTTCCTTTCCTTTGTGGCTTTAGGTGAATTTCCACTTTCATTAAGCAAAGATTAAAAAATAAGCTTCGAGGTAAAAAAAAAAAAAAAGCATTGGCCTTCTTGTTAAAAGAAGTGTGTAATGTAGTCGTCTTTACTCTTTTCTCCAAGTAACTTGGGGACCATGACTTAGTCTGAGTGTTAGGCAAACTGACAAAATATCTTTCTTCACATTTGTATTAGAAATAATCCAGCACTGAACCTCATCATTGTTCATTTGCTTTTAGGGTGAATAATAACTTTGAGCTCCTGGTTTTGATGTAATGTAATACTGTAGGAGTTTGAAGTACCTGAGATGTAGGTTTGAGTTACTAAGGATGTCATATACCCTGTTTCCCCGAAAATAAGACAGTGTCTTATATTAATTTTTGCTCCCAAAGATGCGCTAGATCTTATTTTCAGGGGGATACCTTATATTACAGCGAGTAGGTCTTATTTTCGAGGGATATCTTACTTTCGGGGAAACAGGGTAGATAGCATCCTTCTTGTCCTCTAGCTCCAAACTCCCTTCCCTTTTTTTCTTTGCCCTAAACCCCTTTTGAAAATGTCTTCTGCTTGAAAGGATAAAGGTGTTGAGTCTTTGAGGAAATCCTAGGTCTTATCCTGATTCTAGCTTCACTCTTAAAATAATCTTTCTTACAGCTTACTTTATGTAATTGTCTGGGAAAACTTCCAACTGATAGGATTCTTTGAGGACTATTATTTAAAAACTAGAGACCTGGTGCATGAAATGCGTCCCTCAGCCCAGCCTGCACCCTCTCCAATCTGGGATCCCTCTCACAATTTAGGACTGCTGGCTACCAACTGCTCACCTGCCTGTCTTCCTGATTGCCCCTAACTGCTTCTGCCTGTCAGCCTGATCACCCCCTAACCACTCCCCTGCTAGCCTGATTGATGCCTAACTGCTCCCCTGCTAGCCTGATTACCCCTAACTGCCCTCCCCTGCAGGCCTGGTCACCCTTAACTGCCCTCCCCTACCTCCCTGGTCATCCCTAACTGCCCCCCTCCCCCCCCCCCCCCCCCGCAAAAAAAAAGCCTAGTTTCCCTCCAACTGCTCTCCCTTGCAGGCCTGGGTCCTCCCCCCAACTGCCCTTCCCTGCAGGCCTAGTCCCTCCCAACTGCCCTCCTCTGCTGGCCATCTTGTGTCCACATGGGGGCAGCCATCTTGTGTGTAGGAGTGATCGTCATTTTGCATATTACTCTTTTATTAGATAGGATTGCTTGTAACATTACTAACCGGAACTCCTCAAGAAACTAGTTTTAATGTAAGAAGTATTTGTTTAATGACAGTTTACACTACAAGTGACCTGTTATAATTTCTCTGCCAATCCCGTGAAGTGTTAGCTTTATTTGGAAAATGAGTAGAAATAGGTTCTTGCTCTCAGAGAGTTGAGTGGGAAGGATTAGCCTGAGTGCGAAGGGTCCTTTAGCCCTAGGACCTTGCCTAAAGCCAGTTTGACTTTGCACAGTTCCAGGAGCCCCACCAACTGGTTCTTGCTTTTAGGTGCCTAGAAAGTGAAACTTGTAACCTGCTTTATTCTCTTACTAGTTTGCATTTTTCTTTTAAAAGGAGACAGTAATCCTTTCATTTTCAGCTGTTCTTATGTTTCCATCTTCAAAACTATTGGCTCAACTCTTTGCTTTTTGTCTGTTTGTATTGTTTTCCAGTGTTTCTGATATTAGTGGTTAAAATTAAACAATTGTTGGATCTAGCTTTTATTTTCAAATGTTTACACATGAATACTGTGTTTTAAAATACACACATGGCATATTTCTTGTCTAAGAGGAATAGGAATCTATTCCGATTACTTTTATGATCAGATTGAAGTTTTGACTTATTAGAACAGTCATTTCTTCAGTGGCTAGTCATTTCTTCAGCACCTAGTCTGAGACCTGCTCATCGACTGCTGTGTGTACTTGAGCTCAGAACTTGACAGAGTGCATCCTGGCCATACAGGGCTCATTCATGGAGCTATACTTTATTTAGCACTCCTGTGTGCCAAGTGTGAATGAAGGGCTTTACATAAGTTACCCGAATTAGCTCTTAATCTTTGCAACATCTCTATGAAGGAAATGTTACCCCCATTTTATGTAAAAGGGCCTTTGCAGTCTAGAAATTTCACTTCTAGGTATATAAAATTGTGTTTCTTTGAAGTGCTTGTCATTTGTGTTGGACCCCATAATAATTTTGTAATGAAAGTTGTCATCTTAAGTTCTACTCCTGCTCTCTCTCACAGTCCTCCTAGACTGGTACTTAACAACCCAATGTAAAAAGAGTTAACCTTTATGAACTGTATCAAGTTGATTAATTAGCAATTGACACCGTCCCATTTATTAATTATGTCAGTAATTCCTATTACTTTTCCCTCCATCAGCAATCAAAATATAAAGTTATTAACAAAGACCAGTGGTGCAATGTGCTAGAGTTTAGCAGAACAATTAACCTTGACCTCAGCAACTACGACGAAGATGGCGCATGTAAGTTCCCGTGCTGGGTGTCCTCTCACTCTTCGCATCGTCGCGCACTCGCGCATCCTTCTCAGCTGTCTTGTTTTTTCTTTTTCTCCAGGGCCAGTTTTGTTGGACGAGTTTGTGGAGTGGTATAAAGACAAGCAGATGTCCTAGGACTTTATGCATAGCAGCGCGAGAGTCACTGTTAACCACAGTTATGTCAACCATTAGCCATAAATTGCTGTTTGTATCAAAGCGCATGCTGCTTTTCTTGCACTGTCTCCCTTTTGCAGGGACGTTTTTGGTGTTTGCTATTGAATGGGCCAGCTCTGCCTGCTGTGTAGCATTATTCTCTTGGGAGGCTGCTTTTGCAGTTTGTATTTACACTACAGATTGGTGAATTTGCCAACGTCCTCACTGTGATTATGTGTATATTGCTGTTTAAATTTTGTATATGTGTATAAAAAGAAAAAGCTTCACTTAGAGATTATTTCTGCAAAAATGTATTGTAAAAATAATTTTTGTGGCATATTTCTAGTCCCTTTTTTTCAAATGAACCGATTATACTTTACTTGGTCTCAAATGTAGCATTTCAGAAAACAAGAATTTTACCATAAGTAAATGTTGCCAGAATTCACCTTATTGTTCAAGAGGCCAACTTTTGGAAGGAGGTGGGAGTTCTAACTTTGCATAGGCATATGCCAAATGTAATTGGTTTACCTGGATATTAGCATTTTTAAATGATGAAACTATAATTATTTGAACATATAGACATGTACCAACCATGTCATCAATCATTTCCACCATACAAGTTATAGGTTTTTCTTTTCTAATGTTAAAAAGCTCTAATATTTTGAATATAGGTACAAATGAGTAAATTAACATTACGCCATTTTTTTTTTTTAATAGAATGGTTATGAACTCTAGTAAACTTGCTTTAGCAGGTTTTTCTTTCTCTTTTACCTTCTTCTTGTCAGTGTTTGGTCTGCTGATGCCTTCTATGCCATTCTGAGTGAAATTGGTTTTGCCTCCTTCATGGAAACCCAGGGGTTTACTGGCATTGATAAATTGCAGAGCAGTTTTAGTTGTGGCTTGAATTTTTAGTTAAGCTTTCATGGTGTCTAATTTTCTAGTTTTTTTGTGGTTTTTTTTTTTTTTTTAGAAGACCTCTATTATAAGTGAGAGGTGTTTTGTTCTCCTTTTTGTTTCTTTCATGCTAGGCTTTTCCTGGCAGAATGTCCATTGCAGGCAGTGGATGTGAAACCACCAGCATTGAGCTAACTCTGTTACACGGCAGGACCTTCCCCAAGGCCGCTTGTCGTTACCTGGGTCATTTGTACAGAAAGGTGATAGCCATTATTTATGTGGATGAGGAACTTGTAAACAGGACGGGAATTTAGGTTTGTATTTTATGTTTTTTTTATTTCCCTCCCCTTACCTTACCCTTTAGAAAATGTGTAGATAACATGTTTTCCTCTCAACTATCTGGTGCTATTGAATTGACTAATTTAGTCCCTAAAGTTTTGTGAAAACAAAAAAGTCTAATGATTTAAACTAAGTAAAAAGCTAATGGTGCATTTGAACCAGTGAATGCTACTGTGTGAGCAAGATTCATGATTGAACATGTCATGATTTGGAAGAGGTTTGGATTATTTCAAAATCTGGCTGAAAAATCTTTTGGATTAAATGTGAACCTTTAAATGGCATTCAGTGAGAGAAGCACACAGACAATGCTACTCTGAACCACCATTTCACAGTTTCTTTGCAAGCAGTGTTCAGATTTTCATATTATTTTTTTCTCTAACTCAACCACCAAAGACAGAAATTTTGTATGTATATACAGTGTGTGCACATATACAAAATCATGATCTGGTGGGATTCTTTTTTCTGCCAGTTAGAAAGGTTTGGTTTGCTGTGAAATAAACCAGAAGTTTGAAAATCCCTGTAGTGATTAAGCATACTTAATCATTCCTTGTTTAGGAATCGTAGAGTCACTTCTACCTTACAAATTCATACCGGTTTGCACAAATTAATACCCGAAAAGAATTGGAGATGTTGATGGCAAGAACAGCCCCTGAGGCCCGTGTGTTGAAAGGGGCGCCGTTCCGTTCCGATGGCGTCATTACAGTGGCGTTGGCGTGGGTTCGGGTCTGTGGAGAACTTGGTTCATTTTCAGAGGCATCCCATGCATTAAAAACAAAACCCGCAGAGTCAACAGTCCTCAAATTTGGTCAGTAAATCAGAATTATATGTAAATATAAATCACGGGTGAGAGTATATTAAAAGTTACTGTTAAAGAGTAGAGTCTTTTTAAAACAGCGGTCACCGATCTGAAAGGTGGGCGACGGCTGTTTTAAACCCTTAAGTAAGTACAGGACTATTACAGGGCAGGTGTTACATTTCATCCACAAGAATGTTTTGGTGATGGGGAAATACCAGCTAGAAACTGTCATGCTGTATAATATGAAAATATTCTAAAGAGATAATCTTGCATATGTAGACAATTCCAAATCTTTAAACTTTCTGGAAAAATAAATCTCTTTGGCCCTTGGTTTTCTTGGCTTTATGCAGTTATTTTAAGGGGAGGAAAAGGAGTCAGACAGTATAATGTACCTTTTCTTAAAAGCATCCCTCAGTTACATGAAATTGAGCAATCATCAAACACTTACTTACTGGCTAATGTTAAATAAATTAGGGTGCCTTCTGGTTTTTCTTTATCACCCAGGGCCACATCCTTTCTCTCCACTGTTTTGACCTCCACCTTGCAATGGTTTGTCGTAACGGACACTACAACTTCTAGATGTTCACTCCTGCTCGAGGTCAGAAAGCTCGCTATTTGATTTGCCATAAAAACCCACTGTCATGTTCCCTGCAGCTCTTTTGAAGCATGAACTCGAAATTACGTTTTTCTAAATCTGACTAGATAAACCTTTTGGTTTAGCAACAGGTTTCTGTTGCCTCTCAGTCTCTTTTTATTAGTGCTTTTGAGGTTTATACGGAAAGCTTTAAAAGTTTTTTTGTGCCCTTGGTTTTCAATCTTACAACTGCTAAAATACCTCTGTAAGCCTTATCTTTTATTCTTTCATATGTTATGTTGTATAATAAATGTATAGAATTCATTGACCAACTAAAATGTTGGGTGTCTGTAAATGAGACCAAAACGTGGATTGCTTTTTTTTCATGAAATAATTTCTATAATTTCTCTTGGGGGCTACTGTTAAATGAACAGCAGCTAACCTATAACTGTGAATGCTTCGTGTCGTCAGTATTTGCATTACATTCAGAAACGTGTGCAAGTCCTGTGACTCCCAGCTTAACTCAGATACTGTTATGCCACCTAACTTGAGTACAGCAAACTGGTTTTAGGTTTTAATGGAATTGATGTAAAATGATATCTCATAAATAAAAAGTATTTGTGTTTGGTTTCAGAACTGAATGTGAATTATTCTTCTTTGGCTTTTCTTCTAACACTGCTTATGGTAGATTTAAAGTGTTCTGTTTTTTATTTGCTTCCTTTCCCCAACTTTTTTATACTGAAAAATTTCAAAGGATAGGACAATGTAATCCAAGGATAATATAATGGACATCCATCCATATACCTACCTCCTAGGTTTTCCTGTTTTTAACATTTTGCTATCATTCTATGCTACTTTGAGTGTATTTCTCTCTATAAATAAGATATACTTATTTTTCTGAACCACCTGAGAGTAAATTATATTTTCACAGTTTATACCTAATATTTCCAAACCAAGGGTATTCTTATAATCACAATATAATGACCACATTCAAGAAGTTTAACATTGATCCAGTGCTATTACCCAACACACAGTCTAGATTAAAATCTCCCCCTTTATGCCGAGACCGGTTTGGCTCAGTGGATAGAGCGTCGGACTGCGGACTGAAGGGTCCCGGGTTCAATTCCGGTCAAGGGCATGTAGCTTGGCTGTGGGCACATTCCCAATAGGGGGCGTGCAAGAGGCAGCTGATGGATGTTTCTCTCTCATCGATGTTTCTGACTTTCTATCCCTCTCCCTTCCACTCTGTAAAAAATCAATAAAATATATTAAAAAAAAAAAAAAAAGAAAAGAAACTTGTGTGAGGCAGCAGTTTAGGTGTTTACCTATGCCACCATCTTGGCTTCCTCTAGAACATTAAACTTTAAAAAATAAAATAAAATCTCCCCCTTTGTACCTATGTGCTAGCTATTTTATTTTTAATCCAGGGGTAAGCATTGCATTTAATGGTCATGCTTCTTTAGTCTCTCTTCATCTAGACCAGTTCCAGAGTCAATACAAACACTCCTCTGCCAAATAGTGATTTGAAAAAATGTCCTAGCACATGCTGTGTATTTCTAAACATCGAGCTGAGAGCTGAGTTCTTACTATGTGCCAGGAGCCGTGCAGAAATGACCATTTTTACCACCTCCACAGCCACCATCTGTTAGGGAGGTGGGCTGATTGGGGTCTGCCGGTGCGGGGGGAGGGACAAGGCACGGGAGGTTAGCCACCACCTGACGAGGGAGCCAGCCCTCAGCCCCTCTGGGAAAGGAGCTGCATCCGCCATCACCCATCCCTGGTTCTCCATCCCAGCCCAGGGGCCATGGGGAGAGACCATGGGAGGTTGGCTAGTTGGGGGAGATTGGCTGTGGGAGTGCACTGACCACTAGTGGGCAGCTCCTGCATTGAGTGTCTGTCCCCTGGCAGTCAGTGCACGTTGCTTAGGCTTTTATATGTATACTAGAGGCCCGATGCATGAAATTTGTGCACTGGGGGGAAGAGGGGTGTCCCTCAGCCCAGCCTGCACCCTCTCCAATCTGGACCCTTCGGGAGATGTCCGACTGCCGGTTTAGGCCTGATCCCACTGGGATCACCTGCCTAATTGCTACTAACCACTTCCGCCTGCTAGCCTGTTCACCCCTAACCACTCCTCTGCTAGCCTGATCGACGCCTAACTGCTGCCCTGCTGGCCCAATCGCCCCCAATTGCCCTCTCCTGCCAGCCCAGTCACCCCTAAATGTCCTCCCCTGCCGGCCTGCTCACTGCCCTCCCCTGCAGGCCCAGTTCTCCTCAACTGCCATCCCCTGCTGGCCTGGTTGCTCCTAAGTTCCCTCCTCTGCTGGCCTGGTCGCTCCTGACTGCCCTCCCCTGCTGGCCTGATCACCCACAACTACTCTCCTGTGGCGGCCATCTCGTGGCGACCATCTAGTGACCATATGGGGGTGGCCATCTTGTGTGAAGGCATGACTGTCAATTTGCATATTGCATCTTTATTATATAGGACTAGTGGCCTGGTACACAAAATTTGTGCATGAGGTAGGGGTGTCCTTCAGTCAGGCCTGCACCCTTTCCAATTTGGGACCTCTTGGGGAATGTCCAACTACATGGACTATTTGGACTTTGTATTCCATATGGTCCATGTACCATATTTGATTTTACAATTTGAAAAAGTCAAGGACACTGGTGTTCATATGTAATTTCTGCCTTTACGGTCAATGCCATCTTCCATTTGTAATTTGGATTCGCTATCTAATATTAATAATATGTGAGTGTGAGGCAGTCTGCATTGCTGAAATTCAGTGACGTGAATTTTAGCTATTTGCCATATAAATGGAATTTATGTATATCATTTGAAAGAGCGTTCCATTTAATATTAAAAACTGGGAGGAGGAACCAAGATGGCGGCACAGGTAAACATCTATCTTGCTGCTCCACACAACAATTCCAAAACTACAATTTAACGACAGAACAAACATCATCCAAAATCACTGGAAAGCTGGCTGAGTGAAAATTCCACAAATAAAAGTAAAGATAGGACACTGTGACTCAGAGGACCAGTGGAGGGCAGCGCTGAAGATACTCACGGAGCCAGAAGTTTGGAGCTGTGTGCATGCGCACCAGTGGAGAGGACGGGCGGCTGCAAACCCTGCTGGCTTTCTCCAACGGGGAGGGCAAAGGCGTCCCACTGCATTGATTCCCCAGTTCCAGGCGAGGTCCGGGGAATCCACACTCATAAGGGTGAAACTGGGCAGTGGGAAAGCAGACCCAGTGTGGCAGAGGTCTGCGAGCTTGTGGAGAGGGCGAGGTTGAGGAGAGTGCACGTGAACTTGGCAACAGAAGTGTGCGACCGCACAGAGAGGACTTGTGACTTGCTCCCTCGTTCGGGAGACCAACTGGACTGCATTGTGTTACAACCCTGGGCGAGACTTTGGGGGTTCGGACTCATTTGGGGAGAGGCTGAGTTGTCTGACAGAGGGTGATCAGCGGCCATTGCCACCCAGCACAGAGACCCTGGTGCTGCATAGGGAGGAGCTGATGCTGCCTGCTCAGCCCAGAGACTCCGCCTAAACCTGAACACAGCTGACCCTCATAATCAATTGGCCTGGAGATCAAACCCTCCTAGTGCTAACAACAATAAGCTGGGCTTAACTTCAACAATACTGTACAACCCATAAAGAACTATTTATGGAATGAATATTTGCCATGAAATTTTTACTGTCAGAATCTTCGTTTGTCATTAATCTTTTAAAATATGCTGAATATTCTGGAAAATGTATATCATTTGGACAAACTTTACCTTTGCTACATCATCGAGTAAATTTTCCATCAGATGGCTTTTCATCAGAGAAATTTGGTGATAGGCAAAATTGACATCTAACAGTCATTCCACCACAACTATGTTTGAGAATTGCATCCTCATGTACTCCATTTTTGCTGCGAAGGCAGTTCCTACCAGTATTGCTAGTACTTGTTGATGACTGTTCTTTAGACATATTCTGTTGTTGCTGCTGACTTCTTTCAACTTCAGAGGCATGTTGCTCTTCAGACATTTTCTATTGATGACACCGGCTTCTTTCAGCTGCAGAGCTATGTTGTGCCAATAGTTGCTCTTCAGATACATTTTCTTGCCAATGCCGCCGCCTTTCAGCTTCAGAGGCACATTGGTCTTCAGACATTTTCTGTTGATTAAGCTGCCTTCTTTCAGTTACAGAGCTATGTCGCGTCGATAGTTGCTCTTTAGATATATTCCCACCTTCCTGCTCTCAGAGTCTGAGATGCAGGTGAATGAGAGTCTTGGCTGTCAGACCGCTGAGAGCTGGCTGACCAACAGCTGATTCTGGCTGATTCTGTGAGGGATGGGATTCCCTCCTTCCTGCTGTTGGAGTCTGGGCCGGCGCCCATAAGGGACACAGCGTCAAGTTTGTGCTGGGAGACCCAGAGTCAAGTCCACGCCCACCTGCGTGTGCCTCAAAATCCCGAGAGATCCAGACCTGCCTGTGCCCATGCAGATGGAATGCAGCATCAAGCCACATGGAGCTGTGGGGCCCCCCTGCGGAGCCGTCCCGCAGCACGCTGGGTTGAAGGAACCCCAGTGGAAGCCACGTGGAGCAGCAGCCGGGACCCGCCCCCTGGTGGGGGTGAAGAAACTCCAGTGGAAGCCACGTGCCTGCTGCCAGGCCCACCCCCTAGCAAGAGGGGGCAGGCCGCCATCTTTTGACAACTTTACAGCGTGAGGGTTAATTTGCATATTATCTATTGTATAGGACTAGGGGCCCAGTGCATGCATTTGGAAGGCTGCAGTGGGCACAGGGGCGGGTCTTGGCCCATCTTCTGTGCCCCGCCCAGCCCCTCCCACCATGGCCCCTGGTCCTCTGTCTGCCAGCAGCCCCACTCCTGGCACCACTGCTCCCCCATGCTGATGGGACCAGAGCTGGGCACCGGCAGCAGTGGTTCTAGCGCTGGCTACAGGTGCAAGTGGGGCTGGTGCCATCAGCAGGTGCGAGCGGCAGCTGCTGCTCTGATCACCCCTCAGGAGCAGGGGGAAGTGGAGAAGCCCTCAGGGGTGATCAGGGCTAGTAGCCACCACTTGCACCTGCTGACAGCACCAAGGATTGGGACCGGCACCGGGCACAGCAACAGGTACAAGTGGTGGCTCCAGCACCAGCAGTGGGTGCGAGTGGGGCCAGCACCAGCAGCAGGTGCAAGAGTTGGGCAGGACCACGGCACGTGGGAGCAAGAATTTTCAGTAACTACCAGAGGCTCGTCACACCGATGAGAGTGACAGGCACCTTGCTTTGGTCTGGTGCCTCTGCTCACCTGCTCCACCATCCCGCCACAGCCAATGCCCGCCATGTTCCGTGCTCTGCCACCTGCTGTCGACGCCCGCCATGTTCCGTACATGCCCCCTACTGGTCAGCGCATGTCATAGCGACCAGTGGTTTGTTTGTTCCGCTGTTCAGTCTATTTTCATATTAGCCTTTTATTACATAGGATAGATTAGGTCATCTGGATACCTAATGGGCTGAGCCCCAAATTGGTGCCAGCACCCAAAGCGGGGGAGTCGGAGGTTTTTAAAGGACCCTAGGGTTTTTTTTTTCTCTGGGTGGAGAATTCTCTGTGCAGGTCCAGATCCTCAGAAGGTCTGGAGGGGAAGGATAATGGTCTTAGCAAGTGGAATGCGGTCTAAGTGAAAGGGAATGTCCGTTGTGAAGTCCCCCGGGGGAGGTGGTATCAATTCAATTGTTTGACCAGACCTAACACCACCCAGGTAGTCTGTAATGTGTCAGCCCTGCTGCCCACTCTCTGACGTTGTCTGTGCCGGTACGTTGCCCCCTGCCGACAGGAACTCTGGCACAGCGGGGATGCCCAGCACGTGTATGTGGAAGAAGGCAGGTAACAGAGTTCACAGGTGGCAAGAAATTGTCAGTACCTGAAAACCTTATGTAAGGATGAATGAACCCAGGAAGGACTGATGCAGACTCAGATTTTCAGAAAGAAGGTAAAAACAAGATTCCCGAAAAACAGAATCCGGAATCCATGTGCACGCTGTTTCAATCGATGGTTCTTTCAACTATAATTGGGGTCAAAAGCTGGTAATCAAGCCAGCTGTCAGGCACTCATGAAGAGAGGAGGTGGGTGGTGGGTAGAGATAAAGGGAAAGGCTGAATCCTAACTTGCCAGAAAGGAGAGGGAAGTGACAGATGGATTCTTATATACAGGATTCCTAGCCTGGGCTACAGCGAAAGTCACAAGGCACTGTTATTACTGTGTATTTCTATTACTCAGTAATAGAAAATAGGAGCAAGAGGTGTAGTCTCTGGGCAGTACTTAGAGTTCACATAAAAATTAACAAGAGTTGAACTTCCCCAGCAATGTAACTGGACCTGGGGGAGAACAACTTGCCTGTGTCTGCGCAAGACAAAACTCCCAGCTGAGGGGAAGGTATCGCTTATAGGAAGGCTGCGATACAGGGAGGGCACTTTTGAAGATAGGGTCCTGAAATAATGGGGTGAAGAGCAAAGCGAACAGAGAAATAGAAAACATTACCCACAGAAAAGGAAGGTCCTTGGTCAGCCCTGGCCTACAGGACTGAGGACAGATAACCAGCTGTTTTCTGGACGGCCACTTTCTAGGTTGGCGTGAACCTACAGAAGTAAGAAGTGTTCTCCATGCTGCTGTAATGCCTTGCAGCGTATATAGCTGACTCATTGGAATGTTATCCCCAAATCCTGATGTGGAGAATAATTTTTATGCAGAATATCAGAGTAGAGCTTTTATGATCCCTTTAAAAAGAGTTGCCTTTGGAGCTTGGTTAGAAAGAAAAAAAAAAAACCACAAAAAAACACCTCACATGGGGAAATAATAGAAATGATTCATCTAGCTCTCCTGCCCTTTCTACTTATCTAAGCATGTAGGCCGGAAAATAATCCAAAACAGGGCAGCTGACCACTTTTGACAGGTTCAGCAGAAACTAGTTTGGTGTTTTTTTTCTCCCCATTGAATTTGTCCCTGGCATTTATATTCAAATGCCTTAACAAAAAATAAAACCCCATGTATATAGAAGTACTTACTTAGAAACTATGGTAAGTAAGTAGACCATGCTGAGAATAGTAATTGGGAACCAACACAAAAGTTAACTATAGTAATTAAGTGGAAATGTCTTTAAAAACGTCATTTAAAATGTAAATCCCTTCTGACAAAATGTATTCAGTCCTTTGAAAGATTGTTTTGTAGGCACTGAGGAATTCAGATCTCCAGGAGCGCTGGCAGGGGGAAGGGAGCTGGCTAGGGTTGTTCTTCCCTCTGGCACTTTGCAGCAGGGCAGCTCAGAATTGCCTGAGTTTGAGTAGCTGAAATTCAAACTGGTGTTCTCTAGAAGTCTTCCCCTAAATGAGGACAAAGAGCTGCAGCTGTACTCTACCAATGAATTAAGTCGCTGAAAAGTTTGGGCCTGCTCCTGGTGGTGCATACATTGAAAGCCACTGTATTTTGCTCCTCCTCCTCCTCCTCCTCCTCTCCCTCCTCCTCCTCCTCCTCCTCCTCCTCCTCCTCCTCCTCCTCCTCCTCCTCCTCCTCCTCGTCCTCCTCCTCCTCCTCCTCCTCCTCCTCCTCCTCCTCCTCCTCCACCACCTGTGGTAGCTCCTAAATATTCGATCTTGAGAGTAGGACTTGGACAAGGGTTATCATCTTATCACAGATATACCCCAAAATCATTGAGTAAGTTATGAGATGCCTTATAGCAACCTATTCTGCATGTTCGGTGCTCATAAGTCCTTCAAGCCCTGATCCTCCTACAGCAGTTGGTTTTCAGATTCTCCGTGTAACAATTGTATCAGCAAACTTTAATTGTGTGTGAGGCAGAATTCCTGTGTGAAATTGGAAGGAAACATGAGCATTAAGGATGATAAACTTGCAGAGAAGGGGCTGGAGTGGCTAGAAAATAGACTGACAATTAAGAAGGCCCTCTGAATGGGAGGTCTTGTGTCTGTCAGGTTTGAGTGGCATTAGCCACTTATAGATAGGCCAGAAAGAAGCTGAGAGTTCCTTTTGGAGAAAAGGGCCTCACGGGATAGATGGGGGGGCTCTGTGTAGGACTCAGAGAGTGCATGTAGACAGCGACAGGCTCCAAGAGTGTGGGCTTTTGAGGACAGAAGGCTGTTTGGTTGTCTCCAAGAGATGGCAGCACAGTTGATGAAAAGATAACAGAAAACACGGGGACTCTAATGAGAAAGGATGTGGAATGTACTGAGGCAGCTGTATAAAGCCAGTGATAGGCAGTTCCCTGGTGGAGGAAGTGCTTCCCTGATCCCCGGCTTCCCTATGGGTATGTCCAGCTGCACTTGAACCCCCCCCCCCACACACACACACACAAGCAAGGTTCTTGGGGGGGGGGGGATGCTCTCTGTGCCCTTCTCACAAGGCTTTAACCTCTGCTCCAAGCCTGCACACTCACCAGCAGAGCACCCCAGCTCCTTCCCTGCAGGAAGGGGGCTGAAGGTCAGTATTCCAGGTGCACCCCTCCCTAGGCCCAACCTTTAGACAGTTATATAAAGGGGAGCTCATCCATAGGACGAGGATCCCAAAGATTCTGGAAGGGGAGTGGGAAATGTGGGTGCTGGGAGGTGAGAAGGGCCAGGGGACTCAGTGGAGGGGAACCACAGTGGGGAGAGACCAGTGCACTGGGCTGAGGTGTAGATGAGAGGACTTAGCTGGGAGGACAGAGAGAACAGGAAGTTCACCTGCTAACTAATGTTTACAGATTGAAAGCTCATGTTGTGTTTGCAGCAAGTCTCCCATCCAGGGGCAGTGGCTGCCAGCATTCAGTTACTGGGAGAGCTTGCAGGCTGGTGGAGACCTGTGCTCTCTCCTCTCAACAGAATTGACACCATTTTCATGCAGCGTTTGTTTTTCTGTGCAGTTACATTGTCAAAATCTGTGCAGCTAAGCAGCCTTTTCATTGCTTATGTTCCCTCTGCCCCTCCCTCCCCCCCAGCCAACTCTCTACTAAAAGGTACCTGGAGACATCTCCCTCTTCCTCCATGGACATTTGGAATTAAAGGAGCAGACTTTAGTGGGTCTTTTTAGGCAAAGTGTTTTTTGAAATCTATTATGAGATGACATTGCAGGTGACAGACTCAGGGTACTTAAGCAAAAATTAGATGTAGTTCTTTCTGGTTCCACATGATCATCTTCCTACTTTAGCACATGAATGTCATGTGCATACCCATGGATTTTTTTTTTAATTTTTATTTTTGAGAGCTGGTTGCCCAAAAGCTGTAATGGGTTCTGGGGATGCAGTCAAGGAGGTCAGTTATTGGCTTATTGACATCATTTAGCTCCTTCGAAAGAGAAGAGAGCCAGCCAGGCCATGTGCTTGATACTGATCTCCATGAACAACTAACTTGCAGCAATCCTGGGGAGGATATGTAGGATACTGAGGTGCCTAAGTTCAAGTAGCTTGTCCTAATTCCAGAGTTGGATGGTGGAAGAGCTAAGGTGCAAGCTCAGGTGATGTCTCCACCCCTGCAGTTTACTGGGGAGCCACATCAGGTAGGGACAAGCTGGCCAGGAGGAGGGTTGAGGCATGTAAGCTCTGCGAATGCTTCTTGGTTTTCTGGTGGATTTACCTGGGTCGCTCTCCTGCTAACTTTATAGTTTTGGCGTAACGCAGCGTTCAGGGATTGGCTGGTTTTCCGAAGTGGAATGTTTAGGGATTGGTTAAGCTTCAGCCAGGGAATGAGGTTACTGGAGTGAGGCTCTTGCTGATTGGCCAACTTTGGGAAGTGTGGGGAAGGCCCTCACAGGCACCCTCTGATGCCGGGTGCGCTTTCCAGCAGCACCACACCATTAGCTCGGCTCTGACACGGCCTAGAGAGAGCATCTGACTCCGGGGTTAAGGCCTCAGTCCCACCAGACTGTGCCCCATCCCTTCAGATGCCACGCAAGTCAATTGTTGCCTGTGCCTCTCACCAACTGGCTATAAATTGGAGGTTCCCACCTCCCTTCTGGGGTTCAATCAATTTGTCAGAGCAGCTCACAGAATTCAGAGAAACATTCTGCTTCCTAGATCACCAGTTTATCATAAAAGGAGATAATACAGGAGCAGCCAGATGGAAGAGATGCATGGAAGAAGGCATGGGGAGAGTTTCAAAGAAGCCTCAGTGAATCAGCACTCCGAGGGACGGCTCAGGTGTTCCCCCTCTGTTGACCGGTAGAGGGGTGCCTCATGGATCACAAACAACTGCGACATGGCAAGTTTGCCACAAAATAATCATAGGTGAGCCGAAACCGGTTTGGCTCAGGATGGATGTCCACCTGTGGACCGCGAGTTCCCAGGTTTGATTCGGGTCAAAGGCATGTACGCTGGTTGTGGGCACATCCCCAGTGCGGGCTGTGCAGGAGGCAGCTGATCGATGGATGTTTCTGACTTTCTATCCCTCTCGCCTCCTCTCTGTAAAAAATCAATTAAAATATGTTTTAAAAAAATAATCGTAGGTAAGATCTCAGTGTGTTCTATGCGGCAAGCCTATCCTAAACTCTTTGCAGACAACTTTCTTAGTCCCCAACTATAACCTTATTATCCTCATTACACAGGTGAAAATAGCAGAGGCACAGAATGGTTACGCATTTCTCCCAAGGCCACACAGTTAAAAAGTGAAGAGGCAAGATTTGAACCCAGGCCATCTGGCCACAGAGTCCATACTCTTCTTCCCCACCCTTCCAGCCCCCTTTTTTAAAAACAGAAAATCAAGTTTTAATGCATGCTCACAAGGAATTAACAGGCGTGAAATTTCCCAGCTTCTTCACGTCTATCCACACAGCTCTGAGGCTCATTAGCAGCTTTCCAAACGGCTCCAGCACCTATGGCTCAATGATGGCACAGAAAACACTATTCTTTATGCTCCAGAGGAATGCTCTTCCCACCCAAAGCAAGTACACTTTTTGGCTCGGCTGCCTGTGGTTAGAAACGCTCTGCGTGCGGAAGGGCCTTGCTTTGGCAGCTTTGCAAAAGAGAACTGCTCCTAGTCCTGGGGGCAAGCTTGGAGTGAGGGGGGCTGCTGACCAAGGAGAAGACGCTTCTGAGCTGGGGAGGCTTGGCGGAGACAGAGAGGAGCTCCCCATTTTTGGAAGCAGGAGGAGTCCTCTCTCTGCTCAACACCCTGCTGAGTTCCCCAGGAAGAGGAAGACTATAGACTGCAGATCATACTGTAATACCAAGTTCTTTTCTCTGGGACCCCATTCAGAGAAGGGAGGAGGGGTCAGAGCTGCTTGGCTTTTATTTATCTGTTGATTCGAAGGTATATTAACTTATATGAATTTATTATTTGTTTCTCTGATGAGCAACTGGGCCCATGTGGGCACCAGCCACACAGATTTTGACACCTCTCTCTCCCTCCTTGACTGTTGAGAACACAAACTTTCCATTTCTGCTTGACCCGACTTCATCTCATAGTAAGCGGGAGCCAGTTAGCTCTTCCTATTGGGTTCTAAGTCACTAAATGGAAGGGGCCCAAGGAATTCACTGGCAGCTAAAACATGACACGTCATTTCCCATGACTCATTTCTTTTCCATAAATGTGATTCCGGGAATCCTTGGTTAAAGCAAGAGCTTCAGAAGAAGACAGGGAGGAGAATCCTGACTTGGCTCAGCTTGTGTCGGGGTGCCAGGCTGTCTGAGAACGCTGTGGATCCAACCCAGGCAACTGCAGGTGTCAGCAGATGGCAGCGGGCTTGTTGGCCGCAACGAAGCTCGGCTGAAGCCAAGCTGAATTGCGGCCACGCGGTGTCTCGGCTTGTCTGGGCGGTGACCTCGGCATGTGAGGCCTGCTCTGCCCGGCTCCTCACGTGCAGTTGGATTATCTGATGCTAATTTTAAGGACACTCCTGGTTGCTGACTTGGTGCTACAAGCAACTCAAATTTTTTTTTAGTCGCTGAAGCAGTAAAGATGAGTCCTAGAAACGCCAATTTTATCGTGAGCCAGGGCTCCCAAAACTTAAATTTCTGTTTCTTGGAGAGGAGCTGATTCGAATTCCCTCAGTGGGACAGATTTGGGTCCTGAGGTTTTGATGTGTCCCCAAACTGGAGTAACATTGGGATGCTTTGCTTACTGCTCACGACTTAATGGTCAATAAGATTGCGTAGCTTTAAAATCTTTTTTCTCAAGCCACAGATGGCCATGGTTGTGGATTGCCTAACTCAGGAGTCTAATGAAGATCAGCAATCATCTGCAATACTCTGTCTCTGCTCAGGTCAGGCCTTATCATATATATATATATGGATTTTTTACAGAGAAGAAGAGAGAGAGATAGAAACTTGGAAACATCGATGAGAGAGAAACATCAATCAGCTGCCTCCTGCACACCCTCTACTGGGGATGTGCAAGGTATATGCTCTTGACTGGAATCGAACCTGGGATCTTTCAGTCCACAGGCTGATGCTCTATCCACTAAGCCAAACCAGTTTCGGCACCTTATCGTATTTTCAATGTCCAAGAGTTTTCTATTGCTATTGGAAGGTTTGTTCTTTAGCTTATCTGTTTACTGCGGAGTCATCGTCTTCAGTTCATCATTTTACCGCTCAATCAAATACTGACAATCTGCCCAAAGAACTGCAAATCCCCAACTTTTCTTGAACCTGTCAGAGAGCTGAGATTGCCTGTAACCAACTAACCCCAAGTCCACGGAAGCCAGGAACGTCCAAGGAGGAATGGGCCGTGAGCACTCACTTGCTTGACCAGAGTAGATGCCTCTTCATGCCCTACAGGGGCTCTGTGAATAGAAGTGAAGAAGCTCCTGCTTTAACCAAGGATTTCCAGAATCACATTTACGGAAAAAAAGAATTCAACCAAGATTTTTAATGAATTAATGGTGAGTGTGACTAACATAAGAGGACAGAACCCCATGGAGCCCCACAATTTGTCCCTTTGTAGGTTCTTCCCTGGCCTCACCGGTGCTCACAGGAAACACCCGGGGGGTGGGGGGGTGGGAATGCTGTTTAGGGCACTGCGTTTAGGGACTCACCTCTTGTACAGCAAGCCTGCTCTTTGTCTGGGGAAGGTGTTACCGCACCCCTCACTCTGCTCCCTACAGACACAACCCTGACAAGTGGCCAGGAAAAAGGGCGAGAGCCTTCGTGGCCGGCACAGGAGTAGGAACTTGCTGGGACCCACATCCCCTCTCCAACAAGGTCAAGAACCAGGCTCTGAGGACCCAGCCCAGGGAATCTTCCCTGAATAAGGAAGCCCCCCTTTCTGCCCATGGACTTGAGGGCTGGAGATTGTGAACTAGTCGAAGGGAAAGGTAGGAACCTGCCCCTCCTGGTCTTGAGAGATTGTAGGAGGTGCCAGGAGGAAGCAGGAAGGGAGGAGTGTACTTGGGGTCCATGGGACAGGAGAATGCTGAGGGCATCAGGGACTCTGGGAGGGGATCACCTGAGATGCTCCCCCCCTGCACTGCCCTGGGACCCCATAGCCAAGCAGACTCTGTCATGTGGCCCAGTTAGGAGGTGGGGCTGGAAGGTAGCTTTCCAGAGCTGCTCTTAGCACCATTGTGGAATGGCTCAGCCCAGGGAACCCTGCAGTGACCCAGAAGGGGGTGAACTGACCCTCATGTATCTGCCTCTGCAGATTCCTTTGGCCACGTGCTCCTGGGCCTGGTGATGGGGTTGCTTCCAGCTACACTGGACCTTCCATCCTTTGCTGCTCTTGACCCACTGTAGGCACCTTGGACAATAACTGTGACGACATGGCCGGCCTGAAGCATGCCCTTTGCCCAGGCTGTGCTGGTGACCTCACCCACTAAATGTCCGCAGAGTGGACCTAAGGGAACCATTGCCACTGAAGCCAGAGCCCCAGGATTTTCAAGTTCAGATGCAGGGCCACGGGATGGATTGGGCTTCTCCCAGTGTCACCGGGAGGGACAGGGAACATGGCTCAGAAGTACAGAAGAGGTGGTTGGTGGAGTGACGTTTGAACCGAGAAAATCAGGAACTAGGAAGAAGTGAGCAGAAACATTTCCTACCCTTCCTTCCCTTCCCTCAACCCCACCGCCTGCCTCCTTACTTTTCTAAGACTCAGTGATTCCATGCAGCCTCTCAGGGGTGTCCCTGTGCCAGAGGCACCAGTCATTCCCTGCGTGTCCTCGTGTATTTGCCTTTCCTTGTCTCCCACTGCAGTTACCTTTACCTCGGACTCCCCCGGAATTGCTCCTTCCCATCCCTCTACCCATCATACACTGGCTTTTACATTTTACTGCAGACGGTCTTCCTATGACCCAGGCTCAGGCAGCAGGTATGGAGGTTAGCTGAAGGCTTGCCTGGGGACCTTGTCAAAGAGGATCATAGAGAGGGGACAGGGTGGCCCTCAGCACGGATGGGTGTGCAGGACGTCAGTCAGACCTGGGTGCTTGTGAGAGCCCAGGTAGGGTGGGTCAGCTGGGGCGGGTCATCAAGACAAGTGACAGCCAGCAAATGACAAAGAGCAGCCCCTCGGCAGTCTAGGAGCACCTCCTGCAAAGCCTGATTTCAGGACTCTTTCTCCCCAAAGCCTCAAAGACAGAGTGTGGTCCTCATACACCCAGACACCTACCCGAGGAGAAGAATGGAGATGAGAGCAGAATCAGAGATGTGAAGTCATTCCAAGAAAACTCCTTAAACCAGTGCTGGTAGAATTCAGTTAATTTTCAACAGACTAAAACCCTAACAGCAAGAAGAGCCTCAGATTGGAAGAGATATAAATATTTTTCTGCTCTCCTGGGAAAAATATCAGTTATAGTTGAAAGAAATTCCATTTGCTCTGCAAAGCTGCGTGCCTTGTGAGTGAGTGATTCTTATTGGAGTGAGAGGGGAGAGCCTTTGCCAAGATTATAGGGATAGTCCAAGGAGAACTAGAAATGGCCCTGGACAGACAGACAGTGGGAAGCACTACCGTGGCTCAGGTGGGAACTGTGTTAAATTGCAGAATGCTTGTCCCTAATCGGGGTACCCATGGCTCAGCTGCTGTAGAGGAGAAGGTACAGTGTTCCGAAATGAGACAACTATGTTTCAGTGAGGAAAATGGCGTGAGTTGCTCTGAGTGCTAAGGTCCTGAGGTCCGTAAATTGAAGGTCAAACAAAAAGTGGCTGAGTGGGGCTCAGACTCAGGCAATCTGCCTGCGGAGCATGCCCGAGAATGACAGCACAATTCTGCTGATTGTTCATGATTGGTCAGAAATTGAGATTTAAAAATATTTAAACCTCCCAATGGAAATGTTCAGGGTAATTTTTGTTGTTGTCAATCCTCACCTAAAGATATGTTTTCCATTGATTTTTAGAGAGAGTGAAAGGGAGGGAGAAGGAGAGAGAGAGGGAGAGAGGGAGGGAGAAAGAGAGAGAAAGAGAGGGAGAGAGAGAGAGAGAGAGAGAGAGAGAGAGAGAGAGAGAAACATAAATGTGAAAGAGAGATATCGACTGGTTGCCTCTCACTCGTGCCCCAGCGGGGGCAAGGGATCAAACCTGCAATCCAGGTGTGCCCAGACAGGGAACCAAACCTGCACCCCTTCGGTTTGCAGGTCGAAACTCTAACCACTGGTCACACCTGCCAGGACAATGCCCAAAATATATTTTTTAAAATAGCCTCAGCAAGGTAGAGAAAACCAAAGTGTGGTCCCAGACATGGCCTGCGAGTGACGAGCTTGTGTTGGGCATTCCAAGAGAATGAGGTGACCTTGGACAGCAATGTTTTTGCCTCTGTTTTATTTCTCCCAAAATATTCATAGCAGAATTTAAACTCGCAGGTTTTCCTTCAGAAGAGTCAAGTTGGACACCTACACACTTTCACCACTGCTCCAAATATTTTCGGAATCCCTCTTTTGGAATTGCCTTCAGACAGTTTACATATTGGCTCTATTATTTTGAGGCCGTATCTCTTTTTGTTGGTGACGTTAGCATTTCCCTGAGTGACGCCAATCATCTTCACCAGATGTGGCTCTGAATCACTTCTAGTTATTTCCAGGAATCACGTCTGTTCTGAATGCTTGGGCGATTACTGCCTGGGGAATCATTCAAAAGGATGTGTCCAAAAATCATTAAAATACATATATGGCCTTCAAGATAATGGCATTTAAAAGGACACACCAATTTATCTTTTCACATTTAATATATTAGTTAAAAAGCCAGCCTCTAATATAAGGCTTCATATCATTTTACCTGGTTTTGGATATTTTGATCCATGCTGGGATATAATCCCTTGTAAATTCTGCCGTATAAAATCAGTCTACCCTCACCCACCCCTCCCAGAACGGGGTGGGTGAGGCAAGTGCTACTCTGTGGCTTCTGATATCCATCTGCTGTCCTGCTTAGATTAGGGCTTGTGGCATTGGCTTTGAGCTAGGTGATGTTATTCTGTCTGTATTGCACATGTAATAAGATCAATTTATTGTTTTCTTTTTGTTTTAAATACATCCTCTTCTTACCCTGAGCAAGCATTGGTACTTTTACTGCTCTTTCCTGCCCACTAGGTTTCTAGATTTGGATTGCATGATCTGAACATTTTCTTTTCATTGTAGAGACAGACACAGTGATGTAAACTTCTAATTTTTTCATGTAAACAATATTTAAAATAAAGGAAACATATGTGATGGCCATCATTTGATTTTAACCTTTGAGACTGAAAAACATAATCTACACTAATAAAAGAGAAAGATACAAATTGACCATACCGCCGAGACCGGTTTGGCTCAGTGGATAGAGCGTTGGACTGTGGACTGAAGGGTCTGGGGTTCGATTCCGGTCAAGGGCATGTACCTTGGCTGCGGGCACATCCCCGGTAGGGGGCGTGCAAGAGGCAGCTGATCGATGTCTCTCTCTCATCGATGTTTCTAACTTTCTATCCTTCTCCCTTCCACTCTGTAAAAAATCAATAAAATATATTAAAAAAAACAAAAAACAAATTGACCATACCTCTGCTATGCCTACAGCCAATCAAGAGCAAGTATGCAAATTAACCCAGCAAAGATGGTGGTGGCCATGGAGCTGGAGCGAGCAGGAGGCTTGGGTTGCCCCCGGCAATGGAGGAAGCCAAGCTTCCTGCCTTTCCTGGCCTGCCCTGGCCTATGCTCAAGGCTACAAAGTTTCAATTATAGAAGATAAATAAATCCCAGATACCTGCTTCCAGCTGGCCCTGGTCTCTGCTCAAGGAGATGCTGAAAAGAAAGAAAAAAAGGGGGCGTTAAGAGCCTGGGTCACCAGGGGGCATGGCCAGCCTGAAAATGGCCCTCAGCTTCTGATCCAGGCTGGCCACACCCTCACCTCATGGGGGTGTGGCGAGCCTGGGTGAGGGGCTGAGGGCTATTTACAGGCTGGCCACACCCCTTTCAGGGTGGGGGTTCCTACTGGAAGGCTTGACTAGCCTGAAAACAGCCATCATTCCCTCACCCAGGCTGGCCAGGCACCCCAGTGGGGACCCCCACACTGAAGGGGGTGTGGCCAGCCTGTAAATAGCCCTCAGCCCCTCACCCAGGCTGCCTACGCTCCCTCATCGGGGACCCTCGCCTTATGGGGATGTGGCCTGCCTGCAAACCACCACAGGCTCCTTGCCCAGGCCACCCCACTTCACAAAGGACCCCCATCCTGATCTGGGATATCCTTCAGAGCAAATCACCTGGCCCCCACCCATGCACCAGGCCTCTATCTATACTAATAAAAAGGTAATATGCTAATTAGATTGGGAGACCTTCCAGGAGACCTTCCGGACATTCTTCTGGACAAAGCCATGGTGTCGGGGCCGAGGCAGAGGTGGTTAGAGGCCAATAGGGGAGGGCAGTTGTGGGTGATCAGGTCAGGATTGGGCAGCAGTTGTGAGTAATCAGGCTGGTGGGGGGCAGGGCCATAGGGAGTATGCAGGCCATCAGTGGTGGTCAGTTGGAGGTGATCAAGCCAGTGGGGGGCAGTTTGGAGTGAGCAGGCCAGCAGGGGGGCAGTTGAGGGTGAGCAGGCCAGTGGGGAGGGAAGGTGAGGGTGAGCAGGCTGGAGAGGGGCCAGTTGGGGGTGATCAGGCTGGTGGAGGGGGGCATTTGGGGGTGAGCAGGCTGGTGGTGGGGGGAATTTGGGAGTGAGCAGGCTGGCAGACAGAGTGGTTAGGGACAATCAGGCAGGCAGGCAGGTGAGTGGTTAGGAGCCAGCAGTCCCAGATTGCAAGAGGGATGTCCAACTGCCGGTTTAGGCCCGATCTGTGTAAACCAGCAGTAGGACATCCTTCAAGGGGTCTCAGATTGAAGAGGATGCAGGCCGGGCTAAGGGACACCCCCCTTGCACGAATTTTGTGCACCGGGCTACTAATCCTATAATAAAGGACAATGGAATAGACTTATCATTTTTACCATACATGATCACACCCACTAGAATAGCTACTATGAAAAAAAGAGAAAATAACAAGCTTTGATGAGGCTGTGGAGGTATTGGAAACCTTGTGCACTGTTGGTGTGAAGCAATAGAATGGTTCCTCAACAAGTTAAAAACAGAACTGCCTTATGATCCAGCTTTTCTGCTCCTGTATATATATATACCCAGAAGAATAGAAAGCAAGGTGTGAAGAGATATTTGTACACCCATATTCCTAGCAGCATTATTTGCAATAGCCAAACAGTGGTAGCAGGCTAAATGTCCATTAACAGATAAGTGGAAAAATCAAAGGTGGTACATATCATACCAAACTAGAGGCCCAGTGCACAAAATTCATGCATGGGGGGTGTCCCTCAGCCTGCCTATACCCTCTCACAATCTGGGATCCTTCGGGTAGAGTCCCTAAGCTTAGCCTGTGATCGGGGCCTATTGGGACTTTCCTTCCCCTGGCTGTGGCAGCTGGCCCCACCCCTGCTGCTGCCATTGCTTGCCATCGGTGCCACGCTGCCCCCCTTCCTCTCATGGTTGCCTCCCTCTGAGGGTGACAGGTGTGGGTGCCATTGCTTGGCTGGTCTGGGCCTCCCTCTGTGGGGTGATCGCTGGCTGGCCCCATACACCTGCCACAGCACTGCCAGCCAGGTAGCCTGGTCTCCCCTCACATAGGAGCCCCACAATCAATTGCCCTGCAGAGTGAGACCCCACCCATCCGGCCAGGGCTCTGTGATCAATTGCCATACAGACGGTGGCCTGGGCCGGCCTGACGCCAGTGCGTGTCATAGCGTGGTCATCCGGAAGGTCATCTTGATGGTTATTCTGCTGTTCAGGCGTTCAGTTGATTTGCATATTACACTTTTATTATTATAGATAATCCAAATCCTATACAGGCGAGACAAAAGTGGGTTTACAGTTGTGAGTACATGAAACACAATGCTTATTCTTGGATTACTTATTATGATTGTATTATTTTCCACATGAACAACTATTAACCTACTTTCCCCTACCCCGCACATATTAAAATGGAATGAACAACATAAATGAACCTTGAGGGCATTATGCTAAGTAAAATAGGCCAGTCACAAAAAGACACATCTGTCCAACTCACTTATATAATGCTGAGAGTAGTCCGACTCATAGAAACAGGTGGAGTGGAACTTACCAGGAACTGGGGAAAAAGGGGGTAGGGAGTTGTTGCTTAACTGGTACAGAGTTTCAGTTTTGCATGAGATAGTTCTGGGGATGTGTTACACAGCAATCTCTTTCTATAAAAACCCAGCAACCAGAATGGCTGGACGACCAGAATGACCATTGGCTATGATGTACACTGTGGCAGCCAACCAGCCTGATCCAGGCCCTGATTGCTCCCTCCCGCCTCAGCTGGCCAGACCCCCGATTGGCCCCCAATATCCCAATTGGGGGCAGAGCTGACAAGCCAACCTCCTGCAGCCCTTCCCCCCTGGCCAGGCCCTGATGGGCCCCACTGGGGGCAGGCAAGCCAGACCCCACCTATGCATGAAATCTTGCACCAGGCCTCTAGTGTGAATCTATTAAACACTACTGAACTGCACGCTTAAAGATAAAGATGGTTAAGATGAAAAATGTTATTATCCACTCATCTGTTGATGAACACTTGGGAATACTACTTGTCCATAAAAAGAATGTAATCTTACCTTTTGCAACAGCATAGATGGACCTAGAGTGTATTCTGCTAAGTGATATAAGTCAGAGAAAGACAAATACCCTATGATTTCACTTATGTGAAATTTAGAGAACGAAATAAACAAAATAGAAATAGACTCATAGATACAGAGAACAGACTGGTGGTTACCAGAAGGGAAAGGGGTTGATGAGCTGGGTGTAAAAGGTAAAGGGATTAAGAAGTACAAATTGGTAGTTACAGAACAGTCATAGTAATGTAAAGTACAGCACAGGGACTATAGTCAATAATATTGTAATAACCCTATATGGGCCAGGGGGGTACTTGAAATATCAGGGAGACCACTCTGTAAAGAATATTATTGTCTAACCACTATGTTGTACACCTGAAACTGATACAGAATAATATTGAATGTAAACTATAATTGAAAAAAATATGGAAAATTCTGTTACATGTTTTTCATCACACTCTATCTATATATATAAAAGCCTAGGTGACCGTTCCAACTGAATGACCAAAATGACCAGTCGACCGGTCGCTAAGACATGCACTGACCACCAGGGGGCAGATGCTCAACACAGGAGCTGCCCCCTGGTGGTCAGTGTGCTCCCACAGCCAACCTCCCATGGTCCCTCCCCCTCCAGCTGGCCCTCCCCTGATAGGCCTTGATTGCTGGCCAGGCCGAGGGACTCACCCGTGCAGGAATTCATAAAAAGTACAATAAGAGAAGTCTTCATTCTCCTCCCCATCAGATGGGCACCAATCCTCAGTGGCCATTTGAGAATCGCTGGCCCAGGAGGCCTCATGCAGCCGGGAGGGAGCCCAGGTTCTGGCCGGAACACGTCTGTGTTTATGCCAGTGCCATACTGGTATATCTTCGTAGTATATTTTGAAATCAGGAAGTGGTGCCTCCACCTTCATGTCTTTTGCTCAAGATTGATTTGGCTATTTGCGGGTCTTTTGGTTTTACATGAACTTTACGATTGTTTTTCCATTCCTGTGAAAAACGCCATTGGAATTTTGGCAGGAATTGCTTTGAATTTGTAAATCACTTTGGGCAGTGTGGGGATTTTAACAATATTAAAATACCAATCTGTAAACACAGGATATATTTCCATTTACCTGTATCATCTTCCATTTATTTCATCAGTG
Organism: Antrozous pallidus; assembly: GCA_027563665.1. NCBI lineage: Eukaryota > Metazoa > Chordata > Mammalia > Chiroptera > Vespertilionidae > Antrozous > Antrozous pallidus. The sequence goes on along the minus strand of CM050511.1, from coordinate 92,684,824 downwards.
TTCTCAGTGTACCGGTATTTCACCTCCTTGAATAAATTTATTCCTAAGTATTTTATTACTGTTGATACTGTTGTAAATGGAATTGCTGTCTTAATTTTTAATGGCTATTTATTATAGAAATGCTTCTGATTTTTATATGTTGATTTTATTTATTATTTTAACAGGTTTTTTTTTAAATATAGAAGATCATATCATTTTCGATGTTTCAATATCTTAATAATCAGGAGGATCATACTGGTGAATGCCAGCTCAATGCCCTTTAGGTTCTTAAGGTAAAAAACATTCCAACTCTGCGGTACTGAACTGAATAGGAGATTTGTCTGCATCTGGTGCAAACTAGCAAGGGGAAGCAAAGCAGCCTAGACCTGGTTTGTGGCTGGTGAGAGGGTCAGGGAAGAGGGATGGTAGCCACAGGTCAGCTAGCAAATCAGGGTGGTGGTAAGGATGTGGGCAGAAAGGAGATGTTGGAAAGAGCTAGTGGAAAAACACCTCTCCCTTCCCATTTTTCAAGGGAGTGTGCAGAACCCTGACTAAATAATTAACCCTGCAAACTCTAAACGTAAGGACAGTTCCTAGTTTCTTCTTCATCCCACTACTCTGTTGGAGCTCAGGACCAATCACAGAGCAGATTTTCCAAAGCCAGCAGATTGTTCCATAGCAAGTGAATTCTGGAAGAAGTTAGCTTTGTACACATTCAGGCTTCATAGCTTTTTGGCATTTTCTGGGCACAGTCTCAGTGAACCTCCTTTTCCTTCTTCCATCACGAGGTGATGATATGGACAGACAAGGAAACCTGAAAGCCAAGCAGGAAATAGAAAAGGCAACATAGTACCTAGAGGGCATCCATGACAAATTGAGTGGCAGGTGGTACCATCCATTGGAAAAGCTTGTCCCTCACTATTTAAAGCTCAGAGCCCTCCCCACACTAAGGTGGGGGTGGAGGGGTATGTCTGCCCAGGTTTTGCTGATGCATAAACAGAGTTGTGGAGAGAATGTCACATTTACAGGATAACAAAGAATTAGTGGGAGATCCAGGAACAAAATCCAGTCCCTGAAGCAGGGAAGCAGGAATTCAGTGCTATATTTACTCTGTATTTTTCTTCCTCTTACATCCCTTGTCCTCCTCTCTCTCCCAATTCACAGAACCTATGATCCAGCATAGGTCAGCCATGTACTAGTAGTTGGGATTGGGGAAATTATCAGACTGTAGGGAAGAATGGGAAAAGGATGTAGAAGGATTTACCTGGACCATGGCTGGGCTGACAATAATATTGGTTGAATGAGTAAGTGATGGGTTAGAATGGAAGTAGCTTGGAGCTACTAGACTAGGCGATAGTAACAGCGAAGACACTGAGCACGCACGCCGGGCTCGAGGCTTTCTGGGCATTTACATGCTTTGTCTTGTTGAACTCTCACAACAACCCTTTGGTGTAGGACTGCTGTCATCCCTATTACCTGGATGAGGAAACTAAGGCTTGGAGGCAGTGATGTGCTGGTGAGTGGGTAGCAGGCAGCCTGGGGAGGGAGGGGCATGACAATGTGTAGTGTTTGCCCATTTCCATGCTGTAAAACATCACCACGGCTGATTTCACACCATCAGCCTGGCGCTACTGAACACAGATTTGGGAAGAGGTGCACACAGTTCACTCCTGTGTGGAGCCCACTCGTTCACCCCTCCACTAATAGGCGTTAAGTAACTCCCCCCACAGCACCTCCCTGCACATTAACCAACCTAGTTCTCACCCCAAAACTATCCTCCTCTCTCTAGTACCTGGGCGCTAAGTCACCCAGCAAAGGAAAGGGGAAGAATGAATGAATGTTTTTCCTTTTTTTTTTTTTTTTTTCCCAGCCCAGCAGTCTGAAAACCAGAGCTCAAAAATCAATGACCAACGAAAATCCAGCTCCTGAAGGAGCACAGCGCTTTGGCCTTCGCAGACAGCTACACACACTCCCTGCGGACAACAGGCTTCTTAGGGAGAAGTCAGAGGTGGTAGAGGCAGAGTTCGCTGGGAAAGAACAGAAAGGACTTTTCCTGTTGATTCCCTGCAATTCCAGTGTGTGTGTGTGTGTGTGGGGGGGGGCGGGGAGGGCAGGTCACACAGAGGTCGGGCTCCACCGCTCCACAACCGCTCTGGAGGGAGTGGGCCTCGAGTCAGGCTTCTGGCGGTGCTCCCAAGCCAGACAGTGGGATCGGGGTGGTGCTGAGGCCATTTCCCGATCAGTCCGTTATGCGTCCGTGTTGCCTGTGTTTCTGCAGTGTGATGGCTGCAGTGAAGGCGCTGGCTTGCTCGTGCCATGGGCACTGGGAGCGGAGTTTGATGAGCACTGAGCACGGGGCGGCGGGCTGCAAGGAGCAGTGCAGTGGCTGCCAGTCCTGGCCCTGCCATCGTGGGTTTGCTGCTCGGAGCCTGTACCGTCAAGCGTTGGGCTTAATTCTCAAAAACCTGCTCCCGTCGTAAAAGGCTGCCATCTTGTGACACTTACATTTATTTTTACTTCCTAAGCGTGCTGCTTCACAAAGAAAGCCTGATGGGGCAAATGGAACTTGGACATAGAATAACGTTTATATGGGGCTTCTTAGAGCCAGATGCTGTTTGAAGCGCTTTACACGTGTTAAATCGTGTAGCCTTTACAGCAGTCATTTGAAATAGGTAATATTATGTCAGAAATGGATGCTAACGAAACCTATTGTGGTAATCATTTCACAATATATGTAAGTCAAACCATTAGGCTGTACACATTAAACGTATACGTTTCTTTATGTCAATTATTTCTCAGCAAAACCGGAAAAAGGAGTAGGTATAGCTTCGTTTTGCACACGAGGCAACGGACAGTTAAGTGAGTTTAAGGGACAGATAGATGCTATTCTTGCCCCTATTACACAGATGAAGAAACCAAGGCTTACCCGGAATGATGTGCTGCTAGCTCGTGGCAGCAGCCCCACGGCGGCCCAGGAGCACGCGGCCAAAGGAGTCTGCAGACACGGACACGTGAGGGCCACTTCACCCCCTTCTGGGTCACTGCACGGCTGCCTGGGCTGAGCCACTCCACAATGGTGTAAAGAGCAGCTCTGGAAAGCTGCCCTCCAGCCCCACCTCCTAACTGGGCCACATGACGGAGTCTGCTTGGCTATGGGGGTCCCAGGGCAGTGCAGGGGGGAGCATCTCAGGTGATCCCCTCCCAGAGTCCCTGATGCCCTCAGCATTCTCCTGTCCCATGGACCCCAAGTACACTCCTCCCTTCCTGCTTCCTCCTGGCACCTCCTACAATCTCTCAAGACCAGGAGGGGCAGGTTCCTACCTTTCCCTTCAACTAGTTCACAATCTCCAGCCCTCAAGTCCATGGGCAGAAAGGGGGGCTTCCTTATTCAGGGAAGATCCCCTGGGCTGGGTCCTCAGAGCCTGGTTCTTGACCTTGTTGGAGAGGGGATGTGGGTCCCAGCAAGTTCCTACTCCTGTGCTGGCCACGAAGGCTCTCGCCCTTTTTCCTGGCCGCTTGTCAGGGTTGTGTCTGTAGGGAGCAGAGTGAGGGGTGCGGTAACACCTTCCCCAGACAAAGAGCAGGCTTGCTGTACAGGAGGTGAGTCCCTAAACGCAGTGCCCTTTGGCCATGACACAGCAATCCCCCCCCTCCCGGGTGTTTCCTGTGAGCACCGGTGAGGCCAGGGCAGGACTCGGGGTGCGAGGGCTGCTGTGGAGCCCGCACAGGTCAAAGCCAGTGGCTGGCTGTTCCCAGAAATAAGCAACTACTTACCGGTTTCCTGGCTCCAGATCATCTGGTGGGTGATTTGTCATGAGTGCCAGCCCGGCAGTGGGGGGAAGATGACACTATTCGCTGTCCTTCTGATCAAAGTGTCTAAGATGAACTGACGTATCGCAGTGTTGTGTACGCGCCCTTGGAAAGATTTTCAAGGTGACAAGACAGAATCACACAATTAGCTGCAGGGAGACCCACAGGGGGGGCCCGGACCGACCGCTCCAGTTTTGTAAAGATACACTTTGGCCTGCCTGGCAGGTGTGGCTCAGTGGTTGAGCATCGACCTGTGAACCAGGAAGTCAGGGTTCGATTCCCGGTCAGGGCACAAGCCTGGGCTGCAGGTTTGGTCCCAGGGTGGGGTGTGCAGGAGTGAGAGATCAGTGATTCTCATCATTGGTGTTTCTCTCTCTCTCTCTTCCTTCTTCTCTGAAATCAATAAAAATATAGTTTAAAAAATACACTTACAGATGGGCTTCCGTTCACCAAAGCATTAAAAAATTGGGTCAAAGCCGGACCCAATGGTCACAGAGCCAGAACCTGGTGGCTCTATCTATTGAAATGTTGTGGAAATGTTTTAAGTTTTACGGGGTTGCTTTCCAGGAAATCACATGTGGTCATTATTAGAAGAGATTAAATGATTTTTTTTTTTTTTAGTAATTTCTGAAAAGTGCACTGTCTGGGACTTCTCTCCCATCACTAATATGTGTGTCCTTTCTAATGTAAGTATGTTAGAAAGGGCTGCTTCTGGTTTATCTGGAGTTGGAATGTATTTGTTCAATCAGCAGATGTTGACTGAGCACCTGCTCTGTGCCAGGCCCTGTCTCTGGCCCAGGGGTCTCTAGTGACCAAGAAAAATGAGATTTTTCCCCTATTGGGAAGACAGACAGTAGCACAAGGAAACATTTAAATAAACCATAATTTTATAGTTCATTTAAGAAGGTATGAAGACAGCACCAAAATGTGCTAAAGAATGCTTTGGTTGGGGTGCATGCCACTTTACATTTTATTTTATTATTATTATTATTTTTAAGTCTTCACCTCCCATGCTTAGAGAAAGAATGGGAGGAGAAAGAGAGGGAGAGAGAGAGAGAGAGATCAACTGGCTGCCTTCTGTACGTGCCACAACCGGGGATTGAACCTCCAACCCAGATATGTATCCTGACCAGGAATGGAATTGGCAACCTTTCAGTGCACAGGACAGCACTCAACCAACCAAGCCACTCTGGCCGGTGTCAGTGCCTCTTGAGAAGGAGGAGATGGGAAGGCCTATCTCCAAGGTGAGCTGAGCTGCGATCTTTATCACAGAGGCACATTCTATGCAGAGGAAGCAGCGTGAAGAACGGCTCAGTGGTGGGGTCACTCGTGGTGTGTTCTGGCGCTGAGAGAACCAATCAGGAGACTAGCAGGTGTGGAGGTTGTTGGGGAGGGAGGCGGCGCAGGTGACACCGGGGTGGTGTGGGCCGAGAATGGAGCTGACGTAGAAGGTTTTCAACAGGACAACGATGTGATCTGGCTACCAGGTGGGAATTGTGTATGTCCCTACTATGTTTCCATGGGGAATAACCGAAGAGCAAACTATGCATTCGCTTCTGGGTCAGGGTTCACATTTTGTTTTAAAAAAAGGAACAAATTATGTTTTGTTTAATGGTCATAGTATTCATTAGCATTTAGCATTGTTAGCATTTCTTTCAGGGTGTGGAATTTTGCTTACATACTGCAGTTCATAGCATTAGGGACTCAAAGACAAAATTTCCACATACTTTCCAATTTAGATCATCCAAAATGATTGGGCCTTCATCATAAAATGTAAACTGAATCTTGCTCATGCATTTATAAATTGTATTTTTCCTCTACTGATCCACATAGGGCTCTAGCCCATTACATTTTAGTACTTTTGGATTCAAAGTAACATCCATTATTTAGATATGTGGTCTAAATAATACATTGACATTCCCTCTGCATTCCTCCATAAATTACTTTATGATATGGACACTTGCATATTTGATATGATATGCATATTTCCCACCTCCCTAGCTTCTCACTCCTGCCCCCTCACCCGCACTGTTTTCTTCCCAGCCATGGAGCTGATTCCTCTGGACTCACGGTAGGCCAACTGCGGCTCGCAAGGTACATGCGGCTCTTTGGCCCCTGGAGTGTGGCTCTTCCACAAAATACCACGGCCTGGGCGAGTCTATTTTGAAGAAGTGGCGTTAGAAGAAATTTAAGTTAAAAAAATTTGGCTCTCAAAAGAAATTTCAATCGTTGTACTGTTGATGTTTGGCTCTGTTGACTAATGAGTTTGCTGACCACTGCCCTAGACAGTTGTAGGTACCTCTGGTCGACACCAGCTTCTCTTTGTGAGCCTTTCTCTCTGGAGTCTAAGTGCTCTGAGGACAGGACTGTGTGGTCCAGCCCACACCCCCATCTTCCCTCGGCCCCCTCACCCCATAGCTGCAGAGCAGTTTGCTCATGAGGCATTCAGTTCAATTAAGTGGTAAATACAAGAATGTTTCTGGGCACATACATGTACAATTTAGCTAGCCGAAGTGGTACTTACAGTATTTTTAAAAAAGATTGTGTATTACGTTTTTTTGAGATTGAAGCATTGATATGAGAGTGAAACATCAATCGGCAGCCTCCTGCATGCTCCCCACCGGGGATCGAGCCTAAAACCCAGGCATGTGCCCTGACCGGGAATTGACCAGCAACCTTTCAGTGCCCAGGGCAATGCCCAACTCACTGAGCCTCCGGCCAGGAGTACTTACGGGATTTTTAAATGTGCTACCGAGTTAACTGGAAGTAACGCGCTCCAGGCTGCGGAGTCAGCCGAAGTAAAGCTGGTGCCTGCTGGAGCGGTGCGGTTGGGGCTGGGTGGAGTGTGCCTGTGAGGAGGGAGCTCGTTTACAGAGCCGAAGGCTCTCAGGACCCTCTCCTTGTAACCACGCAGCTTTAGGCCATCCTCTCTCCCTACCAGTAACTCCGCTTCCGTGCAAAACCACTTTCGCAGCTATTTGGTTTGTCTCGGTTTATTCTGTTTCTTCCTTGGCAACTGCAGGCAGGGCTTGCTGTTCTGGGTGTTCTTGCCCTGGATTTGGCTGTGAGTGAATTTCCATGTTTACTGCTTTGTAAATCATTGCTCAGGCTCTGAGGGAGGCTCTTCTGCAGGCATGGATGGCACGTGCTGGATGCCTAATGCAGACCATGCCAGACATCTAAGCACTCCTCTGCTGCAGCAAACGGAGCTCGGCCACGCTTGCTCCGACCGCAGGCCCTTTCAGTCCCCTGCATGGGAGATTTTCCAGGTCATTTTAGTATTTGAACATTAACATGAGGTTGCCAGGTGACATACAGGTTACCACCAGTTGAATCTGAATTTCAGATAAACAACAAATAGCATTTTACTATAAATAAACCCCCAATATTGCCTGGGGGTAACACTTAAATATTAAGAAAGTGTTTGTTGTTTACCTGCAAGGCACACTCAACTGGGCGTCCCGTGGTGTTATTGGCTAAATCTGGCAGCCTTAACTGAACTCCCAGTGCCAGCCAGCACCGCCAGCTGCCACTCTCCCTCTGTAAATGGGGAGACGTTGAGTGGAACATTTTTCTTTTTTCTTTTTCTTTTCAAAATTTTTAAAATTTTTCTTTTTACATATGTGTCTTTATCCCCCCGTAATCACCCTCTCTCCACTTATGCCCCACCTCCCTGTTGTCTGTGTCTATTGCATGCACACAAATCCCTTGGTTGATCTCTCCATCTTACCCCCACCCTCCTCTACCTTCCCTGAGGTATGATGTTCTGATCGACGTTTCTCAATCTCTGGATCCGTTCTTGTCCATCAGTCTATTCTGTCCATTATATTCCACAAATGAATGAGATCATATGATATTTATGTTTCTCTGCCTGGCTTATTTCAGTTAGCATAATGCTCTCCATCTCCATCCATGTTGTTGCGAATGGTAGGAACTCATTCTTTTTTACCACAGTGTAGTTTTGTGTAGATGTACCACAGTTTTTTAATCCACTCATCTGCTGATGGGCACTTAGGCTGCTGGGAGGAGGCTAGTCTTAGAGTGACCTGGGGCCGAGCACACTGGGACAGGCCTGTCCTCAGCAGAACAGGTCCAGAACAAATGACACCCCAGCTGCTGAAACTGGAGGTATAATAATAATAATAAAGCAATAAGTAAAATAAAACAAAATAAAGCAATCAATGAAGTAGGAGAAGGAATTGGGGTCTCTGGTGGCCATTGATGTCCCAGCTGCCTGGCAGTAGGCATCAAGGCAACTTTGGGGGGCAAGCTTTGGGGGGGTTGGGAGAGGGAGATGGCATGGTGCCCCTTGGTCGGAGGGAGCCAGGGAAAGCGAGAGCGTGGAAACCCTGCCCTTTAAAGCTGGTGCCTGGAGCCCATCACGGATGGCAAGAAGGGGAAGTTCAGGCTGGGACGGTGGGAAGCTCGGGGCTCCAGCCAGCCAGCAGCACCGCCCCGTCCGGAGCAGTGAGGACCACGGCTTGGTACCGGGTGGCAAGGTGTTGGCTGCAGGTAGCCCGTTTTCTTGGGAAGGAGTGTCTGAAGTCGCTGTGACATCCTGAAAAGACTGTTCTGCATCTCCTGGGTGGCAGGGCCTCCTCATCAGACCAGCCAGCCAGCCGGAGGGAGGCCAACAGCAGGCTCTTCCTCACTGACGGGGGCTGTGCCATAGATGTCCCCACTGCCTGGCAATGCATCCTGGTTAGGCACAGGAGCTGGGTGGCCTGGACACGCCAATGCACTAATCTGAGCTCAAGCTTCCCATTTACAGGTCAAGGCTGGACCAGATGGTGGGCCTTCCAGCTGGGATCTCATTGCTCTGGAAACAGCTCCCGACTGCAGCAATGCCTCTCCGAAGTCACCCCCAGTACCTGTATCGTCCATGAGAGAGAGCGGAATGACAAATTGGGGGGGCGGCAGTTTTGTTATTCCCTGCATAATTGTCAGCATTATTTCTCAGCATCCCGCCTCCGACGGGCATTCTTCTTACTGATGGGTGTGTGGATGGCATTCAGGGAAAGCTATAAACATTCATAAATTGATGCTGAAGAAAAGCATAGACATATCTATAGTGATATCAACAAAGTGTGCACAGAGTCTGAAAACAGATAACAGTGTTTGTTTTTTCTCAGGTTGAGGATATTGGTAACAACATTATGTATATTCACTGATGTTTCTGGATGTTATGGACACCTTGTATAGTTACCTGATTTTTTACATATAAAATTATTACACATCAGATAAAACATACGGGGGTGGGCAAAAGTTGTTTTACAGCTGTTTGTATGGTACATAATAAATATAATTCAAGAATAAACTGTGTTTTTGTACTTGCAACTGTAAATCTACTTTTGCACACCCCTGGCGCTATACATACATACACAAATGTATATATGTTTACATAGAGGGAGTGCCAAAAAGCAAACATGCAGTAACGTTAATTAGTGAATCTAAAAATAGTCAAAAACATGTATGTAACTCTAGGAGTTATCTAAGTCTTGATAACTGCTAGGTAAGTGGCCAGAGCATAGCATTTGAATGGAAATGAGCTAATAAGTCAATAAGATATAAGATATGACTGCAATATTTATACTGGTTATTAAGGGCATTAGGTATAGAGAAAGACTTGGTTTTTACACAATTGCCACTGAGGGATTGTTTTCAGTTTTGTTCATTTTAGAACTTTACATTTAACTTGAAAAGCATGTCTGCCTTGGCTGAGTGGCTCCGTTGATTGGCGTGTTGTCCCATATACCGAAAGGTTGCAAATTCAGTCCCTGGTTATGGGCATCTATAGGAGGCAACCAAATGATGTTTCTCTCTCTCTCCCTCTCTCTCCATACAATCTGTAAATACATATCCTCAGGCAAAAATAAAAAAAAACATTTTTAATTTCTACAGAAGATTCTAGGTGACACTTGTAGCTACACCTGTACTGAATGGGTTACAAAGCTCTATGCAGAATTGGCTCTGCCAGTTCTCCTTGTTTGTTAGCTACATGCAGCTACTTTTAAAAAATATATATTTTATTGATTTTTTACAGAGAGGAAGGGAGAGGTATAGAAAGTAAAAAACATCTATGAGAGAGAAACATCAATCAGCTGCCTCTTGCACACCGCCTACTGGGGATGTGCCCACAACCAAGGTACATGCCCTTGACCAGAATCGAACCCGGGACCCTTCAGTCTGCAGGCCGATGCTCTATCCACTAAGCCAAACCAGTTTCAGCTACATGCAGCTACTTTTTAAATTAAAACTGAGGAGTGAACTCAGTTAATAAAATAGTTCTCCACATCAGGATTGTTTGAAATGTTGCTTTTCCTTAAGTAAGTTCTGTTCATTATTTGGGACTGGCATATAGGGGTGGGAGGTATATGTCAAGGCATGATGCTGGCTCTCAATGAGCTTACAGATTGCGTTAGTCTAAGGACTGACTTTCTAGTTCTGAGGACAAAATGAGAAGCAGGTTTTTTTGTTTGTTGTTTTTTTCTGTGAAGTGCGGGTCTTTATGCTGCCCAGGTATGACCAATGTGAGCTCTGATGACTCCTGATGACTATCCAGCTCCTCTGGGTGGCAAGTGGAGTGTGTTGGAGAGGAAGGGAGGAGGGGTCATTCTGGCAGCCAGAAGTCTCCTATGGTACCCAGGGGTCACCCCATTGCCTGGGCTCCCCTGTGGAGAAAGCCAGAAGGCCCTCCTTGTATACAGGGTTGCCGGCTGTTGGGCCACATTTAACACCGGTGGTCTTGATCTGGCATCTAGAAGGGTTCAGCAATCTGGAGAAAGGGCTGTGTGTAGATTAAATAAGAGTCCAGAGACTAAACATAATTTTGAAAGGCATATTGGGGGAGCTAGAGGAGCCTGGCTAAAGAAACCAAGTTCTCATTCTCTTAAGACCCCTTGCTTTTTATTAACACAAATTGTCCTAAGGTGGAGATATACACATCAAAGGGTAGGGTTTCCTACAGAATCCATTGTCCCAATTGGGAATAGCCTACGGCTGTCCAGGTGTTTGGCCAGTAGGAGGCAATAAAATGTAGATTAAAATGCCCTGAGCTGCCTGGCAGCAAACAATCAATTTAATGCATCCTTTTCAGGTTTGGGGAAATGCCTTTAGCCATTCCAGCAGGCGATAACATATGTGACTCAGCCTATGTTCAGTCCCCAAGTTCCATCAACCTTTCTATGAAACTCTTGCAATTATGACATGCTGGAATTGGCTTCTGGTATAGGGTCAGTGGTATAGTCCTGACCTATATCAAGAAAGACCAACTTCAAGGACCTGGCCTGCCCTGGTACAATCACCAGCCCCACACCCCCCCCCCCCCCATCCTATTCAAAGCTATGGCAAAAAGTCAGTCCCAGGTGTACATTTCAAACATAATTTTGGGGCCTTAATTTAAGCTTCTAGTTAATAACCAGGTTTCACCAGGCAACTTTTTGTCTCAAGACATTTGGGGACATCTGATGCTGAAAGGGCCGAGCAGGACTGGAAAGAACAATTTAGACAGCTGCCATTTTGGACTGTGTGACTTGGCAGCCACCATGTAGGCCACGTGATATGTAAACTTACCTGGGGGCTGCCATCTTGAAATCACAAAGACCAACCCCTCCCTTTGAATTAGCCAATCGCAAAAGACTGTGCTTGAGCTCCAATCAAGAGCAAAGAACAGGACAGTTCACATGCATTAGGGATTATTTGCATCACTAGCCCCAGCCCTCACCCAACCAATCGGAATCGGCCAACTCTGAGGTTCGAGTCTAGCCTCACCTCTCTATAAAATCGTCATGTTTTGGATATTTCTTCCTCCTTTGCATCCTGCTGCTGCATTGGTGGGAGCAGAGGGCCAAGCCTGGGCTTGAATAAAGGCTCTTTTGCTTTTGCATTGGACTTGGTTCCCTGGTGGTCTTTGGGGATCATGAAATCTGGGCATAACAATGCCTTAAAAAAGCAAGTATGAAGTCTTGGTGTTTTAGGGGAAGAGCAGGCTCCCAAAGGAAACTATCCGGGACCTCTGCCAAGATGCAGCTATGCCAGACAATAATGTGGTTCAAAGCAGAATGACGTAAAGGCCAAATAGAAGTCCAAGGTGAAGAGAGAGCATAGAGAGACTAAGGTGGTGGCAGCTTCTGAGCCTGGCCCTGAAGGTGGGTGGATATCCCCAGGCATGTAATGGGGAGACACGATTCCTGGACACAGGAACAGCACGACTTCCAAAGATTAGATGGAATACAAATGACACTGGGAGGAAGCAAATTACCAGGCCCAGGATATAGGACAAGGACTCTGTCCCTTTAGCAAATCGATGGCTGGGAAAGATGTGCTGGTAGAGGAAGTACTAGCCTCCCTCTGAGACAGGCACTGGGTTCACTAATCAGCACGGCGGAGTCTAACTTTGTACTGTCTCTCTCTGGTTGGTCCTTTCCTTTCTGTGTTCCCTCCCCCTTCTCTGCCAAAGGCCCGCTTTATAGCAGTGGTCTCCACAGGGACCTCACTCTCTCTGCTCTCAGACCTTTTCCACAAGCTGTGAAACTGACGTAAAAGTTGTTCTGGAATCAATAAAGCTCAATAAAGAGCCTGAACAGAGGCCACCTGGTCACCACCCTGGGTAGGAGGCCCACTTGGTTGAGGGCATGCACAGGACCTGACAGACAAGGGCTCTGTGGAAGACAGCCCACTGACAAAAACGAGGAGCTATGTGGTGAGGGCTTTGGGGTGACAAGACAGTTTTTATTTTGTCCTCATGGTGCTTATCCTATAAAAAGGGGACAGATTTTAACAAAAATTCACACACATCATTATTCAGTTTTACCCGTGAAAGCTCTCCTCTGTGAAGGAGAGCACTTGTGTTGTGAGAAGGTTTGTAATGGGGAAAGCTAACACAGTCTGGAGTCCAAGAGAGTTCCCGGAGGCAGTGGGATTCGCCTGAGAACTAAGTGGGAGCTGGATGAGGGCTTGTTTGGCAGAAGGCTGTTGAGTGGGTTGGAAAGAACATTTCAGGCCAGTGCCATGGGCAAAGGTTATGTGCAGCTTTGGAGAAACAGAGAAGCCTGTAGCCTGCAGGTGGGCTCTAACTAGGGTGCCACACTCTCATGTTTGCATTTCAGAACACCCTCTCCCAACCCCCAGTGTCGTGTGGAAATCATACAGCACATAGGAAGGAGGTAAAGAGCCAGTGGCTGTGCTGTTACCATAGGCCTGGTGAGAGTGTCAAGGTGAATACTGTAGCAGTGACCATGTGGACAGAGAGGAGGGAACAGGTTTGACAGCTATTTGGGGGCTAGACTGTGCTGTGCTCAAGGACCAGAATTAGATGTGGGAAGTGAGGAGAGGGGAGTCTAAAGAAGGACTCCCAGGTTTCTGGACAGAGCCACGGTGCGTAGTGGACTGGGATGCAGAGGCTCAGCTTTGGCGGGGCTGGGGAAGGGGGAACTAGAGGGAGCAATGAGTTTCTTTTTGAACTCACTGAACTTGAAGTGCCTGAGGAGATACCCAGGAGGCAGCTGGATGGGAGGGGAACGTGCCAGAAAGATTTCAAAGCTGGAGTTACAAATACGAAAAACATCAGCTTTTAGGTAGAGGTGGAAGCCTTGACAATTGGTGGCTCACACAATGAACATGAACTGAGTAAAAAGGCAAGAGGTTTCTGTACCAAGCCCTGGGGAACACAGATATTTAAGACATGAACATAGGAAAAAACGGTGGAAATGGAGCCCGAGGAAGGATGACCATAGAAGCAGAAGAATCAAAAGAAAGCCTGTGCTGCATGGGCTCTATTTGCCCCTCCAAGTCTACTTTCTACCTTTCTCTGCCCAGCTCTGCGGCCTGGAGGCCCACCTCTGTGGGCTTCCCCCTCTGGCTTCCAGGACTTGGCCACTAGGGGGCGCTGTAGAAAGACTGGAGGGCCAGAGGAAGAGAGAGGCCCGGTGATGATTTCTGGGCTTCCTCCTGCTGGGCTGCAGATCTTTTGTGGCTGCATTCTTCTACCCAAGACCACAGTTCATGCTGTGCGCCATAGCTGCAATTTTTTTTTTGTCTTTTGGGGCCTAAGGATGGGAAAGGCTCTCCCTGTTGCTAGCCCTTAGATCCTTCCCCTTCCCTTGCTAGTTTTAATCCTGCTCAGATCTTTCCAAGTGGTCCCTTCATTCAATTCTCTCTAGCCATCCCTGGTCCTTGCCTTCTGTATCTGCTGGGACCCCTGCCTTTATAGTCATATCACAAATCCACAGGAACAGGGTGTCACGTGGGAGTGATCTACCGTGACAAATGCGGCAGAGGTTACCTTGTAGACCACTGTATATGGCAAGTCGAGATTGCTGGTGACATCTCCTGGCACAGGAGAGTTGAGCTGAATCCTGGCCACAGTGCCTCGAAGAGCCAACAAGTCACTGGCCATTCCTTGGAGGTGCTAGCTATGAAGAGGGAAGAAGGAGGTATTTTGAGGGAGCTCCAGGGTGGTGTTTTCTTTCATTTTAATATTGAAGGGACTTGAGCCTGCTTTAGCCTGTGGGAAGGAGCCATTAGATAGGGAGGGCTTGGAAGTGCAGGAATGGTAAACATGAATAGATCCATGCCAGGACTGCACCCAGAGCAGACAGAAAGGGCTACCCTTGACCACATAACTCTGCCTTCTTCTTAGACTGGAGGGAAGGAGTGAGTCTAGGTATGACTAGGAAAACGTGTACTGCTATGGAGTAGGGAGTGAGGGAGTTTCTTTCTGATAGTCTAAATTTTCTCAGTGAAAGTTTAAGGACAGGAAACCTCAAAATAGTAATTTTGAATGGAGTGGGGAATTGATCAGGGACCAGTGAAGGCCTCAAAATCTTGCTGAAATAAGTAAAATAAATGATTGGCATAAATGATGTAAACCAGAATAAAAATGTATGGTGAAATGATAATGTCATGAGATAAAGTTGGAAAGGTAGGAGGTGTCCATGGAATTTGGTCTTCATATAGGCAATGGGGAACAACCAAAGGTTTTTTTTGTTGTTGCGGTGGAGAGGTTAATAGGATATAAGATTGAGTGAGGGTGAAGAGAGTACTAAACCTTATAAAGAGCCCTTAATCTAGATGTTAGGTGAGGAATGTGCCTTATTTGGGGTGAAGAGTAGGCTTATTAAGGAGCTAGATCCTGTAATACTAGTGGTGATGCCAACAGTTGGCATCCTTAGGGCCTTTCCCTTAAACTCAATCACCTTCTGTAGACAGTGCCTGGGAAGGCACATGGACATTCCTTCATGTCAGCTGAACCCAGTGGCGTCAGCAAAGCCATGTCCTGGGAACACTCCTTGCCATAAGGGCAAGGGTGTTGTCAGCTTGACCTTCATTTCAGCCCAAGATGTGGGAAAGTGATTTTGATCTTTAAATCCAGCCTAGCACCAGGAATGCTCAGGGCCTACTCAAGAATGCAAATAATCTCTTTTGTCTTGACCTTTTGATGAAACTTCCTAGTATTTGGGATATAAAGTAAGCTTGCTGGATTGGCTCTAGGTCCGTGTCTCTCCAGCAAAAAAGGATGGTGGTCCCACCCAGTTCCCAGCTTTTCCCTTCCATTTTGTGTCTTGTCTCCTTCTTTTATTTCTCAATCCCTAGCCGCCCCTACTGAGGAACTGGACCCGCTCTCTAGCCGCACTGGACAGGGAAAGAGAGAAATACCTACAACCTTCTATCTTAATCTACCCTAAATATATACTTTAAGTAAAAACAAGCTGCTATCTATGCAAATACTGGTCCAACATAAACTGGCTGGCCTCTTCCAGACTGCCATACTAAATGTCCCCTTGTATCCAACATACAGAACTTCCACAGCATGGAACTTAGAGGCTGCTCAGATAGAAAAGACAGTCACCCTAACCTGTTTGGCTCAGGGGATAGAGCATCAGCTTGTAGACTAAAGGGTCCCAGGTTCGATTCCAGTCAAGGGCATATATCTTGGTTGCATGCACATCCCTAGTAGGGATGATGTACAGGAGGCAGCTGATTAATGTTTCTCTCCCATCAATATTTCTAACTCTCTATCCCTCTCCCTTCCTCTTTGTAAAAAAAAATCAATAAAATATATATTTAAAGAAGAAGAAGAAGAAAGAAAACAACAAGAAAGCCCAAAGCATATTTTAAAAAAGGAGTCAGATAAATAAAAAATTTTAACCGGTCTTGCTGCATGGATATCATGATATTACTGACCAGTAAAAAGAATATGGGAAATCATGATTGTGAAGGAGAGTGATACATTTTAGGTCTCAGGAGGATCTATGAATTTGGCCATTTGGTTTGAGAATGTGAGTCTGGAAGTTAGGAGGGTGGTTGGGCCTAGCAGTGCAGACCTGAGCATAGAGTTGGTCGTGAAGCAGCAGGTCCAAGGAGAGGGGCAAAGGGGAGATACAGGGAGACTTCAAACAGTCCCCTGAGGAATGCTGTTTAACAGGACAAGCCGGAGTGTCAGGAGAGCGAAGGGGGGAATGTCAGAGAAGCAGGAGAATAAACAGAAGATCACAGATCATGAGAGCCCTGATTGGCAAGACAGGCCAAAGAAGGTGAAGCGGGGATAATGGTGGAGTCTCTTTTTCTTTTGCAAAACCCATCACTTCTCTTCTTGAAAACTGATTTTTAGTTTATACTTTGTTCTATAAAATGATCCAACTTTTAAAAAAGATTTTTTAAAATTGATTTTTAGAGAAGGAGGAAGGCAGACAGGGAGAGAGAAATATCAATGTGAGAGCAAAACATCAAGTGGCTGCCTCCTGCACACCCCCTACTGGAGATCGAGCCTGAAACCCCGTATATGGCCTGATCTGGAATGAACCAGCAACTTTTCTGTGCACAAGACAACCACCAACCAACTGAGCCATACCATGGCTAAATGGCCCAACTTTTAACATAACTTACTAAAAATATTTAAAGATTCTCTGAATCCCTGCAATTTTGTAGGTTCATGATCAACCTCCCAAAAGCTGTGCTATTCTTTGTGCAGAATTGGTTAAAATCTGTTCAGCGCTCCAGTCGGTACTAAGAATGTTACTTGCATTGCCTTTGACTCTCAAGTTGAACATCCTCATCTTCGTTATCGGAGAGCCGGTCCTCACCTCGACGGCCAACTCCCATCAGGCTGCCGTGGGTTACAGAAGTCAGAATCATCTTTTTCTCGTTGCAACAGATTCTCCTCTGATTATGTACTCCTGTCCCCATCGCTGAAGGGGTCCTGTGTTCTTCATGAACTGGTTTTATTTGGAAGCGCTTGTAATAACAGTACCTGGCTCTTGGAACCCTCTTCAAATTCTTCTCCTCCTCCTCTTGCACGCTGAAGAGCTGGTTCGTCACCAGGGGACTGTAACAGCTGTGTGGGGCTCAGCGCCTCTCTGGAGTCACGGCCCTCGTGGGCACCTGTGCCCATCGGGCTGGAAGGCGTGCTGCCCCCTTCAGAATCGTGTTGCGAGGGACGATTGTTTTCCTCCGGGTCTGATCCCTGAGTGAAAGGTTCGTATGTACAAATGTCTGCATCTCTCTCACAACAGACAGTCTTCCCAGGACCCGAGGGAACCTCAGCAGGACACGGTGGTGTTTCCACGTTGGAGAACTCCAGGTCTCTGAGTGAGCAATGCCACCCGGCTGCCTCAGACTGTGGAGCCGTGACACAGTCAGACGCGAACATGCCCGGGGTCGTGTCAAGGGCAGCATGCTCACCCAGGGACCCGTGCAAAGTCACTGGGTTCTCACATTTGTGGGTGCTAGAGGCACTTCCCCGATGACTCTTGTACAAACCGGAGTCTGAAGCGAAAATGAGAGGTTTTTCGAAGAGCTCCTCACATTTCCCCTGAGTCTTCTGGAAGGTGATATCCCCAAGACTCGTAGATGATGTAACGATGTTCTTCCTCCCACCTGGGTCCCCATCCTCCAGAGGCCCACTGGCTCCAGAACTCTCCTCCCCATCTGCCTCTTCATCACTCCCATATCTCGCACCCGCTGAGTTCTCTGAGCTTAGAGTGAATAAAGAGCCTTCATCGGAATCGGAGTTGGTGTCCAGCTCCTCCTGTGTGTCAGCAGGAGCGTGTCTCCGGGCTGGGTCCTTGTCAGCAGGAGGGACATGTGGGTCCCTGCCCTGTCCTGGGGGAAGGACCTTTGGGGACTGGTCTGTATGTCCCAGGTCACCGACTTTGGCTGAACCATGGTAGGTAGCATGTTCCTCCTCAGCACTGGCTTCCTTGAGCCTTTGCTCCTGTGTGCCCAGCAAACTGGGAGCGCGCACTTGCATTTCCTTAGGAAACGCCAAGGGTCCCTGCTCCGTGCCCTCTCTGTCCTCACGCCCTCCCGTCCTCCGTGCTTCTGCACGCGTTTGCGTTGTACAGAGAGCAGCCATCATCTCTCTTGACGGTGGTGGGTCTGATGCATGCGAATCCTCGTGGATGGAGCCAGAGCCAGTTCGGAAGCTGCCAGCAATCCCCGGGATGCACACCGAGCCCTCCGTGAGCGAGTCTTCCTGGGCTTCCGTTTCAGAATCGACCTCGCCACGGACACCATTCCTGTAGACGCGGTGCTGCTCTGCGGACAGGGGGTTACTACTGTCAGCACCGGGCCGGGCAGCACGGCTGTTGGGAAGCAGGGTCTCCTTCCTCCTCCCTGCCCCGGGGTGGGCCCCGCACTGCCCCCTGCTCCCGCCCCGAGCGCTGCCAGCAGTGACGGCAGCCTGCGGGCTGGCCTGCGTCCCCGAGAAAGGGTGCTGGAGCTCGCGGAGGCTCAGGCCGCGGGGAGCTTGCTGCAGATCCAGCCTTGGGTGCTGGCCGTCCTCCGCAGCCTCCGTTTCATCGTAGAAGCCCTGGTTGGCATACCCAAGGTCAGACCCGGGACCTTTCCGCCTGCACCGCTGTCGCCGCAGTCTGTCCATGTAAGGCCTGGCCAAGGCCCCCAGGCAGAAGGCCGCGAAGAAGGTGATGAACACCGCCAGGCAGACGGCCAGGGCGAGGTCCGGGCACGCGGCTTCGGTCCCGCCCGCAGCTCGCACAGCTCGGGTGCTCCTCCCCCGTCTGGGCGGCCGTCTGTGCTGCTCCCGGGCCCTAGAGCCGGCGTGGCCTTGCTTCCCTGTGGATGAGCCCGCATGCATTCCTTCGCGGGGCCTCTCAGCTTTGCTCCTGGTGAGGCTTTTTGTGTGATGCAGAGCCGCGTGGGGAAGTTGGGCCTCTCTGGGAATCCTGCTTTTGGGTGTCCACCAGTTTGCCTCCTCGGGTCCTGAAAGTGGGGGTGAAACACATTGAAATTAGAGTCCACGGGTTTATATTTAAAGGGCAGATGGCATGATGATAAGCGGTTCTCCTGATTGGCTGAGTGATGTCTAGGGGCAGTAGTATGGCTCTGTGTGCATGCACATGCAGCTGTGGGTACTTCTCTTTCTTCCATACCCTTACCTATTGCATGTTCTTTAATATATATGTATGTATGTATGTATGTGTGTGTATATATATATATATATATATATATATTATTGACTTTTTTTACAGAGAGGAAGGAAGATGGACAGAAAGCTAGAAACATTGATGAGAGAGAAACATCCATCAGCTGCCTCCTGCACGCCCCCCACCTGGGATGTGCCCACAACCAAGGTACAGGCCCTTGACTGGAATCAAACCCGGGACCCCTCAGTCCACAGGCCAATGCTCTATCCACTGAGCCAAACCGGCTTCGACTGCACATTCTTGAGAGCATTCCGTCAGCCCCACCCATGTTCGAAGCATCGTTTCCTCAGCATGCCCAATGCTGGTGAACACAGCACCTCCCAGGGTTCTCTCGTGGCTCCTGGCATTCTGCCCTCCACCCTCGGATGCCAGGATGGCTTTGAGAGAGGACGGGACACGTGTGACTGACAACATTGACCTCCCTGATCTTTGTGGTTTTCTTCTAAACCTGGGAAGCAGGACCATGTTCCTATCTTAATGTCAGTCCTGAACAGAACAGAATCCAGGACCACTAAAAAAAATCTGACTTTCTTCCCCACTCCCCAGTTAGAAGTTTAAGCCACCACAATAGTGGAAAACACTTTCCAGAATGCTCAACTCCAATAACATATTCTATCACGTTGAGAAAGTAGCAGGGAGCAAATGAAAGAAAAATCTGCTTTTGAAATATGTGTGTTTAGTGTCTGTGTAGGATTGTATTTTTAGAATGTTGGCAAACATTTAAAAGAATCAGGTTTCATGTTTTGAATGTTCAAGGCTATGGATCACCACTCTTGCTGTCATTGTTTAAAACGGGACTAAATTGCTCCTGTTTTTTGTTCATTTGTTTGTTTGTTTTTTATTTTTATTTTTTCAGTTCAGCTGGAACCCTTTCAGAGAGAAGAAGGACTACTGACATACCTATAGACTTGTTGCAAATTACATCCCACTTTATCCTCCAGGATTGAGAAATGACATTTTGGAAGACGGCCACACTGTCATCACACTGCCATTGGTTATGGGTCAAGTCAGCCTGCAGGTGGGGAAGTTCTAGAGCAATGGTCATCATGGGCAGGATGGTGGTCAGAGCATTGCTGCTGAGGTCCATAACCTGCTCGAGAAGAAGCAAATTTGGGGCAGTCTTTGAATAAAGACATTTAGAGACAACAAACAAGTTCCAGATATTGTTTATGTCTATATGGAGGCAATGAGAAGTTAGCACTGATGTGAGAGTCAGAGGAACCTGGGATTAAATCTCTGCTCTGTCTCCCACAGTTCTGTGAGCCTAAGCAAACTGTTTACTTCCCATGAGCCCACCTGCCAAGGTTGTTGTTAGGATGAAATGCATGCAAATGCTTTAAGCATGGTGCCTACGTTATATGATCAATCCTTTTCCCTTTCTTCCTTCCTATGAGCTGTTATTTGTACTCTTAGATAAAACCTGGACTCCCCATTGCTATCAAGGTCTAGAATTAGATACCAGATCTAAAATTCTAGAAGTACGGTGTTCTCTTGAAAGTGGCAGAAGATAATGAATGATGAGGCCATACAACATAGATCTGCAGCTGACCAGAAGTAGTGGAGATCCTTTGCTTCAAGGGTAGTACATTTCTCTGCATCTGCACTACTTAGTATGCACAAGATGACCAATTTTTCTAGTCTAATCAGAAATGAAGGGGAAACCATGGAACAAAAAGGACTCAGTGACACTAGAAACACAGAGAAGGACCTGATGAAGATGGATGTGGCCGTGGCATGATACAGCAGGAAAAGCAGGAAAAGCAGGAAAAGCATAGTTAGGTATAGCTCTAGCTACCACTCACAAAGCGCTGCTGCATACCAGGCACCTTACTGAGTGCTTTACATATATAAACTCCAAAGCTCCCAACAAATTCCTCATCCCACCCCCCACCCTTTTTTTTTACAGAGGGGGTAACTGGACTAGGGCACACAGTATATTCCACACAGCCCCTAGTACATAGCAGGTGCTCCTTAAATAGTGGAGAAAAGAATGAAAGAATGAAATGGCAGAGTTGAAATCTGATCTGGCTTCCCTGTGTGCCTTCTATTCCACAGCACATCCTCCTGGAGCCTGAGCTCCCACCAAACTGGAGTGAAGGGCTGGGTGGAGGAGGCCTGCAGCATTAGGCACCAGAGTGGGATCTTTGGGCTGGGGAGGGGCAGATGGTTATCAGAAGAAGGGGAAATCACTGTCTTGCTGAAGAATAAGAAGAGGGCTATGGGTGAAAACTAGAGAGGCTGGAGGTTATCGAGGTCAAATGTTTTATAAACATCACGGGAAAAGCAGCGTTGATATCCTGGGTTAAATAAATCCCTAAGAGCTGATTCAAAGAGCCAAACCATCGGCACCATCACCAAGACCACTACATGCTGCATCAGAATTCTCCTGGACAAGAGCAATGAGGCTGACCTTTCCCATGTCAAGTAACCAAGCAGTCTTGACTCCCCCAAGGAAGGTTGCCAAAAATAGGAAGTAGGAGACTGGGATTGGGAAGGAAAAAAAAAACAAAACTTTTCTTTGGCCTGGTCTTGCCAAGGATCAATAATTTTCTTTTGTAACCCTCCTCAACAACTGAGTTAAATATTCTACTGTTTTTTCAGGTAGTTGTTTTCTTTTGGGTGCACGTCTGGCTGTTTTTTTTTTTTTTTTTCTAGTCTAGCAACTATGATATGACAAATCATTGAACTGAAAGCAAAACTGGAGAGAGTCCAGAAAACTAATAAGATGATTCAGGAGAAATAATTTCTGAGAAAAGATTAAAACAAAATAGTCCGATGTGGCTAACAGAACAGCTTTCCACCATCAGTGGCAGGAATATACACTAGAGAAAACCTGGGAGAAGCATAGGTTGCTGCACAAATCACTGAGTCTAAGAAGAATGGAGTGAGAGTAAGAGAAAGGATGCTAATTTGAAATGCTAATGAAAATGAATTCTATCTAAACATGATGATGAACTCATGATATGAAAACTATCTGGTTTCTGGGAAGACATATTGCACTGTGTAAATGTTAAATGCATCTCCTAAAAAGAAAAAAAACAACCCACATACCATCTATTTTAATATGCAGCTTTCTGGTACCAAATATGTTCATCCTGCTCCAAACCAGTTTTTAAGTTATTACCAAACATGTAGAAGAAATATTAGAGGAGAGATTGTATAATTCTGGGCAGTTCAGGTGAATCGAGAATTACAGATGATTTAAATCATTCTTGGGATTGTTTTTTAGTTTGCCTGCAGCATCTATAACAAGTTAGTTGCAGAAGACTTATAAAGTACAATAAAAATGCATAGGAAATAAAACAGGCACAGGGCAATCACACACACAAATATACTCAGAATCAGTAGACAATATATTAACTGAGGTCGCCAGGCAACCTGATTACATATTTATTTGTGGTGAATTGGGAGGCACTGTCAAGTTAAGTGGGCTTTCTCATCTGCTTTTATAATTCAGCAGCTTCTGAAAGAGTCGCCAATGATTCTGCCTCCTGATATTCATGCCCTTGAGAAATCTCTTCCCCTTGAGAGTAGGTGGGGCCTGTGACTTGGTTCTAACCATCCGAGTATGGAAAAAGCAATGGGCATCACTTCATTGATCTCATATTCTTCATACTAGCAGGCTCTCTCCTTTGGGCTGTGGTGCAAGCTGCCATGCTGTGAGCTGCCCTTTGGGGAGGCGGACATGGCACAGAACGGAGGGCAGGCTCAGGGTGACAGCCAGCAACGACCTGAGCCCTCAGCCAACGCTCATGAGGAACAGAATGAAGGTTTCCCCTTCATTTCCCTGTGACCTTCACCTAGGCCTTCAGGTGAGAATCCAGTTTTGGCCAACACCTTTATTGAAGCCAGCGGCAAATGAAGACTTGGAGTTGGGTTTAATTTGATTTAGAAAAATAATGTGCCAACTGTTGCTGCTGAGTATTATGTTTGAGCAAAAGTCATTACTGAGACCACTGATTTTTAAGACAAGAGAGAGACTTCAGCAATTTTAGAGGACTCTTAAAATAGACTTACATTTTTTGATTAATAGTCAATACTACTGGCCATGAAGAAACTCTTAAAATATTCTTCTAATGTAATTGCCCATATGTCTGTGTATTTGAAATATTATAAAAATTATTTTATAACCTGTAACTTTTTGAGGTCCTTGAAGGCTTCCGGATGAATTCTGAATATCTTGTTGCTCCTTAAATTGAGGTTCTCCAACTGCAGGCAGTTATGAAAATCAAACATACCAATTTTCAATATTCCATTGAATGATAGATCCAAACTCTGTAATGACTTCAGTTTCCTCAAGCCTATTAAAATTAAAAAGCAAATTAAAACATTGCCTTGGCTGGTGTGGCTCAGTTGGTTGGGTATCGTCCTGTGCACAGAAAGGTTGCTGGTTCAGTTCCTGGTCGGGACACATGCACCGTCTGGATTTTGGGCTTCGTCCCAGTAAGAGGCAGCTGATTTCACATGGACGTCTCTCTTTCCCTTCCCCTCTTTCTAAAAATATCAATGGAAATATAGAAAAAAATCAAATTAAAATATAAACTGGTGATATTGACTGAAGCATTGCTTGGAAAGGGTGAAATATTAGAAACAACGTAAGTGGTTTCCAACAGAGAAGTGGTTAAACAAAGCATGGTATGTCAATACTAGAAAAAACTATGGAACCGTCTTAAAAGATAATGGGGGAGAGCAACAAGACTGCATGAAAAGGAAGATGTTAAGTTGCTGGACAGTATAAAGTATAATACCAGTGTTCTTGAAAAAAAAGAGCCATTTGTACTCATATACATATATTTTGAGTGGGCAGGAAAAAAAGGCCTGGAAGAGGTGAACTAAGCTTTTAGTAGTACTTACACTTAGGATGAGAGGTGGGGTTAGAGAAGGAAGGAAACTTTATTGTAGACATTTTTAAATTCTTTCAATGAGCATGTGCTAATCCTGTATAACAAAAGCGTAATAAGCTAAGTGTCCAGTCGTCTGTTTAACCAATCAAAGTGCAATATGCTAATGATATATTAAGTCTGCTCAACTGCTTGCTATGATGGGCACTGACCAGCAGGGGGCAGACATTCCAACCGGTAGGTTAGTTTGCTGCTGGGGTCTGGTAATCAGGATTGAGCGAGACAGGCTGGACACACCCTGCCCTGGAGCTCTCCTGTGGTCCTTCCCTGGCTGGTCAACCTCCTGTGTGCCTCCCTTTATCCCCCTCATCCCCAGTCCTGGTTGGGTCCCTTGGCCTGGCCTGCGCCCTCTTGCAATCCAGGACCCCTCAGGGGATGTTGGAGAGCTGATTTCCATCTGATCCCGCAGGTCTGGCTGAGGAACCCCACTGGTGTACGAATTTGTGCATGGGGCCTCTAGTTTTATGATAAAAGCATCCATTAAAAAAATCTACCTTGGAAGAATAAGTAAATATTTATTTGATTGAACTATGGGTAAAACTGAATAGTTGTTTTGATGAATTATTTCTATGGGTGAACTGAGTTTGCAAATGTTAAT
Organism: Antrozous pallidus; assembly: GCA_027563665.1. Taxonomy (NCBI): domain Eukaryota; kingdom Metazoa; phylum Chordata; class Mammalia; order Chiroptera; family Vespertilionidae; genus Antrozous; species Antrozous pallidus. The sequence goes on along the minus strand of CM050511.1, from coordinate 92,660,093 downwards.
GACTGTTTTGTAGCTATATCCTTTCTCTTATCTACTTATTGTTGATATTATAACTATTTTCTAGGCATTCTTGTATGTTTTAAAGTTAGTAAATTCTAGCTAGATTTTGTGTTCTGGCAAAATAATCTAATTGCCTTTGCATTTCACCTGATGCCAGAGTCACCAGGAGGCGCATTTGGCACCGAAAAGAAAGCTTGAGAAGGAGGTGTCAGTCACAGCGTCTCCCAAATTTGATTTACCATCTGAGTCCCACAAGGAAGCCCTGCATTTTTACATTTCCTTCTGCTCTGCTCTCATGTATAGTTTGTGTCTTTAACCAACTACCACATAACAGATCAAGTTGGTTCAATTCCAGAAGGATTTATTCTTTGACTACTGTCTTTGGTGCTGAGGACAAATATAGCATAGAATCCTTGAGTATGGTTGAATGATAAAACCTAGAAAAAGTTACCAGTTATACAAAGCACTTATACCCCTCCATCCAACTATCCGTAACACGATTCAGGTCAGAGTGCATGTCTTTGTGAACTCCTCCAACGCCTGGAATATAACATGCATGCAATAAGGTAGAGACTACAGTGTTTGGCCTGCACAGAAATTTAAAAATTAATGAGCTGACCATAAAGATTCAATACAAAAATGTTGCCTACCTAGCTTCTCTTGAATTATTGGAAGTTTCAAGGGGCACAAGACGTTTGGCGGGAGCTTAATGAGGGCTTCTGTTTTAGATGGGCATGCACTTACTGACAAATGTGATTTCTTTCTACTCATGTCTCTATCCAGAGTAGGAAAACAAAGGATAGGCCAAGAAACCTGCATGTTTTTAAAAAGTGGGAGAGAACCAGGGCTGATGTTCAGCTGGCATACGCTGGTGGGAAAGATTTTGATATGGATTGGTAAATTCGCCGTTCCTGACTGAGTGCCCCAGCATCTGTGAGCTGCTCTGCTGTGCTGGGCACTTCAATATTTCCCCTCCTGCCCCCTGGAGAAAATGTTTCTTTGTGGAGCAAAGGATATCCCTACATATTTTAACATGTAAGCATATGGGTTTGTGAGAAAAAAAAAAGTGAAACAGAAGACACCAATATGAAAGGAGCTATAGTTTCCTTCACAATTTTGTGATACCTGCCTGGCCTATGAAGGGATGAGAATTTATGGTTCCTGCAATTTCTCAGTGCTTAATTGAATTAAATATATTCACCCGGAGATCAGCGGAAGGGAGATCATGCCTAGCTTTGAGTGGAAGGAAAAAATTATTTTTAAACCTCTGTTTAATTGTGTACTCTTTCTGTGCTCTGAGCATTTCACAAACACTCCCTTTTAATCCTCACAAAGCCCTGGGGGTTATTACCATTTTACAAATTGCAAAAGTTAGGTGCAGCAAGTTAAGAACTTGCCCCACGTCATGGGGGGATGGAGCTGGGATTGAAATTCAGATCTTTTAACCATGCATTACCATTTAGCGCCACACACACACACACACACACACACACATACACACACACACACACACACACACACAGTCAAGGTCCTGAAAGATAACTGGAGTTTAGAAAAGGAGAAAGTAGGCAGAGAGGAGGGCTGGGCTGTCTATGAAAGAGAATGGTATGGGCCATGGTATACATAAAATAACAAATGTATTAGGACTGTTCAGTGATTCTACTTGTATCATATAGCAAATAGAACACTTAAGATGTTCGATTTATCCAGCTCTGTTCATGACTTTTGATGTGAATCAGAAAGTATCAATTAAGGTCTCCATGCCTCAGTTTCCCTCCTTAAAAATTGTTTCTTGCAGATGAAATTGAATCTATCTTTGATTACTATCGTCAAGTGTTTTGAGCTCAGTGGAAGCCAGATGTAACAGTTTAGATCATGTTCAGCAAACATTCATTTTACTTCTTCATACCATTGAGTTGAGGTTGGTCATGTGACTTGCTTTGGGCAATGAGATGTTAGCAGACATGATGTGAGCCACCTAACTGCCCTCCCCTGTCACACACACACACACACACACACACACACACATACACACACACACAGACACACACACACACACACACATACACACACACACATACACACACACACACACACACACACATACACACACACACACACACATACACACACACACACACACACACACATACACACACACACACACTGCCCTGTCACACACACACACACACACACACACACTGCCCTGTCACACACACACACACACGGACACACACACACACACACACACACACACTGCCCTGTACACACACACACACACACACACACACACACATACACACACACACACATACACACACACACACACACACACACACACACACTTTGAAATGTGATGGGGATTGCTCCCTTGGATTTTGCCAAAGAACAGTTATGAAAATAACATGTCCTGATTAGCCTGCTGATCCAAAGATAATGAGAGATATGACCTTTTTCATTTAGAATCTCTCAAAACGGACTTGGGGAATTTGAGAACTCTTCCATGATACTTGGCTGACACTCTCAATGGGGGAAAATATATTCTTTTAAAAATTTTACATGGTGAATCAATGTTGATGGGGGGTATGTATTCAAATGACTAAAAGAGGTTAGGAAGTGCATTAGCTGAGCTTGGACATCAGAGGGTAGATTCTATATTTCAAGAGAGGAGAGTCAAATGCTGGAAAGAAAATAGGAAGGCACTTTTTTTTATTGAACTGCTTTCTGATGATCGTATAAACTGGGGAAGGCAGGAATTTGATTAGCCTTTGCATTTAAGAGGCCAGAGGTCGTTTTATTACTTCTAAGAAATTATCTCAGTGTTTATTGGAAAAAAAGGCCACAGAAGGTATGCCCAGACATTACACCACCTTAAAAATATTCCTTTGGAGTATGAAGTTCCTAAATGTCCTCCCAAGTATGATACTTAATAACACAGAACAATAATGTTCAGGGGTCATGGCTTCAAGTTCAAAGAGTACTAAGAATTAGAATAGAATCTGGCATGGTCCTAGATAAGAGATATTGATAAGGCCAGCCCTAACGTAGTCAAATTTGTAGAGGTGAGCCAAAGACCTCGCCCTCTTAGCTTAATGTAATAAATTTTGTTACTACTTTACAACCTGAACTTTAATATATATAATTGATTCAGAGAGGAAGGGAGAGGGAGAGAGAGATAGAAATGTCAATAATAAGAGAAAGTCATTGATTGGCTGCCTCCTACATGCCCCCTTCTGGGGATTGAGCCTGCACTGGGGCATATGCCCTTGACCAGAATTGAACTTGAGACACTACAATCTGTAGGCCGTTGCTCTATCCATTGAGCCAAACCAGCTAAAGCCAACCTGAACTTTTTGAAAACATTGGTTATTGGTATTCTTATAATCATAGCAATAAATAGGAAATGCTTAATTTCCTACAAATGAAAAGAATACAATGTACTTTTGTTTTTACAATACATGATTTTATGGTTGTATTTTTTGTTTAATTCTACCAGTTTCAAAGTCAGGTGTTATTTCATCTAATTTCTAACACATTTATCTCTTGGGTTCTGAAACAGTTGTTAAATGATATCAAGCTATCATATCTGGACTGTCAACCTAACTGGAATCCCAGTAACGTGTCGATTCTGAGATTTCTAGGCACGCTTGTGGGCATTCCGGAAATAACTGCCTGGTGAAGGTGGGATAGTGTAACTGGAGACCTGTCTCATTGTTTTAAAATTTTAAAACTGATTTTCCATTATTAACACTATGTTCCAAGAATGTGGAAGAAAGGTAGAAAGGTCATTAAGGTTGAATTCATGGCTGGCTTTTGTCTTGTAAATACCCTGGCTGGCACCTCCTCTGGGTGTTGTCCCAACAGGAAGCTTTTTGGTGACTTCACAGCTGCTGCCTCTGAAGACAGGCTGGGCTGCCACTGGGTGAGTCACTGTGGTAGTTCACCCTTACAGAAGTGGCATTTCCTGGGTGAAAGCAGCTCTTTGTTGGCTTTATAAACTCACTGCTTTCAGACCCACGGGATATGAGTTATACAGACACAACGTGTGCTGAAAGGCCAGGTGTTGATCCCTGCTTTCCAAGATACGTATCTCTAAGTTATTATTTCAGATAAGACCACGCACCTATATAAATTGTTAGACACCAGTGATTCTTGGCTCATGAATTACAGTGGACTAGGAGTCCCATCTACTGCAATAGTTATTAAACTTTTTTGTTGTTGTTGTTAATCCTCACTCGAGGATATTTCTTCCATTGGTTTTTAGAGAGTGGAAGGGGGTGGGGGGAGAGGGGTAGAGAAAGAAATAGGAGAGAGAGAGACAGAGAGAAACGTCCATGTGAGAGAGACACATTGATTGGTTACCTCCTGGATGTTCCTTGATGGAGGGCAGGGGATGGAACCTGCGACCCAGATATGTGCCCATGACCAGGAATTGAACCTGAGACCCTTTGATGTGAGGGCTGAGGCTCTAACCACTGAGAAACACTGGCCAAGGTTATTTGGCATTTTAAAAGATAATTTGAGATTCTGACAAAAACAGATTTATTATTTGTTTCTGAATAGACTGTTATTCTCAGTTTGTGCCAAGAGAGTAATAATAACTAATATTTGCATACTGCTTTACAAGGTTACAAATACTTTTCACATATTTTAATAACATCATTTATTATGGCAAATACTATGCTAAATTAGATTCTTGAAAGACATTTTTTTTCTTTACACCTCACAGCAATTCTATGAGTAAATTCCACATTATCCAGATATTACCTTTAAAAAGTCTTAGAGTGAAGGAATCAGAAAAGCACAAAGGAAATGTCAGAAACAGCACGGCAGGCAGTTTTCCCTCCAAAGTGGGGTTTTAAAGCCAGATTCATCCAGCCATAGTCATAGAATCATAAAATGGGAAGGGATGTCAGAGCAGACTCAATCTAGTAAATATTGAAAATACATGTTGATTTTGGAAAAATAATTCATATCACAAAATGCTATGGGTAAAAGAACTCTGAATTATATCCAATTAGATTCTGGGCTTACACTAGACTTCCATCACCCATCTGTTTCATTCATCTCTCTATGGTTTCATTTGCTAGAATTCTAATAGAATATAAGACACAGGATTTGTCATTTCCCTTCTTTTTTCTCCTTTGGGAGGCCAAGTTTAACTCAGAAAAGGAAGATAGGGGCTGCAGCTGCGTTTTACAGGTATATTTGGTCCTTAAATGGGAATTGTATTTGCCCTAACCTCCCATGAGCTCTGGGAAATTCATCTGCCTTCAGGAGACACATTTGGCATTTCTCTATTTACTCTTGTGGTGGGATAATATTTGACACATTAATTTTTTACCTATCTCTGTTTTCTCCTTTTCCTTTCTCCTCCATTTAAGCAGAAAGCTGTCTGTGTTAATTGCCCTAGGGGAGGCACATTGTGAGGCACAAAGCAGAGGAGTCCACAAGTCTTTCTGGCTTTTGTTTTCCATAGGCCTAAAGTTTTAAAGGAAAGAAATTTCTAGAACTAGACAGAAGGTTTTGAAGAAACAAAAAGGGGGAAGAATTTTTTTCCAGACTGAAAAGAAATGTTCTTTGGTTAATGGGGTTAAGGGACAGATAGAAATGTTCTTTGGTTAATGGGGTTAAGGGGCAAATGGATACACACACACACACACACACACACACACACACTCACACACAGATACACACTTTGATGCCTTGTCAGGGCATAAGATTCTAGAGCAGTGGTACAAGTCTGAGAAAAGGCAGAGGAAATCTCACAAAAGACTGAGGTTAAGTACAAGTACCCTGTCCCCCACCCACAACCTATCCTAGTAGAATTTGGGCTCAAAATCGGAAAGTATGCTGAGTTATCCTATATAATAAAAAGGTAACATGCAAATTGACTATCACTCCAACACATAAGATGGCCACCCCCATGTAGTCAAAGATGGCCTTTCCATGTGGACACAAGATGGCCGTCACAAGATGGCCAGCAGGTGAGGGCAGTTGTGAGTAATCAGGCCCGCAAGGGAAGGGGCAGTTGGGGGCAACCAGGATGGTAAGAAGGAGAAGTTAGGAGTGATCAGGCTGGCAGGGGAGGCCAGCAGGGGAGCAGTTAGACATCTATCAGGCTGACAGGGGAGTGGTTAGGGGGTGATCAGGCTGGCAGGCAGATGAGTGGTTGGAAGCTAACAACAGTCCTGGATTGTGAGAAGGATGTCTGACCGCCTGTTTAGGCCCAATTCGGGATTGGGCCTAAACGGGCAGTCGGACATCCCTTGAGGGGTCCCATATTGGAGAAGGTGCAGGCTGGGTTGAGGGACATCCCCCTCATGCACGAATTTTATGCACTGGGCCTCTAGTAGACAATAAAAGGTTATATCTCTAGTATACTTGAATTTGTGGGTTTAGATTCACATCTACCACACTAGTTAAAAAATATTATATCATTACACTATTACATATATTATATCATTATATCTAATTGCCTAATTAGGTAAAAATATTCAAACTATTTGGTGATATGAAAATATAAGTTATGAAATATTATGGTACATAGGTACATAGACCTAAAGATAAACTTAAATAATATATACTACATGAAAGACTTCAGTTTTTCCCTTAAATTTTTTCTTCAAATCCTAATGTCCCACAAATAAAAGGCATTCCTTTTATAATAAGTACAATGCAATAAACACTGAAAATAAGATAAGATTAGTTTATAGTTTACACTGAAAATACCGCACACTGCTTTTATGGAAAAGGTCAGGCAGAGAAGAATCCTGCCAATCTCATATGCTTCTGCTGATATGATGACTGGAATAGTAGTTCCTCCACCTCTTCAGGCTATTATTGTCAAAATGGTGTTTAAAACCAGACCAGATGTGGAGAAAGAGCAAAAAACAAATAAATGAAAGAAGTGAAAAGTGAGAAAACCCAAATATGCAGCATTTGGGATGGAGAAAAATGACAATATCCTCACACTTTCTTTTTTAGAATAAAGTCTTATGTAAAGTAAGTACTTAGCAAATAATGCCCAGAACAAACAGAGAAAGGAAGCATTCCTGACTATAAAAAGGGCAAAGGAAGCTCTGGCTAATGAATGTGATACATTTTCTAAATAAAACATGGATGGCTTAGCTAAGGAACTCCAACATGTAGATTAGGGAATGTCAGAATAAACTAGAGTTTATTATAATAGGAAGATATGTAGAGTATCCCATTAGAAACCAGGATAAGCAATTCTGATTTTGACTTAGTAAGACCGTTTACATTTTAATATATAAAATTAGCATTTTTCTAGTCTACACTTGGAGGGCAACTGGGTAAGTAGAAAGAAAAGGTATTAAAAAAATCATAAATATGGCAATAAATTTGAATTGTGTTACATATTAAAAGTATCTGAACTAGTTATTTCTCAGGTAATTTAAAATCATGCTTTATTATTTAGCGCTTAATACTTCCTATGTCTCTTGACAAATCCACATAACATTAATATAACTTATAGTGATGGAAGATTAAAAAGCATTGACTATAAATTCCTCATATTTTAACTTCAAATTCCACGAAGAAACGCCTTTTATTATATTTGCTTGGATCAAATTGCTTTACTTTCAGCCATTTCCTCAAAACTGAAACCAAACATGGAATTCTCATTGGCGTAAACCATGAATTCTCCACATACTTATGATTTCTCAGTCTAGTCCGCCTCTTAAGATTGTACTTACCCTTGGGAATGTCACTGAGTTTATTTCTTTGAAGAATTAGCAGCTTTAGATGTGGAAACCCACTTCTCAAGCTGCTTCTGTGGCATTTCTCCCAGGAGCACTTAGGACTGGGTAGATCCAGTGAGAGGGAGTGGATGGCATTGTTGCTGAGGTTTAAGGTTTCCAAACCAGGTAAATGTGCAAGAGGGCTTAAGGTTATTTTCAACATGAGATTGTTACTGAGGTCCAGATGTTTTATGTTCAGTTTTTCTTCTTTTGTGGGAGATTGTAGGAGACCCTTAAATAAAATAAAACTTGCATCCACTGTGGCTGCCGTCTGTGATATGTCCACAGGTATATCCTGCTTTCCAGTAAAGGAACAATTTGTCAAATGATATTCATTCCACTGGCACTCATAATTGAAAAAAATACTGCTTTTCCTTGCCGGATTTGTCATTGTTCCAGTAAAATAAAGACCCAGAGCCATGGCAATGACTCTGAAACAAAGGTTTTTCATAATGCCTAGAAAAAGGAAAATGAATTGATGTATTCATTGTAACACATAAAAAACAGCAAATAAGCAGGAAATTTACTTTTCAAGATCGAGGCAATTTAAGTGAATTGCCAATTTAAGTGAATGTTTGATTTCTTAAAAATTTCTTAGAAATTACAGCATTAAAGTGTAGCTACCCAAAATGGTATAATTATAGTTTAAAACTACGTTTATGCCACATTCTACAAAAAGAACTCCCCCAATTTTTCAGAAAAATATGTATTCACTTGGGCCTCACCTCTGTGCCTGCTCTTCCAGGACCATTCACACTGCAGTCTGCTGTGGAGTGAGGGAAACCTACCAAGATCAAAGGCTTCTCTGCTTCTTTGCTGGTCACTAGAACAGAGCAAAGTCTAGTATCTACAACACTATAATTGGCCACGTGACTTCCTGTGTGAGTGGCAGGCCATCCAGTTACACTGAACTGTGGAACTGTTTGGGTGGAAGGTTCAACTCACAGATTTGTCTGACTTCAAATCCCTTTGAAATCACATATATTCAACATAAATAAACTGGTTATAAAAAGGGTGCTCTGCCCCTGAACCATGAAGATGTATCTATATATACAAAACCCTAATATGCAAATAGACCCAATGGCAGAACAACCGTACAACCAAACAACCAGTTGCTATGATGTGCACTGACCACCAAGGGGCATGTGTTAAACATGGCGGGTGTCAGCAGCAGGCGGAAGAGTGTGGAATATGGCAGGCATTGGCTGCGGCAGGATGGTGGAGCAAGTGAGCAGGGATGCCAGACCAAGGCGGGGTGCCAGTCGCTGTTATCGGAGTGAGCCTCTGGTGGTTGCTGAAAATTCTTTGCTTCCGTGCGCCGTGGTCGTACTGAGCTCTTGCACCTGATGCTGGCACTGGCCCCGCTTGCACCCACTGCCGGCCTCCCGCCCCGGCCCCAATTGCTTGGCGCAGGCAGCGGGTGTGAGCAGCAGCTGCCAGCCCCCCTGAGGGCTTCTCCACCACCTCCTGAGGGGCCGTCAGGGCACAACCATCAGCCTGTGCGAGCGGGGTTGGCACCATCAGCGTGTGGGAGCAGTGGTAGCAGGAGTGGGGCTGCCAGCAGAAAGGGGATGGGGAGCTGTGGTGGGAGGAAGTGGGAGGGAGCACGGAGGATAGGCCTACAACAGCCTCATGGCCCACAGTTTCTTTTAAGATAGAAACATCAAGGATGTTTTTTTCACCAAAGATTTCTGAGAAACAATGAAAAGTTTTAAAATAAATATTTATACATCTCAATGGCTAAATATATACACAAAATATTTTAAAAAGTAAATGGATAATTTTTAATTTAATGACACTGAATTCCATGAATAACTATTTCTCCTGCCATAGCCTCTTGATATTCCTTCTTCTTGGCCCATCCTATTCCAATGGGGTATTGCCCCGTAACACTGTTTTCCTCACATCATTCCCTCATTGAAATGCCTCAAAGAGCTCCTTAGTGCCTGTAGTCCATCCAGTCCCTCAGGTTGGCATGCAGGGCTAACCTATGGACCACTCCGATACACATGGAGCCATTCCAAGACGTGGCTGTGCTCAGCACTATGAAGGAATCTCATGCTGAAATGAGCTTTTGTACATCCCCAAATCCCAGCTCAGCACCTTTTCCTCTCACTCCAAATCCTACATATGGCCTGAAGACCCCCTCCCCAGCTTTAGCCTATTTTATCTTTTCAGAAACCTTTCAGTAAATATTGATGAATGAATGCGTTAGTAACATTCAGTCTGACAGAGTATAAATTTTATCCTGCATTCCTATTTCTTTGTTTTGTGTGTTTTGAACTCCCTGGAAGGCAGTAAGTTCCTTAAGGGCCATGTTTTCCAGGTGGCATGCTGCATATGTAAATGTCTTCCTCATCTTTTACATTTTTAATAGTCTGCAGTCTGTTGAGGGGCTGTGCTCTGTTTGGATGAATGCACACAGCGAATGAAATGTACCAGGCAACTTTTAAACTTTGTTTCACATAAGGTCAATTCTCCACGTTTGGAAGGGCATCTGAATTCAGAGACACGGGGCCATGAACTGCGAAGTGCCCTGCAGCATGGAGAAGTGAGTTATTTTTACAATGTGGCTCTTAAGCAATACCAGAAATTGGAATTAATTTCTAGCTGGAAAGGTATTTGTTTCTACAATGGAAGCTGCAATCGTTATATATACAACTGTATACCAAACTAATGCACTGTTGGCAATAAAAAATATAGTGATTCACAGGCATGCTACTTTCCAATATTGAACAGAAACATTTGGTTAAAAAATACTTAAGGGGGGATAAATTAAAGATTTTCACGGACCTGGTTCTTTCTAAGTTAAAGAGATCTATACATTGACTAATCGATTTGAGCTCAAAACATAATGATAACCTTATGTCATAAAGTAAAAGTTATTAACATCTAAAGAAAAATATGTACTACATATACTAGTAAGCTTATACATATTAGGTAAGCAACCCGAGAACTCTAGAAAAATTTTCTGAAGAAATGATAAACAACTTGGTAAAATGTAAATCTTTAAATGGACATATTCAAGTATGAGGAAGCAGAACTACTGGGTGTGTATGGGTGTCAGAGATTGAGAGAGATAAGGGAGGGCAGTAGAAAAACACAGTAGAGTTCATTCTTATATAAAAGGAAGTTAAAACACACACACACACACACACACACGCACACACACGCACACACACACACTCACACACACACACACTCACACACACACGCACACACTCACACACGCACACACACACACACACACGCACACACACGCACAAACACACACACAAACACACACGCGCACACACACACACACACACACACACACACACACACACTAGCAGCACTGTTTCTAAGCCATACCTTATAATCTTCAGGTAGTTTCCAAATGGGTCTCTACCTGGATCAAGCCAGCTGGAAATTTCAGACCTGAGCCTCCGAGGCTCCACCCATCTGCCCACAGGACAGGCAAACCTTCGCCCTTTCGTCACAAGGTCCTGGCCTCTTGCCACAGCGACAGCGTGCACATGCCCCTGGGACACTGAGGGAACGCGCAGAGGGAGGCAGACTACCCAAGCTGCACAGCTTCTACCTCTGAGCTCGAGGATCAGAGATTACAGATACTGACCGTGCTCCCCTCTCAAGCTATATTTAAACTCATTGTGTTTGTATGATTATGTGGAAACATTTTAACCATTAAAAAATTAACAGCAAACAGTTGACAGAATCTTTATTGTAAACAGAGGTCATTAATAGTTGTTACAAACTGTATTGAAAGAAACTCGAAGTTAGCAATCTGAATCAGATTTATAGGTTTATTTTTGTTTGGCATAACTTGCCATCTTTGCGCCTGTAGCACTTTTCAAAAGATTGCTAAAATTATCAGCATATCAATGGTCTCCTTTATGTCAAGGTTAGCACCAGAATGTCTTTAGCCTCTTAAGAAAACGCATTCAAAACTAGGTAGAATTGCCACCTTTTATCATCAAAGTTATTACACAATACTGTTTCACAATGCAAAAGAATACAATTAAGTATATTTTAAGTACTACAGACCATTCATAGGCAGTCCCCACCTTTGTCGTTTTGTATTTTCCTACCTGCTCTAAAGTATCTTGCTTTTATGTCATGTGTCCCCCTGACCACTGCAACCCACCTCTGAAGTACTGCACTAGCCACCTCCCCCGGCCAGCTGCTAGTCACAGCCGGCTCTGTGCTCAGTGTGGGGGAGGAACAGCTGGGAGAAAGAGGAACGTTAACATTTCAGTTTATAGAAAAATACCATCTGGTGGTGAGAATGAGTAGCTGAAGCTTTACTGTTATGCAAAATAGGTCACAGGTAAAAGGGATGGTTTGTTCTTGATCTGCTCTCTGTGAATCTTCCACTTTATATTTTAGTGAAAAGGCAAGGATGACCTTTAAGTGTCCTCAAATACTATACCTGTTACCTTAACAATCAGTTCTGTAAAATATCAAAATACCCTCTCATGTCAAAAGCACTTGACTGGAGATGTATCAGAAGTATTTTTCCAAGAGGAGCAAAAGTAGATTTCATGAATCATATTCAATAAATAAAACATTATTAAGAGAGTGTTTTGTAGTTTTTGTAAAACTATTTAAAGAAATCTTCAAAACAAATCTAAATAGCGCAGACAAGTGATGAATGTAAAACTTAAAAATATACTAAGCATCTGAATGAAAATTTCAATGGTTTTTTTCTTGAATATCACTCAGATGTTAATTGGTACTGAATATATTAAAATAGGTTCTCAATATCACTGCAACTATAATACCCAGAGGTCAAAAACTTCATTCTCTTTCTTCTTCATTTAAAAACTGCACTCAGTATTGTATAGCAAGTCAGTTTCTATTTTAGTATACTTTAGTATACTACCATAATCTCTAAGGCGTTTGGCTGTTCTGTCAGAGAACTGTGACATACTGAATGCAAATTGTTTTTGTATTGATTTTCCTATCCTCACAGCTCAAAGTGTCCATGCCAGAATGCAGGCCGGGGCCGGTGATTTATCACTGCTACTCCTTACAGCACACTACTTCAAAGTCTCTGTCCCTGATACTGTGCATGTCTTAATAACATCAGAGAGTGCCTTTCAAGTTGAATAGAAAATACTTTAAAAATCACTGACTTGAGGGTTGAAAATCATTACAGTGGGATGGTGATGTTAGAACAGAGATCAATTCTCATACTTAAAAACTGACGTGTATTATTTTCTGCATTGCATCCTTAGTCCAGTGCATCCCAACTTTTTTCGAGGTGTGGCACACATGAAAAGGGGTAGTAATTATATGGTGCACACTGGGGTGAACCCACCAGCCATTCCTGGACAGCAGAACTTGCCACTTCTTGCTGTGCTCACTGGGGGCTGAGGGAACAAGTGTTTGGCAGCCCTTTCCCCCAGTTCAGGCACTCCAGTGCACCACAGCCTACCCATCAGAAAACCAGGGAACCCCATAACCAGGCCACTTTGACATTTTGGAACTGGCTTAGAGGAGAGTTTAAAATATGAAGAGACTGGCCTTTTGTTTTTTTTAAACACAAGGCTGCTTTTTAAACCAGAGTAAGTATACCTGCTTAATTTCTTTTTTTAAAGTTTATTGTCTAAAGTTAATTTGATTCTTACCTGTAAGTCTGAATTTGTCTTTGTTCATCTTTGGAAAGTTTTAAATAATTGAAACCAATGCAGTAAGTGAAAATAGCAAGGTATTTGGGTGCAAGTGTATCTAGGTTTGAATCCCAACTCTGCTATTTTCTTACCAATCGGGAACTGTGAGGTCAGCAAGTTTCTTAACTTTCTGATCCTCAATATCCTAATGGTAAAAATTGGGACAATAACGTCTGCTTACAGAGCTCAAGTGAGAATTAGAGTACACATGCAATGCCTAGACAAAGGCTAGAATGTATAAGAAGCTTAATGAATGATAACTGTCATCATTATATGAAAGTTAAAGCTAGGACGGTATTTTAATTTCTACCACATGGTGAGCAGTTAATATTTATTAATATTTAACAAGTAAACATTCTATTACAGAGTATTTTCTTCCTAGTGCAAAATAAGGAACCACAGTCTTTTACTACCTCACAGTGAGGATGTGGCTGAAAGTTAATGCACTAAAAACCTGTCTTGCCTCTTAGAAGCCAAGAGAGAGCATGTAACATTTATTGACAGCGTACCTTTTAAACATGTCAAGGGGGTCCATGCCCATTAGCTACCAAAAGCTTACTTACACTGAATCTCACAGTTGCTTCAGCCCTTCATCTTTTAGACAAGGAATAGTGGAGTTTTAAAAACACTTTTAAAAATTTTGGATTTTATTCACTTCTGATAACTATTTTAGAAAACATTAACTTGAAGATCAGTGCAACTTAATGAAAGGTGTATTAAATTTAGGCTCTCGGAGACTGTTTTAAATATGGAGATTGTATAATAGATACAGTAGTGCTCTGCAGATAAAATAATTACCAGTATCACAAACTGTAAAAACATAATTGCATGCATACTCTTAAAAAAAGTCACGTGATGACCTGAACATATTGAAGACCTCCCAGGTCCTTCTAATGAGTGTTTCCACAGGGGTGGTCTGAGACTTGGCAGCCCATGTTCTGGCCTGTCACTTGCACTTTGAAGAGAGTCCCGTCGGCGCACATGCAGAGCTTGTAGCGCACCCACTGCCCAGCACCGAACTGGTCCCCGCTGGAGGAAGTAGGCAGGCGAGTGGTGCTAACCGTCACGGACCCATTGAGGATGATGCTGTTTTCCTAGGAGGAGAATAGTAACAAGCCCTTATTTACCTCCACAAATGGGGACACGAGTTTAATAACAAAACTTACAGGAATATTAACAAGTAAAGAAGGCAGAAAGAAAGAGTGAAGTCATGACCAAACGACAACAAAGAAACCAAAACTAATGTCAAGATCCAACCAGTGGCGTCTTAGTAATCGTTTACAACGTATACCAACGCCCCATTACACAATTTACCTCTCGACTAGTTAAAATTACATCAGAATTCCTAAGTACATGAGGAGGCTGATGTTGATAATATCTCAGGCCATTTTGTTTACTTCCTGAGAGAGTTTTCAGTTACTGCTTGGTAAGTTTCTGATGATGATAAGGATTTTCCCCTAGGGAAAATTAACTTTAATTTCCACTGTTTCTGCATCGCACAGATGAAGATTCAAGCCGTACGCTTTTGAAGACCAGGCACTCCAAGGAACTGCCTGGAGGGCTCTTCAGTTCCAGGGACTTTCTTGAATTATAGGCCCTTTCTATCTCCCTTCTTTGCTCTCTGTTTCCTTTTCATCTTTTTATTCATCCAACAAATAATTATTAAGTGTCTGGTCTGTGTTAGACACTATTCTAGGTGCTGGGGATACAGCAGCCAACAGACAAAGTCCAAGTGAAGTTTCCTGCGGCATTTAAATGGGGAGGGACAGACAATAAACACATGAACAGGGAAAACGAATAGGACGTCATCTGAGAAGTCATCAGAGTACGGAGGGAGTGACCAGGCAGGGTCCCATTTTACACAGGTGGTTGGGAAGACCTCTGCTGAGGTCTAAGTCCAAAGGGAACTGGTCATGTGTAGGAGTGAGCCACGAGGGTTGATGGGGAAGGGCACTCCAGGCAGAGGAAATGATACACCGAGGCTCCCAGGGGAGGATGTGCCTGCGGTTCAGGAACGAGTAGGCGGCCAGTGTGGCTGAAGCAGAGACTGAGGGAGTACATCGGTAAGAGGGGAGTCAAAGAAATAAGTAGGGGCCACACATGTAAGGCCAAGGAATGGACTTTGGATCTTATTCTGAACTAGATGGGGGGCCATGTGTAGGGTTCTGAATAGGGACGCGGTATAGAGAACTGACTACAGGCGAAAGAGGAGGCTGTTCAACAGTGCAGGCAGGAAACCGGTGGTGGTGGCGGCGGCGGCACAGCCTGAAGGCTTTGCTGATGGACTGACAGGTACCACTTGGGAACCTTGAAAGAAATACATGTTTGGGGAGGGCGGGAAGATATCAAGACTTTAGTCTTGTGTTTGAAATGCCTATTAGATATGAAAGCACAAAAAGTAGTTGGATATGTGAATCTTAGTTCAAAGGAAAGATTAGAGCAGGAATTTGAGAATCATCAACTGATAGAGGGTATTTAAAGCAATGAGAAGTTGGTTATGAAGTAATGAAAACGGCTCATTTATCAGAAAGTGACAGTATATGGACTAAATATAGTCCAATTTTGTTCCAATGCTGCCATCGTGTGGTCATTTATTTGTATTTTTTTTTAAATTGCTAGTGCAGTTATTTTTTAAAAGCAGTTTTATAAAATTCTAATTATTGGCTATACACTTAAAACTAACTACTAATATTAACTAAATTACAAAGCTAATTATCTTGTCAATATTGGCCGTTATTTCTTTAACTGTGGAAAAACGGGTATGTATGTATGTCTATTACAAATTATTTTAATAATTGTCATATTAACAACAGGTAGAATTTCCAGGTAGGAAAAATAAAAGACTTAGATCACTTGCTAATGGTTGGGTACAAATCTATCAAACTTATTGCTTCTTTGAGTTCCCAGTGCAGAGAATAATGGCCCCATGTGACCATTCTTCAACACTATTCATTTAGAGGAATGTAAAAAAATACCCTGTATCACTACTGAATTTTTGGCAAGAATCACATTTTATGTCCATATTTTTTATTCAGAGATTGGAATATGTGTTTTTTTGGGGGGGGAAAGCTGTTTATGAAGGTGAAAGAATTTAATTTTTTAAAGTTTATTTTTTCTAAGAGCTATGAGATTAAATAAAGGAAAAAATTATTTTATAAGTCCTTAGGTTTAAGTTCACTTTTGTCATTTAGTGCTTGGTAAAAAAAAGTTAATTAGCTTGAATTAATTAACATATAGCAGGTGCCCCAATAAATTAACATATAGCAAGTGCCCAAATACAATAAAAGCCTAACATGCTAAGTGTCTGGTTATCCATTCAACCAATCAAAGCATAATATGCTAATGATATGCTAAGGCCTCAACCACTCACTATAACATGCACTGACCACAAGGGGGCAGATGCCCTGACTGGTAGGTTAGCTTGCTGCTGGGGTCTGGCTGGACACACCCTGGAGCCCTCCCTTGGTCCCTCCCCACTGGCCAACCTCCCACATCCCTCCCCAGCCCCAATTGATCGTGCCCTGGTGGGGTCCCTCAGCCTGGCCTGTGCCCTCTCGCAATCCAGGACCCCCCAGGGGATGTCAGAGAGCTGGTTTTGACCTGGTCCTGTAGGCCAGGCCAAGGGAACCTGTTGGTGCATGAATTCTTGCACTGGGCCTCTAGGTTTGAATAAATATGCTTTAACCAGAATTGTGAGCAGGTAAAACATTTTCAGACTTATTGTTCCCTTATGAAATATTTACCTATTAAAATTCAGATATAATCTGTAAAGCACAAAGAAAATCTCATATTTCCACAGCTAGAATAAAGGGAAACTTTTTCCCCTTAGAATTAATAATGGATGTATAAATAAAAAAACATTTTATACGTTTGCTAATTGATTTTCACAACACTGGATATAAAACTCAGGAAGAAATATGAAAAATCTTTAACTGAAAAGAAACCCAACTTCAGAGAATAGATACTTAATTTGATCTTTCAAAATTCTCTTTTGTAAGTTTTTGGTTTTGGTGTTTGGCTTTTGTTTTTATCTTTTAAAATAATATAGGTATCATCATATGCATTTTTAAAAAAGAAAATGACAGGCAAGCAGCAATAAAATGAAAATAAGAGTTATCTGTTATCCTGCTACCCATAGCTAACTATTGTGACATTTGGCATCCGCTTGTAGATTTTATAATTATACATGTTTTGAAATATAACTATGAGGTATTTCACAAATTGTTTTATAACTTTCACTTCATAATCCATTTTGAACATTTTTCCACATCAAAAAATACAACTACATGACCATTTTTAATAATTGTACACTATTCTACTATTCCACATGTGGATTTATATATACCCAAGAATCTTATAATTCTCTTAAATTCTTAAAAAATACTCACTGCTTTTAACTCCATATTACCACCCATGTTAAATTCAATGGTTTTGCCCATAATGAACACTCCTTCATTTCCACGCACTATAGCACGTCCATCAACTTTTATATTTAAATCACTAGTGGCATTGCTTGTAATCTGAAAATTAAAAACAGTGAAAACAGTTACTAAGTTAAAGTGAATATTATCAGAGACAGAGGAATAGAAGTTTACCATGAAATATGAAAGGAAAGTGTTTTCATTCATGTTTTACAGATGTTGAGCTAAAGCGATGACTTGATAATGATCACATAAGTTAGGTAATGAAAAATCTAGAATTTACCCTTTTCCTTGTTCTGGAATTTCTTTCATGCCACATAAAACAGTAAAACTCCCTCACAATTTGTACCTTTAGACCAGCGATTTTCAACCAGTGTGTCGCATGAATCTTTAAAACATGCAATACCCAACTATTTAGCCAGGGGCACTAACCTCTTTTCCCTTTTATTGTCAAATTAAAAAACGACATTAGCCAACACAATAATAGCTGTCTGATGGGGATAAATCAAAATTATACCTATTTTTTTGTCAAATCGGCAGGAAGCACATTTTTTGGTGTGCTGCAGAATTGTAGTAATTAGTTTGTGTGTCATAAGATGAAAAAAGTTGAAAATCGCTGCTTTGGTCAGTAACTCTTTTCCATTAATAAAGCAAAGAAAATAAATCATACCCTTTCAGTAGATGCTTTTTGAACATTCAAACTTTTCACTCCACTTGGCAAATGGAACTCATGAGTTTCATAGTCTGTGCTGAATAAAATGTTTTGAGTCCTTGGATCAAAAAAACTGCATTCCAATGTCACTTGTAATGGAAGTTTTGTTCTTTTCTACACTGAGTTTTGTTGTCCCTTGCTGAAAAACAATCTTCAGAAAAACACATCATAAATACGTTTTCAAAGAAGACTGCATCCAAAATTCATTAAGAACATTATAAAAACACCATAATAACAGACTAATTTCAAATATTTTAACTGTGTCTGTCAGACACAGTTAAAATATTTGAAATTAGTTCAGTCTCAAAAATTCTTTAAAATGAGACTTATTGGGGTGGTGAACACAAAACCCAAAGCACAGATGACGTGTTGTGTAATTCCCCATCTGAAACCTGCATAATTTTGTTAACCACTGTCACCCCGATAAATTCAATTAAAAGGAAGACAAGAACTGAAATAATTTAGAAAAAGTACAATCTCACCCCCCAAAACACACACAATAAAACCAAACATAAAAACAAGGGCTTATGCATTTATTTGCTTATACTACGCTGCACAAATACTTGGGTCTAAGCCTGTGATGGGCATGGAAGGCAAGGGTACGTCAAGGTTCTATGTGGTTAAGACCTTTGCCATAGCAGCCCCTTGGCATGGGCCACCACTGACTAGACTGGCATATTCTCTTCTAAACTCTCAGGAAGAAGAGAGTATCCTAACCAGAAAAGGTACTTTTCTAAACAATATTCTTTTATTGATTTCAGAGAGAGGAAGGAAGAGGGAGAGAGGGACAGAAACATCAATGGTGAGAGAGAATCATTGATCGGCTGCCTCCTGCATGCCTCCTAGTGGGGATTGAGCCCACAACCTGGGCATGTGCCCTGCAAGGGAATTGATCCATGACCTCCTAGTTCATGGGTTGATACTCAAACACTGAGCCACACTGCCTTAGCTGGAAAGGTACCTTTCAAGAAATGTTTCTCTTATATGGAGAAGACAGGAGTAAACTATGTATTTTTATAGCAATTACATCTATCACAGAACATGCTACAATGGAACAAAATCTAGAATATTAAGAAAGCATTGAACATTAATAGACCAACAACATTATTAAATATACTTATGAATTTTTATCTCATGTCCCTCAATTAAGTCTGATAACTTACAGGCTGGTTGTTGCCAGTGATGACCAAATTTTCATTTCGCCTTCCTCCTACTGTGCTCTTATAAAGAGGGTGGATAACGCCCATGTCAGATACTTGCTTAAATCGAAGCAGGCCACTTTCATGAAACTCCATGCTGTCACAGCCATTTGGTCCAATGCGGATCACAGACCAGATAACAAGTGTTATCTGAAAAAGAAAACAAGCCAGCTTTCAACAGGAAGCAAACACTTAGAATACTTGGAAACAAACAGAAAAGATCATTGCTAAAGGATAAAACTTCTGAAATAAATTGTTTCATCAGTGAAATGAAGATTATCAGTTGGTTTTATAAAAACCCAACTTATAAAAAAAAACATATAATTTCTATCAAGATATTATATGCTAACTAGGGGCCTGGTGCACGAAACTCGTGCACTGGGGGTGGGTGATCCCTTAGCCCAACCTGCCCCCTCACACATACTGGGAGGCCTCTGGCCGAGGCTTTAGGCCTTGGGCACCCAGCCATCACCCTGCAATGGGGGGCAGATAGCTGGCTCCATCCCAGCCCCACCCCCCCCTTCCGGCCAGGGCCTTAGCCCCAGCCAGCTAGCCACTCCCCGCCTGCTGCTAGCATGGGCCTCTGGCCGGCTGGCCCAGGCTGCCTTGGACACGCTCCCCACGGCCTGGGCTGCCTCAGATACACACCCCCAGTCCTGGGCCACATCAGACACCTCCCTAGGTCCCCCCAGGCCCAGGCCGCCTCGGCCATGCCCCCCCCCAGTCCCAGGCTGCCTTGGACATGCCCCCACAGGCCCGGGCCACCTCGACCACGTCCCCTCCAGGCCTAAGGTGCCTTGGCCACAACCCCCAGCCTGGGCTGCCTCGGCCATGTCACCCCAGACTCCCCCAGGTCTGGGCCACCTCGGCCACACCCCCACACTCCTGATTGGCTGGTGGGCGTGGCTTGTGGGTGTAGCAAAGGTACAGTCAAATTTGCATATTACTCTTTTATTAGATAGGATAGCTGATGGTCAAAAAGTACTAAAAGGTCTATAATAGACACAGAGCAGTTTATTTCTTCTACTCTTTCCATATCTCATCCATATGACAACCACTTTCAACAATATTATCTATTTTGTCTGGAATTTATATTCACATTTAAACATAATATTTGTGCAGTTTCTTCTCTCATCAAGTTTAGGTTTTATCTATTGATATTCTATTTTAATAGGTGAGAATTTTAACTCACCTGTATTTCTTCTCCTCCAACTTCAATCTCAAGTTTGGTTAAATCCATGTTTAGCATTTTCAGTATTATGACTACATAAATATTACTTACTGCTAAGTCATATACTATATATGGTAGCAATTCCTTTCTCTTTGTGTTGCTCAGAGTTTAATACTTGTCTTCCCTTAAAATCTGACTAAATCTTTCCAAACCCTTCAGTATTTTTGTCAAACGTCTTTCAATAGAATGTTCTAGGAGTCCAAGCCTCCCAGATAATTTGCAAGATCTTTGTTCTCTCTCAGGAAATCTATCTGGAATCCTTATCTTCTTGCTCCAGTCTGGACTGTCACCTCTGGGCCTGCTGCACAGCTGTACTCACGAACTTGTCCTTCATTTCATGCTGGGACTCTCTTTTGTCTTTATCTCTGTGGATACCCAGTTTCCTGTATAGGCATCTTCAACTTCCATGCTTTAGTACCTCCTGGTAGAGCACATCCTCCTGTGGCTTCCTTAGAATGTATGTGAACTGAAAATTTTTTGAGTGTGCATGGCTAAAAATATCTGTATAACTCCTCACACTTGACTGGTGGTCTAGCTTGGTAGATGTTTCTAGATTTGACATTGTATTGTTTCTGAATTTTGAAGACCCTTGCTTACTTGCCTTTTAGCTTCCAGTGCCACTTTTGAGAGGTCTGATGCCACTCTGGTTTATATTACTTATACAGTCATAACCTGTTTCTTTTTCCTCTGGAAGATTTTAGTGTCTCCTCTTTATTCCTGGTTTTCTTCTGTTTCAAAGTGATGGCTTTGGTGTGAGTCTTTTCTGTGTGTTATGCTGGATCCAGAATGGTACTTTTCAGTCTGTTTTAGAAACTTTTCCAGGTTTATTTATTTAAGAACATTCTCCCCAGTGTGCTTCCTCTTCTCTTTCTAAAGATACTAACTCCTATTAACAGAATGGTACAGATCCTGGATTAATTCTTCAATTTTGTTGAACTTTCTGGAAGAGTTCATTTTCTTTATCTTCCAATATCTATCTATCTATCTATCTATCTATCTACCTACCTACTACCTACCTACCTACCTACCTACCATCCTCTATCTACCTACCCACCCACCCATGTGTGTATGTCTATGGGTTGTTCTTATTCTTTAATTGTTCCTTCTTAAAGGCATGTTATCCTTGTTCCATGGATGCAATATCCTCTCATTTCTCTGAAGATATTTTAGTCTTTTATTTATTTAAGTTTTCTGTCATTCATTGTACTTTCTCCACCTCCTTGAATTCCTCCTTCCCCCATGGTTTGGATAGTTTTTGTCTCTAACAGTTTTCCATTCTAAAAGCTTAAAAAAACATTATCCCTGGAGGTTCAGTGCTCATATTTAACAGTGAGGTTGCAAAAAAAGTCCATAAAACGTTCTCTGTGTGGAGTGCAGCTTGTGACTGTCAGGCTTCCTGTAGCCTTTTCACTGGGACCTGCCAACTGTCAGCATCTTGAGGTCTTTTCTCAAGGTGCTTCAATTTCTCCAAAGGTTATTTTACCTCTTGCCTTGGGGATGTAAGCCTGATGCCAGGAAGCTGGAGGTGGAGGATGAGGATTAGAGAGCCTGGGAAAGGGACTCTCAGTACTCAGGGCTCAGACCTCCTGCCTTTAGTATAGAAACCCGGCCTTACCCTCCGCAGTGCAGTAGCTGCAGGCTGTGAGACTCTCTGGTTCAGGGCACTCTTCTGTGGGTTAGGGGGGGCGTGGTCTGACTGCTGGCTGAAAGGGAGAAGAAGGCTGGGAATCTCATGGCTTCTACAGATTTTCAAACAAGCTCTGTTTTCAGTTCTTGCCTCACTCCTGCTTGTACTTCTTATTCCTGAAGCTTTTCAGGATTCTGCAAGGCACTTCATCAAGACACCCTGCCACCCCTCCTGAACACACACAGTAGTTTCTTTTCTCGGATAAGTTAT
Organism: Antrozous pallidus; assembly: GCA_027563665.1. Taxonomy (NCBI): domain Eukaryota; kingdom Metazoa; phylum Chordata; class Mammalia; order Chiroptera; family Vespertilionidae; genus Antrozous; species Antrozous pallidus. The sequence goes on along the minus strand of CM050511.1, from coordinate 92,637,198 downwards.
TTGCCATGCTTCCTCCTTTCTGTCTTCATATTGATTAAGGATTTCAGTTGCCTCCCACTTTCTTCCAAGATATTGACATTTTCACCTTGAAATGGGCTTTTCAGAGAGAAAGAGGATGAAAATATCTTTAGCCTGCCATCTTAATCACAAGTTTCCAATAAAATAAATGAACAATCTGAAATAAATTGGAAATATGTGCTCCCAGGAAAGCTATTTATAGTACTAGCTCTTTCTTTCCTTTTTTGGCTAACCCTCACCCAAGGATATTTTTTCCATTGATTTTCAGAGAGAGCGGTGGGGCGGGGGGTGGGGGGTGAGAGCGAGAGAAACATTGATGTGAGAGAGACACATTGATGGTTGCCTCCCTCCCCCAACCTGAGATTAAACCTGCACCTCAGGTATGTGTCTTGACAGGGAACTGAACCCAATACCCTTTGATGCTTGGGTTAATGCTCTAACCACTGGGCATGCTGGCCAGGGTAAGTCTTGTCTTGTGTTTCTTAGTGGTTAGAGCACTAACCTGCACACCGAAGGGCTGTGGGTTCGGTTTCCCAAGGCATGTACCTAGGTTGCAGGTTCTATCTCAGCCCAGTTTGAGGTTGGTTCAGGGGGCAACTGATCAATGAGTCTCATATCAATGTTTCGTCCCCTTTCTCTCCTCCCCCTTTTCCTTCCACTCTCTCTGAAAATCAATGGAAAAAATATCCTCAGGTGACGATTAACAACAACAACAAAAAAGAATTAGACACAAAATCTTTTAGGTGTACATAAATACAAAGGACTTGGAAATATTAGAAGTAAAAAAATAAATGGAATCACTTTAGAACTGCTGAAGTTCATGTTCATGATCAGTGTTAGGTATACCAATAATCACTCTCTGAAAATTTAACGCTCACATAGTCACAACCTTGGATTAAAAGCCTTCTTCCTTAAAAAGGAATATCTTTGGAAAGCAACATGCCGTGTCCTCAGTGTAAACTAGCTTACCAGATCCTTTCATTCTTTGACAACAGAGATTTAAGACTATAAAATATAACCTTTTACTGCTATCCAAGGGTTTATAATTAAAAAAATCTAGCTGAGCAGACAATACTAAATGCAGAAAAAACTGAATGAAAGTAGAAAGGTTTATATTTTTTAGGAGAGGTAAAGTCAATAAAATCATCCTGGCAAGTTCTCGTCTATTGAATTGATTCTACCCTTTTAAAGGTTAAAGAGGAGACTCCATAAACATATTTTTTTAAAGGAAATGAATACATGGCAATGTCAGCACACTAAGTTTTATATAAATATACTAGAGGCCTGATGCATGAAAATTTGTTCAAGAATAGGCCCTCCTTCCCCCAGCTGTTGGCACCGGCTTCCCTCCAGCACCCAGGAATGGACTGGCTTCCCTCGGGTTCTGCCTTCATCAAGGAAGACTTCTGGTCTAATTAGCATATAACTCTTTTATTATTCTACAATAAAATTCTATAATAAAATAATATACTAGTGCATGAAACTCGTGCACGGGAAGGGGGTCGCCTCAGCTTGGCTTACACTCTCTCCAATCTAGGACTTCTGGCTCTAACCACTCACCTGCCTGCCAGCTTGATCCTGCTAACTGCTCTCCCCTGACAGCCTATTTGCCCTAACTGCTCTCCTCTGCTGACCTGGTCCCCCTAACTGCTCTCCCCTGCCTGCCTGATTGCCTCTAACCTCCTCTGCCTTGGCGCTGCCAACATGGCTTTGTTGGGAAGGATGTCCGGAAGGACATCTGGAGGGTCCTCTGGAAGATGTTCAGTCTAATTAGCATATTATCCTTTTATTAGTGTAGATGCCAACTTGTCCTAAAAATACAGGTTGTTCCCAGGTTTTCCTATCATGGAAGGTAAGCCCACTGTAGCATCCTGGGTTCTGACCAGGGCTTATGCGCTTGTGCTTTATCTCAGCAGATGTGATTCCTAGAAGAAGACTCTTAGATGTACCTTGAACATTACTATCGAATTTGCCAAATCCTCCTCCAAAAATGTTGAACCACTTTAAACTCCCACCAGTAACCATGTATGTGCCCTCCATCCCACTTTGATGCCAATACCATTGATTTCTCCCTAAAAGCTTCCCTCTCATCAGCCAGGACTTCTTGGTACTTGAGCCAACCTCATTGTTCAGCTGGGGACTTGATTTCCCGAGATAGAATTATGGAGGAGGAAAAATAGTTTTCCTCTATCTTTCTGAGTTCTTAGTGGAGGCCCTTGTAATGAAAGACAGATCACCAAGAGAAAAACAAAAGTTCACTACTATGTGTACCTTGTGTACATATGGGAGATCCCAGGGAAAAATGAGTAACTCCCCAAGGTGGCTTAGAATGCAGATTCAAATACCTTCTTCCTAGAGAAAGGGGATGGGAGATATACGCCTCTTAGAGGAGAGTAAATGATATTTAGGAAAGATGAATGGGATGGGGAGAAATAGTTTGTAACAAAGTTTGGGTGTGATGTCAACTTCTACTCTCCTGTCTTGTGACAGGAGTCAGTCTTCTCTGCCTGATGACACTTCTCCTATCAAGGGGACCTATGACATTTAAGCTCCTTTAGGGGAGTCTGATTTTAGGGAGATCAGGAGACATCAGTGAAATCCTCCGCGTGCATTTGCTGTTTTTCAAGCATCTACAACTCAAAATAATCAATATAACAACACAGCATATGTTGGGGTGGCATGTTCTCTGATCTTCAGAATAAACCCAACAAAAGCTTGTTTCCTCTCTTAGACGATTTGCTACAGTAGCATTATTCCCTGGAGACGGTATTCTAACCAGACCTTCCTGGGAGTGATTATAACATTACCCTGTGTTTGCAGAAAGGTGTTGGTCACAGCACTAAGTAATCCAGAGGCAGTTTTCTCATCTTGTGGAAAGGGAAATAAAGTTATGATAGTTTATCTCCCTTTCCACAAGTTTCTTGCAGGTTTGTGTCTCTGCTACCCCAACCCACCCCCCTCAGCAACCCAAGCACCTTTGCTTCAGGCCTTAGGGCTGCTGGGTGCCAGGCCTGCAGGTTTTTGTCTTCAATCCACTCCCCAAGTCCCCCAGCCACCATGGCCGGGCTTCGGGCGGCCTACCATCTTGGTTGGGTTAATTTGCATACTCACTCCTATTGGCTGGTAGCGTAGCGAAGGTAGTCAATTTGCATGTTTCTCTTTTATTAGATAGGATTCATTAAAACTCAATAAGATAAAAATATGTGTAGGGGAACAAAAAGTACTTATAGAAACAAAGCCCATTATTTCACTGAAAAACAGAGCAAAATTCCCATAGTAATTTAAAAAAGAATATTCAGTACTGCATACTCACAATCAGGTTGATGATGGCCAGGATAAACAAGAGGATAATCACACAGATGGCCAGGTTGCCCTTTCTCCCTCTCAAGCCTGTTTTATGGAGGCGATCTTCATCAATGGGAATATATCCGGCTTTGAAGTTACTGTTGTGCTCTTTATTGACATTCCTTCTCTCAACAGCCTTCTCACGCATGGACTTCTTTACAGGGCCATTGGAACTTTGCTAAAACAAAGGACAACACATTGGGACAACTTTAGATGTATTTATTTGTTAAGTGCATATTCATAACCAAAGGAAAGTTAAATTGGTCAATGATATACACTGAGTGGCCAGATTATTATGATCTCTGAACACATAATAATCTGGCCACTCAGTGTGTGTGTGCGCGCGTGTGCGCCCCAGTGTATGGTGCATATATGAGGCCCGGTGCATAAATTTGTGCATGGGTGGGGTCTGGCCAGCCTGGCCAGGCTGGCCTGCCTGCTGATCAAACTCCTGGTCAAGGGGACAATTTGCATAACAGCCTTTTATTATATAGAATTATACTGAATGGCCAGATTATTATGCATAATAATCTGGCCACTCTGTGTATTTTCCCCTAATAAACTTCAAATCACATTGAGTTTCAGGCTCCAAGAAAGGACATTAATTATTATGCTTAGAGGGGTGGCAGGAAGAACTTTCAGTGTGACTATCTGACAACAGATTTCCACTCTCTGCTTTGAAGAGTCCTACTTCTAGTGAAGCTCATTTGGAGGAAGAGTTGACATATATACACTCTACAGTGGGTAATCTTTTAATGATTCATAATTACTTTAAATTATATGTTTTCATCATTTATATGAAAAGAATTTTGAAAGGCTGACAGACTTTGTTATTTATCAAAGCCAAAAATGGGTTAAAGCTAACATTATCCTAGACCTACAGTTTTCAAAGTATGAGCTGGGGAGTCCTGAAGGGGTCTGGGGGGTGAAAACCATTCTCAAAACAAAACTAAGATGTTATTTTTCCTTTTTTAATCTCCTCTCATGAATGTACAGAGAAATTTTCCATAGGCTCCATGATAATATATAGGATGACATCATTGTTCTAACAGCTAATGAAATTGTGCATTGTATATTCCTGTGTTGAAAAATTTTTCTGATTTTTCTAATACAGTAAATATCAATGGATATAACACACGTAGACAAAAGCTCTTTGGGATCCTCAGTGATTTTTAAGAGTATAAAGAGTACCAGAGACCAAAATCAATAGTATAGACAATACATGCTGTGGAGTGCAATGGGAGAAAACAGAGGATGGCTTGGAGTTGTCAGGGAAACCAGATGGCGTGGGTGAGTCAGATCTGGCAATTCAGGGAGAATAAAGTAGGAAAAGTAGGGCAGGCGGTGAAAGTTATTGGTCTGCTGGGTACAAACTCTAGTCTTTATGCCTTTTAACTGGGAGTTATTAGAAGTTTCTGAACATGAGTGACATGTTTCAGGATGCTAAATGTGTTGGCGTTTGTAGGAGAGTAAGTAAATACTACTACCAGGAAGTAGGCTATTGGGAGATGTTGCAGGAATAAAGGTTTGTGGTAATGAAGGTCTAAACTAAAGTGGAATGAAAAAGGATAAAAAATATACTTCAAGAGGAAAATTAACTGAATTTGTAGCCACATTCAAAAAAGCATCTCATGTCTACTAAATGGTGACTAGTTAAATATGTGGAATGAAGGAGGGAGGTGATTCCACATACGTTGCATTTGAACTCAATGGAAAATAACCATATGCCTCAAATCCAATGGGAAGGATGGGATGGAATATTAGGTCATTAGGACAGAGATACAGATTTGAAAGTTCTCAGCCTTGAGGTAAGTTAAATCTATGAGACCACATCAGTGCATTGTGAAAAAAATAGTATACAGAGAAGAGAACAAAGCGCTAAGGAGACAGTACTGGGAGACTTTAAGTATTGCAGGAACAATGAAAAGTAAGAAATACAATAAATGTTAAGAAAACCCAGGATGTACAGTTGCTGAACTTGCTTTGTCAAGAAGTGCCTCCACTTCAAAGATGTCAAGAGAGATTTCCCCTCCCCAATTTGGGGGAGCACTTGTATATTTGACGGCAGAGGGAAAGATGTCAAGAGAGGCAGACGTCTGAGTAGAGCAGGGTAACATAGGAAACAAGATACTGTGGAGGGCCCTAACTGGGTTGGCTTAGTGGATAGAGGGTCAGCCTGCGGACTGAAAGGTCCCAGGTTCGATTCCAGTCAAGGGCAAGTACCTTGGTTGCAGGCACATCCCCAGTAGAAGGTGTGCGGGAGGCAGGTGATGGATGTTTCTAGCTCTCTATTCAAAAAAATAAAAAATAAATAAAAAAATAAATATATATATATAAAGATTCTGTGCAGGCAGGAAAGAAAGTGATACAGAGTACAGGAGAAAAGAATAGCCTTAAAGGGTGGACTCTGACTTCGTTGAAATGGTTCCCACCACCATTCTTTTTCCTAGCGAAATGTTCCAGGCAAGGCCATCTGGATGGAACCTGATCATGTGTCAGGAGTAGCAGCAGGCTAGCTGGGGGCTGACGCAAAAAGACAGGAATAATCACTGAGATTAATGCGGCAGATAACATTTTTTAAAACTCCACAAAGCAGTAAGGAAGACTCAATAGAATATAATTCAACCTACTTGACAGAGTTTATCACAAAATGGAATGCTGATACAGTGGTGGAGGTTGTATATCTGCATGCGGTGCAACCTCTGTGAGGGTGCACTGACACAGCAGACATTTTAGCCTTGAACATGCATGTTGGTAGTTTTTCCTGAAGGCAGTAAACTACCTTAAGGGAGGTGTGCTTTCTTCTAATTTTCACAGACACTGTGACAGTGCTGACAGGTGGGCAATTTCAGTCCTAGTCGGAGTTGGGATGATCATCCACATAAAAGAGAGGCAGGGCAAAACTGATCCCTGCTGGGATGCATTCTTTAGTCTTCTTGCTGATCATGTACATTATTATATTCAGTGCATGCATCTAACATTTACTGAAGAGTGACTGTATGCCAGATGCTCAGACCAGCAAGGTGAGCAAGACATAGCACCTACTCTCAATGAACTTACAAGCAAGTAGGGTAGTCAAGGTCACTCACAACTGCAGTTCAACAAGGCAAGTGCCCTAGTGGAGCATGCGCAGGGCACTACCTGGGTACACAGAGGGATGAAATACTACGCAGCAAGCAGGGGCATCAGTTGAAGATTTTTAAGAATACTTGAGGTTTCAGTTGAATCTTTTAAAAAAAATACTTTATTGATTTTTTTTTTTTTTTTTACAGAGAAGGGAGGGGGATAGTTAGAAACATCAATGAGAAACATTGATCAGCTGCCCCTGCACACCTTCTACTGGGAATGTGCCCCCAACCAATGTACATACCCTTGACTGGAATAGGACCTGGGACACTTCAGTCTGCAGGCCAACACTCTACCCACTGAGCCAAACTGGTCAGGGCTCAGTTGAATCTTGAAGGATAAATAGGAGTTCGCCAGGCAAAAGTGCAGAGAAAGGTATTCCAGGCAGAAGGAACAGCATGGAGATTCTGAGTTCAGGTCTTCTCTGGGCAAACTAGTTTTGGTAGCTTCAAGTGGGTGATGAAGAGGATAGTAAATGAATGCACATTAGTACCATGTCAAAAACGATGGACTTTATCCATAAGGTGATGGGGAACTACCAAAAATTTAAAATAGGTTAGTGGCTGAAACCAGTTTGGCTCAGTGGATAGACCGTTGGCATGTGGACTGAAGGGTCCCAGGTTCGATTCCAGTCAAGGGCATGTACCTTGGTTGCGGGGCACATCCCCAGTGGGGGGTGTGCAGGAGGCAGCTGATCGATGTCTCTTTCTCTCATTGATGTTTCTAACTTTCTATCCCTCTCCCTTCCTCTCTGTAAAAAATCGACAAAATATATTAAAAAATAGGTTAGTGATAAATGAGATTTGCATGAAAGCAAAATCAACCAAAAAAGAGCTGAACTGGACTAGAAGAGTTTAGAGTTGAAGATACCAACAGCAGGTTTCTCTAACAGCCCCAAATGAGCTGTGTTGGAGGTGAAAGAGATTGGGCAGAGGTGTTCAGAGGCAGAACTGACAGGACCTGGTGAGTGACGGGATGTGAATGGGACAAGGTGGGTAGGACCTGCTACAGAGTTAGTGGGACCTGCCTGTTACCTTTAGCTGGTTGTTCTGCACTGACTAGGCAATTTGACTTCAAGCTCCTAGAAGTCGGATTCCATGTCTTCAGTAATCTTTCCAGAAAAAAGGGTTTTCTGGAAACAGAATGTTGGATACTTGACTCGGATTTATTTTTTAAACACTTTTTAAGAATGGGACTTAAAAAACACCTTATCACATCATAGTTTTTTTTTTTCCCTAAAAGGAAACAGTTAACGAAAAGAAAAAGTGACCATGAAAATGATTTTTGTTGTGAGAAATCACCCTCTGTAAAGGTTGTCCCCCCAAAATGTATACACACTTAACCGCCGACAGCTCAATTAATGTTTCTCTCTTTTCAGCTTTAACCCATTGGAATTCATTATTATGTATACGTGTGCGTACATATTTTTTTGGACACCCTGTATAATTTACACACACGTTTTCCTATGTATATCTTGCTTTTGGGGGGAATAGCCTTCGAAGCTATTCTAAGTTCCAAGTTTACCATGCTAGATCAGGAAATAGTTGATAAAGCATTTTTTTAAAAAATAAAAACATCGGACAGGAGACAGTTTTAGGCTGGCGACTAAAGCTCCAAGAACCAAAGCGGGAGGGCACCCTGGTGCCCGCAGGTCCGTATCGGGGCGCAGGGCGAGCCGCGGGCGCGGGCAGCAGCTGGTCGCCTCCTGGCTGCCGCCGGGCCGCCTGGCGCCGCGCGCGGAGGTTATTTTTACCCGCAGCTTCGCCGGCAACTGAGCGGGCCGTCCTGGCCGGCTCCCGGGCTGCCACGGCCGCCCCCGGACTCTCCCCGCAGCCGAGGGGCAGCACCGCCAGCCCGCCGGCAGCTTGCTTGCCCTCCAAGCTGCCCTCGAGGCGCGGGAGCCCCTGGGGTCCCGCTGGCCTCCGCCAGCAGCCGGGCTGCGGACAGCTCCTCCCGCCCCGCCCCGCCCCGCCGGCGCCGCGCTGGCCCCGCCCGCCCGCCGGTCCCCAGCCGCCAGCCCTCCGGCGGACCCCGCCAGGATCCCGGCGCCCCTGCCCCTCCAGCCCTCCGGCCGCGGCGGGGGTTTCAGACCTGCTCGGCCGCCGCCGCCGCCGCCGCTGCCGCCATCTTCCCGCCGCCGCCTCCCCCTCTACCCCGCCCCCCTCCGGAGCCTGCGCATGCGCCCCGGCGAGGGGGGTTGTTGGGGGGGGAGCCCGCGGGGCTGCCAGCGCGCTCCCCGCCCCCGCCCGCGTGGGGATTCCCCGCGACCTGGGGGCCTCTGGATTGTCCCGAAAGGACACGCCGCCGCCTCTCCCTGCCCCGTCCGGTCCCCATGGCGCCGGGCGGGGGCCTTCCCCGTGGGACCTTCTTCTGGCGCATCTCTGCGGGGTCTCCCCGGCTGGGCTGTGAAAGATGGGAGCATTCATCTGGGGTGAAACTGCTGATCCTACTATTCTGACCGCTAGTCACTCTTACTTGCTTAAAACAAAAGGGTAGTCTCCAGCGACCTGCTTTTTCGAGATACCACTGCATTCCCACGCCTAGCAAGATGCGTGGTTAGAGAAAAGGAGCAGGCAACAGAGCCAATCGTAGTCCGCAGTAAGTTACCAGATCCGATCCGGATAACTGTCCTGGGAATTTAAGACAATGGCAGCTTATAGGTAAGGCCCTATAAAAGGACTGCCTGCACCCCGGGGCGGTTGTGAGTGTTAGGTCTCCACGCGTGCAGGAAGCGCCCTAATGTAGGCGCCACCTGAGTACGCATTCCTTGCTCCCAGTCCTCAGAATGACCCAAAAATCCTCTTACTGTTTCTTGTTGGTTGGCTTTTTTGTTGGTTTGTTTTTAATGCAGCGAGGGCAGTAGAAAGCAAGGTGCAAAAGCTGATCCTCAGGTGGCTGAAACCACTTCTCCTAAGCAACTTGGGGCGCTAGGGCTGCCTAACTCAGCAGGAAGCAGCGGAAACTAGTCGGCAAAACCTTTATTTCTCTAGGAACTAGAGCAGTTTTGCTTTCTGATGCCTGGAGTCGTTATTTCACTGCTCTGCCTACTTCACATCATGGGATTGCTGGGAGGTTTAAATAGATAATCTGTTGCACAGGGGAACCCCTAATAAACTGTTCCCTCTCTCCCCCAACTTTGGATAATGTGGTCATTTCATAATGTATTACCTTCAAGTTTAAAAAACCATATATTTACAGACTACTGTGTACCTGGTAATTCCTCTTTAATTTTCATAACAGTCTATTGAGATAGGTCATATTTCCCACATTTTACAAATGAAGAAATCAAGACTCATAGAGGTTAAACAGCTAACTAGGTTTTCAACGAATAAAGAGCCAGGATTGAACCTGGGTCCACCTGACTAAAGTCTTGGCTCTTTCTACCATGTAAGAGTCTCTCACTCTGCATTTCCCTTTGCCTGTTGCATACTATCAGCACTTAGCAGTGCAAACCAAGGTGACAGTACTAGTCAGGTTATGAAGACAGTTATTCATTCATTCTTTATAGTGGGTAGAATAGTATTCTCCCCCCAAAGATATATACTCATGGTACGGGTGAATGGGATGATATTTGGAAATAGGGTCTTTGCATATGTAATTAAGTCAGGGATCTCAGGATAAGATCACTCTGGAATTGGGTGGGCCTTAAATCTGATGACTGGTGTCCTTAAAATAAGAGGAGAGGACAGAGACACACACAAAGGCGAGGATGACATGGAGACAGAGATTGGGGTGATGTGTCTACAAGGCCAGGGACGGGTAGGCTGTCACCAGAAGCTGGGAGAGAGGCACAGAGCAGATTCTCCCTCAGAGCTTCCGGAGGAACTTACTCTGCTGATTTCTAGCTTCCAGAACTGTGAGAGACTCTATCTCTGTTGTCTGAAGCCATCAAGTTTGTGGTAACAACTTCTTTACTCCTGCCACGTTCAGCATTTGCTGTTCACATTTATTTGCCTGGACACATCAAATCATTAATGTCTATGCCTTTGGATATGTGGGTATTTCTCTTTTTTATCTCGCTATCCTCTTACTTGTCCATGAAAACAGCTCAAGGAATATGTCTTCTGGAAAGCCTTTCTTCATTGGTCTGGTCATCATACATTTCTGATTCCTGTGCCCCTGTCTGTGATCCCCAAGCATATCTCTATTGTCACAGGTATCCCACTACCCTGACATTTACATACTTGCCCGGCTGTCTTGTCTTGGAATTTATCCTTCCCCAAATTTCATTCATCTTTAAGGACTAACCCCATCTGTTCCACCTCTTCCTGACAGTAACAGCCAATCATTATTGCTCTCTCTTTTCAACTGCTTGTGACCCCCATTTGATACTTAGAAAAACACTACCTGATGTTATTTTACCTTTCACACACACATGTATGGTCTTCTCCCAAGGGAACTATAAACTCATTACAAAGCAGGGGCAACGTGTTCCTATTTCGGTTGTTCTAAATCCTGAACACATTAGGAAACACGCGTATGATATGTACTTAGTAACTTTGATGGATGAATATTGGGCTGGTGTTCTTCTGTTGTGTAAAAAATATTACTAATACCTGTGTGTTTCTGACATATGTCCACTCTAATGCTCACCAGGCATCACCCCAGAGAAGAACCTCACTCACTCTCATCTCTGTGTCTCCTACGTGGCTTCCTGGGTCCAGTTCTGGCCCCTCCAAAGTTAGCCCCTAAGACCTCCAACAGGATATAATAGAGATACCAGAACCATTGTTTATCTATTTACAGTCCATTGCTGCTTCCCCTATTGCCTACAAAATAAAGCTCTTTTAAAAATATTTTTATTGACTTCAGAGAGGAAGGGAGAGGGAGAGAGAAATATCAATGATGAGAGAGAACCATTGGTTGGCTGTCTCCTGCACATCCCACACTGGGGATTGAGCTCGAAATCTGACCATGACCTCTCTGTTCATAGGTTGACACTCAACCTATGAGCCATGCCAGCCAAGCTAGTTATCACATTGTTAGCCTGATATATAAGATTCATCTTAGCTGAACTCAGAACTGTCTTTTCAGTCTTTTCTCTGACTCTGTGATCCCACGGAACTAGCATTCATCATTCCCTGCCTCTCCATGCAATTTCTACTGTCCATCCTGTTCCACTTTCTCTTCTCTTCCTGGTGATCTCCTCTCCTCCCTTCCAGAGCTGGCTCTCTGTGTCACTTTCTTCTGTAACTTTCTCTGATCCTCTCTTCGTGGGGATGGAGGAGGAGGTAAGGGGAGAGGCAGTGTTGCCTAGGAAGTAGGGACTGAGTCTGATTTTGCTTTCTGGTTAAGGCAGATGTTTCTGTCCCACTAGAAATTTAGTTAATGTTTTATCAAATGTATCAGATGTATTTCAACCTAGGACTTCCCTCATGCTGTTCCATGTCCATCTCCTGGGGTGTTTAAGGGCATCTTACAATGTAGATCATGCTCACCTTTGCGATAACTTAATGTATCCTAAGCCCAGTCCTTCAATGAGTGCTTCACAGAGCCCCGTATTTGGCTCGCAGAGCTGAAAAACTGAGGGCAGGAACGCCTTCTTTTTTGGACTGACTGTAATGAGGGAAACCTGGGTGGAACCAGGAGGGCCATCTTGTGTCCTAAAATACCTCACTCAATCTATTTTTCCCTTCCATAGCATGTTTGTTACAAATGTATAGTTCATTTGGATGCTAAGGTGACACAGTTGTGATATATTAAAAATTTCCTCTTGTTTTTGTAGTTTAATCAATAGTGGGTATATATTTTTTTTTCCAGAAAAATTCTGAATTGTAGCTTTGAGCAGGGAATGCTTATTGTTATTACTTTTGTCTTGTGGGAGCCTTCAGCTCAGATCCCTACCAATCACAGTTGGCCCTTAAACTTGGATTTGGCAGGGGCCACTCCTATGCAGGTCCCCCCCCCCAATAAATACATACAGTGCTTAAATGTATTTTCTTTTTCTTACGATTTTCTTAACACTTTCTTATCTCTAGCTTACTTTATTGTAAGAATACAGTACGTAATACATATAACATACAAAATACGTTGATGAACTGTTTATGTTTTTGGTAAGGCACTGGTCAGGCTAATTTTTGGGGGGAGTTAAAAGTTATACATGCCCTAACCAGGCTCAGTGGATAGAGGGTCAGCCTGCAGACTGAATTGTCCCAGGTTCGATTCCAGTCAAGGGCGTGTACCTTGGTTGCAGGCACATCCCCAGGAGGGGGTGTGCTGGAGGCAGCTGATTGATGTTTCTCATCAATGTTTCTAACTCTCTATCCTTCTCCCTTCCTCTCTGTAAAAATATCAATAAAATATATTGAAAAAAATAAATGCTGGTGTTATTTCTCATGACTCCCATTAGTGATCCTTAAAAAAAAAGTTATACACAAATTTATCATTTTGCAGGGGTCAGCATTCAGGGGTCCTTTTCCCAGCTTTACAAATGATTCAGCATTCTGAAGAAAGGGACTGCGCATAGATGATTAAAAAAGAAGTCCAGAGACGAAAGATATTTTTGAAAGACATTGGGGGTCAGAGGAGCTTCAGCTAAAAGGAACTGAAGACTCCACCTTGACCAAGGACCTGTGCTTTAAAAAAAAAAAAAAATTCTTACAGAGAGGAAAGGAGAGGGATAGTTAGAAACACTGATGAGAGAGAAACATCGATCAGCTGTCTCCTTGCACACCTCCTACTGGAGATGTGCCCGAAACCAAGGTACATGCCCTTGACTGGAATCGAACCTGGGACCTTTCAGGCCGATGCTCTATCCACTGAGCCAAACTGGTTAGGGTGGACCCGTGCTTTTATTCAACACAATTTGTCCCAAGGCAAGGTGGAAATATACACTTCAAAGGGTAAGGTAACAAAGGGTATAGAAGCATTATCAGTTTGGGGAATAGCCTACAGCTGTTCAGGTGTTTGGCCAACAGGAGGCAATAAAATGCCCGAGCTGTCTGGCAGCAGACAATCATCTTATTCAGGTTTGGGGAAAGTGCTGGTTAGTCTTCTCCAACAGGTAAACTATATATGTTGCTCACCCTTGTTGAGTCCCCCAAGTCCCATCAACCTTTTGATGGAACTCTTGTAATTATTACATCTTGGAATTGGTTCTCAGCATCAGCACCCCTAATCCCCATTTTGCTCAAGGGCCAACTGTAGTTCTTTCTCCAGTTTGTGGGTTTTTATTTATTTTTAATATATTTTATTGATTTTTTTACACAGAGGAAAGAAGGATAGAGAGTCAGAAACATCAATGAGAGGGAAACATCAATCAGCTGCTTCCTGCATACCCCCCCACCAGGGATGTGCCTACAACCCAGGTACATGCCCTTGATTGGAATCAAACCTGGGACCCTTCAGTCCACAGGCTGATGCTCTATCCACTGAGCCAAACCGGTTTCCGCTAGTGGGTGGGTTTTTAAAAACATTTTCCCTTCCAGTGTGTCAGAGAACAAGGACCAAAGGAAGGTGGTAAACTGAGGACCTTGAACTGTCAGCTGACAGAACACTGAGTGGGCACATTAGTGTTTTGCTACCTACAAGGAGACAACGTACCACCAGTAAACACTGACTCTAAAGGAAACTTCATGCGGGCAGGGCCCTGATCCAAAAGAGCAAGCTCCTAATGCAGGCAGGCAGCTGTGGGCCACGAGTGGCACGCACACACAGAGGAGAATCAGGAGCGTCTGAAAAAGCATCCGGACCAGAGCAGAACAGGTTATTCTCTAGCTACACTGTCCTGAGTGGGGAAGAACGGGACATCTGATAAGGATCCCATCATCAATCTTTGTAGCTTATTGCCTATATTTATGTTCGGTGTAGCATGAAACTACATACACAGCTCTCACGTCACTGAGTGATTCTGTTAATCTTTCATTGGCTTCTTCAAATCCCAAATTAAAAGTCTCTCCCGCTGACCAATGTAGGTAAAATTCAGAGTGGACAAAAATTAAGGGCGCGCAGAAGCTTATTCCATCTAGATGTTTGACTCATTATATTCTCTAGAACAAATGGTTTCTGGCTGGGAGAGAGAATTATGATGCCACAGAACACCAACTGGCTATTACATTTGCTTTCTTCAAACTAAGAGGGATTATGACATCAGATATAAAAGAGCCAATCATCTTCCTTCTTTCCTTCCTTCCTTCTTTTCTTCCTCCCTCCTCCCTTTTTAAATTTAGTGTATCAAACTATGTAGAGGGTCTAGAACATACCAGTTGCTCTGCTGAAGATAATAAAGCTAAATAAGCCTCTTCCTTTTCATCAAGAAGCTCACAAGCTGATATTGGAGGCAGACAAATGAGTGCAATATCCTGAGATAATTGCAACAGTATTAACATTTCTGACAGATACAGACAGAAAATGTAAAGTTGAGAGTGACGAGCTCTGAGGGGTTGGGGGAGTTAGGAAGAATTTTGTCAGTTTGAGTTGGGTGTAAATTGGTTTAAAGTGCAGCTATGGAAGAATACCTTGTTTGTTTCTTAGAGGTTGGGTTATTTCAGAGAATAAATTGTACTCAAGAAAGATGCCCAACTTTTGATGACCTGCTAATGCTCTCAAAATCAAGGCTTGACTCGAACTGAATTGTGAACTAAAAATTGAAACAAAGGGCAAGATTTGCTCAATCTGAACCTTAACCAGTATGTTTAAAAACAACAACACTTGCACTGAAGAATGTCACAACTACAAGAGATCTTAGAACTCATTTAGTCCATTTAAAAAAATTATACAAATACAGGAAAATGAGGCTCAGAGTGATTAAAGTGTTATGTGGAGTCATGGAAACACTATAGGCAGAGTGTGAGGTTAAAGCAAGAGTCCATGTTCCAAGTTAGCTGTTCTTTCAACTTCTCCAAGATACCCAAGAGTGTGTCACAGAAGAAAGGGTTGCTTTTTATTCTTTCTTCCCAAGTAATTGCCTAGTTGGTCATATCCTAAAATAACCAAATTGGGATAAAATTAGAATGTCAAAATATTCTCCAAATAGAACCTTTATGAAGCAGATGTTTTCTTCCATACATACCCAAAAGTAGGCTCACCAACGTTTTGAACACAACCTCTGTCTTATTGGCTGTACACTTGGAATTTGAAGCATATGGGTTCTTCTTTAATCGGAAAGACTGTTTGCACTCCACGCTCTAGCTCTTTCTTTAATTGATTACTATGCGACACCTGAAGAAGCTCTGAGGAGGGGGTCACTATTTAGGGCACTTGTGAGGATGTTCACTTATTCCCACAGGTATGGAATTTCTAAGTGTGTAGCCAGTACCATCACCAGAGCCAGGAGATGGGGTGTCATGTACTTGTCCCTCTCTATGCTGACATGTGCCCAAGTGTTATCCGTTCGGCATTGTTGGAAGGCGACTGCAAGAAACATGAAGATTGTTCCTATACTTTCTTTTATTTTTTCTTTTATTATTATTTTTTAATATATTTTATTGATTTTTTACAGAGAGGATGGAAGAGGGACAGAAACTCAGAAACTTCGATGAGAGAGAAACATCAATCAGCTGCCTCCTGCACACCCCCCACTGGGGATGTGCCCGCAACCAAGGTACATGCCCTTGACCGGAATCGAACCTGGGACCTCTGAGTCCGTAGGCCAACGCTCTATCCACTGAGCCAAACCAGTTTCAGCCCTATATTTTCTTTTAAAGACACCTTCATCTCTGTTGTTCTAAGAACTGATATCTATATTTTAACAATCGCCATTCATAACCCTCATTTTCTTTTCTGCTTTGGCTTCCACAGAGCTTGGAAATAAATGTAAAATATGGCTCGATCTTATCACATAGACTTAAATTTGGGGCATATTTGCTTTTTAAAAATATATTTTTTATTGATTTCAGGGAGGAAGGGAGAGGGAGAGATAGAAACATCAATGATGAGAGAAAATCATTGATCAACTGCCTCCTGATTCAGCCCGCAACCCCAGGATGTGCCCCTGACCTGGACTCCTAGGTCGATGCTCAATTTTGCTTTTCCATTAAAAAATAACAATGATATTTTCTACAAGTCTTTTACTGTAAACTATTTCAGGTCCTTTTTTGGAAGTAGTGGGGGTAAATTATGAAGATTAAAACATTTTGTTTCGACCCACTGAGTGCTATGCTTCTTCGTTATTTTTTTTAAAGAGTTGAGTTTAAAAAATTTTTTGTATTTATTTCAGAGGGGAAGGGAGAGGGAGAGATAGAAGCATGTATGATGAGAGAGAGAGCAATTGATCAACTGACTCATGCACGCCCCACACTGGGGATCAACCCCACAACCTGGGCATGTGCTCTGACCAGGAATGTGACTTCCTGGTTCCTAGGTCGAAGATCAACCACTGAGCCACTCTGGCCAGGCTAAGCTTCTTTGTCATTAATAAAAAGTTCTGCTATGCACCACCGCACTCCAGAATTCTAAGGAAACCAAGAAGTACAAAATGACTACAGACCTTAAGCAGCTTGAAACTAATTGTGTGGCTAGAGCACTGTAGAGATAAGTAATATCAGGTAGCATATTCTTAAGGGATTTCAAAGATGCATTCTATCCTAGGACTCCATAAGTTTAGTTATTAACTTAGTAATATGGACATTTGATCAAAGCATATTCTGTTTTGATTCAGATCAAATATTCATATTTCAGCTAACATTTTTCTGAGGGTGGTTAAAGTGCTTGGGTAACTTTATTTCTGAATAAGTTTCATGAACACAATTTTTATTGCTGGTAGAAATTTGGAAAATGAGAAAGGTATAAAGGAGCAAATTAAAGTCACCATAATTATACCTGGCATTCATGTTGCATAACATTATATAATATAGGTGACATTTGATATCCTGCTTTTTCTACTTTGCATTATATTCTAAGAATTCTTAGATACTAGATATTCTTTGGTCATAGACTTTTATTTTGCAACATTTCATTGAATGATTGTTGAAGACAATCACCCAATGATTGTTGCAAAATAATCATTGTTAAATAATGATTATTATACTATAATAATAATCATATTATTGTTAAAAATTTAGATTGTTTCCAATCTATCTCCATTAAATATAATACTGTGCCCTAGCTGGTTTGGCTCAGTGGATAGAACTTCAGTCTGTGGACTAAAGGGTCCAGGCTGGGACCCTTCTGGTCAAGGGCATATGGTCAGATTGCCGGCTCTATCCTCAGTAGGGGGCATGCAGGAGGCAGGATGACATTCCCTGTCATCATTGATGTTTCCATCTCTTGCTCCCTTCCTATTTGAAATGAATAAAAAATGTTTAAAAATATATAATACTGTGATCTACATTTGTAGTGGTAGTGACACAGCATTTATGAAGCACTGACAGTATATGCCAACCACTGTGCTTGACATGAATTATTTAGTCTCATATAATTCCGTGATGTAAGAACTATCACCCCTCCTTAAAGATGATGAAACCAAGAATTAGCAGTTAAAGTGCCCACAGCAAGGAACAGGATTTAATCCCGAATCTGACATAATATTTCAACTTGTTTTTTATGGATATGTAAATAGGACTGTTGAAGATTCCAGTTGCCTATTAAAATATGCAATAACTACAGGCCCAGGGCATGAAATTAATGCACTGGGAGGAAGGATGTCCCTCAGCCCAGCCTGCACCCTTTCCAATCTGGCATCCCTTGAGGGATGCCCGACTGCCCATTTAGGCCTGATCCTTTAACAGGCAGTTGGACATCCCTCTCACAATCCAGGACTTCTGGCTCCCAACTGCTCACCTGCCTACCTTCCTGATTGCCCCTAACCACTTCTGCCTGCCTGCCTGATCACCCCCTAACCACTCCCCTGCCAGCCTGATTGATGTCTAACTGCTCCCCTGACAGCCTGCTTGCCCCTAACTGCTCTCCCCTGAAGGCCTGGTCACCCCTAACTGCCCTACTCTGCAGGCCTGGTCCCCCCAACTGCTCTCTCCTGCAGGCCTGGGTCCCCACTAACTGACCTTCCCTGCAGGCCCGGTCACCCCCAACTTCCCTCCTCTGCTGGCCTGATCACCCCTTTCTGCCCTCCCCTACAGGCTTGATCACCCCCAACTGCTCTCTTTTGCAGGCCTGTTCTCTCCCAACTGCCCTTTCCTGCTGGCCATCTTTTGGTGGCAATCTTGTGTCCACATGGGGGAAACCATCTTGTGTGTTGGAGTTATGGTCAATCTGCATATTACTCTTTTATTAGATAAAATAGAGGCCTGGTGCATGGGTGGGGGCCAGCTGGTTGGCTCTGAAGGGTGTCCCTTGGGGCATGGGGCAGCCTGGGAGAGGGGCCTGTGGTGGTTTGCAGGCCAGCCACGCACCCTTGGCAACCCAAGCAGAGGCCCTGGTATCTGGAATTTATTTATCTTTTACAATTGAAACTTTGTAGCCTGGAGTGGAGCCAAACCTCCTGCTTGCTTCATGGCGGCAGCCATTTCTGTTGGGATTTATTTACCTTCTATAATTGAAACTTTGTAGTCTTAAGTGGAGGCCAAGGCAGGCCAGGGCTGCAGAAGCTTGGCTTCCTCCATTGCTGGGGGGCAACCCTAGCCTCCTGCTCTCTCCAGCTCTCTGGCTGCTGCCATTTTTGTTGGGATTTATTTATCTTCTATAGTTGAAACTTTGTAGCCTGGAGTAGAGGTCTGGGCCAGCCAGGGTGTGTGGAAAGCTTGGCTTCCTCCATCACCGAGGGAACCCAAGCTTCCCTCCTGTTCTCTCTGTGGCCACAGCCACTTTGGTTGGGTTAATTTGCATACTCTCTCCTGATTGGCAGGTGGAGTGATGATTAATTTGCACATTACTCTTTTATTAGATAGGATTGGTTCCAAATTAAGAAGTTTGTAATGTTTTTCTCCATCCCCTTTGTCCTCCTTTATATTCTTTTCAAGCAAGAGAGCATCTAATAAATATTTAATGGGATGTTTGTCATTTTTTCTTTAGTAATTATCAGTGATAAAATAATTTGTACTATGTACCCATAGAGCCCTTATTTTTGAGTTCTAGAGAAAATAGTAGGAACACTGGTCCCAGAAATGAGCCTCCCATTTTTTATCAGAGAACAATAAAACCACTGTAATGAAGAGAAATAAAACAAAGGTGATAAAAATTCAGAATTTTATGGTACTTGGACACATACAATGTTCATATAATTTCAAGTCCCTGAGGAAATGGAACTGAATTAAAGTATTTAGCAAGCTGAGGCTTTGCCCCACTCCCACTGTTTTAATGAGTAGATAAGGATGACTTGCAATCAATACTTCATTTGATGGCATGTAAAATAAGGGCTTCTAAAGTGCTTAACGAAGGTTGAAACGGTTTCATTAAGTATTTCAAACTACCCACTGCGGCTCACTACATCCTTTTGAAACAGTGTCAAACCAGTTCTGAACTTTCACAGAGTCTCCATTGGAGTATTTAGAGTGCAATGAAACGTTCATGTGCCCACGGAGTCTAAAAATACACTACCAAATCGGGTCCAGTCCTGAGGGATTAAACTGTGAACATCCTGGAACTAAAACCTAATGACTTGGGCCACCCACCCAGTGGGCCACGGAACGTTGCAGAAGATTGAAGAGGAAAGAATTGAAATTTTAGTTTAAGCTACTTTCTTAGGTAGACGAAGAATTAAAAGTCTGAGAAGTGCACGGACAAAGAAGGAGCCAAACGTGCTTTCCTGACCGAAGATTTCTATGGAGAAGGAACCTTTGCCTTTTCTACACAAGAGGCCTTCAGCTTGACCCCCGGCCCTCCACCCCGCACTGCGGGCCGGTCCCGCGCCGCTGCCATCCGGAGGTAGTCGTCTCGGCGCCTTCCAGCCCCAGGCGCGACCTGGAGGCTCAGCAGCTCAGGGCCACTCCCCTTCGGTCAGCAGCAGCAGCAGCAGCAGCAGGAGCACCAGCAGCAGGATCAGCAACATTGCAAGCCTTTGGAGGGTGTCCCGGACCTCGGAGGAAAGCAGGGCTGCGGGGCGGCGGTGGAGGGAGGGCGCGTGGGGGCTGGGGGGTGGCACCGGCGTTGCCTCGGTGCCCGGGGCGCGCGTCCCTAGCAGCCGCCCGCCCACGTCAAGGTTTGTTTAATAATCGCCCGGGTATTTAAGGCCCGGGCTCGCGGCGGGCCACGGGGGAGCCAGGACACCGCGCCGGGCAGCGGATGAGGCGCGGAGGCTGCGGCTCAGGGCACCTCCCCCCGGCTTCCCAAACCTGCCCGGACAGACCGAGGGGGAGGATGGAAACATCGGCCCGAGTCTGAGCCCCTCAGGAAGATAACGACCTGCCCGCCCAGTCGCCCTGCGGGGTCTAGCGGAGGCCACCGACTCGTCCCCTCCAGGTCTCCATCTCCCAGAGCCGGACCGAGCGGAAAACACCAGCCATGGCGGACAACCTGAGGAAACTGGTCTCCAACGACTTTTTAAGAGCCATGTTCGAGAACCTGGAGCGCTGGCAGAGGGAGTACAACGTGAGTGAGGCGGCGTGGGGGAGCCCGGGCTGGCTTCCCCTCTAGCTCCTTACACAGCCCTCCGCGGCGGGGGTTTGTTAGGCCTGGCATCGGGGTGCGGCTCCCCAAAGCCCCGGGACGGTGATCCCTACCAGCCCGGTACCCGGAATGCGGGGAAGGAAGGACCCACAGGTGTCTGCTGACGGCGCCCTTTTCTTCCCGCGACGCGAGATGGCGCTGGGGATGCGCCCTGGACGGGAGTGGAGCGGTAGAGCGCGCAGCCCCTTTAGTGGTAACCAAGGACTCTGGCAGCCCTAGCAACGGGAAAGGCCTGCGCTCTGCGAGGGCTCTGAAGGTCAAGCCCTCCCTCCAGTCCCTTCCGCCAGCAATCCACCTCCCTATGGTCATCTCGAAAGTTTTTTTTTTTCCCCTACACTCCAACCCGTTTCTCCGCAAGTCTCCTACTAGGAGGATACCCAGGAGTTGCATCAGAATAGATCTTTTTAAAGAACACGCCCAGTATTTATCACCCAGGAGTGAGTGAAACGGTCACTTCTCAACATTTCGGGTTTCGTGGTGTGGGGGTCGGCAAGGCCTGTAGTCGCAGCTTCAACACCAAGGCCAGCTCCAGGCCCGTTGCCTGGTTGTCTGTAAGGGGCCAATATTCTGTCATCAAACCCAGAGCGCTCTTCAAGTCTCTGCTCCCCATTCCCACGCGGGCTCCCATTACCCTGTGTAGAAGGTAGAACTCCAGTGCTGAATTTACTTTACATTTGTTCCGTCCGCCTTAACTAAGACAGTCCCATGCTTAATTAAGCAAGTAGAACTAACTGCGAGGCAGACAGAGCTGGGGACCCGGAATCAGCGCCCTTAGGTTCTAGGTCAGGTTCTGCTTGGTACTAGCTGAATGACAGGGCCGTTTATTTAACCCCCCTGGGTTCCAGTTAAAGGGGAGAGACTGGACTAGATCATACTTAAAGTTCCTTTCGGATCTCAGTTTGTTGAGTCTACATCCGCTTGTTTCTAAAATCCCACAGGAAAGATGCAACTGGCTGCCATCCTGTATCCTTTAGTCCAGTGGTCGGCAAACTACGGCTCGAGATCCACATGTGGCTCTTTGGCCCCTTGAGTGTGGCTCTTCCACAAAATACCATGTGCGGGTATGCACGTATAGTGCGATTGAAACTCCGTGGCCCATGCGCAGAAGTCGGTTTTCGGCTCTCAAAAGAAATTTCAATTGTACTGTTGATATTTGGCTCTGTTGACTAATGAGTTTGCCCACCACTGCTTCCCACTCACCCTTTAACCAGAGCTCCCAGGGAGAGTGGATAATCCAAGAACAACTACAGCCTCCACCTGGGCCTGCCTTACTAGTGTTAGTGTCTATCCCCTTTTAAAGAACCCACATTGATTCCTTCTCCAAGGTTGCAGGAAATTAAGATTTACCTCTTTATCACAAAGACCTCCTTTGGTTCCCCCAGCGGTTCCCCTCTAAAAGTGTCTACTTGCTACAAAGTCTCAGAATAATTGTTAGGCCCTATGACTGGACATCTCCCTTTGAAGATGTCCAATCCCCCTACCCTGTCCCCCAAACAGCATCATCCCTATCCCTCTTACTTGTTTCCAGACGCCCAACTTCCTCCTCGGGCAATGATAGCATCAGTGGGACCTTAGTAGATCCAGATGTGACATGAGGCTCAGAAGGACCTTTAGTGGGTCCTTGGCATCTCCACAGCCCTCAACACCCATCAGCCAGATGTTAAAACTACCTCCTGCCCTGCCAGCAGGCTCTCTAATCCAAACTCTATAACAGAGTCTGCTTCTGCCAGATTGAGTTTTGTAAAATGCAAAGCAAATCGACCATGCCATCCCCATGCTCCTTTATCTGCCCTGCTAAATCTTCCAGGGATGGGATGACGCCCAGAGAGCATGTGACAAATACAGTCCTTTGCTATTTGGTCCCGGATCCTGTATTCCACTTTTCCTTATAATATACCTTGTTTCTTGCCCTGTTGCCTGCTGTGTCTCCCCTTGAAATGCACTAGCCCAGTGGTCGGCAAAGTGTGGCTCGTGAGCCACATGCGGCTCTTTGGCCCCTTGAGTGTGGCTCTTCCACAAAATACCAGGGCCTGGGTGAGTCTATTTTGAAGAAGTGGCATTAGAAGAAGTTTGGCTCTCAATTTTAATTGTTTACTGTTGATATCTGGCTCTGTTGACTAATGAGTTTGCCGACCACTGTCCTAAAAACCTCTTACCCTTCACCCATCACCAGTGTGGATTTTGCCCCTCCAGCAGCTTGCTATCCACCTAGAACCCTTAATCAACTATAAGGTAATTATTTAACCCAGGTATGTTTCCCATTCTCCCTCATGATTCTCCAGCCGATGAGCTCCTTGACAGCAGGCAATATTTCTAAATTTTTATTTTTTTAAAATATGGTATTGTGTCCTGAGCTGCCAGCCCAAGTCCTTACATCCAATAGAAACTCAATGATTTATGAAGGAAGGAATTTTGAGAGTCTGTGCTTTGGAATTAGGAGACAGGATAACTAGGTCATACCTGTATTTTATATACCTGTGTGAGTACATGTTTGGTAATGTGAGCCTATTGAAACTTGAGTATCTTGGGCAATACTTTGTGTTAGAAGTTGTGTGCTGTGACATGTCTTGGGAATAGGAACTGACAATATATTCTCTTCTGTTATTTAAGTTGTGCAAACATTTGGCAAACATCCCTTTCAGCACGTACTTACACTAGGCACTGGGCAAGGCAATAATAATAAAAGTGTAATATGCTAATTAGACTGGACATCCTTCCAGATGACCTTCTGGATGAAGCCAGGGCTGCGAGGGAAGCCCAGGTCCCGGGTGCCGGAGCAAAGCCCTTGCCGGCAGCTGGGGGGAAGGAAGGCCTACTCTTGCACGCATTTCACATATTGGGCCTCTAGTATAGTAATAATGCCATACTAATACTTTTAATTATTGTATATCTCCTCTATTCTGCACCTAAGTTAGCTCGTGAGGTCAACCACCTCCTAAATAGAAGCAATGGAGGCTCATATTTGAAATTTATTTCCTAAGGGAACGTGACTAATAAGTGGAGAACCAGATTTGAACCATTGCCTTATTCCTACATCTACTGCTCCTTTCAATACCAAATACCACTTCAAGGCAGCAATTGTTGAACACTTCTGTCTCTGAGGTGCTGAGTATGCATTATTTTGATTTAATTCTCTTAACATTCTGCAAGGCACTATCTATCCTTATTTCTGGAGAGGAAATGGGCTCACAGAGGTAACCTGTGCCGCATCACAGAGAACTTGTGACAAGTGGCAAAGCTGAGACACTCCTTTAGGTTGGCATGACCCCTAGCACTTGGCATGGTCTAGCCAGAGGGCAGAAGGCTGAAAGGGGAATTGAGGGTCAGTGTTACAAGTGCAGGAGTTAAACAGCAAGGGCATGGAGCTGCTGTTTCAACAAGGAAGCATGGAGATAGCCGTGTGCGCTGTGGGCTCCAAATGTTCAAATCACGTCAGTATTAGGCTAAGTCACTCATTCATTTATTCACTCACCCATCAAATATTGTTGGGTCCTTTGATTTGCTATGGATACTAGTGGCATTTGATACAAACATGAGAAATGCAAAATCATTTTTCAAAAAGACATAGTCTTCTTAGGAGAAAGGGACAGAGGATGAGACAGAGAAACAAATGGCTAAAAGAGAAATAAATGCTACAACAGAGCTCATCACCAGGTATTTTTACCAGGCATGGAAAATAAACCAGCAGTGCCTACCCCCCCCCCCCGTCCCCCCCCCCCCCCCCCCCCCGCCCGCCGCGCGCCAAGCAATGATGAGTCCATTTTATCCAAACTCCTTGGAAGGCCCTCCAACCTCCCTGGCCTCCCTGGGTCAACCTACTTTTGGTTCTCAAGGTTACCAGACTCCTTTTTGTTACATGGCCTTTGCCCCTGCTGTTCCCACAACTGGACATGCCCCATCTCCAGCCTCTGCATTCAGGACTTAGCTCAGGGTCTCCTCATCAGAGAAGCCTTCCCTAACCACCCTTCTCATTCCCTCTTCGTCACATCATCTAGTCCTCCCTCTATTCCCAGCAATAATCACCATCTAAAGGACAGTATCCAGGGGGGTGAGGGCATGAGTGGAGGCGGTATTGGGGGGATAAGGACACATATGTAATATATTAACCAATAAAGAAAAAAGTATAAAAACAATAAAAAGGAAAAAAAAAAAACACAAAATAGTTTCATTTAGTGGTTAAGAGCATGGGATCTGGAACGAGGCAGCTAAGGTTCTGATCTCATTTTATTAGCTACGTAATTGTGGGCAAGTTATTTAACTTCTATGCACCTCAGCTTTCTCATCTGAAGATGGGAATAATAATAATGGTACTTCTATCTCAATAGTGTACTATCTTGGGTTTTAACTGAGCTTATAAATACAAGCATGAATAGTACCTGGCACTTGGGAGGGATATAATAAATCCAAAATGAGTGAATTGTCTTATGTTGGCTCATCCATCTAATACTTACCGTGTTGGAATATACAGAGACTCTAGAATGCAGGTCTGGAAATACAACAGTGCAGGCACAGCCTCTGTCCACAGGGCACTTCCCTTGTGATACCAATACGCAGTTTTCTTGTCAACTTTTGGTTAGAGGTCATTGAAACTTTTCCTATTTATTCTAGTTTCTATCCTCCTCGTAACACACTTCTTGTCTTGGGGTTTATAGTGCCACTACTAGGGACTTATAACGGCTTGAGATGACATATTGACCTGTGCGTTTTTACACCCGCATGATTTGTTGGCTGCTTACAGTTGTGTCCCTTCCTTTAGTATTAGACTCACTTAAAGATTTAGCTAATGAGAAATAGTAGCAGCTCACCAAGGAGATGACAAAAGCAGGATAATAGCGAAAAGGCCTACCTCTTGGCTTCATGTTCCACAGCCACTTGAACCAACCCTTCCCCCTAGTCTGCCTATTTTCTTCTCACCTTGATTACGCTTCCTCTTGGGAAGAAGTCTTCTCTGACTTTCGAAGACAATGGGCTCTTGAGTAGACCTGTGTTCACCCCCATAGCAAGACTTACTATTCCACTGCAGGATAACTGTCTATCTCTTGACTCCCCCACTCCTCAGCAAGTGCCATTTGGCATGGCTCATCTTTTTTTGTCTTATTCTCCATTATCCTCAACCCAGCAATACCTATTTACTATTAACCAGTAGTGTTCTTTATGTACATATTGAACTTAGGTAGAGGACATGAACCAATAAAGCAGATAAGTTAGGGAGCAATGATTTGTACTGTTATAAAAGGCTTATTCACTTCGTGAAAGGACTTGTTGCAGGATTCTGTTGAGTAATGAGTCAGGGTTAATGATATTAAAATGACTCCCAAACCTCAGTGGTTTAACACCCACAAATATACTTTCTCAATTATGTAACAGTTATTGTAAGTGTTGAATTAGCAGCTTCAATCTTGTGGCTTGACCACCCGCTATGCCTTTGGGGTCCTCTGCAATTGGCTGACAGATGGGACAAGCAGAAAAGAAGAGAATCCCTCAAGAGATTTTCCTCGGGGTCATACCCAAAGTGGCACACATCACTTTCCTTCCCTTGGACCTGAACTCAGTTACATGGCCCCACAAACAGGCTGAGGAAAGCACTCTAGCTGTGTGCCGCGGAGGCACGGTAACCGTGTTTTGGTGAATGCACAGCAGTGTTTGCCTCTGGGAGCACACCAGAGCCAGGCAGCCCTGGTATAAAGTGAGGCCCCTCGTCTACCTGCCGGGGGAGTGAAGAATTATACTGATGTCTACTGTTTTGGCTTTGCAGTCAAACTCATGTGATGAGAATCTAAGTTATTGCCTGGAATTCATTGAACAAATTGCCAAGATGCAGGGACAACTCTTTGGAATCCTCACTACAACAGCTCAAGAAGGTGAGAATGGCCCCGGCTTTCCCACCCAGCCCCCACCCCTTTGCTCTGTGTGCTCTGACTGAGTTGTCATGCTTGGATTTCTCTCGCTGACCTGATTTGTGGATTCTTCTAGGAGGACGTTATGATGGTGTGGAGGTAATCAAATCACGCCTTTTGCCTTGGCTGGAGGCCTCCTTTACTGCTGCTTCCAATGGGAAACCTATTGACAGCAAGGTCCCCTCTCTACAGGTAAGGATGCTAAAGGATTCCCCTTGATTTTCAGCACCATGGTCAGGCTCTGTGAACCCAAACATTCATAAGATATGGTTTTGACCTAGAGAGGGATTCAACTGTACTTGGGGAGTTGGGACACAGGTATAAAAGGTGAGTTCCTGTTTATAGTAGTATGGGGCATAAATCTCAGCTTGGCCTACTTACTAGTGGTATGACCAGGCAAATGAATAAGCCTTAGCCACCTCAGCTATAAAAAGGGCCTGGGGATGATCTACATCTGAGATATAGCTTGGCTCACACAAGGCATTAAATAGTAACTTTTAAATGACCGATTAGTCTCCAGACAGGGTACCAAGGGGTTCAGGAGAGAAATAGATTATTAGATGGGGAAAGCTCAGTATTCTATTCTGAAAGAGTGAAAAACAATTAGTTGGAAAATTTCAGCATAAGAAGGGAGCTCAGTTCTGGTAGACTGACAAAGGGTCTCATAATTGATGGTTGATCTTGGTGGTTTCCATGGACAGTGTCAGTGTTTAACAAGGGGAGATCAGACTGGAAACAGAATGCATAACTTGCTTAAGGCATTGGCATTATTATTTTTGGGTAAGCAAAAACATTAGTGACCTTGATTTTAAATGCTTACATGGATCTCCATAAATTTATTTCCAAAATTAAAGTATGTTTTAGCAGGCTGTTCTAAGCAACAGGGCCTTATGAGGCAGTGGATGAAGGATTCTTCTTTGGAGATCACTGGACAGAATTCTTGTCCCTCTTCTATAGTCCTGGGGAGGTTGCTTAACCTTTCATTTTTAGTGTCTACATTTGCTAAATGGGGACAATGCTTTTGCTGGACTAATAGAGTCATTGTGAGAATTAAATGTGATGAGCATGAGAAGCAACATATATGTGGTAAGTACAATAGTCATCCATTGCCTTTAAGCAATCCCCCCCCGCCCCCGGGGATTTTCATATGCTTTTGAAATTTTTACCCCCTATTCATGTTATTCTGGATATAGACATATAGGATGATATTTAAATGTCTGTTTTAAAAATTGAGGTATAACTTATCTACAGTAACATCTATAAGTTGATGAATTGTGACAAATGCACATATCCAGGTAACTGTACTCCTATCAAGATATGAAACATTTCCATAATTCCAGAGCATTCCTGTGCTACTTCCCAACATGCCCCTTGGCCCCCTGGGCAACCACTCTTCTGATTTTTATCATTCCAGATTAATTTTGTCTACAGGTGAATGGAACATGGGTTATATGCTCTTTTGTGCTTGACTTCCTTTGTCAATCTGTCTCTTTTATTTTATGTGCGATAATACTTGTGCAATCTGTTTCTTCTATTTCATGTATTCAGACTATTTTTTGATGTGTGTATCTTTCTAGGACACATTTGAGAGGGACAGACTGAGAGAGACTGCTAGTCGGGAACGGGAAATGAAACAATCAGAAATGGAGCTGAGCTCAACTTATAATCAAAGCAACCAGAATCAAGACGAGTAAGAGGAATGCAAGTTATCTTTTTCCCAAAAGAGTTGCTTATTCTTCAGTTAATTTTTAAGTTTGAAAAGAGAATCATGTAAAATGTAGATATTTGCTAATAAGTAATAAGTAATATGATGTGTATGTGTGTGTGTGTATGTGTGTGTGTGTGTGTGTGTGTGTGAGTGTGTGAGTGAGAGAGAGAGAGAGAGAGAGAAAGAGAGAGAGAGAGAGAGAGAGAGAGAGAGAGAGAGAGAGAGAGAGAGAGAGAGAGAGAGAGTTTGGTGTCAGTCAGTGTCTTTGAGTTTGGGGACCAGGATTTCCCCAAGGCCCTGGTCCCTTTTGGCTCATTCCTGGAGCCCCTTCTTTTTCATCGGCCTATTGTCAGCCCATATTTATAAACAGAGGAAGATCATTATATGAAAATCTACTTTCAGGGAGGGAAATGAGAAAAGATGCAGAGGGAAACGGTTAAGGAGGATAAATAGAAAAATTAAGAGAAAAAGAGCAAAAGCAAGATGAAGCAGGCTGTATTTATTTGTTGTACTCACTTGGGGGTGGGACTGAGAGATCAGACTTTTTAAATGATGAATCATTTAAAATTCTGGAATAACTATTTGATATAAAAAAGTATTTTAAAAAGTTAAGCAGTGTCAGGCAGCATATCAGATGCCTGGTATGTACAAAACCAGGGTAGCAAACTCAAGGAATCACTGCAAAGAAAATTTCAAACTTTGGGTCAGACTTGAGGAAGATAGACATAATGTGTATGAAACTGCATTCGACACACCTAACACGAACCCATCTGTCAATAAGGTTTTTATCCTCCCACAGCATCGTTCCATCACTGACATATATGGGACAGCAGGGGAATCTGTTTTTAACTAGTTCAGGCTTGTGATGGAAGAGGGCAGTGGTCGGCAAACTGAGGTTCGAGAACCACGTGCGACTCGTTGGCCCCTTGAGTGTGGCTCTTCCACAAAATACCACGTGCAGGCTCGCACGTGCAGTGCAATTGAAACTTCGTGGCCCATGTGCAAAAGTTGGTTTTAGGCTCTCAAAAGAATTTCAGTCATTGTACTGTTGATATTTGGCTCTGTTTACTAATGAGTTTGCCGACCACTGGAATAGGGTATGGCATTCTGCCTTGTTCCCTGATGAGCTTTCCTGCAATGGAAAACATCTCTACTAATTTAGAAAATTGCCTGATTAGAAAATGCAAGTTTCTTTCTCAAAATGCATGCAATAAATAAGAGTATCAAGATGAAAATCAAAAGAAAAAAAAGATGAAAATCACTTGTTATCCATCCTCGTTATTATTTTGGTATATTTTACTCCATACCTTTTTCCTTTGTGTGTGCTTGCATGCATCTCCACACTCTTCCTCACCCCATCCATTTTTCTAATTAAAGCCATCTTCGATATGCAGTTTTATAGCTGCAACAAAGTTTATAACTGTAAGGTACAAAAAGCATAACTCCTCTGAATTTCTATAACTCATTTCGACTAATGTCAGCTGATCTGGAGTGAGGTGAGGAGGATCCTTAAATGCGCCACTTCCTTTCTGGCTTATTGTAGTTCTTTTTGTGTAAATATTCAGTTAATTCCAAGCTCAGACTTTCCTTAGGGGCTGTGTTTGCTCTCTCAGGGGGTCTAATTTCCCTCCTCCTTCCTTAGACTGACATCTAGGGGCGGGGGAGGCCTGCATGCCCTCCTGGTGCGGGAGAAGAGGGGATTTGGTATTGTTCTGCCTGCGGGGTTCCTGCTTGCCTCAGTTCCTCCTGGACACTGATGTCTTGTGCTGCTGGAGGCTGAGTTGTGACTTGTCTGGTTAGGTCACCTGGGGGGATTTACTGGCCTCTGCTGCTGATGACCAGGTCTCTCCATTTGCCTATCGTTGCTTGTGAGTTTGCTGATTGTCTCTTTTATCAGTAGCAATAGGAACCAGGTTCCGACCTCTCTCTCTTATCACTATGGCTCTGTAGTTAGCTGTAAGGGACACCATGGACTGAGAAAATATGACTCTATGCATTTTTAAAACTTTTTATTTGGAAGTAATTTCAAATACAGAAAAATTGAAAGAATAGTACTAGGAACAACCAGATACCCTTTCTTATACCTTTCTCCCTATTTGCTTGATGATGTGTGTGTTTCTCTTTATCTGTGTACATGGCCCCCACCCCACACCGTCCATTTGGAAGTTGCACAGTGGAGGGTGTTTGTTGCTTTTCTCTGAATTTCCTAGTTTTGTTTTTGTTATGAACTCACATATGGCTCATATTCTACTTTTACTTAAGGCATTACAAATGATGGAGGCTGTCCCCACCCCCTCCCCGCCCCTACCTCTCTCTCTAAAGCCAGAGTGCTATTGGTGGTGGAATGAGTGACGCACCCAAGGAGGTTCCCAGGTCTGTCCTTGAGGAGACCAGTATGGTTGTGACTCAGTTTCCAAAGTGCAGATTCCAATACAGTGCTGAATGCGGACAGGTCTGCCCAAGTGTGATGAACTCTTGACATGGAAAGACTGCACTATACTAATTGATTTTGTCTGGACTCTGGTTAGAAGTCTCGCTTTTCTACATTTCCTATACCCAGGCTATTAGAATAGAGTTAAATCTACCTCCTAAGCATCCCACATACTTGTCTTTTTCTTTCTATTGTACTGCCATTGCCTTGGTTCAAGCTTCTGCTACTTCTTGCCTCAAGTCATTGCCTTCCAACTGGTTTCCCTGTTCCCATTCTTGATCTACTACAAGCAACTTCTCACATAGAAAATACAGATGTATTTTTATTTTATTAAGTCATCACTCTGCTTAAAAGCTGTGAGCAGCCTTCCCAGGGCTCTCACGCGAGATCTGACCCTACCTCTCGCTTCCCCCTCATCTCATGCCAGACTCCCCTCACCTAGTCAATGTCCATTTCTTCACTTCGAGGTCTTTGCCCAGGCTTCTTCAGAACAATGGAAGTCTTCCATGGGCTCTTTAAAGGCTGGCTCTTGATTATCTTCAGGCCTAAACTTAAATGTGACTTTCTCTGAGTCTGTTTGTGACCAAAATACATCAAAAGGTCTTTCTTCTTATCTTCCTTAAGTTCTCTTCCACAATGACCTAAAAATAGCACTTTCCACAATTTGGAACACTTAAACACTTGTTTGCATATCTGTGATCTGATGAACTGCATATTTGTATTGATGTTTTGACACTGTTGTATTTTTAGCACCCAGCATTGTGCCTGGCACATAGTAAATTCTAAGTAATTTGATCAATGAATAAGTCCATAATAAAATAATGTAAAAAGCTATTCATCAGCTTAAAACAATTCTTGGCACATGAATGTTTCTCTTTTCTCTCTGTATGTCAGCCAAGGGTACCAAATTAACATGCATCTTTGCTTGTATGTATATGTACTCACACATATATGCCTGGCACATAGTAAATTCTAAGTAATTTGATCAATGAATAAGTCCATAATAAAAAAATTTAAAAAGCTATTCATCAGCTTAAAACAATTCTTGGCACATGAATGTTCCTCTTTTCTCTCTGTATGTCAACTAAGGGTACCAAATTAACATGAATCTTTGCTTATATGTATATGTACTCACACATATATGCCATGGTTTGAGAGGGAAAAACCTACTTTATTCCTGTTCATACTCTTTCATTTCATAGTCTATCTTGTCCTTTTAATATTCTACAGTTTTCTCTTAACAAATGTTCATTTTCTCATATATTCTTTTAAAAAACTGTAACATATTCACATTTTAATTAGATCACAACAATTTCCTTTCAGCTTCCAGTAGGCCTGGAGTTATTGCTACTATGGTTTTGTTTTAAACTTTAGACATTTTGTTCATTAATTTTCAGGGTGTGTGTGTGTGTGTGTGTGTGTGTGTGTTTAAAATCTATATTGGGACAGGCACTGTTTATCTTGGGATAAAGATATGAATAAAATAAAATCTTTGCCCTCAAGTAGTTCACAGTGTGTCTATAATGAGGTTGTAAGTGTGAGCTGAGTGCGGGAGGAGCCCCAGAGAAAGGGAGACAAACTTTACTTGAGAGAGTTAAGGCGGCAGAGAGTAGCACTTGAAGGATGAGGACAACTGTGAATTTAGACAGCAGTTGCTCTCTCTCAGCGCAGGACTACTGTGGTGAAAGCGATGTTCTGGGGAGGTAGGGTCAGTTAAGTCAAGAAACCTTTGCCAACTCATGATCTCTCACTGCACTGGGGCAACTTCATTGAGGACCATTGGTCTTCATCCATTGTCATCCAGCACATTCACATTTCCTTTTAAATTTAGACAGACCTAAAGAAGTAGTATAATTTACTATCACATCGACAATGGAGAGAGTCATTAAAACTAACAGTGACTGAGCGATGCAGAAAATGCAGGAAACCCATGCTTAGTAAGTGATGGAAGTCAGAGGCAGCAAGACATGAAATAGTTGGTAATCAAGTATAATTGTGGAGGGCTTTATAGGTGGGCAAATAAATTTTTTTCATATTTAGGAAGTCTGGAAAAATTAAGTCAAATTCAGCTTTATAGTGCTAAGTAATCAGAATACGTATTAGTATATTGCATAAAAATGAAGATTTTATAGAGTAAGGCAACCTAGAGACTTGGTATAATTAGAACAAGTGAACTAGGAGGGTGAGAAGGAGGAATTGAACAAATATTTTCGTCCTTTACATTTTCATGTTAATAACTATTACATAGTCTTTTTAGGGGGTAGTAGATTTATAATTTCTTTGTGTTTGACACTGAGGAAGGATATAAACGTATATGATATACGTTTACATATAAGCGTATTACAATATTTGTAATATCATCTGATTGAATGCAGATGTCTTATAATTTGATCTTGGTTATGTTGAATTTATATCATATGCCAAAAATTCTCAAAAGAGAAAGAACCTATGCCTTGATTTAGAAAGTCTGCCAATTTTGGAAAATCTGTCTTTAGTTACTGATTTCTCTTACAGTCTGGCTGACTCTCCAAAGAGTTTTGAAGCAACCAAGAACAGATCGTCCTTATCCCTTTTGGCTGCAGAGGAGGAAATAAATCAGCTAAAAAAGCAGTAAGAAAAAAAAAAAGACAGGAGTATTGCAGCCTGCTGATTAATCTTTGCATTTAGCTGTTTTGGTGTCTCATTACAATATGAAAGAATCTGTTTATAATCACAACAATAATCAAAGAGAAAAGGGAACAATATTTTTATTAGTGTTTCATATATATTTTTTACTACAAAAACATTACCTATCTACTAAAGAGAATTTCCAAAGCACAGTGTAGTATAAAGGAAACTAAAGACCCTCTCATAATTCCAGAACCAGTTACTGTTACCATCTGACATTTCTTCCAATTCATACATTAGATTTAGAGTTAAGGCTGCAAAATAAGTGTAAGTTTACAGTTTGGGACCCAATTTGTTCAGTTAACATTGTTTCCCCCTCTTACTAAACAAACAAACTTTCTGCAGAACTTACTTTTGAATAGGTACATCATGTTCCATCATTTGGGTGTTTCCTTAATATCGACTATTTACTCTGATACCAATTTCCAGCATTGGAAATAATATTGTGATGATTTCTGTGGCAAATCCTGGTTAAAATTTCTGGGTATTCTCTAAAGATAAACTTCTAGAAGGGGAAAACAAACAGTGATCATTTAAGGATGTACACCTTCCTTGATTTTCATTTTGATATTCCCTCCATCCCCAAAGAGCAAGTGGATATTGTATTAAAAATATTATACACACACACACGAATACTATTCTGTTGCTTTACACTTGTTCAATTGTTCTGATTTCTTCAGGAATCCCCCCTAAATTTTAGCTTGGAGTACTTACTCTTTTATTTTTTTCACTTCAATCTCCCTTTCATCACTTTAATCTCTTATTCCTATTCGATATGCCTTCTCAAATGCATTGATCAGACCACTCAGGCACTCTGTTCTTTACTGCTTCTAGCACAGCTTTGAATTCTGTTGTTGCATTTTTAGCTTCTCTACATCCTTCTCAATATTACCCCTTACGCTTCCGTCTTACACCATTGCCATTTTCATCATAGCATGTCCTCTTCTTGTGGCTTTTGCTCCCGTTTATAATGGCCATGCCTCTTTATATCTTTATGAGGATGCCAATGTGATTTCTGATGCTCCGTTTGTTTCTATAATACATTCTTTTCATAGGTCTACCCTTCCACCTAGTCTTGTAGATGTTCCATTTCCATTGTAGTTCCTCCACATAGTCCATAATGTCTTTGCCCAGCTTCTGGACTAGGTTTTGGAGGTCAAATGCTTCTAGAATCCTGTGTGGTTCATATCAGCCCAACCTAGACCAATATGACTACAGGCCCGCTCTGCTTTTGCTAGAGGGTCTGCATTGCTATCTTTTCTTCAAAGATTTTTCCAAGGCAAGCTGCAGAGGTGGGGTGGCCCCTGACCCTGCAATCTACTCTTTGCTAATCTGTGTTTGTTACTATGCATTTCCTTTAGACGTGTCCCATGCCATTATGGCACACGAAGTAGAGTAGCCTGTTTTTTGTATGCCAACTGTTGCTTATTACCTTTTCTTCCTCCCTCCCTCCTTCTCTTCTTTCTTGACTTAAAACATATATATATTTTTCTCTTCAGGCTTAAATCTCTTCAGTCTTCCCAGGACGACTCCCGCTACAGAAGCTCTGGGGTTAAAATCTCTTCGCATAAGAGCATAGATCGAGCTTCAGAGCGAGGTTTGGAGCGAGTTTCGGAGCGAAGTTTGGAACCCCGAGGACTGGATATGAGGTCCTCGGAGTTGAGGCGATCAGACTATCGCAGCTCGGAAAAGCGCAGCGGCTTGGACAAGCGCGTCTCCGGCTTGCGTGAGCGGTGTGATCCCGACGTGATATCCGATTATGAGAAACAGGTCCGCACGCTGAAGGACGAGATCGCGGCTTTGACGGCCGAAAAGTCTGCCCTCCAAGGAAGGTACGACACCTTCTCACAGATCTTCTCCCTTAAGCGCCTGTGTTAGTGAAACAACAAAGTAATCAATACTGTGGTTGAGAAACCAAGGAAAATGACACCTTTGAGCCCAGACCCCAGCAATAGGGGAAGCCTTTTTTAAAAAAAAATATATTTTATTGATTTTTTACAGAGAAGAAGGGAGATGGAGAGAAAGTCAGAAACATCGAGGAGAGAAACATTGATCAGCTGCCTCCTGCACACCTCCTACTGGGGATGTGCCCGCAACCAAGGTACATGCCCTTGACCAGAATCGAACCTTGGACCCTTCAGTCTGCAGGCCGATGCTCTATCCACTGAGCCAAACCGGTCACGGCAATGGGGGAAGCTTTGAATGGTAAATTGTTCTATCTGACCCTTCGGAGAGAAAAAAACCACCTCCTGGATTGCCAGACCCGGGAGCGGAAGGCAGGAGGCTGAGCAGTGTGAGACAGGGAAGTCCTTTGGCCGGAAACCAGAACTGAATGGGCCTGTCAGGCAAGAGGGGGCACCTACACTGCCAGAATGTGCCATCATGTGATGGCCTGTTCTCTGCAGGCTGAGAGTGCTCTGTCTGGGAAGGGCCCTGTGGTCTTATTGCAGGGCGGTTCCCTTTGACAGCTCCGCTTGATGGAGGGGCAGGTAACGGCCCCTGTTGAATCCCTTTCTACTGACGGACAGACATCAGGGCAGGCCATTCCACAGTGTTGAGTGAGGACCAAGTAGGATGTTTCTCTCTGTAGTCGCTGCACTTTCCTTGTGCTTTCTACCCACCTCCCCAATCCCAGCCTGATTCAAGTTATTAAAGCCACCCCCAAGCCCAGTCCCCATGTCCCTAAATGTCACCTTAGCCTTTCATTTTGGGGAATCACTCCTTCCGTGCTGTGCTGCTGCTGGCTCATGTGGGCGCCTAAGAACATACTCTGTGCTCTTCTGCCCCACTCTGAGCTTAGTAACATCACATACTTTGCCCTATAATGTCTTCTACGAAACCTCCTTTTCTGGGGGGTGAGGGGAGCGGTGAGGCCCATTGGCTTTGCGGGTAGCTAGTCCGGTAATTTCCGCTGTACTTGGTGGCCATGAACGTTTTACTGATAGGGCGCTTTCCAATTCGCCCAGAACTCCCACATGTATTAGCTCACCTGCTCTTCCCAGCCCCCTCCTGCACCCCCAGCCTGCAACAGAGCAAAAATGGGGCAGGTGGAAGCCGGAGCCAGAGCTTCGCAGCGGAGAAAGGATTTCAGTCGCTCCCGCTGCTGTGAAGGTTGGGGGGGGTGGAACCACAGCACAGACCTTTCTCACTGCTCAGCGTGCATCTCTCTTTATACCACTCGCTCTCCAAGGCTGGGGCACGCAGCAAAGGCAATCTGGCTTCTCCTTTACCTCTGGCTTCCTAGCTGGGTTCCTCCAGGAACAGCCAATTCACTTTTCTGAGCTCCCAGTTCCACATCTGTAACGTGTCCCACCCTCAGTGCTGGGCTCCCGGGCTGCCGCAGGCTAAACTGAGGGTCTCAGGGAGCGAGATGCTTTGCTAAGTCTCATGCACCATGCAAACGAGTCCTGTGTCATGGCTGTGCTCACACCTGAGGCCACGTGGGGATGCTGCCTCTGTCAGGCCCAGTGGGAAGGCCCCGGAGGCAGCGCTTTGGGGGCCTGCAGGCGCCCCCCCCGCCCCCCCCCCCCCCCCCCCCCCCAGCTCCTGAGCACCCTTTGCAGCTGATGTGGGGAGAAGCAGAGCCCAGGAGGGACAGAATCCGAGTGTTTCCCCGCTGATTCTTCTCTCCTAGCGCGGCCCCTCCTAGCCTCAGCCGCAGCCGCAGCCGCATCCTCAGCCCGAGCCGCAGCCGCAGTCAGAGTCGCGGAGCCAGCCGCCGAGGCAGCGACAGCCGCCGAGACAGCGGCAGCGACAGCCGCCGAGGCAGCGGCAGCGACAGCCGCCAAGGCAGCCGCAGCCGCAGCCACAGCCACAGCCGCAGCCGCAGCCGGTCGGGCAGCCCCTGCAACACGATGGTGAAGATCAGGACGCCGTCCCCGAACCGCGCCAAACTGTCCAGCGCGGCGCGCAAGGCCGCGCTCCTGTCCCGGTTCAGCGACGCCTACTCGCAGGCCCGCCTGGACGCGCAGTGCCTGCTGCGGCAGTGCATCGACAACGCCGAGACCGTGCAGCGGATCCTCTACATCGCCACCGTGGTGGGTGACCCTGGCCCGCGGGCGGCCCTGGGCGCGGGGACAGAGGTTTGGGAAACGGAACGGCACAGCCGGAAAGCACTTAGGTCCTGAGGTCCCCGCAAGAGGGTGGGATTTCCATGCGTCCCCTCCTTTTATCTCTCCCTCTCTCCTTTTTCTTCCTTCCCCTCCCTTCCCTCCCTCCCTCCTCCTTCCCTCCCTCCCTTCTTTCCTTCCTTCCTTGCAAGTATTTGGGATGAATCATCCCCCCCCCCCCCCCAAAATCAGTAACTATTTATATGCATTAATGTATTGATACTGACCAGACATTTGTTGAAGGGTTTTTAATGATAGGATACTCTGGAATGTGTATATGTATCTTAGTTGATGTGCATGGACTCTTTAAAATGGGCATAGATATGCCATTGTCTATATGCTTGCTAATGGCTATCATTTGATTGATTGCCTTCTGTTCTTCGAAAAATCCGAAGAGTTAGTTACCCACATTGGGAATATAGCTACTCAAATATGGCAGATTACAAAGCGCTCATCTGTAATCCTTAATCCCAAAGCAATGAAGGGTTGTTCCTTTGGGACCCTATTGAGATACTGAGTTCATCATGAGACCAATTAAATATTAAATAAAACAGGACATTGGTGTGAGAGCAGAATGATCACAATCTACTGAACTTTATCCTGTATTTTGTGAATTTCCATCAGGAGTCAGCTCACTAGGACTTGTGGCCGTATCTAACCGTGACCTATATTTCTAAGAAAAATACCCCCACTCCCTTCCCCGCCCCCAGAGCTAAGATTATAAGAATGATTTTACATTTTTAAAGGGTTCTTAAAAAAAAAAAAGTGACAGACACAGTATGTGACCAGCAAAGCCTAATATACGTACCGGAACTGTCTGGCTCTTTCCAGAAACAAGTTTTCCGGTGTCTGGTTTAAGAATTACTTACTGGGTTGGTTAAAGTTCTGTGAGCATAGACCCATGTCTTGCGTGTATAACTAGGTTTTCTCTGTGTTGACTATATAACAGGGATTTAATAAATGTTTGTTGAATTAATATATGTCAGGAAACATGCCCAACACCTGATATGTGTCTATGTATAATAAACACAAAATTGATAATTTTCCTCTTATTTCCTGACAAGTAATATGGTGTTACTATGGGATCATAGATCAGCTAGCATCTGCCAAGTATTTATGTAACCACAGGTGATTTATTTCCTTGAACTTCTGTACTGTCCTGCACTCCGTATTACCAAAACAATGGTCCGCTGTCTTAAAATGAATGAACGTGAATAGTCTTATTTGTATTTATAGCCTTTTCAAAATTGAGATATATATTTTATCCCAGGTTAAAAATTGTTTGACCCACTGTGTTTAGTTGTCAGAAAACCCATATGATGTTGAATTTTTGATGAATTTCTTCATTCCTTGCTTTGGACCTCTTTGCCCCCTCTCGTCTCACCAAATAAATTTGCTGCAATTTCTATGTGCAGGAGGCATTCCATGTAGCTAAAATGGCATTCAGACATTTCAAGATCCGTGTAAGGAAATCTTTGACACCATCTTACATGGGGGCGAATGACTTTGAGGATGCCGTCACGGATTATATAATTTGTCACCTTGATCTATACGATTCCCAAAGCAGTGTCAACGTAAGTGTTGGGTCTCTTCTTGGGGCTAGTTTGCTGCTAATGATATTTACACTGAATTCCAATAAGTCAGAAACCCACCCAGTGCTGCTTCTAGGTAATGGGAAAGCAGAAACGACCAGCATGCAAGTTACTTTGTAGAGCCAGCCAATAATGGCTGTTTCTTTCTCAGACATGGTATGAAGAAACTATTTTGAGTTTGCTAGTTCTATTCTTTAAATCAGTGATTTTCAACCAGCATGCCGTGACATACTGATCGCTGCACGGATTTTTAAAACATGAAATACCTGACCAGTTAGTTAGGGGCACTGACCTCTTTTCCCTTAGATTGTCAAGTAAAAAAGATGTCAGCAGTCAACACAACAATAGCTGTCCAGTGTGAATGAATGAAAATTATACCTATATTTTTTGCCTGATCGGCACAAATTTTTGGTGTACTGCAGAATTTTAGTAATTAGTTTGTGTGCCATGAGATGAAAAAAGATGAAAATTACTTCTTTAGTTGGGCCCTTAAGATTGGAAGATAGAACATCGAGGTTCCTAAGATTTTGGGAAAGATAGGTGTGGATTTGCATCCTGACTCTGGCCACCTATTGGCTGTGTGACCTTGCCCATTTACTTAACCTCTCTGTTCTTTCAATGGGAATAGCAAAAGTCATGACCCCATAGAGTTCTTGAGAGGCTTACATGAAAGAAAGCAGGTCATTTGCTTAGCACAAGACCTGGCATATAGTGAACTCTCAATAAACACAAGCTATTATAATTGTTATATCATAGATTATGAACAAGTCAGAGTTCTGTGTGGGCATATGATATAACTTGCCCAGAACTTAAAAAAGAGGAAAGAATAAATAAATGCTATCAAGGGTTTTTAGTTTTTTTTTTTTTGTTTGTTTTTTTTTTGAGACCTTCCTGGTTGTTAGTATGTCATTCGTGTTCTGCAATCTTTCACCCTTCCTATTCATGAAGCTTCCTCCTTTTAGCACATGTACTCCTTCTCTCGTTTTTAACTTGCTTCACTCACACTTCCTTTTCCCACCTCCATCGATCATAATGTCCTTGGGGTTGTCAGAGTTCCTGACCACAGGATGGTAATAAGGGGATGTCATCTTTATGTTTTTCAGGACGTGATTCGAGCCATGAATGTCAATCCCAAGATTTCATTCCCTCCGGAAGTTGATTTTTGCCTCCTCAGTAACTTCATCCAGGAGATATGTTGCATTGCCTTTGCAATGCAGACTTTAGACCCACCCCTAGATATTGCATTTGGGGCCGATGGAGAAATGTTTAATGAGTGCAAGTAAGAGACATAAGAGCAGAAGATAAGGAATAGAAATAAGTGATCTTGTCTCTATTTCCTGGGAACAATTTAGGGAAAAGAACACGGGGTGGGGAAATCAGCAGATACTACCTGCTTTCCAGGCCCTGCCACACACTTCTCTGTTACTACAGGACAGGGCCTTTTCCTCGGTCACTTTCCTTCTCAGTCAAATGGGCTTCAGAGGGGACGATATGATTTTCATTGATCATATTGATCTTGGGGAGAATTAATAAGTACCTGGAGCCTGTCTGAACATTTTAAAAGAAAGGTACTATATAAATACAAGCATGTATTACTTTTTATTGCTTAACACTTTTCATTGAGGTATAATTAACATATAACTCTATATTAGTTTTAGGTGTACAACATAATGATGTGATACTTTTATGTATTGCAACATCTGTCACCATACATGGTTACATAATTTTTTCCTTGTGCTGAAAACATTTAAGATTTACTCTTTCAGCAACTTTCAAATATGCAATACAGTATTATTAATTACTAGAAGCCCAGTGCACAAAATTCATGCATGGGGGCAGGGGTGTCCCTCAGCCCAGCCTGTACTCTCTCCAATCTGGGACCCATTGAGGGCAGTCAGTCATCCCTCTCACAATCCAGGACTACTGGCTCCCAACTCCTCGCCTGCCTGTCTTCCTGATTGCCTCTAACCGTTTCTGCCTGACAGCCTGATCACCCCCTAACCACTACCCTGCCAGCTTGATTGATGCCTAACTGCTCCTCTGCCAGCCTGTTTGCCCCCAACTTCCCTCCTCTGCTGGCCTGGTCACCCCTAACTGCCCTCCCCTGTAGCTTGATTGCCCCCAACTGCCCTCCCTTGCAGGCCTGGTCCCTCCCAACTGCCCTCTCCCGCTAGCCATCTTTTGGTGGCCATCTTATGTCCACATGAAGGCAGCCATATTTGACCACATAGGGGCAACCATATTGTGCTTTGGAGTGATGGCCAATTGGCATATTACTCTTTTATTAGATAGGATAGAGGCCTGGTGCACAGGTGGGGGCCGGCTGGTTTGCCCTGAAGGGTGTCCCAGATCAGAGTGGGGGTTCCCTTGGGGCATTGGGTGGCCTGGGCAAGGGGCCTGTGGTAGTTTGCAGGCTGGCCAAGCCCCCCAGCAACCCAAACAAAGGCCCTGGTATCTGGGACTTATTTATCTTCTATAATTGAAACTTTGTAGCCAAGGCAGGCCAGGGCTGTAGAAGCTTGGCTTCCTCCATTGCTGGGGGCAACTCAAGCCTCCTGCTCTCTCCAGCTCTGTGGCTGCCACCATTTTTGGGGGGATTTATTTATCTTTTATAATTGAAACTTTGTAGCCTTGAGTGGAGGCCTGGCCTGGCCAGGTTGTGCGAAAAGCTTGGCTTCCTCCATTGCTGGGGAAACTCAATTCTGCTTGCATTGCAGCCACAGCCATCTTGTTTGGGTTAATTTGCATACT
This sequence comes from Antrozous pallidus, assembly GCA_027563665.1. Classification (NCBI taxonomy): domain Eukaryota; kingdom Metazoa; phylum Chordata; class Mammalia; order Chiroptera; family Vespertilionidae; genus Antrozous; species Antrozous pallidus. The sequence continues at coordinate 92,595,055 of CM050511.1, read as the reverse complement.
TGCTCCTGATTGGCTGGTGGGCATGGCTTGTGGGTGTATCGGAGATATGGTCAATTTGCATATTACTCTTTTATTAGATAGGGTAGTCAACACAGTGTACATTACATCTCCTGACTTATTTATTTTGTAACTATAAGTTTGTATCTTTTGACCCCTTAACTCATTTTTCCCTCCCCTGCATGCCTCTGGCAACCACCAATCTGTGTTTTGTATTTTATGAGCTTGGTTTTTGTTTGTTTGTTTTTTAGATTCTTATATGAGATCATATGGTATTTGTCTTTCTCTGTCTGTCTTATATCTCTTAGTATAATGCCCTTAAGGTCCATTCATGTTATTGCTAATGACAAGCTTTTATTCTTTTTTTGGCTGAATAATATTCCACTGTATATATGTATCACATCTTCTTTATCCATTCATCCATGAATGGACACTTACATTGTTTCCATATCTTTGCTATTGTAAATAATGCTGCAGTGTACATGGGGGTTCATATATCTTTTCGAATTTGTGTTTTTGCTTTCTTCAAATAATACCCAGAAGTATTATATTGCTGGATTATATGGCAGTTCTATTTTGAATTTTTTGAGGAACCTTCATACTCTTTTCCACAATGGCTGCACCAATCTATGTCTCCCCCCTCTAACTCCCCCAAAAGGGAACACAAGAGTTCCCTTTTCTCCACATCATCACCAACACTTATTTCTTATCTTTTTGATAATAGCCATTCTAACAGGTGTGAGGTTATATCTCCTTGTGGTTTTGATTCACTGATGATTAATGATGTTGACCACCTTTTCATGTACCCATTGGCCATCTGTATGTCTTCTTTGGAAAAACATTCAGATTATTGGCTCATTTTAAAATCAGATTGTTGTTGGTTTAGACCAGGTTTCTCAAAGTATGGTGCATAGATCACCTGCATTAGAATTGCTCAAATATTTGCTAAAATGCAGATTCCTGGATTGCATGCTATGATATTTTATGCAGTAAGTCTGGAGTGGGGCTTGGGAATCTATAATTTAGCATGCATCCAAGTATTTTCTATGTACACTAACATTTGACAATGATGCTCTTGACGCTTTCATCTAGGTACATTAGGTTTCTACAAGGTGTTTCATGGTAAATATTTCCTTTATAAATGAGAAGAAATTAAGTTAATTTGAAACATTTTACTGGGATTTTATGAGTTCTTATGATAAAGCTAGAGATGATTTGAGTTCCTCCTGTTGTGACCCACAGGTTGAGAACCGCTGCTGTAGAGCCTAAGACCATCGAAAAACACAGATATTTACATTACAATTCATAACAGTAGCAAAATTACAGTTATGAAGCAGCAACGAAAATAATTTTATGATTGGGGGTCACCACAACATGAGGAACTGTATTAAAGGGTTGCAGCATTAGAAAGGTTGAGAACCACTGCTCTAGGACTTCACAGCACAAACATAATTCTTAAAAAAAATTTAAAAAAAACCTCTGGCAGCCTTTCACACATTTAAAAGCAATTACTCCAATTCTCCTCCTCCTGGCCTCATGACTTCAGGTTTTTTCCATATGTAGGGGTTGAGGGTTGAGACTTCTTGAGAAACACATCTGTTTTCTTGGCCTGTGCTCTATGCTCTGCTGAGCATCTCTTGTTAAGAGAGTGTCCACACTGAATGCAGTCCCCTGGTTTGGACTGGCCAGTCTGGAGGGACTGACACACTTTCCATTCTTATTCTCTATTAATTCAGCTAATTTACAAAGTTTTTTTCTTTCTCCACCACCCTGCCTCCCAGCTATATAACACTGTTCACTCCTTTTGAGTTGAACTGAAATCTGTTAACTATTTTTACTTGGGCTGTGTAAACCATTTAATACCTCTAACTTCATAGTAAAAAATTATTTTTAAGATTCAATTGCAGCCAAACTGGTTTGGCTCAGTAGATAGAGCGTCGGCCTGCGGACTGAAAGGTCAAGGGCATGTACCTTGGTTGCGGGCACATCCCCAATGGGAGGTGTGCAAGTGGCAGCTGATCGATGTTTCTCTCTCATTGATGTTTCTGACTTTCTATCCTTCTCCCTTCCTCTCTGTAAAAAATCAATAAAATATATTTTTTAAAAAAGATTCAATTGCAGGACCTTATAGGATCCAACTTACATGCTGTCTTATTAGATTCAGCTTATTTTTCCCAGCCAATTGAGCAATTTCATAAAAAATATGATTTTATTGATTTCAGAGAGGAAGAGAGAACGGAGACAGAGATAGAAACATTAATGATTAGAGAGAACCATTGATCAGTTGCTTTCTGCAAGCCCCACACTGGGGTTCAAGCCTGCAACCTGGGCATGTGCTCTTATCAGGAATTGAACCATGATCTCCTGGTTCATAGGTTAACACTCAACCACTGAGCCAAGCTGGCCAGGCAAGCTATTTTTTGATACTGCGCTCTGTGGGTTTTTCTGACCCACTCTCCACCTCTGAATGATTTTTTTTATTTCATGCAAATCATTGATGACAATGTTGATTTATCATGGGATTGAGAGAGAGCTCTTTACACCTTCACTCACATTCTCATGGATTCATTAATTACCTCTCCTTAGATTTAATCCTTGAACCACTTTCCAATGCACCTACTTGAGTTAATCATCCACTTATATTTCTCCTGTTTTGTCCACAAAGGTAGTGTGAGAAATCTTGTAGGAAGCCTAAGGGACTTCACACCGTCTCTAGTATTTCCCTGAATTGCAACTCTTATAATCTGGAGAAGAGAAGGGCACAATAAGCTTGATATGACTTGTTTTTAGTCCATGGGGATCCTCCTTATCACTGGTTCCTATTCTAAGGGTCTGCAACAGTCCCTTTAATAACAGAATCAGGATCCGTATTTATCTAGATCTAAGCACAATCCAAATGGAATTTTACACTGCTGTTCCCCCATCCCAGTTGTGCTACTTAATTGCTTCACTTTTCTTTCTCCTCCTTTTGTGTGTTTAAAACAGGTATCGTCGCAGCTATGACTCGGACTTCACAGCACCCTTGGTCTTCTATCACGTGTGGCCCGCCCTCATGGAGAATGACATCGTCATAATGAAGGGGGAAGCTGTCACCAAGAGAGGGGCTTTTGTACGGTGGCCTTGCATTGTGACAATTCGTCCCAAGTGTTTGATTCACAAGTTCGAGAACATTTATACACCCAGAGATTCTATAAAAGAAGCTCATAAAGAGTTGCTTGATAAGATTTCATACAAAGGAGAGGAAAACCATTGGCCGGGAGAGAACAGATTCTTTTCTTCGATTCATCCACAATTCTTCATAATTTCTTGGCAGCAATTTCTTTGCCTGTTGCTTTATTTAGAAGCTAGAACTAGTCCTACCTGCCTCCCCTATCTTAGAAATATTAAGCCATTATAAAGGCAAAACCTGTTGAGCTCACCTTACAGGAGGCCCTTTGTAATGCTAAGCATTTAAAAGGGATACATTTTCAGGATACAGTTTGCCAAATTTTTACTGATGAGTCGCCGTTTTGGGAAACAATGAATGTGCCATTTTTTCTCTCCTTGGTATGATGTATGGAGAGGGGAGGGATGGAGAAAAAGTGGGCAGAGTGAGTGGGGAGAGAGGGACCAATCAGTTTTGGAAGGTTGCTTCCTGTGTGTGGCTGTAGAATGTCTTGAGCATGTTAAATAATTAGAAGCCTTCAAAATAGAGTCTTACTGTGACTTGGTATTGGAACTAGTGCCCACAAGTGCTGGACCTGATGTGAACATGACAGAGTTTTGATCCTGCCCTTCCTAGAAAGAGTTAAGTAAAATTCGAAGTGAAGCTCCACAGTCCAGATCAAAGCCACCATCCAGGTGACTTCAGTTCTACACCCTTTCAGCTGGAGAACAGGAGATGTGCTTCATGGAAGCTTTCACCCATATAGGGGGGGAAGGGAAGAGGAGCATTGTAATAGAACTCAAGACAAGGGTTTTTGCAGTGGAAGCAGCCCACTTTAGCTAACTGTATCTCAGTAAAACACTTTGTGCAATGGAAGTTGAGCCCATAGAAGTTGGGTTGTATTGTTCTGACAACCACATATGCTATGCAATGAATGAGCTCATAAACCACGCTCTTGCCCCTACAATAATCACCCCCTGTTAAGAGATTCTCATTGTAAACTATCTGTAATACAATTTAGAAGGGAAGAAGAAATAGCCATTATTAGCAATTGCCTTTTAATTTCCTTAGCTCTCATCAAGTATGGCGCTAACATTTGCCAAGCTTAAACTCCTCATACAAAATGAGAATACCCTAAAAGGAAGAACTTTGAGAAGGAAAGGGTTGAATGAAGGGAAATTTTTAAGAAGGTTTTTTATTAGATCGCACTATAGTGAATATATGTATTTTTTTCTTACTGATTAATTGAATTGAAGGGTAGGGGAGAGCAATGGTAATTTACTTAGTCACTCAATTAATTTCATTCAACAATAGTTGCTCTGTAGTCATTTACAACGCAGGGTTCGGCAGTGAACAAAACAGACTCAGACCCCTCCCACAGGGAGCTTACATTCTCCAACACTTGCAAACTTAATGCTCTTTGCAACTTATTCATCAAAACCAAATTCTACTAGCACCAAGGGTTTGAATATCCCGAAGTTTATTGTAATGGGATTTTTGAGAAATACCCTAAAGTTATTGTCAAATATTGGGCAGCTATAGTAAATGAAAGGAGTATACCTAATGCTGATGACCAGTTATGGGCATATGTAATCATATCATAAGCCATGAGAGCACTTATGAACTATTGACTATTTTTCTTTCTCTTTTTAGTGGAATTCTGTGCGGCCCATAACCCGAAGTCGAAGCAGGAGTTTAAGTCCCATCTGCCCCCGTAACCATATTGGGATAAGCCTGGTATGTATCTAATCATTTTGTACAAAACCATCCTAGGATTGACATTTTAAAATTCAATAGTAGCCAATCAAAGAGCTGATTATAAGTCTGTAGGTAGAAAGAGAACCTGTTGCAATAACCCCAAACTAATTTTTATACTACCCTGGACTAAGGAATTGATCACCTAGAAAGAAGTAGAGGTAATTTTTTTGGTTTGTTTTAAAGAAAACGGGCTATTAGATATATCTGTTATAGAGAATGGGACACTTTAATCAACTGATCTCAGCACAGGTCCCTGCCTCCTCTGGAAGGAACTTACTTTGTGATTTGGAGAAACTGATCAAATGGTCTGGATTTCAGTACTGTATAGAGGGCACTGCAGGTGTTAATTTTCCTCCCAATTTCAAAGTAGGAAAAATAAAATTAGTTTCCTTCTACATTAGTTCTCAAGGGAATTACTAATTCTTCTGTCAGAGGAAAAAAATAGCAGTAACATCCCTGAAGACAAAAAATATTAGTATGATGCATTGCACAAATAACTATGTTTATTTATTTAACAAATAGTATGTAGTCAATGCCTTTTGAATACTGGGCTGGACCAAGACATGTGGACACCAGGCAGGCTAACAATGTCCTGTCCCTTCAAATAAAAAAAAATTAAAATTTCTGCTTCACTCTTGTTTCAGAGAGGGTAGTGGGGAAAGAGAATCGCATCCACTTCCCTGAAATTATCTCTAGCCCCAAACTTTGAACCTCCTGCCCCAGCAAGACAGAAACAAACCCCTTGCAGTGACAATACCTACCTGAGTAACTGAGTTTGGAGAGCATCTATTGCTACTCCACCACTGGGTTATGTTTGACACTGTTTTCATGAAGCAGCCCTTCGTTTCTTCTATGTCAGGTGGATGCTAGATTTTGGGAGGGGGGAATGGGACACAAAAATAATGGAAATACGGTCTTTCCCCTGGATGGGCTTCAAAATTTTATAAACAAAGTAATTGAATGCGGTATATGATTTGGTTCATAAAGAGGCAGGAAGTGATAGAGTTATTAGACGAGGTAAGATTCCTTCTGATTAAGGTAGTGAGGAAGAGTTGCCTGGGGGAGTTTATATTGGATTTGGCAGAATTTCACCAGCTGAGAAATTGGGGAGAAAAATATCCTGATGAAGAAAGTGGCCCAAGAAGGGAAAAGGCATGATTCCAACACAGTTCTTTTGCTCTCAGAGATTTTAATATCACTTAATCATTGTCCTCAATCAAGGAATAAGTTTTACAGTAAGTAAAAGCAAAAGGATAGTGCATGTAGTAAACTGATAAATGAAAAGGAAATCTTGAGAGTTTTACGCTGGAAGATAGCAATTCTCCCCAATTTAGAGGAAACGGCATGTGAGAAGGAGCAAATCCGACACCTGTGTGTTGACATCCATGGCACATGTTTCCCTGGACACGAGGGTTATCATGGGCACTGTCCCCCTGTAATTAGCCCCTCTGTGGTTGGGCCTGCCTCCTCCTCCCCGCTGTGTGCCCAGGGAGAACAAAGAAATTCAAACATTGGGTGAGAATAAACTATGTTCTTAAAGGTAAAACTGCTGCCCAAATCCCACCCCTCTCCAGCATCCTCTTCTTACAGCCAGCTGGTACACCTGCAATATAAGATGCAAGTGTCTTTGGTTGATCTGGTCGTGGCTTATTTGAGGTCTTGTGTGCAGAACAGCTTCCAACATCTTGAGTGCTTCTCTGGATTGTTTGTGAGCTCAGAGCAAGAGGGATGCTTGTAGGTGGTTATTTCTGGGCCGAAGCAGGTTTGCAAGCACAGGCGGTGGCTTTTGCTTAGTGAAAGCAAAGGTAAATTTGAAAAACAAATTTTCTTTTTTTTTTTTCTGGCTTGCCTAGTGACTTCCTTAATAGGGCTGTGCTTGGGACACGGGGCAATTCATAGGAAGGATCTGCCAGACAGTATCTGACTGTTGGAGCTTTAATTCGTTAATAGTAATGTTCTGGAAAGCTTTGAATTCAATATGACCACTGTGCATTCAATCTCAACATATTTAGCAATCATTAAATAGCAATAACAAAAAGCAACAAAAAACAAAGACACCGAGCCCAGGTTTTAATTAATAATATAATTTAAACTAAATTGAGTGCCCATTTATTTCAGGAAGTAAAAAAGGAAATGGGGCCCTAACTGGTTTGGCCCAGTGGATAGAGCATTGGCCTGCGGACTGAAAGATCCCAGGTTTGATTCTGGTCAAGGTGCATGTACCTTGGTTGCGGGCACATCCCCAGTGGGGGTTGTACAAGAGGCAGCTGATCGATGTTTCTCTCTCATTGATATTTCTAACTCTCCATCCCTCTCCCTTCCTCTCTGTAAAAAAAAAAAAAATCAATAAAATATATTTTAAAAAAAGAAAAAAGGAAATAGGGTGCTCAAGCTGAGCGGAGAAATCACAGTTCCGAAGTGTCTCAAAGCAACTAGTTAGCTGCCGTTTTTAGGGAAAAAAGTCAAAGGGTCTCGTTCACCAGTCTCCGTCCGCTGTGTAATTCACACTCCACTTGTGTGTTTTCCAGATAACTCGAAGTCGGAGTCCTTCTCCAATAAGATGTGCAATGCCAAGTAAGTGAGCTGGTTTAGATGGTTAGATCGAACAATCTTCTGGTTTTTAATGCTCCTTTTAATACTCAGCCTCGTGCAGCAACAGGAATGTTTTGCTTCTCAGGGAACATCTTTTACTGCCACCTGACACCTTTTATTTCTGGGCGGCCCTTCCCTGAGCAGGTCCCACGTGGGGGGGCGGGGAGGAGAGGGGACGGGACATAGACGAGCCTCCAATTGAGAGACTTCATGAACAAAAACCTAGATCAAGCACCCTGCTTCATTTAGGTCTTATCAGAAGAAACCCTTCAGGAAGGGGCCACAGTGAACTTCTTTCCCTCCCTAGGGTATTAAGCCACCAGCCGTGTTCCTCTGCCACAACACATCACCTGCTCCAGCACATCTGCCACAACACATCACCTGCTCCAGCACATCTGCACCAGCACATCTGCACCAGCACATCTGCAACAGTCAGCCTCCCCGGCACACCCCCCGCCAGCCTCCCCTGCGCCAGCCTGCTGTGTCTGTCACACCCCTCACTTAGGATAATGTGTAAGGGCAATTCTGGTGTGTCACTCCACACAGAGAGTTAAATGTTTTGGCTTGACGCATTTGTAACTTCAGATATATTGCACTTTATTTTATTTGATAGGTACCAACTCCGTGACTTTGATAAAAACGATTGCATAGGTGTTTAGGATCACATTCATTCAAAGCAGTCCATTGCTCAGCTTCAGGATTCTCATGGCAACTGGGTGAACACACATGGAAGACCTTTTCCATGCTGAGTTCAAAAGACAGAGGAGAGGTTATAGTTTACAATTTGACCATAAGTATTACAGTTAATAGTATTAGCTTTAACTTGAAAACAAAATTGGGTGTTTTACTTTGTTTTTGAGGTTTGGAAGACAGCCCTAACCTCAGATTGGGGAATTGGTAGCAGGAATGGTGACTTTAGGCTAAACACAGATGACGGTGAGTGACCAGGCTGCAGGTCATTCATTGGCTTGGTTGTTCTCTTACTTTGGGTGCCTAATTTGGCTGAGCTGAGTACTGTAGGTTGAAGCTTCTGAGTGGGGAGATTTTCTGGCTTCATAAGTGCAGAGCAGTGATTTGGACAGAAGGCAGCATTGAGATAAATGTTTATTACATTGTGCTTATCTCCTGGGAATGTTTCATACAGCTTTAATGTATGTGTTAAATATAAGAGCTACCTGGGCCATTCCCTTTCCCTATTCCACCTACTTGGTTACAAATTCAGACCTCCTATGAACCCTGTCTGACTCCAAATACCTAAACTCAAGGACTAAAACTGGGAACACCATTTACTGATTTTAAATTGAGCATATGTTCCTCAATTTCTTCACTGTGAAGTACTGTTGTAAGTTCAAGATAAAAAATGGAATGTGGCTTTTCAAGATAAGCAATAGTCGTTTTAGGCCTTTTTAAATTTTTAATTAATTTATTTTTTTACTTTAACACTGGCCTTGAACACAAGCCTAAGAAATGACTGCTTTCACCAAGTGCCTTTTAGAGAGAAACTCTGAATTGGCCACAGCTAAACTTCCATCAACTCAGGGCCAGACCCAGCACCTGAGGCTTTTCAGGTGGGAACTCCCCGCTCTGACCCGCCCCCCCCAGATCCCAAATTCTTTAAAACATCTGTCCCTACAGACGACAGAGAGAGCACTCAGTGCTGCCCATGGGTCTAATGTCACCAACTCATCCTGCAGGGCGAGTTGTGTAGTTACCTCTTCGGGGCCATGCAGTGTGCTAGGACAACCTGGCGCTGGGTGACTCTAGTTCTGTTTGGTCATTGGCTGGCTTTGTGGCTTGAGCAAGTTACTTCACCTCTCTGAGCCTGTGTTCCCTGTAGAGTAAGAAGGCTGGATGAGATGAGTGGTTCTCTCCACCCTCCCAGAGTCAGTGTTTCTCCCCCCCCCCACCCCCCGCCTTTAAACAAATACCGTTTTTTCCCCTGGCAATTCTGAAACGAAATTCTAAGTTAGTAGGATCAACGTGACATATATGCTTTTAAACAATGAATATAATAACCTAACTGTAATAGGACGCAGTTAAAAGGAAATGCACTTTTAAAATAGAATAAAATGTATTTAATAGCAAAGCTTGGGTGTGACCTTTTGGAAGATAGAATGAAGCCATCAGATGCCTTCACTGTGTTTGGAGTCACAAGCTCCAGGGCCGATCAGTGTGTGTTCTTTTGGCCACATCCCACGCAGTGTTGTCACTGGATATGATTCTCTGAAGTGGACGGCTCTGGGAAAGTTCTGAAGAAAAAAATCTTACAGTTGTGTCTTGATTTACACAGTACACAAATTCCTGGAATAGTCACTGGATAGTAAAACCATGCCGCAATTAAGCTGTACGTCGAAAGGTCATTTCTAACATCTCACTAAGTGAAGGGAATGCTTACATACCAGAATTTTCTTTTTGGAGTTGAATGTGGAAGTTCATGCCCTGATTTAGAAAAAGGTCACCTGTATTCAGTGTAGTTGCTTGGGACCCTGTCTGGCCATATGTCATTTCTCAAGTCTCCAATTTGAACTGAAACCACAACAGGGGATGGTGGGTAGTCTAGAATAATTTTTGGAAAAAATCCACAAAAACCAAAGGAGGCCACCTTGTGCTCCTTTCCCCTGGGTACGCTCTGTAACCTCAGTGACTTTGAAAAATGAAAAGCTCTTATGTCATAATCCGGATAAATATTAGCCTTCTGTATTATTGGTTTAATAGCAAATAATAAAACTGAGGAAAAAAAAGTGCTTCTGTATCTGTAGGTTCTTTGCTATAAAATGCTTTCCTTCCAGATTCCCAAGGTCAGCCATGCCTTTCACCCGCCTCCATTCTGTGAGACCGGGAAGAGGGCGGAGTTTGTTCAGCGAACAGTACAACAGTGCCCTGTCTGGGGTAAGGCTGTGATTGCTGCAATTCCATGCTGTGCTCAATTGCTGGCTTTAGTTCATGTTGCTCACAATTCATTGTCATCATGTTCAAGACACTCTCTCTGAGTAGTACTTTACCATTCTCATGCAGCTTTCACTTAATTATTTCAGTTGCTACCCAAACAAATCCAGATATCTTTAGTCTTATAGATAAGGAAACTGTTCAATGTACCACACAGTCTTCTTCCAAAGCCTTTTATTTTGGAATAACATTCTATCTTGTTTTCTTTTGTTCCTCTACAGCCTTAGCATCAGTTCTTTTATTTACTGATTCATTCATTCATTCATTCATTCACTCACCAATACTCATTTGGTGGTGCTTTCTGTGTGACAGATAAAACACGTACTCTAGGGCAGTGGTCAGCAAACACATTAGGTCAACAGAACCTACTATCAACAGTACAATGATTGAAATTTCTTTTGAGAGCCACATTTTTTAAACTTCTTCTAACACCACTTCTTCAAAATAGACTTGCTCAGGCCGTGGTATTTTGTGGAAGAGCCACACTCGAGGGGCCGAAGAGCCGCATGTGGCTTGCGAGCTGCAGTTTGCCGACCACGGCTCTGGGGATATGGTTGTGGACAGGGTTCTGGCTCCAATGAAGCTTAATGACATGTCCAGTTCCATTCCTTGGTGATTTTCCTGTCATAGAGAGCAGATATGATGGAGGAAAGAAAAATGGAGTCCTACAGTAAATTTAAAAGAGAAAATGCCACATATTAACTGAAGAGATTAAATATGTTAATTTTTTGAGAGGGATAACTGCAATATAGAGAACTATGCCAGGCAATGATAGAAGTGTGGTGAGCTGCATAAGAGAACGCAATGCAGTCATGTCATCCACGGTGGTTACTCAGTCTTTTAACAAATACCTACCGAACCTATGACCCTAGGATCATCTTATATAATAGAAGGCTAATATGCAAATAGACCAAACTGCAGAATGACTAGTCACTCTATGACATGCACTGACCAGAGATAATGTGCACTGAACTCCAGAGGAAGATGCTCGATGCAGGGGCTGCCCCCTGGTGGTCGGTATGCTCCCACAGCAGGAGTACCACTCAGCCAGCAGCTCTGAGCTGTGCTCATGGCTAGCAAGTGCAGCCAGAGTGGCAGGAGCCTCTCCCGCCTCCATGGCAGCACTAAGGAAGTCCAACTGCCGACTTAGCCTGCTCCCTGCATCAGATATCCTTCCAGGGCTCCTGGACTGCGAGAGGGCATAGGCCCAGCTGAGGGAACCATCCCCCTTTGCCCCCAGTGCATGAATTTCATGCACCAGGCCTCTAGTTAATAATATAATGAGCCCCGGGGAGGAGAAACTCCTAAGATCAATTCCAACATTTCTCATTACCACTGCTGCCATATTGCTAAGTAACAGGACAATTTGCAGACTATTATAGTTCACTTTGAGGCACCCCACAAACCCTTCATGGGGCAGATTGCTGCCAATAACATTCTATAAAGTTTTGAGTGGAAAATTTCTTAGTAGTATGACTTTGAATAGTATCATATCTATAATGAAGGAAAAGTGAAATATAGCGTTTAAGAAAGTAGAATTATAAACTGCATTAGGTCACTGAAATGTGAGCCCAGGAACCAACCATATGGGTGACATTTTGGTATTTGCCATTGAAATACCAAAGCAATGAATTTTGTTGGCCTTAGTACAGTCAGTGAACAGGGACCTTGAAAATGAAGCTGGAACTCATTTTTTAAAATTTAAAGATGGGACAATTTCACACTTAATAAAAAAAAAAAAACACTGGGTGCCAGCATGAATATCATACTTTCCATGGTATCACTGGCAATAATATATCAAAACTGGGCAGCTAGCTCTCTTTTCTATTGGGTGAAAAACAAAAGAATATGATAATTGAGTATGTTAAAGCTTTATTTCATATAGGTTAAGCCAAAATTTTAGTGATACAACAAAAATAATGTCTTGAAATGTCATGTGAAATACATTTCAGAAAAGGGTTTTAGTCACTGGAGAATTATCAGAAAACCTTGAGCACCGTTGGAGAATGGGATCCATTTGCAATCGATTTCTGGTGTTGCAATGCTGGGGATGAGACACTGCATTTTTCTCTGTCATCTTAGACCAGAGAACAAGTTTCAGAGCAACAGACTTCAGGATTGGCCTAGCTCTGTGGGCCACAGGCTGAAGTGAGAATGGAAAAGGTTATCTGTTCATTCATCATCTCATTTAAGAAGCATTTGCTTCCCAGTCAACATGGCTCAATGGATGAGCATCAACCTATGAACCGGGAGGTCAGGGTTCAGTTCTGGTCTGGGCACATGACTGGATTGCAGGCTTGTTCCCGAGTAGGGGGAATGCAGGAGGAAGCTGATCAGTGATTCTCTCTCACCATTGATGTTTCCATCTCTCTTTCCCTCTCCCTTACTCTCTGAAACCAATAAACAAATAATAAAACAAGATTTTCAGTTGTGGAGAGAAGGTGTTCACACTTAGGGGAGTGTGTGCCAAAGGGGTGGATTTGTGCTTCCTCTGAAAGATAGGACAATGATTGGCAATGAGCTCTTGTTTGGGAGATAAACTGAAGTCAATTATACGTGGATAGTGGTTGAATTAGTCTTCCACAGCACTGTCTCCTAGAAGCCCAGACTTAGCACCAGGTGATATCTCATTCAGGGAGGTTACCCAGCTTAATGTAAGAGAAAATACGGATGCAGCTTAAATAATGGGCTAGAAATGACAAGGAGGGGGTGGGCATAAAGGACTTTGTACTTACCCTTGGAAAAGAGGCATTAATTAATACAACAGGAGAGAACCAAGATGGCGGCATAGGTAAACACCTATTGTTCTGTCCCGCGCAACGATTCAAAAACTACAACATAACAACAAAACAAACATCACCCAGAATCACCGGAAAGCTGGCTGAGTGAAAACTCCACAAATAAAAGTAAAGGTGGGACACCGAGACTCAGAAGAGCGGCAGAGCGCAGCCTTGAAGACGAAAACAGGTTAGGAGCCGTCCTGGTCGCACGCGCCGGCTGTAGGGCTGGAGCAGCAACCCCGGCTGGATTTCGCCAATGGGGAGGGCGGAGACGTCCCACTACACGGATTCCCCAGCGCCAGGCGAGGTCCGAGATCCGGGGTACGTGGAGACGTCCCACTGCACAGATTCCCCAGCGCCAGGCGAGGTCCGAGATCTGGAGTACGTGGAGACGTCCCACTGCACAGATTCCCCAGTGCCAGGCGAGGTCCTAGGTCCGGGGGATGCACCCTGGAAGCTGGGCTCAGCAGAGGTCTCCTAGTCTGCAGAGAAACCAGGTAGCTGGGAAAAGAAGTTTGCGCGCAAGTGTCGCACAAACGTGAGACTTGCTCCCTGGAAACTTGTCTCCTGGTCCCGGAAACCACCTATTTTACAAACCTGGGCTAGACTTTGGGTGTGCAGACTCATTTGGGGAGAGGCAGAGTTGTCTGGCAAGGGGAAGAGACTAGCAGCTTTCTCTTGGAGGTGCCTGCAGCCATCCCCATCCAACAGAGGCTCCTAGAAAAGGCTGATGAACTTAATGAGAACTACAAGGAAATAAGACCAACCAGGAAGTGAATGAGACTTACAAGGAAATGAATGAGACCCTCAAGAAAATGAACAAGACCTCTGAGGATATGAACGAGACCCTCACTGATATGAAAAAGGACCAACTAGAAATCAAGCATACACAGACTGATATAAAAAATATTACACAAAGTCCTAAAAGCAGTCCAGAGGGTCACAAGAACCAAGTCAAAGATTTGAAATACAAAGAAGCAAAATCCACTCGGCTGGAAAAGCAAGAAACAAAAAGAATTCAGAAAATTGAAGATAGTGTAAGGGGCCTCTGGGACAACCTCAAGCATGCCAACATCCGAATTATTGGGGTGCCAGAAAAAGAGAGAGAGCAAGTTAATGAAAACCTACTTGTAGAAATAGTGACTGAAAACTTCCCCCACCTGGTGAAAGAAACTGACTTAAAAGCCCAAGAAGTACACAGAACCCCAAAATATAAGAATCTAAAGAGGACCACACCAAGACATATCATAATTAAAATGACAAGAGCAAAAGATAAAGAGAGAATTTTTTAAAATATATATTTTATTGATTTTTTACAGAGCAGAAGAGAGAGGGATAGAACGTCAGAAACATCGATGAGAGAGAAACATTGATCAACTGCCTCTTGCACACCCCCTACTGGGGATGTGCCCGCAGCCAAGGTACATGCCCTTGACGGGAATTGAACCCGGGACCCTTCAGTCCAGAGTCTGACGCTCTATCCACTGAGCCAAACTGGTCTCGGCTAAAGAGAGAATTTTAAAAGCAGCAAGAGAAAAACAGTTGGTTACCTACAGGGGAGCACCCATACGATTGTCAGCAGATTTCTCAATAGAAACGATGCAGGCCAGACGCGAGTGGCAAGAAATATTCAAAATAATGAATAGCAAGAATCTACAACCAAGATTACTCTATCCAGCAAAGCTATCATTCAGAATTGAAGATCAGATAAAGTGCTTCGCAGATAAGAAAAAGCTAAAGGAGTTCATCACCACCAAACCAATATTATATGAAATGCTGAAAGATATTCTTTAAGAAGAGGAAGAAGAAAAAGGTAAAAATATAAATTATGAACAACAAATACACATCTATCAACAAATGAACATAAAAATCAAGTGAATTGATAGGCTGATGAACAGGATAAACTGGTGAATATAACAGAAACATGGACATAGAGAGGGAATGGACTGACAATTCTTGGGGAGAAAAGAGTTGTGGGAAGTACAGCAAGAGACTGGACAAATATCTTGCAACAATGGGAGAGGACAGTGGGGAGGGGGAGGTGAGGGTGGAAGGTGGGGTAGGTACAGGGTGGAGGGGAGATATAGGGGGATAAAAAGGGGAAACAATGTAATTAATAAACTGAACAATAAAGATAAAAAAATAATACAGCAAAAGAACACACACACACACACACACACACACACGGTCGAGTTCAGAGAATCTACTTTCCACAGAGGCAAATTTAGGAGCCCTCCCAGGAAGGTCTCCCCACTCACAGTTTCTTAGCAAGCTCTTGACATTTCACTTTTCGAGCTACGCTCAGACATAAGATTTTGAAGGATGTCAGAGTGCAAATGTAAATGAGTTAGAGCAGTAACCCCATAGTAGGAATTATGTTTTAGATTATTTTCCTGAAAGTGTTGTGGATAAAGGGAGAGATGAGGAACTTTCAGGGTCCTTAGAACATGAGTATAGCTGGCAGGGTATGTAATGGACAGGTTTTTCCTTCGAATGAGATGGTCAAGGGTATGAAAACCAGGTTTCACCCGTTCTGCTGTTGTATTTGGTGTGAGCACAGTCTTACTGGCCAGAGAAAGTTCTATCTTCCCAAAGGCAGCTTCATCTTGGAAATGGTTGTTATGGACCAGCTATTTGTGTCCCCCAAGCATTTATATGTTGCAACTGAATCCCATTGTGATGGTACTGGGCGGGGGGTGGGTGGGGGGGGGGCGGGCTGGGGGGAGAGGGGGAAGGAGGGAACTGACATAGACTAAAATAGACTAATACTGAGAATAATTATGCCAAGTACAGACTCATTATGTGTTCAAGGTTACAGCTGTCTGTAATAATAACACACGCAGAGCCCTTTGTAATATCTACAAACAAAGAGGCTCAAAGAGTATAAATACAGGAGACTTCCTATATGGGAGGCTCAGAGATTTGGAAAGAGACACTTCCCTCTGGGCCGTGTGCAATAAGTGACTCCTAGTTAATTGGCTCATTAAGGCATCTTGTGTCTCATTCGATGATTGACAATACAATAGGAGGAACTGGGTCCTCACCAGATACCAAATCTGCTGGCACTTGATCTTGGACTTCCCAGCCTCCAGAACTTTGAGAAATACATGTCTGTTGCCTAAGCCACCCAGTCTATGCCATTTTTGTTATAGCTGCTCGAACAGACTAACACAATGGTTATCTTTAATCCAATACCCATTTGTATTCTTGTATATCCAGTTGCTGATGTGACACTTATTCACTGGCCTTGACATGATGTGACTAACTTCTAATCTTTCTTGGTTTATTTCAAAATAGCTTAAATGAAAGGAAGAGGGTATTTTTTTTTAATTAGATTTTTTTAAAAAATGATTTTTATAAATCATTTGGCATAATTTAATACATATATTTAATATTGATAATCTGATGGAAAGTTTGAGATGACCTTAAGTTTCCCAGTATTTCATCTGTAGAATACTAATAACTAGTACTTAACCTAACATTTACTTTATGCCAGATGTTGTGTTGAGCACTTTATAGATGGAGGAACTAAGGCTTGAGGTCATTATGAAGTAAGCTATTTTAGTAAATGTTGGAGCAAAAGTTCAAAGCCAGGTTTTCTTATGTTGAGCTCATACTCTTTTCACTGATTCTACAGGATACTAAGATGTGGAGGAAAAAGAAAGTCTTCTGTGGTCATATAGGTTTGAAAAATAAGTTAAAAAAGGCTTGCCTGGGGGTGGGAATGGCTGGGGGGAGGGAGTCAATTGGGGAAAAAGGAGACATGTAAAACTTTAGACAATAAAAAAAGTGAGTTGAACAAATCTTCTCTGCAGAACTCTGCAGAGCCTCACTGTTCTACTGTTTGTGGGCAACTTCGAGGTCAACAGCATGTGCAGCATTCTAAATTTATCCCACCATTGCAACCCTTTCCTCTGCATGCAGCTCTTGTAGAGGTACTGTGCTAGAAGACCTGTTTCAGGAAATGCTTCCTTAGGACCTATTTACTTTTTGAGAATGGCTGATGCTGCTGATGATTGGGAGTTAGGTTTTATCAACTTTTACAAGTGAATAAAGAATCCTGACTCTTATCACCTGGTAAGACTTTCATGCAATAAATTAGTTAATGAAAGGCCAAAGCAAGAAATATCTTATTTATCATTGTTCCTTATACTTCTGCTGATCTTTCCCTTTTGTCTTATTTTCTTCACCCTTCAATCATTTATATCATGAAATAAAATTTCCCTTTAGCCCAATGGTTGTCGTTGTTCTTCCAGCATTCGTGTTTTTCCTTAAATCCCTTACCTTTGCATATTCACTTCTGATTTATACAATGCATCAGTTTTATGAAAATTTCAAATAATTATTTTCTACATTTTTGAATGCATAGATTATTAAAATGACAGTCAATTCTTAAACGATAAACTTCCAATAAATCAGAGCTATGCTTTCATTTACATCTTAAGTTGCTTCAATAGACATGTTGACTGTGTATTTCCCAAATTTGTTTGGTGATGAAACTCACTGGACATGCTTATCAGAGATAAATTACTGAATTCCACTCAAATACACTGCATCAGAATCCCCAGGGTCATCTGTGAGTATCAGCAATTGAGTTTGTGAAACACTCGTTTCACAAACAAAATATTGACTCACAAACAAAATATTGCCTAAATACTTTATTGCACATGTTTTATGTTATTTAAAAGCTTCTAATAATATTATTTGCTACAATACAATAATAGGCAAATTACTAAAGATTTAATACATGT
Organism: Antrozous pallidus; assembly: GCA_027563665.1. Lineage (NCBI taxonomy): Eukaryota > Metazoa > Chordata > Mammalia > Chiroptera > Vespertilionidae > Antrozous > Antrozous pallidus. The sequence continues at coordinate 92,577,086 of CM050511.1, read as the reverse complement.
ATTCTTTATCCGCATACATACATATAAAAATATGGCCAATCATGGGCTATGCAATTAGATTTTCAATAAAAGAAAGAGATGAAAAAGAATAGCAATTTTAACTTTCTTCCCTAAAGGTTAGAATTTTCCTCTCATGTTTTGTATCTGGAAAGCTTCTGTATTGAGCTGTCACAAAGTATATTTCATTCTGAACTCATAAGTCATTTCTTCCACCTTGTAGACCTGTGCTCACTGTGTATAATTGAGAGTTAGTCATGGCTAGAATAATGAGACCCGATTGGCCATGTTTTGCCTAGTTGTGATCGTCTGCCAGATGGAATCAGTCACCTGGATGACTCAGAGTTAGGAACACCTTTATGAATATTCATATAAGTCTCCAGAGAAAAATCCAAAGTAGAGTGAAACTGACATCCAAATATTAGACTCACAGGTGGCCTAACTCAACTGGAATTTTCCCAAACATTGAATGGAGAAGAAAAATTTGGCCTTTTCTGTTTACTTTGCAAAGTACTAAATGTCCCAAAGAGAAGATTGGAAATGAACGTGTTTTAATATCTATTCATGAACAACGAAGCACGTCTTTTCTTTTTACACCCCATTAGACTCTCTCATCACTGCCGTGTCTAAGTTTAAAAGCAGGTTTGGGAAAATTCCAGGAAAGGAATATTGATACAGAGGGCCCAGTGGAACATTAGTTATGAATATCTAGGATTTGAAATACATGGGCTAATAGAGATGTTGGGTGGAAATAATGATAGACTTTTTTTCTTAATGTTTTCCTTGTCTGAAGTCAGCGTTTCTTCATTGAATAGCCAAAGGTGGAAATGTAAAACAAAACAACATTTAGTATTGGAAACTAAAGTTGTAAAATGTCTTAGTATGACCTTTCCCTTTCTAACTAAGATCCACAACTGGAGGAAATTCTAGGGACATAAATAAATTCCAGTCTTGGGTGCTGTGGGGTCTTTTTAAGCTCGTTTCCCTGGGAAATGTATGGACGTAGCCACCAGATGGCAATGTTGCTTAAGAAATGAGAGAATGCCAGCAGTAACAAGACAAACAGAAGCAGTAATGCCTCAGATAGAATCTGTAACTTAATTTTAGTTTTATCGCTCCCCACAAATTCGGAGAATAATTTAAGTTAATGGAGGATGTACATGCATACAATACAGAGTGTGGTAGAAAATGAAGTGTTAAATAACTATATTATTTAAATCTAATAAGGGTTTTATGCATTTGATCTCCAAGGTTCAGAAAGCAATTCCTCTGCTAGAACAAAAAAAATTTTTTTTCTTTAATCCTCAACCAAAGATATGTTTATTTATATTAGAGAGGAAGGAAGAGAGAGAGCAAGAAACATCGATGTATGAGGACCAAACCCACAGCCTAGGTATGTGCCCTGATAGGGAATCAAACTTGTAACTTTTCAGTGTGCGGGATGATGCGCCAACCAACTAAGCCACGATGGCCATGGCAAACCAAGATTTTATGTGTGTGTTAATTTTAAAATCCGTTTATGAAACCTAACACCACCACCTTGTTAACTTAGAGTTCTTATTGAGACACAATTCAGTCTGTTAGTAAATGTTTTGAACATAACTCTTTGCTCTTAAACATAGAAGAGGAGAAACGGGTGATTTCTTTAATGATCCTCTAGATTTCCAAGATTTTTCAAACTGTTAGTGTTTCACGCAGCCCAAACTCCCCAGTTCCTGGGCAGGGAGCTCAGTTTCAGAAACCTGTGGACTTATTTCAAGCAAATATTTCAGTTTTCATCTGGAAGAGGGAATAATATTTCTAAGAAACTCTCTAAGAAATTGCAGGAATTCAGCAGAATAATATTGTAGAAGTGTTTGAAAAAGCCACAATTCAGTATGAAAGGGGAAAAAAGTTTTTGGCATTAATAGAAGTATTTTCTTTCTCTAAAAAATTGTTTCCACAGAAACGGAGATTTTTCCTGTTGAACATGTAGATTTCTATTTGGTTTCCCCAAGCTTGCTCCCTTCCACCCCTATTTTATTTTTTAACAAGGTAATGTTTCAGAGAATAGCTTTCTTAAAATTGATGTCTTTACAATGAATTGATTAGTTACATGTGGCTCCTATCAATGACTCTATACCTAAGTTTAAGTTAAAATCTCCAAACAAAACTTTACAAAGGTCTTTCTATTTCCCCCATCCCTCACCAAGCCTCCAACCCCAGCTCTTCAGGTTCCACTCCATCTAGGTCAGACTTTCGTGGAAGGGGCTCAGCGCTGCTGGCATTCTTAGAGACACTGAGGTTCTAGGATATTGCCACTGGTGGCCGAAGGCAAGGACACTTCTTTGGTGTGGGGTTATGAACAACAAGGAAGCTGTTGATGGATATCATAGGCACTTGGCACGCTGGAAAAGTGCTGGGAGCCTCTACCTTCTTTTTATTGAATTTTAATAAATGGACGTTCATAAATAAACAGAGGTCCAGAAGTCATCCTGGGACAGGTCTCTTGTAGCCAGAATAGTGTGCTAGAACCTTTGCTTCAGAGCCAACCCAGGAAACAGAAAGGAAAAGTTTCAAATGTTAAAAATGCAAACAAAAACCTCAAACTGCACCCAACAGCATGCTTAGGGACACAGTTGATGAAAATTCTGATACCAGCTCCTTTGTAATGGTGGCCTTATAGCCAATGGCTCGTGGACTGGCAGTAGCAACGAGAAGCTCTGAGTAGACAGTGATGAGAACAGCATTACCCCATAATAGGCAGGGGTCAGGTAAGAGGGAGGAGACTTTAGTATTGGTTTGATGGCATCTCCAAAGTTCTTAGAAAGCCTCATGTAAGAAGAGATGACCATTTTGGCTATTTGCCTGATGAGCGATAGAAACCATATTCTTCAAACAAAGCTTCTGCCTTTCTTCTGAGGTTCTTTAGGAAGAGTATGGACCAGAATCTGGATGAGGGTGAAGCAAGCAATGCAGTTGCATTGGGTACAAATAAATAATATTTTAATGCAATATATACTTAAAAAAATCAAAATTAATGAAAGAAAAAATCCTTGGTGACCAAAGTGTCAGCATTTTAAATGAAGACAGAATGACACTGACAACACATTTTCCTGGGTTCTGAATGGTGGCTCTGAATTATCTGCAGAGTAGCGCAGTATCACTAGTATCCCTGGGCTCAGACGAGAGAGCTGCCTTGTGCTCTGTATCTTTTCAGTAAATCAGATCGGAAACAAAACAGCCCCAAGGTAGCAGTTTCTGGCATCAGTGAAATTGCATTGACCAGCAACTTTTCTCGGAAAGTTGCAATGCAAAGTGTTAGATCTAGGAAATAATGAGAACTTGCCTAATTCCAATTTCTGTTCCTGTGACCTGTGTTACATTGATCTGATTAACACACTTCCTTTTTACTCCTAGGTGTGCTTCAGGCCAGTGTGGAGATAGGATGGAATTGTTAGGACATTAGTTCAGGTGGACCTAACGGCCATTTCTAATCAAGGGTGTAGTGAATAAAAATGTAAAGAGATCCAACACAGGGACTATTTTATTTGAGCAAAATACAGTCTCTGACATTCATGCTGAAAGAGAACATCTTGTGTCAGTAAGGCAGGCATTTCCTTAGGAAGCCGAAGATAATGGGAGTTAGTTTGTTCATTACTGGATGCCATTCTGTCGTGCTGTCCTTCAGAGAGCTTTCTGAAAAACTTGTCTCATGTGGCTCTAGTCTCTGTACACTGGTCAGTTACCTTAGAGTTAATTGAGTCATTGCAGGATGCAGATTGATCTTGGCTTTGAAGAACAATGAGAACTTTATAAAGCAACTTCGGAAAGATAGTCCATTGGAGACAATCCCTATGTCCCACTCAGTCTCCTCTCATTGAATAGCCCCTTTCCAAGAGCTGTGGATCTATTTAGATGATGATTTGAATTTCTAAATATACTTTACTTGTGATAACATTATTCTGAAAACAAAATAAGCTTGTTTACCTCTTCCCCATGGACCTGCAGATCTGTGTACGCTTCCAACCAGCAATGACGCTCTGTTTTGACTTAAAATTAGAGAAAGAGGACCAGGACCAGTCCCGGCTGGAGCTAATCAGACTTAGCATGAACTAGGGGATCCGCAAAGCAAGGTCACCTCCAAAATAAAACAATGTAGTGTCTGTTATTTAAGCAAAAGTACTGTAAGTAGCTCTACAAAAAAAAATCAGGATTTTGTTGGACCTCCTTAAATTTTGGATTTAGACTGTAAAAAGTGGAATGCAGGGGTTGTGCACCATAATTTCTTCAAGGCTCAAGGTCATTGAAGGCAAAATAACAGCCACAAGAACAAAACATGAAGCCAGTCTGTCTATGGAAAGCTTTAGAGGAAATGGTCAGCCTGCTCAGTCCCAGAGCCTCTTGTGATGTCTCCCATCGGGATTCCCTGGGTGACGGGCCTGCCTGTTGTACCCAAAACCCAGACTGGAAAAGGGGTTCTGAGTGTCTGGAGGAGTCCCGTTGGCCCACGTGTAGCAAAGATCCCGAGTGACCTGGGAGGCACTCTGCTCATAGCCCGCAGTGTCCCAGGCAGACAGTCCTAACTTCAGTGCCGGCCCCACCGAGGCAGCTTTGTGCATGGTGTCTCACACCCACGAGGGGGCACATCAAAGACTGTGGGAGCAGGAACTGGCGTGGAGCTGTGTTCCTAACTAGAAGACTTTCTCCAGGTTTTATGGAGAGAGGAGGACTGGCTCTCCACTTGATCATGTTCCGTTGGCTAAGCTTTGAGAGCAATGGGACTATTCTGTGCAAAATGAGGGCCAGAGGTAAGGAGAAAGGTGGAAGATGGGGAGGTGGGGACATGGGGAGGTGAAGAGATGGGGAGGTTGGAGTACAGTTTCCACGAGGACACTGCTTTCTCGCTGGGCGGCGCACTCTGCTAGGGAAGGCGACCCCAGTGGCCAGGTGACCAGGTCAAACCTGGTTTTCCTACCGCCTGCAGTGGAAACACACCTTTCTATTCTTTAGAAAGAATTTATATGTTTGAAACGTATTAGCAAAAACTGTGTATAAAATAAAGAACTGAATAGTATGCTGTTTTAACAGGAAAGGAAGCATACATCTTAAAACACACCCTGCTTGCAATGCTATTGTTCTATTTTGAAGTATTCTACACCAGTGATTTTCAACCTCCGAGCCACAAGAAATTTTAAAACAAGCAATACCTGACTGCTTAGTCAGGGGCACTGACCTCTTTTGACCCCTTAGATCCGTGATGGTGAACCTATGACACGCATGTCAGCACTGACATGCGTAGCCATTTTCGATGACACGTGGCCACATGCGGTCGCATACAGAGAAGTATGGGGCCGCATGCCGAGAAAGACGTTTCATCCTTGGCTACTGCAATTGATATCTCTAAAGTTGTGTCAGTGACGACAGATGGAGCACCAAACATGGTGAGGAAAAATGTCGGATTTGTCAAATTGTTTATGGAAGCTATTGGACATCCGATTGTGCGTTGTATTATCCATCAGGAGGTTTTATGTGCTAAGAAAGGATTCACCGACTTAAACGACTTAATGTCAACTGTTACAAAAATAGTTAATTTAATAGCTGCTCACCTCCTTCACAAGTGAGAATTTTCTGCACTTTTACTGGAGGTGATTCCACCTACAGTGTACTGCTGATGAACAATAATGTAAGATGGCTGAGCCGAGGCAAAGTTCTTGAGCGCTTTGTGCAGTACTTTGAAGAAATTAAAGTATTTCTTGAGGATAAGGATCTGGGAAACTTTTCTCAGCTCAATGATGATAAGTGGATCAACACCCTGATATTTTTTACAAATCTCTCTGTTCATATTAATGAACTGAACTTAAAGTTACAGGGTTTGGCAAAAGTATTAACGTTATGTTTAGATACATAAAAGATTTTGAAAGAAAACTTAAAATTTTCAAGCGAGATGTAGAAACTAAAACTTATAAGTATTTTGAGAAGGCCAGTGCAGCTATACAAAATGAAATGGAACTCTTGCATATAAAGTACCAGCATGTTTTATACTCATTACTTGACCAGTTCAGCGATAGATTTAATTAATTTAGAAGCCTAGAACAGACCATAAAAATAATGAAGTATCCTGATGTAGTAGTCTACAGTAGTTTGGAATTAAATGGTTTCCAATGGATGCAAATTGATGATTTGAAGATGCAACTTGCAGAATTTCAAGACAGCATCTGGGCTCAAGTGTTTGTCAACCTGAGGTCAAAGCTTGAGAATTTGGAAAGGTGCCGCTTGGAGAATCAAGAGAAATGCCATTATGAACAGGAAATTTGGAGTGCCTGGAACCGATTACCAGACACTTTTAGCACCCTGAAAAATATAGCAATGGCTTTACTCACAATTTTTTCCTCTACATTCTTTGTGAGACCTTATTCTCAGCGTTAAATAACATCAAAACCAACAAGAGAAATAGATTGACAGTTGAAGTTAGTAGCGCTTGCTTGGGCTTAAAGTGTATAAAATACCAATTTTTAATTGAAGGTTTAGCCAATGAAATTCAGCAACAAAAAAGTAACTAATAGGCAGGTTAGTTAAAGAATTCCCCCTCCCCCTCATTTATCTCAGTTCACAGCACCCCACACAAGTTAAATAATATCAAGACCAACAAAAGAAACCAACTGACAGATGAACAAAGAAGTCACTAAGCAGGTAAGATAAATAATTAGTTTTTGATTTATTAAATACAGTTATATATTACAATTATACATTTTTGTTAAACTATGGTTTTTTTTCTTGAAGTGACATACCACCCAAGTTATGCTCAGCTTTTTGGCGAATTTTGACACACCAAGCTCAAAAGGTTGCCCATAACTCCTTTAGATTGTCAGATAAAGAAATGACAACAGCCAACGTAACAATAGCCATCTGGTGTGAATGCCCTGTCTTGAACCATAAATATATAGGTCATATAATAAAGTGGCATTTTATTGGTCATTTAGCATAATAAGGTTGCATCTGATTGGTTAATTTTTGGTACTAGAAATCCTTATATATAAGTACAGGCACCTGTTTTTTTTTAAAGTCACTTTGGAGCAAAAAGGGGAGGTAAATATTATTATTATTATTATTATTATTATTTTAAAATTTCTTTATTGACTAAGGTATTACATGTGTCCCCATCCTTCCATTAAACCCCACCCCCTCTTCACTCCCGCACTCATGCCCTCACCCCCCTGATGTTCATGTCCATTGGTTAAGCTTATACGCGTGCATACAAGTCCTTTGGTTGATCTCTCCTCCTTACTCCCACCCTCTCCTACCTTCCCCCTGAGGTTTGACAGTCAGTGCTTCTCTGTCTCTGGATCTGTCCCTGTTCATCAGTTTATGTTGTTCATTATATTCCATAAATGAGTGAGATCATGTGGTATTTATCTTTCTCTGACTGGCTTATTTCACTTAGCATAATACTCTCCAGTTCCATCCATGCTGCTGCAAATGGTAAGAATTCCTTCTTTTTTACCGTAGCATAGTATTCCATTGTGTAGATGTACTACTGTTTTTTAATCCACTCATCTGCTGATGGGCACTTAGGCTGTTTCCAAATCTTAGCTATGGTGAATTGTGCTGCTATGAACACAGGGGTGCATATATCCTTTCTGATTTGTGTTTCTAGTTTCTTGGGATATATTCCTAGAAGGGGAATATATCTTGGGATATATTCCTAGAAGTGGGTCAAATGGGAGTTTCAGTTTTAGTTTTTTTCAGGAAACTCCATACTGTTCTCTACTGTGGCTGCACCAGTCTGCATTCCCACCAGCAGTGCAAAAGAGTTCATTTTTCTCTGCATCCTCATCAACACTTGTTGATTTGTTGTTGATAGCCATTCTGACAGGGGTGAGATGATACCGCATTATCATTTTGATTTGCATCTCTTGGATAATTAGTGACTTTGAGCATGTTTTCATATGTCTCTTGGCCTTTCTTCTGTCCTTCTTCAAAAAGTGTTTTATTTAAGTCCCTTGCCCATTTTTTTTATTGGATTTATCTTCCTTTTGTTAAGTTGTATGAGTTCCCTGTAGATGTTGGAGACATTGGCAATATGTTCTCCCATGCAGTGGGCTTTCTTGATGTTTTGTTGATGGTTTCTTTTGCTGTGAAAAAGCTTTTTATTTTGATGTAGTTCCATTTGTTTATATTCTCTTTAGTTTCTATTGCCCTAGGAGCTGTATCAGTGAAGAAATTGCATGAGCATATGTCTGAGATTTCACTGCCTGTGGATTCCTCTAGTATTTTTATGGTTTTCCATCTTATGTTCAAGTCCTTTATCCATTTTGAGTTTATTTTTGTGTATTGTGTAAGTTGTTGGTCTAGTTTCATTTTTTTGGCATGTATCTGTCCAATTTTTCCAACATCATTTATTGAAGAGACTGTCTTGACTCCATTGTATGTTCATGCCTCCTTTGTCAAATATTAATAGAGTATAGTGGTTTGGGTCGATATCTGGGTTCTCTATTCTATTCAGTTGGTCTATCTGTCTGTTCTTGTGCCAGTACCAGGCAGTTTTGAGAACAGTGGCCTTGTAATACAGCCTGCTATCTGGTATTGAGATCCACCTAATTTGTCCTTTTTTCTCAGGATTGCTGCAGCTATTTGAGGTCTTTTTTTATTCCAGATGAATTTTTGGAAAGTTAGTTGTAGGTCTGTGAAATATGCCATTGGTATTTTAATGGAGATTGCATTGAATCTATAGATTGCTTTGGGTAGTATGGACATTTTGATGATGTTGATTCTACCAGTCCATGAACACTGTATGTTCTTCCATCTGTTTATGTCTTCCTCTATCTTTTTCCCCCCAGTGTTGTGTAGTTTTTTGCATATAAGTCTTTTACCTCCTTAGTTAAGTTTATTCCTAGGTATCTTAATTTTTTTTTTTGAGCAATGGTAAATGGGATTGCTTTTTTTAGTCTCTCTTTCTGTAAGTTCACTATTGGTATAAAGAAATGTCATAGATTTCTTAGCATTAATTTTGTATCCTGCTACATTGCCAAATTCATTTATTAAGTCTAATAATTTTTTGTTGGAGTCTTTAGGTTTGCTATGTACAATATCATGTCATCTGCAAATAAGGATAGGTTTACTTCTTTTCTAATTTGGATGCCTTTTATTTCTTCTTCTTGTCTGATAACAATGACTAGTACTTCTAGTACTATGTTGAATAGGAGTGGTGAGAGTGGGCATCCCTGTCTTGTTCCTGTTCTTAGGGGAAATGGTTTTAGTTTTTGTCCATTCAGTATGATGTTGGCTGTGGGTTTGTCACATATGGCTTTTATTATGTTGAGGGATGATCCTTCTATTCTCACCTTGCTGAGAGTTTTTATCAAGAAGGGGTGTTGGATTTTGTCAAATGCTTTTTCTGTGTCAATTGATATGACTATGTGATTTTTATCTCTCAATTTGTTTATGTGATGGATCATGTTTATTGATTTGTGAATATTGTACCATCCTTGCATTCCCGGGATAAATCTTACTTGGTCATGGTGTATGATCTTTCTGATGTATTGCTGGGTCCGATTTGTTAGAATTTTTTGAGGATTTTAGCATCTATGTTCATGAGGGATATTGGCCTTAATTCTCTTTCATTGTGTTGTCTTTATCTGGTTTTGGTATTAGGGTGGTGCTGGCTTCATAGAATGAGCTTGGAAGTGTTCCTTCCTCTTGAATTTTTTTTAATAGTCTGAGGAGGATAGGTTTTAGTTCTTCCTTGAATGTTTGGTTTTACTCCCAAGTGAAGCCATCTGGCCCTGGGCTTTTGTTTGCTGGGGGCTTTTGGATGACTGCTTTAATTTCTTCCATAGTTATTGGCCTATTGAAATTTTTGGAATCTTCCTGATTGAATTTTGGAAGGTTGTATTTTTCTAGGAATATGTCCATTTCCTCCAGGTTGTCTAGTTTGTTGGAGTAGAGTTGTTCATAGTATTTTTTAATAATCCTTGGTATTTCTGTGGGGTCTGTTGCTATTTAGCCTCTCTCATTTCTGATTTTGTTTATTTGAGTCCTCTATCTTTGCTTCTTGGTGAGCCTGGATAGAGGTTCATCAATCTTGTTTATCCTTTCTAAGAACCAGCTCTTGATTTAATTAATCTTTTGTTTTTGGGGTTTTTTTTGGGGGGGTCTCTATGTCATTTATTTCTGCTCTGATTTTTATTATCTCCTTCCTCCTGCTCACTGTAGGCTTTTCTTGTTGCTCTCTTTCTAATTCTTTGAAGTTGTAGAGTTAGATGACTTACTACCATTTTTCTTGTTGTTTTTTTTTAGGTAGTCCTGTAGAGCTATAAACTTCCCTCTCAGGACTACTTTCATTGTATCCCATAGATTTGGGATTGTTGTGTTTTTGATGTAATTAGTTTCCAGGATGCTTTTAATTTCTTCTTTGATCTCATTGGTAACCCAGTCATTATTTAATAGCATGCTATTCAGCTTCCAAGTGTTTGAGATTTTTTGATTGTTTCTATTGTAGTTTATTTTTAATTTTATGGCATTGTGATCTGAGAAGATGCTTGGTATTATTTCAATCTTCTTGAATTTGGGGAGACTTTGTTTGTGACTCAATATGTGGTCTATTTTTGAAAATGTCCCATGTGCACTTGAGAAGAACATATATTCCATGTCTTTGGGTGAAATGTTCTGAAGATGTCAGTTAAGTCCATCTGATCTAGTGAGTCATTTAGGATTGCTGTGTCTACTGATTTTTTAATACACCAGTGATGTCAATGGTGTATTAAAGTTCCCTACTATGATTGTATTGTTGTTGATCTCTCCCTTGATATCTTCCAGGAGTTTTGTTATGTATTTGGGTGCTCCTGTGTTGGGTGCATATATGTTTGTCAGGGTTATATCCTGTTATTGTATTGATTCCTTTAGTATTAGGAAGTGGCCTTTCTTTTATCTCTTGTTATGGCCTTCACTTCGAGGTCTATTTTTGTTAGATATAAGTATTGCTACCCCAGATTTTTAAAAAAATTTCCATTTGCCTGAAAGATATTTTCCCATCCCTTCACTTTCAGTTTGTGTGAGTCCCTTGTTCTGAGGTGGGTCTCTTGTAGACAGCATATATATGGGTCCTGTTTTTTTATGCATTCAGCCACTCAATGTCTTTTGACTGGAGCATTTAGTCCATTTATGTTTAAAGTTATTACTGAAAGGTACTTGTTTGTAGTCATATCTATTTTTGTGTCGGTCTTCCTGCTTGCCTTTTTATTTATTTTTCTTTTATTTTCTTTTTTTAATTTTTATTTTTTACAGTATTCCCTTTAGCATTTCTTGCATTGCTGGTTTGGTGGTAATAAACTCCCTTAGCCTTTTTTTTTGTCTGTGAAGCTCCTGATTTCCCCTCCAATTTTGAATATTATTGGATTCAGTCCTTTGCTTTGCAAGACTTTGTATACCTCCTTCCATTCCCTTCTAGCTTGATGTGTTTCTGTTGAGAAATCATTTGGTAATCTGATGGGGGATCCTTTGTAGGTAACTATCTCTCTCTTGCTGCCTTTAAGATTCTCTTGTTGTCATTAATATTTGCTATTGAAATTATGATGTGTCTTGGTGTAGATCTTTTGGGATTGATCTTGCTTGGGATTCTCTGTATTTATGTAACTTTTCTCCACATCTGGGAAGTTTTCTGTCATTAATTATTTCTTCAAATACATTTTCTAATCCTTGCTGCTCTTATTGTCCTTCTGACAGCCCTATTATACGTATGTTACTTCACTTCATGTTGTCCCAAAGCTCCCTTCGGGTCTCCTCCTGCTTTTTAGTATTTTTCTTCAGTTGCTGCTCAGATTGAGCTTGTTTCTCTAACTATCTTCTAACTGACTAATTTGGTCCTCTGCTTCTTCTAGTCTACTGTTGAAACTTTCCATGGTGTTTTTCATTGTAGCAATATCACTTTTCATTTCTTCCTGATTCTTGCATAGATTTTTGATTTTCTCATCTACCTGATGTATCAATTGCACAACCATTACTCTGAATTCTTTTTGGGTCATGTTTCATGCTTCAATTTCATTAATTTTCTTTCTTTGTGACTCCTCATTTTCTTTCCTCTGAAGATTGTGTCATCTCCCCATTCTATCACCAGAAGGTTCAAACTTTCAGTTGCTTGGACCTGGGCCACGTGCCGTGGGAGCTTCGCACCACCCGAGTGTCACTGAAGTGCTCTGACACTAACATGTGTGTCTGCTGTGAGTTGATGGGAACCAGGCTTGCCCAGGGTCAGTGTTACCAGCGTTTAGTGTGGTCTCATGTGCACACCTAGAATCAGGGACCCCGCCTGCACTGCGCTGTTGGCGTATGCCAAAAATCAGAGTCCCCTAGCACGTGCCAGGAGTCAGAGTTCCCCTGTGCCTGCACCAAGAATCGACTATCACACTGAAACCAGTGTGGCTCAGTGCATAGAGTGTTGGCCTGCGGACTGAAAGGTCCCAGATTTGATTCCTGTCAAGGGCATATACCTTGGTTGCGGGCAAATCCCCACTATGGGGTGTGTAAGAGGCAGCTGATTGATGTTTCTCTCTCATCGATGTTTCTAACTTTCTAACCCTCTCCCTTCCTCTCTGTAAAAAATCAATAAAATATATTCTTAAAAAAAGAATGGAGTATCAGAGGCTCTGTTGCCTCGAGTGGCTTCTCCCTGAGAATCAGGGTCCTTGTGTGTGCATGCACCAAGAATTGGAGTCACTGGCTCTTAGTGTGAATGCACTGAGAGTCAGAGATCCCAGGCACACATAATAAGAAAGAGTCAAGTCAGTGGTGCTCAGTGCTGCCTCTTGCTGGGAGAATCTGTGTTCTGGTCACCTTAGGGGACTGGGTTGCACAGTAGCACTGTGGCCTGCCTGCGATGCGGAAAACAGATTTCCGAGTGCGCTTGCCCAGAATAGAAGTCAGGTGGCACTGCCTGCCTAGTGGGCTTCAGGTTTGGTCGTCCAATTGCATTGTGGGGAGCAAATTCCCAGTCTCTGTGAGTGCACAGGCTCAAATTCCTGTAGCAGCGCTGCGGCCTGTGCACATGCTCCCAAGCTCAAATTCCAGTAGCCTGAGCAAAGGGTGGGTCTATCAGTTATGGTGGCGCTATCCTTGAGCCTGCAGGGAGGGAGATAGGCTCTTAGACTCAGAGAAATATGCCGCTGAGATGTCTGGATTCTTGTTGTCTGTTGGTCTGAAGCTGTGGTTGCAGTTCTCTGTCCTCAGAGGCTGCAGGGTCCTGATTTGTGTCTGAGATGCGACTGGGTGGTGCTGAGGCCAGGATCCTAGCCTCAGGCAGCTCTGTTTTTCAAGATGCTGTGGTTTCTCCCTAGACCATGGCTAAGGTGCGGGAGAAGGTGTGGACTTGTGGAATCTGGGCAGAGTGGGCGGTGGTCCGGGAGAGGTGGTAGCGAGTCTGGTGCTGAGTCATCTATTATTATTTTTGTAAACCAATCAAGATCATACCTTTTCTTTTTTTTTTTGCCAAATTAGCAAAAAATGTATTTTTGGTGTGCCACAGAATGTTGTCCTGCCATTAGTGTATGTGTGCCATGTGGTATAAAAGGCTGAAAATTGCTGTTCTCCACTTCTCTATTAAAAAAGAACCACTTACGAGGCTGGGTAACTTAACTGCCTCTAAAGCTCTTTTCCTACGGCATGAAGAACTGCTGAGCACTGAAGACCAAACCCATCGGCGAGTCTTTCTGCACAGAGACTTCTATGCAGAGACGCTCCCCTGCGGTGTCGTGGTGTGATTTCTGGCCGGCCTGGCCTGGGGCTTTGATGACAGGAAGACAGCCTCCCTTTCCTCTTCGTATGGCCAGTTCTTGCAGCCGATGGAAGTGTTTCCTAGGAGAAGTGTTTTGTCTCGTCCTAATGGAATTAAAAAAGCTACAGGCATTATCTCTTCCTCTCTGCAGATGCAAAAGCTTAGTAAAATGTGCATGGTCTCTGCTTCAGCCCTGCTTTTCCATGACAACATGTGACAGCCAAGCGTCTCCACACGCAGTGTGATCGGGGGGCTTTGGAGAACGCTGGCCTCAATGATGTGTTATTTTAATACTTAGTTCACTAAATCCCTTGCCTGGCTCTCCTGGCTTTTAATAATTAAAATCTCAATTAACTCAAATACCTAAACACAGGGAATGTGCAAGCTCGTGTTTCATTTGGAGCCCAACTTCAATGGATGGCAGACAGTTTATGGGCTCTTACTTTCTTCAGCGTGAGCCTGCAGGGGCTTATTACCCAGCCTCGGCCTCTCTGACGGCCATATGCTTTCCTCACTGCAACGTTAATCAGAACCAGACCCAGCTTGATGTGAAATAAGATCCAAAGGCCCCGAGAAGTCATGCTCATGAAACCCGAGCAGCTGGAACCCACAGATGGAGAGAATCTGATTTAGAAACATCATTTTGATGCTAGATTTCCAGTCCATCTTAAAGGCAACACAGCTTAGATCCCTGGACCCTGAAAAGTTGCATGAGATCTTGGGGCTTCCTGGGAACCTGAACATGAGTATGTAAGTAGTTCAAGAAGTGAGGAATAGCTGAAACTGGTTTGGCTCAGTGGATAGAGCGATGACCTGCAGACTGAAAATGTCCCAGGTTCGATTCCAATCAAGGGCATTAACCTTGGTTGAGGGCACATCTCCAGTGGGGCGTGTGCAGGAGACAGCTGATTAACGTTTCTCTCTCATTGATGTTTCTGACTTTCTATCTCTCTCCTTTCCTCTCTGTAAAAAATCAATAATATATATGTATATATATATTAAAAAAAAAAGAAGTGAGGAATAGATATTTGGTCATCCTAGGGTTGGATCTATGTATAGTTTTCCAGTATTCTTCTTTCCTAGGAAAGAAGAACAATGAGAGAGAACTAAGATGGCGGCAAAGGCAAAACACCTATCTTGCCGTCATAATCAGCAATTTTAATACTACAACTTAACGAAGGAACAAACACCTTCCAGAATCACCAGAACGCTCGCCGAGTGAAAATTCCACAAATAAAAGTAAAGATAAGACACTGTGACCCAGAGAGCGGCAGCGGACAGCGCTGAAAGATTCGCGCGCAGAGAGAGGTTTGGAGTGCGCGCCGCGGAGAGGGCGGGCGGCTGAAAACCGGCCGGGTTTCTCGAACGGGGAGACAGGGGCGTCCCACTGGACAGATTCTCCAGCTCTGGGCGAAGTCCAGGGAACCCACTATCACACGGGGTGAAAACTGGACAGTGGGAGGGCACGCCGAAGCTCGGGTGCTGCCGGGTCTGCCGGCTTGTGGAGAAGGCAGCTCTCGCGCGAACAGCTCGGCTGCGTGACGGCGCAGAGAGCGCACCGCGACTTGTCTCTCATTCGGAAAACCGTCAGTCTGCTTTGTTTTACGACCCTGGGTGAGCCATTGCGCATGCAGACTCATTTTGGGAAAGTCTGAATTCCCCGGCAGCCGGTGGAGCTCCACAGCGGCTCTCTCTCAGAGGTACTGGCAGCCATTGTCCCCGGCACAGAGCCCCTGGGGCCGCATAGGGTGGAGCTAACGCTGTCTGCTTGGCCCGGAGACTCCGCCCATCCAACCTGAGCACAGCTGAGCTTCACAGACAATTGGCCTGGAGGTCAAACCCTCCTAGGGCTAACAACAAAAAGCTGGGTTTAAATTCAAAAACACTGAATACAACCCATAAAGGATTGCAGTAAGAGTACCCACCTCAGGTAACTGGGGAGACTGAGCCACTGACCCTTTGAGAATAGCCACCACATAAAGCAGCCACCATGCAGAGACATGGAAAGAAATCAGGTGTGAAAGAAATGGAGGAGAAAAGACGACAAGACATAGAGTTCAAAACCACGGTTATAAGGCTTTTCAAGAGGCTCCTACAAAAGGCCGATCAACTTAATGAGAATTACCAGGAAATAAACAAGACCAACCAGGAAATAAACAAGACCAACCAGCAAATGAATGAGATTTACAAGGAGATGAATGATACTTACAAAGAAATGAATGAGACCCTCAGGGAAATGTGCAAGACCTCTGAGGATACAAACCAGACCCTCACAGATAAAAAAAAGGACCAACTAGAAATCAAGCATACACAGGCTGAAATAAAAAATATTACACAAAGTCCTAAAAGCAGTCCAGAGGGCCACAAGAACCAAGTCAAAGATTTGAAATACAAAGAAGCAAAATCCACTCAGCTGGAAAAGCAAGAAACAAAAAGAATTCAGATAATTGAAGATAGCATAAGGGGCCTCTGGGACAACCTCAAGCAAGCCAACATCCGAATTATTGGGGTGCCAGAAAAAGAGAGAGAGCAAGTTAATGAAAACCTACTTGAAGAAATAGTGACTGAAAACTTTCCCCACCTGGTGAAAGAAACTGACTTAAAAGCCCAAGAAGTACACAGAACCCCAAAATATAGGAATCTAAAGAGGACCACACCAAGACATATCATAATTAAAATGCCAAGAGCAAAAGATAAAGAGAGAATATTAAAAGCAGCAAGAGAAAAACAGTTGGTTACCTACAGGGGAACACCCATACGATTGTCAGCGGATTTCTCAACAGAAACGATGCAGGCCAGACGGGAGTGGCAAGAAATATTCAAAATAATGAAGAGCAAGAATCTACAACCAAGATTACTCTATCCAGCAAAGCTATCATTCAGAATTGAGGATCAGATAAAGTGCTTCGCAGATAAGAAAAAGCTAAAGGAGTTCATCACCACCAAACCAGTATTATATGAAATGCTGAAAGATATTCTTTAAGAAGAGGAAGAAGAAAAAGGTAAAAATATAAATTATGAACAACAAATACACATCTATCAACAAATGAACATAAAAATCAAGTGAACTGATAGGCTGATGAACAAGATAAACTGGTGACTATAACAGAAACATGGACATAGAGAGGGAATGGACTGACAATTCTTGGGGAGAAAAGTGTTGTTGGAAGTACAGCAAGAGATTGGACAAAAATCTTGCAACAATGGGAGAGGACATTGGGGAGGGGGAGGTGAGGGCGGAGGGTGGGATAGGTACAGGGTGGAGGGAAGATATAGGGGGATAAAAAAGGGGAAACAATGTAATTAATAAACTGAACAATAAAAAAAAAACAACTAAAAAAAAAAAACTAAAAAAAAAAAAAAAAAAAAAAAAGGAAAGAAGAACAATGAACATTGTAAGTCCTGTATGTGAGTTATTTCAAGACTTGATTTTAATTAGATCAATAGAGCTACAGTGAGGACTTGTGGGAGTTGATAAAGCTGTAAATAAATTGTCCCTGGCACAAAATGAAATGAGAAAGGGCGTCTGGAGCTTTCACAGGTTTCGTGGATGCTCGGGGAGAACAGAACAGAGGCCGAGGGCAGCCGATAGTTTCTCCCAGACCTTGATGTGTGGGGCCTTCTCTGTCCAAAGCTGGAGTGAGAAATGTCAGTGTGTCTAGAGAGCAGTCCATTGTCCTGGAAAAACTGGGCTTCCAGGCTTTGGTGGTGAATCTGGATCCCTTCACATTCATCTGCTCAGGGGAAAGAACTTGCTGGAGAAATCAGATCCTTTCCTCCAGCCCTGCCTCTTTCTAGTTTATGAACCACATCTTTTATCTCTGGTTATTTGTGCAATGAAGGTAATAATGTCTCCAGAGCCATCTCCAGTGAGACTCACATGGGACAGCAGTTAAGGAATGAAGCAGAGCATTTTGATCCTTGGTTATTAAAACTTTTAGCAGTTTTGTTGAAGTCACACATGGCCTCTGTCTAGTCTGAGATGCAAAGAAAACTTCTGCAGTTATACACGACTGATTAGCTCTGCCTCAAGAACTCCTCTCATCCTCAGGTCCTTTGGGAAGTGGGAAGGGGGTGGGTGGAAACTAATTTAGCCAACCCAATTTAAAACTTGGTTTGATTTCATGATGTAAAGTTATTTATGTTTTAGTCCAGTGTCCCAAAGAATAGTTTCTTAGTGTTTCAGATCTCTTTCTTCTCTCCCCTACTCTTCTCCAAGATGGTACCCATGGGCTCTCCCAACCTCATGGTCTTGTAGGACAGGGTACTTTTGACCTCGTATTGGACTCTGGTGTGCAGAAATTGTGCTCCTGAGGTATGGCTGGCCTGGTCTTGTCTTCTGGCATCACTGCATCTTGGTGGGTTTTACCTGTGTGGTCTAGTCTTTCTCAGAGAGGTCAGAGTCTGAAAGCCCTTCACTGCTCTCCCCCATTCATTCTTTTGGAGTCCCTGGCATGTATCCATCCAATTTCAGGTCTAGGCTGTCTAGCTTGCAGTTGGGGTTGTGGGTGTACTTGTTTCTCCCAAGCAGGTGGGCACTATGCAGACCAACTAGTTTCAAGCCAGCATTCATGAAACTGAATCCTCTATGTTGCCATTCAGGTAGCAAAAGTACAGGATTATCTCGTACAGTGGTCTCCCGCTAGTCTCAAACAGCCCAGAAGGAAGGCAAGAGGTCCTCCTAACTTAGCCACTGTACCTTCTCCCCAATCCGGAGTAGGGAGATGGGGCACGTTTCTGACCTCCTGTCTCCCCAACCACTATCTCACCTGCCTCACCTCAAAATCCTTGGAGGCAGATGGAGCAGGTTTTTCTTTTGTTTGTCCTTCTGTCTACTTGGGCTTCCTTGTGTTAAACTGGTTTTGTGGGTTTCTCCTGTAGGTTTTTCCTCTATGTTTTTATAAAGTTCTCTTTTATCAAATTATTTTCTATTTCCCCCTGGAATAGCTAAGAAATAAATATAATAGATACAAAGCTTTTTATGGAAGGACACATAAGAAATGTCTAATAGTAGTAACCTCTGAGGAAAGCAATAGAGGTGAGAATGTTTATTTTCATTTTATATACACTGGGCTGTTTGAATTCCCAAGTCATGAGAAATATTTTTTTTTACCTTTTCTGAAATATTAATCGGGGTAGGATAAAATTTTTGAGATAATTAAAAAGTGCAATATTAATCAAAGAATTAATGTGGTGCCAAAACTGGTTTGGCTCAGTGGACAGAGCGTCAACCTGTGGACTGAAAGGTCCCAGGTTCGATTCCGGTCAACGGCATGTACCTTGGTTGCAGCCAGATCCCTAGAAGGGGGTGTGCAAGAGGCAGCTGATCCATGTTTTTGACTTTCTACCCCTTTCCTTTCTTCTATGTAAAAAATCAATAAAATATATTTAAAAAAAAAGAATTGATGTGGTGCAGTTAGATTTAAGGTTGCCTTCCATACCCTCTTTCCCAATTTTCTCAGTGGAACCTCAGGCAAAGCATCCTAGTGAAAGCTACATTTCCCAGTGTTCCTTGCTTTTAAGGGTAACCATATGTCTGATCTGGCCAAAAAGGTGTCAGTACAGGTAATGGGGAAGATTTCTAAAGCGGCTCATTGAAAAGAGGACATAAGCTTTTAATCTTCCTTCCTTTTCCTCCTGTCATTGCTGGGTTTCCAGCAGCCTCAGACAAAAATGGGACCTTAAGGGCAGAAGCCACAGGCTGAGGATGGAGCAGTAGGATGGCAGGAGAGGCAAGGATTCTGATGACCACATAGAATCACAATTTCATTCCTGGAGCACCCATCTTCAGACTTCTTTTACATGAGAGAATAAACTGTGCTGTGATCAATATGCTGTTTTTTTCATGGCTCAGTTTATTCAGATGAATATAATTCCTAACTGGTATACTGGCTTAATTAAGTTTGTACTGAAAAATGGCATATGACATTTATCAGTATTGATACCATACTGATTAAAATGTATAGCGAAATAGCTCTTAGTGTCAAGAGCTTGAGATCAAACTTTCCACCAGATCAAAAGTGACAAAATGTTCTATACTCTGAAGACATACTTTTAACAGTAAAAATTTCAATGCAAGTTAAAGATTTAGGTATCCATACCTCATCTAGAAACCTCAAACAGATTCCATTTTCTCTTAAACAACTACTTGTGCCAATCTTGAATGACAACTTCTTTAATTGCAGAGGCTGCTGGGAAAATACACACAGCCCACATATTCACTCTGTCTGGATACCCTGGGCCCCCGCTGAGGTTGAATACTTGTAGTTTGCATTTGCCTGAAGCAGGAAGAATGGAACCAAATGGGAGACTTCAATTAGGAATTCTTGATGAAACACAATGGTTGTGTAACTTGGGCATCATCTGGGGTTTCCTGGGTCCTTTTGACCTAGATAAGTGTGGTCTAGGTCCCCAAATAAAAACATCAAATTGACTTCAGTGTCTACCCAAGATTCTGAAATTCATTGTCACCTCGGGTTCTGAGTTCTGTGTCCTCAGCAGTCTTGCTTTGTACTTTGAATCTTAGTACTGTTTCTATTTTCTCTGCTCCACAGTGCTCCAGAATTAGGGTCTTCTTCGTGACCTTTCTCCCCAAACAATAGTAAATCCACAGCTGTGGATGCTAAGGGTCTGTGGATTAGTGTAAAGGAATTTCACTGCACAGCCGTCAGTACAAAATTATATAGTAAAAATTTTGTTCTTTTAAAAGTTTTATTGAGGTATAATTGATATATAAAAATTATACACATTTAATATATACATCTGAATGGATTTGGACATATGCATACACCCATGATATCATCACCATGACCAAAGTACTAAACATATCTGTCATCTCTAAGACTTTCCTTATGTTCTTTTATAGATTTTTGGTTTTATTTTTTTTCTCTTTTTATTTTTGGTAAGGACACTTAGCATGAGATCTATCTCAAGGTGTATAATACCATATTGTTAACTATAGGTTGCACAGCAGATCTCTAGAACTTATTGATCTTGCATAACAGAAACTTTGTACCCATTGAAAAATGTCTTCATTTCTCCCTTATCCACCCCCTTTCAACTACCATTCTATTTGATGATTATATGAGTCTATTTTTAGATACCTCATATAAGTCATATCACACAGTATTTGTTCTTCTGTGACTGGCTTATCTCACTTAGCATAATGTGCTCCAGGTTCACCCATCTTGCTGAAAATATGAGATTTTCTCCCTACCCCACACATACACAGCTTCCCCATTATCAATATTGCTCACCAGAATGATACATTTAAAAATTTTTTTACCAAGGATGAAAGCCCAATGACACATCATAAACCCCTAAAGTCCATAGTTGACCTTAGGACCCACTCTTTATTTATATTTTATAAGTTTGAACAAATGTCTGGTGATATATGATCATCATCCTATATAATAAAAGAGAAACGTGCAAATTTGACCATACCTTTGCTCCTGATTGGCTATGCTACCCGCCAATCAGGAGCAGGGGCGGGGCCAACTGGCACAAACCCCGGGCCCTGGGGGTGGAGATGAAATGGTGGTGGCAGCGAGCGCCCAGCCCCTGGGCACTGTGAGGGGAAGCAGCGGTGGCAGCAGCAGTGGTGGTGGTGGCAGCAGGGAGCACCCTGCCTCCAGGCACTTTAGGCAGAAGTGGTGGCGTGCGCTCAGCCCCGGGGCCGGGTGGTCGCAGGCAGCCAGGGCTGAGCTGAGTAGGGCGATGGCTGGATGCCCATGTCAGGCTTTAGGCCTTGGGAAGGCTGGGGGTGAGCCATCAGTTGGACATCCCCTGAAGGCTCCCAGTATGTGAGAGGGGGCAAATTGGGTTGAGGGACCACTCACCCCCAGTGCACAAATTTCATGCACCAGGCCCCTAGTCATAATATAATACAGAGTCATCTCCCCATTCCTACCCTTAATAACCATTGATATTTTTATTGTCTCCATAGTTTTGTCTTTTCCAGAAAGTCATATAAATGGAGTTATCCAGTAGGTAACCTTTTCAGATTTGCTCCTTTAACTTAGTAATATGCATTTAAAGTTCCTCCATGTATTTTCATAACTTGATAGCTCACTTCTTTTTAAAAAATGTATTTTTATTGATTTCACAAATGGAGAGAAAGAGAGGTAGAAATATCAATGATGAGAGAGAATCATTAATCGGCTGTCTCCTGCACGCCCCACGGGGGTATTGAGCCCACATTCCAGGCATGTGCCCTGACTGGGACTCAAACCAGACCCCCCTGGTTCATAGGTCAATGCTCAAGCAATGAGCCATGTAAGCTGGGCTTAAAGTTTTCTTCTTATCCACCCTGTTAGCTCAGCCCTCATCTGTGCCTTTTTTACTAGATTTGCTTAACAATCTTGCTAGCACATTAAAAAAAAAAAAAAGCACACAACTAGTTGGAGGTTTTGATTGGAAAGTTTAACTTGACAAGAGACTTGTATTTTAATCCAGAGAGACCATCAGAATAAAAAGTTAGCTGGACTGGTGTAGCTCAGTGGTTGAACATTGACCTATGAAACATGGTTCGATTTCTGGTCAGAGCACATGCCTGGGATGGGGGCTTGATCCCTGGTGTGGGGCATGCAGGAGGCAGCAGATCAATGATTCTCTCTCATCATTGATATTTCTATCTCTTTCTCCCTCTCCCTTCTTCTCTGAAATCAATGAAAATATTTCAAAACAAAACAAACAAACAAAAAGAATGAAAAATCACTTAAACCGACACTCAAGTCTACACTGAACTAACTTGGACCTTAAATGGGAAATCTTATGAAAGGACCTATAAATCTGTCATATGCTCAGTGAGCCCATGACAACAAATCTAATTTTGTATTATCAAGAGCAATGGTTTTTGTTGCTCGGTTACATTGGAAAAAAGAATATTGACCCCATTTACCACAGTTTATGAAGCTGCAAGACACCCAATCATGCTGCATAACCTTTGCTGGTGGGAATAAGAGTAAGCATTGCCCTGGGAATACATATGGCACACACGCTCTGCTTAACTTGGCTGCAGAAGCTCAGTGACATTTCAGGGAGAAATGTTCTCACAGCTCTTGCTCCGAGAGACCTGATTTCCACCATCTGCTCTTGGGCTGCTGTTTACTTCTGTGGACAAGCCGTGTGTAATTTCCTGGAAAAGTATTTTGAAAAACCCCAAACACCCACATTTTGGAGAAATAGGGCTGAAAATTTCCCAGTTTTCTAGTTGAATTTAGTCTTAGCCCTAAGAAAATACTTAGTCATCTTCATTGACTCAGTGCTTTAAATGTTCCCAGGGCAGAAACCTAAACACCATTAGCAGTTGAAGGCAAGAGTTGAGCAGGCCGGGCCCCTGTGTGCCCCTGACGTCATGTGCTGTGTGGCCTCTCTTAGCCCCAGACTGAGGGAGACCCTCGGAGTGAGGTGAAGGGCTTTTTGTCTCCTTGGGCAGCGTTTTTCCAACTGTCATACTGCAAGTATTTTAAAACATGTAATACCTGACTATTTAAAAAAATGACACTAGCTATCTGGTGTGACTGTCTCGTCTTAAACCATAAATATATAGGCCATATAATAGAGTTGCATCTTCTTTTTTTTCTTAAGGGCAGCACTGTGGGACAAGACTCCAGACTTAAATATATATATATTGATATCAGAGAGGAAGGGAGAGGGAGAGAGAGATAGAAACATCAACGATGAGAGAGAATCCAGCATGCCCCCTGCTAAGGATTAAGCCTGTAATCAGGGCACATGCTCTGACCCGGAATTGAACCATGACCTCCTGGTTCATAGCTCTATGCTCAACCACTGAGCCTCACCAGCCAGGCTGAGTTGCATCTTATTGGTCACATCGCATAATATGGTTGCATCCGATTGGTTAATTCTTGGTACCAGAAATCCTTACTTACAAGTGTAGGCACCTGATATTTAAAAAGTCACATTGGAGAAAAAGGTTAGGTAATTATTGTTATTTTGTTATTTTTTTGGGGGGGGGAGGGTGACATATTGAGTCCTCAATAGCCACTTACAGTCCTGTCTCATGGAGATTTGGGCATTTTCTTTTCCTTCAAAAAAGTGCTTTCAGAGGACAATGCCTCATTTTAGGCAGACTCTCCAGGGCCAATGATTATTTGCTATGAATGATGGTAACATGCCTTGGTTAAACACACACACACACACACACACACACACACACACACACACACACGTGCGCACACTCACCATTGAAATTGATTCTCTCAAGGGTACATGTTCTCATTAAGCACCTGGGACTTCAGCACAGGAGCTTACATCATCTTAGCCAGGAAAAAAACAACTCACCATAGCCCCTTACTAATTTTTGCATATCTAACACCTAGTGCAGTGTCTGCCAGAGCAAGGATTCAGTGACTGTTTATTGAATGACTGAATTAGATCAGTGTTTTCCAAAAATAGTTACATGACATGATTTGGCATAGATGCAAAATTTTTCATTTAATAATTTTGTATTTAAGGTGTATCAGTAAAAAGACATGACGTTCTCATGATTTAATGGATATTATTGCGTAGGGCCTGGCTAACATTAAAACTTGATCTGATATAAAGAGTAACATTAAGTAAACGAATGAGCAATTGGTATGTAGATTATAATGAAAATCATAAAAATGGCATATGAGTGACTGGAGTCTCAAGAAACACTCGGTTTATTATCCTTTCTGAATCTAGGCTCTGAAGGGGGGTGGAGTATGGGAGAGAGCAGGAAGGGGCTGGCTGCTCCCTACAGGAAAGAAGGGCCCAATCAGAGGTGCTGGGGATTTTGTGCTGCAGTTTCCAAGTGTCCTCTTCTGAAAAGATCACATCTACCGTCCCCTAATGCTGGAGAGTTATACACCACTTGAAACAAATGATCAGAAAGGATTACTTTCTTAAATTCACTCAGTTGGGTAATTACCCATAATGCTGGGTCAAAGAATCCTGGTGCCAGCCGTGTAAAGTAGACTGGCCAGGCCTGCCTAGCCCCTGGAGCAGGGCTGGCTCTGGATCCTGTGTTAGGTGCTTGCTGGATTCAGGTCAGGGTGGGCAGACTGAGTTGGGGCATGATGTCATTTTGATAACAGTCAACAAAATAAGAGAGTTCGATCACATTGGCTACTTCCAAACTTCTTTTCTTATAACCTTTTCCTTACTTAGAAACACTAGGCAAATAGAAAAATTTAAGATGAAAGTGGATCCTCTTGATGTGGTCGATGAGGGAAATGGGCCATGTTTGTGGCAGAGGCAATGATGTGGGGGAAACAGAGCTGTCCCCCTTGGTCTGACCTCACCTCTGCCATGGTCCCTAATACCCCCAGGTGAGGTGGTTTCTAAGGGTTCCTGTAGATTGAAAATTCTAGTATTTAACCTCTTTGGTGTTGTGAGAATCAGTAACACCCAGAGTACACAGGTATCACTTGGATCAGTGTTTTCCTCATATTGTTCATGGAAATATTCAATAATAGAAGAGAATTAACATGGGGCCCTACCATGTCATGCCTGCTCAATCTGGAAAGGGAGCCAAAAATATACTTTTACAAACAAGGAACTTTGAGAGCTCCAGCTTTATCTTCAAAGCCCCCAAACAAGTTCTACTTGTTCTTCTGGTCTCTGGATAAAATAAATTATATAAATTTGGGGAACCGGGTTCAAGGGCAGAGAACCAACACTGCACACTAGGTCAGCATTGGGTCCTTTCTCTACTCTCTCTCTCTTTTTAACTTTGTTTTATTGCTGACACTATTATAGATGTACTGATTTTCCCACCTTTGCCCACCTCCACCCAACTCCCACCCCAACTTCCCTTTGGGCTATCACCACACTGTTGCGTGTGACTGTCATGAATATATGTTCTTTAGCTAATCCCTTCATTTTTTTTTTCATCCAGTATTCTTCTGTACCACCCAGCTGTCAGTCTGTCTCATTTTTTTCTACTGCCTTGATGCCAGATTTTGATAATCCAGATTCATATGAATAAGAATATAAAAATGCCAAATATATGTTTTCCTCTCAGATCTTTGAGCGAATTGATGCTTCAGGGGGATTTCTTATTGAGACCTCATGTGCTCGTTAAACCTTAGGTTCTTGGGGAGTAAGCATTTACCTGATATCAGGTAGCATATGTAGAGTTGCTAAGGGTCACTGCATATATGTGATGTTTTGTGGCATTGATCAGAGAGATGCATGTTTTTACAATGTGGCATCATTTTTAGCTTGGATTGTCAGTGGAGGGTGACTCTTGCCAACAAAATAATTTAAATTCACCTTCCCATTTCTATAGGTTGCTGAAGGTACTCCCTTGCAGGGGGAACCCAGAGATGATGACACAAGTCAGAAGCACACTGAGTTGCAACATCATAAAGCCATAATTGCCCCAGCTGGTTTGGCTCAGTGGATAGAGTGTCAGCCTGCAGATCAAAGGGTCTTGGGTTTGATTCTGGTCAAGGGCACTTATCTCAGTTGCAGGTTCCTTCCTTGCCCAGGCCCTAGTTAGAGTATGTGTGGGAGGCAAGCAATTGATGTGTTTCTCTCACATCAACATTTCTCTCCATCTTTCCCTCTCTCTTCTGCCCCGCCCCCTATGGACCCCTATTGGAGCTGGCTGTACCCCACCTGTGCACAAATTTATGTACTGGGCCTCTACTGTGTGTATATATGGCAAATATATATGGCATAGTCCAGTGATGGGCAATCTTTTGAGCTTGGTGTGTCAAAATTCGCCAAAAAACCTGAGCTTAACTAGGGTTCCATTTCATTTTGTACAGCTGCACTGGCCTTCTCAAAATACTTCGTTACTCGAGAAAAATACTTATAAGTTTTAGTTCCTACACCTCGCTTGAAAATTTAGAGTGTCTACACTACACTACAGCAAATGTTTCATCCTTGGCTACTGCACCTGGCCGTGCAGTAGCCGAGGATGAAATATCCTTCTTGGCATGTGGCCCAATACTTCTTTATATGTGACTGCATGTGGCTGCGTGTAATTGAAAATGGATATGCGTGTCAGTGCTGACATGCACGTCATAGGTTCGCCATCATGGGCGTAGTCATTACTGTACACAGCCCAGTGGAAAGAAGTAAAGACTTCCTTCCTGAGGAGCACTAAGCAGAGAATGGACTCTCTTTGTCACTGCAAGTCAGAACTCAGAAGCCAGGCACTCATGGCTCAGTACCGATGTTTTTGTTAGCCCTTGGTTAAGAATTATAATCAGCTCCTCAGAAAAGGGGAATATAGCATGCTGTGGGAGCTCATTGTATGTCTTCTACAATGTTTTATACATGTGTAACTCTACTATCTCACTAGACCACCAGTGCCTCAAAGGTGAACATCATGTTGGCTTTTTATCAGACACGTCTATGTATCCAGAATTTAGCAAAAATGCTTGGCACATAGTAGGTGTTCATTTTCTATATGAGAGACCTTTGCCTAAAATTTCAGTAAGTGGTAAAGACAGGATTTAAAGCCAGGTCTTTGAGCAATAGAGCTCATAGCCACCAGGCTAAACTCTTCTCACTGTCTTTGCTGGGCATATGTTGGCAAGCCTTTCTAGCACCTTCAGCCATGTTTCCTTCAATGAGGTATTCATGCTATACCTTCTTTTATATGTTTAAACTACTTTTTAACAAATCACTTACCACATAGACATTTTGGCCTTGAGTTATTACCATGTCTCACAAAATGGGAATTCCTTTCTGCTTTCTTTGTTTTTATTCATACATGCTGACTGCCAGATTTTACTACTTTTGCTGCCTGAAAAATATTAGTGTCCAGAAGCTGGTTTTCCGATTGCTGACAGAAGGCAAACTAATTAGAAGTCTGCTGGAGCAACTTTTATGGGGCAAAATGCATTTTTAGTTCAGCCAAGGAATTGAGCCACCTTAAATAAGAAGTAAAAAGGAAGAGTCTCCTGAGTTAGCAAATAAATGAATTAGGAAATAAATCTTAACCCCACCCCCACCCCTTGATGTACTGAAGCAATGTGGATGTTCCTAGTAGAATTAAAATGTGATCCTTTGGTCCATAGATATATTTTATGGAGCAAAGAAATAGGGGCATTCTATAAATTCTGCTAAATGAAACATTCCAGTTACCCCAATAATGTCTGAAAGTGGGTGGGGGGATGGGGAAAATAGAGGCACACAACTAAGATTAAATGTATGAGTTTCTGGGGGTGGAGACTCTGTTATGGAAGCCATGTGATTCCGAAGTTTTCTTTAACTGCTCTCATGACTTTTAACATAGCAGGTCTGGAGTCAGTCTGTCTGGGATCTAATTCTGGCCCCTCAATTAACTGAGTGATTAATTTCATTAACCTCCATGTTTCAATTTTCCCATCTGTAAAATCAGGCAAATAATAACACTTACCTTGTAGTAATTTTCTCAAGGCTCAAATGAGTTAATACCAATAAAGTCCTCAGAACAGCACATAATGCTTAACAAATGTTCTCTATTATTGTTATACCCCGAAGGCCCATTATAATCTCTCACTTCAACTTTGATGGTCAATTACATAAACTGAGCAGGACCTGCTACATAATGGGGGGGGGGGGAGCAGTATAAATAAAAAATGTGGGGTTCTTTACTTAATAATTATTAAGAATTTCAAATAGTGACAGCAGAGTGTTAAACCTAGCATGGAGCCCTTCCGAGGGGAGAGATCCGGTGAGACAGCAAGGATCACGCACCCATGAAGCCAACTTTTGAAGGCACCTACATACACTGAGTGGCCAGATTATTATTATCTCTGAACGCATAATAATCTGGCCACTCAGTGTATAGCCTATATAATAAAAGGCTAATATGCAAATTGTCCCCTCGGGAGTTTGACTGGAACACCGGGAGTTTGATCGCTTCCTATGACATGCGCTAATCACCAGGGGGTGGTGCAGAGCAAAGGAAGGCCCTGGTCCTCAGCCGGCAGCCATGCAAGGAAGGCCTCAAGTGGCAGCCAGCATCCAGGGCAAGGGGGCCCCAGCTGGCATCCAAAAGGCCCCCATTAACCCTGATCACCCAGCCAGGCCTAGGGATTCTACCTGTGCATGAATTTCATGCACTGGGCCTCTGGTTAAGTTATAAAATCAGAAGGTTTTATGAAGAATCCATGTACAAGACAAATTGATACTTTTTTTTTTACATTTGGAAAAAACAATGATTTTTTTTTTTAAAAGAAAAAGGGGAAATATTTATGAAGAACTAATCCATTTAAGAAAATAAATTCAGAATTGTCCTTTTATATTGGTCATCTCAGCAGAAATGGAGCAGAAATTTTTACTCACTTAGATTCACAGAGAAAATAAAAATGTGTCAATAGGAAATGATTCATCCAGGGTCCACTTTAAAGTTTCCTATTACAGATGAAGTGAGACTGAAAAATGCTCTTTCTCCCAAATGTTCTTTAAGACACCAATAACCGACAAATTTAGTAATCACATTTGGTCCCTGATTGCCAGGAGATAATCCTGCCTTAAATTTTTCTGCATCATGCATGTCTTTTTAGTAAAACAGATTGTGAGCCAGAGGCATAAAGAGCCAAACAAACAGCACATAATAACCTTGATGAGTGGATGAAGAGAAAATCAGTGTTCTATTTATTTCTTGCCAAATCCATTCAGTGTGGGGATATGGTGAAGGACACAATTACTTGAAACTTATTAGACAGACCAAGGCAATCAAGAGGAAATTGAATCCCAGATTTAAAAAAAATGGATCTATGCCACTTGACTATTGTATAATTGGTAAACATACATATATGTGTGTGTATCCTATCTAATAAAAAGGGAATATGCTAATTGACCATCACAACCTCACAAAGATGGTGGTGTCCACAGCCAATAGGAGGGAATATGCTAATTGACAGCCACTCCCTCAAAAATGGTGATGCGCTCACAACCACAAGATGGCAGTGCTCAGTCTCCTCAGCCCTGCTGGGGTGGCAGGCATGCCTGCCTTTGAAGTCTCCTAGTCCCCTTAGGCCTCCAACCTCCCAGGGCCAGTCTGAGGCACAGGCAATCCTCGGATGGTGGCTGCCCAGCTGCCCAGGGCAGCTTGAGGCTCAGGTAAGCAGGCCGGCTGAGGCTTGTGCTGCCGATAATTGCAGCAGCAGAGGTGTGATGGGGGCGCCTCCTACTCTTAAAGGCTCCCAGGTTGCCTCCCACCCTTAAGGGCTCCCAGACTGTGAGCGGGGGCAGGCCGGGTTGAGGGACCCCCCCCCCACTCCAATGCATGAATTTTCATGCACCGGGCCTCTCTATATATATGCTCTTCACCCACTGTTGGCCTAAAATTTGTTAAAGGCAACAACATCTGCTAACAGTGAGGTATCCATCCATAGCAAATGTTTTTCAGTTGCATTGTGTAGATTTCATTGTACTATAAATGAAATTTAATAACTCTTTTGTTGCGTGTGTGATGCTTTGAATATCCTTCCTTTTTTCACTTAATAAGATCAAGCCCAGCTAACGACTTATTTTCATATGGATTCTGGGAACAAACAATTGCTGTCTGAAAAAGTAGTAATTTTTTATTCCTTATTGCCTTTCAGTGACTTTTGACATACACTGTTCAGTATTTGGCCTAAAGAAAAGAGGGTACGAGCTGGGAATAGGGAAAGAAGAGAAAGAGAACATATAAATGTCTTAAATAGTTTATCATTATCTGTTAGGAAAACACCAATAAAAAGCATTTTAATACACACTATAAACTTATTAAGTTTTAGCTTATATTATGAAGGTATTACCTGACTAAAAATTCAGCAGTATATGTATACTGGAAAACTGGAACTGAAAAAAGCTTTGTGTAACTTAGCAAGAGGTCTAACAAACTAGAAGGAACAGTCTCCAAAACAAGAATCTTTGAAGTGTAGTTATTTTACTTACTTTTCTGCTCTTGGTTAAGGGAGCTTGAGGTCTTGGTTACAGACTCCTGAACACCTTTTTAGAGATATCAGCAGTAATACTCCTTGCCCCCAGCACCTAGGCAGATTTTTCATGAAAGATAAATTTTTTTCTGTTCTTCCTCCTTTTCTTCTTTCTTTTCTTTTCTTTTCTTTTTTCTTTTCTTTTTTTCCTCTCCTTTTCTCTCCTCTCCTTTCCTCTCCTCTCCTCTCTCCTTCCTTCCTTCCTTCCTTCCTTCCTTCCTTCCTTCCTTCCTTCCTTCCTTCCTTCCTTCTTTCCTTCCTCCCTTCCTTTCTCCCCTCCCTCCCTCCCTCTCTCTCCTTTCTTTCTTTCTTTCTTTCTTTCTTTCTTTCTTTCTTTCTTTCTTTCTTTCTTTCTTTCTTTCTTCTCCCTCCCTCCCTCCCTCCCTCCCTCCCTCCCTCCCTCCTTTCTTTCTTTCTTTCTTTCTTTCTTTCTTTCTTTCTTTCTTTCTTTCTTTCTTTCTTTCTTTCTTCTTTCTTTTTCTTCCATTCATCTACACTCTTTGATATAGTGTTTGTTCAGAATTTTTACTCACTTTTAATAAATGGTGATGGAAAAATAAAATAAAGGGGAAAATATTTTACTCACTTTTAACTTAATTATTTGTTTTCTTCTTACTATTTATTTTTGAGGATCCTTAATAAATTTTGGGTGCAAGCTCTTTAACAGATTTATTATTTGCAAATATTTTCTCTTAATCTATGAATTTTATTTTTATTCTCTTAACAGTGTCTTTCAAAGGACAGAGATTCTTAATTTTGATGTAGACTAAGGTATACATTTTTAGTCTTTTAAGACTCATGGTTTTGATGTTATCTAAGAAATCTTTGCCTAACCCATGGCCATGAATATTTTCTTTTCTATATTCATCTAGAAATTTTACAGTTTTAGGTTTTACATTTAGGTCTATGATCTATTTTGAGTTAATTTTTGTATTTGATGTGAGGTGTGGATTTCAGTTAGGGGCTTTTGTTTGTTTGTTTCTGCATATGAATATTAATTTATTAAAAAAATCTGCTGAAAATACTACCCTTTCCTGACTGAATTACCTTTGCATATTTGTAAAACTCAGTATAGCATACATGTGTGGTCTATCTTTGTACTTTCTGTTTTGTTCCATTGATCTTTGTTTATTTGGACATCAATAACATAATTTTTAAATAATTGTAGCTTTTTAATAAGTCTTGAGGTCAGGTAGTATAATATAAGTCTTTCAATTTTTTTCCAAGCTGTTTTCATATAAATTTTAGAATTAGCTTGTCAATTTTTGCACAAAAAGCAAGTTGGTTGGACTTAGGTTGGTTAATTCCAGGAGAATTAATATCTTAATAATGTGTGCCTGACTCATAAAAATAATCTATTTCTCTGTTTATTCAGGTCTTCTTTAATTTTTTCAGCAATGTTACATAGTTTCCAGTGCACAGATTTTACATATATTTTTAAGAATTATCATTCTGATTTTGTCATTAATACTATTGTAAATGTTACTTTAAAATGTCAATTTTTAAATGGTTTCTTACTGTATATGGAAATAAAATTCCTCACCCAAGGGTATTTTCCATTGATTTTTTTAAGGAGAGTGAAAGGGAGTGGGGAGGGATAGAGAGATAGAAACATCATTATTAGAGCACATCAATTAGTTGCCTCCCCCCCACACACACCAACTTGGACTAGGGATGGGCCTACAACTTAGGTACACGCCTGAGACCCTTCAGCCCACAGGTAGACACTCTATCCACTGAGCCAAACTGGCTAGGGAAGAAATAAAATTTATTTTTAAATATTTACTGAGTCCTACAACTATGCAAAATCTACTTGTTAGTTCTACTACCTCCTTTGAGTATATTTCATAGCATTTTTTAAATAGAGATAATCATCATCATGTCACCTGTAAAAAAACAATTTTCTGTGTTCATTTTCTATCTGGATATTGTTTATTTCTTTTTCTTGCTTAATTGCTTTGGCTAGAACTCCAGTATAACTGTTGAATAAAAGTTGTAAGAGTGGACTTCTTTATCTTGTTCTTGATGAATAATGGTTGTGAGAATGGACATCTTTACCTTGTTCTTGATCTTGTAGGGAAAGCAATCAGTATTTTATCATTACATATGATATTAGCTGTAGGTTTTTATCAATGCCCTTTCTCAGGTTGAGGACATTTCCTTGTATTTCTAGTTTGCTGAAAGTTTTTTTTTTTTTTAAATCAAGAATGGATGTTGGATTTCACCAAATGCTTTTTCTTAATTACTGAAATGAATAAAATGCCCTTTCATTTTTAGTTTGTAAAAACGGTGAATTACATATATACAGCAATATACAATGATTGGTGATTGATTTTGAATGTCAAAACAATCTTTACTTCTGGAAAAAATCCCACTTGGTGTGTATATATATATATATATATATATATTACATATTTTTACTTTAGAATTTTTGAAATAATGCATCTTTGTTCTTGAAAGATATTTGTATGTGGTTTTATTGTTTTCTTATCCTATCTTTAGTTTTGGTAATAAAGTGCTGGCCTTATAAAATGAGTGGGAAGTATTCTCTCCTATTCTATTTTTGGAAAGAGTTTGTGTATAATTGGAATTATTTACTCCTTAAATGTTTGGTAGAATTCTTCAGTGAAGCCATCTGGCCATAGAGTTTTCTTCATGAGAAAAAATTTTAAACTAAAAATTCCATTAAAAAAAATAGGTATAAGGTTTTCGGGTTATCTGTTTCTTCTTGGGGAGCCTTAGTAGTTTGTTTCAAGAAATTTGTCCATTACATCTATGTTGTTTAATTTGTTGGCATAGTGTTGTTTATAATATTCCCTTATTATTTTATGAATAGCTATAGAATCTTTAGTGATGCCACCTCTCTCATTTTTCATAATGGAAATCTGTCTTCTCTTTTATATTCCTGGTCAGTCTGCCTATAAGTGTATTATGTCATTAGGTCCCTCAAGCCAACTTGTGGAGAGGCTCCTGTAGTGAGGAACGGAATCTTCTTGCTAACTGTCAGCAAGGAAATCGAGGCTTCTAGACAACAGGCATGTAAGTGGGTCACCTTGGAGGCATACCCTCCATGTCTAGTCAGGCCTTCTGCTCCTGCAGCCCCACCTGACAGCTTGATTACCGCCTCCTGAGAAACCCTGAGCCCCAACCAACCAGCACAGCTGCTCCTGGACTCCTGACTTACAGAAACTGTGCCAGAGAGTTATAATAGCTTGCGCTTTAAGTCACTACATTTTGGGGTAGTTTTAAATGCTGCAGTAAAAAGCTAATATATTAGTTAACTTACTTGGTAAACAGTTTGGTCCTCCTGGGGCTTGCTTTTAAGCTTTGTTTGGTGACACTAAAGCAGCATATAGTGTAGGGCTGATTTTATCCCATTCTTGAGGCAAAACCTTTCAAGGTACTCTACTTAATGCCCATGAATTATGAGGTTTTTCCACTCTGGCTGGTAGGAACAAGAGTTATTCCTGTCTAGGTGTGATATTTGGGGTCTGTTCGCTCTCATCCTTCCAAGGTGGTTCTTTTCTTGGCTTTGGGTAGCTTCCTTATATTCGGTGCTGATCAATTTTCACCCTAACGTGCTGGGTGCTGCCCACCTGGAAAGCCTCCACCCACTTACAGTGCCCAAGTCCCTGAAACTCCCTGGGGCTCAGCCTTCCCACCTGCAAAATGAGGGTGTTGGGAGGCCGAGCACTGAAGGTACCTGGGTCTCTGGACTGAGGCCTGGGGCAGTGGTAGAGCTCAGGGATTACAGCTGTCGTCATTATAAATGATGAGAGGCCGAAAGAAGGGATGAGAGAGGGGAAAAGACCCAGAGAGGCTTTGAAGCTTTTGTATCCCCTGGGCTGCCTCAGCCTGATCCTGGAGTCCTGAACCTGACAGGTGGGTAGGAAGCCTTCTGATCCTGGGGGCCAAACTCCCGAATAAGTGAGGTTTCCTCTGACCCGAATCCGGGAGGCCCGGCTGTCTGTGCCTTCCCCAGGCAGACAGGCCTGGCTGGACTCAGGGCTGAGGGAGGAGGTGGCTGGGGCCTGGACTCCAGGGGCCCCGGTGAGGGTAGGCCAAGGGATTGATTCCTAGGCTCCCTAGGAAGGAGGACGCTGGGGGCCTGGATTCCCGGGTCCTTCCACCAAACTATATATTCACCCTAACCATCTACAGACAGACCTCTAGGGTTCTCTCACTTTGTATCGTTCTCTCTTCTTCAGTCCTTTGCCCTGAGACTTGACACTCTTGGGCCTTCCTAGACTCTCAACTTTGTCTTTTCAACACAGAGCGATTGCCAGGTTGTAACTGGGTTCCCAGGCCTTGCTCTGTGGTCTGGAAACTCTTCTTGGTAGTAAGTTAGGAAAACTAAAGGGCTCAGTTCATTTGTTTCTCATCAGTTAGGGAACACAGACCTTCACTGCCTCATGTCCAATACCTTGAAAATTTTGCTTCAAAAATTTGTCTGTTGTTTAAGTTGTCCAGGCAGGAGGGTAAATCTGGTTCCTGTTAGTTCGTGTTGGCTGGAAGTATTCCCCAGAGAGACTTTGAAAGGCAGCGTTTATTGAGAACTATGTTCCGGACATGATGCTTGGTACTTTACATGTGAGACCTTACTTAATCCTCAAAAATAAAACAGAATAACAATGTAAAAGTAAACAAAAAAAAAAGAACTATGAAATAGTTATTATAAGAATTTCCTTTTTATAGATGAGAACGTTAGGACATAGAGACACTAAGTAGTTTCAAGATTATACAGCTGATACATGGTGCCAATGTGCTCCGCATCCAAGTATGTTTGATTGCCAAAGGCAAGCTCTTAACCAGTCTCTTTCTATACCTCCTATTTCTAGCTCTTGCTGCTTAAACAAAACTGTAAAAAGGCTTGCCTTGTCTGATGCCCACCGCCTAGACACTTAATCTTCTGGATTTTTCATTCTCCCTCTAACGAGTGCCACATGGAAAACTCAAGAGGCTCCATAATATTAGAGAGTGATTTGAGAGGTTCCTTTTGTACAGAATATCCATTTATTGGGGATCCTGAATTTTTGTCTTTGCATACAATGAGGCAAAGTTAGGTTGAGAATGTATAAATAATACATTTTAATCATAAACATAAGAGCTTTGGTCAAAGATTACAGTCTTTGAATTAAGAAGGAAAAAAAGAAAAAAGAGCTCTCATTGTGAGGATATCCCTAATGTTTGAATGGAAGAAAAAATGAGGTCCAAATTTCAAGGCAGCTTCCAACCTTTCTTTATATGAGAAATGGCAAGAAGACCTCTCCATTGAAAGATGTACTGATGTGTGTTTATAGAGGTTCCAGGAATCCTCAATGAAACGCCACAGAATGGAAAGACACCCAGGCCAACACAATTCACACTAAAATAGAGACAAGTTTATTAAATATTCTTTTGGAAGGACTACTAACACATCATTAAGGGTGTGATTCCAGGGCAACTTTGAGTCTGTTGTAATTCTGAAGTGCTCAATAAATAAAACTAATAAGATTTTGGCTGAGTATCAGTAGTGGAGACTCATGAGCCTTGATCTTATACTTAGTATAAACTTAAACTCTCAGTTTTAGGATTTGAACTGTTTACCCCAGTTCATCTTTTTTCTTTTTCATGCTTGTTGAATTCTAATTACACAATGAAATTTGCTTATTGTTGAAAAAATAGGAAATATAAATAAATAGAAAAAAATCATCTGTAATCTTACCACCAATCAATAATCACAATAAACATATGGGTGACTATCTTGATGGTTTTTTCATTCTGCTATAAAATGTATAAAATGTGACCATCGCAACTGAACGGATGACCGAACAGGCTGTGTGGGGTGACCAGGCCGGCAGGGGGGTTAGTGAGGGGCAACCAAACAACTGAATAGCAGGCTGCATGGGGCGACCAGGCCCGTGGGGGGAGCAACCAGGCCAGCATGGGGGGCAGTTAAGGGCTACCAGGCTGGCAGTGGGGGCACTTAGGGATGACCAGGCCAGGGGAGGGGCAGTAAGGGGCAACCAGGTCGAATGGGGAGGCATTCAGGGGTGACTAGGCTGGCAGCTAGAATAGTTGGAGGTGACCAGGCCAGCAGGGGGGCAGTTAGGGGTGATTAGGCAGGCAGGCAGGTGAGCAATTAGAAATCAGTGGTCCCAGATTGTGAGAGGGATGTCCAACTGTCAGTTTAGGCCTGATTCTGGGGACCAGCATTTGGACATCCTCCAAGGGATTCTGGATTGGAGAGGGTGCAGGCTGGACTGAGGAGACCCCTCTCCCCCATGCACAAATTTTGTGCACCGGGCTTCTAGTGTGTATATATGTTTGTGTATACATGTTGTGGTGTGTGAGTGTGCAATGTATAATTATAGAGTAGTTTATAATGCCACAAGACAGAGATCCCTAATCCCTAATGCATTTGGGAGCATGGCACAAAATGTGGAATGCCCAATATTTTAGTTTAAATCTGGGCTGGACGTGCCCTTGCCAAGACATGGTATGGTCTTATATTTTTTCTTTATTTCTATTGAACCTAAGTTTTTCCAACTTTCCACATTTGAGACATCCTCAGAGATGAGATGCCTGGACCTATGATTGGAGAGTGATCCTTTGCATAATAGTCCCAAAGGTGACTCAGGATTAGAGCCTGGGAAGGAAACAGTCAGGACAATATTTCCCAGACCCACAGCTGTATGGCTCTCAGTCCCCAGAAGCCCTCTAACTATGGCTGTGATTATAGAGAACAGCTCATTCTTCCCAGATCACATGAGTGCTAGAAAGACTAGAGTTTTTATAAATGAGAATAAGGATGCTAGATCCAGGCAGCTAGCAGCAAAAGAGAGTTTTCTTTAGATGGTTGATTCTATGCTTTTCAGTAAATTCACAGGCCATTGAAGATTTTTTTCTTCCATTTGATGTACTTAGTTGCATTCAAGAGAAATTGACTATACCTTATTTAAGAAAAATAAAATAAAAGAACATTACTAAAAGGAATTACTGCCATGGAGAGAGACCGAGCTTAGAAGGTAGACAGGAGAGGAATTTGATAGGCAGCGAGTGTAGGAAAGCCATGCCCCCAGGAACCATCTGGTGAGCACTGGCCTGCCAATTGCCTCTGGCACCAAAGAGCAAACCTTTTATTAACAATTGCAGGACCAGTGGCTAGAGTGAAGGCTCAGTACCATATGCCTAAATATTTATAAATTAAAAGTAAGTTATAAATCGAATGAACAGTCTATTAAATAAAATATGTTAAATCCTCCTTCCTTCACAAATATACTTCTACTAGAGGCCCAATGCACAAAATTTGTGCACTCAGGTGAGTGGGGTCCCTCAGCCTGGCTTGCACCCTCTCGCAGCCCAGGAGCCCTCAGGGTATGTCTGACTGTGAGGAGCAGGCCTAAGCAGTCAATTGGACATCCTTAGTGCTGCCGAGAAGGCAGAAGAGGCTCCCGCCACCACCACTGCACTTGCCAGCCATGAACCCAGATTCTGAGCAGTGCACCCCCTGTGGGAGCACACAGACCACCAGAGGGCAACTCCTGTATTGAACGTCTGCCCCCTGGTGGTCAGTGCATGTCATAGCAACCAGTTATTCTGTTGTTTAGTCAATGTGCATTTTAGCCTTTTATTATATAGGATAATTAGCTGAAAGATCAAATTCAAATTTAGAATTTTTAACTCCTTAGAATTTCATGGGGTGAAATCCAGCCCTTGGATTCTCTCTTCCAATTCCCAGAATATCCCTCTCTCTATCCTACTTCAGTCTGAACATACGAGCACCTCTCACATCTTCCATAGAAATCCTTCCAGACCACCCTTGGAGTCCAGAAGTGTGAATAGTCTCATCTCAGGGGACAGGTACAGGGAAGAAAACTGCAGAGGTTCTGGAAATGACCTTGGTGTCATTTGGACAGAGGATTCTGGAGACCTGAGTACTTGGAGTACAGTGTAAAACCAAGAAAAGAGTCCAGGCTCTGAATGAGCATGCTCCATCAGACTTGGTGATTCCCTGGTTAATGGGAAGGAGCACAGAAAAACAAGGGTCAGGACAGGGTCCCCTAAACTGGGGCCCAGGATAGAGTTCCATTTGTCTGACTATGAGGAGAGTACTGCCCAATGCCGTGTATACTACGGCTGCTCTGTGACCTGGATTTGGCTGCCCCACCAAGAGCACAAACTCACCTTTATCTATGCTCTAGTGCCCCAGGAGTGTATTGGTGGCTGAGCCAAGGTTATATACCCAGCCCTAGCCCCTGGGGGTGAGGAGCAGTGGAAAACAATCTGTTAAAAACTGACAAATGTCCACTACCTAGAAGTGAGTCACTTTTATTTTTTTTATTTTTTTATTTTTTTAAAATATATTTTATTGATTTTTTACAGAGCGGAAGGGAGAGGGATAGAAAGTCAGAAACATCGATGAGAGAGAAACATCGATCAGCTGCCTCTTGCACGCCCCCCACAGGGGATGTGCCCGCAGCCAAGGTACATGCCCTTGACCGGAATCGAACCCGGGACCCTTCAGTCCGTAGTCCGACGCTCTATCCACTGAGCCAAACCGGTCTTGGCGAAGTGAGTCACTTTTAAACATGTTCTATTGCAAGCTCTCAAACAAGAATCTGTACAATTATTTGTGAAGAAATATGAATAGGATTACCAGTGTTGAAATTAGTAAAAAATGAAAGAAAGCATGGAATTATCTTCCACTGGAAGCCAATGAGGAAGTTTGTTGCTCCTTTTCATTTTACTTTTATTTCTAGGCCTGAGCTATCTTCCCACAGGCTGAAAGGAGGGAGACTACATGTATCTTAGTCACCAATGTAGTAGACCTTTGTTGCTTTTGTCCATACAACACCCATTTCCCCTTCTTTGTTCCACAACTTCTGTTCTTCTGGTAACAGCTTCCAGTTGGTTTGGGTGTCATTGACCAACCCAGGTCCCAGGCATAGGCATGTGAGCCATTAGTCTGACCAATCAGAAAATCACACACTCCCAGCCAAACTAATTGTTTTCCAGATGGACTATCATCTGGAGCACAGCTATAGATATTCCTAACCTGGAGATATTTAAGAAGGAAATATTCACAATGGGGGAACTTTTGGGTAAAGGCAGTGAATCATGAGAGGTGGGTCATCAGAATGTCCTCCCAGGAGAACTAAGATGGCGGCATAGGTAAAACACCTATCTTGCCATCATACACAACAAGTTTAAATCTACAACTTAACGAAAGAACAAACACTGTCCAGAATCACCAGAAAGCTGGCCGAGTGAAAATTCCACAAATAAAAGTGAAGATAAGACACTGTGACTCGGAGGAGCGGTGGCGGACAGCATTGAAGATTCGCACGGAGAGAGGTTTGGAGGAGCCGCGCACGCCAGCGGATAGGCCAGGCGGCTGAAAACTGGCCAGTTTTCTCAAACAGGGGAGAAAAAGATGTCCCACTGGACTGATTCTCCACCTCTGGGCGAAGTCCAGGGAACCCACTATCATACGGGGTAAAAACTGGACAGTGGGAGGGCACACCGAAGCTCGGGTGCTGCAGGGGCCTCCCAACTTGTGGAGAAGGCAAACTTGCGCGTGAACTTGGGAACAACGCAGCTGCCTGTCTGCACAGAGAGCGCTCGCCACTTGCTCTCTCATTCAGAAAACCGTCAGATGCATTGTTTTACGACCCTGGGTGAGACGTTGGGTGTGCAGACTCATTTGGGGAGAGTCAGAATTCCCCGGCAGCTGGTAGAGCTCCACAGCAGCTCTCTCTCCGCCCATCCAACCTGAGCATAGCTGAGCTTCACAGATAATTGGCCTGGAGGTCAACCCCTCCAAGTGCTAACAATGATTAACCTGAGCTTAACTTCAGCAAGACTGTGCAACCCATATCCACCTCAGGTAACTGGGGAGGCTGAGCCACTGTCCCTTGTAGGACTTCTACCACAAAAAGCTAATTGACCAACTCAGGGAAGCAGCCACCATGCAGAGACATGGAAAGAAATCAGATATGAAAGAACTGGAGGAAAAAAAAAATGACTGGACATGGAATTCAAAACCACGGTTATAGGGCTTCTCAAGAGGCTCCTAGAAAAGGTCGAGACCTATAAGGAAATAAGCAAGACCGAAAAGGAAATGAATGAGTCCTACAAGGAAATAAACTAGACCCTCAAGGATATGAAGGAGACTCTCAAGGATATGAAAAAGGACCAACCAGAAATCAAGCATACACTGACTGAAATTAAAAATATTATACAAAGACCTAAAAGTGCTCTGGAACACCCCAAGAACCAAGTTAAAGATTTGAAATACAAAGAGGTAAAATCCACTCAGCTGAAAAAGCAAGAATCCAAAAGAATCCAAAAAATTGAAGATAGTGTAAGGGGTCTCTGGGACAACCTCAAGCATACCAACATCCGAATTATAGGGGTGCCAGAAAAAGCGAGAGAGCAAGACAATGAAAACCTATTTGAAGAAATAGTGACTGAAAACTTCCCACACCTGGTGAAAGAAATTGACTTAGGAGTCCAAGAAGCACACCAAACCCCAATATATAGGAACCCTAAGAGGACCACACCAAAAACACATCATAATTAAAATGCCAAGAGCAAAAAACAAAGAGAGAATATTAAAAGCAGCAAGAGAAAAACAGTTAATTACCTATAAGGGAGCACCCATACGATTGTCAGCAGATTTCTCAACAGAAACGATGCAGGCCAGCCTCTAGTGGCAAGAAATATTCACAGTGATGAATAGTAAGAATCTACAACCAAGATTACTCTATCCAGCAAAACTATCATGCAGAATTGAAGGTCAGATAAAGTGCTTCGCAGATAAGAAAAAGCTAAAGGACTTCATCACCACCAAACCAATATTATATGAAATGCTGAAAGATATTCTTTAAGAGGAAGAAGAAAAAGTTAAAAGTGTAAATTATGAACAACAAATACACATCTATCAACAAATGAATCTAAAAATCAAGTGAATTAATAAGCTGATGAACAGGATAAACTGGTGAATGTAACAGAATCACGGACATAGAGAGGGAATGGACTGACAACTCTTGGGGATAAAGGGAGTGTGGGAAGTGCAGCAAGAGACTGGACAAAAATCATGCAACTATGGCTGAGGACAGTGGAGGGGGGTGAGGGCAGAGGGTGGGATGGGTACCAGGTGGAGGAGAGCTATAGGGGAAAAAAAGGGAACAATGTAATTAATAAAATGAACAATAAAGACAAAATAAAAATAAAAAAAAGAATGTCCTCCCAGAGCACAGAACCTGCATGGGGTCCCCTCAAGCCTCATCACTAAGTCAGAGCCAAGGTACTGGGTTCCACCTTCTAAGGACTAGAGTGCTATTGCTTCTGTGTGCTCAGCTCTATTTGGATGGAATTCTCAGGCCATTGGACATGTTCCTTCCTAGATCCTCTAGTGGCAGAGACACTTGCTGGTAGTCAGTGTAATCCTGTGATGCAACACACTTGAGCCTGACTCCTAGCTCCACCAGTAGCTGCATCCCTCAGTTTCCCTAAAGATCATTTATAAAATGGGATGATCTTTATCCCAGATTTGCAAATGAAGTTGGAGGTAGTTGAGGAGGACTCTTGGTGCTCTTGGGAATTTTGTCTTTAAATGAGGTTCCCCAACTCTTTATTTTTTTAAAAATAGATTTTTATTGGTTTCAGAGAGGAAGGGAAAGAGAGAGAGAGAGAGAGAGAGAGAGAGAGAGAGAGAGAGAGAGACATCAATGATGAGAATCACTGATCAGCTGCCTCATGCTCCTGACTGGGGATCGAGCCTGCAACCTGGACATGTGCCCTTACCAGGAATGATCCATGATTTCCTGGTTCATAGGTCGATGCTCAAACCACTGAGCACACAGGCCAAGTGGTCCCCAACTCTTACAACAAACATGGGCTTGATATGGATAAAGCATAAAATGACACTCAAAAGTAACTGGTCTGCTCCCACCAGCTACACACGAAAATCTTCCTCTGCTTTATAGTTGCACCCTGTACGCACCATGCAGAGCTCATTGTGCATGGTGTGTGCTCAGAAAGTAACGTTCATTAATTTCTTTTGTTGACCTTAGTCATTTGATTCAATTAAATTCACACAACAAATATGAGCTCTTGTGCTTGGAGGAGCAAGGCACATGCAATGACACCCGTTACCCTGCAAAATGTGCTAGAATGAGGGCAGCGATCCTGAGCGAAGCAAGGCAACACTGCTACCCCCACCTTCTCATTAAGGAAAATAGATCTGCTTACTTGTGTGGATTTATTTTAATGGAAGTCTATAATCCTCCCTGATTTTCCCTTGGCCAGGATCCAGATTGCTTCCGATGACAGCCCCACTGAGAATTTTTCTTTGATTTGTGAGTGAGCAGTGCTCTTGGTTTGACCCATTTTACTTCCCAGCTGGGATCTGCCTGGGGTTCGTGTACCCCTCTGCTCCTTAATCTCTTCCTGTGCAGTCTCAGGTGGCTCTCCTGGACCCCAGGGGGTCCTCACATCTGCCCCCTTGGCCGGCAGCGAGGCAAAGGGACACCAAGTTAAGTCTCAAAGCCCACCGGCTGCGTTTTACCCTCATGTCCTTCTTCCTTTGATTTCTTGCCACATAGGAAAGTCAGGTCTTCCACAAGAATGCAGATTTTATGGGCTAAATAAAGGAAAAGCAGATTCATTTGAAAGGATGCAGGGCTGGTACCAGTATCCTCCAATCTGAGGGAAAGCCAATGTGAAGGAAAAGAAAGAGCCACCGAAGGCCCTCCCAGGAGTAAAAGCCACATGACTCCCGTTTACATAACTTGGAAAGGATGCCTTGCTTTCCCTCGTCATGGTGTCCTTCGTGCACCTGAATAATAACAGTCAAGGAACAGAAGCATCATTGATAAAGATAAAAACATAATGTTCTATAGACAACAAAAGATTAAAGGCTGACCAAAATATATGATTAAGTTTTAGAAATGTACTATGCTTACCCTATATTGTTAAGTGAAAACATACATTACATATGTACCTTATGTTGTTAAAAATGTCTGTTAAAAGCAGAATCTTTTTGTAATCATATAGAGTTTACTAGAGGCCCAGTGCACGAAATTTGTGTACTTGCAATGGTCTCTCAGCCTGGTCTGTGCCCTCTCACAGTCTGGGAACCCTTGGGGGATGTTCAACTGCTGGCTTAGGAGCGTGCTTAAGGCCACAGTCAGACATCCTTAGCGCTGCTGAAGAGGCTGGAGAGGCTCCCACCACAGCTGCAGCGCTTGCCAGACATGAGCCCAGCTCAGAGCTTCTGGCTGTGTCGCACTCTCCCTGTGGGAGCACACTGACCACTGGGGGCAGCTCCTGCATTGAGCGTCTGCCCCCCTGGTGGTCAGTGTGCATCATAGCGCCTGGTTGTTCCACCATTTGGGCAATTTGTATATTAGCCTTTTAATATATAGGATAGGGGCCCAGTGCATGAAATTCGTGCACTGGGGCAGCCCAGTCTGCCCCCTCTCACATACTGGGAGCCCTCAGGGGATGTCCTACTGATGGCTTACGCTCGTTCCCCATGGGGAGTGGGCCTCAGCCACAGTCTGGCCTCCCTTTGTGGGAGGCAACTGGGCTGATCAGGCAACTGGGCTAACCCCATCATCCCACTGCTGCAGCCACTGCCAGTCACCGCAGCCACCAACGTGTTTTCATCAACCCAGACTCAGGTCCCTTCACTATGAAAAAATGACAACTCTCTTTAGGCATTTTCAAGATGTGTCTTTCATAGGATATAACATTTCTTTATTTTTCTTTTTTATCCTCACCTGAGAATATGTTTCTATTGATTTTTAGAGAGTGTGGAAGTGAAAGGGAAAGACAGAGAGAAACATCAAAGTGAGAGGAACACTTTGATTGGTGACCTCCGGTATGAGTCCTGGCCTGGGCCCTAGCCAGGGAGGAGCCTGCAACCTAGGTACATGCCCCTGATCAGAATATAACCTGGACCCTGCAGTTGGCAAACCTAAGCATTTGCACTGAGCCAAACTTCCTAGAGAAAGGGAGGATATGATATTTCTTAGCCCTCCAGCAGCAGACCTTTGTTTTTATCTCCAGGAGTGTGGTGGAAGAACCCCAGATTACTTTTTTGGATTCTTATACCCAAGTTACTAAAAATATTACCAGTGGCATACAGGGAGCTTAGCCAATGAGTGGTCAGAAAAGATGTTTCCTCTACAGTTCACATCTATCTTCTCTGACCTCCGGCTCCATCCCTGCCAAGGTATAAAGCCTCTCGCCCTGGGCGGGGGACCCCCAGTTAGCTATGGTTGCCCTGTTTCACCCTGGCCAAGGCCCCAAGCCTCTGGCCAAGGATCCGAGGCTCAGGTCTAGGGCAGG
Source organism: Antrozous pallidus (assembly GCA_027563665.1). Classification (NCBI taxonomy): domain Eukaryota; kingdom Metazoa; phylum Chordata; class Mammalia; order Chiroptera; family Vespertilionidae; genus Antrozous; species Antrozous pallidus. The sequence goes on along the minus strand of CM050511.1, from coordinate 92,532,089 downwards.
GGACCCCCAGCGCACTTGATCTCTCTGCTCTGAGGATGGAGCTCTGGGCGGTTGACCCCCAGCAGGCGAGATCACCCTGCTCTGCCACTGGCCAAAGCACAAGCCTCTGGCTGATGCTCTGAGGCTGGGGTCCTGGGTGGTTGACCCCCAGCAGGCACAATCACCCTGCTGCCTCTGTTTGAGGCTCTGGTCCTGGGCGGTTGACCTCCAGCAAGGGCCTGCACACCCACCACCCACTGCTGCCCAGCCCTCCTGCTTGGCTTCTTCTGTTGCCGGGGAAACCGAAGCCTTCCTCTTGCTCTCAGTGGCGGCAGCCATCTTGGTTGGGGTTTATTTGCATAATTTGCTCCTGATTGGCTGGTGGGCATGGCTGTTGTCATGGCTTTGGCGAAGGTATGGTCAAATTTGCATATTACTCTTTTATTAGATAGGATAGGTGGTTTTATATGTACCATGTTATTTACTTCTTAAACAAATCTGTAATTTAGTAGGAACAAATAGTATTATTATTTATGTTTTATACTTAGGGAAAAAAGACTTCAAAGCTTGTCGGTGCAAACATACCTAATAAAAAGCAGAACTAGAACACATAACCAGGTCTTCTGACTACAAATCTCTTATTATATCTCCCCATTAACATAAAACCAAAAATTACAAGTTTTTGGATGAAACACATGTGCCACTATTTCCACATAAATTTAATAACTATCTATATCATATCTAATAAAAGAGTAATATGCAAATTTGACTGTACCTTTGCTATGCTAACAGCCAATCAGGAGCGGGGGTAGGGCCGAGGCGTGCGCTAGGGGAGGGATGGCACAAAGGGTGGGGCCGCTGCGGTGCCAGCAGGCCAAGGCGGTTGCTGGGCCAGCAGGGGGTCCAATCACAGCCCCAGAGCCAGCAGGGGTTCTGGACCTGCACTGCTGCCCCGAGGCCCGGCCTCAGCAAACCTGGGGTAGCCTGGACCCAGCAGGGGGTCTGGACCCACGCCACCTCCCCCAGGCCCAGCCTTGGCAAACCTGCGGTGGTGGCAGGGGTCCCAATGGCCGACCCAGACCCAGCAGGGGGTCTGGACCCGCGCCACCAACCCCAGCCCAGCCACACCACATTAAAGCTTCTTTTATTATTAGCATCTTGAATTAATGTGATACATTTATTACAATTGAGGAGCCTTTATCGACACATTATTAACAGAAGTAAACTGCAGTTTTCATTCTTTGGTCTTATGGTCTTGACAAATTTACCATTAATGTAGTATCAGACAGAACAATTTCATTACCCTAAAGATCACCTGTGCCTACCTATTCATCCCTCCTTGCTCTGAACCCCTGGCAGCCAGGGGGTGATCAGGCTGGCAGGCAAAAGGGGTTAGGGGCAATCAGGAAGGCAGGCAGGCAAGTAGTTGGAAGCCAGCAGTCCTGGATTGTGAGAAGGATGTCTGACTGCCCAGTAGGATCGGGCCTAAGTGGGCAGTCAGACATCCCTGAGGGGTCCCAGATTGGAGAAGGTGCAGGCTGGGCTGAGGGACCTCCCCCTGCCCCCTGTGCATGAATTTCATGCACTGGGCCTCTAGTATATATATAAAAGCTTAAATGACCGTCATGACTAGACAACTGGCCAGTAGCTATGATGTGCATTGACCACCAGGGGCAGATGCTCAACACAGGAGCTGTCCCTTGGTGCCCCTGCTCCTACAGCCAACCTCCCACAGGCAGCCAACCTCCTGTGGTCCTTCCCCTGACTGATCGGCCCCGACTGGGACTGGGCAAGACAGCCCTGATCAGTTGGGAGGGACCCCACCCATGCACAAATTCATGCACTGGGCCTCTAGTGTATTATAAAATTTTTATAGCTGCAATAAGCACATAACACCAATATTAGTCCCATCACAGCTTCAGCCCCTCTCATACCATCATGCATATTTCCATTGTGTCCATTACTGGTGCCATATTACATTATTTCATGAAATAGTTTGATGCATGTGTTCCTCTTGCACTGCACTATAAGCTCCACAAGGAAAGGTAGCATATCTGATTTTGTATGTATTAAATTTCCAATAGCGTTTTTGACTCATGGTAAATGAACAGTAAATATTTGTTGAAGGAATGAATGAATGAAAAATCAAGATGAAGAAACCAGTGTTTGAATTGGGAGGTCTACCCTCAACCAGAAATCAGTGGTGCTTATGAGAAACTGAAGGTCAAGGGAAAATATTCCTAAAAGTGTTTATTGGTTGTTCTTAGATACCGTGGTGAACCAGATGGGAATGCAAGGCATCTTTTCCAGCTCACATGAACTGGAGTGTGTGTGGCTTTTAATCCTGTGAAAGGGGCTTCTGTGGCTCTTTCTTTCCCTTCACTTTGGCTGGAGGTCGAGGAAGAACAGCAGGGCAGGAGTAGAAGGGCAGTGTGGCTCTCGAGGAGGAGAGATGCGACACTGTTGCCTCTTTCTGGGTCTGATGGAGGTGCTTGCAGGCAGAAGCTATGGTCTCTGTTCTGATGACCAAAGTCCTGTACCAAGTCCAGGCCAAAGTCAATTCAGCTACCATCTTGGGCATGAGGAGAGGTTTGTATTGTTATCTGAGACGTTGGGGGCATCTGCTATCTACTTTTTCTTTTTTTGGGTGGGGGGGCATCACCAGAAGAAAAGAAAACTTTCCACTCCAGCTACTGCCCAACCCAGTTATCTTTTTATTTTTTCAGGTTTCGCTTGATTTTTAAAATTTTTTTGCAGTATAACTTAGATTTAATAGTAGTACATATGTTTTCATTTTTTACCCCCATTAACCTCCCCCCAGCCTCCCCTACACCCCAGCACATGTCCCTACCTGCCCTCTCCCCCCCCCCCCCAGTTATCTTTTTTAAAGGGGAAAGGAATAAAACTCCTCTGTACCTTGAGGGGACTTACAACAAATCAAGAGGAAAACACATTATACTCTGACTCAGGTCTGTGGTTACTATCCTTGTTACTGGTTCCTTAGAGTGATTTTCACAAAGTGCAAATAAAAAATATATAATCTATAAAACAACCACTGTGGAGAACAGTATGGAGTTTCCTCAAAAAACTAAAAATGGAACTCCCGTTTGACCCAGTGATCCCACTTCTAGGAATATATCTTAAGAAACTAGAAACACAAATCAGAAAGGATATATGCAACCCTATGTTCATAGCAGCACAATTCACCATAGTTAAGGCTTGGAAACAGCCTAAGTGCCCATCAGCAGCTGAGTGGATTAAAAAACTGTGTTGCTATACAATGGAATACTATGCTGCAGTAAAAAGAAGGAATTCTTACTATTTGCAACAGCATGGATGGAACTAGAGAGCATTATGCTAAGCAAATTAAGCCAGTCAGAGAAAGATAAATATCACATGACCTCACTCATTTATGGAATATAATGAATAACATAAACTAAGGAACAAAAACAGATCCAGAGACAGAGAAGCATCGATCAAACTGTCAAACCTCAGAGGGAAAGTAGGGGAGGGTCAGGGTAAAGGGGAGAGATCAACCAAGGACTTGTATGCATGTATATATGCCTAACCAATGGACACAAACAACAGGGGGGTAACACCATGTGTGAGCAGGTTGGGGAACAATTAGGGAGTAAGGACACATATGTAATACCATAATCAATAAAGAAAAAAAAGAAAGAAAGCAACTAGAGAGAAACAGAAGACAGCAAATGAAAAAGCATCATGTCCAATAACTCATTTTAAAGGCTCAAAATGTACCAACAACTGCTTGGAGATAAAGTTAATTAGACTTTTTGTACTTTCATTTGAATTAAAACATCAATATTAATAAAAAAAAGTAATCAAAGCATTCATGTACCTGAGTACAATCCAGGATCTAGTATTATGACAAAATATCAACCTAAGGTCAGCCCACATCAAAGACTTGCTATTTATTGAGCATGTGTCCGTCAATGCTTGTTCAGAATGACCTCCACAGGATGCTCTGATCAGTGTTTAGTTTACTTAAAGGTCTCGAAGAAGCTTGGCTAATGTCATTCATGCTCTCTGGTTCCTGTCACATGTGAGGCACAAGAAGAATCACCCTTAGGAGGGTCAGGTCTACGTGTAAGAACTTTATTGTGATACATCTTAGTATAGTTTTTTCTTTCTTGTGCTTGAGGTTCATTGAGCTTTGGAGTGGTGGTTCAATAGTTTTAATTTTGGATAGTGTCTTCATAGTTTCTAATATTCTCTTCTGCAACGTCTAATCTGCCATTAATCCCATTCATGTATTTTCCATCTCAGACATTTTTGTTTTCATCTCTACAATTTTGGTTTTCTAAAATTATCTTCCATGTGTGTTAATGTTTTTGTGTGCCAATTCATTTGTCTTAGTCTCTTCTGAGTCAGTTTTGATGGATTTTTTTTTCTCACTGTGAATTATATTTTTCTGACTTTTTTTTTGCATACCACGTAGTTCTATTAAATGCCAGACATTTTGAATATTAACTTGCTGGGGGCTCAGTATTTTATATTTTTATGAATATTATTGAGCTTTGTTTTGAGATTCAGTTAACTAAAAACAGTTTGATCATTTTGGTCTTGCTTTAAGATTTGTCAGGAGGGACCAGAGTATCACTTACTCCATGGCTCATTATTTCTTACCCGCGAGACAAGACCCTTCAGAGAACTCTACTCAGTGATCCACAAAGAATGATATTTTTTTAATCTAGCTACCAGGAAATGGCATGACTGTCACTGTGAGCTCTGGATACTGTTTCCTCCAATCTTTTGGGTGGTTCTTCCTCCAGCCTCAAATACATACACTAATTCGTTCTCTGCTGAATACATGAGAGGGATCGTCTATACATCTCTGGACCTCTCTGTGAACTTCCACCGCCCTTTTCTTGAGCCCTCTGCCCTGTCAACTCCTGCTTCCTTGGTCTCCCTGCTTTCTCACTGCTGTCCCCTTAATGCAGGGAATCTTCTGTGCTCCACTTGTTCCTTCCACTTTGCCCTGAAACTCTATCAAGGGAGTAATCTGGGGCAATTTTAAAGCTAACCTTCTTTGTTTCTTATCTCCTAAGGACCACAGTCCTTTGTTACATGATGTCTTGAAAGCTATTGTTTCATACATCTGTCTAGATTTTTGATTGTTTAGGAGAGTAAATCTAGTCCTTGTAACTCTTTTAGCTAAAAATGGAGGTGTCATCACCAGTGTTTAAGGGCTATTTAAATATTATAAGTAGTAACCCCTTTTTCAAACCTACATGTTTATTTTTCCTCTGAATTTTAATTTTGTTTTATTTTATGATATTTTGTGTATATAAATTTTGCAATTAAAATTTTATATCACTAAATCTAGCAATATTCATTGTTTGTCATCGATGTCATACTTAAAGGTATTTCTCCAACCCAAGATTATAATTTCAGCTGACTTTATTTTATCATATACTGAACTCTTGTATACTCTTTAGCTTTATATTTTGAACTATTTATCTGTTATTCTATTCTAGAATAGGTCTGAGCATATTTTAATTAATTATAGTTGTTTAATATATGGAAGACAAATAATGTGATAGGTATTGCTAGTAGTCCTTCAAAACCCATTCTTACCCTTTTTTGTTAATAAGCCCTCAGTTTTAGGTAAACACCTGCTGCCATGAATGATGACTTTCAAATACAATTCCACATCTCCCTGGAAGTTAAGTATAATTATGTGATTGTTATAGGGCCAATGGATTTTAAGTAGAAGGGATGTGTTCAACTTCTGGAAAGAGTTCTTAGAGGACAGAAGCATGTCCTTTTCCCCTCCTCTTTCATTTCCTCCTGCAGACACCATTGCTGAACTTGAGTAGCCATCAGAGGTGGAGTCCAAGTGCTGGGAATGGCACAGGGACAAGAGGAAAGAAGCCACATTCCCAGGTGCAAGAAGGATAATTCCAACTGATACCAGTCATCTCTGGGCTAGGTGTACCTGAGAGAAATGGGCTTTTACCCCTGTTATTTTGAATTCCCTATCGCTAAAACTCAACCTAATTTCAACTGATATAAACTTTAGAATTAAAAAACAAACAAAATCCTATTGAAATTTCAATGGAAAGCACATTAAATTTACATATTAATTTAACAAGAATTGACTGTGTAACACTATTGTCCTCCTGTCCAGGAGCATGCTCCATGCTTGCATTTATTCATGCCTTCTTTAATGTTATCAGAAGCATTAAAATAAACCCCAAAGACTATTTTCTTTGCTTTCCATGTCTTGTGTTTCAAGCATGTATAACTCTTTGAATTATAAAATAAGAAATAAAACCAAATAAATTGAAGTATTACATAATTATGCAGAAATGTAAACATAGGTACACCTAAATAAGGGAAAAGTATCCCTGTTTAAGTTTAAGGTTTTTGTTTATTTGAAAATGTCATGGAATTTCCCCCTCTACCTGTGATTTCCAGAAAGCAAGAGGGTGGCAGCTGAACACTCCAGTGTTCCTCAAAGCAGCCCTTTTAATCACAGCTGCTTACCAGAATTACTTAGAAATTTATTTGTACTGCATGCTTCTATTTGGGTGTCCTATTTCTTAATAGGTTCTCCTCCGGTTACCTAAGAGTGGTGTGTGATTTTTCTGAGCCATGTGGGCTTGTGAGGCTGAAACAATAAGATTCCTCCAGATATCGGGTTTCACCACTAAGAAGTCGCCTTGGTACTTGTGATCTGAGGAGCTGGGTTGGAGACATGGGTGAGTCACTAATAGATGTAAGACTATGGACAGGTCACTTACCATCCTGGAGTCCCAGTTTCCTCATACATAACTTGGGAATAATAGATTTATTAGCTTAAACATAATTACAACTTTGATATGAAAGCAATGAGGCAGTGGATGTGAAAATGCTTTAAAAATGGCAAAACCTACATAAATATTAACCATAGATTGGTATCTGTAATCGTAAGAGAGCTTATTTCTCATTGTCTGTAGCTACACTTTTTAATTCTTTCAAGTACAACAATCCATTTTTAAGATAAAAAATGTTCATGAATTCTCTACCCTTGGTGATATTTTTTATCTTATAATTAAGAATATAATTGGGATATTCTAATAAGAGTAAGAGTTGTGAATGAATATTTTTCAGTCACAACAGGACTAGAAATAATAGAAATTACATGAGTAATTAATATTACCTATCCAGTCTATAGATAATACTGTTAAGGATGCTTTTTGCTGCAAGTAACAGCAAACTAAAAACATACTGGCCTAAATGTAAGGGAATTCAGTATCTTATTAATAGCACCCACAGAAGACAGGATTTAGGCTTGGTTGATTCCTGTGCTCAGTGATGTCAGGATACAGGTTCTTTACTTCTCTCCTCAATGCTGGCTTGGTCCTCAGGCAGCAAGACAACTACAGCAGCTCCATCACTCACGTCCAGACATGGTGATTTTGCAGGAAAAGGGGAGCCAATATATATATATATTTAAATATATTTTATTGATTTTTTACAGAGAGGAAGGGAGAGGGATAGAGAGTTAGAAACATCGATCATCTGCCTCCTGCATACCTCCTACTGGGGATGTGCTCGCAACCAGGGTACGTGCCCTTGATGGGAATCGAACCTGGGACCCTTCAGTCTGCAAGCTGATGCTCTATCCACTGAGCCAAACCAGTTAGGGCGGGGAGCCAATATATTTTTAATCATCTGTTTGAGAAGAAAAACTAACTTTTCCCATAATTACCCTTCTGTCCTGATGACCTCTGATCCAACCTTATCGGCTAGACTTAAGTTTCATCTCCATTTCTGAAATCACTGTGCCTGTCAATGCGATTATTTTGTATCCATCTACCTTACCCTTGGGGCTGAAGGTGACTCATTCCTTGAACAATAGTCTTTTGGAGAAGAGTGGATGTCTGGATAAAATTGGAGTTGTTTAGTGTAGCAGAGATTATTGGTACCTGCCCTCATCTTCTTGTTAGGCACTATGTCTGATGCACAATGATAGCTTCCTAGTGCAAGTCTGTTTCTCTGCCTGAGGGATTTCTCTGAGATATCCTTCCTCTGGGGATTTCACAGGAATTTCCTTGGCTTGTCTATGAGGCAGACCGAAAAGTGCTAAGGAACCGATACTCTTTAAAGCAGCTCCTCCTTTATGATGGATAAAGATTGAGACTGCCTCTCATGGGAAAACTGCAAGGAATGCCCCTTTCCCCATCTCATTTAGTCTCCAGTGGTATTGAGCTCTAGTTGCCCACAGCGATAATTGGCTCATTAATACAGTCTGTGTAGACTTCCTTCTCTTCCTGCGTCACTTCTTCCTTCCAGTGTTTCCTGGAATTGCCCCTCAAACAAACTACTTGCCCCCAAATCCTTGCCTTGGCATCTGCTATATTGGAGGGGCTCAATTTAAGTTAGTAGGAAGGAAGGAGGAGGAAAGGGTTCTGTGTAGGAAATGCAGTGTCCACTAATGGCATCCAGCAGAGATTCCAGAACCACTGTAAAGCCCCCAGTGTCTATATTTATTGGTCTTCCGGTTTGGTCTCCCCAGAATACTCCCAAACTAAGATTAGGTCTCAATATGCTCAAGAATACATCTGAAACTGAAAACTTTCAGAGAAAATGAAAAATGGTAGACTTTCTGGGAACTTGATGGCTCCAATTAAATAAAGATATAAAGTCTCCTGAATAATTTTCTGAGGCTTTATTAAACTGGAAAGCTTTCAGATTAAACATTTTTAAATGTGGATTTTCTTCCTGACATATCTGCCTTTCCCCACCTGGAAAAAAAAAGGTGTTTATTTCTTGAGACTTTGGACTATTTGAGATTTGAATTCTTTTACTAAATCTGCTTCATAGTGATTTGAAGGATGGCTATTATGCATGAAATATTTTTTTAAAATAAGTTTATTTTTTTTTCAAATAGTCTTGGCTCATTGGTTTATAATATTCCTGGAATTGTTACTTTAAAAATGAAGTTCAAAAGGCATATGACCATTCGATGGATAGGAAAGATGGAAAGCTTGGTTTTCCTCAACTGAAGTTGGAAGGCGAACTTTATCACTCCTGTTCTCTCAGATGTCCTGTGGCTGGAACGTTGGACATTGAGGATGTGGGTGGCGCAGCCTTTTTCAGCTTCTTACTGGAAACTGAGGAGTTTTCCTGACAGCAGTAATAAATCAAACTTCCACAGGAAGCAAGAGATCATTGAAATGAAACATAATCTGTGACATGTCCTCCCTGAGATTGTGATGGCCTTTTCCTCAGTGGTTGCTCTCTTAACGTCTGCTAACAACAAGAGTCTTCAGGAGGATGCAGGAATTGGAGAGGTCAAAGTGACTTGCTTTTCTGAGAAGTTTAACTTGTTCACAGTGTACTCAGATTGAAATTAACTTAAAGAGCACACTCCACAAACTCTAGATAGCCTAATTTGTCTTAGGCTATTACAACTCTCTGGCATTTTTGACTTTCTGAATTTAAATTTTTGACCTGCTTTAATGTAAATGTCATTCAATAAGAAAAGTATGCATTATAAAGAAATCTACTACAGTGCTTAAGGCATAAATGAGTATTCTCAGAATTTTTTCCTGACAAGCTGAATGACATATTGAAAGTTAGATATAGCTCTTGAACCAGGACCCTTCCATTGAAGGATTCTGAGATTAATATTTTCAGTGGCATTGCATTCATAACCAATTTCTGTTCAGTTGAAGGCTTTTAATGTATTTTAATCCAATTTTGCTGCTAACAGTAAAACAGTGAGTTGGCCACATTTGGAGTGAAATATGATCAAATCTATTTTAAAATAAAGTTAATTTAGAAGTATCTTATGACTTTCCACCCAATTTAGAAGCACTATTTCATTAAAAGGGAAAATCGTCTGTACTCACATAAGATTCTTTAGTTTTTTCCAGGAAGATTTTAAAAAATGGTTCATCTTTTTTTCCAAGATGAAAGAAGCAGCCATTGCTTTTTCCTTCCTTGTTCTCAGAGCAGTCTCAAGCAGAATGAATTGAAGAGGTTGGTAGCTCCATAAAATGGTAGCTGCATAGCCAATAAAAACAAAATATTTTAAAAATCAAATGGGTAGAACAATTCTCTTACTTGTGGCACATTTAAGCATGATCTAATCAGAAAATAGATTAGAATGTAGGTGTGAAAAACTATAAATTAATTATTGTTCCCACAATTCATATATTCACAATTCATTATTGTTGCTATCATTGTGCCCCTCCATATTGAATTAAACTAAATATTACTTCTCAAGTTTGTGGCATAATCATTATTCCACTAGTTTTGGATCCAGTGGTTTGGAGGTCATTTTAACCCATTTAGAGATTCCTTAATATTTTTTACATAAATCATTGTTATTGTTAAATAAAATCTCCTTTGATTGCACCACTGTATGTTCTCACACTATTTCAGGACTTGTTCCTGCCAAGAGGAGTATTTTATTATTCACACACTCCTGCCCCACTTATAGAGATCTCTGAGCATAAAATCTAGGGGCTGCTTCTGGTTGCCTATCTAGTATTCATCCTATTCTTTTCTCTCCAATAGATCTGTGATTTTTATTAGGCATCTCCCTTCTCCTTGCACAATTCAGAAAGCTGACCACATTCCCCTCTTCAATGGTGCAGCCTGATTATTTTAAGACAACTCTAGCAATCACATTTCATGTCTGTGATTGGTTTAGAAATTGACAATCAATGTCTGTCTTTACCATGATTGATAACCGGGTGTGCAGCTAACCTAAATTGGTGCCATTAGGTTGTAGGAAGGAATTTTTCATCTTTGGTTGGAGAATATGTTTGCTCTCCCACTTGATGGACAAAAAGGGAAAGTATGTTTTCTAATTGCTCTTGACCAATGGCTTGTAATTGTGAGGGAAGTGAACTCAGGGACAAATAGACACAAGGGAAGAGTCCAGGGAACTCAAGGGTAAAGGAAGCCTGATTGCTCTACATCCGAGTCCTGTCCAACTTCTGGAGTTAGAGATGGACCTTCTATGCTTGCAGCCCACAGCACATAACTTATAAAAGGATGTAATCACCCAAAGGAAATCCTTTTCAAAATCGTAACATTTTTTTTGCAGAAATAGAAAAACTGATTCTTAAATTCCTATGGAATCCTAAGGGACCCCCCTCCCCAACTAATAGCCAAAATAATCTTGAAACACTGGAACAAAGTTGGAGGCCTCACACTTCCTGATTTCAAAACTTACTACAAAACTACAGTAATCAAAACAGTGTGGTACTGCCATAAAGACAGATATACAGACCAATGGAATAAAATAGGAAGCTCAGAAATAAACACTCACATATTTGCCAAATGGTTTTCAACAAGGTTGTCAAGATCTTCCCAGGGGACAAGACAGGTTTTTCAACAAATGGTACTGGGTATCCACATGCAAAAGAAAGAAGATAAACCCTTACCTAATACCATACATAAAAATTAACTCAAAATGGATCAAATAGTTAAACATAAGAGCTGAAACTATAAAACTCTTGGAAGAGAACATAGGGGGAAATCTTCATGATATTGAATATGGTAACGATTACTGGATGTGATACCAAGAACACAGATGACAAAAGAATCAAATAGATAAGTTGAACTCCATCAAAATAAAAAAAGTTTCTACATGAAATGACACTATCGAGAGTGAAGAAACAACAGACAGAATGGGAGAAAATGATTGTAAATCATGTATATGATAAAGGTTAATAGCCAGAATACATAAAAAATCCTACAAACCACCACCAACAACACCCAGGCAAACGAATTAAAAAATGAGCAAAGGACTTGAGCAGAAATTTTTCCAAACCCCCAATAGATTATGAAAAAGATGCTTCACACCACTAACAATCAGGGAAATCCAAATAAAAACCACAATGAGATATCACTTCACACACATAAAGATGGATATTGCAAAAAATAAAACTAGCAGGTGTTAAAGAGGCTGCGGAGGAATTGGAACCCTTGTGCACTACTGGTGGGAATGTAAAATGGAGCAACTGCTGTGGAAGACAGCATGGTGGTTCCTCACAAATCTAAGTATCATCATCCAATAATCCTACTCTTGGATATGTGCCCAAAAGAACTGAAAGCAGGGACTTGAACAGATATCTGTCTACCAAATTTCAGAGCAGCATTATGCACAATAGCCCAAATGTGGAAACAACCTGAATGTCTGTTGACAGATAAATGGATAAACAAAATATTATATAAACATACAATGGAATATTATTCAACCTTAAAAAGGAATGAAATTCTGATCCATGGCTGCAACTTGGATAAAACTTGAAGACATGCTAAGTGAATAAAACCAGACACAGAAAGAAAAATATTGTGTAATTCTACTTAGAGTCAACTTACAGAGACAGAAAGCAGATATAGGTTCCCAGGGGATGGTGGTTGGAGGCAGGGAATGGGGAGTTATTGTTTAAAGGAGTTTCAGTTTGGGAGGACAGAAATGCTCTGGAGATGAATAGTAGTTATGGTTCCACAACAATGTGCATGTGTACTTAACGTCACTGAACAGTACAATCAAAAATAGTTCGCCTGGAGGATGTCACTCAGTGGTTGAATATCGACTCATAAACCAGGAGGTCATGGTTCAATTCCAGGTCAGGGCACATGGTTGAGTTGTGGGCTCAGTTCCCAGTAGGAGGCGTGCAGGAGGCAGTTAATCAATGATTCTCTCATCATTGGTGTTTCTATTTCTCCTCTCTCTTTCTCTCTGAAATCAATAACAACATGTTTTTTTTAAATGGCTCAAATGGTGAATTTTACTTAAGTTATGTATAGGCTAACACATCACACACACGCGCGCGCGCACACACACACACACACACACACACACACACACACACACAGAGAGAGAGAGAGAGAGAGAGAGAGAGAGAGAGAGAGAGAGAGAGAGAGAGAGAGAGAGAATATGACCATGATAATGGAAATTCTGGAATTTGGAAGCTTCTGTGAGAGTTTTCTGCAGTACAAAAATAAAATAAAAAGGTGATTCTTTGGTTAGCAGAGCATACTAGATTCAGGGGGTATTTGGAAATGCAAAGTTAGACCAAGAAAATAGTGTGTGTGTGTGTGTGTGTGTGTACATTCAGTAGTAGATAAATATGACTTTATGTAAGGAAGTAAACATTGTTTTGGAGGTTTTGAAGCTTGGAGCAAAAGTTGAGAGAATGGTTTCAGGGGACAGAGGAAGCCAGGGAATGACTAAGGGATGTGTAATACACACTTCTAACTGTTGCCTCTTACCATGCTGTATTGTAAATCCCCCCCTCATTTCCCCAACTTTTAGCCAGACCATGTGATACACAATAATCCTGGGTTAGTGATTCTTCGGGGGGCGGAGGAAGGGAGACTTGGAAGTATTCAACATGGCGTTAGAGAGGGTGACATCTGTGGAGTTGAATGTGAAGGTCAGAAAGAAGGCTCCATCCTGGACTGGCTCCCTAGTAATCCCTGGCAGGGATTGTCGGGAGACTTCCCACAGCTCATAGGATGGGGTTCTAACTATTTCATTTAGATGTTAAAGCATAACACCAGTAACCTGGGGAATCTGGGGACATCAGGCTTACCAATGGAGCCAAGTTCATTATAATATGTAAATCCAAACATATTTTTGTGGTTTTGCTGGAGTAATTCTTGTCCTTTGACCTTTTCTTTCCCAGAAGATAAACTTTTGTGGAAAAGATATGCAAATTGATAATTTGCTGCAGTCACCATCTAAGGTTGCTGCCATATGTTGCTTATCATAGAAGCACAAATGATCAAAGTCAAACAGAACATTTTTGTATTTAGCATGTTCCACAGAGCTGTCTTGCTACAACTTTTTTTCTTCTCATTAACAATGGAGAGGAAAATAAACGGACATCAGCCGCGGACATTGCCAAAGTAGACATTTGCTTTTTGTTAGCTTCGGTCCTCCTCTCCTGGGCTTACCACATCTCCTGATGGGCTCCCAGGGCTAGCTCTGCTTTATGTAAGGCATCCAGAGATAAGGATGGAGGCTGGTCCTATTGGAGATCTTTCTCCTCCTCTTCTTGTGGAACATCTGAAAGTCTCCAGCAGAGGTCCTTGAAACTGTCCCCTCCTGAGATACGCATTTCAGGCATGGCTGTGTGACTCACATTTGCAATACCAGCAGGGCTTGGCTTACAGCATCTTCATTTTGGAAGAAGTAATTGTTGTGTTCATCTCCAGACATGGCCCATAGGTGCTCCTGAAAGGAAGCAATGCCCCTCAGTGAAGACAAGTGAAGGGATGTGCAGCTTACAGGCCTGTTCATGTTCATGGAGCTGTGACTGGTCTAAGGAGACCTCCTGGGGTCATCTTACGACAGTGTCACTAATGTCTGATCAAAGTGGGATCCTGGCAGTCCCTCAAATGTAGACTCTGAGGAGAGGGAGTGGGATGTAGTCTGGGTATGGAGAAAGAGAAGGTCTTAAGATGGTTACAATATTTTTAAGGTTCTGAGAGACCAATAGCCCTCTAGTACAGAAAGGAGTAGCTACAAAATAAAGGGAAAACTCTTGCTTCCCAAGGCCAAACATGATGTGAGCTAAATCAACCCTTTATTTTATTTTTTTAATTGATTTTTTTAAAAGAGAAGAAGGGAGGTGATAGATAGAAACATCGATGAGAGAGAAACATCAATTGGCTGCCTCCTGCATGTGCCCTGTTGGGGACAGAGCCTGAAACCAGGCATTTGCCCTGACTAGGAATGGAACCGCTGTCCTCCTAGTTCATAGATCAACCACTGAGCCGCACTAGTCAGGGTAAGTCAAACTTTTACATCCTTCTAGTTGAAAGTCCAGAATGTTTCCAGAATGTTTTGTCATTGTCTTGTTGTTTTGGATAAGCCTCATCCGGGAGTCACCAAAGACCAAAGATAAACAGCAAGAAGTATTTCTCAAACTCTCCGCAATTCTGAAAACACCTCTGAGCAATTATAATGGAGATGTTTTTGAAGGTAACTTCTTAGGATTAGTTAAAAATTTTCAGTCTTAGTTAAATGAATGGTTGATAGTACATGGTTAGATATTATAGAAAGCATCTCAACCCTAGCTATGGAGAGTTACGTGCAACTTGTTAGAAGTTCAAGGGCTTAAGGGTTTGCTTTCTGATTTGAAGGTTGAAAAGGCACTGTATATAAGATGCCCGTGTGTGTCTGTATCTGTGGCATTTCCCTTGTTGAGCCTGCTAAAGAAAGGGTACAGAATCCCTTTCTCATGGCTGCAAGTGCCATTGGGTTTGCAGATTCATCTTATATGTGGATCATGGAGACAGCATAGGGCTTCCAGTCAGAAGACCTGGCTTGGGATCCTGGCTCTGCCACTTGCAACCGAATGACCCTGGAAAACACTTCCACGTACCTGGTCTCTCTGCCTCATCAGTAAGAAGGGCTTCTGTGCATTTTAGGCAAGGCTTTGGTATACTTACAGACAACTGGTTTAGAGACAGCATCTGCATAATGTATCATTTCCTTAGGTCCCACGTTTCTCAGATGCTCACTCGTCTGTGGAATCCACAGTGATTCCCAGAAAAATGGGTGAACAGAGGAGGAAAGGCATAGCATCTGGTTAAAATACTGAAAGTGAGAACTGGTGGTATGAGACATCTATATTGGTTTTGGAACGTTTCCTCTGCGCTTGGCCACAGAAGAGACCACTCTCCTGCCTTTCTGCTGGCCCGTAGTTTAGACACATCGATCTAGAGTGAAGCCGTAAAAAGAACACGTGGCTGTTCTTGGTTTCATACTGGATAAAGTGGGTGAAGAGTGGCACTTTCACAACATTATTTCCTTTCACCTTTCAGCTACTTCAATGGAGACCACAAACCAAAAGGCCGTCTCAGAAACTGGCGTTGACAGAACCTCGAAAGGAAATCCAAAGGGAAGTCAATGTGGAGGATGGCAAAGGCCCATCCCTGAGCCGGAGTCCTCAAGGGTTCCAGGAGCATCTGTGAAAACACCGGGCACAAAAGAAACAGTTGTTCAAGATTGCCGAAGTCACCGACACGTGGTTCCCTCCCCAAAAGTTTGGCCCTTCCTTCAGGAGAGGCTAGGAAGAGAGAAAGCTTGCTAAGTGATGGCTGCCTTCCCAGGACAACAGTGCAGCTCTGTAGAGGGGAGAGATGTTTTTCTTTTCCGAATACCTGCTGGGATCCTCTGTGGTCCATTCAAGCCTGTGGAATCCTCTTGCCCTTCCTGTGTTGCCTGGATTGCCTGTATCTTTCTTCCTGCATCCTCCCTCAGATTGGCTCTGGGACAGCACTTGACTTTTACAACTGGACAGCAGAATCACTCCATATCCTCCCAGCTCAGGGAACAAAACTCACCGAGGTGCCTTTGTGCAGTCAAAGGCCACACAAGGCTGAATGCTCTGGTTTCTGAAGGGGGCCTTTCCTGTGCTTTCTCAGTGGAAGCTTCTCTGGTTAGCCTGTCCGAAGGGTGTCTCTGGGAGGACATAGCTTTGTGAAATGTTTGAGATTAGCTCGATATTTACAGAGATGAGGATTTTTGTTAGTTTTGTTTTGTTTCCTGTGAGTTGTTAGTGTGCCTTATAGTGTGTGGCTCTCCTATAGTTAATTTTTTTACTCTAATAAGAATGTTATTGTTGCTAAATTAATACCATTTTTTAATTCAATGCTTAGTACAGATACCTTAAGAACATTGACATCTGAAGCAGAAATATTTAATGGAACTAATGTTTAATAAGAATTTTTGTGTGTGTTCCAAATTAGACATTTCTTATTATTACTTTCAATTCTTATTTCTGGAATTCTTCAAGCTTTTCCTAGGATGTATACGTTGTTGGAGAACTTTGTCCACTCATGAGTTTATGCTTAGGTCAAATCTAAGCAATGTTTTATTAATTTCATATTATTTTGGGAGTTTTAGTCCAAGTTTTCATGAATAAGCTTTTGAGCACTCAGGAAGCTTTGATAAATCATCATTTTTTAGGAGTAAAATCTATAATGATAAAAGCATAATATGCTAATTAGACTAGAGAGCTGAACGACCTTCTGGACATCCTTCCAGATGGCTTTCTGGACGAAGCTGGGGCTGCGAGGGCCAAGGCAAGCTGCCGCAGCTGCAAGGCCCGAGCCCCTTGCACAAATTTCGTGCATCTGGCCTCTAGTAGAATCTAAAGATACAGCTTGTTTGAAAAAAGTCTTCATGGCAGATTCACCATAAACAAAGCCAGAAGAGCAAAGACAAACTGTATTCACAACGCATGTCACAGGGCCTTATTTTCTTGATATAGGTTCCTACGAACCATACAAGGAAGATATAGCACCCCATAGAAAATGGGCAGGCATGTTAATAGATGACTCAGAAAAAAAATTATGACAAGAGAAATACCACTTACAACTAAAATGAGATATATCTTTGAACAATCAGATTGTTAAAGATAAAATTTTTAAAAAACATATCAGTTATTTAATCGGGTTCTTATAAGAAATTCAAAACACCAGTTTGTGAGGATAAAGCCCATTGGTGAGAGCGAACAGAGAGTGGAGGTAGCCCTGGAGCTGAGGAACAGCTTTGATTTTTGGCAGAATTTGCGAGTCCACAGCTTTCTGGTCAACCTTGCGCTGTTCTGTAACTCGTATTTCTCTTTCTCCGTGTCAAAGATCTCACCCTCCTGGTGTCTGGGCTTGCGCAGCTTCTTCTTCTTGAAGTACTTACTCATCAGTGAGACGTTTGGGGATTTTCACACCACTGATATCAATTTTAGTGGAGGTGGCAATGACAAATTTCTGGTGTGTTCTATGAAGAGGTACTCGATTGAGGGACAAAGGTCCAGTCACAAGCAAGCCACTGCTCAGCTGCTTCAGGAAAACCACACTCTCGCCTCTGTGGCGCCCAGTGAGGATGAGCAGAACAGTCCCAGGAGTGATGCTGGCCCGCAATCTCCTCACATGCTGACTGAAGGGTTTCCTGCCATGGCTCAACAGCTTTCGAGGTGCATCTGCAGAAGGATAATATCTAGACATTTTGCAGAGTTTAACCACTCGGGTACCACCATTTTTGTCGCCACCAACTGGTTTTGTGACAGTAGCAAGAACTTTCTCCTTTTTATTTTCAATCCTGGATTTAGGGGCCGAATACTTCCTCTTGTACATGGCTTTTTGAGAATACATAGCCGACCGGGAATATCTGCCAATTCCTCTGACGAGGACAGGGTTTCGGCTGCAGTGGGGCTTCCCCTTCTTAGGGGTCTTAACTTTGCAGTTGGCATTGGCCTTCTTCTTGGCTTCAGGTTTCTTCTCCTTAGTATCAGGCTTCTTGTCTTTAGTGTCAGGCTTCTTCTCTTTAGTATCTGGCTTCTCAGTTTTCTTTTCATCCGCCATCTTGCAAGATGGGAAAGAGCAAAGATAAAATTTTTGATAATACATTTGTGTTAGTGTAGATAACAGAGAATTTGATAATGGGAGTATAAATTGATATAATTTCTTAAAAAATTAAATTGGCTATATTTATAAATAGCATACAAATTATTTGAATCAACAATTTCATTTTCCAGAAATTTATCCTAGATATAGTCACACATAATGTATGTACAAGTATGTTCATTGCAGCATCATTTTAGTGGTTAAAGATTGGCAACAATATAACTGGACAGGTAAAAACTTACTGTAATTTCATTTATACAATTGACAATTATGCAGCCATTAAAAAGAATGAGGGAGGCATGTTTGTACTGAAATTGAGATGTTTCAAGATATACTGTGAAGTATAAAAGCAAAGAACAGAAGAATATGAAGACCATATATATAAAGACTTTTATATATAAAAATATATGTATATATACAATACATCCTATATAATAAAACCCTAATATGCAAATCGACCAAACAGCTCACTGCAGGAGTTTCCCTCTGGTGGTTAGTGCATTCCCACAAGGGGAGCGCAGCTCAGCCAGAAGCTGGGCTCATGGCTGGTGAGCACAGAGGTGGTGGAAGGAGCCTCTCTCACCTCTGCTGCAGGTGGGCGGTAAGGAGTGCGGGGTCTCACTCAGACTGCAAGAGCCCCAGACTGCAGAGGAATGTCTACTGCCAGCGGAAGTGGGCCTAAGCTAGAAGGCAGACATCCCCTGAAGGGTCCTGGGCTATGAGAGGGTGCAGGATTGTTGAGGCTCTCCCCCAGTGTACAATTTTCATGCACCGGGCCTCTAGTAATATACTTATATATAAACATATATAAATTCTACTTGACCTGTATTCTATAGATGAACACTTATGCATGTGTGTATATATGTGTGTGTATGTTTGCATAGTTATAGACCAGTGGTCGGCAAACTCATTAGTCAACAGAACCAAATATCAACAGTACAATGACTGAAATTTCTTTTGAGAGCCAATTTTTTCTAAACTTAAACTTCTTCTAATGCCACTTCTCCAAAATAGACTCGCCCAGGCCATGGTATTTTGTGGAAAAGCCATACTCAAGGGGCCAAAGAGCCGCATGTGGCTCATGAGCCACAGTTTGCCGACCACTGGTATAGATTATCTCTGAATGGATGAATGGATACACAAGAAATGTGTGATGGAGAAAAGAAAAAAAACCTGCTTTTTATTACATATATTTTGTACAGCTTAAACTTCGCACCATATGCAATTGTTACCATTTAAAACTATAAATAAAATTAATTCTAAAATTAATTTTTGAAAGGATAAAATATTACTTTCTCTTTCGATAATCTAAAGTTCTTACATTTATCTTGTGGTGTCTAGAAGCAGGTGCCCCATCTCTTAAGCACAGTTACTCAACAAACTTGAAGAAGTCTTTATCCAATTTCTGTCACTACTTCTCTATTTTTTCTTCTTAAAATGAAAGTCTCTTCAAAGTTTATTTAGCCAAGATCCCAGAGCTCTTTCTTCACTATCTGTGCCCAACTTTTTTATTCCAACTTTTCTTCTAGATAACTAAGTTTCTCTTTTTGTCAGGCAAAAAATCAAGATCTCTTTGCTTTCTCTCCTTTTTTTTCAATTGAATAATTCTCCTATGCCAGATACTGCACAAATCTCTTTACTTAAATTAATCATCACAACAATCCCATTATAGCTTCATTTTAAAGAGGGAGAAATAGAGTCCAAAGAGTTGAAGTTACTTGCTCAAAATTGCCCATTGAAGTGGTATTTTATTATATGGAGAGATTTCACAAAAACTCTGATAGTATGGGAATAGTTAACGTTCTTCACTTAGAATGAAACGTAGAACATTTAATATAAGTTGTCAGCGTGGGTATGTTTGAGAAATTGCTTAGAGATGACTGGGCTGTAGTGTTTTTATATCTCCTGGCAAGAAAAGTGATTATAGTGGGAGAGAAAGATGGTGGCTGGCAGGACAGAGGTGAGGGAGAGGAAGTGAGTGAGTGATGGTATGAAAGGAGAGTGTGTGAATGTGTGTGTTGTGTGTGTGAGTGAGTGAGGAAAAATTAAACCCTTCAGGAGAAGCAGGAGCTGGCAGACCAGGCTCTCTTGGACAAGGAGAGACTACCACCATTGCAGACACTCCCTGGATTGTGGGACTCAATGGAATACTATGTTGCCATAAAAAAGAAGGAATTCTTACCATTTGCAGCAACCTAGATGGAACTGGAGAGTATTATGCTAAGTGAGATAAGCCAGTCAATGAAAGAAAAATACTACATGATCTCACTCATTTGTGGATAATAAAGAACATTATAAACTGATGAACAAAAAGATAGATAGAGGCAGTAAAGCATCAGACTGTCAAATTACAATGGGAAGGTCAGGGAGAGATGGGGGAAATAAGAGATCAACCGAAGGACTTGAATGCATGCATATAAGTATAACCAATGGACACAAGACACTGTGACTGTGAGGGTGAGGGCATTGATGGGAATGGGGGAAGAGGGGGGGAATGGGAAGATATGTACACACGTAATACCTTAATTTAAAACATGGAAAAAAAGAAAAATGATTTGCTAATAACAATCTGGGTGGAAGCCTAATGTGACCTGAAAACACTGAGTTGTATGCCTTGGGGAGGATCTGGAATTCTCCTATAATGAACTGAATCAGTCTGATTCAATCAGAGAAGCATACACACACACACACACACACACACACACACACACACAGACACATATGTATATATGTATATATATATGCATACATGTAAGTGTGTATTTGTATGTATACATATGTGTGTATTGTTTGCATATCATAGATATCTCATATCTTATGTGTGAGATATAGCTTTGTGTCCGATGTTTGCACTGTTTTTGTATCTGACCATGAGCTTGAAGTCCACAAGGCAGGTGTTTGGGAAGAGGAGATGGATGTCAGGTGGTACAGAATAAAGCCATGCTGAAACCCAAGAAGACTAATTGGAATCCAAGTCAGTTCTCATTGCTTCCAATCTTGATGAAGTGGTGTCTTGCGGAGAAACTGTGGCCCTTCATCAGGAAGCTAAACACACGTCTGGCCCAGGAGCGGCAAAAGCTGAAGGAGGACCCAGGGGAAGGGGGTGCAGTTGCAGAGCCGGCTGAAGTATAGTGGTCAAGGTGGGTCAGCAGGTGACAGCGAGAATGATAGAAGAGCACCTGTGCTCAGCTTGAGCGCAGGAAGTGATATGCTGCCACATCACTTTGCTCTCCAAATCTCGCACAAACAGAGGGAAGGCAATCCTGGGAATGGAGTTTAGTCATGCTGACACACAGCAAAGTCACTACGAGTATGTGAAGGAGAGAAGGCACGGTTTTGGGGGCTCAGATGTCTCCTGAGATGCAGCTTGAGAGGCAGCATTCATGCTGGCCTCTCTGGACCTTGGGTTCCTGATTACCTTATCTTCTTGCTTCTAGGGCAGAGAAGAAGGGAAGGGGAAGCTCAGAAGCATCCTCTTTTACCTGCTCTGTCTCTGTCCAGTCGTCATTTTTTGAAGGTAAGACACAAAGACAAGGTGATACTTTCTTTAAAAAGTGAAAAAGCAAATTTATGGTTTCTTTCTGGGGAAAAAAAGGGTGTGGGGAAGCTGCTTTCCTGGTGTGATATCGTCTAAAGCTCTAAGTAGCTCTTCACCATGCTCTACATCACAAGACACTAGCAGTGTTCGTTGTAGCACAATGGCCTTCCTGCTAGTGCTCAAAGCCACACCTGCAATCTTGAGAATGTTCAATTAATTCCTTACTTCAGGTTCAAGAGTTGTTATCCTGTTCACAGTGTGCTGGCTTGTCAGCCTCCCCAGTGTGCCCACAGACCCTGGATTTTTCTTATATGTTGTGTGACCATCCTCCCAGTCAGCAGAGAACGTACCTTCTGGAATCTGTCGCTTTCCTCTTTTCTCTCCCTCCACTGCAGCTTCTCTGTTTTTCTCATCCCACGGTTTTCTCTTCCACTGATATATAGCTCCTGGCCAAAGCTATCAGTCATTTGTTCTCTCTGGTGGGTGAGGAAGCTTCAGATAGTAAGGTGGGGGACAGAAAAGGTAGAGGCCCTCAGAGTGGGCTGGGTTCTGGTTAGAGCACCTTGAAGCGAATCAGACCCTTTAGATTAGAAAATTAAATTCCTTCTGCTCTCCCAGCTCAGGTACCTCTTTTTGTTCTGGGAGCTTAATTACAATCATCCACTTCTATTCCCTTAGCTCCCACCTGACTCTCAGCCAGTGTTGTGAGCACTTTGTCAGGAGTGCCCACACCAACAGCTCAGGGTTTCTACTGAGGCTAGAATCTAAATCTCTGGGATCCTAGGTTTCTGTTAATTTTATGTGTCTGACACCTGGATTGCACTAGGAGAAGCCCAGGTATCTGGTCAAGCATTATTTCTGAGAGGGCCTTTGTGGAAAAGAGTAACATCTGGATTGGTAGGCTGAGTAAAGCTGGTGACTCTTCCCAGTGTGGGTGGGCTTCATCCAATCTGTTGAAGGCCTGAATAGAATGAAAAGGTAAAGAAAGGCTGAATTCCCTCTCTGCCTGCCTGCAGAGTTGGGACATTGGTTTCCTCCTTCCCTTAGGGCTCCTGGTTCTCAAGCCTTCAGACTTGGACTGGAATCTATAATGTTGGGACTCATTCATAATTCTGTGAGCTAATAGCTTAGAATATCTATCTATCTATCTATCTATCTATCTATCATCTATCTATCTATCTATCTATCATCTATCTATCATCTATCTATCTATCTATCTATCTATCTATCTATCTATCATCTCTCCATATCCTATTTATTCTGCTTCTCTGAAGAACCCTGACTTATGTATTTTATTTCCTATTTCCTAACAGTAGGTCCTGGCCTTCAGTCTAGTCTTTTCTTTTCTTTTTTAAAAATATATTTTATTGATTTTTTACAGAGCAGAAGGGAGAGGGATAGAAAGTCAGAAACATCGATGAGAGAGAGACATCGATCAGCTGCCTCTTGCACGCCCCCCACCGGGGATGTGCCCGCAGCCAAGGTACATGCCCTTGACCGGAATCGAACCCGGGACCCTTCAGTCCGCAGTCTGACGCTCTATCCACTGAGCCAAACCGGTCCTGGCAAGTCTAGTCTTTTCTAACTGCCCCTTCACTTGGATGATCTGGTTGTTTCACTATCTCTGAACCCAGAGCATCCTAAGCTCTATCCTCTAGGCACATAGATCTGCCTTGTCCCACTCAGACTCCCCTTACTGGGAAGAGAGAGCAGGGCCTGGAGCTTTTGAAGGGCTCCTGCATATTCATCTTTGGGGCAGTGAAGGAGGTGGGTGCAGATTGGAGGGAAAGGAGTTTTAAGATGTCAGGCAAGCTTGATACAGGTGGCCTTGACGGAATCTTCCAGCTTCAAGAGTCAATAATCCTATCTAATAAAAGAGTAATGTGCAGATTGATCATCACTCCAACACACAGGATGATTGCCCCCATGTGGACACAAGATGGCCACCACAAGATGGCCAGCAGGGGAGGGCAGTTAGGGGTGATCAGGCTGGCAGAGGAGAGAAAATGGGGGTGACTGGGCCTGCAGGGAAGGACAGTTGGAGGGGACCCAGGCCTGCAGGGGAGGGCAGTTAGGGGCAAATAGGCTGGCAGTGGAGCAATTAGGCATCACTCAGGCTGGCAGGGGAGTGGTTAGGAGGTGATCATGGTGGCAGGCAGAAGCAGTTAGGGATAATCAGGAAGGCAGGCAAGTGAGCAGTTGGGAGCCAGCAGTCCTGGATTGTGAGAAGGATGTCCGGCAGTCGGATATCCCTCAAGGGGTCCCAGATTGGAGAGGGTGCAGGCTGGGCTGAGGGACACTTGTCCCCCGCCCCCCCCCCCCCCATGCATGAATTTCATGCACCAGGCTCTAGTTATGTAATAGAGCCAGAAAGGATGTTTGGGTGGCCCAAGTGGGATTATGAGGAAATGGACATTAGAGGAAGGGGTAGAGGGTGGGGGAAAAGGACACTTATTTCTAAAGAAGTAGATTAAATATTGTTTCTCTGCCCTGGGCTAAGATGTAACTCAAACCCAGGAAGGAGATAGGATTCCAGTCGTGTATATAAATTTTTGTTTAATGTTTTCCTTTAGAGATGATAAATAATTTAATATACCAAAGATGGAGAAGTCACTTCATACTCAATTTTTGGAGAGCCTATTTCTGAAAAAATTCCTTTATATATTAGAACAAAAATCATCTTTCCAGTTATTGTTAGTAATCTTAGGTTGGATAACAGTAATGTGGTTATTTAGGAGCATGTTCTTATTATTGGAGATGCAGTTTTAAAAAAGGAGCAAAGTATTATATTTGCAGCTTACTTTAAAATGATTCAGGAAAATAAACATATATACATGTACATATGGTAGATAAAGTAAATGTGACAAAAATGTTAATTGTTTAATCTAGGATATAGGTATACAGGTGCTTATGTCAATATTCTCTCAAATTTTCTCTGTGTTTAAAGTAATAAAGGATTGGGGAAGAAATCAGTCTTCCAGGAATTTCTACTCTTAGTCCTTATTGTCTTCTCTGGATCCACATGGAACTGTCTTAATATACCTTTCTTGTGACACCTCTTCATACGTTGAAAAACAACTTGTACAAAGGAGACTCTTACCCACTGGTGAAGGTGTAGATGAATTCAAACCTCATTGCCTCTGACCATTCTTTTTTCCTGGCTAACCACTCTGGTTCCACAATGAGGATTTGGGCCACCTAACTCTCCTGAGGCCTCAGGTGTCCCCCAGAACTTCTCTGTGGAGATGGGGGAGCAATGGAACTTACGATGGAATGTCATGGGGAAATAGCCACAAAGTCTGGGTGACAGTATATAGCATAAGTCAACAGAACTCAAGGACTCCATGGACAGTTAATAGTTGTAGTGGTTAATCACATGGACCTGGCTGGAGTCAGATTGCCTGGGCGTGTGGTTTCCAGATCCATCACTCATCAACCTTTTGATCATGGGCAAATTACTAATCTATTTGTGCTCATCTGAGAACTAGGGGATAAGAAGCAGAATCTACCTCCTTTGGTGATTGGATAAAATGAACACATTGATCTATGCAAAGTACTTAAAATACCGCCTGGCATTGGCAGCTTTCAATAAATGTTAGCTATTATTATTATGATTATGATGATGATTATTATTACTATTACTATTTTGTTCTCAATTTATTTGGAGCTTTTATGTGTGTGGTTTTTGCCATTAAATGGGTTAATTTCAATAAATGGTCATTTAGCACTTGCTACTGTATATATCTAGATATGGAGATCCAGAGAGAAATGAGATTCTGTTGTGCTCTGAAGGAGGTTACTGTGAGTAAACAAAACCCAAAGCCAGTGACTTCCATGCCCTAGGCAAGGGAGGAATTAGATGTCCATTTAGGACAAGTTCAGTCCTTCATCTTGAGTATATCTTCCTGAGAATTAAAGAACTGGGTCTAGGACAATCTGTGCTCCCTTTGGAAAAGAATAGGGAACTCCCTCAAACTAAAGATGATGGCTTAGGAAGGTAATATTTTAACGTTTTCCTTGAAAAAGAAAGTTAATTTCAGCCTGATCTGCCTGAAAAAGCCCAAAGAATGAGAGTATGATTTGTGTTTGGTTTTCCATATTCCCATGTTTTACCAATTAATTTTAAAGGTAAATAAAATTATGATTATTTAGGAGAAACAGATTGAAGAAAAAGTAATGTAGGCCAAGGGATAGCAAGTTAATTCTGGTGCATATAAGGGAATGTGTATGAGGAAAGTGTTTAGTTTTGCAAAACATTATGCTTTTGACAAGTGTTCATAATTTGTATAAGAAATAGCTTACTAGTAAGTCACTGATCACACTGGCAACAAAATGCGCCTGAACTTCAAGTTGTTTCATAATCCACTATCATCAGTAAGTCAATAAACAGCCCTAGCCAGTTTGGCTCAATGGATAGTGTCAGCTTGCAGACTGAAGGATCCCGTGTTCAATTCCAGTCAAGGGCACATATCTTGGTTGCAGGTTCTCTGGATCCTATTTTTGGTAATTTTATGGGAGCTAAGTGAGTGAGATCAAGTAATTTTAATAAGAAATGAGTTGAGAGTCTTTTGAAACACACTGTGATGCAGTGTGACTGCTGGTATAATAGATTCCCACCTTCGGCAATGATAAAGCAGGAAGAGGTAGGAGCAGGTGCAAAAAACTGGGAAAGAGGCTGCAGTACCTTGTGTTGGGATACTTGTTGTCTTTGGCTTTTTGTAAGTGTGCCCACTAATTTTTCTGTGCTAGTTGGTGGTTGTTTCCATTCTTTTGTGCCTTCATCAGTTGATGAGGATCGCTTTTGTGCAATATGCCTTCCTACATTTCAAGGAATGTCACAAGGCCCTGGCCATTGTGGCACAGTTGGTTGAGCATTGTACCATGCACCGAGAGGTCACTGGTTCAATTCCCCATCAGGGCACATGCCCAGGTTTTGGGCTCAATCACCAGGAGGGAGTATGCAGGAGGCAGCTGATCAATGTTTTGTTCTCACATTGATGTTTCTCTCTCTTCCTCACCCTTCCTCTCTTTCTCTAAAAAGCAATAAACATAAAAAAATAAAAAAATTAAGTACTATCACAGGAAGTCCTACTGAATTACACAGGGTTTCTTTTTTTCTCCTAAATAAAAATAATTGATCTGAGCCTAATAGTAGTTGCATAAACATGCTGGGAATATAGGCATCAATAACTTATTGTTTCTGATTTTACCCTTTTAAGTATATATAGATGGGGGTATATTTTCCAACCTTATTTCTCTCAAGATTCTAACACCTTCTTACAGCTGAATTTTCTGGAAAAGACATTAGTTCTAAACACAAGGTCAGATGAGACCCTTTAATTTGAAGTCCCAGAGAGTTTCTGTACACAGGTCAATTCTGTAGCAGTGTAACCGCTTTATGAAGAGCTGTTGGCTGCTGAAGATTTTTACGGTTTTTTTTTCATTGCTTGATTCCTTTAACTTTTGAAGGTACCAGTTCCAGGAACATCTTGTAAAAACACTTTAGGATATCGGAGGTCACTGCCTGCAGATCTTATGGTTATATATTTGAATGCTCAGGAACAGGGCATCACTTTGTGTTGCCATGACTCTCATTCTCATCAAATTAGAAGGATCATATCCTTTGCATAGAAATACAGTATTCTTTGGTCTTTTATTGGAAGCTGAAAAGCTTTATCTTATCCCCAACTTCCTATTTGTTAGCTGTGAATATTCTTAGCACTGGAATGGTGGAGTCATGGAACAGCAAAGGCTTAAGAGATAGGATCTGGTAGAGAACCTATTCTGAACCCCAAAACTTTAAAGTTTTGTAAATAGGTGTGTGGAAAATGAAAATTCTCCATTATGAGTCACTGTGATAGTGGACATTACCTGGATTTCACTAAGTAGTAATATTGCTAGCTCACATCTATTTAGAAACATCTAGAGAATAATATTCCTTGGGGGAAAAAAAGCATTACAATGTAATTTGGTAGTTGGCCTGTTTTATTCATTTTGTAAAAATTATTGGCTATTCTCTTAGTCCCATGTACTTTCCAGACTATTTTTATTCCTTTATGTTTTTGTATTAAACTGCTGTTTGTCTTCGTTGCCTTTCTAACTCCTGCTCATTCTGCAAATTGAGGTTAATTACTACTTCCTGAGGGACCCTTCCCTGACTCATCCCAGGTGAGTTGCATGGCCTTTGCTAGGCTTTCATTGAGCTCCATGCAGCCCTCTAACATAGTCCTATATCATAGTTTCTGATTTCTTTGTCCACAATTCCCAATAGAAATGTAAGATCTTCGAGACAGGATCTGTATTATATTTAGGTTTGTAACCCCGGCGCTTGACAGAGTGTCTGGCATATGGCAGAAGCCCAATCGAATGGTTGTTGAATGAGTGGAAGCATGCATCCTGCCTTCCCTACCCGTGGCTAAGTCTGAAGAAAGATGAACTAGATTTGATATTTTATTGCATAATTAAATTACACTGTCAAAACAACTTTTAAAGCTGAAAGGAAATTCAGGGATCAGCTCCAGGAAATTGAGGACTAGAGAGGTGAAGAGAGTTGGCCAAGGTCATGCAGCTGTTTTGTGGCAAACTGGGACCAAAGCCCAGGTCTCTTTCTGGCCAGTACTAGCCCAAATATGGGGAAGCTTAGTTATTTCCTCTGAAAAATTACCCTGGAACCCAGGCAAGAAGACTTAGCAATCTAAAAACACTAATGAGAAGATGGCAAATTAAAATCTAACAGCAATTATTCAAGACTCTCTGGGAATGCCAAGAGGAGGTGACTGAGATGGGCCCAAAGCTGATTTCTTCTGACAGAACCATTCACCTTCAAGCCCGTGTTTGTTGGTCAAATTATGACAAGGGTGGATAACTGAACAGGCCACATTTAGCGACCATCTCTGCCACAGATTTGGGTTGAAAGACAAATGTCAAGTTCAAAAAAACTAGTCAATGTGTATATCCCTAAGTTTATTAAACAGGGGATCTGAAATGCTTCTCACTTTTAATGTTTAACAATGATGGATATAAAGAGAAAAATTTTGTGTCCCGCCTTGCAAATTCAGAAAACAAGAAATTGAGGCTATTTCCAAACAAACCTTATACAGAAACAAAGATCTGATATTTAGACGCATGTTGAAATTAAGCATTGGGAAGGTTTTGTGAATATTTGGCAGAAAGAGGGCAAACTGATACTATTTATTAATTATTGTATTATTTTCCATACAACTAATTGTAAACCTACTTTTGCCACACTGTATATATAGAGAAAAAGAGAGAGAAAGAATAAAAATGATATATAATTTTTATGTGTATGTGTATAGAAAATCAAGGCACTATAGAACTAAAAATGACTATATCTGTATAATCAATGACTAATTTCTTGTTTTAATTTTTTGGTTACCTTTATAATTTTTAACTATAAAATATAATATTTCTACAATCAAAAGTCAAGTTACTTTAAAAAGTTAGAATAATCCACCTTTTGAATTTCAGATACAAACATTGGATGCTCTTATTCTTAGTTTGCCCAATATTTTCCATTGCTTGAAAAGGTGGATTTGTTGCCATAAAATAGAGCTTTTCAAGTAGACATGATAAATGGATGAGCATGCAGTCATACCAGAAGATAGTCACTAGGTCATATTAATCTTCACAGTCTGATTCTATGTTGTTTTCTTAAAGTGGATTTAAGAGCAAAAAGAGATACACAGTAGTTGCATGTATTAGAGTATTTTCTTCAAGTATAAATCTGGGAGATCTTACGAGTTAGAAATGTAATTACTCAAAAGTTTTTGCAGGAAAAGATTGCTATTCCAAGTGAACTGCAAAGGAAACCATCAACAGCATGAAAAGACAAACCACTGAATAGGAGAACATATTTGCCAATAATAGATCTGATAAGGGGTTAATATCCAAAACTTACAAAGAACTTACAAAATTCAACACCAAAACCATAAACAATTAAATTTAAAAATGGGCAATGCCCCTAGCAGGTTTGACTCAGTGGGTAGAGCATTAGCCCACAGATTGAAGGGTCCCAATTCAATTCCAGTCAAGGGCACATATCTTGGTTGCAGGTTCCCTGACCCTGGTCAGGGTGCATGCAGGAAGTAACTAATTGATGTGCCTCTCTCACATCAATGTTTCTATCTGTCTTTCCCTCTCCCTTCTTTTTTTGGCATCTTAAGGAGTTGTTCATCCTGTTTTCTCCACTGTCTGATCATACACTCAATGGGAGGGGGTCCAAATTGTCTCTCTGAAGCTTTATTTTCATGCTCTTTTGCAAAACTGATTACATTCAGTTTGAATTTTTCAGAGTAAGACAATCACTTACTGGTATTTATCTTTTTATTTTTTGACATCTTTATGGGCTCAGAATGCTCTGGTCCCTGTTGCATCTGCGCACTCTACACTTCTACCTCCAATTATGGCATCAGCTGATGTCAGTAATAATAAGGCTCTTGATTGGAGGAAGCCTATTTGACAAGGCATGGGCAGCTAAGCACCTGGGTGGTTCCCTCCTTAGCTGACTTTTTGCTGATTTTCCATTTACAAGAAAAACCAGCAAAATATTTAAAATATTGATTTCTTAATTTTAGGTTGGAAAAGTGGGGAGTGTCCTATACATGGAAAAATACAGTAACAAAATAAACTAACGGACTCATAGATACAGAGAACAGATTGACAGTGGTCAGAGGGTAGAGGGGTTGGGGACTGGATAAAAAAGGTGAAAGGATATAGAAAAAAACAAAAACAAACCCAAACAAAAAAGACACCTCAATGACACAGATAACCATATGGTTATTACCAGGAGGAAAGCGGGTGGGGAAGGTAGAAGAGGATAAAGGAAAAATAAATGGTGATGGAAGGAGACTTGACTTGGGGTGATGAACACAATACAATATACAGATGATGTATTATGGAACTGTAGATGTGAAATATACATAATTTTATTAACCAATGTCACCCTAATACATTCAATTTTTTTAAAAAAAGAAAAGGCGCTGGCTTAAGTGGTTGAGCATCAATCTATGAACCAGGAGATCATGGTTTGATTCCTGGTCAGGACACATGCCCAGGTCATGGACTTAATTCCCAGTGTGGAGTGTATAGGAGGCAAGTGATCAATGATTCTCTCATCGTTGATGTTTCTATCTCTCTCTCTCCCATTCTCTCTGAAATCAATACAGACATATTTAGAAAGAACAAAAAGAAATGGATACCACCCCAATCAGCATGTCCCAGCAGTATCTGAATAAATGAGTTTAGAAGTTGACATTTGAGCTAAGATTAAGCTTGAAGAGATGCCAAAGTGCTTGGTCCAGTTAAAATCATGGCATTAGCAAGAATGAGTTTCCAATGGACTTCAGACTTGATTGACAAAGTTTCTAGACTTAAAAGGGAGATTTTTTGCTGTAGGAAATGGTCAGGTGATGATGAACCAACATGAGACTTGCATGATTAAGGGAACTTAAACGTTTAAGTTTTCCTCTCCCCACTGCCCCATCTTGGCAAATTACATAGAAATTAAATGGGGTCTAGTAAACATTAAACACTTAATAAGGGAAACAATTTTTTTTTCAAGCTGAAGAGAAGACAAAGTACAATTTTATAAAAACGTATTATTGGAATCCTACTATTTGCCTTAGTCCAAAGAAAGTTTCAAAATGTCCCAATAGATTTAAACATAATGATACTTGTAGAACATGAAATACTGACTTTTTTGGAGTGGGTTCTTATAAATATCTACTGGGTGTTTTGAAAAGGAAAAAGAATGTAATCTCCTATGATCATACACATTAAGGGGATGAATAAACAATGGAAAGGAGCCATCAGACTCAAGGATTCTAAAATGCTAGGAACAACCCTAGATACTGATCACCACTGTGGCGTCGCACACCTGCTGGAGAGCAGAATAATGTTGGACGGAGCCCAGCCCTCCATAGCCACAGTTGGCCTTTCCCATATGACTAAGTTTGAAACTGAACCCATACGTGGGCAAATGACCTTAGAAATTCACTTTCCAGGACAACTTTTTGGCAAGCTCATCAACTTTGGGGGGAGGGAGAAAGCCTTTCTTTTTTTTTCTACTTTGAGTTATCAGTCTTATTGCCAATATGGTATGTCTTGTTTAACTCGGGGGATAATGGTTTACAGACTTCTAGTAAGATTTTAAGAAAGTTTCCAACATCAAACACAGACTTTTGCTGGGACCTCAAAATGTGACCCAAGGAAGAATAGTCAACACAATGAGCATTTTGTGTGTGTGTGTTGCTAATGTTTATATGGGAACCCATTTCATGTCACGTGTTAGTGATGATGGTAATATATGCATAAAGTGTTTTAGAATTTACAAATCATTTGTACAGATATGATTTTACTTTTTCACGCAAACAGCCTGTGAGATGTTCAGGGCAAATTTTTAAGATCTTCATGTTGCACCTAAGACAACTGAAACTCAGGGGAATTGAACTCTCTGCTTGTCATTAGTGGGAGGAGGCCTGGATCCAGGTCTCTGGACTTCACTTTCAGAACAGTTTGCACAACCGTGTTCTCAGTCTGGGACACACATCAGAATCATCTGGATAGTGTTTATAAAAAATCCTCAGGTTCTGGCTGAACCCCAGACCAATGAATTCAGGATATCTTGGCATGAGACCCAGGTAACAGCATTTCAAATGGCTCCTCAGATAACACTGTGCACAGCCAGGTCTGAAAACCATGTTCTACAGCAACCTATTTCCTCAAGTGGAAAGTGGATAGCTATCCTATATAACAAAAGAGTAATATGCAAATTGACCATCATTCCAACACACAAGATGGCTGTGCCCATGTGGTCAAAGATGGCTGCCCCCATGAGGACAGAAGATGGCCACCAAAGATGGCCAGAAGGGGAGGGCAGTTTAGGGGGACCCAGGCCTGCCGGGGAGGGCAGTTGGGGGACAGACCTGCAGGAGAGGGCAGTTAGGGGCAACCAGGCTGGCAAGGGAGGGCAGTTAGGGGTGAGAAGGCCAGCAGGGGAGGGCAGTTGGAGGTGACCAGCCTGGCAGAGGAGGGCAGTTAGGGGCAATCGAGACAGCAGGGGAGTGGTTAGTTGTCAATCAGGCTGACAGGGGAGCAGTTAGGTGGTGATCCGGCTGGCAGGCAGAAGTGGTTAGGGGCAATCAGACAGGCAGGCAGGTAAGCAGTTGGGAGAGTCCTGGATTGTGAGAGGGATGTCCGACTGCCTGATTAGGCCCAATCCTTTGAAGGGTCCCAGATTGGAGAGGGTGCAGATTGGGCTGAGGGATATCCCCTCCCCTGCATATATTTCATGCACCGGGCCTCTAGTAATGTATAAGAAGCCACAATGTGACACAACAAAGATTTTAAGATATCCACTGTTTCATTCAACAGCTACTTATTGAAAATCATCTCTGTGCCTGGTGGCACTATTCTAGAAGACACCACCGTACACAAGACCAAGTCCCTGGCAGTCTGGTTATATCACTGGCATAATGATCTGCTTGGCGAGGCAGGGTGCTCTTCCTTCACAGCATGGACTCTTCCTCACTCTAGCACCGTTGCTTAGTTTGACTCTGAGCCAATCACTTTCTTCCTGCACGAGGATTTAAGGCATCATGATAGCAGGGGGAAGCATGCCCACGAAGACATCTTCCATTATGTAAAGATGCGCGTGAAAAATTCTACTCAACTCAGTGTAAAGAAATAAAATCTGCTGCTGCCTGGTCTGCTTGCTTTTGTTAGAGAAGGGCAGCCATGTGCCATCATGCTCTTCCTTCTGGCCTGGTTGCAGGGAGGCTTGGAACTGAGCTTTGTGTACAAGTCTGGTTGGTTTCTTCCACTGCATCTCTTCTGGCATGTTCTCCTCTGTATCCATCAGGGTCTTGGCCCTCTTTACACTTAAACAAGGTCACCGTGGAGAGATTAATGATGATCAGGGGAGGGCCGAGGGAAGCCAAGTTACGGGGGCATGTCCCAGGGATAGCTGCAGCTGGAAGCAAGCCAATCCAGCCTGGGGCTGGAGGAGAGCCGAGAGGCAGCAGCTGCTGGAACATGGAAGGAGCTTGAGAGGACCACAGCCACTGCCAACCCAATGCCCTGTAGGGAAGGAGCCTGGAGCAAACACCCCAGTGTCCTTCTCTGTCTGCCCTTCAGTTCATTGTTAGGGATGGCCATGGACCAAACCCAGACAGAAGCCAGAGGGCAAAGGAGCCCACTGGATAGACTTATGGAAGTCAGTGTCCCAGGACACAGAGCAGGTGAAGGGTGGGTCTGGAAGGGCGAATGGAGACTCTCCGGCACCCATCTTCCCTAGGCAATGAGCCTCACTCTTGAAGTGTCTTTTAGCACAGCCGTGTCTTTTATTGTTTGCTACTTCTTATCTCATGTTTTTACATTTAAGATTAGACTGAGTATAAAAAATAAATAAGTGAAAGTTTAGGAAAGGCAGTAAAATCCTAACAGGGCATCATTTAGTGCGGTTGACAGCACATAGGGAAATATAAGCCTATCACCAACTTCCTTCACGTCCATATTCAGATTTTAGGAATTCTTGAGGGAAGTAAGCCCATACTCACGTTTCTATGCTTGAATCATGTCTCCTGTATCTCTCACAGTTGTCTGTTCCATCCATATATCTTAGAGCAACTAGAGGGCTGAGTTTTTTTGTTTTGTTTTGTTTTGTTTTTGACGGAGCTATCCATGGCTCTTTAGGGATTTGACTGGAATATATTCCCTGTCATGTTTTTAAAACTCAGCTATAGAAGTCCAGAACTCCATGTGAGAAAACACAGAAAGGGGAGTAGAGATAGAATACCAAGGGTAAAACTGAAATCTCTTAAAAATACTGAGCGTCTAAGTGAACTCACCCGTGAAGGAAGTCATTTCATTATTAATTTAGAAGTGAGTTGAAGGAGTGCTTGTTCCTAAGTATGGCCTGGCTTTTTCCTGGAGAAATTGTTTCCCAAAGGCTACAAAGAACAAATACTCAAAAGCTCCAAGTTCTATTCCATTAGCCTGAAAAACTTCCGGGAAGATGCAAACAAAACACCTGTGCCAGATATACATTTTATACTGGTAACAACACATCACAGAGGCATAAAATCGTGTTTTACAATGTTAAAAGGCCCTTAAAATATACATGAGACTTTTCCAAATTAATAAAAGGCTCTTGGTAAACATTATTTTAATAGATGCACAGCGTGTGATTATATGTAATTTCCTGCACCATTTCCCTCTGGAGATTCGCTCCGACAAATAATGGTATAAATAAATACCTGTGCATATAGATTTTTGCCCACATTTCTAATTATTCTAGAATAGTCAAAGTAGAATCACTGAGTGAAAATAAACATTTCTGACGTGCTTGAAACATATTTCCCTTTGTCGTTTCCAATTAGGTATTTAAATGTGAATACTGTTTGTTGCAAGGACAGCGTGACTTCGGCTTTCTTCTTTGTTGTTTGAATAAAACCAAGCCTTCTTGTCCTCAAAAATAAGAAAAGCATGTGATTCATCTCGAACGAAAAGAAATTTCACATCAAAGTCTTGAAAGAAAATTTATGAAAGTCTCTTTGAAGAGGCCGCAAATGGAAAACTCTGCCACACCAATACACACAGCAAAATTTCCTAAACATCATCTCTAAACATTTCTCCTTCCTGAGAGATGCATCTTTATAGCAGCTGCTTCCCTCTCCCAAATCTCTAGTCTCTTTCTCTCCAGCTGCAGCTGATCTCTCCCACCTTGTGCTTCTTCCTTCCAGACAGAGGTACACACCCATCTCATGTAATAAATATAAACGTTCCAGTTTCTTTTTTAAAAAAGTTAATTTCCATCCTTAACTTTGATTAGTGCAACAGAAGTGCAGAAATTACGTGAGCAAAGAATTCTCTTTAAAAGGCTTCAGAGGGGAAGCCCTTGGATCATGGCAGGAATGCACTGTGGTTGACTTCAGCCAAAAGCTGCCAATTAGCTTTGGCATTGGCCCCACCATGGAAAGGCCAAAGAGCCAACTACTTCTTCAGTACCATTTCTGGCCCTCCTGAACTTGTATAACCTCCATGATTGCATATTGGATAATTTCCAATCACATCTCTCATATCTAATCATGTAGCAAAGTTAACAATATGAACAAAGCATGTCAGTCAACTTATTAACATTTGAATATTCATTTTTAAATGTAGATAAACCTTGTCCATGTAACTTGGAGTAAAAAAATCTCTGTGGGTTTTATAAGTTGAAATACTATTATTTCTTTGACATATGTGTACACTTACTAATTTTAAGGATGTGATATTGCATAATTATTAATTATTGTAAAAGCCATTTATGTATAAAAACAGTAACAATTTTTGAAGAATTAAAAAGGAAAATTGATTGACTGTCAATATGAATACTAAGAGAGTGTGTTAGCTTACCAACTTTAGAAAGCACTTCATATCCTTTGCTAGCCACAAGTCCTAAAAAAATTAAAATAACACAAGGTCAAACAATAGAGATCAGTTTTATTCACAACTAGAGGCCCAATTCACGAAGATTCATGCAAGAATGGGCCTTCTTTACCCTGGCTACCAACACCACCTTCGCTCTGGCTCAGAGCGGCCTTTCCAACTTCTCATGCTGCCCAGAGGCCTGGGAGTGAACATGCCAATGATGCAAACATGCTGCCCCCAGCTGCTTGGCACCTGCCTATGCAAATTAACCTGCCATATTTATTGGGTTATTTGCATACTCACTCTTGATTGGCTGGTGGGCATCAAGAAGGTACAGTCAATTTGCATCTTACTCTTTTATTAGTGTATATTAGAATATGATAACAGTGATGTTGGGGAGCTGCTCACAGAATCCACAGATCTATTGGCCACCTTTGTGAGGCCAGAATAGCATATGCTGCCTGCATTTCCTGGAGGAGGGTCAGGTGAGTCAGGTCACCGGAGTGGATGTCAATGGAGCTCTGAAATAATTGCCATCACACTGCCCTATTCCTTCCAGTAAAACACAACCTACCACAAGTTTTAGCTCCATAAGTCAATTCTCCCAAGACCTGAGAGAGCCTGGATTGATCATACTTTGATGTGTTTTCATGTGTGTATTTTTTTTAAAATTTTTGCCTTTCATCTCCTTTACCCATCATTTTAGAATCTTTGTGGAATCATTTGGTATATTAGCATTCCTAACATTAAACTAAATAACCTTTGAGAAAGTATTTAATTTTTAGTGATTTAATCTCATTTAGGCTAGATTCCTTCAAGGAAAATACTTTTTATTTTACATTAAAAAAATATTTTAATCTTTATTGTTCACTTTATTAATTACATTGTTCCCCCCTTCCCCCTTATAGCTCTCCTCCACCAGGTACCCATCCCACCTTCTGCCCTTACCTCCCCCCCACTGTCCTCTTCCATAAGTGTATGATTTTTGTCCAGTCTCTTGCTGTACCTGCAACACCCCTTTTCTCCCCAAGAATTGTCAGTCCATTCCCTCTCTATGCCCATGATTCTGTTATATTCAGCAGTTTATCCTGTTCATCAGATTTTTAATTCACTTAATTTTTAGATTCATTTGTTGATAAATGTGTATTTGTTGTTCATAATTTTTATTTTTACCTTTTTCTTCTTCCTCTTCTTAAAGAATACCTTTCAGCATTTCATATAATACTGGTTTGGCAGTGATAAACTGCTTTAGCTTTTTCTTATCTGTGAAGCACTTTATCTGACCTTCTATTCTGAATGATAGCTTTGCTGGGTAGAGTAATCTTGGTTGTAGATTCTTGCTATTCATCACTTTGAATATTTCTTGCCACTCCCATCTGGCCTGCATCGTTTCTGTTGAGAAATCTGCTGACAATCATAGGGGTGCTCCCTTATAGGTAACTAACTGTTTTTTTTTCTTGCTGCTTTTAATATTCTCTCTTTGTCTTTTGCTCTTGGCATTTTAATTATGATGTGTCTTGGTGTGGTCCTCTTTGGATTCCGATAGTTTGGAGTTCTGTGCGCTTCTTGGACTTTTAAGTCAATTTCTTTCACCAGGTGGGAGAAGTTTTTGATCACTATTTCTTTAAATAGGGTTTCATTATCTTGCTCTTTCTCTGGCACCCATATAATTCAGATGTTGGTATGCTTGAGGTTGTCCTAGAGGCTCCTTACACTATCTTCAACTTTTGGATTCTTTTTGCTTCTTGCTTTTCCAGCTGGTGGATTTTGCTTCTTTGTATTTCAAATCTTTGACCTGATTCTTGCGGTCCTCTAGACTGCTTTTAGGTTTTTATATAATATTTTTTATTTCAGTCAGTGTATGCTTAATTTCTAGTTGGTACTTTTTCATATCCTCGAGGGTCTCATTCATATCCTTGAGGGTCTCATTCATATCCTCGAACGTCTTGTTCATATCCTCAAAGGTCTCATTAAGTTCATCGGCCTTTTCTAGGAGCCTCTTGAAAAACCTTATAACCGTGGTTTTGAACTCTATGTCCAGTGGTGTTTTTTTTCCCTCCATTTCTTTCACATCTGATTTTTTTCCATGTCTCTGCATTTTGGCTGCTTCCCTGAGTTGGTCCATTAGCTGTGTGTGGTAGATGTCCTCTAAGGGACAGTGGCTCAGCCTCCCCAGTTACCTGAGGTGGATACTCTTGGTGCAGCCCTTTATGGGTTGCACAGTCTTGTTGAAGTTAAGCCTAGATTATTGTTGTTAGCACTAGGAAGGTTTGACCTCCAAGCCAATTGGCTGTGAGGATCAGCTGTGCTCAGGTTGGATGGGTGGAGTCTCCGGGCTGAGCAGGTAGCCTTGATTTCCTGTCAGCTCCACCCTATGCGGCACCTGGGTTTCTGTGTCTGGTGGTAATGGCTGCATGCACCTCTGAGAGAAAGCTGCTGCCAAGCTCTACCCACTGCCGGACAATTCAGCCTCTCCCCAAATGAGTCTGCACACCCAAAGTCTCGCCCTGGGTTGTAAAACAATGCAATCTGGTGGTTTCTTCTTTTTTTCCTCCCAAACGAGAGAGCAAGGCATGAGTCCTCTCTGCGCGCTCGTGCGTTTCTGCAGTTCCCAAGTTTACGTGCTCTCTCCACAAGCTCGCAGACCTCTGCTTCGCCCGAGTTTCAGTCTGCTTCCTTCTTACTGTCCAGTTTCAACCTGTATGAGTGTGAGTTCCCTGGACCTTGCCCAGAACTGGGGAATCAGTGCAGTGGGACGCTTTTGTCTCCCTCCCTGTTTGAGAAAACCAGCTGGGTATCCAGCCCCCCACCCTTTCCACTCACCCGCACACAGCTCGGGACCTCTAATTCCAAGCGTATCCTCAACTCTGCCCTCCGCCGCTCCTCTGAGTCACAGTGTCCTATCTTTACTTTTATTTGTGGAATTTCTACTCAGCCAGCTTCCAGTGATTCTGGATGATGTCATTAAGTTGTAGTTTTGAAATTGTTACGTTGTTGTTTTGAAATTGTTGTGTGGGGCAGCAAGACAGGTGTTTACCTATGCCGCCATCTTTGTTCCTCTCCCCAGGAAAAGACTTTTTAGAGAGTACTTGTGAATGAATGAAAAGTAAACTGTCAGCTTCTCCATTTCAAAATTTTGCAAGGAACAAAACCTTTGTAAACAAGTAAAATGGCATCCATAGTAAATAATCATTGATCCAGAGAGAAGAAAAAATATACCCTGTAATGAAAATAAGAAAGTACTATCGAAAAATGAACCGTCCATACAACTTATTCTTCCTCTTCTGCCATCAGTTTAAAGTGAGTGACTATTTAGTGCAGCAAATGTGAAGGCAAATAGTCCCAGGAGCAACTTAACAACTGACAACGCTCGAAATTATTGCTCCAAATCTTAATGCTATATTTGTAAAACTGAACTATTGAAAGGTTAAGCAATAGTTATAATAACAATAATTTAGATTCGTTGTGGTTATCCCAGGAGTATGTTCTTTGATTAGGATATTTCGCTTTGAATGAATATTGATTTCTTTTCCATCCAGACATTTGCAATTGAGTCAAACGTGTATTTGGCACATCTCTGATTTACTTTGATATTTCTCATCCTGTCAAAGCTCATTAGCAAAACCTGCTGTAGACTGTAGCAGCCAGGGATCAGGCCGAAAGGGGCTTATTAAAACATTCCCGTCTGGTTGTGAGCTTTTCATCTCTTCTCAATGAGGCGTTCAATTGGCAAATGCAGAGGTGTCCTATTGTCTGGAAAGTTTTCTCTCCTTGAACATTCTTCTCTTCCAGATCTTCAAATACTTAACTTATTGTTGCTTATTTAAAGATGGTGTTGCTTACTAGACTCCAATAGAATTCAAGCCCCTATTTTTTGTTGAAAAAACAACAACAACACAACCTATTGATGTTCAGAAGGACAAGGCAGCTTCAAGAACCCTCACTGTGCAGATGAGGAACCAGGCGTGAGGAGGTGGAGGAATTTGCTCCAGGTCCAGCAGCTGACCGGGGAAGAAATGGGGCGGAATTCAGTCTTCCCCAATGCAGTCCTGCAATGGGTCCTGAGAAGCATGTTGTCACCTTTTCAATCTCTTTTTTCCCCTCTTTCTTAGTGCCATGCACCTGACCAGAGCTAAGAAACATCTTCTTGTTTTCTTCCCAAATCAATTTTTATTTCAGCTTTCCAGCACCGATGGGACAGAGCTTCTTTGATCTCTTTCTAAGTATTTCCTGATTGTTTCAACCTGCTGCCTTGTGGGTTTAATGAGCATCACAGATGATCCACTGATGTTTCCGGCTCAGTGAACCATTCGTTATTGAAGTGATTATTACAAAATGCATTTTGGCAAGTGCTCCTTCCCTTAATTTTTAAACCCATGTGTATTCAACAGGAAATCTAGTCCATGTGTTTTTGACTCATTTGCACCCATGCCATTAGAATGTGGTTGGTCAGAGCTAACTGGACCCTAAGTAGTTCTCTGGGTCTTTTCACAACATATCGAGGAGCTTAGCTTCTGCAAGACATAACCAACCAGATTGTGTGCAGCTAGTGTTCCGACACCAGCTATACTAAGTTGACTCTGTGACATACTCCATTGCACCTTTTCTTAATTAACTCCATATTTGTGATGGTTTTTTTTCCCCTTGGGTGACATGTGAGACTGAGACAAATTTGAGCATATTATCTTCTAGAAAGAATACAGAAACATAATACTTATTGAGCCTTTACTATGTGCCACGCACTGTTCTAAACACCTTATTTATGTTTAATTTTCACAGTCACCCAACGAAGTGTCTACGATTGTCATTTGCATTTTAAATATTAGAAAACAGATGCCAAAAGTCACAGATAATAGGCACTGAAGCCATAGAAGCAACACAGTCAGTCTAGCTCCAGAGCCAGTGCTTTTGACCATTATATAGTCACTAGAGGCCCAGAGCATGAAATTCATGCAGGGGAAGGGTGTCTCTCAGCCCAACATGCACCCTCTCCAACTTGGGACCCCTCAGGGGATGTCCAACTGCCAATTTAGGCCTGATCCTTGTGGGACATCCCTCTCATAATCCAGGACTGTTGGCTCCTAACCACTCACCTGCCTGCCTGCCTGATTGCCCCCAACTGCCCTCCCCTGCTGCAACCCACCTCCTCTGCTGGGACCTGTCTCCTCCATCACCTATCTTCTCCATGTGAGGTGGCAGAGATGCCAGTACTGGCCTCCTCTGCACCTGCTTAGAGCCTCAGGACCCCCAGGCCTCACTGCATGGAGCAGCTGCCAGGCCCCACTTCCACTGTGTGTGTAG
This sequence comes from Antrozous pallidus, assembly GCA_027563665.1. NCBI lineage: Eukaryota > Metazoa > Chordata > Mammalia > Chiroptera > Vespertilionidae > Antrozous > Antrozous pallidus. Next base: position 92,490,451 of record CM050511.1, on the reverse strand, counting down.
CCATTTTGTGATGGCCATCTTGTCACAGACATCTTGTGACAATGTGAGGGCATGATGACCACTTAAGCTGTTATTAGTATACATTGTATGATATAGTGACTCTGTGTCTATGATAAACTATATTTACTTATATTGCATTTGAGATACGTTAGCTTCCTTACGCAGCTACCTTGGGACTTATATAGGTTAAGATTTATAATAATTAGGAGAACCAAGATGGTGGCATAGGTAAACACCTATTGTTCTGCCCCGCGCAACGATTCAAAAACTACAACATAACAAACATCACCCAGAATCACCAGAAAGCTGGCTGAGTGAAAACTCCACAAATAAGAGTAAAGGTGGGACACTGAGACTCAGAAGAGCGGCGGGAGCGCAGCCTTGAAGACGGAAACAGGTTAGGAGCAGTCCTGGTCGAGTGCGCGGGCTATAGGGCTGGAGCAGCAACCCCGGCTGTATTTCGCCAACGGGGAGGGCGGAGATGTCCCACTACACGGATTCCCCAGCGCCAGGCGAGGTCCGAGATCTGGGGTACGTGGAGACGTCCCACTACACAGATTCCCCAGTGCCAGGCAAGGTCCGAGGTCCGGGGGACGGACCCTGGAAGCTGGGCGCAGCAGAGGTCTCCTAGTCTGCGGAGAAATCGGGTAGCTGGGAAAAGAAGTTTACACGCAAATGTCGCACAAACGCGCAACTTGCTCCCTGGAAACTTGTCTCCTGGTCCTGGAAACCACCTATTTTACAACCCTGGGCTAGACTTTGGATGTGCAGACTCATTTGGGGAGACGCAGAGTTGTCTGGCGAAGGGAAGAGACTAGTGGCTTTCTCTTGGAGGTGCCTGCAGCCATCCCCATCCAACAGAGACCCGTGCACGTGAGCGCCGCATAGGAAATAGCTGACACTGAGGCTGCCTACGCAGCTCAGAGACTCCGCCCATCCAACCTGAACACAGTCTCCCTTCACAGCCAATTGGCCTGGAGGTCAAACCCTCCTAGGGCTAACAACAACAAGCTGGGTTTAAATTCAAAAATACTGTACAACCCATAAAGGATTGCAGTAAGAGTACCCATCTCAAGTAACTGGAGAGGCTGTGCCACTGACCCTTAGAGGATATCTACCACATAAAGCAGCCACCATGCAGAGATATGGAAAGAAATCAGATGTGAAAGAAATGGAGGAGAAAAGACGACAAGACATAGAGTTCAAAACCACGGTTATAAGGCTTTTCAAGAGGCTCCTAGAAAAGGCCGATGAACTTAATGAGAACTACGAGGAAATTAACAAGACCAACCAGGAAATGAATGAGACTTACAAGGAAATGAATGAGACTCTCAAGGAAATGAACAAGACCTCTGAGGATATGAACGTGACCTCACGGATATGATAAAGGACCAACTAGAAATCAAGCATACACTGACTGATATAAAAAATATTACACAAAGTCCTAAAAGCAGTCCAGAGGGCCACAAGAACCAAGTCAAAGATTTGAAATACAAAGAAGCAAAATCCACTCGGCTGGAAAAGCAAGAAACAAAAAGAATTCAGATAATTGAAGATAGTAAGGGGCCTCTGGGACAACCTCAAGCATGCCAACATCCGAATTATTGGGGTGCCAGAAAAAGAGAGAGAGCAAGGTAATGAAAACCTACTTGAAGAAATAGTGACTGAAAACTTCCCCCACCTGGTGAAAAAAACTGACTTAAAAGCCCAAGAAGTACACAGAACCCCAAAATATAGGAATCTAAAGAGGACCACACCAAGACATATCATAATTAAAATGCCAAGAGCAAAAGATAAAGAGAGAATTTTAAAATCAGCAAGAGAAAAACAGTTGGTTACCTACAGGGGAGCACCCATACGATTGTCAGCGGATTTCTCAACAGAAACGATGCAGGCCAGACGCGAGTGGCAAGAAATATTCAAAAAAATGAATAGCAAGAATCTACAACCAAGATTACTCTATCCAGCAAAGCTATCATTCAGAATTGAAGATCAGATAAAGTGCTTCGCAGATAAGAAAAAAGCTAAAGGAGTTCATCACCACCAAACCAATATTATATGAAATGCTGAAAGATATTCTTTAAGAAGAGGAAGAAGAAAAAGGTAAAAATATAAATTATGAACAACAAATACACATCTATCAACAAATGAACATAAAAATCAAGTGAACTGATAGACTGATGAACAGGATAAACTGGTGAATATAACAGAAACATGGACATAGAGAGAGAATGGACTGACAATTCTTGGGGAGAAAAGGGTTGTTGGAAGTACAGCAAGAGACTGGACAAAAATCTTGCAACAATGAGAGAGGACAGTGGGGAGGGTGAGGTGAGGCTGTAGGTTGGGATAGGTACAGGGTGGAGGGGAGAAATAGGGGGATAAAAAGGGGGAAACAATGTAATTAATAAACTGAACAATAAAGATAAAAAATAATAAAAAAAGATTTATAATAATTAAATATTGTAAAAATGCCTATACAGATTCCTTTGACCAAGAAGAGAGTAGTTGAATTTGGATCCCTATGCTCATGGTGGATTCTTGCTGTGTAATCTGATCCCAGAGGACATCTCAAGACAATACACAATTTAAGGTGATAAACGCTGCTCTTGTCCAGAAGACTTGACTCTACACTATTTACGTGGCCAAATGTCCCAGGTGAAGCTGCCCCATGCACCTAGGAAACACATTGAATTGAATGTTGAAAACCAGAGAATACTGAGAAGATATAAGAGTAAACAAGATTGAACCTTTATAGGCAATCTAGGGAAAGGGCCAGCTTACCTTCAAGTTAGGACAAAGTCTTGTCCTCACAGCACCTTCCCATGCTCATTTGCACCTTGAATTGCTTTATGTAAATCTTGGTCGTGGAGACTATTATATTTGTCATGCATCAGCTCAGCCACATCTCTGGACTTTCTCTGAGTATTCATCAAATCAAAACAGGTGTGGGGAAGAGGGACCCAGGGAACCAAGGGACAGCCACTTTCTTTGAGTCATATAGAACCATTTATTAATTCTTGATTCTATGCCTGAGGTTATGGCTTACTCTCTATTCACATTTTATCCACACAACCATAGGTCCCAATTTCACAATTAAAAGCCATGAAGAAATGCTTCATTAGGTTTCCCAATCAAAGGTTCAGTTAATCTACATATTCTCTTGTGTCATCTCATCATATCATCATACTATCCATATTCTGACTCCCAAATCTCAGCCTGTAGCCCATGCATTTAACTGCATGTCCATTGCTGCTAGACATCTCTATTTGGAGGTCCCACAGGACCTCAAACTCAATGTCTAAAATTGAATTTATCATCCCGTCTTTCCAGATCCCACAATACTCTAAGTTTCTCCTCCTTCCTCATTTCCTTTTCACCCAGTCTATCAGTTTTCTCAACTCTACCTCTTCAAAATGTGTTGCCCTGGCCAGTGGTGCTAAGTGGTTAGAGCATTGGCCCACACAGCAAAGGGTCTTGGGTTCTATTCCTGGTCAAGGACACATACCTGGTTGCAGGTTCGATACACAGTCCTAGTCGGGGCATATAGGGGAGGCAACCGATCAATATCTCTCTCACATAGATCTCTCTCTGTCTCTCTCTGTCTCTGTTCTCCTCCCTCCATCTCTTCCACTTTCTCTAAAAATCAATAGAAAAAAAATGCTTGACCCAGGCGACATGGCTTAGGGGTTGATCGTCGACCCATAAACAGTTTGATTCTTAGTCAGGGCACATGCCCAGGTTTCAGGCTCGATCCATAGTGTGGGATGTGCAGGAGGTAGCCAATCAAAGATTCTCTCTCATCATTGGTGTTTCTAGCTCTCTCTCCCTCTCCCTTCCTCTTTGAAATAAATATAAATTTATTGAAAAAATAAAATAAAACTTTGTTAGAAAAAAATATCCTTGGGTGAGGATTAACAACAAAAATGTGTTAAATTATCACACATGATCTAACTGCTCTGTTTTCACAACTTCTCCACTGCAAACCCTTCTTCTGTCAGCCTACAAATGTCACTCACCTACATTGCCACATGTCTTGGCCCCCAATCCAGTCTCCACACTGTACTAGTACATATTGTTATGGTCTCTTCAGTGACTTCCTGTTACCCTAGGCAGTGGTTGGCAAACTGCAGCTCATGAGCCACGTGCGGCTTGCGAGCTGTGATTTGCCATGCTGTTGACTAATGAGTTTGCCAAACACTGGATAGGGGCTTAATCACAGGGAACAATAACAGCCTCTAATTATTAAAATCAAGAGTCTAAGTCAGGCAAACATCTTAACTCCTTAGTGATCTATTTTTTCTCTCTAAAATGTGAGTTTTTTGGGAGAAGGGACTATAATTCAATTCATAATTAAGTATTTGTTGAATGAATGAGAGTGTTATATACTGGTTTTACTCAATGGCAAACAAACAAAAAACAGGTCTTCCCCCCTGCTTCCTGAAAGGTGTTCTGAGGGAGAGCGATCAAGGATGATGATCTTTGCTTCTCCTGATCACAGTCTTTCAAATGGGAAAGAAGGAGATTAACATTCAGCTTGCTATGTTCCAGTTATGTGCCACTAGGTGTTTTAAAGGGATACATTTATTCCATCCTTGGGAGTACCCTGTGAGTATTATATCTTCATTTTACAAAGGATAAGACTGGGGTTCAGGAAAGAATATGCCTGAGTTCACAAGCTTAATAATTGACAAGGTTTAGTGATGGGCCAAATTATCATTCAAGTCTTAATCTGGCTAACTCCAAAGCTGGGACTCCTTATGTCCATCAACCATTTAAAATTTAGTCCAAAAACAAAGGACATTTGGGGGATAGTGGGCAGGATGCCTAGATCAGATGTGATTCATGTATAAGAATGGGCATCCTGCCCATTATCCCCCAAATGTCCTTTGTCAACACACTCACTCAGTCCTCCATTCCACCCACCCACAGCCCCCAGCCACAGTCCACAGAGCTCAGAGGTTGCCAATTTGACTTAGAGACAAGCAGTATCTTACAGAACCTGTCTGATCCAATAATAGCCACTTGTTTTTCTGGAGCAGATAGGGAGCTTTATTTAAAATTTTACCTGTAATTGCTTAGTTATAAGACATATTTCCCCTTTCACAAGTTCTGATATAAAAACAAAGTGCAAAAACTAAATTTCCTGGCATCGGAGTTTGAAGCTTTCGAACTTTAGGACCTTGTTATTCAGGTGAAGGGGGGCTACATAGACATCGTAAGATTTAACACAAATTTTTGAAGAGCAAACATCTGTGAAGGAGGAAAACAATAACATGGGGCCATAAGTCCAGGGAAAACCATATAGGATGGGAGCTATTGTCCACCCCATTTATTTCAATATGACCACATCCATAAGCACTAGCCATGTAACTAGTACTGAGTAAGAAATAAACAAGACACGGTTTCTGCTGGTGAGCTCACAGTCTAGTCTGGAAGATAGATATGAAAACAAATAAATAACAATTCATTATGACAATTATGCTCAGTACCTTCACACAACAGAAGAAAAAGCAACCAATTTTTTTTGAGTCCTAGGGAATTTAGAATTTAGGATTCTCAGAGGAGGTGACATCTATGTGGAGTTTGAAGCACACACAGGAGATATCAGACTAAAAGGTGGAGAAAAGTGCTTCAGGCAGGGGGTAAAGTACGTGCAAAATCATGGGAGCAAAAATAAACAAATAAAGCTCTTGGAGTGTGAAGGGTCTGGTGAGGGCAACTTACAGACCAGTTGAATGTGCATGGGGTATGTGCACATCTGTGAATAATCAGTGTCTTCTTCCATCTTGGAATGACAAAGAGATGTTCAGGGTTAATTACCAGCAATGTTCTCCCTCTTGCATTCTTGATTTATTTTCTGAAGAACAAGTCAAGCCTAACTATGCTTTCTATGCTGTGTATGTATGAATATATATTGAGGAAAAAATAACACAAGAGGGAAAGGGTTTTATAAATGTTACAGCACTGTCCATTTTTATTTGATGAATGAAATATAAATTCACTGCTCCCATAAATTCCAAGAGACATTTAATTTCAGGGCCTATTTACAAGGCTGATTTGACTTTGTGAATAAAGCATTCTTATTTGCTCTGGAGGCCTTGTGATAACTGAATTATTAGGTTCTTATGGAATGGATTTGGTGGTCTAAGTCCTTGGTGGGTTGGAATATGCAGCAGAACTTCAAAGCCAGCTTGTGTGATTTGCCTGGGATGTCAGTCAGTGTTGTCGCTGGTGGCCGCTGGTGAAAGTTGGCATCGTCTCCTGCACAGTTAATTTCTAACAAGCTAGCTCTCCTGTGTTAGGTCTCCTATGAGCCTCAGGACAGCAGGGAGATGATGGTGGATTCTGCAAGAAAGTTTTCAAGTTTTCCTGAGGTTAAAAGAATGCCACCACGTTCAACACTGGCTGCTGTGTTTAGGAGCTTAGCTAATTTGTGATGAGAAATTCCCTGGGGTGGAGTTCAGAAGCCTGAGGTCAAGTCTAAATTTTGCAACTATGAGCTAGTGAGTTGGACACAAAGAAGCTTGATCATTACTGTCCTCTTGAAACATATCTGCATTTGTGGAAGAGGCTGAGAGCCACTACCCACTCCCCGCTCCTTCCTTGGGAATACCACCTTGAAGAATATAATTCCAGTTTCCTTCAGTCCAGCGTGGCCAGTGAGATAGAAGCCAACATTGTAGGGTGAGGCTTCAGGAGTTGACTCTCTTGATAAAACCACCATTCCCCACCCCCCTTTTTCCACTTCTCACTTCCTACCTGGAATCATCACCAGATGGCTGGCCCTCCAGCAGCCATCTTGGACAATGAAGCAACCTTAAGGATGGGAACCATACACTAAGGAGGGAGGGGAAGAAAGATAGAGAGAGCCTGCCTCCCTGACGACACTGAGAGCCTGCATTCTAGCCAAGGACTGCCTACTTTTGCACTTCACATTGTGTCAGAGAAAAATAAACCCCTAAGTCTGTTTAAGCCTATCTTACTTGAATTTTCTCTTACATGCAGCTGAAGACAATTCCTAATGGGAAACAGTTTATCCTCTTCTATCATATATCAGTTCTCCCCAACAGCAGGGAATGCATCTGCCAGCAATTCCAGAGAAAATAGACAATGATTCAGAGCTGGGGCTCAGGAGCCAGACTGCCTCAGGCAACATCCTGGCTCTACCCCTTATGACCTTGAGTAAGTTCTTAACTGTTTTGTGGCTCAGTTTCCTCTTTTTATAATCTGGACTAGAGGCCTGGTGTACAAATTCATGCATAGGTGGGGTATGGCTGGCCCACTCTGATGGGGACCTATTGGGCTGGGCCAGTGGAGGGAAGGGGCCACGGGCAGTTGGCCAGCTGGTCCTGCCCCTGATCAGGGTGTTGGGGCCAATCGGGGATAGGGGGCAGGGCTGGCTGGGGGCAGAGGTGGGGGTGATTGGGGCCCGGATCAGGCCACAGTGCATGTCATAGCCACTGGTCGTTTCGGTCATTCTGGTCATTCCGCAGTTCTGGTGGCTGGGCTTTTATATATATTTAAATAATAATAGTACTTACTTATACGATGATTGTGAAGGTCAAAGTAAAAGAGACAGCCTATGTAAAGTGCTTTGAATATGCTTCGCACGTAATGATCACTCAGCACATATTAGTTGCTGTTGCTGATGTTGTTGTTGTTATTATTATTATATTCTAGCTCTGTGAACCTAGAAGGCACCTGCAGAAAAATTTCAAGGGGCGGGGGGGGAGGCAGGGCTGGGGTTGTTCCAGCTTGAGTGAAGGTTCATGTCCAGGAAGATGAAACAGTAGAACTGGCCCAGCCTAGATCCCACCCCCTTCAGTGGTGGTGGTGGTGGTGGTGGAGGTGGTGGGTGAGGGAGTGTGATGAGTGCTGAAAAACAAAGACCAAAGCTCCAGATGCCTCTTATTTGCCTCCTGGGGATATTGAGAAAATATCTGTCTGCCAAACTCCCAGAAACTTTTTGTACCAAATGAATAAGGAATTATCGTCAGCTTTCTTATCAGTTTGGGAGGCCTTTTTCTTATTTATCAGACTTACACCAAATGGAGGTCTCACGTTTCTCTCAGTGCCGAGGCAGCTCCTGGAAGGCCCTATAAAACCTAGAACTCATCCTCACGCCCTCCCCCACCATCGCCCACTCCCACCCATCGTCTGCTCCCCCCCTTCTATTCCCCCGCTATGCTGGTGAGAAAAACAGTGTGTGATGCTGAGACAAGGCAGCAACATCCACTACGGAGCCAGTCACTTTCAGGGGAAAAGCACAGCTATGTCTAAACTGCCAACAAAGGGTCTATAGAAGAAACACAAAACAATCTCGAAACTAAACAGCGGCCTGGTGTATAGTATTGTGCTATGACATTGCCCATTGCCCAGCTCTCTGCAAGAATTAATCATGCCTTTTTATTTTCTGTTCTCCAGTGATCTGACATCTTGGGGCCTTGCTGACTCTGTGGGGACTTCCCCTCCCAGCGTTAGTTAATTCCTAGAGGCAGCACCAACTGGCCCAGGACCATTCAATCCAATCACCCAAAACCCTCACCCCCAACTGCAGTCTCTATTGAGTTCCCACACTCTGAGCCTCTATCCACCTGCCCTCATCAAGGGAGGCCAGGTAGCAAGCCCCAGACCTGCTGAATTTATTCGAATTAGCCAATCCTAAACCAGCCTCATCTGTTCCTTCCCACAATAAGGCTCTTGCCCTTGCCTATGCTTTTTCCTCCTCCCTCTGCCTCCTGACCCACCTTGGTGCTCCCCCCTGTGGCCCTGTGGGGTGTGCCATGCCTCCTGTTCCTAGGAAACTGTGAGTACAAGAATCTTCTTCCTTTATGGTGTCATTTCCATGTCCCCATGTCTTACCTTTGGAGAGAGAGAGAAAGAGAGAGAGAGAGAGAGAGAGAGAGAGAGAGAGAGAGAGAGAGAGAACATATACAAGTTTACTTAGGAAACAGAGACTCGGATTTACTTCTTTAAAGCTCCAAATTCCTTCCAGAAGGGATATCTTTTTAATGAATTGTGACATTGGTCTCTCATTTTATTTTATTGAACTAACTCCCCTGGGAATATATTTCATGCCCCAAAGAGATAATATTTATTAAAAATATTCAGTAAGTCATTTTTATTGTTAGATCTTAATAACTAAAGTGTTTCTCAGAGTCTGTGCCTCTTTCTGGTGATTTTTAGCTTCTTAAACAGAAATCTCCAGGGTGTGTCCACAAGTGAAGATGGTCAACTCCACCTTGAGGAAGAGGTAGCTGGCAGAGTGACGGGGAAAATGAAGCTAACCTTTCACCAAATCCAAAGGGGCTGGTACTGTACATGAGTGACAGAGGAATGTTTGGAATGAGATAATGCTCATCCTTTAAAGAAGAAAAATACTGATACAATCATTGACGTGCTCATTTTTCAAGCTCTTTATTCAGTCTTCACAAACCACCCGAATTTTTGAGGCCACAAATGCTTTTAAGACTCTCTGCCCATCACTGCTACCAGGAGACATTGCAGGAGGAAAGAGCTGATGGTCTTAATATGGCTCTCCTAGAATGAACTGTTTTCTAGATTTCTGGGAAGCCTTGTCCCTGATCATATAACTGTGAAGTTGTATGCAGAAGTTTTTGTAAACCACTGTCTTGCTAATGACAGGGTCATATAACTGTGAAGTTGTATGTGGAAGTTTTTGTAAACGACTGTCTTGCTAATGACAGGGTCACTGAGGGCAAGAGTCCAAGTTCAACATAGCAAATGTGCCCAAAGAACAAGGAGGCTATTTCTTTCTACCATAGCCCCAGCTCAGAGTTCTAGATCTAACAGAACAGTCCTGACTCAAGCCTGGAGCTGAGAGCCCACGGCAGCCACCCAGAAAGCATTTCTCTTGAGCTCCCCGCTCTGGCCAAGGGTGAAGAGAGAAAACCAAATTCACTAGGGGTCTGCCTTTTGCTTGGTGCTTTGCCTCTAATATCTCACCTAAAATCCTCACAACAACCAGTGAAATAGAAATTGTTACCATTTTCAATGAAAGAAGCTAAGAAGCTGCTGAAGGTCACACAGCTTGGAGAGTGATAGAGCCAGATGCAAAGCCAGACCTGACTGCAGTGCTGCACTGAACACACTATGCACTGATTCTCAAAGCAAGAGCAACATTACCCGGAGCTTGTTAGAAATGCAAACGCTGGGTCCCACCCCAGAGGCATAGAATCAGACACATCGGGATTTTAACTAGCCCTCCAGGTGATTCTGATTCTCACTAAAGTTTCAGGCATGTCAAATTCGGGGCTGTTGGGCCACATGCATGCATGCCTCTTTTACTTACACAAGGTATGCAGCCCAATGGCCGTGAGTTTGACATGCTTGTGAACGAGCCATACTTTGTCTTCTTGTCTTTCCCTTCCAAAGCACAGGCTTTGAAGCTAGGTCGGCTGGAATACCACTTTCTGATTAGGTGACCCTAGTCAAGTTGATGTCTTCGAGTTTCTATGTACAGTTGGCCCTTGAACAACATGGGTTTGATATACATACAGTATTGCAACTGTTTCTCTTCCTTATGATTTTCCTAATAAGATTTTCTTTTCTCTAAGCTTACTTTATTGTAAGAATACAATATATAAAAAAACATAGTATACAAAATATGTATTAATCAACTGTTAAGGCTTCTGGTCAATAGTAGGCTATTGGTAATTAAGTTTTTGAGGAGTCAAAAGTTACACCCAGATTTTTGACTGTGTGGTACCTCTAACTACCACTTTGTTCAAGGGTCAACTGTATTTACTAGTAAAGTAGGAATAATAACTATATCTCAGAGTTGTTGCTGGGGTTAAAGGACTTAATGTATATAGACCACTTAGTACTATACCTGGTAAAGAGAAAACAATAAACAGTTGCTATTACTATTATCTTTTTCTGCTTTTTTTTTTTTTTTTTTTTTTTTGCCACACCAATGTCAAACCCAGCCACCAGAAGGAGGGAGAGCAAGAGTATTTTCTAGGTCGGAGCTTGGGCAAGTTATGTAACTCCAGGCCTCAGTTTTCTTCTCTATCAGATAGGGAAAACAATACTTAGCTCATTGGATTGTTGTGAGAGTGAAATGAGTTAACATAACTAAAGTATCTTAGAACAGAACGTGGCATGCAGTGAATGTTCAATAAACATTAGCGGTGATGAGGATGATATTCACATTAGCCCATTTGTCCACTTTTTTTTTTGTACCTTTGACATAATTGTCAGGCAAGTGGTAGAAACGGGTGAGATTCTTGGATAAACAGTATCATCAGCATCAGGACTGCTCTGTAGCACCCTCGCCGAGTAAGCCATTTCTGCCCTTCCCAACGACCTCTGTCATGCCCAGTGGGCGTGGTTCAGAGGTTGAGCATTGACCTATGAACCAGGAAATCATGTTCAATTCCCCATCAGGGCACATGCCCAGTTTATAGGCTCCATCCCCTGTGTGGGGCATGCAGGAGGCCGCTGGTCAGTGATTCTCTCACCATTGATGCTTCTATCTCTCTTTCCCTCTCCCTTCCTCTCTGAAATAAATAATATATATATATATATATATTTTTTTTTAAAGAAATATCTCCTTGGTCAGGGCCAATTGCTCAATGGTTAGAGCATCACTGGTTGATTCTTGGTCAAAGGCATGTACCTGGATTTGCAGGTTCAATACTGGTTGGGGCAAGTGTGGGTGGCAATTACTCAATGTATCTCTCACATTGATGTTTCTCTCTCCTCCCCGTCTCTTTCACTCCCTAAAAATCTCAGAAAGAAGGCAGAGTTGGTTGATTAGTTGGGAAGATATTAACCAAAGAACTTATATGCATATATGCATAAACCTGGATACAGACTGGGAGGGATGTGTGAGAGGGGAGAGGAATGGATCTTGGGCAGAGAAGGGTAATGGGGGGAAAAGGGTGGATCTATAATACTTTCAATAATAAAGATAAATTTTAAAAAATCAATGGAAAAAATATCCTCAAGTGAGGATTGACCAAAACCAAAACTCCTTGATCTCCAATTTTAATTATACATACCTTTTATGGTAGGCAGAATAATGGCTTCCCAATGCTGTCTACCTCTTAAGACCTGAGACCTATGCATATGTTAGGTAATATGACAAGGGGGGTAGGGTGTTAAGGTTGCAGATGGAATTAAGGTTGCTAATCAGTTGACTTTAAAATAGGGAGGTTAGCCAGGGTTATCTGGATGGACCCAGTGTAATCACAAGGGTCCCTAAAATGTAGAAGACAGAACCAGGGAGAGGCTGTGGGAGAAGGACCTGCCTCGCTCTTGCTGGCTTTAAAGATGGAGGAAGAAGGGATCATAAGCCGAGGAATATGGGCAGAGTCTAGAAACTGGCAAAGGCAAGAAAACATTCTCTGCAGGAACGCAGCCCTGATGACACCTTGATTTTAGTCCAGTGAGACCCATTTTGGACTTCTGACCTCTAGAACTGTAAGACAATAATTTGTGTTGCTTTAAGCCACTAAGCTTGTGGTAATTTGTGACAGCTGTAATTGGAAACTATAACATCATCCTTGGCTCTATTCTTACAACTAGGTTAGAACTGGCTACTACTCAGGATTTAGCCTGACCACCTGCCCTCTGCCCTTCCTCTCAGCAGTGACACCTCTACCCAGCGAGCTGGGGCATTGCAGAGAATTTTCCACTACGATTATCATCTGAGAATGAATCCACAAACACATGTTGAAAAGTCTTCAACTCAAGGCCAAGGCATTTCCAGCTTCTCAGAGTCAGCACCTGAGTGCTCACCAGTGGGACTCAGGCCCTGCACGTGTATCCTTTGAACTCAGCCTCTGGTTGCTCACCAGGGAAGGTGTGAATCAGCCCATGAGCAGAATTAGTCCTGCAGTTGTCTCTGCAGGGGCACCTCTTCCCCCAGCAGGCCCATCTGTCTGCATTCTGTCGGGCAGGAACCACTCAAAGGGGATCTGGCCTCTGCTTCATGCCAGCTCCAGGGAGAGCCAAATGTGGCTCTGTCAGCAAGTGGGAGATCAAAGAGCTACCACCCCATCCTCAGCTGAGCTGCTGCAGCAAAGAGGCCACATTGAATACCTCTCTCCCTCCCTGAGGGTTCTGCTGACCATCTCCATACATACACCCTGCTACCATGGCCCCTCCATACATACACCCTGCTACCATGGCCCCTCCATACATACACCCTGCTACCATGGCCCCTCCATACATACACCCTGCTACCATGGCCCCTCCATACATACACCCTGCTACCATGGCCCCTCCATACATACACCCTGCTACCATGGCCCCTCCATACATACACCCTGCTACCATGGCCCCTGAAAGAGACCTTGACCACTCCATGCTTTTAAAAATTGTAGTATATGCTAAATGTTTTCATTTACTATATTAACACTTTAAACCCATGAAGGAACAATGCAATGCAGTGTTGTTATTCACAGGAAATTCAGGGTTTCTAAAAATATTAATTTATAACATGCTACAGGCACCATAAAATGGCGAATGGGGTAGACATTAAACTGACGTAATAAGCATCTTCGTTGACTCTGCCCATTCATCTTTGTGACTGTACCAATTCCATAGTTGGGAGAGAAAGCTAAGAGTGTGCGTACAAGGTCCACTGTGGATGTGAGGCCTCAGCCAAGTGGACCCTCTGCCCACAACCTCTCTGCATCTGCCCCCACCCCCCATCTATCTCCCCTCACTGTTTGAAATGGCCTCAAGCATTCCTGTCTCCACTGAGAATGACAGAAAGTAATTTAGTAGCGATCTTTCAGGATGAGATATTAGAGGCTGTGAGAAGCATACCACTCCCAGGAAAAACGGGATCGAGGCTGGAGATGGATATATGGCCCGCATGTATGCAGACTCCAAACATAAATTCTCTCCAAGTCATCAATTTCAGGAAACAGTTTGTATTAGGAATCTGGGCTTAGAAAAACATAACTCTCGGGCAAAAATTATGAAGTTTTACAGGGTAGTTTTAGTTCCTGCAGAGTCCCGGAGAACTCTCCAGTCCGGAGGAGGAAAGAAGGTCATCCCATCCATTTAGGTCCCATTGTTTTCAGAAAATACGAGCTTAGGTCGGTGGTGGCATCTCTTGGCTTTAATGACCAAGAGGCATCAAGGATTCAGACAGAGCTACAGTCTTGTTTAAACACTGACGTGAATATGCAGAAGTCGTCGGCGCTTCCCTAAATTGACTGACATAAAATTGAGAAGTCTCTCCCTGTCCCTACCACCATGCAGTTGCCTGTCACTGAAACTTTTTATCAACATGGGCGCAAGGGTAGAAATGTTTATGACTTTCTTTCCCAGTTGTGTAACTTGCAGGAAACCACATTTGCACTGCTGCACAGGGGAACTGAACAGCTATTTTTGTTGTTAATAAAGAGGAAGTTACACCTAAATGAAACCTAAATTCCAAGTGTAATGAACCTATGTAATGGTCTGAAGTGGGTTTCTTCCCTCCCTCGCTCCCTCCCTCGTTCCCTCCCTCCCTCCCTCCCCTATCCAAATAAAACCAATGCTAATTTAGTCAATCTGTTGTTTTGACTTGTTTCCTTGTTGACAAAGCTGAATAAAGAAAATGATTGTGTCAGCCAAGACCGGTTTGGCTCAGTGGATAGAGCGTTGGACTGTGGACTGAAAGGTCCCGGGTTCGATTCCGGCAAGGGCATGTACCTTGGCTGCGGGCACATCCCCAGTAGGGGGCGTGCAAGAGGCAGCTGATCGATGTCTCTCTCTCTCATCGATGTTTCTGACTTTCTATCCCTCTCCCTTCCGTTCTGTAAAAAATCAATAAAATATATTTAAAAAAAAAAAAAAAAAAAGAAAATGATTGTGTCAAAGTTACTGAATAGACAAGGCCTAAAAGTGATAATGTTTGACTATTCATGGATTAGCTATTGTGGCAGGATTTTACATATTCAAAATGAGGCAGGAAGGCAGAGGAAGAAACTATTGGTTTGAAATAGCACAGTTTCTCTCAGGCTCCGCCCTTCAGTCTGCCAGCCTGCCTCAAGTTGGAGAAAGTAATGCAGGCAGCACTTCATCGTGGGCTGATGAAGGTCTGGACTGTGAGAGCTGCCTATGCAGCACAAATTCAGTAAGAACTCTCACGCGACCACTGGCCGACTCTAAGCCTCTGCGCAGGGTGTGAAGTCAATCCTTGGAGTGCTTCCAGAAAATAGTTTTGGCACAGTTCTGGGATCAGCAACAGGATTCTGTCCTTGGCACCTGGAACACCCATCTGAGATGTAAGCAAATAGTTTGGAAATGAAGTTAGGTCTCTTGACCAATTAAAGGTGTGTGTTTGACAGAAACCCTGTGCTATTCATTAACTATCCAGCTCGTTTCCAGCAGGTATGCCTTCCTAGTGACTCTGGCTTGCTGATGGTTGGGTGATCAGTCTGGAAGCTGGAAAGAAATGTGGCATGAGTTCTGCCTGGGGATGGTTTAATTAGGATGAAAGTGTGGGTGACCAACCACCTGTGAGCAATTACTAGTGCTGCCTTTGGATGAAACAGAATCCAGGCCTGGTTGTACCCTTTAGTTCAACCTGAATATGACATTTGGTTCCCTCTGTGGAGCTATAGTATAGTGACCATGGAGTTCTTCCTATAACTGGGAGAGTTCTGGACCTTACAAATGCATGTGTATGTGCTTCCCTCAGCACTGGTAACATTGTGTGCTAGATTAGTCTTTGTTGTGAGGGGTTACCCTGAGTGTTATAGGATGGCTACGAGCACCCTGGCTTCTACTTGCCAGATGTCAGGAGCACTCCTCTAGTTGTGACAAACAAAGATGTCTCTAGACATTGTCAGGTGTTCCAAGGCGGATGGGGTCTGGAGAGTAAAATTGCCCTGGTTGAGTACCAGTGAGAGGTTCCCCAGCTTTCATAATATAAGAAACGTAATTCCTACACAAATGCAGAATGATAATTATAAGCCACCTCCTATATGCCATTCAGTACAAATGAGCCTTCCTTGTCTTTAGTTGTCATACACAAGAACTTTGATTTTTTTTGTCATCTTTGTATGCTCCGTAGTGCTCAGTAAATTGCTCTATTCACATAGTAGGTCCGTAATAATGAGTGAAAAAATCCAGTCTTCCCCCACTTCCATCCACATGATCCAGGTAGGGCTACTGGGAATTTAACATGTTGCCTGATCCAGACCAATCTCATTTTTCTGGACATAGTTATAAGGTCCAGGCACATACATAACTGAAGCCAGTTTTATCAAAGTGAATCACAGGACTCCCTGGAGATGTTGGGACAAACACACTCAGCTCAGTTTCTCCCGTGCCTCCCCACCTTGCTGGTTTTAAACCAGGAAGGATGCAGTCCCCCAGAAATTCTGGCAACCATCTTACTATTATAAGACATTATAAGAGAGCCTGTCTGAGAGTCACTCGAGAGGTGGAGCAGAACTGAGAGATGAAAAGAAGAAAATTAGACTCTGAGACTATCATTTGTGTCCCTAGATCCAGTGATATTTCTAGCCACGTCCATAAGACTTAGCAGTTGCTTAAGGCAATATGTTCTCACTGGCTTATTTATTTCCATTTTTATTATCTTTTGCTTAGGCCAGTTTTGTTTGATTCTTCTATCATTTGCGATCAGAAGCATCCTCATTTACACACTGCCCTACCCAAAATCTGCCCTGTTGTGTGTGTATCTCAGTGATAACACACATTGCAAATGCTGATTTAGGGCGGCATATTCTTGGTACTGACAGGATCTTAGAAGTAAGGGTCTTTCCACCACCTAACTCATGGGTTCCTGTATCACATCCTTGTCAGAAGAAACCTAGGCCACTGCTTTGAATGTTTTGGGATGTTCCGAACTTGCCTAAGTCTGTCCATTTCTCTGAGTCAGCTCTGGTTGTTGAAGAATTCCTACTTATATTAAGTGAAACCTGCTTTCAAGAAATGTCCATCCTACAATCGAGGTCTGTGACTAAAGAACAAAAATGCTTTTCTTACAATGAAGACAAATGCCATGTCTTGTCTTTGTCAGCTCTTCTCCACCTCAACCATTCTTGAATGCTTCCAGTCCCTCTGAAAAGTCATTTACAAATATCTGTGATTGAGAAGAGGAGAGACTTTGGAGTGAAACAGACCCAAGGTTGTAACCCAGGTTCATAGCATTTTAGCTGGGACTTTGGGAAAGCAATTGTGTTTGTATCTGTACACAGGCTCTTAAGAGGCTGTGGTGAACATTCCATGAGATGATGCTTCCACAGTGGTTTTTTATTATTATTATTATTATTTTTAGCTCTTTATTTAGTCTTGACACATCTATGTGCTGTGTTCCCTCCATCATCATTACCTTTTTCATCTTGTTGCTGCCCTTGGGTTACAACTTTAAGGTATTCATTTAAAATATGGCCTCCAAAATTCAATACAGTATTCCCGATGGGATCTGACCATCCTGCTATTTTGTCATCTCTGCTTATTTTATTTAAGGCTTCTTCTCATTGCTTTAGTCATCCAAATTGGCGTGGTGGCCCTAGCAATCACATTGTCAGGGTCATAAAGAGTGCAGATTACATGCAGTCATCTTTCTTGCCATGCTACGGTTAGAAATTCATGTCATTGGAAACGTGATCTTGTCCGGGGACTATCAACACAGAGGTTCAGCCTTTCAGCTCCTGGCTGCCCGAAATCATGATTGTATCTACTTAGGTCAAGAGGCCTGTTTTCCTTTCCACAGCATAGCTTGCTGGCCTGAGGGAAGAGGATGCTGATGTTTCCATTGGCAGGTTGCAACTTCCAAAGAATAAAGCAAACCCGATTGTATGATAAGGGGACATCCAGAAAAATAAGCACAGGACAGTGCTCCATGGCCATATGGAGAATGTCAAGGCTAACGAGAGTTCTTTAATGTCCAGCCAATGTTTGGAGTAGGTGAAAGAAGCTGTTCAAGGTCTGCTGATTGGTTGTACTTTGTTCTGCAAGGAAAACTTCCTTGTCATTCATATATAGCACATGTAGCCCTTCTACAGTCAACAACAAAATCTAGCCCCTACCACATGTTAGGTACTATCATAATAGTAACAGTAGTAGAAAAAATAATAAGAGCGACCACTTGTTGGGAAATGACAACTGTAGGTTCATATATTTTCTCCCCATTTTACAGATTAGATAACGGGGCTCAGAGGAGGACAGTCACTTGCCCAAGGTCATATAGCTTAAGAAACAGGGTCATGATTCAAATCTTGGTTATCCAAATCTAGAGCTCTACAGTTAATCGCCACACTCTACCATTATTTTGCTATGATAGTGATGTGACAGACTGGGAGTGTTAGGGCTATGGCAGTAATCATTTTGCAATATAAAAGTACATCGAAACAACACATTGTATACTTTACAGTTACATACCAATTAGATATCAATAAAGCTGTTGGACAGGCAACAGCTCCTCAATAGAAATTCCTCCTTCCAGGCTCAGCCTGCCACAGCTCTCTCCTTTATGGTCTCAGGTCTGGGAATTCTTCTAAAGTCCATTTTCTAACCAACCTCCCTCCCTGTACCTTGCCCCCTACCAATTTTCCATTGAAGGCCTTCTCTTTGGGTTCTAGCCTTGGTCTCTGCCCACTCCCACTGGTTTCATTATTTATATATTCCCTTGCCACTGGGTCTTCTCCCATGTAGGATAGGGATAGTGGTTCCCTTTCGCTCTGCCAGCCCTTCTTTTCCCACCTAGACTTTGCCTTCCCCCTACAAATATGCAGGTACCCTCCAAGGCCAGCTCCATCTCCTGCAACTCCAGGCAGGGAAAGCCTGGGGGAGAAGTCACCAAGCATATAACTGCTGACCTCAAGAGGCTTTGGTTATTGTGTAGCATCTGACCATTTTATTATTTTGCATCCTGAGAAAGGGAGTTAGTAGGTTAGAAAGGAGGAGAGATGAGTGTAAGGGTTAAGGACAGAAAGGAGAAGAGTGGGGAGGAAGATGAGGAAGGGGAAAAGGAGAGATGGCAAGAGAGAAATTGAGACTGGTTCAGGTGATCTCAGTGGCATGTTAAAACGATTTGGTGGTATTTGTGAATAATTAACAATTTGTTATGGTAGGAACAAGAGAACAGGTCTGCAGGTGCTGCCTGGTTCTCTGCTGCAGAGGGAATATTGAAATATCAGTTACCGTGAGCCAAAGAAAAACAGCATGTGAAGAGAAATCCCCAGTTTGTAACAAAGCATGGGGTTTTTCCAGCTCTCCAGCTTAAATTTCTTCCCAGGGGAACTCCAATTCCCTCCCTCCCCCCCCCCCTAAAAAAACCCCTTGTAATAATAATAAAGTGCTTGGAAGATGTATCTGAATTTTCTGTCAATTAAAACATTTGTTAGTTTAAAGTAGTAAGAATTGAGGCTAAAGGAGCTATATTTTCTTGCTGAGCATTGTGGTGGTGGTGGTGTTTAAAATATAGTCTATTCTTTTTCAAGTGCAAGTGCAATTGACTTGAGTACTGCAATGTCCTTGACATGGTTGAGGCAGAATGGGTGACAGAGAAGGAGGAAGTATGATTTGTGTCTCTAGGAGCTGAACGTCTGTAGGGGAAATTTAGAAAACAAAACCAGATTCTCTCTCTTAAGAAATAGAAAATATATACAGCAAAAGCTAGTATTAAATGAGACAGTACTGACTATTTGCAGTTCCAAGTGCAAACTTCCTTCATTTCTTTAGAGATGCCTTCTCTGACCCCTTAAGGTAGATCAAGCCACTGGTTTTCATAGTACCTCATAGTTTTTCTTGATAGCACTGGTCATAGCTTGTAATGATATCTATTTATATACTAGGAGCCTAATGCATGAAAATTCATGCCAGAATGGACCTTCCTTTCCCTGGCTGCTGGCACCTCCTTTGCTCGGGCTGAAGCTGCTTTTCCACCTTCCTCAGAGGCCCGGAGAGGCTGAGGGTGGGGCTAAATGCCTGTGTCATTGCCATGGTGATGACACAAGCATCCTGCCCTGCCCCCTGCCACTTAGCACCTGTGTATGCAAATAAACCCAGCTTTGTTGGGTTAATTTGCATACTCACTCCTGATTGGCTGGTGGGTGTCATGAAGGTACAGTCACTTAGCATGTTACTCTTTTATTAGGTGGATTGTATTACAGATATGCATTATAATTATATATGTTTATTTTCATGGATTTTTAAAAAATTCACCTGTCTGGCTCAGCATACTCTAAACTCCTTAGGAAGATTGGGTTCATTGTGTTCAACCATTGTATTCCCAGCATACACACAAATGCCAGGTACTCAATAAACATTTTGGAATGAGAGAAAAATGAGCATGTAAAGAGTTTGGAAAAAGGAAAGAGATGTGTACTGGGATGTTGAGGAGGATTCTATGGTGAAAACCAAATTTTATCAGACATGCTTTATGAGAGATTATGGAAGAAATTCTTTTCAGCTCTTAATACCAAGAGACTGGGTTTCCACTGAAAAAGTGGCCTGTTTTTATGTTTGTAGAGTCTGTGAATTTTGTATATCAAGATTTTTTTTCTTTGTTTTGGCTTCTAGAAGGCTTAGAGCCAAATTTCTTAACTATTTCTGGCAACTGTACATTATATTTTAATGTACTAAACCTTCCTCTGACTTCAAATATTTTCTTACCCTTAATTTTCTCTTATTAATTTTCTACATGTATTTGTTTTAATAATGTAAATTACATTTCTTATTTTATTTTTAAAAACTTTATCTTTATTGTTGAAAGTATTACAGATATCCCCCTCCTTTTATTTTCTTCCCATTGATCCCCTCCACCTCACACCCACCCCTCCCAGGCCTTCACCACACTATTTTCTGAGTGGGATGATACATTCCTTTTTAAATGAGATTTGGTGTTAAATAAATGTTTAAATAATTATTAATGATCATTAATCATGGCAAAAATTAATATATGGCAAGATTTAGATAATACTGATCCTTTAAAAGGGGTATTGGCATTCTCAAATTAATCTTTTGGTGAAGAACCCCTCCAGGAATTTCTTAAGCTAGATACTTAAGGTAGAGCAGACCATATCTGACTGTTAAGATTCCAGCCAAGGGCAGAATTTTTTATAAGATGCTATACTCTCTATCAGCTTGCTCTAAATCCTGAGACAGTATCATAAGAAATATTTAAAACTTGCAAAAATTTTAGCCAAGAGAATTAGATTTGAGTACATTCTGCCTCCTTCATGCTTTGATTTCATGCCACCAATTCATCTGCTGCCAATGGCTCTGTCATGTGTGATCCAGTTAGGAGAACCATGTTGATATCGTGTCTTAGTTATAATGGAATAAAATCGTTGTTCTATTCCCCTAAAGGAAAATTTTAAAAGAATTAGTGTTCAACTATTTTCTGTCACCTCCCTTTGGGTTCAAATTAAAATAATAATGCAAAAGCTTATGTTGACCCTAATCAAAGAACCACAATCTGGTCCCACTGTATGGTTCTATAATTTAATTAATTTGAAGGAATACAATAACATGTATTCTATAGTATTGCTTTTGTATTTTGCTTTATTTATTAAGTCATTCCAGATGGTGACAGAATAACATATTTTTGAAGTCTTTCATTTATTTTCTTCAGTTTAATAGTTACATTGCACAGCTCTTGGAACATCTTATATTATTGTCGATTTTTAGCACTTTATCCAGTAATTGTTTACTGAAAACACTCCTAGTAATTTTATTCTGGTGAAAAGATTCAGAAAATATTATGGTGGTGGTAAGGAAGATGTTGATGATCACTTAAGCAATTACTTTGAAAATTAATTGGGGGAGAATTATGACAAGGATTGGCAATTTTCTAAATATTCACAACCATAGCCAAATTTAGTTAGTTTGAAGGTAAATAAAATTTGAACTGGTCCTATAAATAGGAAATACCCACCAGTATGGTAATAATGGAAGAGTTATATATTTAAGTCTCTGAGTTAAATATATATGCACACATATATATATTCAGGTGTAGTAGAGCCATCATTATATCCCAATGTACACATCTCTCATGGGGTCTTTGGGACATTAGGTAGGCCATGAGAGTCCTATTTGAATGAGGACCCCTTAGGTATCCTGGAAAAATATTGAAGACATGGCATTGGCAGTTGGGAAGCAATATTCTTAAACAGAAAATTCCCACTCTAACCAGAGACTCTTCCTGAGGTTGCTTTCTTGGTGCATGAGGAAAAAGATTTAGTGGGCCATAAAATCACCTCCTTCAACATTCCCTAGAAACATATCTCAAGGTGGGAGCTATATAAACAAATTATTACCATTGTGAGAGCCAGTTATAGACATCTTCACTGGTTTGGCCATTCATGAGCAGGTTAGCCTATAACTGTAGCCTGATCCTTCACAAAGATATCACCTACTCCCACTCTAGTGTTATTTCCTATGATTTCCCTGACTGCACCTCCCAAGCAATCCATCTTCTCGCCAATCACAGAATGTTTCTTGTCTTGTTCTGTCTAGAGAATGACACACAGAAACTCAGAAATGAGACTCACTTGGAGTCGGCGTTTGGGAGATGATGGTACAGGTTGATGATAGTGACGGCCGACATTGATTGAGAGGCAGTGTTAGTGCTGTGGTATTGTCAGTAAATCCCAACAGTGTGTGTCCAGACCCTGGAGACAGACTGCTGTAGCTCTGAGTCCCGACTCTGACACTTACTAGCTTTATGACCTCGGGCAAATTATTTATCTCTTGGTTTCCTTGTCTATAAAATTGAGGCAATAGCAGCGCCCACATCAGAAGGTTGTACATATTTGTAAAGCACTTGCAGTAGTCCCTTGCACATAGACAGCACTATACATTTGCATGTTAAGTAACTGGAGGAATTTACACGTGCCTTTTGGCTATGGAGAGAAATCATGAGAAGTGTTGAAGAGTAGTCTACCAGCTACGTTGACAATGACTTGAAGACAGAAGAGGTAAGAAGATATGAGAACAAGTCAAAACTGAGGATCCCCAAACGTGACATATTAGAGCTTATATTAAGTACAGTGGCAGTTTCAAAAAGAAAAAAATCTGCTGGACTTTGTGAAAAAACAATAAGCAAAACATGATGATAGATTGGTTTGGGAGAGGTGATGTTAGAAATGAAATAGCCTAAGCTTTTAATCTTGAGGGATTAGAAAGATGATGGCACTGCTGACAACAGTGGAGAAATTTGGAAAGAGATGCCTGTTTCTGCAGTAAAGACAGGAAGCTTAGGCTGTGTTAATATAGAAGAAACAAATGGACCACGGGAGTTAAGCTTATTATGGCCTGTTCATTTGACAGATGGGCTGCAGCTGAATCAATTGTGATGCTTCATTAGAATGTCTGAGGTGTATGAGGTGTCCCATGCCACAGTCTGGTGGTTTTGCCACCAATTCTTATGCCTAGGTTGGATTTGTTATTGTTATTTCTTACTTATCCCAGAGGCATGTCATGTAGTCATGTGGTCTTGAAGAATAAAAAAAAATACATTGAACTCTAATAGATATATCTCCAAAGTACACACCAATATGTGCTTCCATCAGAAAACAGAACTTTGCTGAAAGATATGATGGATTCATTTGTAAATGCATTCTATTAACATTATGAAAGAATAATTTTAGCCAACACATATACTGATTGCCAGAGATTGTTCTGAGCTCTTTATACATGCTAACTCATTGAGCCATCACAACCACCTTTCGCTAGGTAATATTATTGTCCTCATGCTAAGGAAATTAAGACACAGTGAAAGTTGGTGGTCTTAGAGGTTGAATTTGGTAGGATTCTGAGAAGAGGATTTATGTGCATCTGATTTATTAGGAGAGTGTTTGTTCTCAGGGGACACCAAAAGGAAGAAGGGGATCAGAAATGGGGAGATGAAGAAACCAAATAAGAGTCCAATGGGGAGACAGAGTCCCAAAGAAAGGAGTGTCAGCCTAATCCTGCAGGAGAGCTCTGAGGTGTTAAGTTATAGCCCAACATTTTCTTGATCCAAGGCAGGGGAACTGGGCTTTCATACTCCCATGACTGAAAGTTAAGGGCTTCCTGCTCTGTGGGGATGTGCCTCTGACTCTTTGCAATTGTCACAAAGTGGCTCCAATTGGTCCAAGGAAGTCCTGCAAAGAAAAGCTGCAGATACTACCAGTAGGGCACCAAATCACAGCAAAGGTAGAAGATGAGAGAGGTGCTCCGGAAGTGTAGGGAGGGCAGGGCATCAGATGGAGGTTGACTATGTTGGCTTCACCAGTGCTTCGGGGGTCTGACAGTGTCTATCACACAGCTGAAGGGGATCTATCCAGCAGAATGACTTTTTTTTCTTGGCTGTGGTTTTAATTTGTCAGTCTGACTCATCCTTGGCTATGTAGATAGGTTTAAGCTATGTAAATCTATGCCTGTACACACACAGGTACATGAGCACATGCATTTATATACATCGAGAAAATGCAAAACTGATGTAGCCCAGATGTTGCATGTCAGGTATCATAAACTGGTGACTTGTGAGCTGGAAGCCATCTGTAGATATTCTTAGTTTGGCCCTTTCAGAGTTTTTAGGTTGCATTAATAGCCAATATTTTCAAGGTTTGGAGATTTCAATGAAAATTCACGATTCCTGATTTCTTCTTAAATTGTTACCTCTCCTAATTAACTGGAGGTGGGAGTAGATGGTGCTGTACAATTTGTCACAGTCTTTACCACCCATCCATGTCATCTGACTGGCTTTTAAAGATAGTTCAATCAACCACTCCTGTCACATGCAATTTCTTGACCTCTACAGCTTTCATTTGCTTCTTAAGACTGACAACTCGTGTCATGTCTTTATAACTTTTCTGCTTCTATTCTAGGTTTTAACTGTTGGACAGTCTTTCAGAGGAAGTATAGGAGTAGGTCAGTTTATTCCATGTAGACAACAGCCAGACCAGGTGGTTGTTTAAGCTAGAATGACCTGGGTCGACCTCTTCACTACACAGCAATGGACAGACCCTCCCTTTGCTTATTGTGCTAAAACATCTATGGATACAAAACATAAATTCTAAAAATACACCAAATTGGTAGATAACCAATTTCTAATAGTTTTTTACTCAGATAAGGATGTCCAAATAAATCTCTCAGCAGCTTCCAATATGCTCTTTACTATTTTTTAAATTGACTTTTTTATTGAATTTATTGGGGTGACATTGGTTAATAAAATTATATAGATTTCAGGTGTACAGTGCTATTAGACATCATCTGTATATTGTATTGTGTGTTCACCACCCCACGTCAAGTCTTCTTCCATCACTATTTATCCCCCCTTTATACTCTTCTTCCTCCCCTCTTTCGCTCTGGTAATCATTGTCCTCTTTTCTCTGTCTGTGAGTTGTTTGTTTGTTTGTTTGTTTTTGCTTAATCCCTTTACCTTTTTCACCCAGTCCTACCCCCCTCCCCCCTGTGACAGCTGTCAGTATGTTCATTTTCTACATCAAAGGAAATAGATATGAAAATGAAACAGTGCACTGACTGGGGTTTCAGTAAATTATAGTAATTTTCTGACTGAGCAAATAATTATATTGTTTTTACAAATAACCATCATTTTCCCTAATTTTAAAATCTTGTTTTTAGAATTCCAGTGAAAATATAGCTTAATGGGTCAAATCTTAAAATGAAATGCCTAGAAAATCTTTAAGTTCTGAATACCACCTACCCTCGTGCTCTCATCCCCTTGCCCCTTCCCCCCTTACCACTGACATCTCATTTTAAATTTTCTGGGGGTGTTTTTTTGGACAGTTTTTTTAACCAACTTCACACAAAATAATCAGATTTCGTCATGAGCTATTCAAAAGTTTTTAAATCTTTCTTCAGAGAATTTAATGTTGATTATAGGTCAGATGAAGAACAAATGTCTGCTGTCTTTGCTTGCTCTCTAAATGACAGTCAAATGATTTGAAATTATGTTTTTTAAAAATATGTAAGGACATAGGTAATGGTCTTTTAATACTAAGAATGCTCATGCACAGTTCATTAAGTAAATCATTATTCTCCTAGATCAGTGGTCAGCAAACTCATTAGTCAACAGAGCCAAATATCAACAGTACAACAATTGAAATTTCTTTTGAGAGCTGAAAACTGAAGTTTCAATCGCACTGTACGTGCACGCCTGCATGTGGCATTTTGTGAAAGAGCTATACTCAAGGGACCAAAGAGCCGCATGTGGCTCATGAGCCGCAGTTTGCTGACCACTGCCGTAGATAAACAAAATTTTATTTTCCCTCAAATATTTGGCCTGTTTATATAAATTCACTTTTTAGTGGGTAGCTATTCTCAAATTTTATTCAAAACTAGAGGTCTGGTGCACAAAATTTGTGCATGGGATGGGTAGGTGTCCCCTCAGCCCAGCCTGCACCCTCTCCAATCTGGGACCCCTTGGGGGATGATCATTGGCTGATTTAGGCCCAATCCCTCTCACATACTGGAACCACTGGCTCCTAACTGCTCACCTGCCTGCCTGCCTGATCACCCCTAACTGTCTCCTCTGCTGGCCTGGTTGCCCCTCACTGCCCCCATACCCTTATCAACCTGGTCATTCCTAACTTCACCCCTGCTGGTCTGGTATCTAATGGATACCATACCTTCACGATGCCCACCAGCCAATCAGGAGCAAGTATGCAAATTAACCCAACAAAGAAGGCAGGTTAATTTGCATACATAGGCCCCGAGCAGCTGGGTGCAGGGTGGGATGCTTGCCAGGCATTCTGCACCACCCCAGCCACTGAGGGCCTCTGGGCAGCATGGGAAGGCAGCGAGGAGGCTCTGGCCAGAGAAAAGGCACTGCCAGCAGCCAGGGGAATCTTCAGGCATCAGGCTCCTAGTATATAGATAAGTTGACTTTATAATACTTTAACTATGAGACCTTAAAGTTTTAAAAAGCCTTGGAAAGGTTTAAGTCAATTCAGAAATCTGAACTGGGACTTTTGTTATCCCCAAATAAATCTGTGTGAATTCTAAAAACAAGATTTTAAAATTAGTCAAGACAGAGGTCCTTTCCCATAGTTATCTTTGCTCCTTAGATGTGAAGATGGCTATCTCCAGACAGCCATTCTTCTTGTAATTTTTTTGCTATTTATTTCTACTTATGTGTTCTCTTGAGTCTTTTGTTTTTGTTTGTTTCTTGCTCTTGTGATTAAATGAATAAACTTAAAATGAGATGTTTGGTACCTGCCAACAGTGTAAACTGCATGGAGGAAAACCCTAAGACATCTTTTGAGTCTCTGTCTGTATAATCTTCTCTTTGTTTGAAAGGTGCTTTGCAGATCCTTCTTGGTTTTGAGCCTCCCCATTTTGTATTCACTCCCAACTGCATTTGTGCTGTGGAGTTGGATTTTTCTAATCTGTGGTTTGAGAGGCCAGGGTAGCATAAATTCAGAAAGGATCCTCAACCCTAATTTGCATGGGACTGAAATGTGCCCTTCGCTCATCCCCTTCCTCCAAACAAGGGGTGACCTGCTTATCTACCTTTGAGGCCGTCCTCCAGTCACTCTGAAGCTGGGAAGGCAGGTTGATGATGCACAGAGGAGGTTGACAAAGGTCTAGGATGAAAGGAGTCTAGTCTTTGTACGGGTCCCATCTCTCACTAGGGGTATCATCCTGGGGAAATCACTCACCCTCTCTTTCTCCAGGCCTCCATTTCCCCATCCGAGAAGTGAGATTGATAATAATTTCTCTGCTTTCTTTACAGGGTGATTGTAGAGGGAATCAAAGATCGAAGGATATGTTATTTGAAAAAGCTTTCAGTGAGGATGTTTAATTGCTATGGTTTCCTTGACCTCTATCGTGACAAATATTTTACTTTTTAGTGTGCAGATAGAACAAAGGAGTGTTGCATTTCACAGAAAATGCCGTTTTGGGGCACTAGATGTCACTAGAGCCCTACGGTTCAGCTGGTACCGCTACCTGGCTGGGGGTGATCTGTTCTCAGAAATATTTCCAAAGCAGAGTCCTGTTTTTGCTTAGTTTGCATTTCTTACCAAATGGCCATAAATTCACGTGTCCTCACCCCACATCCCCTCTCATATCCATCCCACTAGAATTTTTCTTTCTTTACAATTTTCTGCCTTCTCTCTCTTCATTTTCAGGAGGAATTCCTACAAAATAACTAATTTCCAAAAGTTTCCTTAGGAAATGTGAAAACATGCTTTAGAGTAGAGTCACAAAACGGCTTAGACTAGTTATTGAAGAAATAGTCAGTGCTTTTAAAAGTAAATGTCACTGCCCTAATCAGTGGATTGAGCGTCGGCCTGCAGACTGAAGGGTCCCAGGTTCGATTCCGGTCAAGGGCATGTACCTTGGTTGGGGGCACATCTCTAGTATGGGGTGTGCAGGAGGCAGCTGATTGATGTTTTTCTCTCACCGATGTTTCTAACTCTCTATCCCTCTCCCTTCCTCTCTGTAAAAAATCAATAAAATATATTATAAAATTAAATGTCACTTTAAAAATATTGTTTGCATTCCGCCCCCTCCCCCCCCCCTGCCCCACTGTCCTATTACTACGGCCTAATTTCAGCATTTTAGTATTCATTCTAATGGAGAAGTAAAGCAGAAACACCAGTGTGGTGCTTTGCCTACCCAGAAATGCTTAGCAGGCAAACTCTCTGTTTTTCAAAAATGCTGACTGTCTCAACAGAGAAGAAAAAAATATCTTGGAACTGTAGCTATGCTTATTTCCTGGAAATACCTAAAAAGCTAAATCATATGGGCTTCAGAGCCATATACATCTTTTGGGGAGACTTGTGTCCTTTCCAATTGTGAAGCAGGTCCATGTTTTACCTGGACTTCTCAGTCACAACAATTCACTGATGTAATTGCTCTCTTGACTTTCAACTTGAACATCTTTTACCAGCCCCCAAATTAAGAAAGCGTAGCATGTTTTTAGGATTTGCTTTTTATCTAAAAATGAAGGGAACTCAAAGTATCCAGTGTCTGAAGTTTCCCCCAGATGATTTCTGTGTTACATTCAAACATAAGGACTTAAAATGTTAAGTTGCGTTGAAGTGAGACATGCTATTCATTTTCAAATACCGCTTTAAGTAAAGCAGTCTGACAGGGTTGCATTCCATTCTGTCCAAGTTGCTGTTGGTTGGAATGAGAATTATTCCGTGATTTTCACTATGCATCTGTTATGAGGCCAGCACTATTTCACATATATGTGAGCACACCCGCCCTCTTGAAGCTTACAGTCTAGAGGGAAATATGCATATCAGTCAGTAAACAAACAAATGAGGAACCCCTTTAGTTTTCGAGTCCTCATTACTCTGTGACATTTATATTTGTTTATTGTCTGTCTCCCATCCTCTAATGGCAGCTCTATAAGAAAGACTCTGCCTGTTCTGTTCAATGACACCTCCCTAGTACCTAGAGCAGAACCTGACGCATGGTAGGTGCTCAATAAATCGTTGTTGAATGAACGCATTAATAGAATACTAGTGGGAGTGCCCGGTGTCATGAGATCCTTTACTACGAGAAGTCAACCACTGCAGGGAGCTCAAAAAAGACGTCCTTGCAGACGTGATTTTTGAGTTGAGAAGAAAAGTAGGCATTGATTAGGCTGAGAAGGGATAGGAGATCAAGCAGTAAGTGCAAAGGCCCTGTGGAGAGAGGGAGCTTGAAAAAGATAAATACGAAGTGAAGGCCTGAAGGACAGAAGAGGAGAGACCAAGTGAAACTGGATTGTGAGATGAAACAGGAAAGGCAGGGAGGGCCCAGCCTTGCAGCCTGATTTCAGAAGTCAACAGGTTACTTTTATTCTAAAAATACAAAAGTCATTTGAGTATTTTAAGCAGTGACTTAATCAGACCTGAAACGGTTACTCTAACTTCAGTGAGGAGAATGGGTTGGAGGAGTGTCCAGAGTGGATCCGGGAGACCCAGCTACAAGGAAAGCAGTGGTCTATGAGCAATGGGAATAGTTTGAATCTGAGTGCTGGTAGTGAGGACTGGAATAAATGGATGCAGAAGTAGATGCTTCCGTAACAATTTAAGAGGTAAAATCAATAAGATCTGATGACTAGTTTGAATAAAAGGTGGGGGACAAGGAGGTGTCCAGGTTGAGCTGAAGTTTATGGCGTGGGCGGTGAGATCGTGGTGCCATTTAATGAAGCAGGAACTCCTGGAAGAGGACTCGATTTGAGAGGAAAGACGATGAGTTCAGTTTTATCTATCTTGATTTTGAGGCTCCTTTGGGCATCCAAGAGTACATGCTAAGTTGGAGAGTCTGGAGCTTGGAAAATCTGGGCTGGAGCTGTAAATATGTGAGTATCCCAGAGACAGTAATTAAAATCGTGGACTAGACACCAGAGACAGAAGAGGAGAGACTTACTGTTTCGTGTAAAGATGTCTGGTTTTCTGTACGAGTAAAGGATGGAAATGCAGACAGAACCCGGATGTAAGCTGGTAGGCCTGGGCCATCCATGCCCACAGCTGACATTTGATGCTCACTTGGTGGGATGCTTAATGAGCCAGAGAGCAACCTTGTCGACCTTTCTAAATTCAAGCTAGCTGAGAATCTCATGGTGTTTTTACCCTGATAAAGTACTGTTACCAAAGTTTATTTTAAAACATTATTTCTGTATGATATGTCTACATATAGTAAAACACACACACACACACACACAAAACCACTGCTATAATTTTTATTGAGCATATGTTAATTTTGCAATTAAAATATGTTTTAACAATGTACAATCTCTTGAGCATTTAAATATAGATATGCTTGTGATTTTAAACAGGCAGTTGACCAGATATTTGAAAATTACAATTATATTTATAGCTCACATTCTCTGAGGCAGTCCAATGAGGCAAGAGCTAGCAACATGACTTCCTTTATTCCTTCCAGAACCCAGGAGGTAGCTACTCTTATTCCCACTTAACAGGTAAGGAAACCAACATAGCAAGGTCAGGTCATTGGCTCAAGGTCATACTGATAATAAATGGTGGAGCCAGGATCTAAAGCCAGGAATTCTTCTTAAGAGGCAATACTTGTAATTACTGTGTCAGACTATAGTAAAGTTTCACCATGTACATTAAAAAAATACATTTTATTGATTTTTTACAGAGAGGAAGGGAGAGGGATAGAGAGCTAGAAACATCAGTGAGAGAGAAACATTAATCAGCTGCCTCTGCACGCCCCCTACTGGGGATGTGCCCGCAACCAAGGTATATCCTCTTGATGGGAATTGATCCTGGGACCCTTCAGTCTGCAGGCTGACACTCTATCCACCTAGCCAAACCGATTAGGGCCCACCATGAACATTTTTAATGTTTTGTATTTTTGGTTACACTGAAAACCTTTAGTAAGACTTTAAAAACAACTTAAGTGGTTTTTAGATTCTGATGAACATTAAAAACCTGGGTACCTAACTCAAACTCCTTTTAGGTTATCTGGGATGAAACAGCCCCCAAAGCCACTCTAACACCTGGGTCTGTTCTGGCTTGTGGAATAATGTGATACCCTGATTGAATTTTAATATAATGTTCTGGGGCCTCTTAGTCATAGTACAGAGATCATCTTCTTGACTCAAAACAGAGGTGTGTCCAGACATGAGGGCACGGGAAAAATATCTAGCAAAATTCCCCATAAAAAATGAAGGTGGAAGATTTGGCAGTTTATGTCATCTGGCAAAACTTTGGGGTAATGTCACAGCCAGTGTTGAAATAATGCCCCAAATCCTAGCAACCAAAAAGGATAAGCACCGCTCTATCATGCCCTCACTCTGGCTGATCACCTGAGTCACCCATCCCCCCTCCCCTCTATCCCCCCTTCTTAGCATATAGTGCTCTTGGGAGGCATAAGAAACCCACCATTCTCCTCTCCCTCATTCTGTCCTTGGTGCCTGCTCCCTACCGCACTCCCTCCCCTAATTACGGCTCCCAAATCCTGCAACATCTGCTGGTGCCTCCACCCGCAGCATTTGGCGAGGAAACTACAGGGGAAATTAATTTTAGCTCAGATCCAGAGCAGACTTCATTTCTGATTTCCAGCCACCCATCATCTGATGAATGGTAGGGGGAAATGGCTAGAAAAAGAGGAGAGAAGAGTTTCTGTGTAGTCGCTGAATTTTAAAATCAACAAAGGCTAAATATGGCCCAAAGATTCTGAGGTTCATTCCCAAATTTCTTGAAGAGTCGTCTCAATTCTTTAATAATAACAACTTTAAAAAATGATAGTAAAGGTTAATGGAAGTGTGGCCTGGTGCCATGTGTGGTCGGCTCCCTGATACAGGCAGCTTTGGAAGCCTCTTCCTTTGTCATTAATGGGACAAATGGTAATAGACTCCTAATAAATCAGTGTGTGTGTGTGTGTGTGTGTGTGTGTGTGTGTGTGTGTGTGTGTTGTGCGTGTGTGTGTGTGTATGTGTGTGTAAGCAGATGAATAATAGCTCATCACGCCCCTCTAACCTGGCCCCGGGACATTTACTTGTCAGGTGCTGATCATCTCCACTCCTGGGGCATGAGTGCATCCAAAAATTCATGGCAATAGCATCATGGCCTTGAGCCCACCAACGTTCCATCCCTGGAACACGGCCACAGCGGCAAAGTTCACTTTCTTGCGCTCAAGGTCAGCCCTTGCAGATCCTCCTCACATTCACACTGGGCGCTTGAGAAGTGCACCTATTTCAGAGAAGCTACATGGCTTGCACCCCTTTGCCCTTGCTTGGTTAGCCCGTTTCCCAGTGGAACGTGAAGCATCTCACCCTGCGGGCGGGTGGCGCCCCGAGCACACCCACTTAGATTATAAACATTCAGAAAATTGCAGGCCTTTACCACCTAACTGGAAGTACTTTCCCGAATAAAAATACATCTACCCACATGCCACGTTTGCTCCAGTTGGCAACGAATGCAAAGGGGAAGGCACTCCCTGCAGCGGCCACAGCTCTGCTCCTCCCCTGAGGTGGAGAAATGCTTTTCTCCGTGGCCTTGTGTCCCCCCAGCACCTCAGAAGCACTCAGGCTGCTCGGATCCACCAGGTTATGAGTCAGAACGGCCCGGTGTCAGGCTGTGGTATTTTGAAGTGTAGCCTGCATCGTCGGGTGCCATAAGAGAAAAGGCCAAGCTGGACTTGTGCACTTGGCAGCAGCTCCCTGGCCCTGCGCTCGGCTCCCCGCCTTAACCTCCATTTTCTCCCAGATCCTTTCTTCTCACACATCCTGCAGTTCAGATGTAGGCATCTCCCTGTTAGTTGTTACCCAGTAAAAAAAATGTACCCGTGCATTGATTGACAAGTGGACATGAAGAGAAGATATTCATGATAAACTGTCAAATGAGAAAAGCAGATTATAGACCTTCTACAATGTCTGAGCTCTACTTTGTAAAACAACAACAGAAATATGCCCAGAGGGAAAGCTGTTCCTAGTGACTATCTCCACAGGGTGGCATGATCAGGTTTTTATTTCTTCCTTTTCCTGTATTGATTCTGCCTACGTGTGTGTATTTCTTTGCTTTCCCTCCCTAAATGTCAGAGTTCTCAGTCAGACTTCAAAGCGCTTTAAAACAAGTCGTTGGAAACCTCGAAATTATTCTTGGTGATCTTGCTATCCCTCTGGCCATACTGTTGGGACCAGAAGGACATAGAGTCACCTTTATTTCTGTATCTTAAATAAATTAATGGGGAAAAGAAAGAAAACTTACCACCTCTGCTGGCTAGTTTAGAATCATATGTCTTTCCAGAATCCTTTAAGATGGCACTAGTTGCAAGGACACTTTCCTTTATCTAAACATATAAAGTCCGGCCAGTGTGACTCAGTGGTTGAGCGTCAACCTATGAACCAGGAGGTCACGTTTGATTCCCGGTCAGGGCACATGCTTGGGTTGCGGGCTCAATCCCCAGTGCGGGGCGTGCAGGAAGCAGCTGATCAATGCTTCTTTCTCATCATTGATGTTTCTATCTCTCTCTCCCTTCCTTTCTGAAATCAATAAAATATATGTATATTTAAAATTAAAGAAATAAAAACAAACATATATAGAAGACACACCAAACATATGTAGGATACATAGACTGGCACCTTTATAAGGACCCTTACAACCTTGCTCCTTGAATCATAGTTGTTAGTGTGGACTTGTCTTGCCCCCCATAGTAGACTGCAAGCACTTTAAGAGCAGGGACTGTGTTTGAGTCTTCTGCCTCTGACAGCACCTAGCACCTGTTGTAGGGTGGGAATTTTTGAGCACTACTGAGGCCATGGACTATGCCCCAGATAGAGCAGTCAGTGCTGACACCAGGTCAGGCCTTGAGATATGGTCTCATGGCCCCTTCCCAGCACATAGGCCTTGCAAGATAGAACACTGTCAGCTTTCTGAAGAACAGGCTGACCCTGTGGGTGGCATGGTCATCAATGGCATGACTCTGACATTCCTTGGGAAAAACTGTTTTATCTTGGGTTGCTTGTTGTACAAAAACAGGATGTGGTTAATGTGCTTAAAAATGGTCTTGCACAAAGGGTCGGGGCTGCTCTCTGGTCTCCCTGTGCCAGGATGGCAGCGTAGTCTCTGGGGTGGCTAATAAAAGCTCCCTAAACTTTAATTTGGTCTGGGCTTCAGTGGTCTTTCACTTGTATCCGCTCCACAACAACACCCAGCTCCACATCCTTGCCTGTGGAAGCAGCCAGTGAGTCCTTTCTGAATGGATGACTGAGCACATGTTTGGGCACATTCTGTGTTTCTGAGAGATCTCATCAAAATGTAGGCTCTCAAAATTAAATATCTGAAGTCTACTTAATGAAAAAAAAAACTTTTGAGATTTAAAAACTTCATACATGGCTATTTTGCCATGGCTAACATATGCAAAAATAACACAATCCATGTCACCAAATAGAAGACGTAGTGGGACACCAAAAAACAGGCAAGCTGAGAACTGCAGGGCTGTGCAGTTTCTTGTGGCGTGTTTCTGGATTTTCTTAAACCATAGATGTTGCTTTTTATTTCCCCAAACTCCTAATTTATCCTGAGATGCTAAGAAATGTATCAAAATTCCAAAGATAAACCAAGAAAAGGTGAACTGAAATTCAGCAGTTTCCTCTTAAAAAGGAATTATGACTAGTGACTTCTTTAGTGTGTTGGCTTCAATCCTGCAAAATCCCTAGAAATAATCCAAGCTTTATGTACCATGCGCAAATAGGATGCAGAAATCAGCCAAGGCATTCATGTGCAGACTTAGCAGGTGGAGAGATGGGATTAGGTCCTTGTTTTTCCCGATGGAGGAAAAGACCCCTCGGCCGAATTTTGGGCAACTCAACATTCACATGAATCTTCATTCAGCTTCATTCAGCTCCTTAGGGCCTGCAGAACCTGCAGTATCTAAAGTATCCACATCACTCCCAACTCAGCCTACCTCTTTCAATGCCTGAAACATCTTTCTAAACACCAGGGGCTTCTTGGGATAAGAAGGTCTGATTATTTATGTTTATTCATACACTCAGCAAACATGTATGAAGCACCTACTATATGCCAGGCTAGTAGCTGTGGATAAGGGGGTCAACAAAAGAGGCACCGTCCCTGCCTTTAGAGAACTTCCCATCCAGCAAGGGAAAGCAGACATGATGAAAATAAATACCCAAATAGTTGGTTCACGTTAGTTGTCATGAGTCCTATGAAGGAAAGTCACAGCAAAGAATGACAATGAATCATCGGCATTTCTGATCCAATCTGAAGAATTAGGGCAGGCCTCTCTGAGGAAGTCAGGCCCTTAGTGTGAGCTCAGAGTATCCTAGGTGGAGAAGACAACACATGTAAAGGAACCGGGGCCAGGAGTGCAGAGCATCCTGGGAACTGAGAAAGGCTGGTGAAGTCATGCAGAACTTTGTAGGTCTCACAAGAAGAATTTATCCGCAAGAACAGTAGGAAGCCATGGCAGGTTCTGGAGCAGGGGAGGTCCATACCAGGCTGCAGCTTTTAAAGCTCTCTCTGGCTGCCGTCTGGCAAACTCAAGAGGCAGGTTAGAAGGCAGCAGTGTGACCAGGTAGGAGGCTGTGGCGGTTGCCTAGGTGACAGGTGATAACTGCAAGCAGCATGTGGCATAGTGGAAATAAGGGTGAAGAGGGATAAAGGATTCAAGATATATTTTAGAAAATATATGTAAAACCAGAAGCAACACAAACACAGACTCTGTGTTGCCATATGTACAATGTAGTGAAGTTAACTCCGAGCGTAGAAAAGATTTCAACCCAGTTCCTGTTCACTTTAATTTCATAGGTTTATGAGACTTCATTAGACAATATAATACATATTGTCTCCATAAGTAATTAATTGTTCTTCTTAAATTTCTTCTCTAAACACTCTAGGGCGACACTATAGACCACCACTGCTAGAAGTCCTGTGCGATCAAGTTAAATCAGGGATGCGTGGTGAGTTCTGATTATTGCAAGGCCTTCTGTAACATTACGTATATAGAGTCCTTGTCCTCAAAGGGCTTGCAGTCACTGGGCGCAAATAAGCTCTCCTTGAGATGGAAGAAAGTGAATGTCAGGACCAGAATTTCTGTTTCATGCCACAATGAACAAGTGGGTTGGAAAGAGAAACTTGAAGAGGATCCCCAAACAGGCGTTTGAAGAGCTAGGCGAATAACCAGGTATCCCCACGGAAAGTGAGGAGGACAGAGCTTGAAGAAGAGATGGCTACCAGGGCTGTGGGGTGAGCTGGCAAGGGGGATAAGGAATAAGAAAAGTTATTAGGATGAATCTGGTGGCTTATGACAGGCCGATGACAAGAGAAGAGGGAAGGCAGAAGCCAGTGCAGTGAGCTGAGACAGAGGAAACGATGGAGAAATATGACCACAATTATAGACTAATCTTTGATCGATTGATTAATATGTATTTTGCCTTGTCCCAGAAAGGGTTTAAGGAGGCTTAGAGGGATTCAAATATCCAGCAGGAAAATATAAATTAAGAGAAGGATGAAAGGAGAAAGAAAAACAAGGGTGGTGTTCTAAAATGAAGCCAGGAATGTGGCTAACTATGCATCCAGCTTTGGCCTCACCCAAATTAGGGAATTAGATCAAACAGAATGAACTCAACAGCTGCAAACGACTACACAACCCCTTTATGTAGCGCTCACTCTCTTCTCTCCATTATCTTGGGTCGTTTCCATCTCCACATCCACACTGTGCTCCAAACTGGGTCAATTTGTCAATATTTATGGAGTTTCTGCCATTTGAAAGGCATCCTTAGGAATAAGAGGAACAGAGTCAATGTCAATATCATTATGCAAACTCATCACTACCACTAGAAGGACAACTCAAAGCTCATGTCCCTCAGACAGGTCACTACTGTCTCCTGTGAGAATACAGGGTGGCACATTTGGGGGCAATACGCAGTCCCTTGGTAACCAGACCAGGATGAGAAAATGGGGTTGTTCCAAGTTTATGCAATAATGTGGACTTAGGGCAAAAAAGAAAGAAAGTTATGATAAGAGAAGCAGCAGCTACAGAACACAGAAAAGCTTGTTGCGTGGCTCCTGGTCATTGCCCACCGCAATCAAAACCACTCAAAAGCCTGGTCTCTCTCCACTTCTCTATGGACCTGCCGCGTGCTTGGTTCAGGGAAGCTGCTCAGTGCGTGTGCGGATCCATTGCCGGTTGAAGAGTTAGAAAGAAAAGCATGCCTTTTTACTCCAACTGGTGTTTGAATAGTAGTGAATATTGAACCCATCACGTAACATCTCGTGAGTCTCTCCTTTTCCTCATTCTTTTGCTAAATGGGGGAGCATCTTGTTCAGTGCTTTATGGAAATCAATGGACTAATTTCAAAGACCCGAAAAAGGGCTTCTCAAGTTTTCTTCTCTGAGAAAGTAAAGTGTGCAAAGCAGAGATTGGTGGTGCCCATCCAACCGCCATCCTTCTTTGTCACAGGTGTTTCTAAGATGAATACTCCTCCACTCACAGCTGCTCTCATAGGATGTGATGGGCTGGCTCATTAGAGAATTCGGGTTTAGGCTCTGAAGAAGTCTCATTTAGTCCTAGAGCTGGGAAGGAGATAACCCTGGTGGAATCTCACCTCAAGGTCAGCCGTGCAACCACAGTTTAACTACATACAAGTAACTAATTGCTGGCTTGGGATGGACACTGAAGTTTGCAATCTTGTCTTCAATGACTTTGTAAATGGGAGACACCTAGAGAAGAGGTGGTGGTGCTTACAACATATCAAGGACTTGACATGTTCATGCAGAGACTTTGAGAAATAAGTGAAAAAGTGTCGCTTTTTTTTCATCACTGCGTTGAAAGCTGTCCTTTCATGCCTTTGTTTTTTTTTTAATGAATTTTGAAAAAAATTGCAAAATGTAGTGTACCCTTAACAAGTCATAAGAAAAATATATTATTTTGAAACAACATAAAAAAACTTCATAAATAACACTGATGAATTCTGATTTTTATGAATAAGATTATCCACTATTATGGCAGAATATGTCTTTTGTCTGAGGGATGTAAATGCTTATTCTTCCAGATTTATCAGACCAAAGGATTCACAAAGCAGCCTTTAAATAACATATTGCCCTAATATTTATAAAATACGACTCAATGAACAGAAATGAGAATTCAAGTACATATGTACCTATCACAATGTCCAAAAGTGAATGAATAATTCAATGTATTGTCCTAAATAACATAAGAAAACTATTTATATGCTCTATGGAAAACAACTTAGCCATATTAGAGAATTTGATCTTACATGTCTAGCTATTCAGTATCAAAAACATTGCCACCAATAGCGTTTTCAGAACCAAGCCTTACTCCTATGCCCTATATAAGTCCCAAATTTCTCCTGCCAAAGTAAAAAGAATTTTCTCAGTTCCAAAGGGGAACACCTCTCAAGTTCCTTACTCAGGTGGTTACTCCTCAACACAAATACACACACACACACACACACACACACACACACCCTCAACACTAGGGAATGACCAAAATGAACTTATTGTCAAAGCTAGAATGAATTCCTAGCCAGCTATTTAGGAGCTAGATAAAAGTTATCAGGCATCTGTTACATGAAGCCTGGGTCAGATGCCTGCAAACTGACAAGTCCCCTTAATGCTTATTCAAGACATTGTTAACTTATAGGAAAATTGTTCCATTCTGAGAAGGGTGCAGTTTTTAATGCACGCAAACAGACTCTTCAGTCTTCCCCAGTCTTTCCTGTTCACACCAATTTAGCCCTAGCTGGTGGTGCTGCTCTGTGTAATATTCTGCTCGCTGGCCAGAGATGAAGTCATGGGATGGCTTTATGAGCTCTTGCAGCTGCACAATCTCCCGAGAGACTCTCGCTGCCTCCTGGAGAAGGAAAATGTGCCTTTGAGGTATAGTAGAGTGTTCTTAAGGTGCCAGGGGGCAGTTTTTCTTCCCAGAGTTTCATCCCCAGGCCTCCAAGCCAGAGGGGTGGTCCAATGCCACCCCAGAGCTTCCCTTAAGGCCCCTCCCTCCCTGTTGTTGAGGCAAGGTCAGAGCTTGTTCCATCTGGGTGCTATTATTTCCTCTAAGCTGGAGCCTCAGGGAGCCAAGTTCTCACTGGATACAACATTCAGATGAGAGTTCCCATAGGTTTTATGCTTTTGATTTCTCCTGGTCCGTTCTGTGTCCTCTGTTGGGAGGCAATAAAGAAACTTATTTTCCTCTCTCTTTGAAATTAGTCAATTAAGTTCCATAAAGCACTGAACAAAATGCTTCTCCATTTGGCAAAAAATAAAAAAATGGGGGAAAGAATTTATTTAACAAAAGAATAGATGAGAGGAGGGAGGTGAGATGAAGATAATGGAAGAGAATGACAAAAGTCATCTTCATAATGTGATGTGAAATATTATAAAATGCTTGATAGAACAGCCATCAGTATCAGGTACCTGTTAATATGTATGTGCAAGTATGTCAGTACTAACACTTAATTGATGATAATATACTAAGTAATTAAAATTAAATTAAAAGTTTGAAATGGAATTTTTAAATATACTAATAGGATGTTGAGTTTAAATATGTTTACTCATCTACTTTTTATTGCCCATAATATATTAAAAGGACTGTATATTTAAAGGAATCCTTATATATCTTTCTGAATTCAGTGAGTTCCCTCCTTCACGCTTCTGCAGGGCCTGGCTGTATGGGGCAAATCTCTCCCATCGACAACCCTCCTAGGGAGATGTGAAAA
Organism: Antrozous pallidus; assembly: GCA_027563665.1. Taxonomy (NCBI): domain Eukaryota; kingdom Metazoa; phylum Chordata; class Mammalia; order Chiroptera; family Vespertilionidae; genus Antrozous; species Antrozous pallidus. Next base: position 92,450,331 of record CM050511.1, on the reverse strand, counting down.
GGAGGTAAGGACTGGGAAATGGTGAGCCCAGCATAAACTGGCTTGGGATTCGCTGAGTGATGTGATGAATGCACAGGTAAAGCTAACTCCCCATCGCCTCTCACTTCTCTTGAGTGTGGGGTGCAAGGCATTGTATGAAGGAACCAACCAAGATTCATAAGAGAGCTTGCATGACCATTCCATCTCGTCCTCTAAATGATTAGTAAGATATAAAGAGGGCTGCATTTGGGAGTATTTTTCTTTATCCCAAAACCCCCGCAAACAAGGACAAGGCTTAACAGACTTTTTGTCAAACAGAGGCGTGATGATCTGTGGTGGGTGGCAGGAAGTGGTTTCACTGGGGACATTGGGCTCCGGGTGGAATTGTTTCTTTTTTTAAAATTTCTTTATTGATTAAGGTGTTACATATGTGTCCTTATTTCTTCATTACTCCCCCTATTCCCCCACTCATGCTCTCACCGCCCCCTGGTGTCTGCCTCCATTGGTTAGGCTTATATGCATGCACACAAGTCCTTTGGTTGATCTCTCCCCCTTATCCCCACACTCCCTTACCTTCCCTCTGAGGTTTGATGGTCTGATTTATGTTTCTCTGTCTCTGGATCTGTTTTTGTTCATAAGTTTATGCTGTTCATTATATTCCACAAATGAGTGAGATCCTGCGGTATTTATCTTTCTCTGACTGGCTTATTTCACTTAGCAAATTGTTTCGTAAGTTGCTTTCTAGCACTGGCCTCAAGGGCTCAGCTGGTTGGCTCTAAAGTGGCCTTATGTTTGAGGTGTATCCCTTGTTCTTCCAGAAGTACCTGGGATACTTCAGGAGCTTAGCTTCCTACAAGACAGGAACCGGCAGCAGATGCCAGCATGGGTTTTCATCTGAACTAAAACCTGGAGACACCCAAACATTGACTGAGGGCAGACCGAGAGGTTGCCTGTGAATCTGCAAAGATGCAGAACAGACATCACCTACAATGCGGGGACGGGAAGTTTGTTCTCTGATGGACAAAAAGTTGTGTTAGCAGCAAACATTCTTTTTACAAGAAAAAATGAACTACTTGGAGCAATTAACTCATGCTCAGGCTGACGCAGATGAAGTAAAGTGGTAAAGGCATCTACCTGCAATAGCCTGTTTCGCTGGAATAATAGAGATGATACTTCAAAAGCACTTAACTCCAGGCAAAACAAAGGCACCCCTGGCCTCACTGCTGCAGAGTGTAAATTGGATGAGCTTTCCAGAGGACAGGTTGCCAATATGTGCCATAAATGTTAACATGTGTATTACTCTTGCTCTGATGACTCCACCATGGGGAGTGGCTACTATAAGAATAAGCAGATGTGCCCACAAAGACATATGGGCATGGATGCACCTTGTAGTGTTATTTTTAATTTTTAAAAAAGGCAAAACTCTCCAAAAGTTTCAATAATGAGGAATGGCTTAAAAATTATGGCATACATGTACGTTACATTATTAGGCTACTATCTTTCAAATGAATTCAATATAATTATGAAATGATTAAAATAAAAACCATTTTAAAATTATTGAAGGTAATTTAATAGAAAAAGATGTTAAATGACATAATTCCCTTGATATAGTGCTACATTTGTAAAAGGTAGATAATAAGACAGTGTGTACAGTGTGAACCCACTTTGCAAACCCTACATATTCATTCATTTATTGGGCACCTGAACAGGAAGGGTAGAGAACTGAACAAGACCGACACAGGAAGTTTAATGTGATGATACCAGGTAGAAGGAAATATTTTAAGTATTAATAGTAGGTATTTCTGCTACATTAGTGTTTTTAATTTTCTTCATTTTCCTTTTTGTATTTTCCAAAATTTCCAAAAATGAGCATATAGTATTTTAAAATCAGAAAACAAACCCAAATGACTCTACATGTTGTTTTACGTTAAACTTTCAAGACTTTAATACACAAGAAAAGCACTAAGTTAGGTTCCTCAGCATTTCCAGACATGTTAGGGGCATCTGCAGAGTCAGTTGCTCATCGACACTGGGAGAGTAGTGGGGGGTGGGTTAGAGGGAGGAGAGAAGCCCAAGAAAACCACCTCTGTGCAATGGGCTCCTAGTGGCTTCCAAGAAAGTCATTGGGCAGAAGGACTCCTTGAACTTAGGTTCAAGGTGAAAATTTGAAGGCCTAAGAGCTTCTCCCATTCCCAATTCTGTAGCTCACATCCTCTCCCCTTTCTTGGGCCCCAGTTCCCTATTTGTAATAAGATTGGCTGATAGTCTCTCTGATCCATAAACTGAAGAGTTGCTCTCTCTAAACTACTTTGAGATCTGTCAGTAAACAGTGCAGAAGTGTATACAAGTTAGCTTGGACCTCTGTGAACAGATATGTGGGGAAAAGAGTGATCGAAAGAATGAATTCACAATTATGCGTATCAAGAGCAATCACTGGTAAAAGTAGAAAATGCTGAAAATACATTTAGTTTCAGAAAATCGTATTTCTTCTCAGTAGGTGACAAAACATATTAAACTTAAAACTAAAACAAAGGTTTGTGAAAGGGCAATTGCAAATAAAAAAGTAAGTTCTGTAGTTCTATCACTCTCTTATTCATCCATCCATCCACCCATCCATCTATCCATCCATCCATCCATCCATCCATCCACCCATCCATCCACCCACCCACTCATCCAACCACCCATTCATCCATTTACCCACCCATCCACCCACCCACCCATCCATCCATTGAATTCATTCTGAGTACTTCCTCTGTGCCTGGAACCATGCTGGAGCAAGATTACCAGGGGAAATGAGGTCCTGTCCTCATGCAGGTGATTGTGGCCAGAGCTGTGAGCTGTTGTGGAAACTGGCAGTTTTCATGTGTTCAATCCTCATTAATCCAGATGTTTATTGACCTGTTGCCATGTGAGCCAGGCACTGTGGTCAGTACAAAGGATACACACACAGTCCTTTCTCTTAATGATTGACTAGCCTGGGGATGGGGAGAAATATGAGAAAATCAATATCTACCATGAACTGTGGTGAGTACCATAATAGGAAGCTCAGGTGAGTTGGTAGGGGGTCCCAAAAAGCTTCTGCAATGAGGTGATGCTTATGCTGGGCTGGTGTAGGAATCACTCATGTGTTCACTCTCCTATTCAACAAATATGAATGCAGCTTTACTTTGGGTCAGGCATTATACTGGGTGCTGAGGATAAAATGATGATGTGGTAAAACAGATGTGGTCCTTGACTTGCAGTCCAGTGGGAGAGAGAAATAATAAATATGTGGTGGAGTGTAACAGCAGTGGCAGCCAAAGAGAGCAGCCCACTCAAATTTCTAATGAGGGGAAGGAGGGTCAACAAAAGGCTTTCTGAGGAGGTTTTGTTTAAGCCATTTAAAGAACTAGGGAAAGAGATTCAAGTTGAAGGACCACAAATGCCAAGGCCTTGAGGTGATGATGAGAGACAGAAAAGAGGCCAGTGTAGATGAAGCACTTGTCCTAAGGGAAAGGGTGGACAGGTGAGCTGAGTCAGGTCATGCTGGGCTTTGTGAACTATGGTAAGGCCATTGAGGAGCAAAAGAATGAGAGATCGGCTTATTCTTTAGCAACACCCATTTGCTCTTCTCAGGAGAATGGATTAGGGGAGGGGTAAAGCAACAGTAGAACAGAGAGCCTTGTTTGGTGACTCCTCTGAATTTGGTTAGACTATCATGGCATTGAGATGAAAGCAAATTAACAAGGGGGGTTTGGGGGAAGGATGGTGGGGCGTCTTCTGGGTAGAGGGAATAATTCATGCCAAGTGGAGATTCAGGGTGAACAGATATCTTAGTTCTTTGTAGCTTGGCTATGAAGGTAGATGTAGAAAGGTCATATTGGATAATATCTAACCTCCTAATTCTGATGTACAATTGGAATGTATACCAGAATTGGTATTGTACATCAGAATAAGGAGGTTAGAAATTATCCTGAGGACAATAGGAAACCAACGAAAAATTTTTAGCAGGAAGGTTTCATGAAGAGTTGAGCATTAGAAAGATGCATTGAGAATGACTTCAAGGCTAGTGTAGGAGGCACTGGAGGGAAGCAAGACTGATGGAGCTGAGACCAGCTAGGGGGCTATTGCCCTTAAGGATTGAGACAGAGAAACCTGGCAGGGGTTCTGCTGCTTACTGGCTAGATGACCTTGGACAAATTACTTAACCTCTCTGAGCTTTAGTTTGCTCAACCATACAAATGGCAATACCTTGCAATATTTTTATGAAGGTTACATTAAATAGGTTAAATGATAAATGCAATGAGGATTACATTAAATGGTATTGGAGAAAGTGTGGCCCATAGCATACCCCCAGTCTTAATTTTTTTTTCCTTCACAATCCCCACCCTGAGTACACAGTTCCAAAGTGCATCCCAGACATGTAGTGTTGCAGAATGATCAGCTACGAAGCCACTGTGTGATTATGTCGATATTCTATATCATCTCAATAAAGCATGCAAATGAAAATAAATAAAAAACTGTGGGGAAATGGCACTTCCTGCTTCCTCATAAACTGTAAATAAAAAATTGACTACATTTTTATTTATCCATTAAATCATATAGAGAAAATGAATGTCAGTTGTATCTCTATTAGATGAAACTCTATAAGCCCCTTGAAAGTGCTAGAGAAAATCTAGGCCCAGAACTGCAAAGAAAATTTTACCTGGTTAAGGATGATTCTGAAATACAGGTTATGAATCTCTTGCCAGATGTGTTTCAAATTCAGATTTTTTCAGATTTAAGAAAGGCACTGCTGTGAATATGCCATATATCACGTAACACCCCTGGTCTAGGGTTATACTATTTCTGCAGTGAAATATAAGACTGCTCAGACTGAGTGGGATGCATGAAAACCCATAAAGAGTTGTAGCTCAGTTTAGGTAAGGTTTTTCTAATAAATGAGTTTGTGTCCAACTTAGAAAAAAGCTTGCTTGTTCAGACTGGGGGACTTTTGAACTGTTTTTAATGGATTGGGATTTAATGCATGTCCCCTGGATTTTGTGTGCCCTTTAACATACCCCTCTCCTCCACCAGGGCCACATTTGCTACAGAGGGACTGGGTTGTGGTGGCTTCAGATCCAGCCTCTTATTCCACCCAGACCCTCTGCTCCCTCTGACCTCCAGGCCCTGAGGTTAAACTCAGACCAAGTCCTGAAGTGGTTTTGTTGTTGTTGTTATTTTTAAATTTTCTCCTCAACTTTAAATAACACAGCATGTGAAAAAGTTTTAACTTAATGCTTAGCATGTGCTGGATGAGAGTTCCTGCCCATCTTCCTTTGTTGGTGTGTTGTCAATCTTGTTAAACTAGCAAGAATGAAAGCCTTGACATTGTCCTGGAATATCTCTTCTCACCATATTCGAGTTTAACATGCAATAACAAGCTTTGTTGGCTTCCAAATGTACAAGTTTACACTCCCACCAGCAAAACCTACGAACATTACGTTTTGATGAGGAGGCTTCTTTTCTCACGATGCCCCAGAGTTGCTCCCTGAAATCAAATCTTGACTGTGACCCTGTCCCCGCCCTGTCTACCACTCCTGTCTGAACTTCAGTTCTGTGTAGCTCAAGTGGCCTCCCTTAGGACTCCCCTCGTCCAGGTAAGTATTCTGCGACAGCTAAGTGATTTTTGATCTGCACACCAAGCCTCTGGGATGGGGGTGAGAAGTAGCTTACCTCATCCACCCACATTTTCTAATGGCAACTCCAGCGTTTCCAAGGCATTTTTCTATGTAAGCTCTGGGGTGGCAAGATTTATTCAAACTACACTCAGATGTGCAAGAAAGGAAAATAGTTTCTTTATTAACTGGTGACGTGATCTGAGTTCCCTCATAAGTTCCTTCACCTGCTGGCTAGAAATGTGGGTGGAATAAATTTAGTCCAATTTAATCAACTCTTCCCATATTCTGGAAAGTCTGTTTAAGAAAAATATTCCCTCATGGATCTCTGTACTCAGTATTTCAGACTTTGGCCTCATCTACTCCTTGTGTCTGAGAGAGCAATCAGAGGGTGAAGGATGCTTACTGTGGGTTTAAGATGGTGGGGTGGTGGGTCAAGTGGCCTCCCTTAGGACTCCCCTCGGCCAGGTAAGTATTCTGCGACAGCTAAGTGATTGCTCCTCTTGCTCCTCTGGTTTCTCAGCCTTTGCAGTTGACATTGGTATCTGTAACCTGTGGTTTAGTCTCCCTCTGCTCATTCAGGAAGAATGGGGTGTGTTGGCTAGGCTCCCTCATCTCACCTCTCTCTGAATCTGTAGACCTCTCTGGGTCAAGGGATCCATTCCTACCCTGTGCTGTGAAAGTCACTTTACCCCTCCTTGTGGTGCCTGATGACAAACCCATGGTTCTCCAATCACTACCTTTGAAGACCCCTTTAAGTGCAGGCAGAGCTTCAGGACTGTGTCTATGATACAACATGCTAAGGAAACTGCTGGTGAGGAACCAACATTTCTCTCCCATTGTTCCATAATAGTGGTAGGATTATAGGAGGCACTTCTATTGTTATAATGACACTAGGGGCCCAATGCATGAAATTCGTGCACTGGGGGTGGGTGGTCCCTCAACCCAACCTGCCCCCTCTTACATACTGGGAGCCCTCAGGGGATGTCCCACTGATGGCTCACCCCCTTTAGGCCTTGGGCACCCAGCCATTGTCCTGCTCAGCTCAGCCCCAGCTGCCTGTGACCACCTAGTCCCGGGTAGACATTCGCCACCACTTCCACTCACAGCACCCAGGGGCCGGGTGCTCCCTGATGCCACCACCACCAATGTTGCTGCTGCCACTGCTGCTTCCCCTCACAGTGCCCAGGGGCTGGGTGCTCACTGCCACTGCAGTTTCATCTCCACCCCCAGGCCCGGTGCTCACACCACTTGGCCCTGCCTCCGCTCCTGATTGGCTGGTAGCATAGCCAATCAGGAGCTAAGGTAGAGTCACATTTGCATGTTTCTCTTTTATTATATAGGAAATGCAATTGTAACGGGTTGCCTAGTTAAACTACATTTCCCGGCATACCTTGAGGTTAGGTTTGGTCATGTGACTGAGTTCTGGCTCTTGAAATGAGATTAGATGCCTGCCACTTTGGGGCATACCTACTCTACCTTCTCTTTTCCGTTTCTACCAAATGGAACCTAGATATGACAGTCGCATACACTTGTCAGTGTTCTGGGCCCCAGAGCAGGGCAACAACTAAGAAAAGAATCTGAGACACTGAATGAAGTCACACCAGCCTGGGAACTCATGTCAGATTATTCCAGAAGAAAGCTTACTTTTCCTTCAAATGACTGTCCAGTTGGGCTCCTTGGTTACAGCAGTCATTTTCTAACAGTAGATCCAAGGCCCTGACTGCAGTTGGGGAAAGCCACACTCAGCCTTGCACAACTGAGATGTACCATTTGGGCAGTAGTCCTCTATCCTTGGGTTTCCCTCATCCTTTCTGAGCTCTGACCCAGCAAAGCTGATAGTCTAGTGTCCTTAGAAGAAAGGAATAGCTTCTCCCCTTAGGGAAGGGGCTCTTGAATCTGAGCTGTTCAGGCTTGGTTCTTAACAGCTACAACATTTTAAAAATCTCTCCTCTTAATAAAACTCAAGTCCACTTTCTGCAAAATCCTACTGTGACTCCTGCACATAGAAATGTGAAGAGAAGTGCTCCTTAATGGTTCTTGAACTATTGCTTCTCATTATATATACACAAAAGAGGGAGGAGAATGTATAGCAAGATATTTATAGTGTTATAACCATATGACAAGATAATGTAACTTTTTAATTTTTGTTTGATTTTCTGTATTTTTCTGACTTTTCTGCAATGAACATAGACTACTTGGCTAGTTTTTTTTTTTTAAACCGTAAGTTATTTTAAACATATGACTGTAGCATTATCAGTTGGGAAAAGGCAAATTACAGCCTCTGTGGGAACTAATTTAAACTTGTCAGAACAGTGAAATTAATTAGGTCCTACTGACATTTAACAGCCAGGGTGACAGGCCTGATATAACTTAGCCAGGACTTGGAAAATGAGGGATAATAGCCTGCAGATTGTATTCCTGCAAAGCATGCTCAATTCAGGGGGGAAACAGGGCATCCAACAGGATTCCTGAAAATGCCTTGCATTTCAGTTTGTCCTTTTTCCTGGGGAGAGGTATGGGTGAATGATCTCAGATGAAATACAAAGCCATTTTTGTTGGCATTCCTCCTTCGTGCATTACGACAGTGAATTATTGCAGGCTGTGCTGGAATATTTCATGTATGGATCACTGTAAATAAATCCTGGGGCACTTTCTTCCCATAACAAAGAGGGACACAGCTGTCTTCTTCGGTAAGTAAAATTTCCTTGAAGAAATAGAAAACAGAGTTCACTTTAGAATGTCCAGGAGGAAAGAACGACTTCAGAGGTTCCACGAAGGTGTGAAACAAACTCCCAACCTCAAGGGAAGAGAGGGGCTTAGTTGCCTCTCAGTGGCCCTGCCTGGCCTGGCTGGGAGAGGACATGGGAGAGAGACCCAGCACAGCCTGGGAGCGTCGCCTGAAGGAACGTGCAGCTGTACTGTCCCAAACAAGAAACTTGGGCCTCAGCCTTCAGAGCAGAAAAAGAAGACAATTTGCAGGAAACTCTGGACTCTGTATTTTTGCTTCAGGTGGGTCTGCAGGGAGCATCTTGTCCCCTGCACATGGGAAACAGATCAAAGTGGCCCCAGGTCCAGGGTGCAAAGGAACTCGCAAAGCGATTTGCATTTTTCATGGGGAAACCTCCACAGCCATGTCAGACACCGAGGCAAAACAGAACAGAGGGGTTGCCAAACACTTCTGGGGCAGGGGTTGCTTTCTGCAGCTCTGCGGTCCCAGACTATTACCTGTCTGCTGCCTTCCAAGCCGGGCCCTAATCGCTTCCAGCTGTGTTGGCTCCCGCAGTCCCTTTAGCCCCTCCTTGTCTGGCCTCCCTGCCCTCTGCCTCTGGTGTAAGAAAAATTAAGTATCACACTTAAATCCCCCCCTCAGGATTTGGGGATCCTGAGCAGGAGCCTCACCACAGCATCCATCTCCAGCAACAGAGTTGGCTTGCCTCACAGGGTGGGAGTGGAGGGGGAGATGGGGGGAAGGGAAGGGGGATACTCCATTCTGCCCTGCTGGCTAAGCTCTTCTCCCTGCCCCCAATCACTTACAGCTAAGCACACAAAGAAAAGTAGGTAAGTAGGCACAGCCTAGCTCTCCTACAGGGAACCCTTCCATTCAGAAGCCCACCCTTCTTAGGGATTGGTTCCTTTACGTAAACTCTCCCCAGGCTGTCATCTTTTGCTCTCATCTTTCTGCCAGGGTGGCTGATATCTCCATCACATCAACAGAAAGCCTTGGTGGTTTGGGGGCTAGAAAATCTGTGACTGGACATTGTGCCACCATTACCCCTTCCTTAAGCATGGTAAGGTCACTAAGCAGACTCCCCTGTCTAATCAACCTTTGGTGAAATCTCGTTGCCATTTTTGGTGAGCAGTGGGTCTGGGTCAATGGGCAGGGATTGCCTATGTATGTCAATGGTTCTCAAACTTGACCTTACATAAAAGTAGCCTGAAGAACTTGCGAAAATGCAGATTGCTAGACGCCACTGCCAGGTTCTGATTCCATAGGTCAAGGATAGAGGCCCAGCTCTAACCAGTTTGGCTCAGTGAACAGAGCATCAGCCTGTGGACTGAAAGGTCCCAGGTTCGATTCCGGTCAAGGGCATGTACCTTGGTTGCGGGCACATACCCAGTAGGGTGTGTGCAGGAGGTAGCTGATTGATGTTTCTCTCTTATTAATGTTTCTAACTCTCTATCCCTCTCCCCTCCTCTCTATAAAAAGTCAATTTGAAAAAAAGAAAAGAAAAGGATAAAGACTCAGGTGATGCTGCTCCTGGTCTGGGGACCACACTTTGAGAAACACCAAGTTATGTCATTCCGCGGGATGGAACCTTGAAGGACGTTCATCTAGGTGGGTGGGGGTGTGAGATTGGGTTTATGCCTTTCAAAGCTCAGATTGCCATAGTGTGCAAAAGTGCCTAGAAGGTACTGTAGCCAGGAGCAGGAAGGCTAATAGAGGCCGATGGCATGATCCAGATAGTTTTCACTATGAAGTGTTTCAGAATGAGATCCTGGCAGCAAAATTGCACTAGGCAGTCTCCAAGAGCCTGAGAGAGGCAGGAAGGTGGGAAGGATGGTTTAGAAGAAAGCACAAAAAGGAGATAAGAAGGCCTCCAAGACAAATGTTGGCCATTTCCCAATTCTGCCAAGGCCCAGTCTATTCCCAGAACAAGAGGCTGATCTGGAGGGGCCTGCAGGAGCGACTCCCAGGCAGACCTGCCAAATACACAGGGCGGCCTCGCTCCCTGGCCTGCCTCCCTCTGGTTTCTGCGGAGAGACAGCACTGGGGGAGGGCCGCTTGGAGCACAGGTGGTGATCATTACCCGGAGACCAGCAGTTTCCCTGCTTCGCCTGTCAAAGTGTCATGAAGACTGACTTATGAAATGATGGAGTGTGAGGAGCTCAGTAATATTTGGCAGAGCCTGGTCATTCTAATTTAGTGTCTGATGTATAATTTTGGAAGGATGTTTAAAAAATATCTGAAGTCTACTAACAGTGCTTTGCTAAGGAAGATAGGTCTAGAGTAACCAACATACACAGTAAAAGAAAATTCAGCATTTTGCCACACGTCCCAGATATGTTCGGGAAGCTACATGAGAATCTGGACAAATGACATAGTGATAACTACACATGGCATCATGTCAGACCCTGCCCATCAACTGTCCGTGGACCCATGTGGCTGTCGATGCCCTTGGACTCACAGGCCACAGTATTGATCAGACTGACCTGCTCTGATTCTGCTTTGTGCCTTTTCATCTCTGGCTCTACCTAGATATTTCTCCAGTGACAAGATTCCCAACTCTCTCCTCTCTGTCTTAAGGTCTATCTCGAATTTATCTCTTTATAACTTTTCTTTGAGCACACCAGTCCATCCTCCTCCCTCTCCCCTCTGAAACCCTATGACACTTCCTGGCTGAGCACATCATTTGGTCCTTCGTATTGGCTCTCTGGTAATAAGTCCCCTTGGTGGAACGTGCATGGGCGACATGGGGACGTGCTGGCTCCATTCAGACAGCTCCGGGAGAGGAGGCTGCTGTGGGCCTCAAGGGCATGAGCACTGCCAGCACACTCTCTCTTGCTCTTCATTCCTTGTTTCTGAAACTTGCTCCATTTTCCCAAAAAGGGATCCTAATAACGGTGAGGACTTGGCCATTGGCTGCTCTTGGCCTCTTATTTGACAGTCAAGCCACCAGAGAGGGGATGCCTCCCTTTGAAGTTCAAAAATTCAGATGGGCGTGGATTAAGGGCATCCCTACACTTGCACCAATTAATTAATTGTGGTTGTGGAGGAGGGGGAGTCCATCTCATTGTGGCATCCTTCTTGCCAAAGAAGCTCAATTTTCTCATCTCCTCACTGAGTGGCTATGTGCTTGGGGAGGACTAGCCCCACTCTACCCTTGAGGGTGGGTCCTGAATGGTCTAAATTAGAGTTTATCAAACTTTTTCTGTAAAAGGCCAATTAGTAAATAGTTTAAATGCTGCTGGACACATCTCTGTTGCAAATACTCAACCATGCATTATAGTGTAAAAGAGGCCATAAACAAATGCATGATAGCCTGACTCTGTTCTGACTAAACTTTATTTATGGACACTGAAATTTAAATTTCATATCCTTTTTATGTGTCATGAAATATTCTTCTTCTATAAATTTTATCCCAACCATTTAAAAATCATTCTGACACCTGATCTAGCCAATGGATGGTTTAGACCAGAACATGTGATATCATGTGGGCCAATAGGATGTGAGATGAAGTTGGCTGGGAATACTCTGGGAAAGATTTCCGCACACTTGAAAAGAGGCAGGGGAGACAGGATCTCTCTTCTGTTTCGGGACGGTGTCTACCATGAATGTGGCTGTTGGAAATCCCGGGGCCACATTGTTCCCTACAGGGAGCTGGACTGAGGACAAAGAGACCTCGTGCCGACGCTGGTCAAGCTGAAAGATGGAAAGAGCCTCGGTCCTTGGTGAAGTCTTTGAGCCACTGAACTGACCACCTTGGCGTGGCTCTCCCTACAACCTTCCTGTTCTATAATTTTACAAATATTGCCATTGTTTCAGCAGTGGAGTGGTGTTTCCTGTTAAATTGTAGCTGAAAGCCTCATCTGAGAATCCACAATTCCTATAGTACCTCACTATTAGAGGGAGGAGGGAGCAGAACAAAGAACAGTCAGAGCCTCATTTTATATTTCCTCTTACCTTGCTATACCATTTTATATTTCCTCAATATACCACTTAACTGAGTGCTCGTCACTGTCTCCCTCAACCTCCAGCCCTTTGACATTCTTCTCATTGTGTGGGCCCTGCAACACCTACATTTTTTCCTGCTGGTAACGGAGACGTTCCCGGAAATTGCTCCAAACGCACATCTGAAGAGCCATCAGGGAGGCGCTCAGCGTGACCTCGGGTCTCTCCTCAGCTCACTCACCACAGTGCAGCCCAGAGCCCACTCTGGTGACCCATGGCTTCCATCATCTGTCCCTCCGCCCCTCCTGATTTCAGCCTCACCGCCATGATTCATTCATTCCTTGAGTAAAAATTCTCAGAGTTCCAGTCCCCTCCACCACACTCTTCAGGGCCATCACTCTGCCCAGCTTCTCCCCCATGCACCCAGGACAGTTATTGCTGCCCAGCGTCTGACCAGAAGAGATGGCACAGGCTCACAGGCCTGGAAAACAGACCTTGAGTTGACCTTGGATAGCCACCTATGCAGGTAGGTTCAGGGCTTCTCCATTTGCATTTCAGGCAGCTATTCAGCGGGCTGCCCACATCTTCCCTCTAGCAACTGCAAATCCCCATTTCTTTTCCTACTGGCTGCCTTTGTCCCTCTCTCCTCTCTATTTATTTTCTTTGCCCGCACACCCTGTTTTTCTTTTAGGGGATCCTTCCCCAGCCCTGCCATATGGTTCTCCTTTAAACAAAGTGTGGAGTGTGCAGAGGCAGCTGGCGGGGCCCCTCCATGCTCGCTACACATGGGCCCCTTGGAGCTCAAGCTGCCGTCTGGCAGAGAGGGGCTGAGCCCCAGCTGTGGGGAGGAGAGGGGGAGTCCAGGAAAAGTCCAAGGCAGGCCACACACCTCATTAGTTCGTTTGGATTCGTTCCTTTTATTCAGTTGTTAGAAACTATGAACAGTGATAGATGGTGGAGTCCTGCGTTGTTTTACTCCCTGAGTTATATACAAATTTGGCAAAATGAGATAAGCCACGGAGAGAGGAGACATAAGGTGATTTGTATAGAACCAGGTTGACTTGTTAGATGACATAGGATTGCCTGAAACCCACAGCCTTTTCTCATTTTTCCTGAAAACTCCTAAGGGCTTTCACTTTGCTAGCCTTCGTTACCTTTTGGCTTCTTGTCCGTCTGTGCAATTTGTTCTTCTGTTAACCCGGATCAAGAATAGGGGCAGCTACACACCGGCACATGGAGCCAGGGGAACCTCACACAAGTGCTCTGTCCAGGGGCAGGTGGCAACTCAGTGTGGCCCCAGCTCAGCTCTCAAGGCAAGCCAACGGGGGCAGGTGTTTGGGTCATTCCTCCACCCGGAAAGCACCATTTTGTAATTTGTTTTAGCCGAGGGGTTGCCTTTTCTAATTAGTACAAAGGTGTCACGTAGAGTAGCTGAGGGTCCTGCATGGACTCTGACTCTTCATGGATTCTCAGGAGGGAACTTCCCCTCACGTTAGACAGAGATGACCTAGGAAACTAAAGAGCAAAGAGGTCACTTTGCACAACATACAATCTCTCATTCTTTGTTCAGTCTTCTTTGTCCCCATCTCCTTTCCCTGACCAGGAGCTTAGAGTCAGCGTTGATGCTTGGCTATGTCCTAGGAGTCTCACCCTCTACCTCCAGTGAGTTATCCAAGTATTACTTTCAAGTAAATGCAAAGCTGCCCCTACAGTGATAAGAGGCGACGAATATTTTCTCCATCTCGATGTGTCGGCGGTGAGCCAAACCAGACAGTTTATCTTTGCCATGCTGGAATACACTGCAGGCACCACTTGGCTAACCAGCCTTGGTTGTGGAAGTCAAAGCAGAAAACCACCCAACTGAGCTCCCCTCCACTCACCCACTCACTATTGAAACTTGCCCCGTGGAATTATGTTTTCCTTAGGTCTCATGATCTATCTGTTCATTTTCCACATAAGAATAGTAGTACTGCTGTGAGTATACTGTCCAGTTACATGTAATAGTGAAAACTTGGATTTTCCTTTGAAGTGAAGGCTCCCTCCAATCCCTCAGGTCTGCTTGATGAGGTTCACCTGTCAGGCACCCCCATTCCCCACCTTCCCCCAACGAGGTGGCTCTGGGTCCTCCAGATTGAAGCAGAGGAGGCAGGAGAGTCAGGGATGGGAGAGATGTGTTTGCCTGGCACCCAGGTAAACTGGTGTTGGTTTCCTCTGGCCCTGGCAGAAATGTTGACCCTGGTGGGTGTTCAAATCTTTTTTAAAAATATATTTTTATTGATTTCAGAGAAGAAGGGAGAGATAGGTAGAAACATCAATGATGAGAGAATCATCGATCGGCTGCCTCCTGGATGCCCCTTACTGGGGATCAAGCCTGCAACCCAGACATGTGTCCTGACAGGGAATCAAACTGTGACCTCCTGGTTCATAGGTTAATGCTCAAACACTAAGCCATGCTGGCTGGGCTGGGCTCTTTATTTTAAAGTGCATTTTGGGGCTCTTATAAATAACCCTTGCCAGATGCCTACAACTGAAACTTCAACTAGCTGCTGACATACCCCCTCAGCGTTGCATTGAGAGTGCCTCTCCAGCCTCTTTTTCTGTAGTGGTTTCCCTGCCGTGGCAGAGTCCATTCTAAGATGACCACAGGCCCCTCTCTCTCCCAGGTTGGCCCAGATTTGGGCCCAGGAAACACCATCTTTAGCCCAGACAATGGCCTGAACACCATCCTGGTTCCTGCTGTCTGGGGCACCACAGCCAGCTCTTCCCAGGTAGTCATTTGCCCCTGCCTGGCTCCACCCAACTGAGCTCCCAGCTGTGTCCCCCCAGCTCTCTCTTGATGCCACTTGATAAATCTTTATCAAAAGGTATTTGGTTTTGTGTTTAACTTTTTATTACAAAAACTTTCATAATTCCAAAAGTAAACAGATGAGTATAATATCTTGTATAAAAGGCCCGTGGCCATCCCGCCATAATGCAGTCAGATCAAAGGAGCAGTGGCTTTCGCTGCAGGGGGCGGGGGGTGGGGGGTGAGAGCTACTAGCAGTGGAGAGCTAGGAGTGGCAATGGGCGGGGCGGCCAGCTGAGGCAATACTTCTGGCGCCCTGGACCTCCAGCTGAGGCATGATTTCCGACGCCCTGGACCTCTAGTCCTATAAATAAAAGCCTCGGTGGTCCTCACACCATCGTGCAGTGATGCCCTCACGCCTTCACAATCCATCACCAGGAAGCAGCCAATGACGAGGCAGAATGGGCCCTTGCCATCAGGGAGGGGCGGGACCTGACCACTTATCTCGGAGGGAATAGGACAGGCTCGCTGGGAGGGAACAGCAAGTGGAGCTGGTCCATCCATAAGGAAATGCCAGTGCTACCTCCTCCAGGTTTGGAGGAGAGGGAGACTCAAGTGATTCCAGATTTTAAAGGGAGTTCTGAAAAAAATATAAAGAGGCTTCTGAGTCCCTACCTTTCTCAGACTTGTGGGTCATGGAGTGCAGGCTGGACTCTGGGAAATCTTATTCTGGGAGACCATGCACAGGTTCACTCAGCCTCTGACTTCAGTTTCCTGGTGAGTGCCAGGTGGCTCTCCCCACCTTCACCCGTTGCAAGGTTCGGGCTTCAGAACGTGGCTTAAAGGACTGAGTATACCACCGAAACCGGTTTGGCTCAGTGGATAGAGCGTTGGCCTGCAGACTGAAAGATCCCAGGTTCGATTCTGGTCAAGGGCATGTACCTTGGTTGCGGGCACATCCCCAGTATGGGGTGTGCAAGAGGCAGCTGATCGATGTTTCTCTCTCATTGATGTTTCTGACTTTCTAACCCTTTCCTTTCCTCTCTGTGAAAAATCAATAATATATATATATTTTTAAAAAGACTGAGTATACCTTATTCAATAAAGAAATTAAAAAAAAAAAAGACTGAGAGCCTCCGGGGTAGCTGGGAAGGCATATTTAATTGGTATTTTACCCAAATTTATTATGTTGATATTTTACCAACAATTAAGTATTTTCCTACATTTCTATTACTTGCCAGTTTAAATCGTGCGCTGGGCCTTGAGTAAACATATAATAACCCCTCAAACCAAGCACTCAGCCCAGCAATTGTCAGTCCAGAGCCAGTGTCATTTGTGCACAGATGTCCTCCTTCTCCACTCTCCACAAAACACCAAATTATTTCAAAGCAATTATAACTTTTACATGGAATTCATTGTTAAGTATCTCTAAAATTTAAGAATGCTATTGAAAAAAAAAACTATTCACAACCACTCAACTAAATTAACAATAATTTCTTACTACCAAATAGTGTTCACATTTCCCTTTCTTATCATTTTTAGTTGTTGGTGCCCTTCTAAAGACTTTACTTTTTAGAGAAGGTTTAGAGTCATAGCAAAATTGAGAGGAGGGTACAGAGATTTCCCATATACACCTTAACCCCTTGCATGCATAGCCCCATTATCAATGTCCCCCATTTGTACAATTGATGGAGCTGTATTAACACATAATAATCATAGTTTACCTTTTATTCACTCTTACTGTTGCATATTCTATAGGCTTAAACAACGTATAGTAACATGTACCCACAATTATTTTATCATACAGGTTATTTTCACTGCCCTAAAAATCCCTGTATCTGTCTATTCAACGTGTTCCTCCTCCCTACAACTCCTAGACACCCCTGAGGTTTTTACTTGTCTCCATAGTTTTGCTTTTATCATCATTTAAAAAAAACAGTTGTTTCTTCAAATCAAGATCACAAAGTTCATACAATGCATTAGGTTGGTATGTTTCTTTTAATCTATAGATTGTCCCACTTCCCCGTTTTTTCCTTGAGACTTATTTCTCAAAGGAACAGGGCCATTTGTCCTACACAATTTCCTAAATCTCCATTGTTGCTGATTGTATTGTTGTTTAACTGGTATTTTACCAACATTTATTATGTCCCTCTGTCTTCTGCATTTCCTGTAAAAAAGTACATAGAGTTCAATGTTTGATCAGAATCTGTTTCCATTTTGTGAAATTACTTTTTGGAGATTACTTCTTATGTATTGCATCATATCATGTTTGGTAGTCTTTCTTTTTATGATGTTAAGATTGGCCGGTGGGTTCAGATGTTATTGGTCTGATTCAAGCATCTGCCTTTGACATAACAATTTTAGCAGCATATTAATGTTTATTACCTAGATCCATTGTTTCATTAGAATATCTCCTTTTCATGTCTACTGATGAAAAAATGAGTACATTCTAATTCTAATATCCATTCATTGACCTAATTTCCTCTATCAGGGAACTTTCTGTCATAAATTATTTGGTTACCCTGGGATACAATCTATAGAAGAAATGGAGGAAAATACTTAATTGTTCCCTTTATTTACCAGTTTCTAAAATAATGAGTTGGTTCCCTATCAATCTCCAAAGATTACCAATTAGAGGATTTTTTAAGGGTTATCATTATAAACTCGTAGATTTTAATATAGTTGATGTCTCTCAATCAACTACATTTGTTATTTTTATTGCTGCTTATATTGTCCTATCTTTGGTCTCTGGGCACCTCTTCAGGCTGGCTCAGGGGTCATTGTGACATACCTCCCTTCGTTTCTGGTAGACAATTGTTTTGGGACCATTTTAAAGTATTTTCTGCCCCAGATCTGAGCTACTTTTTTCCAAAGAGCCCTGGTTAGAGAGAAACAGTATTCAGAGAATACATCTGGATACTAGGGATACTTATTATTGTTTTGGTAATAATTTCCATACCTTTTCATCGGTCAAGGTCAGGAGATGTGTATTTAAGAAAATATTTAAATGGGAAGGAAACCAGAAAAAAAACGTTTTCAGTAAAATAATACGATGGGAAGTACCAATACATTTACATGTAGAAAGGGTAAGTATTCTTTGATGAAACTGTATTTAGTATTTTGCGTGTGTGTGTGTGTGTGTGTGTGTGTGTGTGTGTGTGTGTGAGAGAGAGAGAGAGAGAGAGAGAGAGAGAGAGAGAGAGAGAGAGAGAGAACTCATGGCTCATATCCAAGAAAAGGTTTGAAAGTGCTGAAATAGATCAGTTTGAGCCACAATAAAGAAGAACCTCATACACTGGAAGACTGCTCATCCTCTCAATTGTTAACGTAAAAAAAAACACATTGAAACCTTTAAAGAATTTTTGTGAGTTTATTTGAGCCAAACTGTCGACATATGCCGGGAAGCAGAACCTCAACAAATTGAGATAATGCTCCGGAGAATGGCGGGTTACATCTGTATTTATACTTCGCAATCAAAGAAGGGCCATAGGTGGGTTACATGAAATTCATTGGTGATAGGTTAAGGAGGTGGTATAAAGCAAAGTGGTGGGAAACTCCTGGGATTGGATTAAAAGTAAAATGATGGACACATACTTAGGCGGGTGGAGGAACAACTAACATGATAATGAAGGAATTTGTGGTATCTGTCCTGGCGCCCACCACATTTGGTTGTGCCCCATGGGCTGCAGAGAAAGGGAAGTTACAAGTTACCCAGACATCCCACAGATATGTTATCTTAGAGGCAAAAAGGCAAATGGGCTCAGTAAAGATATAAGTTGATCTTTGTCAGGGAAAATATCAGCCTAGGACAGTGGTCGACAAACTCATTAGTCAACAGAGCCAAATATCAACAGTACAATGATTGAAATTTCTTGTGAGAGCCAAATTTTTTAAACTTCTTCTAATGCCACTTCTTCAAAATAGACTTGCCCAGGCCATGGTATTTTGTGGAAGAGCCACACTCAAGGGGCCAAAGAGCCGCATGTGGCTCTCTTGCCAACCACTGGCCTAGGACATGACTACCCACTATAACCTGTTTGTAGTTAAATATTTAATTTTCAGGCCATCGTTTATCTTTGTTGGGCCTCCCCTGAGCTTGTCAGGTTAGCATGTGGCTCCTTTCATCCACAGTATCAAATGGTCATTTAGTGATGAGATTTGAAAATCAAAAAGCCTGTGTCTTTATTTTATGTTTTTATTCTATTACCAAGGATCATATTTGTAATGAGAAAAATAATAAGAGGAAAACATTACAGGAATAAAACGATGAGTTTAGAGCCACATCAATGTACTCTGACTGTCCCTTCTCCCCGCAACCAGGCTTTTAATTTGGTCATAAAGCTGAAATACCCCATTTCTTTTCGGGAACTTTAAGAACCAACATTTCAAATGTTCTGAAAGGGTAAGAATAAGAATGGTCTCTAGATAGGAGGGAGGAATAAAGGGGGAGGTAGCAAGCCTACTTAGTAAGTCAACAACCAGTGACTTGGCTGTCCTGGCTACTTTATTTGCCTTCCACATTGGAAATAGTTTGCCTGTTAACCCACTTTTAACTTGATTGAAGTTTTTAAAAAGAGAATTACACAGAATGCGGTGAAAAGTAGAGTGCCCTCTGCTACTACCAAGGAAAGGAAAGATAGGAGAGTGTGGGGTCAGCTTTAAACAGGAAGGTAATTCAATGGGGCTTGCTGTTCCCGTTTGCTGACAGCAAACAGTGGACTCAGGCTGTTTCCTCTTAGTGCTAATGTATATTGCAGGTGCACGGATCAGAAGATAATGAAATTTTAAAAGCCACACCGGATTGGCTGCCTAACAGACTTCAAAATTTGGGTAAGAACTATAAAACTGACGGGATTCGTTTTTAGATAGGAAGTTTAAGAGAAACATATTCTTGAAACTCGCAGTTTGTGAGTTCTGCAACTGCTATACATTTCAGAAGTAGTGTGTGAGAAGTCACAGACAGCTTTCAGTAAGGCACCCCAGGAAATGTGCTAAAAAACTCAAACTGCACAGGGGCGTGCCCAGGAACACCGACTCCCCAGCCCCTTACTCTACACCGGTCCTTCCAGCCACCTGCACTTTAAAACAGCCCTGGGGACACTGCTCACCAGACAGAAGGAGTGCATTTAAGAAAGGGGTCTCTCTATCTCTCTGGTGTTCACCTACATATACGTCACTTCAGTGTTCCACTCCGGCGCGCTCACTTGGTCTCTCTCCCTCTCTGCTCCCCTGTGCAGACACAGAGGGAGGAAGAACTCAGCACCTCTTTGAGTGTCCCCCCCCAAAAGAATCTACTCACACAAAAACTCTAGTGAGTAAGGCAGCCTTTGCTAAATGCTTTGAGGGGGAGAAGAAGGAGAGGGTTTATGCTGCCATCCTACGAGAGCAACTTAAAAAATTCCTTTGAGATGTTTATGTTTTACAACGCCCCATCTCAATGTCACCCCCCACCCTGAGTGATCTTCTCCCCCCTCTGCTTCTTCTACCCCAGTAGTCCTCAACCTTTCTAATGCCATGACCCTCATGTTGTGTTGAACCCCAACCGTAAAATATTTTCGTTGCTACTTCACAGCTGTAATTTTGCTACTGTTATGAACCATATTGTAAATATCTGTGTTTTCCGATGGACTTGGGCGACCCTGCAGGCGGTTCTCGACCCACAGGTTGGGAACCGCCGCTGTAGAGCCTACAGCCTGGGCACGTGCCCTCACCTGGAACCAAATCCTGACCTCCTGGTTCATGGGTCGGTGCTCAGTCAATCACTGAGCCACGCTGGTCAGGCTATAGGCTTCTTTATTCTACTTTTCTGTTTTGTTTTTCAGATTTTCCATAATGAATTGGCATTGTTTTTATAAGAAAATAATTTAGCAATCTTAGTTCATGAAAGAAATCCTGTCTCCAAATTCTCCTTCTTGCACAAAATGTTTCTTGGTAATTTCCTCCTTTTACTTTTATGGTTTTCTGCTGATTCCACAACTCTCTCTGCACTGTCCCATTGATTTTCATTTGTTTGTGGATATTCCCTGTGTGTGTTTAAAAACTGTCCTCCCTCTTAGAGTGAAAGCTCTTCGAGAGGAAGAGTCATTCTTCAGTTTCCTGTTTTTTGTTGTCTCCCTATACAACTGCTACTTGTTGAGTAAATGCTCTGATTACATTTCACTAGGTCAGCATTTCTCAAATTGTGTGCCCTGGGTCTCTATTTCCTGGAGAAGCTTTACTAATGAAGTTCCTAAACAAATAACGTTAGGAACATAGAATGTTTTATGTCCCCTTGACTATTCACAATGCACATTAGCAAATTTAAGGTTCTGAAAAGTCCTGTAGTCAATGAACCTGCTGAACTTACTGTAACTCAGGACTTCCCCAACATATTTAATTTGAATACCTTAAAAAAATGATACCTATTGACAGTGGGTTTCCCGGGACACTTTAGAGAAAATAAATTATTAAACCCTATAAGACAGGAATAGAGATTATATCTTATTTGCCGTTGTACTTGACATATTATAATGTTGTCTGAGGTAATAGTGTCGGGCACAATAAATGTTTTTGTGTGAACGATGAGATGCCTGAAGGTGAGCTTCTGTAAACAAACATGTGTGATGTGTAGTTCAATAACTGCAGGCTAAGGGCAGATTGATCAGGCTTTGCAAATAAGAAGTTTTTAAACCTGAGTTTGCATGCAGTTGATCACTAGAATAATGTACGAAAATGCCCAAATCCCAGGATGAAGGCTAAATTATTGACCTTGAAGATTTTCTAAAACTATCATGGCTTATATACCATGAACCATGTAGGCTCAGAACATCTGGGGAAGCTCATTGGTTAGAGTGTCAGCTCTAGCACTGAAGGGTTTCAGATTCAATACCTGGCCCCAGTCAGGGTGCCTGCAGGAGGCAACCACCTGATGTATCTCTCTCACATTGATGTTTCTCTTTCTCCCCTTCCTCTTTTCCCCCCTTCCCTTCCATTCTCTCTAAGAATCAATGGAAAAAAATATTTGTGGGTAAGGATTAACAAAACAACAACAATAACAACAAATCATCGAGTTTAATTCTTCTCAAGCTTTTTCATGCACACACCCCATTGGCCAAGCAGAGTGAACTCACACTTTGAGGGAGGTCTGTGGGAGAAGTCTAACTGGCCAAAGGCAAGCAAATAATTTATTTGAAGTTTTATACTTTATCTCAAAAGAAAAATGTCAGTTGCACAGCTGCTCCACAATACTCCTGAGGTTATTCTAATAGAAAAGTAATGCTTTGCATTTTTTAGGTATAGTTTTTCCACGTGAGAGGCAAGGACCCATTCCTATTCTCCCATTTGACCATGAGAAAACTCACATACAGAGAGAGAAAGTGGTTTGTTCAAGACAACACAGCAAATCTCTGGCAAACCTGAGGTTGGAAACAAGGCCCAGGATGGCCAGGCCCAGGCTCTTTTCTGACCAGAGGTAGCCCTCAACCTCACATTACACCCAAAAAGTGTCATTGGCTCCAGTAACTCCACTTAGAAGAATCAATCCTAAAGAAGTAATTAGAGATGCAAAGGAAGATACAAAAATGTTATTTATATTAGCATTAAACTAGAAACAATCCAACCCTTTAAAAATGTGAAAACGGCTAATTAAAGCCCATATGACATGCTATTTTGTAGTCATTAAAAATGGTACTTATGAGGAATCCTATCTAATAAAAGAGTAATATGCAAATTGACCATAACTCTGCTATATCCACAAGCCATGCCTATCAGCCAATCAGGAGTGAATATGCAAATAAACCCAGCCAAGATGACTGCAGCCACAGAGAACAGAAGGGAGGCTTGGGATTCCCCTACAATAAAGGAAGCTTTCCACCTGCTCTTGCTGGCTCAGGCTTCCACTCAATGCTACAAAGTTTCAATGAAAGATGATAAATAAAAATGACGGCAGCCATAGAGCTGGAGAGAACAGGAGGCTTAAGTTGCTCCCAGAGATGGAGGAACCCAAGCTTTGCACCTGCCCTGGCTGGCCCAGGCCTCCCCTTAAGTCTACAAAGTTTCAATTATAGAAGATAATTAAAGCCCACAGAAATGGCTCCCACGGAGGGAGCAGAAGGCTTGGCTCTGCTCCAGGATACAAAGTTTCAATTGTAGAAGATAAATAAATCCCAGATACCAGGGCCTCTTCTTGGGTCACCATGGGGTATGGCCAGCCTGCAATCCACCACAGGCCCCTCGCCCAGGCTGCCCCACACCCGACCCTGAACTAGCCCCGACCTGTGAACCAGGCTTCTATCCTAACTAATAAAAGAGTAATATGCAGATTGACTATCACTCCAACATACAAGATGGCTGCCCCCATGTGGTCAAAGATCATTCTCTCATGTGGACACAAGATAACCACTACAAGATGGCCAGCAGGGGAAGGCAGTTGAGGGGACCAGGCCTGCAAGGGAGGGCAGTTGGGGGAAATCAAGCCTGCAGGGGAGGGCAGTTAGGGGTGACCAGGCCAGCAGAGGAGGGAAGTTGGGGGTGACTGGGCCTGCAGGGAGGGCAGTTGTGTGGAACCCAGGCCTGCAGAGAAGGGCAGTTAGGGGCAAACAGGCTGGCAGGGGAGCAATTAGGCATCAATCAGGCTGACAGGGGAGTGGTTAAGGGGTGATCAGGCTGGCAGGCAGAAGTGGTTAGGGGCAATCAGGGAGGCAGGCAGGCAAGGAGTTGGGAGCCAGCAGTCCTGGATTGTGAGAGAGATGTCCGACTGCCCCTTTAGGCCCGATCCTGCCAGGATCGGGCCTAAACGGGCAGTCAGACATCTCTTGAGGGGTCCCAGATTAGAGAGGGTGCAGGCTGTACTGAGGGACATTCCCCTGCTCCCCACCCCAACCCTCCCACCCCTGTGCATGAATTTTGTGCACTGGGCCTCTAGTTATATAATATGCTGTCTAATAAAAAATAATATGCAAATTTGACTGTACCTTCGCTACACCCATAAGCCATGCCCACAGCCACACCCACCATCCAAATGAGGAGCAGATTATGCAAATAAACCCCAACCAATTTGGCTGCCACCACTGAGAACAGGAGGAAGGCTTGGGTTTCTCCAGCAACAGAGGAAGCCAAGCTTTCTGTCTGCCATTGCTGGTCTAGGTCTCCACTCAATGCTACAAAGTTTCAATTAAAAAAGATACAGAAATGGTGGCAGCTACTGAGCTGGAGAGAACAGAGACTTAGGTTTCCCTGGCAATGAAGGAAGCCAAGCTTTCAGCCTGCCGTTTCCAGCCTAGACCTCCACTCTAGGCTAAAAAGTTTCAAACAAAAATGGCTGCCACCATGGAGTGAGCAGAAGGCTTGGCTCTGCTCCAGGCTACAAAGTTTCAATTGTAGACATAAATTAATCCCAGATCCCAAGGCCTCCACTTGGGTCACTGGAGGGGCATGGCTGGTCTGCAAACCTCCACATGCCCCTCGCCAAGGCTGCCCCTCGCCCTAAGGGAACCCCCACCCTAATCTGGAACACTCTTCAGGGCAAACCAGCTGGTCTCCACCCATGCACCAGGCCTCTATCCTATCTAATAAAAGAGTAATTTGCAGATTGACCATCACTCCAACACACAAGAGGGCTGCCCCCATATGGTCAAACATCCTGCCCCCATGTGGACACAAGATGGCCATCACAAGATGGCCAGCAGGGGAGGGCCGGTGTGAGGTTCCAGGCCCTGCAAGGGAGGGCAGTTGTGGGCTATCAGGCTAGCAGGGGAGGGTAGTTGGGAAGAACCAGGCCTGCAAGGGATGGTAGTTGGAGGTAATTAAGCCTGCAGGGGAGGGCAGTTAGCGGTGACCAGGCCGGCAGAGGAGATAGGTTGGGGCAAACAGGCTGGCAGAGGAACAGTTAGACATCAATCAGGCTGGCAGGGTAGTGTTTATGGGGTGATCAGGCAGGCAGGCAGAAGCGGTTAGGGGTAATCAGGAAGGCAGGCAGTGGAGCAGTTTGGAGCCAGCAGTCCTGGACTGTGAGAAGGATGTCCGACTGCCCCTTTAGGCCTGATCCTACCAGGATAGGGCCTAAACGGGCAGTCAGACATCCCTGGAGGGGTCCCAGATTGGAGAGGGTGCAGGCTGGGCTAAGGGACATCATCCCCCCCCCCCTTGCACAAATTTTGTGCACCAGGCCTCTAGTTAAATAATAAAACAAAATCAGGCTTATCTACTCTGTAAAAATAACATACAGATTATCTATCAGATATTTTCCTATCTCAAATGCAATACACCAAAATATCAAGTGTGGTTGTCCCAGTGCCTTGGAAGGGGCCTATGCAAGCAAAGGTCCCAAAGCCTAAGCTCAGAGCTTCACAGTGAATGTACCTTAGCTCAATTGATCCTCACAATCCCTGTGTTAGAGTTCCCTGACTGCAAGCAACAGAAACAACTCCAAATGTTTTTACTAGCAACATATTCAGTCCTCCCAGAACTGAATGAAAAGCTGAACAATCATTTTGTGGAAAGCAGCTCTGGGATCCAGAAAACAGAAATAGATAATTTTTTCAGAGCTTCCTTATTAGTATAAATGGAATTCAAATGTTTTTCAGCCTTTGCTTTAATAGCTCAAAAATGTAATAACAGAGACATCATGACTGATTGGATTAGCAGGGCCCACCCATTGGCCAAGAGAGAGCTGTGTGTCTTAATTGACATTTCCGCCAAGACTGGGCCCGATGGGTGAGGTTGAGTTACACAAGGCTGAATTGGATGCTGCTATCAGAATAAGAGGGAAATGGCACTAGGCAAATGCCCTCCCCATTTTCTCCTGTGGGCTCCTATCAGACTTTGTGTGCATTTAGCACATTGTATTGTAAACGTGTGTGTGTGTGTGTGTGTGTGTGTGTGTGTGCGCGCGCGTGTGTTTCTAATTCTCACAAATTCCTATACCACACTGCACATAGCAGGTATGTAATACATGTTAATTAAATGAATGAGTATTGTGATTGAAGCAGTGGACAGGTATTCCTACTCCAATGTTACTTCTTAAGCAGTTGTGGTCCAGAGAAGGCTCACTAACCTTCCCAGAGCTCATGGTCAGAGAACATGCCAGGATTAGAACCTGAGAACAGATCTGGTATACAGAAGGTGTTGCCTATATTCTCTTCCCACTGGGGTTTGAACCTAGACCCATTAAAAAATGTCTGGAAACTGAATCCTCTCATGAAAAGAAAGTCACAGGCTGGGGAAACTTCCATGCCTCTCTACTCCATTTCTGCTTGAACTGCATCCCCTGAGGACCTTCCCGGTAGAGAGAGTAAACCATGTGGCCAGACCAGGGAACCTGGCACCAGCCCCTCACCAGGAAGAGCTGAGCCCACCTGCTGCTCTGCCACAAGAAGCCCATCAACCCAATGCCTAATTAAAACTGAATGTGTGCCATCTGGCAGCATTGCCCCCCCCCACCCCAGTGGTTCTCAGCAAGGTGTCTTGTAACAGGAGGTCTACTAGTAAGTCTTAATGACATTTGCTTTCTGCAGCTAGAGATTGCCTCAGCTCCTTGAAGCATGGAGAAGCTAGAAGGGTGATTGTTGGGATAAAAGTATTGCCAGGAGTCCCCATAGCTAGGCCCAAGCTATGCTTTCTCCAAGTGCAGTGTGGCAAGATCTGAATAGTGGCTATTGTTTAGTCAGCGATTCTCAACCTAACGCATGGGTTTGAGTCAAATCACAGATTGCTGGGTCCCACCAAGTTAACAGGTCTGGAGTGGGGCCCTAGTGTTTCTATTTCTAACAAGCTCCCAGGGGATGCCGATGCTGTTGGTGTGAAAACCACCCACTGACAACGACAGGAGTCTCCCTCTATCCAAGGGAGATACATCCCAAGACCTCTAGAGGATGCCTGAAACCTTGGATAGTACTAACCTATATATTATGTTTTTTCCTATGCATACATACCTTTTCACTGAAAGGAAGTACTTTATGGCTTCTCTTTGGCATATCCAAATTTCCAACATCACTACCTATACTTGAGCTTTGGGCCATTATTAAGTGAAATAAGGGTTATTTGAACACAAGCAATGTGATACAGTGACAAGTTTATCGTATAGAAGATTTAATGCCAAAACCCATATGAAGACAAAACAAAAACAGACTCACAGAAACAAAGATCAAACTAATGTTGCCAGAGCAGAGGAGGTGAGGGATGGGTGAAAATGATGAAGGGGAATATAGTTAATTAGAGGCCCAGAGACCTTCAGCCCAGCCTGCACTCTCTCCAATCTGGGACCCCTTGGGGGATGACTGACTGCCGGTTTAGGCCTGATTCTGTGGATCCAGCAGTCAGACATCCCTCTCACAATCAAGGACCACTGGCTCCTAACTGCTCACCTGCCTGCCTGCCTGATCGCATTTAACTACCCGCTCCACCTGCTGGCCTGGTTACCTCCAACTGCCCCCTCTTGCAGGCATAATTGCCCTCAACTCTTTCTCTCACCTCCTGCCAACCTGGTCGGCCCTCACTGTCCCCCCCTACCCCTGTGGGCCTGGTAGCCCTATGCAGCCTGCTGCTCAGTCATTTGGTCACCCCTCACTAACCCCCCTGCCAGCCTGGTCACCCCACACAGCCTGTTTGGTCGTCCATTCAGTTGTTTCAGATGTGATAGTTGCTTAGCCTTTTATATATAGAGATCATATTGATACAAGTTTGTATCAATATGATCTCTCTATATATGAGATGATTATTGGACTTAGTGAGGTGATCACATTGGAAGGTATGCAAATGTTGAGCCACTTTATTGTACACCCAAAACTAATGTAATATTGTATACTTAAATAAAATAAAAATTCCTCCAGGCAGAGAGTCCAATGGGTAATAAAAATTGAGGATCCAGATGTCTCTGTGTGTACACAATCATTGCTACCTCCCACCATAACTACCAACTTGCACTCTACTGCAATTTGTCGCCCTGGTTGAGGAGATGAGTCTTTAGGCAAAGACCAAGCCTTGGGGGCTACAGCTATCTGTGGGAAGTATCACCTTAGTTTAGCCTTCCTGCCTATCTGACTTCCTTGTTTACTCTCCTGGACAGACAGCAATATGCACTTGAGTCTGAGCAAATAACATGCAAAGAAACTTCAAATAAGCACCAAACCAGGAAATTAAGAAGATAGCCTTGTAAAATACACATATGGAAACCAATCATAGCCTTTGAATTTTTATGTGATTACTAGTGGCCCAGAAATGCATTCATGCACACTGAAAGGAAATTAATTAGGAGAAATATTTTAATATCACTGTTTGCCTTTTCTCTATAATATAAGTGTCAACCAAATTCACAATCAACAATGACAGATTGAAACACACATGTGCGATTGGTGCCAGCAAGAGCTTTATATGTATCACGCATGCATGAGTCAACTTAGCCTTTTATAGATATTGAATAAACTTGCTTAATTAGACATGTTTTCTGATATAATTAAACTTTTTCTAGCCCAATGAAGCACCCCAACTTCCCTTTCAGGTAATTGTCAGCAACACAGCAGTAAATATCAACATGAAGCAGATTATTATTATAGATCAAGGAGAACAAATGGTAAAATATACTGCAATAGTATTTTGACTATATTCTGTGAAGTGAGAAAACCTGAAGTCATTTTCAAAGTCCACCATTTCTTAGTCCTTTTCAGACAGGTCAAGTTTCTAAGCTTTCTAAATCTCTGTTTTCCCGCTAAGGAAAAGAAAATAGGATTCTACTGAGTCTCCTATCTACCTACTGCAGGACTTCTGTGAGGATCCAATGAGATGATGCAGAGGAAAACCCTTCACAGACATTTAGTTAAAGTGTAAAATGTTTGCACCGGATTATAAAGCAAGCCATGTTCCTGAGCTGAAGAAACTGCAAGAAGGCTAGTCCTTGCTAAGGAGAGGAAGCCAGGCATTGCTATGTGACATCATTACCCAGTGCCAACAGCCACGGTTTCTGGGCTGAGCTGGGTTGGGCTGTGGGCCACATTTTGCACCATGGGGTTTCAGTAGCGTGGGCTGTGATTTGGTGGACTGTTGCTCCGGGATGATGGCAGGGCCTGTATCCCACTTGCAGGAGGCCGAGTGTTGCTTTGTTGTCACCAGGTCTGTGCTGCTGTTTCTCTATAAATGGCAAGTGTGCATCATGGCAGCTCCTGCATTGAGCATCTGCCCCCTGGTGGTCAGTGCCCATCATAATGACTGGTCAGACAGTGGGAGAAAAATTTAGCATATTAACCCTTTATATATATGTAGATAGACTAGAGGCCCAGTGCACAGATTCATGCACTGGTGGGGTCCATTGGCCTGGCCTGCCAGGATCAGGCTGAAACTGGCTTTCTGACATATCCTGAGGGGTCCTGGATTGAGAGAGTGTGGTTCTCAGGTGACACACTCAGAATTGGGCTCCCTCCTCTCTCTCCCAATATTATGTCACTTTCTTTCTGTATCTGTCTCACTTCTTTCATCTCACTTTATCCTAAGTTTGTCAGTAACTGACAACTTGTGGGCATTTACCTGCAAAATGCAATTATTTAGTAAACAGGATTTACTTATCCTGCAATCTAGTTGGCCCAGGACAGGACCCTGCTCAATGTCAGGCTCCTGCCCAGGCCCTTCTGCCCAGGAGGAGTCCTGTGGTAAGGGAACCTCCTTCTTTTCACCTGAGCTACTCTTTTGCTTCCTTCCCTCATCAGAGGTTGCCTGCCAGTGCTACTGTCCACTTGGAAGGAGGAAAGCCATGGCCAGTTTCCCAGCTGAGAGTGGTAGCAGGGAAATTAAGCAGGTGGGCCCGTGTGTGTGCCAAACATCAGGGCTGTAGCCAGTAGGTCCTGCACATCTCATCATTTAGCTAATCAAGTTGAAATTTTCTATAAGGGCTAGACCCATGACCTGCAGGGATTGGGCTGAAACTGGCTCTCCAACATCCCCCGAGCGGTCCTGGGTTGCTAGAGGACAGTTCTTGGTGACACATCCCAGAATGGGCTCCCTCTTCTCTAGTTCTGGGTGTGTCACCCAAGAACCGCAGCTGCCAAGTCACAACAGCTCAGCAGCTCCTGCATTAAGCACCTGCCCCCTGGTGGTCATTGCACATACAGCTACTGGTGGTCAGATGGTTGCTTAGGCTTTTATATGTAAAGATTTGAAAGTGTCATTGTTAAAAGAATTATGTGTATGTGTTGTGTGTGTGTGTGTGTGTGTGTGTGTGTGTGTGTGGTGTTGAAGGATTATTACAAAGGTGGAGTGAGACTTACTGGTGAGACTGATGAATGTGATTTGTGCACAATTTTCAAAGCTCATTGCTGTTTATGTCTCTTAACTCTTTGGCTCAAGAAAAGCTTTCAATATGAAGCTAAAATGGGAGGGTTGCTGAATGAGCCCACAGGGCATCAGAGAGAGAGAGAAGGAGAGAGAGAATTATATCAAAACAGATCTCTCAGATGGAAAGATCCCCATAAGCCTAGAGTAACCCAGCAATGAAAGAGCTTGGATTCTTCCCTGAAGTGACTCTGTCTCAATGTTCCAGGATGCTGTCGTAGGCGCTGGTGATGCCTGGCAGATGGAATTACAAAAATAATCACTGGGACAGGATGTGGCAGTGAGTTCATGTTGTGACTGTACTTGCCAGAGTGATTTTACCATCCAAACACCATGAAGCGACTCGAATGGCTCCCGCTCAGATCCATATGGCACCTCGATGTTCATATTCCCCGAGGTGGGCTTCTCTTCGATCATCTTTCTTTCTGTGAAATTTATTAAGGGGAAGAAAGGAAGAAATGATGAAAGCAAACCCTTACTTACTGAGTCTGGCTTAGGTTTTCACTAGCACATCTTTGACCATACCATCTATAAAATAAGAGCTTCTTGAACTAACATTGTATGCTGTATTTTTTTAAGATATCTTGTGTTTCTGTTAATACATTTGAAAAAAGTTGTGTTGTATGAATAAAGATCTCAGGTCATTAACAATATCAGTTTCATTAGAAATGTTCAAATAATTGAGGCAAGGGGTTAAGGGTATTGGGTTACCAGTTTTTACAGTTTCTAGCTGTGGGATCTAGCTCCAGTTACCTAAACTAATAATGCCTTCATTCATTCATGTACTCGTTCATTTATTCAACAAACATTTATTGGGTTTTTGCTATGTGCTGTAGATATAATGGTAAACAAGAAAGACAAATTCTCTCATGCATTTGACATTTCAGATGTGCCATAAAGACAATTAAAATATAAACAAATTAATTAAAAATTATACCAGTTATTGAATGTTTCTAATATCTCTTTTGTTATTCAGATCATGGTTGAAATGTCACCCCCAATGGAAAACTGTCTCTACATTTAATATGTCCCTTTGTATTTGATCTAAACACAGTTGATCTAAATACAAATGGAAGGACTGAATGACAAGCAAGAGCCAGGCATGAACATATTGGCAGAAGCGCACTTGAAATCAATGGAATGGAAAATATGTAAATATGAAGTCACTTAGGTGAGAGAGAGCCTGGTAAGTTCAAGGATGAAAGAATGCAGCTGGGCTAGAGCTCAGAGATGTGAGAGGAGGGTGGTCCATGGTAAAGAATTAAATGGTATTCTGAATGTGATGGGAAGAATGTTCTCTCTTGCTGTGTAACAAATTATGGAGTACTGCAACAGATTTGTTTGATGTTCACCTCAGACTATTTCTTAGTCTTATTCTTTGCCATTAAGAAGCTGAGAATTTTGATATGTATCTTTAGATCCAGACTTCTTTTGTTTAACAATCCTTCCTTGATCATATCTCTTTCCTCTTGTATTTAAATAGAAGTGAGAAGAAGAAACTAGGAGGCACCTGGAACACTCTGCTTGGAAAGTTCCTTACCTAAGCCACACAATTCACTGGGCACCTTTTCTACTTCCCACTTCATCAGTTTAGCGTTGCTAAACTTTCTGCCACGTGTGACGAGGATTCCATTTCTTCTGGTTTCCAATGCTGTTTTCTTTCTTCCCTTTAGGTTTTTCTGGTAGCCTCCTTCAGGGTCATTGGGATCATGCTAATACTTAGTCAAAATATCTTAGGTTTTCACTAGCACATTTTCCTAAAAGTTCTTCAGCTTTGTCTCTTCCCAATTCCAAAGTTACCCTCACATTTTGTTTTTGTTATGGTAGCACCCAACTGTCACATACCAAAATCTACATTAATGGCCAACTGGCATATGAAAAATTGTCCCCAAACCTAGTGGTGTAAAGCAACAGATTTTAAAAAATTTCACATCGCTTCTGAGAATCAGGACCTTGGGAGGCACTTAGTTTGGTGATTTCACCCACAATCTCTCATCAGATTTCAGTCACAGTATTAGCAAGGGCTGCAGTCATGTGAAGGCTTGACTAGAGCTAGAGTACCACTTTCAAGAGGGCTTTCAGATAACCGGCAGGGTGGTGTTGGTTGTGGGAAAGAAGCCTCAATACCTCGTCATGCAGTCCTCTCCATGGGCTGCTTGAACGTTCTCATGACATGGCAGCTGGCTTCCCCCAGAACAAGTAACATAAAGACAGAGTAAGCCACAGTGTCTTATTGTCAGAAGCAAATTCCAGCATGTCATAAATGCAAGAGTTTCATCAAAAGCTTGATGGAACTTGGGGACTCAGCAAGGGCTGAATCACATGTTATTGCCTGCTGGAAATGACTGAAGGCATTTCCCCAAACCTGAAAAGGATGAATAAATGATTGCTTGCTGTCAGAGGGCATTTCAATCTACATGTTATTGCCTCCTACTGGCCAAACATCTGAACAGCCAGACAGTTCCTCCAATCTGACAACGGATTCTGTATACCAAACCTTACCCTTTAATGTGTATATCTACTTTGCCTTAGGACAAATTGTGCTAGTAAAGATAAAGTGGTCTGGAGATTCAGGGAAACTTAGTTTCATTAGCCAAGCTCCTCTGGTGCCCCAAAATGCCTTCTAAAATTATGTTTTGTCTCTGGACTCTTTATTAATTTACGTATAGCACCTCCAGATTTCTGAAACCCTTCTAGATGCTGGATCAAGACCCCCAGCATTACTTACATCCTAGCTTTGGAACTTTCAACCCATCTGTTCTATGGTATCCTGATGGTTGCACAGATCAGCCCTATCCAATGGGGAAAGCACACAGGACATGAAAACAAGAAACCAGATATCTCTGGGACCATGTTAAAGGCTTGCTAACCACAAAAAGGGTTTTAAAAAGGGAGTGATATGACTTAATTTATACATGTAAGGGTCTGTTTGTTGCTATGAAAAGAATGGACTTTAGAAAGGCAAGAGTAGAAGGCAGGAAATTAGATCAGAACCCAGCAGAGAAGTCTAGGTGAAAGACAGTATTGACTTGGACTAGGGTGGTAGCAGGGAGGGGGCTTAGGGATACATTTGGGATTGTGTAATCAAGAAGTGCCAAGAAATGTGGGGAGAAAGATGGTAATGAGGATGGCACCTGGGTTTTTGGTTTGTCCAGTTGGGTGAATGGTGATTCCAATTGCTGAGTAAGAGAAAAGTGGAGGAGAAGCCTATTTGGAGAGAATCAAGAGTTCAGTTCAGGGTATGTACAGTTCGAGAGGCCTATTGAAAATTCAAGTACAAAGTTGTGACAAGAATCAGAAAGAAATCACTCAGTCTTTCATCTTTAAATCCTACATTAGCTGTTAGTGTTGTGTAGATATCTTATCAATTTGAGGAAGTTTCTTTTTATCCCTAGTGTGATGCCTGTTTTTATAATAAAAGGGCGTTGGATTTGTCAAATGCTTTTTCTTCACCTGTTGAAATGATCCTGTGGTTTTTGCCCTTTATTCTATTTATATGGTATATTATATGAATTGATTTTCAGATGTTAAACCTACCTTGAATTTTTTATTTAAATTTCATTTGGTTGTGTTGTATAATCCTTTTTATAATACTTTGCTAGATTCACTTCATTAGTATTTTGTTGAGGATTGCTGCATTTATGTTCATAAGGGTGTAGGTCCATGGTTTTCTTCTCTGTGATAGTAACAAAATTATACTTGTTTCAGAATAACTTGGGAAATATTTCCTCCTCTTCTATTTTTTGGAAGAGTTTGTGAAGGATTGGTATTAATTTTTCATTATGTGGTTAGTAGAAAATTCAGTGCTAAGTCAAATCTCTTTACTTATTATAAGGTTATTTAAATTTTCTATTTTTCTTAAGTCTGTTTTGGTATGCTGTGTTTTTTAGGAATTCCGCCATTTCATTCAAATATCTGGTTATTGATAGCATGTCTTTTTAATCTGTTTTTGTTTCTGCAAGGGCAGTACTAATATCCCTCTTTTAAAAAAATTCCTGATTTTAATAATTTGAGTTTTTGCCTCTTGGTTCTTGTTAGTCTAAAGTTTTGTTAAGTTTTTATCTTTGTGAAGAGCCAACTTTTGGTTTTGTTAATTTTCTTTATTATTTTCAGATTCTTATATACTGGGAGAGGCTCAGGGACTCCAAACTTTGCCCTCTGGGAGAGATCCAAACACACACATCACATTGTATATAGCAGTAGATTTAGCAATTTGTTTTCTCCGGGTTTCTTCTGTGTCTGAGGTCAAATTTAAAAAATCCAATATAATCTGCTCCAGATGTTAGAAAACAAACAACAAACAAAAAAACAAGCACCGCCCCCCCCCCCTCCTCTCATCCCCCCACACACATAGGGAAAGTCGGTGGGGAGAAATGGGTGTCCAATTATTGTGCTGACTACATTCCCTGCACCTTGAATGTTCCCCATTTTAATAGTGATGCTTTTCACTGGAGATTCTTCAAGGCACTCAAGACAATGGCCATAAAATTTCTCCTAGAAATGGAGTTCCATCCAACATGTAAGATGAGCTCAAGAAGAAAAAATCCTTAGGATTGCCAGGTGCACATTTTAGCAGTAGGTGCCAATACAAAAATCTGAAGTGTCAGGAGAATAATTGCAATTGTGATTATCCTTACAAAAATATTAACACAGTCACTCCTCTTTTGCACACCAAGTGTTTCTAATTACCTTACTCATGCAGACTCTGCCTCTCTGCATAATTCTTTGTTATAAAGACAACAGTTATAACACCCACAATATGTTATAACACCCACACCTAATGCTTTGGATTGGCCACTTTCTTCTACTAATTACTGAATTGTTCACTAAGCCCTGAAATCTTAACAGGAGATTGGGACATTTATTGAATGTTTACTACATTCATAGGGCACTGGGTTAAGCACATAGAACAGTGGTTTTCAACCTTTCCAATGCCACGACTCTTTAATATAGTTCCTCATGTTGTGGTGATTCCCAACCATAAAATTATTTTCATTGCTACTTCATAACTTTAATTTTGCTATTGTTACAAATTGTAATGTAAATATCTGTGTTTTCTGATGGTCTTAAGTGACCCTGCCAGCAATTCTCAACCTGTGGCTGCTGTAGAGCCTAAGACCATTGGAAAACACAAATATTTACATTACAATTCATTAACAGTAGCAAAATTACAGTTATGCAGTAGCAACGAAAATAATTTTATGGTTGGGCATCACCACATGAGGAACTGCATTAAAGGGTTGAGGCATTAGGAAGATTGAGAACCACTGACATATAAGGAAATCTCAAATAAATTAAACATCTCAATAGTAAATGTAGTGTTTGGGGAGATGGTACACTGGAGGATGAATTGGACACATACCTTCCTCACATTACAAAAAAGAAAAAGATATGCAACACAGAAGCACAATAAAACATCCAAAGTACATTAAATCTTCTGTATGTGCTGGCATAAATAGGTTTTATTTGTTTCTTCAGTAATGTAAAAGTAAAAATTACTCTTGAGATAGAAAAAGAAAGCAAGGAAAACATAGTTGCACTTTGCTAGGACCACAGACACTGAAAGTTCTTTGAAACATGTAGTTCAGATAACTAACACCTCAACTTTCAACATGCGTGTGTCCCCCAGGCCTGTTGGTCTCCTTCCCCAGTCCCCACACATTCCAGTCTCTCTTGCCTAGGACAATGCCCAGTGTGAATACACAAGCCTGGAAGAAGTTCTTCACAGGCAGATCCTTGCTCCACATCAGTGACATGGCATGGATGCCAGGTTCTGCATTTTAAAAGCATTCCCATGTTGATGCCAGTGATCCCAGGACCTCTTGTGGAGTAAGTAACATGGACTCGCTGAGGCATAATCTCTGTGCTGCAGGAGCTTAACATTAATCTGGACCGTCAAAACACTGTAGCAAAACAAAACTACAAAAAAAAAAAAGAAGAGAGATTGCAATACTTATTCAACAGAATGCATCAAGTGTCTGCAAGCCTGGCGATTTACCAGAGAAATAACAGTGTTACCATTGGATTCTTCTTGCCTCAGTTTACCTGAGGTGTCAAGCTAGAGATGCCATGAGGCAGGACTTGCAACAGGAGATTGTGGAAAACTGGGATTTTGCCTTCGCTGACCACCGATCTCCAGCCTTTGAGACCGATGGATGTTGGAGGTAGAAGGACTATCAGAGAGAATTGCTGCGGTGCGGGGACCCTTACCCACCCTCACTTCCATGAAAGGGTGGTGTTACCAGAAGTCAAAAGAGAGGGGCTCTGAGGCAAATGGATGTGGGTCGCTGCAGTGGTGGAAGGGAAGGGACAGCCTGGTTTCTAGCCAAGTCCAGAGGATGGGAAAGGTGGGTTTGCTGGAGGGCTTTTCCTGCCACATGGCTCTTCCTTGTCTGCCAAAAGGGGGTTCTCTCTCCTGCCTGGGTCTCGGGCACTTTCCATCCAGAAGCCGCAAAGTGATTAATTATTGAATTCCTCAATGCCCTGGTGAGGTCCTTTAAGTATCATTACCCCAATGTCCAGCTGAACAAACAGAGGAGGTTGGCTACATTGACCTAACTCACAGGGGGAGCAGGTTTGGGAAGAGAAGTGGGCTGTAACCTGCTACAGCCAGAGTGGGAACTTCGGTCAAGCCTCCAGGAGAAGATGCCTGGGGACCGGGCCAGCCCCTGGAGCACGGCTCCTTCAAGGGCAATGGCTCACGGGGTGGTTTGTCATGGTCGCGGTGTGTGAGCTGCAAGCAGCTGTGTGATGAAATCTGAGGGAGGGAACCTTCTAAAATATCCTGTTTCCAATTTGCACCTGGTTGGCAGTCAGAGATGAAGAAAATTGCGCTGCTTGGCGAGGGAGATGTGCACACAAGAGACGGAGATTTCCTGGCATTGTTTTCATTTTCCAATAAGCAAGATAAATATATGTTAGAAGGACTGCTTACACACCTTCACTCCCATGCCTCTGACAGCAGCAAACTGTCCCCAGAGCGCTCTGGAAATGCTGCCCGATGCACTGATGTGCTTAATAACTACAGAACCCCTAAGAAAACCCCAGTGTCTCCTAACGGCAAAGCTGAGCATCATTGGCCCCGGATTTCTGATGGTGACATAAAACTTGACATATTGTGTATCATAAGCATCTGGAAGTTAAGGTCCAAGAAAAAAAATTGTGGGAAGCTGTTCCCCTCCCTAGTCAATATATACCTGTTTGAGTAAAGCAAACCTAAAGCAAGCAAACCTAAACTCCACTGAAGCACCTGAGAAGTATTGGGTGGCATCAAAAGTGTAGTGTGCCTTCAAAGCTTAGTTCAACATCCAAAATCCTGTTCTAATACATTCTCCATCTATTCCTCCCCCTCCTTTTTTCTCCCTCCCCTGCTTAATCCCTGTCTAATGAAGCTGTAGAAAATTAAGATCAAGTTTTCCTGTTTTCATGTCTACTTCTGTCACAAAGTAAGACAGGGAAATTTATGCTGTCAACTCCTGCTGATACTTGGCACGGAGAATGTCTTAAATGATTAAATAAACACTATCGTTCCATTACTGCTTGAAAAGTAAAGCTGAGCAGAGGTCATGAGCCAATTACAAAAATCTTACATTCAAATTGCTCGTTGCATAATTTTATGTATTTCTCATAAGTGATCATTTGCTTGAATTATTATTTATAGTTTCTTACAAAAATCCTCTTCTTAGCACAATTATGACTAATTAGGGTTGAGCTCATTAAAATTTTCAAGTAGTTATCC
Source organism: Antrozous pallidus (assembly GCA_027563665.1). Lineage (NCBI taxonomy): Eukaryota > Metazoa > Chordata > Mammalia > Chiroptera > Vespertilionidae > Antrozous > Antrozous pallidus. The sequence continues at coordinate 92,412,226 of CM050511.1, read as the reverse complement.
TATTTATATATAACTAGTGGCCCGGTGCATAAAATATGCACATTAAAAGGGGTTTAATTAGAGGAAATATTTTAATGTTGCTATTTGCCCTTCATAACAAAAGTGTCAGAGATGAAAGGAAATTAGTAAAATGTATATGAAAATTTTCCTCCTGTCGGATTTTGGGGTGCACTGTGGGACCAGAGTCAAGTCCCTGCCCACCCACAGCACCTCAAAATCACGTGAGACCCAGACCCAGCTGGCCCCACCCCCATTGGATGAGATCCAGTACTGGCTGGCCCCACTCTTGTCAAGCCATGCTGGGCAGGAGGCTCAGCCTCAGGTCCCCCCGCACACCCTCAAATCCCCTGGCCCGGCACTGGGGTGGGAGATGCAGCCTGAGGTCCCCCGGCCTGGCACTGGGGTGGGGTACACCTTGAGGTCCCCCATCAAGCCCTGCCAGGTGGGGGACATGGCCTGAGGTCTCCTGTCAAGCCCCACTGGCTCAGGTCCCTGCTGATTGCTCCTTAAGGCTCCTTACGGGAACTTGGCCTCCTCTGTGGGCGCTGCCATCTTGGTGAAGGTGTGATGGTCAATTTGCATACTCCCTCTTTATTAAATAGGATAGGTATTCATCTCCATCAAGTTAGCCTGGGAGTGGACACAAAATAAATATAATAGCATCTTTACCCTCCAGAAGCTTACAACCTATGTCATGGTAAATATAACAGTTTCATTTTAACTGGGGCTAGGTTCTAAAATCAGTGAGTAAATAGAAAATCTCATTTAATCAAAATTACCCTTGAAACAGGATTTAACTTGTCCATAAAGTGTTGCCTACATGAGTTTCATATTCAAGTCTGTGTAATGATTCTAATGCCCTTCAAAGTTTAAGAACCGTGGTGAGTGGTGATGTGAGGAACAAAAGAAAGGTCGTGGTTTGTCGGAACATTCAAACTTGCCTACCCCCAGGACAACTATCAAAGACCTAGCTAGGTTTTTGAATGGGGGTGGAGTGTAACATCATCTGCTGAGATTTGCTGCATAACAAACCACCCCAAAACTCAGTGCCTTAAAAAAGCCGTCATTTATTCTCAGGAGCTGCTGGTCAGTTTCATGTCAGCTCTCTTGCCAGGGCTTGGCCAGGACAGCTCAGCTTCACCCCAGTTCCTTCTTCCTTCCCTTGGTACTAGTGAGATCATCCTGATATGTTTTCTCCAAGGCAGGGACAGAGGCTCAAAATCACAGACAGTAGACTCTTAGGAATAGATCGGACCGAAGTACCAGAAAAAAATGTTTTTAGTTAGAATGAAAATAGGTGCGCTTGCCTCTAGTCTGCAATTGCCTGGAAGTCAAGAAACTTATCTCCCTGAGCACTGGAGTCTTACCCTTGCCCCACCTTGCTCTTGGTAGGTGGCCTATAAATAGTTGTTGACGGATGAATGTTCATTAGCCTCATTGGACCTCTAAGACACAACTCATGTTGTTCCTGAGGGCCAGGTGGAATAACACACTGGTGCCATCTGCTCAAGCTGGATGGGAGCAGGCCTGACCAGCAGGAAGCTTAAATTTCAAAGGATCTTGTAGTTCCTATGACATTTTTTGAGACAGGGACAGGGCATCTCTTCATTATTGTAAGACTTTTCCAAAAACTAAAACAAACCTTACAGGGGACCTAGACATCTACTTCTATAACTAGAGGCCCAGTGCACGAATTTGTGCACAGGTAAGGTCTGGCCAACTTGCCTTAATGGGGGGGATGATCGGGGTCTGGCTGGCCGGGGGCGAGGGGGGGAGAGGGGCTGCAGGAGGTTGGCCAGCCCCACCCCCAAAGGGGTGGGGGACCAATCATGGGCTGGGCCAGCTGGGACGAGGGACCATGGAAAGTTGAAGGGACCAATTGGGACCCCCATTAGGCTTCTTGGCCACCTCAGTGTGCATCATAGCAACAAGTCGTTCAGGTCATTTCATTCGTTCCACTGTTCCTGTCGCTTGGCTTTTATATATGTAGATAAGCCTAACCCCGAGTGATTAGAGTCAAAGTTGCATGAAGAACAGAACGCTCAAGAAGCAAGAGCATTCAGGTCCGTCTTCCCTGAAGACTTCAATATGAAGTGGAGTCACTTGGAGAGGTTTTAGAGAAAGGTGCAGGCTTCCTCTTCTTGTTGAAAAGCAAGTCTCTGTTTTCTGTAAAAATATCTGCAGCTCGATCTCAGTTACGTTCTTAGATAGAAAGCAAACACTTTAAAAACCCTCCACAAGGAAACAGAGAGGACTGACTGCCTGTGAATCAAGTCTCACTGTCCTGCGAATGTGCAGAGCTCCATGCCACCAAGGCCTCCTCTCCCAAGCACAGTCCCCGGGCATCAGGCAGCCTCTCCTGCTGGGACTGGGCAAGTGGAGCTGGCATCACTGCACTCACCTCGCGCTGCTTGGAAACAGTCTGGCTTTCAGTTTCCTTGTCTAGTAACAGATTGTCAAGACATCACTTCCTTCAGATCAGGAAGCCGTTTCAGGTTGCGTTCCAATTTACAATATTTTATAGAGAAACTAAAGAGTTTAACTTAAACCATGAAGTCTGTAGCATTTACTTGTTTGTTTGCCTATTTGTTTTGAAGTCTGTAGAATTTAGATAGAATTTAAACAACAACAAAAGAGGAGAGAATGGCTCTGAAAGATGAAATAGTCAGAATAAAAGGACTCAAATGGACAAGTGGTGAAAATGAGTAGCTAAGGGAGGGACATGCTAAGGAGCAAGGACTTAGCATGGGTTCCATTCAAGGTTTTTGTAAAGGGAGACTATAAATTCTGTAGAGGTCCAAACTGTGTTTGTTTTGGTCATTGTTGTTTCTTTAATACTTTATACATTATAACACATGAATGAAGATAGGTATCTAGATAATAGATAGATATAAATATAGATATACATACATATACAAAGTGCAAAAATCTTGTGGAAGAATCTGGGCATTGAAGACAATAATCTATGGTCCATGTTGCAGATCAGTGAGCCCAAATCGACTTTCTCAAGCCTCCCAGGAAGGGGAACCCTACTGTTTTGAAAATGTCTTGTTTTTTTTAATTAAAACTAATGATTGTCTTCTGTTTCCATTTAAAAAAATGTATTGACTTGGAGGGGGGAGGAAAGAGAGGGGAAGGATTTTGTTTGACTTATTTATGCATGCATTGGTTGCTTCTTATATGTGCTCTGACCAAAAATTGAACCCCAGACTTGGTGTATTGAGATGATGCTCTAACCAACTGAACTACCTGGACAGGCTACAGTGTTTTTAAATCCTAGTGAGTATAGCATGTGGGAGCATGCTTGCATATGTGTGTACCACATATGCTTTATTTTGGTCTGAGATTTTTTTTCCAAACTATATGGTATATCACATGAATCAAAATCACTGCTGATGGAACTAGAGAAAAAAACTTCTCTATTTCTAGCTAGGATTTTAATCTTGAAATGTCTATACAACTTATCAGAATCAATTATTATATTAATAGAGAGAATTAAAATTGAGTTGAAATGTTCTTTTACTTTCTCTTTCAAAGACTTCAAACTTAAGCAGTCTTTCATCAGTGGTTAAATGGATTCTGCCTAAATATGAACAGAGTTAAAGAAAACCAATAACTGATTGAGTTAAATTTTAAAAAATAATAAAATTTCCAAGCACCTAAGTCAATCCAAATAAAAACAATAAACACATTAGAGAATTTTTCAGAGAAGTATAAGTTTAGAAATATAGGAAATGAAATAAAAATAAAACAACCTTTTTCTGTTTCACTTTTGGAAAAGATTTCTAATTGTTAAAATAATTCCTCTTTAACAGGCATTAGAACCAGAAAGTTTTACAGATGACATTAAAAAAAAATAGTTCCAAGAATGTGTAATTCCCACATTACAAAAATTGTCTTAGAATATGAAAGAGAAAGAGAACCTTTCAACTCAATTTTAAAGCTAGCCTAACACTGATTCCAAAACCAGACTCTGATGCTCTTGTTTTTCTTCAGATAAAATAAATCATTGCCTTTTACCAAAACCAGACACAGAAAGAAAGTAGTGGCTAATTTCACTTTTAAACTCTGATGCAAAAATTCTAAATAAAATAGTTAGCAAGTCAAATCCTATATAATAAAAGCCTAATATGCAAATTGTTCAACCAGGAGTTTGACAGGGAGTTCAACTGCTCACTCTGACGTGCGCTGACCACCAGAGAGTGGTGCAGCATGTGGTGGGCATCAGCAGGGGACAGTAGAGGTGCTGCCAGCCCCAATGGGCCCCAACGAGAGCTGGTGAGTGGGCGGTGACCCCTCTGAGGGGAGGAACATATAGCCCCTTGACCCAGGGCTTGGCCATGTAACTTGCGTTAGCCAATAGAACAGGAGTGGGTGTGACTGAGGCCACATTTAAATGGAAGCCTTTTGCCATGAGAACAACATGTTGTAAATAAGGGCTCTTCCTCTAGCCTGTACCCCAAACAAAGAAGACCTGAGGAGCAGAGTCCAGCAGTGGCAGCAGCAGAAGGAAACCTCTGCTGTTGCAAACCACAGAGAGCTGGGCCATTTGCTACCAAACAAAGATGTTCAGAAACCTGGTGAACCGCCTCCAGTCAGTGCAGTTAGCTCCACACCTGAACACGGAGATACAAACATCTCATTCTTTGTCTTCCCTCCTGTGACCCACAACAGGATTCTTCATAGGAAAACGTTGTCCATGGAAGAGGGTGTTTAATTCTCTTTTTGAATGTACATTTTTGCCTCCTGTGGCATCCTTGATATCAAATTTGATTCTCCTTTGAGTCCTTAAAGTCTTTTTTTTTCCTGCTTCTTTCTTGGACGACTTCTTTCATCCTCCCAGAAATAGTTAATATTGTCGAATGAGCTAGGGCAGACAAACACAGGTGAAGGGATACGAACAGACAAGGTCCCATCTGCATAGAGCTTGCAATCTAGTAGAGAAGGCAAAAAAGAAACAATAAACAAGTAAAAATATAACACAATGTCAGGGATGTCTATGTAGAAGAATAAATCAAGTAAAGAGAACAGGGCGGCGGGGAGTTTTACCGTGGAGTGGCCTGGAGCGTTGGATGGTGTAACACACTTGGACCAGATCCTCCTGGGTCCACATGTGACCTTGGCTACATGGGATGTCACTGGTTAGCACTGTCAGTTCCTCTGGCACATTCAGTATCTGTTCCACCTGAGAACAGCCCCTAGATTCTACTTGTCACTTTGAACACCCGAATGGGCCTCCTTTCTTAACTGTAGACTAAGGTATCAGTGGCTGACCTCAGGTTTTGCTGTCACATTGTTTTAAAAATATGTATCTTTATGCCTCAGACTTAGAATGGAACTCAAGAGGTCTCTGGGGAAATGAAAAATATGGAGGAGGAAATATTTTTATAGCTTGGCAATGCAGCTCCCAAAGCAGCCTGGACTATGGTCCTTCACATTTTGCCCCTGTGGTTGAGTTTCTTTGATAACAGACAAGCAGCCTGTTAAGAAATGAACACGATTTGTAGGTAATATTTCATTTATTTTTTAAAATATATTTTTATTGATTTCAGATAGGAAGGGAGAGAGATAGAGACATCAACGATAACAGAGAATCATTGATTGGCTACCTTCTACAGCCCCTCTACTGAGGATTGAGCCTGAAACCCAGGCATGTGCTCTTTTTTTTTAAATCTTTATTGTTCAGTTTATTAATTACATTGTTGCCCTCTTTTTCCCCTATAGCTCCCCTCCACCCGGTACCCATCCCACCTTTTGCCTTCACCCCCCCCCCCAATGTCCTCTCCCATAGGTGTATGATTTTTATCCAGTCTCTTGCTGCACCTCCCACACCCCTTTTCTCCCCAAGAATTGTCAGTCCATTCCCTCTCTATGGCCATGATTCTGTTATATTCACCAGTTTATCCTGTTCATCAGATTTTTAATTCACTTGATTTTTATATTCATTTGTTGATAAATGTGTATTTGTTGTTCATAATTTTTATTTTTACATTTTCCTTCTTTCTCTTCTTAAAGAATATCTTTCAGCATTTCATATAATATTGGTTTGCTGGTGATGAATTTCTTTAGCTTTTTCTTATCTGTGAAGCACTTTATCTGCCTTCAATTCTGAATGATAGCTTTGCTGGGCAGAGTAATCTTGGTTGTAGATTCTTGCTATTCATCACTTTGAATATTTCTTGCCACTCCCATCTGGCCTGCATCGTTTCTGTTGAGAAATCCACTGACAATCGTATGGGTGCTCCCTTATAGGTAACTAACTGTTTTTCTCTTGCTGGTTTTAATATTCTTTCTTTGTCTTTTGCTCTTGACATTTTAATTATGATGTGTTTTGGTGTGGTCCTCTTTGGATCCCTATAGTTTGGGGTTTGGTGCGCTTCTTGGACTTTTAAGTCAATTTCTTTCACCAGGTGGTGGAAGTTTTCAGTCACTATTTCTTTAAATAGGTTTTCATTATCTTGCTCTCTCTCTTTTTCCGGGCATGTGATCTTGACCAGAATCGAACCTGAGACCCTTCAGTCTGAAGGCAGATGCTCTATCTACTGAGCCAAACTAGGCAGGGCTTCATTTATTTTTAAAAAGAAAAACTAGAAATAAGTTTGTAATTAAAACAAATGGTTTTTAGAACTTAAGAACTACTAACTTTGTAGTTTATTTAATTTATAAAGCTACAACTAAACAGATAATAGTAAGTAAGTACAGCACTGTCCTAATTTTGCCCAGTAGGTAGGTAGTTACTTGTTATCAACCCTTTTGCATTGGAAATTTTTTGTTAAAAAAATTCTTAAGAAAAAGAAGAACATGAGATTTAGAATTCAAAACATTTTGGCTCCTGCTCTGGCTCTACCCCTTCCCAGTTGTGTGTCCTTGAGCAAATTACTAACATTCTCTAAGTCATATTTTCTTGGCCTGCCACGTGATGATAATAAAGCTATCATTCAGGATGTGATGGATATTAAGTGAGAAAATGTATGCATTTCCAGGTCAGTCCCTAATTTAATGTGGTCACATGGCTACTGTGTGACTTACCCAAGTGGGTCTATGAAGCACTAACACTGCAAGGTGCCCCCGAGTAAAGGATTCCAAGGTCAAAAATCTTTGGGAAACTCTACATATTATATTTCCTTCTTGGGGACTCAGGATGACTTTAGGGTATAAATGGCACTGAGAACTTCAATTAACATTTTGGTTTTTCTTAATTTTCATTTAAATCAGTGTTTTCCAGCCCTAGCCAGTTTGGCTCAGTGGAAAGAGCATTGGCCTGAGGATTGAAGGATCCCAGGTTTGATTCTGGTCAAGGGCACATACTTAGGTGGCAGGCTTTATCCCCAGCCCTGGTCGGGGCATGTGTGAAGACAACCAACCAATGTGTCTCTCTCACATCATTATTTCTCTCCCTCTCTCTCTCTCTCTCTCTCTCACTCCCTCCCTCATTCCACTCTCTCTAAAAAGCCAATGGAAAAATAGCCTCAGGTAAGGATTAAAAATATAATAATAAATAAATAAATTAGTAAGTAAATCTGTGTTTCCCAGATTTGGAGTTGAGATGCTGGTCTGTAGCATTCTTGCACAGAGGGAAGAGTGAGGCTACACAGGGAGTGCCTGAACTTTGTGGGAAGGGCCACTCCTCTTGTCCTTGTCGGTCTCTCTGCGGAGGGTGAGGTGTGACAGTAAGCACCTTCTCCTCGCTGGGGCTGGGACATGTGGCAAACCGTTGGGGGAGGAGGGGAAATGATGCAAAGCTGCACCTGACACCCAGAAAAGTTTTAAATTCTACTGAGAGGGACTCATTGAATGATGGAAAAGCTAATCCTGGGATACTTACGGCTGGAAAATTATGGAAATTTTTGAAAAGCCCCACAAAACAAACAAAATTTTTTGATAACTATATATATTTTCTAGCTACTGCTAATTACCCAAAAGTTTGAGAAATAGCTTCAACCAAAACGACATGCTCTGTGCCCTGTTTTGCTGGGAAGACACTATTAATAAGAGCCCCACCACTAGTCCTGTTGGCCTGTAGTCACTCAGCATGCAAAGGCTAAATATAGATGGGCGTCATGCTTGGAACTCGTTTTTATGACCTGTTTGTGCACTTAAAGGGTTTTACCATGAAGGGGATACGCCCTCCCTGCTCTAGGTTACATATCCGGGAAGAAGACATGGGCCAGACAGTCTGAGCAGAGGCGAAGAGGAGACTGAATTTTTACTGGCAGTGGGGCCCCTGGCCCGTCAGCTGGGTGTGACCACAGAGGAGGCAGACAGACCTTCAAACTCAAAGGCAGCACGTCTCCACAGTAAATGAACAGGCAGGGAGGAGAGCAAGCCGTCCACAGCCCAGAGCTGGCAGCGAGGCCGGCAATCGTAGCTCCTTCCCTGAAAGGAGGGCTTCCCCACCCCTGTGTTTCTTCTCCACGTGCTAGTCTTTCTTAAACATGGCCAAGATGGAGAGTGTGGAACGGGTGGACGGGGACCTGTGCCAAGTATAGAAACTGGAGTCAGGTGGCTGTCCTCTTTAAGGGGTGGTAAGAGTCGCCCCTTCTGTGGTTGTCAGATCAGATAAGATTAAGTCTAGGCTCTTAGCCTGGTACCTGGCCTAGGGGAGGGGCACCATCCTTGTTGCACGCCATTGCAGTTGGATAGTCGAACATTTAATAGTCGGTCCCATGTCATCTGCTGGCCACATTTAGCCTGCTTTTTCCAAGAGGACTGGGGTCCCGGCAGGCACTGGGCTGAAGGATGCTCGCTGAAAGTGAATCTGAGGTCTGGTCGTGCTGTGTGGAGAATAATTGATATGCAGAGACTGAAACAGGCTTTGGGAATCAAACATCTGGTTTGGAAGGCAGCCTTGTAGGCCAGCCCCCTGTAGACCTGGGCAGGAGAGGAAAACAGGAAGTTGGATTCATCTTACTTTCTTGATTTTTCAAGTGACAGTCTCCAGCTGTTTACATCAACTTTGTTGTGTTTTTTTTTTTCTAAAAAAAAAAAAAAGAAAGAAAGAAAAAGAAAAGAGAGAGGGGGGGGGGAGAGAGCCATTCAAAAGCTCCATCAGTCACAATCTTTCCCTGAAGTAGCCCTTTGTGGGAAATCAGAATATTTTTTTACTCAGCTAGCTCATCTTTCATTTTTCTTTTCTTCTCCCAAAGCAAATATATCCTCCCCGGTTTGTTTTCAGACCTAAATAAGCTGTGGAGAAGCAGGAGAGGAAAGGACTTTAAGGAGGAGAAAGTAAGGAGAAGACAGGATAGGAGGAAATCCCTGGAGAGGAGGAAAGGAAGAAAGAGGTCCTGCTTCTGAAATTTAAGGTGTGTCCAGAGTCAAAGGACAGCCCCAGGTGACCCTGAGGTCAGTGGGGCTCCACAGGTGTGGGCAGTCGTCCCCAGGGCTGAAGAGGAACAAGGGGAAAGTAACCCTCAAGACAAAAGCAGAGTAAGGACTTGAATATAAATGATACTTAAGTTATTGCTCCAAAGTTAGCCAAACATCAGTGGGGACATTGAAAGCAGCATTTTCTAATCTGCATGATGCCCTTATCCTTCTAGATCAGGGGCAAATCAAATGGTTTCTGGCCCTCAACTACAGGGGCTGAAACCCCGGCTCGGCTACTTGCAAGCTAGGTGACCTTGGATGAGGCACTTAACTCTCTGGGTCTGTTTCCTCATTTGTAAAATGGGGGTGATGATGATGATGATGTGCATCTCTTCCATTTGGTTGTCCTTCAGTTGTAGCTTTATAATAGACAGATAATAGTACAGCGCTGTCCCGCGTTCTGTATGCTGTTCTAACAAATGATCAAACCCAGGGAGGAGGCTGTGGGAACCCCCAATTTATAGCCAGTTGGTCAGAAATCTAGGTGACAACCTGGGACTTAAAGTTGACATTTAAAGTGGGAGGCAGTCTTATGGGATTGAGCCCTTGACCTGTGCAGGTCCGCACTAACTCCTAGTGGTTAGTGTCAGAATTGAACTGAAGGTCACCCAGTTGGTGTCCGGAGAGTTGGAGAATCGGCTCATGTGGCAAAAACCCACACATTTGGTGTTAGTGGTGGTGGAGAGTAAGAGACACAGGGGTTTTTCTTCAATATATAGTTGGCATTCTACTATGAACCTTTGGGGCCCATATTAAAATTTGCCTTTTAGGGACTTGCAACATAGTAAGCAAGACTAGATAAATAGATGTGTCGCTGATGAAAATATGAAAATGACTAGTGCCACTTAGAGCGGCTCATCTAGTTTGGCCAACGCTTTTCAAAGATGTAAGTCAGGGATGACATCAGCGCTCGAACAGCTCATTTTTGAAAAGGTGGAGCCCGGAGTTTGAAAGAGCAAAGGTTTATTTTCCAAGGGAGGTGCTTACTTTTGCTTTGACTTCCCCAGGGGAGCTGACTCAGTATTATTCTTGTATCCCTCCCTCCTTGTATATAAGGTTTCAGGAAAGGGTCAAACTCTGGCCCCACTTCCCCCTGACACCAATGAAGAAAAGAACCAGGGAAAAACGTGGGCCCAGAGGAGTCCAGGGAGAGCCCATGTAACAAGGAAATGTGCCATTTGCATTTATTTATTTTCTATATGGTTTTGAATTCTTCAAGGTCCTCAAGGACTTTGGTTTGGCAGACTGGGGCGCATGGAGAGAGCGTTTACGTGGCCTGGCGTTTGGTCGGCAACCCCTCCTGGTCTCCGCTTTGCTCTCCTTCTTGAGATGGGCTTTGAGTTGTAGACAAACACAAGTGGACATTAGGGAATTTGGCATTAGGATGGATTCCAGGAACTAGGTGAAAGTTAAAAATGGACAAAACATTTAAAAAAGACGAGCTATTAGTCTTGATGGCAAGCACACGCTTCATTAAAGAAGAAAATATTTTACATATAAAACGTTGCCAACAGGAAGGAAGGTACAGTGCCTAAAGATTAAGTTAAATAAACGCAAAGCACAATTACTTAAAATGGCTTTTAAAAAATGAGAAAGCTGTTGGAAGTGTTTTCTATGTGAAGGACAGGCTGCGATGTTTAGCATCAGTCATGGAACCAGAAGACTTTGTTGTGTCTACAGATGCTTCTCTCCTCCTCCCGGCCATTTGCACGCTGTCACTATGTGAATCGTGCAGAGAGTTTACTTCCATCTTGCAGTGCCAGAAAATATTTGCTCCAACAATCTTGTTTTGGGCTTGAGAAACCACAACGCAGAAAGGTGATTTGGCCAAGGCACACCACTGCTTCGTGAACTGGAGCCCAGATCAGCTCGTTTCCAAGTGAAACAATATACTTCCTGAAGACAGAGACACCAAGAGGCAGTGAGGAGAGGAGAAGGGAGGTGGAGAGCAGCCAGGAACCAAAAGACCTGAGTTACCACCCAGGTCCTGCCATTCCTTAGCTGCATCTTGAGTAAAGTCTATCATCCTTAGCCTGGCAGTCCATTCCCACCACAGACTGATCTCAACCCCCTTCCCCCACCCGCCTCCCAGTCAGCTCTGAAGTCAGGCAATGCCTAGCTGCTATTTATTGTCCCACAGGTCGTCTCTCTTGTCCCTCTCCATGCTTTTGCTCATTCAGTTCTCCCTACATTTTGTCTTCTCCATCTTCCTGGTCCCTTATCCCCTGAGACCCAACTCAAGTGCTCCGTGTCTAGTTTGTCCTCCCCCAGCCCACCAGGGCACCCAAAGCTCTAACTCCCGCAGCATGTTAGTGGAGGACAGAACGGCCACCATGCCAATTTCTCAACAGAGGCAAATATCAACAGTACAACGAAATTCCTTTTGAGAGCTGAAAACTGACTTCTGAGCATGGGCCACGAAGTTTCAATCGCACTGTATGTGCACGCCCACACGTGGTCTTTTGTGGAAGAGCCACACTCAAGGGGCCAAAGAGCCGCATGTGGCTCACGAGCCACAGTTTGCCAACCACTGCCCAAGACTAATAACAACATTTTTGTCAATCCATCTTTATTTCTAAGGAAAGATAAACAAAAGTCAAGTCTTCTTGAGCCGATGCGCTGAATGCCATTCCCATCATTGTTGTGAGTTTGTTGTAGACGTAAGTTGTATTTAACAGTTTTACATAAACATCTGTGTCTCCATCAGCATTTAGTCTACCATATGTGCATTTAACCGTTACCTAAGTGTCACTTTCTCAAAGTCTGTCTTTCTCACTCTCTTGGTTCTTACCAATGTCACTTCATGTGCTTTCCCACAGCAGGGTGGCCATGGGAACAAGTAGACAAGAAGGCTGTCCTTAGAAGGCTGTGACTTTTGAACGGAGAAAACCGCAGTTGCTTGCAGATGTCTTTACTCTGGAGCTCTGCCTACTGGGGTCAGCGGGGCTCCTCACCCCATGGACTTGTGTGTTAGTGTTTGTGTGTGAGTGGTGTGTGTGCAAAGATGATTGGAAAACCTCCAATTCCATAGGAGGATGCTATCGGCCAAGGTTGGAAAAGGCTTGTTTGTTATTTATTCCGGGGTCATCTTGTACTACAGTCCTTGCAGATTCGAACCTATTTCTGTGCGCTCACCGTGTAGCCTTTAGCTGTAAGGCAGGTGCTGTGACTAATCAAATAGCAAGATGCGACTCTGGGTTATAATCTAGTACTGATCTACCTTTTACTGATCCAAAGGTTTGAGTTACAGTTTTCAGGGTAATTTCCCCCCCTTCTTATCAAGTCATCCTTCAATACTAAATTTACCCCCTCCCCCCAAGAAATAGTCTGCAGCTGAAAGCTGTGGGAAGGTTCTAGCCAGCCTCAGGTGGGCTGGCTCCTGGCCCTGCTCAGAGTGAGCCATCTCCTTTTCCAGGGCGCATAAGCTTACTCCATGACTCAAATATGGCTAGTCATGAATTGTTCTTGCTGAGTTTTTGTTTGTTTGATTCCAAAGGCTATTTTGAAATTATGTAATGTCAACTTTTCTCCTAATGTTCAGAGTTAATAACATTTAACTTCACACTCAATATGTGTATCCCTTAGCAATATAAAGTTTACCATGTTTGTGCTTAAAGATTACAGAAAATGCAAAGGTTGCAGGAAAGATGATATGCAATGTAAACTATACTGGACATAAGGGAAATCACAAGAGCTGTGTTCGCACTGGATGCAGCTTAAATAGCCTGTAAAGTACAGCTTGGAAATGTGACCCTCAAAAATGGTAACCACAGATACAACACAGACACCTGACCAGGGGAAGGGACACCATGGTTGTAAAGGCCTAAGGGGGTGCAGTCATACCCAGTGTGCATGTGAACCTCTGCATGGCACAGGGTCGCAGGGCACACGGGTGGCTCTCCTCCCCCAAGGAACACCAGGCAAAGTCTGGAGACATCATTGTATTGTCACCAGTGGGGGTAGGGCTGCCACTAGCATCTAAAGGGTAGAATCCACAGATATTGCACAGATACAATGCACAGGAGAACCACCTTCAACAAAGAATTATCTGGTCCAAAATGTCAGTTGTGCTGTGGCTGAGACCCCCCCGGTATATATGGCAGTGATGTCATTGCATAAATGTGCCATGTTTACAATCTATAATAATAAAAGCATAATATGCAAATCGACCAAACAGCCGAACTGTGGAACGACCGTCCGGATGACCACACTATGGCACCAAGCCAGCCAAGGCAGGTGTGATGTGATTGGTTAGGGTCCCACCATTGCTCCATGATCGCCCCACTGAGGGGGGTCCCAGTCACTGACCAATGGGGCAATCAATCAGAGAGGGCGCAGGCCAGGCTGAGGGATCCACCCCCATCGATGAGTGCATGAATTTCATGCAACAGGCCTCTAGTAATATATAATTGGAAAGCTCTTTAAATATATAGCCAGATGCACAAGCACTGAGCCAACCTCAATGTTTTTTTAAGCATTTGCTCATGGAGCTGCTTGCACTCCCAGACTTTCCCTGGTGTGTGCATGCGTGTGCTTGCTCTTACAAGTTCTTTGTTCAGCCATAGAGGGAAAGGTTCTTAAATCATAAGCCCTTAATTACAGAAATTTTGAATGAATTGACAACTGTAAAATGAATTCCTCCCAAAAAGGCTTTAATAATCACAGTAATATATCATGATTATGGCAAACTTGGATAATAGAGAAAAATAGAAAACAAACAAAACAAAAAGCAGCCCATAATGCCATCACATCACCCAGAGTACAGCAGTTAAAATTTTTTCTCTCTATTCTTTTGTTTTGTTTTCAGCTTTAGTGATATGTAGTTGACACATAACACTGTGTAAGTTTAAGTATGTATCATGACTTGAAATACATATACCCTGTATTTGGTAGAATGATTACCACAACAAAGTTAGCTAACAAATCATCACCTCACATAGTTACGTTTATTGTGGTGAGAACATTTAGAACTTACTGTCTTAGAAACTTTCAAGTGTGCAACACAGTATTGTAAACTACAGTCACCATGCTGTAGTCCTTTAACACATGGATATTTTCCTCTGCCTGAAATCAGACTGTAGTTTGACTTGTGCCTCTTAACTTTATGAAATGCTAACGACTGTACCATTAAATCCTGTGGGTTATAACTTACTTTACTTACCTATTTTTGTGTGTGGAAGAATTGTGCTGTATAAATTGATATGAATTGTACTACAGTCAAGATTTTCGGGCTTGATCCTTTTTCTACATTTCTTTTTATTCTTTTATAGATTTCCAGAAATTTATTTACTGGAACAAGGTTTACGCACCTATTTAAAACTGTGAATGTATATGTTGAAAGTGCTTTTGTGAAAAGACAGACTCAGTTTATGCTCAGGAAAGTAGTATAAAAGAGCCACCACCTCATCCTCTCTCCAGTGTCAATAGTGTCCATTGACATTTGAAAGCTTTGCCTCTGGGAGATGAAAAACGGATTGTTATTGTTGTTGTCTTCATTTGTACCAAATTGCATTTTTAAAATCTCCAGTGAGGCCCTCATTTTAAAGTATGTGTATTGGGCCATTGTTTTTGTTCCCAGTGTTCCCTTAATGATCCCCCCTGTCTCTCAGGATTGGTTTCCTCAGACTCTTTATCTGATGTCTGTACTTCATGATTCTGAAAAATTCTAAACATTTTTTAAGTCTGCAAGAAACGGGCCCACCATTTCTTTAGAAATAAGCTTAATCATCTTGAAGTGGCTGGAGGAAAGCAGGGCAGCTTTTCTTTTTGTCCGGACACTGCCCTGGGACTATGCTTTAGGGGTTCCAACCTTGTCCTTGGACAGGAAACACCTGAAAGTCATGTGATGTTTATAAAACAACATAAAATATTGATATATTCATCTTAAAAATAAAATAAGTTTGTGCTCGATCAGTTGCCATCTTTCTTTATAATCTAGTACTGAAGCTTTAAGAAAAGTTTAGGTAAAATCTTTTACATTGAGAAAGCACATCCTATTAATTCACTTTATCCATGAGCTAGGGCCAAACCTCTCTTATGCACTTGTTTTTAATGAGAAAAAAAACTGATCTAAAATAGAAACATCCCACAAAAAAACTAATTTCAGATGTAATGATCTAGACAATCACCAAATCCTGCACATCCCTCTAGAACGTAAACTCCCCGAAGGCAGGTTATTTATTTATTTTTTTTAGTTATTCCTGGCTTCTCAATGCTCAGAACAAGACAAGCACATAATAGGCGCTCAGTAAATATTTATTGGACAAATAAATTCTGCCTCCTTCCAGAGAAGCGTGGTGTGTTGGAAACAGCAGGGTCTTTGAGGTTATACATAACCTTTGTAGAAATCAGGTGGGTGCCCTGAGCCTTCACCGACCGGAAGTCACAGGAACAACTGCTCAGTGCCCGGGACTCCACACCTGCTTTTCCTTAGTCTCCGAGCTAAGAAGGATCAGGGCTCCCTTGGGATTTCTGGGAAAGGTTGCTCTCTGAATCAGCAGCCTATCATGGAGGAAGAAAATGTTTGCCATGAAAAACTTGGGGTATTTTGTTTTCCTCACAATGTGAGAACAGTCCCTTGCAAATTCTCCAACTGCTTGTAATGGACCAGATGTTTTGGTTTTTACTTTTTCTCATCACAGATCAATACTTTTTCAAAATACAATAAACATGAATTATGAGCAAGATTAAGTTAGAAAACAAAATACATGGCCAAATCTTTTATTATTAGAGTCAACAGATATAAAGTTTCAATTTAATAACTGTAGTCAGAACAAACAATGTAGGGGGAATCACAAAAACTGTGTATGTTTTTTATTGAAAGTGTAGGTATCAGTAATTAAACAGAATTGCAAATATATTTGTAAATGTCTGTTTTCTGTGATCATAATAGAGAATTCACGGTGAAATGACTCATATTAGACCTCTATATACACACTTAGAACAAACTCAGGTATGTCAATTATTAAAGTTTTAATGTGAGCAAATGAGCTTGCCTCTTGCTGAATAATGTATGTCATTGAGGCAGGATTGATGGCAAATGATCCTCACAGGAGAACTGTATCTATCTAAATAGTTCATATATTTTGTTTTCATAACTCCTATACTGGGGAAACTAATCTCACAGAGGCATGTTAAAATGGGAAAGGAGATTTTAAAACAATTTCAGCAAGCTCAAAATATTTACTTTTAAATTTAATCAAAATTAAGCAAGTAGGACTATAATTTTAAAACTTTCATCAGTAATCAGTTCCATCTCTCTCTCTCTCTCTCTCTCTCTCTCTCTCTCTCTCTCTCTCTCTCTCACACACACACACACACACACACACACACACACACACACATCTTGGCTCTCTGCTTAAGACCCTCTCCCACCCCTCAGTCTAGCAGAACAAGTACTCAGAGTCATAAATGATCCTGAGTTGTGGGAAATGTATAGAGAGTTCTATTTCTTTTGTGCTGGAGTTTGTGAAACAAGATTCATATCCATTCACTACTTCATATATCAAAAAAGTGACTCAATGGTATCTTGAGAAACAAAGACTATCAGTGAGCATAACCCCTCTGAAATGTAGCATTTTCAAAGACAGCAACTTGGGTCAAATGCCTTCTTTTAATTGGACCTCCTTCTTGTATATTTAATGTAAAGAAGAAACACATGTTCCAGAGAAAGATATATTTTATAAGGCGTTAGGCTGGGTGCACAGCCAAAGGGAGCAGGGCAAGACACAGCACGTGCGGCAGCCAATGGGAAGGGGCCTGTCTGTCTGCCCAGTCACTTGGAACGCCTCCCGCTAGGCCTGTTCAAAGCCCAGATGAAACCCGAGTGCCCAGCATGGGGTGAAAAAGGGAAACGCCGCACCGTTTTTCCATCATCTCTTTGGTTACACCTGTGCTCACTGAGCTGACTCTGGAAAAGTAAAGAGAATGAGGTTTGCTCTTTTGTAGAGCTGACATGGCTATTGCGATCTTTCCTCATACAACGGCAGAGGCAATCAGGCCAATCATGGATCTGATTCTGTTCAGTGACATTGTCTTGAAGTTTAATAAAGTGAAGAAACATTTCTTCCGATCGACCCAGCGCTTTGAGTCCAACATCGCTGTTTTCCCCCAAGGCGGTTGGTTAACAAACACACAAAATAACAATACAATTCAACGGTAGGTCGACCCACAAGAGAAAACTTGTTGCTGCATCTGCTGTAAAAAGTCTTTAACAATGACACTGGGGGACCAGGAGGGGAACAAAACATTAACGTTCTCTTGGTTTGCTTAAAGGAATTTGCACGTTTAAGTGCATTTCACTGGAGAGTGTGCACCCTCCGCATCTGTTTCTTGATCCGCTAGGAACCCGTGCAGACACCTTGGCTAACCTCTTCCTTGTCTGCCGGGGTGAACATGCCAAAACCGGGGTGGGTCTGGCCAAGAATGAAGCATTCTCCGCTCCATCAAGCTCTTTTTTTCTTTTCCTTTGTCACGGGGGAGCGCTCAACCGATATTCCAAAGGCACACGTGCAGAACGGAGTGACCCCTGCCTGGTCCGGGGGACGCTCCCTGCCTCCGGTCCCTTTCATAAGAGCGGTGTCTTTCCCTGCAGGACGTGGGTGATGTGTGACTCTGGAGAGAAGCTCTCACTTCATCTAATTGGGTGGTCGACATTCGGGCTCAACTTTGAAATTCTTTTTTTTTTTTTCCTTTCTTGCTGTCCTTGTAAACGGAACAAGTGTGATTGATTTGGATGTGTCTCAGCTTTAATTTTCATCCATCTCTACCTTGCAGCTTATAAATTTAAAAGCAATGTGACCAGAAGAAGACTCTTACGGTCTTGATTCGTGTAAGCTCCTTGAGGGCATGATCTCATTTTATTAGACTTTGTACCTCTCGTGTCTCTAATTTAGTGCCTGGTACAGAGCAGGAGGCTCAGGAAAGAAAGATGCAAGAGCCAGGGCCTGGGCAGGAACAACCCCACCTCACCACCTCCCTGGCTGCAGGGGAACGTTGTGGTGTTTGGAGGAATTCCCGGAACTCCTGGAAGCGCCTGCATCTCCAGGTTTCCCAGACACGGCGGGCCATGTGACGGGGCTCCCATGATCCGATGAGTGAGGCTTCCCCTTAGGATAGGCTCCTTGGGAAACCGGTTCTAGATGAGGCAGCCCCAGAGGCGCCGGAGGTTTATAATGTCCAGTTCCCCGGACAGGTTTTCAGCGTCTGGCCAGACAGCAGTGGCGGTTTCCTCACCAGCCCACTCTAGACCTGGTTTTGGGCATTGCTTGTGGCAACTTAGCTTCTGATCACCTTTTTACTGAACTCCTTTCCTGCATAGTTAGTACCAAGCTTCTTTAATAGAACTAACACCCCTGAAAGACACATGTGCTGAATGATATTGTGTTTTTCTTTTTTTTTTTTTCTTCCAGCCTTCCTGGAGCCTGAGAACCACTGCCCGGTCAAGTTGCAGCTCACGAGGCATGCCCTTGGAGACCTGGAGCATCAGCCCAGTCCTCGCCCGCCTGGTTACCACTGTCAGGACTACGGTCATCGGAGGAGACAGTCCACCGCCTCACAGGCCCCGGGCTCCCGCGCCCTCATTGTTCTTCACTTAAGTCCCCTCCTCAGATCAGTGGTTCTCAAACTTGGCTCCACATTGCCATCATTTGGGGAGTTTTACAAAGAAAGCCCCTGCTGCCCACACTGTGGTTCAGACAACCTAAGCCAGAGTCACCAGAGGGGGTCCAGGCTCTTTATGGAGCCGAGTCTCAGAACCAGGGGCCTAGTCAGTGGTTCTCAAAAAGGAGTGCTTTCCCCTGTCAGCGTCGCCTGGAAATTTGTTAAAAATGCAGATTCTTGAGCCGCACCCAGACCTGTGAGTCAATACCTCTAAGGAGGGTCTGCCACTCCACAAGCAGCAGCCTATGACTTCACAAACCCTCCAGGTGGTTCAGATGCTCACTCAGACTGAACTAAACCACTCTCAGGCTGCCATGTGGCATTTTTAAATCTGACTCTCTCAGGTCTCCACTAAGGAATCTCTTTTTCTTGTAATTAATGTGCTATGACATGGCCATGGCCAGTACTCAGTGGTTAGAGCATCAGCCTATGGACTGCAGGGTTTCTGGTTCAATTCTAGTCAAGGGAACATACCTCAGTTGCAGGCCCAGTCTTTGGGCCCAGTTGGGGTTCATGCAGGAGAAAACCAATCAATGTGTCTCTCTCACATCAATGTTTCTCTCTCTGTCTCTCCTGCTCCCTTCCATTCTCTCTAAAACATATCTTCAGGTGAGAATTAACAAATATATATATTTGACATCATATCCTATATAATAAAAGCCTAATATGCAAATCGACTGAACGGCAAAATGACTGGTTGCTATGACACACACTGACCACCAGGGGGCAGATGTTAAACTCAGGAGCTGCCACAGGCCAGCCAAGGCGGGTGCCAGTGGAGGGGGGCCTGATCACCTTATCTGTTGCCCCACAGATAGGCCCTGATTGCTGGCCAGGCCCTAGGGACCCTACCCATGCACGAATTTCATGCACCAGGTCTCTAGTGTATGTATATATATATATATATATATATATATATATATATATATATATATACATACACACACACATACACACACACACACATACACTAATGTGTGTGTGTGTGTGTGTGTGTGTGTGTGTGTGTGTCCTCATACAAATTAGTGCAGAGAGAGCCATTGCCATGTGTCCCAGGGTGAGTACAGATTCCAAACCAACTCTGCCCTTCCCATGCTCAAGTTTAGAATGAATCCATATTTTTAAAAAGTCTAAGTATCTATTGCATTATATTTATTCAATCAGACTGTATTTACTTCATTTTGAAAGACTGAGCTAAAAGTAAAACAAGGGTAAATTGTTAGCACATAGGACACTTAAGCAGAGTCTTGGACTATGGCATCTATACACACACATGTGCATGCCTGCACACATGCACACAAATGTGCACAGACACATGCATGCATGCAATTCCACGAGGTGAATACTGCTGGCCCTGGTACCCCTCCTGGAAATAGGGGACCGGAAGAAATTGGTGGCCGTCCAGGAGAGACCAGCTTGAGATACTGTGGCATGAGGTGAGGAAAGGTTATCCTGTGATCTTTTCTGTGTCATAGATTAGATTTCCCTTCAAAGCCAGCCTCCGGCACTTACCAGCAGCGAAACAAGAACAATAATTTTGACCCATAAGTAACAAGTGCCATCAATAAGTGGCTCCATGGCTGTGAATGTCATTATTGCTATCATCATCATCATCATCATCATCATCATCATCATCATCATGGCAGCGGGCGGCTGGAGTGCTTTCAAACAATCACCCGCTCGAGACTCGCAAGCCCAGCAAAGCATTTCCTCCTCAGACCTGTTTTTCTGTCCAATCCGGAAAAGAGAGCCTTCAGGGAAGCCTGGAAGACACGAGAGGTTGGAGAAATTTTAACCACAAGGCCCACTCCCCAACCTCCAAAGCAAAAACAGAGCAGCTGGGTTCCGGGAAATCACATGAGAAAGTGAGCAGCTAATTTAAGAATGCTGTTAGGTATCTGTCATCTACATACTGTGCTCATCCTGGCTGTTTCTAAGATGGCATAGTGGTTAGCAGCTAACATTCTTCTGTGAAGGGCCTCTTAAAGACTAGTAGGAAAAAAAGGGGAGATGTTTATTCCATGTCTTGTGAGGAGGAAGTTGTAGCAGCTTAGAAATGAAGAAAGCAGGACACCCAGGGTCTCAGACACATGGCTAATAATCATAACCAACATTAATTACACAATTTAATGCAAATGATGCATTAATCACCAGGCTCTGGGATAAAAGCGCTACCTCATTTTACCCAGGAACAGTCATGAGCCCCGTGCTACAGATGGAAACTGAGGCAGGAGAGCTCACATAAACAAAGTCGTACAACGGGCAGATGTCTAGATTTGAACCTGAGTTTGCCACACTTGACCCCCAAAGTGTAAGAGGTGATTACCTTCCCACACACATACCACCATGATGAAAACCTCTGGAATCCTGCCCACCTCTGCTCCAAAGACTCCATTGTGTCTATTGCCTTCCAGTTAGGTGACAAGGAATGTCTTGGTTTGGGGTGGATGTGATGGTGGGTCAGGTAGGCATAGACCCGTCCTGGAGTGGGCACTCAGAAAAGTAATTGCAAGAAGCTATGACCCGTGTCCTTCTGGGGGCTTTGTGCTGGGCGTTGTAGCTGCTGAGACCGGAAGGAGGTTCTGCTGACCGGAGACGGGGAAGAGAATCCACACAAGAAGGAGCAGCCTGGTCGAGGGCCTGGCAGCTGGAAACCATGACCCTTTTGCCAGATGTCAGAGGTCCATGGGGCTGGAATGCAGGTCCAGGCCCTTATTAGTTTCCTTAGAGACTTTGACTTGACCCTGACAACTCACTGACAGGTCTTAAAAAGGGAAGGGTCTGGCCCGGCCGGCATGGCTCAGTGGTTGAGCTTTGACCTATGAACCGGGAGGTCACGGTTAGATTCCCGGTCAGGGCTCAATCCTCAGTAGGGGGCTGCAGGAGGCAGCCGATCAATGAGTCTCTCTTATTGTTGATATTTCTATCTCCCTCTCCCTCTCCCATACTCTTGAAATCAATATATATATATATATATATAATTTTTTTTTAAAGGAAGGGTCTGGATGAGATTTGAGTTTTAGGTTGTTCTGACTGCAGCATAAAAAAATGTGTCGGATTCAGGTCATTGCATGGATACCATCAGCATGTAGTTATTGAGTGTTTCTTCTGTGCCAATCACCTTGGAGCATTGGATTCTGTGACACCGGAGACAGCCAGCACCGTGTCCTCCTTGAACGCACATCGGGAGGCAGGAAGGAAATGGAGAACGAGCCTGTCTCCACACACACAGAGGCCATGCAAACCTCCCTTCGGGCGAGAGGCAGCGGTATCACGCCAAAGCTCCTCCAAGTATCTACAGTGAAGGATTGAATTTCTCTTCCCAGATCTTTTCCCAGACTGATACGTGATCCTCACGGGCAGATTAGTGCACTTCACACCACATGTGCCCCCCCACTCCAGCCTGACAACACCGAGTTGCCCTCACTCCACTGCAGGGTGGAACAGACCTGGAAGCACCATTGATTCTGCACGTAGATGTTTGGACTGCAAATGTGCTTGGGGGCAGGGCGGGGAGGGGAGAGGTGGGTTATGAGATAGAAGCCGATCCGAGGATGGTTCCTTGTTAGAGATATTGATTATAAGAGTACCTGGTAGAGTACAAGAGATATCTGGGCAAATGGGCATGTGAGCTTGAAATTATTTTAATACTCACCTGAGGATATGTTTTCATTGATTTTGAGAAAGAGAGGAAGGGAGAGAGAGACAGCCAGGACACATGAGAGAGGTACATCAATAACTAGTTGCCTCTCCCACACACCCCGATCAGGGAATGAACTCACAAACCTGCACCATTTGGTGTACGGCTCCAACCCACCGAGCATCTTGGCTAGTGCTCTGGGCTTGAATTTTAATCCACAAACTCAGGTGGCAGGACAAAATGCGGTGTCATTTCCATGAATTGCTTAAAATCTACTTACGTCTGCATCTGACTCATGGTCCCAGCATCCTGGGTCCACTGGCTCCTGGTCAAAAAGAAACATACAGTGTTGTTCACTGAATTATGTGTGGGAGCCTACTGAGGGAGACTGTGCCAGGGAAGGGAAACCAGGGTGGGACAGACCTAGAAGCAGTAAGACTCTGAGTACATGCAGCCTGGAGAGCCGGCCCCTGCTGGGAGAAAACTACATTTTCCCAAAATGGTGAGCTTCATGGTCTGAAACCTGAAGAGAAACCCTCGTCCCTCAGCTGCAAGGAGCAGAGGCAGGTGCCAGCTTTCTCACACCGGGCAGCCAGCACTGGACACTTGTCTCAGTGGCCTTCCTTCTGCTCTTACAGTCAAGTGCTGGGGTCAGGGCTTGGCTCCAGGGTCTTCTGATGGCCTTCAGCCCTGGGGCAGCACTTGGGGGGAATGGGTCATTTCTTCGAAGCTCTAAACAGGCCCTTCAGAGACCTTCCTGCCCCAAGAGAACTTTCCTAACAAAGACGGTGCCCGAGGGAAAAGGCACACACAGCTGGCCGTGGGTGGTGGAGGCGTTGGGAAGAGTGACCAGGCCAAAGCACCAGCAGTGTACTTTGAACTGATACTTGCACAGACTGAATTATTTGGTGGAAGCACATTTGCAGTACATTATATTTGTGTGTGTTTAAACATACCAGTCAGCTAAACATAGTTTTCAATATCATCATTTCCATTTCTTTTATTAAAAAAAAATAAACAGAGCTCCAAATAATGGAAATTGTTTGGCCCTCTCTCTCTGTCTAAGACACTGCTTCTCCCTCACCAATCCACCCCATAGGAACCTGTCCATTTCCTTAGTTTAAAAAAAAGAAAAAGAAAAAAAATAATGATTTGCCCAGCAGGTGGCAGCAAGAGACAAAGAATATGATATTCCATTGGCTTCCCCAGCCCCCAACTTGGTCTGAAATCCTGTATTAGAAACGTTTAAAATGAGAGGAGAGGTGGGGGGCGGGGAGGCTCAGGGAGGGACTCCAAACCACAGAATCCTAATTCATAAAGTTAAGTGGATGCAGAACTCGCTGGAACAAGGTTTACCGAGCACAACAGCCAGACCGCCATTTTTGGAGCTCTGTGGAGGAAGCCGCCAGTGGCATGTTTAAAGAACTCTGGCTCTCCGTGGTGATGGTCGCAGGCTTGGGGACATGAATAAAATCTTACACCCTTTATTCACACAGTGAGCTGGAACCAGGTCTGGCAGGTCGGGAGCACCTGGACCACTGGGACTGGGGGCACCTCGCACTGGGCATCTTTAGCAGGACACACCTAGTCAGCTGAGAAGAAAAGGGGGCTTCTGGACAGAGGGTGGGCGGTGAGCATGGTAGTCTCTCCATGGCCCATGGCCCCTTGAGGTGCGTAAAACTGTGAACTCTGATAACAAAACACTGGACCTGAAGGAAGCGTGTGACAGGAAACAGGAGGACATGGCAGCGGTGGGTGGGTCCTCCTGCTTGGTCAATGTTTATTTGGGGCGCTAGGCTGTAAACGGCGCAATGAAGGGTTCAGGCAACAAGAGCATGGGACACATGGCTGGTGTCCATTTCAGGGGATTGATACTAGTTTTCCTTGAGCTGCCATAACCAAGGGCCACCAACAGAGTGCTCAAGCAGTAGAAATGTAGCCTCTCCTTGTTCCTGAGCCTCCCCATCCTAAATCAGCTGCTGGCAGAGCTACCTTCACTCAAGTCTCTAGGGAGGAACCCTTCTTCGCCTCTCCCCCCTGCAGGTGGCTCCCACCCACTGGGAGAGCCGTGGTCTGTAGCCGCAGCTCCAGCCCTGCACCTTCTCCCTGTGGTCTGTGAGCTGTCTGAATCTCCCTCTGTGCTCTCCAGTCCCTGAATCCCAGGCTGCTCTAACCCAATAGGACCTCATTTTAACAGAATTATATCTGCAAGACCCTGTTTCCAAATATGGGCACATTCTGGGTTCCTGGGCAGACTTGAATTTTGGGGGTGCACTATTCAACCCAGTACACACCTTAAATAGCAGTCACGTTGAGGCAATAAAGCTAGACAATGCTGCTGTCAGTCCTGGCTCGGCCTTGTCCTGTGCCTCAGTCTCCCTAACCCTTGGCTTTCTCATCTGTAAAATGGCAAAAGAATTCCTAATAAGACTGTGTCCTGTGGCAGATAATGTGCCTCCTACAGCTGGTGCACATAGAGGGGGAGGCTGGCAGAGCTTCGAGCAGGCTCCTCCCCTTCACAGGCAGCCCCCAGGGACCTCCCAGAGTGTCCAGGCATCTCCCCAACTCCTCTCTCCCAAACTTCCCTCTCAGAAGTTTTGCTTATGAGATTTCAGCTTGGCATCTGATGTATTGATCCTAATTTAGGAGTTGGTGTGTGTCTCCTCCCAGGTGAGATACATTTAAATGGCTATCTCCTACACAATCTAGATCACTGTCGCTTATAAGTCATGAAATCAAGTAAACTGATTCCTCCTCTTTGTTCTTTTATTCAAAAATAGTTTCAGTGCCCTGGTAGACGGGGTTCAGTTGGTTGAACATCATCTAGTAGTGCACCAAAGTGGGGTGTGCAGGAGGCAGCTGATTCATGTTTTGTTCTCACATCGATATTTCTCTCTCCCTCAAATAATCTTCCATTTTTCTATACCCAGAAATAACAGTCTTAACATTTTATTGTATATTTTATATACATGTAAATTTTTGCAACAAAGGGATTATACTGCACAGATTATACCTTAAATCTTTTTTATATATCATGAATATCTTTCCATACAAAAAAATATATTCTATACTAATATTTAATGAGTAGATAGTATTCTATTGCAAACCATAATTTAACTAGTTGTTTCTCTAATGATGGCATTTAGGCTTATTTCATTTCTTCCTCTTTATTTTTTGTGGAAACATTTCCAGAGTACCATTCTGAAAAGTCTTACCATTTGTAGTATTAATCTTGTAGAAAAAAAAACAAAAAACTTCCCCATATCCTGCAGAAATTTGGAAAGTATCAAATCTTTTCCTACTATACCTTTAAAAAGAAATTTAATAAACTTATGTTGAATTTCAAAAAAATCAATGAAAAACATTTTTTAAAATGGTTTTAGCTATTATAGATTTTTTTGCTTTTCCATATAAATTTTTAAAAAATGTTGCTGGCATTTTGACAGGAAGTGAATTAAGTCTGTACATCAATTGGGGAGGATTGACATAGTTGGTAGTATATCTCTCCATTTGTCTTTAATTTTTTTCCACCAGTATTCTGTAATTTTTAGTATACAAGTCATGAACATATTTGGTTTGATTTGTACCTATTTCTCCCTTTCTATCTCTTTCTCTCTAATTATAGATGGTGTTGCATTTTTAATTTTAGTGTACATATTCTATGTTCTATGAATTTTATTTCCTAACTAGAGGCCTAGTGCACAAAACTTGTGCAGAGGGGCGGGGGGGATGTCCCTTAGCCCAGCCTGCACCTTCTCCAATCTGGGACCCCTCGAGGGATGTCTGACTGCCTGTCTAGGCCCAATCCTAAGTGGGCAGTCAGACATCCTTCTCACAATCCAGGACTGCTGTCTCCAAACTGCTCACCTGCCTGCCACCCTGATTGCCCCTAACTGCTTCTGCCTGCCAGCCTGATCACCTGCTAACCACTACCCTGCCAGCCTAATTGATGTCTAACTGCTCCCCTGCCACCCTATGTGCCCCCAACTTCCCTCCCCTGTAGGCTTGATTGCCCCCAACTGCCCTCCCTTGCAGGCCTGGTCCCTCCCAGCTGCCCTCCCCCGCTGGCCTGATCACCCACAATTGCCCTCCCTTGCAGGACCTGGAACCTCCAACAGCCCTCCCCTGCTGGCCATCTTGTGGTGGCCATCTTGTGTCCACATGGGGGTAGGAT
Organism: Antrozous pallidus; assembly: GCA_027563665.1. NCBI lineage: Eukaryota > Metazoa > Chordata > Mammalia > Chiroptera > Vespertilionidae > Antrozous > Antrozous pallidus. The sequence goes on along the minus strand of CM050511.1, from coordinate 92,385,383 downwards.
CTTTGACCACATGGAGGCAGCCCTCTTGTGTGTTGGAGTGATGGTCAATCTGCAAATTACTCTTTCATTAGATAGGATAGAGGCTTGGTACATGGATGGGGGCCAGCTGGTTTGCCTTGAAGAGTGTCCCAGATCAGAGTGGGGGTTCCCTTGGAGTGAGGGGCAGCCTGGGTGAGGGGACTGTGGAGGTTTGCAGGCTGGCCACAACCCCCAGCGACCCAAGGAGAGGCCCTGGTATCTGGGATTAATCTATGTCTACAATTGAAATTTTGTAGCCTGGAGCGGAGCCAAGCCTTCTGCTCACTCCGGGGCAGCAGCCATTTCTGTTTGAAACTTTGTAGCCTAGAGTGGAGGCCTAGGCCAGCAACTGCAGGCTGAAAGTTTGGCTTCCTTCGATGCCAGGGAAATCCAAGCCTCTGTTCTCTCCAGCTCAGTGGCTGCTGCCACTTCTGTATCTTTTATAATTGAAACTTTGTAACATTGAATGGAGGCCTAGGCAAGCAGAAAGCTTGGCTTCCTCTGTTGTCAGGGAAACCCAAGCCTTCCTCTTGCTCTCAATGGTGGCAGCCAACTTGGTTGGGGTTCATTTACATAATTTGCTCCTGATTGGCTGGTGGGCGTGGCTGAGGGCATGGCTTGTGGGTGTGGTGAAGGTACGGTTAAATTTGCATATTACTCTTTTATTAGATAGGATATTTTGTTGAGGATTATTTGGATCGATATGTTAATGAGAAATAGTGGTCTATAGTTTTTTTTTATATATACATTTGTTAGGTTTTGGTATCAGAGTAATAATAGCTTCACAAAATGAATTAAAGTGTTCCTTCCTATTCTATTCAACAGAGGAGACTGTATAGAATTGGTGTTAAGTTTTTTTTTTTTTCAATGCTTGATAGAATCCTTGAGGGAAACTATTTATGCCTGGATATTTCTTTCGGAGGAATTTTAAAATCACAAGTTACATTTCCTTAATAGTTATAGAGCTATTCAAATTTATTATTTTTATATTGGGTGAGTTATGGTGGTTTGTGTTTTTTAAGAAATTGGTCAGTTTCATCTAAGTTTATCAACTTAATATCAACAAAACATCAAATTTGTTATCAACAAATATCAGATTTATATGTGTAGGGATACTGAGAGCATTCCCTTTCCACCCTTCTGATGTCGGCAGAGTTGGTAGTGAGCATCTCTGTTTCATTCCTCATTTGGGAATTTGTGCTTCTGTCTTTTTTCTTTGTCTGCCTTGCTAAAGATTTGTTCATTTTATTGATCTTTTTAAGATTCGGCTCTTTCTCATTGATTTTTTCTATTGTTTTCCACTTTCCTTGATTACTGCTCTTACCTTTATTATTTTCTTTCTTCTGCTTGCTGTGGGTTTAGTTTGCCCTACTAGGGTCTTGAAATGATGCTTGTATTATTTTACTTGACTCTTCCTTCTTTTCTAATACATGCATTTAGTGCTATAAATTTCCCTCTGAGCACTGCTTATCTGTGTTCCACAATTTTTTCCAGTTGACAAATGAAGATTGTATTTATCTAATGTGCACAACTTAATGTTTTGATGTATGAATACATTGTTAAGTGATCACCACCATCAAGCTACTTAGCGTATCTGCATCACCTCCCATCAATACCATTTCTATTCTCTTTTTTTTTTTTACATATAGTTTGATTTCTTTGTGGTCAGAGAATATACTCTATATGGTTTCAATTCTTTAAACTTATACAGGTTTATTTTCCAGAAGATGGTCTGTCTTGGTACATATTGTATGGGCACTTGAAAAGAATACTATTGTTGGGTGGAGTTTTCTATAAAATTCATTTAGATCGTGTTGGATGTTATTGAGTTCTATATCTTTGCTGATTTTATTCTGTTCTGTCAATTTTTGAGAGGGCATCAACGTCACTATCATTGTGAGTTTGTCTATTTTTCGTTTTAGTTCAGTTTCGCTTTATATATTTGGTACCTCTGTTGCATGCACTTTTAGGATAAGTGTGTATTCTTGGTGGATTGACCCTTTTATCATTCTAGATGTTCCTCTCTGGTAGTTTTCTTTGCTCTGAAGTCTACTGTATCTAACATTAAAGCGGCCACACCCACCTTCCTTTGATTAATGTTTTCATGATGTAACTTTTTCCATTCTTTTGTTTTCCACTAGCCTATCTCATTATATTTGAAACAAATTTCTTATAGCGAGCATGTAGCTGAGTACTGTTATTTAATCCACTCAGCCAATCTCTGCCTTCTAATTAGTGTGTTCGGATGATTTCCATTTAATGTTGTTATTGATGTTCGTGCATAAAAGAGCCATTTAATTTTTGTTTCATCATCTGTTTTTCATTTCTCTCTTTTCTTTTCCCTTCCTCTCTATGAATTACTTAAACATTTTGTAACATTTATTTTTATTTATTTACACTATTTTTGAGTGTATCTTAATAAAGGTTTTTTAGTGATAGTTCTATTATTTTATATATCTTTATAACAACCCAATCTACTGTTTTTTGCCATTTTACATGTTTAAGTAAATGTAGGAAACTTGCCTTCCTTGGGTCCCCTTTTCCTTTTTCATTTATAATGTGACTAGAGGCCCGGTGCATGAAATTTGTGCATGGGAGGGGGGGAGGTTCCCCTCAGCCCAGCCTGCACCTCTCTAATCTAGGACCCTTCAGAGGATGTCTGACTGCCAGTTCAGGCCTAAATTGGCAGTCAGACATCCCTCTCACAATCCCGGACCACTGGCTCCTAATCGCTCATCCGTCTGCCTACCTGGTCAACCCTAACTGCTCCTTCTTTGCCTCCCCACTGGCCTGGTTGCTCCACACAGCCTACTTGTTCAGTCATTTGGTCATACCTCACTAACCCCCCTGCCAGCCTGGTCACTCCATGCATCCTATTTGTTTAGTTGTTTGGTTGTCTCTCACTAACTCCCCCTGTTGGCCTGGTCATAGGCAGCCATCTTGTGAGGGTGTGATGGTCAATTTGCATATTAAATAAGATAATTGTAAACATTCCCTCTGCTTCCATTTAGGACCACAGCAAACCTTTGTGCTTCCACCATCAAAGCCCTTTAAGTCTTTTTCCAGCCCCACCCTCTTTTTTCTGTCTTCCTAGGACTCTGCTGCCATGAATGCTATATTTGTTATTACATCCAGACCATCTTTAGTCTGAGAAACATCATTCTGATGAATTGCAAGGATGCAATTTACCATTTTCCCTCCAAGCAGCGCTAGGCACTGCCTCTGGCATGTACATAAATGAAATTCATGCCATGTGCATCGCTCCCCTCACAATGCAGACACCTTCCTGATGGGGCTCATGTCTCTCCCTTTGTTAGAGGCAGGTAGGGACTGCACAGCATTTAATGGCCTTTATATCCCTTAAAGAAAATTTTGTAAAGGAGATGTAAACAAGGCAAAATGGCATTTGGAATAATGGAAATATTTGTTAGAGAAAAAGATCAAAGTGGAAAAAATTGAACTATAATGCTTTCTTAAAAAGCTGGCTCTAGCCCTAGCCAGTTTGGCTCAGTGAATAGAGCATCAGGCTGCAGACTGAAGGGTCCTGGGTTCAATTCTAATCAAGGGCACATGCCTGGGTTATGGGCTTGATGTCCAGGAGGGCGTGTGCAGGAGGCAGCTGATCAGTGCTTCTCTTTCATCATTGATGTTTCTCTCTAGAGATCTCCTTCTCCCTTTCTCTCTGAACTCTGTAAAAATATTTTTTTTAAAAAAGGCTTACTCTAACGCCCCCTCAAAGAGGCTTGAAAAGAAAGACATGATTCTCAAAAGTCTTATAGCAAGCAGCCTTCAAAACAGAGAGATTTCCATTTGATTCACTGCTAGGGAAGTAGTTTCAGTCTCCACTAGTGAAGGCCGGTGCTTGCAGTTAAACAGTTTATCCATGTTTATAAAGATGACCAAGCCCATCACTTGTGTACTGTCTGGTCCCCTCCTCTATGGTCTCATGCCTTGGCTGCCCAGCCAGCCTAAATCCTGCCTGATTGACAGATGCAGTCTAATGTTGGAACAGCATCCCCTATTTCCGACCAGGTCGGCAAGTCACATGAGGACTTACCCATGCTATTTCCTGGAAATAAACCACCATGACAGGGCTGAGGGAGAGAACAGTGGATTAGTGGCCGAGCAAATAATGCCTGGTGCCCAGGGCAAAGCAGAAAGTGTTAAGATTCTGAAATAACCTTCAAAGAGCTTCCAGGAAGAAATGGTGTGATTCCAACAGAGGCGGGAACATAGTGATGGAGACTGGGCATCATCTGGAAACTCTGTCTATGGCTTGGGCTCACCAGCTCAGCACCGTGGTGGGGAGGAGGTGACAATAGCAGTGACTCCTCCGGACCCATGACCCCAGTATCCCTGCCTGAGTGCGGGGTTCTAAACCCCTGCCTTTCCCATCCCACAGGACCTGAACTGCTGCTGCCTTTATTTCAGGAAACCTTCCACCACTCAGCACCCCTTTTAGGAGGTTTTCTCACCTCACTTTTTGACAAGAACTCAAATAGACCTGGATTTCAACACCAGCCACTACCCTGCTCTATGGCAGCACACTTCTCTTTTGCTCTCAAGCCTCCTTTTCCTGATCTATAAAATGGGCATTAGTAGCACCGTCTGCTCAGCATCATTTATGTGCATTCAATGAGACTTAGCCCTGAACTTGTCACACGGTGAGTGGTCCTGGGATGGCAGATATGATGATGATGATGATGATGAAACTGACTTGCCCACCCGGTTTACATTTCATCGTGCAAGCAGGCTATTGTCTCTTGCAGTCTACAAAAACATAAAATGAGTCTCAATTTGCCTTTTTAGTTTAGACATTGAATATGAATGGAATTCCTTAAGGGTTTCCTGTATTTAGCAATGACATAAGATGTTCCTATGGGAAGATGGCCCTTCTCTGCATGTACAAATCCCAGTGTTTATTAAACACCAGTCTCTGGTTTTCTAGTCACACTAGGATGTGTGAGATGCAACACTCAGGAGGAGGGAAAAGGAAACCCTCTATTCCAATATGAGAGCTCACATACCCAGAGCAATATAGTTTTGCTTCAGAAAATCTAATCAAGGCAGCCTCAGTGTTAATTTCCCCACACGTGCCACCCACAGGGCTACCTCTAATGAGTCCCTTTTCATTCCTTTCAGGAGATGCTACATCCATCCATTGTCTAGTGTCTCACCTTAAGGATATGTCTGCAGGGTTCAGAGCAAGGCATCTTCTCCAAGCTACACTCCGGTTCTCCAAATTAGCAGAAGGCCTTCTGCCACTGACAAGATGTTATTTATCAGAGGCCACAAACATGTCAGAAATTCTCCTCCTAAGAATGTATCCAGAGGAAAGATTCATCAGAAAGCAAAATGCATATGCAAAAAGATAGTAAAAATATGAGTAGTGAACTCATTGTGCATTATATGGGCATCGTTCAGTCTTTTAGAAAATATTGTACAGACATTAAAATTTTAAATACGAAGCCTCTGGAAACAGGGAAATGCTTTTGATGTAATGTTAGGCGAAATGGCAGAATAGAAAATAGACATTGCTTTGAGGTCGCAAGTGTATGAACTGCATGTGTGGATGAGCCTGGGTAGATACATAATGGGCAAAATGAAACATGACTTGAAGGTGCTGGAAATAGAATTCTTCTTCTCAAACGTTAGTTGATGCTGTTGCTATGACAACTTTTCAACAAGAAACGTTTAAAATAATTAAGTCAACCAAAGGCACCAAAGACGTGGACTCCCTGGGGCAGAGTGAAATGATACACTGCTTATAAGAGAAAATTCCTGTTCTGTTGCTTAGGCACCGACCACAGCTCACCTGCTGCCTGGTAAAGCTTCCATATGCAACTCTTAGACATCAAAGCCCCAAACCTACCCTGTTAGAGCTAGACACACTGCAGCCTCCACCCGGAGTTTTACAATGATTGATTTCCTGTCCAGAGAGAGTGGGTGAAAGAAAAGGCTTGGCTCATATGCCTTTACCTATAGGAACCGTATGGCCTATGCTTCTGAATAATTAGTCCTTTATGCCAGGCGAGGCTTGTAAATACATTTGTGTTTCCTGCCCTATAGGAATCCATTCATTCATTCACTCACCAGGCCTTTATGCAACAGCTTTCATGTGCCCAGCCTTTGCTCAGCATAAAGAATGGAAATGCCTAAGAACTCATCAAAGAGTTCATCATCTAAGTGGAAAGACAGACCCATCTTCAGTGTTCTACGGTGAGTTACGGTCTTGCCATCATCATCTGTGGCGGCGAGGGAGGAATTCCTACCTCACGTGGTGGAGACAGGATCTAGGGAGGTGCCTCAGGAAGAAGCGCCCAGGAAATAAGTAGGGCTCAGGAAAATGTTCATTTCCTTCCTATTGACATTGTGGGTTGGGCTGTTGTTGTCACCATGAAGGCAGAAGAGAGTTCCTGGGGTTTTGCTGATGAGAGGCAGGGGGAGAGAGAGGGGGATGTCTCCGGGAGGAAGGGAAGGTGAGAAGGGGCAGGACCGGTCCAGAAGAAGAGCTTGAGGGGAGGGGGGGCCACAGGCATGGAGGCCTGGGACTGTGCCACGCGTGCCCCTCCAGAGTATTCCCCAGCACATGTGACTCATTTTCTTTTTCTTTTCAAAATTAGGTCACGTGACTTTCAACATTCTGTGGAAACGAACGAAGACCAAATGAGAGCAAGCAAAGGCTCTGCAGTGGGAGCTGGCGATAGAAAGGGCCTCAGCGCTTCCATCTGGCGGAGACGCAGCAGGCAGAGGGGTGGGAGAAAGGGGTGCTCCAGGAGCACCCTGATTCGAGGCTGCAGGCGTGGGGAACTGCCTGTGGGCTGACTAGAAGTGGGGCATCCTATGTGACTGCGTGGGGGTGCACACTGGCTTTCTCTGCTTGGCCCTAAGTTGGAAGTGGGGACAAAAATGAAGGAAGCGGTCAGTTGTTAATCAAGTCCTGGCCATTTGGGGCTGATCGCTACAGAGATTATTGTTTAGCTTCCTGGACGGTCACTAGAGGTAACCCTCCGACTTCCTCCAAGTCTGACTCAGAGCAGGCTGGCTCCCTGGGCTGGTTATTCTACGTGACAAGGGCAGGTTGCTACAGGCTGCGGGTCTGATTTCTATGTCAATATCTGCTCTGATAGTGGTGTCTGTATATTCAGTCTCTCATTTGAAATCAAATCTCCCAAGTCCCTCATGTCTCTCTCGTTCTCTCCCCTCTGGGGATTCACCCGAGGGTGGGCTTGTGTCCAAAGGCCCAATTCTGAAGACGCGGACGATGCCCCCACACCACCCCAGGCCCCAAGCGCACAGTGTGTTCTGATTGCAGGCACATTCTGGCTTTTCCTGCATCCCTCCTGGAGCCAGAACTCAGTTCCCCGCTCAGGAAACAGGATTAGAATTGGCAGCAACTGTAACTATGATTCTGCAAAAGACAGATTTTCCCCACAGATGGGTATTTCTTGTATATTTCTTGTATTCCCCTCTATCAAAAAAAAAAAAAAAAGCAAAATTACAACTTTTCCACCAACCAAAAGCCCTCCTGTGAAAAACTTGAATAATAGAGCTCAGACCTGCTGTTACTCTACTGAGCTGACTTCATGCAGGGAGTTAAGTTAGAGAACGAGGTGCAATGGGGAGTTCATATGCCAATTGGACTCTCTCTCTCTCTCTCTTTCTCTCTCTCTCTCTCTCTCTCTGAAAATCAGATGTCTCCATCACACTCTTGGCAAATGCTGAACTGCAATTAGTTCTTGGATGAGTTCTCTGACAGGTGCTCACAGGGATGATATTCCTTCCGGGCTGCTGATTAAAGGAGGATCCATATGTTTTAGGTGCCAGATGTGTAGGCAGCAAAGTCAAAAGTTAGTTGAGAGAATGTAGGAGGAACCTGACTGATATTTTCCCCAGATGGACTGCAAGGGCTTCTGCAAGTGGGTGGAGTGTTATTTTTTTTTAGAGGTTTGCCTGAAAAGCATGAAAGAGGTCATTCTGGTTAAAAGAAAGAGGAGAAGGAGGAGAAGGAAGGGGGGAAGAAAGAATAAAAGAAAGAAAGAAGAAAGGAAAGAAAGAAAGAGAGAGAGAGAGAGAGAGAGAGAGAGAGAGAGAGAGAGAGAAACATAGAAAAGAAGGAAGGAAGGAAGGAAGGGGGAGAAAAAGAAGAAAAAGTGGCATTCAAAAATCATTTTAATCTGCTTGGAGCTCAATCAGTTTATTTTTAAAAGGTAACTTCTCTTTAAGAAAGTGAATGTAGCTGAATGCCTGCTAGGCTAGCTCTCAATTTACTGTGAGAGACGACGTTTTAAAGGTGAGTGCAGTGTAAAGGAGAGCGTAACTATTGTGTGTTGCTGCTCCTCATGACACTACTGTGAGCTGGGTCCGGCGGTTGGCTAAGGGAATAAGGCACTTTGGCTCAAATTACACATTGCCCTACAATAGGCAAAACACTATACTTAATTCTACGATAGGTGATAAAAGAAGGTGACATCTGTCCAAAGCAGTAGTTCTCAACCAGCCCATTCTGCCTCCCAGAGGACATGTGATAATGTCTAAGGAGACATCCTCACTAATTACAATTTGGGAGTGCTACCGGCATCTAGTGGGTCAGGGATGCTGCTAAATATCCTCCAATAGGACGGTCTCCCCAACAAAGAAGGTAGCTCCAAAGTCAGTAGCCCTGGTCTTGAGCTAGCTGTCTGCTCCGTTCACTGAGGAAGCTCTGGGATGTGTTGGCTAGAAGGGGGAGGCAAAGTTCTAGGAAAAAGTGGGTTATGGGCAAACAATTTCTCCCATCCTCCACACTGTCACCTCGCCTTCCCAGCCTTGGCCGCCTGGGGTGCCCCATGTAGCAGCCAGTCACTTTCTAGGCAACCCATACCTCTTGATCTGTTCCTTTCCCTCTGAAAACTTCCTAACTGCCCTTCAGGATCTTATTCAAATGCTAGACACCTGCTTTGTGACACCTCTGCCCCCTCCTCCTAGCCCACCCTGCCCTCTAGGCAAAAAAAGGGCCCCGTGACCCCAGGCTCCCACTGGGGCACTCATCACTTGTACTGCGATTGTTTCTTTGCATTCTAGAGAACACTGAGCACCTGAAAATTAGTCCCTGAAACCCGGCATCCTGTCTGCCACTTAGTAGGTGAACAATAATTCTCTGCCAACTTATTCCTTTAAAAAGATCCCCAAGTATTATGCCTTTCCTACAGGCAAGTTCAAATTTCACAAAAAGAAACAGCTTTTGTTGTGTCTCAGGGAGAACACATGCTGTCTGGGCTGTATGGAAATCCCCCAGCACAATGCCTGACACATTGGTTTTTATTAAATAAGCGTATGTAGGTGTGAAGGCATCACACCCCATAGCTATTATAAAGGCTAATGATTGCTATTGAGCAAAGTGTAATTCTGCCTAATTCTCATCGTTGCCTCTCACCTCCATTCAGGCCCCGTACAGGTGTAGCCAGGAGATGGGAGGCATCACCAGATCCATGCTTTTCCTTTATCATAGAGGGGTGCAGCTGCAAAGGACTTACTTAAGAACTGCCTTGTCCAATCTCCTTGAATCTAACTGGATACAGAACTAGTCTCACCAATGGAATGGGTGTAGATGCAGTGTGTGTGCTGCAGGCTTGAAGCTTTTAAGACCCAGGCATGCCTGGTGGGAAGGTGAACTGGTACAGCCACTAGGGAAAATAGTATGGAGGGTCCTCAAGAAAATTCAAACTAGAGCTCCCACAAGACCTAGCAATCTCTCTTCTGGGTATCTACCTGAAAGTTTTGAAAACACTTATTCATAAAGATATATGCACCTCTATGTTCATTCAGCATTATTCACAGTGGCCAAGACATGGAAACAACTGAAGTGTCCTTCAATAGAGGCCTGGAAAAAGAAGGTGTGGTACATGTACTCAAGGAAATACTGCTTAGCCATAAGAAGAGATGAAATGCTGCCAATTGTGACAACATGGATGGACTTTGGGAACATTATGCTGAGTGAAATAAGTCAGTCAGAAAAAGCTAAGATCCATATGATTTCACTCCTATGTGCAATATAAAAAGTAAAGCAGCAAACAAGAAAACAAAGAAGCTCATAGATACAGGCAACAGTGTGGTGGTTACCAGGGGGAAGGAGGAGAGGTAATAAATGGTAAAGGCTGTCAAATATATGGTGATGAATGGAGACTAGACTTGGGGTGTTAAGCACACAATACAATATATAGATGATGTATTATATAATTAACTAGAGGACCAGTGCACGAATTCGTGCACAGTGGCGTCCCTCAGTCTGGCTGGTGAGATCAGGCCGAAACCAACTCTCCGACATCTTCTGAGGGGCCCTGGATTGCAAGAGGGATGCAGGAGGTTTGCCAGCTGAGACGGACTGTGGGAGGGCTCCAGGGCATTTCTGGCCCATCTCGCTCAGTCCTGATCAGCCAGACCTCTGCAGCAACTATCCTATTGGTTGGAGCATCTGCCCCCTGGTGGTCAGTGCATGTTATAGTGATTGATCAACAGGTTGGCTGTCTGCCCCCTAGTGGTCAGTGCACATCAGTGAGCTGTTGAGCATCCTTAGCATATCATTAGCATATTATGGTTTGATTGGTTGAACAGACAACCAGACACTTAGCATATTAGGCTCTTATTATATAGGATTATACACTTGAAACTTATATAATGTCATTAACCAATGTCACCCTGATAATTTTAATTTTTAAAATGAAAGAAATAAAAACAGCAGCAGCAGCAGCATCAGACAGGCCTCCTCCACACTTCTTTTCTCTTCTCTGGCCAAGCGCAGATCCAGTGAAGCCCCAGGGATGGTGAAGCCATAGGAAAGAAAGCCGGGGTCCCCAAAACACTGCCGTAAGGAGAGCCACCACCAGGAACCTTGGACTCTGATGCTAGTAAGACATAAACTCCGATTACATAGTACATGCGTTAGGATCAATTTGTTACAGGAGTTTAGCCTACCATAATAACACATCATGTTTTTCTAATTAAAACAAATGAAGCTAAAAGACAGAACACAATGGTTACCTCCTCTCCCTCCCGTGATCAGATTAAAATGACGCTAAGGAGCCCTGGCCTGTACATTTCAGTAGTTAGAGCATTGGCCCAAAGATCGAAGGGTCGCAGATGTAATTCCTGGTCACATACCTCGGTTTCAGGTTTGATCCCCAGCCCAGTCAAGGCACAAGTGGGAAGCAGCAAGTCTCTCTCTCTCTCTCTCTCTCTCTCTCTCTCTCTCTCTCTCTCTCTCTCTCTCTCCCCCCCCCCTCTTTCTCTCTCTCCCTTCCAATTTCCCTCCCTTACACTCTCTCCATAAATCCATGGAAAATATATCCTCAGGTGAGGATAAAATAAATAAATAAAATGAAACCAGGGGATAACAGCCAGGACAGAAGGAGTAGGAGACATTAGCAAGTCCTCGGGAGATAGAAAGCAGATGGAAGAATGTGACGGATGAAGCAGAGGGGACAGCTCAGCATCTAGCTCAGGCAGGTCCCAACCTGGGGTGTCCTCAGGAGGATTCTGCCTGCTGCAGTCCCAAGGACACCTCAGCCTTCATTTAATGGTCAGACTATGGAACAAAATGCCCAGTGACACTCCCCTCCCTGACCCTCCCCCCATTCTGTGCTCAGACCTGCCAGCAGCCGGCATTTAGCTCCCAACCCCGACAAATGTAAAGAGGGTTCTCTTCTTCTCCAACAAGGCCCATACACTGCCTAGGAATATGCAGGGAAGCCACTGGAAGTGTCAGTGTCTCAGATGAATTCCTCTGTATCCTGATGTTGGGGGTGGAGAGGGGGTTGGGGGGGGTCCTGGGTGAGAAACAGCTCACTTCTCACACTGAAATGAAATCTGTTAGCCAACAAGCTCTGCTCCCATAGGCACAGTGCCTCCTGTGTGACGCCTTTTATCTGAATGTAAACAAGTAACCAGAGAGCTCCAGAAATGAAAAGAAACCGAAATGGCAGAGACAGACTAAAAGAAGCAAACTCCTGGGGAAACAGAGAAATTCAGAGAGTAACGAGGCCCTTCCTGCTAATACTTTTAATGCTATGGTCAGAAGTGTTAGAGAAGACACAGCACACATGCCCCAGCCAGGCAGCTTAGTTGGCCATGCACCAGAAGGTTGTGGGTTCGATTCCTGGTCAAGACACATACCCAGGTTTCGGGTTAGATTCCCAGATCAGAGCGTGTACCGGAAGCAACCAATACACCTTCCCCTCTCACATTGATATTTCTCTCTCTCTTTCTCTAAAATCAATAAAAACATATCCTTGAGTAAGGATTTAAACACGAAGATATAGCCGAAACAGGTTTGGCTCAGTGGATAGAGCGTCGGCCTGCAGACTCAAGGGTCCCAGGTTCGATTCCAGTCAAGGGCATGTACCTTGGTTTCGGGGGGGTGCAGGAGGCAGCTGATTCATGTTTCTCTCTCATCGATGTTTCTAACTTTCTATTTCTCTCCCTTCCTCTCTGTAAAAAAAATCAATAAAATATATTTAAAAATAAATAAAAGCGAAGATATAGCACACCCATAAACGGGATGCTATGAGAAAGGGACAATCACAGAGCAAGAGTGGGGTTGGGGAAATTAACCATGTGGTGACTGGGGAGCGGAGTCGTATCTCCTCTCCTATACAAAAGATTTCCAGATGATTCATGTGGATACTCCACGCTCCAGGTGGGGGACAGTGCATGGTGACTTCCTTCAGAAGAGCAGAGTGTGGAGAGGGGAGAGAGGGGCAACTGGAGGAACGTGACAGGCTGTACTGCAGCCAGGAGAGCAGGGCCAACACCAACAGCCATGAGTCACGTTGATAGAATGTGCCCTTGATAATGATGTGATGAAAGTGACACGCTACCTCTGCAGTCTTCCTCCCAGTGATCGTTAACCCGGTGTTATCATGAGGAAAGTATGAGACGAATTCCAGCAGTGGGAAAGGAGGCAAAAGAGACATGACAGTTAAATGTATGTGGTGTCCCAGATGGGACACAGGGACCGAAGAAGGACACTAGATAAAAAGCTAAGGGAACCTAAATAAACTAGGAACATTAGTTAAGAGTAATGTATGCGTATTGGTTCATTCAGTGTAACCAATGCACCATATTAATGTACGATCTTAATAGAGGGGGAACGAGGTGCAGGATATATGAGAACTCTCCATACTGTATTTCTAACTTTCCTATAAAGGAACCTGCTGAAAAAATAAAGTCTATTTTTGAAATTGTAGCTACAGAATTTAAAAAGCCAATAGACAAACTGATAGAGAAAACTGAAGAGTGTTTTGAAACTGTGAAACAAAACTACCAAAAAAAAAGGGAGGTAGTTGTAAAAAGGTAAGAGGTTGAAATGATTTGTTTCTATTCTAGAAAGAGAAAATAAGGGAAAATGGAGGAAAGAATTATCAAAAAATGAATACAAGAACATTTACAAAATAAAACATGAGTCTTTAAAATAAAGTACCTACCAAACTCCAGCTGAATAAAAAAAAAAAGACTTGGAACTACAATGTATTTTTGTACATTATTCAAAAATACGCAATTCGGCTATAGGAGAAAATAAATAGGGTGGATGAACTCCATATCTTAAGTACTAATAAGCAGTAGTGGAAAATGTGTGTGTTAAACATAGAAAAAAATGGAAGAACCAAGAGATGATTAATATTCATAAGATGCTAGTATATAAGACACTTGGATACTAAATATTCATGATATAGTGAATACAATAGGCACTAAAAACTTAGAGTTCACTGAATATACATTAGACATGAACACTCGTACTCAGATGCCTAATCCACTCACCCATCAGTGATGTCCATTCTGGCTCCGTGGTTCTCTGCTCAAGAAGCAATAAAACCCATGGCCCCTGAGCAGGGTTGTTGGTGGCTGTGGCTTGTCCTGCATCTCTACAACAGACAAGTCTGTGCCATTGGCCCAGGGCAGCTTCCATCTGTGAGCCCCTCTGTTTGAACAGCATCCCACTCTGACCCTACTAACCTACCATCAACACCACCCAACTCTGTTCCTACTAACCTACCATCAACACCACCCAACTCTGTTCCTACTAACCTACCATCAACACCACCCAACTCTGTTCCTACTAACCTACCATCAACACCACCCAACTCTGTTCCTACTAACCATCAACACCACCCAACTCTGTTCCTACTAACCTACCATCAACACCACCCAACTCTGTTCCTACTAACCTACCATCAACACCACCCAACTCTGTTCCTACTAACCATCAACACCACCCAACTCTGTTCCTACTAACCTACCATCAACACCACCCAACTCTGTTCCTACTAACCATCAACAACACCCAACTCTGTTCCTACTAACCTACCATCAACACCACCCAACTCTGTTCCTACTAACCTACCATCAACACCACCCAACTCTGTTCCTACTAACCTACCATCAACACCACCCAACTCTGTTCCTACTAACCTACCATCAACACCACCCAACTCTGTTCCTACTAACCTACCATCAACACCACCCAACTCTGTTCCTACTAACCTACCATCAACACCACCCAACTCTGTTCCTACTAACCTACCATCAACACCACCCAACTCTGATCCTACTAACCTACCATCAACAGCACCCAACTCTGTTCCTACTAACCTACCATCAACACCACCCAACTCTGTTCCTACTAACCTACCATCAACACCACCCAACTCTGTTCCTACTAACCTACCATCAACACCACCCAACTCTGTTCCTACTAACCATCAACACCACCCAACTCTGTTCCTACTAACCTACCATCAACACCACCCAACTCTGTTCCTACTAACCTACCATCAACACCACCCAACTCTGTTCCTACTAACCTACCATCAACAACACCCAACTCTGGTCCTACTAACCTACCATCAACACCACCCAACTCTGGTCCTACTAACCTACCATCAACACCACCCAACTCTGTTCCTACTAACCTACCATCAACATCACCCAACTCTGTTCCTACTAACCTACCATCAACAACACCCAACTCTGTTCCTACTAACCATCAACACCACCCAACTCTGTTCCTACTAACCTACCATCAACACCACCCAACTCTGTTCCTACTAACCTACCATCAACACCACCCAACTCTGTTCCTACTAACCTACCATCAACACCACCCAACTCTGTTCCTACTAACCATCAACACCACCCAACTCTGTTCCTACTAACCTACCATCAACACCACCCAACTCTGTTCCTACTAACCTACCATCAACACCACCCAACTCTGTTCCTACTAACCATCAACACCACCCAACTCTGTTCCTACTAACCTACCATCAACACCACCCAACTCTGTTCCTACTAACCATCAACACCACCCAACTCTGTTCCTACTAACCTACCATCAACACCACCCAACTCTGTTCCTACTAACCATCAACAACACCCAACTCTGTTCCTACTAACCTACCATCAACACCACCCAACTCTGTTCCTACTAACCTACCATCAACACCACCCAACTCTGTTCCTACTAACCTACCATCAACACCACCCAACTCTGTTCCTACTAACCTACCATCAACACCACCCAACTCTGTTCCTACTAACCTACCATCAACACCACCCAACTCTGTTCCTACTAACCTACCATCAACACCACCCAACTCTGTTCCTACTAACCTACCATCAACACCACCCAACTTTGTTCCTACTAACCTACCATCAACACCACCCAACTCTGATCCTACTAACCTACCATCAACAGCACCCAACTCTGTTCCTACTAACCTACCATCAACACCACCCAACTCTGTTCCTACTAACCTACCATCAATACCACCCAACTCTGTTCCTACTAACCTACCATCAACACCACCCAACTCTGTTCCTACTAACCATCAACACCACCCAACTCTGTTCCTACTAACCTACCATCAACACCACCCAACTCTGTTCCTACTAACCTACCATCAACACCACCCAACTCTGTTCCTACTAACCTACCATCAACACCACCCAACTCTGTTCCTACTAACCATCAACACCACCCAACTCTGTTCCTACTAACCTACCATCAACACCACCCAACTCTGTTCCTACTAACCTACCATCAACACCACCCAACTCTGTTCCTACTAACCTACCATCAACAACACCCAACTCTGGTCCTACTAACCTACCATCAACACCACCCAACTCTGGTCCTACTAACCTACCATCAACACCACCCAACTCTGTTCCTACTAACCTACCATCAACATCACCCAACTTTGTTCCTACTAACCTACCATCAACAACACCCAACTCTGTTCCTACTAACCTACCATCAACACCACCCAACTCTGTTCCTACTAACCATCAACACCACCCAACTCTGTTCCTACTAACCTACCATCAACACCACCCAACTCTGATCCTACTAACCTACCATCAACACCACCCAACTCTGTTCCTACTAACCTACCATCAACATCACCCAACTCTGTTCCTACTAACCTACCATCAACAACACCCAACTCTGGTCCTACTAACCTACCATCAACACCACCCAACTCTGGTCCTACTAACCATCAACACCACCCAACTCTGGTCCTACTAACCTACCATCAACACCACCCAACTCTGTTCCTACTAACCTACCATCAACACCACCCAACTCTGTTCCTACTAACCATCAACACCACCCAACTCTGTTCCTACTAACCTACCATCAACACCACCCAACTCTGTTCCTACTAACCTACCATCAACACCACCCAACTCTGATCCTACTAACCTACCATCAACAACACCCAACTCTGATCCTACTAACCTACCATCAACACCACCCAACTCTGTTCCTACTAACCTACCATCAACACCACCCAACTCTGTTCCTACTAACCTACCATCAACAACACCCAACTCTGGTCCTACTAACTTACCATCAACACCACCCAACTCTGGTCCTACTAACCTACCATCAACAACACCCAACTCTGATCCTACTAACCTACCATCAACACCACCCAACTCTGTTCCTACTAACCTACCATCAACACCACCCAACTCTGTTCCTACTAACCTACCATCAACAACACCCAACTCTGGTCCTACTAACCTACCATCAACACCACCCAACTCTGGTCCTACTAACCTACCATCAACACCACCCAACTCTGTTCCTACTAACCTACCATCAACATCACCCAACTCTGTTCCTACTAACCTACCATCAACAACACCCAACTCTGTTCCTACTAACCTACCATCAACACCACCCAACTCTGTTCCTACTAACCATCAACACCACCCAACTCTGTTCCTACTAACCTACCATCAACACCACCCAACTCTGGTCCTACTAACCTACCATCAACACCACCCAACTCTGGTCCTA
The DNA here is from genome assembly GCA_027563665.1 of Antrozous pallidus. Taxonomy (NCBI): domain Eukaryota; kingdom Metazoa; phylum Chordata; class Mammalia; order Chiroptera; family Vespertilionidae; genus Antrozous; species Antrozous pallidus. The sequence continues at coordinate 92,368,021 of CM050511.1, read as the reverse complement.
CTAACCATCAACACCACCCAACTCTGGTCCTACTAACCTACCATCAACACCACCCAACTCTGTTCCTACTAACCATCAACACCACCCAACTCTGTTCCTACTAACCTACCATCAACACCACCCAACTCTGTTCCTACTAACCTACCATCAACACCACCCAACTCTGATCCTACTAACCTACCATCAACAACACCCAACTCTGATCCTACTAACCTACCATCAACACCACCCAACTCTGTTCCTACTAACCTACCATCAACACCACCCAACTCTGTTCCTACTAACCTACCATCAACAACACCCAACTCTGTTCCTACTAACCTACCATCAACACCACCCAACTCTGATCCTACTAACCTACCATCAACACCACCCAACTCTGTTCCTACTAACCTACCATCAACATCACCCAACTCTGTTCCTACTAACCTACCATCAACAACACCCAACTCTGTTCCTACTAACCTACCATCAACACCACCCAACTCTGTTCCTACTAACCATCAACACCACCCAACTCTGTTCCTACTAACCTACCATCAACACCACCCAACTCTGGTCCTACTAACCTACCATCAACACCACCCAACTCTGGTCCTACTAACCATCAACACCACCCAACTCTGGTCCTACTAACCTACCATCAACACCACCCAACTCTGTTCCTACTAACCATCAGCACCACCCAACTCTGTTCCTACTAACCATCAACACCACCCAACTCTGTTCCTACTAACCTACCATCAACACCACCCAACTCTGTTCCTACTAACCTACCATCAACACCACCCAACTCTGATCCTACTAACCATCAACACCACCCAACTCTGTTCCTACTAACCATCAACACCACCCAACTCTGATCCTACTAACCTACCATCAACACCACCCAACTCTGATCCTACTAACCTACCCTTAGCGGGGAAAATGAAGGCCTATGTGGCAGAGAGGAAGAGAGAAAGAGAAGACACCTATGCATTCTGTTCCCAAGGACCACCAGTGCCTCCCCAATAGTTGTCCCCTACCTTCAGGCCTGATGTTTTAACCTGATTTAATGAACTATGTACTTGAACATTTTCATTTGCTTCTGTGACCTCTGGAGTAGTATGCTAATGCTAACTCTGCCCAAAAGTGTATATGAAAGCTATGTGGCATTTAGATAGTTTTCTATATAATAATATCCAGACACATCTTTGTGAACTTTCAGAACATTAAGGATGAAGAGAATTTAAATGTTTTCAGAATGACAAAAGAGTTCACTTACAAAGAAACAAGAATGAGGCAAAGGACTTCTCATTGACAAGAACTGAGACTAGAAAACAAATGAGTTAATTCTCTAATGAACTCAAAAAAAGCTATTTTTAAAGTAAAGTCTATACACTACCATGTAGAGACATAGTAACATTATTGTCAGCTAGGCAAGGGTCTTAAAAGCTTAACTTTCCCACACCCTTTAAAGATACTTGAGGTTGTGACCCTTCAAAATGAAGGAGTAAAACAAAAATCAAGAAGGCATGAGATATAGAAAACTGGCATGAGGCTTAAAATAAAGACAAAAGCAAGGGAAAAAATAAAGGTATTTAGAAACAACAGGAAAAAAAATAAATCTATGTAAGACAGAAAATGTTATCAAAGCAAACTGTTTGGCCCTGCAATGAACAATCTATGTAATTATAATGTAACCACCATTAGCCAACTTTATAGAGTTAGAGTTAATCTATGGATATCTCTTAATTACACTTACAGAAAAGAAGCTAAATATTTCAACCACAACGATGTAAAGGTGAAACTACAAATGGCAAAAGTTGGGATAAAATGAGAGATAAAAGCTGCAATAAATGGAAAGGAGACTAATATTTTCATCTGATAGAGGGGAAACTTTTCTATAATGCAAAAAAATAATGGTGTAAATATTCTGTTTGAATTTCCAGAATATATAGAAGCTAGGAAGAGTATTGAAACTATTTGGAAATGAATAGTAGAGAAAATGTTTTAGCTGGGCCAGTTCTTCAACAATCAGAGAATTTAATAGATGATTTCTAAAACTGGCAACAATATAATCATATATCTATTAATAAAGAAGAACCATCAGAAGAATGAAAAACAGAAATATTAAACAAATTGCAAATAATCATCTCTAGAGAAATGATCTTGGGAAGATGTTGGCCAGAGGACCATGGCTTTAGGTTCTAAGTCCTTTCTATCACTTTTATAAAACCACATACTCCCATTGCATTGGTAAATATGTGTATGGCCCTCACTCTAGACTAGCACCAGGCAGCTGGTTTAGCATCTTCCCTTTGAAACCTGCCACAAGGACTGGAGCTGAGCTATTGAGCAAGCCTTGGTTAAATTTAAAGGCACAGCACAAAGTAATTTTATAGCAGTGTCATTCGCAGTTACAAGTTTAGTCCACACATCCTGCAAAACATTGGTTTCTGCTGCAGCAAGATGCCAAAAGAATAAAAAATAAAATAAATAGAAAACATTGATCTTTCTCTCCTGAATATCCCCCTTTTACTAACCTCTACCTTCTCCGCTGCCATACACACACACACACACACACACACACACTTGATGAGTCTGCTCACTCCTTGAGACTTACCATATTGTATCCCCTCTCTTGAATGGCTTTTTATTCCCACACTCACCACCTCCACTTTCTCTCTCTCTCTCTCTCTCTCTCTCTCTCTCTCTCTCTCACACACACACACACACACACACACACACACACACACTTGAACACACACTTTACCCACCTGAAAAACTCCTAGTCATCTTTCAATTATTCCTATGCCACCTGGCCCATGGTAGGGTCTTAAAAAATATTTAATGATTAATAAATGTGTGAGAGTATGTGAGTGTCAACTCCCTGCTATGATTGATCTCCTTCAAAGCAGGAATTACACCTTTCAGTCATGACTCCACAGCAGTGATTTAAGGATTAATAAGCAAAAGTATATTTATTAAATTGAAAAGTAGTCAATATTAAAGTCAATTATGTAAATCACATTTTTATAGTTCAACAGAAAGTCTATAGATGTCACCTTTTTGATGAAATGAAATAGTGCATATCTTAGTCTCTCAGGCTGCCATACAGAACACCACAGAAATGACAACTTAAACAAGAGAAGCCATTTTCCCACAGTTCCAGAGACTGGAAGACACGAACATTCTCTGTGGAGACACAAACACTCAGTTCATGACAGTGCATGCAAGGCAGTTAGCCACTACCTGGTGTACGAGGGCAATCCTGTTAACTTTCGTAAACCACTTTCCGTTTACAAGAAGAATCACACTGGACCTCTCGGATTTCAATCCAAAAATATTTATGCCTCATCGGTTGTTGACTTAAATCAAAGTGTCAGCAGAGCTAGTTAGTGTCTGGTGAGGGCTCTCCCCTGGAGTTTCAGATGGCCGCCTTCTTACAGTGTGCTTGTATGACCTTTCCTCAATGCATGAGTTTGGCAGGAGAGAGTGTGAGGGTGCATGAGCTTCTGGTATCTTTTCTTATAAGGATACTAACTCTATTGGCTCAGAGCCCCACTCTTGTGACCTAACTTACCCTTCATTACTCCTGAGAAGCCCCATCTTCAAATATGACCACATTGGAGGTTAGGGTTCCAACATATGAATCCTGGGGAGATTCAAACACTCAGTTCATAACAGTGCATGCAAAGCAGTTAGCAGATTACCTGGTGTAAATGGCAATCATATTAACTGTTTTGTAAACCACTTTCTGTTTACAAAAAGTATCACACTGGACCTCTCAGATTTCATCCCACAAATATTTACCTTATGCCTCATCCTGTTGCTGAGTTAAATTTGACTCATAGTCTGAACAAAAATATTGGAAGTTAAAGCAAAGAGGTGAGTATAAATCAGGCAAGATGTTAATGGTGAGGGAAAACCAGGAGCCAGGGACCACCATGAGGCAGCAGATCAGAACAAAGAAGGGAATTTGAAAATAGAGAGGAAGGAAAAGAAAGAAAAGGAGGTAGACTGACAAACTATATGTTGACTCAGTAAGGAGTAAGGCCCTAAGAGCACCCTTATTGGGGTCTTGGCTCACCTGTACAGACTCAGAATTTTGAATTTTGTTTTCACACACAAATGGGCCACCTTTTTGGAAAGCAACCCCTAATAAACTAGTCCATTAAAGTAAAAAGTTTAATTTTATAATCCACATGTTTATTTTTAATAATAGATGCTTCTTCCCAAAGTCATAAATGCCAGACACTGCTCCCTGTTACCTACTGGTGATGAACTTGAGAAATAAAATTAGCAATCAGAGAATTGTTCTTGGTAAGAAAAGCATCAGCTCAAAGAATGGTCTAAAAGTATATTTCACAAGGAAGAGGCCCTCAATAGACTAGTCCTCACTTGCTTCCAGCATATCCAAAATGCTCATCCAGGCAAAAGAACTAAAGCTGAGAGAACTGATGGCATTGAAAATCTGCTCCGCCTCCTGGAGGTAGGACCAGACAGGCATCTAGAATAGCCAAACTCCAAGTATAGGTGTGTAAGAGAACAGAAGGAATCAATATATATGTGCATGCATACTACCCACAGAGCACTCCATTGGGTGTTTGAAATAGTTCATGGTATTTAATCCAGGAGATAACATCTTATCATCCTCTAATTTTCAGATAAGAACACTCGAGCCTGCGACATCACTAAAGACCTAAGTAAGGTCACACATCTGGTTAGACTTTGAAAGGAGGCCATGACGCATGGAGATTTCTGAACACCAAGATCGCAAATATGAAGAGTCCACTGCCACACTGCCATCGTGAAAGCTCAGTGGTTGGAGGACGCATGAACGGAATAAAACTGTCCACGTGCTAACAAAGGAGCAGTCAATAGTAATCAACAATATTTAGCGTGGCCCTGAGGTTTCTTATATTTAGGCTCTGACATGGAATGATAACCTTATGATTGGTCATAAGGCAAAGGGCAGTTATGATCTAAAGCTTACGAATAATGTGGGCTGTGTCCTTAGGCTGAGGCGAAAGAGCCCAGCTGACTCAAAATAGATGTCTTCTAATGGAAAACAAATGCAACTCTGACAAACATGATTAGTACAAGTTCCACTCGAGAGAGGGCAAGAGACTCTGAGATTGTGTGATGGCAAACATCTGGATTTGGGGGGCTGGATGACGACTGAGTTGAATTGCACGTGTTTGGACAGCTGGGTTATATCATATTTAGGGCAGTGTCTTCTCACCACCCTTGCCCCAGCTTCCCACCAAACGAAAATAAGTTACTTTGCCAAACCAGTCCCAGGTCCCGTTTCTAATCTCCACTGGGGCGCCCGATAGCTGGGGCTGGAGGCCTTCACTTCATCAAGCGGCTGACCTGTAGCCCGAGGCTCCCGGGTCACGCAGGAAGCTGAGGGCCTTCCAAGCGTAATCTTAGCACTCAGGAGGCTTCGGAAATGAATCTCTCTCTTGTTTCTGAAAGGGCAAAACCGTGTCATCTTGCTGCTGTTCCATTTCTTTGCTCTCTGCTCAGAAAAGGAAACAAGGTCAGCAGATCCAAAGGCTTCTTTTTTTTCCCCCCCAGCAGTTCAAGGTCCCTGTTTAAAGTGACATTTTAGAATGTCCTTGTTTTCCCAGAGGCTTCACGTGAGCAGGGACTATTTGTTTAGCTTCCTGCAAATGAAGGAAGTAAGAAAGAGATCAAAGGTGTGACTCCCGCTCCTACACAGGAATTTGTACTGAAGCAGTGCACACTAATGAAATGATGCAACAGCTACGCTAGCCAACAAAAAGGGGTTGGCTGTGTAGATCATGGAACATTCATAGCTACACACTTCTGAGGTATTAAAATCGTGCTATTAGACAAACACTTTATGGCACAGGGCAGAGATTTTCAGCCTTTTTCGTCTTGTGGCACACAATTACTATAGTTCTGTGGCACACCAAAAAATACTTTTTTTGCCAATCTGACAAAAAAAATAGGTACAATTTTGATTCATTCACACCAGATGGCTATTGTTGTGTTGGCTGTTTTTGTTTTGTTTTGTGTTTGTTTGTTTGTTTACAATCTAAGGGAAAAGAAGTCAGTGTCCCTAACTAAATAGTCAGCTATTGTATGTTTTTAAAATTCTTGCAGCACACCAGTTGAAAATCACTGACATAAAAAATGTTTACAATAAAACATATTAACTGTTAAAAGAAAAAGTTTTGTTCAAGAAACATAATTTAAAATAAATAATGGAAGGATCTATCCCCAAACTGTTAAAGGAATGTGAGTGGTGTCCAGATAATTTATCATCCAAACAGAAACCTTCTTTAAAATAAAATAAAGATGAAAAGAGGTACTAAAAATAATTAAAATTATATAATATTTGAAATAATTACTTATTAACTGGCCCATGCTTTCATTATATTGGTAAATCTAAAAGTATGTCTATTAAAAATCATCTTCAAAATATTAAGAAATTTCTTAAAAACTAAAAATAATATCTCTGTATATTAAAACCACAAAAGGAAATTCTTTATACTGATTATTTGATCATTAAAATATACCAAAAACAGCCTGGCTGCTGTGGATCAGTAGTTGAGCATCAGCCTATGAACCAGGAGTTCATAGTTCCATTCCTGGTCAGAATTATGCCCAGGTTGTGGCTCAATTCCCAGTGGGGGGCATGCAGGAGGCAGCCAATCAATGATTCTCTCTCATCATTGATGTTTCTATCTCCCTCTCGCTCTCCCTTCCTCTCTGAAATCAATAAAATATATATACTTTTTAAATGTCATAATTATTATTTTGGCAATATTCACATCCTTTGGTACATGTTGATGTGTTTTAATCAGTCCCTTAGTGGATCTGACTAATACCGTATCACTGAATGTATTTATTCTGAAATGGCATTGAATTCTTCAAACATTGCCTGAAATCTTTCTCAAATATAAATGCATTTTAAGGTTGTGATAGATCGCAAAGCAGCCCCAGTTTGCCGCCCCTCCCTGTATCCACACCCTGTCCTAGGTAACTTTGCTGTGTCCCCCGCCCCCAACTCTGATCCTAGGCCCAGCCAAGTGACTTGCTTATGTGATACAAATGTGATAACAAGTGTGATACAAGCAAAGTCTCGAACAACTATTCTCATGAGATCGTACCCAGCTGCCTGCTGAGAATAAGGGCAGGGAAGAAGAGTGGAGGCTTCCCAGGCCAGCCTAGGCCAGTGAACAGCCAGCCCACACCCCAGTAACGAAGCAAGCCCAGCCAGGGTCAGCAGGGCCACTCACCGCCCAGCCCAGAAATTGAGCACTGAAAGATGGGGCCAGGTGGTTGATATATACATATTCCTTTGTTTTTACTTTTAAAAACATCGTTAGCAAGAAAGAAACCATAAATAATCCTACAAGAACTTCATGGTCAAGAAGGCAAGGAACTGAGAGAAAGAAGTTTGTAAAATGCCTGCGAACAAACAAGTTGAGGCAGGCAGGGTCCCCAAACACCATCTGAGAAGTAATGGCATGGTGGAGGTGTCACCATTTGAGTAAGTGTGAGTGTGTATTTCTTTTCTAACTGGGGAAGAAAAGAAAAAAAAAAGCCGAACCTTGACATACGTCTTGCAATTTACATACCGGTAACTGATTTCTTACACTTGCCACGGTCTCATCATGTCTCCCACGTAAGAAAACTCTTGTTTCTTTGGGAAGTCGATGGAAGGGGTGGCACAGACCTCTCTGTGTCTTCCTGACACTCCACCGATGTTTACATAAATATTGCCATGTTTATCCTCACAACAGCCCTGATGCGCAGAGATCTGAGGCTCATAGAGGCAAAGTAAGTAACACAGAGAGTAAGAGGCGAATCTGAAATTTATCCCAAATCTATGCCTTTGCCACCATCCCCGCTGCTCCCAGGCAAAGTGAGCGACCTTCAGTGATTCATTTTTTAAATTTTCCTCTTCATTGGTGCTCATGGGACTTCTATTCTTTGCTCAGCATTCCCATGCGAGGACAAAGCGCAGCCCTCAGCAAGTGGGTGGTTGTTCTGAGGCCAGTTATTAAGCTGCCTTAGACTCTGGTCAGCACACAGACATCTCAAATAAGTGGGCGGAAAGCAAAAGCCCAGCACTGGCTCCAAGTAGTATCCAGAACTGCCCCCCCAACCCCCCGCCGAGTCATTGGGTCTTTAAGACTAGGGTGTTCACAATTAGTATCTATACTTTTCTTTAAAAGAGGTTGTTATTCAAGAACTGGGAAATGTCTTTCCCTTGACTAGTAGGTATTAGCATCCTCAAGTAACATTTAGCAAATGCCCACACAAGCATGTGGAGACTGGAATATCACTTGTTATGTGTGTATATTAATTAATGCTTAAATGTTAATAGCAAGTATCTTAGGAGCACCTCAAAAAAGGTTGCCAAGTAAGCCTTTGACGCCAGCTGGAAGAGAAGTCCTGTGATTATCATCAGCTCAGAGGCGCGGAGCTGCTTCCTGTGTTCCGGGATCGTTTTTACTCTCCCACGGGCTCTCTTTAAAATACCCAGCAGGCACATGTAAATGCCGCACAGTGAAGTGCCTTCTGTCTATCTGGAGGCCCCTATGAGGAGACCTTTCTTCCTGCCTCTGAAGGCACCACACAGCAGAGGGCACATCTGAGATGGCACAGTCTGTCGGTGAGACCATGTGTAAGGGCTGTCCGTGTGCCCAGATCTGCTTTCACAGAGGATCCAGAGTTCCCAGTGTTGCTGAACGAGTAGATGATCACAGGAAACTGGTTATTCAGGGTGGTATGTGGATGGGGATCAAGAAGATGGCCTTCTTTTCCCATATTTGCTCACTACTGAGTCTTGTGAATTATGTCATAATTACCTCTGTAAAATGAGAAATAGATTAGAGTCTCTCTAGTTCCAAAACAAATAATAAATACACTGCACCCCAGAGTTTGAATGTTAGTATAGAGAACCTGTAAAGTACCATGTTTCTCAGTGTGAGGTGCCATAGCAAAGCCGAAATGATAACGAGGTTTTGTGATTCATCAGATCTACAAGAAGCTGGAGGAACGTCATCCTCCACACATGGTCGTTGCCTGTGTGACTAGAGGGTTCAGAGAATGAGGAAGAAGTAAGCCCACTGCACCCCAGTCTCACCTTGGCTTTTTTTCATGAGCTGATTTGTGCACTGAGTTTACAAGTGAGCCTTAGGAACACGGGTTCTTTTGTACATTGATGCTGCCTGCTGTCCAAGCAGAATTTGGAAATGTGAAAACATGTGATGAGACTGTGCCAATCAGCCCGCTGTATCCACCGCCACTGTTACCTTGGACACCAAGATTAGTTCTGCCTCAATGTCAAATATATGAGGAAGGAACGATGTTTGTTAGAAGTTGGTTTGGCTAAATGGGACAGTAAACCCAGAGAATTGGTTGAAACAAGTTGAAAGTTGATTTCTTTTTCAGGTAAATGTAAACCATTCATCTGCAGAAGAGTTAATACAGCACGTCTATAAGCACACTCCTTAGAAAGGTCTGTTTGCAAGGCCACCCTTTGCTGGCATCTGAACTTGATTCTCATGGTGCTGAGTCAACAATGAGCTGATGCTAGGAATGGCCAGCAATCTCTGCCACAGAATGAGAGAAAATAGTGGGGATCACTTTTAGAAATTGAGATCAAGGATCTTATCCCACTAAGCACTGTATCTAGACTATTTGTCTGCTTTCCTTGTGAGAATTTTAGCAGAGAATGCCTAACATGACCAGTCCCCAACTGGGTGCTGAGCTCCAATGGGCTTCCCCGTGTAGAAACATCACTCATGCATTTTCATTGCTGGGGGAAGAGTGAGTTCTGTGTGACTCCTCCCAGGAGGCAGAGAGCACAAGGAAGTCTGCACCTGGATTCCTCCAGGCTCCACGTGTGCCCTTTTCTCCTATGACCCGCTGAGTATCCTCACTGCATGCCTGTGATAAATCTTAGCCATGAGCACAGTCATCTGGTGAGTCCTCTGAGTCCTTCTCACAAGTCTCCAAATGTGGGGGTGGTCTTGAGGAACATGAAACAGTTCAGGACCAGGGGATAGCTCCACAGTGATAGGGACCTGGGTTCCCACTGCCTTTGGTTTGCCTTCTTCAACTGCATCTGGACTTGTGTTCCGGGATGGCTCTTCCCTATGTCTGCATTTCAACCATCTGGAAGGAGGAAAGGAGCAAGCAAAGAGCAGCCCTCCTTCCCCCAAGTAATTAATTACAGTTCCTAACTATTATACAAATCAATTACATTCCATTGGCCAGAATTTAGTTAGATAGCCACACCCAGCTGCAAAGGCTGCTGGGAAATGTCTTTACTCTGGGCAGTCATGTGTCTAGCCAGCATTCCAGAGTTCTCTATTGAGGAAGAGAGAATGGATATTGGGAAGCAAGAGACTATGCCACAGAAGACATGAAAACAGTGGGATATTTTTTTAAATTGAAATCAAGTTAAGAATCTTTATACCAGTAAGCAAAACTAGACAGCTCAAATGTGCCACATCAGCACAACCAAGGATGAACCTGAGTGGGGGTGGTGACAGATTGAGAAAAGACAGACAAGAGAATGAAAGCTGGGTCTTGGTGGGACGCTGTCCTCTCTGATGGAGAGGCACTTTGATGGAGAGTGATCAACAGTGCCATGGACAGTCTTTATTTTATAGCCAGATTCCACGAGGCAAAGTAAGGGCGTGATCAAGATATTTACAACATTCTCGTGAGTTTTGATCCTACTCAGTTACATGCACCTGTACTCTATCAAGCCCACATCACTCAGGCAAGTGGGGCCACGTGTTCGGACCATAGGTTCAAGCTTACAGCTACAGCTGTTAGGTATAATTGTGCTGGGAGGGCTCTGCCCTTCAAGTTCCGACTTGCACGTTGCCATAAGAAGACTGTGCCCTCTCATTAGTCCGAGGCTTGAACCTATTCAAACACTGTAGCCTCTCTCCACCCTCAAAGTATTACCTCAATTTTAGGTTAGATCTTCTAAAGAGTGAAAAAGAGGCAGGTTTCTTGCCTATAAAAAGATTTATTCTGGGACCAGTGACCAGATGCTAAGCCACTTATAAACTATTAAACGATTTACATATGGAAGGAACTGAGAATTCCTGGACATTGAGTCCCTACCACTTTCCTCACTCTTAATCTCTCACCTCATTAAAAAATGTATATATTTCTAAAAATAATGTATTTCGACTGGAAATCTTTAAACTCAATGGAAAAAAATCAAGCCCATGGTATTTGGTTCTCTACACTAGTACATCTCATAAAACACCTACTACATAGGACTTCATGAAGCCAACATATTATAACTCTTGTCCTCAAGGGATTTCCAGTATAACGCATGATAATAGAGAATATGTGCTATATTTTCATGCCAATATTCTACCACCAACAAACTACAGATGCATGGCTTATGATCCTTGATATTTATGGATGGTCTCCATGGAGTTCTATGGACAGCCCTGATATGTGCCAAATTATGTATGGAAATGTGCACTTTTCTGTCAATTTCATCAGCTGATCAAAGGAGTTTAATACCCAATGATTACAAAGTTTCTGTTCATGGTTTAATTTCTCTTTACCTAGATGATAGATATGCTGTGACTCACTCATGCTAACTCCCTGGTGGTCTGGAGACAAGAAGCAGAGCAATGTAGCAGGTTGTAGAGGGTTAGGACTCAGAAGTTGGGTTGCAATTTAGAGAGTAATTCTACCAAACAACACCTTTTCTCATGCCTAAATGATATGTCTGCCTGTCATTTAGGATGGCTTTTTGTCTCCTAGATCACCAGTTAGTGCCAATCCAGGGACCTCCATTTTCCATGTCAGTCTCAAGCCATGGAATCCTGTGTCTCTCACTTTATATCTGTGTGATTTTGACCATGTTAATTTACTTATATGAACCTCAGTTTCCTTCACTATAAAATTGAAATCATAATACAAATTTAAATCATAATCTTCACAGACATAGGAAGATTAAGGATTATATGTTTACAGTGCCTGGTACATAGAAAAAATGTGTGTGGGGTGTGTGTGTGCCGTTTATATCTATGTCTATATCCATATCTGTATATATTTTACCAAGTTACCCAAGAAAAAAGATAGAGAAAATGTAAGTTATGAAGGTTGCATTGTCCTTGCAAACAGAAATGAGAAATGAGATGTGTTTCCCTTGCAAAAGTTCCATTTACTCTGTGCCCTTGAGTAGAGGGCACACTCATTTCTGAGAAGGAAAAGAGGCAAAATGCTTCCCTTATGTTAATAGGCCAGGAGATTTACAGTCTATGACGCTGTCAAATAATGGATTGAAAGCACCAAATTTGAGGTTAGACTTAAAACTTTGGGTCATCTTCACCAGGAACATTACAAGTTTGAACTGAATATTTTCTCCTTCTCTGTGATATACTTATCTTCTCTGGTTTTCAGAATACTGTTTTTTCAAGACTATTTACTTGCTAACCCTGCCTCAAACCTTGCCCCAGTTTCTCACAGGCAGAATGAACTGCTTCCTTCACTCTAGTCTCAAAACTAAGACTCCTGCCCCATTCATGCCTGTGTGGCTGCTGGGGGTCACATGTCTGCATAAAATAGAAGACTATGAGCAACTTGAGGGCAAAAACCACATTTTATAGTTTATTTGTCACTGTCTCCCTCCCTCTCTGGCCTCTAGTATAACACTTTATACATAACACATGCAAAATGATCAACAGTAGCTAAATGAATAAATAAAGGAATTCCTACTTGACCACTTCAGCTCAAACATTCCATTGATTGTATATTCTGAATAAAAAATGAAGACTTCTTATCTGATAAGGGAACATATTGGGGATAAAGAACAGATTGTTTTAAATATTCTGGGGAAGATCTGAAACATTTCACTATGTTCAAAAGTCATGCATCTCTCAGTAAGTAAATACAGCTCTCAGTGTTATTTATCTTAAATAAGTCACTTAACCTCTCTAACTTCTCCTTCCTCTTGGCCCGATGCTGGTAATAACACTTGACCAGCTTACCACACAAGGCTACTGTGATGAGGAGCCAATGAAATCATCATGTAGGTGAAATCTCTTTGGGAAACTAAATCATTGTACAATCTGAGGTCACAGTTACAGAAATAGCTTCCCATTTTATGGAACATAAAAGTTAAGCCCCCAGTTTTGACCTTCTGGCCTCAGAGCTCCATAATCTTTTCTGGCACAGGGTGCTGCTTCTTCTTGGTTTGGAGCAGTGACCTCTCATCTTTCATAGCTACAGCAGTGGTTCTCAACCTGTGAGTCGCTACCCACAGGTTGAGAGCCGCTAGCAGGGTCACCTAAGACCATCGGAAAACATAGATATTTACATTAAGATGCATAACAGTAGCAAAATTATAGTTATGAAGTAGCAACAAAAATAATTTTATGGTTGGGGGTCACCACAACATGAGGAACTGTATTAAAGGGTCGCTATTTCCTTTTCCTACCAGTGATGGACTTTTACTTTCTGCCTTGGAATGTGTAATAATCTACCATCTTGAAAGGAAATTCTGCAAAAATAAATTTTCACTGAAATGATGGATGAAGGCCACCCTCACTGTTACAATGCTAGGCTTTCACAAAAACCAAACAGACTGTAAATTTGTACCTTAGTATCAATCTAAGATTATGGTCTAGTTTCCTAAGGCTACAATCTACTACAGTTACAGAGAGAGTCTGATTAAGGACTCAGTTAGATGGTTAAGAATTATGCTGAAGAGGAGGAAAAAGAGTGCAAAATCCTCCAGGAAACAGGAAAAGGCCTGGAAGATCAAAAGACTCTTGTCTCCAAAGTAAGCTTTCATTATTCATACAATCCTTTTTAAACACCGAGAAGGGCCCAGAGGAAGCACAGCAGATAAGTGATATCCAGAGTGCACGAGGCCTCCTCTTGGGTCTGAGCAACACAGAATATAAAAGAGTAATTCAGCAGAAGGGGATAGGATTGCTGCTGGGAGTGCTACTACGCTATGGATGCCTTGGATGTGAAGTATTTTTAATAGTTTTATTTTTTTAGAGGAGGTTTTCTCAACTTTAGCACGACTGATACTTTAGATCAGATAATTCTCTGTTGTAGGGGCTGTCCTGCACCTTGTAGGGAGTTAGCAGTCTCCCCAGCCTCTATCCACTAGATGCCAGTAGCATCCCCCAGTTGTCACAACCGAAAATGCTCCCTAGGGGGCAAAACAGCCATCCTCTTTTGAATGTTTAAGAATTGACCCCCACCTCCAATTGAAACCATTGTTCTGGAGCCCATAAATATTGGGAGGTGTAGGGGTCAGTTCCTAGTTCCTCATTCTCATGCTTATTTCAAAGCATGAAATAAGTTTCCAGTGTGGTTTAAGAATGTAATACTGTCCTCTGGTTTTACTCAGACAGAAATGGAGTAGGCGAAGCTGGTGTGAAGGCATGACGTGGTGGGAGGAGGACAGGACTGTTCTGAAAGGAACTGAAGGTATGGTAGGTTAAGGGATGTAATTCTGGGCCAAGGAAGTCCAACTGGTAATGCGGCAAGGAAGTTCTAAGCAGGGAAGATTGCTTAGGTCAATTCGCTCAGGTAGTAAGAATCTGATCCATACCACAGGCCAAGGAAAGCAAGATTCAACAGTCCAAAGGGTGAGAGACCCAACACCAGTAGCAGTAACAGCCAGTGAAACCAATTTCTGGCCAGAGCTGGCACTAGAACTGGGTCTCTGGCCTCTAAGACAGATGCACTTTTTACTGACTCAGCTTCAAAACTGCACCTTCACTATGTACAAAATGTTCTATGTCATGGTGTGGCCTTGGGATGCTCTGAGCTGAATTCATTCAGAACCCAATTTAAATGGGCTTAAACAGCAAGAGCATTTACTATCTCAGATTACAAAAAGACCAGAGGTGAAATGTTTATGAGTTTAGACAATTTTGTGGCTAAACAATGTCATTGGGTACCCAGATTCTTCTTGCCTTTCTACTCTGTGGGTTAGCTTGTCCTTAGCCAATTCCCTTCATGGCTCCCAATATCATAAGATATAGGCAATGGCAGAAGAAATCATTTCCTGAATATCTCTGGGGGAAAGGAGAGACATCACTTTAATTGGCCTCCTTGGGCCTGGAGATGGAGCTCAGCTACCTTTAGCCTATGGTTCTGCAGATCCCCAAACAATATTGTGATTCATCAGCAAGGGAGAAATGGAGAACTGCTACTGAGTTGACATTCAAGGGTATCTACTACACATGGATGATATAACTTAAATAAACTTCATTACAATTCTGTGAGGGAAGTACTGCTATTAACTTGGTTTTACAGATGAGGAATTTATTAAAGTGAAATGCTTTGCCCAAGTGATGGGTTAAGGTTTCAAACAGGTGGTCAGAGTCATTCCATGCTGCACAAGGTGCCCATCCCAATCCCCCCCCCCCCCCACACACACACACACTACCTTATATGGACTGAACTTGGCTACTGCTCGTACCCTGTTCCATTAGGTTTCAGAAATAGATCACACTTGCAAGATCTTATCTGAAGAATTAGTAAGTTTTTGCGAGTGTGTGTGTGTGTGTGTGTGTGTGTGTGTGTGTGTAGAACAGCTAATTAGAGAGTTTTTCCTTTTTTTCTCTTTTATTCTTCCCTCTTTCCTTGCATCTCTCCTGACTTACTCTTTACTCTTTTTATACACTTAAGTCAATAAACATAGACGTTTTGTAACTTCCACCCCCATTGCCACACTGCTTTCAGAAGTAAGCTTCATCTAAAAACCCGTGGGAGCTCCTGTAAAATTGCCTTGGATCAGGCAACTTGAAGTGTCCCGTCTGGCCAAGATCTGACTACATCCCGGGCCACCAGGTGGGGACTCTGTGGGTCAAGAGGATGTGTCCCAGGAGCCTGTGCCCCCAAGGACAGACCACACCCAGGATGTTTGCACCTCTAGACCTGAATAACAACCACAGAGCAGCTGTGTGTGTGTGTGGCTGGAGTGAGGTGAGAAAGTCCAGGGTGCATGGAGGTGACTGGGGGCGGGAGGGAGAGGCACAGCCTGCATCCTGAGATGGGAAATTAATCTTCCATGCTACAGGGTTCGAGCTCAGATCTCTGAAGAGTCCAAGAGGTCTGGATCAAACCCGGCCTTCCAGGTCTCTATAAAGGTATCGTTGTCTAGGCAGAGAATAAAGCATTTTATCTAACATTCTGTTAAGTTGATGATAACTTCTCAATGTCTAGATGTAAGGTATATAGAACTTCCATTTTACTGTGACATGGCCCTGGAAATATTCGGGGCCTCTAGCAAGAGATGGAAACTTTCTGGATGCCCTTTCTGTCTCTTCACCATTGATTCAGATGCTCCTCCTTGGGCCCCCTGCCTATGGAGATAGTGGTTAGCAATAGCCCAAGACCCCCTTTTCTTTTCTTTCTTTGTTTGTTTGTTTATTTATTTATTTAATTTCAGAGAGAAAAGGAGAGGAAGAGAGAAAATAGAAACATTAATGATGAGAGAGAATCATTGATTAGCTGCTCTTACACTCTCCACACTGGGGAGCCAGTCCATAACCTGAGCATGTGCCCTGACCAGGAATCGAACCATGACCTTCTAGTTCATAGGTCATGCTCAACCACTGAGCCATGCTGGCCAGGCAGACCTCCCTTTGTGGACACTATTTCAGAGACCACGAGTCCCCTCTCGCAGGTCCCTCAGAGCAAGGTTGCCGCGGCAAGCCCCCATCCATCCTCAATCGTGTCTTCCTGGGTAACTACAATCCTCATCTTGGCAGTGGGACTAACCAGGAAAGATGGGAGGAGATGGGAGACCACGTCAATGAAAACCAGGAGGCAGAAACCCCTGTTTTGAATCTTCAGCTTCTAGGAGAGCTCCTGGTGAAGTTCGGGGGTCAAATAGAGACCTTCTGTCTTACCTGGACACAAGCAAGAAAAGGTAAGATCTTATTTTCAGAAATCAAACACCAATCAGGAAGGAAAACTTTTATGAAACCATCTTCAACAGTAAACAGAGATGGTCACAGCTCACTGCCCAATGGAAGTCTAGAAATGAAAATTGGATTTCCGTGAAATTCATTCAATGTTAAATCCACTGAGAAAATTCTATGCATGCAGTTAGGTCAGACATCAGATTAGCAAAACTGACAGCAAGATGATTTGCCTTTTGGTATCCTCAAACCTTATTAAATATTTTCTCCCAAACACAGATTGGTCCTGATGTGTTTAGAATACACAGAGATCAGATCAACAAATTCCTTATCATATGGCCACTTCTCCATTACAGTTTGGTAGTGCAAAAACTCTAATGTCTCTGGCACTGGATCTCTAGAAATTATCAGAACTAGGAGTCTGTAGCAGCCTCTCACTTGGGAATTAATTGGCTGATTAGTAGACTATCCAGAAATGTGAAAAAAGAAAAACAGGTAGATCAGCTGATGATATTCTACCTTTGCACACAGAAACTTCTATTTGTCTGCCTTCATCAGGGTTTGGCTGAATTTAAGGGGGGGGACACCTGTCTTGGGGGATGAATGACTTTAGGAGCCCACTTTCTACTACAATAAGTTTAAGGGTTTAGATTTGATTTTACCATCATCATAAACTATGTCTTTAGTTTTTCTTTGTTTTTCTGAGTTTTAGCTGAAAATTTCATTCCAAATTATAACATTATCATTTTGGAATGTCCAAATTGTAACAGTATCATTTTTTTTCAAGGATCCAAGGATTTTATTTTCCTCTTCAGACAATGTGATTTTTAACTCTTTTGCTATTAAGAGATTTCCCCAGTTCTAGTTAATGTTATACATGTAGGTGTACTTGAGGGGCAGAATACTAATGTCTGCAACCTCATTTGAAATGCATCAAAAAAAGCAAGATGGATCAATCAATGGATAGGGGATTGGCTAGATGAATAGAAACGTGGTAAATATCATATAGTTAAATGTTAATTATATAATCTAAGTGGTAAATATGCTGAAATGCAGTGGAGAATTGCTGTTAAAATCCTTTCATGTTTCTGTACTTTTAAAACGTTCATAAAGAAGTATTAAATGAAATAAAAATGACTTTCACAAACTGCCTGATTGTGAATAGTCTAATCATTCCCTCAGTCAAGCTATTATCAACTCCAGGTTCCATTGTACAAATTACAAGAAAAAATCCCAAAAGATGTGCACATTTGTGTCTGGGTTAAGAGAATAGAGAGAAGACATTTTCATAAGTTTTTTTTTATAAAGTGACATTAGAATATTTACTTTATAAAGCCAGAGTGAATGGTGATTTCACACCCTTGAATGAGAGCTTCAAAGTTATAGTATCATGTAATATCTTTAAAAAGCAAGAATTACTGTAGCAATGAAGGTTCATATTCTATGCACAATTGTCTTGTATTAAATAAACAGTATAGAGTTCCAAGATAACAGTTTCAATAATACAAACCCAGAGAAGTAGATTAATTACTTCATTAATTTATTTTTTATATTTGGATGCCTTTTAATATTTTAAAGCTTACTTGGAAATTAGCAGTTATAGTCCTTTTTAATTTCCTTTATTCAAATTTAAACATTACATGTCCATAAAATGAAAGATGAAAATGTTCTATTCAATCAATCTAGCCACTATGTATTTTTATCTCATTAGAATTATTTTACACCTCTCTCAACCTTAACTGTTCATAAAAACCTCATTTCAACTGAGGCACATAAAAGAAAATTATTTTCAGTTCTCCAACACTTTCCAAGTAAAACATAGACACAGAAAACTAGATAACATACCTTCCAAAATGAATTTCTATTTTGTTAAATATACAATTACTTGATAATTTTCCCCCTTAAGATGGCCTTACACCAATATAGTTGTCTAAATTTTAATTTAAATAAAATGCACAAGAAAACAGGCTCTTAAAAATATAAAAGAATATGTTTTCTTTAGCTTGAGATTCTCAAGATATAATTGATATACTTTTAAAATAGCAAAAGCCATTTCTGTCCTCCATTTTTTACAAGTTTCTGTTGCTCATTGAAAGACAGATTCAGATTTGACAATTTTGTCTAGTGGAGAGAAAAATCACACTAGTTTAAATAGCTAATTCAATGAATTCAGCCAAGAGAAGTTAATCAACTTGCTCAGAGCAACTGTACCTTTCATTAAGTGAGCAGCTTCATAACCCTGAAGAATTTGAAAACACTTCATCTGAGGATGGAATCAAATCCAATATGTATGCACAGACAATTCCATGTGTATCCCCGGTTGCCACATGCATCCTGAGAAAGGGAGACACACACAGTGCACGGGAGTTACGGTACTAATAATATTTATCTGTTGTGAGGATACAACCTCAGATTACATAAAAATCATATAGCAAGGAGATTTTTTGCATAATGCTCTCTATTTTGATAGCACTGTTTACTTTGCAGTAATTCTTATCAATGATTCAGAATTGCAGGAGGGACATAAAAATTACCTACATTTGTTCTCATCATTCACTTGGTTCCCACATATATTCTGCATGAATTCGGTTTCTCTGTCTTTTTAAAAATATATATATGTTTTATTTCAGAGAGGAAGAGAGAGGGAGAGATAAAAACATCAATGATGAGAGAGAGAGTCATTGATCAGTTGCTTCCTACATGCCCTCTATGGGGGATCGAGCCAGCCCAGCAGCAGGAAATCGAACGGTGACCTCCTGGTTCATGGGTCAATGCTCAACCATTGAGCAATACTGGCTGGGCTGGTTTCTCTGTCTTTGCCATTCACTGTTCAATGCAGATCTCACTTGCTTTTCACGTTGGCCTTGTGTTTTACTCAAAAGGGATAAATGAGGACCATCAGGAACACAGCTTGTCTTCTGTTGGTCAGAAATAGGTCTTCAAATGGAAGGAGCACTTGGAGAGAGAATGATCAGAGAGTTGTGCCTCCCAAAATGACACTTGGGTAGTTCCTCCAAGTAAAAGACCAAGCACTGTTGACCTCACGGGTTCAGGCACTGTGCATGTGGCCCCTGCAGATCAGACGAGGCTAAACCCACCCCAGTGACTTCTGTGAAGCCTCAAGAAAGCAGACCACACTGATCCTCTCATGTGCAGACCCTTCTCACACGAACGTGGATAATGCCGCAGGGCTGGGCTGCAACTGGAGGCGCTACTTACCTCTGCACCGGCTAGAATGGGGGTCGTGCTGATGGGAGCGATTCTCTGTGTGAGGAATTTCAAGGAGTTCAGCTGCTCTGGCCACACAGTGACTGCAGCCATTTTCTTCCCGTTTCATTACTATGCACGGTCACATGCCCAGTAGCTTTTTCTAAAAAATTGTATCCTGGATTCATTTATGTCTTTGTTCCCTGAAATATCCCCATACTGATTTCTTTCCCCCTTCTATTCATCAATCCTCATTGTATGTTCAAAAGCTTGTCACTGCCTGAAATTTCTTTGTTGCAACTGAACAAAGTTTCAGCCTTTTTAAATATTTCAGCCTCCATTTGCTAATTAATGATCATAACTGTTCCTTTTCTTCTCTTTCTGATTCTCCACTGCCTCCCTCCTCTCTGGCAGGTGATAGCTTGTCTCGGCATTTGCTTCTTGATGCGGTCTTCTTGCAAGTCCTTTTGTTTGTGAGCTTATAATGCTTGCCTGGGACTCTTTAATTGCACTTTATTTGAACACACAGGTCCTCTGCGCTTTTAATTCTCCACATTTCTGCAACAGTAAGTGACAAAAAAGCCAAATTTAACGAAAGAAGAATATCGAAAGTTCTCTGGAGCAGAACACGGCATTTCATTAGTGTTCAATAATGCAGCATTTCACTAGTTTTTCAACACCCGCACTGGGAATCTCACTGCTGATCACTCTTTGCTATTCTGTTACTATTGCTCCTGCATCCGCAATGTCTGCCATTATTTCAGAAGTGACAAAAATAAAGCAATGATTCTTTCCACAGGGAAATGTAGGGCTGAAAATGAGCTGACTGCTAATAAAGGAAAAGTACCAGTTATGCAGAATATTGAAATTTCCCATCAACCAAGAACCAAGTGTCTATTGTCTGTATATATATCCACTATGTACCTGGCAATATACAAAAATAAAAATTTGGCCCGGCCCATGTTGCTCAGTGGTTGAGTGCTGACTTATGAACCAGCAGGCCACAGTCTGGTTCACAGTCAGGGCACATGCCTGGGTTGTGAGTTTGATCCCCAGTGGGGGCATGCACGAGGCAGGCAATCAGCGATTCTTATCATTGGCATTTCTCTCTTTCGCTCTCTCTTCCTCCCTGAGATCAGTAAAAATATATTAAAAAATAAAAATGAAACTTTGTCTAAAGCTCCTCTTTTCTTTACATCATCCTCCTGCTTCCTTTCACTCTAAACAATCAATTTTTATCCCAAAGAGTCTTTCTTGAAAAAATATGAACCTTGAAAGCTTCCCAGGATTGACTTCTCACCCCACCGAAATGTGGAGGTGGAAAACACCTTGGGCCCTAGCCGGTTTGGTTCAGTGGATAGAGCGCAGCCTGTGGACTACAGAGTCCCAGCTTCAATTCCAGTCAAGGGCAGTTCTGTTGCAGGCTCCTCCCCAGCCAGAGCCCTGGTTGGGGCACATGTAGGAGGCAACAAATCATTGTGTTTCTCTTACATTGATGTTTGTCTCTGTCTTCTCCCCTCTCCTCCATTCTCTCTAAAAACCAATGGAAAAATATCCTCAGGCAAGGATTAACAGCAACAACAAAAAAAGCACACACACACACACACACACACACACACACACACACAAAGAAAATACCCAGATAGCCAGAGGAGTGGCCACCAGAGCCCCCCATTGGCATGCAGGCGTGTGAGGGTTCCCACTGAGATGGCCCAGGAGCAGAACTGGATTGTGAAGGCAATATGAGGGAGCCCTTCTCTTTTGGCTGGGGAGTCCGGAAACCTGCCACAAAAATTGTTTATATGGTTGATTTTGTTTTATAAAAAGAAGAATATTATCATGATGGAATGGAGAGGAGTAGACATCTAAGAAGAGACCTTCATTAGCAGGACATTCTTAGCTGTCATCTGGCGTTATTGCTGCCTTTTGTATTTCCAAGATCTTTAAGCTTTTGTAGTCAGCTAAGGAAAAAGAAACCTTAAAATGACAATGCTGTGTCAAAAATAAATTCCCCAAAAAACAATGAAAATAATGTCTGTGACACTGGCTGCCAAAGGCTAAACGAAGAGATTCCTTTTCTTCTCAAAATGATGGAGTAATTGGTCTCAAGCCAGCTCTTCTGTTGAAAACAACTGTAAAACAGGAAAAGCATAATTGCTTGGACTAGTGGGAGAACAGAACTAGGATCCTTGAATGAAGGGAAGTGATTGAGGTGAGCCTACAACCAGCCCATTTTCTGGACTCCATTAGTGCAGGGGCAGGGCACTAATGGAGATTGGCCATCTCAGAGAGCTGCATTCCCTGGTTAGGATTTAGATACCAAGTTGGCTAGGACTGAGTGCAGAGTACTGCCCCACCCATTGTCATGGCCTTCTTAAAGCAATCTGCAATGCCAGGCCTACAGACTAGCCCTGAGACTCCAATGAGTAATACTGCCTCCAGAGCTCTCTGTCTGCCCGATTAGCTAAGGTTTGTTGAGCCCTCATTGATATTTAACTTCTGTCTTTAACCTATACATTTCTTTCTCTAATATAGGTGTTGAGGACTATTAGACATTGATCAGTCTCAAACTCCATCTCAGCATTTGCTTATAGAGAATCCACCTGCTACGCTGGTGGATTCTAACCTTTAACAAGGAAATAACAACAATCTTACACACATTCATGAGAGAATACTCATAATCTATATAATATGACCAGCATAACCTGATGGCAAAATCGTATCCTATCTAATAAAAGAGTTATATGCAAATTAAACATCATTGGCCTACACCCACAAGCCACACCCACTAGCTAATCAGGAGCGAGTATGCAAATTAACCCCAACCAAGATGGCTGTGGCCATGGAGAGTGCAGGAGGGAGGATTGGATTTCCCCAATGACGAGGAAGCCAAGCTTTTCACATACCCTGGCTGGTCCAGGCCTCCGCTCCAGGCTACAAAGTTTCAATTATAGAAGGTAAGTAAATTCCAACAGAAATGGCTGCCTCCACAGAGGGAGCAGAAGGTTTGGCTTTGCTCCAGGCTACAGTGTTTCAATTGTAGAAGATAAATAAACCCCAGATACAGGGCCTCCACTTGGATCGCCAGGGGGGCGTGGCCAGCCTGCAAATCCCTGCAGGCCCCTCACAAGGCCACCCCATGCCCCAAGGGAACCCCCACCATGTTCCAGGCACCCTTCAGGACAAACCAGCTGGCCCCCACCTGTGCACCAGGCCTCTATCCTATCTAATAAAAGATTAATACGCAGATTGACCATCCCTCCAATACAAAAGATGGTTGCCCCCATGTGGTCAAAGATCCTGCCCCCATGTGGACATAAGATGGCCAACACAAGATGGCCAGTAGGAGAGGGTAGTTGGGAGAGACCATACCTGCAAGGGAGAGCAGTTGTGGATGATCAGGCCAGCAGGGGAGGGCAGTTGGGAGGGACCATGCCTGCAAGGGAGGGCAGTTGAAGACAATCAAGCCTGCAGGGCAAGGCAGTTAGGGATTACCAGGCTGACAGAGAAGGGAAGTTGGGGGCAAACAGGCTGGCAGCGGAGCAGTTAGGCATCAATTAGGCTGGCAGGGTAGTGGTTAGGAGATGATCAGGTTGGCAGGCAGAAGCTGTTAGGGGCAATCAGGAAGTCAACCAGGTGAGCAGTTGGGAGCCAGCAGTCCTGGATTGTGAGAGAGATGTCCAACTGTCCAGTGGGATCAGGCCTAAACGGGCAGGCAGTCAGACATCCTTCGAGGGGTCACAGATTGGAGAGGATGCAGGCTGGGCTGAGGAACACCCCCTCTTCCATGCACAAATTTCATGCACTGGACCTCTAGTAGTTATTATAAGAAAAGTAAGGTCTAATGATAACAGGTAATGTTGTAATGAGATGTCAAAGGGAGGAATGGGGAAAGATCTCAACTTTTAATCTATACTTTATAGAAAAATTAACTTGAAATGCATTATAAAACTATGCATAGAAGCTAAAATTCTCTCATAAACATATATGTAGATAGTCTTACCAAAATATTATCAAACAATTTGTGAAAAGAAATATACATCATAAGTGGAGTTTATAATGGGAATGCAAGATAGAATTAACACCTGAAGTCAAATTTAATTTACTATAGTAACAAAAGAATTCAATCATATACCATCATAATAGATGCAGAAAAAACTTTTAACAAATTTCAACATGATTTCATTGTTTAAAATGCTCAAAAATAATAAAAACAAAAATAGAAAGGAATATCCTCAATCCAACAAAGAGCATCTATGAAAAATCAACAGGTAATATGATATTTAATAGTGAAAGAATGAATTACTTTCTTCTAAGTTCAGGAACAAAGCATGAATACCTAATCCAATTATCTCTATTTGACATCATACTAGAAGTTCTAGCCAGTGCAAAAAGGCAACAAAAGGAAATAAAGGGCAAAAATCTAGAAAGAAAAGGTGATTGTATATGTACAAAAATCATAATAAACACATAATGTTAAAACAAATAAGTGAATTTAATAAGATTATATGATACAAGGTCAATATACTAAAATCAGTAGGTACTCGGGTTGTGTTGGAGATCCATTCCTATGGTGTGATGTAACATGATTTTCGCCGTAAGTCAGAACCCACCTACATAAGCACCTACGTCACTCACATGGAGCACATACACAGCAATAATGAAGTAAAACAATAAAAAAAATTAAAAGAAAGATAACAATTCCTGACCTTTACTTCTGGTAAATAAACAATAAAAAACATAAAGCACATATGTACATATGTCGAAATGATGGAAATTTTTTTTTAATAAATAAAAGGGAGATGGTGACATAACCATGAAACAATGTACGTTGAGTCCAACATAGCCTGAGGACTGCCTGTATTTATACTAGCAACAAAAACCCTGTAAAATACATTTTAAAACCATACCATTTATAATAATAAAAATACTGAAGTTGCTGAAGATAAATGCAATGAAAAATATACATTATCTCTATAATGGAAACTGAGAAATAAAAAAATGAAATAACTAAAGAGTAATTCTATATTCGTGGATTGGAAGACTTGATTTTATTAAGATATCATTTCTACCCAAATTAATCTATAGATTAAAAGCAATTCAATCAGAACCCCAACAGGCATTTCTGTAGAATTAAATAAACTCATTCTAAAATTTATGCAGAAATGCTAAGACATAGAATATATTGCAAAGATTATCAAAGTTTGAGGGCTTATTCTACTTGAAGTCACAAATTAGTGTAAAGCTATAGAAACCAAACAGTATGGCATGGTGAAAGCCTACAGACATAGTCAATACTGATCAATTAGTATAGAGAGTCCAGAAATAGAAATATGTGACAATTGATTTTGACTAGGCTGCCAAGGAAATTCAGTGAGGAAATGATAACAGGTAGTGTTGTAATGAGATGTCAAAGGGAGGAATGGGGGAAGATCTCAACTTTTAATCTATACTTTATAGAAAAAATTAACTTGAAATGCATTATAAAACTATGCAGAGAAGCTAAAATTCTAAAACTTTTGAAGAAAATATCTAATAAAGTTTTTACAACCTTGGAATAGAAAAAATTTTATAGACAGGACACCAAAACACAAACCATAACAGAAAATTTTTAGATTAATTAGACTTCCATCAAAACTAAATTTCTCTCCTCTTTGAAAGATAACAATTAAAAAAAAAGAAGCAAGTTACACACTGGAAAAAATAAGTGCAATAACTTATTTCAATAACTTAGTTATTAAAAAGACAACAAAATTTTTTAAAGGGAAAAATATTTTAGCATAAAGATAGAAAATAGCAAGAAAGCAAATGAAAAAAAATGCTCAATGTCATTCAATTGTTAGGACAATGCAATCAAAACCATGAGATACCACTTCACATACATTATAATCCTATATAATAAGGAGGTAATATATAAACTGATCATCACACCCTTGCACAAGACGGCCACCCCCATGAGGTCACAAGATGGCTGCCACAAGATGGCCAGCAGGGGAGAGCAGTTATGGGTGATCAGACCAGCAGAGGAGGGCAGTTAGGGATGACCATGTCAGCAGGGAACAGCATTTAGGGCCATTAGGCAGGCAGGCAGAGTAGTTAGGGGTGATCAGGCAGGTAGGCAGGTGAGTGGTTAGGAGTCAGCATTCCCTGATTGTGAGAGAAATATATGACTGCCGGTTTAGGCACGATCCTACCTGATCACCCCTAACTGCCCTCCTCTGCAGGCCTAGTCTCCCCACAACTGTCCTCCCCTGCCAGCCCAGTCACCCTCTCCCAAGGGGTCCCAGAATAGAGAAGATGCAGGCCAGGCTGAGGGACTCCCACCTGCCCCACCCTAACTGCTCTCCTCTGCCTACATGGTCACCCCTAACTGCTCTCCCCTGCAGGCCTGGTTGCCCCCAACTGCCCTCCCCTGCTGGCCTGATCACCAGGCCTCTAATTTCACTATAAAAAGGATTGAAATTCTGATACATGCTTATAATGTGGATGAACCTTGAAAGCATTACACTATATTAAGTGATAGAAGCCAGACACAAAAGGCCACATATTGCAAGATTTCATTTCTATGAAATGTTTAGAATAGGCAAATCCATATAGACAGAAAGTAGATTGGTGATTTTCAGGGCCTGGATAGAGTAAGAAGTGGGAAGTCACTTCTAATAGGTAAGGTGATGAAGGTGCTCTGGAATTAGTGGTAATGGCTAAACACATGTGAATATACTAAAACCACTGAATTATACAGTTGGATGAATTTTATGTTATGTGACACATGTCTCCAAAAAATCCAGACCTTTTAATAGTATCTATATATATAAAAAGCCTAAGCTTGGGGAGGAACCAAGATGGCAGCATAGGTAAACACCTATTGTGCTGCCCTGCGCAACAAATCCAAAACTACAACATAACAACAAATCAAACATCATCCAAAATCACTGGAAAGCTGGCTGAGTGAAAATTCCACAAATAAAAGTAAAGGTGAGACACTGAGACTCAAAAGAGCGGCAGAGCGCAGCCTTGAAGATATGCCCAGAGAGAGGTTCAGAGCCGTGTGCATGCAGCAGCAATCCCAGCTGTATTTCTCCAATGGGGAGGGCCGAGACGTTCCACTGCACAGATTCCACAGTGCCAGGTGAGGTCCGAGGTCTGGGGTACGCACCCTAAAAGCTGGGTGCGGCAGAGGTCTCCGAGTTTGAGGATAGTACATGTAGCTTAGAACAGCAGCTTGCGCATGTAAAGTGCATGACAGCACAGACACGCGACATGCTCCCTCGTATGGGAGACCACTGCACAGCTTTGTTTTACAACCCTGGGCAAGACTTTGGGTGTGCAGACTCATTTGGGGAGCGGCAGCATTGTCTGGCAATGGGTGGAGACCAGCCGCGGCTTTCTCTTGGAGGTGCCTGGAGCATTACCACCCAACACAGAGACCCACCCTCCTAGTGCTAACTACAATTACCTGGGCTTAACTCCAACAATACTATACAACCCATAAAGGATTGCAGTAAGAGTGTCCACCTAGGTAACTGGGGAGGCTGAGCCGCTGTCCCTTAGAGGACATCTACCACACAAAGCTAATGGACCAACTCATGAAAGCAGCCAACATGCAGAGACATGGAAAGAAATCAGATGTGAAAGAAATAGAGGGGGAAAAAAACGATTGGACATAGAATCCAAAACCATGGTTATAAGGTTTTTCAAGAGGCTCCTAGAAAAGGCCGAGAACTACAAGAAAATAAACAAGACCTATGAGGAAATGAACAAGACCTATGAGGAAATGAATGAGACCTACAAGGAAATGAACAAGACCTACGAGGATATGAACGAGACCCTCACAGATATGAAAAAGGACCAACTAGAAATCAAGCATACACTGACTGAAATAAAAAAATATTACACAAAGTCCTAAAAGCAGTCCAGAGGGTTGCAAGAACCAAGTCAAAGATTTGAAATACAAAGAAGCAAAATCCACTTGGCTGGAAAAGCAAGAAACAAAAAGAATCCAAATAATTGAAGATAGTGTAAGGGGCCTCTGGGACAACCTCAAGCATGCCAACATCTGAATTATGGGGGTGCCAGAAAAAGAGAGAGAGCAAGGTAATGAAAACCTACTTGAAGAAATAGTGACTGAAAACTTCCCCCACCTGGTGAAAGAAACTTACTTAAAAGCCCAAGAAGTTCACAGAACCCCAAACAAAAGGAATCCAAAGAGGACTACACCAAGAAACCTCATAATTAAAATGCCAAGAGCAAAAGATAAAGAGAGAATATTAAAAGCAGCAAGAGAAAAACAGTTAGTTACCTATAAGGGAGCACCCATATGATTGTCAGCAGATTTCTCAACAGAAACAATGCAGGCCAGACGGGAGTGGCAAGAAATATTCAAGGTGATGAGTAGCAAGAATCTACAACCAAGATTACTCTATCCAGCAAAGCTATCATGCAGAATTGAAGGTCAGACAAAGTGCTTCACAGCTAAGAAAAAGCTAAAGGAGTTCATCACCAAATCAATATTATATGAAATGCTGAAAAATATTCTTTAAGAAGAGGAAGAAGAAAAAGGTAAAAATATAAATTATGAACAACAAATACACATCTATCAACAAATGAATCTAAAAGTCATGGGAATTAATAATCTGATGAACAAGATAAACTGGTGAATATAACAGAATGATGGACATAGAGAGGGAATGGACTGACAATTCTTGGGGAGAAAAGGGGTGTGGGAGCTGCAGCAAAAGACTGGACAAAAATCTTGCAACAATGGGAGAGGACAGTGCCCGGGGGGAGGTGAGGGCGGAGAGTGGGATGGGTATAGGGTGGAGGGGAGCTATAGGGGGATAAAAAAAAAAGGGGGAACAATGTAATTAATAAACTGAACAATAAAAAAATAAAAAATAAATAAAAAGTCTAAGCTTGACCAGTCATTATGATGCGCACTGATCACCAGGGGGCGGACACTCAAGGCAGGAGCTGCCTCCTGGTGGTCAGTGTGCTCCCACAGGGGGAGTGCCGCTCAGCCAGAAGCTGGGCTCATGGCTGGCGAGTGCAGCTGTGGTGATGGGAGCCTCTCCTGACTCCATGGCAACGCTACTGAGCAGCAGCAGCAGGTGGAGCAGGCTAGGATGAGCAGGAGTGGTGTGGTGCCCAGCCCCAGTTCTGGCTCTTCCCTGGCCACCTGCCACTTGGCACTTTGCTACATCCCTCAGGGCAGTGGTTAGGAAATTCATTAGTCAACGGAACCAAATACCAATCAGCAGTACAACAATTGAAATTTCTTTTGATAGCCAAATTTTTTAAACTTAAACTTCTTCTAACACCACTTCTTCAAAATAGACTTTCCCAGGCTGTAGTATTTTGTGGAAGAGCCACACTCAAGGGGCGAAAGAGCCACATGTGGCTCAGGAGCCACAGTTTGCCAGTCATGGCCTCAGGCGATGTCCAACTGACCTTTTATGCCTGATCCCTATAGGCCAGGCTGGCATTGGGCCTAAAATGCCTTGGGACATCCCCCAAGGGGTATCAGATTACAAGAGGGCAGAGGCTGGGCTGAGGGACAACCCCTCCATCCAGTACACAAGTTTCACGCACCAGGCCTCTAGGAGAAATATAATAATTGACACACATTTCCAGAATACCTCAGGCATCATCAAATTAGAGTTTCCATTAAGTCCTTCCTGAGAGCCATTGCTGACATGACCTAGTTTTGGGTACAGAAAATATTGTCATTGTTTGCATAGAAATTATGATCCTCCCCAATGTCTGTTCTGGGGAGACTGACAGTTTTCTCTTTCACCCACACACAAAGGAGAATGGGGCCTGGTGTTATTTATATAAACTTCCCAGCAAGCGATTAATTTGTTTCTGAGCTTTGACAAGTCAAACCTGGACTCTACTTAATGAAGAACCTATCTCTAACACTTGTAATTGGCCTTTGCTTGTGGAATTCAATCACCAATTCAGCTACCAGACTGATTTGAAAGGATGTTTTGTTCCAGGCTGACCATTAAAATAGCTAAATAGTGTTTGTTTCCCACATCATTTTAGCCTCAGAAAATCTTCATTTAAAAAGTTAGTTTTTATTTTAGAGTTTCTGTGGAGATTGTTCAAATAATAGGAAACACAAGATCAACTGTACTTGGGAAGCAGTATGTGAATATGCCTTTTCGTAAAATACAATGTATTTTTTTAATGTTTTTACTAATTTGAGAGCAAGAGGAAGGTGGAGGCAGAGAGATACATTGATGTGAGAGAGAAACTTTGATCGGTTTTCTCCCAAATGCATTCTGACTGAGGACCAAACCTGCAACCGGGGCATGTGACTTGACCAGGAATCAAATCGGCAGCCTTGCAGGACACGGATGACACTCAGCCAGCAGAGCCACACCGGCCAGGGCAAACACAGTGTACTTTCATCTGCAACGTGACCTGAAAGACGAGAAAACACTCCGTGGAGAAAAAAACTGGCTGACTGTTAGAAGACTAGGTCTAGTCCTCAGTTTGTGGCCCTGGATATGTGTGTGAGAAACAAACCACTATTTCATACCTGCCACTGCTATTTTGTGATTCTGTTACATAGAGTTGAATTTATACCCCATCCGAAAGCATGAATCTATCAGAATTTCTCTATGGGGGAATAACATATTGTGTTTAGAAGGAATAATTTAAGTAGAGAAGTGAGGTCCTTAATAAAGAGCATGCTTGCTGGACACATTCTACATCTGCGAGGTGGGAACATCGGGTCAGTGCTAGACTGCTTGGCTCAAAAGAGAAAAGCTTGATGATGACTATTAGTCATCTACCTTCCCACACACTGGATGGGGCTTGGTTTCTTCTCTAAATAAATTTAAACAAATTTTTTAAAATATCAATGTGGAGAGGAATTACTTGTGTGCCCAAAATGACTATGTGAACCCATCCAATCCTGTCCTCAGGGGCAGCTCTATGGATTCTGTCGGAACTCTTAAAAATAACTAGAAAAGCTCAGGTGGTGTGTCTCAGAGGTTGAGCGCTGACCTATGAACCAGGTTCCATTCCCGATCAGAGCACATGCTCAGGTTGCGGGCTCAATCCCTGGTGGGGCGTTGCAGGAGGCAGTAAATCAACGATTCTCTCTCCTCATTGATGTTTCTCTTTCTCCTTCCCTCTCCCTTCCTCTCTGAAATTAATATATATATAAAATCACTAGAGGATGTGGTTCTTAAGTCCCCTTCCAACACTATCATCCTCTAAATAACATCCCTAAATAACAGGGTCCAAGACCACAATCACTGTTCAGATATAAGCAGCAGCTATGTCATCCCATTTGAGCAACACAGAAACACAGCTCCTGGTTTGAGTTTTCTTTCTTCTTTTTTTTTCTCTACCACAAGGAGTTATAGAAATTGACCTTTATTTATTGTACTAAAGTCTGTTTAACTTTAGGTACAAAGTAAGGTTTCAGGACAGAAAATCCCAGTCTGCCAGAACTGTACCTGTGCACACTGTACCATCCCAGTGCCTCTGTATCTGTGCTTACTGTCCCTCATATATTCTCCTCACAGCTCCAATCAGACATGCATGCTACCATTCTCATGTGTCTTCTCTTTTCAAGCTCCCAATGACGTCCGTCTTGGTAAAGTTGATGGGCAGTTTTTAAGCACGCACCTTACTGCATCTCCCAATAAAATCTTACATAATCATTCTGTCCTTTGTAACATTTCCTTAACTTCTCCATCCTCCTGATGGTGCTCAGATTTCATCAAGTGACTATTTTCTTTTTTTTTTTAACCATACATCCTTTTCATTGTTAAGTCATAAAGAGGTATCAAAATTAAAAGCAAAAATTACAGGGTAAGACTTAACACAACTACTAGGAGCATCAAAGGAAGTGAAAATGGGACTAGGCGCAGGGCAATATGAATTAATGAACATGGGAGGGACAAGATAGGGAGAACAATGAGCATGTGCTGAAGGTACTAGGGGAAAGGATCTGGTGAAAATTTTGATCTTAGACAAGCGCCTAGATAAAGAAATAATGGGACATCATTTCTAAACCCCACTATGTGCTTAAGAGTCATCCTCGCCATTGGCGCTGTCTCTGTCATCCTCTCCTTCCTCAGCCTCTTTTTCATCATCCTTGATCAACTCCAGCTGGTCATCCCCCCGATCTTCATTATCATCATCATCCAGTAGGTCCCCCTCCTCAGCAGAGTCCTCTGCACCCCCCTCAGACTCCATCTTCACATTAGTCTCATCTTTCTTCAGGGAGCTGGTGGTCTGCTCCTCTTCTGTCTTATCATTCTTCATCTCTACTGGGGATGAGAAGGACAAGTCTGCTTGTTTGCTCTGTTCCTTTTCAATTTTTTCCAGGCTTTCCAGGAGATAATCCACTTTCTGTTTTATCTGAGTCAATTCCTTCTTAATAGCCTGAAGGTCATCTCCTTTCAACTTTGCAGACTTGGAAGAAGATCCTTGCTGTCCACTCTTAGAATTGAAGCCACTTTTGCCCCTTCGTGATGTGTTTCCTGATACACGTTGGCGTTTTGAGGGCACTACAGCACGAGCAATAGGAGGAGGAGGAGGAACACGTGCTGGGTAACTGTACATCCTGTCATAATAATCCTGTTGAAAGTCATAGTCCAAGTCAAAAGAGGAGCCGTACATCTCCGCTGCAGATTGTTTCACACCTGCTTTTCCTCGGTTCACTTTTGGCTCTGCAGCCAGATTAATATCTAAAACCTGGCCAGCGATCATTCTGCCATCTTCTCCTGCCACCGCAGCTCGGGCATTTCTCTCATTAACATATTGAACAAAGGCAAAGCCCTTATGAACAGAGCAACCTACAATTTTGCCATACTTTGAGAAGATAGCCTCCACATCAGATTTCTTCACCACAAGAGTATTGAGATTCCCAATGAATACACGGGAGTTCATGGAGCGAGGATCTGTCTTATTGGTAACGTTGCTGGCCATTGTCTTTGATGATTATGGTTCCTCACAAAGCCAAAATGTAGCTGAAGATCAAAAAAATCTCACTGGAGGGAAAAGGGAGAAGAGATTCTATTCTGAATCTCCTACTCCCCGGTTCTGCGTGGGGAAGCCGACAACTGCTCGAGGTCAGCAACACGGCTGCAGCCGCCCAGCCTTCGTCTCTTCACAAAATCAAGTGACTATTTTCAATATCCTTTGCCGGTTTCCTTTTATTGTCCCAAACTCTGAGAGTTGACATGCCTCTTCAAGACTTGGTCCTTAGATGTCTTCTCTATTTTCTGCACTTAAGTGAACTCATTTAATCCTATGGGTTTAAATATCATGTATTTTACAATGACTCTCAAGTGTGAGACTCCAGTACCGACTCGCACTTTAGACTCACATACACAGTTTACATATTACTTTGACATCTTCACTTTGATGTCTAATAGGAATCTCAGCCAGTTCTGTGTGTGGATGCTTCTTGTCAAATGTGGGTCTTTTATTTGGGCTAATATTATGGCCACACTGGCCTCCTGGCTATTCCTTGACTATGCCAAGCTCTTTTATTGCCTTTGCTCATACTATTTAGTGCAAATATCACTTCTTCAAGTACACCATCCTGGTAGTCATGTCATTCCTTGACCTTTATTCTGCTTTATTTTTGCGTAAGATTTTTCACCACTGAACATTATATTATACATTTATTGTTTGTTTTCTATTGTCTTTCTCAATAAAATTCAAGCTCCATAAAAAGGACCTTATCTCTTGCATCTTTGTGTCATCTATAACAATGCCTGACAAGCTGTAAGTATTCAATAAATATCAGTGGTCTGTTGTTTAATACCTCAAAACAAATCAGCTCTCTCAGTGATCTAGCATATATGATGGTTTCCTCCTCCTAAATTAGGTTCCTGGGGAGATAAATTCCTGTGTGCTGCAAATTCCAAGGGGCTGTTTACGGTGAAAGATGGAAACATCTTTGTAACACTGGTGGCTTCTTTGACTGTGAGCTTTAAAACTTTTCTATTATCTTGTTAAAGAAAATTTGCCAGTGATGAGAAAGCTAGGAAAGTCTACTCAGAAAAAAATTGTATAGGCGATATATTTATGCCTGCCTATGAGCCAATCAAGAAGAGAGAGAGAAAATAGTTCCAGGAGTTTCTGCATTCATGTTCAGGGCCTGGTTGGCTTGCAACTTCTATTCCATCACAGAGTCAGCCATGATGAAACAGGTTTTAAGAATGAGGGTGCCACAGTGTGAGAAATATGGCCATGAATTCCCCTATTCTCTTCTTCAATGAAAAAGAGGGAACTTTTGGATAACTGAAATTAGTTCAACTCAATGCAATGTAAAAAAAACAAACAAACAAAACAAAAAACACTCCTTGAGCAGCCACTATGTACTGTATGCCATGAAAGAGGAAGGAATAACATGAATGTCTATTTCATGGCTCCCAACTAGGGTAGTGTCACAGTCGTCTCAACTACCCTACCATAAGCTAGCCAAGTGTAAATAGAAAGCACATTTCTTTTAAACTCTCCTGAGCTTCTCATCATGTTGAATGGAGAATAAACTCTTTCCTCAATATGGTGATGTTTTGCTACTTTCAAAACAAGCCTAAATGAAATGCATTTCTTTTCACGTTGGCAGAATAGATCACAATAGTTCTTCTGGCATTATGAGAATCTATTATG
Organism: Antrozous pallidus; assembly: GCA_027563665.1. Taxonomy (NCBI): domain Eukaryota; kingdom Metazoa; phylum Chordata; class Mammalia; order Chiroptera; family Vespertilionidae; genus Antrozous; species Antrozous pallidus. Next base: position 92,333,264 of record CM050511.1, on the reverse strand, counting down.
TGCTTCTGATTGCTCTGTACGAACATGCTTTGCTTCTCTTGGGGACATGCAGGAAAAACCTACAGAAATTCAGCTACATTGATCTACTAGGAATGTGGCTGTCGACTTCAATAGAGTTTCTTTGTTGTCTTGGTCATGGTAATTATGGAAAAACAGCTCTCCACAATCCCAGTAGAGGTGGTGTCTTGCTTTGACCTTCTTGTTTCTGCCTGCTTCTTCATTGATAACAAAGACAAATTAGGTTTACAGTTGAGCCAGGGCTCTGCTTCAATTGGAAATGTTACATATCCCAAACCAACCAAGGGCCTGGTGTTTAATTGCAGAGCTAAGAAGCCAAAGTGCTTGCCATTCTACTTTGCAACCTTCCTTTTCTCTTACCCTGCCACTGCCCCTCCTTCCACAATAAGCCAAGATCATCAAAACCCTGAAACCTTGACCTCTCCCTAAAAATGGTCAGTTGACAGAAGCAAGCATGGGTTTTCTTTCAAATTTGACAACTGGTTGTAAACATCCCATGCACCAAAGTGGTAATGTTAGTCCATCGAACTAAAAAATACTTCACCATTTATTCCAAAGAAGTAAAAGCCAAAAGAGGAGAAGAGCTAGAAAGAGGTAGCAGGAAAAGGAAAAGAAAGAGAAAGAGGAGAAATAGGTGCCCATCCCAAACCATCAGTAGTGTGTCCATCCATGGATGCTTGGTGTGAGGGCACAACAGAGGCAGCATTGGTGGCCGTTTCTGTCCAGAATATAGAGGAGGCCAGAAGAACCTGAGTCCCCTGGTATGTGATAGAAATCCTTGGGAGACTTTTGGACCTCCAAATACCATGGAATGGGTGTGTTCAAATTCTTGTATGCCATCTAAGATGAGGTTGGTGAATGAAAGGAATGAATGAGGAAATCCTATTTAATAAAGAGGAAATATGCTAATTGACCCTCATGCCATCCCAAAGAGGGTAGCACCCACAGTCAGTAAAGAGGAAATATGCTAATTGACTGTTCTGCCCTCAAAGATGGCAGCACCCACAGCCAATAAGGAGTAAATATGCTAATTGACTGCCTCATCCTCAAAGATAGTGGTGCCCATAGCCACAAGATGGCAGTGCCCAGTCCCCTCAGACTTGCTGGGGTAGCAGGCACATGGCAGGCCCCCAGGTGGGCCCAGCCACTATGTGCACCTGCCTCAAGAGCCCCCCCCCTCGTTGTCTCAGCCCCCCAGCTTCCCAGGGCTGGCTTGAGGTGCAGGCAAGCCTTGGATGGCGGCTGCCCAGCCACCCAGGGTCCCCTGAGGCTCAGGTAACCAGGGCCAGTTGAGGCTTGCACTGCCAGTAGTGGCAGCAGCACAGGTGTGGTGGGGCATTGCCTTCCCCTGATTGCAGGTCGCCTCCCACCCCTGAGAGTTTCTGGACTGTGAGAGGGGGTAGGCTGGGCTGAGGGATCCCCCTCCACTCCAGTAGGTAAATAAGGGAGTAAGTGTAAGAGTTGAAGGTATCAAGTAGTGCAAATCTATACAGGGGGATTTTAGCATTTGATACACTTCAACATCATAGAGTGGTGTTGGAGTATTAGATATTCCAAAGTCTCTCCATTTGACTAGAAATACCTCCTGATAATACTTCTAGTTACTTTAGTCCTATATTTCTAGTTATTATGAGCCTGGAACTTTAAGGTTGACCTTGTCTCCTCTCTTCCTCTCATCAGCCATATCCAAGCTGTCAGTAGAGCCTAATGAGTTTACCTTCAACACATATTTTGAATCCATCCACTTCTCAACAATCCAGTGCTACCTTGCCAGTCCTGGCCACCATTATCTCCTGCCTGGATTTTTGCAGTAGCCTCTTCACTAGTCTCCCCACTTCCATGCTCGTCTCCCTTGGAATTGTTCTCAACTTCTCACAGAGTTGTTAGATCATGCCACTCCTGCGCAAAACCCTCGCCAGTTGCTTCCATACCTTGGCTATTGTGAAGATGCTGCACTGAACATGGGAGTGTAGATATCGTTTTGAGATACAGATTTTGTTACCTTTGGACATTTATGTAGAAGTGGGATTGCTAGAACATGCTAGTTCTACTTGTAATTTCTTGAGGAACTCCAGACTGCTTTGTATAATGGCTGGTACCAGTTAACATTGATGGATGAGTTAATTAACTCAGTTGGGGAAAGGATATGTATATCAAATCATTACATTGTAACTTCAAATATCTTATGGTTTTACTTGTCGTTTATACCTCAATAAACCTAGAGGGGCGAAAGCCCCTCACCAGCTTCTCATTTGTCTCAAAGTAAAAGTGACCGTCCTTTACAGCCTGCGAAGCTCTGCCAGCTCAACTTGTCTTCCACTCTTGTCTTGACTCCTTTGCTTTTCCTACATGCATCTCAAAGCACTGCACTTGTCATTCCCTCTGCCTGGAACATTCTTCACCCAAATAACTGCATGGCTTGCTCCCTCACTTTAAAATTTAAAGTGAGTTAAAATTTTTTAATGTTGACACTATTGCAGATGTCTCCTATGTCCCCCCTTTTCCTACCTTCACCCACCCTTCCTCCACCCTCCCTTGGCCATCACCACACTATTGTCCATGTTCATGGATTATGCATATATCTGTTCTTTAGCCAATCCCGTCACCTCTTTATCCTTCAGGTACCTCCCATGTATCCATGCTTCGGCTCCCTCAATTTCTTTAAGACTCTGCTCAAATGTCATTCTCTCCAAGAGGCCTTCACTGGCCACTCTTTTCACTGCAACGTTGCTCACCACCTGGGACACTTTCCTTCCTGCTTCATTTTCCTTTAAATGTCTATCACTATCTGACACAAGATGCATTTCACCTAAATACTTCTATTTGTTGTCTGTCTCTGCCCATTAGAGTGAAAGCCCCTTGGGAGCAGGGATTTTTGTCTATTTTCCAGAAGTGTGTCCCTACCTCCACTAACAATAACTGACACTGTAGTAGGGGCTCAGTAAATAAATGAATAGATACATTGGTCATTCCATCTCTGACTTGAGGCCATTGCTCCTTGCAAACTTCAGTTTGTTTACAACTCTCTTAACACCCACTCTCTGCTGGCAGCTGAGAGTGACAAGCAAAGTAAATAGTGCCGAGTAAGACAGTCCATCATCAGAAGCCCTAGAGGCATTGCTAGGGCAACAGAGATGATGTTTTAGCTGGTTTGCACTCAGCTGTTTCCTCTCATCATTCATAAATCTGAAGCAGAGATTGGCAGAGAACACGCTGGCTCGGCCTGCAGAGCAGTTAGAAGGAAACCTTTGACAGTTCCCCTCAAGAAGCCCAGTGACCCTGTCCGAGAACCAGCTGGACTCTGGCAAAATCCCCAGAATTCTGGGAAGCTATGCCTCAGCACAGGAAGTTAATTATCCTCTTCTGGTCCTGCTGACTGGCCATTCTGCACAGAAAAGTTTTTCTTCATAAAACAACAACCATTACGCCAGCGCCAACAACCAGATCAATGCCCCTTCATTGCTTTGGCTATTTATGTGCCTCACCTACTCGTTGGTTTTGAGATGAAAACCATGATATCTTAGATTGGCTGTGCCTCTGTCCAGAAGACATTATAATTATAAGTGGCCTTTTCATAAAACTTTAAGATTGGTCTCTGTGGGGAGACACTTTACCTTGCCTGCCCAGTCGGGGTGCTAATGTTGGTGGGCCAATCCAATACCTGGCAATTCTTCTTCATCAAAACAGCAGAAAGATTAGTCAAGAAGACTTGCAGCCTTGCCCAGACAGATTTGCTACCTAGTATTAGCTGAATTGTAACACCTCAAAACTTCTGTTTAAGCCCCCACCCCAGTACCTCAGAGTGTCACTATATTTGGACACAGTCTCTTAAGAGGTGATTAAGATAAAAGGAGGCCATTCGGGTGGTGCCCTAACCCAACATGACTGATGTCCTCATAAGAAGGGACTGCACTGCCCAAGCCCCTGGTGGAAAGGGACAGAAGCCCCATTTGGGCTGACCTCTGGAGTCTACCTCTCCTGGCTTATCAGGCACCTTCTCGCAGCCTGTGGTCTCTGTGAGGCTGGAGCCCTGAGGGGCAGCTCCTGCGTTTACATCCTTGCAGCTTCACCAGCTCAGACCACAGACACCCTTAGAGTGAGTGTGGCAACCAGACAGGGCTGTCAGTTCCTGTTTGCATCAAATAGTAGACCCCTGGCAAGGGGTGTGGGACAGACTGGACAAGACCATCAGAGATACACACACACACACACACACACACACACACACACACACGCACACACGCGCGCACACACAAGACACATATATGGGCACACACAGGGAGACAGACACACACACACATGCACACACATATATGAGTGCGTGCACACACACGCACTGTGTCTACTGCCTGGACGGCTGACCTCACTCTCAGCTGGGACCAGCACCGCCTGCCTGCGGCTCCCCTCCAGGCCAGTAGGAGGCAGCATTGCCCCTCTCTGCCTGCTCGGCTTTGTCCTCTCCACAGGCTGCCTCCAGGCCTCCGTCTCTGCAGGACTAGAATTGAAAAAAAGATTTTATCTTTGGAAAACTCCATCACACTTCAAATGTCAGGATGCTGTAAGATTAATCTAAAATTTTCTCCTCCTTTTGAAAAGCCAAAATTTTAAAACAGAATCATAAAATTCTAAAACCAGAAGGAGGCTCTGGGATTAGATCACTCCCAATACTCTGGTTTAAGATGTAGAAATAGCCCTGACCAGTGTGACTCAGTGAGCGTCAGCCCCAGGCACTGAAAGATCTCAGGTTCAATTTCCAGTCAAGGGCATGTACCTGGGTTGCAGGTTCAATCCTCAGCCCTGGGTGCATGCAGGAGGCAACCAATCAATGTGTCTCTTTCACATAGATATTTTCCTCTCTCTCTCTCTCTCTCTCTCTCTCTCTCTCTCTCTCTCTCTCTCTCCCTCCTTTCCTCTCTTCCACTCTCTCTAAATAAAACAATGGAGAAATATCTTCAGGTGATGATTAACAACAAAAAACAAACAAATAAATAAAGCATTAGACTAAAATATATATTTCAATATTTGATAGCAAATTGCTAAATCAAACATAAAAAGCAGTCAAAGAGAGACAATGCATCTGAGTGAGGTGTTGGTTATCACTTGTTGGTTATCACTCTTAATAGGCAAGCAACTTACCTTTGTAAGAAACACTGTAGAGATTATTTGAACAAGCACTGTACAATCCTATCTAATAAAAGGGTAGTATGCAAATTAACCATCTCTCCATCACAAAGATGGCAGCGCCAATAGCCACAAGATGGCGGCACCCAATCCTATCAGACCCTATGGAGCTCCCCAGTCCTGGGGCAGGGTGGGGGGTGGGGGTGGCCACTGAGAACAGGCAGTGTGAGTGGCCTGGTGGAATGCTTGCTTCGTCACCACAGCGATGAGGCAAGCATTCCATACCCAGCCACGGATGGGCCTCTGGGCAGCGGGCACGGAGTGGCCAGGCCCCGCAGAGAGCTACTGCTGCAAGGATTTATGCGCAGGACTACTAGTAGAGTATGTAATGTGAGCCCCACATGTATAATGTTAAAGGGGCTACAGACATTTTTCAAAAGGTGAAAAGCAGCAGGTGAAATTTATTTTAATAGTACTTTCTTACTTCACCCATGTATCAACAATATCATTTCACTGTGTAATCATTTCACAGACTGGCACTTTGGATGGCGCAGAACTGAACAAGGGGTTCATCCGGACCTTACAAAGTCTACAGGACGCCCTGTGCAGACACCCCACCTGCACTCACCCTGAGTCCTCTGGAGAATTGTCCTGTAGAACGAATACGGGGTGATACAATTTGATAAAAAAGAGCTTCCTGTTTCAAAACAGCCTGTATTTAACTTTACCTTTTCTCCTCAGGTAAACTCCAGAAGGACACATAATCATCGCATTGCTATGATTCTTAGACAATGAGCTAAAGTGGACACGGTCAGCCAATGCCGACGGGAGTTTGGTGGGAAAGGCTGTCCTCCTCCCTCCTAGAGGGGCTTGCAGTCCATGACTGGGAAGGTTTCTCCTGCCCCCGCAGTGCTGAAAATACTGTGGACAATTTCCACACTCCCCCTTCTTTGTTAGAGGAGCTGGTGGGGAAGCAGGCTGGAATCACAGAGTGCTGAGGACAAGGCGCGCTCAGGCAAACGGCTCTCTGAGCAACAACAGTCAAGAAGAGCAAAATCGCTTCCAGGATTAAGCATCATGCTAAGTGAAATAAGCCAGTCAGAGAAAGAAGAGTACCACATGACCTCACTCATTTGTGGAATATAATGAGCAACATAAACTGATGAACAGGGACAGATCCAGAGACAGAGAAGCATCGACCAGACTGCCGGACCTCAGAGGGAAGGTAGGGGAGGGTGGGGAAAGGAGGAGAGATCAACCAAAGGACTTGTATGCATGAATATAAGCCTAACCAACGGACACAAACACCAGTGGGGTGAAGGCATGAATTGGGGGAGGGCTGGAGGGAGGGATTTAATGGAGGGATAAAGACACGTATGTAATACCTTAATCAATAAAGACATTTTTAAAAATAATGAAAAAAATCACTTCCAGGATTTCGAGTCACTTGTAAAACAATCTTATAAAACAAGCCTGGCCCTGAGCATTAACCTATGAACTAGAGGTCATGGTTCCATTCCCAGTCGGGGCACATGCCTAGGTTGGGGCTTGATCCCCAGTATGGGGATGTTAGTTACTATCTCCCTCTCCCTTCCCCTTCCTCTCTAAAATCAATAAAAGTATACATGTTTTTAAATGATCTAGTAAAGACAGTGGTTTCAAACTCAGCATCACAGTGGAGGACAGTCCAGGCCAATCCCACACAGCAATCCTCACTCCCCCACAGTGGGGGAGTGAGTGCCCAGGTCCCTGCTTCCAGCGAAGGTGGAGGCACACCTCTGTGGCCCTTTGGGAAGTGGTGTTTCCCCCTCACCCCCTGCTTTCTCAGCAGCCTTTGAGATTTGTTAGTGTTGCTTGGCACATAGTCACAGGGCCAACACCCATGCACCCCACAATCAGGGGCTGCTGCTGCTCTGTCTTTCTTGCAGCCCCATAGTCTGAGGGTTTCTCACCAAACAGTGAGCAGAGCTGCCAACAAACTTTGACCCAGTCTCCTCATAATTGCATGAAAGTGGAATAAGCTACCACCCTAACCAGAGGCGAGTCTCCCCTTTATTTATGGATGTATCCTTGTAGGGAAGAATCTGGAACCAGGATATTTGTCATGCGGAGCCTCTGAGTCTTTTGTCCTAAAAATAATGTTTGGCATTCACTGACCACTTCCTTGATTCCCCCACTAGTTCCCTATATTCACTCATTAAATGTCCTTTCTAATAATAGTCATTTCAACTCCATTCTACATGCTTTCCTCACTGTAACAGTTTCCTAGGGCTTCTGGGACAAAAACCGCAGACTGGGTGAATTGCACAACATACAGTATTCTCTCCCAGTTCTGGAGGCCAGAAGTGGAAGAGCAAGGACAAGTCTGCTATGCAATCCTGTGAGGCATTGAACTTACCATACTAACTTACTGAAGAAATGAAAACATGCGGGATCACAAAACCCTAGGGCTACACAGCTAGTCGTTGGTAGAACTCAAATTTGAACCCACTGCTATTTGGCTCCAGCACCCAAACCATGCAACTTCTTTAAAATAAAATCATTCTTCCCAAAATTCAGGGAAGGCTAGTTTACCATTCCATACTTCCCAAGGCCTGCATAATTTTCTGGTGCTGCTGATTAAGTATCTATCATATTAGCCCTTGGAAGGGAGTGGTTCTGACCATATTTGTACCAGTGGAGCCAGGTGAGCACCAGGAATGGGCAAAGGGACCTAGGAGGTTAGCAGGCACTTGAGCCCCTGCCCAGCACTGCCCTTAACCACCATGCGCTCTGCATGGAGCCAGGAAGAAATGGACAGGGCCGTTCTGCACAGCTTTTGTTAAAACAGGGCAGGGAGTGAAAGGATTAGGATTGTTAAAAGGAGGCCAACAGATCCTACCTTATCCCTTCTTCATGACTGGAAGAAAGTGGGTGTCACCTTACTCTCTCTTGAGGAACGAGGGTGCCAGCTCCTAAGCATTCACACCAGTCTTGCTTTGACTCATAGTGTAATGATTTTTCTCTAAAAAATGTCAATGGAGAGACACAAAGACTGGAAGTTGGGAGTTGAGGCTAGTTATTAATGCCACAGCTGGCCCACAGGGTCCTCAGGATTGGCTATTCACTTCCCTCAGTTCTGAGAAAACTCCACTGAATTCCCCCCTCCCACCCAGTTGTTACTGGCTAATATTGTTGGTGAGAGAGCTTGAGTTCTTTTTCCCACTTACTTTGAGTCCTGTACATTCATAAAAGTAGCATCACTATCTTTTATTTCATTAATTCTAAAAGATCTTCTCTCCCCATTTGCCCAATTTAATGAAGTTTCCTTTATTTTGTTCTCAAAAAGTAGGCACCATACTCCAAAGAGCTGTGTCTAAGATATGTAAATTAGTTTCATTTACACTAATAGTGTAAAAGTAGCCATTTCACCAGTTTTGTTTATTCCTGTATCCTGAACACCTAGCAAAATGCCTATTATACAGTAGTACTCGCCAATGTGAGTAATGAACAAACAGCCATGTATAAATGTTTTCTCCTATGTTATACACATGCTAACCTGCTATGCATACTGTTATGCATGATACTGTTTTTAAAAAATATATATTTTATTGATTTTTTACAGAGAGGAAGGGAGAGGGATAGAGTTAGAAACACTGATGGGAGAGAAACATCGATCAGCTGCCTCCTGCATACCCCTTCTGGGGATGTGTCTGCAACCAAGGTACATGCCCTGGACTGGAATTGAACCTGGGACCTTTCAGTCTGCAGGCAATGCTTTATTCACTGAACAAAACCAGTTAGGATGATATTGTTGTTTTTAATCTCTTCATATACTTTGGAGGTTGTCAATAGTTAGCAGGGCAAGGGGCAGGACTCCGGTTATGTAAAGAGCTCCCAGCAGAAGAAAGCAACCCTCGGCCCATGTGGTCACGTACTAATCCCAGGAAGCAGCCATCACCAGCATGGATTAAACCGCTGTGCAGAACCCTCTCTTTGTTCTGTCAAATCTTTAAAAGTCTAAAATTTAGTCTTCCCAATAGGGCTCTGAGACAGGTTCTTTGATCATTTATCCTGTTTGCAGAGGAGGGCACCTGAGGCACAGAGAGGAGAAAATTTTAATTTTCCAGCTAAATTTTTAAGTTGATTTTGCCCCGTGGACTCCTTTTATCTCCTATCAAGCGGAGCATGAGTACTTACATGTTAAAGGCATTTAAATGTGGAGGGGGTGAATTAAAAGTTAAGGTATACTAAAAATAAGTTATACTAATTTTCTTTAGTTAAGGCGATTAAAATATTGAGATTCCATGACCCCTCTAATAGAATGGCCAAAATCCAGAACGCTGACACCACCACATGCCGGAGAAGGTACGGAGAAATCACTTGCTGCTTATGGCAACGCAGACACTTTGGGACATGGTTCGGCAGTTTCTTATAAAACTAAAGATACTCTTACCATACAATCCAGCAATCATGCTCCTTGGTACTTACCCCCAAAATTGAAAATATATGTCCATACGAAAACTTGCACACTGTATACAAATTTTATTCATGATTGCCAAAGCTTAGAAACAACCAAGCTGTCTTTTAGTAGGCGAATGAAAATATAAATCATGGTGCATCCAGATAATGGAATATTATTCCATGCTAAAAATAAATGAGCTATAAAACCACGAAAAGGCATTGAGGAACCTTAAGTGCATATGACTAAGTGAAAGAAGCCAGTTAAAAAAGACTATATACTCTTTGATTCCATATGACATTCTGGAAAAGGTAAAACTATGGAGACAGTGAAAGGATCAGTGGTTGTCAAGGGTTGCAGGGAAGGGGTAGGTGGGAGGATGAATAGGTGGAGCACAGAGGAATTTTAGGGCAGTAAAACTACTCTGCATGGTACTATAATGGTGGATACATGTCATCATACATTTGTGCAAACTCATAGAATGTACAGCTATGGATTTATAGTGATTATGATGTGTCAGTATAGGTTCATCCAATATAATAAATGCACCACTCCAGTGAGGGGTGTTGATAATGGAGGACACTATGCATGTGTGGGGACAAATGGTACATGGGAAATCTCTACACCTTCCACTCACTTTTACTATGGACATAAGTTGCTGTAAAAACAACCAAAAAATTTTAAATCGATATATTTTAATTTTTTAAATAACCTTGGGGTTTAACATAATAGGTTACATGTAAAATCATTAGGTACCTTGTCCCTGGTGTCTCCCCATTTACCCCTTCATGACCTAGAGCCAAGTTTTTCTATCTGCATTTGGGTGTGTAAAAATCACCTAAGTCAGGAGTTTCATTCCCAGTTTGCATGGTTAAAGTTCTTATGGCCAAGCACATTTTAGTAGCTTCCAAGTTTGGGCAACTATGACACTGTAAGATAAAAAGTGAGATATAGGCAGAAGGCTTAGAATCTAGACATTATAACAGTGTGAAATGAATAGGTCATCAGAAATCAAAGAGAACTACTATGTATGAGTAGTCCTCTTATCATAGACTTTATTCTTCAAAACACATCACCCCTGAAAATTATCATGTTTGTTAGTTTGTTTACTTGTTTATTCTCCCTCTCTGCCCATGGAATGTATGTTTAATGAGAGCAGGGCTTTATCAGTCTCAGTCACATCTCTATCTCCAGTGCCTAAAAGAGTTTCTGGCATGTGGTAGATGCTCAATAATTATTGTTGAATACAGAAAAGAGAAGGAGGAAAGTGACTTATAGCTTCATACCATTTCTGGTGCTTAGGATTCATTCTTTTGGAAATCCTTCTGGAAATTCAGTAAGGAAGCTTTTTCCCAATCCGACATGGGAGCCATGGAGAAAGAAGCAGCACCTGGAGTTTGGCAGAAATTTTTAAAATAAAATTTAAGGTTACAACCCAATGTTGGTGAAGCGTGACTTCAGGTGTCTCCAATATTATTTAGCTGTTCACTGACACTGTTCTCCAAGCCCTTCTGTCCACTACCCCATTTCAAAATCACACCCCGGTATCAGAATGTTCTCATGGTGGCTCCCCTCTTCCAGGTACCAACATCTGGATTAGTTATTAATTACTGAGCAAAATACTACCTCAGAGTTTATTTTGGCTTAAAACAATTGTAATGTAAGAGGAAATACATATGTTTAGTCTTTGTCCCCAGTTTCTGGCACACAGCCCCTAAAACCTTTGAAATCTCCGGAGGGATCAGAATGTCTTTTATATGCTAACTAGAGGCCCGGTGCACAAAATTCATGCACTGGCGGGGGGGGGGGGGTGAGGCTGTCCCTCAGCCTGGCCTGTGCCCTCTCACAGTCTGGGAGCCCTCGGGGGGATGTTGGACATGCTTAGTACTGCTGCAGAGGCAGGAGAGGCTCCTGCCACCACCACTGCTCTCTCCACCAGGGGGCAGCTCCTGTATTGAGTGTCTGCACCCTAGTGGTCAGTGCATGTCATAGCGATCAGTCATTCTGCCATTCGGGCCAAAACCAGCTCTCTGACATCCCCTGAGGGGTCCCGGATTTTGAGAGGATGCAGGCCAGGCCAAGGGACTCCACCAGTGCATGATCTGGGCTGGAGAGAACTCGGGAGGTTAGCCAACTGGGGAGGGACCACAGGAGGGCTCCAGGGTAAGTCTGGTCCATCTCACTAAGTCCTGATTGGCCGGCCCCAGCAGCAAGTTAACCTTCTGGTCAGAGCTTCTGCCCCCTGGTGGTCAGTGCACGTCATAGCAAGCAATGTCATAGCGAGCACTTGAGCAGCCTTAGCATACATTAGCATATTATACTTTGATTGGCTGAACGACTGGCTGGATGACTGGACACTTAGCATATTAGGCTTTTCTTATATAGAATGAGATGGCTGGTGGCTGGGACCCCTAGCTGGCTTCAGGATGGGGACTGGTCACCAGAAAGACCAAAGCATATTTAGAGGGTTGGAAATTTCAGACTCTCCCACCTACAGCCCTCATTCAATCCTTACCTCATACCTCAGGGAGGGGAGACGGGCAAGGAGCTGAAGGTTGAGTTCAATCACTAATGGCATTGATTTAATCAATCATGCCTATGTAATGACCCTCCTTAAACTCCTAAACAACAGGGTTCAGAATGCTTCTAGGTTGGTGAACACATCAAGGTGCTGGGAGGGTGGTGCCCCCAAAGTGGACCTGGAGGCTCCGCATATCCCCATCACCTCAACATCCTTCCCTATGCACCTCTTCCCTTTGGCTGCTCCTGAGATGAATTCTTTATAATCAGTGGGGTAAAGATAAGTAAAATGAGCCATTCTCCCAAATGATCCAACCTGAAGTGGGTAAGTGGGAATCTCTGATTTCTAGCTGATTGGGCATTTAAAATGTGGGCAGACTTGTAGGGCTAACCTGGGGGGATGGGGGGTCTACCCTAACTCCATGTAGCTAGTGTCAGAATGGGATCAAATTGTTCAACACCAAGATGGTACCCAGAGAATCAGAAAATTGGCTGTTGATCTCAGAAGTGTGGTGAGTAAAAGTAGGTCAATTATAAACATTTATCTCATAGTTGTGGTGGGTAACAATTTTGAGAGCAGCTTCCCTGGATGGTTCTGGATTGGAGTCTTCCTGTAAGGTTGCAATCAAGGCGTTGGCCCAGGCATCAACCCAGGTGTCAGCCCAGGTGTCAGCCCAGGGGTCAGCCCAGGGGTCAGCCCAGGCACCAGCCCAGGGGTCAGCCCAGGGGTCAGCCCAGGGGTTAGTCCAGGTGTCAGCCCAGGCACCAGCCCAGGGGTCAGCCCAGGTGTCAGCCCAGGCACCAGCCCAGGTGCCAGCCCAGGGGTCAGCCCAGGGGCCAGCCCAGGGGCCAGCCCAGGGGTCAGCCCAGGGGCCAGCCCAGGTGCCAGCCCAGGTGTCAGCCCAGGTGCCAGCCCAGGTGTCAGCCCAGGTGCCAGCCCAGGCGCCAGCCCAGGCGCCAGCCCAGGGGTCAGCCCAGGGGCCAGCCCAGGTGCCAGCCCAGGGGTCAGCCCAGGGGTCAGCCCAGGGGTCAGCCCAGGTGTCAGCCCAGGTGTCAGCCCAGGTGTCAGCCCAGGGGCCAGCCCAGGGGTCAGCCCAGGGGTCAGCCCAGGTGCCAGCCCAGGGGTCAGCCCAGGTGTCAGCCCAGGTGCCAGCCCAGGGGTCAGCCCAGGGGTCAGCCCAGGTGCCAGCCCAGGGGTCAGCCCAGGTGTCAGCCCAGGTGTCAGCCCAGGTGTCAGCCCAGGGGTCAGCCCAGGGGCCAGCCCAGGGGCCAGCCCAGGTGCCAGCCCAGGGGTCAGCCCAGGGGCCAGCCCAGGGGCCAGCCCAGGGGTCAGCCCAGGGGTCAGCCCAGGGGACAGCCCAGGGGCCAGCCCAGGGGTCAGCCCAGGTGCCAGCCCAGGGGTCAACCCAGGTGCCAGCCCAGGGGTCAGCCTAGGTGTCACCCCAGGGGTCAGCCCAGGGGTCAGCCCAGGGGCCAGCCCAGGTGCCAGCCCAGGTGCCAGCCCAGGGGTCAGCCCAGGGGCCAGCCCAGGTGCCAGCCCAGGTGCCAGCCCAGGGGTCAGCCCAGGTGCCAGCCCAGGGGTCAGCCTAGGTGTCACCCCAGGGGTCAGCCCAGGTGCCAGCCCAGGGGTCAGCCCAGGGGTCAGCCCAGGTGCCAGCCCAGGGGTCAGCCCAGGGGTCAGCCCAGGTGCCAGCCCAGGTGCCAGCCCAGGGGTCAGCCCAGGGGTCAGCCCAGGTGCCAGCCCAGGTGCCAGCCCAGGTGCCAGCCCAGGGGTCAGCCCAGGTGTCAGCCCAGGGGTCAGCCCAGGTGCCAGCCCAGGGGTCAGCCCAGGTGTCAGCCCAGGGGTCAGCCCAGGTGCCAGCCCAGGTACCAGCCCAGGTGCCAGCCCAGGGGTCAGCCCAGGGGTCAGCCCAGGTGCCAGCCCAGGGGTCAGCCCAGGTGCCAGCCCAGATGCCAGCCCAGGGGTCAGCCCAGGTGTCAGCCCAGGTGCCAGCCCAGGGGTCAGCCCAGGGGTCAGCCCAGGGGCCAGCCCAGGGGCCAGCCCAGGTGCCAGCCCAGGGGTCAGCCCAGGGGTCAGCCCAGGTGCCAGCCCAGGGGTCAGCCCAGGTGCCAGCCCAGGTGCCAGCCCAGGTGCCAGCCCAGGGGTCAGCCCAGGGGCCAGCCCAGGTGCCAGCCCAGGGGTCAGCCCAGGGGCCAGCCCAGGTGCCAGCCCAGGTGCCAGCCCAGGTGCCAGCCCAGGGGTCAGCCCAGGTGCCAGCCCAGGGGTCAGCCTAGGTGTCACCCCAGGGGTCAGCCCAGGTGCCAGCCCAGGGGTCAGCCCAGGGGTCAGCCCAGGTGCCAGCCCAGGGGTCAGCCCAGGGGTCAGCCCAGGTGCCAGCCCAGGGGTCAGCCCAGGGGTCAGCCCAGGGGTCAGCCCAGGGGCCAGCCCAGGTGCCAGCCCAGGGGTCAGCCCAGGGGTCAGCCCAGGTGCCAGCCCAGGGGTCAGCCCAGGTGCCAGCCCAGGTGCCAGCCCAGGGGTCAGCCCAGGGGCCAGCCCAGGTGCCAGCCCAGGTGCCAGCCCAGGGGTCAGCCCAGGGGCCAGCCCAGGTGCCAGCCCAGGTGCCAGCCCAGGGGTCAGCCCAGGTGCCAGCCCAGGGGTCAGCCTAGGTGTCACCCCAGGGGTCAGCCCAGGTGCCAGCCCAGGGGTCAGCCCAGGGGTCAGCCCAGGTGCCAGCCCAGGGGTCAGCCCAGGGGTCAGCCCAGGTGCCAGCCCAGGTGCCAGCCCAGGGGTCAGCCCAGGGGTCAGCCCAGGTGCCAGCCCAGGGGTCAGCCCAGGTGCCAGCCCAGGGGTCAGCCCAGGGGTCAGCCCAGGCTGCAGTCACCTGAAGGCTCACCTGGGCCTGGAAGATTGACTTCTAACATGGCCCACTTTCCGGGTAGCCAAGCTGGTGCTGGCTGGTGACAAGTGGCCTCAGTTTTCACCACTGTGACCTCCCCACGGGGCTGCTCAGGACAGGATGGCTTCTCCCAAGGCTAGTGCCGCGGGAAAGCAAGATGGCAGTTACAGTGTGCTTTGTGTCCCAGCCTCAGGGGTCCCATCCTGTCTCTCCCACAGCGACCCTGTTAGGGACAGGCAGCCCGGCGACTGCAGAAGGGAGCTGCCACAGGACAACATAAATAGCAGGAGGCGAGCATCGCCGGCAGCCGCCTGGGAAGCTCAAACGCAGTGTTCAAACATATTTTTCAAATAAATGAATAAACTATTTAATCAAGTCCAAGTCCGCTCCACTCAGTCCATTTGGATCTAGCGTTAAGCATGAGAGCACAGGCCTCTGGCGGCAGGAGAATGCTTATTGGCTTCAGTGTGCTCACTCCGGAGGAGCCCAGACAAATGATCTGCTTCCACTGAGCCCCCAGTCTTGAAACGTGAGGCGTGAACTCAGCATGAAGTTAAATAATTTCAGGAAGAATGTTCATTATGAGTTCCCTCCCACAGGACCAGCCCCAGGCAAAATCTGCAACTGGGGGAACCTTAGCTTTCCTACCCCAGTTCTGCAAATCCCCCCAATCTTTCCCCCACTCACATCACCTAATATAGGCAGCACTCAGCTCAATAGGCAGACATGTATTTTGCAGGGTTCGCTTCTACATACCTTGAGAAGGTACCAGTTGGACATAATGATACCGTGTAAATGCACATTTTAGGAAATGCAGTGAGGCAAATCTTTCCTCTGGCTTTAAAACACAACACTAAGTCTGCATTGAACAGCTGATGAAATTGCTGGCTTACAACTAGGAGCTGAGGTGCATGGGAATTTGTAACTGGGAATGTTTGCTGTGGAGAGATAATCAAAGATGGCAGTCTCCCTGAGCGGGGGGGCGGGGGGGGGGGGCCAGCAGAATCCCACTCCCCGTCTCAAGGTCACCTGAAGAACACAGGATTGAATGGAGGGAGAGACGAGTTTACTTACTGATTCGTTCAACAACTATTTTCTGAGCCCAGGTCTTTGCTCAAATATCATGGAAATGTCACCTAGCCTGGCCTCTATATTTAAAATTGCCATTTAAATTGCAATCTTCCCATCTCCCTCATCTGCTCACTGCTTGCTTGTTTTGTAGCCTGTTACCTACTAACATACAATAATTTACTTCTTTTTTTCCCATCTTTATTGTTGAAAGTATTACATATGTCCCCTTCCCACACCCCATTGACCCCTTCTAGCCCATACCTGCCCTCTGCCCCAGGCCTTCACCACACTATTGTCTGTGTCCATGCTTATAAGTTCTTTGGTTAGTCTCTTCCCACCCACCCGCCCTTCCACCCTTCCCTCTATAATTTACTTCTTTATTGCTTTTTATTTTTGTCTTTTTCCCTCACTCCCACCTCCTGCCAGAAGGTCATCACCATGGTAGGAATTTTGTTCTGTTTTGTTGGTTAATTAACTGAATGAGTGCTGGTGGTACAGAAGTGAGGAAAACAGTCTTCTACCTCTCTCCCTCCCTCTCTCTCTCCATCCATGCCTTACAGTTGCCACTCACTGGGCTGAGTCAGCTATAATGCTATTAGCTCACCATCCTGACCTCCCAATTGCTTCCTGAGATGCTCCGGACAATCTGTGGCTTCTCCTTTCCAGAGCAGCTGCAGCAAAACCTAGATCCCAGGGCACTCCGCATTCGAAACACACACTTGTTCTTATGGAAATTAAGTTTGGCCCTGGCCACTCTAGCTCAGTGGTTGGAGTGTTGGCCTGCACACTGGACGGTCATTGGTTTGATTCCAGGTCAGGGACACATAACTGGGTTGCAGGTTCAACCTCAGCCCCTGGGTAGGGTGCATGTAGGAGGCAACCAATCAATGTGTCTCTCTCGCATCTCTCTCTCTCTTTCTCTCTCTTCCTCTTTTTCTCTCTCCCTCTTTTTCTCTCTCCCTCTCTCCCCTCCCTTCCACTCTCTCTAAAAATCAATGGGTAAAAAATATATTCTCTCACCTTAAGTGAAGATTTAAAAAATAATAATAACAAAATAAAGTTTGCCCTTCAAATGCAAATACTCCAGAGCCACAGTCATGCTTCCTAAACTCTCTGCACGGCAGAGCCTCTGGGCTTAGGGAAGAAAACATGTTTGTTTTTACTCTCAAATTGTTCAAAACAGGGTTCCAAAGCTACACACGTTTTTTTAATCCTCACCCGAGGATGTGTTTTTATTTATTTTAAAGACAGAGGAAGGGAGAGAGAGAGAGAGAGAAACATTGACTAGTTAGCTCCCGTACGCACCCTGACTAAGGATCAAACCCAAAACCTAGGTATGTTCCCTGTCCGGGAATTGAACCCACAACCTTTTCGGTGCACAAAACAGCATTCCAACCAACTGAGCCACACGGCCTGGGCCAAAGCTACACGGTTTTGTCCATAAACATAAGATGACTACCTTCCCCCTTCCAAACCAAAGACAATGTGTGTTACTCTGCAAAAGCCGCACTAAAAGCAAAAACATTGCAATGACAGCTTAACAAAAAACAGGACTTGCCAAAAGGAAGCACATAGAGAATGACACCTCGAATTAAACAAGGGGGCTGGAAAGACCAGATTAAAGATTCTGGGGAACACCATCTAAAACAATAATGTTTAAAGGCGGGTTCAGTTAAAGAGCACGAAAGTGGTAACCGGCTTAGGTAACACCTACAACCTTTCACCACGGATAATCACATTAGTGTGCACACTATGGATTAAATATGAGGAAGTATTTTTCCAGGTTGAAAACAAAATGGAAACAAAAAGGATTTATAACGTTGAGGCTAACAGGGCAGAAGACTGGAAAAATAAAGAGAAAATTTGCCTAAAGGGGTGAGTTGCTGAAATCAGCAACCAAGAGTTGCCTCAGGAATTTAAGGGAGTGTTTGTTGGGAGGGATCGGGAAGGACGTGAAAAACCTTTGTGGCCTTTGTTCCTATTGCTGAGTAAAGAAAGACCAGTGGTGCTTACAAGAGTGAAAATATGGAAACAACCATCTGTGTCCATTGAGGAATGAATGGATCAAGAAAATGTGATATAAGTGTGTGTGCGTGTATGTGTGTGTGTGTGTCCATAAAAAAAATCATGCCATTTGCGACAACATGGGTATACCTTAAGGGTATTATGCTAAGTTACATAAATTAGACAGAAAAAGAAAATATATAATCTCACCTATATGTGAAATCTTAAAAAAAAAAAAAAAAAAAAAAGGAAACAGAAACCTAAGCTCATTAGATACAGAGAACAGACTGTGGTTGCCAGAGGAGGCCGAGTGGGTGGGGTCGTGGGGTGGGGTGGTGAAATGGGTAAGGGGTCAACAGGTACAAAATAAATAAATGCACAGCCCTGGGAATATAACAGTGACTATAGTTAATAATATTGTATTACATATCTGAAAGTTGCTCAGAGAGGAAATGTTAGAAGTCTTATCACAAGAAAAAAATTGTGTAATTGTATATGGTGACGGATGTTCACTAGACTTATTGTGGTGATTATTTTGCAATTTTTACAAATACACATCATTTGGTTGTACACCTGAAAATACTATGATGTTGCATGTCAGTGACACCTCCATTGTTAAAAGTAAGAAAAGACGGACCGGTGCAGCCACTGTGGAGAACAGTATGGCCTTTCCTCAAAAAACTAAAAATGGAACTGCCATTTGACCCAGTGATCCCACTTCCAGGAATATATCCCAAGAAAATAGAAATATCAATTAGAGAGGATACATACACCCCTATGTTCATAGCAGCACAATTCACCATAGCTAAGATTTTGAAATAGCCTCAGTGCCCATCCACAGGTGAATGGATTAGAAAACTGTGGTACATCTACACAATGGAATACTATGCTGCTGTAAAAAAGAAGGAACTCTCACCATTTGCAACAGCATGGATGGAACTGGAGAGCATTATGCTAAGTGAAATAAGCCAGTCAGAGAAAGATGAATATCACATGATCTCACTGATTTGTGGAATATAATGAACAACATAAACTGATGAACAAAAGCAGATCCAGAGTCATAGAAGCATCAAACAGACTGTCCAACCCAAGAGGGAAGGCAGGGGAATTGGGGGTGAGAGATCAACCAAAGGATTTGTATGCATGCATATGAGCATAACCAATGGACACAGACAGTAGGTGGGTGAGGGCATGTGCTGAAGGGTGGGAGCTCCTGGGGAGAGGTCAATGGGGGGAAAAAGGAGACTCATGTAATACTTTAAAAAATAAAGAATTTTTAAAAAAAAATAAGAAAAGAAAGGCCAGTAGTATTTGTCCCTGCAAAATAAGAACAGAATGGCCAAATCTGACCTTTGAGAGCTCAGCTGCTTGTCTGGTAGCCACTAGCCACATGTGCTCTTTAGCATTACACTCAAATTAATCAAAATTAATTAACATTTAAAACTAATTTTCTCAGTCACATGATAAGTGCTCAATGGCCACATGTGGCATAGCACACAACACAGATAACTGAGTGTTTCCATCATTCCAAAAAGTTCTACAGGTCAGCACTGCTATAGAGCCCAACAGGTAGAAAAGCAAGTCCTGGCGAATAGCCACCTCTGTCCCCACATGCTAATCTGTTGTCCCCCTAGACTAGAGAGAGGCAGACTCACAATGTTACAGTAGGTAAAGATCTTGGCCTCGTAGAGCAAAATCATCATTGTTTTCAAAGTAAGTGGGACCTCAATACCAGATTTCAAGCTGTATTACAAGGCCACTGTTCTCAAAACAGCCTAGTACTAGCACAAGAACAGACAGATAGAACAATGGAATAGAATAGAGAACTCAGAAATCAACCCAAACTACTATGCTCAATTAATATTTGACAAGGAGGCATGAACATACAATGGAGTCAAGATAGTCTCTTCAATCAATGATGTTGAGAAAATTGGACAGATACATGCAAAATAAAAATGAAACTAGACCACCAACTTACAACACACACAAAAATAAACACTAAATGGATAAAGGACTTAAACATAAGATGGGAAACCATAAAAATACTAGAGGAATCCACAGGCAGAGAAACCTCAGACATATGCTGAAGCAATTTCTTCACCAATACCGCTCTTAGGGCAATGAAAACTAAAGAGAAAATAAACAAATGGGACTACATCAAAATACAAAGCTTTTGCACAGAAAAGGAAACCATCAACAAAACAACAGGAAAGCCCACTGTATGGGAGAACATTTTGCAAATGTTATCACTGATAAAGGCTTAATCTCCAAAATCTACAGGGAACTTATACAACTTAACAAAAGGAAGATAAATAATCCAATAAAAAAATGGGAAACAGACCTAAATAGAATCTTTTCAAAAGAAGACTGAAGGAAGCCTAAGAGACATATGAAAACATGCTAGAAGTCACTAATTATCCGAGAGATGCAAATCAAAACGACAATGCAGTACCATCTCACACCTGTCAGAATGGCAATCCAACAAATCAACAAACGGCAAGTGCTGGCCAGGATGTGGAGACAAAGAAACCCCCGTGCACTGCTGGTGGGAGGCAGACTGCTGCAGCCACTGTGGAGAACAGCGTGGAGTTTCCTCAAAAAACTAAAAATGGAGCTCCCATTCGACCCAGTGATCCCACTTCTAGGAATATACCCCAAGAAACTAGAAACACCAATCAGAAAAAATATATGTACCCCTATATTCATAGCAGCACAATTTACAATAGCTAAGATTTGGAAACAACCTAAGTGCCCATCAGCAGATGAGTGGATTAAAAAACTGTGGTACATCTACACAGTGGAATACCTGCTATAAAAAAGAAGGAATTCTAACCATTTGCAGCAGCATGGATGGAACTGGAGCGCATTATGTTAAGTGAAGTAAGCCCGGCAATGAAAGAAAAATACCACATGATCTCACTCATTTATGGATAATAACGAACATTATAACCCGATGAAAAAAAGATAGATACAGAGGCAGTAAAGCACCGAACAGATTATCAAATTACAGCAGGAAGGCTGGGGAGTGTTGGGGAGGGGGGAAAGAGATCAACCAAAGGACCTGTATGTATGCATATAAGCACAACCAATGGACACAAGACACTGGGGGGGGGGGGGGTGCGGTGGCCGATGGTATGAGGGCATGCACTGCGGGTAGGGGAGGCTGGGGGAAGGTCAATGGGGGGGAAGGAGACATATGTACTACTATATGTAATACTTTAAACAACAAAAAATTTTTTTACTGTTCTCGATGCTTTTCCTTTCTTTTCTTTAACAAACAAGAGGTTAGTTTGAGCCATTTATTGAATATGTATAAATATATATATTTACATATTTATAAAGGTGCCAGAGACAATGGAATAAAACATGGTCCAAAACCTCCAGGTGCTCACATTTTCATCAATATGGTAAATATTACAACAGAAGTGAATAGGAGGCACTGTAGCACATTGGATTTTGCAAAAAGGACCATGGCATTATTTTCAGTTCCACATGCTTTTCCAGAAACTTCTACTCCCCATCAAGAGGTAGAATCTATTTCCCCTCCCCTTTAACCTGGGTGGGCTCAGGGATGCTGTGTGGCTTCTGAGGCTGGATCATATGAAGGATACAGTTTCTTCGTGGTGGGCACTCACCCCCTGCCACCCACCCACATCTCTATATCTGGTAAAAAAGTCCAGCAACCTTGAAGCTGCAATGCTGGGCGGACCATGCGGAGAAACAACAGAAACATGGAGAGAGAGATGCCCAAGGAGCCCCAACTATCCAGCCCCCACAGGCTTGGCCCCTCCCAGCCGGAACCACCAGCCAAGTGAGTGAACCAGTCATCAGAGGACCCAGCCCCACCCTCAAGTCTTCCAGCTGAATTCCAGACCC
The DNA here is from genome assembly GCA_027563665.1 of Antrozous pallidus. NCBI lineage: Eukaryota > Metazoa > Chordata > Mammalia > Chiroptera > Vespertilionidae > Antrozous > Antrozous pallidus. Next base: position 92,311,337 of record CM050511.1, on the reverse strand, counting down.
CCAGAACCCAAGAGCACAGTCAGCGGTTATTTCCACCACTAAGTTTTGGGGTAGAGGGTTCACAGACACAGTAACTGGGGCAGTCACTCAGGGAGCGCACAATTCTTCGTTCTGCTTAGAAGAGTCAAATAAGGTGCAAGTTAGCACTGGGCATCGGTCCCAGCTCCCCTTCAGTTCTCCATGCCGCGCACCCACACCCACCCAGTGGTTCAGGGAAGGGGAGAGGTTCTGGGAGCAGGGGGTGCTGACAATTAAGTAGTAGTGCAACTGGGCAGCAGGGAGAGTAAGGGTATATCTAGCTAACCTTCTATGAATTTCAATTTCTAGTTTGCGTATACTTATAAGCCACATGATTTGGCTAATTAAAAATGTTTGAGGATGCCTAATAAACTTGATCTTATGTATTTCCTGCTCCACTGAAAAGGGGAAGCATGGATTTTTTTTTGGGGGGGGGGGTAACTTATATTGGCCAATACATTTGCACAGACTATTAGCCTTGGAAGTAATCTCCCGGCACTCCCCTTTTCCCTTGCCACTGCCTCGGCTGGGTTGTATTCTTGTCCTTTGGATCTCAGCTTAAAAGGACCCCCTCTGTGAAGCCTTCTGTAATCCCCACCAGCATCGGTCTATATGTACTTGCCTACAAATCTGACTGATTCCTGGACAGGCAAGGCCTATGCCTTTCTCATTATTAAATGCCTACAGCCTGGCAGAATGTTGAGCATGTGATAGCTAATTCTCAAATAAATAAATCTGGTCCAACTGTGTATGATGCCTGATAATCATTTTATCATGGTTGCATTTCTTAATTAAAACAAGGCCTTCACTACCCCACAAGACAGCTTGTTCCAGATTTAGAGAGGTCTAAGTATCAGAAAAACAAGTCTTTCTTAAAATGGGCTAGCGTCTGCCTTCATGCACTTTGCACCCTTTGGTCCCAGGATGCCTTGCTGAGCTGCACAGAAAACACCCATGCCTCGTCCATCGATCACACTTGAGTGTTTAGAGCAACATCCTCTCTTCACATACTGGGCAAACCATCTCCTCTTCAGTCTGTAGATAGAGATGCTTATCAAAATAGATACTTATCAAATATATAAAGCATATACACTAAGTGGCCAGATTACTATGATCTTTAAATGCATAATAATCTGGCCACTCTCTAAATGCACAATAATCTGTCTCTTAGTAAAAAGTCCAGCTACCTTGAAGTTGCAATGCTGGGCAGACCATGTGGAGAAACAACAGAACATGAATTCGTGCATGGGTGAGGTCCGGCCAGCCTGGCCAGGGGGAGGGGACGTGGGCAGTTGGCCGGCCTGCCTGCTGGTTGAATTCCTGGTTGAGGGGACAATTTGCATTTTGCCTTTTATTATATAGGATATACACTGAGTGGCCAAATTATTATGCATTCAGAGATCATAATAATCTGGCCACTCAGTATACAGTGTACTTTCCTAGTCAATACTGTTTATAGGAAACCAAGAAATATCAGACCCAAAAGAAATTCCACATTTCTCAAGATCAAGAATTGCATCTTATTTTTCTTTATATCCACTACCCAGCATTTAGTAGATGTTCAAATTAAACTAGTTGATTTGGCTATCTTTTTCTTTTATTCTATAAATGTGACAAGTTTAGCATGGCTCCAACTCTCCTCTAATAGCATCCTTCCTTTCTCACTCCCGCCCCCAGCCCTGTGGGAAAGATTTCACTGGCCCTTCATGTACTTTCACAGTTTTATACAAACCTACTTAAAAGTACTGATCCCAAGGTATTCTAGTGAAGTTTCTGTTTGTACCTATTTCCCCACTAAATCACAAACCCGTACAGGAGAGTAAAGTTTTACTTATTATGGTATCACAACACCTAGCTCATCCATTACCTGGGACATAGTAGATATTCAATATATGTTGCAAGTAAGAGCAATAGAATATCTAAACTAAGAAATACCTTATTTGTACACAGCATTCTTTGTTCTATCCATTTTTAATAACGGGATAAAGTTCTGCTTTGCTAGGATATTTTTGAGCCAGAAAAGATTATTGTTGCCCATATAGTATTGTTCAGATTTGGGGGACATCTGAAAGAGTGTCCTCTCATGTTTTCAGAATATATATATATACACACACACATACATTCTTTTTGCTTCCTTGTAGGAAATGTGCAGAGCATGCGGTACGCCCTGAGTTGAGTTTAAGCTGGCGACTGCTCCATTAAAGGTACCTGGAAGTTCCAAACCATGATCCTAGAGTGCGGGTAACCCTTGTGGGGAAACAGACGGCTAGCTTTACAAGTCAGCCCTTACAATGGAATTTCTTCTTTCTTTTTGAAAAATTAATCCCCATCATCACTTTAACCTTCCTTAGAGACCTAAGGGATTGGTGCGTTAGAGCCAAAAGCCATGACAAAATCACCCCTAGAGGTATCTTCCTCAGCTGTTAGAACAGAAACGTGTGTGCTAAGCGCGGAGTGACAGACTTCAGTTCAGATAGAGCCAAGGTGACTAGAATTCTGCTGAGACACCCCCAGGACAAACACGACATCTACAAAAGTGGAGTCCAGATGAAGATTCCATGGTAACCATCACCAGGGGATAAGGGTATATATAGTAATAGAGAAGAGAACTGAGAGCAACTGCTTGGCTTTTATCTTGTGGATATTCCTTTTTGGAGTTGGCTCTTGAAAGAGAGCCAATTTAGTGGCCCGTCCTTAGCAAGTGTGAGTTTTGTGTTTTAGGTACAGTCCCTTTGCTGACACCATTTATGTCTCAACTTCATAGGTGCTTATAAATTATTTTAGGAACAAGGTGATACACACACACACACACACACACACACACACACACACACACACAACACTGTGCACAGGACGGTTGACTGGTGGGATATTGGGCTAGAGGTCACTAATTCTTTGCATGATCAGGCTAAATATTATTATTCTTTTCTCTTGGGCTGATTTTCCCAGAGAGGAATCCTGCTAGGATGGAGAGAGATATAGAGCTTAATTTCCTGTATGCATGTGTTTTCAGAACCCAGTAGGGAAAGGAGACTCGGGGGGATGCATTGTTCAGTGGATGTCCTCCTGTGATTTTGCCTTTAGCTGTCCCTTTACCAGAGATTGGTGATGGGGATGGGTGGTGGACTGAGGTAAGCATGTGTTTCCAACCTACAGTGATGCCAGGGCGGCGTGGCCCCCTGTGATTGCATGAGGGGAATGTCAAGTGGCCACATGACCTGGGAATGCTCAACTGAACATTCATTCCCTACTGAACACAAAGCCGTTATTTGCCAGCTGACCTATGGTTCCTTGGATCGTATGAACCTAGTATTTTCCTAAAGGATTTAAAGGATCCATCACTGAGCATTCCAGAAAGGGCCATACAAACACTGTGTCTGCCTTGTAAGGTCTAAGCCCCTCCCAATCACTGGGGACTCCCCAGTCTTTAGTATCACTGCTGCAAGAGAAATGGGTACATGCCAGGACAGTCCTGGTCCACTTCCTTAAATGGGCTGCTCCAGGTTAGATGGCAGCTAGGGGCTGCTTGGGGGGACTAGTCTCTGTGATTACCATCTCTGGAGAACCCTTCCAGGGTGCTCAGAGAGTGACAGCCCTCCAGGTGACCCCAAGCAGGAAGGTGTGGGACCTTGGGGGATGGGGGTGGCTGCCCATTTGTGCTAGGCACCATTCTACATACCAGGGATACAACATGATTAAAAGCAAAATAAAAATCTCTGCCTTCATGGAGTTTATAGTTCATTGGGAATTAAATGGAGCTTACATGTTAAGGCAGCAAGACCAAGTTTAGAAAAAATCTACCCACGCATTCTAATTTGGTAAGAAAAACTAAACATGTGGCCCACGTAGGCTTCTAAACCTCCAGAAACGAGAGATCTTTATAAACTCAAAAGAGTGGAGGCGAGCCGTGGGTCAGCCATGCGTCAGCACTGTTCCCAGCCCCAGTGAGGTCTGGACTGCATGTCCCTGCCCCATCCCCTGACGCTGCTAACCTAAAATTCTGATTTTTAATGAAGCATTTTCTTTATGAGACACAATCGCATGTACAGTGCTGAGCACCTTGCTCAACAGGGAAATGCTGATGTTACAGCTGCTGAAATAAGCAGTCCTCCTTCTCCCCCTGTTATCAAGCTGGCAGTGTACCCAAATGTTCCCAGACATCCCTCTTTTCTAAAACTTTGTGCCCTCAAAGCTGAGATTTACACCCTAGATAAAATTTCTCATGCAGCCCTGAGAAAAATATTGGGAAAAATAGATCTTCTTTCACTATTTAGGTAATTAAATATTTTTTTTTCCCATCTTAATGCAGAGCCTAGATGTAGGCAGGCCTGGTAATGGAGATTTGTTGATTTGGGATCATCCAGCATCCATTTTCCATACTTTCAGTAACAGGCCCTGTGCTCAGTTTCGTTTAGAATCCACCCTCCGTGTCGAAATCAGTTTGGCTCAGTGGATAGAGCATCAGCCTGTGGGCTGGAAGGTCCCAGGTTCGATTCCGATCAAGGGCATGTACCTTGGTTGCGGGCACATCCCCAGTAGGGGGTGTGCAGGAGGCAGCTGACCGATGTTTCTAACTATCTTTCCCCCTTTCTCTCTGTAAGAAATCAATAAAATATATTAAAAACAAAATAGAATCCACTCTCCGCTATTCTTATACCACATGACTCAGATAGCACCCCTCCCCTTCTCCCCACCCCATCCCACTCCAAAGCACAGAGAAGGAAGGGTGTGGTCTCGGCCAGGCAGCTCATTAAACTCCCCACCCATGGTGACTGGCCTGAGGAATCAACACGTTCTCATCAGAGCCAGGAAAACGCAACGAGACCATCTGTGGAAATGCTAGGATGGAAGCAAGCGCTCTTTCCTGGTGACCTTGAACCTCAGACACTGGACCAGGTGAGCACTGAGAACAGAGCTAAATGTGAGGGGATAGAGCAGGAAGAGTGAGAGCAAAAGGGAAGGACAACAGATATAGGAGGGAAGTGGAAAGAGACTGGATCCTAGTGATATTGTTTGAATCCTGGATCAGACTCTGCTTGAAGCTGGAGGTAGACCCGAGTCTTCTCAATTATTGAAGCAATAATCTCCCATTTCCACGGAGGCCAGATCGAATTACATTTATCACCGCTTGCAAAGAAAGAAGCCTAGTTGATCAATGGTGCAGCTGTCAGCACAGAGTAAGGAGGAAAGGACGCCTCCCTGATGTGACTTGAAGGGAAACAGGCCCAGGCCCAGCAGACTGGATGGGAGAGACACGCAATAACGGACCCACCTGGTCTTCCTCCTGGAACAAAGGTGCTGAGAGCCTGGGAAGAGCACAGCGCTCTGCGTCATGCAAGACTGTGCCTCTGTCTGTGCATTTGGGGAGGACATGTGATTTGAGTAATTGCAATTAGGAGGACAGCAAACTGCCTAGATTGGGGTCGATTTCTTAGCTCTCTCAGATTCCAGAAAGGAAGTGATTCTTATAAACATCTAACATATGGATTCATCCACAGATCACTGGATTGGGGGGAAACCTGTTCCTGCATCCTAAACCCCAGAGACTCTTTTAAAACTGAAATACAAAGCACACCGCTGCCATAGCCTGGACTGCTACAACAAACCACCACAGGCTGGTGGTTTAACCAGCCGGCCCCTGTTTCCCATCACTCCGGAGTCTGGGAGGGCTGAGCTCAGGGAGCCAGCATGGCGGGGCTCTGACCAGGGCCCTCCTGGCTTGCGGACGGCTGCCTGCTTGCTGGGTCCTCACTTGGCAGAGAAAGGAAGCTCTGGTGTCCCCTCCTCTTCTCTTACGGACCCCGATCCAATCATGGGACTCTACCTCAGGACGTCATCTAAACCTAAGTATCAACCCACTGAGAGTTAGGGCTTCAACATATGAGTTTGAGTGTGGGGGAGGGTCAGGGGGACACACCCATTCAGCCCATAAGAAGCACCACAGGGCTACAGACATGCAGAGGCTTCTGATGCATTGCAGCAAACCCCTTCTGGCTTTTCAGAGGCTGCTGTGCGACTTTATTTTTTTTACTGAGTTCAGAGAGGAAGGGAGAGGGAGCAAGAGATAAAAACATCAGTGATGAGAGCGGATCGTTGACTGGCTGTCTCCTGCATGCCCTCTATTAGGGATAAAGCCTGTAACTTGGGCACGTGCCCTGATCAGGAATGGAACCGGGACCCCATGGTTCATAGGTCAATGCTCAACCACTGAGTCGCAGTAGCCGGGCTGCTGTGCCATCTCGATAGCTGTACCCAACCCCGTGGGGGCGGGGGGGCAGGTTTCACCCTTCCACTTCAGGTTCAGGCCTGGTTCCTTGGGCTGCTGATGGATGGTGGGGACCTTCTAGAGGGGCTTAGCCACGAGAGTAATCTTCGCTCGTGTGAAAGACCCCTGCTGCAAAAGCTTCCCTGAACCCACATTCCACACAGCCACAGCCCCGGGGGGGAAACTCCGTTCGAATGATTGTCCTTTTCAGCTTTTAAGTGGAGCTCAAGCTCCTGCAAACTTCGTCATCGGGGATTCTTCATGGGATAATGAGTTTTGGGGGGAGGATTAATACCAAGGAATGTATCCCCAAGGTTTCAAAGAGCTACTATTCTTTAAATCCTGTTTTTCATTTTTTTTAGAAAGTGAAGTTAAAGGAAGGGCCAGTAAATTACTTGTTGGCTTGCTTGCCAACTTAAACAATATGGAACAGAATTCCATCTTTGGTCAGTTTCAGCAATGTATTCTCTCCCCACTGGTGTACGCTCAGGTTCCAGGGTGTGATGTCTACCTGGTCAGAACAAAAATAAAATAAAATAAAATAAAATAAAATAAAATAAAATAAATAAAATAAATAAAAAATATAAACAAATAAATAAAATAATGAAATATAATAAAATATAAATAAATAAAATAAAATAAATAAAATAAATAAAATAATATATAACTAAATAAAATAAAATAAATAAAATAAAAATAAAATAAATAAAATAAAATAAAATAAAACTAAAGACAAGAAAATTAAGCAAATATTCTCTTGTTCTCTATTAGAGTACATTCACTATTGCAACAGATAACCCCAATCTCAGTGGCCTCATGTGAGGCAGTTTTATTTCTCACTTGTGCAAAGCTCAGAGGGCCCCTGGGCAGGCTGTCTGGTGGGTCACTGTCTTCTTGCGGAGCCCTGGGTTGGGCTGTCACTCGGCCCTTGCAGCTGGCCAGCAGATGAGGCAGGGAGAGAGAGCCAAGAGCACACATAATGATCTAGGGGCAGGAATCCCTACTGATGGCAAGGAGGCTGGAAAAGGCGGGCCTGCTCTGTCCCCAGGGCGAGGGCGTGGGCTCAGGGAGCCTCCAGCTGGATTCTGCTATGCCCATCACTCCAAGTCAGCACTCTAGCTTCTCTCTCCTCCCACCACATCCCAGCAGTGCTGCCAGGGGAGAACTCCCATCAGATAGGCTCTTCTACCTCCCTTGTGGCCCCATGAACATTACTGCGAATGCCCGTGCCATCGGCCCTAATGCCAGAAACCCCGGCCCATTGTTACATGCTGCACATAGACAGACATGGTGACAACGCTGAGACTCCACAGGGCACGTCACTCATCCCACTAACCTTTGTGGAGCAAATGCTGCAGAGCGGGCACTGCGCCCAGCTCTGGGGACACCGGTAAGGTAGAGCCTTACTGTCACTCTTCTCGTGGAACTTGAAGCCCAGTGGGGAAGACAGGTAGTAAACAAGTAATTACTGAATAAATATCATTTCAGAGTCATGCGCAGGGGGAGCAGATGTATCACGTCCTATGAGAATGTCGCTGGGAGGTTTCTCTGAAGAAGTGGCATTTGGGAGGCAGATGCTAATTAAGGGAAGAGGTCTGAGAAGGAGGAGGAAACCCCTGGCCCAAACCCTGGAGGAAGGAAGACATTGAATATATCTAAGCCCTGAGAGGCCCTCTGTGAAGGCCCAGTGAGCAAAGAGAAGCAGGACCCGGAGTGAAAACGGGAATTTCATTGATTTTCCCAAAGCCACAGTCAGGACACATGAGGACTGGACTAGACGGTGAGGTAGATTTTGCAGAGATTGTGGGTTTAAGTCGTCATCCCATGGATGTTTCTTGAGCACCTACTGTGTTCCATGCACTGTGTTAGGCACTGCAACAGCATAGAAACCAGGTCTCTTCTAGCCAGGAGTTTGATCTTCCTTAAAAAGAGCCCTAAACCTTTAGGGATTTTAGGGAAGAAATCACATAATCAGGCTTGTTGTGTGTGTGTGTGTGTGTATTTTATGTCTAAACTTTCATATATGTCTCCTTTTTCCCCGATTGACCCTCCACCCCAGCCATTTCCACCAGGGCAAGCAACCACCGCCCCTTGGGTCCATTGGTTATGCTAATATGCATGCATACAAGCCCTTTGGTTGCTCTCTAACCACCCCCTTCTCTCCCCCATTGTCTCTGGATCTATTCTTCTTCATCAAATTCTGTTGTATTGTTAAAAGGTGGGCTGCTGCAGTGTGTGACTAGCTGGACCGAGACCAATGGGGAGGTCAGGGCGAGAGGGAGTGGCAGCCGAAACGGGAGTGGCAGAGGAAAGAGAGAGAAGCTATGATGATGGTGGTGGTGGTGGTGGTGGTGGTGGTGGCGGCAGCAGCAGCAAAGATTTAGATCACATTTGTAGCACTTGCTCATTAGCGGGATGTCAGGGTGAGGGTGGCGGTGGCCCAGGTAACTCCCTGCCTCTAAAGATCTGCAGGGCCTTCTGATCTTTTAAGAATGGACACTTTATGTGCACCGTACTTTAAATGTGCGGAATCTTACAAACATGGAGACTTGGTGTGGGACAAGGTAGTCAACCAGAATGTGCCTTTTTCCCAGCTATGGATAAATAAAACGTGTGAGAGAAGGGGGTGCTATTTGTACCGGCTGATGTAGAATGTCTAGGTCTACCATCTATTTCTTCAGTTTTCTGATGGAAAAAAAATCAGAAAGTACTTTAGTATCTTAAGGGTTCTATTGGTTTCCTGGGGCTGCCATAACAAATCACCACAAATATGGCCACTGAGACAACAGACATGTGTTCGTTCTCTCTCAGTCACCGAAGTCCGAAATCAAGGCGCTGGAGGCTGGTTCCCTCTCGAGGCTCTGAGAGAGAATCCGTCCCACATGCCCCTCCCCGAGTGTCTGGAGGTCACTGGCAGGTCTTGGTGTTCCCCGACTTATGACACATCACTCCAACCTCTACCTCAGTCCTCACGGGACTTTTTCTGGTGTCTCTGTTTCTGCCTGTTGAAGGGCCGGTCATTGGGTCCAGGGCCCACTCTACCTGTAGGACAATCTCACCTTGAGAGCCTTAGTTCTATCTGCCCAGACCCAATAAATTCACATTGACAAGGACCAGAAGATTAGAATTTGGACATATCTTTTTTGGGAGACACAATTCAAGCCACTACATAGGACTAACTATTCATAGCAGAAAATATAATTGCAGAAAACAGACTTAATGAGATTTTTGTGTTTTAAGAATTTATATAGAAACACCCGTTTTGTCTTTGTTGCTAACCATGAATTCCTGTCGCCTTTTTCCTTCACGAAATGCCTGGAGGAGAGCAGAAGTTTTAGTAGTTGCATCCCACAGTTTATGAATCAACAGAGGAAACAAAGCATTCGCTTCACTGTGCCTGTCTTTGGAGATATATACAAATCCTTTCAAACTAGGACTAATTGTTTAGTGTAACGGTTAATAATTTATTTGCCAGAGAGTCAGAAAATAACCAGAGATTAGAGAACAGCTGTGGATGAATTAATTTTGTCCCCAGTCACGTGAATGAGAATTGGAAGTGTACCAGGAGGAAAAGCAAGCAAACAAATAAAAAATCCTAGCCATGTATATCCACCTTAAGCTGATCATTTTCAATATATTCCCCATTGCAAAGAGTAACAGCTTAAAATACTGAGTATTAACTTGTGCTTGCCAACCACTATTCAAAACTGTCTATGTCAGGTGAGCCCCACAATAACGCTATGATTATCACCCCCATATTGCAGAAGAGAAATTTTTTTGTTGTTAATCCTCACCCGGAGATATTTTTCCATTGATTTTTAGAGAGAGTGGAAGGGAGGGAGGGAGAGAAGAGAGAAACATCGATGTGAGGGAGACACATCGATTTGTTACCTCCCACATGCACCCCGACCAGGGCCTTGGATCAACCTGCAACCCAGGTCCGTGCATGCCCTTGACTGGGAATAGACCCTGAGACCCATAGGTGCTTGGGACGATGCTCTACCACTGAGCCAGTGAGGGCACAGGAGAGAGTATTGATGCACAAAGAAGATAAGTCATTGCTCAAGGTCACAAAACCACGAAGAAGCAGTGGGTCAGGATCTGAACTCAGGCACATCAGAGCACTGCCTTTCACTCAATGTGCAGTTTCTAAAGCCTTCTTTATTTCAAAACTATATATAAAATCATGGTTATCTTTCTGCTATAGGTAAGATTCTGGTAGTCTCTACCAAGCACCCACACTTCTATTTGCCCTTCATCTTCCTACCTTCCAAAATAATCATTTGACTATATTCAAAGTTTATCTTAAAAAAAAATGATAGGGGTAAGAAAGATTTGAGGCAGGCAATTTCTATTTGTATATCTAGCCAGTATATATAACCCTGCAAGATTAGACCCAAGAAAATCCAAATTGTAGATTTTGTACGGAAAAAAAGGGGGGAGGGGTGATGAGAAGGAACCCATAGGTTAAAAAAAGACTTAAAACTTTTTTTTTTAAATGATCATGACTAAACAAACCATAGTGCCCAAGAATGCACACCGGGTAATAAAACTTTTTTGGAAATACAAGAGAGTGATAGCAATGAGGGTCAGCAGAGCAGCTGCATCTGGGGAAGGAGGATGGAGCTAGGACAGGGCTTCGGGTTCTCACTAAGTTCTTGCCTTGGGTGCTGGCGACAAGGTGTTTGGCTCACGGTTCCACTAAACCATTCATTGGCTCTGTGTGGAGCTCTGTGTGTGCTTTATTTTACCGTAAACATATTTTTAAACTTAAGAATAATGTAAGCACTTAATTTACAAACACAGCAGCACACTCCAGGAGAAATGGCTAGAACAGGTGAGGGGGGCTAACTTCTGGGGGATCACAGGGCTTAAGGGGGATGAACGCTTCTATGTTGCTGCAGATCTTTTGATGCTGAGTTTTTCTGATAAAAATAAATTAATTTTTAAAATAAAATGGCACAGGGACAGTGAAACCTTGTTGCAGGACAGCCAAGAGGATTTAACAATGAATAGAGAGCACCTAACTCATCACAGGCACCCAGCAAGCGATTACGTTTGTTCTCCCCCTCAGTATGCACGCAATAAACATCCACTGATGTTTACATGAACATCGGGGATTCTTCATGAATTTCAAAATCCTTCCAACATAATACTTCCTAGCAAGTCTCTGCTAGTCTGCTATGAACCAGCTCGGGAACGCCATGTCTTATCAAGGCCTTTACAGTCAGTTAGTGAGGTATGGGAGCAAGGTCTAATTGAGACATTTTAAAGAAATAGAGCTTCTCTGCCCTAGAAGCAGCAGAAAAGAAAAACAATATTAAACTCCAAATCTCAAAACTAATATATTTACTACATTTTTAAAAGCAAGCTCTCGCCCCCAGATGTGGGTTGGACTTAGTGACTTCTTTCCAAAGGATAGAGTCTGGTGTGGGTAACACAGTAACGTTACAATGGCCGAGTCTGCAGATCCCGCCTTAGCCAGGGACCAGCATTCACAAGCCCTGGTGATAGCGTGCACCTGCCGGCTGGATGCCAGGAGAAGGCACCTCGCCTCTGTGAAGTCCTTTCCAAAAAGTCATCAGCGCAGCCAATCATGAGCACACCGGGAGGCAACCTGACACGGAAGGAATTCTATAAAAGAGCTGATCGGTACTCCTCAAAACTGTCGAGATCTTAAAAACGGGGCAATTCATTTGATTGTGGTAATCACTTCACAATGTATACATATATTATCATGTTCGACATCTTTAAAAAATACATTTGTCAATGAAAACAAAAACAAGAATGCAAAACTGTCCCAGAGCAAAGTAGACTATGGAGACGTGATGTAGAATCCTGCTCTGGCTGCTGGGACAGAAAGGGAGCAGCAGTGGAAAAACTAGGAAAATCTGAATAGAACCTGGCGTTCAGTTAAGAACGTACCAATCTGGGTGTCTCAGTTTGACAGCTCCTGCAAGGTCATGGGAGAGGGGAGGGCTTACACAGGAACTCTGTCACATGTTTATAGCTTTTCTGTACATCTACATTATCCTAAAATCAGAAATTTACTTTTAAAATGCTAACTTTTAGAATCCCTTCCAGCAAAAATCTTTAAAAGACAAAAACAAGCCCTAACCTGTCACGTGGCAGAGGGGTTGTGCCAGGTGCCAGTGGGGGCATCACCTGGCTTCGGAACGGTCCGGCACCGAAAGGAATACAGTGAAGAACACACAAGGCAGGTGACCTTAGGGAGGTAACGTGTTTTTAATAAAAATCGCCTTGTAGTGTTCCATTTCAAGGTGACGGCAATTCCTTGCTCTCTCTCTCATCCAGAGCTGAACTCCTGGAGTGTACAGATTACCCAACTGCAGGTAGAACCCGAGTGGACTATTAGCCCTAAAAATGAACGAAAGCTGCCCTGGCTGGGTAACTGTTTGCTGGGGCTTTGTCCTGTAAGACAAGAAGTTGTGAGTTGGATTCCAGGGCAGGGCACATACCTAGGTTGCAGGTTTGATCCCCAACAGGGCATGTGAAGGAAGCAACCAATCAATGTTTCTTCCATATCGATATCTCCCTCTCTCCCACTTTCCTTTTTCTCTCCCCCTCTCTCTAAAAAAATAAAAATGTATCCTGTGAATTTCTACAAAATGAATAAAATCTTGCCATTTGCAACAATGTAGATGGACCTGGAGGGTATTACGCTATGTGAAATAAGTCAGACAGAGAAAGACAAATACCATATGACTTCACTTATGTGTGGAATCTATAAACACACACACACACACACACACACACACACACACACACCCCAAATTAACAATCAAAACAGAAATAGACCCAAAGATACAGAGAACAAACTGTGGTTGCCGGAGGGGAGAGTGGGAGGGTAAATAGGTGAAAAACAGCGAAGGGGATTAAGAGGTTCAAATTTCCAGTATAAAATAACTAAGCTTCAGGGATACAATGCAACAGCACAGGGAACATGGTCAGGAACAGTGTAGTAACTCTACGGTGACAGACGATTAAAGACTTAGCATGGTGATCACTTCCTAAGGTGCGTAAATGTTGAGTAAGTATGTTGCACAACTGAAACTAATATGCTATTGTAAGTCAAGTATGCTTGGAGGAGGAGAAGAGAGTGGGAAAGAGCTTTCCAGAGAGATGCTCTGACCGGCTGGAGGGAAGGCACAGAAGGCGGCAGGAGACATACTGGAGAGCAGCAGGGCCGGAATGCAGGGCCTGTTGGCCTGGTGTGGAGCCATCAGCTCCCAGAGAGCCGCTGGACGCTGATACAGCCAGCTGAAGTGCTGTCTGAGTCCCAGGGCTAGAAATGCCCGCTCGCCCCCACCCAATGCCCCGAGAAGGACCTTACCAAAAGTGAGTCGCCTGTGTTTCCTCAGGAGCAAACCTCAGACCAATTCTTTTTTTTTTTTAATATATCTTATTGATTTTATTACAGAGAGGAAGGGAGAGTGATAGTTAGAAACATCGATGAGAGAGAAGCATCGATCAGCTGTCTCCTGCACACCCCCTACTGGAGCTGTGACCACAACCAGGGTACATGCCCTTGACCAGATTCGAACCTGGGACCTTTCAGTGGGTAGGCCGACCTCCATCCACTGAGCCAAACCTCAGACAAATTCAAAGGGAGGAGGGAGTGTGCTACCAAAGACTGCTCTGCGCTTCCAAAACCCTGATGTTAGGAAAGACAAAGGAAGTCTGCGATTTAAAAAAGCTAAAGAGATGGCAACTAGATGTCTGTTAGGGACTGGCTCCTGAAGGAAAAAAAAATTTATGAAGGACATTTTGGCAAAATGTAAATATGGACTGTATATTAAATAACAGTGTTGAATCAATGTCCTGCTCATTGTAGGGTGGTTGTTGTGTAAAAGGATGCTGTTGTTTTTAGAAGACACAGACTGAAATATTTTGACGTGAAGGGCCACGATGTCTCCGTTATACTTGCAAGTGGGTCAGCAAAAGCAATTGCAACAGCAATGCTAACGATGTTCACATATATAAAGAGAAATAAAGCAGGTGTAGCAAGATATCACAACCGATAACTCGAGGTAAAGGTTGCACAGGTGCCTGTTCTGTTCTGGCAACTTTTCTGCAGGTTTGTATCCTTTCAAAATCAAAAGGCAAAAGAAACCCCTCAGGTTGCTGGGCATGAAGTGATTGGAGGGAGCAATAAAGAAGGTTGGTCCAAGCGAGGAGGAGAAGTGGCTGGGTCTAGGCTGTTGGCCATGAACATGAAGAGATGCCTGTGGGTTGACACAGGTGCTGCAGGTGAAAGAAAGCTGGGGAAGGAAGGGGAAGCTGAGACCCAGGGAACTGTTGTTGAAAGCTTCCCCCAGTTCCGACGCTCGGTTGGGGTTGGGGAATCACAGCCCTGGGGTGTGTGGGGTCTGGGTTCCAGTCTCCATCCCCATGGCGTTTCAGAGCAAACCTACCCCCAGACAGAGTGGGCTTGTGAACCACCGTCCCAGGGATTGTCTGACCGACAAACGAGATCATTTCCGAGAACTTAAGGTCAAAGCGGGGGTGATGGCATCATTTTCACTGAGGACTTTGTTTGAAATGGCAGCTTCCTAAGTGCTCCCTCCAAGTCCCACCCTTCAGCGTTCAGGCTTCTGAATTTTATCTCAAGAATAACAGAACCAGAATGCATTTTGTGGCATTTACAATTTAAATCGTGTGCCTTTGGCAACAATTACAAAACAATCCTAAACCAAGGGAAAACATTTCAGCAAGAAGTTTCACAACTGGAAATGCTAGACCCGGCCGAAAGGGCAACAGTGGGAAAACACACGAGCAACTTCCAAGCCTCCCATGGCGCCAGGACGCTTACCCCAAAGACCAGCTGAGGACAGACGTCGAGTCCATGGCTGCCTCCCGGCAACCTTAAAGTCATGTCTCCAGTAATCATCCTTAGCGAGGGTGCTGGGGTCTTGGTACGCTAAGTAACTGTGAAAATAAAAAATCTCTTTTGGCAGCATAACACTAACCAGCGCTGAAGGCCAGGGTTACTTGTCTGGAGGGTTTATCGAGCCCCTCTGACTTCCCCCAAGTGCTTTCCCTGGACTAATCCAACACGTGCATGCAGATATGGTAAACCTTTTGAACCTCTTAGTGTAAATCCTTCCTGCCTGAGGGGTAATATTTTACATTTTAAAATGCTATATGCACAAAGCTGTCTGTAAAAGGGTACACATTGCAACGTTGTTTGCAATAGAAAAAAAATCTAAATGCTCTTTGAATAAGTTACGGTCGAGCCCCAGCCAGTGTGACTCAGTGGTTGAGCGTGGGCCTATGAACCAGGAGGTCACAGCTGGATTCCTGGTCAGGGCACACGCCTGGGCTGTGGACTTGATCCACGGTGTGGGGTGTGCAGGAGGCAGCCGATCAATGATAATTCTCCCTTCCCCTCTGAAATCAATAAAAATATATTTTAAAAAAATAAGTTATGGTACATACAGAATTGCACACGTTTTTTGTTTTTTTAATGAAGTAGCTCTAGGGTAGAAAGAGCTTCAAGACTATAATGTTGGGAATAAAAAGCAAGTTGCAGAGTAACATTTAATAACGTTTATTTTTTAAAACTCAAAACTAAGTGTGTGTGTGTAATGCAAAAACAGGTCTGGAGGTGCCTCCTCAAAACTTTCACTAGTTGTTACTTTAGGGGGAGGAAGTGGAGTTGGGAGAAAGCAAAGGAGAACTTTCCATTGTTATTCTACTTAGCTGGATATTTTGGGAATTTTAACAGTAATCACGATGTGTGCATCACCTTTAATTTTGTAAACGTATGTGTGGAAGTCCAATGTACCCCCCACCCCACACAAAAAAAAATGGCAAAAAAGCATTCTGAAGATTCTTCTTTTTCTACTGTTTTCCTAATGTGGACACTGAGCGATTACTCCTCTTTTTACAGTATTTATTGGTTGTTTTTTTTTTTTTTTTTTTTTTTTAAAGAAGAATGTGTTGTCTCACTCCCAGGGGAATCCAGCGTTTCTGAATGCGAGGCCAGTAGGAGTTCCCTGATGGCTCAGGAAAGGGCTTGTCAGTGGCTATGAAGTTGGGGCAGTTGGTGTGCTGGGCCAGCCTTCCGCGGACACAGGCACTGGAAGCCTTCCCCAGGCCCAGGAGACACTGCAGCCTCTGAGTGGGGCCCCGCCAGCACAGGCTGCCCTCGCTGCGCCCCACAGTGTGCACCCCAGGAAGGCCTATAACCAGAAGCCGTGTCCTTGTGCAAGTGCAGAAAATGCTGACTTAATTAGACATCAGCTGCTGGAGCAGCTCTGCGGGCAAAATTTCTCTCAAAGCTACTTCTAGAAGTTGCTCAAAGGGCAAGGCGGACGACTTGATGTCAGCTCTCTGCTCTCTCTTCCACTGGCCACAATAGCATCCGCAATGCCTCAGACCCCAATCTGTAGATGCTGTTGCCCTAAAGGAAAAGAAGATATAAAATGCTAACTTCAGAACTGAACATGAGCCGGTGTCTCATGGAGAGGCAGTTGGACCTTCAAAGTATAAAAAAATTAAGCTAAATGGTGTTTGCATGGTCTCACCTCTTTTCTCAAATTAACCCAGGCAACTTCACTTAGTCCTATTTTAAATATGTACTTAAGGAGATTTGCTTGGGACCGCTGTGTCCAGCTAGTCCAGGACTATTAATGAATGAATGATGATAATAGCTAATACATTCTGAACACTTACATTCAACAGCAAAGGTACTGAGTGCACTGAACACAGTGGCTGGCGTTGTGTTATGTGCCTGACATTTAATCCTCACAACAACAGACAGGGATACTTTTATTTTCATCTCCATTTCACAGATGAGTAAACGGATGACTGACCAAGAACACACAGCTAGGAAGTGGCAGTGTCTATATTCTAGTTTACATTCATTTGATTTCAAAGTCTGTGCTCTTTTATCTGTGTAGATGGGGCAAGATCACAGGCACAAAACTGTGGTTCTAAACCATCTCGCCACTAATGCCTGCAATTCAAACCAGGTAATTTGAGTGGAACCAAAACAAACAGCTCCCAAAGGGACTCGCAAGCTTTGGAAGTCCCAGACTCCGTTTTCTCGTCTCTAAATGCACACGATGCTATTAGATTCCATCTCCCGGGGTTGTGGCGAGAGCCCGAGGAGATAACTCATGGACAGTGCTTACTAGTAGGTCAGTACCTGACACGCAACAATTGCTCAGTAAATACGTGATGAAAATAACTGATCCTGCAAAGGAACTGAACACACACGAGCGGGGTTAGTTTATCAGTTCAACCAGCACACACCTCGCAGAAGGCAGGCTCCGAGTGAATGGGACACTGAATGGGAACATCTTGATGAAGGGCTGAAGAGCCATGAGAATTCAATCCACCACCTTGATCATTTTACTTGGTACTGGAAACCCCTCCCCACTTTGTGCCAGGTGAGAAAGCAGGCAGGAACCCAGGCACACAGGCTGGCTACTTCACCCTCCGTCCTACCCTCCTACCAACACACTGTCTTCGGAGAATGAGTGACAATGAGCTCAACACTATTGGAAAGATGCTGCCAGAGCCCGTATTAAAGGTTCCACCACAAATAAAAAACAACATAAAACACTATGTGAGGTGATGGGCATGTTAACTAACCTTATTGTGCTAGTTATCTTGCAATATGTACAATTATTACACTGTACACCTTAAACATACACAGTGTGGTCCTAGCTGGTTTGGCTCAGTGGATGGAGCATCGGCCTGCAGACTGAAGGGTCCCGGGTTCGATTCTGGTCAAAGCACATGCCCGGGTTGCGATCGCCAGTAGGAAGCATGCAGGAGGCAGCTGATCAATGATTCTTTCTCATCATTGATGAGAGGAAATGCCATGAGGAAAAATACCGGCAGGAAAGGGGAGACAGATGGGAGCATTACACCTGGACCCACCTCTCTGGGAGAATTTCGCAAGTAAGGGCTGGATGGAGAGGTGAAAACTGAGAGAGCACCCGAGTCAGCTGTGAACCAGACGCTGTCGCCCTGGCACACGCATGTGTAAGAGCATGTTCTGTAATCTGTATGTAACAAAGGGCCATTATCCTATTTAATAAGAGTAATATGCAAATTGACCACCCACAAGATGGCTGCCCACATGTGGACACAAGATGGCCACCACAAGATGGCCAGCAGGGGAGGCAATTAAGGGTGACCAGATCAGCAGAGGAGGGAAGTTGGGGGTGATTGGGACTTCAGGGAAGGGCAGTTTTGGGGCGGGGGGAGACCAGGCCTGCAGGGGAGAGCAGTTGGGGGGGAATCAGGCCTGCAGGGGAGGGCAGTTGGGGAGGACCAGGCCTGCAGGACAGGAAAGTTAGGGGTGACCAGGCTGGCAGGGGAGGGCAGATAGGGGTGGCCAGGCTGCCAGGGGAGGGCAGTTAAAGGCAATCAGGCTGGCAAGCAGAAGCGGTTAGGGGCAATCAGAAAGGCAAGCAGGTGAGCAGTTGGGGGCCAGCAGTCCAGGATTGTGAGAGGGATGTCTGGCTGCCTGTTTAGGCCCGATCCTGATAAATTAACTATACATATTAAATCTGGATATCCTGGTAGGATCGGGCCTAAACAGGCAGCCGGACATCCCTCGAGGAGTCCCAGATTGGAGAGGGTATAGGCTGGGCTGAGGGACATACACACCCCGGTGCACAAATTTCATGCACCGGGCCTCTAGTTTTCATATAAATTTCCAAAAGAACGTGGCCACCATCAAGTACTTCAGTTTCATATTTCACAGCATCCATGATACAAATTACATCTATTTCAACCATTAAACTTCTGTATTGCAAACATGTTTCTGAGGAAACCTTTCAGGTTAGCAGAATGACAATTTCAAGTAAATGACAAAACAAGTGGATAGTCCCTTAAAGCTGGCTATCTGAGAATTCTCTGTCTGAAACAAGGCTGGCCAGTGAGGTGTGGGAGCCCAGTCGTGGGTGGATGGGGGTGCAGTATTCTTTACTTTTGTGCATGCTTAAAATTTCCCATAATTTCCCATTATTTTGGTTTTTAAAAATAAAATACACCTGCCTTCCCTGAAATCTACTTTAGAAGAGAAGCTTTCAGACAGCTTCATCTAAAGCTGAATGTGGCAGAAATCACATACCAGCCAGCCATGCTTAAGAACAGCACATTTCTCCTGTTCCCTCCAGCTGTTCTTTGCCATTTTCCTTTATTGAATGTTCTCACGCGTCCATCCCTCTCTTATTCTCAGATGTTACAACAGACTTTCTGCCCCACACTCACTCCCCCATATGTACAAATGGAGCAGAGAAAAATCCTGCCCCTACCATAATTAAAGTTCTATTGTATATCTTATAGTCTGAGGTCAGCAGACAAAATTACAAATAAATGCCTTTAGAAAAAAAATAATGTAAAACTGCTCTAAAATGAGAGATAATTTTCTAGTAATTCTAAATCAACGAGTCTCTATGCTGTATCACTTTGGGGGAGCTCTTGATCTTTGTGCCCCTCAAAATCAGTAGCTTACAAAGAATTTTCATCAACACATGAGTAACAGAAAAACAGCCTACTTGCCCTTGGGTGGGACTATGAGGAATAAAATGCAGCCCTGTCCCCTCAGCTGGCTTGCTGCTGGGCATGTCCCTAACACTCCCCCAAGGAGAAAGTGGCTCTCAGACCTTTGACTTAAACCCTCCATCCGTTTCTCAAAGGTGCTGTGTTTCTTCCTTTCCTTCCTGCCCTTCCTTTCTTTCCTCTTTGTAGTGCTAACAAGTGAAGCAGGAACAGGGGCCAGCTGTCATCTGACCAAGGTTCTTCCATGCCACCCCGTCTAATCTAAGCAAAACCATCAGAGGGACCCAGAGCACTGTTGTCAGGGAGGCCTGTTCTTCTCTCCTGCAACTCTGGGATCCTGTGTTCACTGCATCTTCCCTGTTTAATTCAGGCCATGGTTTGGCTTCAAGATAACTGTAAGGTCTTGGGTGTTTGTTTTTAACAAAACCCATGGGCAAATTACATTATATATGTGTACACTATATATATACATTACACACACACACACAAACTAGAGGCCCGGTGCACAAAATTCATGCACTGGGGTAACGGGTGTCCCCAATCTGGGACCCACAGAGATCGGGCCTAAACCAGCAGTCAGACATTCCTCTCACAATCTGGGACTGCTGGCTCCCAACCGCTCACTTGCCTGCCTGCCAGATTGCCCCTAACCGTTTCTGCCTGCCAGTCTGATCACCCCCTAACCACTCCCCTGCCAGCCTGATCAACGCTTAATTGCTCTTCTGCTGGCCCGATTGCCCTCAACTGCCCTCCCCTGAAGGCCTGGTCACCCCTAACTGCCCTCCCTTGCAGGCCTGGTCACACCCAACTGCCCTCCCCTGCCAGCCATCTTGTGTGAGGGTGTGATGATCAATTTCCATATTACCTCTTTATTATATAGAATATTATATAGGATATATAGAGGGAGATGTGTGCAGCAGTTGAGAAAAATTGGGGGCTATTTTTAGGCTATTCCCACTAGAGGGCACTAGACTCTGAACTATGTCCCCAATCATCCCTCTGACCCTCCACCTTCGCCCCTCTTCAACTCTCACTCTACCCCAGTCCTATGGCTCTAAAAAGCTCACATGTAACAAGACCCAGACAGAACCAGAACCCTCTCTGTGGGAGAACATCGGAATTCTCAAAACAGGCTCTGCCCCCATTCCTGTCTCCAGACCCTGCCTCAAGGTCTGACCTCTCAATGAACTCCCGGGCTCCAGAGACAGGCATACTGGGGCCTGAGAGGATCTAAGGCAGGTGCGGACATGCCAGGAATCCACGCACAATGAACACAGCTTGTTGGTCTCACCGTATCCCGCTCACAATCACCATGGTCTATACCTACCTGTTGAACTTTCCGGAAGTTTCTACCCATCACAACCGTTCTCACTGCATTTGACAGGTTAGGGAAAACTGAGGTCCAGATGTATCCAGTTACTTGTAAGACAACGTCTCTTGGGATCCAGTCTGAAAACCGTCCCCTCTGGGCAGCCAGCAGTTTCTGCGAATCAACCAGACGAGTGGGGGACTGATGACAGCCTTGACCATGTGTGACCCCTTCTCCTTCCGATGCGAGGCAGCAGCCCAGGCTGACCGCAGGAGTGGCGTGTCTGTTGGTTTAGCGCACTCCTGTCCATCCTCTCCCACCAGACCACCAGGCACACGGCTGAGGGTGAGCGCGCTGTGCAACGCTCACAGCAGTGAGGCCACACACGGAGGGGAAGTTGAGGAAGAGAAAGAACTGATGGGATTGGGATTCTAGTTTGCTTCTTTAGGGGAGGGGTCCAGGAACAGGGGCTCCCTCTGGATTGGGTGTGGTCAGCAGTGGGGTAATTCTTGGACCGTGTATCTGAGACCTCATCTGGGGCTGAGAGGTAACCCTGTCCTGGGTGAAGCTGTGACTCCGATCTGGGGGGTAGGAGACGTCTGATGTTTTGTGGTTCGCAGTGGCCTTGTTTTTGTCTTATGCTTAGACAAAATTATGAAGTTGTGTTTTTTGTTTCACTTTATCATGGTCTCAGCATGACCTTGTCTGAGGCTGGTGTCTGCGAGATCATGTCCAGCTGAGTGCCGAGCAGCCCCTAACAACGGCCAAAGCACAGCTGTTCCAGGCTGGTGCCTGGCTGCCAGGGGCTGCTGCCCCTCTCTCACTTCTTTAGACTCAGCTTCATGCCTGGAGAATGTTGAGGGGATTAGGTGAAATGGAACAGTATAGGGCAGCACTACCCTAGAACGCTGCTTACGTAACTAGCTAGTCTATGCTTTCCGTTGTTTTGACAGTTGTGTGTCTCCTCAAGGACCTATGGAGAAGAGCCCCTCTTCCAAACACTGTGCATTAGCTCCATAACCCCAACAAATTAGGTCGCTCAAACCTCGAACTTCATGGAACCAGAAAGCCACCATCAGGACCTGCACTCTTATGCCTCCTGATCCTCTATTTCCCCACATGCTGACGATGGCACCAGCTGGCGACCAGCCCACACTAGAACCTGGACTAAGTCCAGGAGAGCTTTTTCAAGCTACTATTGAACCGGGTCTAAAATTCTCCCATCAGAGCTCAAGGTCGGGGCCACAGCAAAGAGCACAGAATCTGTAGGTTGCATATCAATCAGCTAACGGCATCTGTGGGGCTCCCTGGGGCTCTATCTAACCCTGCAGGGCCAAGTGCACAGATTGGGGCAGTGGGACCAAGGCTGAAAGCTACGAAGTAATGCTAGAAGGATCTTAACTTCATTCCCCTCCTCTTACTCCTGAGATTCACAACCCCTTATTCTCCTATATTCTGTACAAATTCCCATCTAAGGACAGAATCTGCAGTGAGGTTGTTCCTCATAAACCTTCACAGCTCCTCAGATGACAAAGTTTAAAGACCCCGGCTCTATCAATGAACATCTGGGAAGAAGACCTCTCTCCATTCCACAACCTTCACCCCTTCTAAGTCCAAGGGGGACATATGATATACATAGGCTAGCAATTTATTTGTGTTCTCTGGGGTTAGGGGCTGCATAAATATAAGAATATGCAGAAGTAACTTCTTTCCAAAGACCTTTCAAAAAATCCATCCTAAGGGTGGAGATGCGAGGAGGCCAATTGAATGAGTCTTTTCACACAGGTTTCCTAAGTCGTTAGAAAATATTTTTCTATCCTTTCGCTTGGGAAACGAGAAAATAAAACTTAACTTGGAGATGAGCTCTGGAGTGGAGAGGCTCAGCTTGCTCAGGAAGTACGATGGTTCACTTTTAAAATGTCTAGTGTTTATTTTCAGTTGTCTCAGCACAGATTGTTCTGTCAGGCAAGGTCAATTAAGAAAGATGCCAAAATAAAATTACAGCTGAATTGGAGCAAAGGACTTGGTTAAATATCAAGAAATGGTGGCTTCAACCATCAAATTATTTTGCTTCCAGCCAAGTCAAATCTATAAGTCTCAGTTTTCTTCTGAAAGCTCGAGACTTTGCTGAGGAGGTAAGAACAAAACAGAATTTCAACCCACAACCTCCCCACAAAGAGTTTTGTGGGATTTCACACCACCCTGATATAGCCTGCGCCCTCACGCAAACATGGTCTGTGCAGCTGAGGTGAATATGAGGCCCAGGGCTGTTAATAATACTTTATTATGAATAGCCGTGTGGGAAATGAGGACAAAGTTATCATTTCTGATGGTGGTGCTTCATAACATGAAGTTATTTTTCATTTTTTTGTACATTCCTAATGTGCTTTGTTTGAGGCACTGATGCATCATAAGGGAACTTAAAAGGAAACACGGGTTGATAAACCAATAAAATAGTCCCACAGCTTAAAAACTCTCAGGCCCTGAATGACTAGTTCTAATTATTTGGTAATTAGAGGCCCAGTGCACAAAAATTCGTGCACAGGGTGGGGGTGGGAGGAGGTTCCCTCAGTCCAGCCTATACCCTCTTGCAGTCTGGGAACTCTAGGGGGATGTCCACCTGCCGGCTTAGGCCCACTCCCCCCAGCCTAAGCCACAGTTGGACATCCTTAGCACTGCCAAGGAGGCGGGAGAGGCTCACTTACAGCTGTCAGCCCAGCTGGTGGCTGAGAGAAGCTCCCCATGTGAGAGTGCACTGACCACCAGGAGGCAACTCCTGCGCTGAGTGTCTGGCCCCTGGTGGTCAGTACACATCATAGGGACCAGTCGTTCCTCAGTAGTTCCGCCCTTGGGGTCAATTTGCATATCACCCTTTTATTATATAGGATAATGTAATAAAAAAAAAGTGTTTAGATATTTCATTCACACAATCTAGTGTTAAAGACTTTCAACACGCTGGCTCTTTCAACATGAGAATTAAAAGGCAAGATGCCCAAGTCCTTGGATGCAATGTAATAGATTTATGTTTTTGAAAAGCTGTGTGCTCCCTAGAAGGAGCTGACAGGCAAACTCAGGCAACATTGAGAGCAGGCAGGGAGAAGCCAGATGCTGATGGGATCCCAGAGCTGCAGCCACTTCCTTTTGGGGAAATAAATCTTTTATTTCACAACTAGATTTAATACGCAAAGTCCCTAGCTAAGCAATTCTTGGTGATACGTAATTACCAATCCTCAATTCTTTTTTTTCTTTTTTTCCCCACCGATATGCTCAATTTGCTATTCCCCAGATACAGATTTTAGGATTAATTCTGTTGGCCTCTTCATTCAAAAATAGTAAGTTACCTCCAAAACAGTGACTTTATCAACCTTGACAGTAGCTTTGCCTCCATCTATTACAATGACCAGAATGTTCTTTATATTCCCACTGCTATGAGATTAAGTCCAGAATAACTACCCAGATATGAGACTTAACAATGACCCACATTTTTATAACATGTATATTACATTACCCAGATATAATTCTCTAGGAAGAGAATTCCTATTTTTTTAAATTTATTTATTTTCTGCAAACAATTTTAGAGGCAGGGTGTTAAACTGATTGAAACTTCACAAGATTGACATTATTGCTTAAAGTGCTTGAATTGGTTACATTTAAGAAATTAAGGTACAGATTATTTTAAATGAAAACTAATATTTTTTTTGTGTTTTCTTTTTAGCAACAAGGTCATATGAATGCCACACACATAAAGTAACTATTTTGGTTACACAGTAATGGAAGCCAAAAATAAATTAATGTAATACTGGAAAACAGAAACTTAGGCAGGAAAGTAGGAAACCCTTTTCTCTGACCCATGCCATCTACAGAGTGAATCACAACAGTGCTGATAAATGCCTTGACCACAGGAGAGCAAAACATTTAGTGCACAATATTTTAATACACGGGACTATACAAAGTTGATCAAAATGCAATGTGTAAAGATAAAGTCCATCTGTAATAAAGCTACACTCCAATATCGAAAATAAGCCCTAAGCTCCAGCGAGAGCACACTTCGCTCATTGTTGGGCATGCCCAGGAAGTTAGGGGTACCCAGGAAAATAAACGCCTGGGGGCCACTTCTGTCATTTCTTTCCCCGTTTCACCTGAAATCCAAAATATACCAGGCTCTACCGCCAGCCGGCTTCCGATTCCAACCAGCACCATCCTGTGCTGCTCCCTGGCTGCTCAGACCAGGCTGCTTCGTGCAGCCTCGGAATGGAAAACGTATCGACATCTGGGACTCCTGTCGGCATTTTAACAGAATTTACCTTTTCAGCATACTGCACCATAATCTAGATGCTGAACTAGTAAGTAGCCATAAGCAAGTATTTCTTCTCGTGTCAAGTATAAAACACTGTAGTTCATTTTAAAACACCGAGCAGGTAAAAAAAAAAAAAAATACAGCAGGCCTTCCTCCTGCCGAAAACAACACGCAAAAACCCTTGCCGGCCAGGGGCACCGCTGGGTCTGTGCGGTCCTCGGCTCCGAGGGGTCCGGTGTTTCCCACACCAACCTCTGCTCTGGGGGGTGAATGAGGGATAAAAAATAAAAGTGTGTGCGTGCTGCTGTCTTTATAGAACGTGAATGACCTGGGGGAATGTAGCTGCCTAGTGTCTGTTTTATTAATTGGAGAGAAGGGAGAAATTACCAAATAGCTCTAAAGTTTAAAAACCTGATGAAGTGTTGGAGGGTAAGTGCATTTTCCAAATCTTTTCCTGCATCACACGACCATTTCCATATCTTTGCATTATCCTCAATTCTTGTTTTTTTTATTGCAAAAATCTATCCATGAGAACTGAATTTTAACTGACCCTTTCTATTATAAGGAATTATTTCCTTTAACTCACTGGAAAAAAACTCTTTATACATTAAAAAAAAAAAAAGCATCCTGAATCTATGACTTTGCAGTTACACGGGCTTCCAAATGAAACTTTTTTTTCTAATAAATTAGCTTCAAGAGTCATTTCAAAGACAATTTTAATAGTTTTTCGTATGAATCAGTTCCAAATATATTAGATATCAACCATCATTTTCTTAAACTTTCCAACCTGCAGTCAAATATATGGGTTATATATAGTACAAACAGTTCCCTACAGCAATCACCTTCAACTGGAAAGTGTCTCTCCTTAATAACAGAATAAAAACTCACCTTCCCGGTAAGTGATCACTGCATGTTTCATGGAGGAAAAAACAGACAAAATATTTATAAATATGAATTTGCCTTTAAACAAGGCAAGGTATACTTCTGTCACTCGTATAAAACAATAACGTGAAGATCACCCTGTTTTGTCTTCTCCAGTGAAAAGTAAAACATTTCACTTCAAGCATGAACAAATGAAGTATCGGCATGCTTATTTTAAGTTCTGAGCAATAAACAGTTCACGATATTTCAAAGATAAGAAATCCAGTTTTCATCTAGATAAAGTGCTATGCTCTTAATTGTTGCAAAATGGCCACTAACATTTTAAATTTCAGTTTTAGCTCACATTATGCCAAACGCTTGTATGTTCGTTTGCTGATTTATTAGGTAACAAGATCATGTGTTCACAGTATATTATAGAGTATGGAGGTCAACCGACTTCCCAAAGGAAGGTCTAAGACTCATAGCATTTGTAGGAAACCAAAAACCAGCTCAACGGCAAAACACCACATCAACCCTTTTAATAAAAGGTACCAATACTCAAATGATCTAATAAATACACATATAACAAAAGTGAAAAAAAATAAGTAGGGTGAGATGAGGTTCTTCCCCAAAACTGTCTTGTCAAGCATCCTAGGAGCCTGAGTCAAAAAAAACGCTGCGTTTGGCTCCTCCCTCCACCCACCCGACACTTCCCTCGACCCACCTTCACGCCAGCTAACTCCAGTCTTCCCTGCAGGGAAGGTTCCACTCCACGTCGTCCTGGGCTGCCACTGCCTCGGCAAGCAGGCCGAGCCGCCTCAGAGAGAGCAGTGGCCCAGCGCGCAAATGGTCCTACAGGGGCAGTGCCCTTGTTCTCCCGGGCACAGAGGATGTTGGTCCGGCTGCTCAGGAGAGCTGCGCTGAAGGCAGCCGTCCGGGTCCCAGCCCCACGGCCACGGACTGCGAAAGGCCAACGCCGGGCCCGGAAAGGTGCCCTGGACGCTTAGCAGTGCCAGAGAGGAGAGAGACAGCACACGGGACCTTACAGAAGAAAGTGGCACTGAAAACAAACAGCAGAGTTATTTTCCTGAAATGTGGCTCTGGCAGAAAGATAAGAAAAGTAGCTTTTCTCTCCCCATGAAAGCTTCCTCCTCCTGGCTTTGCCTGCTCTGAGCTCCCCACCCTCTTTGCCCCGGGAATTCTAGCTCGCGGGGAGCAGAGTCCGGGCACATGCTGGCACCTTGAACGGCTCTTCACCCTGTCCCACCCAGAGGACGGGGTCAGTATCTGAGGTTACTCACTTTTAAACACTCTCACCTGCACACACTTAACGCTACGGCTGCCGCCCTAAAGGTGAACACCTACCCACTTCTGTCCTTTGAGGCAGAGAAGCTAAACATGGGTAGCAACGTTTCCAGGGACCCGATAAAGGAATGCATTGAAAGGAGACCCTGGAGACCACTTAAGAAGCTCAGCAAAGACCCCCAAACAGACTGCAGACATTCTGGGACATGTCATTCTAATCCAGCCAGAAATAGCCAGTGGCATAATGTTTATCCAACCCTAAAATTAGCAACTGTTATTCATATAAATCTTACTACAATCTGATTGCAGTTAACTTCTACCTCAGACTAAAATAAGACCACGAATAGTGCTGCATGTAAAAAAACAAACAAAACAAAAACAGAAGAGAGAGAGAGAGAGTCTAACACAGCCAGATCATTGAGACTCGGAGTAATACATTGGTGGGCTGCGGGGAGAAGCAAGTCCGCAGAGAACCCAGGTAACAGTGCTCTGAACACTCCCCCTCTTGAGTTAGTCCCAGTTCTTTGAGTTATTCTCGTGACTGATAGAATAAAATATATCCAGATTCCGAATTTTTTGATATATCTGACGTCAGGCCATAGAATTCTTCAATAGCTTGGGCATCAATTTTCTGCAATAGAAGAGAAATAAAACAATATACTTGTGTAACATGACAACTGGGAAAGGACAGGAGAACTAATGAAACACACGAGGAAAATGTCAGAAACACTGTTGGCTATAAAATCACAACTGGGAACGTCCGATGGCAGACAGTAATTCCACAGACTTGGCAGAGGACACGACTCCATGAAATGCACATCTCTGGGGAGAAAGCCACCCTCTAATCTAGCAGCAGCCACATGTGGGCACGCTGAAGGAGCCAGGACTTCTGTCTTTCAAATGGCAAACTGAGGCATCCAGCTACTATGCCTCTACAACAAAATAACATCTGGAATACTTTGGTGTAATATAAAGATTTTCCAGGTCCAACAGACTGAAAAATACAATTTTTAATAACCAATACAAGAAAATTTGGTATAATGAGTTTTAACAGAATTTCAAAGTGCATTATTTAGTCTTTACCAGAGAGGGCTATAGTCACATGAGGCAGCAGAACTCATCCTAATATATAAAAACCCTGGGTCCATCACAACCGGAGGCTTGACCCACCGGAAGTCAGTCCTACAGTTGTGGTGACCCAGCTGCAGCTGCAGACGTGGTGACCCAGCACTGACTTCTGAGGGGGCTGTGAATCAGGCCTGAAGAGAGAAGCAGGGTCTGATTCATAGTCTGTGTGGCAGCTGTTGATCAGCACTTGCCTCTCTCTTTCTCTCTGGGCCAGGCCAGCAGCCACGCCTCCATTTCTCTCCAGGCCTCTACCAGGGCTGCTGATCTGCCCCGCCTCTCTGATCAGGCCCTGATGGCAGGCCCAGAAACACTGACTGGCATAGAAACCAACCAATCAGAACCAAATCGGGGTGAAGTGTGAGGAACCAATGTGTGCCTAGGAGGCAGAGCTTTTGACATTGGCTGGCATAGAAACTGACCAATGAAAACCAAATCTGTGTCAACTGTAAGGAGCCAATGGCTGCCTAGGAGGTGGAGCTTTTGATACTGACTGACATAGAAACCAATCAATCAGAACCAAATTGGCTGGCAGAGGAGGGCAGTTGGGGGCAAGATCAGGCCAGCAGGGGAGGTCAGTTAGGGGCGATCAAGCGGGCAGGCAGGTGAGCAGTTAAGAGCCAGCGGTCCCAGATTGTGAGAGGAATGCCTGTTGGTTTAGGACAGGGATCAGGCCTACACTAGCAGTCAGACATCCCCCAAAGGGTCCCCGATTGGAGAGAGTGCAGGCTGGGCTGAGGAAACACCCTCTGTGCACAAATTTTGTGCACTGGGCCACTAGTGTATAAATATGACTGATGGTGGCATAAGGCTCCCATGTCCATGGCTGATCAGTTAACCACAACAGAGTATTAAGGAGGCCATGATCACACCCCTTCTCCCTCTCCACAGAGAATGGGAAGCAGCAGGATTTCGTTTTGAGAGAAATGTACGTTGTTTTAAGGTCAGATGGTAGGAAAACATGCCTCTTCTAGAAAATGTCCATACCTACACATTCCCCAAAATGCGATCCCCACCCAACCCCTGCCGCAGAGCGCTCTGCATACCCACCTCTACGATGTCGTCATCAAACAAAAGCCAGAAGCCGTGACTTTTCACAATAGTGATATAATGCCCACGATTAGGACCGCTGGAAAGGCAGAAAAAGACAGTAGCCCGTTAACCTTTACTTCTTTATAAGCAGCGACTCACTAGAGAAAGCTATCGGCAGGAAAGAACTTGGCCTGACCGGTTCACGGAGCAGCACCAGGGGCTGGCGCTGTGCTGGGCACAGAGAGTGCAGAGATGAGTGGACATCTAGTATCTAAGGACTCACAATCCAGGGGGAAACAGACATTCAGATTCCACGTATGTAGCAAATAATCACTGTATCACTTTGTATCATTATACATAATCACTGTATGCATACCTACTTTGTGCCAGATCCTATTCTGGCTGTCGGGGGAAAATGCAGTGAACAAAACCAAGTCCCACTTTGGGGGGAGCAGGGTTTGAATGGGGAATAAACACACTAAAATGTAGATGCCTCTGCAGTGGTGGCAAAGGCCATGAAGAATAAAGCCGATGGGTGACACAGTGAGTGGAGAGGGACGGCATTCTCTGATATAAAGGGGTAGAAGGGGCCTGATAACATGAGACGTGAACAGGAGGAAATTCCCCCGGAAGGAAAGGACTGTGGGACAAGCCATGGACCATTAGATGGCAGCGTTGGGAATAGGGAGCAGCAAGTGCAAAGGTGTTGGGGGATACAGTTCTTGCTGTGTTCTACGGAAAAGCAAGAAGGCCAGAGCCAAGAGCGCCAGGGGCAGCCAAAGCCAGAGGGGGAAGGAGCTTCCATAACTAAGATTCTGGACTCTGCTGTGAGTGAGCCGGAAGATCTTGGGAAATTTTGAGGAGTTGATTTAAGTTTCGGAAAGATGCTGCTAAACCACAATGTGTAATACCAAGCATTAAAACAAAAAGGCATACATTACACAATAAGGGAAGAAGTAGAAAGAACTAAACAGCTATTATTCTGTAGTTAGATTTGCACAAATGAGATTTAATCCTAAATTCAGAGTTTTGTTTTGTGCAATGAACATGAAAACTGAAAAGTTTTATTTCCCTACGGTTACTTTCTTTAAATACAAGATGACCCACACGAACTATTCCTGCCTTTCTCCAACCCCTGCCTCCTCCCTGAGCTCCAGCCCACTGCTCTTCTCAGCTTTCCATACATCACCCTTCCTATGTGGGCCTTCCACCCGCTGCAACTGCCTGAAACGATCTCTCCCAGTGTCTCCATGCTGAGGCCTCAACTAAAAGGTCACCTGGGTCGGTAAATCTCTGCCGATCACCTCCCCTTGCTCTCTGCGCCTGGCTGGTTCATTCCTCATAGTATGAATCAAATCATAAAGGGTTCTGCCGTGGTCCGCTTGTTTTGGGCTGTGGCAGGCTGCTGTCTTTGTTGGTTACCTTTCCCACTAGATCCTCGGCTTCCTAAGGGCAGGACCTGTGTGTCTTGCTCACTGCTGTACCTTCACATCCTGCCCAGAGACCCAGGAAACAAGGGTTCAAACGTGCCTGCAGCGATATCAGTGAACGAGGCTGCAAACCCACTGCCAACCGTGAGCCACGAGGCCCTGGCACAGAGAAGGCCCAACTCCCTAACCTCAAGCTCCCTGTGCCCCACCCAGCCCTGTTCTGCATATCAGAACAACGTGCCTCTCCTGGGAAGAATGTAAAGAATCCCAGTGAGCAGCATGCATGACTCAGCACCCACTTGCCTTTGCTGCCAGGGCTGCTCTGACCTCGTGCACCCATCACAGAGGCTGACTGTCCCGAGCCCAGTCTCCCGCTCGTCCTGTCTCCTTAATGGGTCTCCACCGTGCCCTCCCGAGTGGTCCCAGGGTCAGAGCTGGCACTCACAGATCCACACTGAACACTCATGCATACCCCAGCACACTGCCTGCCTCGGCCACAATGCCCTCCAGGTACCAGGCTCTGCCTCCCCAAAACCTCTTCTTCCCAAACCCTGCGGGGGCCCACCCAGTGTTCCTGGCTGGCTTCCAGATCACTGGACCCCTGGGTTCTTTAAAGAGACCTGTTAGAACTATTCCTCAGGGAAAACACAAGCCGGCTTCTAACTGGCTGATAAATATAACCGAGAACACAAAATACACGTGACTTAAAGTTGTTTAACATGTGCAGGACAAAACAGGGTGCTTCAGATGTGACGTTACAGCAAGGGAGACCATCCACCCCAACACAGGGTCAAAAATTCATCAACCCACTCCTCCACGTGGGGCTGTGCACCTCCCGGAATAGACCGTTCACACAGCCCGGCCCGGCAGGTGCAGGGAAAAGACGCCTGTCCTGTGTGGGGCACGTCACCATCCAGGACCCAAGAGGCAGGAAAAGCCGTGCCTACCCCAGGGAGAGAGCACACACGACCGCAGACGAGTAACAGAAAACAAGAGGTGAAGTCTCAGTAGCCTTTCCATGCTCATACATCTCCAAATTATGAAAAATATTTAATTTTCAAAAATATTTAATCAAAGGACTTTCAGCAAAACACGGCTCTTCTGTATGTAGGGGCCTTCTCTCTTCTTTCTGATTATGTACTTTTTAAAAAAAGACTTTGCTCTGCTGTGTGTGGGGGGGTTTTGAGTAATTTATTAATTTTTAGAGAGAGAAGACAAGAGAAGGAGAGCGAGAAACATCGATGTGAAAGCACAATACTGCTGGGCCTCTTACCGGGGATGGAGCCGGCAACCTCTTGGTTACAGGGTGATGCCTAAACCAACTAAGTCACACCAGCCAGGGCATGACTATGACCTTCTGATGGAATGTTGGGCAAAGACTGAGAAACACATAAACAATAGTTTTTAAGAGTAATTTCCAATCATTCAAAAAGCCAGAAAACTGCTCTAACCGGTTTGGCTCAGTGGATGATGCGTTGGCCTTTGGACTGAAGGGCCCCAGGTTCGATTCTGGTCAAGAGCATGTACCCTGGTTGCAGGCACATCCCCAGTGGGAGGTGTGCAGGAGGCAGCTGACTGATGTTTCTCTCCCATCGATGTTTCTAACTCGCTATCCCTCTCCCGTCCTCTCTGTAAAAAATCAATAAAATATATATTTTTTAAAAAGCCAGAAAACTGAACTCTGACCTTCTGCTCCAAGTCTTTATTCAGACATCTTAAAACACTTTAGGAATCCCATAACCTGTAACCTGGCTTTTAAAAATTAAAATCCTAGCATAAGCATTTATGCCTTCATGTTATTTTAAACTTCTCCCAAGCAGCATGTATATCCAAAGGAGATTTGTTATTTCCCTTGTGATAAAACATTTAGATTATCTTATCAGAATGCAGTTTATTTTACTTTATGTGTGTATGTAGACATGTTTACATTTGTTTTTAGATGATGCATAATCAAGAGCTTGGAAGAGATTCCACAAACAGCTCCATTATTACTGAGACTCACAGCCCAGGAAAGGCCCAGCTGGGTCTGCTTCGGTACAGGGATGACCCCCCCACTTCCCGCGTGCACCCCGCTGCCTGCCACCGGCCGTACCTGCCACAGTGCACCACCACGGCCACCAGGTCGTACATGCGGTCCAGGTTCACGGCGTCGCTGGAGGTGTTGAAGAGCCGCAGCTCCAGCGGGAAGACCACGCGGTAGGAGAGCTTGGTGTATCTGTGCAGCTGCTCCATGTACTTGAACCGCTTCAGGTGCAAGGCCAAAATCATGGGCAGCTTCTTCACTCTCATCCTACAGAACCGAGAAACAGAACATCAGTGTATCCGACCTGTTAGGGCCGGGTCAGCAAACTCATTAGTCAACAGAGCAAAATATCAACAGTACAACGATTGAAATTTCTTGTGAGAGCCAAATTTTTTAAACTTAAACTTCTAATGCCACTTCTTCAAAATAGACTTGCCCAGGCCGTGGTATTTTGTGGGAGAGCCACACTGGAGGGGCCAAAGAGCCACATGTGGCTCGTGAGCATGTGCCAAATTGTTTGAAAGGGACAAATTTTAAGAGAATACTATTAGGGCAACAGAACCCACTGCTGCCTGCGCAGAGGGAGAGCAGGAGGGTTCTAACCAACTGCAAACGACCAACCATTCATATGAGGAAAAGTCTGCTCGCTGTGTAGAGCTGCCTTATCCCATACCCTCCGCTAACTGAGCACAGAGAAAAGCGCAGCCTGGAGCTGCTTCGTCAGAGGAGACGTTCCAGAACTTCTATGCCAATAAAACTAGCGAGTTCGATCGCTCGCCTGCCAGGGAGGAGCAGCACTTGGGCATCCTCCCCGTCCCCTTCCTGAGATCCCGGGCAGGAGGACGCCAGCTCTGGGGAGAGGACGCTGGGCGAGGACAAGCAGGAGGGTGTGGTCTGGGCTTCCAGGTTCCGAGGACCAGCGGGGGCGTGCCGACACCACCGGCCACTGGCATCAGGAAACCAAACGTGCCAAGCTCACTCCCACTGCCTTTGTGCTTTTGGGCCCGTCATTTCCCTTCTCTGGCTCTGTTTCTCGTTCGGGGCGTGGCTCAGGACTCCATTTCCCAAACTGGGCTCCTCAGTGCCCGGGAGACGCTAACAGGGCGGGGTTTCTGCGGCCTGTGTGGACAATGCCACTGTTTTGAAGCTCCACCCTGCACCTGAGCCAGTGGTTTTGGGAAATCCACATTCAAGGGACGGTTTTCTGTCGTTTGATGCAGCATTCCCCAAACTTATATAAACACAGAAAGCTTTCTCATCCAATGGCCATTAATAGTCCTTGGTAGAAAGTCACAAAGACAACAGCCTCAGGAGGGAGCACTCCTGGGATGGAGAGTCCTCCGGGCATCTTCCAGGGCCCCGCCTACGAATGTCCTGAATTTCTCCTGTGCGTCCTGCTCAGCCTGTGTACACAGCTGATGCAAATTGTTTGAAAGGGACAAATTTTAAGAGAATACTATTCAGGAATCTATTAAGGTAAAAAAAAAAACCTGTTCATAAAAAATTAAGCAAAATAACATGGGCAGAAACATATGAACTACGGGGAACCCCCTATTTTATAGAAGCACGTGACATTTTAACGTGTGAGACCTCCAGAAACCACCTTCCTGCCATATCGAAGACCTGGGCTGAGGCGAGCTTCCCTGGCCACTAAGGAGAGCCAAGTACTCACCACCCCCGCTCCACCCGCCAGTGTCTGACCTTCTGTAAGTTTAGATCAGCAAGGAAAGACGAGAAGGGCTGGGAGGCTGCGCAGAGGAATCATTTCATCCTCAGCCTCAGCCCCTGAGGGTTTAGATGGCAGTAATGAGCATCTATGAGTTACCGAGAACATTCCACAACCAGGGCCGGGTAAATTTAACTCACAGGGAGACTTCACAGGATAATTAAAACGTCAAGTTCCTTGGCTTCTGGGGGAAATACCAGGGAAGCACCGGTTTTCTCAGATCACCCAAGAGCTGTACCTGGTGACTGGTGGTGGGAAAAGGACGGGCAACCTGGGTCCTACATCAATTCAGAATGTGATAGCTCTCTTATCAGCTATCCATTAAGTGATGTGTTAATGATTTCCTCATGATTCCTTATTAAATGATTAATTTTTTAACCTCAAATCTTATAAATAAGAAGTTCTGCCCTCGCTGGGTGGCTCAGTTGACGGGAGCGTCATCCACACACACACCAAGAGGTTGCGGTTTCAATTCCCGGTCAGCACACGTACTTAGGTTGCAGGTTCGATTCCCAGTCAGGGCGTGTATAGGAGACAGCATGGATGTTTCTCTCTCACAGGGTATTTCTCCCTCCCTCTCTCCCTCCCTCCCTCCCTTCCACTCTCTCTGAAATCAATAAACATATCCTCAGGTGAGGATTAAAATAAAAAGAAGTTCCAATGTTTGGGCAATGTTAACCATGTTACTAGATGACAACTTTATGTCATGTACTCTACTGGGGTTAGTTTGCCTTTAACCCCAAGACAACAGTGACTGTATCTGATGATCGCTTGTTTACCCAGGGCACATAGGAACACTCAATCAATATTTGTGGAAGGAAGGAATGCATGAAAGACCAAATGAGCGAACAATCATACGAATGGACAACTCTCCAAGGCAGACATTCTCACCCTACGTTTACCCGTGACAAAGGGGAATGACTTCTCCAAAGCTCCTTGGCTGCAAGCCATGGAACCGGGATTCAAAATCAGATCTGGCAGGCTTCCCAGGCTGGCTCCCCTCCAGACACAAAGCCAGCCTCTCGAGCTCAATCCTTTACGCACCTTTTCTGGGCCTCCTGTTTGCTGCAGCACGTTTCACAATAATATTTCTGTTCACTACACAGTGTTTCTGTGTTGCTGAAGTCTCTGCAGAGAAAAATATTTACAGCTTAAACAGAAGACAAACTGTGCTGGGTGTACCGAGCTTTAAACGCTCTATCACCTGTAGGGTGATCTTTAAGAGAGTGTAGGGAGAGAAGTGATGAGAAAAGACTCTTCTTACAAGTATGATGCCATTAGAGCGTGTCTCCTGGGCTGGACTATGATTCCACCAGGAGAGATGTTCAACTATAGCTTTATATTAAGGGACACAGACAGATGTTTCCAACTGATTCAGAAAAAGAAAAAAAAACAACCCAGTGTTTAACAAAGAATATCTGTAAATTGGAGATAGAAACTGCAATAGAAAAATACTAACTATAGTAAATGCCCACCACAAAGTTGAGTCCAAAAACATCACTCCCCTAAAATTACTGGGATTACTGTTCAGTAATGATAAATGGCACGTCTCAAGTGATCTGTATTTCCTAAGAGCTTGTAAGTGAAGATAAGGACACATAAACCATATTCAACTGCCCTTATATTGAAGCAAGAAAGTCCCGATGATCAGCAGATGACGGCTTCCTGCCAACCCTGCTCCCCATCTCCCCACACCCTGGATGACATGAATGCCGGCCTCCCTCCTTCTGAGAACAAATGCCATTGTGGTGTTATGTCACTATCTGACTTTAGCCTACTGACAGATTCATTTTTAAATGTCATGGCTTTTCATTCTTTCTGGGCCCTGAGATTCTATTTAACATCCTGTGGTACTACTTCAAAGGCAGAAAGAACATCCAGAATACAATAACACCCCCGAGTCTCGAAAAGGTCTGTGACATTTCCTTATGCATGGGGAGTGTCCCAGAACCAAAACAGTCACATTTTACTAAGTTGAAGATGTTAGCCGAGACAGTGCGGCTCAGTGGTTGAGCAAAGACCTATGAACCGGGAGATCACAGTCCCATTCCCAGTCAGGGCACTTGCCTGGGGTGCAGGCTCGATCCCCAGTAGAGGGCGTGCAGGAGGCAGCAGATCGATGATTCTCTCTCATCACTGCTCTTCTAACCTCCTCTCCAACCTTGCCCATGTCCTTCACTCTGCTCCAGCCACATGGGCCAGCCTTCTCCTATAGCTCAAAGTTCAGTGCTCTCCCTGCCTCTGGGCACTTGCAGGTGCTCCTTTCCAGATGCTTCCATCTGGCTTCACGCAATCGGAGCTTGGTGTAAACGTCACCTCTTGCCAGAAGACTTCCTTGTCTACTTGCTCCAAACCCACCCCGCCCAGCCCTAGCCCGCTGCTGTCCAGTTTTCTTCGGAGCACAGTGCTCTTTGAAACCATCCTCTCATTCATTTTAGTACGTGCCTCCCTCTTTGTGGGCTGACCCCGTCTGTCTCACTGCTATCGCCCAGCACGGAGAACAGGCCCAATGGCCTGTTCAGTAACGCGGCCGTGGGAACGGATGCAGAGGAGTGTGCACAGAGTCCAGGGAAAGCACGGGAGAAGGAGACATGAACTTGAACTGGGGTAATTCGGGACATTTCCCCGGGGGTGATGCCCGAGTCAGGCTGTTGGAGGGAAAAGTGCTGGGGGGACAGGAGTCAAGCATTGCAGACGGAGGGAACGCTGACAGAGGTGCAGAGGCACGGAGAGCATGCTGCTTAGAAGCTGGCGTGGACCCTGCGGCTCTGGAGCCCCACTAACAGGTCTCAGCAAAGAGAAGACATAACCAGACAATGCTTTCCACAAATACCACTTCTGGCAGCACCACTGGCAGCACCACGGAGGAAGAACTGGAGGGGGTCGAAGGCAAGGAAACAATTTAGAAGGCAATTACACTCCATCCCGGATTTCAAGTGCTTGGTGCATAATACAGACCCAAATTCAGCTGAAAGAATACAGGCAACTCTTCAGAGAAGGAACGGATGTGAAAGCAGTTCTTGGCCTGCACAGGCTTACGGGGTGGATGAGGTGGGGCTGGGAGAGGGAGAGGTGCGAATGGGTGGCAGAGGAGATGCACACCCTGGATACATCTACCACAGACAAAGCTCTGTATCCAGCTAGAGAACAGAAAATCCAAGGCAGGCAGAGCAATGGACAGGGATTTCTAC
This sequence comes from Antrozous pallidus, assembly GCA_027563665.1. NCBI lineage: Eukaryota > Metazoa > Chordata > Mammalia > Chiroptera > Vespertilionidae > Antrozous > Antrozous pallidus. The sequence goes on along the minus strand of CM050511.1, from coordinate 92,273,210 downwards.
TTACTGTATTTCTCAAAGGCAGTTTCCTGAAGTATTTGTAGACCCAGAGAGTAGAAGTACAGCAGAAGTTAGTACCTAATTTAAGGGCCCCTTTACAAATAACCACCAGCCTGCCCAGCCCCAGCTGGCTGGCAGCTTGCTGCCATGAGGTCAGGGTGATGTTTTTAGGGGGTCTGCGAGTTGAGAAATGGGAAGTGAGGCAAGGTGAGGAAAGGGGGTGAGCAGCAGGAAACCTGAGGCAGACCAGGCCGGCCAGCTGCCATTGTGTAACTGCTGGAACAAAACCAGGCAACAGAGGTGAGGAAACCGTGCAGTAAGAAAGTCAGAGGGGAAGGAAAGAACAGACCCTTTCCAAGAGCAGATCAATTAGTAAAGCACAGACAAAGTTAGAGAAAAAGCACAAAACTCTGTATTTCTCTCAAGAGTCATAGTGGCAGTAAAACAATCGTTTAATACATATTTTGGGGCCCGGTCGATGGGGCTCAGTGGTTGAGCGTCGACCTACAAACTAGGAGGAGGCCACAGTTTGATTCCCGGTCAGGGCACATGCCTGGATTGCAAGCTCGATTCCCCAGTAGAGGGCCTGCAAGAGGCAGACAATCAATGACTCTCTCTCATCATTGATGTTTCTCTCTCCCTCCCTCTCTGAAGTCAATAAAAACATATTTAAATATGTATACACAACACTCACACACAATTTGGGAACAAATCTAATATAAAATGCATACTTTTATAAATAAAAGAAACTATACAATCTTATGGAAATGTATACAAAAAAAACTTGAAAAAAATGGACTATGTTCATGGATGGGAATGTTATATATTGTAAATATGGCTATCATGTCCAAGGTAATGTCTATATTTGATACATTTTTTCATTAAAACCTTAACTTTTCCACTCAACACAATAGCTCAAAAATTGGTTTTTAAATTCTCAAGCAATGCTTCCAGATAGTGCTTATGGCGTGGAGCACACAGAAAATGATACTACACAGCAAGGACCTGCGGCAACCTGATGCAGCTGCTCCTGGGGCTCTGCTCAGCCTCTAAGGAGCGGAGGGCATGACACACACCTGCAACCCTTTCACAACAGCACACCAACTGGGAAGCTTTCTTCTGGAACCTACAGCAGTGGTTCTTCTGGCTGTTCCTTAGAATCACCTGGGGAACTTTAAAAACAATCTCAATCTCCATATCAGCCCCCTCACCTGCCCCCCATCAACTACATCAGAATCTCTCCAGGTAGAACCTAGGCATTGTTCTTAAAGCGACCCAGGTGGCCCCAACGTACTGCTCTGCAAACATTCACAGGCGCTTGAATCTCCTAGAGATCTTGTCCAAATGCAGGTCCTGATTCATTCATTCATCCTTGGGGAGACCTAAGATGCTGTGGTTCTAACGAGATGCCAGGTGACAACAATAGTGCTAGTCCAAGAACCCCAGTTTAAGGGGCAAAGATCTAGAGCAATGGTTCTTAAACGTCGGTGGTATCAGAATCACCAGGAAATTAATTAAGAATAGAGGCACAGGCTCACTAAAGTTGAATGTGGCCTGGGCCTCGATTTTTACCAATCTTCTCAGGTGAATCTGACATAACAAAGTTAAAAAACCACTGACTAGAATATAAAAAAAGATTAAAAATAGAAATCCATGAGAAAAAGTTATGTGCCAGATATTAGAAAACACCATATAACCACCACCAAAATGAAAATACAGGGCAGTGAAACTGAGAGAGAAGTGTGTGGCTGGCAAAGAAGTGTGGTGGGGCTTGTATGAGCTTAGTACATGAAAGAAATTTCTCAAAATAAGTAGAAAAGAAATTTTCAAAAAATAAGATTAACTTTTAAAATAGAGTTTTAGTAGTATTAAAAGGCTCCTTTCCTTCAGGCTGATCTCCCTGGGAGAAGGGGAATTTAAATGAGAGGAAGATGGAGGAAGAGAAAGGCAATCTCAGAACTGGGAGCACTCTGAGGACAAAGATAGGAGCCATAGGAAGGGACTAAGGCACAAAAGGAGAAAAGGCCAAGGGAGGGTAACTGAGATGAACTTCACAGAGTTTAAGTTTTTGCCTGAGGCCATCCCTTAACTTTTCAAAAGGATAAAAAACTTCCTTGGTACCCTCCTAGGGTAAGGAGGGCTCACCTTGCCTAAGACACAGTACTGAGGTTTGAAATATCAGAATTATAGCTCAGCGACAATACGGATCCTGAATCCTGAACTTAACTCCCATTTTATATCATCATTTCTCTGGGACAAAAGTTCACTGAACACACACTGTAACTGGTCACCGAAAACCATTCTGGAAGGAGGTGGCAAAAAGATGACATTTAAATACCACATTTTAGCTTTTTTTTTTTTTTTTTTTTTTTTACTTTTTCATCATCAAATGAAAGATAAAAATATCACATCAGAAGAGAAATGGAAACATGATGTTAAAGAAAAAAACTTCAGAATTCTAATTTTAAAAACAAGCCTTCAAGAATGCAAACCAAATGAAACCATGAAAAGGGCCAAAAATAGATCATAATCATTCCTCATCTTTGGTCTCAGATGGGAAAGCTGGACCGTTCTCCTGCACCGCTCTCTTGGAGGCTGGGACTGCGCCCCATCGCAGCGCTCTCGTGATGAATGACGACACCTGGCAGGTGTTGGGAGGGAGGTCTAAGGTGTATATGAGGGCAGATAGAGCTAAGTCAGTCCAGGTCTAGTTTAAGAAGGATGTACAATGAGGACGGGCAGGCATTTCAGGAGTATCAGCCTGCACAGTCCCATCAAATGAGAATCTCATGTTGGATGAAAGGTTTTCCCAGGCTATTTCGTACTCACCCCTCCCAGCTTTATCATCTCCGAATACCTCTAGCCTGCCTTCCTTGGGTATGCATGGCCAATATACTGTATACATTTCTCCAGAAAAAAAAAAATGAACACATAAATCTGGGTTCCCAAAGGTTAAATTTTTTTAAAGATTTTTACTGATTTCAAAGAGGAAGGGAGGGAGAGAGAGAGAGAGGTCAATGATGAGAGAGAATCATTGATTAGCTGCCTCCTGCACACTCCCTACTGGGGGGTGGAGGGCTGGGGATCGAGCCCTCAACCCAGGAATGCGATTTTGGCCCAAACTGAACCAGTGACTCTTTAGTCCGCAGGCTGACTGACACTCTATCCACTGAGCCAACCAGCTAGGGCAGTGGTCAGCAAACTCATTAGTCAACAGAGCCAAATATCAACAAAACAACAATTAAAATTTCTTTTGAGAGCCAAATTTTTAAAAATTAAACTTCTAACGCCACTTCTTCAAAATAGACTTGCCTAGGCCATGGTATTTTGTGGAAGAGCCACACTCAACAGGCCAAAGAGCCTCACGAGCCGCAGTTTGCCGACCACAGGGATAGGGCCAAAGGTTGAAATTTTAACTAACCATTGGCCCTTTACCCATTTAACCTTAAAGCTAAGGCCACTGCCGTCTGCCTTTTTGAACAGCCCAGATCATGCTAGGAAGGGGAGCAGTCAACCTCCCTAACTCCCCTTCTCAAAAAAAAAAAAAGGGGGGGTATTATGGACAAATATCCTTTCTCCCACCCCCCCATCGGCGACTGTTACCACAACCTCAATTGTTTCTATACTCCCTGAGATCATAAAACCTTGGGAAAATAAAAAATGGCTTATTTTCACAGGAAGATTAAGAACCCATGTCATAAATGGAACTATTTGTAAGAAAAAGAGGCCATTCTTCTCTTTGCAAAGAGGTACTTTTCCTGGACCCCAGGACCTAAGGCATTTGGAGACGAGCTGACATGCCAAACCAAAAGGAAGCGCTCAGGTGCCCATCAGTGCAGTGTTGGAGGAGGGAGGTGGGGGGGACACGCAGCGGCATCAGGCTCCTGGGAGATGGGAGAGCAATCCGCCCCAGCTCACACAATACCAAACCCCCAGACAAACCAAGCTCTTCCACATAAGATGACTTTCTCACATTCAACCACCATAGCAGTCCCTTTAATCCACATCTTCTAAAATGTTCCAAGTCGCCCACACTCCTGCAAAAACAAGTCTGCCACCCTACTCTTACTGCCGTGTGATGACACCTTAAAGTGCCTCTGAGCTGCAGTACCTGAGCAATGACTAGTCTACACTGGCTCCCTCACTCTCCAGACCTGTTTCATTTCCTTCAAAGCACCGATCACCACCTTTAGATCCCGCCGCATTTAAGTGCTGCAAGAGGTGTATCTGGTTCTCATTCCTCTATTTCCAGTGTCCAGAGCCTGGCTCACTGTGAGCACTCACAACCTCTTGCTGGAAAGAGGGAGTGAGGAGGGGAAAAGGAAGCTATGTCTTTACAGCACCTTGGAGCACAGTTTAAGTGTGCAATCCCTATGGTGATCTTGCACACATATTGTTCTTACACTCCGGGCTCCTTACCTCCACTCAACCTAGGAGCCATTTCCCCCCATGAATGATCTCCATACAATGCTGGAAGCTTAAGGAAAAGGCAATTTCCTCATTGGTTCTCAGCTCAAAAATGCATGATTTTTAAAATAACAGAATAGATTAGCTTAGAAAAATAAATGGCAGGCATCTATAGCATTTATTAACTTAACTAGGGGCCCGGTGCACAAAATTCATGCACTGGGGGTGGCAGCCCAACCTGCCCCCTCACACATACTGGGAACCCTTAGGAGATGTCTTACTGACTGCTCACCACCAGCCTGCCCAAGGTCTAAAGCCTCTGGCCGAGGTTTTAGGCCTTGGGCACCTAGCCATCACCCTGCAATGGGGCCAATGGCTAGTTCCACCCCAGTCCTGGCCTTAGTCCTCACCAGCTGCCTCGGGTCCAATCCCCCGGCCTTGGCCTTAGCCCCAGCCAGCGACTGCCCGGCCCCGGGGGCCACACACTCGCCGGCGCCCTCGGCTCTGCGCCTCTGGCCTTGGCCAGCAACCGCCTGAACCCGGGGACCGGGCGCTTTCTGGCTGGCTCCGCCCCAGCTCCTGATTGGCTTGTGAGCATGGCTTGATCGGAGGTATGGTCAATTTGCATATTACTCTTTTAGTAGATTGTGTGTGTGAGAGAAAGCGAGAGTGAGAGAGAGAAAGCCCTTCAAAACATCTGTATTAAAGATTAAAGACTTAACGACTAACAGCTTCTAACTGACCCTCTCTTTTCTCAGTAGGACTCTTCTCCAGACCACATACACTTATTTTTAATCTCTCTTGGAAAAGAAAAAATAGAAAATAGTATTGTATGGATTTCACAGAAAGGAAGGTTATTTCCTAGAGAAATAAAGGATGTTTTCCCCACTTATTTACTAGCCTGATCAAAAGCCAGACCACACTCAGGATTCATGAGGTTACCTCAGGCAGTGGGTAATAGATGTATTCTGCTCCACATCGACAGAAAGATCAAGAAAATCTTCATCTTTGCTACTAACCTGAAGAAGAAGAAGAAGAAAAAAAAGAGTTAGGCACAAAATACACAGCAGACATAGTATCTTGAACACTTAGTGGTAACCAAAAACCATAACTGCAGTAAAAGTGTGTGGCTTTGTATATTCACAGACAAGCAGTTACCTTGAAACCCCAATCTACAGAAAATCCCACATTTTTAATTTAACCATATCTCTATCCCAGCTTTGATTCAGAACTTTTTTAAAAATATTTTTATTGAGAGAGAGAAAGAGAGAGGGAGAGAGAGAGAACACAGATGAGAGAGAAGCATCAATTGGCTGCCTCCTACACACCTACTGGGGATGGAGTCCTTAACACAGGCATGTGCCCTGACCGGGAATGGAACCAGCAACCTCTTGTTGTGTAGGACAACACTTGGTCCACTGAGCCACACCAGCTGGCCGGAATGCTCAGGTAATGAAATTACCCAAATCTACCAGATTTCTCCTCCTCTCCATTCAATTCCCCCACTGTTCCAAAGTAGGAAGTATCAGATCGATAGCCATATATCTCAGACTGGCAGAATGATAAAAACAAAAATGGAAAAAGGACGAGAGATGTAGAAAACCTACTATGGGGATCAGCCTTTCATTAAGTTGTCTGCATTTTCTGCCAGTCCCCTGAAATCACTCCCTTCTTCCCATGTCTGGTCATTCCAACTGCATGAGGAGACCACAGAGCCTAATTAGCTAGAGGCTGGAGAGTCACACCAGCTCCAGGTACAGCTGTCCTTTGATACACGACATGGCCATCATTTCCAGAGCCCCGCGCTGTCTGTGATAACAATGGACCCGGAGCTGGCCTGGAGCATGACTCACACAGGCCTGCCCGCCACTCTGGCCTGCTCTCAGGCGGGCTGGCTCATTGGCCTCGGCTACTTCTCAGCCCTCCACAGATCCAATGCCGGGCCTACTTTTTTGAAGCTCACCGAGGAAGTGTATATATTCCAGCAGTTCACCAGCATTTTACCATCTTGGAGTGGGAGAGACCAATTTTTCCTGCAACAACCTTGAGGTGTTCAGTCAAGTGGCAACAAAATGAAAATAATACTCCTTTACGTGTGACAATTACCTTGTGACCCAATACTCTACCGCTAACACATTAAATAAAGAATTATTCAGAGATCTGAGTACATCTTTTATACTTGTGTAAGGCTACAGAAGAGGTGTATTGAGACAGACTGCCCAGCACCATATCCTACCCCCTGCCCCGTATTAAAGTGGGTGACGTGTGGCCAGGTACTTGGCCTCTCTGTACCTCAGTTCTTCATCTATAAAGTGGGGACAGTAACAGTACCTATTTCATAAGGCTGTTCTAAAGCTGATATAAATAATACATGTTAAGCGCTTTAGGAAGTAAACACTCAACAAATTATGAGGAGCAGAAAATATTAAAAGGCTTAAAATGGTCAAGAAGTTGGAAAGTTTTCATACCTTATGGGTATCATAGTAAGTGAAAAAGTTGGTTATCCAATTATGTGAATTAATGCCAATTTTGTATTTAAAAGGCCTATATCTAGTGGTGGACAAAAGTAGGTTTATAAGTTTGAGTACAAAAAACACAGGGTTAATGCTTATTTATGTTATTATATTATTTTCCATATTAACAATTATAAACCTACCTTCACCCACCCCTGTATATTTATACACACACACACACACACACACACACACACACACACACACACACACAGTCTCTATCATCCTAATTTTTTATGGCACTAGAGTTTTTGGGGAACCCAATCAGGGAGAAAAAGGGAGAATAAGATGTAGCCTGTACTTGCTGAGAGTATTGGAGTCTTAGTGATATATATGTTTCCGTGGAGACAAGCTATATTTTCATTTAGACCAGAATGAGATCCTTGTGTGTGGGAAGAAAATGGTTTTCTTTTCTGGCAGCTGTCTGGGAAGAGAGAAAGGAAAAAAGATTTGCTTGATCACTCGTTGATTTTGACTGTGTCAATCTGGGCAGGGAGAGAGAGAAATCCGAGTGAGAGTGTTTATGCCATGTTTTGATATTCCCTGCGGGCCTGACCCACCTGAGCAGTGCTTTCTCACAGCCTTAATCCTGGGAGCAGTTTGCACTGGGAATTACTTAGCAGTATGCTATTTAATTTTCAAACATTTGGAATTTTCCTAGATATTTTAAATATTGTTTTAGAATTTAATTCCATTGTGGTTAAGGAATATCTTCTGTATGGTTTCAATCTTTTAAAATTTATTTTGACATATTTTGAATCCTAACACATGGTCTGATTTCTTAAATGTACTTAAAAACAGGTTCTCTCGACAGTATGGGAGGAACCAAGATGGCGGCATAGGTAAAACACCTATCTTGCCGTCATGCTCAGCAATTTTAATACTACAACTTAACGAAAGAACAAACACCTTCCAGAACCACCAGAAAGCTGGCCGAGTAAAAATTCCACAAATAAAAGTGAAGATAAGACACTGACTCGGAGGAGCGGCGGCAGACAGCGTTGAAAGATTCGCGCGGAGAGAGGTTTGGAGCGCGCGCCAGCGGAGAGGGCGGGCGGCTGAAAACCAGCCAGTTTTCTCAGACGGGGAGACAAAGATGTCCCACTGGACTGATTCTCCAGCTCTGGGCGAAGTTCAGGGAACCCACTATCACACGGGGTGAAAATTGGACAGTGGGAGGGCACGCCGAAGCTCGGATGCTGCCGGGTCTGCAGGCTTGTGGAGAAGGCAGCTTGCACGAACAGCTCAGCTGCGTGACTGCGCAGAGAGAGCGCTCTGCGACTCGCCCTCTCATTCGGGAAACCGTCAGACTGCTTTGTTTTACGACCCTGGGTGAGACATTGGGTGTGCAGACTCATTTGGGGAGAGTCTGAATTCCCGGGCAGCCAGTGGAGCTCCACAGCGGCTCTCTCTCAGAGGTGCTGGCGGCCATTACCCCCGGAATAGAGTCCCTGAGGCCACATAGGGTGGAGCTAACGCTGTCTGCTTGGCCCGGAGACTCCGCCCACCCAACCTGAGCACAGCTGAGCTTCACAGATAATTGGCCTGGAGGTCAACCCCTCCAAGTGCTAACAACGATTAACCTGAGCTTAACTTCAGCAAGACTGTGCAACCCATATCCACCTCAGGTAACTGGGAGGCTGAGCCACTGTCCCTAGTAGGAAGTCTACCACACAAAGCTAATTGACCAACTCAGGGAAGCAGCCACCATGCAGAGACATGGAAAGAAATCAGATGTGAAAGAAATGGAGGAAAAAAAACGACTGGACATGGAATTCAAAACCACGGTTATAGGGCTTCTCCAGAGGCTCCAACAAAAGGTCGAGGCCTATAAGGAAATAAGCGAGACCGCAAAGGAAATGATCAAGACCAACGTGGAAATGAATGAGTCCTACAAGGAAATGAACGAGACCCTCAAGGATATAAAGGAGACTTCTCAAGGATATGAAAGAGGACCAACCAGAAATTAAGCATACACTAACTGAAATAAAAAATATTATACAAAGACCTAAAAGTGCTCTGGAACACCCCAAGAACCAAGTTCAAGATTTGAAATACGAAGAGGGAAAATCCACTCAGCTCAAAAAGCAAGAAACCAAAAGAATTCGAAAAATTGAAGATAGTGTAAGGGGCCTCTGGAACAACCTCAAGCATACCAACATCCGAATTATAGGGGTGCCAGAAAAAGAGAGAGAGCAAGACAATGAAACCTATTTGAAGAAATAGTGACCGAAAACTTCACACCTGGTGAAAGAAATTGACTTAGGAGTCCAAGAAGCGCACCGAACCCCAATATATAGGAACCCTAAGAGGACCACACCAAGGCACATCATAATTAAAATGCCAAGAGCAAAAGACAAAGAGAGAATATTAAAAGCAGCAAGAGAGAAACAGTTGGTTACCTATAAGGGAGCACCCATACGATTGTCAGCGGACTTCTCAACAGAAACGATGCAGGCCAGACGGGAGTGGCAAGAAATATTCAAAGTAATAAACAGCAAGAATCTACAACCAAAATTACTCTACCCAGCAAAGCTACCATTCAGAATTGAAGGCCAGACAAAGCGCTTCGCAGATAAGAAAAAGCTGAAGGAGTTCATCACCACCAAACCAATATTATATGAAATGCTGAAAGATATTCTTTAAGAAGAGGAAGAAGAAAAAGATAAAAGTGTAAATTAGGAACAACAAATACACATCTATCAACAAATGAATCTAAAAATCAAGTGAATTAATAAGCTGATGAACAGGATATACTGGTGAATTAACAGAATCACGGACATAGAGAGGGAATGGACTGACAACTCTTGGGGAGAAAGGGGGTGTGGGAAGTGCAGCAAGAGACTGGACAAAAATCATGCAACTATGGGAAAGGACAGTGGAGGGGGGTGAGGGCAGAGGGTGGGATGGGTACCAGGTGGAGGGAAACTATGGGGGGGGGAAGGGAACAATGTAATTAATAAACTGAACAATAAAGATAAAAAAATAAATATAAAAAAGAAAACAGGTTCACTCAACCTTGGAACTTAACATTTAAGATCAGATAATTCTTTGTTGTGGGTTGCTGCCCTGTGCATTACAGGTTGTTTAGCACCATCTCTGGCTTCTAACTGCTGGATGCCAGAAGCATCCCCCAAAATGAGACAACAAAAATGTCTCCCAACATTGCCTGAAGACCCCTGGAAGGCTGTTTCCCTTGCTGAGCTGAAAAGAATGTATATTTCACAGTTGTTGGACATCCTATATAATAAAAGGCTAATATGCTGCTGGGGTCTGGCTGACAGAGACTGGACGAGACAGGCCCGACATGCCCTGGATGAATCCGTGCACTGGGCCAGTTTCTGTCCAATTCCTGCAGGCGATGTGAGAATAGCTCTGCTCTGCTCCATGGTTCTTGTCTCCTGGGCACAGTGAGCTGGTTCTCATGGTGATGACAGAAGGCGAGAGAGCAGTTTTACAAGTGCTTATTCAAGCCCCTGCTTGTACCATGTCTTCTAACATTCTGCTGGCCAAAGCATGTCACATGGCTGAAGGGTTGGGGAACATACCCCTTGATGAGAGATCTATAAAATCATGTGGCAAAGAGGCTAGTATAGGCAATGGTGAAGGTTTGGGGCATTCTATCATGGCAGTAATAAGAGACCCAATTTGCTCTTCTTCAAAGTAATAATCACAAATTAATAGAACCAATTAATTTATAGGGTATACATATAAATCATGAGCTTTGCTACGTTTCTGAGTCATAAAAATCATATTCAAACGTGCTTTTAAATTCAGAGACTCCTTTCCTGGGCTCATTAGAAAAGGTGACCAGGCAGGAGCCCCATGCTGTTCAGCCAGGAGCTGAAAATGCACTGGCCTTGAGGGGTGCCAAGATGGTGGACTTGGGACAAGTGGCAACTACAACCCACCTGAATCCCAGGGACTCAATCACACCTGGCCACCCCCCACACCCTCCTCCTCTTCTGTGAAGGGCTCAGAAGCTCCATTGAATCAATTTTTTAAAAATATGTTTTTACTGATTTCAGAGAGAGAGGAAGGGAAAGGAAGAGAGAGAGATAGAAACAGCAATGATGAGAAAGAATCACTGATCGGCTGCCTCCTGCATGCCCCCAACTGGGGATCAAGCCCTGATAGAGAAGCAAATGGTGACCTCCTGGTTCTTGCGTCGATGCTCAACCACTGAGCAACACCAACCAGGCTCCTGGATCAATTTTAAGCCTGAAAACAAAGCGAGAAGGAGCTGTACTATCAGGAGTTAATAAATCGATTCTGTAGACAATCTCTGACTCCAGTAACAGACAGAAATATGTCTTAAAGCCACTGAGAAGCACTGAAAACCACCAGTTTGCAGAGCAAAGACTCCGTGTTAATGGAAAGGAAGAAAATTAACAACAAAATTGAGCTCCAATGGGCCCTGCAAATCTTATGAACCAAGCAAAGCACCGCCAAGGCAGCGCTGCGGCTGCTCTGTAAACCCCCACGCCTCCATTCTGAAGAGCCTCGCTCCAGGTTATCCAGGGAAGTCAGCACTGAATTACCCCCTTAAAACAATCTCTCCAGGGCTACTGCAGAATGAAACTGTCTCCATAAATCGGCAGTTGACATTTGTACAGCAATCACAAGCAACATTTACAAAGGGCGAGACCCAGAAAAAATATATATATATTGTTTTCTGAGAGCATGAAGGCTCCCACAAAGAGTTTTCCACAATTGGAGGAACTAGCAGCCCGGCAGCCACAATGGCAAGGCTCCCCGGGGGCTCATTTGCTGCTCGGGATCTGGTGCAATCTCTTCCCGCCGCGAGATTTCACACGCGCGGGGCCTGGCGATTCGGACTGGAGCGCCGTCTGCAGGCTGCCTGCCCTGAGCAGAGGACCTTACTCAAAGGGGGCCTGCGTTTCTCATCCAGAGCAGGAAAGCTTCAACACTAAGTGTGCTTTTACTCCAAGTCCTCAACATTTTACAGTACAAGAAAAAAAAAGCCTGCAGGTCATGTATTTTCTTAGAAAGTAGAGAGCTTTCTAACAATTAGAGCTTTCTAAAAATGGAATGCATCTCCTCGGGAGATTGAGTTCCCTGTCTCTGGACAGGGTCCAGTAGGATGACACAGGAGGGACTGGGGCCCGGGGCGAGGAAGGATTGGATGACTCCTAGGATCCTGTTCAGTGAAACCACCTAAGAAAATGGAGGTGATTATCCCAGAAAGTCCAGAGAAAGACACTTTTGCCTCAAATCATCTAGTACTCATTTCAGGTCGGAATAAATGTAAGAATCAATCTGACTTCCCCAGAAAGACATCCCCACACACTCTCATTCACTCCCACAAACAATTATAAATGGCTGGGATCCCATTATCACAAACTCTACAGGATCATCCAAAATCTTTGGAGAAATCTTTGGGTTCAGGTTTCCCCTCTATGGTAACCCTGCAGAAATAACAGACTAGGTGATAGCTTTTTCAATACAAATATTTGAGATGCAATATTTGCATGTGTTGGGGTCAACTGACTTATTCACAGACAACAAAGAAATTACAAATAAAACTGAGCCTCCCAGCTGAGCCTTCCTGAAAATCCAGACATTGGAAGATGGATTTAATAATGTGTTTATTTCAAAGATTAAAAAAAAAAATTAAACCATTTCATTGATCCAAAAACAGGCAACAGAGAAAACGAAGTATAAAATAGGTGTGTTAAATAAAAACAAAGAGTAGGATAGTAAAAACATACTGCCATTTACTACGCATTTTAACCACCACCACAGATGTTTCCAGAATGTGGGAAATTTAAACTGATTTTTTCAACAAATAAACTGGAAGGGAAAAAAAATGGGGATGTAACCCAGTGGTCAGCAAACTCATTAGTCAACAGAGCCAAATATTAACAGTATGATTGAAATTTCTTTTGAGAGCCAAATTTTTTAAACTTAAACTTCTTCTAATGCCACTTCTTCAAAATAGACTTGCCCAGGCCATGGTATTTTGGAAAGAGCCACACTCAAGGGGCCAAAGAGCCGAATGTGGCTCGCAAGCCGCGGTTTGCCGACCACCGGGGTAACCTATCGATTAAGACAGAGACTGACCAAGTACAATGTATGGACCATGTATGAATCCTGACTTGAATTAAGCAACTGCTAAAAAATATATATGAAATAAAAAAGTTCCAGAGCAACTGAGTGAATAATGGTTTAAAGAAATTATTTTTAATAAAAAGATTCCTTTCAGCAATACAGAACAAATGAAGAAACAACAAAATGATACATTATCTGGAATTTGCTTAAAAATAGACCAGTTTGATGAGAGGGAGGGTGCGCAGAACAAGAGATGAGAAGATAAGATGGGCCAATGTGTTAACAATCACTGATCCCAAGTAATACACACATGGGATTTATTATACTATTCTAATGTTGTGTTCATATGAGTTTTACTGGAATGTAAAATGCAAAGGAACAAAAGAAGAAAGGGAAGAAAGATAGATATCTAGATAGATAAGTATGTGTAGAAAATGTTTTGGCAGGATATATTTCAAAATGTTCCATTGTTACCTCTGAGCTAATGTGGGTATCTCTGAGTGGGTTTATTACTGGTAACCTTTAGTCTCTTTTTGCTGAGCTATGTTTTCTTTTCTTTTTTTTTTTTACAATGAACAAATCAAAATGTTAATTCTAAAGTTATTTAAAAGAACAGAAGAAAGACTGTCAGAAAATAAAGAGCCTTCCATTTAAATCCACATTCTTGACTACTTCCGTGTAGAAATGTTTTGGCAGGGGTTATAGTCCCTTTACAAAATCTGATAAAAGCTACCATCTCCTCAGAGAAAATGCACAATCCTACAGAATTTTTCATGCAATGTCAAGAAACTCGAAGGTCCTTGAGGAACTCATAGACTTCCTACGCTGTTAGTAATTAAAATATGATATCTAACTTTTTTTTTTTTGCATACTTTCTATGTGCCAAGCACGGTTCCAAATGTTTTACAAATGTTAACTCACTTAATCCCCCAGCAACCCTATGAGAAAGGCACTGTCAACATCCCCAATTTACAGATGAGGAGAGAAGCCAGAGAGGTGGAATAATTTGCACAGGGTCTCACAGCTACTGAGTGGCTGAGCCAACATTGAACTTGGCCACCTGGCTGTAGAGCTGGGTTTTATCTACCATATTTTGCGTCACATACAGACTTAAATCAAGTATACCAAGCAAACATAGCATCCTGAATCATATTCTGGAGATCACATCTTCAGATCCAACTAACACCAAGTGCCTATATACCAGGTGCCAAGCTCATCCAAGCACTAAGCTCACCCAACTCTCACACTTGCAGTATAAGGGACTTCCAGGAGTCTCCTGACTTCAAGTTCACCATATCACACAGCTGATTTCCTTCAAGTTGGAGAGATGGTCTAAGTCACACATGAACTCCTTGTAACCAAAATCTTTTCAAGATAACTGGTGGAGATCCAGTACAACAGTTCAATCTGTGGGCCCTAAAATTTGCCCATTTGCTAAGAAGTGCCCTAGTCACTCTACTTTAGCCAGTTGAGACATCTTAGATGGAGACATGCTTGCAAAAGTTTGCACCTGCAGTTCATATACATAAGTAGAAGTGCCTGCATGCACTGAAGACAAATGTTGATACGATACTACATTGCATTCACAAGCAACCTGGCCTCTACAAATACATACAAGCATATTACATGCGAGCCCGACCAATGCTTACAGTTTCACAGTTCAAGCATCGCGTTTCATTGGTGAGTGTTCCCTGAAAAATCTCATGGACCCAAGTGAGTTCTGGTTTATTGTTCTCTGCAGGTTCATTCATGTTGCCATTTTTTAATTTCCCATTTTGCTTCTCCTGTTTCTTCTCTTCCTGCAGGATGTCCGCAATAGTGTTTAGCAAATAGTTTAAAAATTCGTGGGCATCCTGCTGCATGTAGTTATCAAAGAGATCTGGAAAAGAGAGGGCCATCATTTCAGTCTCTGGTCCTTAAAAAGCAAACAAAAGTGCTCAATTTTACAGCGAAACTTCAGTTTTTATATTGAAAGGGGGAACAAGTATGCAATGTATTCATCTCTACTTGGCAACTTCAATAGGTAAGTTTGAAAAGAATTTTTGGTCATGTTCAGTTTTTACTGGCCACCATGAACTGAATTTCATGTATTTCCTTAAAGTCATCATGTAAAAAAAGCTAGCAAAATTTCTTTACAAAAAAAAAAAAGTAGAAATTACTTGATAAGTTCTCTGATAAAATATCAATATTTTATGATGTGACCACCAATGATCAATTATTCATTCTGTAATTTATCCAGAGCAACTGGAGTCTCTTCCCAAAGATCTCACTGACCCCTCGACCAGCCTGGAAGCAGCTTCACTGAGCACATACGGGAGACGAGGGATGTATGTGAGAATGTGTCTACCTGAGTGTCCTGAAACCAAACACAAATGCTTCCAGAAGCCAACTGCTGGTCCCTGCCGTACGGACAAACAATCTAGAGATGAGTGCAGCTGGAGACTTCATTATTAATCATGTTCACAATGAGACTCAGGCGTGCTCTGCTTCCTCTCAGGCTACTTTTATTCTGGTGCATACAAACTACAACACCTTTAAGAGGCAGCAATCAAACGAGACTTTATAAAACAAACATCTGATTAACTGCAAATCTGTTGGAGTAAGACTGAAATCTAGGATAAACACAAGTTGCCATGTCAAATATTTCCATAGTCATAAAAATTACCAATGCAAAACTTCTGGAATATACCTATTTTCTACCACCACTTGTCCGCCCTCCCAAAATGACAGAAAAAGCAGAAAAAAATCAGGCAACAGCAGGACATTTTTATCATATAAAGGGATAAATTTAAGACCCTTTATCTTAGGTAAATAAAAATGAGAGGTATTATTTTTTAAATAGCAGAGGCCCTGATTAGGTAATATGCATTTACTTTAATCACTTATAACAAGTTTATAAGATAGTACTATTTCATTCAATTATTGCATCAATCTATTTCTTCCAATCAGTGTCCTGCTTAGAGAAGATGTCTTGGGCAAACTTTCCTTACAATGATCATACCTTACAAATATGAAACAAATAAAAAGACCATTCCAAAGTAAAATGACAAATCTGAATTTTTAAAGCATATTTTTAATCTAGTTTTGTTTTATGTATACTGGATACAAAAGAATATATATTTTTTTTAATGATATTTGAGTAGTTGGCCATACTATTTCCACCTGGGGAAAATGAAGGATTCATTCTGAGGATACACAGAACTATCCATTCTCCTTATTTCAGACCCCGACACACATTCATCTCCACACTCCTCACCGTTCTCTTTCCTCAGCCTGGAAATGAACTTCTTTGGTGGGATCACGCCAACCTTCTTCTTCTGCGTGGCGATGCTGTGGAAAAGGTCTGCCAGGCACGTCAGCAGGTTTTCCTTCTTTTTTTGCTGGGCCTTGTATGCCAGCACATTCTCACGGAACGGCCGGCAGAAGTACAAAGCCTGGAGCACAGAGTTGCAGTAGCACGTGTTCCCGAACTGCCAAAGGACAACAGGTCTGGTTCAGATCACAGCCGGGACCCGCCGCCGCTGGAAGGGGTCGGGAGAGGGAGGAGGCCACCCTCCGGGGACCAACCAGCCTGGAGTCCCTGCATCAGAGTGCTGCTGGCCATGTCAGAAAGCAAGTCGCCTCCGGTGAACAGCTGACCCGCAGGGCAATGAACGAACAGTCTACAGAGCCTGCTGCCTCTCTAGCCCATCAGCATCTCTAAAAAGGTAACTCAATGAGACCTTCCGGTGCTTAGAAAAACAGAAAATAAAAACACTCGACATAACACAGAGACCCAGGAAGGCAGTTGGCTAAGTAAGAGACACTAAACTGCAGCACATCAAAACTCCTCTGACAGCAAAAACAAAACCCCGCACACAGAGAGACCCAGGAACTAGGAGCCACTTGCTCAGAGGAAACAGCCTTAACGGGATGGGACTTACTTCAGTTTTTCTCACTGGCTTCAGACCACATTTCCTCCCTTCCTCCAGAGCAACAGAGGCAGGAGGTGCCTCCTTCCGTCACCCCCAGCCCCCTCCCTGTAACTCCTGCGTGACCCTCGCTCTCGTCTCTGCCAAGATGGCGGTTAGGCAGCCTCAGCCCCTGGCCTCCGGCATCAGATCAGGGCCCCGCGGGAGGTGTGGTGCTCTCAAAACCAGACACTCACGATTAAAGAGGGGGAAAGTCATCACCTCGCTGGCTTTCCCGACTGGAAAACCACCTCTGTGAGCACACAGCAAAGGTGACCACTTCAGAATTTTCCCTACACATACAGTGAAAGGGCAAAAACTAAGGAAATAAGATTAAAACCACTGCGAGCAAAATGCTGTGAGACTGAAACAGAACACGAACATCTTCCCATGACTGGCTGTTGGCTCCGTGCCGTTTGCCCAGCAGCCAGACAGATGCCCCGCCACGCTTACCGTGACACTTCTACGTGTGCTGATACAACATCTCCTACTTTTACATATTTTAATCTACTTGGACACAATTATGTAATAGGAGGCACCCCCCGTCTCCTCTCTCTTCTTCTTCTTGTTAATCCTCATCCAAGGAAATGTTTTCCATTGAGTTTTAGAGAGTGGAAAGGAGTGGAGAAATGGGGTGTGGGGGGCGGGAAGAAGGAGAGAGAGGGGATGGAGGGAGAGAATGAAATATCACCATGAGAAAGACACACCAATTGGTTGCCTCCCACATGCGCCCCGACGGGCCAGGGATGGAACCTGCAAACCCAGGTACGTGCCCTTAACCGGAATCAAACCTGCGACGCTCTCGTGCATAGGCCGACGCCCTAACCACTGAGCACACCAGCCAGAGTGAGACAAATCCCTTTTTAAAGAAAAGCTGGACTGCCCATGGATTACCTTTCAAAGTGAACATACAGCTATTAATGAACTTAGGTCTCACAATGCCCCCACAACCTAGGCCTTACTGCTTCCCCATCGTCTGCACTTGTATTTTCCTTAGCCAGGGCAGAATTCCCACAACTAGGATATCTTCAGAGAGCATGAGCAGAGGCCCGTGCACAATGGCTAGACAATAAATTGTATTAAAGTGAGAAGTCAGCATTTCGTCAACACAATGCCCTATATCCCAGTGCTTCCTCCTTCCATTCTTTTTTCTCTTTTACGCAATGTGTTGTCTTTACGCAAATACCCTTCAGTCATACTTGGTCTTCATCCAACGGACAAGTCCTGGAGAAGGAAAGGACCTGACGTCCACCAGGTGTCCACAATGAACCGCGGCCTCATGTCAAGCCTTCAACAGGCGCTCTGTCGGACCCTTCACTATAAGCCAAGAGGTGGAAACCATCGATTCCCACGGTACAGATGGGGAAAGGAGACTCAGAGAGGCCAAATGACTTGCCCAAGATCGGACAGCTGGCGAAAGGCATAAGCAGAGCTCAGACTGGGGCCTGTGTTACTTTGAAGCCAATATCTATTCTTTCTATTATAATCATAGGTAGCATTCACTTACAGAGACTATTTCCAGCCTCCTCCAGGGAGGAGTATCCCACCTGGGTACTGACCATGCTCAGAGCAGCTGTTCCAGAAAATCGGGTGCTTGTGAATTAACTAACACCTGATGTCACTTAAAGCTCCACCTCAGAGGGAAGCGCACGAGGTGGTGGGTGATGCGGCCTTACCACTTGGTCATAATCAACTTACCAAGCAAGCAGGGCCTGGTAGGTCTGGCCATAACCAAGGGAGCAGTGCTGAGCACAGATGAGATGAAGCCAAGGAATTTTGAGATAAACTGGTCCCCCACTCCCCGCCCGTGCTTCAGGTACTACCACCAAGTTATATTGTTAAACACTTACTGGTGATGAGTTGGAAACACTTTAAAATTTTATTTTATTTAAAGTATTACAGATAGTAGTACATATGTTTCCTTTTTCCCCCCATTGACCTTTCCCCTGCCTCCCCTACCTCCCAGCACATGCCCTCAACAATAAAGCCGCCCCACTCCCCAGTGTCTTGTGTCCACTGCAGAGAAAAAGGAACCCCCCTGCACTGCTGCTGGGAATGCGGACTGGTGCAGCCACTGTGGAAAATGGTATGGAGTCTCCTCAAAAAATAAAAAATGGAGCTCCCATTTGACCCAGTGATCCCACTTCTAGGACTATATCCCAAGAAAACAGAAACACCAATCAGAAAGGATATATGCACCCCTATGTTCACAGCAGCACAATTCACCATAGCTAAGATTTGGAAACCGCCTAAGTGCCCACCAGCAGATGAGTGGATTAGAAAACTGTGGTACAGCTACACAATGGAATACTATGCCGCTGTGAAAAAGATGGCAACACTTTTAAAACTCTGATTGTACTGATGTACCTGAAACAAAGACTGCCCGAGAGTCTATACATCCAGAGGACAAAGGGGAGGCATGTGAAGCCGATTTCAGGACACAAGTTGATAAAACTCCCTCTCAAAGGTCCGTGTACAATGGAAACCCTTTAAAACAGAGGTCGCCAACCGGTGGTCCATGGACCAATGGGGGTCCGTGAGGTGTGAAAGGTTGGTGACCGCTGCTTTAAAATACAGGTAGGAAAAAATGAGAACCTGACACAATAATGTAGTGGTTAAACCCTTCTTTCTGAGATAACTCACATTTTCAAAAATATCTCCCTCCCCAATATTTGCCACTTCTGGTAACTAAAGAGCATGAACAATTGTCTAAAAAATTTTTATGAAAATGGCAGTGGAGCCTTGGCTGGTTTGCTCAGTGGTTAGAGTGTGGATAGAGTGTTTTCCCTCAGACCAAAAGTTAGATGAGGTTCAATTCCTGGTCAAGGGCAACCAACAGACCTTGGTTGCAGGTTCAATCCCTGGCCCCAATTGGGCATGAGCAGGAAGCAACTAATCCATGTGTATCTCTCACATCAATGCACACCTCCCCCCCCTCTCCCCCCCTCCCTCCCTCCCTCCCCTCTCCTTTCCACTCTGTCTCAAAAATATCCATACTCCTGAGGTGAGGATTTAAAAAAAAAAAAAATCAGAGAAAAACCAGTATAACATGATCGCACTCATATGTGGAATCTAAGTAACAAAATAAACTGATAAAGTGGATCCAGAGACACAGACACATAGAACAGAGTACAGAATCTCAGAGGGAATTCAGGGGAGGGTGGGTGGGAGGGAGATAATCAACCAAAGGCCTTGTAGGCATATATGCATAACCCATGGGTACAGACAATAGGGTGCTGAAGGGGGGGTGCAGAGTTGTCGGGGAGGGCTGAAGGGGAATCAATGGGAGGGGAAAAGGGAGAACATATGTAATACTTTCAACAATAAAGAATCATTTCTAAAAAAGAAAATAAAATAGTGAAATTGCTTCAAGTATTCTAAAATATTTGATAAAAATAGTACATTTTAATAGTTTCAACAATAAAGATAAATTTAAAAAATTAAATAATAATACATTTTTAAATACTTACATTGACCAATCCGAAGTAGTGCTCATTGATGGGAAACTGCTCTGGGCCGATGTCTTTTTCCAGAGCAGAGGCATTGGTGCCCTACAAGAGAAGAGAACGAGAGCTCTGTTGCATGTAAAGGAGACAAAGTAAAATGATACTTGAGAGGCCACTTGAGACAAGCATCACCCTGCTGCCCTGGTGCTCGGTGTTCCTGCTGAAAGAAAAGGGGTCGGAGGTAAAGCAGCCGTAAATCCTCTCGTCTAACCGAATCGTCCCTCAGATCCGCTCCTCCTGACTTCAATTATCTTCTGCTGAGAAAAGGAGGTTCACGACAAGAAATGAGCAAACTGTCACTAGGAGCTTCTGAACAACCCAGCTGGTGTGGCTCAGTGGTTGAGCACCAACCCATGAACCAGGAGAACACGGGTCGATTCCCAGTCAGGGCATATGCCTGGGTTGTGAGCTCAACCCCCATGGAGGGCATGCAGGAGCCAGCCAAATGATGATTGTCTCTCATCACTGATACTAGAGGCCCAGTGCATGAAATTCTACACTCAGGTGGAGGGGTGGTTCCCCAACCTGGCCTGTGGCCACTCACGGTGTGGGAGCCCTGCGATTGATCTCCCCAAAGAGGTAGGCCCCCCTCTCCCATCCAGGCTCCTCGATGGATTGCTCCAAAGAGGTAGGTCGGAGCCAGGGGTCCTGCCCCCGGCGTTGCCATGCTGAGCTGCCAGGACCCACCCCCGGCACTGCCACACAGAGCTGTGGGACCCACCAGCGCTGCGCACACAGTGTCAAATCCTGGCCCACCCACCTGCATCTGCTGCACACACAGCCTCCTGGTGATGGATTGTTATGGCATGAGGATGTAAGGGCATCATGGCATGAGGGTGTGATGACCACGTGAGCTTTTATTAGTATAGATTTCTAACCCTTCCACTCGCTTCCTCTGAATCAATAAAAACATCTTTTTAAAGGGCTGCTGAACAGAACATTCTAAGCTCAGATAGCGGCAGCGGCTTTAATAATCTTTAGTGTGTACAGAATCATACCATCACTTTCAAAGTCAATTTCTTCATTCGAATAGATGAACCCACACCCACAGATGGAGCACCACTCCAGCCTCTCACAGGGGAGCAGTGAGCAGAGTGGACATGGGTGCATGCTCTCACGGAGCTCACATCTTAGTGGATGAAGACAGAAAGGCAAATACACTGACAGAGGTGGTCTACGCAGTGGAGAAAATCCAAGTAGGAAACGAGGTGGGGGGCCAGGGAGGCTGGGGTGAAGGAGAGGATGGTGGAGTGGGCGGTAGAAGGTGGTCCGCTGCAGCTTTGAATAGGGTGACCAGGGAAGGCCTGACTGAGAAAGTGAAATGTCCAAGGAATACTATGGATAACAGAGGAATACAATTTAAAAACTAACACTTCCCAGGGTGTGAGACGGGAGTTGGGAAGAATGTAGACTACAGATCAGACACCCAAGTCCATGGTCAAGCAGGATTGTTAATGGGAGGGAGCCTGGGTGAGCCCGGAAAGAGGAAAGAAGGTTGATCAGCTTACTGGGAAAATATGTACTTTTTTTCTTTTTTAAAAATGTATTTATTTTTTTTAGAGGCAAGTAGAAGGAATAAAGATAGGGAGGGAGGGAGGAATAAGTTTGAATAAGAGGTAGTGTCCTCTTTGGCACAAGACTAGTAGCTTACCTAGAGTCTGTGTTTTGGTGTCCAGTAAACCCATCATAATCTACTTATTTATGAGTCCAAAGGGTGTGGCCTCATTGTTGCAGCTTTCTGTTTGCAGGCGATTAAAGCCCGGGCCGGGGGTAAGCAGCAGCCCATCCTCCAGCTCAGTGTCTCCAGCCAGCCATGCCTTTTGGATGGCAGTGGGACAAGCAGGGCAGTAGAAGTGGGCCGGGGCCTTCTCTCTCCTTCCGGTTCGTTGCTCGCCCTGCTGGGAATTAGGAGTCACCACGCTGCAGGACAGTGGTAGTTCTGCATGCTTTATGGTCGACTCCCTTTGCTGCCTTGCGCAGTGATGCTGAGAAAATAAGTGAACAGAAACTTCCCAGGTGGGACAGCACGTGACCTAGGGAGAGACCTGGCTCCTTTCTCGGAGTGGTGGGTGGTTCAGGATGCACCCCTTTCCTGAGGTCCCCAGGATTCCCTGGTCCCTGTGGCAGGGACTGACTTGAGCACAAGGTAACCTGTGCCAATGCTGTTTGTGAGACGTATGGTGTTTCTAAATGACTATTGGATTTGTTTGGGTTTTTTGCTTAAGATTTGAACTAAATCCTAGAGCCAGCTGATACTGTTTAATAATCTGGAGGATAGAATAATAGTGTATCAATAAATGGAGGTTCCTCCTTACGTGTGCTAGATTATAGAAGATGTAAAATATTTGACTCAACCTCCCCCTTTTTTGACTTTGTATTTTGCTGCATGTTTCCTTCATTTTTAATCAATAAAGAGTAAACTGTCAAAAAAATAAAAATAAATAAAAACTAACACTTCCCAGATGCATCAAATTGGTAAGCCACATGAACCCAACCAACTCCCCAACACAATGATAGCAATAGTTCCCGGAAACTCCTACCATGTGCCAGGGATTGTGCTACTTATCCTCACAATCCTATAAATACTACTATAACCTGCATTTAACAGATAGAAACACATAGGTCAGAAGGATTAAAAACCTATCCGAGAACCACAGCGGCAGAGCTGGCTGGGACTTGAACCGGGAGTCAGACTTAGGAGCCCGAGATCTTAACCAAATGCTATGCAGAGCAATCCTATTAATAACCACCACTATTGACTGAGCCCCACTAAGCACCAGGTGGCACCAGCATTACCATTGGATTATCATTCCTCCCAGGGCCTGGGCGAGTGCTGGGATTCCAGAACGTGAGCAAAGCTCAGTGCCATGAGGTAAGGAGTTTGGGGTGGGGGGCAGACCAGCTCCCTGTGCACAGCGGCTCCAACCTACAGCCTTCTCTTGTTCTCAGGCTGTCATGAGGACCCTGGTTCACAGAACCTCAGACTTAGAAGGTAGGCATTTTAAAAAGGAAAAGAAAAGAAACTTGTGTTTTATTTAAAAAGTAAACCTGCTGCTGCTGCTACTTATTCTGGACTAATGTAATTATCATCTCCTGTCACAGGAAGAAATGGTCAAAAAGTGGGCTGAGAACCAGTCAAAATGGTCACATGTCAATAAATACCATTAGCCCTAACCGGTTTGGCTCAGTGGATAGAGCGTTGGCCTGCGGACAGAAGGGTCCCAGGTTCAATTCCGGTCAAGGGCATGTACCTTGTTTGCGGGCACATCCCCAGTTGGGGGAGGCGTGTGCAGGAGCCGGCTGATTGATGTTTCTCTCTCATCGATGTTTCTAACTCTATCCCTCTCCCTTCCTCTCTGTAAAAAAATCAATAAAATATATTTTAAAGTAAATAAATGAACACCATTAAATGCAAAATAACACAATTCTATGCAAAGAGAAGAGCAGCAGAAATAGCACATTCCAACCCTTTGTCATAACATTCTGTTTTCCCTTGTTTCCTAGGTCCACATGCTGCTCCACGATCCACGTTCCCGTCCCTTCAACTGAGATGGAATTCTCCAGTCATCTGTGTGCACAGCAGTTTCACTACTGCTGTGTGTGCACGCGCATGAGCACATGTGGGGTTTTCACTGCCTTCCCAATAATGCAACCCCAAATACAAGGCTAGATTTTTAAAATAGTACTTATAAAATAACTAGAGGCCCTTCTCACAATCTGGGACCCCTCGGGGGACATCAGCGAGCTGGTTTCGGCCCGATCCCCACAGGCCAGACATAGGGACCCCACCGGTGTAGGAATCCACCAGGCCTCTAGTATGCATAAGATCTTTGGTTAATCTCTCCGGCCCTTCCCCCTCCCCTCTTCCTTCAGAGATTCATCAGTCTGTCCATGTCTGTGGTTTCCTGTCCTGCGTTGAGCATCTGCCCACTACTGGTGATCAGTGTGTGTCATAGCTACTGGCCAATAGAGGTCCAGTGCATAAAATTTGTGCATGGGCTGGGAGGGAGGAAGCCCTCAGGCTGACCTGCACCCTCTCTAACCTGGACATCCCTTCTCAAAATCTGGGGCCCACTGCTCCTAACCACTCGCCTGCCTGCCTGATCACCCCTACCGTTCCCCTGCTGGCCTGATCACCCCCAACTGCCCTCCCCTGCTGGCCTGATTGCCCCCTAATTGCTTGCTCCCCTGCTAGCCTGATCAGCCCTAACTGCTTGCAACCCTGCCAGCCTGATCACCCCTAACTGCCTCAGCCTCGCCCCCGCCACCGTGGCTTCGTGGATGGAAACTTCCAGAAGGAAGTTCAATGTCCGGAAGATGTCTAGTTGACCAGGTCTAATTAGCACATTACCCTTTTTTTTTACTAAAGATACTTATATTACAGCAAGATGTTATAGAATTGACAAAAAACACTAGCATTTTTAATAAAGCTCAATCATAAATCAATGTAAATAATGCATTTTAAATACACCCACAGCTGCTTTGAAGCAACATGAGTAGACGTGGCTTAGCGCCCAGAGGGATATTCACAAGTACAGCACCTGGAGACAGATCTCATTAAACCTTTCTTTAGGAGCTGGCCATGTATTCTTTGAGTTATCCCTTGATTTTTGCTCTCTGGGAATTATTGGGTTGAGTCTGCTTTTTTCTACCTATCTTAACACATTTCGCATCAGTAGTTTTATTGCTAGCTTTATTTACCCAGTGGCCAGATAAGTTTCTATTGAATGAGTACAAAAAACGTTTTACAAAATATCATACTCCAAAAAGATATCAGCTTGTAAGAACATGTAATAAATAACTTCAAAATGCAATGGTTATTTAATTTAAGCCATGCCTTTAACATTTATGTAACACACTGTGTAATATGAAAACACAAAAATGCTCACGATCCGCCGGCAATGTGTTCAATTTCTCCCTTCAGAGGGGAAGAGAAGGAGGGCGATGATGCACACTAAGCACAGTGACCAGGGGTGGTGCTTAAGAGAAACATCATGTCCGAGCCTTCTGCTGCCTGTGCTTACCAGCACTGTATAAACTCCTTCCTTTCTCCTCTGCTTGGTCCTCCCCCCCCCATTCACAGAAGGCTTACTTACCCCTGCACCCCATCTCCTGCCAGCATCCTGGGTGGTCCCAATACCCATGTGGAGCAGTCTCCCCACATCCTGCTCTCTCAGCAACTGAATGTCCTCTTTCCTCCTCTCTTTCATTCCACTCCACTTCAGCTCCCATTCCCACAGACTGCCTGGATCTGGCGACCCCTAAAACCCACCAGCTCAGTTCTGCCTGCTAACTTTCTAAAGCCCTCCCCTCCCAGCTACTACACACACATCGCACACAACCACTTACTCCTCTACGTTCTCACTCAGCTTAGGGTCCATGACCATGACTTCAACTGCTCTTATAAACAGCCTTTACCTGTGCTTTGGCCACACCGCCTGGCAAAAAAATCCAAATTATCCACCTTGTCTAATACACCCAGAAGATGTATGGAAGTCACACAGCCCAGCTCAACTGGATTCACCAGGACTCACCAAATTCAAGTGGCACTGAACACACCCCCCCTTCCAGCAGCGTGTCTCTAGTGCACACCGTCTCCACTCCACAATGACAGCTTCCAACTTTTTTCAAGCCCCTGAGAATGTCAGCATCCCCTCTGCCCTTCTCACTGGCCTCCCACTCAACGAAATTTTCTTAAACCAGCAGAGAACTCCCTTAATGTCACACTCCCAAACCTTCAAACCTGTGTGTCTCCCCTGTTAATGAAAGAGGTCTCCCTTCTGTCCGAAACCAATCTCTCCTCTACTGTTAAATCCTTCTGATCAGAACTGAACATGCTCAAGTGTCTCTCCTATTAAAAATCCATCCCTCCTCTTCCGCACATCTCCCAGAGGTCTCACCCTCTTTCTCACCTCTCCTTCACAGCTCAGCTGCTTTCAACAACTATGTTCTAAAACATTGACAACTGAATCAGATTATTTCTAAGGTTTGCTTCAAATGATCCAATGATGAGGCGAGAGGTCAGGCATGAAGGTAAAACTGTGTTGTTGAGCTGAGTGGTAAGTAGGTGGGACTCAATATACTGTTCTGTTTATACTTTTACATATATGTATGCAGGCAGAATAATGGTCTCCCGAAGACGTGCATGTCCTAATCCCCAGAACTTTTGCAGATATGACCCTACACAGCAAAGGGAAATTTAGTTATAGATGGACTCCATTTGCTAATCAACTGACACTGAAATAGGGGAGAAGTCCTGGGTTATCAATGTCCTCACAAGCATTCTTAATAGTGGGGGGACAGTAGCAGAACAACAGATCAAAGTGGTGCAATGTGTGAAGGGCTCACCCACTGCCTTTGCTAATTTTGAAGCTGGAGGAAGGGGGCCAGGAGCCCAGGAACACAGGCAGCCTACAGAAGCTACAGGCAGGCATGCAGTCCCAGGAAGAACACAGCCCTGCACCACCTTCATTTTGCTCAGGGAGACCCACTTGGATTTCTGACCTCCAGAACTGTGGGATAATAAATCTGTACTGTTTAAGGGATGAAGTTAATGGTATTTGTTATAGCAACAATAGGAAACTAATACTATATATTTGAAGTTGTCCATACTATCCTTTAAGACTTGTCTCTACTTCCTTACCTCCACATCTCCCTTCAAAACAGCCCCTTCTGTTGATCTCTTACAGCACCCGCCCCCCACCCTCCCCTGCCTTCCCACTGTAGTCTGACAGCCTATTCAATGCTTCTTTGCCTCTGTATCTATTTTCCCCCCGATTTCTTTTCTTTAAAAAAATCTTGCATCTGCATACTAGAGATAATCATATAAGTACAAAAAATGTTTGAGTCTCAGTTTCAATGACCAACAGTTCAGAGTCACATGCATATAAGCATAACCAATTGATACAAGACAGAGGGCAGGTGAGGGCATGTGTTGGGGGGTAGGGGAGGCCGGAGGGAGGTCAATGGGGGGGAAAAAAGGAAACATAGGTACTACTATTTGTAATATTTTAAACAATAAATATATATACTAAAAAAATAAAAAAATAATTTTAAAAAAGCCCCTTCTGGATTCTACCCCGACTCCATGCCTGATGAGCTCCAAGCAGTGTCGCTCCAGAGGGTACCTTTAGCTGTTGGCTTTCTCCAAGCTTGTCTGAGGCCCCCCTCCCGCTCACCAAGCCTCTCTGTGGGGTCCAGGCATTACCATCTCCACAGCTTCATTCAGCGGCCAAGTGCCAATCATTTCCAACTCTGTACCTCCATCCCAGAAACCGCACTTCTAAGCTCATTCAGACTGGATGAATACTGACATTTCCACTTGCTTGTCTCACAAGCAGTCAAAATCAATCTACCCAAAATGAGAGCTTGCACTTTTCCTTCCCCCCAATTCCAATCTTTTCCTGGTGTTTCCCGACTTAGTAAATGACAATGCCACCTTCTTCCTGGCTAGAAACCTTGGGGTCATGCCCGACATCGCCCTCTGCACTCTGCACCCATCCATCACCTGGTCTTATAGATTCACTCTCCTTAAATCTCCCAAGTCCACTCATTTCCTTTTACTCTCCTGCCACCAGTGAGACCAGGCTACCAGCATCTCTCCTCTGAATTACAATAGCTTCCTAAGTGGCCTTCAACATCTACTTTATTCACCTCTAACCTCGCTGTCAACAAAGCGGCAAAAGTGCTCTTTTAAAATACAAATCTGCCTTTAAATCATCCAGTGACTTTCACCACATCCCTAGATCTCTCCCTGGCCAGTCACTGGCTCCTACACTGGGCCTGTCACAATGGCCTTCACTCTGCCGCTCAAATATCTCTAGTTCCCTCCCACTCATCACCTGAGGCTTTCCCTGCTTCCTCAGTTGCCTGTGCCTATCATCCTCTGGGAGTTCTTCCCCATCAATCCTAGCTTAGGGTCGCCTGCGAAAGACAGAATCATGGCCCCTCAAAAAAAATCCACACCCTAACTCCTGGAACCTGTGATGATGTTACTTTGCATGACAAAGGGGTCTCTGCAGATATGATTAACATAAGGATCTAGAGATGGGGAGATGGCCCTGCATCATGTGGGTGGGCCCAGGGTTACCACAAGGTCCTTGTGAGAGGTAGGCAAGAGCATCAGTCAGTGAGGAGATGTGACATCGAAGGCAGAGTTCAGAGAGAGAGATGAAGATATTACACTGCTGGCCCTGGAGATGGAGGAGGGCCATGAGCCAAGGAATGCAGGCAGCCTCTAGAAACTGGAAGACAAGGAAACACACTCTCTCCTGGAGTGTGGGGAAGGTATGCAACCCTGCTGACCTCCAGAGCTAAGAAAACTGATCTGTTTTATTTTAAGCTACAAAGTTTGTGATAATTTTTTACAGCAGCAATAGGAAACTAATACACCCCCCCCCCAACATATACACACCCTATACCCCCTGGTAACATCTTGGATGTCTTCCTTATAGTATTTATTCCAATTGTTATTTATATAATTATTTTTAAAATATGTTATTATTTATTTCAGAGAGGAAGGGAGAGAGAGATACAAACATCAATGATGAGAGAGAACCATTAATCAGCTGCCCTCCTGCACAAATCAAGCCCACAACTTGGGCACGTACCCTGATTGGGAATCGAACCGTGACCTCTTGACTTATAGGTCAACACTAAATCACTGAGCCATGCTGGTGGGGCAAGAACCTTTTTCTTTTCTCAACTATTTGCATTTTTTACCATGAGGATACTTTATTATTTTTGTACTGAAAATTTAAATAAAAAGTTAGTCAACTAATATCCTACAGACCAGTTATCTAAGGCCCGCCGCAAACACCTCAGAGCTGGACTGGCCTTTTCTTTCTTCTCCCCAGTATGAATTTGCTTTTGATTTCAGTCAATTTCTCTCCTGTCCTTCGTTTCTTGGCTGAGGCCTGGTTGCTGATATACAGCTTGCCTACCTGCTCGGGTGGCAGAGAGAATCAAGCAAAACAGGGATGATGTAAATTGTAAATTGTAAGATGCATTATAAATCCAAGAGCCTGACCTTCCACTGCTAGCACCCAGCACCATGACACAAAAGGCAAATGAGAGACATTGAAAATAACTGTTACATGACCAGATGCTAAACAAAAGCCCATCAATGGCAGTAAATCATAGGCTGCAGGTCTAAGTAACAGTTCTTATTTCTATCAATAAAAAATCTGTAACCTTTGAAAAACAATGCACCACACTTTATTAAAAATAGAATCTGAGCTGGGACAAGTTCCAGCGAGAAGACGGTAATGCTGGCTCTTCAAAGCACTTCTGAAAGCAATTCTGCAACTGCCTGGGGGTGCTAGAAAAACACAAACAACCAACAACAACTCAGGAAGGATGAATCATAAATGCGTGATGAGATGGGTATAGAAAGGCATTTCTTTGCAAAGCAATGTTTTTATCCTCACCAGAGGATATGCTTTTGTTGATTTTAAAAAGGAAGAGAGAGAGAAAGAAAGAGACAGAGAAACATCCATGTGAGAAACACTGATCGATTGCCTCCTGCACATGCCCCGAAATCGAGGTTATCAAACCCGCAACCTTTTTGAGGACGGGATGACACTCCAACCAATTGAGCCACCTGGCCAGGATAAAGCAATCTGAAAAACCATTTATGAGAAAAAGACGTTAGAATGTCTTGCTGGGGGGTTAAAAAGTGAGACAGACCCTTGCCCAGAGGAGGATATGACCAGGACAATGACACTGCAAGGTCTACAGAAACCAAGACCAGCACTGTCATCATATGGGGGAGCCCAAACCAAACCCAGAGACCAGGAGGGGTCCTTGGAGATCATTTCCAGATGAAAGAAAAATCTGTGGTTGAGCATAGACTGATGAACCAGGAGGTCACGCCTTGATTCTGCTCAGGGCCTGTGTCCGGGTTGCGGCTCGATCCTCAATATGAGGCGTGCAGGAGGCGGCCGATCAGTGATTCTCTTCCATCACTGATGTTTCTCTCCCCCTTCCTCTCTGAAATCAATAAATACATATTTTTTGAAAGACGAGTTTTCAAAAGGAATAGTATTCCCAGACTTCTGGTAACAAAAGTTCATTCTTGCAGCCTTACAGAGAAAGTAAAGCAAAGGTGAACTGATGCAGGCCTCAAACTCAGGATGAGTCAGAAACCACTGGCTGAATTCAGGACGGTTACGGAGGAATTATGGACACTGGTTTCCCAGATGTAATTAGCAATAATCATAATAGATAATCCATAAATAGCATTTACTATGTCCAGCCATTGCTCTAAGACTTGATGTGTGTTTCATTCATGTGCATCCTCAGAATCATCCTATGAGGTGGATGCCATTCTCTCCTCACTTTAAAGATAAGAAAACTGACCTAGCTGGTTTGGCTCAGTGGATAGAGCATTGGCCGGTGGACTAAATGGTCCCGGGTTCAATTCTGGTCAAGGACACATGCCCAGGTTGCGGGCTTGATCCCCAGTAGGAAGCATGCAGGAGGCAGCTGATCGGTGATTCTCTCTCATCACTGATGTTTCTCTCTCACCTTCTTCCTTCCTCTCTGAAATTAATAAAAAATATATATTTAAAAAATAAAGATTAAAAAACTGAGACACGAGGAGGGCAAGTAACTATGCAAGCTCAGGTAGCAGGAGTGGGTTTGCACTCACAGTGCTCTTCCAGCATGTGTGCTCCCAGCCACTACCCCACACTGACTGCCAGGGAGGCAGGACTGGAACCACAGAACTGCAGGACAGAAGAGCTGACGAACTCAAAGGGCTCACAACTTTACAGGTGACCCCCTACCGCTGAGGCATGCCTCAAAACATTCTAGAATGAGGAACACACATGTCCTTTTCTGTAAAATGCCCTCAGAATACTGCAACCTGGTAAAAGGAACGGTGAAACTGAGGTTGGAAGTTAGGAGAAACACAACATGTGAAGGGGAAGACAAATATTTTCAAAATGGCTTCAAGAACTGCAGATCTTTGTCTAGCAAGCCAAACAGAAAAAGAAAATAATGTAAAGTTTAAAAAACCAGAAAGAGAAAATAGCTACAAGTAGAAATGAGCTCTAAAAAGTAAACCATGGTGGCAAGAAATATTCAAAGTGATGAATAGCAAGAATCTACAACCAAGATTACTCTACCCAGCAAAGCTATCATTCAGAATTAAAGATCAGATAAAGTGCTTCGCAGATAAGAAAAAGCTAAAGAAATTCATCACCACCAAACCAATATTATATGAAGCGCTGAAAGATATTCTTTAAGAAGAGGAAGGAGAAAAAGGTAAAAATAAAAATTATGAACAACAAATACAAATCTATCAACAAATGAATATAAAAATCAAGTGCATTAATAATCTGATAAACAGGATAAACTGATGAATATAGTAGAATCATGGGCATAGAAAGGGAATAGACTGACAATTCTTGGGGAGAAAAGGGGTGTGGGAGGTGCAGCAAGAGACTGGACAAAAGTCATGCAACAATGGGAGAGGACAGTGGGGGGGAGGTGAGGGCAGAGGGTGGGATGGGTACCGGGTGGTGGAGAACTATAAGGGGGAAAAAAGGGGGAACAATGTAATTAATAAACTGAACAATAAAGATTAAAATATTTTTAAAAATGATAAAAATAAAATTAAATCATTTTATATCTAACTAGAGGCCCAGTGCACAAAATCGTGCATGGGTAGGGTCCCTAGGCCTGGCCGGCGATCAGGGGCGAACGGTGGGGTGATTGGGGACCCCTGCTCACACCCGCCTTGGCTAGCCTGGCATTGCCCGCTCACCGGCCCCACCCGCTGCCACTGGTCACCTCCCTCTGCGGGGTGACCAGCAGGGCGATCAGGGGGTGGGAGGGGCCGCTTGCACCACTTGGCTGGCCTGTGGCCTGCGGGCCGCTCTTGCATTGAGCGTCTGCCCCCTGGTGGTCATTGCACATCATAGCGACTGGTTGTTCAGCGGGTCATTCCACAGTTTGGTTGATTTGTATATTATTATATAGGATAATGGAATAATGAACATGCAATCTTGCTGCCCAAACTTCTGACGTGTTGTATAGATCATGATAACAAACACAATAAGCAGAGAGAAAAGGAGCCTATCATCAGTACGCTGAACAAAATGTGTTAATATATTAACACAGCTCATCTCAGTGCTGGGATTGGGGGGAGGGATGACAGAGAACTGGCATGAATTATCTATCAGGGAAAAAATTACCGCTGTTTTCATTTGTTTCGTTTGTTGAGTTGTTTTTATAATCTTCATCCGAGGATGAGTTTTTGCTGATTTCAGGAAGAGGAAAGGAGAGAAAGAAAGAGAGAGAGAGAGAGAGAGAGAGAGAGAGAGAGAGAGAGATCCAACTGCTCCTATACCCACCCTGGCCGGAGATCGAACCCACAACCTTTTGATGTACAAGACGGCATTCCAACCAAGCCACCTGGCCAGAGCACCATTATGTTTTTATCCAAAGAGAGCTGTAAAACACCTATTGTGTCTCTAAAGGACAGAAATGCAGGTTGCAATTCTGAGCCTCTTGGCTCAGACCTAGTACGGCCAGTTCCCTGGCCCTTCGCAGGGCTCCCCCTTTCCTCCCCTCCTCCTGCTCCGTCTCATCATCATTTGGCTTCAATGTCACTTCTTCAAAGCTATCTTCCCTGACCCTTCCCTCTCATAGAACCCTATGGGTAGCTTCAAAGCACTTATCATAATTTGTACCACATACTTATTTGTGATTATTCAACATCTATCTTCCTGCTGGACCATGGGTTGGCAGATGAGTCCATGGGACAAATCTGGCCCACAGACTGTTTCTGTAAATAAAAATTTATTGGAATACGGCCACTATAATTCATTTACTTACTGTAGCCACTTTCACAATACAATAGCAGAAGTGTGTATTTATGGCTCACAAGCCTAATGCTAGCCTACACTAGAGCAAAGCTTCATGAGGGCAGGGATTCCCTCTGGCTGGCTTCCCAGGACCTAGCAGACCATGTGGCATGTAAAAGGCTTTTAATAAGATTGGTGATTAAGAAATCTGGGAAATGGGAAGGGTAAGAAGTATGTGCTACTGGTTCAAGAGATCTCCACATCTATACATTCATTTAATCCCATCCACTAACCCAAGGTCGATTACACTTGTTATCCCCGTTCTACTCATCACCTGGAGGGAGCCTGCCATGGCTCACTGGGGCCATAAAGGCCGGGCCAGGTCTCCGTGCTAGGCCGCTCCGTTCCAGAGCCTGAGCTCCTGACCACAGCAGGGCACGATGATCTTCTCATTCACATTTTAGTGATTCTCCAGCTACAGATGTAGTGACTGGGCAGAGAGCCAGCTGTTTCTCAGCATGTCCTCCTGGGCTGCCGGCAGCCACACGCTAGCCAACCACCAGGCGCGCCGCCCTCGGCGCGGCTATGGATGCCCGTCCTCTTAGGCAGCAGACACGTCGCCCAGGACCACTCTCCCTGCCGATAAATCACCAACAGGGACTCACAGGTGAGAGAAAGTCAACAGAGATGAAGTAACTGGCCAAGGTCAAGTGTTAGTATGAAGCAGAGGTCAGTGGTGAGCCCGCAATCTAATTCCTTTACACTACAACCCATTTCCTGCTTCCACCATGCTCATTGCCTCCCCTTCCTTTTCCGGCTTCCATGGAGCCAGACATCCACAAGAAGACAGTTAACGAGCATTTTCATTCTGCGCCATGGTAGCTTGTCATTTCCATGCCATCTAGAGAGTGGGTGGGGAGAAATAACTCCGCAAAGACCTCATCATAATTTCATTAAATGATCATAACACAGAAGCAAAAACATCTGTTAATGAAGACAGATGACACTGGGACACAGTGATCCCACGTCATAAGGAAGGGACAGTCCAGCAGAGCAGCTGGACTCTGGCTTGTAAAACAACTCTCCACATGTCTAGAGGCAGCGTAACCAAGTTCTCAAAGATAAAATTTCAACTCAAAAGCAGGACAATAAGCACTGGGTCTGTCTTTCAGCGGAAGGTGGAGGGGGAGGAAAGAGAGGCGGCCGGTCACTGAACTAGGTGAGCTACAAGCAAGAACCTCATTCCCAGCCCAATGTTCTGCAAAGCCACCCATGAGGCCACTGTGATGACAGGTCTCGTAAGCACCTACGTTACCCTCCCCATCACTTCCTGGAAAAGCAGCATGGGTGGCATGGGATCCTGCTAAAGCCCCAAGTCAGAGGCCAACTCTGCAACGGTGACTAATAGGGTATTTCGAGTATTCCTCCCTTAAACTTTCTCTCTAGTTCAAGCTCAAAGTCTTCATCGTGAAAAACCAGGAAACCATCCCCACGGCATGCATGGGAGAACTGCCTGATTGTGTTTATGGGACCTCCCTCCCCGTGGGAACCAAGCCTTCTGCACCATCAGAGATCTTTTACTCTAATGCAACAAAAACATCGTACTGATTGCGAAATACAAAACATAAAATTCTGCGCTCTCTGCTCCCATCCCCAAGCGGGGTGCCAATGAGGGAAAAGAGATGGAGCAAGTTCTGCAGAGCAGTCTCACTCTGTGTTACCAGGTTCGGAAACTGAAAACATGTATAATGAATGAATAATTTTGTATCTGTTGAGATTAGTAATAAAAAATTGGGGCTTGTGCTTCATGTATCGTTGGGGTTTTTATTCCACTTCGTTCATAATGCTTTTTTATTGTAGTTTACGGAAATATCAGTCTACAACAGATTGAAAATAAAAATAACGGGTCCTTCCCTACAGACTAAAAATAATTGCCAAGAGCAAAGCAGTTAAATGAAATTGAGCTTGTTTCTTACACGTGTGAATAAGCTGCTCGAGCTCATGCCTAGGAAGAGAAACGCAAACTAAAAAATACACTAAGACACCATTTCCCCCTGCCTGGCAAAGATCAAAAGGGTCCTGGAGAGCTGGCTGCTTGGCAAGGCTGTGGGCAACAAGTCACACATACAACGGAGAGAGGGCAATGGGCAAAACCCACCACAGTTACAAATGGAAATCCATGTCTAGGAAGTCAGCTGACAGGCATCCCCCCACATCCATGGTATGATGAGTGACCAAGTTGTTCCCTGCAGCCTTGTCTGTAAAAACCAAGGACTGGAGAACTTCCATGGCGCCCATTAGTGGAGGTCTGGTTAAGTGAATTCAATACAGTGAAACAACTGAATACTCTGCAGCCATAAAAAAAGAATGAGGAGGCTCTTCACATGCTAGTACAGATCCACCTCTTAGATACAAAAAGCAAGGGATAGATATGGACAGATCAGTATATGCTATAAGTACTGTGTTTTCAAAAATTGGCCAGTGTGCTAAGAGGTTAGCACGTCAGTCTGCACACCGAAGGGTCTTGGGTTCAATTCCCGGTCGAGGGCACATAGCTGAGTTGCAGGCTCAATCCCCAGCCCTGATCGGGGAGCATGCGGGAGGCAACCAATCAATGTATCTCTCTCAGATCAATGTTTCTCTCTCTCTCTCTAAAAAAAAGGGAGAAATATAAATAAATACGCTGGTACATGCATACAACACCATTGAGTGGAAACAGAAAGCACTGCAAATATTGACTGATGCCAGAGACAAGAACTGGATGGTGGGCATATTTTCAACATACATCCTTTTACACCATTTTAAATTCTACCATGTGAACTCATATGACATTTTCAAAAACTTTAAATTTTTATTCACAAAAATAAAACTGATTTGCAACAGCATGAATAGATCTAGAGGGCATTATGCTAAGTAAAATAAGTCAGTTAGAGAAAGACAAATATCCTGAGTTCACTTATATGTGGAATCTAAAAAATATTATAAATGAACAAACAAAATTGAAACAGACTCCTAGAGAAAAGACTGATAGTTGCCAGAACAGAGAAGAGTTGGGGAACTGGGTGAAAAGGTGAAGGGATTAATGGATGGTAAAATACAGCATAAGAAATATAGTCAGAAATATGTAATAACTACGTACGATGCCAGGTAGATACTGAAAATGTCAGGCGGACCACTCTGTAAAGTATACAATTGTCTAACCACTATGCTGCACACCTAAAACTAATACAAAACAATCCTATATAATAACGATGTAATATGCAAATGGTTGTTATGCCATGACCGCATAACGGGTCAGCAGGAGGGTGGGGCAGCAAGCTACCAGCAGGCAGTGGAGCTACAGGAGCTGGGAGGGAGGGGTAGGGGGGGAGGAGAGTGGAGCTACAGGAGCTGGGAGGGAGGGGTAGGGGGGGAGGAGAGTGGAGCTACAGGAGGGCGGGGCAGTGGAAGGAAAGCTACTGGAGGGCGGCAACAAGCTACTGGTGGATTTGTGCACAGGGCTACTAGTATCAAATATAAACTGTAATTGAAAAAAACAATAGAAACTGAGCTTAGTCACATTGTGTATTTCTCAGCAGAAATAGCTGTGTATACCAAATTTTGAAAAGGGTATGTTATTCACTTATTAACTAAAAATATTTTACTATATGATGTGCCCTCATCAGGAAAAGGAAAAACATTGTACCCTGACTGATGAATATAAAATGCTTTGCCACACACCACCAGCACCGTGCCTCCCACCAGCACCCCGCCCTCCACCAGCACCGTGCCTTCCACCAGCACCCCACCCTCCACCAGCACCCCGCCTTCCACCAGCACCCCACCCTCCACCAGCACCCCGCCTTCCACCAGCACCACACCCTCCACCAGCACCCCTCCCTCCACCAGCACCCCACCTTCCACCAGCACTGCACCCTCCACCAGCACCCTGCCTTCCACCAGCACCATGTCTTCCACCAGCACCCTGCCTTCCACCAGCACTGCACCCTCCACCAGCACCCCTCCCTCCACCAGCACCCCTCCCTCCACCAGCACACCTCCCTCCACCAGCACCATGTCTTCCACCAGCACCCCACCCTCCACCAGCACCATGTCTTCCACCAGCACCCCACCCTCCACCAGCACCCTGCCTTCCACCAGCACCATGTCTTCCACCAGCACCCCACCCTCCACCAGCACCATGTCTTCCACCAGCACCCCACCCTCCACCAGCACCATGTCTTCCACCAGCACCCCACCCTCCACCAGCACCCTGCCTTCCACCAGCACCCCTCCCTCCACCAGCACCATGTCTTCCACCAGCACCCCACCTTCCACCAGCACCATGTCTTCCACCAGCACCCCACCTTCCACCAGCACCATGTCTTCCACCAGCATCCTGCCTTCTACCAGCACCCCTCCCTCCACCAGCACCCCTCCCTCCACCAGCACCCCTCCCTCCACCAGCACCATGTCTTCCACCAGCACCCCACCCTCCACCAGCACCCCTCCCTCCACCAGCACCCCTCCCTCCACCAGCACCATGTCTTCCACCAGCACCCCTCCCTCCACCAGCACCCCTCCCTCCACCAGCACCATGTCTTCTACCAGCACCCTGCCCTCCACCAGCACCCCACCCTCCACCAGCACCCTGCCTTCCACCAGCACCCCTCCCTCCACCAGCACCCCACCCTCCACCAGCACCATGTCTTCCACCAGCACCCCACCCTCCACCAGCACCATGTCTTCCACCAGCACCCCACCCTCCACCAGCACCATGTCTTCCACCAGCACCCCACCTTCCACCAGCACCATGTCTTCCACCAGCACCCTGCCTTCTACCAGCACCCTGCCTTCCACCAGCACCCCACCTTCCACCAGCACCGCACCCTTCACCAGCACCCCACCTTCCACCAGCACCTTGTCTTCAGAGACCTCTCAGTCAAAAATCACAGCTTCTTCCCCCTTCTGTCCACTCCCAGCACTTTCCCTCCCTGCTCTGGTCTTTGATTGGAAGCTAGATTACAAGGTGCCCCTCCACCCCATCTCCTTCTCAGCACTGCTCACCAGCAGGAACAGTTCTTAAGAGGCCTAAGTCACCTGCCCAGGGCCCCAAATGCCACAAAGTATCAGGGTCAGGATGGAACTGGGTCCCCAGGTTCAGGGTTCTTTCTAAGACGTCATTCAGACACCTGTGCTGGTGGGAAAAGAGGAGCTCTAGATGAAACAGTAATAAAATGGCTGGGCACTGGGCTAAGCACTAGATAGAAATGATTCCATTTAAGTCTTGTAACCACTCGGGGAGGTAGTTCTCTCATCTCTTACAGGCTATGGATGAGAAACCAGGTCTCTGAGAGGGCAAATAATAGCAATTAGTACCGAGGTGTTATTTTGAGCAACCACTCCCTCACTTAGGAAGGGACTCACCTGGGGAATAAATCTGAGCATCTCCCTCCTATCCTATCCTGACCTGTTCCAGTGCAGAGCTGACCGGGAGAGAGCTATGGGCCTCTCTCTAACCCCCCCCCCCCCATACAACAGAAACAGGGAGAAGGGACCCCCCATTTCACCAGCACGTCAGACCAATCCATCTGGTGTTTTTTGCCTCTGCTCCTGCCCAACGCCCTTCCCCCATCCCACTCCTCCCCAAATGCCCACTGAATATGGACACCAGGTCAAAATAAAAGCAGAATTGCACTGGATTCTCATTCTGCCTGTGTTTTGGAAAATATTAATTCACAGGCAGAATGAGATAACTGTGAAAAGTAACACATGGGAGAGCATCACAGCTCAGACCGCTTGTCGGCAGGACCTCCTCAGATTCTCCATACAAAAAGCTGTGAGTGAGGAAGTTATTTCATCCTCTGCTTTTTTGTTGTAGAGATGAGGAACACACCCGAGATTCACCAAGCCCTGAGATCCCAAACCCAAACTCCTCCTCTCGAGAGCGGGGGGGACGACACTGTTTCCCTCTTACTCCCTCGGCGAGCCCGGCGCCGTGCTGCTGTGACTGTGCCCCCACACCAGGACCAGCTGGTCACCAGAGAAGTGGTTAGAAATGCCAAGTCTCACTGCAGAACTACTGAACCGAATCTGCATTTTAAAAAGATCCCCAGTGATTCCTGGGCCCTGCTTTCCTGAGATTTCAGCAACTCCTCCATTTTACGAGCTACCCCTCTTCAGTCATTACCCAAGAATTATTTACTGGGCATCCACCACATATGTGCCAGGCACTATGCTGAATGCTGGAAATCGACAGAGAATAAGATCGATCCAGCTCCTGCCTGTGGAGTTAGCTGCCAGTCTAACACAGGTTTCTCAACCTTGTCTGCTCATCAGAATAAACTGCGGCAATTTACAAAAAAAAAAAAAAAAAAAAGGGCAAGTGCCTGAAAAATCCACCCTGACCGACCTATACCCACGTACACTCAGAAACTCTGAGAGTGGGGCCCTAGGAGCTTCATATAAAAAAAGCTTTGGGGAGCAGCCTGGCAATACCTAAGAGAAATGCCAACAGGCACACGTAGGAACAGCAGTTCCACTTCCAGGACTCTGTCCTGGAGCAGTGGCTCTCAATCTTCCTAGTGCCGCAACCCTTTAATGCAGTTCCTTATGTTGTGGTAACCCCTACCAAAAAATTATTTTCACTGCTACTTCATAACTGTAATTTTGGTACTGTTAATGAATCGTAATGTAAATATCTGTGTTTTCCGATGGTCTCAGGCTCTACAGCAGTGGTTCTCAACCTGTGGGTCGCTAGCAGGGTCGCCTAAGACCACCTAAAACACAGATATTTACATTATGATTCATTAACATAGAATGAATATATTAGAATTATATGTGTAAACATAATTTCAAACATAATTATTGAGTGAAAAAGCTGCAAAAGATTGCATATATTTACACACAAACATTGACATGCTGCTTATGGGCTCAAAAATATGAACTATAAAGACATGCACAGTAAACATACCAACTTCAGGAAAATGGTTAGTTCTGGAGGAAGGGTGAGAAAAGACAGCTGTGGTTAGAGATTTCTTAAAGATTTTATGTCTAAAAAAGAAAATCCGAACCAAGTATGACTAAATTTTAATATTTGTTAAATCCAAAGGGTAGGTATCCATATATATATAAAAGCCTAAGTGACTGTTACAACCAGTCAACCGAATGAACGGTAGGCCAAATGATGGATGTGCACTGACCACCAGAGGACAGATGCTCAATGCAGGAGTTGCCCCTTGATGGTCAGTGCATTCCCACAGCCAAATTCCACAGCGGGTCTGCCCTGATTATGACTGGGTGAGATGGCCCTGATTGGCCCCAATTGCCAACCAGGCCGAGGGCCCCCACCAGTGTACATATTCGTGCACCAGGCCTCCAGTACTATCTAATAAAGAGAGAATATACAAATTGACCATCACACCAGCACAAAGATGATGGCGCCCATATCCACAAGATGGCGGTGCCCTGTCACTTCAGCCCTGCCATAGTCCCCCAGTCCTTTCAGCCCTGCCAGGAGGGGGGTGGGGGGTGGCAAGCACACAGTGCAGCCGACTCACCGTCAGCCCCCCAGCCCAGGGCCAGCCTGAGGTGCAGGCAAGCCTCGAATGGCGGCTGTCCATCTGCCTAGGGCCAGCCCAAGGCTCAGGTAACCAGGGCCGGCCGAGGCTTACACAACCAGCAGTGGCAGCAGCAGAGGTGTGCTGGGGGCGTCGCCTTCCCCTGATCGCTGGGTCGCATCCCACTCCTAAGGACTCCCGGACAGTGAGGGGGCAGACCAGGCTGAGGGATCCCCCACCTCCAGTGCATTAATTGGGGCCTCTAGTTTGAATATAAATATATTAAAATACATCCTTTTTTTCCATAGTCTTCTAGGTATTAAGGCTTTGCAGTTTTTTTATAAGTTCTTCATGTGACATGACACATAGCCAAGGTTGGGAAACCCTGTCCTAGGAGCAGAAAGTAGTAAAAACTGGACTATGTAATATCAAGAAATACATCTACAGAATGGCAATGATCTATAGCTCTTGAAAGTTTACTACCTTAAATGTTTTACATAAGTTTTTAAAAACTTGCCAAAACCAGTTTGGCTCAGTAGATAGAGCATTGGCCTATGGACTGAAAGGTCCCGGGTTCAGTTCCAATCAAGGACATGTGCCTTGGTTGCAGGCACATCCCCAGTAGGGGGTGTGCAGGAGGCAGCTGACTGATGTTTCTCAATCATCAATGTTTCTGACTTTCCCTCTCCCTTCCTCTCTGTAAAAAAAAATAAAAAAAAAAAAAAATCAATAAA
Source organism: Antrozous pallidus (assembly GCA_027563665.1). Classification (NCBI taxonomy): domain Eukaryota; kingdom Metazoa; phylum Chordata; class Mammalia; order Chiroptera; family Vespertilionidae; genus Antrozous; species Antrozous pallidus. The sequence goes on along the minus strand of CM050511.1, from coordinate 92,231,681 downwards.
ATACATATTTAAAAAAAATTTTTTAAACTTTAACACAGCAGATAATTCCTATAAGCAATATGTTTTTTGGAGGCCAAGGTTATTACCAGAGAAAGCAATTATATCTCAAAATGGGGCTGTCAGCTCACCTGTAAGAGAATGAGGAGGGAGGGAGTGGGGAGAAGGGAATACTAATTTTAGAATGCAGATTTCAGGGCTTTATTGTGGGCCTATCTAATCAAAGGAAAGTCACAGGAGATAGACACCCAGAGTCTGAATTTATTTTTTTAATATATTTTTATTGATTTCAGAGAGGAAGGGAGAGGGAGAGAGACAGATGGAAACATCAATGATAAGAGAGAATCATTCATCGGCTGCCTCCTGCACACCCCTAACTGGGGATCGAGCCCACAACCCAGGCATGTGCCCTTGACTGGAATCAAAAGTGGGACCCATCAGTCCGCAGGCCGACACTGTATCCACTGAGCCAAACCAGCTTGGCCAGAGTCTGAATTTCTAAGGAGAGAATGCACGTGGGCACAATTCCTTGGTAACACCAAAAAAAACCACTAAAGTATAATATATTTTTAAAGCTACTGTCAGTCATATTTTTAAAACCATACATGTCTGTGTTCAATAAGATGACATTTGTCACTCTAAAAATCAAAATAAAGTGCAGGGACAGTTTTCTAAATATCTGAGACAGTAATTCCACAGGTTCCTCAAGCAGACCTGATAAAAGCTGGTTTCCGGCCCAGTGTTCCACCTCACCTGACGGACACGGAATGTACTGAAGGGAGGACATAATCTCACATTGTCTTTCTAACAGGACTTCAAAAAGCAACTGGGTGAACAGGAAAACTCCATGAGCCCAGCCTTCCTGTTGTTCTCCCTGGAAAAGGCCCTAGACATGATTTTCACCAACACCAGCTTCAATTAAACATGTGAAAACATGCGACTTGAACTGAGAGGCCTGGCCAGGGCAGTAATGTATCTGGAATTTACTCTCAATCCTCAAGGTATCTTCTAGTCCAGTGGTCAGCATTGGTCAACAGAGCGCAGTTTGCTGACCACTGTTCTAGTTGACAGTCTTTACACACACACACACACACACACACGCACACACACACTAGCGGCTCAGTGCACGAAATTCGTGCACGGGTGGGGGGGGGGAATGTCCCTTAGCCCAGCCTGCACCCTCTCCAACTGGGACCCCTTGGGGGATGTCCAAGGTAGGATCGGGCCTAAACGGGCAATCAGACATCCTTCTCACAATCCAGGACTGCTGTCTCCAAACTGCTCACCTGCCTGCCTCCCTGATTGCCCCTAACTGCTTCTGCCTGCCAGCCTGATCACCCGCTAACCACTACCCTGCCAGCCTATTTGATGTCTAACTGCTCCCCTGCCAGCCTGTTTGCCCCCAACTTCCCTCCTCTGCTGGCCTGGTCACCCCTAACTGCCCTCCCTTGCACGTCTGGTCCTGCCCAACTGCCCTCCCCTGCTGGCCTGATCGCCCACAACTGCCCTCCCTTGCAGGGCCTGGAACCTCCCAATGGCCCTCCCTTGCTGGCCATCTTGTGGTGGCCATCTTGTGTCCAAATGGGGGCAGGATCTTTGACCATATGGGGGCAGCCCTCTTGTGTGTTGGAGTGATGGTCAATCTGCAAATTACTCTTTTATTAGATAGGATATTATTGATTTTTTAAAGAGAGGAAGGGAGAAGAAAAGAAAGCCAGAAACATCAAGGAGCGAGAAACATCAATCAGCTGCCTCCTGCACACCTCCTACTGGGATGTATCCAAAGCCAAGGTACATGCACTTGATCGGAATCAAATCAGGCACCCTTCAGTCTGCAGGCTGACGCTCTATCCACGGAGCCAAACTGGTTTTGGCAGTAGTTGCTACAAGGATTCACCTGTTTCATCTTATTCCCCATTCTGTCTATCCCTATCTTTCTTGACCTTTTTTTGGTCTTCCGGATCTTCCCGTTCATTCCCCTTCTCCCTATTTTCACATAAAACCACCACTGCAACCCTGACTTACAAACCCTGGAAAACTGCTCCAAAGCCTCTGGATTAAAAACAAGCCCAGCACCATGAACACATTTTAAAAAAAAATGTCCAGCCGCAATTGTCAACAGGAAAGTGCAAATTTTAAATCATGAAGATACCATTTCACGCCCATGAGACTGGCAAAACCTCAAGTCTGACCACGCCGGGTGTGTCTGTAAGCAACTGGAACTCCCCACCATGCTGGGTGCAATGCAAACTGGCACAACCGTTTCGGAGAGCAAGCTGGCAATAAGTTAGGGGCAAAGAGGCCCAGCTCCTTCAACCCAGCAATTTCCCTTTTAGGTAGAGACCACAGAGAAACTCTAAACACATGCACCAGGAGACAAGTTCAAAACTTTTCATCGCACTAAAAGGGCACACACACAAAACTGTACACCCAAGTGCTGACCAACAATAAAATATAATGCTGCACACTCATGAAATGTAATATTATACAGCAGTTAAAACAGCCTGGAATTCGTGTATCTTTTTTAAAAATAGATTATTGATTTCAGAGAAGAAGAAAAGGGAGAGAGAGGAGCATCAATGATGGGAATCAGCGATCAGCTACCTTCTGCACATCCCACACTGGGGATCGAGCCCGCAACCCAGGCATGTGCCCTGACCAGGAACTGAACCGTAACCTCCGGGTTCACAGGTTGATGCTCAACTAATGAGCTACACTGGCTGGCTGAATCCATGTACTTTAATGGATAAATCTTAACATTGTAATGTAAACAAAAGCAAACTGAGAAGTTGTTCAGTATTGCAGCTTGTTTAAAACAAAATATGAGGAAACTTTTATATCGCTGGTTTATGGACACATACAGATCCAGTAAAAGTATAAAAACACATGATAAATACCAAATTCAGAACTGTGGTCACTGTCTGAAGGGGAGGGGAATAAGGTGGGGAAAGGTTCAGTTGTATTCATAATATTTTATTTCTTCATGTGGAGGTAGATACATGGGTACTCACTCTGTTACTCTCCATATTTTTCTGTACGCCTGAAATTTACCACCAGAAAAAAGAGTCCCAAGAAGAATAGTCCCAAATCTGAGCTACTATAAAGCATTTGTAGATTCTGAAAGAGACATCAAAACTTGGCGGGCAGGAGGAAGGTTGGACCTACAAGTGGAAAGTGAAGCTTTAGGAACCAATAGGGTTTCCCCTCCACACACACTCCATCCATAGCAAATAGTCCTCGGAATTACAGTGAAATTCCAGGCAGAGAACTTATGACATCCCCAAAATTCTAAGCAGCAATCCCAGAACAGAAACCTTCCAAAATGTTGGCTGAGCTTGGATGCTAACATAGAATTTATTTGCCTCAAGAAAGTCTTTGCTGGTTCATTTTCGGTGGCCTTCTCTCTTAAAAGATCAGCAAGGCCTTTCAAACCCTTAGATGAGCATTTGGTTTCAGCACAGCTGAAGGTTTATTATGTGAAACTGCATTAAAATATTTAAGCCATAAGGGTTAACTAGACTCAAGGCACCATGTTTTACAGCTCTTTCAGTCAGTTTGCGTTGGGCTGGCTCCATGGATAGCCTAGAGATAAAACCAAGATATACCTTCCTGATGGTACCACAAAACTAAACGCCATCTTTTTAAATATACATACATATATATATATTTTTTTTAATTAATTTCAGAGAGGAAGAGAGAGGAAAAGAGATAGAAACATCAATGACGAGAGAATCATGGATCGGCTGCCTCCTGCACGCCCCCTACTGGGGGATGGAGCCTGAAACCTGGGCAGCTGCCCTTGACCAGAATGGAACCTAGGACCCTTCAGTCCACAAGCTAACACTCTTATCCATTGAGCAGAACGGGTTAGGGATAAACACCATCTTAAAACCTCATCTCAGTCAAACTAAATTAGACCAGGCTGGGAGGAAGGGGAGAACATATGAACAAGATAATTTTCTCTTAATTGCTAAGAGAATCAAAATGGAAAATTACTTTCAATACAACCCCAACATACCAAAATTCCACATTAATAAAAAATAAATAGGTTGTACTGTAGGGGTGAACTGGAACACAAAGTTGATTTCCAGCAAATGACACTTTTGATTCCTAACTAAATATTGAGATTCAACTTTGTCTGCACCCTAGGATTCCAAGAAAAAACTGAAAAATAGGTAGACCTACTTGTTTGGACCTGACCCAATACAAGTGCCTACAGTAGATCTAAGAGGCCAGAACAGAATTTTCCTTTAAGTATTAACCCATTTTACCCAGCAATTTCTAAAAACTGATAACTATCAGAGAAGACCCTCATCAGAGATTATAACAGCACCCAGCTGATAAGTCTCCAATTAACTCTGATACTTGGAAGCATGAGAAACAGAGGAAGAGGCAAAGTCATCTCTTCTCCCAAATTATGTGATTTTTAATGTTTTTTAAAACTTCTTCCAATGATTCTCAATATATGTGCCTCAGGTCAGTAACTGACATAAAAATAAAATGATCTCTATAAAACACCTTCTAGCTTTGTTTCAATTTTTTACTAATTTTACTTTCCCTTCTTTATCAAGGTGATTTCACTAACTTAAAAGAATTCAAATCTGGCACTCACAAAGGTGTTCACTAATATACTAGGGATGTTCATGGATGCTAAAATGCCAACATCTGGCAAATTCAACACAGTTTAAACAAGGTAGTTGAGTACTCAGGTAGTTACTAACCAATTAAGAGATGTAGGTTTTTATAAAGACTCTAAGAGATACTGCTCACTAAAGAAGCTTTTAACGACAACAAAAGTCAGTTTTAAAAGCTGAGAAAAACTAAGATTGCAGAAAATACCATTTGTTCAAAGGCACCATTAGAATCATGCGTAACTGGAGGGACACCCAATGGTCTATATCCCAGTTCTAATTACAGTTACATTGACCATAATCACATCTTCACATAAAAAATAGTCCAACTTTGCTCAAATGCAAATACACTAAACAAACATCCTACTGTGTTCATCAGTGGTTCCACTGTAGTGCCGCTGAGATTTTATTCAACCTTTCTGCAAGCATATACTAAAATTTTCATCTTTACCAATGTTATGCCCACAAGAGAAGAAACTCCTGAGCTCCTTGGAGAGAAGAACTCACCTCCTTCATTTATTTAGCACCTGCACCGTGTACGTGCCAACACGGACCCAGCAGGTCCTCAGCAAATGGCCATTTATGGAAACAGAAATGCAATCTCCTTTCCGCATGACATTTCCTTTGTGATGCATCTCACAGCACTATTAACAAGTAAAATTAAGATGAGATGATTTAGACCAATTTGCATCCGTCCAAGGCGAATTTCTAGAGGGCACTTTTGTTTTCTAATAAATGCTTCCTCTTTAGAAAATTCCTCAAGTTCTTGAAACAGAAAACGTACCCAAAACAAAAGCCATCCATTTGTAGGGCCATAAGAATAAATAGGAAGTTAAGTCCATTGGTCTGGACAAAAATCAGAGGATTATCAACAAGGGAGATTTCCTCATACTTGGTAGCAGCCAGTGCATTTTTAAAATTACAACACACCAGCCAAACAAGCTTTATTATCTGTGACCCAGACACGCTGCGTGGCTAAGCTGACAAGCCCTGAGCAAGTTGATCAGGAATCATTATGGCAGGAATTCACATGGAAGTAAAATTAAAACAAATGGGAGCTAGCATTAAATGTTCAGTGCACAATAAGACTTCAGTCGGGAAGGGACAGTGGAGGGAGGTGAATATTTCCCAAGGCCCCTATATCTAAAACTGGCAGAGGAAGTTTGAGAAGGGGGGGGTGGAATACAAGCGGTGTTTATTTCTCAATCACATGAAGGAAGGATTTGGTACAAGTTTTGTTTCCGCTCTGCTGGGTCCTTTCTTGTCTGGTGACAAAAAAAAAAAAAATCCACTTTTCGATACTAGGTCTTGGTTTGTTCAAGTCCTACCTAGAAGGATGACATTGTTTAACACCCTTTCTGGAAAAACATCAATGTGTTTAAAAAGGCAATCTTCACTTGCTCTCTCCACCACTACTCCAACCAGTTCCCACCAAATAGGGTTAAAAGGGAGGACCAATAGGAGCCTCAGAGAGAAGCCCAACAGTGAGGAGAGACCCCCAGAAGACCTACCTGGAAGCAATTCATGGTGGAGAGACGAATCCAAAGAGGAGTCCAATGAAAATGTGTCAGCTCTGGGGGAGGCAGCCGTCTCCGCAGCACCAGCCTTGTCGTGTGGGAAGGGAGGCTGGGCGGGACAGGGTGACCCGAGCAGCATTTTATAAGGGGCGGGGTTAAGGATTCCCATCCCAGCCCTTGTATACTGCCATTCGGCTTGCTTTACATAAATGAACACGTGAGCCGTTTATACTCGTGGCTTCTTCCATCGGTCCAAGAAGGCGGAACTCCTTTGTCCTTGAAACAACTGAAGGTGACACGAGACGGATACCCCGAGTACCCTGCCTCTGAGTACTGGGCCTACTCACTCCCTTAATGCCACTGTCCTGAGAGGTGGGCACCGCTACCATCCCATTTCTGGGTATAAGGAGAGACAAAGCGCAACCTGTTCAGGGACAAAAAGCTAGACTGTGTTAGATCCAGGACTTGAACCCAGGAAGTCTAACGTGAGAGCACAAACTCTTTATTACCTGCTCAAGACACAGTGTCCAAAAGAGGAACATAAAACTCCCAACTTCCGAAGTCCTGGTTCCTCACCTCACCGGGGTGGTGACCCCAAATGTGGTACTTCTTTAAAGGTTCCACACGAGGTTGTCACCTCTGCAGACACAGCGCTAGCCTGTTCCTGTCATGCCCTCCCTGCAGCCCGCCTCCCTGGCTGAGTTTCACTGGAAACAGGTAGTGACATTCTCCTGGAGTGCCGAGGAGCCCCAGCTGCCTGAGGATGGAAAAAAAAAAAAAAAAAAAAAGCTGGAGGCTGCCTTCCTCTCGGGACACACTAGCTCTCAAGTTCCCAAGCTGCTGCTTTAGTACAGAGAGGTGTCACCACACCCGAGCGGGACAGGAGTACCAACCGGGGGCCCGTAAGCCTGAGGCCACCCCGGCGAGCCTGAAAGAAGAGTACTGGTGAGCTGCTTTGGTCTCAAAGGTCCCCTCGGAACTCAGCTTGGCTTAGAGAGACACCGAGCAGACTGGCATCACCTCTTCACTGCACCGAGCAACACTAATGCCACCCGACGGGAAGGAGCGGGAGGCCGTCTCTGCGTGATGGAGGAAGGAAAAGAGAGGACAGAGATACTCCGGGCGCCACCCACCTCCTCCAGCTGGCCCTGTGCCAATCCCTTGGCAGCTATCACTCTGGGAAGCCCCGGCATTTGTTCTGCTGACCACGGCAGTGACCACATCCAACGGTGCTGAAAACTGAAGCCAGCACCAGTGGGTCTCAATTCCACTCCTGAGCTATCACATGGCTCCTTAATGCTCCTCTGCCATGTGTTAATCTTGCAACAAAATGTGGGACAGAAGATGTAAAAGGCTGTGTGATGGGGGAAGGGCAGTCAGATCACCTTACCTCCAGACTTCTCTATCAAGCCTCCTCAGATTCCCTGTAGGGGCCTGTATTACTAGCCTGTATTACAAGGGAGGTTTTCCCCAACCTGGCATTAAAAGAGCACGGGTTCCGGCTGGAGATAGGGAAGCTTTGATGGTGGTGTGTTGGGGGGGGGGGGGGGAGGGGGCGGGGATACCCTGTAAATGGAAGGCAAGGCACACACACACTCTCTCATCCTGCACAGGAGGGCAATGTCTTATTCCAGAGAGCTAACTGTGCACCCAAGGGGTGGGGGGCAGCAGAGTGCACCCTGAGGACCCAAGGACTAGAAGCTGCTCCTGCAGAAAAGCAAGGGAAACTGAAACGCTAGGGAAAGCAATGGGAGAAACCCCAGTTAAAGTCACCAACCACCACACCAGGGAACCAGTCCCCATCACGCCTAGGGATGTCCCCTTGCTGCGTCCACGCCCACACCAGCCTCCAGTGGGTCTGCAGTGCATCGGGCAGGACAACCCTGAAGACCTTCACCCCACAGCCAGTCCTCCCTTCCACAGGCCTTAAATGTCACTGCACAGAACCTTGTGCCTCTTTCACAGATGGGGAAACTGAGGCGTCCGAAACAAACGACTGCGCTTTCTCAAACCAGGTGAAGTTCGCCTCTCTGAACACAATTTTGCACTTTTTTTTACAGCTTTATGACATTTACGACATAAATGTCTCCAGATACACCGATTGCTTTTGCAAAGTGAATGCTAAATACAGTTTAAGGAGTCAACTCAAAATGAGAGGGGGCCGGGAGGGCTTCTTCTACCTCAAGGGCAGGATGCGTAGTACCCCCCCCCCCATCCGTTTGTCCCCCCAAACCCTTCCCCAGAGACGTCCGGGTTCGGCCTGCCCCCCAGCCAATTCCACCGCAACCCGAGGGCGGCGGCACACGGCGGGGCCAGGGGCCGGCGGGAGGACTCACAGGTCTCTAAGCAGAGATGGGGGGCAGAGGGCTGGGGACCCCTCCCCGGGGTTCCCGGGACCGCGGCCGACCCGCCCAGCCCGGGGCCAGGAACTTCCAGCGGCGCCGCGGACCCGCCGCCCTGGCCCCCACCCCCACCCGCCGCCGGGAGAGCGTGCGGCTCGGGTTTCCCTTTCTTCGCCGCCGCGCCTCGGGCGCGACCCCCCGGCGGCGGCGGCGGCGGCGGCGGCGGCGGCGGCCACTCACCATATTACAGATGGAGGCGATGTTTCGGACAGTCATTAGTCTAAAGGTTGCAGCGATCCCGCACCGCCATCTTTATAAGGTGAAAACGGGACTGTCCATGGTGGAGCGCCTGCAGGGAGGCCGGGCGGCGGACGGCGGACGGCGGGCGGCGGGCGGCGGGCAGCGGGCGGCGGCGGCGGCGGGAGGCGGCCTGGGCTCCGGCTTTCAGTTTGGCTGGGAGAGGAGGCCGGGAGGGAGGAGGCGGGGGCGGGAGGGCGGGGCCCGAGGGGCGGGGCGAGAGCGGAGGGCGGGGATTGGCGGAGCGGGGCGGGGGGTAAAGCGGGAGGAGGGGATTGGCGGAGCGGGGAAGCCTGGGCCGCGGGCGGCGGCGCGGGAGGAAGAGCTGCCCGAGCGCCGCGTGCTACCCGCGCCGTGCGCCCCGGCCGTGCGCTGGGCTCGGACTCGGCCCCACGGCCCTCCTCCGCTCGCCCGCCTGCCCGCGCCCCGGCTCCGAGCTCAGCCTTTCTCTTTTCCTTTTTATTTCCTGCTTCGCTATATTTGGGCTGAAATGCGGGGGCAGGCCCGCGCGGCTGCGGCAACCGCTCCGCGGGTCCCCCGGGCAGACCCAGATGCGACGGCGGCGGCCTCCTCGGGGCCCTTGGCGCAGCTGGAGAGCCGGGGACAGCGCTGGGCACCGCCCCGCGGAAGGTTCTCACCTCCGCCCGTCCACAGGCTGGGGCGGGGAGTTGGGTGCGACCCGCCCCGGGCACCGACACCGCGGGGGTGCCCGGCAAGGACGGGGCCCTTTTTTGTCTTCACTTTTTCTCTCCTGCCTCGCGGCCCTGATAACCCTGGGTCTGTGTATTCTGTCCAGTAGAGGACGCAGAGAAGTCGGGGTGACGAAGGCCAACGTTTACTTTTTGCCCGGGGCTGCAGCCAGATGGCACCGGCGGGGCCCCAGAAGTAAATGGGGTCAGGACTTGGGAGTGTCCAAGAGCCCGGCCAGCCGGGAGGGGAGAGGAATCTGGGTCTGGGCGGAGGCCAGAGCGACACGCTCAGGCCGGGGTGATATTAGCAGGTACAAAGGACACGTCTGTTCTGGACAACGGACTGTCTACTACGAGGAGCAATGTGAAGCCAAAAAGCAGGAGAACCAAGCGAACGCACCTTAAGGAAAAACACACCTCTCTGGGGCATCAGTCTCTAGGTTTTGAGATTGGTGCTGTACTGGCTTAGACAAAAAGGTTGTGGCTTCTGGCTCAGAGAGCAAATCTACTCCACTTAGCAGAGATGTTCACGGGAAGTGTAGGAGCCCATTTTCAAACGTGTGAAATGATTCTACATACCAGGTAGCAACTCAGTGTTTTCAACAGAAAAGTTGCACAAGTGAAAATACGTGGTAATTCTTAAACCAATATACTTAATGACTATTGCTTTAGAAGAGAAATTAATATAATTTTAAAAAATATATTTTATTGATTTTTTACAGAAAGGAAGGGAGAGGCATAGAGAGAGTGAAACATCGATCAGCTGCCTCCTGCACATCTCCTATTGGGGATGTGCCCGCAACCAAGGTACATGCCCTTGACCGGAATCAAACCTGGGACCCTTCAGTCCGCAGGCTGACACTCTATCCACTGAGCCACACCAGTTTTGGTGAAATTAACATAATTGAAGATAGTTTTTATTTTAAAAAAGGAAAATCTCACACTTCCAATTCTCCATTATCTATTTAATGTTATACACCAAGATTTGAGAACCATTGGTTGTTAACAGTCCGAGGACCTGGGTGGAAATTGAAGACAACTGCAGACTATAAAGTTTTGGGGGGTCATATTGGCTCCATATAATTTAATGGATTTAAGGAGTAAATTCCGCTTATGGTAAGCCATTCTGCCTACATCTTATTTTCAAACAGATTCCTATTATGGTGATTGCTAACTTTAATTTCTTATTGTTAGTCATGATGTTCTTCCATGATCTTCAACCACCACCATAACTGCTGGGTAATAGAAGCTACTATCATCACCTTTTGCAGATCAGTAAAATAAGGCTGGATCATGTTACCCAGATATTACAAAGGAAGCTGGGGCCATCACCTAGCTGACTACCTTGGAAGAAGAGAAAAAGCAAAACACCCAAACAATGGCTAGTTGGGTAACTGAGGCCTAGAAAGGCTTAAAGACTTGAGAAAAGTCACAAAACCAGTTCAGTAGCATCCTCGGGGCTAACACTCCAGCCCTGGGACTCAGTTTCATAGACATTCCACCATAAAGGCATTAATCCAAAGCCTTAAATGAAATGGAGGTTTTATACCATAATAGGGTTCGGTATTTCTGCCGGCAATGGATTGCAAGGTCCACAGGACTGAAACATTGGCATAATGAAAACTGAACATCATCTAATTACTGAGTGGCAGATCAGCAACTTAAAAGGATCTTTTTTTTTAAACAGGAGAGAGCCTAAAACTGAAGTGTTCAACGTAGACCAACATTCAGATTGAAACTCAGGCGGTGAGTTACATACACAACAAATCAATTGAACACAGCAGATCTTGTCAGGCTTCTGAATAATTAAATACATTTTTATACTACTACCAGGTTGGTATTCACAGATGTAAATTGGAAAAGGCATCATTTGAAGAATTATCATAACTTTAGCTTTACTCAGTAAGGAAACATTATTTGCAAGAGATAAGAGTTAAAATCATGAAAATGTTGCCAAGCTAATGAGAGAATTTAGAGGAAAAGTATTTTTCATGTATAGGAACTAGCTGGTGTGAAAGGATACAGTGAGAACTGGGAAAGTAGGGAAACGGAAAGATGGACTGTAGGCTGGCACTAAATGGCCTAAATGAATTTGAGGGAGGCAGTCACTCCAGATAGTCTGCCACCCAAAAGGTGGTCCATGAACCAATAGCATTGGCCTCACCGGGAGCCTGTTAGAAGAGCAGAAGTGCCCGTTTCAGTCAGATCTGCCAAAGAAGAAGCCTATATAATAAAAGGCTAACATGCAAATCGAATGGTGGAACGACTGGTCTCTATGATATGCACTGACCACCAGGGGGCAGATGCTCAATGCAGGAGCTGCCCCCTGGTGGTCAGTGTGTTCCCACAGGGGAAGCACCACTCAGCCAGAAACTGGGCTCACGGCTCATGAGCATAGAGATGGTGGCGGGAGACTTTCCTGCCTCTCCTGCCAGCTTAGGCCCGCTCCCCACTGTCAGTGGGACATCCCCTGAGGGCTCCTAGACTCTGAGAGGGTGCAGGCTGAGCTGAGGGACACCCCCTGCCCAGTGCATGAATTTTGTGCACCGGGCCTCTAGTTTGCATATAAAACCTAAGGAGCACTGCTCCAGCCAACCACTTGTGGTGGCATTCTCTGTGTTTCCTTGCCTGCCTCCAGATTCTGCTTTGGGGAACTTGCCCTTGCTCATTCTCAGAACCTATAAAGTTCAGATGCGCCTAACTGTCCCCTGGCTCCAGAGTAAGGCACATGATCCAAGCTGAGCCAATGAGAGTCAGACCTGGGTGTTTTAGGCAAAAAGTACACCCCTTCCTGAGTTTGCTGAGCTGATTGGATAAAATCTAGAGCTACCATATTTCCACTGCCTGAGCATGAAGCCAACATAGGAAAATGAAGCTGAAGAATGGAATAGATCCCACTTGCCACTGGACTCTTTAGCGTCTTTTTCTTTGGCCAATTCAAATTGAGTATCTGTTGTTCACCACTGAAAGAATCCCAATAACCAGTGTCCCTGTCCCCCAAAATTCATTCGGTTCATTCCAAATTCATGATGTTTCCTTTTCCTCTCTATTCACTAAACCAATTGTATGGGGAAAAGTGGGGAGGGAGTATTCTTCTTCCTCCAGATCTGTCTCTTCCATGAAGCCTTTCCAGACTGCTCTCTCCTACCACCACCACCACCACCAGTGAACTCCCTATCCCGGTGGTTCTATACTCTCCCCTGTGTAGTTACCAGTTTCCTGTCTGGCTCCCTCCTACTTCCCCTCTTTGCTTAGTTAACACCACTCGGCCTTCCAGTAATGCAAGATAAGATGAGATGCCCTTGTTATATGTTCTTATAGGACCATTCATCTTCCCTTCATAGACCTTATATTTATAAACTAGAGGCCTAGTGCATGACATTTATGCACTGGGAGGTGGTCCCTCAGCCCAGCCTGCACCCTCTTGCAGTCCAGGACCTCTCAGGGGATGTTGATCTGCCAGCAGTCTGGGGCTCTCGCAGTCTGGGACCCCTTGTTCCTTACTGCCCGCCTGGAGTGGAGGCGGGAGAGGCTCCCACTACTGCTGCTGCACTCACCAGCCATGAGTCCATCTTCTGCCTGAGCGGCGCTCTCCCTGTGGGAACACACTGACCACCAGAGGCAGCTCCTGCGTTGAGCATCTGCCCCCTGGTGGTCAGTGCTCATCATAGCGACCTGGTCATTCTGCCGGTAGTTTGGCCGTTTGTTGATTTGCATATTAGGGTTTTATTATATAGGATGTTTATGCTATATGGCACACATCATAGAGGCGATGGTGTAGGTGGTTAAAAAATGAACCCTGGATGCAGACTGCCCGTGCTAGCTATATGACCTCAAGCAAATTTTTTAGCCCCCCTATGCCACAATTCCTTTTTTAAAAATATATTTTATTGATTTCTTACAGAGAGGCAGGGACAAGGATAGAGAATTAGAAACATTAATGTCAGAGAAACATCAATCAGCTGCCTCCTGCACACCCCACACTGGGGATGTGCCTGCAACCAAGGTACATGCCCTTGACCAGAATCAAACCTGAGACCCTTCAGTCCGCAGGCCAACACTCTATCCACTGAGCCAGCCAGTTAAGGCTGCCACAATTTCTCTGTCTATAATAGGAAAACTACATCTAAAATCATTAGTGTGTGTGTGTGTGTGTGTGTGTGTGTGTGTGTATGTATGTGTGTGTGTGTGTGTGTGTGTGTGTGTATATATATATTTACCATATATATATATGGTAAAGATTCCTTAAATCTTTGGAAAAATTGACTTATTTTGAACTACCAATTGAAATGCCACTGAAGAATTTTTAAGCTAGGTTGGAACACGATTAGATTGTATTTACTCATCCATCTTGATTAGCTGAAAGAAGAGATTACTCTAGCTGGCTACCACATGTGGAAAGAGAGTCAAAGGAGAGCAAAAGCATGCTAGTGAGGCCAGAGTTGTAAGTAGCCTAGGTTTTAAGTAAGGAATGGCAATGGGAAAAAAAAAAGAAGACAGAGAGAGAGAGGAGAAAGAGGAGGAGGAGGAGGGGAAGGAGAAAGAGGAGGAGAGGGCGATAACAAATTGAAAGTTTTCTTTTGGAGGTAGCCAGCTGAATCTGGTGATTGACTGGGATGATGGACAAGAATGAGTCAAAGATAAGTCCCAAGATTCTGACTGGAATGAAAAAGATTTTTTTAAAATTTATTTTTACAACAAGGAATCCTAAAGGAACACATTCATTGTAGGTGGTTGGAAAGAAATGAGCTTGGTTTCAAAGGTGTTGAGATTAACATGAAGCACCTGAATACTTATATCGAGTACAAGTCTGGGGCTCAAAAGAATGTCTGGTGCTAAGTCTAAGAGTAAAGGAAGATAGAGAAGACAACGAAGAACATGCGTTTATGAATGAAATTGCCTAGGGAGGGTGTATAGAATGAGAATTGACAAGGAGGCAGTCAAGAAGAGTTCCCCCATGCAAGGATCGGGTGGAAAATGAGGAGCCAAAGAACAATACAGAGCTTATGAAATGTGGAAGAAGCAAGGAAATATGCAGCATCAGAAAGGCCAAAGAGTACTTCAACATGGAGTGACTAGTCACAAATATTACACACAGCTAAGACATCAAGAAAGAGCCCTGATCGGTTTGGCTCATTGGATAAAGCATCAGCCTGCAGACTGAAGAGTCCCAGGGTCGATTCTGGTCAAGGGGATGTACCTTGGTTGTAGGCACATCCCCAGTGGGGGGTGTGCAGGAGGCAGCTGATCAATGTTTCCAACTCTATCCTTCTCTCTTCCACTCTATAAAAAAATCAATAAAATACATTTTTTTAAAAAGACATCAAGAAAGAAATACTAATAGTAGCAACATTCAATTCTTGAGTGAGGCTTTCAAATCCATTTAATCCTTCTGACAACCCTGTGAGGAAGACAATCCTATCTAATAAAAGAGTAACAAGCAAATTGACCGTACCTTCACTACACCCACAAGCCACGCCCACCAGCCACACCCACCAGACCATCAGGAGCGGAGGGTGTGGCCGAGGTGGCCGAGACCGTAGGGGGGTGGAGTCAAGGCAGCCAGTGCACACTGGCCAGGGAGAAGGCCTGGGCTGGGAGGAGTGGGGCTGGGAAAGAGCCAGCCATAGGCCCCATTGCAGGGTGATGGCTGGTTGGCCAGGCTGGGATGAGTGCTTAGTAGGACATCCCCTGAGGGCTCCCAGTTTGTGTGAAGGGGCAGGTTGGGTTGAGGGATCTCCCACCCCCAGTGCACGAATTTCATGCACCGAGCCCCTAGTGGTGGTATAATGCCCATTTTAGAGCAGAGATAACTGAGTCTCAGAGTTTAATTTGCTTCAATTCATGTATTATCTCACCAGAGCCGATTAACTTAAGATTCCTTTCAATTCTCTCAGGGGCAGTTTGTGTGGAATGGTTAGGGTAGAATACATATTGGAATGGGTTGTAAGTGAAAGGGAAGTGAGAAAACAGACTAAAGATGTTTGGTTTTGACTGGGAACAGAGATCGGGTAGTAAACAAAAAACTCAAAAGTATTTCAGTGAGGAGCTCTCTGCTTAGTTTGTAAGGCCTTTCGCTCCCTAATTTGGCTTATCAATGTTCTCTTTTGTGGAATGGGGGTGTTTATTGGAAGAACTCTAAGTATAGACTTTCTGGGGTAGAGTGATTCTAATAGCCTGGTCAGAGTCAGAACAGGCTTCTTTGGGGGCACTTAGATTCCTTCCATTTCCTTAAACACTGTCTATAATCCTAATATATAAAAACCCTGGGTCATAACGACCAGTAAGAACCAAGGCTCCATCAACCAGAAGTCAGTCCTGCAGTTCCCCTGGCACTGAATGCTTCCACTGCAGGTCTGGTGTCTCAGCACTGACTACTGAGGGGCTGAGAATCAGGGTCAGAGAGAGGCCTGGAGAAACAGGGACTGATCCATTGCCTCTGTGGCAGCTTTTGATCAGCACTTGCTTCTCTCTTTCTCTCCCAGTGTGGCCAGCAGCTGTGCCTCCATTTCTCTCCAGGCCTCCACTGCCTTTCTGATCCGGCCTCATTGATAGGCCCAGAGACGCTGACTGGCATAGGAATCAACCAATCAGAACCAAATGTGAGTGCTGTGAAGAACCAATGGCTGCCTAGAAGGCAGAGCTTTTGACATTGATTGGCATAGGAACTGACCAATCAGAACCAAACATGGGTGCTGTGAAGAATAGCTGCCTTGGAGATGGAGATTCTAACACAGACTGGCATAGAAACTGACCAGTCAGAACCAAACCTAGATGCTGTAGGAACCAACGGCTACCTAGGAGGTGGAGCTTTTGATGCTGATGGCATAGAGACTGACCAATCAGAACCAAATTGCCCTGCAAAGGAGGGCAGTTGGGGGCAAGATCAGGCCAGCAGGGGAGGGCAGTTAGGAGTGATCAGGCAGGCAGGCAAGCAGTTAGGGGTGATCAGGCAGGCAGGCAGGCAGTTAGGAGCAATCAAGCAGGCAAGCAGAGGCGGTTAGGAGCCAGTGGTCCTGGATTGCAAGAGGATGCAGGCTGGGCTGAGACTGCCTTCCACCCTGCCTAAATTTTGTGCACTAGGCCTCTAGATTACAATAAAGGAAGAATTATGTTTCTTGCCAGATAATACACTAGTGTGCTGCCAACATAGGGTGATTACTTCCACAGCTTTAACAACCTCACTGCCACCACTGCCACCTGGTGGGAGGGCAAGGATTCACAAGTGGCCCCTGGAATGAGACTGCCCTCACGGGAAACACCTGTGATTCTCCTCTTTGGTCCTGCCCTTCTAGAAAGCTGGCAATCACATGGTCCATTGAAAATAAAACAGGACAGGCTGGCCGTTGTGGCTATGTGAATGAGCACTGACCTATGAACCAGGAGGTCATGGTTCAATGCCTGGTAGGGCCATATGCCTAGGTTGCGGGCTTAGCCCCCACTGTAGGGCATGCAGGAGGCAGCTGAGCAATGATTCTCATCATTGATGTTTCCGTCTCTCTACTCTCTTCCTCTCTCTGAATCAATAAAAAAACATATTTAAAAATATAAGACAGTACTAGACTCTCCCCTGTACAGCTTTGCTCCCAGGTAAGGAAGGGTCAGGGTTCTACTGCATTTCTCCTCAGAAAATAAGATCGGATGGCCAGGTGAAGGGTGACAGCGACAAGGCCACAGGAGCAGCCTCCTCCTCGAGGTGGCCGTGGTGCCATGCACCTTGTAAAGCACTGCACACATTGTGCTAGTCATCACTCCCCGTCACCAGGGGCCAGAGGCAGGCTGTGAGGAACGGACTCGGAATGCTGGACTCACTCGATAAGCCTTTCAAGATCCACATGAACTAGGATCTAGTAGGCAGCAAACCGAGGCTCGTGAGCCACATGCGGCTCTTTGGCCCCTTGAGTGTGGCTCGTCCACAAAATACCACGGCCTGAGTGAGTCTATTTTGAAGAAGTGGCATTAGAAGATGTTTAAGTTTTAAAAATTTGGCTCTCAAAGGAAATTTCAATCGTTGTACTGTTGATAGTTGGCTCTGTTGACTAATGAGTTTGCCGACCACTGATAGGTGAATGGATTCAAAGTTTCTAGCTGATTGAAATGAATACAAATGAACCGTTGATAGAATTCGGGTTCACCTGGAAACTTTGAAACAATAATACTGAAGATGTTGCCATTTTAGGCACCCTGTACTTGCTGGTTGGACTTTTTTTTTTTTTTTTTTTTTCCAAAAGGGCAAGGAGAAAGCTTATCTTTTGGGAAGGGAGTTGGTAGTTATGAGTTGGTGTTAAAAAATGATGCATTTCAGCAACAGCTATTTTGTTTATGAGATTCGGCCATGTTGCTGAATCAGTAGTTTGTTGGTTCTTGTTGCTGTATAGTATTCCATTGTGTAAGAAGCTGTCACAATTTATTTACGCATTCAACACTGATAGGCACTTGGATTGCTTCTAGCTGGAGGCCATTGCCAAAACTGCTTTTATGAACGTTCTTGTGACATGTCCTTGTGAACATTGTGGGCACATTTCTGTTGAGAATAAACTTGGGCATAACTTGCTGGGTCACAGGGTATGCATATGTTCAGCCTGGGGACATGATGCCAAACAGGCTGAGTGGCCACACTAATGTACGCTCTCACTAGCAGAACGTCAGAGTTCCAGTCGCTCTACAACTTCCCCATTCTTAGTATTACCAGGCTTTTTAACTTCAGCCATTTTATGTACAGTGGTACTTCATTGGTATTAAAATACTGTATTTTACTGAACAACTAATTGTGTTTCCTTTTATAGCAGAAGTGAGAGAGCCAACCATATATGACTTTATAATACTCATTAAAATATTTTTGTAATCAGTCTACATCATCGATTATCAGTCCATGTCCCAACTAATACAAAAGCAATAACTTAGACATGTGACAGGTCCCTCTAAAATTTCTAGCAAACAGAAGAATTCCCCTAATTTCACCTCAATACAAAACAGAGAAATGAGCGAAGAGTAAAAGATGATAAGTAATAACAGAAAAATAATCAGCTTTAAAAAAAAAGTGTAAGTTGTAAAATAATGGAATATAGTGATGAGTCTAGTTCAACCAACTTGGAGCCAGAAGAGGTTAAATTATGAAGATCCAGAGCAGATGCAGACAGCTGGAACTAGAACTGTAGTCCATATACACTTAGCCTTTTACAGGATACAGAATGTTATTCAACGTACTTTCTTATGTCTAAAGTAGACTTTCTCCTGAAACTCGATTTAGTTTCCCAAAGTTTAGGTGAATTTGCAGGTGCACTTAGTTAAGATTGAAGTGTCACTATGTTTGTGTGCTGTTATATAGCCAGGCGTCTCCCTCTGGCTAATTAGAAGACAACTTGACACTGAACTCCAACGCCAGCAGAAGAGGCTGTCTGGCTGTCGCTCTTCAGAAAGGCAAAAGCAGTCTAAATTCCCACCACCTTTCCCAGAAAGTCAGGGTTAGAGTTTTATAAGACAATCACGGCAATACTCTGCTTTGTTTGCCTCTGAGCACAGGAGTGGAGGATGGGGGAAGCCTGGGGGGAGGGGGGTTGCTCTGTATTGTGAGAGCTTCCTTATAGGAAGGTGTCACCACCACCCACAATCAAGAGAGCATGGACTCCGAGTTATGCCTCTGGCCTGATGAGTATGCTTCATCCAGAGCTTACACGCGTGTGCAGTTGTGTGCCGTCTAGGTGACCCATGGCTACAGAATATAGTCTATCCCTGTACGCTTTATGGTTTGAGTCTCTGCTAACAGAACCAGCAAAACAGCCGTGGACTCTAACTTCCGCTCCTTTTGATCTAGATCCCCTCTATTTCATTGTGGTATTAAAGTACTGTATTCCCTAAATCACTAGCCCCAAAACAGTGTCCCACAGACATTGAATGGAATCATGGCTGTATTTAAAGTCCACTGAATTACTGTCAACATCTGATGTCTAAAGAGCTCACATCAAGTTCAGATTATTAGCATCTCGTAAAGCCCCAGCTATTCGGGGTCCCCAGTCCTGGTAAAGGCCAGAAGCTGAGTGGGGGTGGCCTCCTTCGGTGGAGATGTGTCTCCCTAACTCACCAGTCTCTTCACTCCAAGCCTCTTCACTGCTCTGTGCTGTCTTCCTGGCCCCACAGGCAGAGTTCATGACCCCTGCCCTAGCCAAAGTCTGAAGGCCAAGTTTCTGCGGAAGGCAACAGTGTTAGGACTTTCCCAGCAGCTTGAAGAATCTCAAAACAGACCGCATGGAGTTCTGGTCCCGATGGCCCTGCTGGAGTGCCCAGCCCTGACCTTGCCAGGCCCTTCCTACGGGCTGGATATTGGCACAACACAGAACGGACTGGCATATGATGTGGCTGCATCCATCCAGGGATCGGGGACTTCCGTTACGCCCCAGGAACCTGATTCCCATCCTCTCTTATGCTGAGGGAAGTAGTTTAGCTTTTCCTAAATCTGCAAAAAAAAAAAATTCAATTGACAAGATCTGCAAGTTTGGCTCTTTTTTTTTTTTTTTTTAGGCCTCTATATTTCTTCCTGTGAGTCAGTATATTCAACAATGCTACTTAAAATTCAATAAATAACAGCAAATGAAATTGCGAAAATGGATCATCACTTTTATGGAAAATCAACAAATATTTTGCTCAAAATGTCAAGCATTAGAGGATTTTTAATAAAATGCTGAGAGTGAGTTCCCTAGAGGAAATGAGCAATTCAAAAATAGGAGAAACAGCGCTAATTGATACTTCAAATGCAAATGACTCTCCACATTTTACACAGAGGTGGAACCATTACCTGAAGTGACACAGTCCCGCAGTGGGAGCTCTGTGCCCCGTCACAGCAGCTGTGTGGGCTCTGAAGCTATGGGTGTGGGAATCCATGAGAGAGAGTAGTTCAATGCCCTGTAGAGCCTTGAACAGAAGTTACTGCTGTAAAAGTTTCCCAGAGTTCCAATGGCAATGTGGGGTGCTCAGAGGCTAGATCGTCTCAACCAGGACACTGCATTGCGACATGTAGGCCCTTCTTAAAGGAGCCAACGCATCCAACCTCCCTTCCTGAGAGTTTAGGTGGTTCATTTCTTTGGAGTAATTGCTCAGGTGTGCCCACTTGGTGCCTTCTCCCTAAGCTCTGAGGAAGTTGTCCCATAAGAGTGCTCATTCCATAGCTATTTTAGAGATCCCTTCAGCAGTTCGTTAGAAATGCACATTCCAGCCCTAACCAGTTTGGCTCAGAGGCTAGAGTGTTGGCCTGTGAACTGAAAGGTCCCAGGTTTGATTGTGTCAAGGGCATGTACCTTAGTTGCAGACACATCCCCAGTAGGAGGTGCGCAGGAAGCAGCTGATCGATGTTTCTCTTCCATGTATCAGACTTTCTATCCCTCTCCCTTCCTCTCTGTAAAAAAAATCAATCCTATCTAAGAGTAATATGCAAATTTGACTGTACCTTTGCTATACCCACAAGCCACACCCACAGCCAGCCCATCAGCCAATCAGGAGATTATGCAAATAAACCCCAACCAAGATGGCTGCTGCCACTGAGAACAGGAGGAAGGCTTGGGTTTCCCCGGCAACAGAGGAAGCCATGCTTTCCACCTGCTGTTGCCAGCCTAGGCCTCCACTCAAGCTACAAAGTTTCAATTATAAAAGATACAGAAATGGCAGTAGCCACTGAGCTGCAGAGAACAGAGGCTTGGGTTTCCCTGACAATGGAGGAAGCCAAGGTTTCCGCCTACCATTGCTGGCCTAGGCCTCCACTCTAGGCTACAAAGTTGCAAACAGAAATGGCTGCCGCCACTGAGCGAGGAGAAGGCTTGGCTCCACTCCAGACTACGAAGTTTCAATTGTAGACATAAATTAACCTCAGATTCCAGGGCCTCCGCTTGGGTTGCTGGGGGGCATGGCTGGCCTGCAAACCTCCACAGGCCCCTCACCCAGGCTGCCCCTCACCCCAAGGGAACCCACTCTGATCTGGGACACTCTTCAGGGCAAACCAGCTGGCCCCCACCCATGCACCAGGCCTCTATCCTATCTAATAAAAGAGTAATCCGCAGAATGACCATCACTCCAGCACACAAGAGGGCTGCCTCCATGTGGTCAAAGATCCTGCCCCCATGTGGACACAAGATGGCCACTACAAGATGGCCAGCAGGGGAGGGACATTGGGAGGTTCCAGGCCCTGCAAGGGAGGGCAGTTGTGGGCGATCAGGCCAGCAGGGGAGGGCAGTTGGGAGGGACCAGGCCTTCAAGGAAAGGCAGTTGTGGGAGATCAGGCCAGCAGGGGAGGGCAGTTAGGGGTGACCAGGCCGGCAGAGGAGGGAAGTTGGGGGCAAATAAGCTGGCAGGAGAGCAGTTAGACATCAATTTGGCTGGCATGTTAGTGGTTAGCGGGTAATCAGGCTGGCAGGCAGAAGTGGTTAGGGGCAATCAGGGAGGCAGGTAGGTGAGCAGTTTGGAGCCAGCAGTCCTGGATTGTGAGAAGGATGTCCAATTGCCCAGTGGGATCGGGCCTAAATGGGCAGTCAGACATCCCTCAAGGGGTCCCAGTTGGAGAGGGTGCAGGCTGGGCTAAGGGACATTCCTCGTCCCCTGTGTACGAATTTCGTGCACCGGGCCTCTAGTAAAATATTGAAAAGAAAAAAGAAATGCACATCCCAGGGCTTACTCCTAAAGACTGACCCAGCGGGTCCTGGTGGGGACCAGGACTTTACATACTAACCATTGTCCCGGGGGATTCTCACATATGCACTGTTTGTGGTTAGACTTGGAGAAACACTGTGGATGCCAACACAAAGTGGATGCCAGCATTTCACGATTCCATCTCCAGCACCAATTTTCAAAACATCCTTCTGATGAAATGTAAGCCATATAAAAATCTGAATTCATAATACGAAACTTCCCCATCCTGATTGGAGATTATATTACTCTGAAATTTGATAAGGAAAGGAAGAATCTACCCTGCCTTCCCTGTATAAACATTTATGGAGTAACCAAATAGTCTACGGGGGAAAGTTGTTCCCTGTGTTAGTCCAGCTAATACATGCAGAAGGAATGAATCTTAAATTTAATTACTTCTTTACAGCTACTAGTGAACTCCAGAGTGTAAGGAATGAACATAATGGAAGACAGACACTCGGTGAAAGGGTGATGGCTAATGTTGAAATGGAGAACTCAGACCAACACCCCTGGAACCACTGGTGCCGCTTAGAAAGATGGGAGGGCCGGGACCGGTTTGGCTCAGTGGATAGAGCGTCGGACTGCGGACTGAAAGGTCCCGGGTTCGATTCCGGCAAGGGCGTGTACCTTGGCTGCGGGCACATCCCCAGTGGGGGCGTGCAAGAGGCAGCTTATCGATGTCTCTCTCTCGTCGATGTTTCTGACTTTCTAGCCCTCTCCCTTCCGCTCTGTAAAAAATCAATAAAAATATATTTAAAAAAAAAAAAAGAAAGATGGGAGGATTGTGCCATTTCGTGCCTGGTGATACAATGCACTGGGAAACCAGCTTCTAAGAAATAAAGAGACAAGTAAAATACACCAAGGGGAAGCGAAAAGACAAACACAAAACGTGGGTCATTTTACACAAGTCATCCAATTTCTACAACAAATCAGTGTCCAGATACAGTAAAGGAGGATTACTACAAAATACAAGACTTGAAGACATAACCAGATACTATGTGTAGATCTTGCTTGGATTCTGATTAGAAGACCATCAGGAAAATCTGAACATGAACCAGGTTTTGAATGATAATAAAAAATATATAGTTACCCTGGTTCAGTTGGTTAGAGTATTGTCTTGATACGCCAAGGTTGTGGGTTTGCTCTGTCTGGACACATACCAGTAGCAAACAGTGAATACACAAATAAGTGGAACAGCAAATGAATGTTTTCTCTCCCTCTCTCAAAAAATAAAATAATATATTAGATGTGATAATGACATAGTTATGTTTAAAATGTTTTCAATTAGAAATACAAACAAAAACTTTTTACAGGTGAAATGACACAATGTCTGAAATTTCCTTGAAAATAATCAGAAATAAAGGTAAGTGGTCAGATGAATGAGATGGGCAAGCTACTGCTAATTGCTGAAGCTCAATGCTGGGTACAAGGAGCTTGTCTTTTCTTGGGGTGCATGCTTGAAATGTTACCCAATAATGTTTTTTAAAATATACTGTCAGGCTAATGAGTTCAAGAAGTTGCGGTTACTGCTCAAGAATTCAAGATCCCCTTCCCCTGACCACTCCCCTATGAACACCATTGGAAAGACAAACTGTTTTTCTACCTTAAAATCTTTCTTTTCTCTCAAAGCCTGAGAAAGCACTGGTGCTGTTTCTCCTCCCCGCGCCCCCCCCCCGCCCCCCCCCCCTCCCCACATACACACACTTTGGCCACATTACCCTCCTCTGTGATAGCTTAATGAGGCACACAGAGTAAATGGAACTCCATTTGCTGCACCGGCTGCTCTGACACCATTAAAAGACCCTTAAAAGCATCACTCATCTATTAAGTGAAAGTAAATTCTTGTCATTAAATTAAGGGAAAACAACTCTTTCTACTCAGGAGTTCTTGGTGTTGTGAAGTACTCTATTTAGATAATGGAAAATATAATGAAAAAGTGTTGAAGCAGAAATGGTTGTACTTTGTGGTAGCGTATTTCTAGAGTAAAAGGACTGTTCGAATATCTGCAACTTAACTTTGTTCTTGGTCATCTAAAAGAAAATGGCTTCAGGGTAAGAATACGATTTCCCAAACTCCAAAGTACTGTAATTAATTAATCTGAGTGCATTTGTAAATGCTGAGGTCAATACTGTAAAAGATCTGTACAGTAATTCAATTCAGGGAGGCTACTTAGCTTCATTACCTTTAAAGCTACATTTGGCTACTTCACTCACTCCCAGGTGACTAAGCAGCATCCACCACACTATTCTCTTGCCCATCATTCCTTCTTTTTAAAAAGTTTTATTTATTGATTCGAGAGAAACGGGTTTGTTGCATTCATTGACTGACTGTTGTACGTGCCCTGACATGGAATCAAACCCGAAATCTTGGCATATCTGGATGATGCTCTAACCAACTGAGCTATGGGGCAAGGGCAACCCATCATTCCTTCAAATGTCTGTCTCCGCCCAGAAGACATCACCCATTACCTTAGGCCCCTTTCAGTAATTCCATAAGCAATACCAACAAGTCTCAGGCAGCAGCCTACCCACTGCCTGTTAGGCTTTCCTACAAATGCTAAGTGCCAATCAAATCCACGTTTAAAGACAAGTTTCTCAAAATGCCTTCTCAGAATACCTGCATCAACATTAACTCATGTGTTGAAAAGATTCCTGGGCCCCCTCCTGAGTCTATTAAGTCCAACTGATGGAGCCTAAAATCCTCCACCCCTAGCAAGCGTGCCAGGTGGTTCTTCCACACACTCAAGCTGACAGCCAATTTTTCAAGAATGGGGGGAGTTTCTCTCAAGTCTGTGATAATAAACAAAACAGCATCAGGAGTAAGCAATCAGGCAGCATGTGGAACGTTAGGACAACGGACATGGTTTCTTGAAAAGTCAAAGGCATACCCACCGATAAATGGGTAAACAAAACTCAGTACAGCCAATCAATGAAATATTCTGCAGGCATGCCAATGACACCCAGCACTGCATAGCACTACTCGTTTGTTGGGCATTGAAAATATCGTGCTGTTTAAATGCAGGTTGACCTAGGAACCAGGTCAGCGCACATGTCCAGGTTACAGGGTGGATCCCAGGTGGGGCATGCAGGAGTCAGCAGATCAATGAAAATCATTGATCTCTCTCTCTCCCTTTCCCTCCCTCTCTGAAATCAATAAAAACATATAACCTTATTTGAATCTTGATTCACACTGTAAAATAGCAATTTTTTTTCCAAGGGAAGCCAAGTATTGGTTTGAAATTATTTTCTTAGCAACTGGTATTGTTGCTAGGTATGATTGTCTTCTCTATTGACATGAACACTGAAACATTTAGTGGTGAAATACATGTTGGGTTTTCTTAGCCCTGACCAGTTCTGGCCCAGGGGATGGAGTGTTGGCCAGCGTTCTGAAGGGTCCTGGGTTCGATTCCGGTCAGGGGCATGTGCCTTGGTTGCAGGCACATCCCCAGTGGTAGGTGTGCAGAAGGCAACTGATCCGTGTTTCTCTCTCATCAATGTTTCTCTCTGTAAAAAAATCAATGAAATATATTTAAAATAAATAAAAATACTTTAAAAAGGGCAGCTGATGGAACAAGTATTCAAAACAAATGTTTTTGGTTGATAGTAGTTGAAAGATACACAGGGCCTTATTGATTTATATCTTCATGCATACTTGGCAATTTTCTGAAGTGCTAATAAAGAAATTTGAGGTTTCTTGAATATCTTAATTTGTTTCAACTCCAAAAATTTGTGGTAGCTAGTGTTATGGTAGATTAAAGGGCAAGTGTTGAGGCAGGTCCTTAATACTGTCAACAGGAAAATGTCAGAATTTAGGTTCCCATTGACTTGGAGGAATTAATGGGCAGAGTAGAAAGGCCCTGGGCTCAGCGTTCCTCCTCTTTTCCCGTCATTGGAGCATACCGCCTGTGCAGTCAGTTTCAGCATTACAGTCAAGCTTCATGTCACAGGTCCATACTGATAATCCTCTTGCCACGTAATTAGGACTTTGGGGAAAAATTGAGTTTAATCATGCTAAATCACCTTGGCTAGGAAGTCTTCTGCATGGGCATCCAAAACCAAGGACACATGGACGTTTAAAAGGTAGGCACTCTAGCCGAAACTGGTTAGGCTCAGTGGATAGAGCGTCAGCCTGCAGACTGGAGAGTCCCGGGTTCGATTCTGATCAAGGGCATGAACCTTAGCTGTGGGCACATCCCCAGTAGAGGGTGTGCAGGAGGCAGCTGATCAACGTTTCTCTCTCATTGATGTTTCTGACTTTCTATCCCTCTCCCTTCCTCTCTGTAATAAATCAATAAAATATATTTAAAATAAATAAATAAAAGGTAGACACTCTAGGTCACTGACACTGAGGTTGGCCACAGCACCTTCTTTATGAAGATCCAGGGGAAATTTAAAGATTAGTTTTGGGTGTCTCATTCATTTCTATTTCTGATTTTTGCTTTGACTATTGGACAGCTCAGCAAAACTTCTAACCTTCTAGCAACATAGAGCCCAATGGACTAAATTTTGTGTACTTTGGGGGGACTTTTGGACTTGATCATTTGGCTGCCTCCCGCATGCACCCCACTATCTTTTGGTGTAAAGACAACACTCCAATGGAGCCATGCCAGCCACCTTATTTCCCTAATCCTACAATTTCCTGATTTTAGAATCTCATTGGAATATATTCTTATAAACTATATTTAAATTCTTTGTGAACTAAAATAGGGTATGAGCAATGAATAAATTACAAATAAACAAATGTAAGTTCCAAGGCTGGGTTTTATAGAACCTGGAAAAATCAAAATATGAAATTTAGAAAAACATGCATTATGAAATAAACACTGACTCTAAAGTGAATATTAAATATCTTTATTAGAGATTTCAAGATAAATGAGTTTGACATTAAGCTGGGCACCAGGAAGGATTTCTAGCACACCTGCCTGTGTTCATCTTGCTGGTCACATTCCTTCCCTTATTTAAAGGTCCCCCATCACCACCAGATCTTTCCTGTTCTGTTTAGCACCACTGTCTTACATTATGCGATATTCATTTTTTAAAATGCTGACATGTGCCCCACTTGGGCCAAATTTTGGAGCTTCTGTAGATTCAGTGTAAATACTGTGAACAGCTTAATTCTCAGTAGCTGCACTGTGCTCCTCACCCCCGGCCCCAGCTGGCCTCATCTGTTTCAGTATGTTACACTAATCTCAAGAGAAATGACTTTCCAGGTCACATAGCCAAAAAGTTGCATAAGGCTTCCTGTTCAGGGCTCCACGTATGTGATGGGGGCTCGAGCCACACCTAACCTTTGCACCTGCACCAAGATCTGGCTCGGTCTGAATTTGCCCACTGGTGGTCGGCCTCAGGGACTGACTGCAGGCTGCTCATGCCTCCTTTCCTACCTAACATTCCCACCCTCTCCCCTCAAGTTATGGGAAGCCAATTCTTTGGGGTCTTCTGGGTGAAGACAGTTCTGGCTGCTTCAAGCTGAGTGGGGTCATTGTGTGGGGCTTTGGGTCCCCATACCTGCCACTCGCTGAGGGAGGTAGATGTGGGCGTCCAGAGGCCAGGAATATGGGAGTGAGGCCCCGGTATCCTCCAGACAGAGCTGTATGGCTGCTATCTAAGGGATGTGTTGAATGAAGGTGACATGCATCCAAATGTTAGGAGCCAGAATTATGGTCATGGGAAGGGGAGAGAAGCCAAGATTTGGTATTCCAGAAAGAGTCCCCAGTAACTACTCTGTTGATTGCCCTTTCAAAGATGTCTGGTGTTTTGTTGTACCTGCCCTGAAGGATATAGAGGTAACATTCTTCCTTTGGGTGTAAACAGGCACCAAGTTCTGTTCTGAAGAGCTACAAGCTTAAGGAATCAAGTTGCTCTTCTAATATGGCTACAGTTTCTCCTGTCTTTAGAGATAAAGGCTGTTGGATCCCCAGGGAGGCTCCTACAGTTGCAGTGCCTGCCCGAGCCCAGCCCCCCTAGAACGGCAGAGGGAATAAGCCCTGCTTGTCCAGTTAAGTGACTTCTGCAACGGAGGAAAAGGGGGCTGTGATTCCAGGCTATGGAGTTATCATGTTGACATAGGGATGACGTAGCCTAGAGAGCAAACACCTCTCCACCCAGCAGACAAAGCCAGGTAGGCACAGGACCCCCCAAATCCAGGGAATGCCCTTGGTTGGGAAGTCCCCCAGTTAATTGGATGTCAGCATAAGAATTCTTGGAGGCATGGCTTCCCCTTCCCCTGGAGAATTTGATTCCCCAGAGTTGGACTCCCTGGAGTACAAATGTAGGTGCAGTTAGGGGGTTGATTAGAGGGGTTCTAGAGATTTTTAAATGAATTCTTCTTTCAAGAAATAGGAGTCCCCTTTGGAGATTCAAATGTAGGGCGTTTTGAGAATCACAATTGCCCTACAGCCTTATGGGGGCTCCCTTGGCAATATTGAGATTTGGGGAGGCCCCCCCAATTCCAAAGAGATATTGGTTTTCCATGTCCCCAGCAGGTGGTATTGAATTGTAAAGTAATGGCAGTAAGGTTGGCTAATGGATAAGCGCTATTGGAATTAGCTAGGGTGAATTAGAAGAGACTGCTGAGCCTTATCTGGAACATTAGAAGCATTCTGGTTTGTTTTTCATTTTGCAAAAAAGGTATAAGCCAGATCTAGTGGAGGTAGGTCCTAAGGCTGTACCTAGGATTTCACCCTAGTATGGTGGGTCCAAATGGCAGTCCCTGGAACTTTAATCATATAAGAGAACTGGGTGAGGTCCTTCCATACAGGTTGGAGTTCCTTCCAATCTTTGACTAAGACTTGTGTCCCTAGTGGATATAGGGGTGGCCCAGAGTCCTTGTAGAGTTGGGGGACTTAATGTTTCTTTATCCGTAAAATAGAGATGTGTTGACTTCACACAGTTGTGAGAATTAAATGAGAAAAAAAAAAGGTGAGAACGAGGTGCCCGCTGCACTGCTCTTGTGGCTGATACAACTTACATAACCACGTCTGACCTCCTTATGGGCACTTAGCCTGAGAGCTGGTTTGGAGTCCGTTAAAATACCAGCAGCACAGCATTCCAGCATCAATGGCTTGTACCTGTAGTTTTCAACCTATAAAAAAAAGTTTTTGAATGACTCAACAGTTAAGAAACTTTGGAGATATAGTCTTCTGTTTGTCTCAAATGCTCAGAAAAAGCCCTGTGTACAACACGTGCTTCTACCATCTGGATTTCTTCCACCTTCAAAGACAACCAAAATACCCACATTCCCCTATCTGAAAATACTAGATGGTATCCCCAGAGTTTTAAAAGCACACTAAGGTGAAATGTATCACTTTGCCCATGACTGTGTAAAATTAGCACAAGGCAATTTTCTGGTTTCAGCTGTGACTCCAGACAGGATCCAAAGAGGAGTTTTGCCATCTCTTCTCTGGGTTTTATGGAGATTTGCTTTATTTACCCTTCTGTGTTAGCCTCTTAAGGCACTGAGTCAACCTTAAAAGGGCACAGGAAAGGGTGAGTTGGGGTTTTTCACAGGGTTTCCTACGGCTTCCTGCAGGCCTCTTTCGTCACCCCGTGTCCTCAGCGGTTTCTTTAACAATCGGACACCAAGAGATGCAGAGGTTCTGCCCCGCGGAGCCGAGAAGGTAAATGCACTTGACTTAGGCGGGCAGATTCCCGCCTTTGCGCCAAACCGGCGCCCGGGCACCCTCTGGTCGCCATTTGCCACGTGCTCTGGGCCTGGGTCATTTCATTTCAAAAAAAAGAGACATACCTGCGCTTGGAACTCAGACGGCTGCATCCTCAGGGGTCGGAGACAAACTCCCCAGGCCCAAGGTCGCGCTGGGATCCGCTCTCCCCTCCGCAGACAGGGTGGGGCCAGGGCCCCCACCCGCTACAGTGTAGCCGCGGCTGCGCCCTGGGGAAGCAAAGCGCAAACTTGTTACCGCGCCCGGCCCGCCCGCGGGGACTCTCCAGGCGGCTCCGCGCGGTGTCTGTGCCTCGCGCGGCGCCGGGACGGGCAAGGCCGCCCGCCCCCCGGGCCGCCAAGGGCTACTCTACCCCTCGATTCTGGCCGCCGGAAGCAGAGGAGCTCCGGGCGGGCAAAGCTTGAGGGGACCCGGGACGAGGCCCCGGCCCGCGCCCACCCCACCCCGGCCGCTGGGGGGCCGTCCTACCGCCGGGACCAGGAGCCGAGGCGCACTCACCGCCGACTCCACGAGACTAAGAGGCCGGGGCCTGGCGCGCACAGCAGAGACCGGTTCTGCAGCCCGGGGCGGGGTGGAGGGCGGCGCGCCGGGCAGCCAATCCCCGGGAAGGCTCCGCCGGGGCGGGGCGAGCCCGGCCATTGGTGCCCGGGGGCATCCGCGCGCCTGGCTCCTGGCTCT
Source organism: Antrozous pallidus (assembly GCA_027563665.1). Taxonomy (NCBI): domain Eukaryota; kingdom Metazoa; phylum Chordata; class Mammalia; order Chiroptera; family Vespertilionidae; genus Antrozous; species Antrozous pallidus. Next base: position 92,201,180 of record CM050511.1, on the reverse strand, counting down.
TTCGAGGCGGGAGGGCGAGCCGCGCCTGCGCGGAGCCTCCTTCTGGGAGCCGGAGTCCTGGCGCCTCCCCGGGCCTTGGCCGTCGGAGATCTGGTTCTCTGGGGCCGAGCTGCCTTTCTGGGGACTCTCCCGCGGATGCCCCACCCCCGGGCTGGGCCACGACCCAGAGATGTCCTATCCCACAACTCCACTGGCCGATTGTGTGATTGGAGGACATCCTGGGAAGCCATGAGCTTAAAGGGAAGCCAGGCCAAGTGCCTTTCAACAAGCGCACCCGGGCCCCCTCCTAGTCTCTGGAGGACCAGCCTCCCCACCTCATGCTCTGTTCACTGTTTGCAGTGTAGATAAGCAGGGTGCAATCAGCCAGGGTGGGACTCTACCCTGTTTTCCCGAAAGTAAGACATCCCCTGAAAATAAGACCTACTTGCTGTAATACAAGGCATCCTCCCCAAAATAAGATCTAGCGCATCTTTGGGAGGAAAAATATAAGATACTGTCTTATTTTCGGGGAAACAGGGTATGCCTTTCCCTAGGAGACACTCAAACGGGCAAAAGAGTATGTGGGATACAATTGGAGTATACACTAACAAGACAAGTTTGATTACTGTTTCAAGACTTTACCATCTGTAAGCAAATTTACTCCTCAAAATACCTTTTATTGACACCTTGGCCTGTGTGGCTTGGTTGGCTGCCTGTGCACGGAAAGGTTGCCATTAGATTCCCAGTCAGGGCAATGCTGTGTTGTGGGATCCATTCCTGGTGGGGGCATGCAGGAGTGAGCCCATCCATGGTTCACTCCCACATAGATGTTTCTCTCTTCCTCTTCCTTTCTCTAAAAATAAGAAAAAATATTTAAATATACCTTTATCATCCCCATATTATAGGGGGCGGGAAGGTAATATTTAAATCCGCATCATTAACTGGTAATAATCCAAATTATTAACCGGTAACAGTAAATCCGCATTACTAACCGGTGATAACTAATCCACTAGAAACTGGCTGGGACCACAGGAGCTGACCATTTAAGTAAGGCAGGTAATCCCTCTATGGAGCCTATCACACTGCACTGCATGCATTAGAAAGTGTGTTAACAATAGGTTAAATTCACCCACTGTTTTTAATTCAAATGTCCCACTCAGGGTTGCAAACCCTTCAACACACACCCCGTGAGCATCAGTACCTGGCAGGGCCTAATCAGGTTCTGCATTAGGGCCACAGGTTCCTCTGCCAAATGGCAGCAGAGCTTTATTTACCCCAGTGAAGGCAGGTGAGCGAGGGAAGGCCCAGCAGCAAAGGCAGGTAACCAGAGAAAGCCCAGCATAGTAGGCAGGTGAGGTGAACTCCTCTGCTAAGAGCTCTCGGCCTGGCCACGCCCCACCTTGGCCTCCAGCACCGAGGGTCAGGGTTCTGAGAAAGGCAGCTCCTTCCTGCGGCTCCTAAAACTCCCAGGCCGCCTTCATCGCCCCTCAACGCCTCTCCCGATCAGGGTCTGGAATTGGTGGAGGCTTACAGGTGTCCTGGCAACCAATATAGGGAACTTCCTCTAGCAGCCAACTCCGCTGACCCAGGGCCTGAGAGAGACCTGCCCCCTCTCCTGCAGCCAGCAGAACCCTGGAAGACCCGGTCTGCCCATCACAGGATGAGCGCACCTGATTGGTTAAATACTAGAAAGCTTGTGCCATTCTTTTCTGGCTGCACATTCCGCTGAGAGGGTGGGGAATAGCAGAGACCTAGACCCCTGCAGGGAATGAGTCCTAAGCTTCAGACAGGTACTGTCTCATTCCTACTCTTGGCCTTCCCCCCTGTGCACTGCACTGACCCAGACATGGAGGCTTGTAGGTGAAACAGGAATTTTAGAGGTAAAATAGGACAGATTTAGGAAATTTTAGAAATTTTGGAAACTAAGGGGACCATGGAGGAAGCCCAGGCTGCAGAGCAGCAGAAGATATATTTCCATTGAATAGAAAAGCTGAAAAACTGCAACAGGTGCATTTTCATAGACTGAGGGAGCTGGGAACAGCAGAAGGTCTATATTTACAAAATGAAGAGAAGGAAGCCCTTCATCCAGAAGGAGAAGAAAAGCCCAAAGGGAATAGGAAAACAATAAGGAAGGAGGGGGGTAGAGTAGGAGAACCTCACATGTCCCGTGCTAGGTTCAACCTTTGAGCCCAGGAGTTACTATAGTAACCAGTCTAGGGGAATAGTGACTAATCAGAGGGGATATCAAAGCACCAGGATCTGCAGCCTTTATAAGCCGTAGGAAAAAGGAACTTAGTGGGACCCTTTCCCCCTCCCTATATGGGAGCCTGTACTTATCCTATCTAATAAAAGAGTAATATGCAAATTAACCATCACTCTGACACAAAGATAGTGGTGCCCAAAATGGCGGCTCAAGGTCCTCTCAGCCCTGCTGGAGTAGAGTCCTCCAGTCCCAGGGGCCGCTGCTGAGAGTGGGACCTGTTTGGCTGTTGCCATGGCGACCCGGGAGTGGCTAAGTGGGCCCCACAGACAGCAGAGAACCATGGGGAGTGGGCCTAAGTCATCAGTAGGACATCCCTTGTGGGCTCCGGATTGGAGAGGGTGAGGTCGGCCTGAGAGACCCCACCTCCTGTCCATCAATTTCATGCATCAGACCTCTAGTTCTTAAATAAATTTCCATCTTTGCTATACTACTTTCTGTCTGTAGATTCATTCTTCAATTTAGGTGGACAAAGAATCCAAAAATTCCATTTCATAGGGACCTTGCGAAATTAAGGTATTTCTCTTGAAGCTTTCTAATCTCAACACATATCTTGCTCAGCATAGCATGCAATGAGAACTGCTTTTTTTTTTTTTAACATCACTAACTTCCCTGTGCCTCATTAAGTCATCAAAATAATAATCAATGAAGTGGGCACTGTTAATATCTTTTCAAGTGAAGAAACCAGAAGAAGGGAATTTAGTGACCTGCCCCAAATTCTGTGTTTTCTCTCTACATATCACCTATAGCCTGTCCTTTCCATTCCTGTTACTCTACTTGGATTCAGGCCTTCCCAACTGCTTGCCTGGACTACTTCTAGAATGGCCCCGTAATTCCTCTCCTAGCTGTGTTCAAAGCCAAGAATTAATCTTCCTAATGCAAAGCTGATCATGTCTCTCGAATCCTTCTCAAGTCTCTCAAATGTCAAATCCTTCTGTGGCCTCTTTCCCCAGAGGTTTTGGCAGTGGGTGCTATTTATTAGAGTCTTCACCTATGGAGCAGTACACAAACCAGAAATGGACAGCCTGGTGAAGTTTCACAAACACATCACACCAGCAACGAGCTAGAAAAACAACATAACCAGCATCCTAGACGTGTGTCCTTCCCTCCACTTACTACTCCCTTCCATACAGGGCTTTTCCACCATCCTGACAAAGAAGAGCACATAGTCAGTCTAGAGTAGCATTCTTGTGTGTACATTATATAAATGGAACAATTACAGTGCATACTGTTTTGTGTCTGGTTTCCTTAAGTCACCGTTTAGGTCCATCCATATGTGGACTATAGTTAGAGTTTGTTCACGAGAATGTGAAGCATAGTAATCCCTCCATTGGAAAACTGCTGTTTGAAACTGCTGTTTGAACTAATCTGTTATTCTTAGTCTCTTATTCTGTAGGTCAACTCTGTTATTTTTAGACTGTAAAATAACTTAGGTTTTTTTTTTTTTTTGTTTTATTTGATTTGAATAGAAAATATATACTTAACTCTCTGACCTTGCAAGCCAGCCATCTAAAAGGGCTGATATACTGATACTGATACTGATAATTCCCATATTCTGCCAAGTGTTTGTTCATCCAAGGTTACAGGTGTCTATATAGATATGATATGTACTCAAAGTTACAAGTTGTCTGGATAGATACAACAGGTGTTTGTTAGATATGATATATACTAAAGGTTACAAGCAGTCTTACACAAAGAACTAGAAGGATATAAAAAGGAAATACTCCTACTTGTGTTTGTTCAGAATTTGACAGAGGTAATCTGCTCACAGAAGAGATGACTCCTAACTAATTGGCTCATTAGGCGCCTTGTCCAGCTCACTGATTTGTGATACAACAAATGCAGATTTGGGGAGAGAATTGAGAGTTAAGGTTTGGCTATGCTCTATGGCCAAATGAGATGCCTATGAAATGGCCAGGTGGAGGTGACATGTAAGTACAAATACAAGCGTTTAAAGCTGAGTGGAGAAACCGAGGTGGGTGACACAGATTTGGGAATCACTGGCACATATATGCTATTTAAAGACACAGGAGCTGCATTAGAACGCGGGTGGGGGTTGTTATGCAGATAAAAAGGAGCAGGGGGCCTAGAACCAGCCCCAGAACACTCTCACATTTAGAGATGGGGCTGAAGAGGAGCTGGCCAAGGAGGACCCGGTGGAGCAGGAGAAAAATCAAGAGGTTCTGTGTGTTAGTCAGGGTTCTCCAGAGAAATGGAACATTATGATGAAGAGTTGGCTCACATGCTTACAGTGGCTGGAAAGCCCTAAGATTTGCAGGGTGAATCAGCAAACTGAAGACCCAGCAGAGCGGATGGTGTCGGACCATCGGAGTCCAAAGGCCTCAGAACCAGGAGAGCTGCTGTTGTTTTCATCTGAGGCCAGCAGGCCTCAAGACCCAGGAAGAACTGGTGTTTCAGTTCACATCTGAGGCAGGAAAAAGGCGAAAATCACCCATATTTTCCTGTAACAATTACTGATGTCCCGGTTTTAAGGCAGTCAGATAGGGGAAATTGTCTTAGTGAAGGGAGGTTGGCCTTTTTGTTTCAATTAGGCCTTCAAGTGACTAGAGGACACCCTCCCATAGGAGGGAGAGAAATCTGCTTTACCCAGCCTTCTTGGTTGAAGTGCTAATCTTATCCAAAATACCCTCACAGAAACACTCAGAATGTTTGACCAAATACCTGGGCACCCCATATGTTATAGTAATAAGGATAAAATACAATAGAGAATAATTAAAGTGTGGAATCGAAGTGTGATACCTGAAAGTGTGAAATGTAATGTAAACAAATTTAGTGTGGAATGTAATGTAAACACATTGATAAGAACCTTTGAGTGGCCTACATGTAGAAAGTAGATAAAGTGTGTTTATACCCCACATGTAAGACCAGATAGCAAGGCTCCTGGGACCCGCTGATAGGACACACTGAAGACCCCCTAGCATATAAACGAGCAAGGAACCAGAGGAGGTCAGAGAGGCTCGTCTGCTTCTCCACAGTCGGTCACTCTCCACACCCCCTGCCTGCATCCGCCCGAGCTCGGCTGTGGACAGTGAGACCGAACCGTGAGCCATGAAGCCGAGGCCTCAAACGAGACGACGAGCTGCAGCTGCAACACCCAACGTCCAGTGTGTGTGTGTGTGTGTGTGTGTGTGTGTGTGTGTGTGAGAGAGAGAGAGAGAGAGAGAGAGAGAGAGAGAGAGAGAGAGAGAGAGAGCGGATTCCCGGGGTCCTGCCGAGGTCTGGAAACCACCAGCACTCTGGTAAATAAACTGTGTGTGATTCATGCATTGCATGTCTGTCTCCTGTGCAATTTATGCTCAGTCAATACTGTGTAAGTACCTTGGGTCGTACGTGTCAGTGTCTGTTTAGAGACTGGCTGAGGCACCCTTGGTCACCTGTGCTTACGTCCCTAACGGAGAAATTGGGACACCATGGCTCAGTCAAATTGACATTCACAATTAACCATCACAGGGTGACTGAGGGGAGGCGTTTGGAAAGAGGGAGTGTCCAACAGCTAAGAATGGCACTGAGAGATCTAAGAAACTAGCAGAACAACCCATCTGGCAAGGGGGCGGTCGTCAGTGTCCTCCCTGGTGGACAGGAGAGGACTGAGGGAAGTGGAGGTACAGACATTGACAGGTTCAAAGGCACAGCATCAAAGCAGAGGGAAGGCAGGGTGTAGGGATGAACTGGGGTAGGTGGTGAGAAGATGACAGGCTATTTGTCTAATTGCTTCTACTTCTCAGTGAAGTATGAGACAAGTTCATCAGATGAAAATGTGTGTGTGTGTGTGTGTGTGTGTGTGAGGGGGGTGGTGGTGGAGGGAAGTAGAAGACTATTTTTTAAGAAAGAAGAAAAGGAAAAGTATGTGTGATATAGTCATTTAGAGAATAGAAACTATAGAATTGTCAGACCATGCTAAGTGCCAATTTTGGCTTGTGATTGTGAACTTAGGTTGGACCTGCTAGCACTTTCAGGGGTTAAATTCCAGCAGTGCTCTAGTGCAGGTGCAAGCCAGGAATTGGAGGGCAACCAGGGTTGGTACTTGGCCATGTGGGTGTATACAGTATAGTGACAGGAAAGAAGGTAAGATTTTTTTTTAATGTCAGCAATATTGAATTTTATTCTGCTAAGATTCTATGCACATCTTTGTGGAAATTCTTTACTAGGAGGACAGAAGGCATGAAAAAGGGTGGTGTGGTTTCTTAAGATACACTCCGAGTGAAATTACTCAGGCAAAGAGAATGAAGTTTTAAATGTCCCATTATAGCTGAAACTGGTTTGGCTCAGTGGGTGGAGCATCGGCCTATGGACTGAAAGGTCCCAGGTTCGATTCCGGTCAAGGGCATGTACCTTGGTTGCAAGCACATTTCCAGTAGCGGGTGTGCAGGAGGCAGCTGATCGATGTTTCTCTCTCATTGATGTTTCTAACTTTCTATCCCTCTCCCTTCCTCTCTCTAAAAAATCGATTATATATATATATATATATATATATATATATATATATAATTTTTTTAAAGTCTCATTATACATGGCCCAGTTGCTTCTACGTTTCTATAGGAAAGGTGAATGTGACTGCCCTACAGAAGAAATGCTTTTTTTTTTTTTTTTAAAGACAGCGTCAAGGCATTCCATTGTAGGAGCAAACCAGCCTTAGTGGTAAGTAAATATCTATTGGAAAAAATAATCCCCAAATGACATACAGTCAGTAATCAGTATGGCAGAATAGGTGAACTCTGTGCTTGCCTCTTCCCACAACCACAACGAAATTACAATGAAGTTATAGGGCAAATGTCATTGAAAACCACCTGATGACTCGCTAAACAGAAGTCCTATAACTAAGGATATAAAGAAGCCACGTTGAGGAGGGGCAGAGATGTAGAATGAGCAAGTTGCTACTATGGGTGGTAGCAATTAAGAATCAGGAGGCATCTCAGTTACTGAGGGCCCCCCTCCCCCGCCCGAAAAGCAAGGGTTCCCTGCCCCACACCAGGCTCCCAACTTGGGACTCAGTGCTGGGGTAGCAGAAAAAAGGGCTGCTAGAGATCGAGTTGCTCCTCTTAAAGGGACCGTGCACAGACTCCAGAGCTCACAAACTCACTTGTTTTAAGCTGCAGAGCAAGAGCAGCAGCTCAAAAAACACAAACGTGGAAGGGTGAGTAAAAAATTGTAGTGATTTTATAGTGTGTTCAAACTTAAGCAGCCATCAAATTAGACTGCTATAAACATCCTGGAATATATGAAGCACTTGGTAACCTGGAAACCAAAAATCTCTAAGCGATATACAGGAAATAAACAAAAAGAATCTAAACATAACACTATAGAAAATCATCAACATGGAAGAGAGCAAGAGAATCAGAAATGAACATGGAAGAACTATGAAAATAATCAGAAACAATAAGCTGGCAATAATTTATACGTCTATCAATAATTACTTAAATGTAAATAGACTAAATGCTACAATAAAAAGACACGGGGTGGATGAATGGATAAAAACAAGCCCTGTACATATGCTGCCTAGAAGAGACTCACCTCAGATAAAAAAAAACACAGACACACTGAGAGTGAAGGAATGAAAAAAGGTGTTTCATGCAAATGGAAGCAAAAAAAAAAAAAAAAAAAAAGCTGGGTTAGCAATACCTCTATCAGACAACAAAGCCTGTAAGAGACAAAAGGCATTTCATAATGATAAAAACAAGAGGGTGTAACTCTTATAATCATCTGCGGCCCAATGTAGGAGCACCTAAATGCATAAAGCAAGACGGACATACAGGGAGAGATCATTAGTGAGACAATGACAGCTGGGGACATTAACACTCCAGACATCAATGGGTAAGTCACCCGGACCTACCAACAAGGACACAGTGGTTTTAAATACAGATGATGAGATTAGATGGACTTAATTGATATTTTTAGAGCATCCAATGGTTAATACTCAAAATACGTGAGAACTCATCCAACTTAACATTAAAAAACCCCTCAAACAATCCAATTTAAAAATGGGCAAAGCCGTGGCTGGTGTGGTTTAGTTGGTCAGGCATCATCCTGTGCACCAAAAGGTTGCCAGTCCGAACCCTGGTAGGGGGTGTGCGGAAGGCAGCCGGTTGATGCTATGCTCTCACATTGTTTCTCTCTACCTTCTCTACCTTTCTCTCTACCTTTCTTAAATAATCAATAAAAAAGAATAGTAAAATAAAGGTGGGGGGAGAAAATCGAAATAGACATTTCTCCAAAGTGGACACACGGATGGCCAAAAGACATGAAACGATGTTCAACTTGATTAATCACCAGAGAAATGCAAAGTAAAATCACAATGAAATATATCACCTCACACCTGTCAGAATGACTATTATCGATAAGTCAACAAACAAGTGTTGGCGAGCATGCAGAGAAAATGGACATTTCAGGCACTGTTGGTGGAGCTGTGAGTTAGTGTAGTCACTATGAAAACATCGTGGAAGTTACTCAAAAGTTTCAAATAGAACTACCACCCTGGCTGGGCAGTGCAGTAAGTTGGAGCATTGTCTCCTGCAGCAAAGGTTGTGGGTGCAATACAGGTCAGGGCACATACAAGAGGCAACCAACCTGTGTTTCTCTCTGTCTCTCTCCCTTTCTCTCTCTAAAAATCAATAAAGACTATATCCTCAAGTGTAGATTAAAGGGGAAAAAAAGAACTACCATACAATCTGGCAATTCCACTCCTATGTATTTATATGAAGAAATCAAGAACACCAATTCAAAAAGATACACGCACCCTATTTTCATTGCAGCTCTATGTACAATAGCCAAGATATGGGAGCAAAGTAAATAAATGTCCAATGACAAATGGATAAAGAAGGTGCGGTGCATATATACAATGATTATTACTCAGCCATAAAAAAGAATGACATGGTGCCACTTGTGACACTATGGATAAATTTACAGAGCATATTAGGCTAAGTGGGTCCGGCTGGCATGGCTCAGTGGTTGAACATTGACCTAAGAACCAGGAGGTCATGATTTCATTGTGAGCTCGATCCCCAGTGTTGGGCATCCCATCAGTGACTGTCTCTCATCATTGATGTTTCTATCTCTCTCTATCCCTCTCCCTTCCTCTCTGAAATCAATATATATATATATATTTAAAGTTTGATCTTTGCCTTGAGCAAACTCTGTCCATTATTTTTGTGCATCTAAGGCAAGCATATCAAACTCTGGGCCGGTGGGCCGAATGTGACCCACAACGAATATTTTTGCAACCCAGCCAATATAATGGTATGTAAGAAACGTTTGAATAAAAATTTTGTAACTAAATTTTTACAATATCCTGTTATACATAATTATCAATAACGAACTACAACAGCCGCAAATGACTGTTACTATAATCGTGTTGCATTCATTTCCCTTATTAGCCTTATGCCTTATGCGCAGGCACACCCTTTCTCTCCACTAATCCTAGCAGCAAATATTTTAGCAACTGATTGCCATGTCATTAGTCTTAGATGGACTTGTTTGGTGTGGATAACAGGAAATATTTTGCTTTCAAAGACCAAGAAAAATAGGTTTATTTGCATTACACTTATTAATTTGTGCTGTTATTCAGTGTCTTATAAGTTAATGTTTTTTATTTTTATTTATTTATTTATTTATTTTTATCTTTATTGTTCAGTTTATTAATTACATTGTTTCCCCTTTTTATCCCCCTATAGCTCCCCTCCACCCTGTACCTATCCCACCCTCCACCCTCACCTCCCCCTCCCCACTGTCCTCTCCCATTGTTGCAAGATTTTTGTCCAGTCTCTTGCTGCACTTCCCACAACCCTTTTCTCCCCAAGAATTGTCAGTCCATTCCCTCTCTATGTCCATGTCTCTGTTATATTCATCAGTTTATCCTGTTCAACAGCCTATCAATTCACTTGATTTTTATGTTCATTTGTTGATAGATGTGTATTTGTTGTTCATAATTTATATTTTTACCTTTTTCTTTTTCCTCTTCTTAAAGAATATCTTTCAGCATTTCATATAATGTTGGTTTGGTGGTGATGAACTCCTTTAGCTTTTTCTTATCCGCGAAGCACTTCATCTGACCTTCAATTCTGAATGATAACTTTGCTGGATAGAGTAATCTTGGTCGTAGATTCTTGCTATTCATCACTTTGAATATATCTTGCCACTCTCGTCAGGCTTGCATCGTTTCTGTTGAGAAATCTGCTGACAATCGTATGGGTGCTCCCTTATAGGTAACCAGCTGTTTCTCTCTTGCTGCTTTTAATATTCTCTCTTTATCTTTTGCTCTTGGCATTTTAATTATGATGTGCCTTGGTGTGGTCCTCTTAGGGTTCCTATATATTGGGGTTCGGTGTGCTTCTTGGACTCCTAAGTCAGTTTCTTTCACCAGGTGTGGGAAGTTTTTGGTCACTATTTCTTCAAATAGGTTTTCATTGTCTTGGTCTCTCTCTTTTTCTGGTACCTCTATAATTCGGATGTTGGTATGCTTGAGGTTGTCCCAGAGGCCCCTTACACTATACTCAATTTTTTGGATTCTTCTGGTTTCTTGCTTTTTCAGCTGAGTGGATTTTACCTCTTTGTATTTCAAATCTTTAACTTGGTTCTTGGGGTGCTCCAGAGCACTTTTAGGTCTTTGTATAATATTTTTTGTTTCAGTCAGTGTATGCTTAATTTCTGGTTGGTCCTTTATCATATCCTTGAGAGTCTCCTTTATATCCTTGAGGGTCTCCTTCATTTCCTTGTAGGACTCATTCATTTCCACGTTGGTCTTGATCATTTCCTTGCAGGTCTCGTTTATATCCTGGAGGGTCTTGTTCATTTCCTTGTAGGACTCATTCATTTCCTTTGTGGTCTTGCTTATTTCCTTATAGGCCTCGACCTTTTGTTGGAACCTCTTGAAAAACCCTATAACCGTGGTTTTGAATTCCATGTCCAGTCGTTTTTTTTCCTCCATTTCTTTCACATCTGATTTCTTTCCATGTCGCTGCATGGTGGCTGCTTTCCTGAGTTGGTCAATTAGCTTTGTGTGGTAGACTTCCTACTAGAGACAGTGGCTCAGCCTCCCCAGTTACCTGAGGTGGATATGGGATGCACAGTCTTGCTGAAGTTAAGCTCAGTTAATCGTTGTTAACACTTGGAGGGTTGACCTCCAGACCAATTGTCTGTTAAGCTCAGCTGTGCTCAGGTTGGATGGGTGGAGTCTCCGGGCCAAGCAGACAGCGTTAGCTCCGCCCTCTGCGGCCCTGGGGACTCTGTGCCAGGGCAATGGCTGCCAGCACCTCTGAGAGAGAGCCGCTGCCGAGCTCCACCGGCTGCCAGGGAATTCAGACTCTCCCAAAATGAGTCCGCATGCGCAATGTCTCACCCAGGGTCGTAAAACAAAGCAGTCTGGCGGTTTTCCGAATGACAAAGCAAGTCGCGGTGCGCTCTCTGCGCGGTCACGCAGCTGAGCTGTTCGCGCGCAAGCTGCCTTCTCCACAAGCCGGGAGACCCCTGCAGCACCCGAGCTTCGGCGTGCCCTCCCACTGTCCAGTTTTCACCCCTTATGATAGTGGGTTCCCTGGACTTCGCCCAGAGCTGGAGAATCAGTCCAGTGGGACGTCTTTGTCTCCCCGTTTGAGAAAACTGGCCGGTTTCCAGCCGCCCGCCCTCTCCACTGGCGCGCGCTCCAAACCTCTCTCCGCGCAAATCTTTCAACGCTGTTCGCCGCCACTCCTCCGAGTCATAGTGTCTTATCTTCACTTTTATTTGTGGAATTTTCACTCGGCCAGCTTTCTGGTGATTCTGGAAGGTGTTTGTTCTTTCGTTAAGTTGTAGTATTAAAATTGCTGAGTATGACGGCAAGATAGGTGTTTCACCTATGCTGCCATCTTAGTTCCTCCTACTGATAAGTTAATGTTTAAGAAAAATATTAATTTTTATTAAAATGTTTTATTATTGCCGAGACCGGTTTGGCTCAGTGGATAGAGCGTTGGACTGGGGACTGAAGGGTCCTGGGTTTGATTCCGGCAAGGGCATGTACCGTGGCTGTGGGCACATCCCCAGTGGGGGGTGTGCAAGAGGCAGCTGATCGATGTCTCTCTCTCATCGATGTTTCTGACTTTCTATCCCTCTCCCTTCTGCTCTGTTAAAAATCAATAAAATACAAAAAAAAATGTTTTATTATTTTATGTTAATGATTACTCACTTATTTCAGCCCTTTGTATTCAGCATGTCTCTATCGAAATAAACCTACATTTCTATGAAAATTGAAGCTTTTGTTATTTTGGGGCCCACATAAACTTAAACCTTTGAGTTTGACATACTTGATCTAAGTTAATACAACTTTGAAATGCCAGAGTGATCCTCCTTTCCATATCCCATGGAAGCATAAGCACCCTCATGGGATGGTATAATCTTCGTAGCAATCCTCTAATCCAAGTTCCACCTTTATAGCGGGTGGGGTTCAGGTTTCTCCGATCTTCATTTAATCTTCCTTATTTCCCTCCTTAATTCCAAGGGAAGGTGAGGATGGATGGATGAGAAGAGATTAGTCAAAGCATTTATATGTGTATTAGAGGCCCAGTGCATGAAATTCATGCCGATCTTCATTTAATCTTCCTTATTTTTCTCCTTAATTCCAAGGGAAGGTGAGGATGGATGGATGAGAAGAGATTAGTCAAAGCATTTATATGTATATTAGAGGCCCAGTGCATGAAATTCATGCCCAGGGGTAGGAGATATGTCCTTTAGCCCAGCCTGCACCCTCTCCAATCTGGGACCCCTTGAAGAATGTCTGACTGCCCATTTAGGTCTAAAAGGGCAGTCAGACATCCCTCTCACAATCTTGGAATGCTGGCTCCCAACTACTCACCTGCCTGCATTCCTGATTGCCCCTAACCACTTCTGCCTGCCAGCCTGATCACCTCCTAACCAATCCCCTGCCAGCCTGATTTATGTCTAACAGCTCTCCTATAAGCCTGTTTGCCCCCAACTTCCATCCTCTGCTGGCCTGGTCACTCCTAACTGCCCTCCTCTGCAGATTGATTGCCCCCAACTGCCCTCCCCTGCAGGCCTGGTCACCCCAACTGCTCTCTCCTGCAGGCCTAGGTACCCCCCAGCTGCCCTTGCCTGCAGGCCCAGTCACCCCCAACTTCTGTTCTCTGCTGACCTGGTCACCCCTAACTGCCCTCCCCTACAGGCTTGATCTCTCCCAAATGCCCTCCCTTGTAGGCCTGGCCTCTCCCAACTGCCCTCCCCTGCTGGCCATCTTGTGGTGGCCATCTTGTGTCCACATGGGGGCAGGATCTTTGACCATATGGGAGCAGCTGTCTTGTGTGTTGGATGATGGTCAATCTGCATATTACTCTTTTATTAGATAGAATAGAAGTCTGATACATGGGTGGGGGCCGGCTGGTTTGCCCTGAAGAGTGTCCTGGATCAGGGTTCCCTTGGAGTGTGAGGTGGCCTGGGTGAGGGGCCTGTGGTGGTTTGCAGGCCAGCCATGCCCCCCAGCAACCCAAATGGAGTCCTGGTATCTGGGATTTATTTATCTTCTACAATTGAAACTTTGTAGCCTGGAGCATAGCCAAGCCTCCTATTCACTCTCTGGTGGCAGCCATGTCTGTTGGGATTTATTTACCTTCTATAATTGAAACTTTGTAGCTTTAAGTGGAGACCTGGGCCAGCCAGGGCTGCAGAAGCTTGGCTTCCTCCATCGCTGGGGGCAACCCAAGCCTCTAGCTCAGTGGCTGCGGCCATTTCTGTTGGGATTTATTTAGTTTCTATAATTGAAACTTTGTAGCATTGAGTGGAGGCCTCGGCCAGCAAGGGCAGGTGGAAAGCTTGGCTTCCTCCATTGCTGGGGAACCCCAAGCCTCCCTCCTGCTCTCAGTGGCTGCAGCCATCTTGGTTGGGTTTATTTGCATATTTGCTCCTGATTGGCTGTTGGGCATGGCTGGTGGGCATGGCTTGTGGGTGTAGCAGAGGTATGGTCAATTTGCATATTACTCTTTCATTAGATAGGAATATGCATAACCCATAGACACAGACAATAGTGTGGTGAAGGAGGTGTGGGCTTGTGCAGGTTAGAGGAAATCAATGGGGAAAAAATGGGACATCTGTAATATTTTCAACAATAAATAAGGTTTCCTATCACCTAGGAAACCCTACTGTTCCCAAATACCTAAACTAGGTCACAAGCTGTGCTTGTCTCCAGAAACCAAGGTGAGCTCGCTGATGGTTAACACACTTGCAGACAGCTCATGCACAGAACCAGTGGTGCTGTAATCACTCCAGGATGGTGGGCAGACCCCTCACCATCCAGACTTCTGGTGAATTCACCTTCATTAGTATACTAAAACTGTCCTAGCCGGTTTGGCTCAGTGGGTAGAGCATAGACCTGCATACCGAAGCTCCCAGGTTCTATTCCAGTCAAGGGCACATACTTCAGTTGCAGGATCCTCCCCGGCCAGGGCTCTGGTCAGGGAATGAGCAGGAGGCAACCGATCCATGTTTCTCTCACATCGATATTTCTCTATGACTTTCCCTCTCTCATCCACTCTCTCTGAAAATCAATGGAAAAATATCTTTAGGTGATCCTTGTGCTAACATTGTGGCAGAATGCATGGGAGAACAATCAGCCAACACTCAGAGCAAGGAAAGTCTAACCTTTATTTTGTAGATCTCCTAGTCCAGGGACTTCCAGCCAGAGTGGGGAAGTAAGACTACAATTTTAACCAGATACTGAGCTTGGTTGCAAGCCCCTGTTTTACTTCCCCCCACCTTTTTCCTTTTCACTAAAACTCACTCACACCCAGGAGGAAGGATTCCACTGCTAGGCACAATCAGTGCCTCATGGAAAGGGAGCCCACAGGACCTCCCATACTCTCCCCAGAAATCACTGCTCACCCCTGCTGACAAACCTCGCTCCCTGACCCCACCCACCCAACCAGTTTCTTTAAAACCTCCTCAAACCCTTACCAGGGGAAGAAGGTGACTTTTGAGCATAAGCTCACCTTTCTCCATTCCTTGATCAAATAATAAAGTTTTTTAAAATATATATATATTTTTTATTGATTTCAGAGAGGAAAGGAGAGAGAGATAGAAACATCAATGATGACAAAGAGAGATTTGGGTCCCTAAACCAAAAGGATCTGGTAATACAAATGCATAAAGTGAGACAAAAGCATTTTTCTCAGTCTGTTGTATCTTGCTTGGCTCAAATAATTTTATTAATTTCTGTCTGGGCTGGAACGTTCCTAAGTCAAGTGGATCTCAGCAATTGTTTTTAACAAGTCCAAAAGCCCAGGGGAGCCGGGAATATTGGCTTCCGTTATGTTGGAGAAAAGCTTTTGCACCAAATCAGCGCCCAGGAGCCCTCTGGCTGGCCATTTGCCACGTGCTCTGGGCCTGGGTCATTTCTTTTAAGGATGGGGACATACCTGCGCCTAGAAGTCAGGCCCCTGCTCCTCCACAAACTCCCCAAGCCCAAGGTCGCTCTGTGACCCGCTCTCGCCCCCGTAGACGAGATGGGACCTGAACCCCACCCGCTATAAAGTAGCCGGGACTGCGCCCTGGGAAAGCAAAGCACAAACTTGTAACGGCCCACGGGCCCGCCCGCGGGGACGCTCCAGGTGGCTCTGCTGTATCTGTGCATCGTGAAGCCCAACACCAGCATGCTCCACCACCAACACCTCCTCACCCTTCCCCCCTCCCCCAAACCTCCTCTCCCGGGTCGTCATGGATTACTCTACCCATTCATTCTGGGCGCGGGGAGCAGAGGAGCTCACCCCACCCTGGCCCACTGGCTCTCTGGGTGACTTCCCCGTCGCTAAGGACATCTGCTGCTGGCATCCACCTGACTGAGCCGAGCATCCTTTTTGGATCCTGGAGGAGCCCTGGAGTTGGATGGAGATTTATCTGTCGTGTCCCAGGCTTTGGCCCTGGTGGATCTGGTTCTCTCGGGCCAAAGTGCCTTCCACAAGAACCCTCCTGGCGACGCCTCCCGCCCCTCCCCAGCTCAGCACTGGGGCCGGGGCTCTGGGTCTCGAAAACTCTTAGAACGTGGAAGCTGCTTTCTTCTGTGACACGCTCTCCACTTCGGAGCGCCTGTCAGGTGCCACGCAGCCTTCCCGTCCCTACATGGAGGAAGCATGTGACCTTTCAGCAGAGAATGAAAAATCAAGATGTAGGTAGAAAATACCATGTCTTGGGGTGCTAACTGCTAAGGAAGAAAACCTAAGGGCTGCAATTTGAAAAACTAAAAGTAGCAAAGAGTCTTTTCTTTGAACAAATGCCCCTCTGGATACTAGGAAATAGAAATGCAGAACTCACCATGACAGATCACTGTGCTGCTTTGGAGACTATATTTCACCTCTATGACTAAATATGATGAAACGCTCCATCAACCAGGAGAGATGGCTGGCTGGCCCCTGCTTCCTGAGTAGGGTCCTATTTTGATCCCTATTTGGTAATGTGGAGACCAAGGTGCCAGATGGACAAGGACTGCTGCCCAAGTGCAGGAACACGGTCCACTGTCCTAATGGGGGCCTACTGGGCTATCCAAGAAGACTTTAGTGTCATGGGGACGGGATAGTGGCCTCGGAATCCCTCAGCTCCCCAGTCTCTCCACCCCCAAACCCCGAATGGGCCAGCAGTGGCTTTATCCCTCCCACGGCCCTGCCAGTTGCAAGTGCACCCCACCTCCCAGCACATACTCCTGCCCTCATTCATGTCTAGGCTCCAGGCCCCCGGCCTCCTCAGCCCTTCCCAGGCCAATCTTTATTTATTTATTTTTATTTTAAAGCCATTTTAAAAATATATTTTATTGATTTTTACAGAGAGGAAGGGAGAGGGAGAGAGTGTTAGAAACATCGACGAGAGAGAAGCATTGATCAGGTGCCTCCTGTACACCCCCTACTGAGGATGCGCCCGCAGCCAAGGTACATGCCCTTGACCGGAATCGAACCTGGGACCCTTCAGTCCACAGGCCAATGCTCTCTCCACTGAGCCAAACTGGTTAGGGCCGTTCTTTATTTTTGTCTCCTGCCTCCTCACTGAGTTCTTCTCACTGTATCTCCTCTTCTGTCCGGCTCCAGATTCGGATGTAACCACCACTCATACTGCCCCTTGCTCATGTTCTCTCATCACCCCATTTCTAATTGTTTGCTTCACTGATTTCTCTTTCCCTTCCTCTCCCTTTTAAGTGACATTTACATCTTCTTTCCCCCGTGTTATTTTTACCTCGTCTGTATGTGTGTTTTCACAGGATTGTTGAGTCCCAGGGTAAGGAGACCTGTGATTATGAAATAAAGTGGGAAGAGAGAATTCTCAGTCCTTGGGAGCAATAGCCTTGTGCTGCGGTGTGTTCGTTCATTTATAGAACCCATATCATTGAGCACCTGCCGTAGGCCAAGTGCTGTGGCAGACCTGGAGGTACACAGGGAGTGAGAAGACAAAACCCATCACATGGACTTGCTCTTGGAGGACTTTTAGTCTAGTGGGTAAAAGAGGCATTCATGCAAGAATCACCTTTACAAGTTTCAGAGTACCACTTAACAAGAGCGTAAGTGGAAGCCAAAGACTCTATGATGAGGTTGAGGAAGGAAAGGTTGACTTCACAGAAAGTAAAAGATGTGTTTATAAGGTGAAGGGGAGGTAGCCTGGGGTATAGTTCCAGGTAGGAGGGAAGAGCAGAATGTGTGTTTAGGACAGAGCTCAATGCTTGCATGGGAACAAGGAATGCTGCTATGACTTTTAAATAAAACACCATGAGGTAGGGCTGGAGAGAGGTGCAGGATGATGCAGGATGTAGACCAGGCTGCAGGAGTGGGGTACGGCCTGTGGGGGGAGATGCTGGTGGCCTCCAAACTATGCCCGACATTCTAGACCATCTCAAAAAACACCCATAAATGATGCCCATGAATAATGTATTGCATAAATGCATGCCAAAAAGATGTTTGCAAGGCTGGCATATGTTCAAGGCAGTGTGTTAAAGATAATAGAGCTAATTATTCTTTTTAAATTGAATTTATTGGGGGTGATATTGGTTAATGAGATTATATAGGTTTCAATTATACATTTCTGTAATACATGTATTGTGTATTTACCAGCCCAAGTTTAGTCTCTTTCCATCACTGTTCATCCCCTCTTTACACTCTTCTACCTCCCACAGACCCCTTTTCCTCTGGCAATCACTATATTATCATCTGTGTCCATGAGTCTGTACTTCCTAATTTTGCGTAATCCCTTCATCCATTCCACCCAGCTCCCACCCTCCATCACTGATAGCTGTCAGGCTGTTCTCTGTATCCATGAGTCTGTCTCCACTATGTTAGTTTATATTATTCATTCAATTTCACATATAAATTAAATCATATGGTACTTGTCTTTCTCGGACTTGTCTTTCTCTGACCAGGTTATTTTACTCAACATAATAATTTCAGATCCATTTTCACTGTCACAAAAGGTAAGATTTCCTTCTTTTTTTATAGCTTACTAGTATTCCATTGTGTAAAAAAATTCCATTTTTTTTATAGCTGACTAGTATTTCATTATAAAACTAGTATTCCAGGTTTTTGACCACACATTTACTGATGGACACGGGCTGCTTCCAAATCTTGGCTATCTTATATAATAAAAGGTAATATGCAAATTGACCACCACTCCAACATACAAGATGGCTGCCACAAGATGGCTGGCAGGGGAGGGCAGTTGGGGAGGGACAGGCCTTCAGGGGAAGGCAGTTGGGATTGACCAGGCTGGCAGAAGAGGGCAGTTAGGGGCAATCAGGCCAGCAGAGGAGCAGTTAGGTGTCAATCAGGCTGGCAGGGGAGTGGGTGTGATCAGTCTGGCAGGCAGAAATAGTTAGCGGGGGATCAGGCAGGCAGGCAGGCAAGCTGTTGGGAGCCAGCAGTCCTGAATTGTGAGAGGGATGTCTGACTGCTGGTTTAGGCCCAATCTCTGTGGGGTCCCAGATTGGAGAGCATGCAGGATGGGCTGAGGGACATTGCCCCAACCTGAATTTTGTGCACTGGGCCTCTAGTTGTAAATAACACTGCAGTGAACATAGGGGTGCATATATTCTTTCAAATTAGTGTTTCGGGTTTCTTCAGATAAATTCTTAGAAGTGGAATCACTGGCTCATAAGGAAGTTTAATTTTTAATTTTTTGAGGTAACTTTATACTGCTTTCCACAGTGTCCACACCAGTCTGCATTCCCATCAACAGTGCACAAGGGCTCCCTTTTCTCCACGTCCTCGCCAGCACTTGTTGTTTGTTGATTTATGGATGGTAGTCATTCTGACAGGTGTGAGGGGATATCTCACATATTGTTAAATTGCATTTCTCTGTTGATTAGTGACACTGAGTATCTTTTCATATGTCTCTTGTCCACCTGTATGTCCAATAAGGCCTAATCTCTATTGCACACTCTTCACTCCTTTTACTGCTCTATGCAGCTCATCACACTTAATCCTCTCAGCTACATACTAGGTTCAGCGGGTGCCATGCCTCATTTTGTACCTGAGGAGCCATACATCATTAATATCCTGTCAGAGCTAGTCTATGCCTACTCTAATAGTACAGCTGGCAGGTGAACATAGGAGGAAAGCTCAGCACTTCCAAACAGGGGAGCAGCAAGTGGTAAAGCTTCACCCCAGCACGTGTACACAAGCACACCAGCTTAGAAGAGGAAACTGAAACCACAGCTGCAATGGCCAGAGGGTGGACACAGGATGGCAGCATGGAATTCTCCATTTCTGTAACTTTGAAGGTGCTTTCCCATAAAGATGATTGTGGGATTTAATTTAGATCCCCTTTAAGACCAAAAATATATTCCAGGTTAATGTTGACTGGCTGGGCCCAAATGATAGTGCTTGTTGTCATAAATAGTGTTTGAGTATAGTGGATTTTATTTTTTTAAATTAATTTCTTTTCCAATCACAGTTCACATACAATACCATATTAGTTTCAGGTGTACAACACAGTGATTAGGTTGTATATACCTTACAGAGGGATCCCCAGATAAGTCTAGTATCCATCTGACATCATAGCTATTTTAATATTATTGACTATATTCACTATGCTGTACTTTACATCCCCATGGCTACTTTAAAAAAAAACTGGCAATTTGTACTTCTAATCCCATCACCTTTTGACCCATCCCCCAACCCACTCCCATTTGGCAATCACCAGTTTGTTCTCTGTATCTACAAATTTGTTTCTGTTTTGAGTGTTCATTTATTTTTAATGTTTAGATAAAGCACACATAAGTAAAGTCACGTGCAATTTGTCTTTCTCTGACTTATTTCACTTAGCATAATATGCTCTAGGTCCCCACCCATACTGTCACAATGGCAACATTTCATTTTTTATGGCTGATTAAAATCCCCTATATTAGCAGGGGTTGATATAAGAAGGTTTACATTTGTGTATGAAACACAGAGTTTATTCTTGTTTTATTATTCATGAATTATTATATTATTTTCCATAAGAACAAGTGTAAACCCATTTTACCATACCCTGTCTGTATCACATCTTCTTTATTCACTTGTCTATTGATGGACACTTAGGTTGCTTCCATATCTTGGCTATTGTAAACAAGGCCATGATGAGCATATGGGTGCATATATCTTTTGAAATTAGTGGTTTTGATTTCTTCAGATAAATACACACGGTAGTTCTATTTTTATTTTTTTGAGGAAACTCAATACTGGTTCCCATAGTTGCTGCATCAATTTACAGCCTCATCAACAGCACTCAAGAGTTCCCTTTTCTCTGCATCCTAGCCAATACTTGTTTGTTGATGATAACCATATCTAATTTTTTATTGAATTTATTGGGTTGACATTGGTTAATAAAATTATGCTCTGGGTGGTGTGCTCTGTGATTAGAGCCTTGGTCATCCCACACATGGGTCTTGGATCCAATTTCCAATCAAGGGCATGTACCTGGTTTGTGGGTTCACTCCCTCTCCCTGATTGGGGCATATGCAGGAAGCAACCAATTGATGTGTCTCTCTCACATCGATGTTTCTTTCTTTCTCTCTCCCTCCCTTTCACTCTGTCTAAAAATCAATGGAAAAAATGTACTCTGGTGAGGACTAACAAAAAAATTATATAGGTTCCCTGTGTGTTCACCACCCCAAGCTAATTCTTCCTATTCATGAGCACGGTATAGTCTTCCATTTATTTATATCTTTAATTTCTTTCTTCAATGTCTCATAGTTTTCTGAGTACAGGTCTCTTACCTCCTTGGGTAAATTTATTCCTAGGTACTTCTTTTCTTTTTTTTTTGATGCAATTGGAAATAGGATTGTTTTCTTAATTGCTTTTTCTGGTAGTTTGTTATCTATAATAACAAAAGGATAATATGCTAATTAGACCAGATGTCTTCCGATGTCGTTCTGGACATCCTTCCTGACAACGCTGGGGCTGGAGGGAAGCCAGCCCGGATCCTGGGTGCCAGTCCATGAACTGAAGCAGGCACTCCTGTGGAGGAGCCAGTTGAGCACATTGGATGGGGCGGGGTCTCAGGGACTCACTTGGATGGGTGAACTATTTTAGCAAAGGAGGAAAGCTGGGGTCCCAGGTGCCGGAGGGAAGCCAGTGCCAGCAGCTGGGGAGAGAAAGGCCTACTCTTGCATGAATTTTTGTGCACCAGACCTCTAGTTGGTGTATAAAAATGCAACAGGCCCAACCCAGTTTGGCTTAGTGGATAGAGAGTCAGATGGCAGACCAAAGGGTCCCAGGTTTGATTCTGGTCAAGGTTATGTACGTAGGTTGCAGGGTCCTCCCTGGTTGGAGCTCCCTGGTTGGGGCATGTGCAGGAGGCAACCAATAGGTGTGTTTCTCTCACATCGATATTTCTCTCTGTCTTTCCCTCTCTCTTCCACTCTCTCTAAAAATCAATGGAAAAATATTCTCGGGCCCTACCCAGTTTGGCTCAGTGGGTAGAGCGCCAGCCTGTTGATTGGAGGGTCCTGGGTTCAACTCTGGTTGCACATGCCTGCATTGTAGACTCAAGATCCCCAGTAGGGACATGCAGGAAGTAGCCAATCAATGATTCTCTCTCATCATTGATGTTCCTATCTCTCTCTCTCTCTTCCTTTCTCTCTGAAATCAATAAAATAAAAAGTATGTTTTTTAAAAAAAGAAAGGATAATATCCTCAGGTGAGAATTAAAAAAACAAATGCAACAGATTTCTGAATATTAATTTGCATCCTGATACTTTACTGAATCCATTTATTAATTAAAATAGTTTTGTGGTGAAATCTTTAATGTTGTGTCTCTATAGGATCATGTCCTCTGCAAAGAATGACAGGTTTGTTTGTCTTTGATAGGCCTACTTCCAATTTGGGTGCTTTTTCAGTTCATCTTGTTTGGAAGTCTGTGCACTCTGGCCTTGTGTGTCTATTTTCTTTGTCAAATAAGGGGAGTTTTCAGTCCTTATTTCTTCATATACATTTTCTGCACCCCCATCCCCCAGGACACCTGTTGTGCAAATGATGGTATGCTCAATGTTGTCTTAAAGGCCCCTTAAACTATCTGCACTTTTTAAAAATTATTTTTTCCTCTTTGATGTTCTGATTGGATGTTTTCCACTACATTTTCTTCCAGATTACCAATTCAGTCCTCTGCTCCATTTAATCTGCTGTAGATTCACTCTAATTATTCTTCATTGCAATTATTATACTCTTCAGTTATTACTGGTTGTTTTTTTTTTTATGTTTTCTATTCCTTTTTTTGTGTGTTTTCTATCTCTTTGTTGAAGTTCTCACTGAATTCATAATTCTTCTTCTGAGTTAATTTAGCATCCTTATAACCAGTGTTTTCAACTTTGTATCTGGTAGATTGATTGTCTTCATTTCTGTTTTTCTTTTTTCCTGGTGTTTTGTTCTGTTCTTTCATTTGGGACATGTTTCTTTGGGTGATTCTCTGGGTTTGCTCCCATGTATTATATACATCTTCTTTTTTAAAATATATATTTTAGTGATTTTTTAATAGAGAGCAAGGAAGAGGAGAGAGAGTTAGAAACACTGATGTGCCTGCAACCAAGGTACATGCCTTTGATCGGAATCGAACCTGGGACTCTTGAGTCCGCAGGCTGATGCTCTATCCACTAAGCCAAACTGGTTAGGGCTGTGTACATCTTCTGTATCTGCCAGTATCTAGCACAGTGGCACAGTCTCCCTGGTCATCTGTGGTGAGTGCTCCAGGGGTGTCCCCTGTGTGGGTTGGGTGGATTCTCCTATGGTAGTTGAGCCTCAATTGCGACTGGCATGTCAGCGAATGGGACTGACCCTCAGGCTGACTTGCTGTGAGGGATGGTCATGACTACAGTGAGTGAGCTGTTGTGCAGGAGCTCAGCCCATGGAGTTGGAGGCACTTTAGCAGGGTTCTGGGGGCAGCAGAGTCCATTCTTTGGGTGTGTCAGTTGTGGAGTTGGGATTTTGGGTAGGCCTGAAACCTCCTATTTTGGGTCTGGAGCCTCTTAGGAGGGACTCCAGTGCAGGCCAAAGTCAGCCAGTTCTTGTGCAGGGCTTAAGTCCACTTGGTAGGAGCTAAAAAATGACGAGTGGTTCACTGCAGTTTGTGCTGGGCATGGAGGTGCTTGAGGGAGGCTACACTGTGAACGGAGGGTAGCTGCAATTTGTGCCTGGCTTGGGACTCTTTGGTAGGCACTGCGATGTGAGCTGATATCAGCCAGCACTCGTGTTGGGCTCGTGGCCAGTTAGCGGGAGCCACATTCTAGGCTGAGACTGGCCATCACTCACGCTAGGTTTGGGTCACCTGATGGGAGTTACAATACAAGACGGGGCGCCACTTATGCTGAGCTTGGGGCCTCTTGGCAGGGCCTACAATGTATGCTGAGGCCAGCAGCTCATTGTGTGGGGCTTGTGGATCTTTGAGAGGTTGTAGCATGAGCTGAGGTGGCAGCCACTTGTATGGGATTTGCAGTCCTTTGAGAATGTCTGCAGCCCCAGCCTAGGGTAGCCACCACATGTGGAGTGTGGGCCTCTGAATGGGCAGCATGAACTGAAGCAGGCACTCCTGTGGAGGAGCCAGCTGAGCACGTTGGGTGGGGCGGGGTCTCAGGGACTCACTCGGCCAGGTGAACTGTTTCAGCCAGGTTAATGGAGAGCCCAGATCTGGCGCCCTCTAGCTGGTTGGGAGGAAACACCAGCAAAGAAACAATGGCGCCTTCCTGCATTTCTGCTCAGTCCTTTGCTCCTCCAACCTGATATGAGGCAACTTACTTTTTCCTTTTATGTTCTCCAGCTGCTGCCACTGCATGGGAGTTGAGTGAGGGAGCGTGTGTGGGGCCCTTTAAGAGAAGCCTGACTCTGTCTGTGTCTTGGGTGCAGCCTCTGCTGCTTTGCACAGTCAAGTGTATGGGACTCCTCTGCCCAACAGTGGGGCCCAGCACTGGGGGGTCGGTGTGGGGCAGGGGCCTCTTGCTCCTCAGGGGACCTCTGCAGCTTTTAATTGTCACACTGTGGGTGTGAAACTTGCCCTTTTCTCATCTCCATCCCTCCTGCCAGTCCATACTTGGCTTCTTCTTTATATTCTTAGTTATAGGAGTTCTGTTCGCTAGTTTTCAGATGGCTCCCAAGGGTGATTGCTCTATAATTTAGTTCTAATTTTGATGTGGTCATGGGAAGAGGCGATCTCAGAATTTACCTATGCTGCAATCTTGAGCAAAAGTCTCCTTGACTGTATATTGGATTTGTTTATTTGTTTATTTATTTAAAATACATTTTATTGATTTTTTACAGAGAGGAAGGGAGAGGGATAGAAAGTCAGAAACATCGATGAGAGAGAAACATCAATCAGCTGCCTCCTACACACCCCCTACTGGGTATGTGCCCGCAATCAAGGTACATGCCCTTGATCGGAATTGAATCTGAGACCCTTGAGTCCACAGGTCAATACTCTATCCACTGAGCCAAACTATTTAGGGCTGGATTTGTTTATTTTTATACAGGGTTTTAAATATTGCTTTTTCTTTTCTCTTAAATGTATTTTTATTGATTTCAGAGAGGAAGGGAGAGAGAGAGAAACATCAATAACAAGAGAGAATAATTAATGATCAAGCCTGCAACCTGGGCATAAGCCCTGACCAGGAATGGAACCTGTGACCTTTTGGTTCCTAGGTTGACACTCAACCACTGAGCTATACCTGGCTGAACAAAGACTGCTTTTTCTTTTAAAAAAGTTATTAAAATGATTTTATATCATATATTATGCTGAGTATTATATCCAATGTAGTCTATGGAATTACTGTGCAAATTATATTTGGTTGGTCAGTTAAGTTAATTAGTATAAGGTATCCAACTGAAAGTACAATCAAAATGAGATATTTAATTCTATAAAAGAAAATTGAGTCAAAAGTGAGACTTGCTTCCTCTGTAGCACAATTTTAATCACTCCGCGTTAGTTGAGTTCTGTTCTACATCAAAAAAGGAGCACAAATTCCTCTGGGTTCAATTTCAGGCCCTATCACAGGCTTTGCCGCTATACCTAGAGCAAGACGGAACCTGCTCCCTTTTACCATCTGCAACACGTAGGCGATGCTTTCAGCCTTTTTCCTGCGAGTGGCAGGATTAATGAGCACCACAGATGACCTTGACCTGTTTTGTAAATGTAAATGCATTTTTGTTGCCATATTTTCATGAAAATCTACTAGTTGTGTGTGTGTGTGTGTGTGTGTTTCCCCCCTGAGGAGTTCATATTAGGCTAGAACTTGCAAGTCTGGAATATGTACTTTACCAGCTGCACTTTAAAATTCCAGTTTCCAAATTTAAACAAGAGGAGACTAAGATAAATCTTTTAAGTGATAATAAAAACAGTAGGAAGGAAGTGAAAGAGTTGCCTAATGAATCGAGGTCTATTTGTTTTTTCAAAACTGCACTCTTTATTTTCAGTAAGATCGGTGAGAGTCTGTGTTGAACGGAGCTGGCTTGCTGGAGAAAATAATGTCGAAGTAAGTTGGTGTGTCGAGATGTGGTACCTGTGGGAGCTTACATGACAAGCCAGCCGAGGAGCTTGCGACACTGGGTTTGAGAGTGGCTGCTGAGCGCTTGAGATCTTGCCATCATTCCCAGTCCTAATGCTGTGGGCCTGGGATTGATGCTACATGAGTAATTAACTTTAGTGATTTTTCTTTTTTGCATGACTCCAGCTGGTCAGAAGTTTCTCTGTCCATCCTAGATGACTGTGAAGCGTGGTCCTTGTTTCAGAATTTAGGTCAGACCCACACTTTGATTCACTTGTTTTTGAAAGACAGAATCCAGGACAGGATCACAAGGAATGAAATCAACTGCAGGACTTTGGAGTGCTGAGCTGGTTAAGGGACAAGTGCTGAAGTCTCCACTTCCACAGATTCAGTGGAGGCGCTTGCGGATCCGTGCCTGGCTGGCTGGACACCCCTCCTCGCTCTTCCCCGGGGAGGCGGAGCTGCTTCTCTCCTTGATGAGTCTGGAGAAGGAGCTGAACTGGAAATGGCAGCCTCGGAGACCTGCTGACCTGCAGGGGAACATGTCAAGTCTGTTTTCTGCACCTGAGTCCACCTAACGCAGCTGCTTTGTGCCTTCCGGCCCTGCTGTTACTAATGTTCATTGTTTGGACTCTGAGATGAATTTTATATACAGAATGAAGACAATCCCCATTCAAAACAGAGGCATGGTTACATGCCACAGGGGAGAGATTGAGTAAAAACAAACAAATATTTAACACATAGACACAGACAATAGTTTGCTGATGGTTAGAGGGGGAAAAGGGTGGAGATAGGTGGAGGTGGGTAAAGGGGGGAACAGAAGGATGGAGAGACTTTGCTTGGGACGATGGGTGCACAGAATAGTGTGCAGAGGATGCTTTATTGAGCTGTACACTTGAAACCTGTATGGTTTTGTGAACCAATGTCAGCCCGGTAAATTTAATAAAACAAACAACCCCTATTCATAAAATTCTCCCAAATCAACTTTCACCCCATTTCAGTAACTCAGGAGAGAAATCACTCTTTTACTACATGCTGCAATTCACATAACATTGGAAATAATAGATGTCCTATTGTTTGCTCTTGCTCACATCTCTCTCTCTCTCTCTCTCTCTCTCTCTCTCTCTCTCTCTATATATATATATATATATATATATATATATATACAATTAAAAATATTTTTATTGATTTTTTTTTTTTACAGAGAGGAAGGAAGAGGGATAGAGTTAGAAACATCGATCAGGCATGTGGCCTGACCAGGACTCGAACCTGGAACCTTTCAGTCCACAGCCCTATGCTCTACCCACTGAGCCAAATCAATCAGGGCTATTTTTTAAAAAATTATTTCAGAGAGGAAGGGAGAGGGGGAGAGAGATAGAAACATCAATGATAAGAGAGAATCATTGATTGGTTGCCTCCTTCACACCCTCTACTTGTGATTTAGCCCACAACCCAGGCATGTGCCCTTGACCAGAATCAAATCTGGTACCCTTCAGTCCGTAGGTCAACGCTCTATCCACTGAGCCAACCCAGTTAGGGCTCCTTCTATATTCTTCATGGCAGTGGCCATATACATGCAAAGGGAATAGGAAAAGTGTACCGTTTTTACATCTGACGATCCCCCCCCTTTTTTTTAAAATTGATTTTTAGAGAGAGAAGAAGGGAGAGGTAGAAAGAAATAGAAACATTGATATGAGAGTAAAATATTGAGGGTTAAGCTTGCAACCCAGGCATGTGCCCTGACTAGAAATCAAACCGGCAACCTTTTGGTGCACAGGACAACACCCAACCAGCTGAGCCAGAGTGGCCAAAGCTGACCATTCCTACTCTTATTTTATCTAAGACTGTGAGCTGTACAAGGCATTTGATCTAGCATAATAGCTAGTACATATTTATTAATTAAATGAATTTATTAAATTCAGGGTATTTTATTTTATTTTTTTAAATTTGTCTTTATTGTTGAAAGTATTACAGATATACCTTTTTCCCCCCATTGACCTTCTCCACCATGTACCCCCACCCAAGGCCTTCACCACACTATTGTCTGTATCTATGGGTTATGTATTACGCTTATAAGTTCTTTGGTTAATCTCTTCTGGCCCCTTCCCCCTTCCCTCTGAGATTCATCAATATTTTAATTGAAAATGTATACAAATCATTTCAAGTTATTCCATAGTGCCCTTGTTCAAAGTCCAGTAGCACAGTAGTTCCTTACAGGGTCTGATCCAAGCTCTTCCTGAGACAGGCCTGCCTTGGAGGCACAGCTGGGCCTAGGCTCTGTGAGGGCTGTCATCTTATCGTCCACCTCACCTTTAGCCGTGCCTACTGAGCCCTTTTCTAATGAGCCTCTCTGGACCTTTCCACATCACATACTCCAACTGCTATTTCTCACACCAGTTGACCTACCCTCAAGTGTTACCCCTCTCCTGTCCCAGATTACTGGGCGCTCTCGCTTTCAGCCAGAGCTGAAAGTGAAGGGTGGTCTGCACTCCCATTCATGCACTTACCAGTAATTGGACCACAGGCCCTCGTTGGGTACCCACTGTGTGTTGGGCACTGGGCTATAGCCTGGGCCACAAAGATGATGCAAACATGGTTCCGGCTTTCTAAGAGCTCATGGATGATGACTACACTGTAAGTGATGATGTCTAGGTAGCACTGGGCACTGTGGGAGATGGACATGAGGCATCAAACCAGGGTGGGCAGTGTGCCAGGAGCAGGGCCTCCTTCCTCAGGCGCCCTGTCCCAGAAGAGCTGGAGGTGGAACTGGAGGTGGAGTTGAGAATTTTGAAGACGCCCCAGCCCCAGACCGAGAAGCTTTGTGATGCTGTGTGTGCTCAAGATAAGAGATAGACATGGGCTCTGGAGAGAGAGACAGGGGAGTCAAGACATTACAGATAGTGCCAGGTGTTAGATTTGGGGGCCTAGAAACAGTCCCTATGGGATGGGAACTTTGGTGGTACCCTTTAAAAATCCATGTTAGAGAATCAGGGCTAAGGTATAGAAAGGGCCTGTTTAATAAAATTCTCTTATACCAGTAATATATTGGGGGGAGGGGATCGTGTGTGTATGTGTGTGTGTGTGTGTGTGTGTGTGTGTGCGCTGTAGATAGTTTTCCTGCTATTTTAGAGGTGGTTTATGGTTTCCTGCAAGCTTCACTCATTATAACGCACAGACTTGCATAAACAAGTTGAGGAAGAAGCCTGACAGACAGTAATTTCAAAGGTGCTGCTGGAAGATTTTTTGGTTTGGTTGCCTTTGAAGTGAAGATCAGAGGTGATTCTCTGCTACCCACAAAACTTTGATGTTTCCCACTGCTCACAGCCAGGATGTAAACATCAGCACACACAGGCAACATCCACAATCATTTCATGACTTGGTGAGGAACTTGTTAAGGAAAATATAATTTGTTACTGCTCGGTGTGGCTTTGAAATGTTCCCGGGCTTTCTGGAGGGAGAGCTATGCTAGCACAGCCGCGTTAACATCCATTCACAAAGTCAGCAGAAGAGCTGGTTCAACTGACAACCAAAGAAGGTACCAACGTGCCAATGGCGGGACCTGCCTTAATGTGGGAGGCGACTGGGCCGTGAGTCTGGCTGCTGGGAGGAGGTTGTGGAGCTGCAGGCTCAGCTTTGAATCCTGGCTCTGTTGTTTATTGAGTGCCCTCACACAGAGTCTATCTTCTCAGCCTCCAGGATAATATTGTTGTTAGGATTCAGTGCAGTTACTTAAGTGAGGTGCCTCATACATAAGTTCATGCTCAAAATGGCAAATATATTGACCTTGATCAAAATAGTCATTTCACAAATGTTAACAATGAAGTCTCGAAGGATAATGGCCTGAGTTTTAAATGTCTGAACTGCCCCCAAATGCCTGCCTTGCCCAGTGCCTCATTGCACTAGAAGGCTGAAGGTGCTAGACATGATTTAGGATGAGGGTGAGACCTGGTGGAGAATCTGAGGACCAATTTATTCACATACGCAACTGCAATTATTTCATATGCTAACAAAGGTATAGATGACTTCTGCTTACTTCTGGCTGTCTCTTATAAGAATTATTCTCTCTTTAACATATAACCTGATACGTATATAGAAGAAGGTGAAACTGGTACTTATACCTTCATTAACAGGCTAATCCTCCAACCTATGAGGAAGTCCTACTGTTTCTGAAAGCTTCAGGAGAAAAGAATAGAGGATTGGAAAAGGAAGGAACCCCCTGCCTGGCACACCAGAACAACCAAATTCATCCTTGCATCCCTTCGTCCGTCCATCATCCATCCACCCATTACCATATTTTAAGCAATAGGAACACAATGCTAAACAGAGAACAGCCCTCATGGAGCTTACAGTCTATGAATCACTGGGGTAGTTGATTTGCCAGCCAGTTTGCCCTCACATCAGAGTAAAAGAAGATTTGCTCATTCTACAAGATTTGGAAAATACACAAATAAGTGAAGAAAATAAATAACCACTTTAATCTATTCCCTAGAGCTAATCAGTATTTCTATTTTGGTATATTTCCTTGAGGCCTTCTGTGCTGATGTGTGTGTCTAGCAACAGTGATAACAGGCAGTACATAATTTTATGTCGTGTTAATTATTCACTTAATATCTCATTATGAGCAATTCCCTATGCTATTAAAATTCTTTACAGATATGGCTTTTAGTAGCTACTTGATGATCCATTCTATGCATTGATTAAATTAACTTTGCTAGACATTTAGTTTTTATTCTCCTTATGTTTTTCTATTATAATTAATACTAAATAATATTTTCAAACAAATAATTCAAATTTCCTCAGGATTTTTACTTAGATCTCTACAAGCGCAATTTCTGGTTCAATGGATGTGCAAGTTTTGTGGCTTTTGTCAAATTGCTTTTCAGAATAGAAAGGATTCCATTCTAAAACATCTGGGAATGTAAAACAATCATTAAGCTTGATGCTTGCTCTCATGCATATCAATCACGATGCCATACTGGCTGAATGATAGTATCTTTTAACAGGTCAGTGTTTGGAGACAGCTTTTATTTATTTCATTTTAAAATTTTTTCATTGATTTTAGAAGAAGAAGGGAGAGAGAGAAAAGGAGAAACATGGATTGGATGACCCACCAGGACTGAACCTGCAACTTGGGAATGTGTCCTGACGAAGTGTACCCGTCTCCTTTTACACTCCAGCTAACTGAGCCCCACTGCCAGAGCTGGGGACCGCTTTTCAGGTCATAGGCTTCGAGAGAGTGACTCTGAGTGAGCCACGCTGAAAACATGAACTTCTTTTTTTTTTTCCATTTTCTTCCTTTCCCCCCTTTTCTTTCACCTGACTTTCCCCATTCCCTCTCCTATCCTTTCTACTCAGCATTTCAAATGCCCCATCCTTGCTCCATACCTTCACCTATGCCAGTAACCCATGGTAACAACCTGGTACATGGCCTTCCATATTTTTCTTCATATTCATGCAATCAGATTTATGTGCACACACACCCACACCTAATCTATTATTGTGCAGAAATGATATTATATTATATTCACTCCCACATGGAAGGAAGGAAGGAAAGAAGAAAGGAAGGAAGGAAAGAAGGAAGGAAGGAAGGAAGGAAGGAAGGAAGGAAGGAAGGAAGGAAGGAAGGAAGGGGGAGGGAGGGAGGGAGGGAGGGAAGAAGGAAGGCTCTGATGGTGAGCTCAGCAGTGGCTTTCTGGGACTGGTTATTAGAGATTCAGCTTAAAACCAACTGCTCTAAGCACCCCCCCCCTTTTCTTTTTTGTTAATCCTCACCTGAGAATATTTTCCCATTAACTTTTAGAGAGTGGAAGCGGGGAGGAGAGACAGAGAGAAACTTTGATGTGCGAGAGACACATATATTGGTTGCCTCCCCCCTCCCCATCTCCAGTGCCCTGACCAGGGCCGGAGATCAAGTCTACAATCAAGGTACATGTCATTGACCAGAATCAAACCCGAGACCCTTCAGTCCATGGGCCGATGCTCTATCCACTGAGTCAAACTGGCTGGGGCTAGCCCTTTCAATAATGTGTATTTTTCAAGCACCTAACTCCTGAAATTAAACTCTTTTCTAATGAAAACAGTTGGGGTGATTTCTCTTTTCTTTACCTAAATCCTGAACTTACAGCACCCCCTCACACACACACAAAACACACACACACACACACACACACACACACACACACACACACACACACCAAAAACCACAAAAAACTCCACCATAAACATGTCATTGCTCTTTAAAATTCTTGCTAGTATGATGATGGGTATAGAGTTATATCTTAGTGTTGTTTAATTTTGGATAGGAGTCCAAGAAAATTTTTAAAGATCTTTTCCATTGATATGAATTGCCTATTCACAGCCTTTGCTATTTTTGATTTGGGTAGTTTACCTTTTCCCTCATCCATCTTTGAGAGCTATTAATGATTTAGAGTGGCAAGTCTTTGTCTATCATCAGTAATTTGCACACTCAGTCCCCACAGGCATTGTTTTTTAATGGACTTTATTCTCTGGATAGAGTCCGGTCATTTGACGTTCCCATCTACGTAATTTCCTGATCGCAGGAGCTGGGAAGAGCAAAAACACATTTTGCAGATTCCCTTGTAGCTGGGAGTCATGTGGACCAAGATACAAGTGATGAGTAGCAAGTTCATCACCACCAAACCAATATTATATGAAATGCTGAAAGATATTCTTTAAGAAGAGGAAGAAGAAAAGCGACATGCACTCGTGTAAGACCTGGGAGACAGAAGCAAGATGGCAGCCACTTTCTGCTATTTTTGCTGGAAAGCAGGTTCTGAGAGACATGAATATTGTGATCCCTCTTTGCATTGTAGTGTCTGGAAGCAGCTCCGTGGCTATAGAGCTGAGGAGGCAGCAGTGGCAGCAGCAACAGCCTCTGGTACCTGGATTGCAATGGTGGAGGTGTGCTCTTGAAATCGGTCATGGAAGGGCAGCACATTGCTGCCAATGGTCCCCTAACCCTCCCAGTGCTTTCCCGAAAACCTAATTCCCTGTGCTGAAGTCCCCTCTTTTTAAAAAAGCTGGGGTGGTTCACACTTCCTGCACTCCATTCTGTCAGATACACCTGTTTAAGATATCTTTTAGCTTATGAAGTTCACATGTTTTATGTAGTCACTAATATATATATATTTAATTCTTGCTAAGGGTGTTCTTTTTTTAAGATTTTATCTTTATTGTTCAGTTTATTAATTACAGTGTTCCCCTTTCCCCCCCTATAGTTCCCCTTCACCTGGTACCCATCCCACCCTCTGCCTTCACCCCCCTCCACTGTCCTTTCCCATAGTTGCATGATTTTTGTCCAGTCTCTTGCTGCACTTCCCACACCCTCTTTCTCACCAAGAGTTGTCAGTCCATTCTCTCTCTATGCCCATGATTCTGTTACATTCACCAGTTTATCCTGTTCATCAGCTTATTAATTCACTTGGTTTTTAGATGCGTATTTGTTGATAGATGCATATTTGTTGTTCATAATTTACACTTTTATCTTTTTCTTCTTCCTCTTCTTAAAGAATATCTTTCAGCATTTCATATAATATTGGTTTGGTGGTGATGAACTCCTTTAGCTTTTTCTTATCTGTGAAGCACTTTATCTGATCTTCAATTCTGCATGATAGCTTTGCTGGATAGAGTAATCTTGGTTGTAGATTCTTGCTACTCATCACTTTGAATATTTCTTGCCACTCCCGTCTGGCCTGCATCATTTCTGTTGAGAAATCCACTGACAATCGTATGGGTGCTCCCATATAGGTAAGTAACTGTTTTTCTCTTGCTGCTTTTAATATTCTCTCTTTGTCTTTTGCTCTTGGGATTTTAATTATGATGTGCCTTGGTGTGGTCCTCTTAGAGTTCTTATATATTGGGGTTTGGTGTGATTCTTGGACCCCTAAGTCTATTTCTTTCACCAGGTGTGGGAAGTTTTCGGTCACTATTTCTTCAAATAGGTTTTCATTGTCTTGGTCTCTCTCTTTTTCTGGCACCCCTATAATTCGGATGTTGGTATGCTTGAGGTTGTCCCAGAGGCTCCTTACACTATCTTCAGTTTTTTGGATTCTTTTGGTTTCTTGCTTTTTCAGCTGAGTGGATTTTACCTCTTTGTATTTCAAATCTTGAACTTGGTTCTTGGGGTGCTCCAGAGCACTTTTAGGTCTTTGTATAATATTTTTTATTTCAGTCAGTGTATGCTTAATTTCTGGTTGGTCCTTTTTCATAACCTTGGAGTCTTGTTCATATCCTTGAGGATCTCATTCATTTCCTTGTAGGACTCATTCATTTCCACATTGGTCTTGCTTATTTTCTTATAGGTCTCGACCTTTTCTAGGAGCCTCTTGAGAAGCCCTATAACCGTGGTTTTGAACTCCATGTCCAGTCGTTTTTTTTCCTCCATTTCTTTCACATCTGATTTCTTTCCATGTCTCTGCATGGTGGCTGCTTCCCTGAGTTGGTCAATTAGCTTTGTGTGGTAGACTTCCTACAAGGGACAGTGGGTCAGCCTCCCCAGTTACCTGAGGTGGATATGGGTTGCACAGTCTTGCTGAAGTTAAGCTCAGGTTAATCGTTGTTAGCACTTGGAGGGGTTGACCTCCAGGCCAATTGTCTGTGAAGTTCAGCTGTGCTCAGGTTGGATGGGCGGAGTCTCTGGGCCAAGCAGACAGTGTTAACTCCACCCTATGCAGCCCCAGCGACTCTGTGCCGGGGCAATGGCCGCGGGCACTTCTGAGAGAGAGGCGCTGCCAAGCTCCACCAGCTGCCGGGGAATTCTCTCCCCAAATGAGTCTGCACACCCAACGTCTTACCCAGAGTCATAAAACAAAGCAGTCTGACAGTTTCCCGAATGAGAGAGCAAGTCACTAACGCTCTCTGCGCAGACAGGCAGCTGCGCTGTTCCCAAGTTCACGCGCAAGCTCGCCTTCTCCACAAGCCGGCAGACCCCTGCAGCACCCGAGCTTTGGCGTGCCCTCCCACTGTCCAGTTTTTACCCTGTATGATAGTGGGTTCCCTGGACTTCGCCCAGAGCTGGAGAATCAGTCCAGTGGGACGTCTTTGTCTCCTCCATTCGAGGAAACTGGCCGGTTTTCAGCTGCCCGCCCTGTCTGCTGGCGCGCGTGCTCCAAACCTCTCTCCGTGTGAGTTTTCAACGCTGTCCACCACAGCTCCTCCGAGTCACAGTGTCTTATCTTCACTTTTATTTGTGGAATTTTCACTCGGCCAGCTTTCTGGTGATTCTGGAAGGTGTTTGTTCTTTCGTTAAGTTGTAGTTTTAAAATTGCTGTGTATGACGGCAAGATAAGTGTTTTACCTATGCCACCGTCTTGGTTCTCCTCCACTATTTTATAGTTTTTATGAGATTCCTGACTTGGTTAAGAAGCATCCATGATCCTAGATTACATGGAATCTCCTGGATTATTATTATTTAAGATTTTGATGATTTAATTTCCTATGTTTAAGTCTGTTATTCTGTAATAGTCAATTTTTACCTTTTTAAGAGCTGTTATGGACTGAACTGTGACCACCCCCAGTTCATATGTTGAAGCCCTAGCCCCCTGTGTGGCTGTGTTTGGAAATAAGGCCTTTAAAGAGGTAACGAAGGTAAAATGAAATGCAAGTGTCCTTATGAGAAAAGGAAGAAACTCCAGGGATCCGCGTGCACAGAGGAATGTCCTTGTGGGGACAGGGTAAGAGGATAACTGGCTGCAAGCCAAGGATGGAGGCCTCGGGAGAGGTCAAACCTGCCCCCGTCTTGATCTTGGACTTCCAGACCCAGACCTGAGAAAATAAACTTCTGATGTTTAAGCCACTTGGCCTGGCCAAGCAGACTGACACCGGTGGACAGGCAATTGTATCAGCAGTATTTATTAATCACTTTTCCCTTGTTGAGTTCAAATACTACTTTATCATGTATAAATTTAATAGGTGTAGGGACTAACTTATGGGTTCTACTGTAGTCTCTTCTGTTTGTTCATTGTGTCTATTCTACAATGGTCCCATACAATAAAAGGGTAATATGCAAATTGACCCTAATGGCAGAACCATCAGAATGATCAGTCGCTATGACGTGCACTAACCATCAGGGGGCAGACACACAATGCAGGAGCTGCCCCCTGGTGGTCAGTGTACTCCCACAGGGGGAGCTCTGCTCAGTCAGAAGCTGGGCTGATGGCTGTGAGCACAGCGGTGGTGGCAGGAGCTTCTGATGCCTCCTCAGCAGCGCTGAGATGTCCGACTGTGGCTTAGGCCTGCTCCCTGTGCTTAGGCCTGGGGAGTGGGCCTAAGCCTGCAGGTGGACATCCCCTGATGGGTCCTGGACTGCAGGAGGGTGCAGGCCAGGCTGAGAGATCCCCCTGAGTGCATGAGTTTTCATGCACTGGGCATCTATTTGGTTATATTGGTTTTAGAATATGCTTTGACATTTGGTAAGGCAAATCGCCTCTCTCTGATAGTCTCTCTTCCCCATAGGTTCTATATACACCATTTGGAAAAACCAAATAGCAAAGCTTCTAACTAAAAAAAGGAGCCCCTATTCCACCCCCAGTGTTATGCTGGTAAATATTTAGCAACTGACTCTCTGGGAAAAAATCCCTGATTTACAGTGTTTCTGTTTCAGTGGTGTAAACACTCCCTCCATGGCTGATCTCAGATCCCATGTGATGTCACGGAGCAGGGACTTGGGGAGAGATGTGCCCAACAGGTTAGCTCTAGCACCGCTGCCCACCCCCAGCTCCTCGTCTAGGAATCTCCTTAGCTATTTTTCTGGTGCTTAGATCCATATCTTTAAACAGCACGCTTACATTACTATATCCTGGTGTACATAGTTTAGGCATTATCTACTGCTATTCTACGGTAGATGCGAGGATATCATCAAATATCTTTTCTATACCCATGCCCCCACTTCCTCTCGAATAAAGTTCTATCATCATTTTTGTTTAAATGAATAGTCAATGTTTATTTTATTATAATTACCTATTTATATACCCAATTACATGCCTAATTATAATGTGATTATTATGATTATACCACAGGCCTGATGGATGAAATTCATGCAAGAATAGGTCTTCCTTCTCTGGCTGCAGGCACCCGCTTCCCTCTGGCACCTGGGACTCAGGCTTCCCTCTAGCTGCTGGCAGGCACCAGGGACTTGAGCTTTCCTCGCAGCCCCGGCTTGGTCTGGAAGACTGTCTGGGAGGACATCCGGAAGGATGTCTGGTCTAATTAGCATATTACAGTTTTATTATTATAGATCCCTCTGGATGAGCCAAGTAGGATACAATCATAATAATTTTACTCGCTGTGATAAAACTTCCTTTACTGTACATTTTAACTTTTTCTACTGATGGCTAAATTTCTCAAGTCTCTATCCTGTTTCTCAAACTTGCCAAGAGTGAAACCCATGGTAAAACTGGGGCCTTTAATGACTAAAATTCAGTGGTAATGTGGACAAATCTATGGCTGCTGGTCTGTGAGGCTATGAGGAAAGCCATTTGTTTCTATCACTGGTTTGGGTAGAAAAAATTAAAAACTATTTTACATTAAAATTTACACTAGCCGCTTTAGCTGGCTCGGCTCAGTGGATAGAGTGTCTGCCTGCAGATTGAAGGGTCCTGGGTTCGATCCCAGTCAAGGATACACGCCCGTATTGCAGGCTCAAATCCCAGTAGGAGGCGTGTAGGAGGCAGCCAGTCAATGATTCTCTCTCATTGATGTTTCTCTCTTTCTCTCCCTCTCCTTTCCTCTCTAAAATCGATAAAAATTTATTTAAAAAAATTTTACACTAGCCCAACACATGGCTGTGGCATGTAATTGTGTGTTGCCCCTGCAGTCAGGGGAACCAAGCTCAGACCTTACCCTGGTCACAGTTTGCAAATGCCTCCTGGAATGCGGCCAAGACAACTGCCAAGTCACTCTGGAGGAAAGCCCTGACCATCGACTCAGGCCCCTCGGGGCTTCCCTAGAGATCAAGTTAACCCAATAGAGCAGTGGTTCTCAACCTCCTAATGCTGCGACCCTTCAATACAGTCCCTCATGTTGTGGTGACCCCCAACCATAACATTATTTTCGTTGCTACCTCCTAACTGTAATTTTGCTACTGTTAATGAATCATAATGTGAATAGCTGTGTTTTCCGATGGTCTTAGGCGACCCTGCTAGCGGTTCTTGACCTGTGGGCACCTTAAGCTGGCAGGGTCTGTGAGGCTATGAGGAAAGCCCTTTG
This sequence comes from Antrozous pallidus, assembly GCA_027563665.1. Lineage (NCBI taxonomy): Eukaryota > Metazoa > Chordata > Mammalia > Chiroptera > Vespertilionidae > Antrozous > Antrozous pallidus. The sequence continues at coordinate 92,162,751 of CM050511.1, read as the reverse complement.
GTTGGGGTCACCCAACATGAGGAACTGTATTAAAGGGTCGCGGCATTAGGAAGGTTGAGAATCACTGCAATAGAGGCTCACAATAAAATACTGCCAGCATACGCCGTGACTCTTCATGAATGGAGCCAGCGATGGACTGCACCTGTGATGCTGGTTCTGTAAGAAGAAGATGAGGGAGCTGAAAGTTCCTATTGCCTGGTGACATCCTAGCCATCTGAATGTCATATTGAAATGTGTTGCTCATTTGTTGGTGTAAACACACCTACTGTGGTACTGGTCATACAAAGAGGTATCAAAGATTCAGGAACCAGCTTCTGAAAAGTTTGCTTTTCCTGGAGTTGAGTGGTGTGTTTGTTTGTTTTTTTTGTTTAAATCCTCACCCGAGGATATTTTCCCATTGATTTTTAGAGAGAGTGGAAGAAAGAGGGAAGGACAGTGAGAAACAGGCTGGAGAGGAGCCTGCAACCGAGGTATGTGCCCTTGACCAGAATTGAACCTGGGACTCTTTGTTTGTAGGCTGCTGCTCTATCCACTGAGCCAAACTGGCTAAGGCTGGGTGGCATTTTATACACAATAAGTACATATAAAGAAGGGACAACAGATTGCAAAGTACTCTTAAGGGCATAAAGAAGAATGGATAAAAGATTTAGCTATCCTTTATCATGATACCTTGTATAAATAAAGGAAGCTGAATTTAATACCTAATTGCCTGCAAAGAGCCACAGGTTTTTGGAAAGCTGAACGGTGCCTTGGATTTAATTGCCACTCAGTGAGGCTGCAGCATCTTATCCAACGACTCACAATGAATTGCAGTAACATGACCCAAAGGCAATAAAAGCAAAGCTGATTTAACCATGAAGCTCGATAAGAATCCTGAGGAGTACACATTGGCCAAAACGTGGAAGCATTTTAATAGGCCTGAGATTTCATCAAATTCTAAAAAGATGAAGGAAAGGTTTGTAATTGCTTGAGGTAACAGAAGAAATTGAAATAGTGTAATAGCTTAGAGTGAGAAAGCACAACATGGAAATCTGTTGAGGTACTTTAGATCCAAATAGAAGGGAATGCTTATTTTCATGGACAATTCAAGCTAAAACGGCACTGACATTCATTCCTCGTGGTTCTGTAATTCCTTAGTGAGGGTTTCCATGAGGCTGGGGACAGACGGTGTGGACAGAGGCTTGATGTCAAACAGGCCATTCATACTGCCTGGTTATGTTCACCCAAAACCCAAATATCTAGATAAGGCATCTAAAGCTTGAAAAATGCCAAGTGATGCCAAGTTTTCTGATGTTTCCAAATATCCAAGTGTTGGTGTAGATGTTTCCAAATATGTAGACAGAGCTGTTGGCAGTTTGGTTGACAAAATTCAGATAAGTGCTGGGACTTTTAATTTTAGCACAACTATTTTTAGTGTGAGGTTCTCTCAATATTTAGTAATGGGAGATGGGGTAACTGCTTCCAGTTCTTGACCCCAGTAAGAGCTCCCCTATTAGGGAAGGACATTGGAAAGACACTTCCCCAGGCTCCTATCCGCACCATAACTACTGTCCCTTCAAATCTGGTAACACTTTTAAACACTCCCGAGTTATTCCACGCAGGCCAAGGCTTGCCAGCGATGTGGGGAACCTCATGGGCAGCCTGGTGCTGGATGCCCAGCGGATGCTCAACAGACAATGTCCACTCACTCCCTTTATTTACCACATCTGCCCACTTACCAGCATCTGAAGCCACATCTTTTTTTGAAAAAAAAAATATTTTGCCGAGACCGGTTTGGCTCAGTGGATAGAGCGTCGGACTGCAGACTGAAGGGTCCCGGGTTCGATTCCGGCAAGGGCATGTACCTTGGCTGCGGGCACATCCCCGGTAGGGGGCGCGCAAGAGGCAGCTGATCGATGTTTCTCTCTCATCGATGTTTCTGACTTTCTATCCCTCTCCCTTCCGCTCTGTAAAAAATCAATAAAATATATTTAAAAAAAAAAAAAGAAAAAAAATATTTTATTGATTTTTTTTAACAGAGAGAAAGGGAGAGGGATAGAGAATTAGAAACATCGATCAGCTGCCTCCTGCACACACCCCACTGGGGATGTGCCCACAACCGAGGTATATGCCCTTGACCGGGATCAAACCCAGTTCACAGGCTGATGCTCTATCCATTTAGCCAAACTAGTTAGGACTGAAGCCACACCTTAATACAAGTGGATTGCCAAGGCTTCTATCTACAATCCTCTCTCCCAGTTAAAACCAAAGCTCACCCACTCTTGCCTACTCACAAAGTCCCAACACTTCTCTACCCTATACCAGAAAGTTTTCTCTCTCCTTGGGACCCTTCCCACAAGTGTACACACATGCCGTTATTTCCTCCACCCTTTACTACACACACACACACACACACACACACACACACACACTGTACCTTCTTTTAATTGTATTTTCTCAGCTAGTTACTGCCTACCACATTTACTTTAGAGCAAAAGGATTCCTCAGAGAATGGTCTATACCCACTGTCTCCAAGTTTTCTCTCATTTTTTCTCATTCCTGCTCTGATGGGGCTCTATTCTGCCCACCCATCACATCTGCTCTCATCAGACGAGGCTGCTGAGTCTATATTAACCTATCGTTGCTCAGGCTGCATCTTAACTTGACCTTTTAGTAGCACTGGACATATTGGACCGCTCCTTCCTTGATCCTCTTTCTGTTCCACTTGGAGCCCAGAAATCGGCCTCTCCTGGTTTTATCTACCTCCCCGGTTCAGTCATGGTCTCTTGTCCCTAAATGCATTTACTGGGACATTTTATTTAACCTTGTAGCTTTAGAAAATATCATGCATATGCCAACATGTCTCTTCATTCCAGCTCTCTCTCCCAAACTCCAGAAGTTCATCCACCCCATGGCCTTCTCAATACCTCCACTTGATTCTCTTAGACCCCCCAAACTTATTAGCACTTTCCAAGCTCAACTCCTGATCCACGGTAAAGACAACTTCATCCTCCCAGATATTTGGGTCAAAGGCTATGGACTAAGCGGCTGACTCCTGTTCCTCCCAGACCCCCACATGCAATTCACCCCACGGGAACCCCTCCTGGTGCTGCCATCATGGCAGACTCGGGCCGATAGGCCTCCTTCACTCCTTCCACCTGGCCAGGATCACCACAACTTCTCACTACCAGGCTCGCTGGTTTCACCCTTGGCCCTTAGACACTCTTCTCAACACAGCAGCACGAGTGATTTTTAAAAAGTGTAAGTCACATCATGTCGCTCTTCTGCTCAGAAATGGCCCTGTGCGCTCTGCTCCCTGACTCCCTGCAAGGCCCCATGCATCTGCCCCTGCCACCCCTGTGGCCCCTCCTGCTGCTCCTCCCCACCCCCTCCCGCTCTTGGCTCCTGCCACGCTGCCCCTTGCCCCCTCCCAGGCCCCAGGGGTGTTCCTGCTTAGAGCCACTCTCCTTTATCTGCCTGTCTAACTCTCTCACCCCGTGGAGTCTCTGCTCAACTGTCACCTTCTCACTGGCGCCTATTGTGATTACCCTTCTTAAAATTCCAACCCGAGCCCCTGAATTCCTGAAAATCCTCACTCTGCTCTGCCTTTTCTTCCCACAGAACTCATCACCCTCTAATATACTGTGCAACTACCTGCTTGTCATGTCTACAATTTATCGTCTGTCTCCTCCTCCTGCCACAAGAAGGTGACCTCCATGAGGGCGAGGGTCGTCATCTGTTTTGTTCACCGATACACGCCAGAGCCTGGCAAGAAGAGGACATGCGATCAGTACCTGCTGGGCACACCGCGCCCCAGTGGAAGGAAGCACCTGGCGGTAAGGTTCTCCTGGGTGATGGTGTACCATCTGCAGGGCTAAGCACGGTCTCATTTAACCCTCAAAACAGCCACATGGCATAGATACGTTTATTCCCCAACTTCCAGATGTGATGTCCGAGGCACAGGAAATTCCTGTGATTTGCCCAAGACCACGGGACTGAAGGTAGCAGAGCTGAGATTTGAACCCAGATGTCCACGCTCAGCTTCTCCACTGTCCTTACACATCCCTGGGGTGTTCACCGGTGCAGCTTGGCGGGAGAGCCGGGTAATTCAGCTTCACAAATGTTCCCACCCTCTGTTCCAGAGAGCGAATCCCAGATACCCACAAAGGCCCATCTAAACCACCAAGAGAACAGACAGCCCAAGCGATGCACAGCAGGGAGCTGATCTTCTAAAAACGGTGGTGCATTCATAGGAAGGAAGAGCATGTAGCCAATAATAGTGATGTTCTGGAGGAATGGATAATGACGCAGAGAAAACTTCCCACCGTATGTTCAGTAGAAACAGTGACAACAAACCAGGGTACGAACTTGTATACACATTGTGATTCCCTAATTTTAAAAGTTGGGTTATTTGTTCACAAAGAATGACTGGAAGTGTGACACCAAAATGCTAACAATGGTTCCCCCAAATGGTGTGATTACAGCTGATTTCATTTTTTCCCTGTAAATCTGTGTAACTTTTTATAAGAAAAAGTTACTTAAAATTTTTTTAAAGATTTTTTTATTGATTTCAGAGAAAGGAAGGGAGGGGGGGAGAGAGAGATAGAAACATCAATGATGAGAGAGAAGCGTTGACTGGTTGCCTCCTGCACTCCCCCACTGGGATTGAGCCCGCAACCTGGGCATGTGCCCTGACCCGGAATCCAGCTGTGACCTCCTGTTCATGGGTCACCATTCAACCACTGAGCTACACTGGCCAGGCAGAAAAAGCTATGTTTAAAAGGAATCTGCCTCAACATTAAAAAGTGCTTTTCTATTTATATACTACATAATTCATTTTATGACAGAACTAAATAAACCCAAGTAGCTTAAAGGAAAGGCTAGATCCCTGTGAAATACCCAAGTGATGTTTTTCGAGATGGGCTTTAAAGAAGACAATTCCCCAGGGTTTTAAGAAGTGAGAATGTTACAGCTGTATTTCATATATCCAAACCTAAAATAGTACTGAACTATTTTATTGAAACATACTAGATTTTCCAAGGTTTAATGAGGTTTTTTTCCTTTCTTCTGGAGATATCCCCCACTAGGCATAATGTTCTATTTCTCTTTGGACTTTTGGATATCTTAACTTGGAGAGAAGAATCTCATTTCATTCTACACAAATTACCTTAAGTTGTTTCAAGATCATTGCAGATAAAACGTATCTAGACCATGTCATCACATTAAGCAATTACTGTGTTAAAGCTCATTCCCAAGCAATTAATTACGTGTGCGTTTTCTCTTTTAACTCCATTCCTGGGGAATTGTCTTCTTTAAAGCCCATCTTGAAAAACATCACTTTTCCCCTCCTGATTACAAGCCTTTTAAGAGCTGTCAGAAACCACTGTAGTGCAAGGAAGTATGTGAGGTTTCTTAACATCGAAAACAAGGACAGCCTGGTGGGTATGGCTCAGTGGTTAAGCGTCAACCTATGAACCAGGAAGTCACAGTTCGATTCTGGGTCAGGGCACAGCCCGGGTTGCAGGCTTGATTCCCAGGGTGGGGAGTGCGGTAGGCAGCCGATCTATGATTCTCTCTAATCATTGATGCTTCATTCTCTTTCACCCTATCCTTCCCTTTCTGAAATCAGTAAAACATATTTTTTAAAAAGTAAGGACAATGTTTGAATGATCAGTTAGCTCACTAAAGAAAGAGGGACACGGACATGTTTAAATGTGCCCATGAAACTTGACAGATTACAAGGTTCTTGTGCTCACCTTAGTTGGTTTGGTTCCGTGGGTAGAGCGTCGGCCCATGGAGTGAAGGGCCCAGGGTTCTATTCCAGTCAAGGGTACGTACCTCTGTTGCAGGCTTGATCTCTGGCCCGTGGAAGGCAACTAATCAATGTGTCTCTCTCACATCGATGTTTCTCTCTCTCTGCCTCTCCCCCTCCCTTCCACTCTATAAATAACCAATGGAAAAATACCCTCGGGTGAGGATGAACCAAAAACATTAAAAAGGTTCTTGTGCGGTACTGCACACTGTCTCAGTATCTCGATGCCGAGCCTCTCGGGAGCAAGGCCGCTCGGCCAGGGTGCCCCACGTTCCTGCTGTGCCCTTTCTGGATCCTTCCTGCAATGGGCTGGAACCCCAGGCTTTTGATTTTTCATACCTCTTCCAGACGGAAAACGGAAAGAATGTCCAGATGGGTGGAGCCAGGACGTGCACTCTTCCATGTCAGGACCCCCAGGAAAGCTCCTGCAAATTGAAAATTTCACGTTCTTCAGTTTCAAGCCTCGGGTTTTCCAACAGAATCACTTACCACGGGGATAAGAGATGAGGCCCTGGGTGCGGGAGTGTGAGCGGAAGAAAGAACGGCCGAGTCACACCAGGGCCCAGCTCTGTGGGGGGATGGGGCAGGGGCAGGTGTGGGCCCGTTCTCCGTCCTCCACTGGAGATGTGAGGCTGCCTTTTGCTCCCCAATCTGGAAACTATGATGAAATACCATCAAATGAATGGGCTGACCCATAAAATAGGTGGGCTGAGGCCCAGGAAAGGGACTGGAGCTCTGTTTGTAAATAACGTGGAAGATCAATCTGATGACCCCAATGGGGGTAGTTATAAAGCAGCAATATTCACGTGTGTGTGCGTGTCTGTGTGAAGCATGTATACCCTTTCAGACACATTCCAGTGTATTTGAATCAGAGATATCACAAGCGGCTCAGGCATTGCCTCCTCTCAGAAGCCTTCCCTGACTGCTCCTGGCACAGTCCCCAGGGTAGGTTAGGCCTTCCTCTCATATATATGGCATCCACTCTGCATACTCAGCAGCAGTCACCGGGTGTATGCCTCCATCAGCCTGTGAACTTCTTGAAGACCAGCACTGTGTCTTCTTGTCTCTACTGCACCACCACCCAGTCCCGGCTCATCGTAGGCCTTCAAGACCTGTTTGCTAAATTGGAAGTGAGGTATGCTAAGACTTTAAGTGGTTGGAGGCAGAGTAATTAGGGTTTACATTCAAGCGCTATGGAGCCAGACTTTTTGGAACAAATCTATAATAATAAAAGGATAATATGCTAATTAGACCCAATGTCATTTCAGATGTCCTTCTGGATGAAGCCAGGGCTGGAGGGAAGCCCAGGTGCTGCATGCCTGAGGGTGGCCCAAGAGAAGCCAGGCCAGGTCCTGGGTGCCTGCAGGCAGTCCGAGGGAAGCCAGCCCAGATCCCAGGTGCCAGAGAGAAACCTGTGCTGGCAGCCAGGGGAAGGAAGGCCTACTCTTGCACAAATTTTGCGCATCTGGCCTTCAGTCCTATATAATAAAAGCCTAATGACCCCCTTGGGAGGTCATTCGACTGCGAGTTCCACTGCTTGCTATGACATGCGCTTACCACCAGGGGGCAGTGCAGAACATGGCAGATATTGGTGATGCACTGTGACCTTTCGCTAGCTATCTCAGGGCGGAGGTGATGGGGACGCAAGTGTGGTGAGAATGTGGGGTGTCTGCTGCCCAGCTCGCTCTCACTCGCCCTACTACTCTATTCCGGGACACTAGGGCTTGTGCACCAGGGAAGCCCCCAAGCTCAGGTGCTCGGTGCCGGTGAGGAGCCTGTCCCGCACCCATGCAGTCCCTTTCAGTGAGCCAGGCTGCAGCCACCGGGACCACAGGGGCCGGTTGGAATCCCTTTGGTTCACACAGGAGCCAGTCTGCGAGGCCAACGGGAGAGAGCAAACTGCCTGTCCAGCTTCCATGTGGTGCAGCTGGGTGGCTTAGAGGCCCACGCTGTGCCCCAGCCCATTGCGTCCGGTTGTGCTCACCACATTTCTGCATGGGGACCTGCACGCCATGACTCAGGCAGAGAGGGGCGTATGGGGGCTTCGGGGCCCAGAAGTCAGCTGGGACCTGCCCTTCCACTGCAGACGTTTACTCTTTGACCACCAGCCAGGCCAAGGGACTGCACCCATGCACAAATTTCATGCACCGGGCCTCTACTAATGTTATAAGCATGAGGTAACTATGGGCTCATAGACCTCCGTCTCCTCATCCAGAAAACGGAGGCATGCTTGGCTCCTGCCTCTCTGGACTGTTGCGTGTTGAATGAGATAATGATTTAAGGAACTTAGTGCAGAGTCTGCATGCAGCCTAGTAAATGGTCCGTAAACAGCTAATCTTACTATATTGTTAGATGGAGGGAGCTTCCCAGAACAAGAACAAATAACCTCCAGTTCTGCCCCCTTCGCCAGTAACCGGGTTTTAGAGGCCGGCCCGTCCTAACTCCCGTCCTGTCTGTGTGCCGTGTGAGCACGCACGCTTTCTTAGAAACAGCCTTCTGGGCACTTATCGCCCCATCTGCGGTCAAAGGCGTGTGACTGTGCTCAGGGAGTGTGTCAGTTTAACCTGGCGTTTACGAGGAAGCTGACGACATCAGCGTAGTCTGTCTACTCAGGGACAGTAGACATCATCCCACTTGTGTGCTCTTGAGGACCTCTTCCTGGTTGCTGGGTTACAGAATGAACAGGAGGAACACGGAGTATTGTGTATTTCCTTGGTGCTTCCAAGTCTCAAAATAGTTCACAGATTGGGTATTTCTCAAAAGCAACATCCTCCCTAAAAATGTTGCTCATTCCCGCCCCCTGCTAAGCCCTTGGATTATTACTACCATACTAGTTCACATGAGCTTTTGTGGAGGGGCAGGACAGCCTCCCTTTTGCCGATGAGCAGTCGAAGGCCCACCCTCGATAAGGGAGTGCTCGGGGTCACCCAGAGGGCAGTAGTGCGTGTGGGAAGAGCACCGTAGAAGTCAGGAACCCTGATAATGAAACCAATGTCCTGTTTTATAACATGGTGGGCAATGTAGGAAACATTCCCTTCCTTAAAACCTTTCAGTACTAAAGCAGAGATTGCTGTTTATCCAGTCTTCTCTTCACTTTAGTAATAAAATATCCAATGTTTAACTAGATACATGGGCAACTGGTTAGAGACTCCATTCCTCAGCCACCCTAGCAGATGGGTGTGGCTACACAATTAAGTTCTGGCCAATGAGAGTCAATAGAAATGATGTGTATCCTGAAAGGGATACAACATGTTCTCTTGCCCACCAGGTGTTTCTATCTCTCTCTTCCTCTTTGAAATCATATATATTGAAGGGACAAAGCAGAGCTGACTATCCTCCATCTTGCGGGGCTGGTCAGCCTAATCCTCCTCTCCCCACCCTTGCTGGGGGTAGCCACAAGGGTGCCAGGAATGTCCTAACTCCCCCAACCACTGCCTGAGCAGACCAATGCAGCCCCAAGGACATGGCTTAGGTCCTAATAAGGCATAACCACAGGATACTCCCCTATACATCACTGTTGACCAACCGGGGATCAATGGGGGATGGCTCCAAGCTCAGAAAGTACTAGTCACTTCCTGATCCTTGTGCTGTAAGAGCCCTGCTAAAAAACCCTGACCTAATAAGGCAATCTCTGTAACCCACGTCACTTGCCTAAGACCACCCAAATGACCAACCCTTTATAACCTATTGTTCTTGCCAGGCTCGCTCTCTCGTCTCGCTGCTGTGCCAGATAGAGGCTGGGAGCCAAACCCGGGTTTGAATAAAGGCTCTTTGCTTTTGCATCAGATAATAAAGGGCTCCCTGGTGGTTAATTATTGGGGATCCTGAACTCTGGGCATAACTATACACACACACACACACACACACACACACGAATATTACATGAATTAAACAAACATGTTCTCCTTCCTTCTCTCTGCTGGCTGCCATGTAGATGTGATGGCTGGAGCTCAAGCAGCCATTTTGAACAATGAGATAGGGGTAAATTGTGTTCTAAAGAAGATAATGAAATATAGAATATGCAAGTTCCCTCATATTAGGAACAAGCATCTTAGCCTCTGATGGATTACATAAAATTAGTGCATGTGAGGGGGAGGCATATTTCTGCCTTGTTTAATATATGGTTGTTTTGGGTTCTGTGACTTGCAACTGAGACCAACTGAAACCAAACAAGCGGTTGTCTATTGCACTGAGAGAAACATTCTAGATTCTCAGTGAAGGTGACCAGGCCCTGCACAACTGAGCTTTGGCTTACTCTCTCAGCCTCATCTTGCTCCCATTCCCCTCTTGCTCCCTACACGTTAACCCCACTCTCCTCTTCCTCACCTGCCGTTCCTTCTGCTTACAGTGCTATTCACCGGGATAACTCCTGCTCACCACCGGGCTCTGTCTGTGGGCTCCATTTTCTGAGAGGCATTCCTTGACTAAGCTCCTTTTATTCTTTTCCTTTCTAGCACCTGGATTAAAAAAATATGTTTTTATTTATTTCAGAGAGGAAGGAAGCGTGAGAGAGAGAAACATCAATGATGAGAGAGAATCACTGATGGGCTGCCTCCTGCACGTCCCTCCTGGGGAGCGAGCCAGAAATTCACCATGTGCCCTGAGGGGGAATCCAGCATTGACCTCCCGGTTCATGGGTCAATGCTCAACCACTGAACCACACTGGCCAGATAGCAGCACCCAGCTTCCCAATTTGGAAATATGTATCTTTCACCTCATGGGTATTGTTAAATGTCTCTCTTGCCTACTAGATGTGAGCTCTAAGAGCTGAGGGGCCCTCAACACTGTATGCTCTGGCCACACACTGTGCCCACCTGTGGCAGATTGAGTTTCCAAAGATGCTAGCAACAATATTTCCCATCCCTCACATGTTTCTGCAGTGTGATTGCCACTCTCCCATCAAGAGGTGGAGGTGGAGTCTATTTCTCCATCTCCTTCGATCTGGGCAGGTCCTGTGACAGCGATCACTCACAGAATGTGACAGGAGTGACGCCGTATTTGTTTTAGGCGTGGCCCTTAACTGGGTGGCACTTCTGCCTCCTACCTTTGAAAGCCAGTTGTCATGTAAGAATGCCAGGTCCCTGCAGCCACATGCTCTGTGGAGGCCACGTCACGTGGAGAAGCCGGGAGGGAAGTCATGGAGTAGCTGATACCGAGGCTCCTGCAACACAAGGGAGCATCCTGGGTGTCCAGCCCAGGCGAGCCTTTGGATCATGCCAGGCCCAGCCAGGATATGATCTCAACCACTTAAGACTTAACGTGAGAACCTCCCAGCTGAGCCCGGCCAAAGGACAAAAGTGCAGGAAGTCCTGGTAAACAGCTGTTTGAAGCCATGTTGTTTTGGAGTGGTTTGTTATGCAGCAACAGGTGATGTGAACACTGGCATGGAGCAGGCAGCTGGTAAATGTTTTTGAGATGAATGATGGATAGAGTTTATTCTTTTCTCTCTTTGATTGCTGGAAACTGAAGTTTCACAGTAATTCTGAGATAGACCTAGAATCAGTGTCTTCCAGGGGGGCGCTTAGGCCCTGGGCCACACCATCCTTGCTGGAGGCCTGGGGTTTAATCACTGCAAGACCAATGCAAAAAGACGACATCTCCTGCGGGAGTGCAGGTGCGAGCTGAGGATGCAACATGGGAGAAAAGTCTGGGGAGTCAGCACCTTGTCACTGGCCTCTTTGCTTATGGTGGCACATGCCATCTTTTAATCTCCACACACACAGCTCACATGTCAGAACCAAGAGTCAGATGGGCAAGAAGTGAGGCAGTTCATCTATAATAATAAAGATACCACATGCTAATTAAGCTAGACAGTTGAACAACCTTCCAGATGTCCTTCTGGATGACCTTCTGGATGAAGCCAGGGCTGCGAGGGCCAAGGCAGAGGCATCCATGTGGCTGTGAGGGCCGAGCCCCTTGCACAAATTTCGTGCCTGGGGCCTCTAGTGAGATATAAAAATATGGAGGTGAGACACCAGGTCAGTGATGGCCCCGGCTGTCTCTGGGCAGTGGGGTTACAGGCAATTTGAAAGCTTTTCTTCCTTTTGCTCATCCACATTTTCTAAATACAATTCAAAACATGTATTAGCTGTTTTACTAAAAGCAAAAAAGTAGATTTTTATTCAAACACTTCAGTGGTGCTGTGTGTGAACTTTGCAGAAGGCAACAACCACCAGACCCAATTGAGATTGCACAAAACAGCCAAGCGAAAACCGAGCTCCAAAACTGCAACCTCAGCAGCTAATTATTATTTTTAGTCTTAAAGGTCATTGTTTCAGAAAATAAATAAATTAGCATAGCCACAAGTGGCTGCTAAAGGACAAGTGAGAGTGGGCCTCAGAGCGAGGGTCAGTGGAGGCAGGCATCTGGAGGCCCTTCGTAGAGCTCGCTCCTTCTTCATCTGTGCAGGAAAGACACGGTTTGCTCAGCTTGGCTCATCCATCCCCCAGCTAGCAGCCTCCTGGGCTGATCAAGCCCTCTGATTCATAATTATCCTGCATGGGGCTGCTCTTTGGAAACTATTTTTGGTCATTATGCTCATTGGCATGATTAATTGTACCTTACTAAGAGACCAATGTACAATCTCCAGAAGTGTAACCTTTTCTAATTTGGGGGGAGGCATTTCCAGCTCAGACAGCTCAGAAACCGTTAATACTGAGTCACCAGCAGAAATTCACTGCTTCCAAATTGGACACAGGATTTGGAAATCTGAAGAGAGGAAAAAAATTGAAACTAGAAAACGTCGTGTGGGAAGGGACTCGCTCTGCCCCTCTGACCTCCTGAGGACAGGTTCAATGTCATTCTGTTCGGCAGGCTTTATGGGCTCCTGCTTGTATGCCGGAGCTATCTGAGCCGTGAGCCATAGGGCTCCCTATAACAGGTGGCATTTATGCATTCATTCGGTAAGGATTTGGTGAGCACTTACTATGTGCCAAGCATTGCTGTGGGTCTAGATTCCTATGTTACACTAATGAATAAAACAGACATAAATCCCTGCCCTGGTTATGCTGATATTCTAGTGGGAGGGGAGAAAACAATAAGCAAATGACATAGTTTGTTAGGCGATGGCAAGAATTATCTTAATATATAAAAAGCCAGGGGCTATCATGACCAAAACCACTGGATAGACAACCAAACAGCAGGGTGTGTGGGGCAACCAGGCCAGCAGAGGATTAGTAAGGGACAACCGAACGACTGAATAGCAGGCTGCGTGGGATGACTAGGTTGGTGGAAGAGGGACAGTTGGGGGTGACCAGGCTGGCAGGGAGGCTGTTGGAAGTGACCAGGCTGGCAGGGGGGCAGTTGGGGGTGACCAGGCCAGCAGTGGGACAGTTGGATGCAACCAGGTAGGTGGGGAGGGGCAATTGGTAGCAACCAAGCTGGCAGCAGGGGCAGTTAGAGGCAATCAGGCTGGCAGGCAGAGGTGGTTAGGGGTGATTAGGCTGGCAAGCAGGGCAGTTAGGGATGATATGGTGATCTGGGATTGGGCCTAAACTGGCAGTCAGAAATCTCCCGAGGGGTCCCAGATTGGGCAGGGTGCAGGCTGGGATGAGGGGACCCCCCCACCCCCATTCACAAATTTTGTGCACTGGGCCTCTAGTGGGAAATAAGGAAATAGAAACAGGGTAAGGGGCATCAGAGGACCGTGTGTTCAGTTTTGCAGTTCTACCTCTCATATTATTTTGAAGCAAATCCTAGATATATCATTTCATCAATATATATGTCAGTGTGCATCTCTAAAAGCTAATGATCCTTTCAAAAGCACACCATAGAGAAGGAACCAAGATGGCGACATAGGTAAACACCCATACTGTTGCCTCGTTCAACAATTTCAAAACTACAACTAAGGGACAGATCGGACAGTATCCAGAACCACCAGAAAGCTGGCTGAGTGGACATTCCACAAACAAAAGGAAAGATAAAAGGACACTGTGACTGAGAGGACTGTGGAGGACAGAGATGTGGATACGGATGGAGTCTGAGGTTCAGAGCTGTGTGCGAGCGGAAAGGGAGGGCGGATGCAAACCCGGCTGGTTTTCTCAAACTGGAAGGGAGACAAAGACATCCCTCTGCACTGAGTCCTGGTTCCGGGTGAGTCCTGGGGAACCCAGACTAATACAGGTGAAACTGGACTGTAAGGAAAAAGCACGCTGAAACTCGGGCGCTGCAGAGGCGCGTGAACTCTCGGAGAGGGCTTGTGGCTGGCTCTATTGTTTGGGAGGAAAAACAAACAAACAAACAAACCACTGGAGTGCTTTGTTTTCACGTTCCGGGTGAATCTTTGTGTGTCCAGACTCCTTTGGGGAGAAATTGGACTGTCCAGCAGCAGGCAGAGCTCTGGGCAGCTTTCTCTCAGAGGTGCATGCAGCTGTTGTCACAAGGCACAGAGACCCGGGAGCCGTTTAAGGTGGGGCTGACTGGAAACCAAGGCTGCCTGCCCAGCCTGGAGACTCTGCCCCAACCAGGCTGAGCACAGACGCTCTCCCAGTATAGACACAGCTGATCCTCACAGCCAATTGGCCTGGAGGTCAACCCCACCCAGCGATACCAACAACCATTTAGGCTTAACTACAATAAGACAGTACTGCCCATAAAGGGGTGCACCAAGAGTATCCACCTCAGGTAACTGGGAAGGCTGAGAAACTGTCCCCTAGAGGACACCTACCACACAAACCTACTCGATCAACTCAGGAAAGCAGCCAAAATGCAAAGAAGATCACATGTGAAAGAAATGGAGGAAAACAAATGACTGGAAATAGAGTTCAAAACCACGGTTATAAGGTTTTTCAAGAGGCTCCTAGAAAAGGCTGATAAATTTAACGAGACCCTTGAGGATATGAGTGAGACCCTCAAGGATATGAACAAGACCCTTGAGGATATGAACAAGACCCTCAAAGATATGAGCAAGACTCTGGAGGATATGAAAAAGGACCAACTAGAAATTAAGCATACACTGACTGAAATAAAAAATATTATACAGAGACCTAAAAGCAATTTAGAGGACCACAAGAATCAAGTCAAAGATTTGAAATACAAAGAAGCAAAAATTACTCAGCCAGAAAAGCAAGAAGCAAAAAGAATCCAAAAAATTGAAGATAGTGTAAAGAGCCTCTGGGACAACCTCAAGCATACCAACGTCCGAATTATGGGGGTGCCATAAAAAGAAAGAGAACAAGATACTGAACACCTATTTGAAGAAATAGTGACTGAAAACTTCTCACACCTAGTGAAAGAAATAAACTTAAAAGTCCAGGAAGCACACCAAACCTCAAACAAAAGGAATCCAAAGAGGACCACACCAAGACACATCATAATTAAAATGCCAAGAGCAAAAGATAAAGAGAGAATATTAAAAGCAGCAAGAGAAGAACAGTTAGTTACCTACAAAGGAGCACCCATATGATTGTCAGCTGATTTCTCAACAGAAACGATGCAGGCCAGAAGGGAATGGCAAGACATATTCAAAGTGGTGAATAGCAAGAATCTACAACCAAGATTACTCTACCCAGTGAAGCTATCATTCAGGCTTGAAGGTCAGATAAAGTGCTTCGCAGATAAGAAAAAGCTAAAGGAGTTCAACAACACCAAACCAATATTATATGAAATGCTGAAAGATGTTCTTTAAGAAGAGGAAGAAGAAGAAAAAGGTAAAGATAAAAATTATGAACAACAAATACACATCTATCAACAAGTGAATCTAAAAATCAAGTGAATTAAAAATCTGATGAACAGAATAAACTGGTGAATATAATAGAATCAAGGGCACAAAAAGGAAGTGGACTAACAATTCTTGTGGGGAAAGGGGTGTGGGGGGTATGCAAAGAGACTGGACAAAAAGAGTAGACCTATGGATGAGGACAGTGTGGGGGAGGTAAGGGCAGAGGATGAGATGAGTACCGGGGCAAGGGGAGCTATGGGGGGGAGAGAAAGAGCAACATTGTAATAATCTGAACAATAAAGATTTATTAAATTTTTAAAAAGTACAACCATAATATAATGAGGTCACTTAAAAATAATCCCTTAATATCATCAAATCAGTGTTCAAACTTTCATTAACCATATATATATATTTATTTTTTTTTATTGATTTTTTACAGAGTGAAAGGGAGAGAGATAGAAAGTCAGAAACATCGATGAGAGAGAGACATCGATCAGCTGCTTCTTGCACGTCCCCTACCGGGGATGTGCCTGCAGCCAAGGTACATGCCCTTGCCGGAATCGAACCCGGGACCCTTCAGTCCACAGTCCAATGCTCTATCCACTGAGCCAAACTGGTCTTGGCTCATTAACCATATTTTAAAAATTGTTTATATTGTATATATATTTTAGCTAGCAATATACTCATTGAAGAACTTTTGCAGAACATGAAGAAGCATACACAATAAGATTTAGACTCACCCATCATCTTCGGGGCTGAAGCCAGTCTATATCGTGCCAGGAAAGGATGGGCCTTCCCTGGAGGCTCAGCTCTGGCCAAGATGTCAGCCACTGCTTGTTCATGCCATGTCCTGTGCCTTTCACAAGCTGGGCCACTGCACGTTCATGGCCCTGAGTATTTCATCAGTGCTTACACTTTGGAGTATAGCCTTATGTATTTTCTATGGGGATATAGATGTAGATATAGATGTAGATATAGATGTAGATATAGATATAGATATAGATATATAGATATATAAGGCCCAGTGCACAAAATTCGTGCAAGGGGGGCTGGATCCCCTCAGTCCAGCCTGCACCCTCTCCAATCTGGGACTTTTCGGGGGATGTCCAACTGCCAGTTTAGGCCCAATCCCTGATCGCCCCTAACTACCCCCTCACCAGCCTTGTCACCCCCAACTGCCTCCCCGCACCGGCCTGTTCACCTCACACAGCCTGCTGTTTGATTGTTTGGTTGTCCCTCACTAACTAGCTGGCCTGATTGCCTCACACAGCCTGCTGTTCGGTCGTTACTATGAGGGTGTCCCAACCAATTTGCATATTACCCTTTTATTAGTGTATATGTATATGTATATATATATTTTTTTCAGAATTGTTTTCTTACTGTACATTCTGCTCTGTACACAGCTTTTTTCTTTTAACAGCAGACCATAAACAATTTCCCATGAAATGAAATTTGCTTCCAAAGCATGACTTTCTGGGGGTGCATTGGATGGCAGTACCATAAGTGGTTTAAGCAATAGCCAATTGTTTCTAGACCTTTCACCCTTGGAGTGTGGTGCTTGTCTTTGGTAGACAAAATACAAGCAAGAACATGATGTCCTTCTTGGGAGGAATGTTAAAACACACGGGGGAGTGTCTGCACAGGCCATGCTATTATCATGATGTTTTAAATTGGTTGCACCTGCTGATTTGGGAAGCCAGCGAAGGTACGGGTGCACTTAGTTCAACTCACGCCTTGTGAGACAGGGAGAACTGTCCTTTGATGTGTTTAGATTTCTAGCAATTCCACAATAAACAAGAAATTTCAGTGAAGACAGTGAGGCAAGAAAATAGGACATATTTATTAGGATCGTTACTACCACATAATGCAACCAGGAGAGCTGGAATTGGCAACAAGCCACAGTCAGCGTGTGAGGCTGACAGGAGGCAGAGGGGCAGGGTGCCCTGGGTCCAGGACTGCTGGGTGTGAGGGCACGAACACAGCCATCCCTACACAAACCACCAACTGGTGCCTTGTAAGCAACATCATCACAGACTCAAGAAGTTGGCCAATAGATTCTTAAAAAATTGCCAGCTCATAATATTCATCTCATGAGAATTAGGATAAAATAAGGTTAATTGCAAAGCATCCATTTGCCCAAACTCACAGCCTACACTCAGCCCTAACCCTGAGCCACGGTATTTTCTGTTCCAGCTTTTATCTTCTTTACTGAGTCCACAGAACTAAATGACTCAGTTTAATGGAGGCAGATGTACACCAGAAATTTATTTTTAAATTAAAAAATGTTTTTTTGTTAATTCTTACCTGAGGATATTTTTTCCATCAATTTTTAGAGTGTGTAAATGGGAAGGCGGGAGGGCGGGGGGAGAGAGAGAAACATTGATGTGAGAGAGATACATCAATTGGTTTCCTCCTGCAGGCATCCTGACAAGGGCCCAGGATTGAACCTACAACCCAGGTATGTGCCCTTGACCAAGAATCAGACCTGTGACCCTTTGGTGCACTGGACAATGATCTAACCATTGAACACACCAGTCAAAGCATATTTTAAAATAATTATTTAACTATTGATTGATTGAAAGAGAGAGAGAGAGAGAGAGAGAGAGAGAGAGAGAGTAACGTTGATTAGCTGCCTCCTGCATGCCCCCTACTGGGGATTGAGCCCCAAACTGGATATGTTCTCTGACCAGGAGTCGAACTGGTGACCTCTGGGTGCATGGGAGGATGCTCAACCATACCAGCCAGAGGAACCTGGTAGTATTGTAATGTCCCAAACCCATAATGAGTCATTTCTTATTGCTTCTACAAAGCTGCATTTTCATTCAGAATTTTATCCGGTTCTTGCATAAGAAATGCTATTGGATGGAGTGCTGGTTTCCCAGGGCTGCCGTGTGAACTGATATCTAAAAACAACAGAAATTTCTTTTCTCACCGTTCTGGAGTTTACAAGTCTGAAATCAAGGTGTTGGCAGAGCCACACTCCCTCTGAAGGCTCTGAGGGGGACCCCTCCTTGCCTCCTCCAGCTTCTGGTGGCTGCATCCAGGTGTCCCTTGGCTTGTGATGGTGGAACTCTAATCTCTGCCTTACCTTCACATGGGTGCGGTGTGTATCTTTGCCCACATTTCTCTCCTCTTCTAGGAAACCAGCCATCTTGGAGTAGGCTCCATCCTAGTGACCTCATCTCAACCTGATTGCATCTGCAGAGATTCTGTTTCCAAATAAGGTTGCATTTACATGCACCAAGGATGAGGACTTTGACATCTCTTTTGGGGGGCACAACTCATCCCATGAGAGAGGAAAAGTCAGAGGCCTGGGATTACAGATCCCATTTCACCACCAACTGCGGTGTGATCTTGAGCAAATCACTCATCATCCCTGGGGCACAGGTATTCTCATCTCTCAAGCTGGGGATTGAGAAATAATAGAAAAGAACCGATGACACAGAAGTAGAAATTAAAACTGGGGCTGGGTGGAATCTCTGCTCTCTGATGGAGAGACAGAGAATCCCAACCCAAACGCAGTGTGTTTATTTATACTGAAATAGAAAAAGGGTTTCACATGAAAAGACTTAAATCAAAGGAGCTTAAGTGCGCCCAGGCCCAGTCATTCCCTCATTCCCGGGGCTCCCCTGAATCTATATCTCAAGGACCCTCCCCCTGACACCTGGAGCAAGTCAAAAGTCAGTACTGAGTAATGCACCCAGCCTTTTTGGTGGATGTGTTTCCAAGACGTGGCTCTGTCTGGCGCCTCAGATTCATCTGACACTGATTTAAAGAATGCTCAGGTGCCTTCCCTGGGGGCCAGCCCTCTGCAGGTACCCTTGTGGCCTGAGACTCAGTGCAGTTCCAAGAGGAGCCTCAGTGGTTTCAGATGAGTCGGAGAAAACAGACTCACCGTGGTTGGCTGTGCAGTGGGAGCAGCATCACAACGCGGAGAGGCTATGCCGGACCGGGTGGAGGGGGCTGTGTGACCGCTTTCCTTTTCCATCGAGGACAAGGATACATTGAGGGGGGAATGAAGGACACAGGACTCCTCCAGCAGTCCCTGGCAAGATCTTCTGTGGTGCCAGCAGCCAGGCCCCAAACTAAAGAGCAGCCACCTAAGCCGTCATGCTCCTTCCCCAGACACCCCAAGTGGCCACCCCTCAGGACAGCACTCGCGATCATCAGGCGCAAGGCCCAGTGAGCACAGGCAACGCTCCTGGCTTTCACAGCTCATCACGGAGCTGGCAGGTGAGACCCCTTCGGCCCACACCACTCAGTGTAACCATGGCGGCTAACGATGCCTCCCTGCAGCCCGGCTTAAATATTCAGACAGCCACAGCGCACGTGTGTGTGCTCCAAACGCACAGGCCGAGTGGGTGAGAGGGCCTTCGCTCTGAGTGATACTGAAGGGACTTGACATGCTATTGAATCGAGGGCCGCGGAAGGTGAGGCCGGGCAGCCACACATCCCAGGAATGCGGATGCAGCGCTCGGTGTGTATCTGAGGCTGACAAGGTCTGACAGCCTCCATCTGGGAACAATAACCGCCAGCAGCAGGCCAGCCGGCCCCTCTTCTTCTCTTCGGGAGAGAGATGGCGGGGGAATGAATGCCCCTCTACTCTACTGCCCGGGCTGCAGGCCTGGGGGCCGGTTGGCCCCCTACCCTCACCCGACCCCCCTTCCCTGAATGCTTGCCATTCCAGGAGCAGCAGGTTGAGGACAGAACCCATTGCCCCCTCCGGGAGACCTGGATGGAATGCCATGTGGGGAAGGCAGTTTGGGATGCCAGCTGATCACCCAGCCGGCTGGGCTGCGTCAGGCGTCAGGCGAGGCCAGGGGGTGGCAATGTGTTCATGTCACGGTCTAATCTCTCGGGCTTTCTTTGTGTGAATGGGGGAGGAGGCTTTCATCTGGGAAGTTCAAAGCCCCCGTTCACAAGCTTCCTCTGCTAATCCCCGCTCTGATCTGAATTTTGCTGTGTAACTAAACTGATTACAAGAATTTGGTGAGTGGGGCGGGGCTGGGCCCCTCGGATGGACTCCCTTGTGCTCTGCCCCTGCCCTGCATGGGCCCAGCCCTGGGACGAGGCGGGGAGGGCGCGAGGGAAGCTGGTTGGTGGCACAGAGAACGTTGGAGCAGGAAGGAGCCCACCTCACTCAGCCTAGCATAGCCCTGATTTATGCATGCCACTGAGGGCAGCGACTGTGAGAAGACACAGGCCTGCGTCATTTTCCTGCACCTGAGAATGACAACTCGGACGACTCCTGGTTACCTCCACAGGCCCTTCAAACACACCCGGCCCAGAACTAAGCTCAGTATCTACTCACCCTGCTTTCTCCCTGCAGTGCTGTCCTCTGACCTGGTGTCCTGGGCCACAGGTGCAGGGCAGGCTTTGGCCTCAGGTCCTGACCTGTCCCCCATGTTGTCCAGCCCCAGGACACATTAGCATCTAGAGCTTCCTCTAGACGCACCATCATGTTTGAATCCCTCCTCCCATCCAAACAGATCCCCTTCATCCACACCCACCTCATTCTCTCGAGGTCACCTCCAGAATAGCTCTTGGCTGCCTCCCCTTCACGCCACCCAAACTGCTGTGCTTTGCTTCTGCTCACCTGGACGTCCCAATGGCCCCATCCCTGATCTCCCTGCCTCCATGCTTGCCCCTCCCCACCTGCTCTCTGCACTGTGGCCAGAAAGATCCATGATCCCTGATCCTGCGACTTCTTTGCTATTCACAGTCTGAATGACCTCTGCTGACCTCCAGCTCTGAACTCAGAGGTCACCCAATGGGAGCCCTCCGTGACACTCCGGGATAGGGTTAAGGATCCCGCCAATGAACTTCCAGGGAGCCTCACATGTGGCCCCTCAGCACCTTCCCAGCAGGCATTGTAAGTGCCTGTGCATTTCTATAAGCCCCACTGGACTGTGAGTCCCGGGAGGACAGTGACACTGCGTGCGTGTGTTGGCTCCTGGGTCGACAATATCTAGCACAATGTCTGGGGCAGGTTAGCTGTTGAATAAATAGGTGTTGGATGAATAACGGATCCAGACAGAAGGTGCCATCACTAAGACTGGGGCCTAGGTCTTTAGTCGTAGACAGATCTATGAGTATACCTGCCAGGGAAATTCTCAGACCACCCATTTTTGAAGAGAGTGTAAACATTGCTATTAAGCTGAAGTGTGAGAACCCCTTTCACATCCTGCGTGGTTCAGGGTTCAGGTTCAGGGTTTGGGTTCTGAAGGAGGCCACACACAAATAAAAAAGAGACTAGAAAAGTATTAATTTGGGAATACAGGGGGCCAGGTGGGTGCCCACCTCTAGGGGGAGGACCACACCCCCCCCTGGCCTTGCTATCCCTTTTATTAAGATTATGGGATACACTCATAGCTTTTAGGCAGGCAACTCCAATAATAGCCAATCAGCAAGAATTTGCATAAGATTGGCAGGTGGAAGTTGCTTCAGCTATCATTGTCTCAATTAGAGGACAATGGGTGGCTTCCGACACTAAAGCATCCTTGGAAATGTACCAAGATGGAGCAAACTCTCTTACTAGAAATCCTCCATAGGCGAGTGTACTGTAACATGCTTGGGAAAAATCTTTAGACATTCTCTGTGGAGTAACAAGTAAATACGGTGCTTATGAAATGCTTGGTTGCCAGGTGGGTGTGCAAGTTTGGGGCAGGGCAGAATTGCTCAGGACAGTAAAACAGAGGCTGTGCAGCTAACAGTTCTCATTCTTCCCTTTTCCTCAAACCACCGTCAGTGTCTCTCCCCCTCCCCTCCACTTTCTCTTAAAAAAATCAATGGAAGCCCCAGCACGCTCAGGTGAAATAAAAAAAAAAAAAATCAATGGAAAAAATGTCCTTGGATAAGGCTTAACAAAAACAATTTTTTTCTATAGTTTCCATGATCTTAAATCAACATCATAATAATAGCAACTAAGATCTATATTACTATTAACATAACAAAAATAAAATCTAATAATTTGTGACAGACCTTCTTCTTTGTACTTCACGCATTTAAATTCCTTTGATCCTCAGAACAACCTCATGGGGTGTTCAGATCCCCCTTCACACATGAGGAGGCCAAGGTACAAGTAGGTTAGACACACTCCCCAAGTCATCCACTGGTCCATGGCGGAATGTGAACGGAGCCTCCTCTGCAGTCAGGTAAAGGTGAGCGGGGTTACCGCATGGGACTTCTGGGAGGGCTCTGAAAAGGCGGAGGTGTGCATTCTCCTTTTGCCCTTCCTTGGCTCCCCCTCCTGCTGCCTGGAATGTGATGGAATGGCTGGCACTCCCAGGAGCCATGTCAGATCATGAGGCAAACTCGGAGGTGAAAGCAATGACAGAGGATGGTGGAGCACAAAGCTACAAGGAGTTGGTTCCCTAATATGTTTGTGGAGCCACTATAGAAGCCCACTAGATTTCTTTTAGGTGAGAGAGGAATAAGCCTTTTGTTGAAGGTAACACAGTCAGATCTCTGATATTAGCAACCAAATACTATTGCTAATCAAGTCAGAGGCCAAATGATGAGCTTGCCCAGGTGCACGATGCTTCTGTTGTGTCTGCTCCTGGCCCTTAGCCCAGGACTCTCCTTCCTCCTCCTCCTCCTCCCTCCTCCCTCCTCCTCCCGTGTTGATTCCTGCGGGCTGCCCACGAGCGAGTCCCTCCCACTTGGCGAGGTGCAGCCAGGCTCAGGTAATGCATCTGCATGCCCCAGGAGACAGTGCCGAAACAGTCATCAGGAAGGGAAAGTAAAACATAAGCAGGACCTTGCAAATGTTGTAAACAGAGAGTCTCTTTCTCAGAAGTTTGGGACTTTTTGTTTGTTATGGAAACTGTTTCCTGGAAGACATTAAGGAAATGTGTTTGTTTTTCTGGAACTGCAGATGGGAACAACACCAGGATAGGCTGTTCAGAGCACTCTGTATAGCTCTTCCAGGGATCCAGGGTGCAAAGAAGTGTGTGGGGTGGTGGGGAGGGGTAGAAGGAGAGATGGGGGAGACCCTGTTCCTCAGTGGGAAAGGGCGCCAGGAGCAGGAGGTGCCCTGGCAGACCTGCAGGCCCCTCTCCCTCACATCCCACGCAGACAGTCCCTTCTGATGTGCCCTCTGTGCAGCTGGGCAGTTCCAAGAGTAGAAGGCTGCTCACCAACTGCTGTGGGACAAGGAGCCCCTCGAAGCTCAGGAGGCCAAGGGCTTTGAGGAGCGAACTGGCTTGCCCAAGGTCACAAGGTGAATTGGTGCAGAGTCAATTCCATGGTGAAGCAAAGGGCTGTGTAATAAACGAGGCAAGTGCAGGGACTGAAAGTAACCTCACAGGGCAATCTGATCAGAAATTCCTAACTGGGCAGGTCACGGTGTGCAGTCATACCCCAGGCATATAGCTTCGTTAGCGACAGGTTTGTCTTTCTATTAAGCAAGCCCTGTCCATTGTTTCTGCATCTAGGTTAGCATGCCTTTGACATGCCTTTTTTTTAGACCCTTCAAAAGCATAATCTGTGAGCACATCACCTTGTTAGCTGTCCTATAATCCAATCCCGGCCTTGCTTCCTCCCACCTTCATTTAATCTTCCTTAAATTCCCTCCTTGATTTCAAATGCACAAAGCAAACTGCAAATTGTTCTGGGAAGCATTTCACTGTCTGATGTGATCTTGCTTTCAGGATGTCCCGTTTGCCTCAAATAAACTCAGACTCGTCTAAAAATTTTCTGCAGTTAGGCCCTAGCCGGTTGCTCAGTGGTTAAAACATTGGCCTATGGACTGAAGGGTTGAGGGTTCAATTCCAATCAATGGCTTGTACCTCGGTTGCAGGCTCCATGCTGGGCCCTGGTCAGAGTGCGTGCATGCAGGAGGCAACCAATCTATGTGTCTCTCCCGCATTGATGTTTCTCTATCTCTGTCTCTCTCCCTCCCCTCCACTTTCTCTTAAAAAAATCAATGGAAGCCCCAGCATGCTCAGGTGAAATAAAATAAAAAAAATCAATGGAAAAAATGTCCTTGGATAAGGCTTAACAAAAACAATTTTTTCTATAGTTTCCATGATCTTAAATCAACATCATAATAATAGCAACTAAGATCTATATTACTATTAACATAACAAAAATAAAATCTAATAATTTGTGACAGACCTTCTTCTTTGTACTTCACGTATTTCAATTCCTTTGATCCTCAGAACAACCTCATGGGGTGTTCAGATCCCATTTCACACATGAGGGGGCCAAGGTACAAGCAGGTTAGACACACTCCCCAAGTCATCCACTGGTCCATGGCGGAATGTGAACGGAGGCCCCTCAACCCAGTGTTCTTCCTCCCACCGCCCAGTGGGTTTGAAAAGGTCTCAGAGTTGGAATACGGTTTGAAAGGCACTACTTTTCTTTAGTGACTTCCTCAGATGGCGGATGGCGTGCCTCCACCTGCAGGGACCAGAGAGAGGCTTCAGTGTTAGGCTAGAGTTGCACCTGGGAGGGGTGAGAGGTATGGGGGGTGGTAGGTAAAGATGTGTGGGGGGGTGTTCCTCCCTCCTTGCTCTTTCCTTGATGGGCAGCTTGGCAAGTGACACCCCCAAGGGGCGATCTGAGCAGATGACCTCAGAGTAGCTACACCTGGAGACACGGAAACCTTTAAACAGCAGACACACTGATAAAAAGGAGGTGCTGTATTTTTATAGACAGGATCCTGTTTAAAATTCAAGAGGGGGGCTGTGTGTGTGTGAAGCTTGATTAATAGCAGGTCTGTGGTGACTCATTTATGAAACCTATTATCAGCTATCAGCCCCCTACTTTATCTCTCCTGAAACTGGAGGTTTGGGATGTATTGCTTAGATTTGAAAACCATTATGTGTGTGCTTCTGACTCATAACCGAATGCTCCAAGGGTAAGGCTTCTGGGTTAGTGACACTCCCTGTGACATCACCACGGGGAAGTGTGCTGGGGACCTAACAGTGGGTCTGCCTGGGGCAGGAGGGAGACACCAGTGTCCACTGGGTGGTCCAAGACCAGCAGTGCTTTGCGATCTCTTTTATTATCGCTTCTCACTCCCTGTATGTGACCATAGCTTTGAGTGATGTCATTTCACTACATCTCCCACATTCATATCCAGCTGCCTCCTCACTCACCATTTCCACCTGTGTGTCCGATGGACATCACGAACTGAACATGGCCACACTGAACTTCTGGTCATGCCCTCGAAAATGCCCTACCCACAGCTTCTCCAGCTCAAAGTCCCATTGGCTCAACTTCCACAATATTTCCAGAATTTGACCACTCTCGCCACCCTCACTGCCTCTACCTTGGTTCAAGTCCTTCTTCTCTCACTTGAGTGATTGCAACGATTTCCTAATTGGCCTCTCAGCTTCCGCTTTCAGCCCCTTCTGTCTACTCTCAACACGGCAACCAGAATGAATTTGTTAAAATAAAAGTGAGATCATGTCAATCCTCTGCTCAAAACACTCCAGTAGCTTTTATACCCATAGAAGAAAGCTATAGGCCTTGCTAGGATCCACAAGTGTCCCTATGATTGCCCCCTCTCCCTCCCCATGACAGGGCAGACCTCATCTTCTGCTCCTACCCCCACAACCTCATCTTCTGCTCCCACCCCCCACAACCTCATTTTCTGCTCCCACCCCCCATGACCTCATCTTCTGACCCACCCCCACAACCTCATCTTCTGCTCCCACCCCCACAACCTCATCTTCTACTCCCACTCCCACAATGCTCTGCTCCAGCCTCCTTGCTTTGCCTTTAGCACCAGGACCACTACCATGGCAGAGCCCTGGCATTGGCATTCCTCTTCCTCAAACTCTCCCCCACCTGCTCACCCTCTCTCACCCCTTAGCCCCCACCAGCTCCCTCTCTTCCTTTAGGTACCTCCTGGCAGTTGCACCCACCCCAAGCTGCTGTGACTGTCGCTGCCCATGGCTCCTGGAGGTCCTGCTTCCCTGGAGAACTGACGGCAACTACCTTCAGAACTTCCAGGATCTGAGCCACACCTGGACGGGCTGAGTCCATATCTCCAGGCCTTCAGTCACTCCTGGCTGATAACAGTGCAGCTTTGTTGGACCACAAGCCTAAGACACCCTGGTTAAATTGTGCCAGAAGTAACCTTTAGAATGAGTTAGGCAATGGCTCTCAGCTTGCTTTGGCAGAGTTTCAACTCCGAAAAAAGGAGCTTTTTCCCTTGCCCGTGGCCATTTCCATCTCTATCACATATTCCATCGCTCTCCCCAACAAGGAAGAACAGCCTCAGCTGGATGCCTTCTACCTCTTACCTCATCCACCTAGTTTTCAAATTATTCCTGGACGCAGATGAATAGATTTCTCTTGCTTGCCTAATCACGTGACCGAGACTGCAGTGGGCAAGCGGTGGGAGGAAGGTAGTCCCAAGAGGAGCTGAGAGATGCCTTTGGACAAGTAAACAGGTGATCTGGGTTACTGGGAATCGCCCAAGATAGGGAAGAGTAGGCATTGGGATCTCTAATAGGCTGGAGAAAACAGACGGGAATGTGGGCAGAGGGTGTGGGTGTTGGCAGTTTCTGAGACTCACAGCCTGATCAATAAGGCCAGGATATGTGCGAGTCCCGGGACTCCTAAAGGTATGAGCTCATTCGTTCTTTCAACCCAAGTTTACTGAGCACCTACTGCACATCAGCGCTGTTCCAGCTACTGAGGATGCAGCAGTGGACAAACCAGAGCGAAGAAAGAAAGAAAAAGATTAGAAAAGTCTTAGGTGGGGTTCTCTAGAAGTAGGGCCTGAGACAGGGCTTTGGTGCAGGTGGGTTTTTTTGTTTGTTTTGTTTTGAGGGAGAAGCTCTTAGATGAAAGGGAGTGAATGAAAAATGTGAAGTTAGAACGTAATCACACGTTTGATGCACAAGAGCCTGGAGTATTCACCGCAGAGCTGCCCCCACCTCGAGGCTTTGTGTCCCCGATCCTCAGTCATTGAACGTGGGCTGCACTGGGATCCATGAGAAAGAGGTGCTGCAGCTTCCCAGCCAAGGCAGCGCCGGTCAGTCCAGGGCAGGCTCCAGAGAAGCCGGGCATCAGGAGGCATGGGCGGCCGGCATTCACGGCAGCCTGCGGTGGGTGCACCGGCCCAGGCAGGAGTCTGGGTTGGGCACCAATGTGTCCACCTCAGGGCCAGTGGGAGGTAAGATTCTAGGTCAGATGGTCGGGGAGACCTTACTGTACAGTTCCTGCAGAAAGAGAGGGGCCGGTGGTGCGGCCACGGGAGGTTGGCGGTGGAGAGAGCGGCTCAGGAAGAGGAAGGTCATGCAAGAGCTCTGGTGTGGCAGTGGCCCTGGGTGAGGAACGTAACGCAAGGAGGCCAGGAGGCCTGAGCAGAGCAGCACAGAGGATGGGGCGATAGATGAGGTCTATGCCCTAAGAGAGAGGGAGGGACAAATTGAAGGGCACAGGGGATCCCAGCAAGGCCTATGACTTCATTCTGGATCTTGAAGCCACTAGAGCCTGGTTCTATGGGCTTTCCATCAACTCTGTGAGCACCCAATAGACCTTAATACATTTCCTTTTGCTTCAGTTAATTTTTTCTCCGGCGTGAGAAAATTCCCATCCTCACCAGCGGCTAGTTGCGCAATCTTGGGCAAATTGCTTAAGCTCTCTGTACCCGTATCTCACCCTGTGAGAATGTGCACAATAAGAGGACATACTAGTAACTACCTTATTGGGAGATTTAAATAAGTTGATATATATCACTCTATCCTTTTTTATTTTATTTTTTAAATATATTTTATTGATGTTTTACAGAGCAGAAGGGAGAGGGATAGAAGTCAGAAACACCGATGAGAGAGAAACATCGATCAGCTGCCTCTTGCACGCCCCCTATTGGGGATGTGCCCGCAGCCAAGGTACATGCCCTTGCCGGAATCAAACCCGGGACCCTTCAGTCCACAGTCCGACGCTCTATCCACTGAGCCAAACCGGTCTTGGTGACTCTATCCTTTTTAAAATTGATTTCAAAGAGGAAGGGAGAGGGAGAGAGAGGGAAACATCAACGATGAGAGAGAATTATTGATTGGCTGCCTCTTGCACACCCCACACTGGGGATTGAGCCCACAACCTGGGCATGTGTCCTGACTTGGGGATGTGCTATGAGCTCCTGGTTTATAGGTTCACACTCAACCCTTGAACCATGCCATGCTATCATTTTTAACAAGTATTTTAAAGAATTGACTATGAATTACTAACTGTGCTGAGGGTTGTGGCTATAACGACTAGGGCTGACTCCATCCCTGCCCTCATGGAGCTCAGAGTTTACAGGGCTGGGCATGTGGGGGAGCAGGGAGAAGGCACAAGAGATATGAAACAAATAATTCCACAAATATTTCACCCTGTGGCTTTGTGGTTGTGGCAGAGGGGAGAGCACAGGATGCTGGGAGTGTCTGACCGAATGTCTGACCCTCTTACTCTGCCCCAGCTCGCCCTGCCCTCCTCTGCTCTAGGTGGCAACGGGCTGCTCTGCAGGCTGCGTCCCGGGAGGAGGTTGCAGGGTGGGAAGACAGGGAGTGTCCAAGACATTTCTGCTCCCTTCTCTGCCCTCCTGGGCGGTGTCTTCTCCGTGGCTCCCCCCCGGCCCTCGCTCCCACCAGACAGGCTGGCTTTGGTGATGGCTCCTGTCTGGTCTCCTGCCTCAGCTCTGGTTGTACCATCTCCTCCCTTTGTCTCTCCTGCCTTCTGGTTGGAGCATCTTCCTGCTGTTGGCAAGGTCAGGATTACCTCCCCATCCCGTTTGGCTTCTCAGCCTGTTCCGTCACACATGTAACAAATGCCTTAGAAAATACAGTCCATGTTTAAAATCCAGAGTGGTTTTTTTTTTTTTTTTTGCCTAGGTCAACTCATTAGTCAACAGAGCCAAATATTAACAGTACAATGATTGAAATTTCTTTTGAGAGCCAAATTTTTTAAACATGAACTTCTTCTAATGCCACTTCTTCAAAATAGATTTGCCCAGGTATTTTGTGGAAGAGCCACACTCAGTGGGCCAAAGAGCCACACACACACACACACACACACACACACACACACACACTGATGTAATCAGCTTTTGTATCTTCAATCCCAATCCCAGCGTGTGCTGTAGTTTCTGCTCCCGACATGGAGCTGGGCTCTGACCTAGTGGCGCCTGGCTCTACCCTGTCTTAGGGCAAAAAACGTGCAGACCGGGCGGGGCGGTAATGACTGACAGCACTGCACAGAACGCACTCAGGCGGGACCAGCGCAGGGACAGCAATATAAATTTCCTTGAGGAAATTAATGAGGAACCGGCCCTAGAACCTCAAGTTTCCTGACTCTGAGTTCATTTCTGTTCAGAACCTGCTTGCGGCCTCCAGAGCCCATTGCCCGGGGCCTGCACAGTCACTCCCCACGCACCCGAGGCCCGCCTATACATCCATGTATAGTGTTAAGTTCCAAAACCTTTAAAAACTTACTTTCACCATAACTAACACTGACTGGGTTGCATCACAACCCAAGCAAGCATTGCTGTCTGTCCACCGCAGTCCACGACTCCCTCCTGGAGGTGCGGTGGTTTCTGGGGTGTCCTGGGCGGTGCCCAGGGTGATGGGATAAAAGATGGACTGCTATTTAAGTGGAATAGAGGTCCCCAGTCTGAGGGGCCAGCTAGTAGCACCGTCAGAGGCGAGTTGAAGATGAAGGTCAGGAAGGAGGTGATGCAGAACTGCTCCTCCGGCCGAGATTCTCTCGTCTCAGCCCCGAACTCCCTCCTGCCTTCCCCCCCAGCTAACCGCCCACTACCCTTATCACAGCAGATTTAAACCTGCTAACAGTCTCCTGGTCTGGGATTGGCAGCGAGAGGCCCGCAGAGGACGAGGACCAGTCAGCATCTTGTACGAGAGACGCATGTTTCTCTCATCCAGCACTTTGCGCAGAAAGCCTGACCTCAGAAACGGCAGCCAGCAGACTCCGCGCTCTCATGATCCCTCAGTTCCCCGCTAATCAGATGTCTAGACGAGAGTGGTCTCTGCCCCCTTTCCTGTGTGTAAATCTGCCTCGACAAGTCGTATCCTCCTGACAATACCACTGAAATGTTCTTTATTTACTCAGTGGGCCTTCTGAGACCCGGATACTAGAAATACTATCAGTTTCTGGATCAACTCGCTTCTCTTGAAATCATGCTCTGATATTCCTCTGCTTAAATTTCACTCTCTTGAGAGGACTCTGTTAACAAGGCAATTAGCGCTGCTTTGAGTATAAGGAGAGTACTGTGGGGTTTGGGGCCAGATGGCCTGTGAGCCAAACTTACCTCGGGGGGTGGAGGTGGGTGGGGGGGTTATAGTGACTTAGGAGGGAAGGCCATTCTCACTGCAGCCTGACCGGTTTAGACAACACAATGTGCTTCTTTAATGCAGTGAGGAAAATGGTGGGGAGAAAGTGTTCAATTTCCATCCATCCATTTGAGACCAGGTGAGGCCCTCACTTAATTTCCCCTCATTGGTGTGCTAACGTAATAGAGGCTTAAAACAAGATCTAATTTATATATGTTAAAATTAGCAATAGAATAATGGGGATTAAGGGCTGCCAGAGAATGAAATCCCGAGTCTTATTTTACTAACAGGGAGACCTGGGCAATGGGTTCGGGTTCTCATGTTCCCCACCTCCCTCCAAACCCCACCCAACACCCCACCCCTTACTCACTGGGAACCACAGCTGTCAATCATGGGCCCAGCATGGTCCACCCTCAAGGTCAGGAATGGCTTCATTATTCTTTAAAACCAGGACATGCATAAGGTATTTGGAGCCTCTCTACCTGTGCTCAGATGCCAGCTTTTAACCACTTACTGAGGGTGCAAACTCTCTGCACCTCAGTTTTCTCACCTGCAAAATGGTCATAACAATAGTTTCTACTTCTAGGGTGTGGAACAGGTTAAATAAGTTTATATACAAGATAAATGCTTAGGACAGTACCTGGAATGTGATATGTGTTAAATCAGTGTTAGTTATGATGAAAATAAGTTTTTAAAGGTTTGGGAACTCAACACTATACATGGATATATAGTGAGTAATCAATGTTTTATGACCCCTGATCTTCAGGCTCCTAGTTTTCCTCTCTAGAAACAACCACTGTTGCCAGTTCATTAGTAACCAATCAAGAGATATTGAAAGTAAGTATATTCATGTATATTCATGTTAGATATAGATATTTACAGATACACACACTGGGGGAAGAGAAAGCTGTAGATACAGAGAACTCCCAATTTTTAAAAAAGCAGTTATTATATACTAGAGGCCTGATGCACGAAGATTCGTGCAAGAATGGCCCTTCCTTCCCCTGGCTGTTGCCACTGCCTTTGCTCCGGCTGGAGCCACCTTTCTGCCTTAGCTACAGCCCAGAGCTGCCTTTTCACCTTTCCCATGCTGCCCAGAGGCCTGGAGCTGCTGGGTGATGCAGAACACCTGTGTCGCCGCCATGTCAATGATGTAAGAGTCCCACCATGCTCCTGGCTGCTTGGTGCCTGTGTATGCAAATTAACCCACCATCTTTGTTGGGTTAATTTGCATGTTCATTCCAGATTGGCTTGTGAGTGTCTCAAAGGTATAGTCAATTTGCATTTTCCTCTTTTATTAGTGTAGATACTGGTGTGCACTTTTACAAAGTGTACAGAAAAGGATCTGTTGTAAATTTAAAAACCAATCAAGATTGTCACTTATTAATCCCTGTAGATCCAGCTCATTTTTGACAGCCACCCACCCAGACCCCTTTGCCTGGTGTGAGGACCTTTCAACCAGGCTCCTGCCAAAGGGCATTTGGGTGGTTGCACCCTCTTTGCTTTGATTGCTCTGGATCCTGCCTGCTGCTCCTTCCTTCCCTCATCCCAGCCACGTGGGAGGCCTCTGAGAGTCTTCACGTCAGGAAGGGAAGCAGACTCTCATGTCCCCTGAGATCACAGGGCTCACATGAACTCTAGAGTGAGCCGGCAGCTGTGGGAGGGGCTCCATCACCTGCCACCATCCCCCAAGCCCGTGAGAAGGAAATTCAGAACACCTGGGTTTTGTAGGACTTTCAAAAGTATGTCAAGCCTTTAAATGAATTTAAATTAATCTCACCCTAAGAAGATGTATTTGGATATATAATTGTAGATTACAGCTCGAGTGTGTCTGCACTGTATCTGCACAGCAAGCTAACGTTCACACTTGCACCCCCATTTATCTCACTTTCGGATCTAGTTCTTTCCAGTGGCTCTAAGAGAATTTAATTTTAGCACTGCAATCCTGACAGCACTGTCCAATAGACTCCCTCCTACCCCACAGGCCCTGAAATACAGCCACCTCAGGTATAAACAACAAGGGGGATGTTAGAGCATTGCCCAAAGATTTATAAACTCTCAGCTTCCCTGTAGAATGGGAAACATCTTTTTCTGAAAGTGAATCCTTGAGGCAGAACTTTGAATGTTGGTAAATTTGTTTGGAAAAACCAAAAGGTCACCTGGGAGCCGCCCTGGAATAATGAGAGGTCAAGGTTTCAGCCAGATGGGTCTGCACTGGAACCCCAGCTGGCAGCCCTGCCACGGACTGGCTGTGTCACCTTGGTTCCTTGACCTCTGTTTGGAGATGGGAATGAGGTAGACCATAAGGATCAAGTGAGAGAAATGAGACCTCTATGAGCAAGCGCTCAATTAATAGCCACCCCTTAAAGTGCCTGATAGCAATCTGTTTCTAAGCTCTTGGAGGCCAAGATGACAGGAAAGAGACAGGCAGCCTTGCCTCTCGCTCTTTCCCTTCTAATTTTGTCTCTGTGCATTGGGAGCCAGGGAGCCAGGGCCCCCGACCTCACAAAGGGCCAGTGTCTGGGCTCGCTGAGGTCTGGGAGGCCCATTCGGCTGCAATGGGGCCCTGCCAAATTTTCATATGGTTTTCATATCACCGGCCTGTTTTGACTTCTGTGAGCTTTCTGGCCACAATCCCTCTGTGACTGTGGGAGAAAGGAAGCACAGGCGACCTGGAGTGAGGGGCGGGGGGAGGGGAGGGCTGCCCAGGCAGAGGCAGTAGGGGGTTCAAGGACAGGGCACCGCCTCCCAGGCCTGTGCAGAACTCCCAAGAGCGGTCCCCTCCAGTGCCTGTCTCCTCACGTTCCTTCCCAGACTCCCGGCCTCTGGCGTGAACTGGCCTCCCCAGGACTCGTCATGTCTGCTTGCTTCCCAGAGGAGGCAGGTCGGGGGAAGTTGGCAGGCGGACAAAACCCGTTACAGCGTCTGGGCTGGCTGAGACGCTGTCTTTGGGCTCTTGTAAGGCCGATGTGGGGCTGCTCCCTCCATCTGCCTCCCTCTGACAACTGCTCCCCAGGTCAGTTCCGAGTCAGGCAAATGGTCACCCAGAAATACAGAGGGGTCAAGCAGAGCAGGCCCTTCCTAGGTGCTGCAAAAGCACCTGAGGCAGTGGTGAGTTCCCTGTGTCAACCTCAGCATATGATTTTTTTTTTCTTTTCTTCTTGAGTCGAGAGCAATTCACCTTCTCATCTAAAGGAAGGACTGTGTGGCTTCTCTGTGGCATATCCAAATGCCAGCATCACTACTGGTGCACTTTGGGGCCACTATGAAGTAAAATAAGGGTTACAATGAGCACAAGCACTGTGATACCCACAGTGGCTGTGAGAGCCGAGATGGCTACTAAGAGACTTAACTGGTGGAGAGAGTCTGCAGGGTGGAGACAGTGCTAGATTTCATCATGCGACTCAGAACAGCACACAGTTTAAAACATATAAATTGCTTGTTTTTTGAATTTCCATTTAATATTTTTGACCACAGTTGACCATGGGTAACTGAAACCACAGACAGTGAAGGATGATGGATCAGGGGGCCCACCCTATAAATAATGCCCGACTTGCCCCTCAGTTTCTCCCCTCTAACCTCGACAGCCAGGCACAGCTTCCCCTGCTCCTCTGTTTTCACCTCCACCTGGGACTCTCCTCAGGCTAAGCAAGGAGAAGGCTCTCAGTCTGGGAGAACACCCCCTCTGCCCCTGGGAGGCTGGCTCCCCCTGACCTCTCAGCCACTTCTAAGCCCTCCCCTTGTTCTGAGACTAGGCTTCTATTTCCACAGTGACCCCCTGTCCCAGATGGTCCTGTGCACTGCTAACTGGTGCTGGGTCCCTCCTGAACTAGGCTCCTGCTAGAGGTTTGTTAGTATAGATGGGGGGGGGGGGGGTTGCAGGGAGTTTGCTAGTAGGGATAGGGAGAGAGGGGTGCAGAGAGTTTGCTAGTAGAGATAGGGGAGGGGGTGCAGGGAGTTTGCTAGTAGGGATAGGGGAGGGGGTTGCAGGGAGTTTGCTAGTAGGGATGTGGGAGGGGGTTGCAGGGAGTTTGCTAGTAGGAATAGGGGAGGGGGTGCAGGGAGTTTGCTAGTAGGGATAGGGGAGGGGGTGCAGGGAGTTTGCTAGTAGGGATAGGGAGGGGGTGCAGGGAGTTTGCTAGTAGGATAGGGAGAGGGGGGTGTAGGGAGTTTGCTAGTAGGGATAGGGGAGGGGGGTTGCAGGGAGTTTGCTAGTAGGGATAGGGGAGGGGGTTGCAGGGAGTTTGCTAGTAGGGATGGGGGGGTGCAGGGAGTTTGCTAGTAGGTATGGGGAGGGGGGTGCAGGGAGTTTGCTAGTAGGAATGTGGGAGGGGGTTGCAGGGAGTTTGCTAGTAGGGATGTGGGAGGGGGGTGCAGGGAGTTTGCTAGTAGGGATGTGGGAGGGGGTTGCAGGGAGTTTGCTAGTAGGAATAGGGGAGGGGGTGCAGGGAGTTTGCTAGTAGGGATAGGGAGAGGGGGGTGTAGGGAGTTTGCTAGTAGGGATAGGGGGAGGAGGGTTGAAGCTCTGCTACAGGGAGAAAAGCTTCCACTTGACAGCTCAAATGGGTCCCTCTCATGGGATGTGGAAGGCAGGCACCTTTGGGGTTTCGGCCCTTAGGTTTGGTTATCTAAGGGAGGAAAGAATAATCTTTTTTGACCCAAATCTACCCTGGACACGACATCCTTATCATAATCTTGTCATGACCAACAATCGCACCTCCTTCTTCACTTCAATCTCAAGCAGCACCTCTGAGCACCACCTCCCACTCTCCTAGCCCCTTTCCCTAGCAGCTCAACCAAACTGTCTTCAGCCCCCCGCCCCCCCCGGGGAGGGGCGGGAGCGTGGGGGTGAGAGAAGACTGCATTGGTCTATAGACACTTGTCTGCCTCACCTCTCTCCTTTCTCAGCCCCTCCAGATCCAGCTTAGTGTTCACAGTCCATGTTTATGGTCACTTTCTTGCAAAGCCTGTCAACCCCTTTCCTTTCCTTTTTTTGTTAACCCTCATTCCATTGATATTTTCAGAGAGAATGGAAGGGAGAGGGAGAAACAGAGAGAGAAACATCAATGCAGAAAAACAAATCAACTGGTTGCCTCCTGCACACACCTGGACTAGGGATGAGGAGGCGGGGGAGGGGAGGTGGGGGATCAAGCCTGCAGCTGAGGTATCGAACCCACGACTCTTTAGTCCATAGGCCGACGCTCTATCTGCTATCCACTGAGCCAAACCAGCTAGCCACTAGGGCAACACCTTTCCTTTTCTCTCTTTTAATGACATTTTTCCTGGCAAACATGAACCCTACGCAAATCCTAGTCCAAGCCTGCATGCGGGTGAATAAACAGGCTGGAGGAAAACATTCCTCCCCGCTGACTCGTCTCCCTCCACATCTTGACCACTCACCTCAGTCCTGAGTCTGCCCAACAATCCTAGTGTCTCTAGTTTATTTATCTTCTGCCACCACCACCGCCCCCTAGCCCTGCCCCTGACTGATTCACATCTCCTCTCTCCTCAACATCCCAGCACTTCCTTCCCCGTCCTCGTCATCGTCCTCACTCCCAGGTGATGGCCATGCTCTCCACTTCCCTGCAAGAATGGAGCAATCCGAAGACATTCCTGCCCGGTGCTCCCTCCACCTCCACCCTCCTGCCTGCTTCCGTCATCTCTCACGCTGACCTCTTGTTAAGAGAGAGGGGCAGTGACAGCCGCATCAAAGCAGAAGGTTTTCCTGAAACTCAACGCACTTCCACTTCCTCTATGTCGTGGGCCAGAACTGTGCCATCTCCGTGCTGCAGAGGAGACAGAAATGAGAGTTTGGCCTTTTCTGCTTCTGTAGGAGATATGGCAAGAGGGTTGAGATTAGCTGTTGGATGACAGGCAATAGCATCTGCCACACACACAGTCTGATTCCGAGACTCATTTACGGCAGCAAAGAGGTTTGCTGTCTCTTCTGATGTTCTCCTATAGGCTCCTTCCATCATCAAAGTGTGGGGCCCTCTTAGACAGTGTCCTCCTCGCTGAGGGATCTTTCCCAGGCAGGCTAAGAGGAAGGGTACAGCTCATTCAGGCCTTCTGGCTTCCTAATTCCACCTTTTAATCTTGATCAACATTTACTGCAGTAATTCCTTAGACTAACCTGTGTGCTATCACAAGGGAAGCAGGTAGTAGAGCTAGAACTCAGACCTGGAGATAAAAACATCCCACCCGCCTCCTACCTCCCACAGAGTTTTGATCGTCTAGTGGATGTAGGCCAGCCACTGGAGACAAAGGTCTTTCAGAAATGCCATCTAAATTTCATTTTTCTCTCTTCCAGAGACACACAGTAAATGCAAGCTTGAGAAGCCAAAAGCCCAGGGGCTCCAGGGCAGCACACTCTGGCCTAGGCAGGTTTCATTCTATTTCATTATCGTGGGCCAGGTCCCATAAGTCATGACCCCAGAATAGGCTGTTCACTTACACATGGAGGGGACCATGAGCTGGTGATCTGCCTGGCATTCATTTCCCATTTATAACCAATCTGTTCTCCTCCTGGTCTAAGCCATTCAGTGGGTCTGACCTCACCCGTTCTACTCCAGGGATGGGCATGTGAGCTAGGCCTGGATATCAGCATTTTTTATTCTCTTGGCCAAGATGACTGCCTCTGTGCTGGGAATGTAACCCAGGCCAGGCCGATGAGACTCAATTCTGGAACTTCTGCTGGAGTGACTGGGAAAGAGATCTCTTTCGATGAGAATGAGTTGCCAGATGTGTGGCTGATACAAGCCGGGAGCTTTCAGGGACAAGCGCCTGTCAGGGCCTGCCTGAGAGGGAAGACAGGCGGGAAAGGAGAGGCAGGCCTGAGGCCGACGCATGTTGTTGAGCCTGTAAACCCACCCAGCCTCACATGAACTCACCAAACCTACCTTTGGATTTTCTAGTTGCAGGAGCCCAGAAATTCCATTTTGATCCTAAGCCAATTTGAATTGAATTTCTGTCATTTTTTTTTTCCCTGCAGGATGTATTCCGACTAATTTAAAAAGACAGGTTCTTTTCCTACGCTCCCCAGATAAAACAAAAACCACTCCAGCCTGCCTTGTCCCTCTGCTGCTTAGATGAGACCAGTCCTGCTGTCTTAGCTCAAGGATCACGGATTATTCTTCGGCATCAAAGGTTGACACCAAGACTGACCCCGTCTCCAACAATGCTCCAAGGTTGAGGGATTTCACAGTTTGAGTGGGAGGGAGACACAGGCTTTCTACTGCTTTGCTGACTCCAGCTTTCTATGGGAGTCTCTTTTCATGGTTTTAAGCAATTAGACATCTGCTGTGACATTACAGCCAGCTTATTACTATATAAGCCATCCATTGACGTGACGTTAGTGCAGACGTCCCCAAAGCATCCCTGTGCTCACCGGGTATCCAGCTTGTGACTACTAGCACAGGTTCAGTAAATCATGCAGCCAATGAGAAGTTGAAGTTGTACAGAAATGATGGCAAGACAGTCCGTAAATTTTTACTGACTCTGCCTTTCTCACTCAAGTAAGTGTTTAATAAGGTGGAGAGAAAGGTGTCATCACAGGTTTGAAATTATTCCCCACCGCCAGCCTTCCAGAGGGAGTAGAGCCATTTATCTGTCTACAGCGTGGGCTTGAGGTTCAAGCCTGTTCGGGTTTCCATACGTCTGTCTGCAGAGGGCTGATCGGGTGTGTTCTCATGCCGACCTTTCATCACAGAAGAAAGGCAACCCACTCAGGAATTTGTAGAGGATACCTTATAAATCTAGCATCTGTCTGTAAATGTGCTTTCATTTGCACCTCTCTCGATAGCACCTCTCTGCCTTCAGCCTTCTTCACATCTTTTCAAAGTGGGAGGACCAGAATGAGTGGGCATGGACAAGAGCTGATCCCTGGGTTTGGCAGGAACTGCTCTGGGGCCTTCTGCATGCTAATCTCGCTCTTTTGTCTTCCTAGGCTCTTCCCGCCTCCAAGCTTGGCTTGTTGGCTGGTTCCTATTCTTGGACTTGTCCCTGAACTTGTGTTCATCGACACCGACAACAGTGCCTGGCACATAGTAGGCATACAATGCAGGCCACCTTCATGCACAGTTCCAAATGCACCATTCATATTTGCATAGTGCTCTCGGGTGCCATTTATATAGAACACAGTGAGTAGGGCCCCTGGAATTGGGCAACTCAATATATTGATGCCTACACAGATGAATTAGTGAATAAATGAAGTCCTGACCAGACAGGCTTCGGCCTCTCCCCTTGAACTCGGGGTTATTTTTTTCACTAAGATAGATAGCTCTAGCTTGCCTTTTCCTAATACACATCTGATATAGATATGCCCTAAGTATTGACTCTATGGAATCAGCCTCCAGGTTAATTCTGTTCCTATGTCTATCTGCTTTTCATTTGGGCAATTCGACTGCTAATTTAATCTTCTGAACAAGTTCTGCTCAAGCAGCCCACTATTTAGGCTCCTGGCCCTCATTATCCACTTTCTCCAGATTTGGACCACCTTTGGCCCCCTCTCCCCTATCTTTTCACTCTTGCTGGATCCCACACATGGACTTCTGCCTCTGAATGTCGAGGCACCAGGATCAGTGGCATTAGCCTCTTTGTTTCTCAAGGACAAACAAATGTCAGAAATGGACCATAATTCGAGTCAACCGTTGAATTGGGATCCATTTCTGACATCAGCCGTGGTCACAATGCTTCTTATTTGGTAATCCGAACCCTTTGGTTTTAGCACATTCTGAAGTGTGTCTCTCTTGCCAACGGGCTCCAGAAGGGGTAGCTGGCTGCTGTGAGCGCCCTTCATGCATGTTGGAACCTTTGGGTTCCCCACTGAGTCTGGGCATCAACAAGGTCAAAGACTCCAGTCTAAATGTCCTGCCTTCCAGCTTCCAAATCCTTCCATAAACTGGTAACATCTACTTGTCCAATCAAGTGCCCACTCCATCCTTACGAAATTCCTTCTGTAAGTGCAGCCTCTGCCACCCTCTTGACAATCTCACATTACTTCCTGCTCCAAATGCACTCTCCTCCAAATCTCACTCATCCTTCAAGGTGCAGCTCAACGTCCAGCTACTCCGAGGAGCCTCCTATTTATTGGCACTCCTGCTCTGTTGATCTTTCTCTGTCTCAAGTTTTAAAAAATATATATTTTATTGATTTTTTACAGAGATGAAGGGAGAGGAATAGAAAGTCAGAAACATCGATGAGAGAGAAACATGGATCAGCTGTCTCCTGCACACCCTCTACTGGGGATGCGCCCACAACCAAGGCACATGTGCTTGACTGGAATCCAACCTGGGACCCTTCAGTCCGCAGGCCGACGCTCTATCCACTGAGCCAGCCCAGTTTTGGCTATGCACAGTTTTTATGCATCGCATATATCATCCATTCTTTCCTCTGTAGAGCTTGACTTCCTAACAAGACTACATATTCCTTGGGGTCAGGAATCATGTCAAAGTATTTCAGGGACCTTCACATGGCCTCACACACTTAGGGTGATTTAACAAACTCGACTGATGCCACTTCAGAGATAGATCCCTAGTATTTCTGGAGTGTTTTCTTTTTGTTTGAACATTGAAAAAAGCACCAACTTTTTAAACTTTTCAGCATCACATTGATGAGGACAATTGAAGGTAAGTTTGTTTGCTGAGGAAGTAGAACAAACTTTCTGTCCGAGACAGAAATAGAATCCTTTCCTCCAAACCCCTGCTGAAGCTTGCCATCTAACTATAATGGCCACATGGGCAGACCATACGAAGCAATAGAAGGTTCTGGGGATGATTAATGCTCAAGAGAAGCTGTGGCATTTGTCAACAGCTACCAGCATTCAGCAAATGTGCTGCTGGTCACTGAGTGTGGGCCCACTGTGCAGCATTATCCCCGCTCTGAATGGAACTGGCATTATGTAACAGGAGGACAGAAGGTTTGAAAAAGCAAAACACCAAGGAATAGGTGAATGCCATTTTCCCTTTTTATAAAGCACATTGCAGAGCAACTTGCTTATGATTGGAGTTAAATTCCACTCCACAGACTCAATTCTGAGTAGTTTTCCAGGCCTTGAGATTCATGGGTAAAATGAAGAGGTGCTTGAACTTAAGGTTTAAGTGAAAGAAGTGATACTCTGCCCCATCTCCTACTGGGGATAAACTGAAAGTATTGGGTTTGGTGGTGCTTTTCCAGGTAACCAGTTCTAATATTCCTATGCTCTGACCCTAAATCAACACAGGCAACATCCTGGTCAAATTATTGTCCTGTGACTGTGATCCACACAACTGTAGGAGAAGTGCTCTTACCCTCGTGGGTTATATGAGA
The DNA here is from genome assembly GCA_027563665.1 of Antrozous pallidus. Classification (NCBI taxonomy): domain Eukaryota; kingdom Metazoa; phylum Chordata; class Mammalia; order Chiroptera; family Vespertilionidae; genus Antrozous; species Antrozous pallidus. The sequence continues at coordinate 92,121,710 of CM050511.1, read as the reverse complement.
AGTCACTTTTAACAACGGTGGCCCCTACTTCCCTCACTGCCCCCACCCCCCCCCCCACACACACACACCCCACACACACCACACATACACACCACATACACACACACACCACACATACACCACACACACATCATACACCACACATACACACCACACACACACACCACACACACACACACACCACACACACACACACATTACACACACACATCACTCACATCATACACCACACACACACACACATACCACACACACCACACACACCACACACACACACACACACACCACACACACACACACATTACACACCACACATACACACCACATACACACACACACCACACACACACACCACACACACACATCACTCACATCTACACCACACATACACACACATACCACACACACCACACACACCACACACACACACACACACCACACACACATCACTCACATCTACACCACACATACACACACATACCACACACACCACACACACCACACACACACACACATACCACACACATCACACACACACACACCACACACACACCCCACACACATCACACACACACACACCACACACACACCCCACACACATCACACACACACACACCACACACACACATCACTCACATCTACACCACACATACACACACATACCACACACCACCCACACACACACACACACACCACACACACATCACTCACATCTACACCACACATACACACACATACCACACACACCACACACACCACACACACACACACATACCACACACACACCCCACACACATCACACACACACACACCACACACACACATCACTCACACACACCACACACACACATCACTCACATCTACACCACACATACACACACATACCACACACACCACACACACCACACACACACCACACACACATCACACATACACACACACACACACACCACACACACACATCACTCACATCTACACCACACATACACACACATACCACACACACCACACACACCACACACACACCACACACACATCACACATACACACACACACACACCACACACACACATCACTCACATCTACACCACACATACACACACATACCACACACACCACACACACCACACACACACACACACCACACACATCACACACACACACACCACACACACACATCACATCTACACCACTCACATCATACACCACACATATACACACACCACACACACCACACACACACACACCCCACATACACACCACACAGCGTGGGCCTCTAGCTTTCTTTCCAGCCTGCTGCCCTCTTCATCCTTGCATTTCACACATTCCATTTCAAGTACAAACCACCTGCAAGTTGCATAAAAGATCAAAAGGTGAGATAAAGGCTGAGAATAAAGGGGACTTTGCCCTGGGTAGCTAGACAGTAGAGCCTATTGAGAAGTGGGCAACAAATGTGAATTGTGGGGCTCTGGGGCTAGACTGCCTGGGTCCCCAAATTGCTTTTCCTACTTCCTAGATGTGTCAATCTGAGCAAACTGCCCAGCTTTCCTGGACCTCTGTTACACTGCTTTACACAGGGATGACAAACAGTGTTGGCCTTATCTTGTTTGTGGCGGCACATACATGAGTCAGTATGTATGGAACACTGGGAGCAATGCCAGGGACACTGGATGTGATGTGCCCAATAGGTGTCATTATTATTATAGAGGAAGGCATGCAAATCCCCTAAGGGCCATGATAAGACCTACAGGAGACAGTACCAGTTCTTGCACATAATCTGTTCTGTCCATTTATTTCAGTCAGCAACTTTATTGAGACCTAGTATGTGCCAGGTGCTTCCTAGGTGCATAGACTACAGAGGTGGAAAAATCGTTCAGTCCTTGCCTTTGTGAGCTTACAGTCTAACCTGTATGTCCACCTCGAAATCACCTCAAGCTGTGGAGTGCCTAGCCACTCCACCCTGGGTGTGCAGCACAGTGGCTGGCCCATAGGAGGCTTCGGGAATGATCTGCTACTGTCCTCCCTTCCAGGAGGCTGCTCATGGACATCCTTGATTCACTTCCCACTTGGACTCCAGAATCAGCCATTGACTCAAATCCTAGATAAAATCACCTCCTTGCACAGCCGGCAAGGCTCAGTGGTTGAGGGTTGACCTATGAACCAGGAAATCACGGTTTAATTCCCAGTCGGGGCCCATGCCCAGGTTGCGGGCTCGATCCCCTGTAGAGGGCATGTAGGAGGCAGCCAATTGATGATTCTCTCTCATCATTGATGTTTCTATCTCTCTCTCTCCCTCTGAAAAATATATGTGTGTGTGTGTGTGTGTGTGTGTGTGTGTGTGTGTGTGTGTGTATATATATATATATATATATATATATATAATTTTTAAATCACTTTCCTGGCTCTCTAAGCTACACCTCATCTCCCCTTCTCTGCTCTACTTCCCAGTATAGAATGTTGCTGCCTGAGCCACACTGAATAGGCTTCCCCAGTCTAATCCCACCACGGGGGTAGGGAGTGGAGGATTCCACTCACACCAATAAACAATTCTTGTGAACTTGCAGTCTAGCTGTATGTCCTTAGCAGGGTGTTCAAGAATTCAACTCAATTCTGATACTATCTCCTGGGAGATAGCATCAGATTCCACAGGTTAAGCGTTCAGCCCTACAAGACTGCTCCCTCACCCCACCCTCATACACACCCAGACGTCAGCCCAGCCGCAAGCCCAGGCTCTTCCCTGTGCTTCTGATGAGGATCCTCCTTGGGGATCTATAAATTTGAGAATGACTCACAGAACTGGGGGAGAACTGTTCACTCACCATGCTATCCATTGATTACAAAGAATATTACAGGGTAAGAATCAATATCAGAGGAAGGGATACACTGGATGAGACGCTGAGCAAAGGAGGTTCTGTCTTTGAGGAGTTGGGGCCCAGTCAGTGGAACAGGAAAGTGTTCTGGTTTCCCAGTGAGGAAGCTCTCCAAAAACAAGGCCAATAATGAGCTGTCCTCCTGGGCTTTCAGGGAGGCTTTATATACACTCATGATTGACCACTGGCAGTTGCACTCAATCTTCAGCCCCTCTTCTGGCCCAGAGGTGTGCGGTGGGGGGTGGGCCTGAAAGTTCCAAACCTCTAATTACTTGGTTGGTTGTCCTGGCAAACAGCCCCCACTTTTGAGTGCGGTACAAAAGCCACCTCATTAACATACAAAAGATACCTTGCTCACTCTCAACACTTAAGAACTTCCAAGGAATTTGGGGAGCTGTGAATCAGGAACTGTGGATGAAGACCAAATACTTTATGCATCACAATGTTCACACACACTCCATATTCCTGTTCTTTCATTTCAGTTGGTCTTTGGATTCTCCAAAGCATTGTTCTCCTCAAGCCTTCCTCACCACTACCTTGCCATTTCCTACTCCGACTCCCCCTCTGAGCCACTGACCTTATTCTACTTCCCTGAGACCCAAGTTGGCCATCAGTAGCACTCTCTCCATCTTCTCCACCTCGAAATCACCTCAGGCTGCAAAACCATCCTCTTTGTCAGTCCACTGGCATCAGTGGAAGGAGTGAGCCAGGACTGAGCAGTTACTGGAGCAGCCTGTCTCACCCGTAAAACCAGTCTCTATCTGTGATCTGATCCCCACTCTTCTCCACCTCTCTAGCCTGACACCTCTAGGCACCATTCTAGCTTCCTTGGGCTCTCTCTACTGCCTCCTTTCTCAAAGCATATAAATGCACAGATTCATTCACTCTTTTTCCACAAACAACAATTGAGTGCTAAAATGTGCTATGAGCTAAACATTCTTCTAGGATCTAGAGATAGGGCAGTGAAGGAAATAAAATCTTGACTCTCATGGAGCTCATGCTCCAGTGTGGATAGTTGGCCAATAAACAGACAAATAATAATATAACGTGTCAAATGGAGAAGACTACAAGCTGAAAGCCATTGGCAATTGCACTCAAAGGGCTGCTGGGCATGCTGTGAACTGCAGAGGAAGGATGGAGGGCCAGAGAGATGCAGGCTGTGCCACAGAAGGGCCTGCTATGGGTGAGGCTGCTTTATAGTGGTGGAGGACAAGCTGCTACAGGCCTCCAGCTTTGCTGATCTGTTGAGAAGCTTCTGGATTCTGATGTGGCACAGTACAATAGTCTGGATAATGTTCCCACTGTGTTCTTGGACCTGGCGTGTGCTGTAATGGCAAGAAGGCTACTCCCTCCTGCCCTAAAACCCCAGTGGGTCTGGTTGATAATGGAGTGCAATAGCTTGTCCAAGACAAACAATTCCCTCTCTTGCCTGTGGGTGGGGAGTAGGGGAATGCATCAGCTCTTGGCTCTATTTCGTGTTTTGGCAAATGAGCGTAGCAAGGACTTCAGTGTGGTCCTTCCAGCCCATCTCCTCATCTAGGCCCAGGTAAAGAGGAATTTTGGAGAGGATTTGACTGAGTTATAAATATAATACTTCCCAAGAACTGATTAAGGAACCATCTGGCTGGAAAAATAACTCTTTGCTTCACTCTCATAATAAATATATAAAAGTATTAAACTTTTATAATTTATAGGGTACTTTTGTATGCCTAATCTTATTGAATATTCAACATATTATGACACAAAATCCGTTATAATTTATCATTGAGCTAAACATATTTTCAGTTAGCATGGGAATACCCGTTCTTCGCAAAAAAAAAAAAAAGTTTTATTTTCATCGCTATTTGTGTTTAGAGTCCAGTAAGAATTGTCTCAGATTACACAAGAGACTTCCTATCTTGAAAACTAGGGTCCTGGAGTGGATAGCTTTACATTCCACATGAATTAATAACGGTCTTCCTCCAGCACTCCCAGCAGATGCCCCAGCATACCAATCTCCATGTTCCTCATGCTTGGAATGTGTAATTCCTCCATGAGCTACATTCTGCTCTGGGCAACTTCTATTTTGGGACTAAATTGTTTCTTTATATAGAAACCAGTACCTTTGTCAAATCAAGTGAGTACATGAGTCATTTGTACATTTCCTAAAAACCATCTCATAAAAATTTTCTCATCTGCTATCCATTTTATTTTTCAATCAGGAGGAAATGCATTAACAATGCAAGTGTCTTGGTGAAATACCTAAGCTTTCATAGACCACTGCTAAAATGAAAATGCTTCCTGGTGGTAACTGAATTTCACACTTGTTTAAAGAATGACCACATCATCATTTGCATTTTTACCAACCAAGTAACTATATGCCTCCGCTAACTTGGGGGCTCTACTTCTATAATTCATATTATGGCCTTTTAGATAACACTGGATGGTCTGAGACGTTAGTGCTAACTAGGGCTTAGAAGGTATTGCGTGGTGACTATAATTCTGACAGCACTTTCCCTGTGATTGGAGGAATGGGGGGAGGAATGAAGCTTGTTCCTTCCTCATATCCTAGGTGGCTATATATGACGAGATTTTATTTCTTATTAGCTTAGTACCACGGTCAGCAAACTGCGACTCATGAGCCACATGCGGCTCTTTGGCACCTTAAGTGTGGCTCTTCCACAAAATACCACACGGCCTGGACGAGTCTATTTTGAAGTGGCGTTAGAAGACGTTTAAGTTTTAAAAATTTGGCTCTCAAAAGAAATTTCAATCGTTGCACTGTTGATATTTGGCTCTGTTGACTAATGAGTTTGCCGACCACTGGCTTAGTACATTATGCTAAGGAACTGAGGCTATGGGGAGAGGCTTTGCTTTCTGTGCAAAAACAAATATGGATGCCTAATGAGTCACCAGAGGATGGGCCAGCATGCTCAGTGGTTGAACTTAGACCTATAACCAGGAGATCAGGATTCAACATATTATATGTTGAATTATATGTTGAAGTCAGGGCACATGACCAGGTTGCGGGCTCTATTCCCAGTAGGGGGCATGCAGGAGGCAGTCGATAAATGATCTCCATCATTGATGTTTCTATCTCTATCTCTCTCTCCCTTTTCCTTCTGCTCTGAAATCAATAAAAATATACACATATAATAAGGATTCTTCAGGCATCCCCAGAAGACATTAGAGGGCAAATAGTAGGTGTATCCAATCTTCTAAGGAGTTTGAGGCCAAAGGGTTAAACAATAGACTCAATTGCCTGAACCTTCCTGAACCTTTTCTGCTTGGGCCCTATCTCCTGATTACAGTATCTAGTCAAGTATCATGAGAACACTCATTCCTGGGGGACTGAGGCTGATACTTATTTCTCTCTGCTCCTTTGTCTTCTGTACAGCTGATGGGTTAGGGAGAGCAGGGGCAGATGAACATGCTTGCTGAATTCTTCTCACTGGAGAAAAGAAGAAAAGAACTAAAAGATCTAAAAGAACATTAGTACTGCTTAGATGAAATATTGTTAGGCCTTTTTCATTAAACTAAGGGAACGTCTGACAATGTCTTTGTGAATAAAGCAGTAATGTTAGTTCCTAATATTCTAAAAGGCTTTGGGGAAATGGGCACTGTAAGTTTTCCTACTCCCACTGAAAACACAGTGGAAATTCATGAGTTGTTCCAAGAAAATTTTCATAAAGTATGTTTTTATTGATTTTTAGAGAGAGGGGATGGGAGAGGCGGAGAGACACACAGAGAGAAAAACAAAACAAAACACCACATTGATGTGAGAGAGAAACATAGATCAGTTGCCTCCCACACCCACACAACTGGAATGGCACCTGAAACCTGGGCATGTGTCCTGACCAGGAGTTGAAATGGTGACCTTTCAGTGCACGGGACAGTAATCAACCGACGGAGACACACTCCAGGGCCAAGTAATGTTTAAAACGTGAAACTGTTGAGTTATTGTCATCAGATTGCTTATCAAATAGGTGTTCTATGTTCCTAGAAAAATGACTGGGGGTATTAAGACTCAAATCATTTGAGATAAGAAGAAAGTCTCAGATTTTCCCTGCATGAAAAAGAGAATTATTTTTACCTTTTCTTTCACCTTCAGTTTATGTATTACATTGAAACAGGGAAAGAAGGTGGAGGAGACCTTCCAGAATAAGAGAGAGAAAATCTGATAGAGCAGCAAGGCCATATAATTGTAGAACACGAGTACTTCTTTCTCTGTAGTGTGGAAGGGGGAAATGTGGGCCATTTGCTACCATAGAAACCAATCAAGGTATGTGGGAGGAGGAGGGAAGACCCATTGCAGGAACGTAAAGACCTCTTTTCAAAGTTAAAGTATTCTCCAGTCAATAAGTGATCTTTCTCTTGGCCAAAGGTAGATAGGTATATGCGTTTGTATCCTTTTTATTGAAATCAGTTCCAATCTGCCTTCCCTATGACTTTGCCTTTAGGACCTGGATTTTTCTGTCTTTCTGTCCACTGTTTCCTTAAGGAAGGTTGACAAAAAAAAAAAAGAAAAGAAAAAGAAAAGAATCATTGAGCACCCTGTGCACAAGGCACAGCTCTCCGTAAGACACCTAACACATTGCATGGAGTCATTGGATGAAAAACCTCTATTCTGCTAAGTTATATCTGTCCCTATTTCCATTCTCAGAGATCTCTTAGAAAATGAGCAGCGCAGAATTAATTTCTTCCCCTCTGTAATTCAACAGCTGTGTCCAAATCATGGTTCTTTTTAATTTTTTAAAATTGAAAAAGATTAAAACAAACAGATGAAGGAGGCACACTTCCTGTTTCCTGTTCCTTTACAATCCATGTCACAGGCAGCCACCCTTTCCTTACTGGTTCCTCAGTCCTCTCCAAACTACCAGGAAAGGCAAAGGAGCAATGGACCAGGTGTTTGGAAGCTGCAGACCACACCAAAGTCTGCACTACTGGAAAGAGGCTGCCGGAGAAAAGATACCAGTTCAGCATAGGTGTGCTGCTGTGGATGGTAGGGAGTTCCCGTTACATAATAGTGGTCTTGAACGGAAGTCTCAAAGCGATCAGTTGAAAAAGAAATTCATTATATTCTTACAATTACAAATTATATGTTTAGTGGGGACTATCTCTCCTGCTCTGGGACTCTATGTTCTTTGGGATGCGAGAGAAGTGCGGAGCAAACGGTGGATTCACACTCTGCTTCCTTTCCATTTCTAGTGTGTCTTCATGTATGGCTGAGACTAGAAAGCTAAACACATTTCCCAGATTCCTTTGCAGCTAGGGTAATGAATACAAAATAGCTTCATGAACCAGTGTACTCAAGAGAAGAGTTGCAGGGAGGAGGCTCTCCCTGCGGCTGGGTGCTTTCTGCTGCCAGGCTCCCCTGTGGAGAAACTGGCCCTTTCTGCATGTTCGGCCTCTGCCTTTGTGGGTCTGGAAAGACAGCGGCAGCGGCAGCAGTGCGATATCCTGGTCCTCCCTCTTCTGGGTTATGGGAGAGCTCCGGGGGCGAGCCAGCTCTGCAGCTCTGGGAATCATTTCCGCAGACCCAGCCCAGAGCCCATCACTCTAGCCCCTCTGACAACACTCAATGCAGGTAATTCCCTGTGTTAGAGTAATTTTCTGTTTAAAGGAGCTGAAAGGGTGTCTGTTTACTAGACCTAAACAGGCAGGGTTGACCAAGGCCTAGATGCTCAGAGGGGGCTGATGTGGGAGAAACTCTTGGTGACACAGGCAGAGGAGGAGCTCATTTGGTTCCATGGGGCATGGTCTCAGAAGGGAGGACCTCACAACCTCTGGGGATTGTTTCGTGGATATGTGTGTCCCTCCTTGGAATCACCGGCACTCTTCCCTCTGCCCACCATTAGGAACTATTCTGTTCCTGGAATTCTCTCCAGGTGAAGCCTTTGCTTTCATTTATAGTCCACAAACACTGAGTACCTTCTGTCTTCTGGCAAATGCTAGATCCTCTGCAAACCAACCCACCTCTCCCGCTCTGAGGCCCCTGCTCCAGACTCCCACAAACACACAAAACACACACTTTACAACCACTCAAACTTTTACACATTCTTCCTGGACTCCCACAGTCTGGGCTTTTAGTCCTGCCTTGTCATCCTATAGCTTCTGAATTTCCCCTATCAAAGCACTTCCTCACAGGGCATTGAAATTGCTCATTCGTGTTAACTGCAGTGATGGCAAAGTCTGTCTTGTTTGCCAGTGTAGACTTGGGACCCAGCCTAGTGCTTGGTACATCCCATAAATGGTTAGTGAATTTATATTGTAGTATGCTAAGGAATTTCAGAAACTGGATTATCTTTGGAAACTTTCAGATCTAAGATCAGCTGTACAGATCAAAGGAGGTGATGGAAACTCTGGGTGCTGAGGCAAAACCAGAAGTTGGCAAAATATTTCTTTCCTTTCCAAGTTTTTCATATTTTAGCACCTTCACCACCATTTCTTTTAGCTTAAATGATAAAAAGGGGGGTGGGAGAGGGAGAGAGAGAGCAGTTCAAACCACTTTGAACATTCTCCCTATGCTATGCTACTTATTCTTTTCAGATTTGGGCTCTGTCCCTTATAGGATATTTGACCTCGGAGGAATTTTTAACCTGAGACTTTGTTTTCTCATTTATAAAATGGCCACAAAGTCTTTTGACACTGTTCCTATCTGAAGGTGTGATCTATGTCCCTGCCACTTGCCCTCTAACTTGGGTGGGCTCTGTGACAGTTTGACCAATATCACACAGAAGTGATGCTGCACCAACTTCACGCAGGAGCCTTAACAGATTGGCGGCTTCCGGTTCCTGTCTCAGAATGCTTACTCTAAGGGAAGCCGCCCGTCACGCTACGAAGGAGCCTGAGCTGCCAGTGGAGAGGCTGGAGAGACGGAGAGGCTGGAGAGACGGAGAGGCTGGAGAGAGGGAGAGGCTGGCTAGTCCCAGCTGTCCTGGCATGCCAGCTGAAATGCAGACAGACGTGTGTGTGAAGAAGCCATCTTGGTGTCCAGCCAGGTGAGGGTTCAGATGACTCCACCCCAGCTGTCATCTGAGGGCAACTACATGAGAGGCCCCAGGCGAGAACTGCCCCGCTGAGCACGGTCAACCCACAGAACTGGGAGCCACTGAGGCTCAGGGGGGTTTACGAAGCGGCAGTAGATAATGCAGCTGGAAGTGATGGCGACAGGATTGTCATGAAGGTAAATGAGGTTTCTGGTATGCTAGGTCCCTGGAATAAAGGAAGCCTTCTCTATATATCGATTTTTCTGCCCTTTCCCCTTCCTCTCTATTAATTCTATGAACTTCCAAGACGGGGTTACTTTCAGTATCATCATCTGAAGGTAGGGTGAGCTGGCGCTGAGCTCTTTGCCAGATGTTGGAATCTGAACAGCTCCCCCTTTCTTCTTTCCATCTTTCTCTTGTTTTCTGTGCTCTTTAAAGCACAGACAGATCATTTAGATCTAAAATAAGAATACCAAATTCAGCCTTTGTGTTTCAGACAGAAAAATCATAGGCTTGATACAGGCTCATGGTAATAAAAATCAAGCCCCAGAAGCATTTTAGAGTCAAAGCAAAATTCTCCTTGGCAACTTTTATCATGTCTGCATGTGAGTGTGTGTATAAAAAGCAATTAAACTTCAGACTTCATAATTGTTTCACCAATTATGGGGGAAGGGGAGTTAACAAGTACATGGTTAGCTGTAATTACAGTCTTGCTACATTTGATTTTATAGCACATCAAAATTAAAATTTAAGTTAAACCCTGTAGAAAGACATGGTACATATTCTAAATGCTTCCTCACCCCCTCCTTACTCAAATGGCTGAGTTTATTTCATTCTTGTGATCTCCACAGAAGTCAATATTTTATTCTGTTGGTTGCTATGGTGACGCATCTTGCCAATCATGCTGCCCATCCTAGAAAACTTGCTATCAAGGCAGTTTGAGATTACCTTTCCTCCGCCTTGAATTCCTGAGAACACCTAAACCAAGATAGGCAAGAGAGTTCACCTCAGTCTGAATTGGGTCAGCATCATAAATTCCATCAAATACCTGGTCAATTAATTAACTTGAGGGTGGAAGAGGGACTCAAACTAGATGTCTGAGGGTTTATACTTTTATTTTTAAAACATATTTTATTGATTTTTATAGAGAGGAAAGCAGAGGGATAGAGTTAGAAACACCAATCAGCTGCCTCCTACACACCCCATACTGGGGATGTGCCCACAACTAAGGTACCTGCCCTTGACCAGAATCAAACCTGGGACCCTTCAGTCTGCAGGCTGACGCTCTATCCACTGAGCCAAACCGGTTAGGGTTGGTTTATACTTTTATACATCAACCTTTAATATGGCTGACGAGGCAAAGTTACAATGTTTATCCCCAGGATAAAAGCCTCTGGAACTTTTGGAGACCCACAAGGTTAAAAAGGTGAGGGTGGGGTTGGGGGGAGGGGTGGGATGGAGGTGGTCAGCCTGGGTGTCTGGTGACATTTCACATTTCAGTTCCAGCTATAGAATATTTAGATGGGGAACCTAGTCTACTATTGAAGATGTCTTTCTTTCCCTGATGAGAATGCAAGGGGCTGGAGCTCCGGGTTTTATGAGTGTAAGCACACATCCTCCTTGGCATCATCACTTTACTAACCTTGCCATTCCTCGTGTCCAGAGACAAGTAGCAGACTCTTCTGGTCTCTGCTTGGGGTGTAGTCGGTATGCAGACACAGCTGGGGCAACTGTTTCTTTCCACCTCACAGCTCCTGCCGAGGTGTGACAGTGTGAGGCGCCAGGAAGCTTGTTCGATAATTACTTCTTGATTTGCCTCTGGGAGTGCAAATGCACCGACCTATGTGCGTTCACGTGAGCTTGTCGGAGGGTGAGCGATCCGCCTTCTGGTTAACAGCCAGAATGTGAGTCTACAGACAAATGGGTGACATTCTTTTGCCCCCAAATAAAAAGTCACATGTTAGGAGAGTGGTCAGGGGGCCTTTGTTACTGATTGCCACTGCAGCCAAATCTATAATCCGAGATGTCACCCCAGATGCCCCCAAGTCAGTGCAATCACGCCCCAAATGAATGAGACAGGCGCTAAGGGGGCAGCAGGGCTCGCACCCGCGGGGGCCCCCACCTCCCGGGCGCAGGTTCCCAGAGGGCTGGGCCCCCAAAGGTCAGTGGCTGCAGGGAGTGGCTGCAGGGAGTGAGAGCTCTAGGAAGCCCCGCTTCCCGGCATCCGAGGCGCCCCGAACCCTCAGCCACAGCACCTGCCCCGTGCGGGCGCAGCGGGAGCCCGGCCGGCGCCCCAGCCTGCCCTCCCCGGAGCCCGTCATTGGCTGAGCCTTCCGCTCCAGCCCACACACAGGTGGCCCCCCCTCGGGCCCGCCGCCCCCTTTTACCGGCTCCTCACGGGGCCCAGCACCAGCTCCCGTCGCCCCCAGGCGCGCGGCGCCCGCAGTTCGCCGCCGGGGGCGTGGCCTCGCGCAGGGCGCCCGGGGATTGGCCTCGGGGGGCGGGGGGCGGGGCCGACCGGGGAGAAAACAGCGCGCGCGCAGCCCGGGAGCGGTCCCCGCCGGAGTCCGGGCAGCCCGAGCCGCGCCGTCCGCCCTCCCGCGCCCGCTCTCCGTTGTTCCAGCCTTCCTCCCGCGGAGCCCTCGGCCGGCCGCCGCCCGCTCCCTCCTCCCGCCCGCAGCCCCCGTCCCGCGCGGAGCAGCCCGGCCGCAGCGGCGATGCGCCTCATCCAGAACATGTGCACCATCGCCGAGTACCCCGCTCCGGGCAGCGCCGCGGCCGCCGACTACTGCTTGCGGGCGGGCGGCCGCCGGCTGGTCAAGATCGCGGTGGTGGGGGCCAGCGGCGTGGGCAAGACCGGTGAGTCCTCGCGCTCGGGGTCTGGTCTCCAGGCTGGACGGGGCAGGGCGAGGTGGGAGCGGTGGCTGCACTGGCCGCCCGCCGTCTCCTATGGACCCACTGCCCCATCCGGGGGACCCGAGCCAGCCTCGCTTCCAGTCCCCCCCCCCCTCTAGAGATGGGGGAACTGGGACCCCGAGTGGCCGGGCGACCATCCAGGCACCACCGACACAACCGAGACCAGAGCTTTGGGGTTCTTGAGCATCCGGTGGTGCCTGGCACAAAGGGGGACTTGGGGAGCGGAGCCGCTCCTCGGGGCTTTCAGGTTAGGAAAGCTGTGCCTGCAGGGGGGCTTAGGTGGGGCCGAGCCGGTTCCGGAGCGGTGGGCCCATGGCCCTTCCAGCTGGAACGAGCGGTCACTCGCCATGTCTCCTACCCATGAGGTGTCTGTCTGGAAGAAGAGAGAGGGAACTGGGGGGTGGTGGGGGGCGGGGAGGGCTGCGGGGGGTAGGAATTTCCCAGGTGGCGGCTGGAGAGCTGATTTCCAGATGGTGGCGCGGAGTGAAGAAGATCCATCTAACTTCAGCGCCAGGGTTAAGCCTCTGTCCTCTCTTTTCTGACCTGCAGCCCTGGTGGTCCGGTTCCTCACCAAGCGGTTCATTGGCGACTACGAGAGAAATGCAGGTGAGGAAGCACTTTGGAAGGAAATGCCATCCGCTTGCACCAGAGCTGCTGGTCTCATTCTCTGTCTCCCAGGCAGGTTCCTCAGAGTGACAGTCAGCATCAGGGTCTGGCCACATCCCCCCCCACCCCCTTCCCTGTGCTCCCCCTCCCATAACTGCCATCTGGCCTCGTTCCACTCCAGGCCCATTCATCACTTTATCAAGTGCCTGAAAGTATTCCCCTTGGTATGTTTCCACGGTGGGGACCCCAGTTGGAAGCACCCTCCTTTGTTCTGAGTGCCTCTCCCTTCAAAACACTCCTGCCAAAGTCATAAAAAAAGAAAAATGTTGGCCAGCTCCTCCCCCACCCCGTCCCTCTCTGCTGGCTGCCTTTCAGAGGTGACCTTTTAAAGCAAAGGCCAAGGGAGAGCCGCTGTAAACCTAACGTTCTCTGATCTTAAACAAAGAAAAAAAGACAGCACGCCAGAATTTTAGGAGAGTTCCTGAATAAAGGCGAGGACACTGTTTCAATCCCTGTGATTAAGACTGGCCATTGGGGAGGCTTAAGGGCTTTCCACCTATGTTCTGTTAACAAATTGTTTCATTCCTTAAACCATCTGAAGTACCTACAGGGATTATTTGAAATGCGCTCTATAAATCATCCCAAGATAAGGCATGGCAGGCTTTTGCTTTGATGTAGAGTTGGCTATTGCTATGTCACATTTTTATTTTAGTGGGTAATGTTGGCTCTGCGTTTGCTAACAGTATTTGCCTACCCAGCCATTGTATCTGATAACTGAAGTATAAATATATGTCTGAGTGATAAAGTACTAAAATGAAATAGAAACCACACACATGCTGAGCAAGGAAATATTCTAAATATGGAAGCTCTGTCTAAAACTACCCAAATCAGTTTCTAAAAATGTGCAAACTTTGCCCTGGTTTTAATAAACCAACTAATATGGAATCAAAATTACAGTTGTCTCAAAAAAAAGAAAGCTGAATTTAAGTCTATTAACTATAGCTTATTTTTGTGCATTGGTTCAGGTTATATTTTTTAAGTTAAAAAAATCCAATAATGTCTTCAAAGTTGCACAAGAAGCATGAACATACTTTTTTTTTTCTTTTGCTTGACAGGTAATCTCTACACCAGACAAGTCCAGATTGAAGGTGAAACCCTGGCTATTCAGGTTCAAGACACTCCAGGTATTCAGGTGAGAAGCCCTGAGATGCGTGAGTGGCGATGGGGAGGTGGCTTGGCTGTCGAACTGTTCAGTTCTCAAAGTAGGAAGGAGAGGAATCTGGGGGTCAAGTTGTGGGTTTACATGCGTGACACGTCAGTGCCATCTGGCTTTTGGTCAGTCTTAGCCTGGCTTGACTGGGAGACTTGGCTGAGAGGCAGAAATCTCAGGAGTCTACCAGCAGGAAAGACCAAACCAAACACACCGGGAACAGGCAGTTTCCTACTATGATTAAAAAGGTCACTTTTTACATTTGTGTCTTGCCATTCAAAATCAAAATCTAGGTATAGTCTCCAAACACTCGGAATCACTTTACTGTGGAAAGTTCCTCTATAGACAAAAGAACCATGATAGCGTGTGTGTGTGTGTGTGTGTGTGTGTGTGTGTGTGTTTCCCTCTTGAGCTGGGCAGTTATCCAGGTTTAAATGCTTCCAGCTCCTATCTTTACTTCTCCAGACTTACTGTCTAGCCAGTTAATTTCCCATTTTATGCAACTACAAAGTCTCTCTGCATGCAGTTCTCTGCAGGTCAATTTTCCACTTGAGTGTGGTGAGCTGCACTGTTATTTATTCCAACTCCGTGCAGCTGGATCAACACATTGTCAAGAAAGCTGGAGTGTGTGGGGACATAACTTGTTTGTGGCCTGCGCCCTGGCACTGCTGTCAAGGGCTCTTTTGAGTTCTCTCTCCAGCCGAGCCAGGGCTCCCTCCTGCGTCGCCATTCACCTTGCCATCCCCCCTCCCTCAGGTCCACGAGAACAGCTTGAGCTGCAACGACCAGCTGAGTAGGTGCATCCGCTGGGCCGACGCCGTGGTCATCGTTTTCTCCATCACCGACTACAAGAGCTATGAACTCATCGGCCAGCTCCACCAGCAGGTCCAGCAGCTGCACCTGGGCGCGCGGCTGCCCGTGGTGGTCGTGGCCAACAAAGCGGACCTGCTGCACATCAAGCAGGTGGACCCGCAGCTCGGACTGCAGCTGGCCGGCATGCTGGGCTGCTCCTTCTATGAAGTGTCCGTCAGCGAAAACTACAACGACGTCTACAACGCTTTCCACGTCCTGTGCAAAGAAGTGAGCCACAAACAGCCGCCGAGCAGCACGCCCGAGAAGCGGAGGACCTCCCTCATCCCCAGGCCCAAGTCGCCCAACATGCAGGACCTGAAGAGGAGGTTCAAGCAAGCCCTTTCTGCCAAAGTGAGGACTGTCACCTCTGTCTGAAGCGGAGGCACTTGGGGGTGTGGTCTTCCCAGGAAGAGAGTCTGAGGCTCTTCAGGTGCAGGGAACGTTGAAGTAATTCGAGGCTCAGAAAGGGCCGGAGCGGGGAGGCCCCGAGGGCCTGCGGAACTGGTGCGGAGAAGGAAGCATTGTTCTGAGCAGGAGGACAGAAACAGTGGGGCTTGATGCCCACTAAGCCGCTCTCTGAATATGTAAATGGACCCCCTGTCTTGTCCTGTGGAGGGGAAGGGGGCATAACTGCTTTGGATTTTGTCCTTAATACCTTGTAAATGATGCTCAGTGGTAGATTCACCAAATATATCGATGTGATTGACAGCGGGAATGAAATAGATTCAGCCCTCACGGGCTTTCCTTTTTCTTCCTTCTCTCTTTTCCTTCACCCGTATCCCCCACGGAAGAATTGCTTTTCTCTTACAAGGAGGATTTGCATCTCTGGAACCCTTTCTAACTGGAAAGGTACCCAGTTTCTTAGGACAGAGAGGAAAATATTTCCCCATTCCCCCCAAAAGGGTGGAGTTTATGGGCCAAAATGTGTACCCAGACATCTGTAAGCGCATATGGCCTGACACGTGAGGTTGCCTCGTTGGGCCTGTGATCAGTAGTTGAGAACAAACTCTTCAGCCCCAAACTTTGAGTGGTTGTGAGACTGTATAATTAAAAACAACAACAACAACAAACCAACTGTTGCATCAGGTACAGAAAGAAAATGTGTCCATCGAATTTGGTGTGATTTGTGTAACTGGCTCATGGCAATGATGTTGGGCTGCTTCCCAGGCCTGGCTGAGTCACGGCTTAAGTACCAAACACTGTCTTATAGTGAGTGAACAGATACACAGATCCCCTTCACAGATGCACTTTAAAGCCACCCAAGCTTTGGCTTAAATTGTAATTAATTTATTTTATGTACAATAAATTTCATTTTAAAAGAATAGACATCTGGCTTGGTCTTTATTGAAACACTCATTTTTTGTCCTTCAAAGAATTACTTAGTATCTTGGGTTAGGCACTATGCCTTCCAAAGCTTGTCTTTTAAAATATATTTGTATTGATTTCAGAGAGGAAGGGAGAGAGAGAGGGATAGAGAGGGAGAAAGAGAGAGAGAGAGAGAGAGAGAGAGAGAGAAAGCATCAATGTTGACAGAGAGCCATTAATCAGGAGCTATGAGGGCCTCCTGAACGCCCCCCACTGGGGATCGAGCCTGCAACCCAGTCATGTGCCCTGACCAGGAATCCAACTGGGACCTCCTGGTTCATAGGCTGACACTCAAGCACTGAACCATGCCAGCGGGGTCAAGGGTTATGTCTTAAATGTCCCAACCAAACATGTGCATTCAACTGTTATTCCCACTTTGCAGATGAGGAAACAGGCTTACAAACAAGTTGCATATCTTGTCAAAGGCCACACCTATGAGTGTTATAAGTTGTAATTCCCCACTTTATAGTCAAGAATAGCATTATCTCCTATCCATTTCCTTCATGATCTTTCAGGTAAACCAGACATGTCTGGCTGTATGTTTTATGCTGTGAAGACATCTTAGCCAAATCTTGAAGAAACTAATGCTCCTACCCAAGATTACTGCTCTGCCATACATGCTCTCTTTGGCAAACCTTTTTCGGGTGTGCTGCTTTCAAAAGCGCACTTTGTTCTCATTGTGGAAGTTTGGAGCCATTGACCTGGGCTGTGCAGGAGCCCCTCATAGCTCCTATCACAAGAGCATGTGCTAAAACTGCCAAGCCACTCATCTGTGTCCACCTGGGCCAGAGAGGCCGCTCATGCTAGCCAAGTGAGCCACCATCTTTATGGGCCGATGATCACACACCTCATATTTATTTGAGTAGTGCTTTCACACACCTGGTCTCATTCATTCCTCCAGGGAGCTCTGTGAGGAGGGTGCAGGGGGAAATACTGTCTCACAGATGAGAAAAACAGGCTCTGAGCTTTGAGTGATGTCCTCAAGTTCCCACAGAGGATCTGAATCAATGTCTATGGACTAAGTTGTAAACTTAAAAATAAGGCCTTTTAAATTGAAAATAAACACCAAACAAGTGTTTATTTCAGCTATTTGGGAATCATTAATGCTTAGGAGACAAAGGCAGTGGGTCTTGATGAGAAAGGGAAGAGGGACAGTCACAGCCACAGAAGAAGGCATTTCTATTGGTGCAGATAACATAACCCAGTGATGTTTATTCCAAACACTTTTTAATTTTCGGCCCTGTGATCATCCGTCCAGTAGTCATCTTGCTATCTTTGTAGATAGTTCCTTGGGAAACAAGGTTGCTTAGGCCCAGTCCAAAGGTTATTTTGCCCTGTTTTTAACATTCCGAGGTTTGAGGTATAAGACAGTCAAGGCAATTCCTTGGGCATGGCAGCCCCAGCTCCATTTTAAAGTGGCTCTGTTCATATTATTGCTCACCATATTCAGCGTTCTTATCTCTTTGTAAGATTTCACATATGAGATACTGTTGCAAGAGCAGGGCCATGGGACCAAGGGGAGCAGCCAAAATGAATAGTTACTGAGGACCTACTATGGTATCGTGCCAGACTTTTAAATCTGTTTTATTCCTGCCTGCTCTTGACAGGGCTTTTGGTGATGCCCCAAACCTTACCTTATATGGAGAGCAATTTTTTTACTCTTCAATCCTAACTTATCCTTGGAGAAGGGGGTGTGTGTTGGGGGCAAGGAGGGAAATAGTGTTAGCATGAGATTCTATAAACATTTCAACTCAAAGGCAGTGACAGGTACCTCCCACTAGCTTCTGCTCACTTTTATTTCTGTTCATCCTATGTGGGTGCATTAATAATGCTGATAAGTGAGAGGTGACTCTTCATATGCTTAGCAATGGTCTTCTACCCCTGCCCCGGAACTAAAGGTAGAGCATTTTCCTGCGGCTTTATCTCCCAAGGTGCTGAGCAGCGCTGCGTTTACTCCTGGCAGCGGCTCGAACCCTCTTCTTCCCCTGTTCTGTGAGTGTGCGGACCCCATAGCCCCCGGCAGCCCCCTCCTGCTCCCGTGCTGAGTGTGAGCTGCACCCCGCTTCCCATTGCACGGGACTCAGTTTCTCATACTTCACCCTAGGAGTTCCGGCTGGAAGGGGTCTGGGAGCTCTATTCCATTATTCCGTCCAGAGGGACCGAGTGCTTTGTTCAAGGCCAGAGGGAGAGAGCGAGCTGGAAACCACCCAAGTCCCAGCCTGTCCACTGTCCCAGGCGGACTTGACTATTTATAGTTCTAGAATGTGCCATGTTTCCTTCTCTTCTCATGGATTTTAGCTTCATGTTTCATTACCCTGGCTCCTCTCATTATTAGTATCCTCAATGCCTGTTGTCTGTTTTAAATTTCTCTTTTCTTACTTTTTAAGATTCCTTTTATGGGTCGCCTACTCTAGGCATTTTATAGATATAATTGTTTGAGAAAAAAATATTTTTATTGATTTCAGAGAGAGGAAGGGAGAGGGAGATAGAAACATCAACCATGAGAGAGAATCATTAATATGTATGTGTGTGTGTGTGTGTGTGTGTGTGTGTGTATATATATATATATATATATATATATATATATATAAATTTTAGAGAGGAAGGAAGAGGGAGAGGTGGAAACATCAATGATGAGGGAGAATCACTGATTGGCTGCCTCTTGCACGCCCCCCGCTGGGGATTGAACCCACAACCCGGGCACGTGCCCTTGACCAGAATCCAACCTGGGACCTTTCTATCCATTGAGCCAAACCAGCTAGGGCCAGACATAATTCTTACAATAGACTATGAGGTGGGTGTCATTTCTCCCATTTTACAGAAAGGGCGACTGAGGGCCACAATCCCGTGTTCAGAAAATGGCTGGGGTGGTTTAGACGCAGCGTTGCTCCTAGCCTGTGCTCTGCAGTCTCCCGTGCACACAGGAAACACTCAAAGTGGTTTCATTTAAACGTCCGAACACGATGACCATCGGACACTGAGGGATACCCTCTCCCGTCTGGGAGGGGAACACCTGCTCTGCCATGGGCTAAGGGCAGGCAGGGAGGGATGTGTGTGTGCGTGGGGATGGGAGGCGGGGGAGTGGAGAAAGGGAAGGAATTAGAAGTTATTGGGCACTTACAATGTACCAGCTTATAAGTTACCTCCTTTGACCTTCTGAAGAATCTTGTGAGGAAGGTAATACTACCCCTTCCATTGCAAGGATGAGAAAACGGAGGCTCAGAGAGATGACATGCCTGCTTGGGACCACACAGGTCGTCACAATGACCGCTTCCACGTATTGAAGACCGTGTGCCAGCCCCTGCGTGCGGTGCTTCTCCACACCAACCCCGCACCCCATCCTTGGTCCCTCCGCAGACGCGGGAAGGGAGGCTCAGAAGAACTCAGCAGCTGGTGCAGCGTGAAGTGGGAGACCTGCGTGGACTCCCCCAGGTCTGTCTGAGGCCACGGCCTGGGCCCGGGCAGTGCCCACAGCGCCCCAGCTCTGCTGCCTCATCAGTGCCCCCCAAGCTCTCCTCTGTCTTCCACACTCGGCCTCCCTGCCCTGGCCCACATGCTCTGTCCTGCTTTGCTTAGTCTCCCTGCTGCTCCTGAGCCCATGGCCCGCGCTGGCCAAGGCTGCCTGGCTGCCCGGCCGCCACAGCCACATCTGCTGCCGCCATCAGCGGCTGCGCCCCGGCCTCCAGTCCCAGCTCGGCAATAAAGACGTCTGGGCAGCGGCGGGGCCCAGCCCACAGCTGTCTGCCTCAGAAGCAGATCCTCGTCTGTCCCCGTCTGGCTTTCGAGTTTTCTCCCCGCTGCAAATCAAAACCATCCAGGGCCCTCTGCAGCCGGCGTGGCATGTCCTCCCCTCGCCCCGCCTTGATGCGCCCACCCAGCCAGCCCCTCGCGATGGGCCTGTTTACAGGGAGCCCTTCGTTCTGGTGAAAAATGGGATTCCGACATTCATCTCACATTCCAAAGAGGGAGAAACCGATGTGTTTTCCAGACAAATGAGTGAGCTTGTGGCAACTCCCTCAAGACGGAGGGGTAGGTGAGGGACTCCCGGGCCTGCCCCTGCACCCCGAGGGGAAGGGGCTGCCCCAGGCGGCCAGAAGCGGCCCAGAGGGAACCACGGGGTTTCCTTTATTATAATAAGTCACCCAGGAACACGGTGTTTTCTGTACTCCAGAGTCTACAGAGAGAAGTGTCCAGAAAGGTCTTACTGTTCTCACTCTTCTCACTTGGTGAGAAGAGAACAGGAGTAGGTTTATTACTGACTGCGGCAAGATCCCGGCCAAACTCCCCTTCCCCCACCCCACCCCCATGCTCCCTTCTCAAATACCCTCCGTCATCTGGTTTTGTCTTTTAAAATTCCTTTTAAAATAGAGAGGGAGTTTCTTCACGTTCCTTGGGCAGGGACAGCAGACAGCACTTGGAATCCGAGGTTATTTGTTGCTGCGATTCTGTTGCTGGCAACCAGGCTAAAATAAATAACAGTGGTCTTGGGGAAGCTGGGTGGAATTCTTTGTTATTGGGATGACGTTGTAATGGAGGGGCCGGGGGTAAACAGAGCCATTGCTGTAGGGTGCTCGTGTTTAGAGACTGGCCCGCAGGTCCTTGCAGAAGGTTTGCACTTGCTTGTGCTTGTTTTGGCGGTGGCCAGCCAGAGGCGAGGCCCCAGAGGAGAAACCAGCATGACCACCAGCCCAGCCCTCGAGGCTACCTGTAGGTGGGCTGGCATCTGGGAGGCGCAGCTGAATGAGGGTCAATTGGATGAGGTGCAGAAGCTATGTCAGGGTGTCAGTCTAGAATCCACACAGCTACTTCATGGGTAACATTAGTGACAGAGGCACGAGCAAGCATCTGACATTTACTCCAATAATGGCAACTCTGACACCTGCGTGGCCAGCTTGCCCATGCCATGTTCTAAGTGCTTTACAAACTTAATTCTTTTAATTCTCACAACAAGGAACCCCCCTGTGATAGCTCCTATTGAGACAGACCGGTGAGTCAGGACAGGTGGAATAGGCAAAATGAGACAGTTAAACAGCAGTTTGCGGGCATCTGGTAAATCTTACAGTCCCTACATCAAGGACATTTACGAGAAAATGGTTTGTACTTCTCCCCAACCAGAGGGTAAGTAGCTTAAATCACCCTACTCAGGGAGACAGAGAGCAGAAATCCAATTCGTGCCATTTGCCAACCTCATCCAAGGACAGAGGAAGTTAAGAGAATAAACCTCATTTTGGTACATCAGCATAAAGCTGGTGAATCTATT
Source organism: Antrozous pallidus (assembly GCA_027563665.1). Lineage (NCBI taxonomy): Eukaryota > Metazoa > Chordata > Mammalia > Chiroptera > Vespertilionidae > Antrozous > Antrozous pallidus. The sequence goes on along the minus strand of CM050511.1, from coordinate 92,099,663 downwards.
GAGCTCCTCCCCTAAACACCTTTAAAAACCCTCAACACGAAGGTCTAGTGCTGTGGTTGGCAAACTGCGGCTGGCGAGCCACATGCGGCTCTTTGGCCCCTTAAGTGTGGCTCTTGCACAAAATACCACGGCCTGGATGACTCTATTTTGAAGTGGTGTTAGAAGACGTTTAAGTTTTAAAAAGTTGGCTCTCCAAAGAAATTTCAATCGTTGTACTGTTGATATTTGGCTCTGTTGACTAATGAGTTTGCTGACCACTGGTCTAGCACAAGCATGTCAAACTCAAAGGCTAACGCGGCCAAATAAATGAGACATGCGGCCCTCGGACCTCTAGTTTGACATACTTGGTCTAGTGCATGCTTTCCCTCCAGGGAGCTCGCCCCTGCCTTCTGCCCCACCTCCCCCTCTGTCCCCCATGAGGCTTGCAGCCAGGGCAGCGGTGGGTGCAGCAGTTCCTCCCAGGTGGACCCCCTGGGCCTGTCCCCCCGGCCCTCTCTTCTCTGACTTCTTGGTGAACCAAAGCAGACCAGCCGAGGCTCACGTCCCCAGCCCTTTCTTGCTCAGCTGTCCCAGCTCTAATAGCCTCTAAATTTCACCTGGACTCCTGTTGTGAAATCTCTCCTGCATGAAGTCAAGAACCCACACACTCACCGCTGGCCCCAGGCAGACCCGTTCAGGGCCAGGTCCCCTTTCTGGTAACACCGTCACCGTCCAGTTTCATAGTCAGCTGAGGCGGCAGAAGAGAGCTGCTGTGTGGGAGGTGAGACTGGGCCACGCCCCTGGGGCGGGCTGCAGGCCCTGCTCCAGGCCTCTGGGCGATGCTGTCTGGGAAGCTGATGGGGCTCGCGTATTCTTCCTCCATTTTCTCATGTGGAGCCAGCGGCGCCTCGGGTCTCCTCTGCATTATCCTCCTGCTGAGACTTACCCTTGTGTGAGGCTCTTCCTTGGTGGCCTCAGCAGGACGTACCCACACTCCTTGGTGCTGCCTGCTGGCCGCTGGGTTAGGGATGGCTCCCCTCTACAGCAGCCTTCTCATGAGGTGGATACCCTCCATCATCACCTGCATTTTACAGGAGACCCTGAGGCCTGGAGGACCCACAGCATCACGAGTGGCAGAGCTGAGACGTAAACCCAGAGACGACTCTGGGGCTCAGTTCTAACCACGGCTCCTTCGCAGGGGCCAAGAGCACGCCCACCCCTCACCCCACCCCCCGGCCCTCGGGCAGCGAGCATGAGGAGGCTGAGGAGGCTGAGGAGCCAGGTGCTGCCGCCTGGGCCCTCTCTCCCTTATCTGGTGAAGGTTCTTTGTGGGATCTGTACCGAGTTCCCATTATATTCCCGCTTTTTATTTCATTTTTTAATCCTCACCCAAGGGTATGTTTTTATTGGAGGGAGGGAGGGAGGGAGGGAGAGAGAGAGAGAGAGAGAGAGAGAGAGAGAAACATTGATGTAGGAGGAAAATGAGAGAGAGAGAGACAGAGAGAGAGAGAGACAGAGAGAGAGAGAGAGAAACATTGATGTAGGAGGAAAATACCAATCGGTACACGCCCCGACTGGGGATCAAACCCACAACCTTCTGGAATATAGGACAACACTCCAACTGAGCCAGCTGGCTGGGGCCATTATGTTCCTGCTTTTAATTGAAGAAGCAGGGCTCTGGCCTGTGTCTCCTACCTTATTGTTCAAACCAAACTCTGGTCACCACAAGCTCCTTCCGTCTCACCTTTTGTCCAAAGTCTTCCTTCCACTCACTGCCTGATGGCCCGCCTCGTGCAGTTCCTGCTGAACCAGCGACCACCGGGGATGGGAAAACGTGATTCTAAACCAGACGTCTGACATCTCCCTCCACCACTCAGAAGCTGCCTTTGGCCACAATTAATATAGTTTGGAGAGTATTATTGGGACATAGGAACTGCTTCACGATAACATTCACAATCAAGAACTTCTACCTTTTATCTCAGATTAGGAGCTTTTGAATGTGCATTTTTAAAAGAAAAAAAATAAGCTGTAAAAATACATCAAAGGCACAAAAGCAATACACAAACACACGTCTACTGTGAAAAAACTCAAACAACACAGAAGTATGTCAAGGGCAAGACCCCCAAAATCAACGGCAGTTTGATACATAACAGCTAAAAAGCTGGAAACAACCCAGATGTTCAAGAGGTAAATGGATAAACAAAATGTCCTGTACCTGTACAGCGGAACACCATTAATCAATACAAAGAAAGAAAGGAGAAAATTACTGATATACAACAGCGTGGATGAACCTCAAAAACATTTTACTGAGCAAAAAAGGCCAGATACAAGACAAACTGTATGATTTCATTTTTAAGCAATTCTGGAAAGCAAACCAGTGTTTGCCTGGGGCTGGAGGTGGAAGAGGAAAAGTGACTGTGAGAGGGAATCTGAGAGATGGCGGAAATGCTCCATTTCTTGATTGTGTTGACAGTTACATGGGATACGCATTTATTAAAACTCACTGAGCTGTGCATTTCAAACAAGACCATGTTCGTCCTATGCAAATTATACTGGGTAGATTGAAAAACAATATTTTTTGTCAAAACAAAAGCTCAGACGATAGGATTATGCACTTTGGAGTAGACTGGAATTAAATAAATAGCTATCAAATAGGAACAAATATTTGAATGTATGAACAACAACAGAAAAAACAAGACTCTCCTTTCTCTTAGCTCTATCATTCTACACTCCTTCCCAGAGGGAGCCACTGTTAGCGATTTTTTATTGTTGTTGTTTTTATGTCTTTATTTCAGAGAGAAAGAGAAAGATAGAAACATCAATGATGAGAGGGAATCACTGATCCACTGCCTCCTGCATGTTGTACCGAGCCTGCAACCTAGGCATGTGCTCTTGACCGAAATCGAACCGGGACCCTTCAGTCCGCAGGCCGACGCTCTATACACTGAGCCAAACCGGTTTTGGCAGAGAGGGAATCATTGATTGGCTGCCTCCTGCATGGTGGACTGAGCCCGAAACCCAAGCATGTGCTCTTGAATCGAACCTGGGACCTTGTGGTTCGCAGGCCAATGCTCTATCCACTGAGCCAAACTGGCTAGGGCAGCAGTTTGGTTTTATGTTCTCCGAGTTTCCTTTGCAGATAGACATAAGGTTTAAAAGCTCACCTTGAGCAGACACTCTCACAGGGCCCGCCCACCACGGAGAAGCACCACCAGCTATACGCGAGAGCCGCTGGGTCCGGATGCCGTGGGCCCATTCACCACCAGTATCATGCGATGTCTGGTAATGAATGAAGGATTTGAGACACACCGCATGCTCCTTCTTAATTTTTTAAATTTTATTTTAGAAAGTAGTGAAACTGCCATTTTCTTATTCATATTCAAACATCTAGAAGCATCTGAGGTCTCCAATATTGAGCATCATTAAAGAACTGGGATGAGGCGGACAACATACGTGGACAGAAAAACAACCCACAAAAAAGAATGTCTAGTGCCTATAAAACCTGGTTTGATTTAGTCTCAGAATGATTTCTCACTTTGCAGATTTTCATAAAATGACAGCGTTTTGTCGGGAACTAAAACTGAGATGTGTTTTGATTTACATTTTATTTCCTCCACACTAGACACCATGTTTCAGCTTCATCTCTGTAATACAAACACCTTTTAGAGAAGCTAGAAATATCCACCAACCACTTGCCTACAATGGTCTGGGTTAATTTCTGCCAGAATTCTTATACTAGGTGGGTCTAGGGTTTTCTGCTATGTCCAGAAGGAAAATGTAGACTTATAGAAAAGACAACTTTATATTTCAATAGAACCTAAGTCACAAAAGTCTCAGGGGTTGGGGCTGCAATGTGCACTCCTGGAACCAGATATCTTGAAGGGGGCCTTCCTTAGGGAGGGAACCTTTTCCAGGCACAGTCAGCCCTCCAATCAACCTCTCTCCCATAGGTCCCAGGAGGCGGGTGGCCCCGCCCACCAGTGTGCAGGCCTGGACAAGGCCACCCTTTGTGGCGGCGGCCCCCGTGACAACCAGAGCAGCCCTGGCCCATCCCCCGCCCTGCCCTCCCTTCGCAAAAATCTCTCAGCTCAAGACAGAAACAAAGCCTCACATGCTCTTCGCAATGTTCCCTCCTCAGTAATATCATCTTAAGAGAGAAAGAAAACACACACAAACTTTCCTCACATTTATAATTCTAAAGCTTGTCTCGCTTCTCTCTGAGCGACTGCAGGTCAAAGGGCTTGTCTTCCACCTACCAACACTCACACGGGCACTTCTTTAAAGTGACTGACCGCGCAGGTGGGGTCAGGAAGATCACACGGAGAGGATTAAGAATACGTGGGAACTATTACGAATCAGGCCAGCCGAAAAACAGTTTGACACCTTTAGAAGAATGAAAATAATTAAAAAAAAAAAAAAAGAATCACAGGAATCCAAGCAAATGACTTCACTGGGTGGTTCCCAAGACCTTTGGACAGAATTCGGTCATACGGACACTCGGTGCCAGGGACGCCGGCTTTGGGGGCTCATCTGGAATGGCGGCAGGTGGTGGACTGGTATCTCCATCTCGGGAGGTCGCATCCTCTCAGGAGATGCTCAGAGGCCAAGGTCTGGGTGCAGCCGGTCAGTGGCAAACAGCAGCTCAGGCACGGTGAGGGGCTTCAGGAGGCGCGTGGACAGCACGATCACCTAACAGGAGGGCAAACACCGCAGGCAATTAGGGAAGACAACCTTGGGTTACGATGATGAAAGGAAAATGCAGCACGCTTCTTTGGGGGGGAGGCAGGGGTGGGCACTGCGGAGAACAGGCAGAAGGCGGCAGCTTGAATGCCTACGAGTGCTGCTGTCCTGGGTGGAGCATGGCCCATAGGTCAGCGTGGCTGTGCCTACTGAACCCTTAAGTAGCAGCACTGAGAACGGCCGAGCTCAGCCCCTCCTTGCTGCTGAACTGAATCTGATCACACCGTCACTTTGGGATCTAGTAATTTGACCTTGATGTAGAGGGGACATGAGAAAGTACACCCCAGAGGTAAATGCTGCTGTGGGTAGTGATGATGATGATGATTGCATTGACCTCCTAGTACCCCAAACTGGTTGGCTTAACGAACAGAAATGTACTGTCTCATAGTTCAGGAGGCCAGAAGTCCAAGCTCAAGGTGTTGGCATAATTGGTATGAGGTGGACAATATACTTGGACAAAAAACGAAGTCTAGTGCTGGTGAGGTCTTGCACAGGCAGGCACTGAATGCCCACAGGTGAGAAGGTGACCATGGGCAATGAGGAAGGAGGTTCTAGAACCAGAATTCCACAGCCCAGCACCTGAGCGAAGACAACTGCAAGGCTGGCAGCAGGACCGAGTTCTGCCTGGCCACACTGCCAGGCTGTGCCTCTGGGGAGAGAGCAGGTGGGCATCGCACTCTCACTGTCTCCCCTCCTGCCCCCCAACTGTTCCAGGTGCAACCAAACCTATGAATTAACCAACTCCTACTTCCCAGCTCACTGGTCAATACCAGAGTCCACGTACCCCGTTGTGGAGGAAAAGCAGACGGGAATGAAGCCAAGGTTGGAAAGGGAGAAAGAAGTACTTCATAATGTCTTGTTGAGTTAAAAAAAACAAAACACGAGAGCTGTTATAAATTTTCATTTTTAAAATAAAAATTAGAAGCAGCTATTTCACTTTTCCTCGAAAGGGAATACATTTAATATATCCTATCTAATAAAGAGGGAATATATTAATTGACCATCATGCCCTCACAAAGATGGCAGTGCCCACAGTCAATAAGGAGGAAACATGCTAATTGGCTGCCACACCCTCAAAGATGGCAGGGCCCACAGTCACAAGATGGCGGTGCCCAGTCCCCTCAGTGCTGTCGGGGCAGCAGGTGCAGGGCATGCCTGCCTCCGGAGTCCCCCAGTCCCCTTAGCCCCCCAGTTGCCCAGGGCCGGCCCGAGGTGCAGGCAAGCCACGGATGGTGGCTGCCTAGCCACCCAGGGCCACTCAAGGCTCAGGTAACCAGGGCCGGCTGAAGCTTGTGCTGCTGGCAGTGGCAGCAGCAGAGGTGTGATGGGGGCATCACCTTCCCCTGATTGCCAGGTTGCCTCCTGCCCCTGAGGGCTCCTGGACTGTGAGAGGGGGCAGGCCAGGCTGAGGGACCCTGCCTCCAGTATATGAATTTTTATGTACTGGGCCTCTAGTTTATATATATATATATATATATATATATATATATATATATATATATATATACTGTTAAGTTAATCTCAGTTATGCTTTTGTCAGAAAGAATGTGCTAGAATCTGTGCTCACTTCTTGAACAGCACAGGATGAGAGCTTGAGGGCAGGAGTGAGTCTGAGCACCGACCACCCACAGGCAGTGTAGACACCACAGGAAAACGTGGCTGTGGGGTCTCTACTCACTCCTCAGGGTCCTCAGGCTAAGAATGGTGGCCCCTCAGCAGACCCGGCGCCCAGCGCGTGCTGACTGGCTGTGCCCTGGGAAAGCCACTTCTCTGGAGCCTGGCCTCTCTGTCCCAAAGGCAAACAACAGCCTCGAGCCGGCAGCGTGTGCAAAGCTCACATAAGGTCAAGTGTGCAGAGCAGGGGGGCGCTCAGCAGTCCGGAGCTGCCACTTCATTGTGTTTTGTGAGCGGGTCATGGGCCTCCTGAATCGCCGGAAAGCTGGGAACTCTGGAAAAATATGCATGCTCATACACACAAGATCCTGAACACGCTTTCAGGTGAGGTTCGGGGACAACGAGGTTTCAAGTTAAGAAACACTTCTGCCCTGTGTCTTCCAGTCCCCACGTCCCTGCCGGCCGCCCCGGTCCTCAGAGCCAGTGCCCGATGGCAGGCCCCTCATGGTGGAGGCGAGGCAGCAAAGGCTGGAGCGAGTCTCTCAGGACGCTTGCTGGAGGGACTGAGGGACTTGGAGGGAGAAGGCTACCAACTCTGTGGACACTGACCCCTCGGAGCAGCGGTGACTGAGCTGAGGGAAGCCCCCATCTGGGGCTGTGTGCTGGCTTCCAGCCATGCTGACGGGGACGCAGGGTCTGTCCCCTCCACAGAGCTGAACCGAAGGCCAGGCCCCTCCCACCTACACAGGCAGGTGGTTACACGGCGTGTGGGTTGGACCAGAGTGCGGCGGGGCCTGCCCCGTGGAGGCGGAGGAAACAGGAGGAACACGGGCAGCACGGGGAATGAGTTGGGGGTCTCCGAGGAGGGAGAAAGCCGCTGAGACCCAGGGCTCTTGCAGCAGAGCCAGGGGCTAAGAGCTCAGGCTTAGGAGCGTCTGTGCTGAGCGGGGCCCGCCGGCCACTTGTCAGACAGATGACTCTGGAGAAGTCACCGTGTGACTCTGAGATTCAGCATCCTCGTCTGTAAAGTGGGAACAGTGATATATCCACATCACATGATTACATGAGGACGAAATGGGAACATGTATGTAAAACATTCAGCCCGTTGACGGGCTCTAGAGGGGCTTAAAATGGTAGCCGCTGTCGCCGTCCTCATCCTCACCACCACCTCACTCTCTCACCCTCTTTTCGGCCCAGAGGAGTCACTTGGGCTGAGGCGGGGGCATAGCCATCCTCCCGAGTATAAATATGATCCCGTTACTCAGGGGCTTCAAATCCTTCTGCCTCCTCCCTGCCCTTTGATAAGCCCAGCCCTCCCAGAGAGCATTTCAGGAGTGGAGATTCTGACGGCCGCTCAGCAATCCGCGCCCAGCCCCTTCCCACCAACCCCCCCCTCAGCCCCGCATTCTCTCTGTCCTCAACTATTTGGGCCTCACAGTGGGAACTCTGGAGATGCTTCTCTGTCTGCAACACGAGTTCCCTCATTCTTTGCCTGAAGACTTGCCAGTCTGCTCAGGCATCACCACCTCCAGGAAGCCTTCCCAGCTACCCTGTCCCCGAAGACTGACTGTGTTCCCACGGCTGTCGGCATGACCCTGCCTTCCCTGTTTCCTTAACTGTTTTGTGTTTTTTTTTCCATTGATTTTTAGCACAGGGCTGTGATGAGTCAGTGAATGACTGATTGGATGAATAGCTCATAACAACCCTATGACATGGGTACATGTTATTCTTACTTTGCAGGCAAGGAGAATAAAGTACAGAAAGGCTCAGACACAATTTCACCAACGAGCCAACGTACGATTATAAACGCTGACTGTGTGCTAATAAAAGACAGGGAAGGAGGCAGTGTGTTTAGCAGCGGTTGGCAGGAAGTTTCTCTAGTAAAAGACAGCTCAGACAGCTCTGGGTAAATATGTTTCAGATCAATTCAACTAAAAGCCTATTTGTCTAGAATTCCCATTTTGAAGAACGAGCAGGATTGCACTGCTAACATTTCATTTACAGCAGAACAGCTGATGGGCCTTAAGCATTTTAATATCTTAGTCATCTTTCAGTCTTTGAATTGCTTTTCAGCATTTTCAGAATTGGTTTTTTTCTTTTTTTCTTTTTTTCTTTTTCTTTTTTTTTTGTCCATTTAACTAATGGCAGTTCTGCATGACTTGGCTAAAATAACCCTTAAAAATTCTAAAAAGTAAAGCAAATGGGGGAAAAATAGGCACTCAAAAATGATAAGGAAAAATGAGTCTGAACCAAGCCTGTGAGGTAGTAGGGGTACATTTTATAAACGCAGTAATCAAATGTGCGACACGAGGCAAATTGAGTGCTAGAGAATTCCCTTCAATAATCGGCGTTTCCCAGGCAGCCGAGGGCACTGGTGGAAACGGCCCTCTGTGAGGAGGGGGCACCAGGCTTCCTCAGGAGGCTCAGCCGTGGGCTCCAGAAAGGCCAGGCTCCAGCGGGAAGGGGGACGCTTCCGCCTTGGTTCTCATCCTGCCCTGGGCTCTGGGAGAGCAGGCCAGCTGCTGGGAGAGAACCCCTCCTCTCCACGCCCCACTTCCGTGGGCCATCACTGTAATCTGCAGGTGCCAGCGGCCTCCAGTTCTATTTCTGCAGAACAGCGGAAGCAGGCAGTACAGGACGTACATCCCACATCCCTCGTTTCTCACGTTGTGAGTAGAAAGGAGCAGGGGATACAATTTTCCTCTCCACTTCCTTTTAAAATTGGGAGTCTTCCCAGGAAAAGTACCCCACAGAAGCACAGGCACCGACATCCGTATACACCCAGGTGATGGATTGGTTTTGGGCACATCTCGTAGTTAAGGCCCTGCACATATTCACACACCCACTCGCCTGCACTAAATAGAAAAGATTTGTTCATTAAAGCAGTGGGACAGTGGATTCATTACATCCCAGAAACTCAGTGTGAACCGTCCGACCGGCTGGCACGTCAGAGGCAGTGGGCTGTGCTCACCTCCCAGAGAACGGGAGTGGGCGGCTGCAGGCCATCTCCTCACCTTTGTCCCTTCTGATGTTTTGTGGTTTCTGTGTGTGTGTTTTGTTTTTTTTCAGTCATTTGACTCCTCTCCTTGGGCTTCCTATCAACCTCAGAATAGTCAGGAGCCAGGATTTAGGTGTCCTTGAATCCCTGAAGTTGTGCAAAACTGGGTGTGCATGAGCATATGTCTGTGCCCCAATTTTTAAGAAATTACACTGTCACCAAATATTTAGCCCAGGGATGCAGAACCACACGAAAGTGGCGGTGGGCACGTGCCTATGAAAAGCAGTGGGCGGCTGGGTCGAGCTGCCCACATGTCTTTTACTTCCTGAGCTGGCCTGTCCCTGTATTTCCCGGGAGGGTCCCTCCCTGTTATTTTCCTCCCACAATCCCAGGCTTCTGCTGGCTTCGGGCCACCACCCAGCCACGGAGTTCAGCCTGCAGAGGTGTCTGGGCTGGGAGCCCCATCCGGGCGGCGAGTGAGCCAGACAGAGGCCGCACCAGGCACACACGCTCCAGTGAGGAAGCCACAGAGCCTACTGCATGGTGTGGTGTGGCTGTGGCTGTGGCTGTGCCCTGGGGCGGGGGCTGCCTCTTCCCCCTCTTCTTCTTGGTAGTCAGGAAAGTGGGCCTTCTCCAACTGCCCGCTTCCCCTCATCAGCACATCATCAGCCACCCAGGCGGAGAGTGGAGGAAGCTCTCCCACTTGAGAGGGCGGGCTCAGTCCCATGGGAGTGGCAGGTGCAGGTGTGGCCTCCGGACTCCACTGCTCCAAGCAATCAGGGTCACTTTTGTGAAATTCAGAATTCATTTCTGGAATTGCCCTTCTTGGATTCTATCGGTTTCCTTTGAAGAGCTGACCCCTGAAAGCCTTTCTGATTTCAGCTCACAGCCTTCTCTGTGAGGAGCCTGTGCTGTCTGAAGGAACCTCCCTCGGTCATTCCTCCCTCAGCACCTGGGTGTTCTTGGTACACGTATCCGTGGCGGGAGCTTCTGTGTGTGATGCCCGTCACTTGCTGTCAGTGGGTGAGTTCCTGGGAAGCAGGAACGTGTCTGGCTTGGTCACCGTTCCATCTTCAGCATGAAGACCGAGGCTGGCACAGAGTATGACTAATCAGCTAGTCCAATGTAACAGATGTGATGGTGCGTCCTGGACTTGGGTTTAGGCGCCCATGGAGACACCCCATAGAGCAGATGTAGGTGAATAGCACTGATACAAAAGACAGCGGTTTTAACTGTCCAGCTCTGTATGAACACACATGCTGGTGTAGCTCAAGTAAAGTTGCTTTTATCTATGCTTCGGTAACTGCAAAGTGTCTAGTGTTCAACACTCAACACCCAACGAACAATCATGATACTTAGTGCCAGACTCTCTTTGAGGGGCTGGGAATAAAACCGGGAGAAGTGCAGCATCCTGAGGCTGGAGGGGAGCGTGTGGGAGAAAAGAGGTCGGAAAAGAAGGCCCGAAGGGGGCTGGGCACTGTCCTGTGGGGCCTCGCAGGCCATGGAGGGGAGAGAGCAGGGGCCATCTGCCTCTGCACTGATCAGGCCACCGCAGGGCAGGGCTCTCAGGTCCAGCTGAGTGTGAGGGAGACTGGGGGCCCGGAGAGCCACACACAGTAAGGGTACTCTGACCCACATTATGGGCTGGGCAGGGTGGCTGCAGAAACCGAGGATCCTCGGTTTGGACACGAGCAGGCAGGGGAAGGACCTGGAAGAGGGATGCACCTGACTTCCTGTGGATTCTGGGTGGCCCGAGAGCTAGAGCCTGCCCTGGCGAGTGGGAGCTCTGGGGAGGCCGATTTGGATGTGTCTAGAGGAAGCAGAACAGTCATAACAATGAAGCCCATGAGATGCAAAGAGGCCGCCTGCCTGAGGCACAGATCCTCATCACTGGGATGTTCCTGTGGAATTAGGAGGCCGGATATTAAAGACAGAGGGTATTAGACACGCATATTGTCACTGTACTTTGCCGGCGAGTCCGAGTCACCCTCTTAGCGACTAGGCGTGTCTTTGAGAGCCTGCGGGTGCACAGACTCGGTGTGGCTCCCACACGCTCCCACGCAGTGAGTCCAGGCAGAGGCCGGCTCCGGTGTGTGCATGCCTATGTGCAGCTGGGCAGCAAGGCCTGGCTCGGCCCTCCCAGCAGCAGATAGCTGCTCAAGCCCAGGTCAGGCAGAGTCAGCGGAGGCAGGGCCAGCGCAGCCCTGAGTCCACCCGGCGCTAGTGAAAGGCAGCGCTTAGATCCAGCGCTGAGAAAGGGAGAGGTGCCTCCACAGGTGTCACCCAGCAAACATCCAGGGACCCGTCTTCTTTCAAGCATCTGGAGAGGAGGCAGGTGATAGAGAACTCCTTGCAGGGGTCTTCCTTTGCCTCTTAACTCTTCGGGGAGCTTCGCACACAGGACAAGTGGCAGTGAGGCCGCTCCCGAGGCCCAACGTTCTTCGAGAGCTCGCTGCGCAGATGACTGGGCCCAGGGCTGGAGGCGGCAAAGCCACTGCAGATCCGGGTCGCCGTTGTCAGCCTCAGGCCACTCGGCTTTGACATGGCGGCATTTGATCCCTTTAGAGGGGGATTACCATGCCTGTCAGGCTGTCACAATGCACGGCCACTCTGGAGAGCTAGGGGTTTGGTTTGCCATGTTAGGGGCAGCGAGAAGTGTGCTTTCTGATGAAAATAAAAGTCGTGCCAAAAAGGCAATCGCTCACTAAGCAGATCCTCAATCCTGCTGCTGACAGAGGGGGTGTTGCAGGAGGCAGAACCTACCACGTCATCAGAAACATCACCAGCTATGACCACGACAGTGATAGTAACAGCAGAGATGGCCACAGTTGATGACTGGTCACTCCTCTGCTCAAGAACCTGCTGGGGCTCCCTAGATACCTGGTCCCCTTTCTCAGCTGGGTGGTCTGGAGGCCAAGAGGGACCAGGTCTTCTCTGCCTCACCAGGTCCAGTCCTCCTGCAGCCAATTGTGTCATCAGGCCACAGGGCTTATGGGGCTCCTGTCACCTGCTCAGGCCTGGAAGACACAGCCTGTGTCCTCAGCCTAGTGGTTGATAATAGGTGCAGCCATCATTCATTGGGGGTGATGTCCCAGGCACGCCCCACGTTTCTGATTTAAGATTCACAGCCACCTCATTTTCCTAAAGGAGAAAACTGGGGGCCTCTCTCTCTTGGATCACCAGGCTAGCGAAAGGCAGCGGTTAGATCTAAACTCAGGCCTGTACAACCAAGAGGTCTGTGTTCGTAACCACAGTGGGAGTTACCCTCACTTATCTGGGGCCCGGCGAAGTACAGTGACAATATGCGTGTCTAATACCCTCTGTCTTTAATATCCGGCCTCCTAATTCCACAGGAACACTTATTTGGAGAGTAGGGTGGGACCCAACAGGAGGCTACACTCATTGTTGTCCTGACAATGCACCTTCCCCAACTCCTCCAGCTGGGTCCTCCGACTGCCACAGAGGCAGCGGTCCTGGGAGTTACCCTCACTTATCTGGGGCCCGCAAGCAGTGAAAGCTCTGGAGTAGTTCAACGCTGACGGACACTGGAGAACACACGCAGGAATTGGGGATAGGGACAACAGCGTGTCGGCCCTTGGAGCCCAGAGACAGGAGAAGACTCCCACAGGGAGGCTGGCTGGCCTGGCGCAGGCAGAGGAGGAGAACATGGGAAGGAGCAGATGGGAGAGAAGCGGGGATGATGATGGGAGCGCTGGGAAGTCTGATGAAGGGCCTGTGCTGCCCTTCCCACTCCTGCCCCAGGACTTACAACACCGAGGACTCCGATTGGTACCTGGGTTCCTGGCTTCAGGGTCGGCACAAGGTCTTTGATCATTTTGGCTTCAGAGACTGTGACTCCGCCCACCACGAAGAGGATCAGGAGAGGGTGGTCGCTGGGATGAGGCCGGCTCACCTGCAAAACAAACACCACCTGTTAGCGATCAGAGGTGCTAGAGGCTTGTGAACCCAGGGACCTGTAAATGCACACGTCCCCTTATCACATCCCTCCAAATATTTTATTGAAAGAAAATTTCAAGGAGTGGGGGGGGGGGGGGGCTTTTAAATAAGAAGAGAAGACGGAGGGGCACTTCATTCCTTCCTTATCTGTCCCCGCTCTCAGCATACGCGTGCCCCTTCTTTGTTACACAGCTCTGTTTACTTCCTAGGAAGCACCTGCCACAGCCTGGAGGCCACCTGTTTGTGGCTGTCTCCTCTAGTAGAACACAAACTCCACAAGACAGGGACCTTGCCTGCCATTCCAGTTGAATTTCCAGTTTGGTGCAATTTCTGGCACACAGTAGGTGCTCAATAAGTATCTATGAAATTGATGGGTAGTCAAAGCCCTAAGTAGGTATTAGTGAAGGGTGTGAAAAGATGAAAGAGACTGACATTCACCCTCCAGGAGTTACGGTGTAGTGCAGACTTCACACCCTTTTCTCCTTCACACCCTTTTCTCCTGCCTTAGCTGAGGACTTACTCTACACCAAGCATGTCAAACTCTTGGCCCTTGGGTTACATGCCTCATTTATTGGGTCCATGTTAGCCTTTGAGTTTGACATGCTTGCTCTACATGGATCACTGGGGAGAATGCCTTCCAGTTTCACCAATGAGCCAGTGTTGTTATAAATTAAAACTCGAGTGACTCACAGCAACCCCTCAGGAAATGCAAAATGAACAGCACGTTGAGTTAGTGACTAACTGAAGGAACAGTACCTTTGAGCCCCATCTGTAAGCCAGAGTTGGTTGGCTGAGGAGTGGCAGGAGAAGGGGAAGGGGTGTGAGCTGAGTTCCGGAGGCAGGCAGTCACCAGCTGGATGGAGCAGGCGGAGAACCAGCCAGGACGCGGAAAACAGGGCATCACCACAGGAAGGATGCTGCCGACTGTTCAATGGCCGGAAGCCAGAGGTGGGAGAAATAGGCTTCGGCCCCAGGGGTGGAGAGTGTAGTCACTAATTCACACTGGCTAATGGGCAAGCCCCCACAGGAGCCATTGGACAGTCCCCAGGAGTAGCGGGGCAGGGCAAGCTGACAGGAAGCCCTTTCTCTCATCCCTGCTCCAACTCCTTTCTCTGTTGGGTTCTTCTGGCTACCTTCCCTGAATATACCCACTTTTCAACATCTTATTTTAAAAACACAAAGAGAATATGCTTTCCATTATGTAAGCTACTCTTTGGCTTCTGGAGAGGAAATTCAGACTGGGAAAGAAGGAAGGAAGGAAGAGAAGGAGGGATGAGGGAGGGAGGATGAAAAGCCATAATCACTAATCTTTTCCAAAGTGGGTGGTGGTGAATCAATGCTGAGAAAAGTCAGGAAACCCTCTGATCCTTAGAGAAAGACTGTCACTCCTCTCCCCTGGCTTTCTGCCCATAGGCCTCCTTCCCCTTGACTGCACTTGTTGATTCCTTTCTTCTAATCCACACCCTACACACGTGACAGTCCTGCTGTGTCCCTGCCCCTGGGACTGCTCTCCGTGAAGTCACCAATACCCCTCATACAGGAGTCAATGGACACTTTGTCTTCACGTCACTGGCCATTTCTGTGCCATTTGTTACAGATGATGACATCTTTCTCGGCCACCACAATAGCACCCTCCTGGCTGTTCCTTCTACCTTTGTAATGGTTTCTTCTCAAATGTCTTCCATTGTTTTTGGGCTGCCCTTCTAAATGTTGATGTTTCTTGGGGTTCACCTTTGCTCCCTTGCCCTTTTCACTTGACATGTCATCCCTGAAGGACTTCATCTACTCCTATGCCTTCAACAATCCTTTATGTATTTCCCAAATCTCTGTCTTCATCGCAAACATCTCTATTGAGTTCCTGGACGCCTCCAGGATCCCTCATCTCAACAGGTCTCACGTTTGATGCACGATGTCCCCCCCCCCCCCCCCCGCCCCCGGTCTATTCCTCCTCTTCACTCTCTAACAGCATCACCTCCTTACAGTCACCGGAGTCAAATACTGAGAGCCAGCATAGGCTTGCTGTCTCTTTCCTCTCCCAGATCAAGTCCTGTCCATTCTGCCCCCTCACATTTAACCATCTCTCCTTGATTGACACTGCCCCTGTCCTGCTCAGGCTCTCATTCCTTCCTCACTAGATCACTGCCAGCATAACTCCTCTCTGTCCCTGGCCTGGCTTCCCCATCCATTCTCCTCATTCCTGCTTGAGGAAGCTTTCTAAAATGCAAATATTTATTACTGAATATAGAGCCTACCATAATAACCACTTTTGTGTATTGTCTTATTGAATTCTCAAAACATCCTTAGGCAGCAAACACAATTGTTGGTATATTTTACAGATGAAGAGCTTGAAGTTTCATACGATGGCACTGTGACTAAATTGTGGAACCAGAGGCCAAAGTCTGGAGGTCACAGCCTGATGCCCCTCAGCTCTAACTCATGCTCACATTCTCTCCAAAGAGTCTCAGAGTTCTGAGGCTAAAGTTCAGACTCCGTACTTTAGTATTTAATAAGACTCTTATGACATGGCTTTGCTTTATGTCTCTATTTTTATCTCTTGCACACACGCCAATTGCTGGAGCCATTCACAATAAACTGAGATTTGCCTAAATGCATGGTATTTGCTTGTTTATTTGTTTTGGAACATTTTGTCAAACATATGACACTTTACTCAACATTTGTACTGAAAAGAGCATTTAACACAAGTGTTCAAGTCAATTTATTTCACAAAGCAAATCAGCCAGTGTGACCAGGACCCAGAGCTGGAAACAGAAACCCAGCGCCCTGGGGACCATCTATGGCCCCTCCTGTCACTCCCTCACAAGGGAACCAACATCTTGACTCATAACACTCAACACTGTACCTTGCCTTTTTCACTCTACTACACCCTGAGATTTTCCCACATTAATAGGAAAGATCTGCCTCCCATGGGCATTGGTTGGGACCATTGGTGGGTCTTGGTCTCTCTCTGCACCCTTGATGTCCCAGCTATTAAAGACTTTGAATATCACCTCCATCATATTGTTTTATATAGCAGACATAGTTTCCTCCTCTTCTTTACCTCCTTCACTTGTACTCTCTTTAAAAAGCCATCTCCCTACCCATCTCTCAACTCCTGTCCCAGGATCTGAATCTAAGGTACCTCTCTGCCTTAGCTTTGTCCACTGGACTGCTTGCTACCTGGATATACTTGCTGCCTCCTCTCCTAGATTGTAAGATGCTAGAGTAGGGACTGATCATAGTTACCTTGGTATTTTTTGGCTTTGAGCATAGACCTAGTTCATGGTAACCTTTCTTTTTTAAAAAAATATTTTTTTATTGATTTTTTACAGAGAGTAAGGGAGAAGGATAGAGCATTAGAAACATCGATGAGAGAGAAACATTGATCAGCTGTCTCCTGCACACCCCATACTGGGGATGTGCCTGCAGCCAAGGTACATACCCTTGACCAGAATCAAACCTGGGACCCTGCAGTCTACAAGCCGACGCTCTATCCACTGAGCCAAAGTGGTTAGGGCTATGGTAACCTTTCAATAAATATTGCATAAATAAAGCCAATGCATGCATGAATGAGACCCACGGGTTAACTGGAGATGCCCCTCTTTTCTTAGAGATCTTTTCGAGACTCTTTGCTTTGTGTGTGGTTCTTCCTGGATCACTGACCCGAAGTTGCGTCCAGCTCTGCAAACAATTGTTGTTTCTCCTTAACCCCGGGACAGAAATAAAACTGGCTTCAGAACTTCAAGTGAACAGCATGTTCCCAAAGACATATGCTTTCCATGAGTGAGTCTGGATGCTGAAGTACACTGCGAGAAGCTTGAAGGATGCATTGAGAGATGAAAAGAAGAAAAATGAAATGAACAGCAACAACAAAGAACAATATCCTGGGGCCAAGGGGAGGAGGGAATGTGGATTTTGGTACAAAGAGCCGAGTCTGATTAATGCATGTTGCTGTGTGCTATTTTGGTTTCTGTTTAGATTTATGTTTTGATACCAGACTTTCCTTTTAGAAAATGTCAAGTCAGCAGGCGATTGGGCGGTGGAGTCTCTTCCATCAAAATAGCACATTTTATAATGTGCCACGCACGGCTGGGTCCCCTTCTTTGGAGATGAAAGATTTAAGCATCATTACTGCCATTGCAAACATCCAGATTAATCAAGCCAGTCAGGCCCTCTGCTCCTTTTTTTTCATCTTCCAAACTTTCCCTGGCTGTGACTTTAAGACCGTGGTTCTGGTCAGATAAGACCATTTCTTCCCACCATCCCTGCCAGCCTTTGAAGCAGAGGCTGCTGAAACCTCTGCAGCTGTGGGCCCCCAGGCACTCTTTGATGTCCCCACTGGTTTTCATGAGAAGGGTTTCCACATCTTCGGGTGCTTCTGAGCTCTGCTTCTGAGCTCTCGAGGAGTTCTGGGAATCCTGCTGCCAATTCTCTTCGCTCAGTTTCTCTTTGTGAGTGACTCACTTGTCTTTAGGTGGGCAAGTGTCCTCAGCAGTGGGCAGGACTGTGTACCAGACCCTGGGCATGAGGGGCACCAGGCCCTGAGAACAGCCGTGCTGACTTTGAACATGGCTTGGGAATGGCCTTTCTCCCAAAGAGGAGTCATAAGGGCACTGCCACAGCTATCGAACACCTCATCTCCGCGCCGTGTTTTTCCCTCATTCACTGAGCCATTCCACAGCTGTATATTGAGCAACTACTATGAGCCAGACACTTGTCTAGACACCAGGGATTCAGCAGTGAACAAACCAGGGAGGAGTCCCTGCTATCGTAGGACTTACATTTCAGTTGGGGGAGAATGACAAAACCAGTAAGTACACAGGGAAAAGAAAGGTGGTAAGTGCTATGGAGGGAAATATAGCCGGGGGTGGGCAAGCATGACCCTACACCGGCCTTAGCACCTATGAAGTAGGTAGAGGCTCCATTTTGCAATAGAGACAGAGTGAGGCTTGATGAGATGAAGTAACTGGTCCTCTCATTTACTCCCACAGCCAGTGAGCACCCGGCCCTCTGGGGTCCAGCAGCGCTTTATCTCCCTGAGTGCCCACCCACCTGACCTTCCCTCTCCAGTCCGATGCCAGTGTGGCCTTGTGCCCCCTCTCACTGCTGCCAAGGTGATCTGTACAAAATACACACTGGTTACATAAGCCTACAATATTTGGTGGTGCGCATTGTTTTTGGTCAAATGTTTATCGTTACAGCTTCTGCTTTTCTCTCTGTCTTCATAGTGAGAACTACCTTAGCTCCTTCTGTGTACCATGTTTTGTCACTTTGTTCCTAACTCCTACTGGTCTGACATGTTCAACTCCTGGGAAGCTCCTCTGACGTGGGACTGAGCTCCCCTTTCTCTGTACCCGCATGTCCCCTCCGGCCCAAACACATCTCTCTCTCTTCCTGCAATCCGCAGTCTTCCTGCCCCTCTCCCTGACACGCCATGAGCTCCTCAGGGTAATCTATGTCACAGTAGGGAGGCTATCTAGTTTGTCTCTATATCTTCTTTATGCACCACGGTAATGAGCACACAAACCAGGCTCTCCATGACTGCTCACTAGCAAAGTTTATAGACTGTCAAAACCAAATTTTTGTTTTTGTTGAGTGATTTCTACCAAAGCCCATCTCACTAGAATTTATGGATCATATTTAGCTAATGTCAGACAAAAATCAACCCTGGCCTTATGGCATGGAGTATAATTAAGAAGAGGAAAATATAAACAATGGTTATAAATAGTGTTGCAAATGGAAATTCTAGAGCCTGTACTTATTTAGTCAACAAACACTCAACGCTGCAATGTTTTCCTCTTGTCAGAAAGACCATGAAGTGTAATTGGCCAAAGCCAACAGTTCATTTCTCTGAGTCTTGTTTTTCTTGTGTTAAGAAAAGAGGGCCTGGACTAGATGACCTCCAGGTAGGTCCAACTCTCACTGTCGCTCCAAGAATCTGACGTCACATTCCACCTGATGACTCATGATTTTTGCCCTTCACCCCCACAGCGTACTTCACCCCTGCTGTGGGTGTTTCTGCAGGTCTTTCAAACAGATGTGGACAGTCTCCCGATCCCCATGGTTATGGGGTGGGCCACTGGCAGCCAGGAAGTTATAGCGTGATCCTGCCCCTCAACCATAGTTGAACAATGGTCCAAGAATGGATATCCAACCCAGGGTGGGCCAACTCTAGATCCTTCCTTGGGAATCAAGACTTGACCTAAGAAAGACAATGCTGAATCAAAGCTTAGCTTGTAAGAACCAAAAGCTGTGGATTAGCTTTCCAGTCGTTCATTCAGCTAATACCGAGTGAGCACCTGCAGCATGCCTGGCCTGTTCACAGCCCCTTCTGTAGGCTGGAGCGCGCCTCAAAGGACTGCCGGGTTTCCCAGTGGCTTCCCAGTTCCCAGGCCCAGGCTTCTCAAGACTGCCGCAACGCAGCCCTCAGGTTCCCCGAGACATTCTTGGTCCTCACAGCGAACGATCCTTTCTCTGATTACGTTAGTGCAATTTGTTGGCATTTTAATTGCAACGAGAGAGTTTTGGCTCCCACCCTCCTCTCCGTCACCAGCTTCTCGGGGCCTCTGAGCAGTTGTTCTGTGTTTCCTTGTGGCATTTTCTCATTGCCCCGAAGGCAAGGACACTCTCAGACTAGCTCTTGGACTCTTTCAGAAATCTTTTATTTTTTTCCAATTAAGCATGGCCACATAAGAAATGGGACAACAAAACAAAACAAAAAAAAAAAACTTCTTAAAAACACACATAAAAAGAAATAAAGCCTCGCGCAATTTTCAGATAAAACCACCCTCCTCACGCCAAGTCCAGTGGAGGAAACATCTTGACAAATCATGTCCATTAGTCAAAACAAGCTGGGGTCCAAACACATGGAGCAGATATAAAATATATTATTTTCAGGAGACTGAAACCCAAACCACAAATTCCAGAAACGCATTTTAAAAGTGCTGCCCATTAGACACGCTAGTTTTAAATTAAATTAACGTTGTAGTGAGGGGGAAGGCATGCTTCGGTTTATTTATTAGATCACTATCGAGCTTTCCTGTGAGGAGATCAAGGTGCTCCGGGAACAGGCGTTGCAGAGAAGATTGGCTGTTTGAAGAACGCCAGGTTCTGCCAGAGCGGCTTCTCTCCAGCTTGATTCCCCCTCTCCCTAGGGCACTGCCCTTTGAAGCCCAGCTTTATGTGGCTAACCACAGTCCTCTGGCTGAGGAGTGCATTTGGCTGGCTTGAAACACTTTCTTAGAGAAGCATGAAGAATGATCTCATGGGCACACTCACTCTTCTCCCCTGAATTACCTTACAGGGCTCATGGAGTGAGCTGGGGAGAGGAAGGTCCTGCAGTTCAGTTTCTTACCACTCCTCTGCCATGGTTTTCTTCCTTCCTTCCTTCCTTCCTTCCTCCCTCCCTCCCTCCCTCCCTTCCTTCCTTCCTTCCTTCCTTCCTTCCTTCCTTCCTTCCTTCCTCCTTCTCTCTCTCTCTCTCTCTCTCTCTCTCTCTCGATTACATTGTTTAAAAAAAAAAGATTATGTGCAAAGAGCAGACAAGCTTTTCATTACCAAAGCCTTTTGGGACTCGCCTTAAAACCAGGTCTGAAGTGTAAGTGAATTTTCCATCCTCTAGGTTGTATGGAAAACTCTGAGACTCCACCAAATACCTTCCTTGCCGAGCTGGGCAGTCAAACATATATTTAGGTGGAGTATATACTGTATTTCCCAAAAGCGGCCACAAGGATATTTTCTGCTCCTCATGCTCTTGCTCTCTCCTCAAAAGAAAGAGTGCGTCCCCTCCCCTTGGCCCTGTGTGGGCACTGGGGCCTGCCTGCACACATGGCGTGCTGTGGGAGAGATGCTGTGTGGCTTCTGTGGACTTTCCCCTGGTGCGCTCTCTCAGGAGTCTGGTCTTGTTGGCCTCTAGTCCTTTGTCCTTGGAACACAGCTGCCATGTTGTGAGGAAGCTCAGGCCACATGAGGAGGCCTGTGTGGGAGGAACTGAGTCCCTTGGCTGCCAGGCTGGTTGGGCTACCTGCCCACAGTCAGTATCAACTTGTGAATTGCCATCTTGGAGGTGAACCCCTTTCTGTTGAGCTCTGCCCAGAGTACAGCTTCATGAACAGAATAAATGATCAATATTATTTTAAGCCAGTGTTTGGAAATGGCATCTTACGCAGCAATAGATAACCAGAACGAGGGCTGAGGGATGAAGGACTTCTCTGGACAGTCTGATGTATAGAGAAGTGCATGCTAAAGCAATACAGAGAGCGATTTCAGCAAGTTGCAGTATGATGCAAACACGGTTCTGACTTTAGTAAGGGCAGAATCCAGCTGCTCTGACTTCTCTCTCTCGGAGGATTTACTTGATGCAGAAATCTTAGATTCACATGCATTTTTCTTAACTTTCAGTGGCTGCAGACATTTACACGAATGAGATGGACGTCTGCGAGCCACTTCCCAGTGCCTGGGACGGAGCCTCCAGTCCCCCTCAGCGCGGAGGCTGTGAGGAGGGCCGAGCACGTGCTCTCTCCCAGCACACAGGGCCATGCTTCCGGAGTGTTCCTGGTGGAGTCTGAGTCCTGAGTGGCCAGGGTTTGGCCCTGCTGGCCTCTATCCCCTTGAACTGTCCTGTCACAGTCCATGCACGGAAATTCACCGGCTCCCTACAGGCTGGCCCCAGCAGGCGCAGGTTATGTCCTCCGAGACTGGGGATATCAACAGGTTGGACACACAGTGAAGAAGAAGGGGTCTGTCTGGAGAAACACCTCGTAGCCTTATAAACATTGCTTCCACCGGCCCAACAAAAAGAACACTAGATGCCATGTGTCTCTGGCAACAGCACATCAATACTGAAACCTGAAACTCTTGGGTGTCTGTTCTCTGCTATTTAAGTCCCTTGTCCACTCAGCAGTTGGTCTGTAGGCACCGAGTGCCTATGCACTGGCTCTTCACAGGGACACAAAGTTACTCAAGACAGACTTTTCTCCAGAGTCACAGTCTGGCCAGGATCACAAACCCATAAAAATGGGAGTAGGAAATACTTAACCAGCACACACTGTAGGCCAGGCACTGTCCTGAGCCCCCTGGGTGCATTAACTCATTTAATTCCCCTGAACAACCTACACAGCAGGTACTATTATTATCCCCATTTCACAGATGAGGAAACAGAGGCCCAGAGAGGTTGAGGGACACACCCCAGTCACACAGCTAGTTCTAAGCCATACAGTCTGACACGGACGTGTTACTACTACTCTCCATTGCCTCCTGTAAACAGACATAGGCGGTAGAATGAAGTGACTGCTGTCAGGCAGCGTATACTAGCTGGCCTTCTATTATTTACAAAACCAGACAAAATTACTACAGATGTTAAATAGAAAAGAGGTCTCCCCTCACCCCTCCCCCTGCCCTCGGACACTCATCCTGCTGCCTAGCCACCTGTGAGGATGTCTCTCCCCTTGAATCCTTGGAGCTCTCACATGACAGAGAAGCCCTTTGCTTCTCTCTGTCCCCTAGAGACAGAGAGGCTTGGAACGGGGTCTGCAGCTGTGTGAGGACAGGAGTGGAGACCACACGTTTCCTCGATGGAGGTGGAGTCAGGCATCCGTCCCCGCCACCCCCCACGCCCCTGGCAGCACGGTGGTGAGTGGGAGTGAGTGGCTGCTGCCTCTCCAGGGTTATGTAAGGACAAGACAATGACCAGCTTCGCCTAGTTTAGCAGCTGGAAAGGAGGGTCAGGGATTCCTTTGAGGGTCACTGGAGATGACTGATCTACCCCCTGTGAAGCTGTTGAAACACAGCTTTTGCTTAGCACATTTCGATGGATCATGAGAATTTGCCAGCTTTGTTTAGTTCCACTTCATATTACACAGTGTTTTAAAAGTATCATACTTTCAAAAGATATTAGCTTGTAAGGATATGTAATAAATAACTTCAAAATGCAATGGTTATTTAATTTTAAAGCGTGCCTTTAACATTTATGCATCACGTTTTTGTACTGGTTCAATAGAAACTTATCTGGCCACTGGGTAAAGCTAGCAATAAAACTACTGGTCCTCGAGGAACCAAGATGGCGGCATAGGTAAGCACCTATTGTGCTGCCCCACGCAACAATTCCAAAACTACAACATAACAACAAGAAAAACATCATCCAGAATTACCGGAGAGCTGGCCGAGTGAAAACTCCACAGATAAAAGTAAAGGTGGGACAGTGAGACTCAGAAGAGCGGCAGAGTGCAGCCTTGAAGATACGCAGAATCAGAGGTTCGGAGCCTGGGCGCGTGCGGGCTGTAGGGCTGGCAGCAACAATCCCGGCTGGATTTCTCCAACGGGGAGGGCAGAGACGTCCCACTGCACAGATTCCCCAGTGCCAGACGAGGTCGAGGTCCGGGGTGTGCACCCTGAAAGCCGGGCGCCGCAGTGGCCTCCGAGTTTGAGGAGAGTCCACGTAGCTTAGAACAGCAGTTTGCGAGCGTAAAGTGCGAGACAGCACAGACGTGCGACGTGCTCCCTCGTACGGGAGACCACCGGACAGCTTTGTTTCACAACCCTGGGCGAGACATTGGGTGTGCAGACTCATTTGGGGGAGTGGCAGCGTTGTCTGGCAACCTGTGGAGACCAGCCAGCGGTGGCTTTCTCTTGGAGGTGCCTGAAGCCATTACCACCCAACACAGAGACCCACCCTCCTAGTGCTAACAACAATTAGCTGGGCTTAACTCCAACAATACTGTACAACCCATAAAGGATTGCAGTAAGAGTATCCAACTCAGGTAACTGGGGAGGCTGAGCCGCTGTCCCTTAGAGGACATCTACCACACAAAGATAATCAACCAACTCAGGAAAGCAGCCACAATGCAGAGAAATGGAAAGAAATCAGATGTGAAAGAAATGGAGGGAAAAAAACGATTGGACATAGAATTCAAAACCACGGTTATAAGGCTTTTCAAGAGGCTCCTAGAAAAGGCCGAGAACTACAAGGAAATGAACAAGACCTACAAGAAAATGAACAAGACGTGCAAGGAAATGAATAAGACCTATGAGGAAATGAAGGAGATCTACAAGGAAATGAACAAGACCTATGAGGATATGAATGAGACCCTCAAGGATATGAAAAAGGACCAACTAGAAATCAAGCATACACTGACTGAAATAAAAAAATATTACACAAAGTCCTAAAAGCAGTCCAGAGGGCCACAAGAACAAAGTCAAAGATTTGAAATACAAAGAAGCAAAATCCACTTGGCTGGAAAAGCAAGAAACAAAAAGAATCCAGATAATTGAAGATAGTGTAAGGGGCCTCTGGGACAACCTCAAGCATGCCAACATGCGAATTATGAGGTTGCCAGAAAAAGAGAGCAAGGCAAAGAAAACCTACTTGAAGAAATAGTGACTGAAAACTTCCCCCACCTGGTGAAAGAAACTGACTTAAAAGCCCAAGAAGTACACAGAACCCCAAAATATAGAAATCCAAAGAGGACTACACCAAGACACATCATAATTAAAATGCCAAGAGCAAAAGACAAAGAGAGAATATTAAAAGCAGCAAGAGAAAAATAGTTAGTTACCTATAAGGGAGCACCCATACGATTGTCAGCAGATTTCTCAACACAAACGATGCAGGCCAGACAGGAGTGGCAAGAAATATTCAAAGTGATGAGTAGCAAGAATCTACAACCAAGATTACTCTATCCAGCAAAGCTATCATGCAGAATTGAAGGTCAGACAAAGTGCTTTGCAGATAAGAAAAAGCTAAAGGAATTCATCACCACCAAACCAATATTACATGAAATGCTGAAAGGTATTCTTTAAGAAGAGGAAAAAGAAAAAGGTAAAAATATAAATTATGAACAACAAATACACATCTATCAACAAATGAATCTAAAAATCAAGTGAATTAAAAATCTGATGAACAGGATAAACTGGTGAATATAAGAGAATCATAGGCATAGAGAGGGAATGGACTGACAATTCTTGGGGAGAAAAGGAGTGTGGGAGGTGCAGCAAGAGACTGGACAAAAATTATGCACCTATGGAAGAGGACAGTGGGGGGTAGGTATGGGTGGAGGGTGGGATGGGTACCAGGTGGAGGGGAGCTATAGGGGGGAAAAGGGGGGAACAATGTAATTAATAAACTGTACAATAAAGATTAAAATATTTAAAAAATTAAAAAATAAAAAAGTGTGATTACAATCCAATGAATTGGTATCTTTTGTTGTTATTAATCCTCACCTGAGGATATTTTTTTTCCATTTATTTTTAGAGAGTAGAAGAGAGGGGGTGAGACACACAGTGAAAAACATTGATGTGAGCAACATCATTGGTTGCCTCCCCCATGGGCCCCAACCAGGGCTGGGGATCAAGCTTGTAGCTGAAATAGGATCTGAGACTCTTCAGTCCTCCAGCCGACGCTTTAACTACTGAGCCAAACTGGCTAGGGCCAATGAATTGATATATTGATCCGTACTGTGCAGTGGATCAAGCTGTGCAGCTAGAAAACACTGGGAAAAGATACCCGACATGTATGGGTATAAAATGGGTAAATGAAGCCACAGAGGTGTGTATGAAAGGTACAGAGCCCTGAAGAAGACATGCGTTAGGGGCCTGGAAAACCCTCTCCTACGTACGTTCTTTCTGGTAGGCAGCTATAGCTCGCCTGGGGGAAAGTTTGCCGGCCCCATTTCCTAGCACATCTCTCATCAGCTTCTCAAAGGCCCTCACCCACACCATCATCTATAGATACTGTCCCCGGGTGACATGAACTAACTCATCTGTGATACCAGCAGGGAGTCCAGGGACAGGTAGCCCAGCGCTAGAGCTCTCTGAAGTTCCCTGAGCACAAGGATCCCACAGGGACTCCTGCCTTTCATCTGGCTCTGTCTTTTTGCTTCCTTCAGGCTCAGCAGCCATTCAGTGAGTCTTGAGTGGGGGATGGGGGCGGGGAGTAGGCCCTGGAGGAAAAGAGTGGGCCAGCAAGTGGCAAGAAAGCAATGACTGTTGATACAGAGATGTAATGTGAAGAGGCAGCTCGATGCCAAAACACAGATTTCTTCTCCTGGCAGAGGTTGGGTGGGGTGGGGCTGCGCACTGCCAGTGAGCAGTGGGGCAAAGTCCCCAGGAAAGCAGACAGGGTACCAGCAGATGCCCTGGGACAATGGTCAGCAAACTGCGGCTCGCGAGCCACATGCGGCTCTTTGGCCCCTTGAGTGTGGTTCTCCCACAAAATACTACGTGCGGGCACGCATGTACAGTGCGATTGAAACTTCCTGGCCCATGCGTAGAAGTCGGTTTTCGGCTCACAAAAGAAATTTCAGTCGGTGTACTGTTGATATTTGGCTCTGTTGACTAATGAGTTTGCCGACCACTGCCCTGGGAGATGTCCCTCACACTGGCCGCCTCGATGGCCAGTGTAGGCATGGAATTAATTCACGAGCTGCACAGACATGGGAGAGGAAAAATATCTTTGCTCACGAGTCATCGTGAAGAAAAGAGTTAATGACATATGAATATTTAACTTCCAAGAAAATGCCTGAAGCATCCTGGAGCCAAAGCATGTGGTGAGGAGCAGGGGCTTGGGAGTAAGACTGGCATCCCCTCTCCTGTGTGCTCTCCTGGAAAACACCCAAGGACAGAGAAGAGTATGAGTTCACGCCTCGTGCTTAACGTTTCAGGGCTGTTTCCCCAGTGGGAAAGCAGGGATACCTAGAGAACCTACCCCCTAGGATTGCTGTGAGATTTACATCCGAGAATGGCTGGCCCCAGGATACATGCTGAGCACAGGCTGGCTGCATAACGTTGGGCCGTAAGAGAAACAGTGAGTGGGAAGCAGGGGCTGGTAAGAAGCCACAGCTGCATGGGATTCTGCCTGCCTCCTAAATCTCCTCTTCACTGGCCTCAACTCAGCCACCCTCTCCTGAGGGGCTCACCTCAAAGAGGAAGCCACAGTTAGTTTCTCAAAGCCCTATTGGCTATTCCTCTCTACGTTTGTCCCAATTTTGTTGAAACCCTGAACACATGGGCCAGAGATAACTTTCCTTGACAAGTTCCATGGAATGGTGGGAAGAGCCAGCTACTGACTGAATCCTGGGATGGGAGGGCTCTTTGGCCGGCCCTCCGGGACTCTCCCACCCCTTGTAGGCAGAGGAGGCGCCCCTGGCAACGGAGAGCAGAGGTCCGGCAGCTGGGGGTTGGGGGACGGAGGGCCGGGATGGATCCCGACAGCTGCTGGGAGGACACACATTCTTTCCCCTTAAACTGATGGCTTGGAAGCCTCCTGTGAGAGGGGTCTTGGTGTGCAGGAGGGTTTTTCTTTACGACCCCAACTGTGGAGCCTCGAAGGGGAGGAGCACAGCGGTCTAGTGGGGCCCAGAGGGTTCTGCCGTCTTCCTAAGCAAAGCACACCCTGGGACCGGGATACCGGGATGTGTCCGACAGCAGGGAGAGGGCAGAAACACTCCGCAGCACTTAAAAACGGGTGACTTCAAGATGCGGCGTCTCATGGTTCACGAAACAGCGATGGATACCACCAGCGGACGGTCCTCCAACCTGGGCCTGCAGCGCTGAGCAGCCCTGAGCATAGTAAGGCACCGCGAAGCCCAGTGGCAAACATTTTGCCTTGATTTGCTGTTCAACCCAGTGTTTCTCAAACACATTTGGTCACCGGCCCTTTTGCTAAGGAACAAGTTCTTCTGTGGAACATCGCTGGGCAAGAGTGAGCCAGGCCTCCTCCCCTGCTCACTGGCCTCTACAAACGAGAAACTCATGCGGCGAGCAGGGTGCGGGCGGTTCGAGCTCCAGGTGTGCCCTTGGCCAGACCGTGAAGGCAGCAGCCTGCCTGGGAGAGCACACACAGCCCCGGGGCCGGCCTCAGCCCTCACTGACCAGGCCTGAAGGTCCACGCTGGTTACTGTAGTCTCTTTACAGTAAGGGCCAGGCTTCTGAGGGAGGAAAAGGGTGCCCCAGCAGAGAAGGACAGAGGCCATGTCTAGCCTGGAAGTTTCTGTATGAACCAGCCGTCATGAAGGGCCACTGAACAACCCTGGTCTACCCTCAACACAGGAGCCCAACACAGGAGCCTCAGAACAACTTTGGGAAGCCAATCTGTGCTGCATTTTTAAACACACACACATACGCACACGCACACGCACGCACACGCACACGCACACACGCACACACACGCACACGCACGCACGCACACACACACACACACACACGCACACGCACACGCACACATACACACACGCACACACTTCACTAGCACTCTTTGCAGCAGAAGTTGCTGATCACTGGGAACAGCGGGAAGGAGATCAGTATGTCCGTTCCGGCTGTGAACTGTGCTGTTTAGAGTCTGGCTGTCTGGCTTCTGTCCTCTGGCCTCAGGGTGGACCAGTTCTCCTGGCAGACGCATATGTGAACTCTATGTAGATTAATTCATGATTTCAAAGACGCTTTGAAGCTGGCAAAACATTCTGTTATTTCCAAGAGTTACTACAACTGAAATCCTGGCCCAGACTGGGCGGTCAGCCTGTAATCTTATTTAGAGCCTTTTAAATTCAGAAACTTTACAGTGGGTTAAAAATAGATCGCATCTGTGTACTTCTCCTTTCATCCCCGCTGCAGAGGCTGTGCAGTGATTTTTGACCTACCCTCGCTATTAGCCAGAGAAATCCTAGCACTTGTCAACTGGGAATGTGTGCGCCCAAACAAGTCATTTTTAAACGCAGATTGAAGCAGTCACTGTGGAAAGCAGTTAAGAAGTTACCTCAAAAAATTGAAAATGGAACTGCCTTATGACCCAGCTATTCCACTTCTGGGAATATGTCTGAAGAAACTGAAACACTAATTCAAAAGAATATATGCACTGCTGTGTTCACAGCAATGTTATTTCCAACAGCTGAGACTTGAAAGCAGCCCCAGCCAGTCTGGCTCAGTGGATAGAGTGTTAGCCTGCAGACTTAAGGGTCCCAGGTTAGATTCTGGTCAAGGGCATGTACGCTGGTTTCAGGCTCAATTCCTGGCCCTGATGAGGGCATGAGAGGGCAACCAAGCCATGTGTCTTTCTCCCAGCAATGCTTCCCACTCTCTCTGTCTCTCTCTCTTCCACTCTCTCTAAAAATCAATGGAAAAAATATATTTGGGTGAAGAGTAACAAGAATAAAAAAAAAATTTGGAAGCAGCCCAAGTGCCCATCAGTAGATGAGTAAATAAAGAAGCTATGGTACATTTACATACTGGAATACTACTCAGTCATAAAAAAGAAGGAAGTCTTACCTTTCGTGACAGCATGGATGGACCTGGAGATTATTTTGCTAGTGAAATAAGCCAGTCAGAGAAAGACAAACCCATATGATTTCACTTACATGTGGAATCTAACAAACAAAATAAACTGACAAACAAAATATAAACAGACTCATAGATATAAAGAACAGACTGACTGACCACTGTCAGAGGGGATGGGGGTTGAAGGATTGGGTGAAAATATTTTAAAAAATGTGTTTTAGGGTGATGTTAACCATATGATTGAGCAAAGTTACTCATTATTCTGCATAATAAGTTCTAGAACTAATAACAGCAGACTGTCACCAATTGAGAACAGCAGAACAGTACATAGATTCACGTGGCATGGAAATGTGGCCAGGCAGAAGAAACATTTTCAACAGTGCTACCCTGCCCTGTCGACCAGGAAAGATCCCAGTGCGTAGAGCAAAAGAAACCAGAGGAGGCTGGAAGGACAGGCTGTTCTTAACCAAAAGTTAAGTGAAGATTGCACCTGGTTTCAGAAGAGTCAAAACACTGCACGGTATCTGATGTGGCGCCCGGCGGGCGCAGGGGGTGCCAGCATTTTCATGCCGCAAAGACAGCATTCCATTCAGGATGGCCTCTCTGCGGCAGCGTTACCTTCATGAACATGCTAAATCCGGTCTTCAGGAGGTCGGTGAGGCCTGACGACATGTGCTCAATATCAAGAGGATCTGGCCTTTCGGGATCAAATATGTCCTCCACAACCTGCTTCAGCAACGGCTTGTAGGATGCCTGGAAGGATAAAATATTGTGCTGTGAGCAACAGGGTTTGTCTGGAGAGAGGATGGCTTTATCTGCACAAGGAAACAAAACAAGGTTATTTTGATACTGAGCAAAGGCTATGATTTTGGTGTGAAAAGGCAGTGATAACAACATTGGATTTTTTGGCAAATTTTCACCCCAGGACCTCAGCACTAATTGTTGTTTTTCGTATTCCTTATAGAAGCAAATCTCTGGAAATCCCTGGAGCTATAATCACAGAATGGCTAGTTTTTCAATTAAGATTGAAAGTGATAATTGTGTATATGAAATAAACTGGAAAACAAAATATTGTCATTTGGTAGAGACATAAAGGTGGTCTCCAGTTTTTCCTAAACATTGTTAGAACTATGCTCCTTCTGCTAGGAACTCAAATGTGTCCTTTCTTTCTTTCTTTCTTTCTTTCTTTCTTTCTTTCTTTCTTTCTTTCTTCCTCTTTCTCTCTCTCTCTCTCTCTCTCTCTCTCTCTCTCTCTCTCTCTCTCTCTCTTTTCTTTTTTAATGTCTTTATTTATTTTAGAGGAAGGGAGCAGAGAAGAGAGATAGCAACATTGATCAGCTGCTTCCTGCACACTCCCTACCTGGGATTGAGCCCACAACCCAGTCACGTGTCCTGACTGGGAAGATAAGGGGTGGCCTCTTGGTTCCTGGGCTGACGCTCACACCGGCTGAGTCACAACAGCGGGCGGAACAAATGTTTTCGTACAATGTTTTGTTGCCGTCCAAACCCGAGGCATTCCCTCCTTCCCCCACAGAGCTCAGCTCCAAGTAGGACTTGGACAGAGAAAGCAGCCATGGTGCCAAAAAGGAATCCGACCAAGGCCAGGGCTGAAGAGAGGCAGGCCACATGTACTGTAAACATTTCAGTAGAATTTAGTTGAACTTTTGATAAATAATGCTAAATGCTTTCCTTTTCTGTGACCTCAATAGCTTATCCACACTTAGTAATACTTGGAGGCAGCTCGTCTAACTGAGCATGCTCCCCACCTCTTTCCTTGGTTCTGTCTTCCCATCAGTGGGATCACCTTCCTCCCAGTCCTGTGGCTGCCTCTGCTGCTCCAGTTTCACAGGGCGCCCGAGTGTGAGCATCAAGGATAAAGGAAGAAGGAATGACTTCTCTCAACGTGTTCTCTCAATCTATTCTATCTCTGTTACAGGCTCAGAACAGCCAGGCTCCCACGGAGCACCGGTGAGACGTCTTGAACTATGGTTTTTCTCTTTGCATTGGCCAAAGCTGTGAGCTGACTTATGCAAGTGTCCAGGATATTTGGTGTATTGACTTCATCTCTGGCTTCATCTTGCTTTTCTCAGTGTCATTTATTTTTTATTCTTATTTTCTTTTAATTCCTGTTTTCTTACTTAAAATACCTTAAAAATAAAGCAGGGCATACACTATCAAAATCACAAACATTCATTTAGCCAGAATGCAACCAACCGGTGCATTTGTCAGGGATGAGATGCAGGGAAATATGGCAATTGCTCAATTGAGGGGTGTCGCCTTCTTATGTGTATTGGTCAAGTAGACCATTGCATGCCCTGAGGACTCACAGGTTAATGCTGTTGAAAGTAAAGCACTGGGCAGGAACACTGATAAGACAGAAATTAACACACACACACACACACACACACACACACACACACACACACACGTCAACCTTCCTCATAATAAAGCAATATCCAGAGAAATTTTAAAAATTTACCATACACGCAAAAATCTATAGATTTGAAAATACCCTTTTGATGAGGCCATAATTGAAACTCTCATAGATGGCTGATGGAAGGGTACATTGCTACAATTAGTTTGGAAAGCCATTTGGCAAAACCTATCAATATTACAAGTGCATTTGACCAAGCTATCCCACTTGTAGGAATTTATCCTATAAATATGCTGATATATGTAAATGATGCTCATAAAGAGCTGTTTATTGTCTGCAATAGCAAAAGATTAGAAACAACTCAAGGGCCTATCATTAGAGAACTGTTTAATAAAGGGGTGCAGCTACAGGAGGGGGCACTAGGAAAGTGAAGAGGGCAGTACTCCGTTGACCTGGTAAAAAGGAAGGTGCAGAATAAAGTGTGGGTGAAAAAAGCAAGGTGAGAAACAGTGTACGATGGGCTGGACTTAATGTGAAATGTATCATGTGTGTATTTGTTGGAAAAGATAAACTCTGATATGATGTACAGAGACTACCATGAGCAGTGATCATGGGACAGGGGACTGGAGAAGGGATAGATATGAGAGGGAAATGTTTCAATGTATTGCTTTTTTAATTTTAATTTTTTCAATGTATTGCTTTTTAAAAACACAGTTAAAACACCACTATAAACAGCAACAGGATTTTTTCACTTGTTGTAAATGAACAGATTGTGCATGGAAGAGAATAGAGTAAAACACACCAAATGTTAAGTAGTCTATCTCCAGGTTCTAGGAGTGTGTGTGGGGGATATTATTTTCTTCTTTTTACAAAATTTCCAGAATTAACAAGTATCCTATCTAATAAAAGAGTACCGTATTTTCCGGCATATAACACGACTTTTTAACCCAGGAAAATGTTCTCAAAAGTCAGGGGTCATCTTATAAACTGGAAAATATGGTAATATGCAAATTGACTATACCCCCAATCAAGCCATGCCCACAAGCCACGCCCTCCAGCCAATCAGGAGCAAATAAATCCCAACCAAGATGGCTGTGGCCATTGGAACAGGAGGGAGGCTTGGGTTTCCCCAGCAATGGAGGAAGCCAAGCTTTCCACCTGCCATTGCTGGCCTAGACCTCCACTCAATACTACAAAGGTTCAATGATAGAAGATATATCCCAACAGAAATGGCGGCAGCCATGGAGCTGGAAGGAACAGAGGCTAGGGTTGCCCAGGCAATGGAGGAAGCCAAGCTTCTGCAGCTCTGGTTAGCCTAGGCTTCCACTCCAGGCTACAAAGTTTCAATTATAGATTTAAATTAATCCAAACAGAAATGGCTGTCACCACAGAGCAAGCAGAAGGCTTGGCTCCACTCCAGGCTACAAAGTTTCGACTGTAGAACATAAAATAAATCCCAGATACCAGGGCCTCTGCTTGGGTCACTAGGGGGGCATGACCGGCTTGCAAACTACCACAGGCCCCTGGCCCAGGCTATCCCACGCCTCAAGAGAACCCCAATCCTGATCCAGGACACCCTTCAGTGCAAACCAGCTGGCTCCCACCCATGCACCAGGCCTTTATCCTATCTAATAAAAGAGTAATATGCAGATTGACCATCACTCCAACACACAAGATGGCTGCCTCCATGTGGTCAAAGATCCTGCCCCCATGTGGACACAAGATGGCCACTACAAGATGGCCAGCAGGGGAGGGCAGTTTGGGAGGGAGCAGGCCTGCAAGGGAGGGCAGTTGGGGGTGATCAAGCCTGCAGGGGAAGGCAGTTAGAGGTGACCAGACTGGCAGAGGAGGGAAGTTGGGGGCAAACAGGCTGGCAGGGGAGCAGTTAGACATCAATCAGGCTGGCAGGGGAGTGGTTAGGGGGTGATCAAGCTGGCAGGCAGAAGCAGTTAGGGGCAATCAGGAAGGCAGGCAGGCAAGCAGTTGGGAGCCAGCAGTCCTGGATTGTGAGAAGGATGTCAGACATCCCTCAAGGGTTCCCAGATTGGAGAGGGTACAGGCTGGACTGAGGGACAACCCCACCCCCAACCCCGTGCACAAATTTTGTGCACCGGGCCTCTAGTACTTCTGGAAGGACAATGCAATCCAATAAATACTTCCAATGTTAAGAAGAATAAAGGTCATAGAATGACCTCTGAATTCTATAAATTTTCTTCCTTGAGTAAACCGTCTTCACAGTCCTATCATCTCAGCCTTTCAGGACATCTGATCTCTTAAACTTCAATACTCATCTCTTTAAACTGCTTCCAAGTTACATATTACGTAGAAGAGACATCTTAATTCTTTATCAGAACAACTAAGCAGATCCTGGTGGTGTGGCTCAGTGATGAGTGTTGACCTATAAACCAAGAGCTCACGGTTTGATTTCACGTCAGGGCACTTGTCTGGGTTGTAGGCTGGATCCCCAGTGGGGAGCATGCAGGAGGCAGCCGATCAGTGATTCTCTCTCATCATTGATGTTTCTATCTCTCCCTCTCCTTTCCTCTCTGAAATCAATAAAGGTATATTAAAAAACAACAACTAAGCACAGAACAGTAAGTAACACTGCCTTTAATAAGCAAGATTTGGTGGACTTTTCTCAGTCTCTGGATCCATTCTTGTTCATCAGTCTATGTCAGTCCATCAAAATGTCAAACCTCAGGGTAAGTGGCAGGTGGTGGGAGTAAGGGGTAAAATCAATATATTTGAATGCTTGAACTAAGGTAAGTGATTTGTGTTTTACATCCCTGACAAAGTTTATATAAAGTTGTTTACAAAATTGGCAGCTAGTTTGAGATTGAATTAACATGGCCTAGAGCATGTCATCTCTTATGGACACCAGTCCTTAGGCTAGGCCCTCCTTAACCTCCCGTGACACCAAAATACCCTTACATGATATTATTCTACATGTCATTATAATATTTGATATTTGACAACAGCATATTATACAATTATCCCAAATAAACTTACAAACTAATTCTTTGAATGTTGGGCAGCAACTTTAAAAAAGGATAGGAAAGGAATTAATCCCTTTCAGAAGGGATTAAGGCACTGGGAAGGCATCTGAGCATTCTATATTGGCCCCTCTGGCCCTTTTGCCAAGAGGGACCCTCTTCTTATTATCCAAATACACACAGCTGATGCGTGAACTTTCAGTTCAAGCTGTGGCTGAAGCCTCTGGGCAGCTGGCACCATGGATCTGTCTCTCGACCAATGGTGTGAGCTGGGCCCTCTCTGGAATAGAAACCTGGGTCACCCGAGATATGTGATCAGTACCGGGACCCCGCCAGCAGGTGAGGGGACCCCAAGGCAGGTGCTGGATGTGGAGGCCACGGGGGCACAGACTACAAAGGAGACAGGACTGAACCTCACATCACCCTGTTTGGCCTCGGAGGATGGCTGGTTAGCCAGAGACGGGTAAGATTCCTCAGGGAAGGAACAACCTAAGACAGGCACAGTCGCAGAGGGGCCAACAGGAGAGAACTAAAAGATCAATAGAGGTGGGACACAGATCCTCATCCACACACCTTGCAGGGGTTTGAATTCTCACCCCTCCTGAGGGAGGTCTCCTACCCCTACAGCTGCTTCGCCTCCCATGCACAACTCAGACCGGGACCCAGGTGGCAGACAGAGACTCGGCCAGCAATAGCTGCCCTATATCTAAATTTAGTTTATTAACAGGAATGCTGAGGACCTACTCAAAAATGCAAATATTCCTTTCCACAAGTATTTGCTGGGTAAACTAAGATTTCTGCTTGAGTATTAAAATTGACAAAAATAGTAATCAAGTTTTCAGATTAATTTAAATTGGACAAGTGAAATAAGTGAATACTCAAGAAAATCTAACTGTACTGGACAGAAAGCTTTTCCTAAAACATTAACTAAAATATCTATTAGTAGTTCATCTCACTGCAAAATTGCCTAACATCCAAAGAACCTAAAGCAGTAATATTTGTGTGCAAAAATTAAAATTTAAAATTACCAAGACTGCAAGATAAAATTTCCAAAAGCCCCTATTAACCAAAAAAAGGGGGGGGGACAGTGGGGTAATATCATGTAAGGAAAAATATCCTATAAGTAAAATACATGTAGAAAATTCTTACTCCAGAAAAGAAAATTCCATTTGTAAAACCAACTGCAGGACACCCATGAAAAAACACACATGGTGTCAAAATAAGCCAAAGGAAAATCATTTAGGCAAAAATAAAAAGAATCCCAAGTCTATTTTGCAGAGAGGATCCCTTTGTTAACCTTTGGTCGAGAATGTGTTTGTGTGTTTGCAGAGAACAACTCCAAGACCATGTGGGTTCCTGCAACAGTGAGGAACTGACGGGTCTGTTCCAGTCACAAGGACAGTCCAGAGATGGCGGACGCTGACGACACCTTGCCATGCTAGCAGTCGGCAGCTGTGCGTGGTTGCAGGCGGCCCAGGACCATACCAGAGAGGATGGATCTTGCATTGCCACGATGTGTCCACCATCTGGATACCATTGCTGACATGTACACATGGAGAACTATTTGACATTGATACTGGGACTCAGAACAGTTGGACATTGAAACTAACACTCAAACTTTTTTTGCTCTTATACATTTGTTTTCAGTATGCAGAGGCAAGATATCTTTGAAGAAAAGAAACAGGGGGAAGTGATTGATATAGAGGCAGGGTGGCCTCGAACAGGCTGTCAAGCTACAGGGGGAAGGCTGGGATGGATGGGAGGCAGATGCTGGGGGAGATCAACCGAAGGACTTGTATGCATACATATGAGCATAACCAATGAATGAAAGACACTGGGGCGGGGAGGGGGGCAGGTGGGGACATGTGCTGGGGGTAAGGGAGGCTGAGGGGAGGATATTGGTGGGGGGGAAGGAAAACATATGTACTACTATTAAATATAAGTTATATTGTAAATAAAAAATAAATAAATAAAAATAATTGGGAAAAAAATAAGCAAGATTTGGAAAAGACTCGCTCAGATACAAAGTGGCGCTTGTTTTGTGACTTAGCCCACACCTTTCTCTGATTTCCTAATTAAGGTTTTAATGATGAGAACCGTTGGCTCCTGCCTCTCAGCCCCGTAGCTTGGATTGCTTTGTGCTCCAAATCCTATCCCTGAAATCTGACTGGTACAGACCTCTTTGGCAGTGGCTTCTCAAATGAGAAACTTCGGATGGTCCTGGAATTTTCTGCTCAGCCAGAAGCTACCCACTTCTGAGAAAGGACCACAGGGAAGGTGGTGATCCGGGACAGGACGTCTTCCTCAGCGCCCTGCTCCAAGTTTCCCTCGCACGCTAAAAAGGACTGGAGGGGAGATGAGTCGTGCAGTTTGTCTCAACATTAACAGGGTTAACCATAGTAATTTAATTTTCCTAATCAAACATTCCATGACAGTTCGCCCTTATGGGGGTGGGGAGGAGAGGAATTAAAGACACGGAGAATTTCATCCTTTCCTGATCTTGCTGGTCATTTATCCCTTGCTCACACCACATCCAGTGTGTGCTGGCAGTAGGGGTCTGTGCCCACCTCAATCATGCAACACCAGGTTCCTCCACTCCCTCAGGTCCCGAGGTCCCCACCGCAGCCCTTGCAGCTCATCATCAGATGAGGAGGAGTATGGAAGGTTTCCAGAGAGATTTCAGGAGCTCTGCCCGAAAGTGATCGGTATCACTCCTACCATAATTCATTGGCCAGAATTAGTCACAAACCTACATCTGCCTGCAAGAGACTCTAGAAAAGGTGGCCTTACTGTGCCAGGAGGAAAAGAAGTGGAGTTTTGGGGTCCATAAACATTGTCTCTGCTGCAGACATATTGTAAAGTCAGATTGAAACATGCATATAATTAATCCCTTAACAACTGACAAATTGCATGTTGTAGGCAAAGTACTGTTAAACCCTTTTCCCTTCTG
This sequence comes from Antrozous pallidus, assembly GCA_027563665.1. Taxonomy (NCBI): domain Eukaryota; kingdom Metazoa; phylum Chordata; class Mammalia; order Chiroptera; family Vespertilionidae; genus Antrozous; species Antrozous pallidus. The sequence continues at coordinate 92,061,798 of CM050511.1, read as the reverse complement.
CATAAGAATCTGACCTTTGGTTAACTTTTTAGCTGTTTCCCTGGAAACCTGATAAGGCAAGAATGTCAAACTCTAGCCAGGCAAGATTGCTTAGGATAAAAGTGACCCCTACTTGGTTAACTGCATTAGACTGGGAGGACGATAAGTACTGGACAGGAGGCCAGACCTCTGGGCTTCTCTGAGTCTGATGACTCTGGCACGACTGGCAGAGCTGGGCACGTGCCTTGGAGGGACGCTGGAAGCTACAGTATGCAGTTGTTCCAGAGAAACTGGCTCCTATGGGAGACAAGGGCTTTAAGGCAGGGAACTGCCCCCTGCCCCCTGCCCCCCAATGTGAGTCTAGTTCCCGCACTCCTGAGCTGTTACCTCGGGACCAAACTGAGTAGCGGTGGTCACGGGGACTAACTGCTCCAGGGAAGGAGAGTCGCTGCTTCCCAGTGGTGAGTGTGTTCCAGTCCTGGGCAGACTGGTGTCAAGTGGGGGCTATGACCACAGAGCCGACTTACCCGCCAGGCACACAACACACAGAGCCTGAGACTTTTAGGGACCCATGAAAATGCAGTAATTTCTTTTAAAATTCAAAGGAAAAAAATAACTTTTAGGTCAAAGAAAATGTTTTGATATATACTACTTATTTATTTTTATAGAGGAAGGGGGCCACAAACTCAAAGCTGCTTTGGGCCATGAAAGTCATATTAGCCTGTAAGACAGTGTCTTGAGGCTGCCTGAAGGTTTGTTAATACCCCTGATAGGTATTACATATGAAATAATTACAGTTACCAAAAGTGATCTTACACCAGAAACTTTTTTTTTTTGAAGTTAACTGATTTATTCAAGGTCACGAAGCTGGTGAACAGTGAAGTCAGGATTTGAACCCAGGCAGGTGGCTTCTGAGTGTTCCTTCTGAAAACCAAACTGCCTGATGAGAAACTCTCTTTCTTTAAATGGCCAGTATATCTTCTCGAACAAACTGCACTTTTAAAAATGCCATATTTAATTAAATTATGAAACATAAAATATTCATGTCTATGTCCATGGTTATTCTTTTGTGACGGAGATAATGTGTGATTAGGTCTAGAAGACTTGTATTGACCTGATTCTTGCTCTCGAAGGAACAGCTCCTGACATAGCAGGAGTTTCTGCCGGCATACACGTTAGAGATAATTTTGAGAAACTAGCTTAACTCCAATATCTTCTTGAATTTGGTGCACACCAAAGATGGCCCAGGATTAGTTTCCAAGAAAACCTGAGTTGTTGCCACAGCCACATCCCATGGGTCAGGGCTGCTGACCTCGCTTTGCCGGTTGGGGATGGTGCAGCGAGGGACTGAGTCCTGCTCCTGATGATGCTTCTGCCTTTTCTGCCAAATCGACTCTCAACAACCAACCCCTCGGGAAAATGTGTAGACGTGTAGAGACAACAGTCACTCTTTTCCAATCCAAGACTGTTCAAAAACATCTGTTCAAATCTGCTCATGGCTTTGACTATTCCATGGTTTTTTTATTTTTATTTTTTGCTATTTAAGATATTTTCTCCTTTCATCTTCTTAAAGATTATGGTTTGCTCATCCATTCATCACCATCCATCCATCCATCCTTCCTTCCATTCATCCATCCTTCAAAGCTGAAGCAGTTTATGCACTTAAAATTTTGTTGAGTGCAGTCCCTTCCATTTCAATGTGGGGGACACCAAAGCCCAGAGCTAGTACTAGGGTGCACGAGTTCACAGAGGCATCTAGAAGCAGTAAAGGACAGCCACTTTCCCAGACCCCAGTTTAGTCCTGGCTCATGCTGATTCTTTCAGAAAGGAACGTTAGCAGGTCTGGGTTAGAGGGGCAGAGTCAGGAGGAAGAACAGAGTGCAGCAGTTGGAAAAGAGCACCTGGTGGCCAGGGCAGGGTGTGACCGAGACGGGGCCGACAGACTGTGCACAGAGCCACATTTCATCAGGCACAGGATGAAACAAGCCTCCTTGGGCACGGCTGCTTCGAAATGCCTTGTTCAACATGCCAGAGGCACAGAAGATGGCACGCATCTGTGGAAAGTTTTCTCCGACACAGCGCAGCACAGCACTGCGAAACCTCTGCCAAAGCAAGTCGTGCGAGAGCCATATGGCATTTCTTTCCGAAAGGGCTCGCCAGCTCCTGGCCCTGAGACATGCCTAATAGCCTCCTGCTGCCACTGCTGAGGAGCTCAGCCCATCGGCTGGCACTGCGGAGGAGGTGGAACCTCCCATTAAACTGGAACAGTTGGAACAAAACACATAAGACTCGCTGCACCAGCAAAACTGGGGCTTAGGTTTCTAGTCAACAGTGTCAGCAATGAACCCTTACCACGCACAGCAGCCAACAGGACAGTCGGCTTGAGGGTCACACTGTCTGGTAGCCCATCTCCTTAGCCAAGGAAGAGATGAAAAGCTACAAAAGAGGACAAAGAGACGGCCTATTTTGTCCTTTACAGCAAACGCTTAAATAGTGCTGTCTATGTGTCGGCTCCTGTCCCGAGAGCTTTATGTGAATGAACTCATCTAATCCTTAGAGCATCTGTATAGAGAGCAACTGTTATTAGCTCCTTCTAACAGAGGAGGAGCTGGACACAGAGAGGGGAAGTAACTTGCCTAAAGTAACAGAGCTAGTAGGGGGCAAAGGTGGGCTATGGACTCAAAAGCTCAGGGTCTCAGACTGTTCTGTTAACCTCTGTGCTAACTTCCCTCTCACTAACCATGGAGAACATAAGAAATACCATCCATGCTGGATAAGACACCCCCCCCCACCCCCGTCCAAGATCCCCCACCCACTGGCCCACTGGGTGGCAAGCATTGAGGCGGCTCTGCCTCCAGCTTCGATGGTGTGCTCCTCCTCAGGCGCTTCCAGGGCAGCCTTTTGGTCCTCCTAATCCCCTCTCCTGACTGCACCAGAGGAGGGCCAGGTCTGATCTGATGCTCAGGACTCCTTTCTGGAAGCCCAGAGATTTTATTTGTACTTAATTCTTTCTATGAAATCAGTCTCCTTAAAACAAGGACAGGGATGTCTGCTTTCTGTATCTGAGCTGTGACGGACACTTTTTCCTAAAGGGCTAAAGGACGACGTTAAACCAGAGGTGCCTCTAGTGTAGACAAAAGGCACAGGAGTGTCTCTGAGAGGCAGCTTGTTCAGGCTGCACTGGGAGGGAGGGGCTGGCAGGTGCCCCGAGATCCAGGAAGAGCTCAGATCTGCAGTGCTGCTCAGAGCTGGACCGGAACCCAGGGCCAGACCAGGCCTAGAGCTCTCCCAGGTGTTCTGGGGATGCCTGGATATCTCAAACAGCTAGACAGGAAGCACACATTTTTCCTGGAGCCACAGGACTGAGGACCAGACTGGGAGGAGAAATGGACAGAAAGTTGCCAGGCCAACACCTGTCTTTAAAACTAGACCCAACTGGACTCTGATTCTGGTCTGAACATTTGTCCTTTTCTAATTACACACACTTTGTGTACATCAAATCTTGTGATGTGTAATAAAGATGTGTGCATTGCATATAAGATGCACCAACAAATATTTATTAAGTATCTATTACATGCAAGATACCACTCTAGTCACTAAGGGTATGGCAAGTGAACAAACCAGATCAAAATCTGTCTGTGAGTTAATGCTTCTTTAAATCTGAAAAATATTAAAAAAACAAAAATAGGTAAAATTTACCCACAATCGCATCCAAATAGTTTTCTCTAGATATGCAAATACAGAGTAAGAAGTCACAGGCCTTCCTTGTCCATCCAACCCTTTCCATTCCTCACAAAGTCCCTATTATAAATTTTTCCAAAAAATTTAAAGACTGATTAAATATACATACCCATATACTTTTTATCATTATATATTTTTAATCAAAATAGAATGATGCTTTATGGAATGATCTACAACTTGTATTTTTTTTTCCACCTAATAGATCATGCACCTCTGTTTTAGTTAGAATTTTCTGAGAAGCAGCTTGAGACATGGGTTCAAATATAGTCCCTGCTCAGGACACTGAGATCCATCCCATTCACTTTCGTGGTTGTACAGCACTCCACTGTCTCTATATCATTATTTATTTAATCCCCTTGAGGTATACACACACACACACACATTGCCCCCTGCCCTTCGTCCCTATGTTTCATTCACTGGGAAAAACTCATTTTCCAGGGCTCTGAGGTCGGGAGAAGTGAGAGTGTTGGCAGCAGGGAGATGAAGTCCAGGAAGCTTATCATTGTCCTTACCATGCCCCAGATTTATAGTGAATGCATAATTATGTGAAATTGGCCAAATCAGTCACTATGATGATCATAACAGTGAAAAGACCTCATTAATTTAGTGGTTTGTTTTCCCTTCTGCCAACTATAGTAGCTACTCACATCTTAACATTCTTTGGTCTAAATTTCATCAGTTCTATCATGCCTTGTGGAACTAGTCTACACTACAGTATTTAAGATTGCTATTTTAAAAATATATTTTTATTGATTTCAGAGAGGAAGAAAGAGGGAGAGAGAGATAGAAACATCCATGATGAGAATCATGAACTGGCTGCCTCCTGCAAGTCCCCCACTGGGGATCAAGCCCACAACCTGGGCATGTGCCCTTGACCAGAATCGAACCTGGGACCTTTCAGTTCGCAGGCCAATGCTCTATTCACTGGCTAGGGCAAGATTGCTATTTCGTAATAGCAAAATGGTGTATAATTAATTATCTGAGTGACTGCACCCGTATTTTTGGAAGAGATGTTTTAGATCACTGAATGAAGGATGGAATTTAACTTAGAAACACAATGAACTATTTTTTCTAAGTTGAACGCCAGTTCCTAAGGTCTTTTATATCTTGACGGGTGATTTCAGATGCCCATCAGCACCATCAATCAATATTTCTATAGCCTCCATGAGAACCACAGTGCAGTAAGGGAGGAGATTTTATTTTGGCAGCAAAGTCCTGGCATCTGGCCCTGGTCACTTGTGTGCCTGTGGCAGGTCCCTTGGCCTGCCTAGATCTGGATAACGGTATGTCCCTGGCTTACTTGTCGTGAGAATGAAAGTAAACATGGAAGGCAGGAGTGCTCTTTCAGTATCAGCTGCTCTATGAACGTATGGAGGGAAGAGTGTGGGTTTTGCGAGGCTGCAGTGGGTCACCTTTGCTCTCGTGTACATGCCTGCCTTAACGCCAGCATCCTGAAGTTGTCAGTCTTCACTAACAAAACATTTCACTCTTAGCAAATAGAGTGGGTTTCAGTGGAGATTTCATGGGAGATGAGGAGAAGGCTCTTCACATGCACAAGCAAAGCTCAATGACCTGTCCCATCAGAGACACCTGCTCTTCCTTAAAAGGTCAGTGTGGCCACCAGGAGCCTGGCTTCTGTCTCCTTCCTCATCCAACAGAGCCTGCCCCGCCCTCGGGGCTCCTGTCTTTCTTCACTCCTTTTGGCTTTCTATGGCTCCTCCCTGCTGGGTTTTTAGAGAGCAATTACTTCTTTATTCATGCATTCCTCACATCTTCCTACTCACCAGTCAAACACTTCCACTCCTCCTTAGAGAGCAGTGAGGGACTTTCAAGTAACAAATGCTTTTGCTATCACCATTTTTTTTTTCATTGCCATAATACTGTTAGGTAATTTTATTATTCTAATTGTTCGGAATGTTATAGACTGCTTAGATCCAGAAACTTGGAAACCACCAAAGGCCAGCCCCTCATGTGGCATCTGTAGAAACTGGGGACAAAGAAGGGGAGGAGGGGGGGGACTTGCCCAAGGTTACAGACGAAGGCTGCAAACAGCCATAGTTAAAAAGTGGCTATTGTCCCAAACCAGCGCTCACATCACTACATCAAGCCTGCTGTACAAATGCATTGGGGTGCTTTTTTTTTTTTTTTTAAAGGACATCAGGCCAAACATAGCCTGTATATTTATTTTTTAATGTTTTATTAATTTTAGTGGGAGATAGAAACATCAATGATGAGAAAGAATCATTGATTGGCTGCCTCCTGCATGGCCCCAACTGAAGATAGAGCCCACAACCCTGGCATGTGCTCTGACCGGGAACTGAACCATGACTTCCTGGTTCATAGGTCGATGCTCAACCACAGAGCCACACCTGCTGGGCTTGGAATGCATTTAGATTCAGGGGAACCCAGAACTCTGAACGGGAAAGGGACTTGGAGTTCATCTAGGCCAAATCCCTCATTTTAGAGAGGTTAACATGGAAATTTTTCTTATACTCTTTGAATCCTAATAATGCCACACAGATTAAACGGTTCCTTTATAACGTATGTACTAGTACTTGCCTGGTGGGTATGGTTTCCAGGAACATACACAGACTTGAACTGCTTCAGGAGACTCCGAGCTCCGGCAATGTCCCGGAGCGACGTGAAGAGCGCATCCACGGCAGTTCTGGATTGGCGAGACGTCAGGTTAGTTGAAGAGTCGCAGCCTGAAACAAGGCAGAGACATTTTCTTGGGTGAACCAATATTTAAATTAAGTTTTAGTCATGGCAGCTTGAGCTCGATGTAACACAAATGGTGTGTTTTTGAAACCCTATTCCCACCTCCAGCAGTTCTCTCAGTGGGCTGCTTCAATCACCCACGAGCAATGAAACGTTGAGTATAAATGCCTTTGACAGAAGCAGAACTCAGAAGTGCCTGGGACCGCAGCCGCTGGCTTCAATCCCCAGACTGCAGACGTTTCACAGAGAGAAAGCTCCCCAGGGTCTGCCGTCCTCAGAACACAGTCTGGGAAAACTGGAGGAGACACGGGAAAATACAAGAGTGCTGTGATGAACCCCTCTCGCTTGAATGCCACCAACAGTTTCCATGAAACAGGACAGCCAGACTGAGAAAGATGACAGAGTTCTCCGATAACAGAGCATGCTGGGATGGGCATCTTTCTCCCTTGCTAACAAAACAGATGGCATATTTCAAAAGGCAGCCATTCAAAGTCAATATAAATCAAAGGGGGCCTAATAAGAAGACCCCTCTCAGAGATGATTCTATTTCTTTTAGAAACGTATAATAGATGAATGCATTCTCTATTTTGTTAGAAGCTCACGCAGAAGAGGATGATTGTGGGTAAGTCAGAAGTTAAAAAAAATAGAGAAAGATTCAAAGTGGGCATGTTTAACTCTCTTAAATACCACGTTAACTTCTTAATCCTCACATCACTCATATGATATAGGAGCTATTATCTCCCCCAGTATAGGGATGAGGACTCAGCAGCGCTCCTGTCAGCAGGTACTGCCAATGCTCTGCCTGCACCTGCTCAGTCATGCTAAACATCGCCTGTAGGTTTGGGGAACTGTTCCCATGTACCCTGACTGCTTCTTACCTCAAGTAGCTGATCTCTCTCTCTCTCTCTCTCTCTCTCTCTCTCTCTCTCTCTCTGTCTCTTTGTTTCTGTCTCTCGAGGGCTTTCTCCAATTGTGGGGGCATGTTTAGCCTCAGTGGAGCAGGCTGGGGAGTCAGCACTCACAGAAACAGCCTAGCTTGCTCATCCCATGGGAGAGCGATTCTGAACTGTGGTCTCCACAGCTTTCCTGGGGGTCCCAGCAGGACCGAGCCCCAATTGCCACAACTGTCACTAGCTCAGTAAAACCCCCCTTTTGCCTTTCCCTTCTTCCCTGTCTCACTTCCCTACTTCCTGACTGCTTCCTGGGATACTTTTCCAAATGCAGTACTTGCACCCAACCCTGTCTCAGGGCCCCAGAGCTTTTGCAGCCACTTGAACACAGCAGCTTGGATCCTGGATCCTGGGTTCTTTTAGGGGAACAATTTTATTGAGAAAGTACTCACCTGTTTAAAGTTTACAACTCAATAGCTATAAGTATAGTCACATAGTTGTACAGATGTACAATTATCATCATCACAACCAATATTAGAACATTTTTATCACTCCAATAAGAAACTCCATGCCCATTAACTGTCATTCCCCATTTCCCTGTAATATCTCTTCCTGACCTCCTCCCCACCCTCCCACCCCTGGTCCATGCTTTCTCTCTCATGGATTCACCTACTTCAGACATTTCTTATACATAGAAGCATAAAACAATAAAACATGATCTTTTGTGACGGCATCTTTCACCTACTTCAGACATTTCTTATACATAGAAGCATAAAACAATAAAACATGATCTTTTGTGACGGCATCTTTCATCTTTTCAGGGTTCATCCTAGTTGTAGCATTTATTTCTACTTCATTGTTTTCCTTATTGCTAATATTCATTGTATGGATATACCACATTTTATATACCCGTTCATCAATTGATGGACATTTGGTTATTTTCACATTTTAGCTATTATGGCTATGCTAGTTTTACATGTACAAGTTTTTGAGTGGTCATACATTTTCAATTCTATTGGGTGTGTATCCAGTCGAAGAATTGCTGAATCCTACAGAAACTCGGTGTGTTGCCTTTGGGGGAACTGTCAGACTGCTTCCCAAAGTGTCTGTACCACTTTATATTCCCCCAGCAGGCAAGAGAGTGCTGATTTCCCCGCATCCTCAACAATGCTTATTAACTGTCTTCAGGATTGTAGCTATCGCAATGGGTGTGCACTGAGGAGACACTGGTTGGTTTTGATAAAGAGAGAAATCATTTTTAGGGAGTTGAGCTAGATCTAAACAAGCTTAAACTAAAAAGGAGTGTTTGTAAAGTACATAGGAGCATCCGAGGAACCCAGCGGCAGCGGATTCAGGGAGGTGGATGTGAGTACTGTGGAACACTGCATATAACTCTTACAGGGTGGGCATAATTAGGAACTGTTTTTACTCACATTTCTGAGACCAAGTGTATGTTTGTTCCTCCACACCAACTGTTTCTCTAACTCTCCAGACACCAACTCATTGCCCTACAATTCCATTCAGTTCTGATACTGACCATGAGAGGTTAGTGCAGACACCTCAGTTTAAGGGCTCAGTCCCACAAGGCCTGGGAATTGTGAATTATACACTGAAATTAAGCAAAGCCTACATGATTGCAAAGAGTTAGGTCACCTGTGGTGTAGGCTGTTGGACAAAAATGTTTAGAGATTACTGGTAATGAACAAAATGAAACCAACCGAAAAATAAGATTGCCAAAGAAATAGTTGGAAGGAAAATAAAAAGTCTTAAATTCACCGATAAAGTAAAACTCTCCTGAAAAACAGTCAATTACCAATTCTAGGAGGGCAACTTCTGCCCAAGCCATCAGCCTTTTCCAGCGTGACTGGCATCCTTAAAGCAAGGGTTACACATGTGCGCACGCGCGCGTGCACACACACACATGAGTGCTTTAGAAATGTGGATCAGAGAGGACAATGGCTTGTGCAAGATCACATCTCTATCCCTTGCAAAGTCAGAGTTCAAAATGTCCCTTTGATCACAGACGTGAGCTCCTCCATGTACACTGCCTTCCCCATTCAGAATCTCCTCTGTGAATGCAGCTCATTCCAAATTCATGCTGCAATTAATAACGAAGAGATGATGTGGATGGAAAAGCTATGAAAGGGGATGAGTCTTTTCTATGAAAATAGTGATCATTATACGTGATAATTATAACTTACGTTAGGCACTACTCTAAGACGTTTATACATACTAGTTCATCTAGTCTCCTCAGAAACCCAGCAAGTTAGGAATTATTATTATTCCCATTTTGTGGATGGGGGAACTGAGCCAAAGAGAAGTTAAATAATACAGAGTCACTCAACTATTGGGTAGAAAAGCTTAGGTTCAAACCCTCACAGTCTAACTCGAGTTGGTCCTGTTAACCAACTGCTTTCTTTCAGCGGTGCTAAGACCACATATATAAAAGATCAATAAAACACTTAATTCCCCCCCAAAACGGAAATAAATTCTTTCAAAACTGAGTGAGTACCTTCCTTCTTGGGAAGACCTGGGCCTGTCCGTGGCAGTAGACACTCACCATGGGGTTTGCAGCTGGACCCCAGGCTTGCCTTTTGAACCACACAAGGTGTGAGGTCCCCCAGATCTGGCTGCACACTCACCTTTGGGTCTCTGCTCCCAAAGGTGCTGTACTCATTACTTCTAATAAGCCCCTGACAGCCGGTTCCATTAAACCAGCTTATGAGATAACAGTGTTTGGTAAGGGAGCTCTAAGTGTACAATTCTCACTTAATCCACTGGTTACACAGAGAATAAACCAGAAGCTGACCCTAGACTTCAGCCAGGCATGAACTGTGTGCTTCAGGTGCCTATTTCTTGATAAGGGAGGCCCCCCAATCCCTAGGGCACCCCTGTGTTCTTCTAAAATAGGGGATGACTCATACACCTGAGATTTCTTTCTCTGTAGGGCTCGGGGATCCCCTGGGCAGGGGTCCAGTTACTCCTCAGAGCAACAGAACTGGGCTTCTGTTTTGGTGCTTGCCCTTCTCCCTTCCCTCTCACCCGTCTCCACTTACTGAGGTCCCTTTGCTTCGGCGGAGTGAGAACAGTGGTTTCCATGGTTTTGTGCACTGCAGGGACCCACACTTTCAGCAACAATGAAGCTAAGACAGAGAGAAGGCTGAACAGCTAAATGATCCTCCTGGGATGGCTGAAATGAAGCTGGGCTTCATACTCAGCTGGTTCCACAAGTTTGGTTGTATTCCTTAGGTAGCAAGGAAAATAAAGCATCTCATCTCAGGAGGCTGCTGTGTCCTGGGCCTTTGTCTGGATTGGAGCTGAAGTAGCCATCATCTAAGGCCTTCCAACTCACATACACACGCACACATACACATGCACATACATGCACACATGCACACATATACACATACATGCATGCACACACACACACACACAAAGTACACACACAGTGTGCACAAAGGGGCAGAACAAACATAAAGCATGCCACTTCTATGGCTGACTAAGCTGAACGCATGACTAAAATAGGATTTGAAATGTGTTCTCTTCATAGCTCTGAAGGTACCCTCCCATCTGATAAGAACTAGGACGGAAAAATGTTTGAGCCTGGTCAAGAGTCCTTTTGTCATCTGGATCCAGGTTACCCAAGGCTGGCCTCCTCATCCTTGGACTGGCCTGAGGTTGAAGACTCCAGGCCCATTTTCCAGTTTGCCTCCTGCCTTCCTGCCTCTCAGGAACCCCTTGGTGGCAGGGCCCCAACTCCATGGGCAGTGAGAGAAAAGGTCATCCTGGGAGTGAGACTCGGCCAGAAAGGGTAGAGCACCAGGAGGTCATGACCTCCCTCATCCATCCTGCTGTCTGACATCGCCTTTTCTCTCTTTTCAAACCATTGTTTCAAAGATGGAGTCTTTTCTCATGGTTCTCCATAAATTCTTGGTAAATAACAAAAACACACACAAACAAAATAAAAAACCAAATAAGCCCCAGCAAGTGCCGTCCCCTCTGTGAGCCTGTTGGGAGGTTGACTGCATACGCCACTCCTGAGTAGGCAATGCAGGTCAGTGGTAAGTAAAGCAACAGTAGAAGCCCTCTTTGTCAAACATGCTTGGGGCCATTTAAAGATGGGGATCATGAACATCGATCTCTCACACACATATATGTGTAGAAATAAAACATTTTATTTAAACCTAAGACATAAATGTCCATTTTTTAAACTAATCTTTTGAGGAAAGGCCATCGTCTTTCCTTTGAGTATTGTTTGTTGATAAGAGTTCTTTTTTAAAAAAACAAAAATTATGTACCGTGTAGAATTTCTAATTTCAGTTCATTGAAAGCGGGACAAGACATTCAAGACACCTGCAGCACAATCTGAGACCAGAATTATTTTAGATATAACATCTTTTTTTCCTACAAGCTTTTACAATCGCCTTCTCACACCTCATTCAAAAGCGCTTTTAAAATGCTTTATCGAGTCTTTCGAAAGCTTTCAATTTGGTTTTCACTGGAACAGTTCTCTTTTTGAATTCATTTTTAATCAGTGTGTAAGAACATTCAATTATGGTTTAAACTTAATAACAAGTATAACTGTCATACACTGGTTTGGAAACAAACCCAAAAGTCTTGCGAATCACACAATTCAGCCCGAGAGGGCACATGTGCCCGGGAACATGGAGGCTGCCCTCGAGCCATGAGGGCTCAGAGTTTCTGTGTTAGGCATTTGGCTTCAGAGAGAGATTGTGCCTAGTGCCTAGTCGGTGTGGCTCAGTAGTTGAGCAGGCAACTATGAACCAGGAGGTCACAGTTCGATTTCTGGTCAGGGCACATGTCTGGGCTGTGGGCTTGATCCCCAGTGTGGGGCATACAGGAGGCAGCTATTTGATGGTTCTCTCTCATCATTGATGTTTCTATCTCTCTCTCTCTCCCTCCTATCTAAAATCAATAAAACAATACTTAAAAATCTACTCATAGAGGATTGTAAAATGTCAGTTATTCTGGTAAATGGCTCATGGGGAGGCTGGTTGAGAATGTATAATGCATAACAATATAATTATAATATTATCCTATATAATAAAAGCCTAATATGCTAAGTGTCTGACCGTTAGACCATTCAACCAGTCGCTATGACATGCACTGACCACCAGGAGGCAGACGCTCCAACTGATAGGTTAGCTTGCTGCTAGGGTCTGACCCATTGGGACTGGGCGAGACAGGCCAGACACGTCCTGGAGCCTTCTCATGATCCCTCTTTGGACAGCCAACCTCCCACTATCCCTCCCCAGCTAGCCAGCCTAGATCGGCCCAATTGGGACTGGGTGAGACAGGCCAGACATACTCTGGAGCCCTCTTGTGGTCCCTCCCCAACCCCGATCATGCACCAGCAGGGTCCCTTGGCCTGGCCTGCATCCTCTTGCAATCTGGAACCCCTCAGGGGATGTCGGCGAGCCAGTTTTGGCCTGGTCCCCACAGGCCAGGTTGAGAGACCTCACCAGTGCACGAATTCATGCACCAGGCCTCTAGTATCTATATATATATAAGCCAAGTGACTGGAATGCCCAGCTGTTATGATGAGCACTACAATGGCCAACCTCAACGGGGCCCTGATCGCCCCCCCCCCCAACTTCCTGCAGCCCCTGCCCTTGGGTGGTTCTCCCCCAATTGGGGGCAGGGCTGGCCAGCCAACATCCCATGTACCCTCCCCCCACCAGAGCCACCTCCCCATCAGCCACCATTGTAAGTGGCTGGACCCCACCTGTGCACAAATTTGTGCACTGGGCCTCTATTATATATAAATAAATAAACATATATGAGGTCCCATATTTATACTACATAGGCAACTTGTATCTGTGTTAGCAATCTAATGTTTAATGACCTAGTGTGACTTTTTAAAAGATCATTTTATTTTTCAATTATAGTTGATACACCATACAAAGTTATTGGAGGACTAGAGGCCCAGTGCATGAAACTCATGCTCTGGTAGGGTCCCTAGTGGCTGCTGGCTGCCAGCTGAGGTCTCCCTCCCTTCCTTCCCCCAGTCGGCCCTGCCCCCTGGTTGAACTCCCTGTCAAGGGGACAATTTGCATACTATGCTTTTATTATATAGGATTACTGACTATATTCCCCATGCTGTGCTTTACCTCCCCATGACTGTTCTATAGTGTGATGTTCACCTCCCTCTAATCTAAAAGAATCACACTCAAAGGTCGGACTGCAGGTTTATAGAGTTCATGTCCTCAGTCATTGCAGAGCCCTGATCTACACCTCATGGCAGGGGCCCTCAGCAGGTGTGGAGGCAATGACATGGGCTTGGATGAGGGTGTGAGCAAAGCTGACTCAACAGATAAAATCAGAGTCAGAGACATTCAGGTGATGCCGCAAAGACCCTGAGATGGCCCACAAAGCCTGCCCATGTCCTGCCGAAGGCTCCCCAGGCTCCCCACAAACAGATTCTTGTTCCAATGTCTCCTGCTCAGTGTCTGAAAATGTCCTAGCCTGTGGCCTATATTTGCCGCTCAAATGACCAGGAGGGAAGTGGAGGCGGGATGGCGATCAGCTCAGCAGGCAGGGGCTCTCCTTGGTTCACTGCCAGCTCCTAGCCCAGTGTCTGGCTCACAGGAGGCACCCACTAAACAACCCTTAAACCAGTGAGTGGGAAGACAGAGGGGTGACAGGGAAAAGGGTTAAGTCAGACCAGCATGCTGTAAAGCAATAGTTCTGCTTCTCGTGGAGCTGATAAACTACCTCTGCAGGACATTTCAAACAAAGAGTCCCAGATGGCGCTGAGCAGTTGCAGCCGCATGCTAAGTGGGTCACCTCCCAAAGGCTTCTTAAGAAGCGCAACCTCAGTTGGCCGTATAAATTCTGTTTTTTCTTTAACAAGCAAAATGAAACTCGATGTGGTTAAAGTATGCATGGATATGAGGTAAAACTGTCTTAAACAGGAAGAGAATGATAAATACAAACTTCAGTAAGTGATTACCTCTGGGTGGGGGTGGGTGAGTAAGCCACCCTTTGGGATAGGGTGATAGGTTCATGGGTGTTTATGATGTAACTAGAGTCCCAGTGCACAAAATTTGTGCATGGGTAGGGTTCCTAGACCTGGCCGGCAATCAGGGCCAATCGGGGCCTTCTTTCCCCAGTTGCTAGCTGGGGCCTTCCTTAGTTCCACACCACCCCCAGGTGGTTAGCACCCATCATAGCAAGCGATTGAACTCCTGAGGGGACACTTTGCATATTAGCCTTATATATATACACGGACTAGAGGCCCAGTGCACAAAATTCGTGCACAGTAGGGCGGGGGTGTCCTTCAGCCCATCCTGCACCCTCTCCAATCTGGGACCCCTCGAGGGATATCTGACTGCCCATTTAGATGCAATCCCGGTGGGATCAAGCCTAAACGGGCAGTCGGACGTCCCTTTCACAATCTGGGACTGCTGGCTCCCAACTGCTTGCCTGCCTGCCTTCCTGATTGGTCCTAACCACTTCTGCCTGCCAGCCTGATCACCCCCTAATTACTCCCCTGCCAGCCTGATCGATGTCTAACTGCTCCCCTGACAGCCTGTTTGCCCCCAAATTCCCTCCTTTGCTGGCCTGGTCACCCCTAACCGCCCTCCCTTGCAGGCCTGGTCCCTCCCAACTGCCTTTCCCTGTTGGCCATCTTGTGGTGGCCATCTTGTGTCCAAATGGGAGCAGGATCTTTGACTACATGGGGGCAGCCATCTTGTGTGTTGGAGTGATGGTCAAGCTGTATATTACTCTTTTATTAGATAGGATAGAGGCCTGGTGCATGGGTGGGGGCCAGCTGGATTGCCCTGAAGGGTGTCCCAGATCAGGGTGAGGGTTCCCTTGGGGCGTGGGGAAGCCTGGGTGAGGGGCCTATGATGGTTTGCAGGCCAGCCACGCCCCCAAGTGGAGGTCCTGGTATCTGGGATTTATTTATGTTCTACAATTGAAACTTTGTAGTCTGGAGTGGAGCCAAGCCTTCTGCTCACTCCATGGCAACAGTTATCTCTGTTGGGGTTTATTTGCCTTATATAATTGAAACTTTATAGCTTGGAGGCCTAGGCCTGCCAGGGCTGCAGAAGCTTGACTTCCTCCATTGCCGGGCAACTCTAGCCTTTGCTCTCTCCAGCTCCGTGGCTGCCACCATTTCTGTTGGACATATCTTCTATAATTGAAATGTTGTAGCACTGAGTGGAGGCCTAGGCCAGCAAGGGCAGGGAGAAAGCTTGGCTTCCTCCATTGCTGGGGAAACCCAAGCCTCCCTCCTGCTCTCAGTGGCTGCAGCCATCTTGGTTGGGGCTTATTTGCATATTTGCTCCTGATTGGCTTTGTGGGCATGGTTTGTGGGTGCAGTGGAAGTATGGTCAATTTGCATATTACTCTTTTATTAGATAGGATTAGGATTTATAACACATATGTATCATATAACCTTTTAAATGTATCATCTAACATCAAAAAATATAACAAAACAGAAACTGGCCACACTCCTTTTAAGCTTCCAGTGAATTCAGCCCTCTGAACCAGCTGAAAGAAGGATGGACAACAGCTGAGGTATCCTATTATTAGGCAGGTTTGGGATGTGTGGTGGACGGGAAAGGCTTGTTCAGTCTTGAGAAAATATCACTTCCCAGAATCAGAGCCCAGGCCCTGAGGCTGTTTGTGAGAGAACATGCTGGGCCGCCTGAAGAAAGGAAAGCTGTTGGGAACAGGCTTCAGAACTGGCACGGTCAATGGCAGGGTGCAGGCCGGGTTGGCAGGGAGGCCCAGGGAGTGGGATGCAGGACCAGGCAGTGGAAGGAGCATCCCCTTGAACCTGACCATCTGCTCTATTTCAGGAGGTGCCACGGCAGCAAAAAGGACAACCCTGGATCATCCTGAAGGAAACAGCCCATCTACTTCAAAACAATTCTCTCAAAGTAGCCTTTCTGGTCACCCTGACTATATGAACGTAGTTCCTTTCTCTTAACCTTTTCTGTGGTTAAATAAGGGAGCCCTTAAGGACTCTGTAAAACATAAGATATTGTAGTATCATGTTAATAAAACAATTTAATATGTTGGTTATTAAATTAACCTAAATCGCCTTAGACAAGGAGATCTGGAAGTTCAGCACTCAGAATAACTGAAATGCCATGTTTGAGGCTATTTCTTAAAAAAGATAGGCATCCATTTCTGATTGGTTACATAATCTCCTATTATGGGGCTACCACCAGGGGACAATCATATCTCTTTCCCATCATTTCAACTTTGGGTCCCCCTTTCCAGGAGTGAAATCTGCCCAGGTGGGGGAACTGCCTACACAACCACGTATGCCAGCGGTCATGCTCACAAACTTTCCCATTCTCCTGCCCACGGAGGCGGCATACAGCTCCTGACCATCATCACAGACAAGCTCTCAAAGGCAGCACAGCCTGCTACAAGTGCTTCCTATCAGGTTGATTGTCTTTATTCGTTTGAATTAATTCTATTGAATTACAAACTTGCTATTTGTACTACGGTCCCCTTTCAAAGTGTGCTGACATTGCTGGTGGTTCTGAATAGCTTGGCATGGTTTGCTGGATGACATCTTGGAGCTGACTTGAGAAATTACCTGCATCTGGTTGTTTGCAAAAGCTGGCAGGTTGGCAGAGCCCCTGGGAGCCAGGCTGCACCTTCTAGGACTCTGTAAAAATTCTCCATTTGATCTCATTTCCTGAGCGAGGGGAGAAGGCTGTATTATGTGCGTGGAAAGGCATCACCATCCATGGCCACGAGTCAAGCACAGTTGGTAGTTTTTACATTAGTATTTGCTTGCTTCTTGCTTGTTCTTTTTGGGGTGCTGTGAAAGCTGAAGCAGCAACAAAGATGAAAACACACAGAATGGATATAAACATACGGTGGGGGGAAACTGAGCTGCTTACACTATTTTTCTTTTTAAAAATATATATTTTATTGATTTTTTATAGAAAGGAAGGGAGAGGGATAGAGAGTCAGAAACATCGATCAGCTGCCTCCTGCACACTCCCTACTGGGGATGTGCCCACAACCAAGGTACATGCCCTTAACCGGAATGGAACCTGGGACCCTTCAGTCTGCAGGCCAATGCTCTAGCCACTGAGCCAAACCAGTTAGGGCTACACTGTTTTTCTTTACCTTGCACAATCACTGTCATCATTTGATTTTAGCGGTTTCAGAACCAACGAGCCAGTCTGGCATTTCAGAGAGGTGGAAACCAAGCCCAGATGCCCCTTCCCCGGAGAGCCCCTCTCCAAGACCTGCTGGAGGCTGATTCCTGTCCTCCGGGAAGTGTGGCTGATGGGCCAGCACCCGCAACCAGACCTGGACCTCCCAATGTCCAGTGCAGAGATGCAGGGAAGGGTGGTTCTACCTGATGCAGCTGCAGCAGAGGCCCCGGGCCACTCCCCCCTTCCCCCCTGCCCCGCCCCCGACTCTCTGCCTGAAGGACACCTGGAAGGCTTCCTGGAGGTGCCAGCGAGGAAGGAAGCTGTGAAGGACCATATCAAGACGCAGTGCTTCAGCTCCTGTCTGAATCTCAGTCCAGATCTTGTTGCTGTTTTTTTTTTTTAATTGAATTCTTTATTTTTATTTTTATTTTTTGCAGTATAACTTAGATTTAATACTAGTACATATGTTTTCCTTTTTTCCCCCATTATCCTCCTCCCAGCCTCCCCTACCCCCCAGCACATGTCCCCACCTGCCCCCCTCCCCGCCCCAGTGTCTTTCATTCATTGGTTATGCTCATATGCATGCATACAAGTCCTTCGGTTGCTCTCCCCCAGCATCTGCCTTGTTGCTGGTTTTAAGAACAGTACCATAGGACTTTGAAGCGATAAGGTTGTACTTTGAAACATGCCAAGAAAATTGGGAGTGTGGGAATAATAGGTGTCATTTTGGGCCATGATGTGTCACTGGGAAGTGCTCTCTTTCCAGGTAACAATGAATACGTCACTCAAGGTTTGGCTTGTCTGCTGATTGCACAAATTTGTGCTGCAGCTAACTGTCCACTGTAGAGAAGGATGAAATCAGAAGGCCCAGTCACAGCACATGTCCAAGCCTTTCACGTGACTGCCTGGCCCTCCTCTGCCTCTTGTTCTCACTCTCACTTCGAAGAGCTTTTAAGGAGTCTACCCATCTTTTCCTTTACGTTCCTTGATCCCCAGCAGCAGTCAGCTTGCTATCATGAGATTTCTAAGTATGGAGGGACAGTCTTGTCTTTTCATTTCAATTTTGGCAAAGGCTAGGTGGCTAATAATATGGAATCATTTTGTGATCTATTTGAGAAAAAGGAAGAACAAAAGGGAAGCTTATTGGCCTAAAGTTTCTTTCACCCCCTTTGTTTCTTAAAAGAACAGAAGAGCAAATGGAGTTTATTTTTCTTCCAGTAGCAGACGGATCAAATGAGAGCCCCCCTTTCCCCACTCCCAACAATCACAAAAATCACCCCCTGCCCCGGGTAAGGTTCCACTGCACCTGCTGTTGTAAATCTCCATTGAACCGAGCCAGCCTCGCTACGCCTGAAATATAAGCTCCCGCTCAATGAGGCCTCTTATCTACCACTTTCCTGTATTTTCCTTCGGAGGCAGCGTGGATTGGTGTGTGGGTGAGCCATGCCTGCTTCAGAGATGGGATGAGGTCCAGCAAGGGCTGCCAGTGGGCCCATGGCATGGGGGAGAAGGGTGCAAATGCAGCACCCCTTCCCTTACTTCTTTTCAAGGCAAGGAAAGGCCTTGAGGGTGGACCCTGCCAACCAAGGTAGAGGACCAGGAAAGCTTGCAGGTGGATGCCTTCCTTCCTCCTGCAGCTCAGGGTCTGGAAGGGGCAGGAGAGAAGGCAGCTGGTCTCCCTGCACCTTGACCTCGAGGATGGGGCCAGCTTGCTGCTGGGGTGGAGCGAGCAGCCTCCTAGAAGCTTACCGGCCCCACCCCAATCCAGTCTTAATTAAGCTCCTTCAGCCTTTGATGGAGGCAGCTCCAGGGTGGTTTAAACTGTCAAGGGAAAGGAACTATCACAAAGTGTTAAGGTTTCTAGGCTTGCATGTGCTCTGGGCAAGGCCGTCCTTAAGCCCACAGCTGTTTTCAGTTACTCCATGTCCACCACGTGTCCTGGAGGGTATGTGGGGCTTGGACTCAGAGCCCAAACTCTTCTCCCTGAAGAGTGGGTATGGGGAGGAGCTGAAGAACCGGTTAGCTACAGCCAGCTCATCATTCGGTTACTACATTTAACCCTGGAGCAAAGTCAGAGCTGCTTGTTTCGATGAAAGGACTTGGGAGCGGACAGTGACTTTAGAAATCAAAACTCCAGAGTGATTAGGATTTCTTTTAGGTCTCCACCAGGAAAAGAAAACCGATCAACCCAGATCATCCAGGGTGGTAACCGGAATTCTCTCTTCACACATCAGCCAACATCTGCCTTCGTTTCTGCACCAAGTGCTTGCCTCCCTCCAGGTGAAAACATTGTGCAGTGAGTTCAGTACTAGGATGTCCCAAAGGTTTCACATGAAACGAGACAGTTCTCAGAACTGCAAGGGGATTGGCACCTTCTTTGGGACCAGGCATTCAGGAGGTGGCCAGGAATCAAATGTGTGGCTGGATTCAAGATGTGTAATTCTTCTGAAAACAAAAGCAAAAAACCAAACACCCCCCAAATCCATGGAGAATGCTGGCTGTGGGCCGGGGCTGTTTCCAGAGGCCGGCTATGCTGTCTGCTCTGGTGCCGGGAGAAGCCTCAGGGACTGATCTAGGCAGGAAGCCTCTGAAGCAGCAACTCCTTGAAACAGCCCCTCCAGAGGCCTCGGGAACCCCTCACACAGTCACACACACACCAGCATGCACAGGCTCTTGCCGTGTGCTCAGCACCCTGCATGCGCCATCTCAGTCCACTTTGCAGAATATCTATTAGGAAAGGGTTGGAGAAATGTGTAAGGATTTAGGTTCCAAAGGCAGGCACATTTATATTGTTTATAGCAATAAAAAACTGGAATTAAATTAAACACCAATCAATAGGAGGGCAAAAATTTATCTGTGACCTACCATGTATTGACAAAAGAAGATGCCTGTGCAGGACTGTTAAGCAGCAAGAATAGATGGAACAGTAGGTATAGTACACATGCTATGCAGTATACATGCCATTCTATATTTTATTTTGTTACTATTTTTTTAAATGTATTTTTATTGATTTCAGAGAGGACGGGAGAGGGGGAGAGAGATAGAAACATCAATGATGAGAGTAATCATTGACTGGCTACCTCCTGCACAACCTCTACTTGGGATCGAGCCTGCAACCTAGGAATATGCCCTTGACCAGAATCGAACCTGGAACCCTTCAGTCCACAGGCCAACGCTCTATCCAATGAGCCAATCCAGGTAGGGCCATGCTATTATATATTTTAGACACACACACATACACACACATATGTATAAATGTATGTGTGTGTATATATATATATATATACAAACTGTTAACAGTCATTATTCCTCTAGAATTTCCTAATTAAACTTTCTGCAATGACAGGATGTTCTATATCGGTGTGGTCCAATATGGTAGCCACTACCTTCACATGGCTATTGAGAATTCAAATGTGGCTAGTGTGACTGAGGAATCTCAATTTCAAATTGCATCTAGTTGAATTCATTAGTCATATATGCCTAATATATTAGACTGTATAGCTCTAGAACATAAGCTAAGTGAAGACCAAAATCTTTGTTTTAATTATTGATGTATCTGAACCTCCTAAAGTAGTGTTTGTGTCTGGCACATATAGAGGGTGCTCAATAATTAGCTATTAAATGAAACAATACCTATCAAAGGTTATCTCTGGAATTATGGGAGACCACCTTCTACTTTATGTACTTCTATTGCATGTTTTTTTTTAAGCACAAAATTTCAGTTTTAAATTAGCAAAACAATAATCCTGAAAAGCTATACACATCAATCTCTTCCTTTTCCTTTTCATAGCTGCCTACAGCACCGCCTCCTTTGGCTGGTAGAGAAAAAGGCTGGCCCTGAGCAGGGGGGTATGGACTACCTTCCCCAAATGAGCATGCCTGAATGCCACTGTTCCACCTGCCTAACCTTGCCACCTTATCCCACATTCAAGGCAGAAATCAGATGCTCAGTTTCTTTTTTCACCCTTCAATGTGTTCTCAGGGTTTCCATATCTCTGAATAAGTCAAGAGCAGAGTCTATATTTCCAGTGGAGAAGAAAATCCTGGTGGGAAAGACTGACCACCATTAAACATGGGGTCAGGGACATTCTACTCTGCTATTGAAAGGGTCAGCCCCAGCCCTGATTTACACAACCTTTATAGGTTACGGAGTGTCTTCAAATAAGACCCTAAGATGTCTCTTCTCTTCCCCCAACACTCACAAGTGTGTTTGCTTTTCTGAGTCCTGCCAACACCCACTCAGCTCTCTGACGAGCTTCGGTGAGTGCCACCGCCTGGCTTCCGAGTTCAGGCTGGCCCTCCAGCTCCTGCCCCAGCTGCTCAGGCCCCTTCACTCTCTGCCTTCTTCAGCCCACTGGGTTGGCTAAATCGATCTTCCTGAATTTCAGCCTTTGCTTTGTCACTTTCACTCCTGCTCCTTCTGTGTCCTACCTTTTCCATGATTTATGCAGTCCTTTCCTGTAAGTTAACTTTGAATCAACTCCTGTATTTATTAGTTCTATGTAAGCTGACCCCATGGGCTAATATTTACTTATTTTAGCATGTACCAGAAAACGCGTAGCTGTGAAAATAGAAAATTCAAGGTTGGTCAAGGCAGCTTCTAAGAGAAGGAAGTTCTCTTATTATTCTAAGAAAGGGGTCAAGGATTAGGCTGGATTTTAAATTTCATGAAGGTAGAGCCCACTCATTGATTCACTCAACAAATATGAACTGAGAACCTTACATGCGCACGGTTCTAAGCATGGGATACAACAGCAAACAAAACAAACATTTCTTCCTGCATCAAACACCCTTTACATTTCCCTGTGCCTAAAAATGATGATAATGGTTAACCTTTATTGAGCACTTAGCATGTGAAAAGTACTAGTCTAATTACTTTATATGCATTCATTCATTTAATTCTCAGTACTATCTTTTGAGGTAGGTGCTACCACCAACCCCATTTCACAGATGAGAGAAATGAGGCAAGAAAGGTTGAGTAACTTGCCTAAGGCCACATAGCTAATTAATGGCAGAGCCATAATTTGAACCCAGGCAGTCAGGACCCGGAGCCCAGACTCTTTAATGTTATATTTTTACCACAGCAGGCAATCAATAAGCCACTGAGTGATGATGATAAGAAGTACAGCACAAACACAGTAAAACAGCCCAAATGTAAGCAAAGAGCCAGGAGAAGGGTCAGCTTAAATTATGGCAAGCTTAAACTATAAGTTAGTTTTGAAAAGAAACTTTTATTACCTGCAAGGGCACTCCCTAGAGCAGTGGTCAGCAAACTTTGGCTCTATTGACTAATGAGTTTGCCGACCACTGTCCTAGGGCTAATCTAGTCATGGGGAATCTACTCACAAGCAGAGGGCTCTGCTGCCTGTTGTACGGACTAATTAAGACTGGACTGCAACTCAAGAGCCTATCGCTACTAACACTTAATGTCATTCAAGCAATTTCTTCTCTGGAGAGGCTACACAATGTTATTGATTGTACTCATTTGCTCAACAGTCCCCACTCTAAATTTAGGTCAAAGTAACTTCAGATTTCATAGTACTTTAACATCAATTCATCTGAAGTATTGCTGGGGTGCTCATTGGTGTTCAACAACACCCCAGTTCTTCTCTTCCTGCTGTGTGCTTCTCTGAATAGGAGGGTTTACTGTGGGTGGTAAACTATGTCAGTGCCATGTGCCATGTGCCATGTGCCTTTAAAATCTGATACACAGAGACCTGTTTGGCTCAGTGGATGGAGCGTCGTACTGCGGACTGAAGGGTCCCGGGTTTGATTCCGGTCAAGGGCATGTACCTTGGTTGCAGGCACATCCTCAGGGAGGGGGTGTGCAGGAGGCGGCTGATCAATGTTTCTCTCTCATCCATGTTTCTGACTTTCTATCCCTCTCCCTTCCGCTCTGTAAAAAATCAATAAAATATATTAAAAAATAAAATAAAATAAAATCTGATACACAATTTACTGCTTCTATCCACCTGTCTCAGTCATCAGGAAAAGCTCTATGGAGAGGAAGCCTCAGGATGCCTGGCAGCGCCCTCACGACCTGAGGGGGACACAAAGCCCAGAGGAGAAACTACAAATTGCTGTTTGAAGCCGCTGAGGTTCTGGTGGTGTTGGTTTTTAGTCCATCCTAACTGATAGAAATACCAACTCTCCAAATCCCAGATGAAAAAGAGGAAAATGCATGAAGACTCTATATAGCCAATTAGGAGGGACAGTACAGCACACATTGACCTTTATTGTATTTTAGACATTTACATGCTAACACACCTAATCTCTGGGCAGCACTGAGAAGAAAGTATTACATCCATTGTACAGACATGAAAACTGAAGTTCGGAGAGGGAAGGGGCCTTAGCTAAGGCTAGATAGCTAGTAAGTGACAGGGGTGAGCTTCAAATTCAAGTCTGTCTGAAACCTGTGATGATGCTATACTTGCTACAGAAATCGTATGCAACTAGGTTACATGCAGGGCCAAACATAGGATCATTAGGTGGGAAAGGCATTCCATCATTCTGCAAACATACAGCATGTGTCCTTACGATGTGTCAGGCATTGCAAAAAGGCCCTCAAAGTGAATGAGATATGGCTTCTGCTCTTGAGGAGCTGACAGTCTAGCTACAGACAAGTAAAGTGGCCATTTCAATCTGGTTCAACGAATTATTTGGCTAGGCAAGATGGGGTGGGGTGTGGGAGTATACGAAAAGCTACGGAAGGGAAAAAAAAGGAAAAAATGAGAAGGAAAAACTAGGGAAGCAAATGAGAAATGATGGCTTAATAAAGACGTGTCATTCACATAATTCTTACTCTGCTCAGAATTGAACACATTTGGTAGGAATATGCCATCTGCCTCACCCTGGCAAATAGTACTATGATGGCATGCAGCCACTGGCTGATGACGTCAATGACACCCGAAAAAGCCAAAAGAGGCAGCTCCACCCTGCTGGTAACAGCAGCCTCCAGTCAAGCTGGCTCAGGAATTCAAACCCAAGCAGGGAGCACACATTCCTCGGGTGGCTGGCACCCCAATTTACAAGTACTGGGCATTTTGCTTGCTGGCCTTCCATATATATATCCTGGCCACTGCCACTGCTTGCCATCTGTGCAGCACTACCCCTCCTCCCCGACCACAGGTTGCCTCCCTCTGCGAGTGACGGGCCTGGGGTGCAATGGCCTGGGCCTCCCTCTTTGGGGCAATTGATCGAAGAGCTCCCCCATTGATTGCCCTGCAGAGGGTAGCCTGGGCATCCTTCTGTGGGAGATCGTGGGGTGATGGCAGGGCCCCCAGACCAATTGCATCCCACGTGCCTTGGCTGGCTTGGCACCAGTGCATGTCATAGCAAGGCTGTCTGGAGGGTCGTCCACACAGTCATTCTCTTGTTCGGTTGTTGAGTCAATTTGCGTATTATGCTTTTAATATAAATACAATTTTTTTTTTTTTAGAAAGAGAGAGGAAAGTAGAGGGAGAGAGAGTGAAAAACACTGATGTGAGAGTGAAACATTGATTGACTGCCTCCTACACATCCCCTGCTGGGGACCAAGTCCAAAACCTGAGCATGTGCCCTGACCAGGAGTCAAATCGGAAATCTTTTGGTAGACAGAATGATGTCCAACTCACGGAGCCATACTGACCATGGCTTTTCTACTCATTCTAGACTTTTTGACATATTCATCAGACCTTATACAATGCTTGACATGCAATAGTCAATCCATGTTGACTGGTCACCTGACAGAGAATGAGCAGAAGCCATGGACATTAGGTAGGAAGAATACTCATGCTCTCAGAGAATGAACAAAAGGGCAGGAGTTGCAGAAGATTTGTCTAAGAAAAGCACCAAAATGTCTGAAGCCTTTGGAAACAGTTTTGGACTTCAGAATGAGTCAGGCTTCTTTTGATTATACTCAGCCATGCAGGTCTGAATTCTAAACTTCAGAAGGAGATCCCTCTCCTTTGGAAATTAAGAAATGAGTGGTTCTTCTGGGTGGAAATATTTTAGGACCACATCCAGACCCATGAGGTCTAAGGAGAAACAGAAATCCTACTTTGAAAGTTACTGGCATAGTCTTGGTATTTGGGCAATTGAACAATCTAAGTATAGAAGGGTTAACACATTAAGGAGATTTGAAGATGGTCTGGGAGATTGTCATCCTGACACCTGGAGATTTCAATGGCAGCTAGGGAAAGGCACACAGATGAAATAACAGGAAACATAAAATTCTGCTCCCATGAGTTTAAATTTCAGAAGGGCTCTCAGTATCCCTAAGCCATCTCGTCTCCAAAGTCTTAGATTGGGTGCATCTGTCCTTGGCAATGGGCAAGGGGCCTCTTGTTGTGGGACAAAGGACTAGGGAGGAGAAGACATAGACAGATAGAAAGTTGGGGGGTGAAGGGCATTTCAAGAGGTGGAAGACAACGTGCTGCTCTCTGGGGGTAGAAATGAACATGTTCTGTGGTGCAGGCAGTCTCCCCTCGGTGAGAAACGTCCTTCTGGATCCTGTACCTGGGAAACTCTTCTTTTCCTTGACATACCAGCTCGGAAGATACCTTTCCCAAGCAATCTGCCTGGGTTCCCCCAGACCCTGGTGAGCAGCTTGGAAGCCGAGGTGCTGAGACTCCCTCTCCAAGTCCATGAATGACATAGGTAAGTCCTGGCCATCAGCCTCACACCCCTTCTCAGCATAGTTTTAGAAAGCTGATAAATTAAAACATATTGATTAAGTACCTACTACGCACTGGCTACAGTTTCTATGAGATGCATCTACAAACAAGCACAGCACTCCAGGTTCATGAAGGGCGCTTACATTCTGGTTGAGGAGACGGGCAATAAACAAATAGACATATAAGAAAATAGACCACGGTAGATCAGGTGGCTGCTTTTCCGACACCTCTTTTAGCTTCCTGTGGCAGGGCTTTCTGTACAGCAGAGCCTAGGAAACTAAACTTTTTACTTCTTGGTTTCTTGCCCAGTAGCTTAAATGCTACCTTGCCGTTGTCTCAAATATCCCAGAAATACTGTGTTATAGCACCATCCCATTTGCTGAACCTGCCTCCATCATTGGATCAGGAGCTTCTGTAAGTCAGGCGCTCACATGGGTTGGCTCACACAAGGCGCACACCAGATGCTTGCTGTGGGAAGGGCTCCCTCGGAAACAGACTGCCTTGCTTGAGCAGAAGGCCTGCCCTGAGAGGGGTGAGGGCCATTCAGGAAGTTAGGTCATGAGACAAGTTACCGACTGGATGTGAATGCTAGGCCATGTTAATACTAGATAGCAGGCAAAGAGAAGCTACTGCAGGTATTTTAGCAGGGGGAGTTTGCTGAAAACGGTATGTGAGAGGAAACATGTTTTGAGCATCTATATGTGGAAGGACTGGCAAGCACAGAAAGTGGAAGTTAAGGGTTAAATCATGACTGAATGGTAGAAAAGTAGTAGCCAAAGCAACAGGAAAGGGAAGGGCAGGAGCTGCAGATTTGGCACAAGACTGGCGTCTGGACTGTCTCGGTAAGGGACAGGGAGCAATGGGCATGAGCATAGTGGAGGGGCTGGGAAGTGCCTGTAGATTTGAAAGAAGTTTGATGTTATCTGAGAGGAGTTGGGAGCTGATCTGGAGATGTCATCTTGGCTGATGACACTGACTTAGGAGAGATAGAATCATGTGGCCGAAGGAGCATGGGCTCCCGGGCTAGGGAGACGAGCGTGAGTTCTGGATCTGCCAAGTACTAGCTGAGTGGGCCTAGACAAGTTACCTACCTTTCCTGGGCTTCATCAGTTAAATATGGGTAACAATCATACCTCTTTCAAAGGGTTGCTGAGGAGAGTAACGAGTTAATACATGAAAGGGCTTGAAACAGCCTGGCACTCAGTGAAAGACAGCTATTGTTCTGTCTTTCAGGTGGGACTCTCACTGAGCAGCATCTCAGGGTGAGGAGTAGGGAAGGGAGAGGGGCTGAGGCCCAGAGAAGGTATTTCCCTGTAGAAATACTACCCAAAACAGTGGGCCAGTAGCTTGGCCTTGCAAATAGTTTAGCTTTCTTGAGCATCAAAATGGGATTTGCCTATGTGTACAACATAGCTTAAGATAGCTAAGGATTTGACCCATATAAATGTACTATGGAAGGCGAAAGGAAAAAAAAAAAGCATTAAACAGTATGGAATTTGGTATTATTTGAATTTAACATTACCCTCCTCCTGCTAAAGAAAAGCTAAACTGGTAAAAAGAATGAAAACAAAACAAAGCTGTGGGGATGGCCCATTGATTCAGGACGGTGTGTCTCACACTGGAAAGCATACTGCAGCCCCCAGCCCCTCTGGCGTTAGTGGCCAGGAGCATGCCTCACGGAATGTGCTGAATTCCAAACATCTCATATCAAAGAAACCAGGTTAGTCACTCAGTTATTTTTAGTCCCTGTTGCAGATAGGCACTGAGCTTATCCGTGATGAAAACCGAAACCCAGGATAGCAGGGTGGCATGAAGAGAGACCCTGGCTCACACTGCAGTGGCTCTGTGTGACCCAGGAGGGCTTCTTCGTTCTTTCCAACCCCGAATGTGCCCAAAATAGAACTAGAAGGGAGGCGTGGGCCCAGACACATTTTTAGCCCACTGAGGACGTTTTACTTAACAAACAGAACAATGAAATGAGAACCTAAACATAAAAGGTCTAGGCTGTCAAAATGTCTATAGACAATTATTCAGCAGATAAACCATTAGAAATGGACAAGAATAACATGCACTAAAAATATTCCCAATGGACTTTATTTAGCAATAGATAACACATCTGTAATTCTAAACACATTCTATTTCTTTTAGCAGTGTCTGGATTAATATAATTAAGCATAAATCCTCTCAATGCTTACTTTGTGTCAATTTACATCAAGACTGAGGATATTTTTTTTCCTTCCAACTACTGTTGATATTCAACATTATATTAGTTTTATGTGTATATCATAGTGGTTAGACATTTATATAACTTACCAAGTGATTCAAAACCTCCCCCCCCCCCGCCCCATAACTCTATTACCCATCTGGCACCATACAGTTATCACATGATTGACTATATTCCCTATGCTGTACTTTACATCCCTGTGACTATTTTGTAACTGCCAATTTGTACTTCTCAATTCCTTCACCTTTTTCTCCCAGCGTCCCAACCCCCCTACCATCTGGCAACCAGTAGTTTGTTCTCTGGATCTATGAAAAATGAGGAATCTTTTATTTCTTTATTTATACAAATGACATATTACTACTTGTCTCACTTTTAAAAGATTTCCATGCTACAGTGGAGTTATTGAATTCAATACCCAGATGCTCAATGGTTGGAGAGAGGACATTGAAAATGATATTACTTTATTACAAGCATGTCTTGCAAATGTTAAGTTCCCCCTCCTGTCCCCAATGTCTCAGGTTTAAGAATAGAACCTTGACAAATAGGGTTAAACCCCGGAGTAAAAGACCATAAGGCAAAAAGAAAAAAAAAATTATCAAACTATTTCAGTACAATCCTCTAGTACACTCCAACACTGTAAAGAGATAGATGTGATAACCTTTCCATAAAAGAAAATCTAACTGCCAAATCTGTGGTTGTAAGTACACATTTGTCACCTAAATGCCGCTCTCAATGTCATCACTGGCTGACTGAATCACAGATGAGCGACTGCAGCTTTCTAATCTGGTTTTAAATCCATTTCAGCCGATTGGCTGGGCACTGTCGCCTAATGCTTGACTAGACACATTCCTCTGAGCACAGCCATAGGTGGTGAGGTGACCTCCAGCCAGTGGGTGGCTGGGGGAAGGCAGCCTCTGCTGATGTCCCTCCGCAGTTACTCAATGGCTTAGCGCTATCCAAAGGGAATCAGACCTTCTTGAGTCACACTAGCTGCCGATAATCCTTGACCACTTCCTTTCACCTGAATTCCAGTTTGCTCAAGGTCCTGTGGATTATGGTCAACTAGCTAATCTTATTAAATAATCAAGAATGTTGGGGCCAAAGGGACAGTGGTGTCATCCAGTGCTCTCCTGACATAGGCTGACTTGCTGCTAGTGAAGGTCTCTAGGCAAAGGGTCAGGCTTATCTTAAAGGGATCTGTTTTCCTAAAGAACATTTCCAGGCATCAATTTATGCCAGGAGGAAGGGTGTTTTCCACAAGCTACTCTCACCTTGCCTCCCATCATATCAAAGTCACCTCATTCCTCCCAGCATCTAGCACAAAGCCGGTTGCCATAGTAGCCACTAATTCTGTCATAAAATTGGGCTCTGGGGGCATTTGTGACTTGTGGCTATAACAGTATATACTTACAGTGAACCTAAACATGAGTATGTGGACAAAGGGTTCCTCTGTGTATGTATATGAATTTATTAGATGACATTCTTAAAAGCCTTTAAAAATAAAACTCATTAAATCAAAATATAATATAGTTTTTTCCCCTTCGCCATAAATTGCAAACATTTTAAATCTTGATAATATCAAGCCTTGGTGGTAATGCACAGGGGTAAGGGACATGTAGATTAGCAAAGTCATTTTGGAGGGCAATAAGGTGGCATCTAATAAAATTACAAATATGCAGGCCCTGTGGTCCAGCAACTCTGCTTTTAGGAATCTACCCTTGAAATAAACTTACTTGGGTACACAGAAGTATGTTGAAAGGTGGTCATTATGCATAGTTTGTAATAGTGGATAGTATTTAATATGCACATCCATAGATAAAGATTAAATTAATAACATGAAATATTATGTGGCCATTAGAAATCTATTTGTGGTGACCTGGAAAAATCTCTAAGACATATTAAGTAAAAAAATCAGGTAGCAGAACAATATGCAGACTGTGACATTATGTATACTTAGGAAAAAAAAAACTATATACTCCTAGACATGACTTTGCCCATACCTTTCTACAGGAATACTTAGAAAAGAGTGTGGAAGATTACATACACACTGATGACTACGTTTATTTATGAAAAGAAGTGGAATTAGAAAAGGGGAGACATCAAGAGGAACTCAAGCTTTTCTCTATATTGTTTAAATTTTATTTAACTATATTCATATAAGTATTATGAGTTTTATTTAATTATAAATTGAACTTGCCTTTCCTTAGTGAACTAGAAGCTTAGCCCAGAAAATTGAGTTGCCTCCTTATTTCTATAGCCTGAGCCTTCACTTAAGCCAGTGGTCGGCAAACTGCGGCTCGAGAGCCACATGCCCCTTGAGTATGGTGGCTTTTCCATAAAATAACACAGCCTAAGCGAGTCTATTTTGAAGAAATGGCATTAGAAGAAGTTTAAGTTTTAAAAATTTGGCTCTCAAAAAAATTTCAATCGCTGTACTGTTGATATTTGGCTCTGTTGACTAATGAGTTTGCCGACCACTGACTTAAGTTTTCCATCTGGGGAACTTGGGCAAAATTATCCTATATCCTTGTCATGGAAATAAATAGGATGTAATACTGACCTTTTCATAAACATTTCTTTTTTCTTTTAATTCTAAGTGTTTTAATCCATGGGAAAATGAGTTATGCTTCTGATAAAGCCAAGGGCAAAAAAATTCAATCCAAAAACACCACCACTAATAAACCAAAGGGACAGAATTCCTTATCAACAGAAAGTTACAGCTCCCACTAGACGAAGGCCTTCTCACAGACCTGTTATCAGAGATTCCTGGGCATGCTTTCCAAGAAATGTAAAACAACACAAGTTTCAAATGGAATGCACCTTTGACCGACTTTAAATTTAATTCTCTTTTTCTTCCTCCAACTTTCCATTTATGGAAAGACTCATGAGAATTATAATATTCTTTTCTTTTTTTTTAAAAAAAAAGTATGGAATAATGAGTTATGGATTAAACATATTTTTGTCTTATTCTTTTAAAAAACATTTTTATTGATTTTAGAGGGAGAGCAAGGGGAAGGGAGACGGAGATAGAAATATCAATGATGAGAGATAATCATCGATGGGCTGCCTCTAGCACACCCCCAAATGGGGATTGAGCCCACAACCTGGGGATGTGCCCTGACCAGGAACCAAACCAGTGACCTCTTGGTTCATGGGTCAATGCTCAACCGCTGAGCCACACTAGGCTGTCTTATTCTTAAATTAACTGCATTTTAAAAGCAAATGCTGCATCCTTTGAAATCGTCTTCTAGATCTTCCACCTTAGGGAGAAAAGAAAAGCTTGTGAATTTGGAATGATTAATTATAGTGGAAAATGAAGTAGGTTACTTGTAAAAAGTTGAGAGAAGAAGATGCCTGCTTCGAAAGCCTGGAAGACTGTCACAAGTGGTTAATACAGGGTTTCTGGGAGTGTTACTTTGTGGTTTGCACTTTTAATGCCAGAGTTGGTTCTGATGCTCAGACAGGTATGTTTTCCTTCTTGGTGCAAAATGCACCTTCAAAGGAGTAATTATCACCTATGCATTTCAGAGGTTTGTCTTAGAAAGATCCCAAAGATATTCTCAAAATCTCATAGGAAAATATTTAAAACTAGAGGCCTGGTGACAACATTTATGCACTGTGGGGGGTGGGGGGTGTCCCTCAGCCCAGCCTGTGTCCTCTTGCAGTCCAGGACCCTGTGGCAAGTGGGCCTAAGTCAGCAGGTGGGCATCCCCAAAGGGGTTCTTAGCACTGCTGCGGAGGCGAGAGAGGCTCCGGCCGCCGCCACCACCACGGAGCTTGCCAGCCATGAGCCAGGCTTCTCTGGCTGAGCGGTGCTCCCTCTGTGGGAATGCACTGACCACTAGGGGCAACTCCTGCATTGAGTATTTGCCCCCTGGAGGTCAGTGCACGTCATAGTGACCAAATGGGATGCATAAATTGATTGTTTGCTGCCAGAAGGCTCAGGGCAATCTTAATCTACATGCTATTGCCTCCTACTGGCCAAACACCTGAACAGCTGTAGGCTATTCCCCATTTTGACAATGGACTCTGAAGACGAAACCCTACCTACCCTTGGAAGTATATATCTCCACCTTGTCTTAGGTAATTTGTGTTAATAAAAAGCAAGGGGTCCTGAGACAAGGAGAACTTGGTATCTCTAGCCAGGCTCCTCTGACCCCCAATGCCTTTCAAAATTATCTTTCACCTCTGGACGCTTATTTAATCTATGCACGGCCCTTTCTCCAGATTTCAGAACCCTTCTAGATGCCAGATCATGACCCACCAGCATTAAATGGTGCACAATGTCTGGCATTAATTGGCACCCGAAATATAGACAATTTGGAGATGAAGTATTCGCCTGAGTGGATAAAACAGCACCAGCGATGGTGATAAGATTAACTGTGCGTAGAGGCCATGTCAGCTTTGGAAGCCTGCAGATCGGCAAGTGCATGGGTGATACTTTGTGTTTAAGTCAGATAAAGGAGTATTACAATTCTCATGATAATTGGAACTACAAATGATTTATTGTGATAACGATTATGATTAAAGTTATGAGCAAGCATGTTTTTATTTTCTTACTCAGCAATATTATGTTTATTTCTGTCATTTAATATAACACAGTTACTTTACGTTCTTGAAAATCTTAAGAATTAAAATAGACTCTCATCCTTTTAAAAATCCTCATTAACAGTATCAAAGCCTTCCAGAATGCAGAATTATCATTATTAATCTTTTGAATTCAGGGATTGTTTTTCTTCAAACCTTAGTATTTGTGGTAGAAAAGCTGTGAGGAAGAGGCAAACCTTCATCAGAAGGGAAGGCTAGTAGTTTTGGGAATAAAATTGGCCAGGAATGAAAGCCACAGACTTAGACACCATTCTTGTGTTCTCACTATTCTGTTTTGAATCTCTTCGCTGGCTGCAGAGTCTCCAGCCTGCAAAGGCTGTCCGCTGTGCCGGGGTGTAAGAGTCCCTCTTCCAGGCTGTCCCGGGAATCCAGCTGACTTGGCCCTTACATGTTCTCGTCTCTCTAATTGCATATATTTGATCACTCAGCTGGAAAAAAGTCTTGGCAAATTGCACTACAATCATCTTTTCCCACCTTGGCTCACCATTGAGAAAAAGATCTGTTGTCATGCAGCAAAGTTCAGTCAAGAATGGCCCTTGGAGAGAACTCTCCACACTCAGGGGAGCTATCAGACAGAAGTCTAACATCATTTTGTTATTTCGAGCAAGATCTGGCCTCCATTCACCTGTGACAGATGTTCCCACACTCAAATACCATTAGGAATTAAGACTGTGAAAATGTCAATCATCTCTGAATTAATCTATTAATTCAGTGAAAATCACAGAAGAGAGGTGTGTGTGTGTGTGTGTGTGTGTGTGTGTGTGTGTGTGTAATTAACAATTCTAAAACTTCTATGGGAGAGCAAAGGGTTAAAAGAACCAAGACAAATTTGAAGACAAACAGTGGGGTCTTGGCACAGGGATAGACAGAGGAATAAAACAGAGCCCATTAACAGTCCCACACATGCATGGAAACAGTGTACAACCAAGATGACCCTGAAATTCAGTGGTGAAGGATAAACTACTCAACAAGTACAGGGCGACACCCAAAAATGTGTACACACTTTAACAGCTGATAGCTCAACTGATGTTTCTTTCTTTTCAGATTTAACTGATTGGAATTATGTATGTGTACATTTTTTTTTTTGGCGGGGGGGAGGGAGGGAAACATCCTGTAGTGTTAGGACATAACCCATATAAAATTGATTCCCTATTTCATAAATTATGTGAAAAAAATTCCAGGGTATTGGAGACCTCAATGTGAAAATCCAACATTTAAAAACTTTTAGAAAATTGGACTGTACCATAAACAAAGTGAAAAGGCAAGCCTAAAGTTAAAGGTATTTGTAACATATAAAACCAACAAAGGACTACATAGACAATGAAGAAACCATTAAGAAAATCAATAGTGAAAAGACAAAAAACCAAGTAGAAAAAGAGACCAAGAATCTGAAGAGACAAATCACAGAAGAAATCGTGTGAAAAATATGCAACTTTACACATAATCAGGGGGATGAGAAGGACATTGATTTAAAAGTCTGAAGAGGGATAAACAGGCTGGGGTCCATAGGTGAGAGAAAGAGTGAGATTAAATGGCTCAGTGCCCGGAATACAGCAAGTGCTTTGTGGATGTGCTTCTCTTCCCTCTCCTGCCTCACTGAGCTGGGTTCGCACAGCAGAGCCGGGGCCTTCCCAGCACCCTCACAAGGCTCAGGGTCCCTAAAAGACAGAAATCATGGCGGAGGCAGCTGCAGGGCCGCAGAAGAAAGGAGGAATTTTGAGTCAGAAAACTTTGATTTACTGTGGACTTTTAGACAGATTCTTTAACTCTGATTCTCAGTTTCCTCATCTGCACAGAGAGAGGTCTGTGACTTTCATCTGACCCTGAAGATGCCATTGAGCTACGAAAGCACTGAACGCCATAAAGTCAGTGCTAATGTCCCACTGCTAGTGGTGATCTGCCGAGGGACTTCACCAATGGCTCACACATGGAACGTCATGATCCCCAAAGATGCAGCCACCAGAATAAGTAACCAATAAGAGAAAATGCTGGATCCATTCTTTGTCCTGCCAGTGTGCAACCTTCATGGGGGTGGGCGGGCTGGGTTTAAAACAACGGGTGTGCCGGTTCTTTCCATGCGTCTGTTTCCAGGGCGGTAGTGTATATTCTCTGTCTCCCACATCCTGCCTTCTATTTTCTTCTCTCTACACAGGCACTTTTAATACCAGTTTATTAAAAGCAGCTTAAGATATGGCATAAAAGGACTCTCTTGTATCATTAGGCCAAGTTAAAATTCTGAACATAAAGACTCCTGGAGGAGAAACACAGGACAAACAGCCAGAAGATCTGACTTTGACAGATGGCACTGAGCCCTCAATTCTCTGTGGGACCCCAGGCAAAGCCACATGACCTCTTTGGGGCTCCATGTTCTCATCATAAATTCTTATAGGGCACTAAAATACCCTCAGACACTTCTTTACTGTATATACACACACTTATTTTCAAAGTTAATACTTATATATTTATGTTTTAACGGTGGGATCTTTTCCAATTTGTACATTATGAAAATCTGGTGCAGGGCTCTGAGCCAAGGACCCGGGGACTGCGCAGGCTGCTCTTTGCGGATGCATTGCATTTCGTCTCCAGCTGCCGTTTGTGGCTTCAGCTGCTTCTGAGAGCGGCCACTTTCCCTTTTGATGTCTGAGGCCCATTACTTTCATTTCTGACTTAAACCAACAGGTGTTCTCAGACTTTTCTTTATGGGCTGTCTTCCCTCAGGGTTCCGGGCAGACAGTTTTTCCTGTAAACTTGCTGAGAAGCACAGAGGAATAAATTTCCCCTAGTCCACTGGCTCCACTGTTGGCACGAAAGTCTTCTGTGGCCTCGTAAAGTCTCGAACTTTCCCAGTTCTGGGAAGATGCAGGGATACATGGGGAAGCATGAGGGCCAGGCCTGTGTGCTCCATGGAAACAGTGAAAGCACAGCCTTTCATCCTGCGATTTAGGGTCTAACCAGGGTTGGCCTGTGCCACCCAAATGCCAGGATGGGTGAGATTTCTTTGAACCTTGAATCCCGGAAAGCCCCACTTCCGGGAAGCGAGTCTCATGCTGGCAGTGGAGCCTGGCATTGCAGCATGCATCTCCAATATGCCATGTCAAGCTGAATGTGAGTTTGCTCTGGCAGAAATACATATGCACATCCAACAGGACAGCAGACACTAGTGGGCAGGGTATAGGACAAGATGTAAGAAGCCCTTAGATGTTATCTGGGGACATGAGAAGAAGTAGGTTGCTCGGAAAGTACAACTAGTGTCACAAGATAATATTTTAAAATACTAAAGGATTGCATACACATGCATGAAATTGTATTTTTTTTTGATCCTATAACCTCAGTCAGCTAGGGACCAAGTTCTGAAAGTTCTGCCCTGAGGACACTCAGGGGATTGAAAGAGGCAGAGTTGGGCTTCTTGCCCCCATGACCACAGAAAGGTCCTTGGGTCGAGGATGTCCTTGGGGAGAGTGAGGGAACCCTTAGACTTGCCAGTTTACAGAACAAAGGGCCCCTCTGCCTCGCCTCGTGAATACAGCCCAGGCATGCGGTAGGCCCCAAGCAGCATGGCGGTGTCAGTGTCAGATGGGGGCACAGAGTTTTCCATGGCTCAGAGTAGCAAGGCCATAGATGAAGTTTCACACTGACTCCGAGATCCCAGGCCTGCTGGCTCAAGGGCAGCAGAAAGCTTCTTTGCACTCACGGGGTTCACAGACTCGGAGAGATGAAGTGTGCCAGGCCCAAAGCCAAGCAGCACCCAGCGGGGCTGTGGATTGACAGCAGAGGACCGGTGGGATTCAGGATGCCGCTGGGATGCCTGCAGAGACAGATTGCACTTGGGGAACAGGTATCAGCTCCTAGTATCCTTGTCCCCCAGAACTCAGACATGGTCTGCAAAGGGTACAGGACCTGAAGCTGCCAGCCAGTATGTTCCTCCCACCCAGGGAGCACAATGCACAAATTAAGGGAATTAGAGGAGAAAAAATTCAAGTGGCATCTGTTCCATCCCTAAGCACCTGCCCTGAGATTGGTGCCCATCACACTGGTAAAAATCAACCCTTCACAGATGAGTCTGGTTTGTGACTAACCCATTCCAGGAAGTATGATATCTGTACATAGAGGTGGACCTAGACATGGGTTCAGATGCCAGGCTGGTAAAGAGGAGAACGAACTGGGGGCAGAAGACAGGATGAAAGTAGGAAAGGCACATTTCTGCTTTCAGTGTGTTTATCTGAGTAATGGCCAAAAGTTACTCCCTACCCCTGCTACCTCTCCCCACCAGCTGGACAGTTCTATGTGGGGCCCAGACAATAAGACCCCACAGTCACAGATCTCTCCAGGGGACAAGCTAAGTGTAACTGCTCTCCTCTCTGCAGCCCCAGGAGTTACTGCCAGGGAACAAAGAGCTTCAGAGTGGGGCACCTTTGAAAGGGTAGTGACTCCTGTGAGAGAAATAGAGCAAATAAGTTAAACAGGCCCGGTTTACGTTTACTCGGGAATAAAGTTTATCTTCTCCCCATCCCAATTCTAAACAAAGACTTTAAAATATTTCCATTAGTGCAACAGCGGGTTTTAAAATATCGTTTGAAGTAAGTATTAGCCACATATGGGAAGATGTAGGTGACCCAGGCACCAAGGAGCTGCCCCACAGATTGCTGACAGCATTTTTCTTTGCTGATAGGTAGCTCCTGTTTTAGAGCGGAAGAGGAAGGTTTATAGCTTTTCAGTCTGTTCATGATAAGGACAACAGACATATTTTGGCAACAGGTTCATTAGAAAAATGACAATCCTTTCATTCCCTAAAATGCTACTTAACTTCTCCCCCGCTTTTTCCCAGATAAAAATAGAAATCTTCATGAGACTTTCCCAATAGACTTTCCTTGGGAAAGTCACCAGACAGTAGAGAACCCATGAGAAATATCAACTGGCATCTTGAAATCTAGTAAAAGTAGTTGGCCACAGAATAGGAGGAAAGCGTTTGCAGCTTTATGATGCCTGCAGGACTCGCTGGCAAGATTGAAGATAAAGACCCATTGGAAAAGTAACAACACCCCAGGCCACAGCAACAAACAACAAATAAGAGCAGCAATAACAGCTACATTATCTGAGGGCTTGTAAAGCTCCAGGCCTGAGCTCCACCCAAGGTGCCTTGAGGGAATTTGCATTATAACTGTCCCCATGGGGCAAATGAGAAACTCTAAGAGCAGTCATTTCATGACAATAGTTTTCAATGATAATGTAGTAAAAAATGTGCCTGTAGCTTAGTTTACACCCATAGATCTGGTGACAGTTTATGTCAATGACCGCCAGCTTAGAGCACAACAAAAAGGAAGGAAGGAAGGATGTCTGCTATACAACTAAGTTCACAGACAGCATTTTAGACACCAATCCTTACCCTAGAGGTGTAAGTACCTCCAGTCTAAAAAGAAAGGAGCAGAAGCCCAGGGAAGGCAGATCTTCTGGGCACAGTGACACAGCCCTAAGAAGTGGAGCGAGGGTCACAGGTGCCCTCACCATACCCAGAGAGTCCTGGGGACAGCCTCCAGCCATGTGCTTGTCTGTGGGCGAGAGTCCCCTGTGAGAGCTGGGAGAGGCCTATGTCCCCTGTCAGAGCCTCAGTCTCCTTGTCCAGGAGACAGGGATTGTAAGGGATGGGTGAGAGGATGAACATGGGAAAGCTTGAAGAAGTCTCAGGAGCTGCACACATGTGAGGAAGTGAATGGAAAGGTGGTGGTAAAATACTAAATAAAAATAAGATCGTCAAGTAGGTAATTACCAATGGAGTTATATTTGAGTTTATCCAGAAAAACTACTTCAGCCAAGCCAACAATAATACCAGGATAGCCAACAACTGCAAAGGCGGGGCAGGAATGTTCAATGGGTGATGACAGCAATGGTCCACAGCAATGGGCAGATGGGCACTGTTGACCACTCCTTGTTTGGGCAAATGTTCTGGAGCAGAGCGGCGAAGACCACCCACTTGCGAGCCAGGCTGTCTGCGTTCGAATCTTAGTTCTGCTACTACTGGCTGTTGGGCCGTGGGTGAGCTCCCTTGCCTCTCTCTCCCATCCCAGCTGGGGACACTCCGCCTGCTGTGCTGTGGGCTGGTGTGAGGAGTATGAGCAGGGACCCGCGGGGCAGGGCCTATACAGAAAGGTGCTGCCGAGGTGTGAGGCGCTCTCAGGTCCACTCTCACTCTCACCAGCATCTGTCACCTCAGGCTACAACTCAGGGCAGGTGGCTAAGGTGCCATTCCTTTGGAACCTTATTTATAACCTAAACTTGAAAAAAATGCAGTTGAGGCATATGAAATGATTGTTTTGGCAGATCAAATCTTGGGCCCGGGGGGGAAGGGGAGGAGGTCGGAATCAGAAATTTCACATACATATGGGCAAACAGACACAACACTAAAAAAACAGCACAACAATTAAAAAAAAAAAAAAACACCAAAAAACTCCAGCAGCCTAGCAAACATTATAAAGGGAGAGTCTGAGGAAACATAAATAAAATAACCATGGCTTACACAGCTGCATCAGTGTCAGAGAAGAGCATAAATTAGGTCCAGGATCTAATCATGTCTGTTAAGCACAAACATGAGCTCAAGGAGCCGATGGGTTTGTAGACGCACATGTCTGACTAAGAAGTGGGAAGACAAGGGCTTTTTTTAGGGCCATCAACAGGGAAGGGGCTCCCTCCTCCCACAAGCAACCAGCTCCTATCTGCGGGGTGCACACTCCTCTTTCAGCTGCTGCTTTTCTTCTCTGCTCCTTTTGATCCACAAAAGAGAATCTCAACCTACCCTCTGCCCCTCCCCCTCCTGCTCCTGCTGTCCTCTGCTCCCACACAGATCCTCTGCTCCAGACTTCCTCTGTCCATCTGTCTGCCACTTTCCTCCCACGCTCACCTCCACCCCCTCTCCCACACAGGCAGCCCTGCTCAGGAGGAGGCGGAGAGCAGATGTGCGCCCAGGTATCCCACATGGGAGCGGGGGGGGGTGGGGGGCAGGACTCTCCCTCTGCACTTGCTCTGGAGAGGTGGGCCTAGGGTGGTGGGCTTCAATGTTGCTCTGTTCAGCCCTACAAGCAGGAGGTCCCACCAGCATCATTCTCTTCCTGCGCCCCACTGGTCTTCCTCCTGCCAATCCTCCAAGTGCCATTTCCCAGAAGCAATGTATACACCATAACATAAGAAACCAGATGCACAGCTCCATGCGAAAGAGCTATTGTTATTATTATTGCTAATATTTATTAAAAGTTTACTGATGTGATGAACCTCTGCTAAGCCCTTTATTGTCTTTGAGAACATTTCTGCTCACAGTGGCCCTATAATATGGGTGTTATCAGTATCCTCATTCTCCATATGTGGGGACTACGCTGTAGAGGGGTTAAGTGAGTTGCTTATGAAGCCATTATCAGTCGTGGACAGAGCTGCGATGCCAACCAGGCGGCTGCACTACAGGGCCCCTGCTCTAGGTTTTTCTTGACAAACCACTGAGCGCCGTTCTTCTTTGTGCAGTCAGCCTAGTGCAGTGGTCGGCAAACTCATTAGTCAACAGAGCCAAATATCAACAGTACAACGATTGTACAACAGTACAAAGAGCCAAATTTTTTAAACTTAAACTTCTTCTAACGCCACTCTCTCAAAATAGATTTGCCCAGGCCGCGGTATTTTGTGGAAAAGCCACACTCAAGGGGCCAAAGAGCCGCGTGTGGCTCGCGTGCTGCAGTTTGCCGACCATTGGCCTAGTGCTGCTGCAGGCCGGGGTCTTCCATGAAGCATGGAGCTGTGGCTGCCAGCAGCTCCCACAAGCTTCACCTCTAGATCTTCCCAGCGTCACCACTAGAAGGTAGGCTCTTCCTTTCACAAGAAATCGCATTTGGTGGCCAACCAGGAGAGGGACTGTGATAGGTAATTATCACTAACACTGAGCGCAGGAAGTGGAAGAACAGTTGCCCAGGAAGGTTTCTCGACAGGAGGCCTGGTGCAGGGCGGGCAGAACTACAGATGTCCTGCAGGCCTGGGCACCCAGGCCTCTACAGTGCTGGCTGGGACCTGGCCCAAAGTGAGTGGCCAGAGGGTGGCTGAGGACGAAGCAACAAAAAGATGGAGTTGCTGAGATCTTAGCATTCCAGCAAAACAGGACTGGAGGTCAGAATGAAACACTCTTCAGAACCCAGGTCTTCGGCATTTGGGGGACTCACTGGAAGTCACATAAGGGAGGAGGGCAAGGCGATGAGAGATACTCCATCATGCCAGGAACCACTTGGGTTTCAAGTGCAAATGCCAGCCTCCCAGAGGCGTGGGATGTACCCTAGGGCAGTGGTCAGCAAACTGCAGCTCTGTTGAGTAATGAGTTTGCCTACCACTGACCTAGACTCTCGATTCCAATAATTACAAGCTGTTGTTGTTCCTTGTGATTAAGCCCCTATCCCAATGGTGGGCAAACTCATTAGTCAACAGAGCGGCAAACAGCGGCTCGAGAGCTGCATGAGGCTCGCGAGCCGCAGTTTGCCGACCACTGCCGTAGGAGAGTTGGAAATGTAAGGGGTTCAGTGTGGGCTCAGCATCTCCACCCGTGCAGGGCGGAGGCCACTTGGATGGCCAGCTGGTGAAACAGGCCACCTGGGTCAGCACGCTGGGTGTGTGATTCTACTGACGTGAGCAAGCCTGGCACGCAGTCTAAGCTCAGATGGACATGAAAGCGGCGACATCTGGAGGGCTGTCACCATCTGCCCTCAGAGAGAAACACACAGAGTCAGCAGGACAGGGGAGGCATGGGCCTGATTTTAAACACAGGGTGCTGGCAGCTGCTACCAGCTCTGTCGCTGAGCATAGCCGCAGTTCTTCCTGACCAGGCAGTTTATGGGCCCTCACTAATCCCGGCTGACCCCTCACAAAGACTTCGATGGTCCTCGCTCACCAAGGCTTACGAGCCTTTGTTCCTGTCTCTTCTGCAGCCCCACAATAGCAGGCCCACACGAGGCCCACAACCAGAGAAACAGAGCGAGGAGGTTGTTTAGGGAAATCTCAGCAAAAGCACCCTCCTTGCGCTCGCCTTCTTGGACTGAATCCCCATTTGAGTGTGTCCTCTACATGCAGCTCTAAGTGCTAGGCCAGGCGCCCACGGTGTGGCCAAAAACCCAAACCGGGGATGGGGGAGGGGATGGGGGAGGTACACGCTTACAACAGACCGAGGTTATACCTCCATTTTCGTTTGTTAATAGAAGTCTAAGGTAAACGGGCCGGGCGACGGCTGTTTTTATTCACAGGCCGGTTGCTGCTGTTTTAGAGAGAGAACCATTAAACCTGACAGACGGCCTCCTTGTGTCGTTGAACAGTAAACGCGATTGTTATGATCCCAATGGCCATCTCGGGCACTCCTCAGAACACAGGTTCTTTGTACGCGAGAACGAAAGTCAGACACAAAGGAATAAGGGTTCATTTTCTCCTGTTGCATCCAAACTGCTCCCGTAGACTAAGCAGGGCTGGCTCTGCTCCCTGAGGTGGGGAGCGAAACAATGACACTCAGTGCAATTAGAAATACACCCAGGCGTGTGCATGTGGTCCCCGTCTTCATTACGAGGTCACGAACTGGTGCTTACATATTAAAATCTCCCTGCGCTGTGAGGCCCCTTTGTGAGCGCTCTGTGGCAGGTACGACCTGTTTGTTTA
This sequence comes from Antrozous pallidus, assembly GCA_027563665.1. Lineage (NCBI taxonomy): Eukaryota > Metazoa > Chordata > Mammalia > Chiroptera > Vespertilionidae > Antrozous > Antrozous pallidus. Next base: position 92,019,167 of record CM050511.1, on the reverse strand, counting down.
TTTCTGGTCAGGAAGGGAACTAACGGCGCTGGGCTCTCCTCCTAGCTCTGTCTCAACCCGGGTACTTTTTCTCACTTATTACGTGAGGAGGGGAAGGTGCTGGGCGCTGGTGGGGCGTTTGCCGACGTTCCTTTCAGCACAAAACATTCAGCAGGAACATGCGTTATGTGCAGAAGTTCTTCCATAGGAGGTTCACCCCCACCCACAACACCTGACTTTCGTCTGCTTATCATCAAGTCCAAGATCCCGGTGTCCATGACAGACCTCTTCTCTCACAGCCATGCAGGACAGAGGGAAAGTCCCTGATGGGCAGGCCTAGCCAGGGGATAGCCGAGGCCTGTATCTGTCACCCGCCGCCAGCACTGCCCAAGGAAATGAGGCTGGAAAAGGAAAGGTTCCGAAGATGCTCTCTCTCCCTACAGACACCTTGCCAGTCCATCCCAAATGGCGCTTGCCCCTCCGGCAAGGTCCACAGCTAAATGCCATTCAAGCAGGGAAACCACTTACTATAAAAGAGGAAGCTGATAATAACCGTTAAGCATCCACCAGAACGTGTTATGCATTAGGCATTAGGCAAAGTGCTTTGCATGTGTGGTTGTACAGAATTCTCCCAATCACCCTTGGAAATGACAGCATGGTTACTGCTGCTCCCCTGAGTAAGGAGCTGAGGTTAGAGAGGTAAAGTCTGTGAGGGCAGTGTGATGCCTGACGGGCACTTCGCAACTCCTGGCTGAAGTGTCTTCACGCCCGAGGGCAGAAGACTGGCCTGCGTCAGTATCTCCCTAAGTGGGGTATCACCAGTCACCTGGGGTGCTGACTAAAATGCAGACTCCTGGTCTACCCCAGATCCACAAAAATCAGAATCCCTGAGGTAAGGCCCAGGAATCTATCTATTTACCAAGAACCCCAAGAGATTTTTAAGCATGTTAAAATCTGAGAAGCTGGGTATATGATTCCTAAATCCCATCCAGCTCTGTTATGGCCTGTGGTTTTACTTTAGTAGAGACTTCAGAAATGCAAGCTTTTCTCTTTCACTGGCCTCAGCGTTAACCCCAAATATCCCAAACATCTTCTTTAGATCAGCTTTATACAACACAAGATCGTGTTTTATAAATGACACAGGCAAATTCTTCATTCTCTAAAATGTTTCAACCATACCACATTCCTCCCATGTAGGAGGAAAGCAAGATGACATGACCTCAGCTAGAAGAATTTTCTTAAAGTTATTTTACAAAACGAAGTCAATAGACACATGGAACCAGTTACTGAGAAAAGGGTCACTGGATCAGATACCAGGGAGGGGAGAGAGAGGGTGGGAGGGACGAAGAGAGGGAGGAAGGTCTACACAGAAATGCACACAGAAGAAAACAGGTAAAAGTAGGCTGCAGGTGAAGAGTCTGAGAACAATCAGGCCTTATTTTCAGTAAGAACAAGTAGATCTTGTCACCTCTGGCTGTGGTCTTGACTTTTTCTTCTAATTTTTGTCTTTATTTCCCCTAAAAATGCCCTTCCTGCTGCTCTGTTTTCATGCTTTCCTCTAATTTGCCTTTTGGTCTGTTTATTTCTGTCCTTTCCTGCTGAAACTGAGGTCAGTGTGACAAAAAGCCTGCACTCAGTGCGCCTCGTAAAGTCATCCCCCTCCTGCCTAGCAGTAAGGATGCAAGCCCCTTCGCTGAGGTCTCACCCCTGGCGACCACGGTGGCCAAATGCCTGCACCCATCATGCGGCCAGCAGGTCCAGGGACACACACACATCTGCTTGTCCCATGCACCTCATCCCTCCTTCCAACACACACACACACACACACACACACACACTACTATTAGCAAAAGTCATTCACAACAACAAAATTTATTATGTATCATCAGTTATGAGAAGCATAACAGTGCTAGGTGCAATGAGAAAAACAAAGACATAGAGATGCCTAAGAAGCAGCCTCTGCCTTCAAGGACCTCAGGAGTGAGTTAAAAAGGACTTGGGATGCTCCAGAAAGCAGGTATGGTAGGAGTTCAGGGGTCGTGATGAGTCGGCTGTTTACAAAACACTTCCTGAGGAATGTGGAGCCTGCCAGGCCTTGGAGAAGGTGAGGAAGGTTGGCAGAGTGGTTTCCATTCCCACCTTGTATGACAACAGCACCCTGATTTTCCTTAAACTTACCCTTTGTTCTTGTGATTTGTTTGGGTGGGGCTGAACTTGACCTTGCTAACCAAAGCACCTTCTCCATCTGGTCACTGTGAGGATTCAGAATGGAGGCACGATCCAGGTCAGTCCACTGACACATGATCCTGAGGCGTGGGCAGGAACCACGAGCAAAGAGCAGCTCCTCTTCCTCATGACTATCTGCTCAGAGGATGGAGTTCTGGATACTGGTGGCCCTTTACCCTCAGGGAGAGTAGCGACCTGAGAGCGAAACCAATAGAACAGGCTCCTGAGGGCAACGACTGAGGAAACTATCCCTGGACTTTTTACTTAATTGGAGCTGAGTGTTTGTTTAATCTAGTTAGGTGGATTAACTGCCATTAGTAACTAGGAGGCAGAAAGATGTACGTGCATTCGTGGGATAGTGGGAAAAGCAGCCTCCCTGTGTGACGCTGGTGAAAGACCATCTGGAAAGGTAAACTGGGGCCAGACCTGGCAGGAGGAGATGGGAGGGGAGGCATGAATGCAAACCCAGGGAATCAGAACTTATAGGCAAGAGAAGCCACTGGTAACTTCTGAGAAAGGAAATGCTAATGAGAGAGAAAATGTTTTGGTGAGGGGTCAAATCAGAGGAACAAGCTGAATTCTCTGTTTTCTTTCAACTTTGAGATTGTATGTAGGTGGCAGCAGCTGGAGAGAGTCTGCAGCATGGCTTAGAGAGGGTGGTGGGTCTCAGACACTCACAAGGCCACTGTGGACAGGCTGGAGCAAGACTGCAGTGGCGGTGGTGGAATGAGGACAGCAAGGAGAAGGCAGATGAGCCTGGTGCCTGCACCTCTGACGGGGAGAATGGTGGTTTCACTGATGGCAGGTAGAAGTGGAGCTGGTTTGAAAGGGGGGATGAGATCTCCCCCTGAGATTTCAGGGGGCAGCAGGAGTGAGTTCCGAGCTCTAAGTGAGACTGGGTACTACTCCCTTTACCTCTAGTACAGGTTGGGTAAAATGGCCTCTGAGGTCATGGCCAACCCTACGGCTCCCTGACTCCAGGAGGGAGGTCAGGGTTGCCAAGTCAGAGCTCACAGTCCTAGTGAGCTCAGGAGGTCCTTAGCACAAGCTCCAACCAAAGCAGAGCTCTCCTTTCTGGACATCCTGATAGGTGGCTATTCAACCCTGTTTAACATAAAATATAAAATCCTATATAATAAAGAGGTATCATGCAAATTGACCATCATTCCAACACACAAGATGGGCATCCCCAGGTGGTCAAAGATGGTTGCCCCCATATGGATACAAGATGGCCACCACAAGATGGCCAGCAGTGGAGGGCAGTTGGGGGTGATCAGGACAGCAAGGGAGGGCAGTTGGGAGGTACCAGGTCTGCAAGAGAGGGCAGTTGGGGGTGATTGGGCCAAAAGAGGAGGGCAGTTGGGGGTGAGCAGGCCTTCAGGGAAGGGCAGTTGGGGGTGACCAGGCCTGCAAGGGAGAGTAGTTAAGGGCAACCAGGCCAGCAGGGGAGGGCAATTAGGGGTGACCAGGCTGGCAGGGTAGGGCAGTTAGGGGCAATCAGGCTGGCAGGGGAGGGATTAGGGGGTGATCAGGCTGGCAGGCAGAAGTGGTTAGGGGCAATCAGGCAGGCAGGCGGGCAGGGGAGTGGTTGGAAGCCAGCAGTCCTGGATTGTGAGAGGGATGTCCCAGACTGGAGAGCAGGCCTTCAGGGAAGGGCAGTTGGGGGTGACCAGGCCTGCAAGGGAGAGCAGTTAAGGGCAACCAGGCCAGCAGGGGAGGGCAATTAGGGGTGACCAGGCTGGCAGGGTAGGGCAGTTAGGGGCAATCAGGCTGACAGGGGAGGGATTAGGCTGGGCTGAGGGCCACACCTCTAACCTGTGCATGAATTTCATGCACCGAGCCTTTAGTATTAACATAAAATGTCAAATAGTGACATAATATGCAAAATGTTTAACATGATTCCTTTTATTGGGCTAAATGGTCTTCCCTATACATTCAATCCATAGGCTACAGAATTTCCTCTGGAAGGTGACACAGTTAAGAGGAGCACAGCTGGGCTTGACAGTGGGGTGGCAGAAGTCAAAAGTTGTCTTCTCGCCTCTTCCTCCCTTTCCTCAAATCAGTGGCAGGACACTAGCCTTGTCCCCAGTCTGGCTTCCAGATGTTGGAATGTGGCTACCTCTGAAATGATGTCTGATCTCTTGTACCCAGGACAGCCTATTCAACATTATCCTCACATGATATTTGTAAATCTTTCTTTTCCACATTAATTGTCTCCACATATGACACCACTGAAGTCCTGAGCTTGGACGACATCCCAAAAAAAGAGGGAATAGAAAGAAGGGCAGAGGCTTCAAACTCACATGGAAGTAACGTGTTTAGATAAAAGCACATTGCTTTCCTTCTTTCTCCTCCCCCAGAAACACACACACAAATCAAGAAGTTACTAAATAAACAAATTTGACCAAGTTTTAGTTTCCAGAAGTACTCTATTGGCTACTAAAGCATTTTAATTACCCTCTATTAAGAAAACAAACAAATGCAATTTTTTAAATTTGCAACTTATTATCAGAAATGCCCTGGGCAAAATAATATATGTATGTATATTATTGGGATCTTTTGGGTTCATCTGCTTTCTGATTGAAAAAAGAAAACAGTTTTCTCTGTCATCATTATTTTTGCTGTTTTCTTCTGATGTAATATGAAGACAGAGGAGCAGGGGGAATATTTGGGGTAACTCGCCCTCGTGCTTTAAAAATGTTTACATAGGTTGAATTCTTTTGCAGTAAGAATTTTCTGTAAGGTCCTTGAACTGCCTTCTCTCCCCCACTATTTGAAGCCAGGTTCTAAAAGGCACTCTCTCTTCCTGAATACCCATGACCTTGACTTGACATTTGGCTTTCGTGAATCCAACAACATTCTTTATCCTACGTTGAACTACTTCAGTTATAAGTATCTAAGGTACAATTACAAACTCAACGGTATTTAAAAGTTTCTCCATCAGATCCTCTCTTCTAGCCAGGATTACCTATTTGGTTTTCTCAGAAAGAGGGGAAAAGAGCTTCCCTGAGAGAGAGATGTCTTTTGTAAACCCATCAAGCAGCAGTGCATGCTTCTTTCTCGACCTCAGTCCTGTCCACCACAGACATCATATTGATAAGAACAGAGGTGATGGGAAGAGAAAAAGTAACTTTCTGATTTCACATGTTGGACAAGACAAGAAGCAATAGTTATGGAACTTGAAAGTTCTACCTTGTGTAGTTATCTGAATGGTTAATCAGATACATGGAAATCAAAAGATGCATAAGAAAAAACTAGACATGAAAGTGAAGGATTAGTTATACATTTGTTCTTCCCCAATTACACTATTCTCTTGGGATTAATTGGGAGAAAGAGTAATACAAAGGTTTTATTTATTTCCATTGAAAAGCTCAACAATGGATTAATTAAAACTAACACATCTTTCCCAAAAGCAAGCTACTTATCAATGTTCTGGGCACCTGTTTTATTTTATTTTATTTTAAATTTTATTTTATTTTTCATTGAATTTATTGCAGTGACATTGATTAATAATATTATGTAGGTTTCAGGGGTACAATTATATAATATTTCATCTGTATATTGTATCTGTATATTGGTTTTTTATTTTTTATTTTGTTCGTTGGTTTGTTTTGGTCATTAGATTCCACATATAAATGAATCAAGTCAAGTTTCCTTCCATTGCCATTCATTCCTCCTTTACCCTCTTCTATCTCCTCCCATATTCTTTCCCTCTGGTAATCGCCATGCTGTCGTCTATGTCTATTAGGTTTTTTTTTCCTTAATTACTTCACCTTTTTTATCCAACCCCTCTAAGAGCTGTCAGTCTATTCTCTGTATCTATATCTATCTCCACTTTGTTAGTTTATTTTGTTCATTAGATTCCACATATAAGTGAAATCATATGGTACTTATGGTTCTCTGTCTGGCTTATTTCACTTAGCATAATACTCTTCAGGTCCATCCATACTGTTGCAAAGGCAAGATTTCCTTCTTTTCTACAGCCAATAGTATTCCATTGTCTAAATGTACCACGGCTTTTTTAACCCACTCATCTACTGATGGACACTTGGGCTGCTTTCAAATCTTGCTTATTGTAAATAATGCTACAATGAACACAGGGGTGCACATAGTTTTTTGAATTAGTGTTTCGGGTTTCTTCGCCCAGAAGTGGAATTGCTGAGTCATAAGGCAGTTCCATTTTTAATTTTTTGAGGGGTTGTGTAGTATTTGATGTAGGTGCTCAAATTTATGTTTCGCAACAACAGCCAGGTAGCTGCCCCTTGTGATATTGCCTGGCCAGATAGCTGCCTGTCACACCCTCTCCTGCTTCCCTCCACCCCCATTTCCCTCTGATAATGACCATACTATTGTCTTTCTATGAGGTGTGTGTGTGTTTTGCTTCATATCTTCACCTTTTTCACCTAGCTTCTCTATCCCCTCTCCCTTGACAGTTAAGAGTATGTTTCTATTTTGTTTGTTCGTTTATGCTGTTCATCAGACTCCACATATAAGGGAAATCACATGGCACCAGCCCCCTTGAGCCTGGCCCACCCCACCCAGCACAATGCTCTCCAGGTCCATCCACACATTGCAAATTCCCTTTCCTTCCACGTCCCAGCAGCACCCATTTTAGAAGTGCAAAGCTTCCAAGTTGCTATGTCCCAAGACTTTTCAGTTAATTAGTGCAGAGAGAATATTTGTATCTACGCATCTCATAAAGATTCAAAAACTAGGTCAAGGATGTTTATGCCAATCGCTAGTTGCAGAAGTTCTGAGCTGGCTGAGGCACGAGCTGTAAGCAGAGGGTGCAGATGTATATCTCACCAGGTCGGATCAGATCCAGGGCTAAGTCTTTAGAGGTGACTGCTAATTGCTTTAATTTACAGACCAAATTCTTAAAAATATTACACAGATACTTTAATATATTAAGAGAGTCCTCATACTTTCCAGAAATCAATGTCTTTTCAGTGGCCTTTGTAGCACTTCGGGCATTTTCCATCCATGTTCCCAGGCACATTCTATAAGAGCTGCAGGCTGAGTGGCTTGAGTGTTCATTTCCCTGAATCAATGGTGTGCAACGTGAAGACAATGTACTCAACAGCTACAATCTATCTCAGATTGCAAGAATACTGACCTCAGATGATGGGGGGGGGTGGTGTCACATAAAAATGGACTCAGAGTCAGAAGAGATTCTTGAATTTTTTTGTAGTTGTTAATCCTCACATTAGCATATTTTCCCATTGATTTTTATAGAGAGAGAGATGTGAGAGAGAGACATGTGAGAGAGACACAACAATTGGTTGCCTCCCACACATGCCCCAACTCGGCTGAGTGATCTGCAACCCAGGTATGTGCTCTTGACCAGGAATTAAACCTGTGACCCTTCAGTGCTTGGGCTGACACTCTAACCACTGAGAAACACTGGCCTGGGCAGATCCTTGAATCTTTTAATCCAACTCCTATCCAATGTATTGGTTGCCCAGCCTTTACTTCTCTACTTGAGTGATTCTAATGATGGACCAGCATAAAATAGGCTGGTCTAAGATAACATTTTAAAAAATCATGTAAATCTAGTCTTTAGTTCAGGAAACTATCAATTTCAATTCCATTTAAATAGGAAAAGCCTCACAAACGATTTAGTTACAATATAAATAGCTATAAAGATGACATTAATTACATGATTCCTGACCTCAAAGGTAGAATATATGGTGGTAAATAGATTTAATTAAAAAAAAAACACACCTCACATAGAAACCAAAACTGCTCAAAGACACACAGACACACACACACACGTTAAATTGTATTTATTCTATATTGCTACCACTCATTCAAAAAGCTTTTATTGTGCACCCACTACATGCAATAGCCATCATGGCTGTGGAGGCTGAGCTGGAGAATATTGGAGAGTTTTATGCTAATCTTTTCCTACCACTTTTGCATCCTGGCGCATGTCTTCCCTTTTCTCAGAGCCATACTGAAAATACCCCAATACATGTAACAAACTAGGAAAGCTAAATACATGGTGGTCTAATATTGACATTTTAAATAGCACAATGCTGACTTTTAAAGATTTCTTCACAAAGGGCATTTTCTGGCTTCCTGCCTCAGCCCAGGCCCCTGGATCCTCTGGCAGCCCCACACCGATGCCCACTCTCTTCTAGCGGCTGAGTGCATGTTCCCTCTATTCTGTCCCCACCACACAGTCATACCATGTCCTTGTCCTCTGTCCACACCAGGACATGGGTTTCTGCATCCCCTACGGCTTCCTCACTCTCTCCCCATGCCGGTAGGTCAGAGTCCAGGCGTGCTGAATTTCTATAGCAGTGTGCAGACACTCAAAACGAAGCCAACAGTGCTGACCGCTTGGCACGTGGCGGGGTGGAGAAGGGATCACATCTGTAAAAAGTGCTGTTCTGTGCCCGCATCTTGTCTTCAGTGCCTCCTCTAGCACCTCCCTCTATAGCCAGGGTGTCGGGGTGGATCCGGCTTTTAGGAAAACACCTCACCATCATCCATGATATGATTACATTTGGCTTAACAGTTACCATAGGAGCTTAGAAACTCACAATTCATTCTCTCATTGTTACGGTTAGAAGATCATAGTTTGATTTCTTCCTCTACCACTTATTACTCAAGTGACTTGATTCTACTTTCTTCATATAATACTTTATGGCACTAACACTACTAGTTATTATGAGAATTAAGCAGCATGGTTAGACATGCTAAATACAGAATTTCATGGGTGCTAGAAATGTATTGAATTTGGATCTGATTCATAAAGACTTTCTAGGGACTTTTAGCGACAAGAATTTAAAATGGTGCAATGTTATAAAAAATGACATCTGCCATACAGCTCACTCCCGGCATGCGTAGGTACCCAAATCCACTTTGACCACCAGACCGCTCTGCCTCAGGTCCTGCTCTGTTCCAGCTAGTCCAAGGATTTGCTTTAAGGAAATGTCCAAGGATTCCGGTTAGTAATCTTCCCTATAGGACTTCCTCCCACACCTGAGCAAAGCGGGATCAGTGTCAGTAGGCATCTGTCCACCGACCGTAGCGACTAATCCGTAAGTCCCTTTTCTCCTACCACCTTCCCTTCCCATCCACTTTACAATCCCCGTTTTCAACTTCATGACGATTTTTCCAGCAATCGCAACTATCCCTAATTCTAGCCAAACCAGTTTTTAACCTGGTTCTTCTAGTTTCCATAGCTTTTTTTTTTTTTTAATAAACTTTACTTTGTGGAACAGTTTTAGATAGACAAAGAAACTGTGCAGATGATACTGAGATTTCTCATATATCCCTGACTTAATTTCCTCTATTATTGCCATTTTACATTAATATGATACATTTGTTACCATTAATAAATCAAAATTGACACTTCAGTCCACATTTCATAAAACTTCCTAGTGTTTTAGAATTGTGGTAAATGCCCATAAGAATCTCCATTTTAACCATTTGTAAGTGTGCAGTTTAGTGGCGTCGAGTGCATTTGTGTTGTTGTGTAACTGTCACCTGCATCCATCTCCAGAACTCCCTTCCTCTCGAAGGGAAACCCGGTGCCCACGAAGCAATAAAGCACCACTGCCCCCTCCCTCCAGCCCCTGGCAAATAGCATTCTACTTGTGCCTCTACGAACCTGACCATGCGAGGTACGTCCTGTAAGTGTAATGCTGTGGTATCTGTCCTTTGGTGACTGCTTTATCTCACTTAGCATAATGTCTTCCAGGTTCATCCAGGTTGTCCGTCTTCTGCATTGGCAACCTGCATTAATAAGGCACGATCCTGCGCATTCTCAGTCTTCCTACAGTGGCTTCATTCGACTTCCTGACTGACTCTCCACTATGGGGTTGGCCCTCTTCTACAGTGAACACCAGCTTGTCCTAAATCCCAGTTAGCACCTGGGACCCAAGAAACCCACCTAAGCACTAACATTTTAAAAGTACTTACTACATGGCAGTCTTTGTTATGAGCAATATACACACAGTACACGATAAGCATAATATACATATAACATCCTATCTAATAAAGACAGAATATGCAAATTGACCTATGCAACACAGATGGTGATGCCCACAGCAAATAAGGAGGGAATACGCAAACTGATGTGACAGGACGAGAAGGCAGTGCTGACAGCCAGGCGAAGGAAGGCCTATTCTTGTATGCATCTTTGTGCGTCGGGCCTCTAGTACCTATATAATAACTACAATAATATGCTATACTCCTATCTTGTTTAATTTTCACAACATCCCCAAGAGGTAGATACTATTATTAATACAATATTATAGATTAGGAGATGCAAGCTTAGGGAGGCTAAGCAATACTTGCCAAGGAAACACAATTAACAGGTGGCAGTCCCAGACTGGAACCTAGGCAGGCGCAACATCCTATCATGCCTTCATTCCAGCCATTCCTGGCCTTCCTTCCTTGGGAAACTGGTTCAGTTCTCTGCACCTTTTTTTGTTTGTTTGTTCTGTTAATCCTCACCTGAGGATATTTTTTCTATTGATTTTTAGAAAGAATGAAAGGGAGGAACAGAGGGAGGGAGAGAGAAATAAAGAGAAACATTGATGTGAGAGAGACACATTGATTGGTCGCCTCCTGCACAGACCCTGACGGGGGCAGGATGTAACCTGCAAGCTAGGTTCATGCCCTTGACCAGGAACTGAACCTGAGACCCTTCGGTGCGTGGGTGGCGTTCTAACCACTGAGGAACGCTGGCCAGGGCTCTGCACTTTTAATATGTCACACACTGACACATTCCTCATCATGCTAGAGCTACTGCTGCCTCCTAGTGGTCCCAGTGCTTCCCTGCGCCTGGCCTGGGCGTCCACAGCCCTGGCCCCTGCTCTGCGGACCACCCGGGCTTCGGGTGATCCGGACACTGCCCTCCTTATCTCCCTCCCAGTGACATTTAGCTCCTTCGCAGTTCCAATATACCTTTTAGCCGGTTCCTCTCAGGAATTGCTTTTTCACATAACTGTAATTTTCATAACTGGGAAATGCCTGTGCCTTCGCAGAGGCAGCACAACTTCCACTGCATCCTCATTTCATTTCTAAAATTATCTCAGTTCTCCTTCGGATGTGAGGATGGAGCGCCAGGCCCTGCCCCAGGGCCGAGTGTACCCGCTCCCATCACACGGCTGTGCAGAGACGCCTGAAGTGCTGGCCACAAAGGCATCTTAGAAAAAGGCCCAACGTCCAAGGCTGCCACAGGAAAGAGCCGAGGTGCCTGTGACAGCAACCAAGTTTAAATGGGAGCAAATCAGAACTCGCTGGCACATTTGCTTGTATTGCTAAGCTTAGCTTTGTCAGTGTCTAATCTTCTAATCTGTGGCCCACAGGGCAAACAGGTGATCAAGTGTGTGTGTGTATGTGTGTGTGTGTGTGTGTGTGTGTGTGTACAGGGGAGCTCACACAGGGCAGTCAAATGTTATTTGGGAGTAGTGCCATCAAACATTCAAATATATATCCTAAAATCATTGTAAACTCATTGTTTCTGGCCTAAGTAGTCGAATGTAAGAAAACAATGTAGTCCATTATGGTTCACAGGCAAACATAATACAGTCATAGAGCAAAAGCTGTTTTCCATTTCTGGCCCTTCCAGGCACACTAAAGCTAGCGTGGTTGCGTCACACCGGCCAGTGGCGAGAAGGCGAGGTAATGGTGTTACTTCCAGGCTGAGTGTTAAGAGCCTGCCTGCAAACACTGTTTCTTCTTCCCCTACCTCAGTGATCCTGGAAGCATGTGCTAGTCCAGGCCCAATCCCTGGAGTCTACTCCTGAGTGACTATGAAAAGCAGAGCCCTCTGCTGACCAAAGTAGAGATGAAGGAGTGAGATGTGATTGCAGTCCCAGGAAAGCCCTGAGGTTTGGGGGCTGTGCTACTGGAGCTACTCATAAGTAGCTCATAAGAACTGCAAGTACATTGACTCATAAGAACTGCAAGTACATTATGGAAAACATTAATAATTTATGCCTACATTTTCCCCTACAAAATGTTTACAAAATGATAGAAAGCTCAAGGAATCCTATATAACAAAAGCCTAACATGCAAATCGACCAAACGGTGGAACCACTGGTTGCTATGATGTACACTGACCACCAGACACTTAACACAGGAGCTGTTCCCAGCCTGCAGGCCCCAGTGCAGTCAAGGTGGTGCCAGCAGGCCTGCCACCCCCAATCACCTTGTGGGTCGCCCCACAGATTGGCCTGATCACCAACCAGGCCTAGAGACCCTACCCGTGCACGATTTCCGTGTATCAGGCCTCTAGTATGAAATAAAACGGTTGTTTGTAAGATTCTATTCTCAAACAAATTTGGAATTCTAGCTGAAGATTTTACAGAAGAAAGTACCGGGAAGAAATTTTAGTTACTCTGTGGAAGGATGCTACTGCATTTAAATCAGGTACTTGATTTAAATAGCAGCCTTAATAAATCGCAATTCCTTAGGGGAGACATTTTCTTTGTTTTCCAGAGTCAAACAGAAAATAACTTCTTCCTTCAAAGTCACTGAAATCGTTGCTTCCCTCACCCATCCCAGCAATCTTTTTGAGTAATATCATCTCTAAACTCAGATATCGCCCCCTGAAATACTGAGAAGTCTGGGGGTGGGAATGCTTCAGCACCAGCAACAAACACAAAGCTCGATGAACCACAGAGGAAGGGGCTCCATGCCCTCAGGCCTCTGGTACTGACAGGGCTCACAGTCCCAGGGCCCCAGATACCTATGACTGCGACACTGTCCCTTCCCTGAGTCATGGGTTTGAGTGGCGTGCCTGATGGCAGGTGTGGGACCTCCACTGACGGCGGGTGAGCCCAGCCAACCACCCAGCACCTACACCTCCCCAAAGCATCTCAGCTCTGAGAAGTTTCAGAAGGAGATGCTGGCACTGACGTGGGACAGGCAGCCTGGAATCAAATCCTCATTCCACCAACCGGCTGGGAATCTTGGGCACGTTATTCCCCCTCTCTATGCATTAATTTTCTCATCCAAACAGTGGATAAAATAACAGTACCTATCTCAAAGGTGGGGGGAGGATGAGAAGAGCCGTATGTGCACAGCTCTCAGCATAGGGGGCTCTGCAGGTGAGAGTTGTATCAGTTATTCCTGTCTCACTGGAAGCCACTGCAGCCCCTCTGGGGTGGCCACTCCTACTTCTGACAACTGCCCCACGGCAGAGTCACCTCCTTTGCTGCCGCTGGGAATGGAGAGCAGAGTTGTGGATAACTGACAATTCTTTGAAGAAATTCACATAATTTTGTACAATATTTTTAGCATTATTGAGATTCCGAAGGGGCCACTTACACTCGGCTGCACTTTATGGGAAGCATGTGCTACGAGAGCATTAGTTACGAATGTGAACACTGGCTAAGGACTAGGACCAGTTCCTAGGAGATGAGGGTCTATGCTGTCCCACCTGATGGTAGGGGGTGGGTCGCAGTCAGACCCCTCCCTTCACAAGTTTGGGGAGGCGAGAGCTTTGTGAGACAGGACAGTCTGATCAGAAGAAGAGTCTGCCAGCAGAGGTACCTACTGAGACCAGGGGCCAGAAGAAAGAGCTAGGCATCTGGCAATAACTGACTAAAAAGAGGAGGCATCCGGTTTCTCCTAGATGATTCCATCCAGTTGAACATGGAAATGATATGAGGAAGACACTTGGTTCAGGAATAAAGACTGAATGCCTGGCTAGTGTCTCTTGCCTTGTAGCCACTGGGAGGCTGAACACATAGTAGAGAGGAGAACGGAGATAGGGTTCCTAGGCCTGCACAGCCGTCTCCTGATCTGGGCTGTGAGTGGGGCACTGGGGCCGGGGCTCCTCGCGGTGAGCTCTGACAGCCTGCGGAAGCGAGCAGACTGCCCGTGGCAGAGGAGAAACGTTCCCGGGAGGGTTTCTGATGTGTGGCTGCTCAGAAGCCTGGAGTCGTGGATGAGACTGAAAGGGGGTGTGATTTCAAAGTAGGATTCAGGGTGACTTCTTTGCTTGTTTATTTTCTGTCTGTGCCCAGGAAAATTAAGTTCCACAGAACAGAGGTCAACACAAAATGGTCGGTTTTGTTCACTACTGTACTCCAGTCCTCAGAGCAGTACATGGCACATAGAAAGTGCTCAATGGTTCCTTGTAGAGAGGAGAACGGAGGAATGAAAGGACCACTGTGGAGGGAGGGCACAGGTAAGGCAAATGGCATCACATTGAGGAGGAATGACTTTGTAGGCTCAGGGTGAACAGGCCCCCACAGTGGGGCAGGGGAGTGTGCCCATGGGCCCAGACAGCATTTCGCTGGATGCCTGGCCACCTTCCCTGGGGTTTGTCCGACTCTCAGCTGGCCCACACGCACGTCTAACAAATGTTCTAATCAGTGTCTGGGAGTGAGGCATAGGTTATGATCTCAGAGCCCAACCTTCTCGCGTGTAAACAGACATAATATGGCTTTCAGGCGGTTGTGAGATTGGATACAATAATACATATACAATAGCACAGCACTTATATGAGAGCAGGATTTGGCAAGTGGTACTTGCTATTGCTATTATTAGAACAATAAAAATACCAAGTTATACAGATAGTTGTTTCTTTAAAGTTTATTTTTATATTTTCCCTAATTGTTGGATGTTTGTTATGATTAATTGATTTGAAAATTAAAAGGGGAGCCTGGCTGGCATGGCTCAGTGGTCGAGCATTGACCTATGAACTAGGAGGTCACGGTTCTATTCCCAAGTAGGCATATGCCCAGGTTGTGGGTTCAATCCCCAGTCTGGGGGGGCGGGAGTGCAGGAGGCAACTGGATCAATGATCCTCTCTCATCACTGATGTTGCTGTCTCTCCCTCCCTCTCCCTTTCTCTCTAAAATCATTTTTTTTAAAAGAAAGAAAAATAAAAGACAATATTTTTCTTTCTTTCTTTCTTTTTAATTGACTTTAGAGAGAAATGGAGAGGGAGAGATAGAAGCATGCAAAAAAAATGAAAATAGATCACCAATTTACACCATACACAAAAATAAACTCAAAATGGGTAAAGGACTTGAACATAAGACGGGAAACCATAAAAATATTAGAGAAATCCACAGGCAGCAAAATCTCAGACATATGCTGCAGCAGTTTCTTCACTGATACTGCCCCTAGGACAATGGAAACTAAAGATAAAATAAACAAATGGGACTACATAAAAATAAAAAGCTTTTTCACAGCAAAAGAAACCAACAACAAGAAAGCCCACTGTATGGGAGAACATATTTGCCAATGTTATCACCGATAAGGGTTTAATCTCCAACATTTACAGGGAACTCATACAACTTAACAAAAGGAAGATAAACAACCCAATCAAAAAATGGGCCATGGACCTAACTAGACACTTTTCCAAAGAAGACAGAAGGAACGCCAAGAGGCATATGAAAACATGTTCAAAATCACTAATCATCCAAGAGATGCAAATCAAAATGACAATAGCCACACCTGTCAGAATGGCTATCATCAACAAATCAACAAACGACAAGTGATGGCGAGGATGCGGAGAAAAAGGAACTCTCCTGCACTGCTGGTGGGATTGCAGACTGGTACAGCCACTGTGGAGAACAGTATGGAGTTTCCTCAAAAAACTAAAAATGGAACTTCCATTTGACCCAGTGATCCCACTTCTAGGAATATATCCAAAGAAACTAGAAACACCAATTGGAAAGGATATATGCACCCCTATGTTCATAGCAACACAATTTACAATAGCTAAGATTTGGAAACAGCCTAAGTGCCCATCAGCAGATGAGTGGATTAAAAAACAGTGGTACAGTTTTGGAATACTACGCTGCAGTAGAAAAGGAGGAGTTCTTACCATTTGCAACAGCATGGATGGAACTGGAAAGCATTATGCTAAGTGAAATAAGCCAGTCAGAGAAAGATAAATATCACACGATATCACTCATTTATGGAATATAATGAACAACAAAAACTGATGAACAAAAATAGATCCAGAGACAGAGAAACATCAATCAGACCATCAAACCTCAAAGGGAAGGTAGGGGGCAGTGGGGGTAAGAGAGAGAGAGATCAACCAAAGGACTTATATGCATGCATATAAGCCTAACCAATGGACACAGGCAACAGGGGGGTATGGTATGAATGGGGGGAGGATAAAGGGGGGTATTGGAGGAATAAGGACACATATGTAACACTTTAACCAATAAAGAAATTAAAAAAAGAAAAAGAAAAGGCAATACTTTGCTTTACAACAAACAAACAAAACAGGAAGGGTCAGTGAGTGAGAGATAAAGCAGTGTGATATCAATTGCAGGTAAATGTGTGCTTACAGAGTGGACCTAGAAATATAATCATGGCATCGACAGCTTGCTGGTTCTGATCTTGCAGGAGTAAAGCACTTAAAATGAGGCATATTTGGCCCGGTTGGTGTGGCTCAGTGGTTGAACACTGACCTATAAACCAGGAGGTCATAGTTCAATTCCTGGCCAAGGCATATGTCCAGGTTTCATGCTCAATCCCCAGTAGAGCATGAAAGTGAGAGAAACAATAATGATGAGAGAGAATCACTGATCGGCTGCCTCCTGCATGTGCCTATTGGGGATCAAGCCTGCAACCCAGGCATGTGCCCTTGGCTAGAATCGAAGCCAGGACCCTTCAGTCTGCAGACCAATGCTCTATCCACTGAGCAAAACCAGCTAGGATCTTACCACCTTTGGATTACTCCCTCCCTCTTGTTCCTCTAGGACAGTGGTCGGCAAACTGTGGCTTGTGAGCTACATGCAGCTCTTTGGCCCCTTGAGTGGGACTCTTCCAGAAAATACCACGACCTAGGTGAGTCTATTTTGAAGAAGTGGCATTAGAAGTTTAAGTTTAAAAAATGTGGATCTCAAAAGAAATTTCAATGGTTGTACTGTTGATATTTGGCTCTGTTGACTAATGAGTTTGCCATCCACTGCTCTAGGACAGAGCTGGGGAACATCAACCGGAAGGCCATATAAGGCCCACATTTGGTCTGACCCTGCCAAGGCATTAGGGCTGAGTTAATTAAAAGTTTGACCAAATATATAGCAGGCTAACTTTTAAGTTAACAGTTTTGTATGGCCTACGAATGATGTTATAAACATCCAAATGGCCCTTGGCAGAAAAAAGCCTCCCTCCCTCCCTCTGCCCTAGGAGATGTTCTACAGCCCAGGTCCCAGGGGCACATGCATATTGATTGCAGAGTGAATGGTGCCCCCTAGAGTCAGCAATGTGCAGACCTGACCCAGCCTTCCTCCACCTGGCCCTCTTACACACCTTTTAAAATGCAAACGTGGTTATGTTATTCCATTTCTTTAAAATCTAAAAAGTTAATTATAATGTTGAAGATGAGGATAACATCAGGTACATACCATGGGCAAGGCGCATTGCTAACCGAACACAGTCCATGTTTCAACTTGTTTAGTTGTCACAACAACCCGATTATTGCCATTCTACAGATGATGAAATGAGGCTCAGAGGTATTGAGTGACTTGCCCAGGGTACACAGTGTTTGTCTCCTTCTCTCTTGGAGGTAGAAGAAGCCGGTGTTTCCTAACAGGGCCGAAGAGATGGCGGACCTGGCCTGGCATCTCAGCTGGTCGAATTACACGAGTTATTTCATGCAAAGTGGCACTTAGTGAAGTCTCAATGTTATTAGTATTTCAGGATACACTTCAAACTTTAAGGAGAGCGTGTGGGGCCCTCCAGCGCCTTCACTACACCCCCTACACACACACACACACACACACACACTTTTTTCCAGCTTTGCCTCTGGCCACAGGCCCTTCCAACCCTGGCTGTTTCCCTGAAGGATGCTGCGGATGTACTTCCTGGCTGTCTGCACACCCGACTCCCTTTCCTGGGGTGCTGTTTGCTTCTGTGACATGTAATTCCTATTCCACTTCGCCTGATCTTCCGAGACCAGCATTTATTGCACCAGAGCCCACAGCACCTTCTTGGATCTTTCGCCAGATCCCTGACATGATTTGTTTGCACGTGGGTCTGCCTAATGGACCGTGAGCCCTGGGACTTGGTAGGTGCCTGGCATTTAGCAGATCCTCAAACAAGTTTCCAGAAGTGGACTGAATTGATGTGGGGTAGGATCTGTTTAGAAATAAACATATTTCCAGAATACACCTTCGTTTTCTGTGCTACACGGGTTCAGGAACACATTACTTATTATCTGCTACAGGGAATGGAAGAGAGGAAATTCGGCTCAAAATTCTGGTTTGAGTGTCTGGTCTCCTGAAATTGGAAACCTGACAATGCTGTGCTGCCGATGAGAACAGTATAAACCTGGAAAATGCACTTTTAATAAAGGTGGTTAGGATCCCCACATGTAACTGTACATTCAAATACAAGCTTGTGAGAGAGCAGTAAATTTACTTTCCAAGGATTAAGCCTCCTATCCTGCTGTAATTTTAGGCTTTAAGGAGTCTCCAATGGTGTAAACATCCCTCTATTAACTGAAAACATGGCTGGTTAACATATACATCTCAATTTCAAAGCATTTTTGTATTCCTGTACTATACTTGGAAAATATTTCCAATGAGCATGTGGCTCACCTTTCATTTCAGGACCAGTGCTGGGTGGAGGGTTAGTCAAGATACATTCTAGAGAACTCTGTCTTTAAAGGGAACAGGAAGGTCACTGCTGGAAAAGGACTGAGCCCCTTCCTTTACAGAAGAGAACATCAAGGCCTAGAAGGTGGAGTGACTTCCCCAAATCACACAGCCTACAGGCACAAGCACAGGCACAGGTCTCGTCGTATGGAAAGTCCTGGGTCAGAAAGGACCTGGAAAGGGTGCAGGGAGAGGAAGGTGGGGTGTCAGAGCTTAGTGGCTGCTGTAAGGGTTTGGGTTGCATTCCAAGGTCAGCGGGCAGCAGGAGAAAGACCACACAGTTGCTGGGAGGAGAAGGACCGGCTGGTGTGTGTGTGTGGGGGGGGGGGGGGGGTTGCAAACGCACAGGTGTGAGACCATGGAGCCCCAGGTGAGGATGTGACAGTGGAGTTGGAAAGAAGGGAATGGGTTTGAGATACATTTTACAATTAGAATCAAGACAACTTGTGGGAAGTAAGGATGACTCTTGCTTGGGTGGATGGGGTGCTATTTGTGAGACAGGAAGAAGCAAGGACTAGGACCCGCATGCTCCGTTTTGGACATGTGCTAATGTGTGGCTTGAGATGGAAGCAGCCCTGGGTGTGCTCTGCACCGTGGCGGGCACAGAGCAGTGTGGTGCTGGTGCTGGTGTCGTTTTATACCTGCCGTTCTTACTAGCACCCCAACGAGGTCACCAAGGCTGGGGGGCAACAGGTCAGAATTACGGTGTAGTTTGTACAAGGCTAGTTCGACTACACTGTGAGTGACAAACACATTGGCGGGTTGATGTGACTGTCTCAAATGCTCAGTCTGAACTGGCACCCATAGAGACGCCAGGGATCTGGGTGACTGTCCCGGGTGGCTAGTCAGAGGCCTGCTTTGGGCTATGACTCTCAATGATGAGGAAGCTTGTGTAGAAGTTGTTACTGGATTTTTCCACTATTCCAAAGTGAACAGCTTTAACTTACAAAAATAACCAGCTTACCAGTATAAACACTGGCATTCCTGTGTGACGGCTTTTTGTTTGGATGTGATTGATGAATTTTCTACACATGGATACACTTACAATACAGTTTAAACGTGTCCTTCACCGTCAGGAGCTACTGAACATGGAATATGCCTGCTTCCGCTTCCCAGCCAGCGGGCGCTCCGACACTCCTCTGCTGCTCTCTGCTGTCCAAAGGGCCCCACGGCCGGCTCAGCTGGCTCACAGCACCACCGAGAGAGCAGTAGCACCTTTACCCGCTCCCTACCTCACCCCAATTTATTTTAGGGAGATTTACATGACAGGGAGATCAGAAATAACGATCCATGTGGAGCAGCAATTTTTTAAAAAATCCATTTTCGTGGATTTCCATCGGGCTGTGTTTATGGTCACGATTGCCTACTCTGTCCGAGAGAAGGCATTTTTATGGAGTCCCAGTGTAAATCGCCTGATCCCTGCTTCATTACAAAGGCTTCTGGCAATGTTATGGTCCAACCTACGCAAGATATTGTTTCAATGCCTTTCACATAAACCTGGATCCTTGCCAGACAAGAGTCTATAAAAGTTCACAAGCAAAGGAACAAAGGGCGGGATAATGCTGCCTAGACACAGATCCTAGAAAACCCAACTCAAATGTTAAATATGTGCATTTGTCATTTTTAATACCTATGGAACTGGATCTAAAGGTAGACACAACTAAAACCACAATACAACAGAGATTGGTAATAAATACTATTTATGACTCTTCTTTTGCGTTAAATGCACTAAAAGGGAGGGGGGGAAGCTATCTTTTAAAGCAGCCAAAATAATTTAAAAACCATAGTTGTATGTATGTGCCTGTGCATGCGCAAATGTTCAAAAGAGATATATTTGCTTTAGCTTCATGGAGACTTATCCCAAATGCCAAGATCTAATTTAAACTGCTTGAACAACCTACGTTTTCTAGACAATTGTTTGTTTGTTTTTTAATCCACAGAATAGAGCGGCTTGTAGAAGGTCTGCTCTCAGTTCCAGAGACTGAGGACTCAGTTTCCAATGTCCTTTCAGCTTGTCGAACCTAATTGACAGACCTCATCTAGGTCAGGAAAGCGATGACCTCTGCTGGGAAAAATCAAGAGGAACAGGAGTCAAGCCCGCCTCCCTCCCCCACCTCCCAACCTCCCTTTATTTTTTTTCCTGGTTTGGCTCCATTACCTGGAACATGGAAAAAGAAACATTCACATTTGCTTCAGGAGTAAAGCTCGTATCTGAGCCAATAAAAGGGCCCTCAATGAGACGTCGCTCCATCTGAGCTCATCGACTCTGTTTTCTAAGTGGAAACCTCACTCCAAATATTGGCTCCACACCGCCTTCGCGTGGAGTGGCTCCTGTGCGTGGAGGGCGTGGGGAGTCCTGACATCCCCAACTGCAGGCCTCAGGCTCGCTCACTGTTGCTCTGCCAGCTCTCCAAGCAGGAAGTCAGGGGAACAGGTTGTAAATATGACCCCTGTTGATGGATTATGCCAAAGGCACTTCTGTAAAACCCAAACTTTGTGAGGGGCAGAGGCTGGCCTGGATATATTCATTTTGAAACAAAAGGAGGAATGGGTAATTCTAAAAATCACTGACACAACAAGTTGGGGAATGTGAGGGTTGGCTTGGGCTGCTCCATAAAATGATGACCTGGACACTGTGTCACAAAGCCACCATTGTCAAAGTGGCCTGGCAAGCCCTGCTCCCAGGATCCGGCCGCTTTTAACTCTTTGTCAGGGAAACAAAAGGCCCACAAGGTTACTGACTCTGGAATTTGATGCTTTCCAGCAGGACCAGGGTACCAGACTCTGAGACGAGCTTACAGAGCTTTCAGTTGCTCTGAAACTGGGGTCTTTGTGGGGCACATCTGAACTAAGAATGACCACTATGTGATGGAATGGATGAGAAATTGCTTATAAACTATGAATCTCAAACAGTTCTTATTGAATCATCAATGACAAACCCTTAGGTCAGCAGAGGCTGAAAATTGTCCATCCTCCTGATATGGAGAGAGGGGCACCGAGCCACAAGCAATGTCTCGCCCCAGATCCCCGTCTCTCCTCCTGGACTGTCTTGGACTCTCAGACCTGCTTTAATGGGAAGCAGTCGGATCCTGCGCCTTCCCAGCCACATAGAAGACGGGAAAACGATTCTGCCCACTTGCCTACACCTTTTACAGGCTGAGTGTGAATGAACTATCAAAACCTCCTGAAACCTATTAAGCTGAATTCTGTCGCCAGTGACACATTTTACAGCTTTTTTTTTTTTTTTAAAGCTATGAGGAGTTTTCAGCAGGATACGGCTATTTAAAAACACACTTCACTCATTTAATTGGGAACCACACAGCTAAGCCTCAGATAATTGAAGTTTTACAATTTCTCTTGAGATTTTGAAAGGCACTGATCACAAAATACTTATTTAATATTGTTTGACTGTGTGACTGCTCCCATGGGTTCCGGAAAGCTGGACGAAATATTCAGCATGTGTTTGTAAAGACATACAAACACAGTATTCTTCAGAGTGGTTTTAGGGCCTCTCTACTGCAGCAACGTCCTTTTAGTTATTTCCAATAAAATATTTATTTCATTTGGCACGGTGCTTAGCTCCATATTTTATTAATTAGCCTTATGTTTTATCCTAAATACTAAAATAGAAGCCATTCAAGTTGCTGGGTATCCCAAATGTATCTCTAATGAAATGCTAATATCATCTGACTCTAGGGACTGTTGTTAAATTTTTGGGTGTCCTACAGTGGTGTCTATGCCTCATCACAGGACCCTACGAAACTATGGCAGTTTTATTCTATTAGGAAATCACACCCGCAAAGGGGTCTGGAAATTTTCCGTTAGAAGATTTCAAAATGCCAGATACAAAATATTTTCATATTTTAAAAACTAGCTCAGGAACACAAATATTCCATGTTTATGATTTTAGAAGACCCAAGTCTCTCTCTGGAATTCTGGGTCAGAGAGAACAGGTTAGTGTCGAGTTAGGTTTTTAAAAAAATGTCTTTAAATATGTAACAGATGACACTCTGCAATCCCAGCTATGTTCACCCATCCTAGAACAAAGCCCTAAACGCACTGGGGAATTTCCGATCTGATCAGAAAAACACCAGAGAGATGAGTGAGAGAGAGAAGGTGGCTGGGATTTTTAAAAATGCGGAGTGGGCAGACGTGGTACAAATCTCCGCAGTGTTCTGCTTTTGCTCTTGTCTCTGCCTGACATCAAGCTGTCTTGTTTTAGCTGCTGCCCGTGGATTTGGAAGGTACCTGAGGCTGAAGGCCAAATCAGTCTCTTCCCACCACACCTGACCCTCTGCGTCCTGGAGTAGATACTGCTGTCCCCTCTTCCTCTCCCTTTCCTGCGCAATTTACAGGGAGAACTTATAAAGTTTTTGTAAAGCTGTCAATTACATGTAAGGTTTTTAAATTTCATGTACCTTTCACTTTGTGTTTCAAGGGAAAACTCAATGATTAGAGTCAAATTCAAGCATGATTCTGAGTGTGTGTTATGAGTTAATAAATATTCTCTCAGCAACTACTGTGTGCTGGGTACTGCAGAGATGGCAACGATAAGGAAGTTACTCGCCCTCATCTCAGGAAGCTCAGGTCCTTGTCCTGAGGTTATAAAAACACCAAACTTAAATGGTAAAATTTCTAAACCACAGAGGCAGAATTCAGCATTAGTGATGACAGATAAAAGCCTTCTAATTTACAAAATCAGAATTTCACAAGGCTCAACCTAATTTTTGAGAATGTACAGCTTGATACAAACTTGTTTTGAAACAGTTGCAAACCCACAATAGTTTGAAAGGATTTTGAAAGGAATGATTATGTACTCATCCCCTTTCCACGCATGATGATTTTTCTAAAACACAAACAAACTCTCATTTCCAAATACCCATCCTTCCTTCACAAACCTTCCTCTTCAAGCCAACACTTTCCTAGAATTTGCTCTCCTTTTTCTTGAAATCTCCAGAGCGAAGGTTTCTATAGTTTCTCTTAAACGCGGCTCACAGAAGACTGAGGTGTCGAACCCGAAGAGGGGGACCTCCCAGAGGCAGGGGCGGACAGGCTCCGTGACTGTCAATCTCTTGTAAACCAGAATCACCGATAAGCTCTTCACCAAACTAACTTAATGAATAATCTGCAGTAACAGTGAGCAACAACATGAGGTCCCTTTATGATCTGACTTCCTGAGCCATGCTTGTCCATCATACTAGTTACAGATTTGAGAAGGCCTATATGTCCCAGGGCTCTAGAAAGGGTTTAAATTCAGGCACTCAAGTCCAGGAGGGAATGGATTTTTTACAAAAAAATAAAATAAAAAAAATCAAGCTTCAACCTATGTAACACTTGTTTTTATAGTCACGTGCTCCTCAACAACTGGGATATGTTCTGAGAAATGCGTTGCTAGGCAATTTCACAACCAATGTGCGCATGGTATAGTGTGCACACACCTAGGTGGTACAGCCTACTGCACACCTAGGCTATCAAGTGTAGCCTATAGCTCCTAGCCTACGAACCTGTACGCATGAAACAACCTGAGATTAACTCAAGCACAAGAGAAATGACACAATCAGGAGATGTGGTAAAGCCGAGATGTGTGAGGCTGCTGCCAGCATAATACAATGTTGCTTTACAGCAAACTTTTAAAAAATATATATTTTATTGATTTTTTTTACAGAGAGGAAGGGAGAGGGACAGAAAGTTTGAAACATCGATGAGAGAGAAACATCCATCAGCTGTCTCCTGCACACCCCCTACTGGGGATGTGCCTGCAACCAAGGTACATGTCCTTGACCAGAACCGAACCTGGGACCTTTCAGTCCGCAGGCTAACGCTCTATCCACTGAGCCAAACCGGTTTCAGCACAGCAAACTTTTTTTAATAGGTAGAAAGAGTACACTCTAAAATAATGATAAAAGTACAACATAGTAAGCATATAAACCAGAACACGGTTATCTATATACATAAAAGGCCAGTGACTGAATGGCAGAACCACTTGAATGACTGGTTGCTATTATGCACACTACAGTGGCCAACCCGCCCCATCCAGCCCTGATCAGCCTGCCCCAACCTCCTGTGCCCCTCCTCCAAGCCAGCTCCCGCCCCAACAGGCCCTCATTGGGGTGGGCCGGGGGGACCCGACCTGTGTACGATTTTGTGCACTGGGCCTCTAGTTTATTATGATTATCAGTACAACGCACTGTACATAACTATATCTGCAGTTAGGCATGTTTACACCAGCCTCACCACAAACACATGAACAGTACATTGCATTATGATGTGATGAGGGCTATGACATCACGAAGTGATAGAAATTTTTCAACTTCATGGCAACCTTAAGGGATCACGATCATATACAGTCCATTGTTGACCTAAATGTTGTTATGTGACTGTAGGTTGGTTTTACTTATCTCATTATCTTAATCTTAAAGTACAGATTAAGATATCTTCTATGGGACGCCAACTCCTCCCCCCACCCCCTTTCAATAGCATTTCACAAAGTTTGTGGCTGAATCTGCTCCATTTCTGTACTTATTTCCACTTAGGTATACTGACCAGAGGTAATACAAGAACACATCTTACTTTGCTGTATAATAAATCAACTCCAGAATGCTTTTCCATGTGATTATTTTCATCTTCCTTGACTTAATTTTGCAGCCCCATATTATTGCTAATGCAATGATACTTTTTCTTGATTACAAAGATGATTGTTACTATTTTCTGATGCATGAAGATAATAATAATTATAATTGATGGCCAACTACTTGTTCCCATGCTTTATGTGTCTTATCTCTAACAGTTGCAATAATCATGGGGAAATAGATCTCAGAAAGGCCAGGTTAGGCCCTCCAGTTCCTAACGTTAACTCATTAGAGAGTCCAGATTTTCACTGAGAATCCAATTCCCAGATCCATGTGTTTCTTAAGGATCAACAGTGTGGGCAATCAAAGGATGGAACGGGAAACGTGGGTGGATGGTGTTTCTAGTTTTGCGAATAATATGGATAATTTGGCTAGTCCTTTAATCCCGTTTGGTGAAATAAAAACCATGTTACACCCATCTATTTATCCTAAAGAGATAGACTACTATTGATAAAGCACACTTAGGAGAAGTGATATGAATAGTTTAGTTCAGTGGTAGGCAAACTGAGGCTCACGAGCCACATGCAGCTCTTTGGCCCCTTGAATGTGGCTTTTCCACAAAATACCACGTGCAGGCGATTGAAACTTCGTGGCCCGTGCGCAGAAGTCGGTTTTCGGCTCTCAGAAGAAATTTCAGTCGTTGTACTGTTGATATTTGGCTGTGCTGACTAATGAGTTTGCCGACCACTGGTCTAGTTAACAGTCTCACTTTGGTTTTGTCTTTATCCATACTATAATTTCCTTTATAGCATTACATATCATATTATATTACATCATAGCATAGCATATTACTTCAGCATTTGAAATACATAAGTTAGGAATTCAACGTATGGTAAAAACACTCCGTGAGTTTACCCAGTGTGTCCGTTTCAAATGTCATGCAAAAAGAGACTTCAGAGGAGACTCAGTACTCTCTATCGGGTGAACTTTTCCTTGTTTACATGAAGCAGACACAATCTACCGTGTATTTTTCCCAATTCTGTGGTGGATTACATTCACCCTAAGTTTCTTCTTCTATTTCTTTTATTCCATTTTCTTCCAATCTGCCTGATGCATTGTGTTTGTTCAAACTTCGGCCTTTCTGTCGGTTGACTAATGACGTCTCTTTCTCCATATCCTCCTCTCCCTCACCCTTCTGATGTCCCTTCCGCCCACTCTGCCTGCCCGTTTCCAGTCCAGCTGCTGGTACCCCTTATGTTTTCCCTCTCTGGCTATCCTCCTCCGTCCTCACTGTTAGCACTCTGGCACCCTCTCCCCTCCCTGCCTCCCTCTCATCCTCCTGCCTCCTTCCACCTTCCCTCATCATCGCTACGTTTATAAATAGCCTCCAAGCAATCTATCATTGATGCATCGCACATTCGGTAGCTAACTGCAGCAGGAAAATTTACCACGCTCATTTGTTATCCTCTTAGAAGGAGTGCTGAGCCGGGGTCAGAACTGCAAGAGACATCTTTCCAGATTCGGCGGCTCCCAAAGGAGGTGCTGGCGAGAGTTAATAAGAAAGCTGTCTTCTCGTGTCTAAGGGTGACTGCAAATATGTTTCTAAAGACACAAAGCTGTGGCAAGAAAGTATCAGGCGTTGAATGACAGCAATCCCTGCATGCCCAGGGCATTCCACGTCTTGTTTTACATTTGCAGTCGGTAACAACTTAGCTCGCTGCCTTTACAATGCATGCACGGGCCCTGCTGTAACTCTTTAAAGCAGATTATGTCATTCAGGGCTCTTCCTATCGTCCGGCAGCTTGTATACGGCTGAGAGGGCCGAGCTGGGGCTGCCTGTCAAACTGCGGGAAGAAGCCAGCACTAGCCCATTGCTCACATGAAGAAAAAGAGGCACAGGTGAGTTAAGTAATTTGCCCAAGTGGAAGACGCATGCAAATGACAAGTTTAAAGCATTTTTATACATTTTGACAAACGTACAATCTTTTACCCGTATATACTGTTGCCTCTACTAAACCGTAAGCCGATTGAGGACAAGCACACGCCAGCCTTGTTCATTCTTGTGGCTACCATGTTTGTTTGTTTTTTTTAATGAATGAACAAATAAAGGGTTAAAGTCACGAAGCACAGAAAGGGTTGGTTTTCCCACCAAGAGAGACACACGGTGATCCTGAAGAGAATGCATTCGTGGCTTCCGGCCTCCATCTTCACTTCCATCAGAACAGGGGGGAGGTGGGAGAGGAGGAACTCCTGAGTTCCGAGACTGAGCTGGTGGAAAACAATGCAAAGCAGGCAGGATCAGGACAGCCTGCTGATGGGGTGGAGTGTGCGCTGAGGGGGGACCTCCAGGAGGGGTGTGTGTGTGGCGGGGGGGGGGGGGGAGCAGCCCGGGGCTGAGCAGACCTGGCCTGACTGCAGGAAGCTTGTTTACAGGAAGGCAGGGAGATGCGGGAGTCCAGTGTGCGTGGGGAAAGGTAAGTTTAACAGCAGTGCAGCCACACATTAAATACTCATGTGCCGGGCCCTAACCAGTTTGGCTCAGTGGACGGAGCATTGGCCTGCGGACTGAAGGGTCCCGAGTTTGACTTTGGTCAAGGGCACATGCCCGGATTGTGGGCTTGATCCCAAGTAGAGGTCATTCAGGAGGCAGCTTATCAATGATTCTCTCTCATCACTGATGTCTCTCTCTCTCTCTCTCTCTCTCTCTCTCTCTCTCTCTCTCTCTCCCCTATCCTCTCTGAAATCAATAAAATATATATATTTTTTAAAAATTAAAAATACTCATGTGTCGGTCTCTGTGTATTAAATACCAACGTGTCGGGCTCTGTGTATTGTAGGTGTTACCTCACTCGGTCCTCACCAAAACCTCTGGGATTAGCACTAATCCTCCTCCCATTTCAAGATTTAAAAAAAAAAAAAAAAATTGAAACTAAGTAAGTTGTCATGGTTTTAAGGACAATAAAAGGCACACCCTGGTTTCATTCCCAGGTCTGCGGGTTTCAAAGTTCCCATTCTTGACATTCTAGCTTAGGAGGTGAGTTTCGGGTTCAAAGGGGAGACCCTCTGGGGAGGAACTCCTACCACCAAGAGGACTGGGTGAGAAAGGACGGCTGCTGCGCCTGAGGGTCAGGAAGGTCACACGGGTGTCGGGGGATGGACTCAGCCTTGGGGGACGAGACCACCGCCCAGACACAGAGCTGTGGCTGGGGTCGGGGAGAGGAGTTGATCACTGGCACAGATAAGAGCCTGGTTCCTCCTGGTGTCCAGGTTCTTCTTGTCTGCAGGTCAGAACAGAGCCAGCTGCAGGCGACTTGGTTTTGCTGCACACACTGCCACCGGCCGGAGCCCCGCTCATGCCTCTGGTTCTGGAACCCGGGGTGGAGGGAGGCTGTGGAAAGGGGAGTCCTGGGCAGGCAGGCGGCTTGCTGGCTTCACACTGCGGAGTTCAGATGGTTCCCTCTGCCAGTACCTGCCCCGATGCGATCTCGGATACGCATGGAATGAGGAGGGGCATCAACAAAAACGTGCATGGCTGCGCGGTGGATGCTTTTCCCCGGGCGGCCCTCTGAAGCATGTGTGTGTTTGCCTTCTGTTTCTCGTCCTTCCGTCGGGCCTTTTATTTATGGGCTGCAGCTCAATCAGCACAAGGCGCTCGGTGGCTCGCTGGGATGCTTGCCTAAAAGCAGCTCCATGTTTTGGCCTCGAGTGTGCTTATAGGCTCCGGGTAATTTTTTACATATGCTGTTTCTGTCCTCACAATGACTGCTTCAGGGAAACCGAAGTAACAGGCGTGGTGGCCAGGGGCTGGCACACGGCTGTTTGGTGGAAACCAAGGCCACACTGCATGGCCCGGGCGAGCCCGAAAAATGGCTGGAGTCCCACCCAGGTCCCAGCTGCGATGATGAAGACGGCAGAAGGGTCACCTGAACTTAAGAAAAAAGCCATTGTTGCAACTTGCCTTTTGACTGCTTTGTGCTTGATGGCAAAGACCCTCCGAAGAAGAGCTGGATGCGGGACCAAGGGAGATGACCGGGGTTTCCAAACCGATGGCTGGCAGTGCCGAGGGAGGGGAATGCGGGCACAGGTGCCTGGGCCCCCACCAGCCTCCCTCGCCTGGCCCGTGGGTTTGGAGCGAGCAGCACTGGAGGCCAATCCAGGTCACAGGGTCACCTGCAGGCATGGCTCCCCGGAGTGGATGACACCCCAAGAGCTGTGGATCACAGCAGGGTGTGCCTAAGGGAGCCCAGGTATTCTGGACACATTCTGGATGGACTCTGACACAGTTAGAGGCTCCCACTGTTTTTCTTCACATTGCTTCTTACTTTACTGCCTGGGAAGCCTGAAGATTCCATCAACTCCCCAACATCCCCCTTACCCCCCAGCCTCTGCCTCTGACCACCCTGCAAGGATGAGAGGGGAAGAGGAAAGAACAGGCAGAACCGACTCCACTCCTGGCTCGGCCAGTACTGACCTTGGGCGAGTTACTAAACTCTGTTCCAGCATCCTTATCTGCCCCAGGTGGCGGGAGGATCACCAGGCCCAGTGTCCAGGGAGGATCAGGGACCTCGTCTGGCCCATTCTCACAGGGGCCTCTGGAGCAAAGAGCAAGCTGAGGCATCTGACAGCCACACGCTGCCTGCAGTCTTGGCGGGAGGAGGGAGGCCTGCACTCCCTCCCCAGAGCTCTCCCCTTCCTCCGCCCCATTCTACACGTGCACCCCACTGTCGCCCAGTGAATCCTGCCCACCCGTGAGAGTCCACAGAGCGATGAGAACACATCGTTACTGTGGACACCAAGGAGCTCACGTACCGACACCAGGAGAGAATGAGAGGATCCGCATCAAATCATGGAGCATGTTATCACCCTCACCATTACCAACAACACATTATAAAACACTCCTGTGTCAATGATACCACAATGATCCTGGAGAAGAGGTTTATTGACCTCTAAGTAACATCTAGTGCAAGAAAAAAAGCATCGAGTAACCATTGTGTTTACCTGTGTCTCCCTTCTGGATTTAGTTTCTTAACCCCAAGAACTGAGTCATCTGTTTGAGCAGCACTTAGCATTATGCCTGGTTCCAGTAACACAGAAAGAGAAAGAAAGGTCACAGATAGTCCAAAACCTTTGATCTCCTGGCAAAGCTCTTCCAATAAAACTTAGTTGAAAACTGCTAAGTCCTGCCTGCTTTGAGGAACTAACACCTCTCTGACTATCTCCAACGAAAGGGCAAAGAGAGGGTGTCAGGGAGAAAGCGGGGAGTGAGGGGCGGGAAAGACTGGGGTGGGGAGGGTGGGTGCAACTGATCCCCTAGATTGTTCCCTGTGCATGCACCGCTGTGTGGTCTCACACATGCTGTCTGAGGCTCTAGAATCCAGTGAGGCGGAGAGTGGGTTTCCACTCCGGGCCCTGAGGGGGCAGTGAGGCGGAGAGTGGGTTTCCACTCCGGGCCCTGAGGGGGGCAGTGAGGCGGAGAGTGGGTTTCCACTCCGGGCCCTGAGGGGGCAGTGAGGCGGAGAGTGGGTTCCCACTCCGGGCCCTGAGGGGGCAGTGAGGCGGAGAGTGGGTTCCCACTCCGGGCCCTGAGGGGGGCAGTGAGGCGGAGAGTGGGTTTCCACTCCGGGCCCTGAGGGGGCAGTGAGGCGGAGAGTGGGTTCCCACTCCGGGCCCTGAGGGGGGCAGAGAGGAAGACTGCGGACGGCAGTGAAGAGACAGACGAGGCCTCACTCCACGCCGCACCCAGCTCGGGTGGCCCTCTGGTCCCACTCGGCCACTGCCCCGTGCCTGCACATGACACAGATGACAGAAGTCTTGGTACTGCCCTTTGAATCACTTTCTTTCCCAGTCTCTGGTTAAAAGCGAGTAAGTCCCAAGCAAAGGGTCACTTCGGGTCTCGAGAGTGCTTGCTCACATATTTACATCTCAGACGAGAGATGTGGAGCAGGCTTATTAGTTCAGGTCTAGATGCTAAAAGAGACAGAGGTACACACAAGTTCACGCCAATGTCCTAAACGCTCTAGGCACTGGGACCCACTGTCTCCAGCGCCCGAGCAGAAAGATAGCAGAGCAATGATAAAAGCCCCCCAGCTGGCGCTGGCTCCCCCAAACGTCGCTGGAGCCTTCATCCCGTTTCCTGTGCGGCCCATATTGGAAGCACATTGGAGTTATTTTCCCTTTTTTAAATGTTGTTTTATGTTTCAGCTTTCAAGATGTCCTAGTTTCTGCATCACAGCATCTTCACATACCAACTCAATGTGTTTCGTGTTCGTTTGGAGAGACCCTCCCTCTTTCCTCCTCCCTCCCTTCCCCTCCGAAGGCATAAAAGGGACGCTGCTGGCTTAGGGGACACGCAGCTCTGGGGTGTCTGGGGTTTGGGAGTGAGAGGAGGGAGAACAAAATGAAATTCTAATTTGGCCCATCTCATCTCAGAACACCAGAGCCCTATGAATTATTTATGATCCTCCTGACCCCCACAGCAATGCAGATTGGGGTCCTTGCCAAGAACAAATTAAGATGCCTGCATCTGTTAGTCCTCCCGGTCAAGCAAACCTCCGTGCGTGAGGAAGGGGAAAGTCAGCAGCCAGGACACAGGATCAGCCCAGGAGGCTCCAAAGCTCGATCGGGAAAGCTACTCACTGGAAACACAATCAAATCTCTCTTCCAAAACCATAACATTTACGTGGTTGTATCTGTGCATCTGAAACCTCAGAATAGCAGTGTCATCAGGTGCACTTCAGATGTCTGACTTTCAGCCGCTTTGGGGCAGGCACGACTGCAGGCCGGCTATAACGTAGGCGTGGCTCAGGGGACCATGACCTTCGTCCCCCTAACCAAGGCCCTCTTCACGCTGCAGTGCTGGAGACACTGAAGACCGGATCCCTCGGAGCCCACTCCGGCCGGAACTTCCCCCCAGGTCAAGGCCTCTGCACTGCATGCTGTTATTGTTGGCTCCACATGGAGATACCACGGAGGTCCAGGCTCCCTCTTTCCCACTCAGCCCCTAAAAAAGAGCCCTCTGGAGTTGGATCAAGGAGGAAAAGAGCTTTGGGAAAACATAGGTGGGCCCTGGCAGCAGGGGTGATGGGAACTTTCCTTGATAGGAGTACAGGTGAGAAGCCTCTGGGGGTATGTTCTCTGTCCTTCCAGGAGCAGGTGAGGGAGAAAGGCCTCTTGCCTATGTGGCATGGAACCGGGGGAAGGAGTTCTGGGGTGGACGGTACAGGCTCTCTGAGATTACCTGCTTATATTTCCCACCCTTCCTCCCATCCAGCCTCAGCCTGTCTGGGGTTTGGGGCTGGGGAAAAGAGGCCCCTTCACCTCCGTGGGAGAGAGGCCTTAAAGAAAAAGAGACCCAGAGGTTCCTGTATGGTGTGATCCACTCAACAGTGTAGACGGTCAGATAAGGAATTGCAGCCACAGCCCAGCTATTCCACGAAGAGAATGCCTTTGCCCAGAGGCTCCTCTATGCCTGAACCCCTGACCGAGCCTGGATGCTGGAATTTGGGATATTGGTGAATTTTCTTTTCAAAAGCGACATGATTACAAGTTAAGACTATGTGTTGCTTGACCATTAAGATTAGTAATGATACTGTTTTCCTTATAAAATAATCTAATTCTTTCTAACACCTGGTAGAATACTGGTATAAATACAAGGGACTTCTGAGTTGACAAAACCCAACTCCTTTTTTTATAAGGGAATAAATTAGGATCCACAGGTACTTTTATCTAGCCAGTTCACATGGCTAGTTAGTAGTACAAGTGGGATGCGTGCACAGTGAAAGTTACTCTTATCAGCAAGGTCTGGGACCATAAGGAAACATTTCACACCTGAGAGGTGAGATGGTAGCAAGAGGTAAGGTCATTCACCAGACGTGCCAGGTGCTGTGGGCTGCAATGTGGAGTAAGACAGGCACAGCCTTTGACCTCCCAGGAGATACAGAGCATTGCAGTGTTACCAGGTAATGGGAAAATGGAAGCAAGGCTAGTTTTACTTCCCCAAAGAACCAATTTATCTGTGGGCTAGCCCTTTGAATCCTTTTCATCATGAGAAAGTTGCAGTATAGCCCAAAACAAGCTCAACTATCAGTCTCTCGATAATAAGAGATTACATCCCTCTTGTTCATTCTCAAATGCATATACCCTATTCATGAAATGAAAGAAATTATCAATGGCATAAGAGCTCTCTCAGTTTTCCTAGTGCCTAGCCCCTCACGCTCAGCCAAAGATATAACTGTAGGTGTGGAGCTACCGGCCCCCATAGTCAGGGATTCCTCTGGCTGGATCCCACAGAAAGGAGAGAGATGTTCAATTGTTGTTGGCGCGGAGTTATAGAGGCACAGTGTACCGTGCATTCATCTTTGATATTTCAAAATACTATTTTAAATGTTTTGAGTAATACTACTACTACTACTAACAATAATAATAATAACGTGAGATGCTACTAAAAACTGTTTAGCCTAAACACATTCTGGGCATTATAATTCATTCCAACGGTCCCTGAGTCATAATACTGGAGCAAAAGGTGTCAGGAAAATACAGCCTCATCTGGGGCAAAAATTACCTATCCTCTTGTGCAAATTCAACCATATGCATACTTTTTACAACTTCCCTCTGAAATTTAATTTGTGGGCAGCTTGAATTAGCAATGAAGAGATAATAATGGAATCAATTTTTAAGGAACTGAATGATTATTACTTTCAAGAACATAAGATGACCTTTCAAAGTTGACAAGAGTATTGGCAAATAAGACCCTGGGGACCTGCTTTAATGAACTGACAAGGACTGCACGTAATTAGCATCTCAATCACTTGTGCCCTGAGACCTGTTCACACTGTTTGTTTTGATTCCCTTATTTCAAAGAACAAAGGAGAATTCAGCCCATTACTAGTATGAATTACCACAATTCCAAAATTAATAGGGTATAAATTAATTCATTTGTATTCCACTTAATAATACTCACCAGGTTGCAGGCTAATTCTATTCCTTTGCCCAGAGGCAGAGCATTAATGAACTGGCTCAATAGGGGGTGGGGTGAGCCAAGAGGAAGGGGGAGGGGGGAGGCGGAGGGTGACAACAATATGAAAGAATTGTGGGAAGCCATTACTTTTCTTTGTTTTGGTTTCTACCTTGATTCGATGTTTGTAAAAACAATAGAACCAAGACTTCCATTCTGTATTTAACACAGCTGACTTCAGATATAGACATGTACTTGACAGCTACAAAGTGTTTTACTTTCCAGACCTGGCACTGGGGAGCATCATGTGGAAGAGGCTGTTTCCCTGTCAGCCTTTACCATGCACTGGAACCTGTGCCCTGGTCCTATTCAAAGGGAGGTGGGAAGCCTCAGGTAACCCTCAAATGCCTTATGGAAGCCCTTGGGGATCTGTCCCTTGGTTACCCACGTGGCTTTGCCTCCCACTTGCGCTGATTTGCATCCAAGCTGTGGCCACTTCCCAGGATTCTCTCCTCAGAGAGTCTTTGCATATGCTATTGCCATCACCCAGACAATTCTTTCTCTCTCCTCTTCCTCTGGCTAACTCCCACTTAACCATGGAGTTCAGTTTAGAAGTCATTTCTCCCAGGAAACCTTTCATGGGCCCTAAGTCTTAGTAAGTTTTGAACAGAGCTGAACTCACTGGAAAGATCTTAACTGAAGTTTATACCAACTGCTCTCACATACACTGTTCCCCCCTTTCCCCCATCTTCTCAAACACCTAGGAATTGGCATCCTGCTTAGCCCATAACAAGAACTTAATAGATATTAATTGTATAAATAAACTTAATGACCAATGTCATTAAGGTTCTAAGAACAACAGAAAAGAGAAAAATGGAAATAACTCTCCATCCTTTTATTATCTACTAGGGGCCCAGTGCACGAATTCATGGACCTTGAAAGGAACTGTAGGCCGTGAGCCTGTGGTGGGCACAGGGGCGTGTCTCAGCTCATCCTCCATGCCCCTCCTGGGCCCCTCCCACCACAGAATCCCTTCCCCCTCCCCTCCCCTATCCCCTCTCTGCCGGCAGCCCCACTCCTGCTGCCACTGCTCCGGCCCACTCGCACCCACTGATGGTGTGGAGCGATTGAGGTCGACACCAGCAGTAGGTGCAAATGGGGCCAGTGCTGTCAGTGGGTGCGAGCAGCAGCTGCTGCCCAGATTGCCTCTCAGGAGCAGAGAGAGGTGGAGAAACCCTGAGGGGTAATCAGGGCCAGCAGCCACCTCTTGCACCCACTGACAGCACCAAGTAAACAGGGCCAGTGCCAGGTACCGGCAGCAGGTGCAAGCGACAGGCAGGATCACAGTGCACTGGAGCAAAGAATTTTCAGTAACCGTCAGAGGCTCACCCAATTACAGTGACCCCCACTCACCTGCTCCACCATTCTGCTGCAGCTGACACCTGCCATGTTCTGTGCTCTGCTGCCTGCTGCTGACCCCCACCAGTTCCGCGCACATCATAGCAACCAGTTGTTTGGTTGTTCTGCCATTCAGAGTATTTGCATATTAGGGATATATATATCTGTGAACTAACACTAGCTGCTAAACTGTATTTTAATCCCAAGACTGAAGTTGCCCAATAACCAACATTTTGTATATTAAACATAACGTAAAAGGGTCTTCAGGTGATTTATACTAATTTTCACACATATTGAACAAATATAATTGCAAAGATTCACATATTTAGTAACCGTAATACAGTATCACAGACACCTGTAATATGAGAGATTATATGTAGTAGAACATTCACACTCCCTGCCTCCACTAGTTGATGGCAGACCTGAGGCTAGAATCAAGCCCATCTAGCATTGACCTAGAAGGATCTAGAAGTCTCCTAGTACTGCAGTATTTAATGAAGAACAATGTCCTATCTGTTATGGTAAATGGTATGGCATTGGCTGCTTTCTTTGTAAAAACACAAACAAAAACTGGAATATTTTATACTCCTTAAATATAATCTCGTAATAGAGTAACCAAAGTTAATGCCATTGTGTAACATAGAGCATTGCCTTCTGAAGGACTAGGCTTGCCGAAGGGTGGCTCAGTGTCCATGACCTTTTGAGGAGAGAGAGTGCACGAGAGCTGTGGAGAGCCACAGACTCCCCTCAAAGGGCTGGTCCACAGGGATTGGTTTTGTGTGTAAATTGTTGCCCTTTCTACCAGGGGAGTCAAAAGAGGACGCTGAGGAACTGGGAAGAACCCTAATCACCCTGATGAGTTTACACGAAAAGCATCCCAATTTCCTGTCTTCTACTGAATTGTTTTTTCCATTATTTTATTCCTCTTTCTCTGTTTATTTGGGTTAACTAGGCAGTTTGCTTGATTTGCAATGGAGAAACAGATGAAAATTGACTTTTATTTACTTGTAAAAGAGGTTCCCACTATACTGCTCTGAGAACTTGCTTATCTTTATTATAATAACTGAAACAAACTGGCTTTTTAGATGAAGGGTAAACTAGTTATATTTTTAGTTATTTAATATTTTAATAGAAAAATAGGTGTGTAGGACAATACATAAAGGTGAAATGTAATTAAAACTTGAATACCCCAAACTGACTTTAAATTCAGATGTGTTTATGCGTTTAGGAAAAGGTCTACTCACATAAGAAAGAGAGCTCATACTCACTGAGCACCAGGCCTGGCACTAGATGCTTTATATATAGTGTCTCAACCTTAAATTTCAGAGAAATGCATGACTATGTCATTTTATAGATGAGAAAACTAAAGTTCTAAGTGTTTTGTAATTGGCCCAAGTTCACACAAATAGTAAGCTACAAAGCTAACATTTGAACCTAAGGGGTCTGGCCTTGAAGCCAATGCTCTTTCTACACATGCCAATGAGGGGTCTTGCAGTCAATGGAATGCCCAGGGAATGACATGATGGCTCAGTCTGGCTATCCAGAGGGAAGGACAGGAGGAGGAAGGCCAGAGGGACGTGGCACAACAAAGGAGGGAGGCATCTGAGCAGGGGCAGGCACCAAGAGAGGCTATTTGTGGGAAATCCACGACTAAGGGGAAGTGGGAGAGGAATGTGAGGGTAGTAATAATAAAGAATTATTTCTCTCCCCCTTTCTCTCCATAAAGGACTTACGTGGCGCATGGCTGAATTTCCAAGTCAAGGAGGGAGCCAAAGGTGAGGATGTGTCAGAGAAGGTGGATTCGCCTGCTGGACTCAGAAGGCCCGGGGGAGATGCAACAACCAGAGGAGATGCGACTGCTTGACTGACAGAGCTCCGGACGGTGGTATCTCCCCCTGCTGACAGTAGCAACCACCACTGTGGCAACTACCACAGGCATCTGATTTAATCCAACTTGAATTTCTTGAGCAACCCCTGTGGCCTTGATATGGTTCTTGAAATGCGTCCAAGGGTATGGGCAAAGGGAAGTCCCTGCCTTCCAGACTTAAAGACCTATAAACAAATACGTAAACAACAGGTCCCTACTCTTTCTTAAGCTCTACAAGGGCAGATACCTTGTCTCTCTCCAGCCCTCCTTCCCCTCTTTACTCCTCCTTTCTTCTCTCCTTCACACCAAGTGCCAGGCGACAATCCCAAGAAAAAGGTCCCTGTCCTTACGAAGCATATGTTCTAGAGCTATGCCATTCCATACAGTAGTCCCCAGCCACATGCCACTGTCGAATGTAAATTTAAATCAATAAAATTACACAACTGGCTCCTCAGTTGCACTAGCCGCATTTCAGGTGCTCACAGTCACAGGCCGGGGTGGTGACTTCCGGAATGGACACGGCAGACACAGGATTTCCCATCCCCACGGAGCGTCCTGTCACACAGAACTGCTCTGCAGGCTCATTTGTGGTTAGATTGTTGGAGTCTGCCTGTGTCTGGCACATAGTAGGCGCTATTCAATAATCATTAAAGGTTACAGTAATGTGGTAAATACAACAATGACGGTGTGTCCTGGTACAGAAATAGCACAGAGGAAGGCAATGTTTAACGTAGCAGGATGGAGGTCAAGGATCACCACCCAGAGGAGAGAGGAATCAGAGGTTGGTTTTGAAGTATATTAAAAGTTTCCATATGTATTTAGTCAACAAAAGCAGCTTGCTACTATTCTAAGGGGAGAGTGGAAGAGGATCCTTCTAAAGTTAAGTGAGAGCTTTAACTGCAGCACTGCTCAGCAGCTTGGACAGGTAGACTGAGATGTGGGGGAAGGCAGAAAGGGCACAATAACAGCTTTCAAACTTCCAAGGAATTCTCATTAGGAGGAAGTAAACAAAAAGCATGCCCTCCCTAGTTTGGCCTGAAATAGTCCTGATTCCTAACTATTACTATACATTGCAAATGAATGCTCTGCGAGGGCTCCCTTTTAATCAGCAGATGTGCTGGTAGAGCCTTCCATAAAAAGAAGCAGTACTTAGGTGTCCATTCCTTAGCCACAAAGGGAAACTGAATAACAGCATACACACGACATGTGGTCCGTGAGGGAGGCCTCTGGGGTCTGATTCAGAATCGCTCTGGTCTGGCGCTGTCCGATGCAGTGGGCATCTCAGCTATGGGAGAGCCGGCAGACTGGAGAGCATGGAGAGGGAACGTAAACAAGTGCTACGAGGGCCAGATTAGGACGCCTTCAATAATAACCCATGTCCGCTTGCCAGAGAAGCACAAAGACAAAGCTGGTTATATCTTGCATAAAGGTGACCTGGTGGTCGGCCAGACACCCCTGTCCTTGCTCATTATCACTAGAATAAGTCCTATAATTAATGCTTAGTTAGTCCTGACTACACGCCAGACATTATTTAATTCACTGAATTCCTACGGCGACCCTACAAGATGTGTACCATTAAGATTCTTTTTGGCAGACAAAACTTTCCAGGGCAAGTCCCCTGCCTGACACCCTGGGGACAATTGGTGCACCACCAGATTCGAGGAGAGCAAAGAATCAGGGAAACCAGTTACCACTGGGTGAATATGTTCAGGTCTTTCCCCCCTGAAAGTGCACTGCTTTGGGAAGAGAAGGGGATTACAACACAACTTTGGTCATGTCTCCCCTCCCTAAATCAGTGGAGGCTAAGGCAATAGAAGTTGACAAGATCTGCAAATTCTGTACTTTTCCATGAAGTCTCAAGAGGAGTGACCAAGAGTGACCCAACATAGCTGATCTCTGCTAACGGAAAAGTCCCTGGCTTGCCTGCTGGAGGTCAGGCATCTGCCTCTGGTTAGCAAGACTCAAGAGCCCAAGTCTTGGGCAACTCTGCACCCCAACCACCCATAGTTTTTTCTACACACGAGGAAGATTTTGTATGTTAAACCAAAGAGACAGCTAGGCAGCAGGAGGTACCATAAGCTCTGCATATTCCCATACCTATAGATATGCCAGTCATACCATTATAAGTGCAACAGCCCCTGTCTTAGAAAATATTATCCATTTTCTTCAGTTAGCATCTATTTCTTGAAGTCCGTTGGTCCTACAAAGACAGGGCAAACTACAATAAGGTGGAAAAATAAAACTTGCAATCAAAGAGTATTACATTGAAAAAATGACATGTGTTCTTAACATGACTGAAGTAAGCTTCTTAGTTGTGTTGCTAGAGTAACACCCAAATTCTACTGAAAGCTTCCAATTGTTGTGTGCATTCACAACCGTAATAGGTGTGTCATCCCTAACACGGCTATGTGCTGCACAGTGACACGTGCCTTTGAATGAGCACTACTGTATGTCATGTACTTCACCACACCTTCCAGGAGAAAACAGGAATGGAGAGGTACTCAAGCTCTATGTGCTCCTGGAAAATCCTTTCCCTTCACCCATCCCTGTCTCTTCTTCAACACTCCCAGTCTCAGCATCACAATCTGCCTCGGATGCCATCAGGACAAATCCCAATATGTCCTGTATACACATACACACACACACACACACACACACACACACACACACACACACACACACACTTTATTGATTTTTTACAGAGAGGAAGGGAGAGGAATAGAGAGTTAGAAACATCGATGAGAAAGAAACATCGATCAGCTGCCTCCTGCACTCCCCCTCCTGGGGATATGCCCGCAACCAAGGTACATGCCCTTGACTGGAATCAAACCCAGGACCCTTGAGTCTTCAGGCTGATGCTCTATCCACTGAGCAAAACTAGTCAGGGCCCTGCTCCCTCTTTTATATGCCTCCCAAGGCTCCAGGTCATTCCTCCTCACTCCTGCTCCCAATATGATTGAGCATCCCTTCTCTGCCTCCATTTCCCCCTGCTCGACTTCTAAATCTCTGTGGCTTCTTGAACTCGTGTCTATCAGCAGCAAGATACTCCATATTCACAATATCTTTGACACTTCTCTCCACTTTATTGTTCCATCCAAAAGGAGGCCCTCCCTTCTCTGCTCTCCTCCTGAAATCTCCAGCCTGTGCCCTCTGTCAGCGTACCCCAACCAGAAGCCTCAGGGCAAGGGAGCCCACTGATGCCGTCCTTGCAGAAGATCCCTCCCCCTGCCTTTTCCTCCCTGCCCCTGCACTAAGCAGAGTGGACAAGAGTGGGCAGGGCATAGTGTCCAGCACAATGGGAAAGACAAAGCTAGAGGAAGAGAAGCACTCTAAGGCGTGCCAAAGAGAAAGAAAGCTATCCCAAGCCTTCATTATTCAATCTACCATATTTATTTGCTCTCCCTAAAGCCCAGTGAATCACAGGAAAACACTACAATGCTGGAAGGACACTATGGCTATATACATAGGCTCAGGAGGCAGGAGAGTGAGAGAAAGGAGGAAGAGTCAGCTAGTGGCTCAGGGGATGGAAAGTTGCTTGTATAAAACACTTCAAAATAGACAAAGTTTTCTAGATCACACACACACACACACACACACACACACACACACACACGTCGATAAAACTGCTTAGTGTTAATGCTTAGTCAGATTTTCACACACAAGTTATATGAAGCAGCTAAAATTGTCATAATGGACATAAACTCAAACTTTAAATAATGGAATTGTGACTGGCCAAAAAGTCCAAGATAAGTGTATTCCAATTGTCTATAATTTTACTCTCCTGCAGAACTACCTGCTTGATTCAGCCAAAACTTAAACGAGCTGCCTCTATGCTCTCTCTCTCTTGCTGGTGCATATTCGGTCCTGATGGAACAACCTAAGCCCAGATGTGGAGACCTGGGTCTCACAGCAGCTCCTGAAAGCTCGTGCAATTGACGATGTCTTCCCTGTGGTTTGTGAGCCTCACCTCCCAATTACCTTTGGTCAATCTGCCATTGTCCATAGGTAGCTCTAAACTCCTTTTTGCAAACTAATTTTCTTCCTAATCAACTCTGGAAATAGCAAGTTGCGCATCATGGGAGCACCTTCTCTTTCTAAGACCAACTTCCTTCCAAGGACCTCAGAGATCTTGGAGTCCAGTCTTCCCGTAAGCATTTTCAAAAGTTTTCAGAGGCACCATGAAGTGAACAAAGAATTCCATGGTCAAGCAACTTTGGGAAATACTAATTGGGATCCATAAAAGTTAAATAGATATTCTTTAAGGATGAACTTCTGATCGCTTTCAATACCAACGGCAAATGGCGAATCTCCAGGAGGAAGACGAGGTATGCAGAGACTTTCAAATTTATTTAGCTAAAGAATACCATTTGTCCAACAAGCACTTTGCAGGACAGGTAAGCTGCTGAAACCTTAGAATGCGCATTACAAAAAAAGAAACTGAAGTCCAAAGAAGGGAAAAATGTCTTGCACAAGGCTTCCCAACTGATATGGGCTCTTCCCCTGCTTCTGGGAATGCAGAGATTTTGTGTCGACCTTATATGTAACCTTTTATAGACATAACCATTCTCGACCTCCATTTCTACAGACCAAAGAACTCAACTCTTTTGTTTTTTTTCCTAATATGGCATGTGTCCTTTTTCACCCTTGCTCCCCTTTATCATTTTAATTGCATTTCTCTGAACCTTGACCAATTCTAAACTATCTTTCTTGAGGATCAAGGCCGGGAACAGCATACACATTCCAG
Organism: Antrozous pallidus; assembly: GCA_027563665.1. Classification (NCBI taxonomy): domain Eukaryota; kingdom Metazoa; phylum Chordata; class Mammalia; order Chiroptera; family Vespertilionidae; genus Antrozous; species Antrozous pallidus. Next base: position 91,976,836 of record CM050511.1, on the reverse strand, counting down.
GTAGGAACACAGGATGGCCTTGTACATGTTTTCAGTCTAGTCTTCTGTAACCTCCTCAAGGACCCAGCATTTCCTGGGCCCTCTGGCCTACAGGAGCGCGGAGCTCACTGTCTTTTCTAGGGCTGCCCTGACAGCTTGACACATAGCATCTTCTGGCCAAGAGCTTATGTTTCATTTCCTGCCTGAGATTAAGCTAGAAACCATCTATTCCACCACGTATCTCCCAGTGTCCAATCTCCCACATGATGACTGAATCCTAGATAGTCTTGTATTTTGCTGAGTTGCTATTTTAGAAGTTTCTTCCCTAATTATTATCCTGCTCTGGTCTCAAAGAAAACACATTCACTATATTTCTGTAGCTTTGTGGGATCTTAATGTTTATTCCTGATAGTATGAGCAAATTTTCAGGTACTTCCTTTTAAATTACTTAAAATATTTTCCATATACTGTTTCTTAGGGCCTTAAACTGTTTCTTCTAGATATGACAGAGAGTTATATCTAAGTAGAAGCTTGCCTTTAAAACGAATGATGGCAGCCGAGACTGGTTTGGCTCAGTGTATAGAGCATCGGCCTGCAGACTAAAGGGTCCTGGGTTCGATTCCGGTCAAGGGCATGTACCTTGGTTGCAGGCACATCCCAAGTGAGAGGTGTGCAGGAGGCAGCTGATCGATGTTTTTTTTTCTCATTGATGTTTCAGACTTTCAATCCCTCTCCCTTCTTCTCTGTGAAAAATCAATAAAATATATTAAACAAATAAAATGAATAACAGCTTTTACACAACAGCAAAGATGCTGGCAATTAACAGAACAACAGCCATACAAACAGGTGTTTAGATTCAGATATGTTGAGTTCTGCTGAATGTCAAGGCTGAACTGGGGAATGCAGCCATTTGTTACACTATAGCAGTGAGGTCAGGACAGTCTTGGCAGGAAGCCCTGTCCTTGAGGGTAAGTTACCTTTAAATTAGACCTCCCAGCACCTGGCATGGTTTTGGGCGCAGAGCAGATGCTCAAAAACATTTCTTAAAGGAGTAAATGATTGAATAAAGGTATGAACAGGTGAACAAAGAAACAATCTGGGAAAGAAATGTCTTAGGTCTCAGCTCCCAAGCAAAGGTTTTTGTTTTTAAATATATTTTTATTGATTTCAGAGAGGAGGGAGGAGAGACAGAAACATCAATTATGAGAGAGAATCACTGATTGGCCACCTTCTGCATGCCCCCTACTGGGGATCAAGCCCACAACCCTGGAGAGTGCCCTTGACAGGAATCGAACCCAGGACCCTTCAGTCCGCAGGCTGACACTCTATCCACTGAGCCAAACCAGCCAGGGCCAAGCAAAGGTTTTCAGTTCTCTTTGTTCCTTTTCCTATTCCTTGGAATCCAGCCCCATCCAACTCATCCTTTGTACTCTGAGGACCTGCCTTAGACCCCTAAACAGCAGGAGGCAGGCTAGTCACCATATCTCCATGTAATGAAAATTTAAAATGTCCCCACTTCTTCTGTCCTAAGGAGAATTAAGTCCTTAAAACATGAATTGCAAATACTTCAAAGTGCCTTTAGGAAACAAATATTTGTTTCTACAGAATACCTTGAAAGAACATTCCATTCAAACACTATTCTGAAGCTTTAAATATGTCTGATTTTATATTTTATATTTGGACTCTATTTTCCCCTCTAAAAAAAGTGCAAAAAATGCCAATTGATGGAATAATTGTTACTGTGCTGTATCTACTTCTATGAGGATATTGTTAGGGGGCTGTGCTCATAGAATGAATAGAACCTTCATTTTAAATCTCTGTGCACTTAATGAATTTCACTCTCTTCCCCTCTGCTCTCCTTTCCCTATCCTCCCCCCCTTTCTCCCCCCCCCCCTCCCCGCCAAAAAGTCACTGAGGTTCTTTTAATAACACCAGTAAATGGCTCCAGCCTTCCACAGCTGCAGAGGTTGACTGTCCCGGGAGATTTTCATCGGTACTGCTCATGCCTCCAATCAAAACAGTGACAGAGTTGACATGATTTACCGAAGAGGGGGGCTTGATTGGGGACTAGCACACGACCCAGCAAATATTAAACAACTACAGAGAATTTTTAATATGCGGTGCTCTTTCATAACAAAAACAAGCCAGAAATAATTTCCTGTGCTGCAGCGAAGTGAAATGGAAGCTTGTTTTCAAGGCCCCTTGTTGTGTGCTGTACACAATTCAGGAAAGCAGCCTTCACCTAAGAGGCCCTGGCTTCTTAAACAACCTCGTCCTTCTCCCGTCGGTGGAAACCAGCTGCACTAGTACACTGTAACAAGAACACCTATCCAGGAGGTCACAACGGGGCTAGAAGAAATTCACTGTGAAACGCATCCAGCCTTCTCACTGGAGTTCAAGTTTGTCTGCTGTGAATTGTCAGGGACAACTTGTGGCCCAGAATTCAAACTGTTGATGCTTTCAGAGCATTATTATTTCTTCCTCTCCGGAGGTATAAATAAGCACACAATAGACTATGAATTGGAGGCTGAAACAGACATCCATGTTGTAAGAGAGAAGATTCTGGAAGGACAGATCTGGATATCTCCCATCTGGAATAGTAATTTCTGAAAAACCAGTTTTAGAACTTGTTTATTTTTTTCTTTAGTGGCTTAATTCCTTCTCTGGAATGATTTGAGAACACCCCTTGACTCCACCTTCTGCCCCCAAATTTCCAAAAACAGCCAAAAAAAAAAAAAAAAAAAAGATCCTGGCAGAAGTCAAAGGGTCAATGGATCCTAAATAGCTTTCAGGCTCAAGTATGCACCATCGACGAGAAAAGTCCAAGCGTGTTGTAATGAGTCAACCTTGACAAGAGATTCCAAACAGTAAAATTGAACAACTGCATAGTTAGCACTATGAACTGCACGACTTGCAAGTCTCGAGGGGGTACGTTTGAAACTGGGAAAGGTTGGGATATCTTATTAGCAAAAACTCTCTCTCTCTCTCTCTCTCTCTCTCTCTCTCTCTCTCTCTCTCACTCACACACACACACACACCCACACACACACACTCACTCACGCACGCACGCACGCACGCACAAACAGCAAAGGCAGGGGAGGTAGACGCAGAGACTGAACTAAGAGACATGTTATGTTGTCTTCTGTGATGTCCTCCAAATTCTGGAAAGACCAGGACTATTTGTGTGGCCTGGAGCCACTCAGATGAACTTATTGATTAAGATCTTAAAAGAAGATTAAAAAAAGAATATCCTCTCCAGCTCTCTGTGTCTTTGTTCACATGGGATGAGCTGTGTATCCCTGTCCCACTGTACTGCCATAGCTTTGCAGGAGCCCGGCCACTGCCTTCTCCCCAGCAGTATCCAGCCAGTTGGCAAAAACACCCATGTGCAGTTATGGAGTTAATTGACATCTATTAATTTTGCTCAGCTTCTCGCTCCTCCTTCCACCTCCATGTCCCCTGTTTTGTTTTTTTTTTTTAAGAGAGAAAGCTAATGAAAACCATGTTTATGTGCTCAAAGGCACAGAGGAAATTCATTACTCTGAGGAATAGCACACTCCACAAGTGAAATGAAGGTAATCTTATTTATGACAGGAAGGGGCCCTCGCAGACTGAACTCCGCCACACTTAGGCCAGTCCGTAGAAGAGAGACTCAGAGCTCCCGGGCCAGCTCCAAATGGCGGCCTCGCTGACAACAAACACATTTGCAGTTCTGTGTTTGAAAACTGGTAGAGCCCCAGAAAACAGCCCGTAAGAGAGACGAGGCAATTCAGAATGGTCCATTCTTTCTTCACAGCTTCCAGTACTTTCCTGAGACTCTTTTGTTACTCAATTTCAAAAAGACACTTCCTCAAGTCATTAGTTCATGACAGTCATCAAGTACTGGCCTGTAAATACAGCTACGCTGGTTTCATGGCCTAATTCTCATATTGGAAGAATTTTCCACTGTACATTCACGAGCTATTTCCCATGTAAAAAAAAATAATAATAATGGAGCTGTTTAAATAACACGTTTTCACAGTGAATGTCCACTTGTTCCCTTGCAGACAATTCTCCCTTTCCTTGCTAAAAGCCTGAAAGTCCCATTAACAGTAAGTATATTGCCCATTTAACTGTAGTCTTTTTTTTTTTTTTGTCTAATCATTTAGTTAATCAACAAAACTCACTTAAGTCTTATGTACTAGATGCTATTAGGGAGATGATTTCCTCACTTTTTCTTCTAAATTACTCATAAGTACTCTGCTAAATCTTAACAAACATTATGTGGAACATCGGCAGCAATAAGGTGGCTTTATAGTGTTTATGACATGGCTTCCTAGAACAACTTTTGCTGGAAGGTTCTCTTATAGGTCCACCTCCTTGTTTACAGATGAGGAAACAGGCTCTGGGGCAGATCCTAGGCTGTATCTCCTTCTTATTTTAAACAATATACTTTGCTCTGCTCCAAGAAACTTCCCAGGGTGCCACTGATGGAAAGTATATTGCTTGGGTTCCATGCAGTGAGGCCCGTAGAGTCCCCTTATCTATATGAGAAAAAAGCCAACTAGGAAATATCTGGCCACCTGGTAGGAGATCGATAAATGCTTGTTGGATGATACATATGTTCGGTGGAATATAGCCTCAGTGGTTAGCATACCAGCCTGCGGACTAAAGAGTTACAGATTTGAATCTGGTCAAAGGCATGTACCTCATTGGAGATTCCATCCCCTACCCCAGTCGGGATGTGAGTGGGAGAAAACTGATCCATGTGTCTCTCTCACATCAATGTTTCTCTCTCTCCCCTCCCATCCACTCTCTAAAAAATTCAATGGAGAAAATATCCTCTGGTGAGGATTATATCTATATCTGGTCTTTGGAAGTCACATAGAGAGACACAACACTAGAGAGCCACTGGGAATGAATTAGTTATCCACTTTAATCAACACATCTTTTTTTAAAAATAATTTTTTTATTGATTTCAGAGAAGAAGGGAGAGGGAGAGAGAGATAGAAACATCAATGATGAGAGGGAGTCATTGATTGGCTGCCTCCTACATGCCCCCTACAGGGATCAAGCCTGCAACCCAGGACCCTTCAGTCCGCAGGCCAACACTCTATCCACTGAGCCAAACCAGCCAGGGAAACACATCTCTTTTTAAGATGTAGGGTGCCAAGCGAGTGGTAGGCCCTGGTGTGACAAACACACACCCTGTCTCATGTATTTGGCAGTCCTGTAAGGGAGACGGGCAAGTAACAGGTGGACTGCTTACATCATGGCCTGATCAGCCCTGTGATGGGGAAGCACAGAGTGCTGAGTGGGGCATCTCCAGGATGAAGGGAGGGCTTGAGCTGGAGACAGAGTGGCAGTGACTTGTCCAGGCAGAAGGAACAACTTTTGTAAAAGTCTGGAGAGGAAAGTTTCCGAGTTTTTGGAAAGTGTGTCAGTGGTTGGCCCTAGGGGAGGGGGTAAGAAAGTCAGAGTCTCTGATTTTTATGGGCCACACTTAATAGCCAAGCATTCCTTCTTTGCCTTGCCCAAATTAAATGTTTTAAGTGTGGTATTTAGCATTATTTACCTGACTATTCTCTCTTGTAATCCAGACACTGTTCTCATCTTGGCTTTACAACACACAAAGGTGTTTCCACTTACCTTAAAAAGGCCTTGCATTCAATTCTTCCAGCATCTATAAAGCATTTCACAGGCACTATTCTCTCCACTGTGCTACCTCACCCTCTGTGTGTACACACACATCACACTGCATTAGGGCTCCCTCAGCCTCCCCATGAGGTCCAGGGAGGTCTGTCTTACCCGCTTCTGTAATCCTAGCACAATGCCCAACACACAGTAGGAGATCCATGTTTGTTGGATGACACATATGTTTGGTGGAATATAGCTCAATTCTCAAAATACAGTTAAATGTACCTTTTAAAAAAGTGTTTCCTACATAGCATGTTCGATGCAGATAAAGAGTGACAATCAAAAAATTTTTAGGAGGTCCCTGTGCTCTGAAAACTAGCATAACTCAGCATTCCCTGCTGTTAGGGTACATGGGCTATTTTATTCTGAATTTATAGTATTCACCAGAAAATTTTACTAGTGTAGCACTGCGCAGCAGATGTTTTGAATAAAAAGTAGACATTACAAGCTAATGATTTAGCAAAACAAACCAAAAGCCAACAAAGTCAGGAGGGAGAAGAGGAACTATGTCAAAACGTCCAGCTTTATTACAGGATCTACTATTTGCTACCTCAGTTTCTCATTAAGCAAAGCTCACTATATTTAAGGCAATTTCCAAATAGTAAATACAGAAAAACACAGTAATAAAGACTAACCATATACTCAGATGGTCAGGGCACCGGCCAAAATTATACATTTTATGCCTCTGGTCCACCACAGTTGGTCCTTAAACACCTATCATTCACCCAACATTTAATGAGGACCTACTATGTGCAAGATACTGTGCTGACAATTGTGAATACAGAAGTGAAGAACAAAACAGCTCTGCTTGAAGGAATTTATACCTAGTAAGAGATACAGAAAAGTTTTAAAAAATTAATTAATTAATAACAACTAATCCAACCTTTGGAGTAAGCATAAGGCAGGGAAGGCTCTCAAATGCATGATGTTAATACTGGGCGGTTCACAGAAGACTTTGAAAACTAATCAGGGCTTGTCTTTCATCGCTATTCGAAAAACACCTCAAATAGAGTGCCACTCACAGTGGCTTCTCTCAGAAGCTCTGGGTTCATACTGCATAATCAAATAATATATTTGTGAAAGTATATTTTGCCTTTAAAATCCTCATGAGTTTGGGGAGGGGGAATGGAGAGCAAACTGGTAAACAGTTTAGACAGTCTTCTTCCTGTAGTAACTTGCTCAGGCCACAAAGAGGCACTCTGGGTTAAAGAATCAATGGACCTCTTGTTCTACACTCCTCTCAGAGAGCAAAGTGGCTTTATCTAACATCAGGAGGGCCAGCAGCTCTAGTAGGAAGGCAGATGTTTGTCCAGCACAAAGTACAGATGTTTCTGACTAAAGTTCCAAAATAACTCATTTATGCAGGAAGAATTAATTGAAGGTGGAGACAGCTTAAAAAGAGGGGGCTACCATTACTAAAAATAACCATTTTTACACCCGATCAACTCTGGGGGAAGAGAGGGATAAGTAAATAAACCAAACAACAAAAACAAAACATTGAACAAAAACAACAATAAAAAAGAACAAAAACCCTCATAAATAAAACAAAGCTCTCAGCATATTGAGAACATTTTTTGAAAGGACACACTGTTGGAAGCAGCTCTGATAATATTCCCCTGGGTGTTGGTTTTGGATGATCCTGTTCAAACGAGAATCTTTCTTAACCTTCCTCCTGAACCAGTCAATAACCCAATGTTTGTAACATTATGGTTTGTTGCCATGGAAATAAATCTGGTGTCACAAATCTGCTCTTTGGTTGCCGTCCTGGACAGTATAGGAGCAGAAAGCAAGAATATCATATCTGTCCTAAGCTAACATTTTTTTGGAAGTAAAGCAGATTAAGAAATATAATTAAAAGATTATATCATTAAAATATGAATCTCATAAAAGTCTTCAAAATCTTTATGCCGATGTTCAAAACCCCAGTGCTCACTGTACAAAATTTTTATCTAGTGAGAACTCAAGCTCGTTAGCCAGGAGTGAGTATTCTAAACATCCTCTGTTCTAGACAAAAATTAATGAATCATGTTAGAGATGAGTAAGAGGTCCCAATTAGTAGATAGATGAAAAAAAGTGAATACTTGTCACTTTTTGGAACATTTCGTTTTAAACAGGGTTTGAGTATTGTTTCTTAAGTCTCTTAGGAAATCTGAAAAACCATGAATCTTGCCCAAGATGGTATTTCAGAACATTCAAAACTCATCAAAATATTTTCCTCCCTCCTGCCTCCATCTCCATTCTCTGTCGTGAAAGAGAGAAGTACAAGTTCTTACATAAGCCTTGCGTTTGGGTGGGCACCATTGACTACAACACAATAGGCTATTTTCTGCTTCCTAAAAATAAGGAGGGCAATTATCCAGGGGTAGGGTGGTTACACAATGGTACCACATGGACCACACTTCACCCACTGGAAATAAGTGTGGAAAACATCTCAATCACATATATACTGTATATTAAAAAACAACACCAGGGAGAGAGAGGATGAATAATACTCATTAAATAAAAACAGGCTGTGTGAAATAGTGAAGTAACCCGCCCAAATTTCTGATGACAATGATGATGTTTTATATCTATGCTAGTGACCCAGTGCACAAAACTTGTGCACATTAAAAGGGGATTACTTAGAGGAGATAATTTAATATTGCTATTTTCCCTTTCTCTATAATAGAAGTGTCAGAGATGAAAAAAATTAGTAAAATGTATATGAAAATCTTCCTCCTGTCAGAGTATGGGGCATATCATAGGAACCAGAGTCAAGTCCCCACCCATCCACGTGCGCCTTGAAATCGCGGGAGACTCAGACCCGGCCAGCCCCAACCCCAGTGGGCTAGATCCAGACCTGGCTGGCCCCACCCCCATCAAGCCCCGCAAGGTGGGGGCCACAGCCTAAAGTTGCCTGGGGGTCATGGCCTAAAGTTCCCTGGCACCAGGGCAAGTGTGCAGCCTGAGGTCCCCCCACCAGGCTGGTACAGGGGGCATGCCTAGAGGTCTCCATCAAGCCCCACTGGGTAGAGGGGATGGCCTGAGGTCCCCTGTCAAGCCCACCAGGTTGGGGGGGGGGTGCAGACTCAGGTCCCACAGCTCAGCACCAGAGTGTGGGGTGTAGACTCAGGTCCCCTGGCCCAGTGCCGGGGGTGGGGGGGGGCGGGGCCTGAGGTCCCCCATCAAGCTCCACTGAGTGGGAGACATGGCTTGAGGTCCCCCATCAAGCCCTGTTGGGCGGGGAAGTACGGTGTGAGGTCCCCAGCCAGGTGCCGGGATGAGGGTACAGCCTGAGGTCCCCTGGCCTGGCGCCAGGGCGGGGGTATAGCCTGAGGTCCCGTCAAGCCCTACCAACCAGGGTCCCCTGCCTTGGCCCAGCGCCATGCAGCCTCAGGTCCCTGCTGTTTGCTCATTAAAGCTCGTTATGGGAACTCGGCCTCTGCTGTGGGTGCACCCATCTTGTGTTACTGAATCCCTGCCTCTGCTGTGGGCACAGCCATCTTGTTATGGTGTGATGGTCAATTTGCTTATTCCCTCTTTATTAGATAGGATGTATGACATGAAAGATAAGATAGTAGGTGATATATGGGTTTTAGAAATCTCAATTTAAAAAAAAGTATTTGTCCAACTCTCGGGTGTCATTTAAAGTTAAACCAGTTAGATTCCATCTAAATAGGAACTTAAAAATAACCAACATTCACACAATTAAGTCCTTTTAAAACTGAAAGCAATGTGTTATCCTATAAAGAGCCCTGGGCTGGGACTCAAGGGACAGAATTTGAAGTTAGCTCCACAACCTGTGAGTTCTGTGCCCCTGGCAGTTCTGTGCCCCATCTCACTGGTGGGTTCACGTCTCTGACCTATAAAACGAAGGGACTGAGACACAGGATTTCTAAGGCCCTTCCCAGTGCTATTTGCCCAGGATTTTAGTCCTTATACCGGGTGGGGCAAAAGAGGGTTTACAGTTGCAAGTCCACAAAACACAGTTTATTCTTTTACCACTATTTATTAATTATCGCATTATTTTCCATACAAATAACTGTAAACCTAGGTTTCCCCCCACCCTGTCACAAAACTCCTAGAGTTATAATGTGTCAAGACCGACAAAGCAAATCAGCCACGGGCTATTTTGAAGGCTGCAGAGGCAGCCGACTAGAGGACAATTGGAAAACAATTTCAAAAATAAATTGTATACATTTGGTTCTTTATTCAAGTGATCGAAAATCATGTCATTCATGGCCATATGCATTCTTATTTCTCTGTTCAGCCACCCATCCTCCCAGACACACCCTCTCCTCAAGCCTCCACAGCCTCCTCCTGCACCCTTGCTGCAGGTGGGGGCCTGGCTTCCTACTTCACCAAGCAGAGTCATCCATGAGGCTGTCCATGTGGTCCCACCTCCCATCTACCAAGCTCTGCACCTGGGCCCAAGTACTCTCACTTTTCTCCTGTTTTGGTCAACAGGCCACCTCTGCTACCAACAAAATTCAAGGTCCAATCATGTCACTTCTCCATTCTAACCCCTCTAACTCCATATTACACAGAGCCAAAGCCACAGTCTCTATGAACACCAGCCAGAGTGTACCTGCTCTGAACCCTGCCCCCTCTCCTCCCACCCGACCTGCTCATTCTGCCTCCTGATATAGAACAAGCCACCACGTCTGTGCCTTTGCATTTGCTGTTTCCTCTACCTGGGATATTATTCCCCCAATATCCAAAGGGTTCATGGCCTCGCCCTCTTCCAGTCTGTTCATAAATGTCTCTTATTCTGGGGCCTCTCCTGACCATCCCATATAAAATAGCACACCCATTTTTCATGCCGTACTCTCCCCAACCCGGCCTCTGCTCAGTTTTTCTCCAAAGCAATTGTCAGTATGGGACATACTACACATTTGTTTACTGTCTTCCCACGCCAGCAAACAAGTTCAATGATGGCAGAGATTAGCTGGACTTAGCACTGTTCTAACTCCAGGATCTGTGATAGGGCCAGACATATTTACTAGTATTAAATGATTTCATTGATTTCAAAGACATTGTTAAGCATTTAGGAAAAAGTTGGTGAAATTTTGATATTGTTACCAAATAAACCAAGCATTAGAAACTATTGTAAATCTATTATTCGTAACTACTAAAATGGAAAAGGAAATAAACAGGAAATGTAGCCATACAGACAGATAGATCTAAACCTTATCTCACTCTAATATTGCTCCAAATGACATGAGATCTGAAATAAGGCAAAAATGCAATGTTCCTGACAAGCATTGCTTCTGACGGCAGTAATCCAATGTCCTCACACTTCAGAGGCCAATTTCCTTCCTTCTGGTGACTTCTCCTGGATTCATCCTGAGTGGAGAAGTCAGAATGATTTACATGCAGTCAATCAGTTCTCTGCCAGCAGGAAAACTCCACGGGGCCCGTGATATGCAGTTTTCAAGCTTGGAGTTTCCTCTTTGACTAGACAGACATTTCTGGGGAAGAGACCCAGCTCATCAACTCCGGAGACCAAAGACATCCCTCCCAAAGGATGCTTAGGACATACAGATTTCACAGAACTCCCACCAGCCTGACTCTGCTAAGGAAGAACTATGTCATGCATGTCCTCATCCTGGACATATCTTAGATGGGCCATGTCCAATCTTATTAGTCTTTATCAAGAGGTGGGGAACCTTTTTTTCTGCCAAGGGCCATTTGAATATTTATAATATCATTCGACGGTCATACAAAACTATTAACTTAAAAATTAGCCTGCAATATTTGATCAAACATTGCCTAATGCCTTGGCAGGGCCAGACCAAATGATTTCGAGGGCCTTATATGGCCCACAGGCCAGATGTTCCCCACCCCTGCTTTAGACCAAAGGAAGCCATAATAAAGTCTGCTGAAATAGCCTTTTAACAGAATGTACTCGAGATGGCCAGTTATTCAGCAGAGCAGCCTATAAAGCTAGAGAAGTGATAGCCCAGTTTGAATGTTCCAACTCTGACTTGATGAGTAGAATAATACTCAGTGCTGAAATGATGTTGATCAGACAAGTTTATTCCTATCTCTTACTCAGATGATAGGAATAAACTTCAGCAAATTTCCTGGGGTGCAATGTGACTCATTCATCAGGAGCCTTAAAAGGACTGTAGCCTTTGACCTAGTAATGCCATTTCTATGACTTTATCTTAAGGAAGTAATCAAAGATAAAGACAAGAATTTATGTACAAAGATGTTCAAAATATGGAAACAACTGAAATGTCCAAAAATAAGAACTGCTTGAGTAAATAATAGTAAATCTTGGAATATAATGCAACTGTTTAAGGTAAATTTTTGAAAACAACTTGGGAAGTATCCCTATATAAAGGTTCATTTGTATTTAAGACATATATATTTATATACACACATGCCTATGGATTGAAAGAACTTATCAAAATACTTCCAGTCCTTATCTCTAAGTGATTTAAAAAATTTAAGTTCATAGTTTTCTACCATAAATAGATATTACTTAATTTTGAAAAAATACCATTGGCCTGAATTTTAAAAAGATATTACTTCATCAGAAGAAGAAATAAGGAGTAAAAAAAACCCACTTGAATTTAAAAAGATTGGAGAACGTGGCACTTGATAAGCATGTGATCATATCAATATCACCGAAATTCTCTCATTCTCTCTTATACATCACTTTTATTTAAAAAATCATCTCTGAACAGACTTCTAAATAAATAAGGTACAAAGGTATATAGCTCTGCTTCGTAGCTGCCCACCCCCATCTTCTCAGCAACTTTTTTCCTGGTCACTCGGTGATTTAATTTAGATTAATATGGTAGGTCTTAGGTGGCTACTCTGCTTTGCATCCCGAGCAATGCTAATTATTATTGTAAAGGACAAACAACTCAGGGGGTTTAAAGTTCAGGCGCAGAGACCGCCGTCTACATCTCTGCTATTTGGCTCACCAAATTACAACAGTCTGGTGAGTCAATATGAAAGATTCCAAACACAAAGGTCAACGCTGGGCTACTGACCTGCCTGACCCCACCTCCGAGCCAAGAATTGCAGTGCAGTTGTTCCTCCCACGCCAAAACCATTAGCAGCCAGCCTGTCTTGGTTGATTCTTTTCTAACTATTTTTGAATAGATAATAGTTCTTCCGGTGCCCACACACTAAATTAGCATGTCATTTCATGACTTTTTTTTTTCACTTTAAGGCCTTTAATGTATGTGTAATGGCACTGTACTTGCTATGTTAATTCACATTAATTAGACATACTCTCTTTCAAATCAGACTGTGATCTCTCTAAAGATTCAAATGGTCTAGAGTGGATGTGAAAAGCCAGTTTGTATGCCTCTCGTGAGTTAATGGGTGACTGTATCAGAACAACTTTGCCACAGGCAAACTATTCAGAGCCTTCTCCAGTTGCTTTAAAGAAACAATTTTCACAGAGCCTACAAAGGACAGACACAGGGAGAGGTTAGGAAGCTGTCAGTACTGTTCTTGTTTTTCTACTTCCTCACCCAGCCGGTCACTCTGTCCTGCTAGTTCCCAAGTAGCTCTGGTGTTTGTATTTCCCAGTCCACTCCCTCTGCTCTGTGTGTGGAACCAGGTTTCCTAAGAAATGAGTACAAATCTCAGGGATTAGATTGCCATGCCCAGAGCGCTTTTCTCTTCTGCTGGGCCCATGGCTCACCCTTGTTTCCCAGCCTCCCCTGTAGGTAGGAGTGGCCACGTGACTGACTATGGGCATAAGTGATGACGCACTTGACTGCCATGCCAGGCCCATAAAGGCCTCCCAGATGTGGTCATAGCAAACATGCACTGAAAGATGGAGCCCGGGTGCGAAGGTTACTGCTCAGATAACAGCCAATCAAGAATCCCTATCTCTGCCCTTGGACGAAAAGTTGGTGGGAAGGGTCTGAATGCCAGGGTAGACGGCTGGGCTTTAGTTTGAGTCAAAATTTTGTCCCAGACATTTCTTCTTCCGGAATTGCTACTACAGCCACCTCATCACCTCTCCCTACACTGTGCAAGCCAGCGTCAATGTGATACATTTAGAAAGAGCTTACATTCTTTTACAAATACTTTTTAAAAAGAATTCTCAATGAAGATATTTTTTCCAATGACTTTTAGACAGAATGGATGGGGCAGGGGGGAGAGAAACACAGAGAGAGAAACATTGATGTGAGAGAGACACGTAGATTGGTTGCCTTCTGCACGCGCCCTGACCGGGGCTGAGTATTGAGTCTGCAACCAAAGTATATGCCCTTGACCAAGATTTATCCTGGACTCGTGAGTCCACAGGCTGACACTCTAACCACTGAGCAAAACCGGCTAGGGCAGAAATAATTTCAACCATGACTAGCATATATATCACTTAGATCCATGGTCGGCAAACTGCGGCTCACAAGCCACATGCGGCTCTTTGGCCCCTTGAGTGTGGCTCTTCCACAAAATACCACGGCCTGAGCGAGTCTATTTTGAAGTAGTGGCGTTAGAAGAAGTTTAAGAAGTATAAGTTTAAAAAAATTGGCTCTCAAAAGAAATTTCAATGATTGTACTATTGATATTTGGCTCTGTTGACTAATGAGTTTGCTGACCACTGACTTAAGATGATGAAATGCTAATAATGCAACAATTTCAGTTAAAGCAGAAACCCATTTTAAAACCCAAGCATAAACTTACTGGGTCATTTTATGGATGATGGAGCTGTCAAATGTATGAGATTAATTTTAAATTATATTTACTAGATTCAAATATCCTTTTGGTTTTCAACAGTAAAATATTTCAGTTGTTTTTTTTTTAAATTGTCTGTAAAAAGATATCCGAAAGTCCTAACACTGAATTTCCTACTCTTAACTTTTTATAAAAGGGAAAAAGTTTTTTAACCAATTCATTTTTTTTATATAATGGCAACTTTCAACATATTTTTTTTCCCTGCAGGTTTTGTTTAAGAGAGATTTTTTTTTCTCTAAACTTGCAAATCATTGCCTGAGCGGAAATATACCGTATGGCATGAACTTTAAAAGATACGATGCCTGTCTTCCTTTGAAGAGTTTACAGTTTAGCGGGAGAGGGAGAAATACAAATAAATAATGGTGATATGATGCAGTACGAAATAAGTTCTCATAGAGGTAGAGGAGTGAGGGCGTTGGGAAAAGGTCCTTAGAGAAGGTGACATTTGAGATCTGTCAGAATTGGAAGATGTCGGGGAGAGGAAAGGAAGAGAGATGGTGGGTTAAAGCATTTCAGGCCCTTTTGACCAGACTTTTCTTTTCCAGTAAAATTCTTTTATATACTTCAGCAAAACCTTGTTTTGTTCACATAAAGTAAACAGTGCTGACAGATGAATAAGGTAGCTGTTCTTCTGCAGTGCCTCTAGCCCTGGCCCCAGAGACCGTAAGACAGAACCCAGGTGACACTCTCAGATGACTGGTTGCCAAGCCAGCAGATGGAAAACATTACTGGGCCAATTCTACCCCATGACTGGATGCCAGCACCCCACGTGAAAAATGAGGAGGGACCACAGGTCCATGTATCACAGAGCGTGATGGCTAATGCCACTTGGGGATATTGTCAAGTGATTTGTGGTGGTGTCAGACCCTCTCCCACTATAATTTCTTATTCTTTAGGTTTAGGCAGTAGAAAAAAGATTATCTCTGGTAGTTTGAGAGAGGAGATTGAGCTGCAAAAGGATGTTGAATGCAAGTTAACTATTGAGAAATACATATACTAGTAAAAGGGAACATACAGTGAAAAGTGTTCTTTTCTCTTATTTGGGGCCTGAATTTTTAAAATTGCTAGAGACAAGGACTAAAAATGAAGTATCTTTCTGTTTTCTCTACTCATGAAGTAGCTCTGAAAATATCCCTGAAACACATCCAGGGCACAAGCATGTCAAACTCGCGGCTGGTGGGCTGCATGCCTCATTTAAAGTTTGAGGTTGACCTTATACGATGACCCCTCCTATTTGCTTGGTTTTCTGAGAAATCTGTGTGGCTGCATCTACAGTGTTGCAAACAGCTGCTTATCTTTTTCCATCTACCAAATTGGAGGTGTGAAAATACATAAGCAGGAGAATGGTGTCGCGGAGAATGGTTAGAACTAAGAGCTCATGAGACCTGGCTTTGAAGCCCAGATCCATGTGACCTTGGCAAATTTGAACTGTTTCCTGATCTCTAAAAAGGGGATTCATTGCTGCCAAACTTCCTCACAGGGTAATTTAGAGATCAAGATAGAAATGAGATAACACTTCAGAGACTGATTGGTCAGGTAGAAAAACAATGCAAGGAGAGTTAAGTTTTTCTTAACATTAACTAACAACAGCAAAATAATAATTACAAACTGTATGTGTGTAGAGATTTTGACATTTTTATTCACTGCTTTATCTCAGGGCCTGGCACAGTGCCTGGCACAAAATTGGAATGCAAGGATTATTTATTATACAGATGAATGAATGGGGCCAGGTGAATCTACAGATTAAGCAGTGCTTCTTCAGGTGTTTTGAATACTATCCAAAAGGCTAAAGAAGGACCCATAAACCTCTTTAATACATCTCAGGCAATTGACTTGATTTATGGTACATATGAGTAGTTGTATCTTCTTGAGGCTTTTTTTGCGTAGAGGGGCTAATAAATATATAAACTCATGGCTGCACGAACAAATACAAGTGCCAGCCTGGGAGGTTTCGTGTAGATCTAGACTTCAGGAAGGAAAAAAAATATTTTTTGTGATACCACATCTAATTTTGAACTTCTGGTTCACTTTCCCACTTCTCATTCGTTCCTTCTGAGTTAAATTTGCTCCCTAAAAGATGAGTATTGCTAAGATGGGAAGCTGAAACCTGCAGTTGTGATTCCAATTCAATGAGCACTCCAACACTGAACTTGGGGAAACTGGGACACCAGCTCCCCAAGCCACACTTTGGGAAAAGGAATTGTTAGGCCTAACAATGTGAACCTGGTCCTGAAAATACCTGTGTGGCTTTCGGAATTTTCAGGAACCCAGGAAACTTAGCCCTACTTAGAAGGTAAAGTCTGGGTGGGCAGAATGCTATAACATGGGATTCTAACTAATCTCAGTTCTCTTTTTTCTTTGGCTGCCAGGAAGCTTTGTGCCATATCCAATCTCAACTACATAGGGCCCTCTCTGGCTTTTGTATTTTATATCCAGTATTTTCTCTATTTTCTACTTTTCTTTTTTCCCTAGTATTTTCACTGCTTTTGTATTATGTTTCCCTGCAAATAACTTTGGATCTCTTTTGTTATCCTATTAATAAGAGCCTAGTCATCACACCCCCACGCTGCAACAAGCGATCACCAGGAGGCTGCAGCGGGTGCGCATGGGTGGGTGGGGGCTTAATGTTGTGTGCATGGGGCGGAGGCTCTGTGCAGCATAGAGGCGGGGCCTTTGGCTCTGCAGGGTGAGGCCAGGAGGCCTGGGATCCTGAGGCTCCAGCCTACCCTCTTTGGGATGATTGATCATGGGGCTCCTGCACTGTGAGAGGGCACAGGCCAGGCTAGGGGGGAACCCCTCCCCCCCGCCCGCCCAGTGCACGAATTTCATGCACTGGGCCTCTAGAAATATTAATAAATGCAAATACAAGTGTCAGCCTGGGCGGTTTCCAGAGTGAAACCTGAAACTGGCCCCATTGAGTGTGAGCTCTGCCACCACTAGCTTATCATGAGAAGTTAATCATTCAAGGGAAAGTTTTATCCCCAACCCGAGAACATCACTCTGGGTGGGAGACTGTGGGTGGAGTGGGGAAGCCCTGTTGAGGACAAGTCAGAGTTCTAGAGACCATCATTCAAATGAATCTGAGGCTAGTCTGGAAAAGAAACACCACAGTTGGTAGCAGCCTTGTCCTTGGGAATCTGGAAAACAACCAGCCTGTGGAACCCTATTTTTAAGATGTCTGCTTTCCTTAAATACTTGTGTCTATGTCTCTAAAACCCCAATAACAAGTCCTAGCTGTCACAAGGAAACCTGAAGACTTGAAGACTCACTTAGCTCCCCAATATCAAGAATCTGGGCTGAATTTTCTCCACAGAAAAGTCCTCTAAAGAGGATTTTTTATAATTGATTAGAGAGAGAGCAAGCAAGAGAGTGAGAGAGTGAGGGGGGGAGAGAGAGAGAGAGAGAGAGAGAGAGAGAGAGAGAGAGAATATTGATGTTGTTCCACTTATTTATGCATTCATTGGTTGATTCTTGTCAGCACCCTGACCAGGGATTGAACCTGGAACCTTGGCATATCAGGATGCCACTCTAACCAAGTGAGCTTCCTAGCTAGGGCCAAGATGATCCCCGCCCCCCCCCCCCCCCCCTATTCATCTCAAACAGGCTAACAAATGCTGAAAACCTAAGACTTTTGATCCAGTATGTTCTAGGTAACAGGTTAACAGATAGGATATAAAGCCCTATTTAAAAAATAGTGTGACTGAATTAGAAGATATGAGAAAAGGAAGAGGCAGATTGAGGAAAGGTGACATAAAGTAGCCAATTAATAAGTATTTCATGAATAAATGGCTGGCTAAGACACTCAGTTCTTTACAAACTTTTGATTTGGCCTCTTTTGAAGATTGGCTATCCAATACCAAATTGGGACGATTACTTTCTGCCAAAATTTAAAAAAAGAAAAAGAAAATGTCCATCCCTCCTCAGGCCCTGCCCCTCCTGCAGTAATGACTGATAGTATTTGTATTAAATGGTTATTTTTAAAAATATATATTTTGTTGATTTTTTTACAGAGAGGAAGGGAGAGGGATAGAAAGTCAGAAACGTCGATGAGAGAGAAACACCAACCAGCTGCCTCCTGCACACTCCCCACTGGGGATGTGCCCACAGCCAAGGTACATGCCCTTGACTGGAATCGAACCTGGGACCTTTCAGTCTGCAAGTCGACGCTCTATCCACGGAGCCAAACCGGCTTCGGCTTAAGTGGTTATTTTTAACACCTACATACATTTCTTCTGTTTTTGGCCACTCCGAGTAAGGTTTTTAGCTGACCCTTGAAATGATGGTACTGCAAAAAAGTCACAGGGCCCCTTTGACCCTTGTCACCACCTCAGTTATCACACATTGGCCCAGAATATCCCAGGCTCCACTAGTCTGAAGAAAGCAGTTCTTTCCTTTTCTTTTTTCTTTTCTTTTCTTTTCTTTTCTTTTCTTTTCTTTCTTTTCTTTTTAATTGATTTCAGAGAAGAAGGGAGAGGGAGAGACAGAAACATCAATGATGAGAGAGAATCATTGATTGGCTGCCTCCTGCATGCCCCCTGCTGGGGGATCTAGCCCACAACCCAAGCATGTGCCCTTGACTGGAGTCAAATCCAGGACTCTTCAGACTGCGGGCTGATGCTCTATCCATTGAGCCAAACCAGCTGGGGCAGAAGGCAGTTCTTGGTAACTCAGAGGCATTAACACAGTTTCTAAATCCCTCTCCTATGGCTGATCCTCCAGAACATCAGCTTAGATCCTGACTACCTCATACATTTCCCCAATGGTAACACTGCATCTTATCCACTCATGGCTGAACAGGGCATGTGTGATTGAGCCAACCTGTGAGCATTTCACAGACCTGCTGTGCTGCTCTGCTGAAAGCTTCTATTGTCATAGTTAGGGATTAAAAAAAAAAAAAAAGGAATGAAAAGGAGAAGGAGGTTAGAATAGAAGGGAAGGTGGCTTAGCCCTTCTGGGTGGCCACCTCTTAAATAGAAGTCTACACTAGTTCATATAAATACCAGACAAAGTTTTTCAAATTCTCAAGTCATATTTATACACTTAAAAATATCTTTATTTCCAAGTTGTCGTGCATGGAACACAGATGGGATATCCATTTTACAACAAAATTAGAAAATCAACACCAAAGCAAATATTTCTCTTAATCCACAAAAACATTTTTTAGTTTAATTGATGTCAAACATCATTGATACTTCCAAACCAAGAAATACATTGGAGAAAACAAAATATTCTTTGTGCTGAGAATGGAGAATGTCTCATAAGTACAACTCACAGGTCACCTTCATAGGAGGGAGACAGCTCCTTCCCAATCTCCCACATTTTAGTCAAAGCACAAGTTTTAGTTTTCTTAGCATATTCTATTGTGATACCACACCTCCCACCCAGCCCTCCCCAATGATCAAAGGCATCACATTTCCCTTATAAATGCTAAAGAATGGAGTTTAAAAAGATATTGTATTTTTTTAAAGCTGCTCAGTTCATGAGCTCTTTGAAGACAAGGACCATGCTGCATTCACCTCTGTTGGCCCATGCGCCCCCCAGGAGACAAAACAGTTATTCACTGGTGTCATCTTACTGAGTTTAAGGGTTTAATTTTTAAACAAAAGTCTGTCAATATCTAACTTTTGTTAAATACATATGTAGAACTAACTTGATTTGCCAAGGATGATTTCATATATTAAAAGTTTCAAAATAATTTTTTTTATGTAAGCTGAATTATGTTCTTAAAATCCACTTGAATTAACATGGATGGTATAAATGACTGCAGGTTTTCTATTTCTTCTTTCCTCTTCTCAAGAAAATTCCATAAAATGTTCTAGAACAAGGGAAGTTATCATCAAACACACACAAAAAAAAGTAAAACAAAATGACCCTCCAAAATTCTTGTGTTAATTTGTTTCAGTAGCAACCCCCTCCATATTAAGTTGCCCTCAGTTTCCCTCTGTGATACCAGAAACGTTCTGCTTTAAGGACTAAAAATTCCAGTTCAGAACTTTTCAAGCATATCCAGTCCAGTCCTTCATTTACAGAAAAGGGAAACCTGCCCAGAGCCCACTGCTAATTAGAGACATTATTGCAGCTCCACAAGGGCAGAAACTTGGGTTCCCAATGCCGGCACACAGAAGACATTCGATAGATATTTACTGGCTAAACAGATGACTTAACAAGAACTAAAAGTGCCGCCTTTGAGTGCCTGATCCAGTCCTTCTACAGCCTGGTGACCAAGCCGCAGCCCAGTGTTGCAATGATGCATTCAGCAGGAAATAAGGGTATCAGGCCCACGCTTGGAGACGGGCATCTCCAGGGCTGAATTAATCTTCTACCCATTGTGCATATCAGGATGGAGTTACAGTGAGAACCTACACATCCATCGGTACTGGCTTGCCACCATATCATTTCCTCACCGCTGGTATTTACGGCATCACTCTGGAAGCCTCTGGATGTCTGAACCACTGAATCACTCCATGACTTTTAGTCAACTGGAGTAATAGCAACTGCTACTTCATGGTCACTAGAATAGGGTGTGGTAAGGGCACTAGAAGAAACTGAATGATATGCAAACTTAAACCATTATTTTTTTTTTAAAAGAAGGAAAATCAGAGAATGAAAAATGACAAATTCTGAAGTTGAAAATGGTAACTAAACTCTCCCAGACCTTCCCTGCTAGTAAAAGTGTGACGTTACAGAACGAGATGTGCATACTTTCCTCTTTTGAAATGGCAATGTATTCACTGTCGCCCCAATGACCTGACAGAATTAATATACACCAATATAACGGAGCACCTTAGGTTCCTAACTGGCCTTGCGAGCAGTGAGACAACCTGTCTTTAAGTTAGCAAGCCTCTTATTCAGAACCTGCACTTGCTACCCAGAGTGCTCCAAACTCCACAGCTCTACAGACACATCCTCTCCCCTGCCTACCCCACTCCCTCCATCGTTCCAGGCCTAGTTGTCTCCTTCCGGAGCCCTGTTCAGTCATTCGGGGCCCACACACCCCTCCTTTCTGAGACAATTCTAGGTACTCTTTAAGCAGGAAGGACTGGCACATCTGAAGTGTCCCAGGCAGTGACCTTGGTAAAATGGGCTAACCTGCCCAGCGATGGTTTCCTGTCAGACTTGGATAAGGTGATTAGAGAGGTCCCTCCCAGTTCCGAGGTCTATAATTTCATGAACTCTCTGCTGTTGTTGCTTTGACAGTTCTTTAAATTTTTCACCTGGAAATCAGGGTGTGATTTGTAGAAGAGTATGAACAATTGATATACACAAAGCATTTATCAATGAAATGGTTCATTTATCATTGATTATTTAACAAAATGTAAATATTTCTGCTAATTCTGATTCTATTTTTTTTCTTTCTGGAATAGGCTAGTGGGAGCAGTGTGAAAGTTTCTAGTTTGAAGAAAAATTTGAGAGAAAAAAAGCTTGAAATTTATCCATTATCATTGGTTGTTTTTGTTTTTGGCAAATTAGACAAAAGGCTGTGTCTATTTTATTTCATTGGCATATATATATATGTAAATAAAATCAGAGGTGCACCTTGGTAAAACTTGGTTTTGTAGTATTCTTTGTGAATGGTACTATGGTATTACTTAAGTGTTCTGTATATATGTGTTCTCTGTTCAACTAAATTATCAGGGAGGGACTATGTCATATTTCTTCATACTATGACTCAATGATGTAAAAAGGGAGGAGAGAGGAAGAAAAAAAAAAGAAGTAGAAGAAAGAAAGATCTTCCCCAGGATTCTAAGTTTTCCCTGGTCTAGCATTTTATGAGTTCTTCTCCAGTTTGCTGAAGTGATTTTTTTTTTTCTGAATTCCTCTACCACAGAGGTGATTCACTTACTGATTAAATGTCCCCAGGGCGTTTGGGGGTTAGGTAGGCCAGCATATAGTAAGCCAGCAAACTAGAGATGAGAGACAGGTAAGAGGGAGGTTATTTTTTGAACCATTTCATTGATAAATGCTTATTACACATATTTTTATACTTTGCTTTGGGATCCTGTTGATTGATACAAACAACAATAAAGGCAGTTTCTAATACTCTATTTCAATATAAGAAAAAGGCAAGATTTTTGTGTGTGTGTTTTTGTTTTGTTTTATTGTTAATCCTCACCTGAGGATATTTTTCCATTGATTTTTAGGGAGAGTGGGTAAGAAAGGGAAAGACGGAGATAAACATTGATGGGAGAGAAACACATTGATTGATTGGTTGCCTCCTGCATAAGCCTTTATGATGGCCCACGCCCAGGCCCAGAAGAAGCCTACAACTGAGGTACATGCCCTAGACCAGAATCAAACCCAGGACCCTTTGGTCTGCAGGCTGATGCTGTAGTCACTGAGCCAAATTGGCTAGGGCAAAGGTCAAGTTTTTAGTAATAAAAAGATTCTATTATTTTAGGCTTAAACAAACATGAAATATTTTTGAGCTATAAAATTTCCTTCTGATGTGTAGTATGTATGTGCGTGTGATGTGTGGTGTATGTGTGCATGTGATGTGTTGTGTATGTGTGCAGGTGTGCATGTGATATGTAGTATATATGTGCATGTGTGTTTGAGTGCAAGGGGTAATTATTCTGTAATTTCACACTTTTCTTATTAAGAAGAATCTGGAAAAGTTTAACACCAATCTTCATCTATGGAAAAATCCTACCAAAAATACTTAAACCAAAGAATGTATTGTTTTTCATTAACTTTGTTCTCCCTTCTGCCCAACTCTGCCTCAAATAATGCAAGTTTTTTATGACCCAAGTTTAACTATAAAATGCTTTCACTTTGACTTCAATAAACTATAAGCAAATGCATGGTCTAAATGAAATTTGGTAGCTTCATTTCTTTGGATGAATTTAGCAGAAATGTGGCAGAAATATGTTATTAAAGTTAGTAACTCTGGAATAGAATAAAGTATCTGGAAATATATCCACACACATATAATCAATTCATTCTCATAAATGTGCAATGACAGATCAATGGACAAAGGATAATCTTTTCAGTGAAAGGTGCTGAAACTATTGGGCATTCATAAGTGAAAATATGAACCTCAACCAATACTCTGTATATTATATGAAAACTAACTCTAAATAAATCTTAGATCAGAATATAAGAACTAAAACTATAAAACTCATAGAAGGCTAGTGGTGGGGGGCAGCTGGGGCTGATCAGGCCGGCAGAGGTGACCAGTTGGGGCAATCAGGCCAGCAAGCACAGTGGTTAGGGGTGATCAAGCAGTGAGGCAGGTGAGCGGTTAGGAGCAGATTATGAGGGGGTTGTCCAAGTGCCAGTTTAGGTCCAATCCCACAGGGGTCTCAAATTGGAGAGGGTACAGGCCGGACTGAGAGACAACCTCCACCCCCACCTCTCACATGCATGAATTTTGTGCATCGGGCCACTAGTCCTCTATAATAAAACGTTAATATGCAAATAAACCAAATGGCAGAATCTCTGTTTGCTATGATACACACTGACCAGCAGGGGGAAGACGTTCAATGCAGGAGCTGCCCCCTGGTGGTCATTGCACTTCCACAGGGGGAGCACTGCTGAGCCAGAAGCCAGGCTCACAGCTGGCGAGTCCAGCGGCAGGAGACTCTCCCGCTTATGTGGCAAAGCAAAGGATGTCCAACTGCAGAATTAGGCCTGCTCCCCAAGGGCTCTCGGACTGTGAGAGGACACAGGCTGGGCTGAGGAATCTCCCCTCCCCCAAGTGTGCACGAATCTCTGACACAGGCTTCTAGTGTCAGAATAAGAGTCTTAAAACACCAATTTCATCAGGTAATTTCTTTTCTCAAAATTTTCCAAATGGCTCCCAGCTGCCTATAGAATAGTCAGAGCTTCTCTTAATGGCATTCAAGGCCCTCTGTAATCTGACTCCAATATACTTCAAAGTTTTCTAGCACATTTTTAAGACTAATTTCTAGTGGGCCAGTCTTCTCACTAATTTCTGTGTTTAAATGGCAGGCTCTGAGCAAGTTCAAGCACATATATATGAGAACTGGCTGCCCCACTCCTGCCTCTGCTAGATCAAAATAGTCACAGTAATAGATAACATGTAATAGTGGCTCTTACACATCATGTACTTCCCATTCATTATCTCATTCCATCATTATAACAACTTGTAAGGAGGGCATTTTGATCCCACTTTACAGATAAGGAAATTGGAGCTTAGTGACATTAAGTGACTTAAGACCATGTTGTTGATATAAAATGGTCAACAAGAGTCTCTCTAGGACTATCTGACCCTAGAGCCACTGCTCTTTCCCTGTCTCTCTGCTGCTTTCATCTATCTCTTCTGCTCTGAACCATGTCCAGATTTATCTTTGGCATCACTTATTTGACACCTAATCTCATTCTGTCTTGGGCAGCTAATTACATGATACACTTGTGTTTACCTTCCCAATGTAATAGTTAGAGGGCAGTGACTTCACACTACTAACACATCTCCATCAGCATCCAGCACAGTGATGTGGACATAGCAAAGTCACCTTGGGAGAGTGTGGCCTGAACTCCTACATATATATACGCCTTTGTGTACTAGATTTTCCCACCAGCTACCTATTTCTGTGAATAGCACCATTACTCTCTGCTGAGCTAAAGTTATCAAATCAAGTAATATATAATTTTTAAATTTTTAACTTTATTGTTGAAAGTATTACAGATGTTCTCTTTTTCCCTCCATTTATTCCCTCTACCCCTCAGCACACCCATGTAACAATCAGAGAGAGTGACTCATAAAGGATGTGAAAAAGGAGGTGAGCTTGACTCTAATATCAATTGTCCAGAATAAATATAATATTGAATGAATGAAGTTAATTATCCATAGAAGGTTCTTTATTTATTAACAATACATATTGGATTTTATATTACCACACCTCAGTTTCATAAAATGGGTTCATTCAAATCAAAATTTAATTTGCTACAATGCAATAAAAATGAAATAATTTGAGATTCTATAATGCTTCATTATAGAATATTGCTAGTGAGAAAAAATGGAAAGCATGTAGCTATATTTAAAATAAATATTTTGCTCCAATTACTTTGGCTGAAAATTTAAAATGCTCTATACAATAGAATATTACTCAATCACACACACACAAAAAAAGAAATCTTGCCATTTGCGACAACATGGATGGACCCAGAGGGTATTATTCTAAATGAAATTAGACAGAAAGGCAAATCCCATATGATTTCACTTACATGTGATATCTAAAAAAACACACAAAATAAATGAACAAAAGAAAACAAAACAGAATTATAGATACAGAGAACAAATTGATGGTTCTTAGATGAGAAGGGGTTTGGGGGGAAATGGGAAGGGATTAAGTTGTACAAATTTCCAAATATGAAAATAATCACAAGGATGTAAGGTATAGCATAGGGAATGTAGTCGATAATATTGTGCTAGCTATGTATGATATCAGACAGGTACTAGACTTATCAGGGTGACTACTTTGTTAATTATATAAAAGTCTAATCACTATGCTGTATACCTGAATATAGTATTGTGTGCCAACTGTAATGGAAAAATTAAAAAAATAAAGAAATATGATAAATATTTCAGTCCTTTGAGCTTCCTAACTTTTCTGCAAACCACAGGCACATTGCATTCTTTCAATGCATACTTCTCAGTCATCGCCTCTTAGCAGCAGGTTCATTATGGAATTTGCAGCATTACCAATAAGCACTGTGCTTTTTTTTTTTTTTTTATAAACAAAAGCCAAGTTTATTTGTTCACTTCTTGCATTTGAAGTACTCCTCGATGACATCCTTTGCCTGAGACTCTTTGCCATAGTCCTTAACCACGACGCAACTGCAGCCAACCACTTTACGGGGTTTTCCCTCTCTGTCGATTTTACAGAGGCCTACCCATTCCCCTAGTTTCTTGTTGTCATCGACCTTAATTAGGTTGATTTGGTGTTCAGCACAAAGAGCCTCCACCAACTTGACGTACATAGGCTCATCACAGTTGGATGCAAGTACACAAAGGTGGGCTTGGCGCTTGTCTAAGGCTTTGGCGGCTTCGCGAATGAGGGCGGTCTTCAGCACCTCTTGCAAAGCGGTATTAACGTCCATTACACCTCCAGCAGCAATGCCTTCCTCGGCCATGGCGGTGGGTTATGGGTAGAGCCGAATCTTGAACGCACCCAAGCCTCCGCCTCCGCGCAACTCCGCGGCGGCAGGGAAAGAGCAAGCACTGTGCTTTTTTAACAGCTCATGTCTTACCGATGAATTTTGTACAGGATCTTTACCAAGAATGAAAACGATTACTAATTTTGAAAATAGAGGTTAAAAGACATTAACCTGTTGATACCGTCTTTTGTGAATGAGAGAAAACCCTTGCTAAATCTAAACAATTGCTTAAGTTTTAGATATCTATTCATTTCCCTTATCTGGTGGTAGGGGCAGGGAAAAGGCAACCACAGGGCCAACTTAATCTATAAACCTGCTACTAGACATGGCGCTGTGTGCCTTTTCGTAAAGACTTTTGTTATGTGGTCCTTAAGCAGCATATCCATACCAGCTGGGTGGATGGGAATATAAAACACATCTCTCAGAAGAAACTATTATTGGGTCAATAACATGCTAATTAAAAGGACATGTGCAACCATCTGTGGGGGGCCCCCAATGGTAGAGGCTTGTTTCTAGGACACTCAGTGCTGCTGCATCTTATGTTGTCTACACGAGTTGTATGGGTGCCTGAGACACTCTTACTGATGACGATGTGAACAAAGGTGACAGTGAATATAGTGGATCCACAAGTTGTTTAATACTGAATAGGGATGTACAAGCATTACACATACTTAGTAGACTTAAAGATTTTCTATAGAGTCAAGGTGCTCTAATGACAATTCTATGTAGAACATATCAACATCACATTACACCTACCTATTTACAATGCTCGTGCAGAGAAAAACAGCATTTAAATCAGGAGATGAGGTGATCCAGCGTGAGTAAGTAAATGAATAACCATAAATCCCAGTCCAATTCTTACAACTTGGGGAGTGTAGGAATTTACTTTTGCACGATTAAGGGAAGAAGAGAGGAACAAAGAGCCTCTAGCTTTGAAAACGGAAAAGGTGACTTTGTACATGTGGTTTGGAGTTGGTTTGATGTAGCTCTTAAGAAAATGCACAAATCTTTGCCTCAAAAACTGTGCTTCACTATTTCAATGGTGATAAAATTACTTGGAACTGCCAAAATAGTTGAGTTTTAGCTAGTCAAGTATTCCATAGCACAGTTCTATTTCCCAGGCTTCACCCAGCTCTTCATTTCTATCACATGCTGCCCTCAGGAGTTTCCTTGTTTCTGTATTTGTCCTCTTTAAAATATGACAGCATGGCACACTAAACACTCCACTTTGTTAAGCTGAGGGACAAATAGGCCATGTCAGAAAGGTAAGACGTGTCTCAAATATACTTAGAGCCAAGACCTGGCCTCGTGGATCTAATGGAGACAGAGCTGGACAGAGCTTCCGAAGACTTGTGGGCTCTTTGGTAATTGATAACCCCGATGTGGTTCACAGAGCTGATCTTGGTTTGGACTGCTTTATGTTTTTCTCTCATTTTCTATATTCCATGTTGGTGTAATTGCCATAGCTTTCCCAACCCAAATCTGGAAGTGCATAAAATCACTGCTGTGCTTTCAACAACCTGTTATTACAGACATTTATTGCCATGTAGATAGTAAAACACTGCTCCAAAAAATAACCAAGATCTGAGATCACTGGGCTCTCATTCCCACACTGCCATAATCAGTGAAAGTTGAGCAAATGCACCCAGTCCCAATGGGGTCCCCTTGTCACATTTCTATTATCTGTCTGGTCCCTGCAAGTATACCAATTTGCAATCTCTGTAGAATTTAAGAGTCCGATGCACAAGGCCTTTAATACTCTTATGCTTTCCATATTTGTATAAATGAAATCAAACCTGGCTTTTACCAAGATATACGACTGATTTTAGGATGACATTGGATGCATAAATGTGTTTGAGAATTGATGGGGGTAGAGCAGAGGAAAAATCAAGTTCCTATCTTGGTTCTTTTGGTCTCATTTCTAGGCCTCAGTTTTCATAAAGTCCACAAGTGTCTGATTTACATCATTAAAAAAATAATAATAACTTTCAGAAAAACTAAAATGCATCCTTATATGATAAATGCATTTATCAAAGTACCAATATATGTCACATATATAACAGAGTTCTAATATTTTGTTGAAGAGTATTCTTATATTCAAGAAGTCCCATTTAAAAAACAATAATAACCATTTGCTTACCTATGTGTTTCAGTGTTTTGGCAATATTTTGCAATTATAGCAGACTTGTTGCTGCTCAGCAATATCAACATACTCCATTATGTTTTCCAGCATCCCTTGAGTTAGAATGGCCACATGATTAATTCTGACCAATATGAGTGAATGTTATTTGTGTGCATACACTCAAGGCTACTCTGGTTAAGTGTATGTCTTCCTTCTTCACTTCCTTTCTCCCTGCTCTCTCTACCTCATTGGCTTACTTCAAGTAGAAGTTGGCAGGTGGAGGCACTTAGGTCTCTCTATAGGGGGCTTGCCTGATCCATGTCAGATTCTGTGAGTGACAAATAAACTTCTGTTATATTAAGCCACTGCAATTCCAGGATCTATTTGTTATCACAGTGTAACTGAGCTTGTAATATTAAAACCAGCACAAGATAGCAAATAAATTGGTTCTAAAGCTGATATAAAATTGCAACTGTCATCTATAATTTCCAATTTCAAATTTATGTATTTATCAAAATGCCTTAATTCATTATAAATATATTAATCTTATATTAAATTTATAAATTTTAAAAATGCTTCATTGCTGTTACTGGTTATTTTTATATATCATTTTAGAAAAGGCTCCATTAATGTGCAATAAAAAGGATTCCACTCTGAAAGTGTTGGAAAATCACTAACATAAGTGATATCACAAGTTCCATAATAATAAAAAGTTCTATAATAAGATTCAATAACAATAAGTTCAGTACTTCCTTTTACACAACAAAATCAACCCACTGCCATGAAGTAGAGGCCACATCTAAGAAATCCACGCTCTTTCACTGATTTCACATTCCACTAGATGTTAGGTAGAAAGAATTACCAGCAGCTATAGGAAATCCTAAAAGATTAGGTGAATACTGTTAGCCTTTATCCAGTTTTCTGAAAAGGAACATGAGGCTATCAATAATGGAACTCACAATAATACTTGCGGCTAAAACATGTGGGCACATTCCCAAGCTCCACTGTTAGAATTATGATATATCTGAATTAGTTATCTATTTCCAAGCAATAAACGACCTCAAAATCTGGAGGTATAAACAGTAAGTGTTTATTACCTCATAGTTTCAAGAGTGGCTTATCTGGGGGCTCTGATTCTGCAGGTCCTGCTCTCAAGACAGCACATTCGCACAGCTGGCTAGTTAGTGCTGGGTGTGGCAGGCACCCTCCGTGAACCCCTCTCAAGCCGTGATGTCCTCATGATGGATGACTGGCTTCCTCAGAGGGAGTGACTCAAGAGAGATCCAGGTAGAAAGCTTAGTGCTGCTGAGCTTTCTATCTTTTATAACCTAGCCTCAGAAGCACACACACACTTTTATTTCTGCAGCATCCTGTTCTGTTAGTTGCATATGTCTGTCTGCTCTTTTCAGTGCAGGAGGGGACACAGAAAGATGTGAACACTAGGAAGTGAGAATCACTGGGGGCCATCATGAAGGCTGGCTACCACTCGGTTCTCCTCTGAGAGGAAAATGTCACCCAAAGTTAAAGTGGACACCTATCAAACTGTGTCTATCAGTTGGGAGCAAAATTATCCTCCAAATATGTTCACCTTAACTGTGCTTTAAAAAAAAGTCATATTTTGAGAAAAAGAGAGAGACTTTTTATGAAGACTGGCATATTCGCAAAGGGACAGGTTCGCCTCCAAAGAATGGATCTTCCACTGGAAAATACACATTTAAAGGAACCACAGACATCTTGTTGACATAGTAAGTCCGTTAATCATTTTATATACTGATATCCAATTACAACAAACTTCTCAGCTTTCTTGAACATGTCATGTACTTTGCCTTACACAATTCAATAGAAAAAAAAAGATGCACATTAGGCCTTCTTAGAAATTGGAACTTTAAGGCAGGATCCAAATATCACAATAAATAAATAAAATAATTTGTCTAAGAAAATGTATATGAAAAGTTTCTAGTAAAGGCAAAACATTCTCTGGGAAAAAAACACACTCAAAAGCATGTACTAAGGTAGTTTCCTCTTTTTTCCCAACCAATCTTTTTCCAACTGAATGTCATCACTTTATCTTCATCTCCTCCACTTATGCGAATGCAGCCCCAGAACCACCCTGAGCTGACAGCACCTCTTGCTGTCTCTTCTCAGGACCATGTGGTTGCCACCCAAATGCTATTTCTGGTTTATCTTAGAGCAGGGTTGATTGAATCTTCATAACTTGAGATATTAGGACTTATTCCATTTTGTGAGACAAAGAAACCAGACAGCACCTGGTCTGGCACTAGTTCTACAAAGAAATACCATCTCACCAGTCTTGATTATGGAAGTGGATTTAGCGATCAATAAAAATAATTATATTATATATTGATTGACTTCCTATTAAAGAAATCAGGGATAAGAGGAAAGGAGGCTGGAAAACATATCTGTAAAACTCTGCTTTTAGCACAAGCTGGTTTGGCTCAGTGGATAGAGCATCTGACTGCAGACCAACGGTCCCGGGTTCGATTCTGGTCAAGGGCACATACCTGGGTTGCAGGCTCCTCCCCTGCCCAGGCCTGGACCCTGATCAGGGCTTGTGCAGGGGCAACTGATCGGTGTGTTGCTCTCATATCAATATTTCTGTCTTTCCCTCTCTCTTCCATTCTTTCTAAAAATCAGTAGAAAAATATCCTCAGGTGAAGAGTAAAAAATAATTAAATAAATCTCTGCTTTTAAATACTGAAGGCAACAGCAGATCAGACGAACCAGGACAGGCACTGGGGGATCAGATGAAGCCCACACCAGTGAAGAGTGAAGTCAGAGTGATGGCTTCGAGCCAGAAAGAGGCTGGAAACAGATGGCAGCAAAATTAAAGCATCTGATTAGGCCGGAGGTCAGAGGTGGCTGTCAACTAACAAATATAAATGAATTAGGGAGATTTGACATATATGAAACAGTGTTGAGAAAAGAAAACAGTCCTGCTTAATTCTAAATAATCATTGACCATGTTGCTGTGAAATCTCATGCACTTGTAAATAAATATTAAATTGAAAAAATCTAAAGTGAAAAATAATAATTATCTAAAAAATGGCTAGATAGTTGTAACAAAACATGGAGGTTAGAGTGGGGAAAGATATTAAAGGTATTATCTTGTTGAACAAAAATATGCAATTTGTAAAACAGCATAACTTTTAATAAGTATTACTTGTAATACTGTTCTACTTTTGTATATACAAAACACACAAATATATATGGCATAGAAAAAGCTTTGTTAGGATCCACATCAGATTTCTGAAGTGATAACTAAGGGGACATTTGTGTACTTCTGTATTATTTAAAATTTTTTAGAAATAAAAAATTTTGCCCTGGCCTGTGTTGCTAAATGGTTGGAGCGTTGTCCTCTGCACCAAAGGGTCTCAGGTTCAATTCCCGGTCAGGGCACATGCCTAGGTTGCAGTGCAAGTGTGAGGCAAACCATCGATGTTTCCCTCTTCCTCTCTCTCTAGGGTCAATGAAAAAACATTCTCAGGTAAGGATTAAAATAAATAAGTGTGTGTGTTGGCTAGTAATCCCTGAATGTAGCCAATGCTTTCAGCCATGGCTTCTGGGTCAAGGTGGCTTGAAATTACTCTGACTAAATGCTCTCATTAAAACGTAGTGGTTCACTTTAACTTCTGTGGTATTGTCTTGACCAAAAAAAAAAAAAAAAAAAAAGAATAAATAAACCAGCATTTCATAACTTTGGGGACCACTGTTAGCTTGTAGAGTGAACCAGATGAGCAGTTGAGAATTAGAAACACAAGTTCAAAGAATGGGCCCAACAGCGTAGCTTTCCTACTTCTAACCCAGTTCAGTTTACTTAACCCAACAATGTTTCTTTCCATGTGAAAAGGGACTTTCTTGCTTGAAAAAATTTTCACCCTTTGTGAGTCTTGGAATTTACCAGTGAGGGCAAAAGCACATCTACAAGGTCAAGAGCGTCTGCCCAGCATTGCCATTGGAAATACTGTGCACAGAGCTCCATGCGGCACACTCATCATATTAATGTGGTGGATGAGGGATGTACTGTGACCCAGGTATGAATTACTGGCAATAATAGTAACAGCAGCAATAGCAACAAACACTTGCAGAGTGCATGTTATGTGCCACACATGTGCTATACACTTTTTCTTTCCTGTATTAACTTATTTCATCCTCATGGCAGCCCAAAGTGGTAGGTTTACAGAGCTTAAGTAAGCAAGCTCAAATAGGGGAACTGGGACTCAAATCCAGTCAGTCTGACTTCCTAGTACAGTGGAACCTTGGTTCTTGAATTTAACTTATTCCAGAAAGCTGTTCAAGAAGCAATTTGTCAAAAACTGGACCATTTTTCACATTAGAAATAATATAAATTGAATCAATCCATTCCAGAACACCAAATGTCTTAACCTTTCTTGTATATAGTACATGTCTAATGTACTGTTTAATCTACAAACACTTTAAAAACAGAAAGGACATGACATGAAAACTTAACAAAAAGGAAATGAAGTTGTACATTGAAAAAATATATAAAAGCCTAAGCAACCATTATGACTGAATGACTGGAATGACTGGAGCAACCAGTCAACCAGTGGCTGTGATATGCACTGACCATCTGGGGGCAGACGCTCAATGAAGGAGCTGCCCCCTGATGGTCAGTGCACTCCTCCAGCTCCTCCCCCTAGTTGGTCCCAATGGAGGGGGCCGGCTGACCAACCTCCCATGGCCCCATCCCCAGGCTAGCCAGCCCCCTCGTGGCCCTTCTCCCCACCTCCCACTAGCCCACCTGCAGCCCCTCCCCTGGCTGGCCAGATACTCATCAGCCCCAGTAGGGGAAGGGCAGCCAGCCAACCTCCATGGCCCTTTCCCCTGGCTGGCCAACTTCCTGGGGTTCCTCCCCGCTGCCGGCCAGCCCTCCTCTGCAACAGGCCTCGATCACTGGCCAAGCCAAGGATCCCACCTGTGCATTAATTCATGTGCCAGTTGAAAAATGAAAATTTACAGACACACTAGACCTTACCTTTAATGTTGAGAGCTATTGATGACTGAACATGGAGAGGAAGGGTGGAGGGATGTTACTGTT
Source organism: Antrozous pallidus (assembly GCA_027563665.1). Lineage (NCBI taxonomy): Eukaryota > Metazoa > Chordata > Mammalia > Chiroptera > Vespertilionidae > Antrozous > Antrozous pallidus. Next base: position 91,943,171 of record CM050511.1, on the reverse strand, counting down.
TGGAGGGGAGTCAGGTTCTGGGGTTCTTTCTCTCTTTTGTCTCTTTGCTTCACTAGAGCTTGCTTCAGGCTCATTGGGCCTCTGTCTCACTAACAACCTTCCAGTGATGTTTCTTTTTGCCTGTGTTTTAACACTGGCCTGAAGTGAACCATTGCATTGACACTGAACTAGTTTATCGCACGGTTTGCTACCTCTTTGTCAAGGTGATATTTGTGAATAAATATCATAGCACAACTTCCTGAGATGTTAACAACTTGAGGTTTAGAGGTAAATTCTCTCCTTTGTTTGTGGCCTGAGAGACTCATGACTGATCATACAGGTATCACTATGAAAGGGTTGTCATTTTAATTTTCTCCTTTTGGCTTTTCAGCATATTAAGATTTCTTCAATTAACAGGTATTCACTTATATGTTAAATGCCTCAGTCAACAAATATCTATTAACTTCTGCTATAGACCGGCCACCGTATTAATATTAACATATTAAGCACCCAGCCTGTTTTGTCCTCTGGACAGAAACTATAGTGTCTGTCAGTCACCAGTAATTGACATGGTGCTTAACATGTTAAGGTTAAAAAGAAAAGACAGTGGAATATATTTGATATATGTGCAAGTCCCCAAACACTCTAATTGATATGCAAATGTAAAAATTCTATATAATAAGAGAAACATGCAAATTTGACCGTACCTTCGCTCCTGATTGGCTATACTACCAGCCAATCAGGAGCAGGGGCGGGGCCAAGTGGAGTGAATGCCAGGCCCGGGGGTGGAGATAAAACGGCAGTGGCAGCGAGCGCCCAGCCCCAGGTGCTGTAAGGGGAAGTGGCGGCAGCAGCAGCAATGGTGGTGGCAGCAGGGAGCGCCCAGCCCCTGGGGCCAGGTGGTTGCAGGCAGCCAGGGCTGAGCTGAGCAGGGTGATGGCTGGGTGCCCAGGGCCAGGGGTGAGCCATCAGTTGGATATTCCCTGAGGGCTCCCAGTATGTGAGAAGAGGCAGGTTGGGTTGAGGTACCACCCACCCACAGTGCACGAATTTCGTGCACTGGGCCCTTAGTCATTATATAATAGAGGGAAGGATTTTCTCACTGAAAACTCTCGGTGCAAATACTCATGGTACTTAGTGATTAAAAGAATTAATAAATGTAATTTATAAAAACAACACAAGTTTAAACATGTTTTATAGCACTGTGGCAGACCAGCTAGATGCTAACTCCTTAAATCTTTCCTTCCTCACACTCAGAAATACATCCTATCTAATAAAAGAGTAATATGCAAATTGACCATACCTCGTATCCGGCCATGACCACAGCCCCACCCATCAGCCAATCAGGAGCAAATTATGCAAATAAACCCCAACCAAGATGGCTGCCACCACTGAGAGCAGGAGGGAGGGCTTGGGTTTCCCTGACAACAGAGGAAGCCAAGCTTTCCTCCTGCCATTGTCAGCCTAGGCCTCCACTCAATGCTGCAAAGTTTCAATTATAGGAGATATATCCCAACAGAAATGGTGGCAGCCACGGAGCTGGAGAGAGAAGAGGCTAGGGTTGCCCAGAAAATGGAGGAAGCCAAGCTTCTGTAGCCCTAGCGCCTAGGCCTCCATTCCAGGCTACAAAGTTTCAATTACAGAATTTAAACAGAAATGGCTGTCGCCATGGAGTGAGTAGGTTTGGCTCCACTCCAGGCTACAAAGTTTCAATGTAGACATAAATTAATCCCAGACCCCAGGGCCTCCTCTTGGGTCACTGGGGGGCATGGCCGGCCTGCAAACCACCACAGGCCCCTCACCCAGGCTGCCCCTCGCCCCAAGGGAACCCCCACCCTGATCCAGGACACCCTTCAGAGCAAACCAGCTGGCCCCCTCCCATGCACCAGGCTTCTATCCTATTAATAAAAGAGTAATATGCAGATTGACCTTCACTCCAATACACAAGAGGACTGCCCCCATGTGGTCAAAGATCCTGCACCCATGTAGATACAAGATGGCCACCACAAGATGGCCAGCAGGGGAGGACCATTGAGAGGTTCCAGGTCTGCAAGGGAGGGCAGTTGTGGGTGATCAGGCCAGCAGGGGAGGACAGTTGGGGACTATCAAGCCTGCAGGGGAAGGCAGTTAGGGGTGACCAGGCCAGCAGAGGAGGGAAGTTGAGGACAAACAGGCTAGCATGGGAGCAGTTAGACATCAATTAGGCTGGCAGGATAGTGGTTAGGGGGTGATCAGGCTGGCAGGCAGAAGCGGTTAGGGGCAATCAGGGAGGCAGGCAGGTGAGCAGTTTGAAGCCAGCAGTCCTGGATTGTAAGAAGGATGTCCAACTGCCCATTTAGGCCCGATCCTAAATGTGCAGTCAGACATCCCTTGAAGGGTCCCAGATTGGAGAGGGTGCAGGCTGGTCTGAGGGACATCCCCTGTCCCCCATGCACGAATTTCATGCACTGGGCCTCTAGTCCATTTGTAAGGTTCTGTGGGCACGTGACGGTGCTCTGGCCAATAGAATGTGTACAGGAGGGATGTGATGCTCGCTGCTTCCAGGACTAGCTCAGAATGTCATATTCTGGACCAGCGATCGCCAACCAGTGGTCTGAGGTCCAAAAGGTTGGCGACCGCTGTTCTGGACCACTCTGTTCCCAGGTGTGGTAGAAGGTAAAGACTCTGTGGTGTTGGAAGCACCTGGGGAAGAGCCCAAGTCCCTGCGTGACCCTATGGAAGAGGGCCAGCTCACCCTATTGGGCTTGGCTTGAGTGAGAAAATAAAACTTTATTAAGTGAAGCTGCTTTAATTTCATTATTATTATTATTATTATTATTATTATTATTATTATAGTATCTATGGTTATTATTCTCATTAATGCAATTACTATGTCACTAAGTTGTTTCTCAGACTCCATACAGAGTAAAGTTAATGACAATGAAGTAGCCTAGTGATGTATCTAAGTGTTAGCCCCTGTGAAGTGCACATCGTCAGGTTTACCTTCAGAAGATTTCAGTTAAAGAAAAAAGGATTTTAAAATCAGTTCTGCTGAACACTTCCCCTCATATCTTAGTCAAAGGGAAGAAGTTCTAAAGTCTAGGATGCAAGGAAGAGAAATCATACAGAAAAAACCTAAACATACTAAAAATGAGACGAAGCCACCAAATAATTGTTTGTTAATTAGAGCCAATTTCTCCAAACCCACAGGTCAGATATTCAGCAGCAGGACCCATTTCTTTTTAATAAAAGTGCAGCAGAGAACCTAATTATTTAAAACAAGCAAAACAGATCACACTTACATTGCTTTTTAGATAAAATCTGAGGTTCACAAAGGCACACAAGTTCTCACACGATTGGGTCACTGCCTATACCTCCAACTCCAACTCTGCCTCCTTTCCTTCTTCATTCCAATACACCAATGTTCTTTTAGCTTCTGGAACTTTGGGGGTTTCTTCCCACCATAGGGCCTTTGCACTTTCAGAAACTTTAGGTCAACAATTAAAAAATAAACTATGCAGCATTCAACAAGGAATAGGCAGGCATCCTAGCTAGTTTGGCTCAGTGGACAGAGCGTCGACCTGCAGACTGAAGAGTCCCAGGTTTGGTTCCGGTCAAGGGCACACGCCCAGGTTGCGGGCTCGGTCCCCAGTGAGGAATGTGCAGGAGGAGCCAATCATTGATTCTCTCTCATCATTGATGGTCCTGTTTCTCTCTCCCTTCCTCTCTGAAATCAATAAAAATATTTTTGGGGGAAAAAAGGAACAGGCGACTGCTACATGCAGCAACATGGATGGACCTCACAGGCAAAATGTTGACTACAACAAGCCAGACACAAAAGAGTGCACACTGCACGAAACCAGTTATATAAAGCTCAAAACTGGCAAACTAACATATGGTGACAGAAGTCAGAGTGGTGGTTACCTCTGGGGGGACAGATGGGAAGATGTGCAGGGAGCTGCTGGAAGTATCCCATATACACCCAGGTGCATATAAATGAAAAGTCATTAGGTCGCAGACTTATCACTTGTGCACTTTATTCTATGTAAGTGGTTCTTTAGTGAAAAAGAAAACAGGAACTCCACTGCTGGAAGCCCTGCAATGGCTCTATCACAGTCCACAGGATTAAGTCTCAGTTTCTCAAGTAGGACTCAAAGCCTTTTGTAATCTAGCCCCTCCAGACTCACTCATCTCTGGCCCTAGTGCACCACACTTGCACATTAGGCTCCAGGCTCTTGGTTTTCTGGCATGCCACTCCCTTGTTGACCTCCATGCCTTTGCATCTGCTCTTCCCTCTGCCTGGAGAGGAGTAAGCCTGCTGTCTACCTGATACCTCTCTTCCCTAGGGAATGCTCCACTCTGCCCCTCGGTGAAGACCCCCTGGCCTCCCTCAGGTGGAGTCAGGAGCATCTTCTTCTTGGTCCCCGTGTATTTTCCATCTCTTCTATAATTTATGACAAGTATTACTTTGTTTTAGTTGACTTCTTACATGTCTGCCATGAAGGCTCCTCTATGGCAAGAATCATGTATTAATCAGCTCCTCATCCTTAGCTCCTAGCATGGTCCCTAGCACACAGGAGGTACCTGATAAATATTTGTTGGGCTTGAATTAAAAAATACACAGGAGAACATATAACAAGAGGATATCTTAACCAGTGTTTAGTTTAAAGGAACTAAAACCTTTTAGAGTATAAGAAGCCAGGGATGCAATAAAGAATCAAAATGAATAGCTTAGTATTCAAAATTAAGTTAAAAAAAAAAACCTTCAACTTTAACAAGTTAACTTTAACGGATTAAGAGGAGAGAAGGGCAATGACGATAATTTGGGGTTTGTGTTTGTGGGTTACAGGGCATGAGTTAGATCAGGATATTCAGAGTAATAGCAGTAAAAAGAGCTAATTAGAGTATCTAACATTCATTGAATGCTTGCTATCTACTAGGTAATTTGCATTTATTATCTGATTTAATCTTCAAAGCAATCTCTTGAAGATCTGCTATTAGTCTCTATTTTACGTAGTAGGAAACTGGTGCTCCAAGAGGGTAAGCAGCTTGCTGGAGGTCACTCAGACAAGATGCCGAGGGTTCAGACTCTAACCCAGGCCTGGGGGGCTCCAGATCGTGAAGCTCAGAAGCCCACATGTTAGGGTGATAGGCAGAAAAGTGACACAGCCTCTCTCCACTGTGTCCACTTGTAGCGTTTAAACGTCCACAGCTGGAGACTTACCCTTGGGAAGGAATGGCGGGGAGTCCCAGAGGTATGGAAAGTAGCCTGAAAATAGGCCCATTATAAAACCACATGTGAAGCTACATGGCGATTTCCTATAAGGTATTCATCTCAGTACCAACTAGGATAAAACAGAACCACCCTAGAGAAACCCACAAGAAGACAGATCTGAAGAAATGGCTACCAAGGGTCACATGCCAAAAAGAAAAAAAAGGAATAGGGAAAAAGAAAACACCAGGACTCCCCAGAATCTCATGGTTCCTGCAACAACCCACAATGAACATTATACTAAATGCCCTGGCGAGCTGAATGCCACCTGGTTTATTTTGGGCAAACCTTGGACATGGTGTATTTAGTGTGGCTTCCTAGGGTTCTGGGCATTGGAACATGCGCCCATTTGCTTGGCCTCTCTCCCACTGGCTGCAGTGAAAACGACCTCTCTGGCCACAGCAGACCACCGTCAGACTCGTAGAGACTCTTTATGTGGTTCCCTCTGAGTCCCAGCACTTAACCGAAAAGGAAGGGTAATAAAAGTGCCCCAAATGAACATGTGTTTCCCTGGCATCTTTACCAAATTATGTTGCCAGATTTTTTTTTATATGTTATTCTTCAAGGTACCTTCCAAAACCAACATTTTTAAGGTGTTCTGCTACCCTATAATATAGCTTAAACATTTTTTTTCAGGTTATAGGGGAAGGCAAACAGACACATTTTTTTTACGCTGACAGGCCTAGAAAAATAACAATGCATGGCCTGTATTACACAATGGGGCCTTGTCCTTGCACAGCTAAGCTGCATTCAAATACAGCCAGCGGACCTAGAGTAAATCAATTTAATGACCTCAGGTGACGACCCCGGGGATGTCCATTCTTACAGCAAATCACAACCATTCAGCCTCGTCCACAGTGTAGCTCTATCAACATCTCTGAAATGTTAATGTGAACTGTATGGCTTGGCCCTCAAAGAAATGACAGCTCCTGGACATAAGGAAAAAGAGTAGATTTTACAGAAAAAAGGTGCTGATTTTGCTTTACCCACAACAAAAGGACTTACAGCTAATATTTTTTCTAAATATTATTCAATTAAATTGCAGAAGCAAACATGAAATACAATTTGAACAATAACAAGTAGTGTGAACTCTCATGACTCCCTCCCTCCCTCCTAGAGATAGGATTTTCCATAATATAGTGTGTGTTTCTTTCTCAGTGTTCAGCATTTCTAGCAGAGAACCACTTTCAGCCACTAATCACTCATGTTTCTATACTTGCCTCCATCTCCTTCAGATTTGGTTTCGAGTGTATTTTGGAGCACAGGGATGAAAAGTGAAGAAGAATATGGGTACAGAGCAGGGATACTAAAAGATGGAGAAGGAAGGGAAATAATGAGGACATGAAAGGAGACACTGGGGAAAGAAGGAAAGTGGGGTAGAGCTGATAAAGACAAAAGTATCAGGGACTGGGAACTTGCTCATTAAAGCACGGAGAAGATATGTGTCATTCAAGGCTAGCAGGGAGAGTAACTACAGGCCTCTCATTAGTGTTCCAAAGTGATGGGCATAAGAATGAAGTCACAGATACCTTGTGCAGTGTCAGCAGCCCCAAAGTTATCAACATGAGCATTGAACAGCTAAAGGCATCAGTGACTAACAGACACTTGACTCCAGCTTACAGAGTGAAGACCGCTCAGAGAGCAGAAAGCACTTAGCTCTGTCAGTACAGGCCACTGGAGCAAAGGGACCTTCCCGCCATCCTCAGCATGCATTTCCCAGCACACCTGACGTCAGGAGATACCATCTGACTTTTAAGAAGCATTTGAATTTATTACCAACTTAGTTCATTACAAATCTAATTACAAGTATGATTAATTTTTTTAAAAATATATTTTATTGATTTTTTACAGAGCGGAAGGGAGAGGGATAGAAAGTCAGAAACATCGATGAGAGAGAGACATCGATCAGCTGCCTCTTGCACGCCCCCTATTGGGGATGTGCCCGCAGCCAAGGTACATGCCCTTGCCGGAATCGAACCCGGGACCCCGCAGTCCGCAGTCCGACACTCTATCCACTGAGCCAAACCGGTCTCGGCAGTATGATTAATTTTAACCATCTACTTTAAATACCAATGCTAAGACAGAGATGGTCATTTTAGTATTCCATGCTATTAAATAGATTATTTAAATAACATGAGTCCTATTTCATTTACAGGTAATACTTTGTTTCTATGTAACTGTGGGGGGGGGGGGAGCAGAACAGGAGATTCTTTTATTTTTTAAAAAGATCTGAATGAATGTTATATTTAGTAAAAACAAAAATGTTACACATTTTCAATACACAAGTCAGTCAGCCAACCACAAAGATAGTTGACCGTGTCTTCAGTTCTAATACACAAAATGTCCAAGGGAAATGGCTATTTTGAATGTATGCAGAATTTCAGGACGAAGTCCATAGAGCGGTGGACTGGCTGTACAATGAAGTCACCTGAAAAGCTTTAAAAATTGCTATTCCCGGGCCAATGACATCAGAATCTCTGGAGGTGGGATCAGGCACCAACAGTTTGAAAACTCCTCAAGTGATTCCAATTTGTAGTCTTAAGTTCAAAACTATCATCAAAAAGGAAAGCAACACGCCGACCTTAACTGAGTCTTTCGGCTCGGGTCTTGGTCCGATTGGGTCAGAATGCTGAAGAGCTCGGGCCCCAGCTGATTCCACTTCCTCTATGAAAAAGAGAGTGTGCTCTGTATTATTTCAAAGTTTCACAGAGCTGTTGGGGAGGGCCATTTGGCCCAGCCTTGGATCCATGAGGGGCCTCAAAATGTAGATATGTGGTATGATGCATTATTTGTCTTTCTCATTCTCATTATCTAATGAGTAAGCAGTGGCTACCTGACATGTGATGCAGAAGGAAGTCAGAGAATCCACCTGTCTTATATTGAGCGAGACATTAAAGAAATACGCAAATCTTTAAAACAATGTCACACACTACACATGTAGTTTCTGTGTAAAAGCTGGCTATTTCTTGTAAAGATACGTTACCATGTTAACATTTATTCATTTCTAATAGATAAACAGTCAGAGATACATAAACTGATGAACAAAGCCATTTGGGTTTTCACAATTATTTCTAAGACTATAGAAGAGGTCCTAAATACCACCAAGTTCAAAAACTGCTGCTTTACTGGGTCAAAGTACCTAGAAAGAGCTATAAATTCTGAATTTATCTTGTAATTATTTTGATAGTAGCAAAAATACATTGCATTATATTTTTTATAAAAGCATTGACCAAATGCCTTTATAGTTTTATATAATAAAACTAGAGGCCCATTGCACGAAGATTCATATAAGAATGGGCCTTCCTTCCCCTGGCTGCTGGCACCGCCTTTGCTCTGGCCAGAGCCACCTTCCGCCTTCTCATGTAAGTGTCCTGTCCCACCCCTGACAACTCAGCGTCTATGTATGCAAATTAATCTGCCAACTTTGTTGGGCTAATTTGCATACTCACTCCTGATTGGCTGGTTGGTATTACAAAGGTATGGCCAATTTGCATCTTATTCTTTTATTAGTGTAGATATATCATTTCAAGAAATGTAAATATTTAAAATATGTCATAAATTTTATGAGCCTATTTTGACATTTCTCTATTTTAAGTGATCTAAGTAAGAGCTTAAAAAACATTAGGCCTTTCTTGAGTTGTGAACATCCTTTAGAGAAGAAAACATAAAATTGAACACTTACACTTTGGTATCACCAATAGGCTAATATTTATTGAGATCTTACTCTGTGCCGGGCCCATTTCTAAGTCTTTTCCACTTGTTCTCTCAGAGTCTTCACAACCACACTAGTGGATGCGTTGTCCAAGGTCAGACTTCTGGTAAATGGGAGAGCCTGGGTCTGAACTCTGTTTGTCTGTCTCCAGAGAGTCTGCTCCAAACCAGAAGTGGACCGCTATGACATATCCAGTCCTCTCCTGTCTTAGGAACCTTCCTCTCCTACTTGCCAAAGTAGTGTGCTTTGGGGCACAAATGAAAAATGGGAAATTGCAATCTGATAGGCTTTTAAGAGTATGATGGGATGTGGATGAGAGTCTTTGCGTCTGCCTTCTGTTGCCTTTACTTTCTGGGTTCCTTCAGGGAAGAAGTCTGCATCTGCAGTTGTGTTATTTATTCATTTGGAAAATAACACCCTCTGTGTGAAGTGCTTCAGGGCTGTGAGATCAGATGTTTGTTTTAAGGACTTCTCCCCTGGGGAGGTGCATCACAGGAAATTCATATAGACAATATGTCCCTCTGTTCCCATTATGCAAATACTAAAGGCCCAGTGTACAAAACTCGTGCACGGAGAGGGGCGGGGCTGTCCCTCAGCCCAACCTGCACCCTCTCCAATCTGGGACCCCTCGAGGAATGACTGACTTCCTATTTAGGCCCGATCCCAATAGGATCCGGCCTAAATGGGCAGTCAGACATCCTTCTCACAATCTAGGACTGCTAGCTCCAAACTGCTCATCTGCCTGCCTCCCTGATTGCCCCTGACCACTTCTACCTGCCAGCCTGATCACCCCCCTAACCACTATCCTGCCAGCCTAATTGATGTCTAACTGCTCCCCTACCATCCTGTTTGCCCCCAACTTCCCTCCTCTGCCGGCCTGGTCACCCCTAACTGCCCTCCCCTGCTGGCCTTATTGCCCACAACTGCCCTCACTTGCAGACCTGGAACCTCCCACTATCCTAACCTGCTGGCCATCTTGTGGTGGCCATCTTGTGTCCACATGGGGGCAGGATCTTTGACCACATGGGGACAGCCCTCTTGTGTGTTGGAGTGATGGTCAATCTGTATATTACTCTTTTATTAGATAGGATAGAGGCCTGGTGCATGGGTGGGGACCGGCTGGTTTGCCCTGAAGGGTGTCCCAGATCAGGGTGGGGGTTCCCTTGGGACGTGGGATGGCCTGGGTGAGGGGCCTGTGGTGGTTTGCAGGCTGGCCATGCCCCCAGCGACCCAAGCAGAGGCCCAGGGATCTAGGAGTAATTTATGTTCTACAATCGAAACTTTGTAGCCTGGAGCAGAGCCAAACCTTCTGCTCGCTCCATGGTGACAGCCATTTCTGTTTGAAACTTTGTAGCCTAGAATGGAGGCCTAGGCTAGGGCTGTAGAAGTTTGGCTTCCTCCATTGCCCTGGCAACCCTAGCCTCTTCTCTCTCCAGCTCCGTGGCTGCTGCCATTTCTGTTGGGATCTTCTATAATTGTATCTTCTATAATTGAAACTTTGTAGCATTGAGTGGAGGCCTAGGCCGGCAACAGCAGGCAAAAAGCTTGGGTTGCTGGGGAAACCCAAGCCTTCCTTCTGCACTCAGTGGCGGCAGCCATCTTGGTTGGGGTTTATTTGCATAATTTGATCCTGATTGGCTGGTAGGTGTGACTTGATCAGAGGCATGGGTCAATATGCATATTACTCTTTTATTAGATAGGATGATTGCCTTAGTCTTTTTTCACTTTAAAAGAAACTGTGATACTAGTATACAAGTTTTGATACAAGAGAAATAGTAAGTCACTTTCCCCAAACCCACAACTGGACAGAGAGATGAGAGAGGCAGTTGGCCGGATGTTATCACATCCAGATGCGGCACAAGCCTTTAGTCCAGGGAGGTGGCAATATGCTATTAGGTGATTTAAAAATATACTATTACTAGTATAATTCTAAAATATAATATGTAACATAGCAATATTTATTAATAACTACAAGTATTGGTAGTAGCCGTTGTCTCTCATGAAAGTTATCTTTGCTCTCCGTAGACAACTGCTGATTGGAAATTTTCCTCTGCATTTCTCTTCAAACCCAAACCCTAGTTAGCAGAGAAACAAACAAAGAACTCCAGGTGTTCTTCCTTCAGTATCATAACCTATATACCTAGAAGCAAAAATACAATTTCAAGACAGTTGGAGAGAATGGTAACCAGGAGCTGATACTACTTGCATTTTTTTAAAATTTGATCAAACATCTCAACGTGTATCCCACGATGATATAAGTGTAACACCAGGATAAAATGATGACTCAGTAAAAAGAAAGTATTTTCAGGTCAGGTGAGAAGAGATGCAACATCATGTGTGATTAGACACGAGGAAAGTTGCTTTGAGCACCTTCCAGTGATTTAGTCTCCTAACAGCTGGCATCAGTACATGGAACCCATAAAATTTAATAGGGAGACAGTACTATAAAAACACTATTACAAATGTGAAACTACCTTGGCTTACAAAAAAAGAAAGAATAATTCGTCTACTAATTTCCAGAGTTCTTTTCACACTGAGATGACAAAATGGAAGCTTAACTTACAAAAATACATGCTCATACCTGGGACCTTAACAGATGTTCATTAATAACTAGAGTCCTGTTGCACAAAATTCGTGCACAGGTAAGCCTGGCTGGCAAACAGGGCTGATTTGTGGGGCAGAGGCCCCTGCTGGCACCCTCCTTGGCTGTCCTGGGGCCTGCAGGCTGGGGGCAGCTCCTGCTTTGAGCATCTGCCCCCTGATTGTCAGTGGACACCACAGTCACTGGTCATTCCACAGGTTGTTCAGCAGTTCAGTCAATTTGCATATTACACTTTTATTAGATAGGACTAGAGGCCCATGCCACAAAATTCGTGCACGGGGGCGGGGATGTCTCTCAGCCCAGCCTGCACCCTTTCCCATCTGGGACACCTCAAGGGATGTCCGACTGCCAGTTTAGGCCCGATGCTACTGGGCCTAAATGGGCAGTCGGACATCCTTCTCACAATCCAGGACTGCTGGCTCCAAACTGCTCACCTGCCTGCCTCCCTGATTGCTCCTAACTGCTTCTGCCTGCCAGCCTGATCACCCCCTAACCACTATCCTGCCAGCCTAATTGATGTCTAAGTGCTCCCCTGCCAGCCTCTCTGCCCCCAACTTCCCTCCTCTGCCGGCTTGGTCACCCCTAACTGCCCTTCCCTGCAAGCTTGATTGCCCCCAACTGCCCTCCCTTACAGGCCTGGTCCCTCCCAACTGCCCTTCCCTGCTGGTCTAATGGCCCACAACTGCCCTCCCTTGCAGGTCTGGAATCTCCCAACTGTCCTTCCCTTGCTGGCCATCTTGTGGTGGCCACCTTGTGTCCACATGGGGGCAGGATCTTTGACCACATGGGGACAGCCCTATTGTGTGTTGGAGTGATGGTCATTCTGCGTATTACTCTTTTATTAGATAGGATAGAGGCCTGGTACGTGGGTGGGGGCCAGCTGGTTTGCTCTGAAGAGTATCCTGGATCAGGGTGGGGTTCCCTTGGGGTGTGGAGCAGCCTGGGTGAGGGGCCTGTGGTGGTTTGCAGGCTGGCTACGCCCCGCAGTGACCCAAGCAGAGGCCCTGGGATTTGGGGTTAATTTATGTTCTACAATTGAAACTTTGTAGCCTGGAGCAGAGCCAAGCCTTCTGCTCACTCTGTGGTGACAACCATTTCTGTTTAAAAACTTTGTAGCCTAGAGTGGAGGCCTAGGTGCTAGGGCTGCAGAAACTTGGCTTCCTCCATCGCCCTGTCAACCCTAGCCTCTGCTCTTTCCAGCTCCGTGGCTGCCACCATTTCTGTTGGGATTATGTATCTTCTATAATTGAAACTTTGTAGCATTGAGTGGAGGCCTAGGCCAGCAAAGGCAGGCAGAAAGCTTGGCTTCCTCCACTGCCAGGGAAACCCAAGCCTCCCTCCTGCTCTCAGTGGCCACAGCCATCTTGGTTGGGGTTTATTTGCATAATTTGCTCCTGATTGGCTGGTGGGCATGGCTGTGGGCATGGGATGATCAGAGGTATGGTCAATTTGCATATTACTCTTTTATTAGATAGGATAGCATGGTAATGATTAAATTAAGCTATTTCACCTTCACAATTAAAAAATAGTATTTGGAACAGTGTTTGCACTACATTTTACTGATAATTTGTGAATACTGAATTTATGACTTTCAACTTTAAATATATAGAACTGTATAATCAATCTTTATAATTCCTAATAAAAAGCAATTATTCTGTATTTAGTTGATCACCCAATGTAATAATTCTCCAAAGCTAATAAGAGAGGCATCGTTTTTCAAAGAAAAGGTACCAGCTCAGCCAGTGTGGCTCAGCGGTTGAGCTTTGTCCTATGAACCAGGAGGTCACGATTCGATTCCTGGACAGGGGTCATGCCCAGGTTGCGGACTAAATCCCCCAGTATGGGCCATGCAGGAGGCAGCCAATCAATGATTCTCTCTCATCATTGATGTTTCTTTCTCTCTCTCTCTCTCCCTCTCCCTTCCTCTCTGAAATCAATAAAAATATATATTAAAAACAAAAAGAAAAAAGAAAAGGTACTATAAAAAATGATCATTGCCATTTTATAAAGAGATAAAAAGGAAAGGAAGGAGAAGGCTCTGATTTTAATTTAACAAATTAAATGAATGACCCTAAAGAACAAATACTATTATCCTCTTTAGCAGGTAAGGAAAGTGAAGCTCAGAGAGGTGAAGGTACTTGTCTAAAGTAAACAGGGAAGTTAGGCTTCAAACTGAAACCTCTAGGACCGTTTTCGGCAAATTGCAGCTCACGAGCCACATGCGGCTCTTTGGCCCCTTGAGTGTGGCTCTTCCACAAAATACCACAGCCTGGGTGAGTCTATTTTGAAGAAGTGGCATTAGGAGAAGTTTAAGAAGTATAAGTTTTAAAAAATTGGCTCAAAAGAAATTTCAATGATTGTACTGTTGATATTTGGCTCTGTTGACTAATGAGTTTGCCGACCACTGGTCTAGGAAAATGCTTACCTCTCATTATATGACAAAAGTGAAAGACCATAATATAACTTGAATAAGATTCACTATTATTTGATTAAGGTGCTCAGAATTTATTCAAGGTCTCTTTATGTCAAATAACTTCCTTAATCACTAAAATTAGATTTACTTGATTCAATTAACTCTCTAGGACCTCCCCAGATGAACATAATCAGCTCTTGCAAAAGGGCTCCTGTGGCAAATTCTCTGCTTATCAGAATTTTATTCTAGCTAAGCTCAAGGCACTAGTGGTCTATCTTGGATTTTCTATCATTTGAGGCTAACCTTGAGGCAAGCTGCAGTCTCACACTCTCTTTTCCTTCCTTCCTTCCTTATGAAGTTTGTTCTTTATATGAAACATTAGCATTACCTCAAGTTTACCTTCATTTTTAAAAATATATTTCATTGATTTTTTGCAGAGATGAAGGGAAAGGGATAGAAAGTCAGAAACATCGATGAGAGCAAAACATCAATCAGCTGCCTCTTGCACACTCCCTACTGGGGATATGCCCACAACCAAGGTACATACCCTTGACCGGAATCGAACCTGGGACCTGAGCCAAACCGGTTTTGGCTTACCTTCATTTTTAATCAAACACCTGAATGTAGTGGCAAAGCTGCTATTGAAGATATTTCTAACAATATCCTGGTAATGCAAATGAGCTTGTGGGAACTGTTCAGGGGGGCGGGGGGGCATATCACTTGGGCATATGCCCTGAAGATAATAGAGTCCATTTTATGCCCCCTTTCCAAAACTATAAACAACATCATTTCTTTTGAATACCAATCTCAGGAAACTCCTGAGGATGAGTCAGAAGTAAGTCTTCGATCACTGAAGCTCTTTGAAAGCAGACATGAGACATTAAGGTGTGATAACTGAGGTTGAAGACTCTGTTATTGGATAAGCTAACTTTCAGAAGATACCCTAATGTAATAAAGTGTGATATTATTCACTTTAAAAAAGAAACAACCATAGTCTTAAAATATGTCTTATAGGAAGTTTGAATTTTAACTTCACCACTTACTATTTGAGAACTTGGACAAGTATCATAATTGAGCTCAATTTCCTCATTTGAACAATAGGTATAAGAAAGGCACTGATTTTATAAGATTTAATAAGATAATCCATCTAGTTACTTTAATGTCTGGCACATGGAAAGTCCTAAAAATTAATTATGGTTTATAATTTAAAATATTATTAATATTTGGGGGGGGCATCTATAATTTTCCACTGGCATAAATGCTCCTAGAAGCTTACTTATGTGAACATATGTCTCTTAGAAAACAACCAACAATGAGTTTTTTTAATAATTCCAAAATGCAAAAAAGGGTGGGAAAGCCACCAGCACAACATAGAGAAAGGGAGGGTAGAGAACTCTTGTCATAGCAGCGGAGACCTTGAGAGTGGTAGCGAAAGTTGGTGCAGAAGATCATCTCAGTGGGTTGGTTATTACACAGATGACAGGCCTGCAACTAGCAGTGGTCAAAATGGCTGATTCCAGTTAGCACAATCAACTCCACATGGCTCTATGAGTTCAGAATATTTATACTCAATATAAATTAATTCCAGGATATAAACCAGGAAAGTAACCTGGGGAAAAGGAAAACAGAGACAAACTTTGGTCTAAATAAAAAGGGAAATCCAAAAAAAAAAAAAAAAAAAAAACTTCTACTGTAAGAACATTTACAACACAAATAATAAGCCAATGTCAGATTAGGAGAAAGCAGGGGAAATCTCTGTAGTCCTACTGAGAAATTATCCCAGTGATCCATCTAATAGATTTTATTATTTTTCTAAAAACTATACTGTCAGATTTAAAGTTATAAACAGTTATTCTGCTTTTATATTAACAATATCACACTTCAAAGTATGTTATAATATCTTTTAGGTCAACATTATTAAAAAAAACATCACCATTCTATTCTAAAATTTTTGTCTCAAATTTTTATATAATTTTCTCTCTTTCAGGTTGTTTTCTGTTACCTTATCTTATATAAATAGTTTGTTTTCTTTCTAATATAAGAAAATAACATACACAATGTCTGTCGCCATCCCACTACCATACTACATGTTTGATCCTTTTTCAACAGTTTTAACACATGCACAATACAGTCCTATACATTGAAGAAATGAATAAGGTTGCTGACTGAAGGTTTAAAAAGAAAATGATCGTATGATGATTACCACAGGGGAAGGGATGTGTGTGTGTGTGGGAGGGTGGTAGAAGAGGGAAAAGGGGGGAAATGGTGATGGAAGGAGACTTGACTGGGGGTGGTGAACACAGTACAGTATAAAGATGATGTATTATAGACTTGTACACCTGAAACCTGTATAATTTTATTAACCAATGGCATCCCAATAAATTAAATAAGAAAGAAAAAAAATGGTCAGCAGAGCCCTTGAATGAATACCATATGTTTTTCATCCTTTTTTTTTTTTTGCTACTGTACTTACTGAACAACTCTTACAAGAATAAAACCTTAAGGAAAGTGAACTTGTGGCAAGACCAGACAGAATATTCTGGAACTATGCTTTGAAATAAAACCATTCCCTTAACATCAGGAGATTTAATACTACCATTTCACCATGAAAATAATCACAAATGAAGGTTCAGACCAGGACTAATTATCTTTGAAGTTTTCTAAATTCAAGCATTAAAACAGTGCTTGACAAAACTCTTTACCTTATCAAAAAATTACAAAGAAAACAACTTGTGGGCAAAGCACAATCTAATTTGGTTTGTATCTAAAATCAAGGCTGTAACGTTAAGCAAAATTAAAAAGTGAATGAGCATCATGTTATTAAGACAACCTAAATTGGAGAGCCTGACCTTTGGTGCTTATTTTACAGTGATCAAGGGGATGAAAGACCTGCTGGGTGACAGCGGCCATTTAGCAATCAAAACCAGAACAATTAATACAGGGACTCTCTCCTTGGGATTGTTTTACGATACGTATTCAAATTCTGTACCAGAAAGTACAGCTGTAAAAACAGATTCTGTAGCCGAAGCAAAACACACAAAAAAAATGAGTTACAGGATTTCAGAAGAACACTCACATGCACCCGGAAGAGTCCTGTGGGGTGTTTGGGAATTAGGACATTAAACACTGAGGGTTTTTCTCTGTGCTCTAGTAGCTCACTTCCAAACAACATTAGGTAGAGCTTTTGCACGTGCTGTTCCTTCTGTCAGGAAAACCACCCACTCTTTCTTCCTGGGTCACTCAACTCATCCTCCTAAACATTTCATTGTTTAGCTGAAATGTTACTTCTGAGCAGATCTAACTTCCCAGATTCAACCCTGCTATAACAGTGCTAGAGGCCCCATGCACAAAATTCGTGCAAAGGGCTTGGTCCCCACCACCATGGCTTCGTCCAGAAGGACGTCTGGTCTAATTAGCATTATTATGCTTTCCTTATTATAGAATAGAGGCCCTGTGCATGAAATTCATGCATTGGGGGTGGGGGGAGGGTCCCTTTAGCCTGGCCTGCACCCTCTCCAATCTGGAACCACTCAGGGGATGTTCAACTGCCGGTTTAGGCCTGATCCCACAGGGATTCGCTGTCAGACATCTCCTTCACAATCCGGGATCACGGCTCCTAACTATTCACCTGGCTGATCCCCCTAATTGCTCCCCTGCCAGCC
The DNA here is from genome assembly GCA_027563665.1 of Antrozous pallidus. Lineage (NCBI taxonomy): Eukaryota > Metazoa > Chordata > Mammalia > Chiroptera > Vespertilionidae > Antrozous > Antrozous pallidus. The sequence goes on along the minus strand of CM050511.1, from coordinate 91,925,552 downwards.
TTATCATCCCTAACTGCTCCCCCACCGGCCTGATCACCCCAAACTGCCCTCCCCTGCCCACCTGATTACCCCAAACTGCCCTCCCCTAACCACCTCTGCCTCTGCCCCCGCCACCATGGATTTTGTCCAGAAGAATGCCCGCAAGATGTCTGGTCTAATTAGCATATTACCCTTTTATTAGTATAGATGATGCATAGTGATGTGTGTGCTGTAATAATAATATAATCTGTATCTATATACATATACATATCTATATCTATATACATACATATGCATATCTATGTCTATACACACACACACACACACACACACACACACACACACACACACATATATATATATCTCCCCCCACCCCCCAATGCATATATATATATATATGCCAAGGGACTGGAACAGCGGAATGACCGGAATGACCAATCGCTATGACATGCACTGCGACGGACAACTGGCCCCATGGGGGTCCCCGATCAGCCTCCCCACCCCCAACTGCCCTCTGCCCCTCTTTCCAAGTTGGCCAGGCCCCAATCAGCTCCCAATGGGGTGCTGGCTGGCTGGACCCCACCAATGCATGAATTCATGCACCGGGCCTCTAGTGTTTAATAAAATATGACATGTACCTCTCCTCCCTAGCTATCACCACAGCTGCAACTTTGCATTTTATGTGTAGTTATCTGATCAGTTCTTTCCTATCATTCTGTAAGCCTCATGAGGAAAAGGGGTCATGGATGCTTGTGCTCACCAGAATCTAGCACAAGCCAGACACAGAGTATATGGCTAATGTGTGTTTAAGGAATGATGAAAGGGAAGGGAAGAAGTAGGGGAGAGGTAACTACAGATAGTTGGTAAAGTACTTACTACTGGTTAGATGAAAAAGACGACTAGAATTCTATCCCACGCCAAGACTAGGATAGTGGGAGCTCCCTCACCAGTTTTCTTGGTTCCCTTTTTCTCTTTTCCTTCTCCCTGAGGCCTCATGCCACAGGAAACATGGAGCAAGACATACAGGTCGGAGTTGGAGCTCAGTCCTGCCCATCTTGGCCTTCTAGCTGCTGTACTCATCTCCAACATTCTTTACTCATCCTGGACTTCACATCTTGCTTTTGGTCAATAAGGTCAATTCTCATACTTACATTTCAGTAAGAGCTTCCTAGAGGCAGGATTATAAACTAGAGTGGCTTGTAATGGCACTGTGGCAACCTTGCAGAACCAGTGTGTGCACTGAGTGGATTTCCCAGCAAAGCCACTGGACAGGAGGCAGAGGGTAACTATTCTGCTTTGGTCTATGGTTAAGAGTGGGAGGGGGATAATGGACTCAGAGGTTCAAGAAGCCAGGAAGAGTCAGCCAGAGGGAGATTCACAATATCGGGTCCTAAAGTCTTCAGAGCACTCAGCAAGCCTTTACTGCTTTCCAGATTAGAGCAGGTCATCTTGCTTGAAAGCACTGCCCTATGGCTTATTAAAACTCAAGTATTAATGTAACACGTGCTGACTGACATACCTGTGATGGCAAGAAAAGAACAGGTGGCCAAGTAACAAGAGTGTAAAGGGGCTTTTACAATTTTAATTAGTAGATTTTTTTATTAGAGCAGTTTTATGTTCAGATGAAAAACAAGCAGAAAGTAAAGTTTGTGTATTATCCCCCTACACACCTCCCATTTCTAAAGTGTATTTTTAAAAATATAAATTTAACTGCCAAAAATAAAATACTCTAAAAATTGTCCCCTTTGTTTCATGTTAACTGGCAATTTTTTTTATTTTAGATAAGAATCGAACTAATTAACTTGTTTTAAATGACTCCATTTTTAGTTTATTTCAAAGTAGAAAAGTTAATAGATGCTGATAAAAAAGAAAGAAAAAAGAGAAGGGATGGAGGGAGGAAAATTCCAACATAATCCTTTCACTCGAAAATAACTACAAAAAATATATATGGGAGCATATATTTCTGTACTTTTCCATATATATATATATATATATATATATATATATATATATATATTTAATTTAAAAAATAAAAACTGGGATGATATTCTGTATACTATTTTGGTTAAAAGATGATGGTCACCCATACAATAGAACACCCTAGCCTTCTCTGCACTTGATTAAATATTTTTCAACATCATTTTTAATGACAACATAATATTCCATTTTATGAATAACCATCATTTATTTAAACAATGCCTCCTAGCTCTGGGTATTCAATATTTATTTGTGAAACTGCAAGCTTCTATTTCCCCAAATTCATTTTGTTATACAAGTTTAAGGAATGGCAGTTTGTAGGATGGGAGAACCAGGGCAGAGAGACACTAGACGATTTATTTTAATCCTTATACAAGATATCAGTGTTGGCAAGGCAGGAGACAAGAGAAGCTCTTCCTCTGACCCTTTTCAACTCTAAATGGATGCGCACAGTTCAAGGCCAGCAAAGTGATAAATAGGTTTTGGCAGTCCATTCCCTCTACCTTGAGTAGTATTACAGTGTGTCATTGGAGTGGGTCATTTAGAACAGGAAGCCAAGGACACTGTGTGGTGTTCTCCCAGGAAAAATTCACAGATATCTCATAGAAGGTTTTGGCAAGATACTCAAGCGTGCACAGAGAGGCATAGAAAGTGGCTTTATTTTTAAGGCTCAGATTCAGCTGAAAGATCCGCCAGGGAATCCAAAGAAGGGAAGGCCAGGGCTTTGGTTAAAATGGCTGGCTTATTCTTGCTTTCACAGTGCACAAAAGCTTTACTGATTTCCCCAGCAGTCACCTGCTAATCTCACACCTTGTGATAAGTAACATACACACATCCTCATTAAGTCAGCGACTCTAAAGGGAAGGATATCCAGGAGACCGAATTTCTAATTCACACTGAGTGACTGTATTTTCATATCTCATTGCAATTCTGTGTAGCTATCAGCCCAACACAGACAAGGCAAAGAAGCTTCTTCAACAAAAGCAGCAATAAATCAAATTTCCTACGAGATTTCCTAAATTTTACCTCCTAAGTGACATGGTCATTTTTAAAGATAGAACTCTGGGCTGTAAAAAAAAAAAAAAAAAATACTGCCTTGGTTTATCCATTTTATAAGTAACTTTCCTCCAAAATGGGAAAATCTTGCTAGTTAGTTATATTTTTTTCCTGGAAATAAAAGTAATGCAAATAGTAATATAAAAATCCATACAATATTAAAAAATTACTCTAGAAAGTAAAAATCATCTTTAATCTCATCATTCAAATATAGATGCTATTAGATGGTTGGATAGCTGGTATAGATAGTTAAAAATTGTTTTCTCCCTGACACTTAAATATTTTTAATAACATCTTATATATACTAGCTTAACCTTCCTTTCCCACTTTAACAATATAAATACACATCTTTCTGTGTCAGTCAGGATGGACTTTTTAATAGCTGTATAATTAACTATTTTTAATACTTTACAAAATCCTCACATAGTTTCACTTTGACAGCTAAATTAGTAGGACTGTTTTTTGGGTCATGTGTTTAATGTTGACATCTGACTTGTTTCTAAAGAGAAAAACTTCTTAGTAGACATTAATTAAAACAAATAACCCAACCATTTATTGCTACAAATTTCTGCATAAACAAGGGGTATGCACAATAAAAACAAAATAAATCCATTAAAATGTCTAAAAACTGTTTGCTTTATTAGTTATTTTTATAAGTTGTTTACATTTGAAATGAATTAAATTAGAATTTTTGAAATCTTATGTGTTGTTCAACATGTGTTACTTAAAATAGGGTAAAAACAAAACGATCAGATGATTTGCACAAAGCAAAAACATTAAAGGCAAAAATTCAATTAAACTAAGAAAGATACTCACTATGCTTTATTAAATTGAAATTTAATTATGTAAAGCAAAAGTCAATGAATTCTCAAAAATAATCTGGATTAGTATCCAAAATGATGAGAGAAGAAAAGGATATAGATAAAAGTTTAGATTATTTAAGAATTACACTTCATAAGCAGAGATGTACAAAAGAAGCCCCAGACGTAATATGTAAAGTGACTGATTTAAGGGGGTAAATTAAAATAAAAAACTATCATTACCAAATGGTACCTATCTATGTAATAAATGCCTAAGAGGCTGTCATGGTGGAACAACCAGAACGACCGGTCACTATGATGGCACTGACCACCAGGAGGCAGGCGATCAATGCAGGAGCTGCACTCTCATGGTCAATTCGCTCCCACTCAGCCAGAAGCCAGGCTCATGGTTAGCAAGTGCAGCAGCGGTGGCGAGAGCCTCTCCCACCTTCGTGGCAGCGCTAAGGAGCAAGCAAGCCGAGTGGTAAGGAGTGAGCAGGTAGGCGGTAAGGAGCAAGGAGTCCTGGACTGCAATAGGGCACAAGCTGAGCTGAGGGACCCTCCCCAGTGCATGAATTTCATGCACCAGGCCTCTAGTGCTGTGTATAAAACAGCACAGATCCATGCTTAAGGACTGACTGATTACTTCCTACTCTCCTGCTCACAGCACAGAGAAAAGATTATCTAGAAAGATGCTTTTAGTGTACATGTTTACATGATGAAATGGCTGATTCCATTTTGGAACAGTGGTAGATTTTTTTTTAATGTTTATAAAGTATAATAAATCTCTTTTAAGATTCTAATGAAAACTGTAGATTGAAATGTGCATCTGTTTTATTGCAGATACATGAGATTATTCCATTAGAATCTCTCCCTTCTTGCTTAGTAATGGAATGACCCAAATAGGGACTGCATTTCTTAGTTGCTCTTTTAACCTAGCTGTTTGTGACTAAGTTCTGGTCAATGAGACATAAGGCCAAGTGTCATGTTTAACTTCTAGGAAGTATTCTTAAAGGTAGGGATCATTGCCTTCTACTGGTTCCCCTCCACCCCACCTCCTTTCATCTAGGCTGCTGGCCTGAATTCTATAGCTGTCATAGACTAAGGAGAAAACAAGAGGCTCAGTAAAGCCAAATAACAGGGAAGAGGCTGGGCCGCTGACAATTATGGAACTGCCATGCTTGTCCTGGATGGCTTATCTGTGGAGTTTGTATAGTTTTAGAGGGAAATGAATTTATGTTTTGTTAAGCCACAGTTTCTGGGTGTTCTCTCTCAGCTGAACCTACAATTGACTGATACAGGTATAAGCACATACGAGTTTACATATAATTTGAGGGGTAGTTATCTAGTGATCCCAAATTAAGAATATCACTTTAGAAATACTAGTATGTATCACTTTAGTCATGGTCCCTGACTAATGATGGTCCAATTTAGAATTCTTTGACTTTAGGATGGTTCCAAATAAAAGTTACACATCATAAGCAGAGGCATAAAAAGAAATTGTACTTCAGTAGAAATCATACTTAAAATTTTGACATTTTTCCAGGCTAGCAATGTTTTATACAATAGACTCTCATGATTCCGAACCGTAGGAGCGAGCCACAGCTCCCACTCAGCCAGGCAACATGGGAGTAAACAACCAATATTTGACAATGTAGTATTAAATGCATTTTCAATTTACAAAATATTCCTCTTCTGATAAGTTTATCCAGATGTAACCCCATTGTAGGAGGAGTATCTGCATAGGATACAGTAATACTACTTAATGTTAGTACTCTGTAATTAGCAAATTTTTTGTACTCTTATCTTTCTTAATATCAGTTTATAGATTAAAAAGCAAACATGAACCCCACAAAATTGATTCAAAAGCAAGAACAAACAAAAGGCTCAGGGTCTACCTCTTGCTCAAAGTTAATAATACTCTTTTAGGTGTCAGGAATAAAGCAGAGAACAAAAGAGGCAAAATTCTTACTTTTCTGGGATTTTTACATTCTATTGAATTTTAGTAGCAGTCTTACTAACAACAAAAACTTCATTTTTTCCATTGCTCATTAATTTCTCCCCAGTTTTACTGAGAAATAATGGATATCATCACTGCATATGTTTAAGATGTACCGCATGATGGTTTGATTTACATATACTGTGAAATGATGACAACTATGGGGTTAGCTAACCTCCAGCATCTCATATAGATATAATAAACAGAAAATTTTCCTTAAAGTAGGATACACTTGCATGCCAACTATAGACATGACAGAAATAGATATTATTTTTCTCTCTGGAAATATATAAAGCTTTGAAACTTGTTTACTTTTTATTACTTAAATAAAGCTAATTTTATGGATCCAATAAGGTTGATCAGGTCCCTATAATTTACCTGAGCCACTGTTGGCCCCCAGCAGTAAATACCATCCGAATGAGGCTAGCATACCAAGCATTCCAATCACTGCTCACCCTGTGAACACTGCACTGGGCTTGTCCCTCTGAAAATGAGATCAAGATGCTGGGGGAAAAAAAAAACAAGGCAGATGATATTGTTTTTCCTGCCAAAAGATTTGCAGGCATGAGTGGGCAAAATGACATATATACACTGGGATTGTTTACCTAAAAAATAAGGAAAAGCAGTTTTATAGCAAAAGGTATAATTTCTTTATGGCAATTAATGAAACTGGAGCCTAGAAAAGGTTGTTCTCCCAGTCTTAATTTCCATGCATTACAAGAAAGAGCCCCTTTCACAGTTACAACTTTTCACTTGGACATCTGGGCTGGTTTCTCCACCCCCTTTTAATCTTTTTCAAAGAAGCCTTTTATACATAAAAAACATTCACTTATTTTCTTTTGGCTAAAAAAAATAAAAATAAAAATCCAGTCTTATAAAGTAGGTGTTTTTCACAGCATCGAGGTTGATGAAAACCATACCCTGGAACAGGAAGTTCAACGACAGAATGGCAGACAAGAGCAGACCCATCTGCGATGGAAACATGTTACCATCCCAGGGCCAAAACCACTGACAAGAGCCACCATTATTTACGAAGAGCCTCTGCTCCTGCTCTGGTCAGACTCGCTCCTAAGCTGCTGCTGGGCTGAGCCAGCCGCTGATATCTGGCTGGCGTGGAGTCCTCATAACTGTCAAGAGCAGACGTGCTAGTGAAATATTAAGAGGAAAATGAGGTGGTTAGACCAATCAGTGGGGAAAGGAGCAATTTAAAAAGCTGCGAGAAAAAGAAGGACCTGCTCACATTTAAATATAATTCTCCATCAAACTTGATGAACCTTTAAATGGTGATCACGAAGGGCTCCTCCACAGCATTTCTCTGCGCTGGCCCAGACCAGGGTGCTGGCACATTTGGGTTTACCCAGTGGGGCTTCTTTTTCCAATTTGCCTTTTTTTTCCTTTAAGATTTTAAATTTATTTTCAGAGAAAGAGAAAGGGACAAGGAGAAAAACATCAGTGTGAGAGTGATGCAAGAGCGAGATGTCTACTGGGCTGCCGTCCAGGGATGGAGCCCACAAACGCTGGTATGTGCCTTACCAGAAATCAAACCTGCACCCAACCAACTGAGCTATATTGGTCAGGCCCTGATTTGCCATCATCATCATCATCATCATCATCATCATCATCATCATCATTATTATTATTATCATTTAGAACAAATTATTTCTTTATTCAGCAGCAGAGAAGAACCTGGAGGCGATGAGCTTAGTAGTCACCCTAATATAAATGCACTTGAAGAGATTTTGTATAACACTCAAACTTTTCCATGACAAAGTTTCACAATTGAGCTATAAGATGCATATTGTTCTAGCATCCGATAGCATCATCACAGAGCTAACTCTATAAGGAAAAATTTCCTCTGTTCTTCTAAGGAAATACAGCATTGAGGAATACATCTTACCTAATAACAGACAAACATGTAAATTGAACATACCTCCACTATGCCCACAGCCAATGAGAGTGAGTATGCAAATTAGAAGGCCAAATATGGCAGCCGCCCAGTTGCTTCAGGCACTGAGTGGCCAGACAGGGCAAGATGCCTGCTATGAGAGGGAGGCGGGTGGGGGCGAAGGGATCTACGGGAGCGGAGTGCCGCATGGAAGACAAGATTTGCAGCCTTGGGAGTCTGCAGCAAAGACCAAGAAGGTAGACTCTGGCCAGAGTGAAAGCCTGGGTCCCAGGTGCCAGAGGAAAACTGGTGCTGGAAGCCAAGGGAAGGAAGGCCTATTGCATTAATCTCTTTGTGCAACGGGCCTCTAGTATGTATATAATTGGCCTCAACGTGATGACATATAAGATCTCAGAGTATGACTGTAAAAATAACAACATAAAAATAGAAGTTTTTACCTTAGCCAGTTTGCTCAATGGATAGAGCATTGGCCTGTGGACTGAAGGGTCCCAGGTTCAATTCCGGTTAAGAGCACATGCTCAGGTTGTGGGCTCAATCCCCAGTGGGGAATGTGTAGGAGACAGCCGATCAATTATTCTCTCTCATCATTGATATTTCTAGTTCTCTCTCCCTCTCCCTTCCTCTCTAAAATCAATAAAAAAAAATTTTTTTAAATAGAAATTTCCCACATGCAGTTATTTCACTATTCAATCAGTGCTTTCAAAACTTTATATGATCCTTTAAATGATCAACTGTGTTTAATAGGTCAAATTTCAGTTTTAAAATCTAATGATTACTCCTCCCTTTCTCATATACTAGTTTCCTGGAAAAATTGTGGCAACTTCCAGTAATATTTATATTCTAGATAATGTACATCTCTATGATATTGAAACTTTGTCTAGCCCTAATGGGTTTGGCTCAGTGGATAAAACATCGGCCTGTAGACCAAAGGGTTCTGGGCTCTTTTCCAGTCAATAGCACATACCTTGGTTGCAGACTCCTCCTCTGGTTGAGGCTCCTGTAGGAGGCAACCAATTGATGTGTTTCCCTCACATTGCTGCTTCTCTTCGTCTTTCCCTATCTTTTCCACTCTCCCTAAAAATCAGTGGAAAAATATTCTCGGGTGAGGATTAACAAACAAACAAACAAATAAAGCTTGTCTATCTTTCCTGAACTCATAAACATTTATTTCTCAAAAATTATCTAGTCCAAGCGTCCCATATCAGGAATGAGACATAGAACAATGAAATAACTTGCACAAGGTCACCTAATTAGCTGTTATTAGTTTACTAGACTTACTATCCAATTCAAATCTTCAACCGAGAGCATGAGGCAGTCATTCTTTCCTCTATAAATCACCACTGAACTATGTCCCTAGGGATGATTGATGACTAGATGGCATATAGAGACACATATATTAGAAGATATACACTGAGTGGCCAGATTATTATGATATATATCTATATCTATATATCTATATATGTATATATCTATATATGTATATATCTATATATCTATATATGTATATATCTATATATCTATATATCTATATATCTATATATCTATATCTATATCTATATCTATATCTATATCTATATCTATATATATATATATATATATATGCCCGGTGCATGAATTCCTGCATGGGTGAGGTCCAGCCAGCCTGGCCAGGGGGAGGGGAAATGGGCAGGTGGCCGGCCTGCCTGCTGGTCAAACTCCTGGTTGAGGGGACAATTTGCATATTAGCCTTTTATTATATAGGACTAGAGGCCCGGTGCACTAAATTCGTGCATGGAGGGCGGGGGGGGGGGGTGTCCCTTAGCCCAGCCTGCACCCTCTCCAATTTGGGACCCCTCGAGTATGTCCGACTGCCTGTCTAGGCCCGATCCTAGGATCAGGCCTAAATGGGCAATCAGACATCCTTCTCATAATCCAGGAATGCTGGCCTCAAACTGTTCACCTGCCTGCCTCCCTGATTTCCCCTGACCATTTCTGCCTGCCAGCCTGATCACCCGCTAACCACTACCCTGCCAGCCTAATTGATTTTTAACTGCTCCCCTGCCAGCCTATTTGCCCCCAACTTCCCTCCTCTGCAGGCCTGGTCACCCCTAACTGCCCTCCTTTGCAGGGCTGATCCCTCCCAACTGCCTTCCTCAGCTAGCCTGATCACCCACAACTGCCCTCCCTTGCAGGGCCTGAAACCTCCAACGTCCCTCCCCTGCTGGCCATCTTGTGGTAGCCATCTTGTGTCCACATGGGGGCAGGATGTTTGACCATATGGAGGCAGCCCTCTTGTGTGTTGGAGTGATGGTCAATCTGCAAATTACTCTTTTATTAGATAGGATAGAGGCCTGGTACATGGGTGGGGCCAGCTGGTTTGCCCTGAAGAATGTCCCAGATCAGGGTGGGGGTTCCCTTGGGGTGAGGGGCAGCCTGAGTGAGGGGCCTGTGGAGGTTTGCAGGCCAGCCACACCCCCCAGTAACCCAAGTGCAGGCCCTGGGATCTGGGATTAATCTATGTCTACAATTGAAACTTTGTAGCCTGGAGTGGAGCCAAGCCTTCTGCTCACTCTGGGGCAGCAGCCATTTCTGTCTGAAACATTATAGCCTACAGTAGAGGCCTAGGTCAGCAACCGCAGACTGAAAGCTTAGCTTCCTCCATTGCCAGGGAAACCCAAGCCTCTGTTCTCTCCAGCTCAGTGGCTGCACATTTCTGTATCTTTTATAATTGAAACTTTGTAACATTGAGTGGAGGCCTAGAGAGGCAGAGAGCTTGGCTTCCTCTGCTGCCAGGGAAACCCAAGCCTTCCACCTGCTCTCAGTGGCAGCAGCCATCTTGGTTGGGGTTTATTTGCATAATTTGCTCCTGATTGGCTGGTGGGCGTGGCTGTGGGCATGGCTTGTGGGTGTGGTGAAGGTATGGACAAATTTGCATATTACTCTTTTATTAGATAGGATATACACTGAGTGTCATATTATTATGCATTCAGATATCATAATAATCTGGCCACTCAGTGTATATTCATTTGGATATATACACGAAGGAATTCCTTTTTTCACTGAGGAATACAGTTAGGTATTCCTGTTGTGTGGCATAGACAGATGGCAGGATTAATATATTTGTTTAAAGGGAATGCCAGTAAAAACCTTGCCTTTGTAGATGGGAACCACCACACAGAACGAAAGGCGCTAATAATGAAAAGGCCCCCTTCTGCTCTACTCCACGTGACAACTGTTTTGTACCCTAAGTACGCACAGTTTTCATCTCATGTTTACATTTTTAAGAAGGATCACCATTTATAATTACCAGGTTCACTCTGTGTTTAGGGGTAAAACAAACATTTTGTAAACTATGGATTAACAACATCCTCCCAAACTGCACTCAGGAATCTAAGACCTTCTGGTTCCTAAGGCCTTACAGAAGATACAGGGTAAGATTATGTATGTGGTCTTGTAGGATTTTTCTGACATCGTTAGAATAAGTTACAGCTGTTTGTTTGTTTGTTTTTTAAGTATTAAATTATGGTCTGCTATAGAAATACTGTAAACTTTATAGTCAAAGTTTTAAGTCAAAATATCATATGTAGAAACAGGATTCCTAAAACGCTTATTTCAACATTCACCTACTCCTTCAAATGGCCCAGTGTAAGAGAAGTGAATAAGAGGGTAGGGTAACTTGAGAAGTCTTTCTCCCTCGATTCCAGAAAAAGGAGGGAACCATTCATAGTACTCACAGTACAAAAGATAAGAGGGGTGTGGGAAGCTTTCATTTAACCTCTGAGAACTATTTGTATGCAATTAGGAGATATGTCAACAATTAGTTTTCAAAGCCTCAAAATAAACAAACTGCTGGGGTGCTCTGGCAATGATATTTTAATATAAATAGGCCTTTAGAGAATAGCAACCTTAATCTTGTACAACCACCATAGAAAGCTAAGCAAATACACAACACAAAACTGCCATAGTTCACCAAATGTAAGACACCATCAAGTGTAAAATACATCCCAAAGATGTTCAAATTGGGGTGGAGGGTGGAAATGTGCAGCTTAGAACAGATAAATAGTGATAGTTCCAGCCGCAGGGGTTAGCCACTACATTATTTCAGTTCATTTTTGCAAACTATAATCTACCTCCTAATCCCTGTAAATGCAACACATGGTTAAATTTACTCTTGACCGCACTTGAAGCAGAATTTTAGGCAATTATCTCAGTGTGTGGGTTGAGGAAGTCTAGGTGATTTCTGTATAATCTATCCTTCACATCCTGGGAGGGATATTTGCTATCATAAACTACCTTTTTAATAAGACCTCAAGGAGAACATCATAATCCTGGATGATTATTGTATTTTCATATTAAGATGATTCTTAATTTAATTGATTTTCTAAAAGTTTTCTGGGCAGTTTTTTAAAAGGTGAGACATAGTTCACATACCATAAAATTCACCATTTTAAACGATTCAATTCAGTGAATTTTAGTATATTCACAAGGTTGTACAACTGATAACTGTTCTAATTCTAGTATATTTTCATCATCCCATCAAAAAACCCAGATTCATAAGCAGTCATCCTTTATCTTCTCTCCTCTCCAGCCCCTAGTAACCACTAATCTAATTTTTATCTCTATAGATTTGCCTATTTTCGGTTATTTCATATAATTGTAATAATATGATATGTGGCCTTTTGTGTCTGATTTACTTTGTTAGGACAATATTTTCAAGCTTTAACTAGGTCTAGATTATAGCTGTGTCAGTACTTCTATTTTTATTACTGAATACTATTCCATTGCATGGATATACTGCACTGTGTTAAACCACTCATCAGCTAATGAACATTTAGGTTGTTTTTACTTTGGGGCTATTTTGAAAAAGACTACTAAAACCTTCACATACAGCCCTAGCTGGTTTTCTCAGTGGTTAGAGTGTCGGCCCCAAGACTGGAGGGTCTTGGGTTTGATTCTGATCAAGGGCACATAACTCAGTTGCAGGCTCGATCCCCGCGTCATTTGGGGTGTGTGCAGGAGGCAACCAATCATTGTGGCTCTCTCGAATTAATGTTTCTCTCTGTATGTCTCTCCCCCTCCCTTCCACTATCTCTAAAAATCAATGGAAAAAATAACCTCAGGTGAGGTTAACAAAAACAAACAAAAAAAGACATTCACAGAACAAGTTTTTGTATGAACATACATCCTTAATCTCGTGGATGTACGAGTGGAATAGCTGGTTCATAGAGTAACTTTATGTTTAACTTTCTGAGGAATCACCAAGTATTTTCCAAACTGGTTGTACCATTTTACATTCCCACCAGCAGGGTATGAAGGTTCCAATTTTTCCACAATGTTACCAACATTTGTTATTATACTTTAAAAAAATATATAGTCATTCTCATGGGTGCTATTTCGTGGTTTTGATTTGCATTTCCCTAATGACTAGTAAATCTGAGAATCTTTTCATATATTTACTGGTCATTTTCTTTGCAGAAATGTCTATTAAGTCCTCTGCCCATTTTTCAATCGCATTATTTGTCTTTTTATTGATGAGCTATAAGAGTTCTTTATATTTCCTGAATACTAAACTATTACCAAATACATAATTTTCAAAAAATACATAATTTTCAAATTCTCTAATTCTGGGAATTCTTTTTTACTTTCTTGACAGTACCCTTTGGGGGAAAAAGTTTTTAATTTTGATGAAGTTCATTGTGCTGGATACATGATATTAGAAGATATGTCAACAGTCATGTTTCTGGATTGTCTCTCTGCTTAATTCTTTATCTATAAAAGAAATAATATCTATGAAATGGACAAATTAAAAGTTGCATAGTTGGAATATACCAAATTCATTTTGTCATAAAACATTTATAATGCACTAATTGTTTTCCTATTCAAGTCAGGGAAAAATTGTTTGACAAGACATCAAAGTGAATCTGAGCAGTTTTTGACAATGGATAGAATGGAGGTCTACGTCTAGATGGCCCATCTGCTTGGAGAATTTCTGTATTTTTACATGTTTGGGAATCTACATCTGGACTAAATGCTAATATCATTAATTCAAAAAGCATCTTTGCTTGCCAACATTTCTAAAGATGAGAAGTTATACAAACATATTTCCCCTGTAACATTTGAAAACATGCTCAACCATTAAAGGCAAATTAACTTTAAAGACATCTGTGCCACTGTGTATGATATATTTGCTTCTTCTGCAGAGAGCTGCAATGGCCAGCACTCTTCGTTGGTAATAATAAAAGACGCTATGGTGACTTCTAAGCACTGTGTAGCCTTGCAATGGAAAACAAGCTGGAGAAGCTTTGAAGACCTGTCAGAAACTGCAACGTCTGGGTGGCAAATGGGATTGCACTAGGCCCAAGGGACATTGCAAAACCCTCTTCCCAGCCATCTGTTGCTTTGTATCTGAAATTCTACTGGAAGGCAGTCAAAAGAGGATAACAAGTGAAAACTATTTTGGCAATAAAACAAAACATAAGAAACCCAAAATAAACATCTTCCCACAAACAGTTAGATTTTTGTTGTAGTCTAAGCGTACGTGGCAATAATTTCAGAAAATGCACATGCTATACTCACTGAAAATGCAGACAGAGATTGAATGAAGAATGGACGGGAAGCAGGAATGGACACCTCTTCAGAAAGCAACTTATTTGTTTAGTTGTGTTTCCTTATAAGAAAGATGTTCCTTGGACTAGATTTTGAGTGGTATACACAATGCATGTACTATAAATTTGTAACTTATCTAATGGTATTAACCAATGTTGTCCCAATACATTTGTTTTAAAAAGACAATCTTCTTGAGGGTAGAGACCAATTTTTCTTCACTGTGTATTCCTAAAATTTTAGTGCTAAGTAACTATGTTAAGAGAGGGTATAAGAAAGAATGATAAGATATAAACAAGAAATAAATGACTTTAAACGAAACTATAGGATGTGCTCTAGGATGAGAAAAAAATACTGATCATGGTATTCCTGAATGAGGTCTTTAATAACTATCCACTTATTTAGCAAATATTTATGGAGAACCTACCATGGCTAATGTCCTAGGTACTGAGGATACAGCTATGAACAAAACTAGAGGCCTGGTGCACAAATCATGCAGGATGGGGGTCCAGTCAGCCCACCCCGATCGAGGCTGGTCAGGGTCAGGCCAGCTGAGGGGTAGGGCCACAGGAGGTTGGCCAGCCCACCCTGCCCTCTATAGGGTCAGTTGGCTGACCACAGTGCACAGTATAGCGACCAGTCATTTTGGTTGCTTGGCTTTTATATATGTAGACTAGAGGCCCTGTAAAGGAAAATTCATGCATGTGGGGGAGGAGGGGCGCCCTCAGCCCAGCCTGCACCTTCTCCAATCTGGGACCCCTTGGGGTATGTCCTATTGCTGGTTTAGGCCCGATTCCTAGGATCCAGCAGTCGGACATCCCTCTCACAATCCGAGACTGCTGACTCCTAACTGCTCACCTACCTGCCTGCCTGATCACCCCTAACTGCCCCCCCCTGCTGGCCTGGTTAACTCCAACTGCCCCCCCCCACCAGCCTGGTTGCATCCAACTGTCCCCCAAAGGGCTTGGTCACCTGTACTACCCCCTCCATTGGCCTTATCACTCCCAACTGCCCCCCACTGGCCTGATCACCCTGTACTGCCCTCCCTGCTGGCTTGGTTGCACCCAACTGCCCCCCCCCCCAGCCTGGTTGCACCATACTGCCCCCCTGCCAGCCTGGTCACCCCTAACTGCTCCCCCTGCTGGCCTGGTCACCCCACACAGCCTGCTGTTCAATCATTTGGTCTTCCCTCACTATCCCCCCTGCCGGCCTGGTTGACCCACGCAGCCTGCTGTTCAGTCATTTGGTTATCCCTCACTAACCCCCCTGCTAGCCCACCAACTACTCTGAATTTACATTACAATTTGTCTGATAATAATGGCCTCATGTAGCCTGCTGTTCAGTCATCCGTCTGGTTGTTTCAGTTATGACAGCCCCTGGCTTTTTATATATTAGGATGGATCAACCTCTGCCCTCATGGAGCTTATAATTAAAAGTTACGTATGGAGCACTGAAGTGTGCCATGCTTGTTTTCAGAGCTTCATGTGAATTATCTCCTTTGATCTTCACATGAATCTTGTGGGATAAGCCACTATTACCATTCTCAATTCACAGATGAGACGATTGAGGTTCAGGTTAAGGGACTTGGCTAGGTCCAGGAACCAGGGACTCAAGCACAGGGCTCCCTAGCCACTGAACTGCTACTCTTCATAGCTGCACATCCATCACAGATTTGTCACGGGCCCCTAAGGCCACAATTTTATAGCTGCTGTGTCATGTTGTTTAATGTTGCACGGCAATTATACAAGTGAGTGTTACACCATCTTGTTCTACATGATGCCATTATAGCCATTTACAGAGAAAGCCTGAGATTTATAACACTGAAATCCATGGACTTCAAAAAGGAAGCTGTGTGTCTCTGGTTATTGAGAGGAGAGAGGAGTGAGTTAGAAGACAGAAAGTTTAAAGAGATGTTCACATAGGAGGGAACAATGTTATGATGTTTTCTAACATGGAAGAGTGCTATATGTCTCATAGGAAATAAAGAGCTGCCTCTTAGCACCTGGGAAAAGAGGAAACTATGTAAAAGAAGAAATCTGGCAAACTCTGCACTATGATGGTGTGTATGTCCTAAAGTGATTGAGAATAAAAAACAAAACAAAAAAACACCACTAGAGAATATATTATCTCTGATGGTCTTTCAGTAATTCAGACTCTGGAAAATACATGATATTAACATAATCCTCCTGGGATAGCAACATAAATCTGATTGCTAAATAAAAGTTACTTCTGAATTATTGTTCCATAAAATGTCAGTCTAGTACAACATTCAACAGCTCAAATTTAGAAAACCTAATGTCCCTCTTGAGTCCCTGGCTACAACTTTCATAAAAACTGCTTAGGTGCCCTGTGATACAACACAGCCACACTAGAGGACTTCTGGGAGAAAAGACGCACTCTGATGTATATGGCCATTGAGTCTGGTCCTTTCTAAGCCATCTTAGCAATATCACATCTTCACTCTAAAGACACAGTAGGTCATGTTCTTTTCCCAATTATAATAACTTGTTGTTCTTTTCATTTATATTCTGCTGGGCTAAGAAAACTCACAGAAGATGCAATGATTCAATAATTAAAGAAAAAGAAACCATCCAGAGTCAAAATGAACATCACTGCCAGTTTATAGGAGGTTATGGCATAAAAAGGAGTCATCAAAATTACATTAGAATATTATACATGCAAGGTAATCCCAGTGAATCAAAGCTCAATCAGAGATTGCCACAGAGGCCATGTGTAGGTTGTAGCCCATAACTGTGCTTCATTTCATTCAACTAATACTAGTATTTACAGAATACAAGCATATATACAGAGGCAGAAGGGCACAATCCCAGACTTTGCTGAGTTTACATTATGATTTGTCTGATAAAATACATAATACAATACGTAATAAAAAGCCCTTATATTTTCTTAACATCTTAAAAAAAGGAAAAAGGAAATGGTCTTACAGTGCTAGAGGGAATGTAAAATGGTCCAGCTACTCTGGAAAAAGTTGGGTGATTTCTTTTTCTTTTTCTTTTTTGTTATCCCTCACCTGAGGATATTTTTCCATTGATTTTTTTTTAAGGAGGGTGAAAAAGAGAGGTAAAAACAGAGAGAAGCATTGATGTGAGGAAAAAAACATTGATTGGTTGCCTCCTGCATGTGCTGTAACCAGGGCCTGGGCTGGGGAGGAGCCTGTAACTGAGATATGTGCCCTTGACCAGAATTAAAACTGGGACCCTCTGGTCCTTAGGCCAATGCTCTATCCACTAAGCCAAACTGGCTAGGGCTGGGCAATTTCTTTAAAATCCAAATGTATACTTACTATACAATTCATCTACTGTACTCTTAGCTATTTGTCCTAGAGAAATGAAAATTCACACCTCCACAAAAAACTGTACATGATTGCTTATAGGATTTTTATTAGTAATAGCCAGAAATTGGAAACAATCCACATGTCCACCGGGTGACTAGGTAAACTGTGGAACACATAAACCAAGGAATACTGCTCAGCAGTAAAAATAAATGAACTATTACAACACCTCAAAGCCATCTGAGTGAAAAGAGCCACTCTCATAAGGTTACTTACTGTATGATTCCATTTAAATAACATCCTTGAAATGATGAAATTATAGAGGTGGAAAACAGGTAATGGTTGACATGAGGTAGGATGATGAAAGTAAAAATACAGTATGTCAGATGATAAATGCTATGGAGGAAAAATAAAGCAGATTAAAAAACAAAGCAGAAGGCCACTTTGAGAAGGGGTTAGTAGTCAGAAAGGCTGCTCTGAAGGAAGTCGGGGTGAGCCAGATGGGTATCTGAGGAAGAGAGGAAAGGAGATCAAGTCGGGAGCATGCTCAGTGTCTTTGAATAACAGCATGGGTGTCAGTGCAGCTGCACAGGGACACAAGGATAACAGCACTCTCTAAGCCCTCAAATCAGGAACCCTAACTCCTAGGTTTCATTTCTGCTAAGTCATGACTTCTACGGTGGTTAAGTGCCCAGGAATTAAATTATTAATACTTACTATCTGGGTGAGCTTGGGGAAGTTCTTTAACTTGCCTCAGTTTCCTCATTTTTCAATGCAGGATAATAGCAACCACTTAATAGGGTTGCTATGAAGAATAAATACAGTTTTGGAATAGACTCTAGCAGAGAAGTGTAAAATACATATTATCTATTCTTCTTCATTATAGTCTAAAAATATTTGCATTCCTGGTGATGGCCCTTGAGTTATTAAGAATCAGAAATATTATCACAGTGGTAAAAGACTAAATAAAGTATACAAATATATTAATTAATTAAAAATGTGTGCAGAGAATTAATTAAATTTATGTGAAGAGAAACGAAAATGGTTTATTCTGATAATTTAATTGGTCATGATAATTCATTTCTATCCAAGCTACATAGCAAAATGTAATTGCTTTCATTAAATCAGGTGTTGAAAGGTCATTAAAACTACATTACAAAATCCTATTATTAAAAAGATGCTTTAATAGGCTTTCTGACAAAGTATCCTGTGAGAATAAGACTTAGATGAGGGATGAATAGATGGGGATAAGTGAAAAAACACACAAAGTTCCCTGTGGAATCATACATGATTTCAGCCCAAACCCAGCAAGTATCAACAGATTATAGAAATTTAACTTCTGGTTTTAATTCAGTGTTATTCTGGGTCCTGAAAACTTGCTTTAACTAGAAAAAAATTAATAAAAAGTATACCAATGCTGAAAGTAATTTGTAAAAACATTATAAGTTTCCATTAAGATCTCATGATTTTGTAAATGTTCAGAACTTTAGCATAAATAATCAGCACCACTCCAAATGTCTTGCAGAATGAATCACACAAACCCACAGCTGTGAGATTAAGTACAGGGAAACAGATCTCCACTCTGGCACAACTTCAAATGCCTCAGCAGAGACAGAAAAATGTCAAAAACAAAGTTTACACTGAAGCATTGTGGCTCCCCTGCTTGAGGAAGAATCACTGATATGTTCTATATGATAAAATATGTTGACACACAGCACCCATCATGCATTATAAAAGAACTGACTTGCACAAACTCAGAGTGAGTGAGTTCATGGGTAGCTCTAGTCACTCTATACTGTACAGAAACCCAGCAATGAGCTGTACTTCCAAATGCTGATCTTCCCTGAAAACTTGGTGGTGATCTCTCTCTGGCTCTGCTTCATTCCTTGACTGTGGTTACAATATTCCGTTTGCACTAATAATCCAAAGAGCAACTCACAATGTTTCCAGCATGATGTTCTTTTCATAATAGTTGCTCTTCTGAATTCTAGATGGTGAAGGTTCCAGTGGATTCTAGTCTACAGTACATGTGTAAAGTTTTACACTTATCTGCTGTCATGAGGAAGTTACTTACTCATGGAAGAATTATCTTTGATGCATAGCACGAAGTCTGGCTGAGATAATTGTTTGAAATGAAAGAAAAAAAAACACACACACAGGGTCTAAGCACAATTAAAAGGCTGAGATCATCAAATAGATTAAGCAGTGCTTTTAAAGAGAAAATTTAAATACAATGGTTGAAGTTAAAAGATGCAGTGGTAGAAAAAACCCTGTTTGCAATAACAATAAAAAATTAAATATTTATAAATAAATTTAAAAAGAAAAATTTTATACTTATATGAAAAGTACTGTTCTAAAACACTCCTATAAAATAAAATTGTAGACTTGAACAAATAGAAAGACATCTTTGGTTCTTGGTTAGAATATTTTAACATTATCAAAAAAATACCTGTGCTAACTCACTTTATTAATTTTGTGAAATCCCAATAAGAACACCAATAGCCTTTTGTTTCTGGAAATAAACTATCTTACTAAATACTAAAGTTCAAATAAAAAAAAATACAACCCAAGGTTACCTAAGGAAAACAATATAAGAGCTATAAGAGAGGAATAACCAAACGAAATATTGAAATTTACTACAAAGTCTCTGTAAATAAAATGGCGTGGTATTGGAGCACAAATAGAAATACCAATGAAACAGAACAGCAAATCCAGAAAATGACCTGATCCCAGATGGAAATTTGAATATGATACAGATGCATCTCAAAACTTGAGAGCAAAGATGGGCTTTTTAATATATGGTGTTGGAACAATGGATAGTTATTTTTAAATGATATGCTTTGATCTATTCTTCATGCTGTCTATAAGTGCAAACTCCAAACTAATCAGATATTTTAAAGTCAAATTATGCAATTAATTTTTTAATGTGTTAAATTTCTCTATCATTCTTATATAACTTGAAAATTAAAAATGTTTTCTTAAATATGACTCAAAATCCAGATGCAATAAAAAAGATTGATATATTTGACTATCTAAATAAAATGCATTGCAAAAACACTGTATACCAAGTCAAAAGATCATAAATTAGAAGGAAATATTTGCAAATATGTGCAAGATAAAAACCTAATAAAGAACTTCTAAAAAATTGATGAAAAAGAGACAAAAGATGCTATAGAAAGATTTGCAAAATTCCCATAAAAATTAAAATGAAATACTAAAAAATGGTTAAACTAAAAGAAGGAAGAAGGAAGAAAAGTGAAAACAGAAGAATAAAAAAATGCAAAGAACAGAAAACAAATAATAAAATGGTAGACCTAACACTTCAATAATTGTAATAAATGTAAATGATCTAAACACATTTAAATAATTCAATGATTACAATAAATATAAAGGGTCTAAACACAATTAAAAGACTGAGATTATCAAATAAATTAAAAAATAAAAGGAATAAAATGAATAGACAAATTTGAGCACAAGAAAAAGAAAATAGTTTATACAGTTATTCTTAGAAGCATGTCATTCAAGGAAAAGCTAGAAAACATGGTAAGATTAACTTGAAAAAGAAAATATTGGAACAGGGAATCTTTAATTTAAAAAAAAATGTACATTGTGAACCTGTTCTTTACCTCAGATCTATGCTACGATTTCCCACATACATGATAGTGGTAAAAGGTTTACTTTCATCTGATTCCCAGAGGGCAGATTAGTGAATGTCAATCAGAGATAGAGAGATTATCAATCATTATAAGAAGCCAAAGAACGAGCAGATGTGTACACTCATCCGCAGTATCTTTACTAAAACTAGACAAATACTGAAGTTGGGAGGTACTGTGAAACGAAGTTAAGAAAAGGAAAGGCAGTTACATTAATATTTAATCTTTTATTTTATTACTGGCACCTGTATATGAGACTGACAGTTTCTTTCTATTTGAACTTGCTTATTTACAACTTTTCCTGACAATACCTTTTTACAGTTTGAGAATAAAGAAGTCCATAAAATTCTCTTTAGTAATTTTATGCAGACTCTGGCTTTCTAAAAAATCTGACAATGGGACTCTTGCTCCAGAATACAAAGGAAACGCTACAGAAAGTTTTTATTGCTTCTTACAGATGACATATTCACTTTAATCTGCCCAGCATTCATCCTCTATTTTTCTATTTCTTTCCCTCTGTCTATGAGCATTGGGTGGGCTGACTTCCCCTCTGCCTCAGGGGTAAAGATGTAACTTTACCCCTGGCCAACAGAGCACTGCATTCCCAGGCCACAGCATTGACTTAGAGATGGTTACATCATCTAACCAAGGCTACTCAGAGTAGATGCTAGAACTCTTATTTGAGAAACCGGTATAGAAATACCTTTTGTTTTCCCTGGTATATGAACCTGGAGGATGTAATGTTAGTCAGGATAGGCTACATTGTGTTATAGTAAAATGCCACAACCTCAGTGATTTAATGCAACAGGAGCTCTTCCTCATACTACACATCCACCGTGGATCAGCAGGGGAGCTCTGCTCATTGAAGTTGCTCAGTGACCAAAGCTGATAGGGGCCCCATCTAGACACATACTTCATTGATCACTATGGTAGGGAGAAGGGGACAGAAATACAAACCAAGGTTGGTGGATTTGCTGTGAATAGTGCACTGGCTCATTACAGCTTCTGCCCAGAGGTGGCACATACCTCCTATGTCTACATTTTACTGGTCAAAGCAAATCACATCGCCATACCTATTTTACGGGACATAGGAGCACAAAACTACCATGTACCCAGAAGGTGGGAAGCTGAAAAATATTAGGTGAGCTATAACAATTATATAAACTATAAACATGGAAGAGGAGGAACCAAGATGGCAGGCGGCTGCAAACCCGGCCGGTTTTCTCAAACGGAGGAGACAAAGATGTCCCACTGCACTGATTCTCCAGCTCCGGGGAAAGTCTGGGGAACCCACAATCATATGGAGTAAAACTGGACAGTGGGGAGGCACACTGAAACTCGGGCGCTGCAAGGGTCTGCAAGCTTGTGGAGAGGGCGAGCTTGTGCAGAGTGCGCATAAACTTGGGAACAGCAGAGCTGTGTGACCGCCCAGAGAGGACTCGTGACTTACTCTCTCGTTCGGGAAACCACCGGACTCCATTGTTTTACGACCCTGGGTGGGACATTGGGTGTGCAGACTCATTTGGGGAGAAGCTGAATCGTCCGGCAGCAGGTGGAACTTGGCGGCAGCTCTCTCTCAGAGGTGCTTGCAGCCATTGCCACCCAGCACAGAGACCCAGGTGCCGCATAGGGCAGAGCTGACGCTGCCTGCTCGACCCGGAGACTCCACCCATCCAACCTGAGCACAGCTGAACCTCACAGCCAATTGGCCTGGAGGTCAAACCCTCCTAGTGCTAACAACAATTAACTGAGCTTAACTTCAACAAGACTGCGCAACCCATATCCACCTCAGGTAGCTGGGGAGGCTGAGCCACTGTCCCTAGAGGACATCTTCCACACAAAGCTAATTGGCTAACTCAGGAAAGCAGCCACCATGAAGAGACATTGAAAGAAATCAGATGTGAAAGAAATGGAGGAAAAAAAACCCGACTGGACGTAGAGTTCAAAACCACGGTTATAAGGCTTTTCAAGAGGCTCCTGGAAAAGGCCAAGACCTACAAGGAAATGAACAAGACCTATGAGGAAATGAACAGGACCTACGCGGAAATGAACAAAATCTACGAGGGTATGAAAAAGGACCAACTAGAAATTAAGCATACACTGACTGAAATAAAAAAATATTATACAAAGACCTAAAAGTACTCTAGAGGACCGCAAGAACCAAGTTAAAGATTTGAAATACAAAGAGGTAAAATCCACTCAGCCAGAAAAGCAGAAGCCAAAAGAATAAAAAAAATTGAAGATAGTGTAAGGGGCCTCTGGGACAACCTCAAGCATACCAACATTCGAATTATAGGGGTGCCAGAAAAAGAGAGAGAGCAAGACAATGAAAACTTATTTGAAGAAATAGTGACTGAAAACTTCCCACACCTGGTGAAAGAAATTGACTTAGGAGTCCAAGAAGTGCACCAAACCCCAAACTATAGGAATCCTAAGAGGACCACACCAAGGCACATCATAATTAAAATGCCAAGAACAAAAGACAAAGAGAGAATATTAAAAGCAACAAGAGAGAAACAGTTAGTTACCTATAAGGGAGCACCCATACGATTGTCAGCGGATTTCTCAACAGAAACTATGCAGGCCAGACTGGAGTGTAAAGAAATATTCAAAGTGATGAATCTACAACCAAGATTACTCTATCCAGCAAAGCTATCATTCAGAATTGAAGGTCAGATAAAGTGCTTCGCAGCTAAGAAAAAGCTAAAGGAGTTCATCACCACCAGAGCAATATCATATGAAATGTTGAAAGATATTCTTTAAGAAGAGGAAGAAGAAAAAGGTAAAAATAAAAATTATAAACAACAAATACAAATCTATCAACAAATGAATATAAAAATCAAGTGAATTAAAAATCTGATGAACAGGATAAACTGGTGAATATAATAGAATCATAGGCATAGAGAGGGAATGGACTGACAATTCTTGGGGAGAAAAGCCGTGTGGGAGGTGCAGCAAGAGACTGGACAAAAATCATGCACCTATGTGACAGAATAGTGGGGGGAAGGTCAGGGCGGAGGGTGGGATGGGTACTCGGTGGTGGGGAACTATAGGGGGAAAAAAGGGGAAAAATGTAATTAATAAACTGAACAATAAAGTTTAAAATATTAAAAAAACTAAAAAAACCTGTAAGAGAAATAAAAAAATAAAAAATAAATAAGCTATAAACCTGGGATTTCCAGGCTTTGTGGAGAAGAACACTGGCAGTGGTGGAGGAGGATGGAATCCTGATAACACTGTTGGAGCCTCTGGGTCCAGCTCTGCCTGAAGCTAGATGGCTTTGGGCTGTGAGTTATGTGAAACCATAAACTCAATTTTTTTTTCTTAATTCAGTTGGGTTTTCTTCCATATTCAACAACTAAAAGAATCCCAAGCCACATACTCCACAACAGACAACAGAACCAAACAGTATTTTGGGGTTTTGAGAAACATGATAGAAGATAGAAGGATAGTAACAGATTCTTGAAACACCAACAGGTTTTTAGGCAACCACAGAGCCTCTAGGTGTGTCCACCTTTGTTACAGATATCTTGGATTTTGTGTGGAATAAAAGTTGATGATGCTTCTGGAGAAAGAAAACCAAAAATGCGCTGATTCTAACCGCATCTAGACACAATTTCTGCATCTCATTTTGACAGGCTCTGAGAAACAGACCAAGAGATGGATTTTTATTTATCATTTTTCTGCAGGGAAGTGATACTCTGTATAACTTGAAGCCTATCCTGCAACCAAAACCATGGAACCTTGAGAGAATCCAGGCCATGCTGGCTCCTTTGGAGTCCATGTATTTAGCCTGAGGAGAACTGAACACAAGAGCACATTGCAACTTACCATTTCCTGTGACCTGTCTGCCCCACCCCAGAGCAGCTTTGAGGAAGAGTCTTGACTCTAGTAAGACTTACCCAAGAATATCAACCAGGTAGAGGAGGGGTGTGGCCCTGTCCCCATAGGCAGCACCTTTGGGTAGGCAGGCCTGGGCCCAAAACCTGCCTCTGCTACTTCCCAACTGGGTGTTTCTTAACCTCCGAGCCACAGGTTCCTCAGCTGCATTGGGAAGATGGAGAGGAGTGGCAGCACCTCAGAGGGAAGGGGGGGATTTTAATTTAAAAAGTAAAGCATTCTCTACAAGGCCAAACACCTAATAGGCTCTCCCTGCTACCTCCTTCCCAGCTCAGCTCCTGCTGTCTTCCTCCTTTCCTTGCAGGTGAGGAAGGAGAGGCTGTTGGTTCGCAGGCAGACAAGCAGTGTTGGGTACATTAGAGAAAGAGCTCTGGTCAAGCTCTGCGAAGTCTAGCCATGTTCAAGAGCAAGTCCACCCACTTTGGTTTGTATTTCTGTTAAAACTCTTTTAACAAAACAAACACCACAGCTAATTTTTTTATAAACGGGATCACAGCGAAGGGCTTCTTCAAGTAGCAAGAAGACAGTAATCAGCTACATGTATTTTTCCGTCCAACCAGACTGAGGGAGATTGTTAACAAATAACACATAAAGACACGGTGGCTCTTTTCATGAAAAAACCTTAGATTATTATTTTTTCTTTAAAGGAAACTTTCCAGAAAGGGCATATTGGACTTTCGTTTCAGTAAGTTGCACTCAGTTCACCAAATGCACCGGTATTTATTGAGTACTTACTGCATGCCAGGTACTATGCAGGATGAGTGGGACATAAGTATGAGTAGTAAGTAATGCTGCCACTGAAGCACAAGCTCTTGCAGGGATGGGCTTTCTGTTGTTTGCCACGTACCCCCAGAACCACTCCTTCTGGGACATACCAGTCACTAAGTCCACAAGGGACCACTGATGAAATGACCAGCTGGAGCAGCTCAAGGTCCACCAGGGTTAAAATGAAATAATATTAATCATATCAGTGACTGCATCTCTCCATCTGTGAGTAGTTATTGATTAGATAGATCAGAGGTTTGGTAATCAGTAAAATCTGAAATGAGATGTGATCACAAAGAGAGAGCTAATTCAAATATTTCTTTCGGAAAAGAAGTGTTTCCACTTCCAGGAATCACTCGAATCAGTAGAATTTTCTTCCAGGTTTGGTTAGAGGAAGGTATGTTAATAGTAACAGTAATAATGATCACATTCTATTTACTGAGTGCTCACTATGGGCAGGCCAAGCATTCAGCCTCCTGCTCCGTGTATGGCTAGTACTGCACTTCCCCGGCCCAGAGGAAGAAACTGACAGGTAAAAACAACCAAGGTCACAGTTCTCACTGGCAAGAAAACTTTCAATCCTGACTCTCAGAGACTTCCTTCCACACCTCCCTCCGCTCTCTTTAACCAGCACACTACACTTTTTCCTTATAATCTGCAAGGCATTCTTTTTCTGCTCCCTGATGGAAGGCTTTTGTTTCAATGGTATCCATACCAAAAGCCACTTAGGGAACCAGCTGTGACAGAGAGGTGCACTTTCTCTTGGTGTAGACCTGAAAGGAACCTTTAAGTTACTGGGCATAAATGGCCCATCTCAAGCTTTTAGTTTACATTGCCCCCTGAAATCGAGGTTCTGTCCAAAGAAAGGGGATGGACTACAAGGAGAGACTGTTATAAAGGCAATTTAAAAATCCTGTGGTTTGATGGCTAAAGGAAAAAACAGTTCCTTCAGGTTAACATGCACTGTTAATCTTGTGAGGACTGCCAGTGTTTGGGACAGGCATGTCTTACCAATGAAGTATGCTTTCATTCCAGATTTTTTCCAACCCCCTGGGGAGTGCCGTAATTCCCTGTGGAAAACAGATAAATTGAGGTATTGCAACAACACAGATGAAACCCAGACCCAGCGCCCAATCGGCAGTGACATCACACCACATTCCAAAGCTGGCCTTCCCTGTGAGGAGCACACGCAGAAACCAGTCTTGTGTTCCTTCCATCGTTGTCAGGGTGAGAGAAAAGTGGGTTTTACAAAACAGTAATTTCTGTGGGGAGATAACGGCCTCCCCTCACACAGGCCTCATCTGCTTGCGTAACCAGGAAAGCCACGGGCCCCATGTAAGTATAACTGAAAGGTTCTCGTTTAATCAAATCAGGCTTGATCCTACATAAAGAGGAAAAAAAGTATCCAATCATTTTACAGTCTTATGAAAACAAAAAAGAACTTTGTAATTCTCAACTATTAAGTGCATTTAAAATAAAACTAAATCACAAAAATGTTCTTAATTGGCTACATTCTCCCTTTCCCCGCTTTTTTTGTGGCTATATTTATAATTTAAAACAGGTATTACTGCCTCTGTCACTACCACCACCAACACAGCAGCCATCAGGACTGAGCACTCACAGTGTGCCAGCCACTGTCCTAACAATGCTATGGTGAGGGTGCTACAGAATATCCATTTTCAGATGAGAAAACTGAGAGACAGAAATGATACCAAACTTGCAGGGCCATCCAATGAACGTGTATCAGAAGTAGAATTCCCACCCAGGCAATCCATAGAACCCCAGTCCTAAACCCCTGAGATGGGGCATTGATAACTTGTATTTGGCCTGGTAGGCAGAGTCAGGTACTATTAACAAAATAAGAAATAACACCCAAGGTCTCTGGGTCCCAGAGAACCAGAGGTGACAGGGACCTGAAATGCAGTCCCTGCTTGATAGCTCCACACTGGGACAAATAGCTAGTATCAGGATAGAGAGACTATCAGACTCAGTCGAACCCAAGAGGACTTTTTGCATAAAAGAGAACAAAAATAATTTGTTGAAATTTTATAAGGTCACTAAAGTTTAATGTCTCCCAAAGGGCTTCAGTATTAAGTGGCCAAGGTATCTCATCACAAAATAAAAATAAAGTCCTATATTTTATGAAAACTGAAAAATTTTCTACCTGTCATCCAATCTCTGCATGTATTAAAAAGGGCCATTAATAGTCCCAAACTGCCCCCTGATGTCTCTTCTTCCAGCCAAACAAATGATCCAAGCCCCCAAGCACCTGGGACCCCCGGTCACAGATTCCATCATTTAGCGGATGTCTTCCAAGTGGCTACTACACGCCACAGCCTGCACTGGATACATTTCTGGACCTCTAAGGACACATAAATGTGTAGATCTCAACTTCCTGTTTATAAAAAAGTGACACAATGATAAGTGGACCATTTCCGAGTTGATCAGAACTGCTGCCTGTTCTTGTTCTTATTTTAACGACAATAGTTATTGAGCTCTTTATTTCCTCTTTTAAAATTTTTTTTATTTAATGACAGTTGATGTGATTTAATTATTAGTTACATTAGTTTAATGATAACTAATATAACAGTTTCAGGTGGTTCTGTCCTTTCATTCCACCAACAGCGAGGTAGAGGAAGAACATGGTAGTGAGGATAGGGCAGAGGCCACAGCTGCCTGCACCTGGGCTCCAGGTAATACAAGAGAAGGAAGTGAGGGCTAGATGCTGGAGCTGGCTGGTGAGCATGGCCCCTTCTAAGGGGCAGCCGCCATTCAGCTCCAATCAATTCTTCACATTTTTCTTGGAAAAAACTCATCTGTTTATGGGAAGTCTCTCTATTGTTCTGCTTTGGCTTACAATGGGCAGTTTTCACAAACACTGCGTAGGCAAACAAAATAGGGCCACGGAACAGCTAAGGATTGCTGGGATGAGTCTGCAATCCAATGTGCCTCCGAGAGGTGTAGGAAAGAGGCAGCCTGGCCTGGGAGAAGGCTGTCATGGGCAGCTCCTTTGGGTCCCTGGCACGTCCACAGGGAACCGACTCTGTGAACGGCTGGCAGAGCTGACTGAGTGCTATGCTGTGACCTGGTCACAATCAGAATAGTGTCCCTGCAAAAGCTAGGTAGAGACAGACGCAGCAAGGCCTG
Organism: Antrozous pallidus; assembly: GCA_027563665.1. Taxonomy (NCBI): domain Eukaryota; kingdom Metazoa; phylum Chordata; class Mammalia; order Chiroptera; family Vespertilionidae; genus Antrozous; species Antrozous pallidus. The sequence continues at coordinate 91,896,496 of CM050511.1, read as the reverse complement.
TAATCTTGACTCCTTTCGTGGAAGAAAGTGACATTCCAGCCAGCCCTGCCTGCACACTGTTTCACATTACATAAACACAGCTAATTGGTTATGACTGCTACAGTGATTAGAGATGCATTAGCAATTTGACTTTTTCAAAAGGAGGCATTAATCAAGACCACTAATATAAGCAGCTACCAAGATTGCTCTCATTTTTCTTGTCTTCTTTTCCAAAGTGTATTGTGGCTTTTAGTATTTCAGCTGCTATCATCACATCATATTCCTTGCCTAATGGGATAACCTAAGGAATAACTTCCCAAGACTTAGTTACTTTGGTGCCAAATAAAAAAAAAAATGAAAGGGATGAAATCTAAAGGGGGAAAGTGATTAACAGGAGAAGTTATATAATTATATGCATAGCCCAAGGACACAGGCAATAGAGTGGTGAAGGCTTGGGAGGAGCAGGAGCGGGGTGGAGGAGGTCAATGGAAAAAACAAACACAAACAAACAAAGAAATAAATGAAGGGGCCATCTGTAATACTTTCAACAAAAAAGCTGAATTTTTTGAAAATCTAAAGGGGAAAAAAATCTTGGATTCTGACTTCTGAAGTGTGACATGCTGACAAGCTCCAGCTCACTCGCCGTGAAAGGGAAGAAAGAGTTCCCTACAAACCCTATTCTGGCAAGAATGTCAGCCACTAAATGGAACATCTGTGTCACAATAAACAATGAGAAACAGAATAAGTAGGTGGGGAGGAGTAGCTGGAGCCGCTCAGTCCAGAATTAATACCCAGCACCATGCAGAGATGGAGAACTCTGGCTTTGGCCTCAGATGGGCCTCAGTTTGAATTCTAGCTCCTTTACTTAATAGGTGTGTAACGGGCAGTGACAGGCATGGCCAGCAAGTCATCAGTTGAGTGCCTGTAAGAGATGATGCCCATTGATACTTAAGACTCTGCCAACTGACCCATTCCAAGTGGACAACTCCCACCCCATCCCATGACCCGGGACCTTGGTTAAGTGTTCCAGAAGAGAGGGTGAGGTCTGGGTACCTCAAGTGGGGTGAGGTCTCCAGGGAAAGCCCCTCCCATGTCTGATCAAGGGGGCCCCAGATAGAACTCACTACTCCAGTTCTATATGGATACCCAGAACTGACCCCTCAACTTCCTAATCTGGGAGGTCTGGAAAGAACCTGCAAAGCTGTATGCTAAACAGCTCTCACATGCTTCTGATACAGCGGGCTTGCAGCACGGTTGTTGGAAACCACTCTTGGAAAGAACCCAGATAGATCTTCACAGACACATCTGTGGTAACCCTAACCCTAAAAACCCCCCTCCTGCCTTTTGATGGGTCATCTGAACCATTCAGAACTTGAGTACATGGGCTATATTATCTTAATACATTGAAAATTTATTTTCCTGAGTCACGCTCAACCATAGTAAATGTCATACTCAGTCATATGAATAAATTTTTAAGGATTTAGTAATAAAAAATGTCTTTAAACTGCCTGATACTTTTTGATATTTTATAAAGTTGTAAATGATTCTCCTTTATTTACTTTTGCTTCTTAAAAGCAAAGAGGTGAACATCTAAACTGTATTTTATGACCTGTATTTTTTTTATGTTTACATTTTTTGTTTACACATTAGAGGCCTGGTGCATGAAATTCATGCACGGGGGAGGGGAGTCCCTCAGCCCAGCCTGTGCCCTCTCCAATCTGGACCCCTCCAGGGATGTCCGACTGCCCATTTAGGCCCGCTAAACCAGCAGTTGGACATCCCTCTCACAATCCAGGACTGCTGGCTCCCAACTGCTTGCCTGTAAGCCTTCCTGATTGCCCCTAACTGCTTCTGCCTGCCAGCCTGATCACCCTTTAACCACTCCCCTGCCAGCCTGATTGATGCCTAACTGCTCCCCTGCAGGCCTGGTCACCCTAACTGCCCTCCCCTGAAGGCCTGGTCACCCCTAACTGCCCTCCCCTACAGGCCTGGATCCGCCCCCAACTGTCCTTCCCTTCAGGCCCGGTTGCCAACTTCCCTCCTCTGCCAGCTGATCACCCCTATCTGCCCTCCACTACAGGCTTGATAGCCTCCAACTGCCTTCCCTTGCAGGCCTAGTCCCTCCCAACTGCCCTCCCCTGCTGGCCATCTCATATCAGTCATCTTGTGTCCACATGGGGGCAGCCATCTTTGACCACATGGGGGCAGCCATCTTGGGTGTTGGAGTGATAGTCAATTTGCATATTACTCTTTTATTAGATAGGATAGAAGCCTGGTGTACAGGTGAGGGTCAGCTGGTTTGCCCTGAAGGGTGTGCGAATCAGGGTGGGGGTTCCCTTGGGCATGGGGTGTCCTGGGCAAGGGGCCTACGATGGTTTGCAGGCCAGCCATGACTGCCTGGTGACCCAAGCAGAGGCCCTGGTATCTGGGATTTATTTATCTTCTGTAATTGAAACTTTGTAGCCTTGAGTGGAGGCCTGGGCCGGCCAGGGTGGGTGGAAAGCTTGGCTTCCTCCATTGCCAGGGAAATCCAAGCCTCCTGCTCAATCAGTGGCCGCAGCCATCTTGGTTTGGTTAATTTGCATACTCACTCCTAATTGGTTGGTAGGCATGGCTTGTTGATGTAGCAGAGTGATGGTTAATTTGCATATTACCCTTTTATTAGATAGGATTCTTGATTTCCTAATTATATTTTATTTGTATGGCTTAAAATTCTCTGTGAAATAAATAAAAGGTATACTAAATTAAATGCCTGGCATTGCAGTTCAATATAAGATGTTAAAGTACTGAAATGTTAACCAAAACCTTTGGTAATGGATTGTAGAGTGGAGGAGAAGTACAATGAAATCCTTTTTTTAATATGGCTTTGAATAAATTTCAAAAATGCAGTTAAGAAATTATAACTAACTAACTAACTAACTAACTAACTAAATAAATAAATAAATAAGAAAGAATCCCTATCCTGGGAGCTGGAGACCAAAGGCTCCATGCGCCCAGAGATGAGCTTATTGGAACAGAACATTGCCGGGGAAGGCTTCATCATATTAAAGGGCCCAACATGTTACTGTGTCATTTAGGCTATGAGGCCAGTGAGCTAGATCATCTTACAAGATGATTTGGATGCTGTGTCCAGATATTTTTGGCAAACAATAAATATTAAATCTATTAATGCCAGGCACTGTGCTGGGAGCATGGCGCTAGTATTTGAGAAAGAGAGAGAACAAGTCTATCAGGGCTCTTTTTGCCATGGAGGCAAATGCACTGGCATCTGACAACCCAGCTTCCCGTGGTTGGACTAACGAAAGCTGAGGGTCAGGTGATAACCCAACCCAACCTATAAGATTTTCTTCAGAGAAAAGAAATATTAGAAAGTAAGTTCATCTCACTTAAGTATAGCTTAAATGTCCTTTTCTAATGAAGTTAAAAAATTTTCAATTCCAGATATGTCTGTGTTAAAGAAAAATGAAAGTGTCAATGTCTAGATTTATTTTTCAGTGGCACTGGTGAAGATCACCTAGATTTACTGCTTAGGCCAGTGGTTGGCAAACTCATTAGTCAACAGAGTGGCAAACCACGGCTCGTGAGCTGCATGTGGCTTGCAAGCTGCAGTTTGCCGACCACTGGCCTAGGCGATGATATCTTGTTTGTAGCATTTGACTTATCAGCAGAAGAAATAGTTTTCTGCAATACAGCAGTTTTATATAGTAAGAAGATTTTACAGAAAATATTAATCATGATCAAATTCTTCTCTCACCATTTAAACATCTGAGAACTAGTTCCAGACCCTCAAATGGGTGAACTGTCAATATAGCCTCCATTCAACCAAGTCTAGGAATACAGAAAAGTGAAGAACATCATGAAAATGTCAAAACCCAGTATTTATCCCTACCTTCATTCAGCACCACAATTTTAAAATAAAAACCAGGAATACAAAGGTGAATAATAAATAGTTGTTGCCCATAGGAGTTTAATGTAATAAAAGAGGTGACAAACAACAGTAGTAGCTATACACAGCTAAGTGCTATATAGGGCAATCCTCTGAGATAGGTACTATTATATCCCCGTTTTAAAGATGGAGTAGTGGAGGGAAGAGAGATTAAGTAACTTGCCCAAGATCACCAGCTAGAGAGAGCACACATGTACAAATATCAAGCATATGAAACAACATAAAGACTACGTAGGTGCCCTAGGATTTTCACAAATCAACCAGAGGCCCAGTGCACGAAATTCATGTACTGGGGGTGGGGTGGGGTTGTTCCTCAGCCCAGCCTGCTGCATCCTCTCTAATCTGGAACCCCTCAGGGGATCGGGCCTAAACCGGCAGTTGGACATCCCTCTCAAAATCCGGGACTGCTGGCTCCCAACCTCTCACCTGCCTGCCTTCCTGATTGCTCCCAACTGCATCTGCCTGTTAGCCTGATCACCCCCTAACTACTCCCCTGCCAGCCTGATTGACACCTAACTGCTCCCCTGCCAGCCTGATTGACACCTAACTGCTCCCCGCCAGACCAATTGCCCCCAACTGCCCTCCACTGCTGGCCTGGTTGCTCCCAACTGCCCTCCCCTGCAGGCCTGGTTGTCCCTAACTGCTCTCCCCTGCAGGCCTGGTCCCCCCACAACTGCCCTCCCCTGCCAACCTGGTACCCCTAACTGCCCTCCCCTGCAGGACTGGTCATCTCCAGCTGCCCTCCCCTGCTGGACTGGTCACTCCTAACTGCCCTCCCCTGCTCGCCTGATTTCCCACAGCTGCCTCCTCTGCTGGCCATCTTGTGATGACATGGGGGGCAGCCATCTTGTAGACCCCATGGGGGTGGTCATCTTGTGTGAGCATGTTATGGTCAATTTTCATATTACTTCTTTATTATATAGTATCCTGAGGCATAGGGTTCACTTCAGGCTGGGATATTTAGAAAGGGAATAAGAAAGGCAGTGATATTTGAATTGCATCTTAATGAACAGGTGAGAGTTTTACAGGTCAGAAGGGGGGCGGGGGAGGCAGGGAATGTATATTAGGGATAGAAAATAGTATTATTGGAAAATACTTTATTGTAGAGATGAAAGTTAAATTATTTAAACCCTGGGGAGAAAAACAGAAGGGTTCTTAAACGTATTATTTGCCTGGATTTAAAGCCTTTCTTCATTCTCCTTTTCCTTCACTAGCATTATGCAATTTTCTCATTCATTTTAGGCCAAAAAAAGTTCCTCTGGTAAAGCTGCAACATATTTGTCATGTTGCAGAGTGTCATATTAAACACTGAGGTGGAGTTGGAACTTTCTGATTCCCTCATTCACTCAATAAATACTTTCAAGAGCCTTCCATGTGCCCCCAAGCATGAGCAGGGCTTGAGACACAATGGTACGCAAAACCCATGGAGTTTATGGTTTGGGAGGGAAGGCAGACACTAATCAAATTATTACACAAATACACAATAAATTGTTCACTTTCAGCACCTGATGGGCATGCAGGGAACTGAGCTAATATGTATGGAGAGTCAGAGGGGGCCAACCCAGGATGTGTGGTCTGAACTGAGCTCCAAAGGGCGGGGTGGGGAGTTAGTTGGAGGATAACTACTTGTGCAAGGATCTCAAATGTGGTGGGAGTGTATCTTATTTAAGGAACTGAAAAGCCTGTGGCTGGAACAAAGCACCTGAGAGAATAAAAAGGCCTCCAGAGTGAGAAGGTGAGCATAGGAAAATGACACTGTTCACGCCTGTGCAGTCCAGTGCAAAGGGTGTGTCGTTGTGTCCAGACGCAGGATGTGTGCGTGTAGCACACTATCTGGCAAATGCTTCCACTTCCTCCCACCCTGGAGAGGAATGACCCAGATTTTTTTTCAGCCTGATCATGTCCATTTTTGCTATTCTATTATTTTAAGCAAAATACTGTTTTTCACTGCCCAACTGCAAAACAAGAGCCATGTCCTTTAAAGAAACACACAGTAAAAAGCCAGTAAATGTATGTATGTTCTCAGAATTTTTGCCTGATTTTTCATATATTGAATCTGAGTTTAAAATACATGTAGGCATAAATTGGCTCAAGAAAGAACTATAAAGATAACAATAATAAGGAAGTAATTAGGAATTCAATATTTTTTTATTTGTACTACCCTACCAAAAAGCTCCAATAAATACACCCTGGTGGTTTTTGTTCTGTTCTAAGCTCTGTGTGGAGCTCCCTGGATATATAACAGCTTCAACACTTCCATTCCAATATCTGGAAGGGCTGCTGCTCTGAAATGCTATAGTCACTCTAAAGTCAAAAGTCGTTAATATCCCTCTCTAATATAAAAGGCTGGCCTCATCTCCGGTGATGTCATTTTTGTCTGGGCTTCTGCATTCTCAGGGAGAACAACTTGAAATAATCAAGAATATGGTGTGCAATTCCCAAGATGACCGGTTTTCTCACAGAAGTGTGAGATTAGGAGTGAGGAAGGAGGAAGGGGGTAGGGGGACAGCAAGCTAGAGATTAAAGTTTACAAATAATATTAAAGATACAATTACAGAATAAATTGATGCTGTGTGATTTGCTTCTAGGAACAACATTTCAAGTGTTCTAACTTCTTTTAGTAGATGAAAACATGTACTTCAAAGAGGTAACCAAAACACTGTGAACTATAACTAGCTTTATTGTTTACTTGGAGCATTGTGCCTCTATTTTGACAGAAAGGGTGTGTATTCCTAGTTAGAAAGTATCCAATCACATTTTAACCTGTAAAACAAAACCCTTCCTGGCCAAAGACTGAATTCTTTGCAAGGTGGTGATGTGTAGCAAATAGAAACACTGAATCTGACAACACTGCATTAAAAAAACAGATTAGATTTAACTGTTTGTTTTTTTTCTTAACCACCACAACAAAAATAAGGAAATAAAGAGTCCAATTATTTCAGAGTATAGTTTGAACAAAACTACAGCTTCTAAAATTAAAACCCTAGCCATGTTGCATGCTGAAAAATGTAAACTGTTCATGAACACTGCACCGTATCAATTTCTACTCCAGATGGTTCTCTGTCGGGTTGGCAACAACTCAAGAGCCTGATGAAGAGGTGCAGGAATATGTCTTGTGTTTAAAATGAAAAAAAAGAAGGGGGGCTTCATTTTATAAACAGTTTGGTGAAAATTACAATTCCGTTTGGGACCAATTCAGTCCAGGTGCTAAGAGCAGAATAAACAGGCAACACACGAAGGCAGCTATGTCAGGCTTCTGTGGGAATTACATCCTTGGTTACCTTTAGAACTTCATTTTAAAATACACAGAGATATCACTGTTGTACACATATGTTCTCCTGGCTTTTTAAATGTTAGTCTTCTATTCTCACATAGTAGAACAATGTAAATCAACGCCTAGGGCCCTTTGTGTCTCTTTTTAATTTTCTTCTGCTGCAATTTTGTTACCTGAACTGCTTATCCCTAAATGTTTTTCCTCCTCCCCGAGGTCCTAATGGTCCTCCTTTTAGGCTTAGCAGATCCTGCTTTATATTCTGATTTTACTTTTGAGGATAATGTCTCCTAGAATCTGGAACATGGATTCAGCACTAACATGCTCAACAACTTCCTCTCCAATATTAGCTTTAAAACTGTGAAGACGACAATACACCTGTGCCTCTTTATTCTAGCACTATGACCTTACCAGAGAAACGGTGGATACATTTAATACAAAATCCCACCTGAAACCTTCACTTGGGAAGCATATATGGGATCTGAGTTTCTACTTATTAGTAAATAGATAATCAAATATACATCAAAATACTAACAGTTATCCCTGGGTAGTGGGCTCATAGGTAATTTTTATTTCTTCGTGTGTATTTGTTAAAGAGCAAAAGGTCTTTCAAGTATTCTACAATAAGCAAGTATGATTTCTGTAATCAGGGAAAATCTAACTAAAAATATTTTAAGGAACATATAAACATGAATGGAGCTTTAAAATCCACCCAAATGACAGTCCCTGCCCTTCTAAAGCTTATAGTCAAAGGATTATACACTGAGTGGCTAGATTATTAAGATATCTGAATGCATAATAATCTGGACACTCTGTGTATATCTTATATAATAAAAGGCTAATATACAAATTGTCTACTTGACCAGGAATTTGACCAGCAGGCAGGCCAGCCAACCGCCCATGTCCCCTCACCCTGGCCAGCTGGCCAGACCCCAACCATGTACAAATTCATGTACCAGACCTGAGATATATATATATATATATATATATATATATATATATATATTTATGAGAACATAATATTTGTAGGGTTTGGTACTATCCACAGTTTCAGGCATCCACTGGGGTCCTGGGACATAGCCTCAGTGGTTAAGGGGGCGAACAAACCTTGCCATGCAACATAGTCATGGGCAAGTGTATGCCACTGTGGTAAGTTCTGGTGATGTGTAATAAGAGGGATGAGTCCAAATCACACACACACAGTGAGTGGCCAGATTATTATGCATTCAGAGATCATAATAATCTGGCCACTCAGTATATATAACTAGAGGACCGATGCATGAAGTTCATGCAAGGGGCTCTGAGGGCTGAGACAGCACCCCGGCTGCCGCTCCAGCCCTTGCAGCAGCAGTCCCGGAAGGATGTCCAGTCTAATTAGCATATTATGTTTTATTATTATAGATTACACAGCTCTTCCTAATAGGCACAGTTACTGCTACTTGAGTGCTGAGGCGCATCCACATGGTGAGAGAGGCTTTAGTTCTAAGAATTACTTTAGTGGACAGTTGCTCTGAAGCTGTTTTCTAACATTTGTGAAAATTCCAGACAGTTATTTTAGGCCTACACATACCTGCTCTTGAAGCAGGTATGCAGTATCAATGACATCTTTATCCATTTACAGATATAATATTAAACTCAAAAAAGGAAAGATGTATTTTTTAATGTAAAGATATAAAACTACTTGATAGTGGACATATCTCGCTTTTTTATGCTAGTATCCCTTCCATTGTGGGATCACTCCTACCCCTATTCTAAGTGACAATGATGGACTGTCAGTCACAGTCCACTGCCCATTGCTTCAGAACCCTGGTGCACACCTTCCTGCCTGCTGCCATACAACGGGGGAGTGGGGAGGGTGAGAGAGTGGGGGGGGGGGCTCATGGTTCATCCTTTAAAAAATTAATTAGTTTATTAATTTTAGATTTTATTGAATTTATGAGGTGACACTGGTTAATAAATTTATATATGTTCTAGTGTATAATACATCATCTGTATATTTGCATAAAGGGGATCAAATATATGATGACGAAAGGAGACTTGACCTTGGGTGGTGAACACTCATGACTCTTCTTGGTCAAAGGGACCTCATTTCTCCTGCCAACAGTGACTGAAAGTCATCTTCATTTCTTAGGATTGATCTACAATCCCTAAAAGAAAAAAGATTATTTTTTCCCCTGGGTTGTAATCTGGAATGACATAAGCCAGGAATGGCCTGGAAAGACGAGAGGTCACACAGAGGCAGTTGTGATAGGAAAGAATGAGATCATACTTAGAAGGCAAAAAATCTGGGATGCAGAGTCCTGATCCCACTGTTGGAGCGCTTGCCCTGACTCTCCTAAAATACAGCTGTGTCTCTGAACTTCCTATGTGAGCAAATATGAAAGGCAAATACCATCGTGGAAAATATCAGCGGAATATATGACTAAGTATTAATCACCTTAATAATCCAAGCGCTCTGATTTTAAATTATTAAGAATGAAATAAATAATTCGGCAGAAAAAACAAAAATGCCATAAGTAGCATATATCTGTTTTCAATACTCAATAAAATGAAATTTATATATGGCCTCTATCTACAATGTTCTTTACATTTTCAAATTTTCTACAATGAGAAGATAGGACTGTAACAGTGAAGGAAAAACCTTAAAGTGTATATAATAACATATAGAATTAAATTTAAGAATGTTAGGCTGGCATCCATCAGTAGGCAGGATGAATGAGTGGGTTGGTGTGGAGTCAGGGATGCTGAGAGAAGTCCACGGGCCAGTGTGTGCCTGAGAATAAAGAAGTATCTTTGGAGAGAAGTAAACAGATTCTCCAAGAAACACCAGTAGGGATGGGCTACAGGGGGTGAAACTGAGTCAATGACTCCATTTTTTTCCCTTCTGGGAGGAATCAGAGATCCTATAAAGAGAGAGAGTTATTGAGGAAGAGCTGATTTAGAAATAGGGAAGGAAGTATACTGACTCAGGTTAGTATACTAGAACCATAGAATGGAAGAGAAAAAAGGGACCTTAGATTCATCTAAAGAAAATCCTGTTTTACGAGGAGGATCCTGAGACAAGCATGCTCAGTGACTTACATTCAGGTTACATAGCTAGGGGCATAGTTAGGAGTAGAAATAAGGCACCCTGCCCACTTTTCAACCAGACCCCAGTCTCTCTGATCTGGCCTATAGAAAACTACTCTGTATTTTATGCCATCAATTTCTCCTTTTTATTGACTGATATATAACATCTAATATGCATTTAAGAATCAGCAATAATTAATCTCTGTCACCCACACAATTATGATTTTTGGCATCACATGTAGACACACAATTAAGTGATATAGACAGTATGCCTTATGCATTTTGCACATAAAAATATCAGTGCAAAAAGATCCCTTCCAGTGTCTTGGTTAAGAATGACGTTCTAATGATGTGGCATGGAAAAATTAAGTACTTGAGAAAGTAATTTGTAGTGACCCCTTAATATGTTAGCAAAATTACTTAACTAGTTTGCCACCATAATAGGCAGCTCTAAATATCTGTCTTCACAGTTTGTGATAAATTTTAAATATGAACTAAATATTTTAAACTTCACTTGATACAGCTTTTTGTAATATGTGCTGTGGTGAACTATTTTAATATGCTGGACAGTAAAACTAAATGTAACAGTTCCAACATTTCTCAGGGGAGTGATTTAGGGCAGACATATGTTCTTCATCAGAGTTTCCAGCAGAAATCTTAGAAATCTAGAGGAAAAAATAGGCCCTATTTATACCAGTGTTGCAAACCATAATGGAAAACAACAGTATGGTTTTTGTTTCGCTTTGCTTTGGCAGCCCTGAAACAAGAAATCTGAAATGTGAAGTGAAGGTGTATTCCTAATAAAAAAGTCTAATGCTGAATGCCACAATAACTGAAAGCCAAGAGATGAGACAAGACTCCCTTCTGAAATGAATTTTCCCTGCAGGCTGAAGTCCTCCTTCAGCTGAGTGTGTGGATTCTACAGTCATGATTTTGTACAGTGTCACTTATATAATGAGCTAAAACTTTTGTTCGAGTGTGGGTAACATGAAGACTTGTGATGCACTTTTAGGATCAATCTTCACTTACCGCATCGCCAGCCTTGTCATTGCCGAGCAATGCTCAAGGTCTAAAGAACAACTTCTCAAGGGAAAGATTTGTGAAATCTTGAAAACCGTTTTTCAATCGGAATAGTGCCCTTAGGAGCAAAAATCTGCAAAAGTGCATATTCTGAACTTGATGAATTACTGAGGGAAAGCTGTGAGATGAGGAAAGTATGCAGAGGTGATAGAGTGAAGGAAGCATACAAGGAGAAATTCGTATTAGCTCCTCATCTTTTACAATTCTCTGTTTGGAAGTACTTCATATTTTACTAAGAACACTAACTTTCTACAAGGCTATGAAAAGTACTTGGCCAACTATGGAAAAAGCTTTGTTTGAAAAACATACCTCTACTAACCTAATAAACTAAGTGTCTATGTCTTGTGCTAATGGAGATGCAAGTTTTTATAATTAAGTGGCAGTCATGAAGAGCAGTAATAATTTTATATGGTCTATGATTACTTGAACTTTTCAAAAGAAGAAAGCTATCATAAACAAATTATTGCAATAGGTTTTTACCCTTGGCTATAGAATGTGGCTTTGTTTTATATGGATAAAGGTGCATAGATGTTTTCCATTGTAAAGCAGAACTTAAAATATCATGAGCTGCCTTGCACAACCTATTGAAAACAAATGCTCAACTCTTTCCTCACTTGAAGTTGATAAAGAGACTTATGTCTTTTAGACATCTATTTGGGAATGCAAGTGAACTCCAGCTGAGAGCTCACTAGACTACACTTTCCTTCCTAGTGTCTTTAAGAATGGTACTTTCCAAACAGAACCTGCCTTTCCTCATTGTTATATGTGGTTAATGTGGGCAGGGCACAGGGCAGTGGACAAATGAGAAGGAATAGAAAAGCAAAAACTTAGGAAACAAAATAGCTCAAAATCAATACTTTAGAAACGGAATATGATTTTTAAAATCATGGTAATTTACAGATTTTATCTAAATCAGTGTGTGAAGTTTTGATTATTCCAGTGAGAGTAACAAGAATCCGGCCATTATTTTAAGCCAAAGTTTGGGGAATTACACAAACATGGAAGCACAGCTATAGATCTAGCTAGAAAAATACCATCCAGAATTTGAGGGAAACTTATGTACTATCCCTTCCTCAAAATTTAACTCTTCACATTTCAGTGCCAATGCCTTAGTCCCAGGGTCCGCTCCTTGCGGTGGGAAGCTCCTCACAGGGGTGAGTCGGACTTTTTGGCTGGCTTTATTTTCCTGACATGCCTTCCTTTTATTAAACTCAAACTGCCTCCTAGGATTTTCTCTGATAAGTCTACTTCCACTTAGATGGTATCTTTACAGAATCTACTTGGAAAGAAAACCTATGAGGCCTCACCCGTAAATTTATGCCAGATTAACATTTAAACACAAGTGATTTTTTTCCCTTTAGTTAAAAGAAGTCAAAAAAGGAGGTCACTCGGTCCCTTCCTTTGGTTTCTGATAAAACTGTAGAGTATCTGCCTGGAGATCTTTTAGATTTCTGGTAAGTCCTAGAGTAGAGATTCAAAGGCTTTCCTCTGTAATTAATACCTGAGGCAGTATCTCGCATAAAAATTACAACCTGGAAACCCACAGGCTGCATTCTGGCCTTCAGTAACATTTTTTACTCATACAGTGTTTTAGAAAAATGAGCCAATTTCTCAAAATTGGTTCATTTTAAATTTTTTAAAATCAGATTTCTGATTTCTCTCTTTCTTCCTTTTTTCCCCTCCAATCCATCTGCTAACTATGGGTGCCCTAGCTGGGAATCAAACGAGCAACCTTTTGGTGTATGGTATGATGCCCAACCAACTAAGCCACACTAGCCAGGGCTTGATTTATTGATGAGTGGCAACATCAGAGATTTATTGCTCTCCTGGCAACAATTAGAGAATCCCCAGTTTGACACAGTCCCCACCACTCCCTATTGCCTCCTTCTTTAGGAGTGAATATCCTTTGCTAATTATTATTGTACTAGAGGCCTGGTGCACGAATTCATGCATGGGTGGGGATCCTTGTGGTAGCCTGTGGGGATCAGGCCAAAACCCATAGTCCAACACCACCTACAGCTTCTACCTGCCACTCCCACTCATCCCGGCCCCACTGTGCCTGCCAAAGACTCATGCCCAATCAGTACCGATCAGGAGAGACTGGTGCCACCACAGCAGTGCTCACCAGCCATGAGCCCTGCATCTGGCGCCCTCCCAAGGGGAGTTGCCAGTGGGATCAGGCCAAAAACAGCTCTCTGACATTTCCCAAGGGAGAGGGACTGAGGGACCCCACCGGGGCACGATTAGGGCCAAAAAGGGACTGCAGAAAGTCTCCAGGGCATGTTCAGCCCATTATGCTCAGTCCCAATCAGCCAGATCCCAGTAGCAAGCTAACCTACTGGGCAAAGCACATTGTAGCAAGCAATTGAGTAGCCTTAGCATATCATTTGCATATTATGCTTTGATTGGTTGAACAATTGATGGGTCACCAGACAACTGGACACTTAACATATTAGGCTTTTATTATATAGGATTTTCCCAGTTGTTTTTTTTAAAAACCTAATCCATTTTACTTATTTATATTACTTGCTGGTCCTTGTATGCATTTGAATTTGAAACTCCTATTGCAACCCTTGCTTTCAAACATTTGTAAAATATGGGGATACCATGAAATTATGCTTTTGGTATCTGTCAATTGAATGATCACTCATCAATTGCCACTCATCAATTGCCACTCATCAATTGCCCCTCAGCAATACCTTTAAATAAATTTATATATTACAAATCACAATAGCACCACAGATATTTGCATATTCATATGTGACAAATAATAGTTAAATGTATGGGTGATGTACACTGAGTGGCCAGATTATTATGCACTCAGAGATCATAATAATCTGGCCACTTAGTGTATAAAGCACACATGGAGTAGTGAACCTTTGCTCTAAGTCTTATATTTTCTCAGGGTTCTATGAGCCCAAGCTTGGGCTCAATGGTCCAGTAAAAAGTGGGAACCAGGAGACAGTCTAGATCCATCCTTATATTGAACAGGCTCTTGGTTGGTGATTTTAGGTAAGACAGCCTTGATTTCTCATGTGCAAAGTGAATAGCCTAGGTAATTATTGAGAACCTTTCTGCCTATAAAATATAATAATACATGCATATGAGTCCTTACACATATCATAAACCCAGGCAACTACAGGACCTCCCAAGAATGTACCTAGGTTTTACCTAAAAACAAAAAGTTTATTAGAGAGGGAACTGTCATGGAACAATGTAATTTCACTATTTCCAAATGTTGATAGAATTTTATATTATCTCCCAAACCATGTTTAAAATACTAGCAGTATATTTGTGAACAAATTATCTCAAGAGAATTCAGCATTATAGATATTATCTCTGTGGAGTTCAGATTTGAGGTATATTTTTTAGACTTGAGTTTATGGGCTCAAACTTACATATTCTTTTCATATCAAAAGAGATACTGTATATGAAAATTCTTTGAACACTACAGTATTATCTAGGATTGTCGGATGTTATTATGCTATTATTACCTGATATTTCCCCAACTCTTGTCTATTTAGGATTCTATTTGACAGACCCAATTCAGTAATCTAAAATTCATTGTTCATAGATGTCATTTAATACCAAGTCATCATAGCCTTAAAATTCACACATTTTGAATGCTTAGTTATATTTTATATAATATTACATTGTTTTATAGTGTTTTCTGTGTTTGTGTTGTCTCTAAAATGACCAAAAGCTCTTTGAAAAGAGATATTGCCTGATGAAAATATTGGTGATGACAATAATAAAATAATGATAAAAATAATGATGAAAGATAACATAAATTGACACATTAGGCACCAGGATCTGTACTAAGCATTTTGAATATTTTATTCCATGATTTTGGTAATAAGATCCAGAGTCAGAACCAGACCTCAGGTCCTGGTCCGGAGATAGAAACATCAATGATGAGAGAAAATCATTGATTTTCCCCTACTAGAGATCAAGCCCGAAACCCAGGCATGTGTCTCAATGGGGAATCGAACTGTGATCTGGTCCATGGGTTGATGCTCAACCATTGAGCCACACCAGCAAATTTACTATATGCTTTTTACGTTCATCCTTTCTCACCTCTTGACTGAAGCATGGATACAAAACATCAAGAAAAAGTGACCATGATAGGACCATGATGACAAAACCATGCCTTGAAGGAGGAAGGAAGGGAGGGAAGAGGAGAGAGAGAAAGAAGCCAGAGAGAGTTCTGTTGCCTGTTTTTGATCCCTTTGTAGAGAAAAATAAATCCCTCTTTGTTGAGCTAATTTGGCAAATTTTCCATTACATATATCCAGGTGCAATCCTAATGCAATAATACAGTAACTTATAATCTCAAGTTAGAAACAAGAAGTAAAAGAAGAGTTTCTGTGGCATTAGTATGGCTCTATCTTGAAATACCTAATTTTTAGAAAATCATTCATTTCCTAGCTTTACTCTAAAGATCACTAAATATATCTAACCCTATTAACCTTTTCTTTAAAGATAGTATAAAAATTCGGGAAAATAAATCAATGAGTAATATGAAAATTGTTTACCAAAAAGAAATTTTTTCCAAAATAGTTTGGGATATTAAAATCCATATGCAAGTTTTGTTTGTCTTTGCTTCTGATTTCAGACCTTCTGACCAACCAATCTTAGCACACTGATTTGCCCCTAATAAGTTCCAAGTGTGCCATACTGTTGCTTCACTTCAGTTCACAGGTCAACTGGGTAGGGCCTAGAGTGTCCAGAGCCCCCAGAGCTAGTTCCCTCTGTCCACAAGAGTCCTGCCTCTTTACCTCAGTATACTACTACTAAACAAATATTTTCACTGCCTGTGTGCATCACAATGCACTGCCCTATATGACAATTATTTAGATGCTATTGAAATAATAACATCAAGAGGGGGAAATGACCTATTAACAATACTACATGGATCAAAAATTAGCTCACACACATAACACTGTTTTGTTCTCATGTTTATTATTATCAAAGACTAGAGGCCTGGTGCACGAAATTCATGCACGGGGGGAGGGGCGGGCGCAGGGGATATCCCTCAGCCCAACCTGCACCCTCTCCAATCTGGGACCCCTCAAGGGATGTCTGACTGCATATTTAGGATCGGGCCTTAATGGGCAGTCGGACATCCTTCTCACAATCCAGGACTGCTGGCTCCAAACTGCTCACTTGCCTGCATCCCTGATTGCCCCTAACCGCTTCTGCCTGCCAGCCTGATCACCCACTAACCACTAACCTGCCAGCCTAAATTATGTCTAACTGCTTCCCTGTGAGCCTGTTTGCCCTCAACTTCCCTCCTCTGCTGGCCTGGTTACCCCTAAATGCCCTCCCCTATAGGCTTGATCACCCCCAACTGCCCTCCCTTGAAGGCCTGGTCCCTCCCAACTGCCCTCTCCTGCTGGCCTGATGGGCCACAACTGCCCTCCCTTGCAGGTCTGGAACCTCCCAACGGCCCTCCCCTGCTGGCCATCTTGTGGTGACCATCTTGTGTCTACATGGGGGCAGGATCTTTGACCACATGGGGGTAGCCCTCTTGTGTGTTGGAGTGATGGTCAATCTGCATATTACTCTTTCATTAGATAGGATAGTGGCCTGGTGCATGGGTGGGGGGCAGCTGGTTTGCCCTGAAGAGTATCCTGGATCAGGGTGGAGGTTCCCTTGGAGCGTAGGGTGGCCTGAACTAGGGGCCTGTGGTGGTTTGCAGGCCAGCCACACACCCCAGCTACCCAAATGGAGGCCCTAGGATCTGGGATTAATCTATGTCTACAATTGAAACTTTGTAGCCTGGAGTGGAGCCAAGCCTTCTGCTCACTCTGTGGTGACAGCCATTTCTGTTTGAAACTTTGTAGCCTAGAGTGGAGGCTTAGGCTAGGGCTGCAGAAGTTTGGCTTCCTCCATCGCCTCGGCAACCCTAGCCTCTTCTCTCTCCAGCTCCGTGGCTGCCGCCATTTCTGTTGGGATTATGTATCTTCTATAATTGAAACTTTGTAACATTGAGTGGAGGCCTAGGCCGGCAATGGCAGACTAAAAGCTTGGCTTCCTCTGTTGCCAGGGAAACCCAAGCCTCCCTCCTGCTCTCAGTGGCCGCAGCCATTTTGATTGGGGTTTATTTGCATAATTTGCTCCTGATTGGCTGGTGGGCATGGCTGTGGGCATGGCTTGATCAGAGGTATGGTCAGTTTGCATATTACTCTCTTATTAGATAGGATCAGTGATTTGTCTCATAACACACACTGCTAGGAAATGGCAAAGCCAGACTTCTGAATCAAGGATTTCTGCCTCTGAACCCCATGCTTTCCTGTAGGATGCCATTCCAAGTCTATAGAGATCTTTAAAATTCGAATTTGAGCTCATTCTCTGAAACAGAGTTAAAATGGTTTTCCTTTGTTTTCTCTTGTGACTGCCATGCAAACACTAGTGTATATGGAAACTGATACCCTCTTTGAACTTAGCAAGACTGAGAAAGGACATATTTAGGCCACAGCAATTTTCTTTCTTCAACTCCCACCGCTGATACCCAGAGAGCCAGCCCTTGTCATTTTGTGTGAGTAGAAAAAGAGAGTTTTTGCCTCCCAAAAAGTATCTATTAAAAAGAAAGTAGTAGGTTGTCATTGATCATGGTGAAGTTTTGTTTTGATTTGCCAATTACAATTTCTCATAGTCCTTTCCATAAAGGGAAGAATAGTGAGAAAGAAAAGAAATTGTCAAAATTAAACTACATATTTAACATATAAAAGGAAATATAAATTTTACATAGAAAGCAATTACTGTCAAGAGATATTACTGAAATAAAAAAATTAAGTTTGGTGAGGGGGGTTGGGGAAGTATTTGGGGAATAAGGATACATATGTAACACCTTAATCAATAAAGAAATTTTAAAAAATTAAGTTTGCTTAGTTCTATCTTAGTAAAGTTAGACAACCAATAGATTTCAATGACTAGAAATAATAATTTAATTTCTTTATAACAATGCAGAAATAAAGAGGATACATGCATAAAAATATAAAGGTAAACAGAAACATCTATAAGTAGCTATTACAGACAGATTCAAGTGCACAACCAATATCTAAAATATTAACCAAATGTTAATTCACTGTTCAGAAAATAAGAACATGGTGGAATGGTGGAGCATGCCTGGATTAACACACAATAAGTGTAATCAAGTCTAAGTGAGAGAATATAATGAATGCAGGGGGTATGAAGTGAGGTTGCAGCAGGGGTAGAATTTTGTGCTTAAAGACGTGGGATCTAGATCCTGAGCACAAGGATTCAAATCCTGGCTCTATCTCTCAGCAATTGGGTGATGATAACATCCTTAGGTTTTTAAGTACAGAAACAGTGTTGGTATCTTGATCCTATACAGCATTTTATAAAAAGTAGAATTCTTATATTTACTCATTGCTTATTTTCAATAATTCTTCATCAACCACAAAATGTGCACAAGGCATAAAATAAATTCTGCCACCCAGTAACAAATAAGCCTAGACTAAGTTGGAATAACGTAAGCACAACTCTGTGGGCAAGTTCATGGTAAAAAGCCAGGCTAACCTAGTTCCACAATAAGCACATTTGAAAGCAATTTGATTATTCCAGTACATAGTGGGTATCCCATTCTGTTCCACAAGGCTGAATCACAACAGCCTCAATACTACCCTATTACCTGTTATCATGGGATGCAGATTACACATGAATCCTACTTCTCAGGACACGACTTTACAACCTACTTAATGAGAGAATGTCTAACCAACAAAATCAAAGTCTACCTTCAGAAGTCCAGTCCTTTTGGTGTGCACAGAGGTTGATTAGTGCATGTGTGTTCCACTGGTAAGTTCACTGGAGTCAAATTTAAGTACCATATCTTATCCATCCAGTTTAAGCTGTACATACAAAGTTAATCCAGGGAGAAATGTATACTCAGTATTAGAAAATATGCTGTCTCTAAAAATTTTCAATATACTAAAATTCCACAAATTCTTAATTCTTCAACTGCTACACATACAAATTTTCCTAATACAAGCATGAATGTACAGAAGTGTTTTAAAATGTGAAATCACAGTTAAAAGCAAGCAAAGGCAATATCCTGAGCCATCATAAATATAGAAACTAATAAAGAATGAAATGCTAGGTCAATAAACACCTCAAGCAAATATTAAATGAATACTTGTACAGCATGAGTTCAATTCCCAAAATAATAAAGGAACTACTAATGTTACAGAAAAGCTATCCAAATAGCCTCAACTAAAACACACCATCTTTGTTGTCTGTTTCTGAAATTATGCATTTCAAGAATAACCTCCAATTAAATTCTCGTAGCATTTAATTTTACTCTTAATCAAATCACTGTTCTTAGCACTGTATAAACCATATTAAAACTTCAATACTCGTCTAAGCCAAACACAAGTAATCACATCTAGTGCTGTACCTAAATGAAATGGGAACAAATTCCACACGTTTTCCGTAAGTAGATTTTAAGTTGGCAAACAGGTTCTACCCTAAGCAAGGAAACGGCTCATTTCTGTGGAAATTTGATTCGGTTTCCATCTCATCAGAGTTTCATTTTCCATAACCACACATAGGAAAGGTCAGCGGTGGGCAAGAGGGAGAACACACATGTGTGGGAGCAATCTGATGCACCCCAGGGAGGAGCAACAGGGGACAGGAGGAAAAGCTGGCAGATACACCAGCTGCCTCAGCAGAGCCTTCCTGAATGGGGAGGTCTACACACACCTACACACACATCCATTAGTGAATGGAAACTCAGTATGTTTTTAAAGCATTTATGTTTTATGGATAAGTTTTAATAACATCGGACTTTCAATCAGAACCAGGCTCAGTCCATACTAATTTCTGTAAATGATACTGGAATTTACAAAAACAAAAATAAAAATATTAAATTTGACACAGAATAAAACAAATGAATGTCTCTCTGAGTGATGTCAGTTCACACTGGAAGTGAAAAGTTAGATTTTATGATATTTAATTTTATATTTCTCCCCAATTAACATAGTTTACTTTACTAGGATGTTTGGGAAGCTACTCTGGAATACGGCAACTTTTAATCCTATAAGATTGTATAATATCTTAGGAAAACATTTTTTAAAGTTTTAAATGACAATACCAAAGAGAATATGTCCAACAAAAACCCTTTGAGTAGAATGCACCACATTTTTATATTCTCTTTTAAGATGTTATGGCCTATGAGTATTTTGCTAATTTAACAAGATATGGCTCTAAGGAATCTGAATTCTGACAATCAACTAGAAGCCATTTCACTCCCATGACTGGAAAAAATATATATACTGCAGTGAGAACCTCTGATCCTAAAGGCTAGCTAGCATCCATCAGACCTTATGAAATTCCAAACCATTCCAAAGAACATGGCTACATCTTCTTTCTGAAATTGCTGCTATTATTTTTATTTTATTATTGATTTTAGAGAGAGGAAAGGAGAAAGAGAGAGAGAGAGAGAAACGTCGATGTAAATGAGAAACAACCCCTGCAACTTAGGGATGTGCCCTGACCGGGAATTGAACCTGCCACCTTTTGGCATATGGACGACGCTGCAGCCAACTGGGCCACACCAGCCACGGCTGAAATGGCTTTTAGTTTTAAACCTGTTTTCTGTATCACTGACGTTTGTGTATTATATCTTTGTTAAGCACTCACCTGTGATTTTTTGCAGCAAAGGCGACAACTCAGACTCCTCACATAAGACTTGAGCCAGTGCTTTCTTCACTTTTTCTTCTGTTTCAACCAGGTCTTTGTCCTCTGTGAACTCTCCAGTGACGGAATAAATGTATATGAAGAGGACCAACAGCTCTTCTGGGCTGTAGTCATCGTTGGTCCTTTGATTTGAAGGCTTAATCATGGGCAGCAGCTGATTTAACACAACAGGCATCGTTGACTCCCCGATGCTCTGAAATAAAAAGTGGTAATGTGAAAATACGTCAAGCTTGTACAAAGATGTAATTTATCCACTACATCGCACAGGATGCAAACAACGCTTCAATTCACTGTCTAGATTGCTTCTTATTTATTTGTCTCATCCTGGAGAGAATATTGCATGAAGCCTGGTGTTAAGAGTTGTTTTGAAAGGTCTATTTTATTTTTTTGTTAATTCTCACCCAAGGTTATTTATTCCATTGATTTTTAGAGAGAGAAAGGTTGGGGGGGGGGGACACACAGAGAGAAACAAGTATGAGAGAGCAACATCAATTGGTTGCCTCCCACTCATGGGGATTGAGCCTATAACTGAGGAGTTGAACCTGGGACCTCTCAGTCTGCAGGCCAATGCTCTATCTGCTGAGCCAAACTGGCTAGGGTGAAAGATCTATTTCATAAAACACCTAGTCCAGTTGTAGACCCTTTTATTTTATCTTACATATTGCTTAAATAGAGTCCACTAGTTTCAAAATTAAAAATACAAGTACTTCAGACACTAGAAATTTAAAATAAAATTAATGTATTTGTAAAGTAAATAATTACAAATAAATATGTATATATCCAAATGAGTGTTGATACTCCTTCAAAAGAATGACTTCAGCTTTTGCAGCATATTCTTTTTAACATTCTCTACATTGGTAAATATCAGTCTGAATAGGTGTTGTTGTTTTAATATAATAATGCGAAGTCATTTTCTCCTAATTCTGATGAATAGATAAGGGATCAAGCTGGGTAATGTCACTTGGGGTTCAAGATATCTTTGGGTTAGTATGAAGGTAAGTCACCTAATACCTTGAAAATATTTTTGCTTTTAGCTCTTCCACCAATTTCTTGAGTGGTAGTTAGCAGAGAATTTCAAAATTCCTCATATGTGAAAATAGTATTGCATTACTGCAGTAACTGCATAACTTACAAAGCACTATGCACATTTTTAGTACAGATTCTGAGATTTGGGGTGAATAGATAAATCCCCATTATAAATAGTGTGATTTAATTTCATCTATAATATAAAATTACTCTATAAAATAAAACTTAACTATTTGTATTTATATTAAAGCCGGGGGGGGGGAATGATCACCACTTGAAACTTTCACATCATCCATTCAAGAACTATTAATTGAGCAGCTATTCTATCTCAGGTACTATTCTAGGTCTGCGGATACAGCAGTGAACAAAACAAATCCCCTGCTCTCATACAGCTTACAGTCTAGTTGGAGGAAATAGACCATTAAAAATCTAAAGAAGTAAAACATAAAATATATTAGACTAGTGGCCCAGTGCACGAAATTCATGCACAGGGGGGAGGGGGTGTCGCTCAGCCCAACCTGCACCCTCTCCAATCTTCGACCCCTTGGGGGATGTCTGACTGCTGGTTTAGGCCCACAGGGATCAGGCCTAAACCAGCAGTTGGACATCCCTCTCACAATCCATGACTGCTGGCTCCTAACCACTTGCCTGCCAGCCTGATCACCCCCAACTGCCCCCCACTTCCAGTCTGATCACCTCTAACTGCCCCCCCACCAGCTTGATCACCTCCAACTACCCCCCTTGCTGGCCTGCTTGCCCCTAACTGCCCTCTCCTGCCATCCTGATTGCACCTAACAGCCTCTGCCTCAGCCCTGCCACCATGGTTTTATCCATAAGGTCTCCCAGTCTAATTAGCATATTACCCTTTTATTAGCATAGATTTCTATTAATACCTGCCTGCCACGTCACTCCTCTGTTCCTTCTGGCACCCAAATAAACACAACTTGATGCCAGGTCTTCATTGAATGTAGCTAATTTGAGAGATAGGTGAGCCTGGACATATAAGATCCAGTTACTAAGCACTGATTTGTAAGCACCGGGACTGTCTTGATGATGTTACACACATCAGCTTATTTCATCTTCACAGTATCTCTCCAATAGTGGTGGCATGTTGATTGTTTACCGATTTGGAATCAAAGGTTTAGAGGGGCTTTAGTAACTCTGCAAGGAAAGTAGTCTACCCAGGATTGAAACTCAGTTTTTGTCTTACTCCCAAACCATTGCTTTTGCTCCTGTGCAACATCGCTTCCCCTGTAACTTGGCCTATTTCAGAAATCAATTTATCGTGGAATAGGCAGTTTACTCTCCTAGGTGTTATGACCTATTTTCTACTTTTTAACATTGCCAGGTAAATAATTTAAGACTGTGTGTGTTTTTAATTGTTTGTCTATATGTCCTTGCTACTGTTTTTTAAAGGAAATAAACAATAAAAAAGATCAAGAAGACAGAAAGCCAGCCTGCACATAGGAAAAAAGAAAAAAGAGAAAAAGTAGCTGTGCTAAGTGAGTCATCTCTTCACCTGGTGTCATCTCTCCTCTTGGGCATATGCCTTGGAGCATTGGGGCCTCCTGGTGCTTTTTATTGCCTTAATTGTTTAGCTCAATAACTGTTCCCTTTCACAGTACTGTACATCTCGTTAAAAGAAAGGGATGAACACTGTATAGTATTGAGGTTGTGTAATGAGATTCTGATTCAAAAAATCACATGAACGTCAATATTGACTGGAACTGGTGGATAACCAAATAGTTGTTTCATTATTATTTTGTTTTTGTTTTTAGTTTTTTTACAAATGAGAAAATTAAGGTCCAGACCCCTTGCTGGGCCCATGGCTGCAGCCATCGGGACCACAGCTGGAATCCCAGGCTTGCCAAGGCCAGGCTTTGGGTCCGGTTGCCATCTTGCTTGGGGGTTAATTTGCATATTGCTCCTATTGGCTGGTAGCGTAACGAAGGTACAGTCAATTTGCATGTTTCTCTTTTATTAGATAGGATGATGGCAGAATAGAGAATAATAAAGCAAAAAAAAGGTGGGATTTTATGGTATATGTTTATGGTGGTGAACATGCACTATTTTAAAGAGGAAAAGCCATGTGAATATGGGAGTATTGGAATAAAGATCTATAAAGCTCTCTCTCCTTCTGAATGAAGTTGGCAGCAAGCAGAGGAATGTGACTCTGTATTGGGATGACTACCCAAAACAAGCTTTTCTTGTCAAGTCACTTTTACCCCTGGAAAAATTTGTATGTATCATGTCAAGGTTATGGTTCATAATTATATTATTGCTACATGAAAAACAGCTGTTGCCATTTATTTCCACTAAAAATCTTGGATGTTCATAATGTATCACACAAAATAAAATGGTAAGTCTTTGGAATGAATAAAGTACAAATGAATAAAGAACAGAACAGAGATTTTACTGTTACATGGTGACAAGACATGATTCATCAAGTATAAACACACCCACTTCTCAAAGTAAACACTGGAAGTTTTGAAGGGATCCTAGAACTGTTCTATAGCTTCAGGATTTTCTTGAGAGGAACCTTTAAGTATTCTTTCTTTGCTTAACAAGCTGCCAAAAGCTATTTAGAACAAAGGAGCCATTGGTTGTCCTGTTAAAAAAGGG
Source organism: Antrozous pallidus (assembly GCA_027563665.1). Lineage (NCBI taxonomy): Eukaryota > Metazoa > Chordata > Mammalia > Chiroptera > Vespertilionidae > Antrozous > Antrozous pallidus. The sequence goes on along the minus strand of CM050511.1, from coordinate 91,871,783 downwards.
GTTGTGGGGCTTGTGGTATTTTCTTTCTTTCCTTCCTTTGTTCTTTCCTTCTTTCTTTCTTCCTCTCTTTCTTTCTTAGCTTTTCTTTTTTTAAATTTTTTACTCTATCTCCAACTCCTTGGATGACAATAAGCAGATTCCTTCATTGTTTTATAACCCATTTCTAAAAAGCAAGTGTACACATCAAGTATTTTTCCCTCAGAAGGCCTATGAATCTCTCCCAGAACAAAAGGATTTGTTAAGGAATAACAAATTTGTAAAAAGAAAAACATAGTAGGACAATCATCATAATCATTTGAAAGGACTTACTCACATCTGTCCATCAGAGCATCACTCCCAAATTGTAAATCTAAGATGTGTTTTACTAGAGAGTGAAATCCCTTAGTAGTGTCATTCCAGCAGACTTCCATTGGCTAGGTAATACGTGAGCACACTATTTCCTAAAATTTCATTCTCATCTGCTCACTGCATTCCAAGAAGTTAATTATGGAGTTGAATACAAAGCCAAAAGTACTGATCAGTCAGAAAGAGGCATGCGAATCAGAGGAAGTAAAGAGGCTCCATCTCAAACAGCCTAAGTCCAATCCTAACTGTTTTTCTATCTAGTTCTGTAGCCTCTTATAACCTCTTTATCTCTAATTATGATATAATTAGAGGATGGCTGAGCTTTTAAATTATATTTTTCTCAAGTGCTCCATTTTCACTTTCTCCCCCCAGTAGAAGACAGCAAATCATGTTCTTATTGTTGGTTACACAGCAAAATATAAGAGCAAAAGAAAAAAAAAAGCTTTATTGTGGAAGCAAATCTAGATACAGAAATACTGCAGACATGTGTGTAACATGGACGGCTATACATAATGCATTTCCTAACTCTGTCCACTAGCGGATTCTAGAAGCAGTGACATCCCAGTAGCAATGAGCACACCCAGCGGTCAGATCTAAGAAAATGTCCTATATCATAAAAGCCTGAAACTTAGCATAAGTGTCTGACCATCTGTTCAACTGGTCAACCAATGGTTATGATGTGCACTGACCACCAGGGGGCAGACGATCAGACCAGTAGGTTAGCTTGCTGCTGGGATCCAGCAGATCGGGTCGGGACTGGGTGAGAAGGGTTGGGCATGCCCTGGATCCCTTCTGCAGACCCTCTCCAGCCCCAATCATGCACCATATTCCCTTTACTTTCAGGCACCGCAAGATCTCCCAGAATCCTCTTGTATTTTCCCTGATCCATCCCTAGGCCTGGCCTACACCCTCTCACAATCTGAGACCTCTTGGGGGATGTCAAAGAGCCGGTTTCACCCCAATTTCCACAGGCCAGGCCAAGGGACCCCACTGGTGCACAAATCCATGCACCGGGCCTCTAGTTCCAAAATAAAAGGAAACAGGGATCCTTGGGAAAATGGCTAATTCTAGGGATGGGTCAGGGAAAATACAAGAGGATCCTGGGAGATCTTGAAGTGCCTGAAAATAAAGGAAGGCCTGAAAAAAAACACACACACACAAAAACACAAAAGAGGAGGAACCAAGATGGCGGAATAAATAAACACCTACCTTGCTGCCCCACACAGCAATTTCAAAACTACAACTTAACAACAGAACAAACATCATCCAGAATCACCAGAAAGCTGGCTGAGTAAAAATTCCACAAATTAAAGTAAAGACAGGACACTGTGACTCAGAGGAGCGGTGGAGGGCAGCATTGAAGATACGCAGAGTCAGAGGTTTGGAGCACTGCGCACATGTGCGAGCGAGCAGAGAGGGCGGGCGGCTGCAAAGACAAAGGCGTCCCACTACACTGATTCCCCAGTGCCAGGCGAGGTCCAGGGAACCCACACTCATATGGGGTGAAACTGGACAGTAGGGAAGCACGCTGAAACTCGGATGCTGCAAAGGTCTGTGAGCTTGTGGAGAGGGCGAGCTTGTGGAGAGTGTGTGTAAACTTGGGAACAGCAGAGTTACGTGAGCATGCAGAGAGGACTCATGACTTGCTCTCTCGTTCAGAAAACCACCAGACTGCATTGTTCTACAACCCTGGGTGAGACTTTGGGTGTGCAGACTCATTTGGGGAGAGGCTGAATTGTCTGGCAGCGAGTAGAGCTTGGCGGCAGCTTTCTCTCAGAGGTGCTTTCAGCCATTAACACCCAGCACAGAGACCCAGGTGCCACATGGGGCGGAGCTGACACTGCCTGCTCAGCCCAGAGACTCCGCCCATCCAACCTGAGCACAGCTGACCCTCACAGCCAATTGACCTGGAGGTCAAACCTTAATGCTAACAATAATAATCTAGGCTTAACTTCAACAAGAATGTGCAATCCATAAAGGGCTGCAGCAAGAGTATCCACCTCAGGTAACTGCAGCAAGAGTATTCACCTCAGGTAACTGTCCCTTAGAGGACATCTACCACACAAAGCTAATCAACCAACTCAGGAAAGCAGCCACCATGCAGAGACATGGAAAGAAATCAGATGTGAAAGAAATGAAGGAAAAAAAACAACTGGACATAGAGTTCAAAACCATGGTTATAAGGTTTTTCAAGAGGCTCCTAGAAAAGGCTGAGACCTACACGGAAATGAACAAGACCTACGAGGATATGAAAAAAGACCAACTAGAAATTAAGCATACACTGCCTGAAATAAAAAATATTATACAAAGACATAAAAGCAATCTAGAGGACCTCAAGAACCAAGTCAAAGATTTGAAATATAAAGAGGCAAAATCCACTCAGCCAGAAAAGCAAGAAGCCAAAAGAATCCAAAAAATTGAAGACAGTGTAAGAGGCCTCTGGGACAACCTCAAGCATACCAAAATCCAAATTATAGGAGTGCCAGAAACGGAGAGAGTGCAAGGTAATGAAAACCTATTTGAAGAAATAGTGACTGAAAACTTCCCCCACCTGGTGAAAGAAATTGACTTAAAAGTCCAAGAAGTGCACCGAACCCCAAACTATAGGAATCCAAAGAGGACCACACCAAGACACATCATAATTAAAATGCCAAGAGCAAAAGACAAAGAGAGAATATTAAAAGCAGCAAGAGAAAAACAGTTAGTTACCTATAAGGGAGCACTCATACGATTGTCAGTGGATTTCTCAACAGAAACGATGCAGGCCAGACGGGAGTGTCAAGAAATATTCAAAGTGATGAAGAGCAAGAATCTACAACCAAGATTACTCTATCCAGCAAAGCTATCATTCAGAATTGAAGGTCTGATAAAGCACTTTGCAGATAAGAAAAAGCTAAAGGAGTTCATCACCACCAAACCAATATTATATGAAATGCTGAAAGATATTCTTTAAGAAGAGGAAGAAGAAAAAGGTAAAAATATAAATTATGAACAACAAATACACATCTATCAACAAATGAACATAAAAATCAAGTGAATTAAAAATCTGGTGAACAGGAAAACTGCTGAATGTAACAGAATCATGGGCATAGACAGGGAATAGACTGACAATTCTTGGGGAGAAAAGCCATGTGAGAGGTGCAGCAAGAGACTGGACAAAAATCATGCAACTATAGGAGAGGACAGTGTCGGGGAGGTGAGGGCGGTGGGTAGGATGGGTACCGGGTGGCGGGGAGCTATAGGGGGGAAAAGGGGAACAATGTAATCAATAAACTGAACAATAAAGATTAAATTTAAAAAAACACACAAAAGAATGGTGGCAAGTCACTAGGAGACAGGAGATAACTGGAAGAACTCCCAGCAGCCAAAGCTAAAACAATTTGAGCAAGAAAATTAAGTGGTAATGGATTATAATCCAAAGTATAGAATAAATGTGCATCATGCCATACTGATATAAATAAGTGAGTGCAATAATTAATAAATGTAGGAGAAGAGAAAAACCTTCCTTACAGAAAAGTCCCAATAGCTAATGCGAATACACCCCACATGCAGGAAGAGCTCAATATCCCCACCTCATGAGTGTGGGCTGCACATGACTTGCTTCTCAAAAAATCATGGATAAAAAGGGGAGGGAAGAGTAATTGACTTTAGCCAGAAGATCAAGGTTAGAATTACCAGTGATACGTCATATTGATAGTGTCCCTACTATAATGTGATGAGAATGACATTCATTTTTGTTTTCTCCAAAACCTAAAACTGCATGACAAAGCATTAGATAAATCCTGAGAAACATTCTACAAAATGCCTACTTAATACTCTTCAAAACTGTCAAGGTCATGAAAAACAAGGCTGAAAAACTATCATACACCAGATGAGACTAAGGAAACAGAATGACTAAATGTAATTTGGGATTGTGGAACAGAGAAAGGACATTAGAGGAAAACTAGTGAAGTCAGAATAAAGTCTGAAGTTTATACTTAATCACAATGGACCAATGTTGGTTTCTTAGTTTTGACAAATGTACCACAGTAATGTAAGATGTTAACAATACTCTGAGGGATATATAGAAAAATATCTGTATTATCTTGGGAACTTTTCTATACATCTAAAACTATTCTGAAATAAAACACTTATTGGGAAGGAAAGAGGAAGGAGAGGGAAGGACAAGGGAGATCAGATGAGACAAACACAGATAAATGTTGGTCTCCTTTCTGTTAGACAATTTCAGCTCCGTATGATGAAGAACTCCTACAACTAGCACCAAGCTAAGAGACTGATGAGGGACATAATAAACTTTCCACCAATGGCAAAAGGAGGCAGTGTGAACACCTGGCAAGGATGTAACCAAGGGAATCCCATGCTACCGTGGCTTGGAAGGTAAACTACAGCTTCCTAGTGCTATCCATAAAAGCATGGCTCCAGACTGGACAGATATTTATCTTCTGGTTTTCTCTGTTCTTAGAATGAAGTACCAAGAATTAAAGAAAAAATCAGTAATCCCCTAGATTGAAACCTTTTTAAAAGTGAAAGAAAGACTCTAAGGAGGATTAATAATAAGGATATGGAAGTAAGATTGCATGCCTGGGTTTGAAGCCTGGCTGTACCAGTTATTAGCTGTGTGATCTGGGGCAGGTTATTTAACTTCGCCAAATCTCAGTTTCCTCGTCTATAAAATGGATACAATACCACAAATACTTGAATATTAATAAATCCCAAACCACAGGCCCCTATTTTCATAATTCTGAATTATGTAATTAAGTAATTCTGACAATTACTTAAACTACTTTGAGGTTAAAATAGAGTAATCCTCACCATAGGGCAGGCTTTTTCAGGACTCAAACATAAGGGGACCCCTCTTTTTTGAGGACCAATTTTGGAGGAAACACCCCTATATCTGAGAATAGACAATAATAGCTTCTGCTTATTAAGGTTGTTTTAAAGATTAAATAATTGAAGTAAATCACATAACCTTGCGTAAATATTAACTATTACTCCAACTACTATCGCCTGGACTGCTTCCTTCCCCAGCAGAAGTGATGGAGATGAATGAAATACCTCCTAGGAATAGGAGTTAGCAATCTCGAAGGAGGGAGCAGCAGCCTGCAAACACTGGATGTGAGACCACATCTTGGAACTTAGCTACAACATTAGTCAAAGGTGAAAGGCAATATAAACATTATTAAACATTGCCATTAAAAAAGCACACATGGAGCAAACCACAACCAAAGCAAAAAATAAAAAGACTTCTTTATGAAATACCAGGGATTAAATTTCTTATTCATTTGCTATAAATGGGCCTACTGGTAGGAGGTGGAAGACTGGAGCTGTGTTGAGAGTGACAAAACTATTCAGTAGACTGGGGCTCCTGTTATTTTTGAATGAGTCCCCAGTAACTCCATACAAAAGGCCCTCTGTCAAGTGCATATTGTCTTTAGAAAATCCAACTTTTGGACTGAATTAAAACACCTCTGCAAGGTCAGAGTCCATCTCTGTGCTGGCTACCTCTGCAGGCACAAGGAGCAAAAGGCCATATTCTGTGTAGCTGCAGAGCAGCCTGGCTGGCTTCACACCTGCTCCTCCATACTGCAGGTCCTGCAGACTCAGTGAAACTAAGTCACCCTAAGGTGCTGCAATTCCTCCCAACTCCTGCCCAGTCCCAGGCAAACTGCCAGAGAGGGCCTGAAGGAGTGCCTAAGGCCCTGCTACCCCACAGCATCACTTGCCATCCTTGCATTAAGACTTGCCAGTAGCCCTTAAATTCCCATAATAAGCCATTCTGCTTCTTTACATGTCCCAGGCAAAACGCAAATCTTGGTATGTGTAAGGATAACTCATTGATATACTTATGCATTCTTTATTGTGTACATATGATGTGCCAGGTACTGTGATATGCTCTGAGCATACAAAGAACAAAGGAAGATACATGATTCAAGAGCTTACAGGAGAGTGGGCAAAGGAGTAAACAGTAGTGAGGATGCAATAATCAATGCTTTAGTAGAGCTATCTGTTCACTTCAGAAAGACAGCAAAGGAATGCCTAAGTCCTGGAAGAGGTGGTACCGCAATTGAGTCAAATAATCAACCTCTAATATGAGGAAGGAGCAAAGCTCTGAGCAATGAGCAATGAGATAGGATCCTTCCTTCATTACTCTAACAAATTTTTAATGCACACTTACTAAAATTGTGTGCTAGGCAGAAAAATAGCCCCCCAAAGAAGCCCAAACTCTAGTCCCCAGAATTGTAAATATGTTACCTTATATGGCAAATGGGATTTTGCAGCTGTTTAAGTTACAGATCCTGAGATGGGAGACGAGTCTGCATTATTGGGTGACCCTCACCAAATAACATGAATCCTTAAAGTAGAGGGCCTTTCCCGTGGGTAGAGGGAGGTGCAGTGATGAAGGGTCAGAAAGAAGCAACACTGCTGGCGTTGGAGGTGGAGGAAGCGGGCCACTGGCCAAAGAATGCAGGGGCCTCTAGAAGTTGGAAAAGACAAGGAAACAGATGCTCCCCTAGAGCCTCCAGGAAGAGATGCAGTGCAGCCAACACCTTGATTTGAGTTCAGTGAGGCCAGTGTCAAACTTCTGACCTACACAACTGTAAGATAGTAAATGTATGTTGTTTTATGCCACTAGGTTTGTGGTGGCTTGCTGTATCAGTAATAGGAAACTAATACAAGTAGTTTGTGTAAGGAAGGGCATGAGAAGCTCCACATCAGTGCCCATGGTCCAGAGAAACTGGTACACAGTAGAGTTCCATAAATAATTGTCAAATAACCAAACGAACAAGAAGAGCAAGCATGAAGGTGCCTGGATGGTACCTTCCTTTCCCATCTTTACCTCTAGCGGTCTAGTGAGTGCCTTCAGGGATGTCACAGAAAGGGAAGGCATAGAGACACATCAAATTTAGAATTTGCTACCTATCAGTTTCATCTAGAACTAGTTCATTCAAAATCATGTAATCTTGATCAGGCCCAGCATCATCATGTGGGACAGTGATTTTTTAAAGTGTGGTCCATACACTTGTAATCCCAGAGACCTTTTCAAGACATTCACAAGGTCAAAAGTGGTTTTACAATCATACTAGACATTCTTTGCCCTTTTCGTTGTGTTGACATTCACGCTATTAGTGCAAAAATAATGGGGGTGAGATTGCTGGTACCTTAACACAGATCAAGGAGAGTGGCTGCAAACTGTGCTAACAGGCACTGTGGTCTTTATCACTATGCTAAGTACTCACAGTTGGAATTTTTAAAAAGCCCATTTCACATAAGAATGCTCTTGATTAAGCAGTAAAAATTAATCTTACAAAATGTCAACCCTTAAAGATCTCTTTCATATTCTGTGTAATAAAATACGAACTATGCATGAAGCACTCCTGCTATATACTAAATGCAATGGTTATCTAGGGAAGAAAGCGCTTACGTCATTATTTGAGTTGTGAAGTGAACTAATGGTTTCTCTCATGCAATAGCATTGTTAATTGAAAGAATTTCAGATAGAGAAATTATGATTGTTAAGACTTGGGCATTTGCCACACATTTTCTCAAAAATGAACAAAGTGACCTTGTTCCTTCAAGAAAAACAACTGATATATTTATTGCCAATGATAAAATTCTGCTTTTAAGCAAAAATTCAAACTTTGGAAACTTGTATTTGCCAGATTCTTTACACTTAAAGACTTTCTGTTGAGATTAATGGCGACATTTAAAAATGTGATTTTTTTGAATTGCATAATGAAATGTATCAACATTTGGAAGATCTGCATAACTCAGTGAGCCAATATTTTCCACATGACCGAAGTATGATGTAAGAAAACCAGTCATAGGTAAAAGATCCATCCAAAATAAAAGACAAATGAGAGGATTTTAATACTAAATAGTACAAAAAGCTCATTGATATGGTTTCCAATCCCACATTACAACTTACCTTTAAGAAATGACTACTTTCATCTGCAAACATCTGAAAAGGCTATCAAAATATGTCTCCCTTTCCCAATCACACATCTGCGTGAGGCTGTATGTTCTACATGTAGCTCAACCAAACAACATATGGCAGCATATTAAATGAGGAGGCAAACACGAGAATCCAGTTGTTTTCTATTCAGTGAGACATTAAAGAGATTTGCACAAATATAAACCAATGACATTCTAACTTATTTTTTACTCTATCTCCTCCCTTTTTAAATAAAATTTTAATCCTTACCTGAGGAAATTTTTCCATTGATTTTTAGAGAGAGTGAAAGAGAGAGGGAAAGACAGAGAGAAATATTGATGTGAGAGAAACACATCGATGGGGGAAGCCTGCAACTGAGGTTCGTGCCCTTGATCAGAATTGAACCCAGGACCCTTTGGTCCGCAGGCTGATGCTCTATTCCCTGAGCCAAACTTGCTAGAGTTCTTTTCCCCTTGTTATGGCTAAAATGTAGATGAAGTGATAGTAGGCACTATCTTCTTTGAGAGGAAAGCAAAGCAATATAGGTTACTTAAGTCAGAGCTTCTCAAAATTTAATGTGCATGTGAATTACTTGGGGCTCTTATTAAATGCAAATGCTGATTCTTTAGGTCTGGGATGGGCCTAAAGATTCTGAACTTCTAACAAGTTCTCATGTGATCCCAATGTTGCTGGTCCATGGACCACGTTTGGAGTGGCATCTGGACTGAACCACTCAATAACTTCTAGACTGCAATGAGTTGGAAAATAAATTATCCTGTCTGAGTCACCATATTTGTGGATTTCTTTGATATTTCACCTTAACCTAAATACCAACATAACTCATAAATCTAAACCTCTAGCCAAATTTCTCTCCTTGCTCCCTACCCATACAGTCAGCTGCCATTAGACTTCTCCACTCATACAACTCATCTGCAACTTAACTCAATACATCTAAAACTGAAATCCAGTTTTTTTACTCCCAAATCTGCTTCTCAGTTTGCATACCTTATACTGTTGTGTGGTACCGTCATTGACCAAGACAGAAACTTGGTCTCTACTTCAGCTTCCCCTTTCCCTGCCACATTGAGTAAGCCAGCAAGTCCGCAGGCTGATGCTCTATCCACTATTGAGTGTGTTCATAATTTTTTTATAATTACTAGAGGCCCGGTGCATAAAAATTCATGCACTGTATAGGGAAGTCCCTCAGCCCAGCCTGCCCCCTCTCACAGTCCGGGAGCCCTCAAGGGTGGGAGGCAACCCAGCAGTCAGGGGAAGGCGATGCCCCATCACATCTCTGCTGCTGCCACTGCCAGCAGCACAATCCTCGCTAGCCCTGATTACCTGAACCTCAGGCAGCCCTGAGTGGCTGGGCAGCCAACATCTAAGGCTTGCCTGCACCTCCGGCGTCAGCTGGGCAGCCACCATCTGAAGCTTTCCTGTGCCTTGGGCCAGCCCTGGGTGGCTGGAGGGCTGAGGGGACTGGAGGACTCAGGAGGCAGGCACACAACAAGGCCGGGCCCGCCCCTTCCGCCCAAGCAGGGCTGAGGAGACAGGGTGCCGCCATCTTGTGGCTATGGGCATTACCATCTTTAAGGGCGGGCCAGTCAATTAGCATATTCTGTCTTTATTAAATAGGATGTTCCCCTCTCCATCCCTTCTTTTACCACCTAAGTTGTAACTACCATTATCTCTAGCCATGATTTATCTCATTCTAAACCAAATATTTGATCTCCTAAACATTATTTCCTGGTTTCCACTGCCTTCAAGTTAAAGCCTTTATCTGACATATGCATTTCATAAATAATGGCATAGATAAGAAAGTTGGAAAAAGGCATTAAGAACACACTCAATAGGATAAGATGTAAAAGAACACAGAGAGGCTACTCTCAAAGCATGAACATGTTTCCCAAAATGTATCCCTCTAAGGGGCACCTGGAATGAGCTGGCATTCTGTATCTGTGGAGGACATTATTCCCTGGTACTGAGAAATGGCCAAGTCCTCAACTGAAGTGAAAACAGATTCTACAAACTTTTTCTCCCACTAAAAATGCCATTCGAGAAAAATTGTGGTATCGTCACACAATGGAATACTATACAGCAATGAGAATGATCTATAATTTCATAAAACAACAATACAGATGAATTGCACAAATATAATGTTGAATGAAAAATCCATTAAAAGGAATGTATTATATGATTCCATTGACATAAAATTAAAACACACACACACACACACACACACACACACACACACACACAACAGGGAAAACTAATCTGTTTTTCGAATTCCCTGCCCCTGGACGAAAGGAGTAAGTGGGAGGCTTCCAGGGTTGCTGGTAATATTCCGTTTCTTGATCTGGGTGCTGATTACACAGATGTCTTCAGTTAGTAAAAATTCATTGAACTGTATTTTTCTATGTTATGTTTCAATAAAAGCTTTTTAAAATGCCATTATACCAGGCCATATTTCCTGTGTCCTGGGAAGAACAGAGTCATCTACTTTGAGTTCTTATTACACATTAGCATGGATCCCAAGCAAGAGCAGGAAGATAGAAGAAGCTTACAGGAGTTATCAAAGAATCTAATTCTGCTGCACTTACCTTTGGCTACGGGTAAAGGTTCTGGCCAAAGATGGAAAGAACAACTTTCAATGGCTGTTCAGCTTAAAACACACATATGTTTTAGGGGGTAGAAGCTGTTTTTGTAACTTTTTTCCCCATCTCTTGGGAAATGATGCTACACTGTGCTTCAAACAAAACTGCCAAGCTTAAGAGGCTGTTTTCTGTAAACAGGCCAGCTGGGCCGTAAGCTGCAGGACACGAGGGACAAGCTACTTCTTCAGAGGGCAGAACAGAGCACCACAGAGAGTTGGGAACTGTGCATCCAACAAAATCTCCAGCCATTTGTCTTTATCTGGCCACTTTAACGATTTAAGAGCTCTCTTTGTCGTGTTATCATCAATCAATTATGATGATTGAGCAGCCGCTAAAATCTGGAGTTTTTAAAATGCAACTATCCATGACCTAAATTTCCTGCTTGCTCTGTTGGCCTCAAGTTAGAACAGTTTGTCAAGGGAGCCAATAAAAATAATAAAAACAGGTCAACACTGGGCTTCTTTCTGAAGTCCATGTAAAAATATTCACGCTCCTCCAATCAGTGCCAACTCAATGTGTCCACTCTTGGCTTAAACTCTTCATAAATTCTTCTTCTCACAACAAAATATTCCATAGAATATACACATTATCTAGCCCCCTGCCCCTTCCTTGTTTCCTTCCTTGCTTGCTTTCTTTTTAACCTGGCTAAGCAACAGTTTCCCAACTCTTAGCAGACAACTAAAATGATGCCATTTTTTCTAATTCTAGCAAAGGAGTTACATTTTGGCAGGTTAGAGAATATATGAGAAAATGAAAATATAAATCTTAGTTTCCTAAATGGCGAATGTGATACTGCTCTTCCAAGCCCATGATGGAATTTGAATTCTAGGATCCACAGAGCAAAGACTACTGAATGGGGAGGAGGAAGAAAAAGGTGGTAGAGGCATCAGTAAAAGAGACCAGCTTAGAGGTTGTCTGTGAAAACAAGAACAGTTGCTCTGGCTGGTTGCTCAGTGGTTAGAGCATCCACCTGCAGCGTGAAGGGTCGCAGTTCAATTGCAGTCAAGGGCACCAACCTCAGTTGTGGGCTCAATCCTCAGTCTTGGTCAGGGGGGCCTGTGAGAGACAATCAATCAATGTGTCTCTCACGTGGATGTTTCTCTCTGTCTCTCCCCCCTCCCACTTTCTCTAATAATAGGGGGGAAAATATTCTTCAGTGACAATTAACAACAAAAAAACTAGAACAGTTATCTTAAGTACTATATTTCAACAAATTTTGTATCACTTACAGGAAGGAAGGAAAAGGGCACTGCACTGTACAAGGCCCCAAGCCCCCTCATGAGAGGTACCAGAAACAACGCACCTTCCCCACATCCCTGACGTGCCCGCGGAAACCTGCAGCTCGGCGAGCTGCGACAAGGCCCCTGAGCCCACTCTCCTGGAAGCACCCCAGCCAGAATCTCAGAATAAGACTGGGCCATCTTACTCAGAAGCCATTCGGGAACATTCCCTGCTCCAGAGGGAACCTTTGGATAAACTCCAGAGCAGGCCTACATGCTGGAATGGGGACCTAAAGGTACAACCGTGAAGGCAGCATAGTTGTTCTTAGGCATTTCCAGATGCTTCTTGTCAGCTACTCGATACCTTATAATCTGGTAGTGAACCAAGACACTTGATTTGGGATTTTATTTAAAAGCCATGTAAAAATAACTGCTAACCTAGGATAAAGACATTGCCAAATGCTAAGATTTTACATCGATTATACTGTCTACCAAAACCAAGAGGAGAGGTTTAATTCTCTCCCCGTATTGTACAAATTTCCGTAACTTGCAATGTTGCCCCCTGTTATTCAAATTTTTTCAATATTAATGTTTCCTTTTAATGACACAGATTTTGGTAGAGCATACTTAAAGGTGAACTGCAGTGTCCTGGAATAATTCTAGTCTAGTTACTATAGTCCCTCTTGCCATGATAATGCACACACAATACAAGCATATATAAGTGATAATGAACTTGCTTTTCAATTCATTGCTGGTTTATAAGAAAGTTAAAAAAATCTGTACTGGCAAAACATAAAACCATAAACCAGTCATTGAGCTGAAACCAGATGCTAGAAAACAAGCCAAAAGAAAGCAAGTGTTGCCTTGGGAAAACATTGGCTTCTGCACAAGAGTCCAGAAATTTGGTCCTGGGCCCCTTTCAAGGTGGAAGAGTTGAACCTTCAATTCCCATGTTAATTCAGGACATTGGAGAGATTAAAGTAGTTGCAGATTGATAGTATCCCTAGTGACCAAATCTCCCTGAAGGAATGAAGCCCCTCAGTTAGGCCTGCAGAATTACCAAAGATTACTCTACTGGATATGAGCTCACAACCAACAACTTCAAAACACACAAGGAAGCAAACCATGGATGACTCAGTAGACACATCATTCAGCAGCTACAATCCCAGTGCCTTTAAAAGTAGAATTATCAATTGAAGAATATGAACTGCTTATATATGAAACTAGAGGCCTGGTGCACAGGATTCATGCACTGGTGGGGAGCGTGGCCTGTGGGGATTGGCCCACTGTGGGAGCACTGCTCATCCAGGTCAGCCGAGCAGCTATGGACCTCTCATCTGAGTGGCTGCCCTCTGGTCCGGCATCTTCTATGGAGCCAGAGCACTCACCTCTCCAGGGGACCTGTTTGGGGCCAGACCTAGGAACAACAGCACTGAGAGGCGGCAGTGTAGGTTTCAGTCCAGTGGCAGCCATGAACCCACCTCCCAGCCTCCAGGGTCAGCTCTGCGATACCTGTGGCAGCACTGTGCGGTCTGCAGGTGTCTGGAGGAGGTGGCAGGAAGTGAAAAGGAGGAACTTGGGGCAAGGAGGGCAACGATTATAGCCTGAGTTCCTGCCTGTCAGCTCAGAGTTCACAGCAGGAGCAGCCACTCATCCCAGTCATCCGAGTGGTGCTCCCACTGTGTTAGCGCACTGACCACCAGGGGGCAGCTCCTGCATTGGGTGTCTGCCCCCTGGTGGTCAGTGTGCACCATGGTGACAGATCAATTGGTCATTCTGATCATTCCGCCATTCAGTCGCTGGGCTTTTATTACATAGGATGTTCAAAGAAATAAAATGAGCCCTAGCTGGTTTGGATCACTAGACAGAGCATTGGCCCACAGACTAAAGGGTCATGGGTTCGATTCCGGTCAAGGGCACATACCTTGGTTGCAAGTTCCTGGCCCTGGTCGGGGTGCAGGCGGCAACCAATCTATGTGTTTCTCTCACAGTGATGTTTCTCTATGCCTTTCCCTTTCCCTTCCATTCTCTCTAAAAATCAATGGAAAAATATCCTCGGTTGAGGATTAACAAAAGAAAAAAAAATGAAAATGAAGAAATTTAGACAGAAATAATATACTATCATACTATCAAAAATAACCTGAAGTGCCCTGGCCAGTGTGGCTCAGTTGGTTTGGTGTCACCAAAGGGTTGCTGGTTCGATTCTTGGTCAGGACACATGACTGGGTTGTGAGCAGCCTATCAATATTGCACTCTTGTGTGGATGTTTCTCTCTCTCCCTCTCCTTTCTTCTCTCTCTCTCTCGAAATCAATAAAAATGTTTTTTAAATAACCTGAAGTATTTTGTAAAAACAGAATTTTTAAAAGTGGAAAGCATAATATTTGAAATTAAAAAATCAAATACTGAATTCAAATACTGAAGAAAAAATAGAGAAATAGAGGATAAATCTGAAGATATCATCAAAACTATGGCAAAAAAGAAAAGATGAACAATATGAAAAGATTATTGAATTAGAAGGTATAAAACATGTTTGACTAAAGTCCCAGAATGAAAAGGTGGGAGGGGCACATCATACTAGAAAAAAAATCATATATGAGAATTTTTGAGAACTAAAAAACATAAATATATAGAACAGGAAATACAATGTATACCAGATGGGCAAATGTAAAGAAACCCAGAATTAGACATTTTGACATTATAATAAAATTGTAACACACACACACCTGAAAAGCAGCCAAATGAATCACAGAAAAAGGAACTGGCATCATATCAACAATAGAAGCTGGAAATAGTAGAATCAATATAATTGGCAAAGTCCTGTGTGATAATTATCTTTGCACACTTAGCTCCTATTATAGTGCCAAGGATATCCTAAAGTATTCAGAAAATGCTGAATATATCAACTCTATTTTCTATCTCTACTGTAATTAAATAATTAAATTAGTCATTAGAAAGAATAAAATGGGAATCACTATAAGGAAGTCAGAAATTGACTTATTTCCTCATTTTGTTAAGAGTCTTGGGGTGGCAAAATGCAACAATAAATTCACCGAAATATGAAAAGTATCTGCTAATCTGAAACAGGGAGTCCCTACACCCCTACATCTCACCCTTGTTCTCAGTCAAGAGAAATGTGTTTTATTCAGTGCACTTGGCATGCATTATTTTCGTTTATAATAAAGATCCATATCATTCACGCAAATGTTGCTGCTTATGCCCTGCAGCATAGACAACTGATTTACATGTTTGTGACAGACCACTGTACCATATTGACTAGAGAAAGTCTTAATCGGCTCCAATTTCAGTTTTCTCTGGGGTTTCATATTCTGCTGACTGCAGAAAAAACTTTCTTCCTCAACAATGGCTGCATATATGTAGCCATCCCCATAGAATTCCACAGGAATTTGAATTGAAATTCAGGAATTCAGAAGGTACCTAACAAACAGCTAAAATTTAAATCATTTTTAGGGTTAATAACTTTTTCACTTAAATAAAAAGCAAATATTATTACTGCTAAAATAAATTTCATTTCTTAAAACAAAGCCATGTAATGTGATATATTTTAGCTTGGTTTGAATTTTCTATATTTAGAGACTAGGATATTGGATATGCAAATTCACTTGAGACACAATTACAATATTTTCCAAATTATTCAAATATAAACAAAAAATTCTAAGTTTAAAATTTCAATTGCACATGGAGTAAGACTAAATAATTGTTCTTAATCTGTAAGTAATTAAATGAGTCTATATAATAACTATGTTGTTCTGCAATCTTTCCATTTTCTTTAGCATTCATTATAGACTAAAATTAACTCCTAAATTAATTAAAATATAATAAGAATCAGATTTATATTGCTGTTATTTTATTTAGCCATGCCTTCTCTCTTTTAAAGATTTAAAGTGAAAAAAGAACAATGACTAATTTAGAACACTTTGGTGTCTTCAAATTTGCCTCCATGAAATATTTTATCAGTGTTTATAAAGCTATGACTTTATAACCATAGTGAAGGCTGCCCATCCAATTCTTTCTATCTCTATTCCTTCCTACTTTCAATTATTTTTATCTATTCAACTATTTTATCACTTAATTTTACAGAGCAGGCACATTAAATTGGGAAATGACTATCAATGTTGAAGAAAATAATGGAATATCCTATATAATAAAAGGCTAATAAGCAAATTGTCCCCTTGACTGAGAGTCCAACCAGGGTGCTGGGTAGCCGGTCAACTGCCCACAGCCCCTCCCCCTGGATGGCATCACCACTGATGGCCCCCGCCCCTGATGGCTCCCCCACCCCCTAATTGAGAGCAAGACTGGCCAGACCCCAACTGTGCATGAATTCGTGCACTGGGCCTCTAGTACCACAATAAAAATGTATCATTGAATACTGAGATCTCAATTAAATAATATAGTCAAAGTGAAAACATGTCCACCTACAAAACAATTTCTTCTTTAAATCATCTACAACTTAAAGCATAAATAAAATATACATTAAAAAATCTAAAAATACCAGATATATTTTAAATCAGCAATGCTTGAAATTATATATAAGATCCAAAGGAAATTTACTTTTGTGAACTGGTAGAGTATAATACAAGTGGGAAAACATTATTCAGCAGACCAGTGAGCCAAGACAGAAATGCTCTCATGCCCACCACACCCTATTTCACCTCTGCTTCCTACCATTGGCTTAGAGGAGGGACCTGAATAAAGAAAAAGAAACAATTATTATGATAAGCAAAGCTTCCGAGGGACAAAACCATCTAGGCCACTGTTCTGACAGCTCCATGATGAGACTTTCAGCTGGGAGGGTCAGATATAAATCAAATGTACTTTCTTCTTGTCTATTTTCTTTCCTTTTTTGTATCATCGCCTCTCTCCTCTTTGTCCATTCATTCTTACATTTATTTAAGAAACATGTGTCCAGGACTGTGTACTAGCTAGAAGGGAGATGTTGGTAAACGAGATCCACCCTTTATATAGTTTGAAGTTTAGTGTTTGATAGTAACATTTGAACAGACAATCACAAAACACAGGGTTGGTCTGAGACAGTAAATAGCATTCCTGGTCTTAGGGTAAAATACATTTGAGGCAGCCAACCCAGAATTGGGAGGTTAGGTAAAGTTTCCTAGAGGAAGAGAAATAAAAAGAAATGAAGTTCTGATACATGTTACAACATGGATGGACTTGAAAACATGCCAAGTGGAAGAAACTGATAATAAAAGACCACACAGTGTATCTTTCCATTTATATGGAATGTCTGCAATAGGAAAATCCATAGATATGGAAAATAGGTTAGTAATCTCTTAGGGCTATGGGTGCTGGTGGGATGCAGGAAGGGTGATGGGGGGAGGGAGATGTTGGAGTGAAACAGGGAGCATTTCTAATGGGTATACGTTTTTTGTTAAGGTGATAAAAATAATCTAAAATAGATATGGTGAGGGTTGCATAACTCATACACTTTAAATGGGTGAATTCTATGGTATGTGAATTACATCTTAATAAAGCTGTTATTTAAGAAATTAAAATGAACATTAATAGGATTATAAGAATGTGCCCATCATGTGTCCACCATCCAGATATCATTGCTGACATGTACACATAAGGAACTGTTGGACATTGAAACTGGGACTCAGAACTGTTGGACATTGAAACTGGGATTGAAACATTTTTTGTTATTATATGTTTATTTCTAGTCTGCAGAGGCAAGATTTTTTAAAGAAAAGAAATGGGGAAAAATAGATACAGAGGCAAAGCAACATTGAACAGACTGTCAAACTACAGCGGGAAGGCAGAGGAGGTTGGGGGAATACTGAAAGAGTTCAACCGAAGGACTTGTATGCATGCATATAAGCATAACCAATGGATACAAGACAATGAGGGGGGGAGGTGAGGGCATGTACTGGAGGGTAGGGGAAGCCCGGGGGAGGTCAAAGGGGGGCAAAAAGGAGACATATGTACTACTATTTGTAATACTTTAAACAATAAAAAAATTAATTATTAAAAAAAAAGAACACGCCCAAACTTTGGGACTCTTAGGAAATGTTTAATTTTCCTTGTTTTGTAGGTATAAAATGTCCCTTTCAAGTATAAAGTTGTACTAGTTTCCATGCCTACCTCTACAGGTGGCCTGAGAGTACAACAGGCTGCCTGCTCTTGGCTTCATATCTGCATGATGTTGACACATCGAACAGATAATCTAAGCAAGAACAATGACATAGGGGGAACACCAAGATGGCGGCATAGGTAAATACCTATTGTTCTGCCCCGCACAACGATTTAAGAACTACAAGATATCAGCAGAACAGACAGCACCCAGAATCGCCAGAAAGCTGGCTGAATGAAAACTCCACTAATAGGAGGAGAGGTGGGACACTGAGACTCAGGAGCGGTGGGAGCCGTCCTGGTCGCGTGCGCGGGCAGGGGCTGGAGCAGCAACCCTGGCCAGATTTCTCCAACGGGGAGGGTGGAGACGTCCCACTGCACGGACTCCCCAGTGCCAGGCGAGGTCCGAGATTTGGGGTACGTGGAGACGTCCCACTGCACAGATTCCCCAGTGCCAGGCGAGGTCCGAGGTCTGGGGGACGCACCCTGGAAGCAGGGCACGGCAGAGGCTCCTAGTCTGCTAGAAACCCGGAGGCGGGGAAAAGAAGTTTCCACGAAAGGGTCGCGCAAACCCGCGACTTGCCCACTGGAAACTTGTCTCCTGGTTCCAGAAACCATCTATTTTACAACCCTGGGCTAGACTTTTGGTGTGCAGGCACATTTGGGGAAAGGCAGAGTTGTCTGGCAAGGGGAAGAGACTAGCGGCTTTCTCTTGGAGGTGTCTGCAGCCATCCCCATCCCGCGCGCGCGAGCGCAGCATAGGACTGAGGCTGCCTGCTCAGCTCAGAGACTCCGCCCATCCAACCTGAACAGTCTCCCTTCACAGCAAATTGGCCTGGAGGTCAAACCCTCCTAGGGCTAAC
This sequence comes from Antrozous pallidus, assembly GCA_027563665.1. Classification (NCBI taxonomy): domain Eukaryota; kingdom Metazoa; phylum Chordata; class Mammalia; order Chiroptera; family Vespertilionidae; genus Antrozous; species Antrozous pallidus. The sequence goes on along the minus strand of CM050511.1, from coordinate 91,852,659 downwards.
AACAACAAGCTGGGTTTAAATTCAAAAATACTGAATACAACCCATAAAGGATTGCAGTAAGAGTACCCACCTCGGGTAACTGGGGAAGCTGAACCACTGTCCCTTTGAGGATATCTACTACATAAAGCAGCCACCATGCAGAGACATGGAAAGAAATCAGGTGTGAAAGAAATGGAGGAGAAAAGACAACAAGACATAGAATTCAAAACCACGGTTATAAGGCTTTTCAAGAGGCTCCTACAAAAGGCCGATCAACTTAATGAGGATTACCAAGAAATAAATAAGACCAACCAGGAAATGAATGAGAATTACAAGGAAATGAATGAGAACCTCAAGGAAATGAATGAGACCCTCAAGGAAATGAACAAGACCTCTGAGGATACGAACCAGACCCTCACGGATAAAAAAAAGGACCAACTAGAAATCAAGCATACACAGACTGAAATAAAAAATATTACACAAAGTCCTAAGAGCAGTCCAGAGGGCCACAAGAACCAAGTCAAAGATTTGAAATACAAAGAAGCAAAATCCACTCAGCTGGAAAAGCAAGAAACAAAAAGAATTCAGATAATTGAAGACAGCGTAAGGGGCCTCTGGGACAACCTCAAGCATGCCAACATCCGAATTATTGGGGTCCCAGAAAAAGAGAGAGAGCAAGTTAATGAAAACCTACTTGAAGAAATAGTGACTGAAAACTTCCCCCACCTGGTGAAAGAAACTGACTTAAAAGCCCAAGAAGTACACAGAACCCCAAAGTATAGGAATCTAAAGAGGACCACACCAAGACATACCATAATTAAAATGCCAAGAGCAAAAGATAAAGAGAGAATATTAAAAGCAGCAAGAGAAAAACAGTTGGTCACCTACAGGGGAGCACCCATACGATTGTCAGCGGATTTCTCAACAGAAACGATGCAGGCCAGACGCGAGTGGCAAGAAATATTCAAAATAATGAATAGCAAGAATCTACAACCAAGATTACTCTATCCAGCAAAACTATCATTCAGAATTGAAGATCAGATAAAGTGCTTCGCAGATAAGAAAAAGCTAAAGGAGTTCATCACCACCAAACCAATATTATATGAAATGCTGAAAGATATTCTTTAAGGAGAGGAAGAAGAAAAAGGTAAAAATATAAATTATGAACAACAAATACACATCTATCAACAAATGAACATAAAAATCAAGTGAATTGATAGGCTGATGAACAACATAAACTGGTGAATATAACAGAAATATGGACATAGAGAGGGAATGGACTGACAATTCTTGGGGAGAAAAGGGTTGTGGGAAGTACAGCAAGAGATTGGACAAAAATCTTGCAACAATGGGAGAGGACATTGGGGAGGGGGAGGGTGGAGGATGGGATAGGTACAGGGTGGAGGGGAGATATAGGGGGATAAAAAAGGGGAAACAATGTAATTAATAAACTGGACATTAAAGAAAAAAAAGAAGAAAAAAGAACAATGACATAGTCTAGCCTATTAGCATTACCTGCTATAACAAATGCCTTTCAACGATTATTAAATAAATGAGGTAAAGTAACCTACTCCAAAGAAATGACCCATCATAATACGTAACTCATTTCATTGCTTTTCAGTACTGTAACTAATAGTAACAGCCATTTAAGCAAAGCTTCTTATTTGGGGCCCAAAATTCAATTTCCTTACTCTTCATTTAGTAACATGACCACCCAATTAGCATGACAAATAGCCACCCAGAAAGAGACTACATTTTCCAGCACCTCTAGCACCAGGTATGGCAATGGAACCTATGATATGGTGAGTTGTAGTGACAGGTAGTACTTATACTTCTGGGTCATGATCTTTTTTCTTTATTATTCTTTTTTTTATCTTTATTGTTCAGTTTATTAATTACATTGTTTCCCCTTTTTATCCCCCTATAGCTCCCCTCCACCCTGTACCTATCCCACCCTCCACCCTCACCTCCCCCTCCCCACTGTCCTCTCCCACTGTTGCTAGATTTTTGTCCAGTCTCTTGCTGCACTTCCCACAACCCTTTTCTCCCCAAGAATTGTCAGTCCATTCTCTCTCTATGTCCATGTCTCTGTTATATTCACCAGTCTATCCTGTTCAACAGCCTATCAATTCACTTTATTTTTATGTTCATTTGTTGATAGATGTGTATTTGTTGTTCATAATTTTCATCTTTACCTTTTTCTTCTTCCTCTTCTTAAAGAATATGTTTCAGCATTTCATATAATGTTGGTTTGGTGGTGATGAACTCCTTTAGCTTTTTCTTATCTGCGAAGCACTTCATCTGACCTTCAATTCTGAATGATATCTTTGCTGGATAGAGTAATCTTGGTTGTAGATTCTTGCTGTTCATCACTTTGAATATTTCTTGCCACTCCCGTCTGGCCTGCATCGTTTCTGTTGAGAAATCCGCTGACAGTCGTATGGGTGCTCCCTTATAGGTAACCAACTGTTTCTCTCTTGCTGCTTTTAATATTCTCTCTTTGTCTTTTGCTCTTGGCATTTTAATTATGATGTGCCTCGGTGTGGTCCTCTTAGGGTTCCTATATATTGGTGTTCGGTGCACTTCTTGGACTCCTAAGTCAATTTCTTTCACCAGGTGTGGGAAGTTTTCAGTCACTATTTCTTCAAATAGGTTTTCATTGTCTTGGCCTCTCGCTTTTTCTGGCACCCCTATAATTCGGATGTTGGTATGCTTGAGGTTGTCCCAGAGGCCCCTTACACTATCTTCAATTTTTTGGATTCTTTTGGTTTCTTGCTTTTTCAGCTGAGTGGATTTTACCTCTTTGTATTTCAAATCTTTAACTTGGTTCTTGGGATACTCCAGGGCACTTTTAGGTCTTTGTTTAATATTTTTTGTTTCAGTCAGTGTATGCTTAATTTCTGGTTGGTCCTTTTTCATATCCTTGAGAGTCTGCTTTATATTCTTGAGGGTTTCTTTCATTTCCTTGTAGGACTCATTCATTTCCACGTTGGTCTTGATTATTTCCACGTTGGTCTTGATAATTTCCTTGCAGGTCTCGTTTATATCCTTGAGGGTGTTGTTCATTTTCTTGTAGGACTCATTCATTTCCTTTGTGGTCTTGCTTATTTCTTTATAGGCCTCGATCTTTTGTTGGAGCCTCTTAAAAAACCCTATAACCGTGGTTCTGAATTCCATGTCCAGTCGTTTTTTTTCCTCCATTTCTTTCACATCTGATTTCTTTCCATGTTGCTGCATGGTGGCTGCTTCCCTGAGTTGGTCAATTAGCTTTGTGTGGTAGACTTCCTACTAGGGACAGTGGCTCAGCCTCCCCGGTTACCTGAGGTGGATATGGGCTGCACAGTCTTGCTGAAGTTAAGCTCAGTTAATCGTTGTTAGCACTTGGAGGTTTGACCTCCAGGCCAATTGTCTGTGAAGCTCAGCTGTGCTCAGGTTGGGTGGGCGGAGTCTCCGGGCCAAGCAGACAGCGTTAGCTCCGCCCTATGCGGCCCTGGGGACTCTGTGCCGGGGGCAATGACCGCCAGCACTTCTGAGAGAGAGCCTCTGCGGAGCTCCACCGGCTGCCGGTTGCCGGGGAATTCAGACTTTCCCAAAATGAGTCTGCATGCGCAATGACTCACCCAGGGTCGTAAAGCAAAGCAGTCTGACGGTTTCCCGAATGAAAGGCAAGTCTCAGAGCGCTCTCTGTGCCGTCACGCAGCCGAGCTGTTCAAGCAAGCTGCCTTCTCCACAAGCCGGCAGACCCGACAGCACCCGAGCTTCGGCGTGCCCTCCCACTGTCCAGTTTTCACCCCGTGTGTTAGTGGGTTCTCTGGACTTCGCCCAGAGTTGGAGAATCAGTCCAGTGGGACTCTTTGTCTCCCCGTTCAGAAAACTGGCCGGTTTCCAGCCGCCCGCCCTCTCCGAGGCACGCACTCCAAACCTCTCTCCGAGCGAATCTTTCAATGCTGTTCACCGCCCCTCCCCCTAGTCACAGTGTCTTATTTTCACTTTTATTTGTGGAATTTTCACTCAGTGAGCTTTCTGGTGATTCTGGAAGGTGTTTGTTCTTTCGTTAAGTTGTAGTATTAAAATTGCTGATTATGACGGCAAGATAGGTGTTTCACCTTTGCCGCCATCTTAGTTCTCCCTTCTGGGTCATGATCTTAAAGGAAACATGTTACACCCACCACTTCCTCTATATCCCTATTTTTTATCTGTGGCATAAGAAAATCTTGCAAGAGATAGAGCAGCTATTTGAAACCACATCAAGAAAGTGTACAGCAAAACAACCACATGGAGGTGTCTGGGCCCTCACACCAAGAAGCTGCCTTAAGGCCTAGGCCACTGACAGATTTTTACACGAGAGTGAAGGAAGTTTCTACCATGCTTGTGTCTACTATTTTTGGGGGTATATGCTCTAGCCTAAGATGTATCCTACCTAAATGAACCACCATCTACTCTGTATGTCCAAAGGCCTTTCCAGATGGCTGGTATACTATCCCTAAGCAATAGGATCTCACTTATCAACGTCTCACTTTGTACTTATTTGCTTCAGGTCAAATGGCAACAGTGCTAAGCAGAAAGAACATTTGTTTGTTGTTATCATGAGTCCTTGCAGAAGCTGGGGAACTTACTTGCTTGGATATTCCCTGGCTGCCCATGAAACAATCCTGCTAGCAGCTATAGGAGATTAACGTTCCTGAGGAGCAAGCATTCTCTTTGTGGATGGATTTTTTGTGGTGATTTTGTTTCACCTCTTGCTAGCGGGGGGAGGGAGGAAGGCTTTTCAAACAAATCAAATAAAATGTAAAAACACACTCCCCAAACCAGGAGCCAGTAAACATCACCAATAGCTAATTATCGAATACACACTATAGAGGGATAAAAGAGGAAAAACTTTTTCACTTATTTCAGTCCTTAGGAGCTAACTAGGCAGAACATATAATCCAAAGGGAAATATAGAAAGTAATAAAATTCTCTGGAAATAAAAATCCTTTCCAATATTAAGTTTAGGACAAAACCTATATAGGAACAAAACACAAAACATCTTATCTTATTCCCTTAAGTAGTAGTGAGCTATGGCAATTTTTTTCATAGAATAATATTTTGCCTGGCATTCTTGAAAATACTGGTCTGAATAGCTAACTAAAATTTTAACTATATTATAGAAGTAATTCACAACTATTTTGAATTCTAATATATTACCTTTATTTGTTTGATTTAAGTGGTACTTCATTATGCAAAGTGCTTTCATATATTAAAATAAGTGTTTGAGATTTTAAAATTTTATTGGATCTATGCAAGGATGTCAAGATGACAATAGCTCCAGTCTGAAATAGTTCAAAGTCTAATTGGGGGACAGAGAGATAGGCCTTCAAGCCCAATCACAATGTTATGTGGTATTGGGTTGGAGAGATATCAATATAAGGTGCTCTGTGGCAGCACAGAGGATGGATTAAGTCTTCAAGGCTTGGGGATTGGCTTCTGTTTTCAAAGTAAAAGAGAGATGGGTTTACCTATTTGATCTAGTCTGGTCCCAGGTTTGTGACTGCTACACATTGCTGTCCCAAGATTCCATTCTAGGCTTCAAGCTTCCTGCTCCCTAATCTCTGCTATTGTTCCTAATAATACTATTGTTCTCTAGCAGGAGCCTACCTTCCTCCAGGGGTAGAGTCCTCCAAGCCACCCAAGTCCTCCCAGACAAAGCTATTGAACACGGTTTTTGAAAACTTTAGTCATTGTCTGAATTAGACTTGAATTATTCAATATGTTATTTTACGCTACTATTCATTACTAACAGTAATATACAGCATGCATGTGTATACACGTTCATATTACAAAAGATATCCTCTCTAATAAAGGAATAATATGCAGATCGACCATCAGTCCAACACACAAGACAGCTGCCCCCGTGTGATCAAACATCCTGCCCCCATGTGGACACAAGATGGCTGCCACAAGATGGCCCAGCAGGGGAGGGCAGTTGGGAAGGACCAGGCCTGCAGGAGAGGGCATTTAAGGGTGACCAGGCTGGCAGAGGAGGGAAGTTGGGGGTGACCGGGCCTGCAGGGAAGGGCAGCTTGGGGGGACCCAAGCCTGTAGGGAAGGGCAGTTAGGGGTGACCAGGCCTACAGGGGAGGATAGTTGGGAGGGACCAAGCCTGCAAGGGAGGGCAGTTGGGGGCGATCAAGCCTGCTTGGGGGGGGGGGGGAGGAGTTAGGGATGACCAGGCCAGCAGAGGAGGGAAGCTGGAGGCAAACAGGATGGCAGGGGAGCAGTTAGACATCAATCAGGCTGGCAGGGCCTGATTAGGGGGTGGTTAGGGGGTGTTCAGGCTGGCAGGCAGAAGCAGTTAGGGGAAATCAGGAAGGCAGGCAGGCAAACAGTTGGGAGCCAGCAGTCCTGGATTGTGAGAGGGATGTTCGACTGCCCTCAAGGGGTCCCAGTTTGAAGAGAGTGTAGGCTGGGCTGAGGGACACCCCCACCCATGCATGAATTTCATGCACCTGGCCTTTAGTCCTATATAATAGCCTAATATGCAAATTGACCAAATTAGCAGAAGGACTGGTGGAACAACCGTTTGCTATGACACACCCTGACCACCAGGGGACAGACACTCAATCTAGGAGCTACCCCCAGCCTGTAGACTCCATGCCAGCCAAGGTGGGTGCCAGACGAGGGTCCACTGGTCAGCCTGCAGAGGGAGGCAACCAGCAGCAGCGGGAGGCAGGGCCGGTGAGCGGGCAGCGCCAGGCTGGCCAAGGCAGGTGCCAGTGGGGGCCCTCCAATCACCTCACTGGTCACCTCACTGGTCACCCCACAGATCGGCGCTGATCGCTGGCCAAAGGGACTCTACCCATGCATGAATTTTGTGCACTGGGCCTCTAGTATAAATATAACTGTGATTATAATCTATGAGTAAGACCATCAGACTCTCTTAGATAAACAGAAGTCTAAGGTTAATAGCAAGTGAAGCTTTCAAAATAAAAGCATGATACATAAAAGTTAATAAAACTGGCTCCAAGTTAATTAAATTTATTTTTCTTCAGAAAAATTCTGCCCTCCTCCACGTATAATATGAACAGCTTTGTGAAAGCAAGGCAGAAAATCATGAAACATAGAAACCAGCAACTACTAACCCAAAAAATGAATAGGGATACTCTCTATATAAATAAAAATAAACAAGGTGGGTTGTATTATCCTACAGTCAGCATTTTTCAGGATTCTGCTCAAGCCATGATCTTGAAGACAATGCTTCATATTGACTCAGCTTGGACAGCATGCCAGGCACTGTTCCGCTCACTTTGTATGTATTTATTCATTTGATCTTTAGGACATCCCTGCGAGATGGTTCTATTATCATCCTCATTTTATAGTCGGAGTCTTTCCCATCCTTCACGGTCTAATTTAAATTTAACCTCCTCATGAATTCTTTCTTAATTACACCTACCTTCCTCATCCATTCAAATGATGTTCGACCTTCCTCTTTTCCACTATTTTATGTCTCTCTGTTTTGGAGAACTTATAGTTCACATTAAAGTTCTTTATTTATGTTTCTCTTTCTTGCCATGACATCACAAGTTTCTGGAGAGATAGGCTCCGATTAATTTGCATGCCCAGCAAATGTTTGTGGAATGAACAATGGCATTAATAGGAGAGGAAAGAAAAAAGGAATTTAGCAGCAGCTTTAAAAACAAAGAGTCATGAGTAAAAACCAACAAGCAATTATTCTCCGTGCCTGCAGATGAGAGAACAAAAGAGAATATGGGATAAAACATTAAATTAAATAATAGGTAAACATTAAACTATAATTATACTGAAAAAGTGTTACTGAATGTTTACATAATCTTGAGAAGTGAAAAGTATTTCTAAACACGACACCAAAAACAAAAACCAAGCAAGAGAGAAACTGAATAAATAGTCCAGAGGGATGGCCCTGAGCCAGGCTGCGTGGATTCCCCAGTATCATGTGTGGAGTCAACTTCTTTACTGTACAACAGCGTGACAATACTAACCCCCATCTCATGTGGTTCGTGGGGTGGAATGACTGAGATAATGATTGCAGAGATCTTACTGCAAAGCCAGACACAATGTCTTCTATGAATGTTTAAAGAGAAACCAATGAAGAAAAAGATAGAGTTGACTGCATAAAAATAGCTTTTGTACTCTTTTTTTTCCCCAATATATTTTTATTGGTTTTTTACAGAGAGGAAGGGAGAGGGTAGAGAGTTAGAAACATCGATGAGAGAGAAAAACCAATCAGCTGCCTCCTGCACACCTGCTACTGGGGATGTGCCCACAACCAAGGTACATGCCCTTGACCGGACTCGAACCTGGGACCTTTCAGTCCACAGGCCAACGCTCTATCCACTGAGCCAAACCAGTTAGGGGCAGCCTTTGTATTCTTTAAAAAATATATGTACATATATATATATATATATATATATATACACACAAACATGGAAAAAAGATGGCTACCTAAATACATGAAGATCTTATACAAATTAACAAGATGAAAACCCCCATAGAAATAAATAGGAAAGCACAATTGAGCATTTCACAAAATATATATACAATAAAATAACCAAGCATAAAAAACATTTACTTCAATTAAGTAATTAGAAGGTATTAGTTAAAATGAGGTATCAAATTTTTCTCATTAAATTAACAATATTGTTGATGGTATGAAGCAGAGTGCATAGGTACAGAGCTTTGTGGGAAGTTTAAATTGGCACATTTCTGTCTGATATTTTGCCAGTAAATGTGTACATACATTTAACCTAGTAACTCTAGGTATTTATGCTAAGGAAATTATTTATATGTACAAATATATAAACTGCAGATTGGTGTATAAGGGCAAAAAACTGAACATAACATAGCGATGCAAACAAGGAGAATGGTTAGTAAATCACAATGCCTTTACAACACTGTGACTACTGCAACCTCATTCACGGCATTTAATACTATGAATAAACAAAACAACGGAGACAACAGCATCATTACATGATTCCACTTTCATTAAACACAACAGCAGCAGCCTGACTGGTTTTGCTCAGTGGCTAGAGCATTGGCCTGCGAACTGAGGGGTCCCAGGTTCGATTCTGGTCAGGAGCATGTGCCTTGGTTGCAAGCACATCCCCAGTAGGGAGTGTGCAGGAGGCAGCCGATCGGTGTTTCTCTCTCATCAATGTTTCTGGCTCTCTCCCTTCCTCTTTGTAAAAAATCAATAAAATATATTTTAAAAAAAATAACAACAGCAGAGTATATGTGTGTATGTGGGTGTATACATTCACATTAATAAGATCTGAAAAGAAACATACCAAATGCTAACATTATCTCTAGATAATAAAATTATAGGTATCTTTGGAAAGCTATAACATATTCTATTTTTAATAATAAATATGTTTTTAAATTAAAAAATACTAAAAATTATCTTTCCAAAATAAAAAGTAAAATCATTAGCAGATAGTCCTGCCCATTACTCAGCTGGCCCTGAAATTAGACTATATCTTCAGTGTGGCTGCACTGTACTCCTCAGAAGAGGCACACAATAATGATCATCAGCCCCCAGGTTCTGTGGGTATATGAGCAGTTCAAGTAGTGTAATGGAAAAGTTCAAGTAAATGCCAAAACAACCGCAGGGGCCATCACACGCTCAAGGGTTAAATGGCATTAGGCAAAAGCACAACTAAGCAGTACTAGATAAAGCTAAAACCTTAATCTCATGCTTACTCAGCAGCAAAAAGAAAAAAAAAACATTAATTATGAAAGATTTAGTGATCTTATGGTTATAGTTCTAGAAATACTTCCAGTGTGTGTTTATCTATGCTATAACTCATTGCTTTCTACAAATTTAAAGGAGCTTTTTGGCTGACAGTTCAAATGTTTGGTCACAGCTAAGGGGAAAAATCAGTTCAACCACTTTGGAAGTAGGCAAAAGAAGACAAAGTCCTCATGCTTCCAAAAGGGTGCGTGTGGCCATAGCCAGTTTCATTTTGTGGCTAGAGGGTCAGTCTGCAGACTGAAGGGGCACAGGTTCAATTCCTGTCAGGGAATGTACCTCAGAGGCAACTCGTCAGATGTTTCTCTCTTTCTGTCTCACCCTCTCCCCTCCATTATTTCTAAAACTTTACCAAAAAAATATCCTTGGATAAGGATTTGAAAAAAAAAAGGGGGGGGGGGGTGTATGTGTGGTGTGTGTTTGTATTTCCAGCTTCATAATAAACCTAAGAAAGGCCCAATATTCAGAATGAATCCAGTATGCATGCAAATAAATTCAGCCCATCTTCCTCATATGACAAGGGAGCAAGTACAGCACTGTGTCACTAGATTGTACATCAATTCATTATTATAACTATAACTGAACAAAAATCCCAAGAGTTAAGAGTAGACATATGGTATAGGAAGCAGTCTATTGACTTGTGCCCTTTTATTTTTTTAAAGTCTAACCACTATGTTTATCTTTTGTGTAAGTATTACAGAATTATAATACTTTTTAAAATATGTTTTTATTGGTTTCAGAGAGAGGAAGGGAGAGGGTAAGAGAGACAGAAACATTAATGATAATCGCTTCTTAGCCTTTGGCTAAGATCAAGTGTAGAAACCAATGATGAGAGAGAATCACACATCGACTGCCTCTTGCATGTACCTTACTAGGGATTGAGCCTGCAACTCAGGCATGTGCCCTGACTGGGAATTGAACCATGACCTCCTGGTTCATGGGTTGATGCTCAGCTACTGGGTCACACCAGCAGGTCTTGACGTGTGCCTTTTAAAACTAATGAGATAATATATCCAACAGAAGATTCTTGATTTCACCCAATAAAACAAACCAAATAATTGCCTATATTGCTATTTATTGTCTATTTCAGTTAGAGTGGTCACCTGTTTTTGCTTCTTTTTCCCGCCCATCACCCATCAGCCATCACCTCTTCTCTGGTTAAGAGCCCCAGTTCTCTTTTGGGGAACTACTGCTCATATTTTGGTTCATACAGTGGCACTGACCTCATTTTCTAACTTCAGGAACTGACAGGTAATCCAGGAATAGTCATGCAATGTATTCATTCCCCCTAGACAGAATGAATATGTGACAGCTACATGGTCCAAGCCAGGTCCATTTTGGGCAAGAATCATCAGACTTGGAATTTTTTTTTAAGCTATTGGGAAAGAAGCACATTCTTTCTTCCCTACTTCCATGCTGAGGGGATATGAACTTATTGGTGCTGGGGGGATCTTTCCATCACCTGGAGCCTACCTTAAAATGAAAGTAATAAAGAAGGGAGTAGAACCAAGAGTTAGAGATAAAACAGAGTCCTAAGAAAGTCTTCTTAAAAGCTTGATCCAACCTGAAGCCATTCATCACCATTTGATTTGGATTTCTGTCACACAAAAAACAACGGAAGGCAATAAATACGGGACAGGGAGGTTAGAGAGTTGTCTCCTTCGTCCACAATGGATCTACCTGCCTTAGTCAGCTGGGCTGCTTCAGCGAAATACCAGAGTGGGTGGCTGTAGCAGATTGTATCTATTTTTTCTGCCCGGTATCCATTGCCCCTTCCCTATTTAGAGCATCTACTTTCAACTCTTCCGGAAGTTGCTATGAGTATGTCCCTAGCATTATAGAAATTAAGACATAAAGTTGTTTAATGACCAAAATATGCTATTATAGAAAAACTGTTATGATAACCAAAAAATATAAGGTTTGCATTTACTTTGCTTCAGATCTAGAACAATATTAAATATAAAAGCTGAGCAATATTTGCTAGCATAAAAATCATGTTTGAGCTCTAGCCAGTTTGTCTAGTGGATAGAGTGTTGGCCTGCGGACTGAAAGGTCTCAGGTTCAATTCTGATCAGGGGTATGTAGCTTGGTTGTGGGCACATCCCCAGTAGGAAGTACGCAGGAGGCAGCTGATCGATGTTTCCCTCTCATCAATGTTTCTAACTCTCTATCTCTACTCCTTCCTCTCTATAAAAAAATCAATAAACATTTTTAATTATGTTTGTGAATATTCATAAATTATTTTTTCCTAGACATAGCAAATATGACAAGATTAGGTGGCCGCTTAACAGAAATAAATAGGACACAACACTTTATAACCGCAGAAATGTTTTTCTCTATGAAAATCAGAAAATACCTATTAGAAAGGGATTTCCTGGATGCAACAAAGTCCCATGTCTACTGTCTGTAACCTACTGTATCCCAGAAGTCCCCTGTCCTGGTGTCCTTTCCAGTTGAGACCACTCCTGCTGGGCAGATGGATGGTGGACGAAAAGATGGGCTCAGCCCCTGGATGCCCCTAAGTTCCTAAACAGAGGAACAGTTCATTATGCCAGGGATCCCAAGCTGTAGGCCTTGGGGAAAAAATATGTTGTTCAGCAAGAAAGATGTTTGAAAATTAGGAAATTTCCCATAAAAATTCACACTTTCACCGAAGCCGGTTTGGCTCAGTGGATAGAGCGTCGGCCTGTGGACTGAAAGGTCCCAGGTTCGATTCTGGTCAAGGGCACGTACAGTGGCTGCAGGCATATCCCCAGCAGGGGGTGTGCAAGAGGCAGCTGATGGATGTTTCTCTCTCATGGATGTTTCTGACTTTCTATCCCTCTCTCTTCCTCTCTGTGAAAAATCAATAAATATATATTTTTTAAAAATTCACACTTTCAACTTCTCTTAAAAATCTGAAAGTTCAAAAAAAAATCTGAAAGTTCAAGCAACACTGAGGCTAAACTGGCTGCTCTCAGGGTCACACTGTCTCTACCACTCCCTACTGTCTACCACCTGGTTTACATTATCAACCTGGCTGCCAATGAGGATGAAAGGCCTGCTCTCATAGTCCAACACACTTGCTTACTGCTTTTAAGTATAAACTCTGATTTAAATCCAGCTGCAGAGGAACATGAACTCAGGTGAGAGCACTGAGTCGAGATACTCTACCACGATCTGTGTGATTGCAAGCAAGTCGCTCCTCTCTCCGCCCAGTCTCTGAAATTGGGATGATAGTTCCTCCCACCTGCCTCACAAAGATCCTGTGATGAGTAAATGGGATGTCAAAGTGCTCTACAGAGAAAACATATCACCATTCAGTAGCATTAACCTTTAGATAGGACAGCACATTTTAAAAAATATAAAGCATTAGTATCTTATATGAATATTTAAGTACACTGAAAAAAAGCTTGATTTTGTATTCATGGTTAATGGTACAAAAGAAATATTAAGACTACATACTCAGGAAATACAAATATATATTTTACACTGAAAACTATTTCCTTATTTTAAAAACATAAGCATAAATAACATCTAACTTGACAGATTGCTACACTGGGAAATGACTAAATTTCCTGAGAACTACAGATAAGTTTAAGGTCAAATAAGTTCAGTCAAATAAGGAACAATACATACGACCAAAAAAAGTCAATCTAGAAATGATGATGTAAAAAACAAGCAAAAATCTTCTACAAAGGCAGCTAAGACAAATGCTGGTATTAAAAGTATGCATTGAGCTGGGATTACCTAGCACCTCCAAAGAGAACATAACGGAATTTCATAAGTGGTTAACCAGCTTTAAGATTCCAGACAGTCAAGGTTGCTGTGATTATCTGTTACAGAGAAACGGACCTACAGAATACAAATAGATTCCGGCAATGGTATCGAAAAGCAAAGATAATCTAAGAAGTCCTTGAGGCACCTTGTCACTACATCCATCACTTAAATCTATGGGCCTCAGTAATTTGGGAATGAAATTAATCAAAATGGTCCACAGGTCATTGGTCAGGTTTATTTAGTCATCAAAAAAGCTGGCCTAATTAACCAAACATTATGAAAAATGTCTTCTCTGGAAACCTTCACTTTGCCAACAAAGAGAACTTTTGAGACTAAACAAAACCAATAGCAGTTGCTTAAATGCTGCATTCTACTTAACTTTACAGATCCTCCTGAAGGAAGGAAAAAAAGTATAATAGAATTCATGAAGAGTTTTTTGTTAAAGGAGAACTTGAATATTCTTTTGTTTCTATCACTGTTGTGTGTTTTGTTAATTTTTATTCTTACCAAAGTAAACATGAACACGGTTCAGAAGATTCTATTCGAATGGTGCAGAAGGGTTTGTAATGGAAAGCCAGAGCCTCCTGCATCAGCCCTTCATGGCCCATTCTCAGGGAAATCACTTTTGGTTGATTTGGGGGTTTGGTTTCTCTTGGGATCACCATCAAGTCATTGAATAATGTGTTATAATTATACCACTTTCATAAATCACTTTTTTTACATTATCTATTGATTTCCTACCAGAATTCATCTCACTTTCATCCCTTCCCACATTCCCACACATACAACTGCTTGTAGACATCATCTATTTATATCACAACTCTGCTTTATCTACCAATTACCCTCTTCATTTTAAATAATAAAAATACAATAGTTACATCTTTGTTTCTTCTACCAATTGTACCTTTTATCTCACAGTTATACATACTAAGAAGAGTAGAGTTTTCTCCTTTCCTCCTCTTCCTCCTCTCACTACTACCACTATGTTAGCTTGTTCCATTTGGGATTTTTCTCTCTTTTGGTGAGCATTACTCCAATTATATAAAGTAAAAGAAGAAATTCACTATTGTCTATCACAACATCATTAGAGCCTATAATTGTATGCTACTGCTGGTGATGTATTTGTGTCATACTTTTGAAGACTGACTGCTATTCATTATAAAAATCAATTTTAATAACATGTACTTTGTTCTTCATGTTACAGATAAACTTAAGTCAAATTTCTCAAAAAAAACCAAATTTTTACTCAACCAAGGAAGTACGAATTGTAAGTGAATAAGAATTCTGCTGCCTTCAACTTCAGATCAATTTATCTTTGAAGCTAGAGGTCTTCCACAATGGATTTTTATCATTAGAAATATTAGACTTGAGATAACTTAATTGTTTGGGCACATCAAAGACTAAGAGCAGATTAACAAGAATCATGTTTTATTTTATATTTCTATACAGAGTACCAGGTTCCCTTGACCAAACAATTCTTTTCATCACTACCTGACAATCTCTGGTACAAGACATCCTGCATCCCTTGACTCCATCCTAGTTCACAATACCATATTTAGTTATTATAAAAAGGTCCATGGATCTGGACAGGGCTCGGTAGTAACAAGATTACAAATTAGATATATGATGTGGAAATCCCAAGTGTCTTTAGAAACAGAGAAAAGCAACGTGTATCATGTAATGCTTGAGCAAGGTAAGAGCAAGGCTCTAGGGTCACAATGCCTGGTTTCAGCAACCAGCTCCGCCACCACCAGCGAGGTAACTTGAGCATATGACCCAAACGTCTGCACCATTCATTTAAGAAATTGAGTTGTTGCAAAGATGAAAAATAATTATATATATATAAGGCATTTAGTATGCCACATGGCATATAATAAGAGTTAACAAATGAGACTCGCTAAAATTATTACTATCATTCTTATAATGTTATTGATGAGAGAGCCTTGACTGGACCATGTTTTGATGTTGGACCTAATTACATCTTTCACTCCTACACACTTGCAAGTCAATTAGACGTCCTTCCTTTTCAAAAAACCTGCCATTTCTTCTCATTGCAGTCATTGCTAGCAGGGTTGGTGGGCAAAAACTCAAGCTGGCCCTCCTGGGTTGGGCTCCCTGAGATGTTAACCCCACATGCTTGCAGGTCCTGGTTTCATGTTATGTCCTTCAAATGCTTTCATCATGTCACTTCTTAGAGTCAGCCTTAATTTTTTAAGGTGCATTTGAATAACCTTACATTTGGGACCAACTAAGAATGCAAAAAACAGATGTACTATCTTTCAGAAAGACTGAAGAAATCCTAAGAAAGACTGATTCAGTACTACCTGAGATTATGATGAAAGTCCATCACATAGAAGCTACTGTTAACAAAAGGAGAAAATAATAAGATAATTTGGTCTTAGTTCCCTATTAAACCTATTGGGGCAAAGGAAAGCACATTTCTACTGAATTTTCAAAATATTAAAAGTGAGATTTTTTTTTAAAGTGAGAGGAACAAAGAAATTTAGCTCATGAACTGAAAACTTACAAGTGAAATAGCAAACAAATAGCTACTGTAATCTCAGATGGTAATCTTTCTTTGCAGCATTTCTCATTATATTGGACCAAATATTTCAAGCCTCATCTGTGTTCTATTATAATCCTAAAGACAACATGATATCTAGGATAGTGTTTACATACAAAATTCATTCTAAATCAGGAGATGATATAAATTGACATCCAGATTCTCTTTACTCCCAAGATTTTATATAATTAAGTTGTCTTTTTAAAAACAACAACAACCCTGAAATGACAATTTTCTTCTTTGGCACAGAGTGTTTTTGGCTCCACTTAGATGCCAGCATAGTCTCATCACGAAAATAAATTAAAAGTAGGTGGTCTGGTTAGTCTTCACAATGCTACATTTTAATCAGGCAAAGCAGTGAAAAAGATGATTGTCGAATTGCTGGCATGTCTTCAAACAACAGTGCAAGCTGTCCATTTTACTCACAATGAAAAAGCTCTTCAAGAGATTTCGATAAAGGTTTCCCTCCTACTTGCAGTCCACATTTGTAATGTTTATATAAGTGGGGGATATAAATCTTGCTCCAATGAACCCCATGGTTTTTTAAAGCAGACTTCTTGTTATAAACTGCCTGTTTCCGTTTTGCCTGCCTAAGCAAGCCAGGCAGAGCCCATTCGCGAGAGACTGGAACTAATTTAATGTGCTCCAGGTCGAAGCGCCAGCCTCTGCGCCTTCACAGGGAGATTTTACACAGTGGATTACTGCTGACTTTAACAATGATTCATACGATAAGTGGCTTATGATTTGTTTTTTAATGTCAGAAAATATGCATTGGCGAAAGAAATGTCATTAAAACTATTTTGTTAAAGCGGTACCATAAAAATAGAAAGAAAAAAAAAGTTCTTTTCAAAAAAGAAAAAAGCGGGGAGGGGCATCTAAATGTTACTCATGCCAAAGGCTTATTCACATGAATTTGTAATTTTACTCAAAAGCGAAAGAACCCAAAGTTGTTTACAGCGAGTTAGATTTAAGACTGAATGAATTCCAAGATTACGACTGATTGCATTGATATACCTTGCTAGAAGACTCGTTCCTATTACTAAAAATACCAAAGTCACACTGACTGTGGACAGACAAAAACATCATTCTTCATCCAGCCTCAAAGATATCCTGTACGGTTTTTGTCAAAGATGCAAAATTCCTTGAAACCAACACTAATTAAAACAAAAACACATTCACAAAGCCCAGGGTGAGATCCATCATCCAAATTATGTCAGGGGAGGAAAGTCTCTGTTTAACTCAAAGGAACAGAGCAGCTGAGACATTAATTCAAAAGAAAACAAACTGAGAAACAAAAGTCTATATTGTACTATTATTCCAGATTTCTGCATTTCAGGGGCCTGAACCACTCATCAGAATATGCTTTTTAAATGCTAAATGTAATAAGATATACTTGTCCTAGTCATCTGTTAGTTTCTCCTTTTTTTTTCTTCGATCTTCCTTTGAAAGGGCCAAGCAGAGTCCTACAGTAGGGGGCAATATTGTAACATCATGCTCAGTCTTGAAACAAGAGCTGACTGAGGGAGGAAAAAGGACCATTATTCTTCATTAAGGTTACACCATGTTGGCATAATTATCCTAATTTATTATAAAATTTTAGTTTTTTCCCCGACTCCAACTTGCTTTTTCACTCCCTATGTATAATATTAAGGTGTCTTAAATCATTCAAAAAACAAATGCTTTTTATAAAAACCTACCCAAATATCTGAGACATGTCGATTGCTACTTAGCAGTAGAAGAACTATTTATTGAATGTCATATTTCATGAGCATGAAGAATTCTCCGATTGCAAATATCCAGATGTTCTTTATTATAAACTAGAGGCCCAAAGCACAAAAATTCGTGCAAGAGCAGGCCTTTCTTCCCCCGGCTGCCTGCACCAGCTTCCCTCCGGCACCCAAGACCCAGGCTCCCTCTGGCCACCTGCAGGCACCTGGGACCTGGGATGGCTTTCCTCCCCGGGCTTTGTCTTGAAAATGTACAGTCTAATTAGCATTTTACCCTTTTATTATTATAGATAAACTATCACACTGGGAGATGGTTAAAAAAAGAGAATAAATATTTCATCTTGGTTAAAATGAAATGCAGAGCTGGTGTATAAGCACAAGCCAAGGTGACCAATGCTAATTGATGTCAATTTCAAAAATATGAGGTAAGAAAATATTTACAAACACAAAAATGTATTTTTACTTTCAGAAATAAACTTTTTCTTTCCATTTGCCTAGAATGGTTCTTGGCTAGCCTGATAGGAAATATGGAAACTGAAACTGTTTGTACTAAATGCTTGTCTTCTAATGACTTACAATGCTTTGGGAGTTTGCAGAGGAAAAAGCAAACTTTTTTGCCAGGTTCCAAGAATAAAACCTATAGATACATAATGAGATTAAAAAAAACCATACATAATGGTAATCCATGTGGCTTTCTCTAAATTCCATAAATTTGAGTAATTAAAACTTTTGTTTAATGCTGGAAAGCCTTAAGGTCACTAAATAAAACAAAACTAATTATTTGACTTTAAAACAAGCCTCATGCAGTCTTAACAAGAGTTTAAGCTCATCTTTGTCTTTAATTTCAACTCAAAGATTTGTTGGCTTGCTTGTTTTAAGAGTGGGGTGTTACAGATTCAAACGATTTTTCCCCAATCTAATAATTCTACTGAAAAAATCATTATTAAAGCTATTCCTTTCTAGACATATGAGCCAATATATTTAAGTGTATAAAAAGAGATCTTATAAGAGCAAAACCATTATTGAGACAGAATAAGAAGCCACCAAGAATTCATTCAATCATGTATGAACAATATAAATTCTAAACTTCATTACTTCAAGTTATGGTAAGTTTATTCCTTACTTTTCTCTACTTCTCCATTTCGGTTTAAGTTGTTTAAAAGTTAGAGCTTCTTTGGTTTTTTATGTTGTGTATGAGTGCGTGTGTGTGTGCACGCGCTCATACATGATCCTACAGGACTCTGCCATGTATGCTTCTTGGAGAGTGGTCTGCCCCATGGCCTTTTCATCAAGGTATTCTCAATTGTGATGGTTTCCTTTTTCAATACTTAACAGAAAAACTGGACCTATAATTACCACCAAATTTTCCCTCAGAGTGAGCTCAACAACTGTATTTGAGTTGCCAGTTGAGACATAATTCTTCATAATTATTGTAGAAAAGAGCCCATGACAGTTGCAACAAAGTAACTGACTAATGGAAGAGCACCAGGTATGCATTTCCTTGAAACATCTGTTTGAAACTCTCAGTCATTTGAAGAGTATATAAAATGTTCCCATCTTCTAATTAGTTTCTCACCAGTCCAAACAGCACCGCCAAAGTGGTTTTAAGTAGTAGGCAGGGGCCAAAGTTCTTCTGTAGCAAAGCTGATGTAACCATTCAGTTCCTCCAAAAGCAAGAGTCATTTCATCTCCAATTGCTGGCATTTGTGACAGAGAAGGGGGACGCATTTTTCTTCTAATAAAAACATGTTTTCCTTATGATCTTAACATCCCTCTGTCACCTAAAATCAAAAGGCATCCTAACAAACCCCATAAATGTATACTCACTTTCTTGCCTCCCTTCCTTCATATAGGGGGAGTGACCCAGAAACACCAGGGTATGAGCTTTGGGTTATGTGGTATGTAACAGGAAATATATTTGACCTTTGTGTCAGGTTGCTGGCACAGGGTTCCTAAATCCCTTGGAATTACCTGTGTGCCAAGAGTGTTTTTCATTATTCATAACAAGCCCCCCCCCTTTTAATATATTTTATTGATTTTTCACAGCGAGGAAGGGAGAGGGATAGAAAGTCAGAAACATCGATGGGAGAGAAACATCGATCAGCTGCCTCTTGCACACCTCCAACTGGGGATGTGTCCACAGCCAAGGTTCATGCCCCTGACCGGAATCGAACCCAGGACCTTTCAGTCCGCAGGCGGACGCTCTATCCACTGAGCCAAACCAGTTCGGCCCATAACAAGCCCCTTTTGATGATCACACCTGAGTTTATGCTCAGAAGGTGACTTAGAGTGGGGTCCTTAGGTAAGTTCAGATGAGAATGGTCACAGAAAGGCTGAGTGATTAGAGGGCTGAAACCTTCTGCTCTACCTACAGTCCTATAGAGAAAAGAGGGGGGCTGGAGACTGACCTCTATAAAAGCTCCTGAACAGGAGATTTAATGGGGTTCCAGGTTCGTGAACAGATTGCTGGCAGAGAAGCACCAGAGAGCACTGGAAGTTCCATATCCTGCCAACCTCTATCCTTTGCCCTATTCATCTCTTCCATTTGTCTGTTCCTGAGCTGTATCCTTTAAAATAAATTGGCAAACGTAAATGATGTGTTTTTGCTGAGTTCTATAAGCCATTCTAGCAAATTACTGAACCTAAGAAGGGGATCATAGAAACCTCTGATTTATAGCTAGTCAGTGAGAAGTACCAGAGGTCAAACTTACAACTGGCATCTGAAGAGGGACCAGTCTTGTGGGAGAGAGCCCCTTTAACTTGGGGGATCTGATGCTAGCTCCAGGTGGATAGTTTCAGAATTGAATTGAATTATTGCACACCCAGTTGGTGTGTAATGAGTTAAAGAAATGGTTGGTGTGAGAAAACAGCCTCAGTTATAGTTCCATAGTATGGCTGGGTTGAAGCCAGGAGCTTCTCATATGAGCAATGACAATTTCCAAGTGCATTATCAGCTTGGGCTACAATAGACTGCATTGTTTAAACAAGAAAAAAAATTTCCCCTCACAGTTCTTAAGGCTGGAAGTCCAAGAACAGAGGGCCAGCATGGTTGGGTTTTGGTGAGGAATCTCTTTCTGGCTTTCAAATGGCTGCCTTCTTACTCTTTCTTCTCATGACAGAGAGAAAGCAAGCAAGCTCTGTGGGGTCTATTCTTATAATGCACTTAACCCTATTGTGAGGACTCTACCCTCCTAACCTCATCTAAACCTAATTATCTCCCAAAGGCCCCATCTCCAAATATCATCACATTGGGGTAAGAGGGCT
This sequence comes from Antrozous pallidus, assembly GCA_027563665.1. NCBI lineage: Eukaryota > Metazoa > Chordata > Mammalia > Chiroptera > Vespertilionidae > Antrozous > Antrozous pallidus. The sequence continues at coordinate 91,831,604 of CM050511.1, read as the reverse complement.
TCAACATTCAAATTAAGGAGGATACAATTCAGTCCACAGCACTAAGGTTGTTGGCCAAAACCAGAAATACAGCTTGGAGCCATATAATAATATTTCTTTTTATGGGTGGGTAACTATATTGCACCTGAACCCTTAAAACTAGGATATAAGCAACTGAATCAAACTGGAGTCAGTGTAATAGAGGTCCACCTTAATTCCTACTTAGCAGCCTCTCCTGCTCTCCTTCCCACCTGTCCACCTCCAATCTCACCCTCAACAACAACAAAAACTCACTGTAGGATGTAAGAAGTATTATGAATATGAATCTCTGAAAATGTTGAACTGTTAAAATGTTTTAGAAATGAAAAAAATTACTAGAGCATCCTGATATAATCATATCAAAATGGAAAATATAAGCATTGTCTCTGCGACTAATATAGTTTTTCTCTACTTAAGGTGAAAGTAAAAATTAGTTTCTAGATAAAAGATTGGGGCTTCCTGTTTGGAAAGTCAGGATATTGGACAAGTGCTCTAGTAATAACTGAAAGAAGTTGTCCTCCATCAAGGGAAGTCTCTGGTTTCAGCAAAATATGTTCAGATCAAATCCTGACTATTTAATTACTGTTGGAGGGTAAATGCAGAAAAAAATATATTGTTTTAAGGGCATAAATTTAATCTACATTATGACTTGTGTAGCATCTAATAGACTCAATCTCACCACACACACACACACACACACACACACACACACACACACACTAAATTCACTCTATGCATCTGAGATCTATAAATCCATTCTCAAAATCAAAATTTTAGCAGTTTGAGTTGTTGCTGGAAAATATAGTTGATGTTATCATCTATATATATATAAAAGCCTAAGCAACCAGCTGACCAGCCAACTGGTAGCCATGACACACACTGACCACTCAATGCAGGAGCTGCTGAGTTGTGGTCACTTGGCAGCTGCAGTTCTCAGGGAGGAGGGAGCCTGATTCCAGGGTGAGTCATCCAAGAACAACCCTCTCACAATCCAGGACCCCTCAGGGAATGTTGGAGAGCTGGTTTCGGCCGGTCCCTGCAGGGCAGGCTGAGGGACACCACTGGTGCATGAATCCATGCACCAAACCTGTAGTTCATAAATAATAGGAACACAGATCTTACAAAAGAGAAAGTATGGTCAAATATTCCCTTTAGTTTGTACTTTTTGACTCTAGAGAGACCAGGTAGGTTTAATTGAAGATTTGTAAATAACATTTTAAGTTTTAGAAAGATCAAAAGAGTTCAGGGTTAAGATGGAAGATTAAACATAAATCTAAATATTTGACCTCCCAAAACCCTAATAAAATTACACACAAAAAAGTCTTTTTGTTTTAATAACTAAACTTACAGGTACAAAGAACACTGAAGAGGAAACGACAGCAACAAAATTTTTGGAAGTTTGAAAGTCAATGCATATGTGTTAAAGGACCTAGGAGAAGCAAGAAAGCCATATCCTAACTGGTAGAAAAGCTGAGAAGAAGCAAACCTACTTATACTACAGGATCCACAAAAGGCTCAGGAAATGAGCCCAGCCAGTGCGGTTCAGTAGTTGAGTGTCAACCCACGAACCAAGAGGTCACGTTCAATTCCCTATCAGGACACAAGTCTGGGTTGCAGGCTCGAACTCCTGTAGGGGGCGTGCAGGAGACAGCCAATCAATGATTCTCCCTCATTATTGATATTTCTTTCTCTCTCTCCTTCTCCTTTCCTCTTTCTGAAATCAATAAAAACATATTTTTAAGAAAGTAAGTGGGATGAAATTATTTGAGAAGTAGTTGGATCCTTACGTCCCTTCCAACACTTCACAGCGCTTGGAAACACCTCCTTTACCTTAGCAGCAACAGGAGGTAATCTCTGGAGAGAATAAAACAAAAGGTTTTGGTTTAAGGATTGCCTAGCAAAGACATAGGAATTAACTAAGCATACACCAAAAGCTGGATAATAACACTATCTACCTGTTATGGTCTGAATACAGGTCTCCCAAAAAAAGTCATGCTGAAATCCTAGCCTCTAAGATGATAATATGAGGAAGTGGGACCTTTGGGAGTGGGTCTTAAATCCAATCTCATGAATGGGATTAGTGCTCCAGAGAGACCCCCATTTCCTTATCCACGTAAGAGCATAGTGAGAAGGCACTCTCTGGGAAGCAGGAAGAGGGCCTTCACCAGAATGCGACCTGATCTTGATTTTCCCAGCCTCCGGGACTATGAGAAATAAATTTATGTTGTTTGCAAGTTTACCCAGCCTGTAGTATTTTGGTATAGCAGCCTGAACGGACTAAGACACCACCCGTTCTCCTATGTGGCTCTCAGAAGATACATTCAGACCTTTACCATTCTATGCAGAAAAGTGGGAGGGCACTCTTTGGGGGAACACATACAGCTCAAGAGAAAAGAACTAATACCGATTCTAATGGTTCCCCAGCCAACAACTTACTGATTACCCATAATAATCCTAAAATCCACAAACCTACCATAGGTTCAGTATATCCTACGAGCTTTTTAAACATCTACTCTAATCTTACAATTATCCAACATCTTAAAAAAAGATTCTAACATAGAAGATAAAGATGAAAAAAACTAAAAAAATTAAAATGGCAATGTAGAAAAACCATCAAGGAGAAGATATGAAAAATATATCAAAAATAAAAAGCTGAGTAAGCCCTAACCAGTTTGGCTCAGTGGATAGAGCATCGGCCTGCAGACTGAAAGGTCCCAGGTTCGATTCCAGTCAAGGCCATGTACCCTGGTTGCAGGCACATCCCCAGCAGGGGGTGTGCAAGAGGCAGCTGACCGATGTTTCTCTCTCATCGATGTTTCTGACTTTCTATCCTTCTCCCTTCTTCTCTGTGAAAAAACAATAAAATATATTTTAAAATTAATCAATCATGTTCTGGCCTTGATCACTGTGGATGGGACTTTAACTATGGTTTTAATTTCAGAACATGAGTTCCCTTGTTCTCAATAAACTCTTGTTATGTTCATAATTTTGAGTTGAATTTTTCATGATAGCACTGAGTAGATTCTACTTGACTTGAACACTTAAGATTCTGCTCTCCAAACTGTAGGCAGCTAGGCTAATAGGTGGGTGGAGTGGGGAGAACAGGCTGAAGTGTTGATAGTAAGAGGCTGCTTGGAGGATTGACACAAGAGAGTGATTGGAAAATTTTTTTAGCCCAATATTTCTCAATCTGTGGTCAGGGGAGTCTGGGGAACCTTTTCAGGGGGTCCACAAGGTCAAAATTATTTTCATAATAATACTAAGACACTATTTGCCTTTTTTCATTCTCATTCTCTGAGGAGCACACAGTGAAGTTTTCCAGAAGCAATGAAAAATGCAATATGATAACAGATCGAATGCAGAGGCAGATAGAAAAATCCAGCTGTCTCTTATTAAGGAAGACATTTTAAACATATTTGCAAAATTTTAAAAAATGCTACTCTTCTCATTAAATATTTGTTTTGAAAAATATATTGTTGCATGTTTATATGCAATGGGTTTATTATTTTAATCTATTAATAAGTTTTTAAAAAATTTCTCAGTAATATATATATATTTTTAATATTTTTATTGATTTTAGAGAGGAAGGGAAAGGGATAGAGAGATAGAAACATCAATGATGAGAACCATTGATTAGCTGCCTCCTGCTCGCCCCCCACCAGGGATGGAGCCCACTACCCAGGCATGTGCCCTTGGCCAGAATTGAACCTGGGATCCTTCAGTCTGCAGGCCAACACTATCCACTAAGCCAAACCAGCTAGGTATGTATATATATATATGTGTATATATATATATATATATATATATATATATATATATGTATATATATATATATATATTTTAAATACACATATTTTAAAATATATATATATTAAATATGTATTTTTTAAAAATATATATTTTTTAATATTTTTTTTTTTCAGAGAGGAAGGGAGAGGTAGAGAGGGATAGAAACATCAATGATGAGAGAGAATCATTGACCAGCTGCCTCCTGCCTGCCTCACACTAGGGATTGAGCCCACAGGAGCAAGTGTCCTGCCCTGACCAGAGATCAAACCGTGACCTTCTGGTTCATAAGTTAATGCTCAACCACTGAAACATGCCGGCTGGGCTCTCAGTAATATTTTTTTAAGATGGTTAAAATCAATAGCTATAATCCTCATAAAGAAAAGTTCTTTGGGGTCCATAATAATGTTCAATAAGTTTGAGGGCCACTGGTTTAAACTATATACTGAAAGGTCAAAAATGCTAACTAAGACCTGGACAGTGTGGCACAGTTGGTTGAACATCATCCCATGCACTGAACTATCACTGGCTTGATTCAAGGTCAGGGCATATGCCCAGGTTGCAGGCTCGACCCCCAGTAGGGGGCACGCAGGAGGCAGCTGATTTATGTTTCTCTCTCACTTTGATGTTTCTCTCTCTGTCTAAAATACAAACTTTTTTTAAAATGCCAACTAAGGAGTTTGAATTTTAGGTTTAATGAGGCTATTTCCTACTTTCTAGTTTACTACTTCACCTTCACTTTTCCTTCCCTTCTTGGGTTGCCTTCTACTATTAGATGGGTGGTGTACTCCCAAACTAAGTTTCCTCCAGCTGAATTTTAAATTACTCAGGTAAGGTACTTCTGTTCCTCCTGCTGGGAAAAACAACAATCCAGAACTTAGAGAACTCACGGTAGGAAAAACATTCTCCTGTCCTCTAAACCAAAGCTCCTTTCTTTCTCCAAAGTTGGTAAAGTTAACCACTATTAAAAAGACCAGGATTTACAAGAGCCAAAACAATACTAAGTGGGGAAGTACGTTCAAGTTGGTGTATTCAGTACACTCAAGTTGACACAACCACTATGAAGCCTTCTCAGCAAGTATCTGCCCATCTTCACTTCCTAAGCCAACAACAAATTCCAAAACAGGCTGGGAGGAATATTCAAGTCAAAAGAAAGCAAACCCATTTTGCACATGAACAGAGACTAACACAGTAAAGTAGTAAAGGGATGTTGAGAGTGCGTATCATTGTTACACAATTTCTGCATGGGATCATTTGTTTCTAGAAATGATGGCAGCTTTTTAAAGGAAACCAATAGAACAGTCAAATTCTGCTTCACAAGTGAACCTTAACTCATTCGTAGTGATTACACCAACAATTTTTTAAACCAGCACATTCTAAGTTTTCTATCTTGCTTACAAATACAGTTGATTAAAAACAAAACCTCTATTCATAGCAAAGTGCAGGGAGACAGTGGACTGAGAAAAATATGTCTCAGTATAGCTATTCTAATTATTAAAATATTGAAACACTTCTGTAATAATGATAAAGGGTGTTAAAACACATAATGGTGTATATAAGAACTTTCTAGCAATGATGATTATACTAGAATTATTTCATAGGCTTGGTGTAAAAAGCACTACCTTTTTACAAAGTTTACTGTCTAAAGAAAACCAACTGCATATAAGATTTTAGACATAAAGAGATGATGAGTAAAAAGAGAACTCCAGATCACATCTTTTCATGTTTTATTGCTGCAGGTGTATAGAAAAAAATTCCTCTTGGAGATGCACAGTGCCAAAGCAAAAACTCCAAAACCTTCTTTGGAATAGAATAAGAAAAACCTGTCTCTGATTTAATTTATTTCTCTTCTGACTTTTGATACACAGAGGGGTCTGAAATTAAAACCAGAGTGACCCTCCAAAGTCTATCTGCTTTCAGTCAGGCCCTATAAAAAAAACTTCTTTTTGTCACAACTCTTAAGGGCTCCTACACAAAAAGTTCATGCCAGTTTAAACTAAAAGAAAATTCAAGCATCATATGTACAAGCAAATTACACAGCATGTAAGAGTACCAGTGGAATTCTGCTTCGAATAGTTTTTAAAACTTACACATTCATCTACCTAATAATGCCATGTATTTCTCTCAATGTTTAACATAATTTTAAGACATACTAAGATTGTAACCGGACAATCAATGGGTCATGCTGCCTATCACTACTTGAGCCAATTAAGCAGAAGAAGGGTTGAATCATATATGAGCATTTATTCCAATACTGCCAGCAGTGTGGGAGAGCAGCAGGTCATCCACCATAAGTCAGCTGCTTATATTGGGTAGAAGGACAAAGATTACACAGGAAATAGTTTGTAAAAGGGTATGCCAATGGACAGTTAACAAGCAATGAAGGTTGGAGATTTGCAAAGGCCTGTGGGTATGCAAAGGCTAAGGGTCTTCAAAGGGCTGGTGATATGCAAAGGGCTAGGGGTCTTCAAAGAGCTGGCAGCTCTGGTTTCCAGCAGCAAGGTTGTTAATCTTTCCATGATAATAGACAGCTCCCCGTGGGGAGGATACACTACATTTCCAGGTGAGCCCGCAGGTCCCATGTGTAACTCCTAGCCAGGTAGTATCTTCTTTCATCAAAATGAAACAATCATGGTTAACAGAGCATGATTACTATTTCTTACAATTATAGCTAGTCCCCAATATCATATTTCTGCCCCTATCAAAATCAAAACACCCAATACTAAGAATGGTTACTACCACCACCATTACTATTGGAGCCTAAGGGGCCTCAAATCTGAGCCCAACCAACCCCCTCCCCCGCCCGCCTCCGCCCCGCTACCTAACACTCACACACAGCAGTGGACTCCAACCTGTCTCAGGGGTATCTAAGCTTCCGGATGCCTCTGCCTAGAACATTCTCTCCCTAGATGGCCTCATGGTTGACTTTCTCTCTTCATTCTGGCCTCTACTCAAAAGTCTTTTCTTCAGAAATTTCCAACCCTAAGCACATGGCATAAGAGAGCTTCTCCAACTCCCTTGGCTTATTATCCCCATGACCCAGATTTATCTTTCAGCATAGCACTTATCACCAACAGTGATACTGAAATTATTTGAGAGCCAGAACAGCAAGGGCAACAATCAATTAAACAGAGGCTATAAACAACCTGATCAGTCTATAAGCTCATTATATACATGCTTTACATATTTATTTGTTTACTGTCTGTTTCCTTATTTAGAATGTAAGTTTTATTAGTGAAGAGAACATGACTATTAGTCACATAGTAGCCACTCAATAATTATTTGTTGTAATAATTATTGAGTACTATGTGCTTATGTTAGTATAATCTAATAATTTATTAGAAATACAGAGGATATTCTTATATGACATGGGGTCAAGTATTGAGTTACTCAAAGACCATGTAAGTGTATACAAATTAAATTAGATACAATAAAGCAATTGATGATAGTATTCTACTAACCATAACTAAGTATCTTTGAGGATTCAGGGTCAATTGCAAGGGTTTGCATACATTAGCAAGAGTCCCAAAGACTCCATCCAATTGTTATTGATTCTACCATTTAGGGTTGAGGGGAGGGCAAATCTCCCTAAGAAAATATACCTGACTGAAATAAAAATTTTGAAACTGGAATTTATTAAGGTATTACATATGTGTCATTCCCCCATTGTCTCCCCACCACCTCCCACACTCATGCCCCCCACCCCTAGTGTCTATGTCCATTTGTTAGGCTTATATGCATGTATACAATCCTTTGATTGATCTCCCCCCTTACCCCCGCCCTCCCCTACCTTCCCTCTGAGGTTTGGCAGTCTGATTGATGTTTCTCTGTCTTTTGATATGTTGTTCTTCATCAGTTTATATTGTTCATTATATTCCACAAATGAGTGAGATCATGTGATATTTTTCTTTCTCTGACTGGCTTATTACGCTTAGCATAATGGTCTCCAGTTCCATCTGTTCCGTCCATGCTGTAGCAAATGATAAGAATCCCTTATTTTTTACCATAGCGTAGTATTCTATTGTGTAGATGTACCACAGTTTTTGAAACTCTCATTTAAATTACATTCAGGGGTATCTGAAATGCTATCTTCTCTTTCCTTTCAAAAAAGTGAAACAAATTTCTCATACAGGAAGTAGTATAAATGAATCTCAGCAGTATCATGATTCTTATAGTTAAATCGTAGAAAAGAACTAGTATTGATCAGTATTGGCAAATAAGGAGGTAACAGTAACAGTGACAGCAGCAGAGCAGGAGCAGGAGCAGCAGGAGTAACTGCAGTGGTCAAATTTATCTTTCGAGCACCCAGGAGTTAGCAGGCACCGTGCCTAACGCAGTATATACATTTTTTCTAACGCACAGAACCACGCAAAAGCCACCCCAGTTAAACAAATGAGGAAAAGGGGGCTTAGCAACTGTTCTTGGAGCTTTCAGAGTAAAGTAATATTGATCATTACTGAATCTCTAGGGTAAGAGAGTAGAAAATATCCTCATTTGATTGACGAGGAAACTAAGAAGAAAAGGATTTAAAGACTGAAAACAGGTCTCCTGACGCCCAGGCACAGGAGTCTTTGTCTATTGAGACTAAATTATCCTGTGCGTTCTTAATGTTGCCAAGACCTCGCCTCAACAAAAATGGTAAAATTAAATTAAAACCCACTGAATATAGCCGAAACCAGTTTGGCTCAGTGGATAGAGCCTGCGGACTGAAAGGTCCCAGGTTCGATTCCGGTCAAGGGCATGTACCTTGGCTGCGGGCACATCCCCAGCAGGGGGTGTACAAGAGGCAGCTGATCGATGTTTCTCTCTCATCAATGTTTCTGACTTTCTATCCCTCTCCCTTTCTCTCTGTAAAAAATCAATAAAGTATATTTTAAAAACAACAACACTGAATCTAAATCTTTATGAATTAAAAAGATCTTGCTAGTAACTACCTATTCTTACAATACTACCACAATTTGGAATGTTTGTGCCTCACCACCTCTTACTTGTTTTTAACAACATGAATTCCCATCTAATGAATATTGCCCAGATTTTGGATACAATTCTTAGGATATAATTGCATTAATTGTTTGCTTATTACTTTTTTGCTTATTACTCATTTGAACTTCAAGTCAAGACTATTGTACTAGAAGAGAATAATTAAGTTAAGATTAAAATGGCATCGCCAGGAGACAAAGCAGGGGAAGGCAGGACGAGGTTAATACTTCTGGAAGATGGCACCGGAGCTGAGGAATAGGGAGACTCAGTAGGTCCAGTCCTTGAACAGGCAGCAGAGGAACAAAACAAAAACAAAAAATACGTTTATCAACACATGGGACTGATTCTGTTCATTATGTCCTTTTGTTCCTGGTACCTGACATTACTTTCAAAGAGTCAGATTTCAGTATCACCGAGTTTCCCGACCATATTGTTTTCCCATTAGGCTTATTACTAAAACAGCTTTTCACAACATCAGTTAACACTTTGGAAATCTGTTCTTATACAACCACCTTATCTGGATTATATCTTCCTCCTCCCTGACTTTGTTTCCTTAACACACACACACACACACACACAAAACAAAAAAAAGGTACAAATTTTAATCATGTTCTAAAACAGGGAGAGAAGCAACAATGACTCAGTGAGTTAAAAAGAGAATAAAAATCTTGGTGTTGAAAGACAAAATCTTGATTATGTCACCAACACAGCATTGCACATGTATGTGCTCCAACATTCTTCCCAAAGCTTTGATGGAAGAAATTATTTTTAAACGACTGCAAAGCATATCAATATGAGTGGTTGCCAGAAAGCTTAATTGTTATTTTCATCCACAGAACAGTGGATAGCTGTCTATAATAAAATTTTAAAATATTAGGTGATAAATATTTGCTAATAATATCTTGAACTTACTTTTTTATTTGAAGTTTTATTTGGTTTAATAACTTATTGAGATAACTACTTTAATGACAGCTCTTGGGGGGGGGGGGAGAGACTTGGAACTTCAACACAAATTAAATTAATTACAATTAAAAGAGCTTTTCCAAACAGCATTCCCCCCCCCCTAAAATATTGATTCCAAATGACTTGCTCAGTACAATAAGTCAGTACTAGTTCTGGTTACCATATTTAATTGTGATTTCAGAGATATGTCAAAACATCAAAGGGATATCATCACAAATACAATCATATGCTGGAAGAAAAGAACTAGCTCCAAAAAGCTTAAAACTCTAATTTGTATTGTGTCTCATTTAATTATTGTTATCTTTGAAAAGTAATATAATTTCAGCTTTATGCATTTAATTTTGGACCCAGATATTTGTAGACATGGGCAGTAGCAGATTCAACAGAAATGTATTTGTAGTTCCTCAAAGGCAATCCCCTCCCCCCCCCAAAAAAAGAGCATGGACTGGTCACCAGATGTGGAGGCCATATGGCACACGCACACGAGAGCCCCGGGACAATAAGAACGAAGTCAATAAGCCCAATAGGCAGAAGCAATCACTCAGATGATGGACAAATGCTTGGTTCTGTTGACTTTATGAAAAAAATATATACTTATATAATTATAGATCACTTTATTTTTAAACCTAGAAATACCGCTCAGCTAGTCATTTTCTCCAACTCTTTATTGTTTTGGCTTGAAAGGAAATTTACCCATGTGTAGTTTATTACTTGATCTGAATTCTGTCCTTTTCACATACATGTTGAAGTTAAAGGAAAAACTGAATTAGGAAGAGTTAGTAAGATAGCTTTAAGTAGCAAACAAATAACATTTTTGTTGCTATAACTCTCAAGAAACTGTGACAGCTAATGAGTCACTAAGACAGGTATATTCTGTTTATGGATTATCTCTTGAATTTAATCCTTCCCTTCATAAGCCTCAGCCCTTTCTCCACAATGTGCATCTTATGTTAGAACCCTGCCATGCTATAAGGTCCTGTAGCATGCCATGCACTATCTGAACTATTTGAAGATGCAGCTCCTTCTACTTTGAGTGCCTTTCCTACCCCCTTCTCTAACTGGTAAATTTCCTTGCAGCTTTTAAAACATAGTCTAAGTAACAACTGTTTGTGAAACCTTGTTTGGCTTGCCTAGACAAAATTACATCTCCTTTAATGCCTTTTTTAACGAGCCACTATAAATAAACCCATCAATATGTTTCTATTCTAATGAGAAAAAAATAAAGATAATCTTGGTGGCAGCTGACAGTTATAGAGGGCTCTATTTATGCCAGACACAGAAGTACTTTATGCAAATTGTCTCATTCAAGGTTATGAACTTAATATAGATTATAAAGATTAATGAAAACAAACAAATAAGCAGAAACAGTACCTTCTGCCACCAGAAACCAAACCACCCACAAAAACCCCTCTAACACTAACAAGATTATTTTTAACACACCTACTATAATTGTCAGGTGATCACATTTTTTTTCTGTGAGTCACTTACGCCCAATAGAAATAAGAGAGCCCCAGTGAAAGTACATTCTAGAGATCTCCTAGCTGTTAAGGATGTCCTAGATCTTTCCATGCCTTTTTGCCATTTTGTGTTCCTCAGAGAGAAGATGGAGCATACAGCCACCAGAATGGAAGACTGTTGGTATCGGGTGACCTCTGTGACTTCTCTTCTGGCCTCTTTATTGAGCATCACTTGTCCTTCAATAATAAAATCCTTCCTATTGCTACTCAATTCATTTTGTATAAATAAACACACCAGTTATAATTGCAGCCATTGAAAGATGTCAAAATAAAGTCCACTTTGAGAAAAGATCACTGTATCTAAGAGATATCAATATACATTTTAAATAAAGAGGCTGGGTTTCTTTTAAAAGCAAATTGCTGATTGACTTTATTATGCTGCCCCAAAAACTAACAGTAAAATTGGTCTGTGTACACAATGTTTAGAAAGGAAATCTAGGTTTTAAATAGACTTGCAAACACTGTTTCCAGAGAGGATTTGCCATAGAGCAGATTCTTACAAAGATGACTGCTAAAGCAATTCCCAACAATGAGAATCCATGATTGGTACATACAAACAGGGCTGATAATTCTGAAGTAAATGCAAACAATAATACAAAGACTTTACAAGAACTCAAAAACTGTGTGCTGTTTGGATCAAACCTCACTGCACTAGAATATCCAGTGGAGCTCGCACTGGGGAGCCTAAATCCTCTCTATTCTGTTTTTACTGATCATTCATAGTGTATGGCTGAAAAAGTGGTAAATTAATGAATCTGATATACCGGAGGGGCTTGCTCCTTAAAAAATTCCAAGGTGCATTATTTATTCACTAGAGGCCCAGTGCACAAAATTGGTGCATGGGGAGGGTGTCCCTCGGCCCTACCTGCATCCTCTCCAATCTCTTGGGGAATGTCCGCCTGCTAGCTTAGGCCCGTTCCTGGGGATTGGCCTAAGCCAGTAGACAGACATCTCTTACACAGTTTGGGGCCCTTGCTCCTTACCACCTGCCTGCTCGCTGCTCTTTAGTGCTGCTGTGGAGGCAGGAGAGGCTCCCACCACCACCACTGCACTCGCCAGCCGATATCCCGGCTTCTGGCTGAGCAGCGCTCCCCCTGTGGGAGTGCACTGACCACCAGGGAGCAGCTCCTGAGTTGAGTGTGTGCCCCCTGGTGGTCAATGCACATCATAGCGGCTGGTCATCCTGGTTGTTCTGCCATAATGGTCGCTTAGGCTTTTATTATATAAAGAAAAACAAAGAATCATTATTGGGGGAAAAAAAATCATGAGCCTGAATGTATGTTTCCTAGAAAACTGATGTAGAGATGATTTTCTTATAAATAGGCAGAACTGTCCTTTCTATACTAGATATGTAGCTTAATAATGACATACACTGGACTTCTCTTTTCAAATAAGCTTTTCAAGGCAATGCAGTATAATTGTTGAGAGCACAGATTTTGTGGTCAGGCAGAGGCAGACAGAATCCAGGCTCTCCCACTTATGTGAAACCTTAGGCAGACACTTAACTTTGTTTCCTCATCTGTACAATAGCGTCCAGAATTGTAAGGGTTGAGTAAGACAATGCATGTAAAGTACTTCAGCCTTGTTCCTGGCACTTAGCAAGAGCTCACTGGTGGTGGATAATGTGGTAGTAAGGATCAAATTATCTTACAACTTCAGTACAAACATCTTCTAAAAATGTCACAAAGATTTCACAAAGTGTGAAAGGTGAAAGTGGGAGTGGTTTGGCAAAGGAAAGATGATAAAAGTTTTGGGCAAGATTTGTAGATTTGATAAGAGTAAATCAAGTTGTAGATATGACCAGCTGTACCCTCCTCCTCTATGATCTTTCACAACAAAAAAGGGAAATTTTATGTAAAATTCATTTCCTGAAAGCAGATTTGGCTATGACCCATGATTCTCTCACCTATGCCCAAAACATATATATTCTGTCTGCTAACATTCATTGAACTAATATGTACTGTGTGCTTCTTATACATCAGGCACATTCCAAGTGAAGGAAAGCATGGATAAGTTGTAAGATGCTGGCCTGTCAGTATCTGAGCAGTGGTAGGAGATTGACGCAAATAACTCTGAGATATGCTACAACTGGTAGGTATTACAGAGTCTATGGCATAGTAAAAAAGAAACCATTCATGTGTTAAAACATTAAAACCTTTATCAATTAAAAAGTAGTTTCTAAAAACCTCTTCCTACCATCTAATTGAGTACTTCACACCCAACTGATGATCAAACTGTGTGCTGACTGCAGTCCTCATTATTTAACACTATTGCTTAACTCTACTCACTATACAATGTAAGCTCCACAATAGCAAAGACCTACTTTTCTTGTTTACTAATGCAGCTTCAGTGCCAGAGAATAGTGTCTAGAGTCCAGTCAGTGCTCAGTAAACATCCGTTGGTTAGAGGGATAGATTTTATGTTCTGGTGATGTAAGAAATCACCATTTCATTCACACTCTTACAAAAGTAAAATGTCTTTGCTTCTAAAATTTGATCTACATTTACCTTTTCTTTTTATTCTTTTGTTGTGCTGAGCAGAAACACATTAAAATTCTCCTTCTTCCAATCAGTGTATGAATTGTTTGTAAGGAGAATCTAAATCAGATGAGTCCTGTTAGAAACTATCCTGGGTCAAGAGACAGAAGAGCTGATAATGTATGCCTGGTTAGTATGTTTATCATTCTATCTAATAAAAGAGTAATATGCAAATTTGACCATACCTTCACCACACCCACAAGCTGCGTCCACAGCCATGCCACCTAGCCAATCTGGAGCAAATTATGCAAATAAACCCCAACCAAGATGGCCGCCACCACTGAAAGCAGGAGGAAGGCTTGGGTTTCCTTGGCAACAGAGGAAGCCAATCTTTCCACCTGCCTAGGCCTCCACTCAACGTTACAAAGTCCCCCATGCACGAATTTCGTGCACCAGGCCTCTAGTCCTATCTACTAAAAGAGTAATATGCAAATTTGACCATACCTTTGCCACACCCACAAGCTACGCCCCCAGCCAATCAGGAGCATATTATGCAAATAAACCCCAACAAAGATGGCTGTCACACTGAAAGCAGGAGCCTTGGGTTTCCCCAGCAACAGAGGAAGCCAAGCTTTCTGCCTGCCATTGCCTGCCTAGGCCTCCACTCAATGTTACAAAGTTTCAATTATAAAAGATACAGAAATGGCAGCAGCCATGAGCTACAGAGAACAGAGGTTTGGGTTTCCCTGGCAACAGAGGAAGCCAAGCTTTCAGCCTGCCATTGCCAGTGTAGGCCTCCACTCTAGGCTACAAAGTTTCAAACAGAAATGGCTGCCACCAGGGAGCAAGCAGAAGGCTTGGCTCCACTGCAGGCTACAAAGTTTCAATTGTAGACATAGATTAATCCCAGATCCCAGGGCCTCCTCTTGGGTGGCTGGGGGAGATAATGGGGAGGGGGGGGGCGCCATGGCCAGCCTGCAAACCTCCATAGCCCTCTTGCCCAGGCTGCCCCTCACCCCAAGGGAACCCCCACCCTGACCTGGGACACTCTTCAGGGCAAACCAGCTGGCCCCCACCCATGCACCAGGCCTCTATCCTATCTAATAAAAGAGTAATTTGCAGATTGACCATCACTCCAACACACAAGAGGGCTGCCCTCATGTGGTCAAAGATCCTGTCCCCATGTGGACACAAGATGGCCACTACAAGATGGACAGTAGGGGATGGCCATTGGGAGGTTCCAGGCCCTACAAGGGAGGGCAGTTGTGGGCGATCAGGCCTGCAGGGGAGGCCAGTTAGGGGTGATCAGGCTGGCAGAGGAGGCAAGTTGGGGGCAAACAGGCTGGCAGGGGAGCAGTTAGACATCAATTAGGTTGGCAGGGTAGTGGTTAGCGGGTGATCAGGCTGGCAGGCAGAAGCATTTAGGGGCAATCAGGAAGGCATGCAGGTGAGCAGTTTGGAGCCAGCAGTCCTGGATTGTGAGAAGGATGTCCCAGATTGGAGAGGGTGCAGGCTGGGCTAAAGGACATCTCCTGCCCCCGTGCACAAATTTCGTGCACTGGACCTCTAGTACCTCAATAAACAGCCTTCCTCTAGACTCTAGAGAGATATGTTTATAAGTTATTGCTAATATGCCTTTTTATTAGACTATATTTTGTTCTTTTTAAAATCCCTATAGACATAAAGAAAACAATTTCATCAAATGAAAGTTACCTGAAAAATAAATTAATGCCCTGGCCAGTGTGGCTCAGAGGTTGAGTGTCAACTTATGAACCAGAAGGTCATGGTTCAATTCCTGCTCAGGGCACATGCCTGGGATCCCCAGTGTGGGACATGCAGGAGGTAACCAATCAATGATTTGTTCTCATCATTGATGTTTCTATCTCTCTCTTCTCCTCCCTTCCTCTCTGAAATCAGTAATAAAAATATATTTTAAAAAATTAATTAATAAATTAACTAAAATATTACATCTATGTGAAAGTTTCATATAATTATCTTCCTTCTACTCCCCAAAACACCTCAATGTAATCTACATATTTAATTTTATAATGCTTTTATATTTTATATTTTTTCTACCAAAACTAAAGACTATAAAGTAAAAAGGACACATATCATGTATCCAACAAGTTAGAATAAGAAAAATTCTATTTTGTTTTCATAATAAAAGCAAAAAAGATTTTTAAAAATTCTATATTTTTCATTGAGTGTTAATAATCAGAAATATCAAAAGTCAAATTTTGCAATTTCATTTCCTCAATTTTTTCTATTTAAAAATTACAAATCCAAGATGTTGCAAGGGAAACAAACTTCAAACAGTTAGTAATACATCAAACAAAACAACAACACAAAACAAAACTCACTTTAAAAAAGTATTATACCAACTTTACATGGATTGAATAAAAAAAGGAATCTTTTGTAGTCTTGTGTCAAACCACAATAAAGAATTTTTTTTTAATCGCATGAATAGATAATAATAGAAAAAGCTCCATGTGGCAGTATGGTAACCCATAAATTTTTAGCTCATATTTTCCACTGCAGTAGGCTTTTCGGTAATTCTGCTTTGTTCATTTGCTACTTTTTTTTTTAAAGAACTCAAAATCAGGAGATTAAAAATATTAAGATGTGTTCCTGCATACCAAAGGACTTGTATGGATGCATATAAGCATAACCAATGGACACAGACACCAGAGCGGGGGTGAGGGCATGAATGGGGGTAGGGAAAGGAAGAGCAATGGGGGGATAAGGACACATATGTAATACCTGAATCAATAAAAAAGTGGGAGGGACTCCTTTTAAAGTAGTTGGTACAACAATATGGAATTGCTCACCAGTGGATTTTTTTCTGCAGAGATATAAAATGACATAAATTACTCTAAAATAAGTATTTCCATAATGTTTACAAAATGATACAAACTAGTTTTTAAAAAACCCTTCCTACCTGCAAGTTGTACACTAGCATTGACCCTACTGGAAAACACTGATAAGAGAGTGCTGAGTGCACTCCCCTTAAAGACTATAGGTCTTTAGATATGTTTCATTCCACATTCATCACTTCTAGCGCCAACACATTCTGGAGAAAAAGAAACAGTCAGCTGATCAAGCACTATGCCACTTCTGTTTCATGTCCCTTAACCCAAAAGTAAAGATGGGACCACCCAAGGCAGGGGCCAAGGCACAGACATTCAGCCAATGTGCTCAGGTAAACCAGGCTGGGCCTATTGTTCGCAGTGTCCTTTGCTAGAAAGAAACTTGAGATCCTGAACATCTATTTCTCCTACTTTTGAGGATTAGCAGCCTCTAGCAAGCAAAACAAAATAAACAAAAAACCCTCAATAAATGGAAGAGAAATCCACACTCAGGCTTATGCCTGCTATCTAGTCTCAGGTACCACTAATGTCAAGATAACCTCTAGGACCTTCAAATCCTAAATCAGAAGCGAAGTGATGAGGTTCTCTAAATAGTCAGCCAGCCTAGGCCGAGGCTTTCTTCAGAGATACCTGCCTGTGAATGGGCAAGACTTGGTTTCTCCAAGGTTGACTAACACTAAAGAAGGAGGAGGAGGAAGAGGGGGAGAAAGAAACATTAGACAATTGTTAGTCAATGTTATTTCCTTTCTTTAGGCACTCAGATGCTTAAAAAAGAAAAAATGAATGCCAGCGACCATTGAGGAGGCCAGCACAGAACAAACAGCTAGAGGGAGTGGCTCAGGGCAGAAGATTCAATCAGGTCAGGGAAGCACAAACCATTATTTCTTTCCCTTTTGGTCAAGCAAATCAGAATGGTTGTGCCCTTCTTGTTTTTCACAACATGATGACCCACCCAGATGTATCGTCAACCGCTGGCATAAAGTCTGTATTTGAAACTTTTTTGGTAGACCCACAAAATGCAAAGAACCAAAATTGTTAGCCTTGACTAACTTACTTTCTCTGATTACTGACTCTGGCTTCCAGCTGGAATAACATATGATATCACTGCTTGCTTCTAAGGGAGGCTCAGTTTAAAAGCAATCGTTCACTTAGCATATATATTTAACTCTCACTTTCTAATCAGATGTTTGGCACAAATTCACCTAACTCTAAAACCCTGGCAATGTGCCTTCCCTGGGCAAAGGAAAAAGACATTCATGGAAATCATTTTCTATTTTCCATTTGTCGCTCTCATTTATTATTCAAAAATACAATGCCATAATGTGATAGAGAAGAACAGCGTATAATAAAATATTCTGCAGGAGAAAAGTGAAATTGAAATAATGTATCCTTGTGGAGAAATATGTCTTACCAGGTTTCAATAAAAGGCTTGCTGAGGAATAAGACTCAAGACAGAAATCTAACCTGGATGCCATATTTATAGATTTACCAAGAAAAAACATATTAGTAGAAAACGTATTTTAATGATCACAGACCTCATAAAGTTATCAACTTAAATACATATAAACTGAAATTTGTATTAATGACTTATAGACCCTATTGTGTTTTGAAAACTTTTTTATCTTAATGCCTGAGAACAAGTATGAGTAGAATATAAGAGAAAATAGCCAACTGTCATTTTGATGCCTTGCCCCAGGACAAATATTCCAGCAATAATTAATAGTGAAGGGCATGGCTTCAGTATCTGACAGATCTGAATTTTAACCTGGCTTTGACACTTACTAGTAGTTAGGATCATGGTCAGGTTCATGACTTGTCCAACCTCTGCTATACACTTCTCGAGTCTGAATCGGCAATTCAAAAAAAATGTATTTATAAATAGGTTGGGAACATTTAGAACTTATTTTTATCACAGGGGCAATACTATAAGTACACTCAGGTACTTAGACCATCCTAAAAAATTCCTTGAAAATGGCACAAAGAGTACTAATGTACTGATATCAAATCCACATTACAAAATAAACTCTATGTATATCCAAGAAACCATATTTGTTTCAGTTTATAACTTCACATCCGGAAGACAGCAAGCACTCAATAGACTGTTATTACATGGCATGGAACAGAATACCAGCTTTTGAAAATAGCTTTTCAGTCTTTTCCCTCCACTATTTGGAAATGACACTTCTATTGGCAAAAATTTAGAGGGCAAAGACTTCTCTGAAGAAAGTAAAGAGATAACTTAAAGTTCTGAGAATCAGTCAAGTTTTCTCTCTATAGATGAGACAGTGTCTCTCCCAGGTAATCTGAATTGTGGATAGAGGTCTTTGAATTAATAGGAGTCTAATCACAAGAGCCCCTGTCAGACCATGGTGTTAGTCTGTTCATGTCTCTTTCTTTTTTTAATCCTCACCCAAGTATAGTTTTCCATTGATTTTTAAGGAGAGCGGAGGACAGAGGGAAAGACAGAGAGAAATCTTAATATATTACATATCAGTGGGAAAAGGATGAATATTTTTGGCTGCAAATAACAGAACCAAAATGTCATAAACAATGGGAAGAATTATCATCTCATAAAATCAAGTCTTTTGAGGTAAAACTTAAGTATCATTAAGGATTCAAGTTCTGTTCTGTCTTTCTCAGGATATCAGTAAGCTCTTCATTATCACAAAATGCTCAGTGTCACAAACATACATCAAGAGAACTATAAAGGAGTTTGTTTCTTCATTATGTATCCTTCTATCAGTGCAAAAGAAAATCTTTCCTAAATTACCTTTGGCAAACTTCCCAATACCTCTCTTTAGCTAGACCGGCTAAACTAATCACTAAGTGGGAAATGAGAATACCAATATAGCCTGAGACCAGTCAGGATTTGCCTAAATCATGTGGGAACAGAATAGACATGGAGCTGAAACCGGTTTGGCTCAGTGGATAGAGCTTCGGCCTGTCACTAAAGGGTCTCGGGTTCGATTCTGGTCAAGGGCATGTACCTTGGTTGTGGGCACATCCCCAGTAGGAGGTATGCAGGAGGCAGCTGATCAATGTTTCTCTCTCATAGATGTTTCTAGCTTTCTGTCCCTCTCCCTTCCTCTCTGTAAAAAAAATCAATAAAATATATTATTTTTAAAAAAAGAATAGACATGGAACAAAA
This sequence comes from Antrozous pallidus, assembly GCA_027563665.1. Taxonomy (NCBI): domain Eukaryota; kingdom Metazoa; phylum Chordata; class Mammalia; order Chiroptera; family Vespertilionidae; genus Antrozous; species Antrozous pallidus. The sequence continues at coordinate 91,811,848 of CM050511.1, read as the reverse complement.
CTGGTGTTTTGCCACCATAAGAAAGAGAAAAATGACTGTTGGATAAGTAATCTACAGTACAATGGAATATTTCATAAATGGTGCAGGGGAAACGGGCTATCCATATGGGAGAAAAGAAAATTGTATCTTAATAATATCATAAACAAAGTTAAGTTCCAGGTGGATTAAAAATTAAAATGTCAAAAGTAAAGATTATTTTTAGTAGAAAATATATTTAGAAATTAGGGGTAAGAAAGGATTTCTAATATGAAATATAAATAAGCACCAACCATAAAGGATAATATTAATGAACTAGTCTAAATCAAAGTTTAAAACTTTTATACAATAAAATACACAGGAGTTAAAAGACAAAACATAGTCTGGGAGAAGTGTTTGGATGATGTAAAACAGTTTTTGCTGTTATCCAATAGAGAAAAAAATGGGTAAAGTATAAGCAGTTGATAGAAGAAAAAAATTGAATAGCCAATAAATATTATAAAACTTCATAGTAGTCAGAAAATCGTAAATTTACACAAAGAGATAGCTCTGACCCACTAAAAAAATACTTGCGCTTGATAATCCTGAGTGCTGGATACTATGTGGAGAAAAAACTATCATCCATTCCCAGCAGAAGGGTCAACTAGTTCAACTTCTTTGGTGATCTATTTTATGATAGTTAGTAAATTCAACAACATGCATGGTCAACAATCTAACAATGCTTTCCATGGGATATATCCTAAAGAACTTTTTTACATGTGTATCCAAGGGCCTAGTCTAGGATATTCATCTCATTCCTTCCTCTCTCTCCTTCTCTGTCTCTCTCTGTCTCTCTCTGTCTCTCTCTCTGTCTCTCTCTCTGTCTCTCTCTCTCTCTCTCTCTCTCTCACACACACACACACACACGTGCGCACATACACACACATAGACAGCCTCACTGTACATCAATATGAATTGGATAAATTGTTGTATATCTTTACAATCAAATAGTATGGTATAGTTTAAACAAATAAACTAGCTCTAGACATGTCAATTTGGATTATCTTAAAAACAGAATATTGAAAAAGCAGGTTGTTTAAGAATATTGATAGTGCAGTGTCACATAAAAAATAAAGCCCATAACAATAATCTGTATTCTTTTTGAAAAAATAAATATTTAATAAAAATAAAGAAATAAGTAACACAGCTTATGATTACTTCTGGGAAAGGAACAAGGAGAATCAGAGAATGCCAGGGAAGGGTATAGAATCAGGAAATACATAGATATTTGTCATATTATTTTATGTAAATTTGAAATACTTTACAATTGTTAAAAATACATCTTTTTACAAAATTTTCCCATAAAAATATTTCATCAATCATGAAAAAGTCCCACCCTACATACAAATTTCTTCATGAAACTACCAATGGAGTTTGTCTCCCTTCATCTTTTATTAAGCACCTTTTAAAACCACATCCTCTTCTACAGGAAAGGTAGTAAGAATAGAATAAAGATGCCATGAAGACCAAGAAAGGTCCAGTGGCATAAAACTGAAAAGAGGTTTACAAAGGTTAGTCAAATGCCCAAAAAACACTTTTGGTATTGAGTGAGAAGCAAAAGATGTCACTGTCAAAATAAATAAAAAGTGTCTCGAAAAAGTTTCTATTTAGATTTTAATTTGGTGTTATAAGGAGAATATGATATAGGGCATATGTCAACAATGATTTATTACCAAGACTACAATAAATATCAGTGTTTTCTCTGGAAGTGAAAATTTTAATTACTACTAACCCAGAAGCTCCCAAAGCAACATACCTGGAGAAGGAGCCTTTCAAAAGCCAGAAAGTTGTCCCACTTGGCAGTCTGCGGGTGCTTCAGAGTTTGAACCGTGGCCAGCCCGAGCTGCAGGAGTCCACAGTGACTCACTAGAGCTTTGAGGTTGTTCTTGAAGAGCTGAATATAGGATGTGAGCTGCGCCGGAGTGACTCTCCCTGGATAAACATAAAAATTTATCAGTGAACCCTCTTCTGGGAGTGGTAAAAATAATGAGAAGAGTGCCATTAATAACATTAACTGCCTTATATTGGCACAGAACTTCAGAGTTGACTGCAAGCTTTACTAAGCTGTTTTGATTCTTACAACAACATGGTGACAACAGTGAAATTGAAATTATTACCTGTATCTTGCAAGTGAGGAAACAGATGTTAGGTGATCTGGATTGCTGGTAGAATTCATTTTCTAATTCTGCAATACCCCATAAATAAGTTCTCAAATAAAGTCACACAAATAAATTGTTGAGCTCAACATGGAGTATCTCTCCCAGGCATACGAGTTAGCAATCTAAGAGGCCAAAAGGCAAAATTTCTAATTACGTGTGTATGTATAGAAAATAAAAGGAGCTGAGACCGGTTTGGCTCCGTGGATAGAGCGTCGGCCTGCGGACTGAAGGGTCCCGGGTTCGATTCCAGTCAAGGGCATGTACCTTGGCTGTGGGCACATCCCCAGTAGGGGGTGTGCAAGAGGCAGCTGATCGATGTTTCTCTCTCATCGATGTGTCGGACTTTATATCCCTCTCCTTTCCGCTCTGTAAAAAAAATCAATAAAATAAAAAATAAAAATAAAAAAAAGAAAAGGAGAAAGATGTTATGACTATAGCTAAACTTTATCACTGGTATCAGTGGGTTATGATAATAAAACAGTAAAAGGTGACTATTATACAAAATAAAAATGTATGGAAAAACCAAGGTGGCAAAAACACCAGAAGATACCAGAAGAAAGAGTTTGGTATGGGTGACAAAGCACATTAGCTGCAATGATCACCTAGGTTTGGTACATGAAAATCCAAATCACAAAAAAGTATGATGAGCTTGTACAGAAACAAAAACAAATAAAGTGGCTGTCGAAGATTCACTCCTTCAGAGCCTCTAGGTTCCACTTTTTCTATAGCAGTCCTTCAACTGAGTCACTTTCCACTCTCCAATCCATCAAATTCAATTTATGCCATGAACCAGTGCTAAGCACAAAACTCCCGAACACCACATATTCTCCCTTTTGGGCAAAGAGAAGGTAACAGGGCCAAACACAGATACAAGTCAAGTAAATCTTTCCTACACATCTTATCCATGCCATTTGTTGGTTGCTCTCCAATGCTCGAAATCCAAGTTTGTTTGTTATATCAAGGTTTGTTAATATTTGGCAATGAAACCACCTGTCTTGATTTAGCACTTCATAATTTACACAGAGTAATCATGCCCTCTTTGGATTCTCATAGCAACTCTATGAGGTAGCACATAGCATGTGCTGCATCACTTAGCCCACTTGAGGCACTGTGGGTTCATTGCCTTACAGAGTGCAAAATGGCAGTTATCCTATCTAATAAGAGAGTAATATGCAAATTGACCACACCTCTGCTTCACCCACAAGCTATGCCTACAAGCCACGCCCACCAGCCAATCAGGAGCAAATATGCAAATAAACCCCAACCAAGATGACTGCGTCACTGAGAGCAGGAGGGAGGCTTGGGTTTCCCTGGCAATGAAAGAATATAAGCTTTCCGCCTGTCTTGCCAGCCTAGGCCTCCACTCAATGCTACAAAGTTTCAATTATAGAAGATACAAAAATCCCAATAGAAATGGTGGCAGCCACTGAGCTGGAGAGAGGAGAGGCTAGGGTTGGCCCTGGCGATGGAAAAAGCCAAGCTTCTGCAGCTCTGGCCAGCGTAGGCCTCCACTCTAGCTACAAAGTTTCAATTACAGAAGGTAAATAAACCCAAACAGAAATGGCTGTTGCCACAGAGCAAGCAGAAAGCTTGGCTCTGCTCCACTTAAGGCTACAAAGTTTCAATTGTAGAAGATATATCCCAGGTACAAGGGTTTCCACTGGGGGCATGGCCGGCCTGGAAACCACCACAGGCCCCTCACCCAGGCCGCCCCACACCCTAAGGGAACCCCCATCCTGGTCTGGGATATCCTTCAGGGCAAACCAGCTGGCCCCCACCCATGCACCAGGCCTCTATCCTATCTAATAATAGGGTAATATGCAGATTGACCATCACTCCAACACACAAGAGGGCTGCCTCCATGTGGTCAAAGATCCTGCCCCCATTTGGACATAAGATGGCCACCACAAGATGGCCAGCAGGGGAGGGCAGTTGGGAGAGACTATGCCTTCAAGGGAAGGCAGTTGGGGGCAATCAAGCCTGTAGGGGAGGGCAGTTAGGGATAACCAGGCCGGCAGAGGAGGGAAGTTGGGGGTAAACAAGCTAACAGGGAGAAGTTAGACATCAATCAGGCTGGCAGGGGAGTGGTTAGGGATTGATCAGGCTGGCAGGCAGAAGCAGTTAGGGGCAATCAGGAAGGCAGGCAGGCAAGCAGTTAGGAGCCAGCAGTCCTGGATTGTGAGAGGGATGTCTGACTGCCCAGTGGGATGGGGCCTAAATGGGCAGTCAGACCCTCAAGGGGTCCTAGATTAAAGAGGGTGCAGGCTGGGCTGAGGGACATCCCCCACCCCAGACACAAATTTCAGGCATCAGGCCTCTAGTCACTTAAAAATTTGTTTTTGCTACTCACGATACAGAAAATATAAAGAAACTTATAAGCCTGAGACATACTCTTTCTTTTCATTACATTTTTTAAGAGATTAAGAATTTTGAAGCTCCTTCTTACCAGTTTATCAGGGTCAACATCTAAAGAAAAATAATAGTAGGAATGATAAGTAGGGAGTTGAGTCCCACTAGTTTCTTTGATCCTTCGGTAAAGCATGAGTTCATTTCTGATTCTCAGCAGAGCAAACTAATGATTTCCTCCCTTAATTACAACAGAGAACAGCCTCATGAATTCTGATTTTGAGTCAGGTTTATTCAAGTATAATTTTCACACAAAATTGGTTCAAATTTAAGATCACTGGGAGCTCCATTTGTTTATACATTGAGCAGGTGATGGCAGTGTGGTTCCTGGACACAGGTTTCTGATTTCAAGAGAGTTTTGCCTATCAAGAGAGAGATTCATAAAATAAGTATTTAATCATTATTGTGATAAGTACTGCTAGGGAAAAATTCAAAATGTCTTGAAAGTGTGAATGGCTCTATTTGACACGAAAGTCCCTACCTTTCCAATGCTATCTCCTCACCTGAAGGAGCAAGAATTAGGCGCAAAATACATGCGCTCTATTCTTAGTATAATTGTCTATGAATTAGAGAGACTGCAAGAAATGGAAATCATCAGAGACAGTCATGAAAGGGTCTGTTTAGATTTGGATTGTAATAATCATGTGCTCAGTTTGAAGTTAAGAATGTCTTGAATTCAAAAATATAGTTGAACTTTTTATCCAGTTAGCAATTCCTAGCTCAGACTCAGACCCAGTCACCATATTTACCTAATGCCATCTTCCCAAAGGAGCAAAAAGGTATCTATATACATAAAAGTCCAAGCGACCATTACAACCGGTTGACTGAACGACTGGTCAACCAGTCATTATGACACACACTGACCACCAGAGGGCAGATGCTCAATGCAGGACCTGCCCCTTGGTGGTCAGTGCACTCCCACAGCCAACTTCTCACTTTCCCTCCTCCCTGGCCAACCTCCCATGTTCCCTACTCACAGTCAGCTGGCCTCCAACCTCCCGCAGTCTCTACCTCCTGCCTGGGCAAGACGGCCCCAATGGCCCTGATCACCCAGATCACTAGCCAGGCCAAGGGACCCCACCCATGCATGAATCATGCACGAGGCTTCTAGTAATTCATAAAGAAAATGCCAATAGAACACTACATTGTGAATTTAGCAATTATTCACCTTGCTCTATTCTGTTCACCCTTTCATATCTCTTTCTTAACACACACAAGCCATTAACACTTCATAAGATACATCATAAAAGCAGAATTGTTGGTAAAAATCCATAACATGCTAATTATAATTTAGTAAAGGAGTGCCACACACAAAAATTTTAAAATACAGGCTAAAATTTAAAAATTTTAAAATACAATATAGGCTAGTAACATTTTCAAAATCTTGAACTTAATCACAACCTTATACAAAACAAGTTGAAATCAACTCACTGACACCAAAAATGCTATAGTGAGATTAATGATTTGAGAAAGCGCCTCAGTCTGTGTCAACTAAAACAGTAAGCAACTAAAACCAGGTGTTGAAAAAGCCATAGACAGAACATTTATTCATACCTCACATTACCAAAAAAAACAAAACACTTGTCAGGCAGATTTACATGGTGATATTAAAATGTCAAATCAAAAGGCTTTGCAAAATGTTTTTTAAAACCATAGAAACAAGGGTTATTTTATATCAAGACTGCATAACATATAGCAACTTTGGGAAAACTGACAATTTGAAAATGATCTTCAAGTAAGAAAAGCTATTAGGCCTTATTTTTCTTTTTGATAGAGTTTCTAAGAAAGAGAAACAGGTTTCTGATTTCAACTTAGCTAGGAGAAAAACACAAAACTTTATTAACCACCAATTATATACTCGTATATATTTTAAAACTCATTAAAATATAATTATCTTTTGGGGGAAATGGGGCAGATTTGGAAAACAAAATGATTTAATATAGTCTGTAATTCTTTAAAAATTAAACTTAATTGAATTCAAATGAAAAATGGGGCCTATTTTTCTACTTACAGTGTACACTCAATAAATTACAACTCTCAACTTGTTTTGTGACTTGTTAAAATATATTTCAAGTATCTACACATAGATGGTTCTTTGTTGATATTCTTAAAGAATATTCAGTGACAAGTTTAATTGTAAAACTGTGTTTAATGGTAGAACACAACCACCATCAGAAATTTTTTCTAAAATAGCATATTTAGTACTACATGTCATTTTAAAAAACTCTTACTATAAGAAATAATAACATTTCATTGCATGTATTTATTCATTTTCTTGAAAACATGAAAGAAAACCCAATGGATGAAATCTGAATAAACAAACATGTATTTTAAGACTTGCAGTCCCATAAATCATCATTGCATTATCTCCTTTTCAATCATTTTTCAAATATAATAAAGGCAAAATACATTAAAATATTTAAATGGAATGTGTTGTGCTAAAACTCTAGTTTAAAAATATTAACTCACACACAATTAGCATATGGGAATAATTTCAGTATTACACAAAAGTCACAGCTATTCATTTGTTATTTTTTCTCATTGTTTTAACATTTTATGTCACCAAGTATCAGCTGAGGATCAAAATAAAGAACATAGCTAAGCGCTACAACCCACAAGAGGCACAGGCTGAAGTAAATTTCTCAGAAAAGATGTGCGGAAAGCAAAGTTCTGTTATGTCTGAAAAGGCTTTTTCTTGCCCTCACAGTTTACCTGGGTCTACAATGCTTGTTATCATACCTTGCTTCGTTATCTCTGGTTTTCAGGCCTGCTGCTGAGGAATGTGTGCTACTCTCATTCTTGTTCCGTCGTAGTTGAGCTTCCTTTTTCATCTGGCGGCTCTTAGGATCTTCTCATTTTCTTATACTCAGTATTCACAGTTTTATGTCTAGTGTAGCGAGATTTTAATTCTTTCTACTTATTTTTCAGTAGGCCTATTCAATTTAATTATGTTTTCTTCACATCTGGGAAAGTATTACATTCTTCCTTTTCTAATTTCCTACTCTTTGCTTTCTCTCTTTTATCTTTTCTATCTTTTCAATGTCCTGTTCTTTCTACATTTTAGGAAATTTTCTTGATTTATATTTAAACTTGGGCTAAATTTTATTTTCACAATAATATTTGTATTTCCAAGAGCCCTTTTAAAAATAGCAACTTTACTGAGATATGCAAAAAATGTAAAATTCACCCTTCAAGTGTACAATTCAGTGGTTTTTAGTACATTCAGAGTTGTGCAATCACCACCATTATATAATTTGAGAACATGTTCATCACCCAAGACAAAACCATAACCAAATTCCCTCAGCTATGAAAAAGATATACAGCTATAAAGCCATATATTCTAACAAAAGAGTAATATGCAAACTGACTGTACCTCCAATAAAGCCACGCCCACCAGTCAATCAGGAGCTGGGGTGGAGCCAGCCAACGAGCATGAAGCCCCTGGGGCCGGGCACACACTGGCTGGGGCGAAGGGCTGGGCTGGGAGGCGGGGCTGAGGGGAGCTAAGGCCAGGGCTGGGGAGCAGGCCTGGGGCAGAGCCAGCCACCCACCCCATCACAGGGCAATGGCTGGGTGCCCAAGGCCTAAAGCTTTAACCAGAGGCTTTAGGCCTTGAGCAGGCCAGGAGTGAGCAGTCAGTAGGATATCCCCTGAGGACTCCCAGTATGTGTGAGGGGGCAGGTTAGGCTGAGTGATCACCCACCCCCAGTGTACAAATTTCATGCACCGGGCCCCTAGTATTATAATGTAAGAATGAAATTTCAGTTCGGAGACATAACTGTACTTAACTATACCCGGAAACTGAGAAACAACAGAAATGAGAACATTCTAGAAACTATAGCTTCAACTGAACTCTGACTTTTTAAATATAATAATACTGTCATAACATAATTTTTATCATATTTAAATTTTTAATAGAAGTATAAGTCCATCAAAGGTAAAAGAGGAATAGAAGAGTACTAATTGATGTAACAAAACAAACAATAAAAATAAACCTCTTATTTTCAGCTACCCAAAAATGCTTTGCTTAGAATAAATGAAAGAAAGGCACCACAGCAAAGAGAGAGCCACCTGCCAGAATGTAGGGGTAACACTAGATTCAGAACCCTCAGGTATAATGGAAGTGACAAGTAATACATAAAGCATACAAATCGTTAAGTAAACAGTTCAATTAATGTTGACACTTCTACCCATGTAATCACCACACAGCTCAATGTATAGAATATGTCTAGAAGAGTCCCTTGTATTCTTATCTAGTCAATAATCCCACAAAGGTACATTACTACTCTTATCTCCATCACCACAGACCATTTTGTCTGCTTTTGAACACTATATATATGGAATTGTACATATAGCATACTCTTTTGTGTCTAGCTTATTTTGTTAACATTATCTAAAATCTCAATCTTTCTTTACTATATTTTATCGCTCTAGTTTCTTCATCCTTTCTGCTTTGATGAACTTGGGTTTTACAATTTGAGGCCACTATAAATAATGATGCTATGAACATTCTAATACATGCCTTTTGTTAGACATAAGCATTCATTTGTATTGAAGAAATGCTCAGGTGTGAAACTGCTGGGTGGTGGGTGCATACTTGGCTTTAGTTGATCTGTCAGTTTTCCATAGCTATATCAATGTCTTCATACATTTTGAATTTGATTAAATTTAACAATTATAATTTTTAGACTATATAAATAATGTTTAAAATGAGACACAACTGAATAATTGTTTTCTTCAAAGTATTTCATGCTGCATAGCAAAATCCCTCATAAGAGTAAGAGAAAACAAATTATAATAGAAACTATATTGCCATACTCTTAGTATGTACCTTTATTTTTTCTCAATATTTGTTTACTTGTATATGTTTATTTACCTGGTTTCTTACCTAATTACAGAGAGAAAGCCCTGGAAGACAATATTCTAATTTAGAAACAAAGATTGTACTGAAGAGCAAGATGGTGGGGAGGAGGAAAGATACTTTAAATTTCCATTTTATAGATGTTATAACTGGAATTTTCTAGAAGCATGTGCTAATATTACTTTTTAAATATTCTCTTGATTCTGAAAGAAAATCATGTATGCCTCATATAGAATGAACAGACATGCATTTTTCTCTAGAAATTGTGAGTTTATTACTATCACTGATTTATACAATAGGTGAAGCATTATTCTTCAACAGATGAAACAGCAGAAGAAGAGTAACTGCCTGCTTCCACCACTATTGAGACCACAGAAATCTGGTTAACATACAGGTGGAAAGATTTAAGTCATACATGAGAAAAAAAAATCAAGATCAGGATGACCGACACACACAGAAACAAGTTATTAAAGAGGAAAGAGGGAAGACATTACCAACCTTCTCCCATAAGGGTCTGAAGGTCAGTGTACACAGCCATCTGTATAGTGAAACTTGGATAAAGCCCTGCTGGGAGTGGACGTCCACTTTTATAACACCACAAATACTGAAGACGGTTTTCTGAGATATCCTTTAAACAGTACACATTTCTTGTAGCACAGATTTTTATCTCTACAGTATTACCAAGAGAGAATAAGAAGCTAACATAAAAAGAGCATTTTATTTATAAGAATCAATTCAATCAAATGGATCCAAAGTTCAGAAATCTATTGCAAGACATGTTTTCAGGATAGTACAGAATAAAGTATAATTGCTACATGGCCAGGGGTCACAAGTAGAAAATAAATAGCTCTCCCTAAAATTTATACAAAACAGTGAAATATAAAACCACCAGAAACACTTAAGGCTTGGCTTTCTCTGGAAATGGAGCCTTCCTGAAGTGACTTAGACATTGCATTAATGTATATAAACTCAGCAGAGAACATGGAAAGAGAGAGATGGATTACCCCTGCTACCCCGAGGCCAGACTACCAAGCTGCCAGGGAAGAAGCATTTCCTTGGTGGGTCTACTCTGACTTGGAAATAAATGCCTGTTCCCAGGAGAGCCTCTACATAAAGAAACTTCCACCCTGCAGCCAACAGCCTTCTAATCACATCATTCTGTTGGGGTCTATAAATTCCTTGCCTATATTCTCATGTTAGGACCCCTTAAGTTGAGAAAACATAAAGATTAATAAGAGGAAGAGGAGGATGAAAAAGAGGAGAGAAAAAGAAGAAAATGAAGATGTATCAATTTAAGTTAAAAAAATATATAGAGCCACAAGTAGATGCTTGAAGAAGGGACACTAAAAATTCAGATTCCCATTTTGCAGATGAGGAACAAGAGAAACAGAGGCAACTAACTCTGTTTTAGGTAATAAAGCATAAAAGGAAATTATTTGGTTAGTGACTTTAACACTTTCATACATTATTATTTATTAATTCAATGAAAACTCTTTATGTCTCTTTAGATTATCTTCTTCTTCATACCCCAAATGGATGTATCCCTTAAAGCTCTGCCTCCAACCCCCTTCTCACTTATTCTACCTTCTCTCTCTGGGTAATCAATCTTATATTTCCTTTAGAAATATTTCTATATTCCTTATATTATATTTCCTTTAGGAAATTATGTTTCCTTTAGATTAAAGATTCAGCATAACCACTAAGTAACCAAATCCCAAATCTCTACTTTCACTTCTGGAAACCATTACTTTAGTCACATATTTCCCACTGAGATTATCAGGAAGCAAATCCTACAGAGAGTAATTCCACCACTAGATCTGGTAGAGTACTCTTCATATACAATTACACGCCCATTGGTCATTATTTTCATAATGTGTTTTATCTGCCCAGAAGGCAATAACTAATTTCATTAGGCTATACACTCCTTTTACAGAACACCTTAAATTTCACAAATACTATGTTTCATATATGTAACCATCTCATCTAATTGTATAGGTACTAGAATCCCCATTTTGCAGACAGAAAAATAGATTCAGCAAATTTAAATAGCTTGTTCATTTGAAAACAAGATAATATCTTATATTTCCTATCAACAACAAGGATCTAGTAATTGTCTATTACTTCTACATCTGGATATATCTAGAAAAAAATTTCCATGAGGTTTCCCCTCTTCTATTTTCACATCTAACTATGATTCCAATAATCTTAAGGAAACTGCCTATGTTCCACTGCAGAGAATATGGCACCCTTTTAAGTTATGGTTCTCAATGATGTAACACAGACCTCAGGCTCCCTGAGGCACTTTTAGATAGTCAGAAAAATCAAAACTATTTTCATAATAATACTAAGATGTTACCTGAATTCGTTACCTCACCTCGCTGTATTTGCACTGACAGTACAAAAACAACGGTGGGCAAAGTGCTGGTGCCTTGATATCAATCAAGCTAGTGGCACCAAATTAAACAAATAGATAATTGCACTTCAGAATGGCCATGATGAAAATGTGTTATTAATCTTAATAAATCTGAAGCCTTAAGCAAATGTCAATATTCTGTGTAAAGAAATGAGAAATATACAAAAAGTATTTCTAGTGCATATCAAAATACAATGATTGCATTGAGGAAAAATACTGGTATGACTGAATAGTGAACTGTTCATACTATTTTATGGCACAAAATTTTTACTAGAAGACAACTGAAAAACTGGTTCTTCACACATTTCCCCCCAAAAATGAATGAAATGAATCTATCACTTTAAGGAAAACAACTGACAGTTTGTATTGTCAATGACTAAAGTCAAATTTTCATGTGAAAATCATAATTCTGAAAGACTTGTATTTGTCCCCATATATTTACATTCCCAATACTTAAAAAGTTTCTAAAGATATCAATGGGGATAATAATAAGTGTGATTTTGTTATATTGTATAATATGTGTCAACATCTGGAGACTGTGCATAATTTAGAGAACCATTATTTTTCAAGTGTCACAGGATATGTCTGTCCTTTCAAAGTGCAAAAGAGACCAATGGATTTTAATGTAACAAAGTATAGAGAATTTAATGATATGGATTCATATTCTACATTGCAATTAATCTATAATAAATTTCAATCCTATTCCTTGTCATATGTAAGGCCTAGACAACTTAATTTTTCTCTATTCCAGTTTCCTTACCTGAAAAATAGAATAGTAATGGTACCTATCTCACCAGAATTACAGTGAGAATTAAATAAAATAAATACATGTAAAAAATTAGAAGAATACCTGGCACATTGTAAATACTCAATAAGTGTTATTTTCAATTTTATTATCGTTATGTTCCTTAAAGCTCTCATATATACGCACACACACACACACACACACACACAATAGTCATCTAACATACTAGAAGTCATGATTTTTTTTTTCTTTCATTTTATGACCCTGTAACATATTTCCTTCTAGGAATCTAGGTTCATCCTCATTCCTTTACTTCCAAATTTTGTTCTTCCATTTCAACTTGACAGTTTGATTTTTACACTCATAAATAATTAAGAATTTGAGCTAGGAATCTCAGCAAAAAACTTGTATTTTTTGTATTTTTCAAAATACAAAAAACTTGTATTTGGAAAGTTGACAAATACAACTTTCTTCAAGTAAAATGTACTAATATTTACTAGATATCTAAGAGCATGTTATAAGAAAACATTTTAAAAATATAGAAATAAAGTTTCCAGAAATAAATTCGACCTATTAACCAGATTCACTATCTATACTCCATATTAATAGAATTATTTAATAAAAAATGTAAAACACCAAATTCCTTTTCTAAAATCAAAACATTGGTTCTCTGACTTTTTATAAATATATTTTATTGATTTTTTACAGAGAGGAAGGGAAAGGGATAGAAAGTCAGAAACATCGATGATGAGAGAGAAACATGAATCAGCTGCCTCCTGCACACCCCCCACCGGAGATATGCCTACAACCAACGCACATGCCCTTGACCGGAATCGAACCTGGGACCTTTCAGTCCACAGGCCAACGCTCTATCCACTGAGCCAAACCGGTTTCGGCAGTTCTCTGACTTTTTAATCAAAAGAAAAATGTTATGCCATACCTAGCTGGTTTTGCTCAGTGGATAGAGCATTGACCTGCAGACTAAAGGGTCCCAGATTCAGTTCCGGTCAGGGGCACATGCCTGGGTTGCAGGCTCAGTCCACAGTAAGGAACGTGCAGCTGATCAATGATTCTTTCTGATCATTGATGTTTCTATTTCTCTCTCTCCCTCTCCCTTCTCCTCTGAAATCAATAAAAATATATTTAAAATAGAAGAAAAAAAAGCTATTTAAAACTTAAATTTCATTCAGCCAGATTCTTCTAAGACTGAAGACAAAGCTGAATGTGGTGAAAAATGAAGATGGGAAAAACGAGATGTGTAATACCCTGGTGAAGAAAGAATAACATTTATGTGACTCAGCCATTAGCAGATCATTCTAAAGGTGAGAGGTCAGGCCAAAGCATGTCTGTCTGCTTAACTGTTTTGCCAGCACAATAGTTCATTCATTAATTCAAAACCACTAAAAGAGTTTTCATCCACATTAAAAAGGTAGGGAGGATTTTTAAAAGGGGGAGGTGGGAAAGTATGGGTGAAATAGAATGAAGGAAGGGTGGTCCAAACCAATTTTGATAGTTTTAGATCAACTAAAGAAACTAAAAGAATTATTATTTGTATACAAGGACTCTCCTAGAATTCCGAAAATTGAGTCTAAGAAAAGGGGTTATTGTTGAGCCCCAAAAGTAGCGTGTACATATTCCCTCCTTACTCTTCTGACAGTTTACAGATACTTCAGTACTCTTATCTACATGCCGTGCTGGCTAAGTTGGCTCACCGATTAGAACAGCTTACACGAACTCCCTCAGAGCCTCAGTCACTGTCCATCCTGGGTGAAGTGGATACACTTACCCATATTCATCTTGATTGGCAGGTTTTCTCTGCTTGCTGCTTCCACTAGATGTCTCCGGACTTCCATCACTGCCTCTTTGTGCTTCGTGTTCAGTAAGGCTTCCCACAGGGCTTTGGCTGCAGTATCACTGCAATAAAACCACAAAGAGCTTTAGAATACATTTCTACCAACTAATGGAAAAGGCTGAAAGCAAAATAATTTCTAAAATATCTTCTTTGAGCCTTAAAGTAGTCTTTCGTACTGATAGATTCTAGGCATGGGATTGAATGAAGACCATCAAATCCATTTTAAATAGCACAAAATATTGAGAAATTAGGAAGAGAAAACCAAGCAGAAAAAAAAGAGGAATAAAAGCTATATTGTGTTTTGAGACGTGGGGGGAAACTATACAATATTTTTTAGAAATGATACTTTTTTTTAGATTTTGCATTTTAAAGTATTTCAGATTACAGTTCAAATTGCTACAGTAATATATAAATGCTATATAAGCCCAAATTAATACATATTCAAAAAATGACTTATCGGTGATTATAAGCATAACAATTTGAGATAACTTACTTGTATGGAAAGCACAGAGCAATTAGCGATGAGAATTCCTATTAAGAAACTACTCAAAAGAATTCCTAATGAGTAGGTTTTCTATTGAATGAAAATAAAGAATTAGACTAAGTAACCAAGGTCTACTTTCGGCCTTAGGTTAGAAGGATAGCACATCCTTCACCATTAACTATGATAACAGAAAGAAGCCCTGCATTGTGCAGGGTCTCATCTGGGCTCACTTGTCCAACAGCCCTCTGTGTCACCCACCACCCCATGTTTAAATTATAAATGACACAGTGTTCTTCCCGGAAGACCTCTACATCAGCCAAGTATACACACTTGTGGTAACATTTCAAAACCTGAATATAAAGAAACAAAGATGACTTCTGTCCCTTTCCGAGGACTTTTTCCTTCACTTAAAACTCTACTAACATCTCTTACTCTCCAGTTAGCTAATAGTGTGAAAATGAATGAAATGAATTTTTAAAGTTTGGTTTTAAAAGTTATATCTAATTAGATATCAATTTAGCTTTAAAGTTATACCTAGTAATATATATCTTTTAAGTTCAAATTTGATTGGGAATAATAGAATGATGTACTTCAGTGCTGAGTTTAATGTCTGGCACATACTAACCTTTCATTAAAGAGTTAGTTGTATTAACATCTATTTTTTTTCTGAATGAATTAACATCACTGCTCAACATATGCTACTTGTTTAGATCTAATCAGAACTGTCATTATAACTCTGCACCCAATAGTCTATGTTTAATTTAAATAAGCAGGTAAACTACAAGCCAAGCCCATTCCTGTGGCTGAGATATAGATAAACACAAGGCATAAGCTTTCGATGATTTAAAGGAAGAAGAGGCAGAGACACAAACAAAGAAATTACCCCCCAAAAGAAGTGTGATAAGAGGCATGATCAATGCTGGCACAGATGTAGCTGGTAGCTCAGAGGAGGGCTCTAATCCTGGCTGGGAGGGCAGAGGCTCGGAGATTGGTTTCTACTGGAAATATGAGCAAGTACACAGAGACATGAATTCCAAAAACAGCCAAGGGAAGAAGTTATAACTGAAACTGGGAAGGAGAATGGTAAAGAAAGTCCAAAAGACTATATAAAATCTTAATCACAAAACAAGAGGAAAGAGGATGTTTCAGTATGTAAAGATTCCTACGTATACAACATGAATGAGGACTGTTTTGTTCCATGCTAAAATGCCAGGGAAGGAGCATTAGAAGTAAGGGCAAAAGAGAAGGTGGGAGCTACTCTCGTAGGGCCCTGCATTATTTTCCAAGGCTTGTCAACTTCAGCCTGTGGGTAACAGGTCGCCAATGAGCATGTGTTTGATTTCACATTCTGAGAAGAATACCATAGCTTAGCAGCTGTGAACACAGTATTAATCATCATTCAAAACTAGGTCTATTCCGTGTGGTGTTTTGGGAAAGTCAATTAACTTCTCCAAGCTCTGAAGGCAATGGAGTACCACTACAAAATTCTGAGCAGGGGAGTTACAGTCCCAGTTTCCCTAATGTGTGGTACACAATCTTTCCCTACTTTCATTCTCCAAAGCGCCTCTGCAAAACACAGGGATTTCTCACATACACCAACTCTGTACACAGAATTTCTAGAGTACTGACTGCTCTCCTCTATTCCATGAGTGTAATACAGAGTGTCTTCAAGATCACAGTAGGTTAGGCAATACTGTGGTTGCCCCATCAGATTAGTGTGGTGATTGAAATGTGGGCTCTGGACCGGAGGTAGAGGAGGCTGGGAGAAGATCAATGGGGGAAAAAAGGAGATATATATTCCACTACATGTAATACTTTAGACAATAAAAAATATTAAATAAAAAATAAAATAAAGAAATGTGGACTCTGGGATCAGATAAATCCATGTTCACACTGATCATGCACTCTTCACCCCTGTTAGCTACATGGCCTCTTTAGTTTTCCTCAGGCACTCCAAGCTTAGGCACTCCTTTACCAATGATTCTCTTCCCTCTCGATTCAGGTGGCTGCTAAAATGTCACCTTATCAGAGAAGTCCTCCTTACTGCTCTATATGAAAGAGTGATAACAGCCTATCCCAGCACCATAACCTAGCACTGCCCCCCCCCCCATTTCCACTTCACTGGACTTTACTGTTCTACATAATCCCTATCTACCTCATAGAAGGTGAGGTCCTTTTATGATAACAGGTCCTTATTTTACTCATTGCTAATTTCCCAGTACTTAGAACAGTGCCAGCCTGTGGTAGGTACACTTAAAAAATGAATGAATGCTTGCTAGTTATGTAACCTGTGCACATAACTAATCCTTTCTTTCCCTCTGTTTTCTCATCTGTGAGATGGAAGTAATAACAGTGATCACCTCACAGGTTGTAAGAGTTAAATAAGATAATGTACATGAAGCACTTTCCTGACTCACAATAAATATGAGTAACTATGTGGTTGTTACTACTACTACTATTGCTACAAAAAATATTATCTTATAATTCAACTAGGGGCCAGGTGGATGAAATTCGTGCACTGGGGGTGGGTGATCCCTTGGCCCAACCTGCCCCCTCACACATACTGAGAGCCCTCAGGGGATGTCCTACTGACCCCTCACCCCTGGCCTTGGGCACCCAGCCATCATCCTGCAATGGGGCTAATGGTTGACTCTGCCCCGGCCACCTCCACCCTACCTACCTGGCCCCAGCCTTAGCCCTGGCCACTGGCAACCACCTGGCCACTGCACAGGCACTGCCCAGCCCCAAGGGCCCTGTGTTCGAGGGATGCATCAGCCCTGCCCCCCCAACCCAGGTCTTAGCCCTGGTGGCGACCGCCCAGCTCCGGGGGCACCCTGCACTTGGCAGCTGCATAGGCCGGTCTCCCGCCCTGCCGGGACAGCCTCCCGTCCCATGCCATGCGCCATGTGTCACGCTGGCCTCCCATCCCATCCCGCACGCCATGGCCCCGCCCCCCGCCAGCCATGCACTGTGGCCCCCCCAGCATGGCCTCCCATGCACCTCGGCCTCACCCCTCTGCCGACCTCCTGCATGCCGTGGCCCAGCTCCCCGCCAGCCTCCTGTGCACCGCAGCCCTGCCTCCCCACCTCACGTCCACCTCGGACCCACCTCCCACCTCGTGCAGCTTGGCCCCACCCCTTGCACCACTACCCCCGCTCCTGATTGGCTGGTAGCGTAGCGAAGGTATGGTCAAATTTACATATTACTCTATTATTAGATAGGATGTGTTCAAGGGTTTGTATATAAGTAGGTGAATACACTTCATTATACTGAATAATCTTTACACAACACTAATTTGTTCACATATACTTAAATCACTTGGGGCTTATACTCTCTGGTTCTTTTCTAGTAAAACATTTTAGACAAAATACATAGTTTCCAAAATCTCTAACACTGATGCCAAGTCATGTTTCCTGGAAAATTGTTTTTTTTTAATGTAAGCCATTCTGATTGTCTAGATATGTGAGACAGTTTCTAATATCCAATCCCTGTACAAAACACCTTACTAAGCACTGAATCACACATGGTCGTTTTAAAATTACCCAGTTAATATTCATACACTAATTCCGGTTCTCTAAATAATCAGCATTGAAGAAGTCAAGATCATACTTACTGACCACTCTACTGTGTCCTGCACCCATGTCTTCACCAATCACTCTGTTACTGCTGCTTTGTCGTTTGCACACATACTCCTATGTGGGCATCTGAGGAGAGTATGGGCATTATCACTGCCTTTCTCTAATATGCTCAGAAAAGTCAATCCAATAGACATTTCACACTACTAAAGTTTCACATGAAATCAATTCCTAATGTTGAATTGTATAAGTCAAGACAAGTTCATTGAAATCCATTCTATAATCACAATGGCATATTTTATATCATTCTTTATCCTCTCCAACTGTACAAACGATTTTCCTGATGAGGAAATGAGCACTGCACAGGGGTATCACAATAGGGCCAGTGTAGTCAACTAGTGGTAGTCAGTGCTGTAGTCTAGTAGTAGCATGGGTTCTAGAATCAAACAACAGAGGGTTCTTCTGATTCTGCCACTTGCTAGCTCTATGTCCCTAAGAGAGTTACCTAACCTCTCTGTACATGTTTCCTGTTAACTAGAGATGGTAATAGTTTTGGTGGCTTATTATGATAATTGAATGAACTAATATATCTAAAGCAGCTTAAACATTGGTCAGCACACTGCAGCTCGCAAGCCACATGCGGCTCTTTGGCCCCTTCAGTGTGGCTCTTCCACAAAATACCATGGCCTGGGCAAGTCTATTTTGAAGAAGCGGCATTAAAAGAAGTTTAAGTTTAAAGAAATTTCAATCATTCTACGGTTGATACTTGGCTCTGTTGATCAGTGAGTTTGCCGACCACTGACCTAGAACAATGCCTGGCACATATTAAGTTATCAATAAACATAGCAGCAGCCATAGTAATAAAAAATATCAAAGGTCAGACCTCACTTGTTTGGCCCAGTGGATAGAGCATCGGCCTGCAGACTGAAAGGTCCCAGGTTTGGTGCTGGCCAAGGGCACACGCCCAGGTTGCAGGCTTGATCCACAGTAGGGGGCATGCAGTAGGCAGCCTATCAATGGTTTTATCTCATCATTGATGTTTCTATCTCTCTTGCTCCCTCTCCCTTCCTCTCTAAAAAAAATAATATATATATGTTTTTTAAATATATTTTATTGATTTTTCACAGAGAAGAAGGGAGAGGGATAGAAAGTCAGAAACATCGATGAGAGAGAAACATCGATCAGCTGCCTCTTGCACACCCCCCCTGCTGGGGATGCAGCCACGGTACATACCCTTGACCAGAATCCAACTCGGGATCTTTCAGTCCGCAGGCCAACACTCTATCCACTGAGCCAAACTGGTTCGGCAAAATATATATTTTTTAAATTAAAAAAAATCAAAGGTCAGCATTTCCTCATAAGATATAGGAGGAAACCTGTTTCAGAAGCACATTAGTCATTTTCATCAACTTGTATATTCATATGGATAACCACTGCCAGGAGCTTCGTTTTTTAATGCAGAATTCATTATGATATCCATTGAAAGACTAAAAACATCAATTTAAGCAATCCCTTTATAATAGCAAGTTGATGTAAAGAATTTTGATGTAGATTAGAGACTTAGCGCTCAGTAACTCAATTTAATGAAGATTTTTAAGCAATGACTTCTAGGCCAGCTTCCTGCCCCATTTATTTAATTACATTGAAACTCTGTAGACTGAACCAACAGTATATTTTAAAACTAGTTTTTCCCAATTGATGTGGCTCAGTGGTTGAGCAAGGACTTGTGAACCAGGAAGTCACAGTTCTCCCATTTAGGGCACGTGATTGGGTTGCGGGCTCAGTCCCCAGTGAGGAACATGTGGAAGGCAGCAGATCAATGATTCTCTCTCTTCATTGATATTTCTCTCTCTCTCTCTCTCTCTCTCTCTCTCTCTCTCTCTCTCTCTCTCTCTCTCTCTCTCTCTCCCCGCCCCCCCCTTTCCTCTCTGAAATCAATAAAATTACATTTTTAAAAACTAAAACCAGAATTGTTACTTTTATGAGGAATTCGATTCTATAAATATTTCCAGGCTGACTTAAAAAGTAGATGCACAACTTTTGTGGTAATGTGAACATTAGAGGTAATGTTAAATTAATCATCCTTACATCTGCAGCAGGACACTACCTAACCCAACACAGATGAAAACCTATTTTGAACTTCTAAAGGCATCCAAAGAAAGCTTTATAATATGCCTGAGAAAAACAGTACTATTTTAAACAAATCAAACTACTATTAGATTCTATTTATACCTAATCTAAACCCTTTTTGCTCTACTTTAAATCTTAGTCTTACTTAAGGTTGGTCTTCCCTCTTAAGTTCAAGAAGAGCTGGATAACATCTTTTTAACAATCAGATAGTGTTTTTCTATTTTACATGAGTAATTTAAGATTTCTGAAAGGTAAATAAAATGTAATACTAAAAAAAAATTTTTTAATAGCATCACTATTTTCTATTTTAGAAGCATATCAGGACTTACAATACAACTTCTTATAACTCATTTGATTCTAACTTCATGAACTAAACTAGTATCCCTGACCCAATTTAAAGATCCTCACAGAAGCCAACTGTTTTACTTAAGTACACTCAACCTGTAAATGGCAAAACCAGAACTCATATACAGGTACATGGCTTCTGAGCCCAATGATCTTTCTACTATACTATGCCATGCTTGTATTATACAAATCATCATAGAGTATCAATTGCACAGAATGTCATTTATTTTCAACTTTTCATGATGATTTTCTTTTCAAATCCTTAATACATCCTCTATCTTCCCCTTAAGTTTACAAGTGGGCCCCATGTAAGACAATGTAATAGGGCGAATAGTGAAACAAATCCATAGTAACTCATGAAGCAGGTAAAACTTGCTCTCAGAATTTTGAACACTTTCTGTTTTAAACAGTATCATACTATTCCCCTTGTAGGTCACTATAGCCATTGACAGTCACTTTGCTATACAATTACAATCACTTTTCTTCAACTCCCTTCTTAAATGTTTCTGTCCAAGAAGCCTGGTGCACAAATTCGTGCTGTGTGGGGTCCCTCTGGGTGGCCTGCAGTGATCGGGCAGAAACCCAGTCCAACTCTGCCTGTAGCTCCTACCTGCCGCTCCCACTCATCCCACCCCTATTGTGCCTGTCGTGGGATCATGCCCACTTAGTCCCTATTGGGAGAGACTTGCACTGCCACAACAGCTCTCGCCAGCCGTGAGCCCTGTGTCTATCACCCTCCCAAGGGGAGTGGCCTGCAAAATTGGGCTGAAATTGGCTCTCCAACATCCCCCAAGAGGTCCCGAATTGCAAAAAGGTGCAGGCCCAACCAATGCACCATTGGACCAGGGAGAGACCATGGGAGAGCTCCAGGGCATGTCCGGCCCATCTCGTTCAGTCCCGATCAGCCAAACCCCAGCAACAAGCTAACCTACCAGTAGGAGCATCTGCCTCCTGGTGGTCAGTGCATGCCATAGCAAGTGGTTGAGCAGCCTTAGCATATCATTAGCCTATTACGCTTTGATTGGTTGTTCGGTTTGTCTACCACTCAGTCTATTTGCATGTTGTCCTTTTATTATATAGGATTAAAGGCTGCATACTATCCTTTTATTATATAGGACTAGAGGCCCAGTGCACAAAATTCATGTATAGGAGAGGGGGGAGGGTTCCCTCAGCCCAGCCTGCACCCTCTCCAATCCGGAACCCATTGAGGGATGTCTGACTGCCAATTTAGGCAGACATCCCTCTCACAATCCGGGACCATTGCTCTAACTGCTCTCCTGCCTGCCTGCCTGATCGCCCCTATCTGCCCCCCCCTTTCAGCCTGATCACCCTTAATTGCCTCTGCCTGCTGGCCTAATTTCCCCTTACTGTCCCCCTCTGCCAGCCTGGTCACCCCTAACTACTCCTCCACTGGCCTGGTTGCCCCACGCAGCCTGCTTCTCAATCATTACTGTTATTGTGATGATGTCCCAGAAAATTTGCATATCTCTATTATTAGTATAGACTAGGGGCCCAGTGCACGAAATTTGTGCACTGGGGATGGGTGATCCCTCAGCCCAACCTGCCCCCTCACATATACTACTGGGAGCCCTCAGGGGATGTCCTACTGACTACTCACCCCCAGCCTGCCCAAGGCCTAAAGACTCTGTCAAAGGCTTTAGGCCTTGAGTACCCAGCCATCGCCCTGCAATGGGGCTGATGGCTGGCTCCACCCCAGCCTCGCCCCTGCCCCCCTTCCCCCGGCCAGGCCTTCATCCTGGCCAGTATGCAGCCCTGGCCACCTCGGCCCCACCCCCCCAGCCCTGGCCGCCTCAGCCTTACCCCCTCTGGCCCTGGCCGCCTAGGAACCGCCCCCCACAGCCCTGGCCACCTCGGCCCTGACCCCCCCGGCCCTGATCGACTCAGCCCCACCCCACCATGGCCCTGGCTGCCTCAGTCCCATTCCTCACGGCCTTGGCCACCTTGGCCCCACCCCCCCAGCCTGGGCCATGAGCTCACTGGTTGGCTCCGTTACCGCTCCTGATTGGCTGGTGGGTGTGGCTGGTGGGAATGGCTGGTGGGTGTAGCAAAAGTATGGTCAATTTGCATATTACTCTTTTATTAGATAGGATGTTTCAAGGAATCTACTGAAACAAATAATAGAATATTTGTCCTATGAAAATATTCATTTTGTTACTATGAAATGGAATTGGTTTCAACATGGTCAGTAACTACATGTCAAATACATATTAAATATATGTTCTTTTTGGATAAACCGATAATCTTGTATACTTAAAAATCAAACTATTATAGCAAATTGTCCAGTTTGATGAAGACTACAGGCCAAGAATATAAACACAATAACCTGCTACAATTAACTTTTTTAAAGTCTCAGAAGACTTCTATATATGAAGATATGGTTCTTTCAGTTAATTCTTGGCTCTATAGTCACCAGAATTACTCAATTATGAATGCAATCTTAGAGTTGTTTCAATTTGGCATGTATGAAATGTCAAGTACAGTCTGCTAGAAATTAACAGGATAGTCATCACCAGATAAAATATAAATGAGACAGCTTTAACTTTCAAAATGTGGCTGAAGGTTGAATCTTGGTGATACTTCAATCAAATGAAAGGCATGTAATTAAGAAACTGAGGGTGAAATATGAATGAATAGCATTATCTTGTGACTAAACTCAGAGAAATGGTTTCTTCAAGGCACGATCAGGAAGTAAAGCTTACTCACAGGATTTGTAAGAGCAATCACAGTATTCCAAAAGAAATACAATGATCTATAATAATAAAACCATAATATGCTAATTAGACTGGATGTCTTTCCGGATGTCCTTCCTTCCAGACAAAGCCATAGCAGGCAGGGGCCATGACAGAGGCCGCAGAGGCCCCGGGCCACAGCGGCAGTGGGTGGGGGCCGGGGTCAAGGCCCTTGCATGAATTTCGTACATCATGCCTCTAGTAACAAAATAAAAAACAAACATTTTCAACTAATTTTAAACAGACAGCAATCTGAGTCATAGTGTTTCCCAACAGGAAATAATGGCTTCCATCAGTGGTGAGCTTAATGAGCTCTAAATGTAGGTTTGTTCATCAAATTATTCATAGAGGTTTCAACAGTCATCTTTCCCCTTGACTACTTTTTAAAACAATTACCTCATCTTTAACAAAATTATCTGTTAACCTTCATTTCAATAGGAGAGAAAGCAGCTAAACACAAAAGGACAGTAAAGTAGACCCTTGGCACTGGAAAGGCAGTGGGGGGAATTTAACCAAAGAACTTATATGCATATATGCATAACCCATGGACATAGACAATAGTGTGGTAAAGGCCTGCAGAGGGGAATCTATGGGGAAAAAAGTTGGACATCTGTAATACTTTCAACAATAAAAATAAATTAAAACAATAAATATAGTTAATATATTTGTTTCAGGTGTATAACATAATTATTTAACATTAATGTTCATAATAAAATGCTTACCATAAGTCTAGTAACCATCTGCCATTGTACAAGGCTATTATGATACTATTGATTATATTCCCCATGCTGTACATTATAGCCTTTGACCTATTGACTTTATAAATGGAAATTTGCATCTCTTATTTCCTTTCAATTTTTGTCCCTACCCTCACCCTCCTTCCCTCTGGCAACCATCCATTTGTTCTCTGTATCTATAGGTCTGTTTTCTGTTTCTGTTGTGTGCTTTTTAGATTTCACGTAAGAAATGAAATCATACTGTACTTCTCATCTGTCTGACTTATTTCACTTAGTATATTATTTTCTCTAGGCTTTCATTCTTTCATAATATGAGCACTTCCTATGTACTGGGCACTCAGTGAGGTGCCACAACAACGGCGGTGAGCAACCTCCAGTGACCTGCCCTCAGGGAGCTAGAAATCTAGCAGGGGAGCTGGAACTGAGCATGCTCCTGCAGAGGTTACAAAAGCAGAGAATGGGAGCTCTGAGAGAGTAAAATACCTAACCTGGTCTGAGTGTGTGAGTCTCAGAGGTCAGAAAGAAGCTGAGGATGTGACAGTGAATCCTGAAAAGTGAGTAGGAAGTAGCCAGTTGAAGAATAGAGTAAGAGCAGTCTAGGCAGGAGTAGCATCATGGGTAGATGTCATGAGAACTTGAGACCTTTGGAAGGAAATGAAAACAAGTATGAATGAAATATGAAGATATAGTATGATACTGCCCTGAGCTCATGACAAATCATGCAAGGCTTGGTAATCCACATTAGGAATTATACACTTTTTTCCAAGGGCAACTAAATGGACTTCAGCAACAGACGGACCTAATCAGGTTTAAATTAAAAGATCACTCTGGCCTCACTGTAGAGAATGGATCTCAGATCTGAGTGAGAGAACACCACATAGCCCAAAGAAGAATTAATGATAGCTTAACCTAGAGTGACTTCCTAAAGCTATCACAGTATATTTATTCCCCCGTTCAAAACCATTCCATATTTCCTACTAATATTACAGTAAAATCTAAGCTCTTTATTTTTATACTAGAGGCCCAGTGCATAAAATTTCATGCACTGGAGGGGGGTCACTCATCCTGGCCTGCCCCATCTCACAGTCTGGGATCCCTAAGGGGTGGGAGGTAACCTGGTGGTCAGAGGAAGGCAACACTCCATCACACTTCCACTGCTGCCAATGCTGGCAGTGCAAGCCTTGGCTGGCCCTGGTTACCTGAGCCTCGGGCGGCCCTGGGTGGCTGGGCAGCTGCTATCCAAGGCTTGCCTGCACCTCGGGCTGGCCCTGGGCGGCTGGGAGGCTGAGGGGACTGAGGGACTCTGGAGGCAGGCATGTGGGGTGAGTCGGGCCTTACCAGGCACCTGTTGCCCCAGTAGGGCTAAGGGGACTAGGCGCACAATCTTGTGGCTGTGGGTGCCACCATCTTTAAGGGCATGGCAGTCCGTTAGCATATTCCTTCCTCATTGGCTGTGGACCCTGCCATCTTTGAGGGCAGGACAGTTATAGCATATTCCTTTCTTATTGGCTGTGGGTGCCACCATCTTTGCAATACCATAAGGGTCAATTAGCATATTCCCTCTTTTTTAGATAGGATTATATCTAAAACTTACCTCTCACCTTCTCAGCTTCATCTATTAGGCTTCAGCCACGATGGCCTGATTTCTACCTCTTCAATGGAATTAAGTACATTCCCAACTCAGAGCTCTTGTAGTTGCTATGCTCTTTGCCTAAAACCCTCCTCCTCCAGATCTTCACTGATTAGGTCTCATTCATTCAACAAATGTTAAGTAGGCCCCTATCAAATGCCAGTTCTATACTAGGTAGAGCTCAAGGTTTACCACCTTGACCACTCAAGTTAATTTGGCACTCCTTATCCAAATTCCACTTGTTTTATTTTACTTTATTGATAACACTTGTCACTAATTCAAATTATATATCATTGAATAAAGTTTATTTTATTGACTTGGGAATGGAAATGATCAGAAGGCATTAAAGACTTAAGCTTTCTGGCTTTACCATGATGTCAGCATCCTGGGCCCATGGTGTGCAGTGCACTCAGGCCACCAATACACCATGGCCCTCAGTTGTGCCAGGCACTGTTGGTACAGCCGTGTATAAGGGTGAACAAGTCAGAGACAGATCTCTCAGCAAGCTTCCAAAGTCTAGCTGGAGAGAATAGACACTAGTAATCCTATATAATAAAAGGCTAATATGCAAATTGACCAAATGGCAGAACAACAGGTCACTATGACATGTACTGACCACCAGAGGGCAGATGCTTAGCGCAAGAGCTGCACCCGGTGGTCAGTGCACTCCCACAGGGGAAGCGCCACTCAACCAGAACCCAGGCTCATGGCTGGCAAGCGCAGCAGTGGTGACGGGAGCCTTTCCCGCCTCTAAGGCAGCACTAAGGATCTTTTGGGGGATGTCCAAGCAGGACTAAGCTGGCAGTCGGACATTTCCCAAGGGGTCCCAGACTGTGAGAGGGTGCAGGCCAGGATGAGGGTCCCCCCTTCTCGAATGTTGTGCACCGGGCCTCTAATTATAATATAATGCACTATGAACTGAATTAAGAAACAAAAGGTGCCATTTATGGAAGCAAAAACAAAGATAGAAGTGGAATAGAAGAGAGAGAGAAAGGGAGATGGGGGGGGGGAGTAAAGAGGGAAGGAAGGAAGGAAGGAAGGAAGGAAGGAAGGAAGGAAGGACACCTAAACTGCTACCTCCCAGTTCAACAATTTCAAAACTATAACTATAACTAAAAGACAAAACGGACATCATCCAGAACCACAGGAAGGCTGTATGAGTGGAAATTCTACAACTAGAAGGAAAGAGAAAAGCACAATGAGACTCAACGGAGCTGCAGGAGAGAGAGACACTGAGACATGCGTGCGGAGAAGACTGGCAACTGAGAGTACGACTGGCTTTCTCAAACAGGAGGGATACAAAAGCTCCCGATTGTGCTGAACTCCAGTTCTGAGTGAGACTTTGGGGATCCACACTCATACAGGGTGAAACTGGACTGTCAGAAAAAACAAAAGCACACTGAGCTGAGACCGGTTTGGCTCAGTGGATAGAGCGTCGGACTGTAGACTGAAGGGTCCCAGGTTCGATTCCGGCAAGGGCATGTACCCTGGATGCGGGCACATCCCCAGTAGAGGGCGTGCAAGAGGCAGCTGATCGATGTCTCTCTCATCGATGTTTCTGACTTTCTATCCCTCTCCCTTCCTCTCTGTAAAAAATCAATAAAATATTTTAAAAAGAAAGAAAGAAAGAAAAGCACACTGAGACTCAGAGGAACTGTGGAAGGCAGAGATACCAAGGTGAGGACATGTGGAGAAGGCAGGCAACTGAGTACACGGCTGGCTTTCTCAAGTGGGAGGGAGACAAAAGCTCCTGAACTGCACTGAACTCCAGTTCCAGGCGAGATTCTGAGAACCCAGACTCACTGGGGAAGAAACTAGACTATCTGACAGTAGGCAGAACGTGAGGGCAGCTTTCTCTCAAAGGTGCTTGCAGCAATTACCATGGGACACTGAAACACAGGGGCCTATTAGGGCAGGGCTGAAGGGAAACTGCCTGCTCTGTCCTGAGACTCCGCCCTATCAAAGCTGAGCACAAAGGCTTTTGCAAGTCTTGTCTCATAAGAGTGTCTCCAGCACAGAAGTTCTCCCAGAGTCGACACAGTTGATCCTCACAGCCAATTGGCCTGGAGGTCAATTCCTCCCAGTGGTAATAGCAACAATCAAGGTTTAACTACAACAAGACCGTGCACACAGCCCACAAAGGGGTGCACCAAGACTGTCCAACTCAGGTTACTGCGGAGGCTGAGTCACTGAACTCTATAGGGCACTTAGCACACAAAGCCATTCTATCAACTCAGGGGAGCAGCCAAAATGCAGAGACAAAGAAACAAATTACAAATGAAAGAAATGGAGGAAAGCAAACGACTGGATATAGAGTTCAAAACCACGCTTATAAGGTTTTTCAAGAATTTCCTAGAAAAGGTCGATAAATTTAGTGAGACCCTCAAGGATATGAAAAAGGACCAACTAGCATACACTGACTGAAGTAAAAAAAATATTATACAGAGATCTAACAGCAGACTAGAGGATCGTAAGAATCAAGTCAAAGATTTGAAATACAAAGAAGCAAAAAACACTCAGCCAGAAAAGAAAAAATAATCCAAACATATGAAGATAGTGTAAGGAGCCTATGGGGAAACTTCAAGCATACCAACATCAGAATAATGGGTGTGCCAGAAGAAGAGAGAGAGCAAGATACTGAAAACATATTTGAAGAAATAATGACCAAAAACTTCCCCCACCTGGTGAAAGAAATAGACTTACAAGTCCAGGAAGTGCACAGAACCCCAAACAAAAGAAATTCAAAGAGGACCACACTAAGACACATCATAATTAAAATGCCAAAACTAAAAGACAAAGAGAGAATATTAAAAGCAGCAGGAGAAAAACAGTTACTTACCTACAATGGAGCATCCATACGACAGTTAGCTGATTTCTCAACAGAAGCTATGCAGGCCAGATGGGAATGGCAAGAAACACTCAAAGTGATGAATAGCAAGAACCTACAACCAAGATTACTCTATCCAGCAAAGCTATTATTCAGATTTGAAGGCCAGATAAAGTGCTTCACAGATAAGAAAAAGCTAAAGGAGTTCATCGCTGCCAAACCAGTATTATGTGAAATGCTGGAAGGGAGTCTTTAAGAAGAGGAAGAAGAAGAAAAAGGTAAAGATAAAAATTATGAACAACAAATACATATCTATCAACAAGTGAATCTAAAAATCAAGTGAACAAAAAAATCTGATCAACAGAATAAACTGGTGAATATAATAGAATCAGGGGCATAGAAAGGGAGTGGACTAACAATTCTCGGGGAAAAAGGGTATGGAGGTTCGGGAAGAGACAGGACAAAAATCGTACACTTATGGATGAGGACAGTGGGGTGGGGGGGTTAGGGCAGAGGGTGGGGTGGGAACCGGGTGGAGGGGAGCTATGAGGGAAAAAAGAGGAACAATTGTAATATTCTGAAGGATAAAGATTTATTTTTTTTAAAAAAGAACGGAAGGGAGGGAGGGAGGGAGGGAGGGAGGGAGGGAGGGAGGGAGGGAGGGAGGAAGAAAGGAAGGAAGGAAGGAAGGAAGGAAGGAAGGAAGGAAGGAAGGAAGGAAGGAAGGAAGGAAGGAAGGGAAAAAAGAAAGAAGGAAGGAAAGAGCAACATGTAGGATGACCAAAAGGTAGGGGAACATTGAGGACCGGACATAAATTTAATGTGGCTATCTATAGTTAAGACTGTCAACATGAAGGGGTAGGGGAATTAAGGAGCAGGCAGGAAAGGAGGAAAAACTGAAGAAGACAAAGGCTGAAAAAAATAAGCAGGAAGCATATCTAAGAAGGTTTTCTAAAACAAGTCAAAATTTTAGTCTTTACCCAAGGGCAATGGAGAGCCACTAATTTTACCCAGGGAGGGTTAGAAGCAGATTTACTATTACTTGCCCAGCTAAATAAATAGGTGTATAAAGAGCCAGTCTTTAAATGTACTTTAAAACTATAATATTTTCAAAGTGTGCAGATAAAATTTAACTTTTAAATATTACCAAACTATGAGAATATAATCCATCCATTTCTTTTTATTAAAGGTCCTTATATTATATTTTTGCTTATTTATTCAACAAATATGAGTTCCCACTATACACCAGGCCCTATTCTTGGGACTGGCCATACAGTCGTAAATTAAACAAATATAAAACCACTTTCTATATAATTCATGTTCTGGAGTTTAATATCTTAACACAGCACATAGAAATCATAAAGTAAGAAAAATTATAATCAAAGTTGCCTTACAAATCATCCAGTGTGCTTCACTCTTACAGAGAAGAAAACTGTGATCATGATAAATTAAAAACTGTTCAAGGCCATAAAGTTTTGGTGGAAAAGCCACTATACTACAATAATGACTAGAAAATAAAGACTACACAGGAGCTATTAGGACACCAAATGACCACACCAATAGGAACTGCCTCTCTTGGTTCAACGAAGGAAAGGAGGAAATTGTCTTAAGGAGTATTTTTTTATACACAGTCATATTTGTTAAAGAATGTTCCCATAACTTTGTAATACACTGTGGGAAAGGATAAGATCACTTCAAAAATGTTAAACTAAAATATCGCATTGGAGTACATTTTGGGGAGGAAGCAGAGTAGAAATGGAAAAAAACATGAACCCTGGTGCAACTTGTTCTGTGAGCAAGTCACTGTTATCTACCCTTCAAGTCTCATCAATATTATATATCTCTTGCACTACAGAAAAGTGATTTTCATTAATTTGTTCAATAAGAATAAAGTACTATATAAATTTAACTTGTTTTATTCTACTGGGGCAAAGATTATCATTTTAAATGTATTATCCTATATAATAAGGAGGTAATATGCAAATTAACCATCGCTCCAAAACACATGATAGCCACCCCCATGTGGTCAAAGATGTGGCCACAAGATAGCTGCCACAAAATGGTTGGCAAAGGAGGGTAGTTGGGGGCGATCAGGCCTGCAGGTGAGAGCAGTTAGAAACAAACAGGCCTGCAGGGGAGAACAGTTGAGGGGGGCAGGCCTACAGGGGAGGGTAACTGGGGGGGACCAGGCCTGCAGGGGAAGGCAGTTGGGAGGCAACCAGGCCTTCAGGGGAAGGCAGTTAGGGGTGACCAGGCTGGTAATGGAGAGCAGTTAGAGGCAATTGAGCCAGCAGAGGAACAGTTAGGCATCATCAGGCTGGCACGGGAATGGTTAAGGGTGATCAGGCTGGCAGGCAGAAGCAGTTAGGGGCAATCAGGAAGGCAGGCAGGCGAGCAGTTGGCGGCCAGCAGTCCTGGATTGTGCAATGGGCAGTCGGACATACCTCAAGGGGTGCCAGATTGTAGAGGGTACAGGCTGGACTAAGGGATACCCCCACCCCTAGTGAATTTCATCCACTAGGGCTCTAGTTTGTTATAATTTATTTATCAGCATAATAATATTGTGTATTATAGACTTTCAGTTTTGTATTCCAAAACAAAAAATGTCCCCCCAAAATGCATGATCCTTCTGTATCAATCTGTAGCTAGTATAAAATATATCTGTGTGACTGGTTCCAGATTATAAATATATTAGAATATCTTTAACAGTGAAGAAATCATAACCATGTATTAATAAAACTAAAAATCCCCAATAAAACACTGTTTAATTCCAGGATAAACAATTGCACACTAGCTTTATAATGTTCAAAGTCATAAAAGGACACTCTCCAACTGATATGTAATCAAGGTTTCATCTCTTTCCAAGGAATACTCTAGTTTATCATTTCTTCCTTCAAGATACCCTCATTCAGCACTGCCATTGGTCCATGAAACCTCTTTTAAAATGGACCAAAACCTAACATATAAGCTGTTTAACCATTATATAAAATAATTTAGGGTAATTAAACTTCATCACAGTACAGATAAACATTTTTTATTACTACTTTCTACCAGCTCATTAATGACAATACCATAATCAACACAAACTTTAATAATTTCCTCCCGGCAAACAATAAAGCACAGGAGAGACTTTTTCATCTGAATCCCTAATGCATAAAACAGATGAACTCAATATGAGAATTTTAAATCACTAACACCATTAGGTTACATAAAAAAAATCAAACACACATCCCCTCTGTGCACATTTTTCTAACTCTGAAAGATATACTTTGAATTCCTGTAAGTTACTTTCATGACTCATTCCAAAGGCCAGCACTTGCTCCAACGGGAAACTCTACTTTAGGCTGGATTACATCTGTGTGTTTTGGCTTGAATTCAAGACTTAGATAGTTAAGGATTAGTTCGTGTCAAGAAACTCTAAGATAAAGAGTTAGTGACAGTTTTATAAAGGCTCGTAGAAGCAAATTCATCTGTTCGCTTTACCCCTTCTGTCATTCCACTCCATGAAGAAGGGTCATTTCAAAATCAGCATAACCTATTATTCAATAGTGATTCTAGACTCTTATTCATCTATTCACCATGGGAGACATCATTGTACCTATACACACATATGTGTGAACTTCCAAATATACTAAATTGGGAAATTTTGATTTGTTAAAATGATTTATAGTCTTGTTTTATTCTTCACTAGTTTTGGGTTGGGTTTTGGTCAAGTAGAATATGAATTGATGATCTTCCTATCCTTTTCCATATTAACACCTACATATTTTGTTAAGGCATTTTGTACTATCTTCCTTGGCACCTTAGAAATATAAAACAGTGTAAAGTGTTTTCGCAGATATAACTCTGAGATGAGAACATATAATAATTGCCTGACTGGTTTGGCTCAGTGGACAGAACATTGGCCTGTGGACTGAAGGATTCCAGTCAAGGGCATGTACCTTGGTTGTGGGCATATCTCCAGTAGGGGGTGTGCAGGAGGCAGCTGATCAATGTTTCTCTCTCATCCATGTTTCTAACTCTATTTCTCTCCCTTCCTCTCTGTAAAAAAAATCAATCAAATATATTTTTTAAAAAGAACATATAATAATTATATCAATAAGAGGGGTTTAAAGATCATAATCTGTTTAGGGGGTAGAAAATTACTTATAATCCTAATTATAAGGTAGAGTTTCTCATAAAGCAACACTAATAAATTTGAAGTGTTTTCAAGGTTGTAAGATAATTAATCTTCAATGGGTGTGCTGTGTGGCAGAACTAAAGAACCTCATTTGACTAATAATAAGAAGTAGGGAGCTTTTCACTGGCCAGTGTTGCTCAGTTGGTTGGAGTGTCATCCTGTGCATCAAAAGGTTATGAGTTCAGTTCCCAGTAGGGGCGCATGAGAGGAGCAACTAATTGATGTCTTTCTCTCATATCAATGTTCCTCCCCACCTTCCTCCCTCTTTAAATTACAATACAATACAATACAATACAATACAATACAATACAATACAATACAATACAATACAATACAATACAATGTAAGGAGCTTTATATTGATGTTTAGTTTCTCTGCTCCATAAAATCCAAAAATCTGGGAACCACTTCTCAAAGCCCTAGACCTAAGATACAGAGTAAAAAAGAACCTAAGGTTTCCTTCCAAATTTCTGTAACCAAAATTACTCTATCAGCAAAGGAGACAGGAACTCAAATAAAAACCTAAAATGAAGAGTAACAAGTTCATGTCTGGAACATCCTCTATAAGGAACAGCACAGTATGGAAGGCCCCAAACAACCAACATTCACATTTAACCTCCTGGCCTGGAAGCACACTGCATCCTAATAAATGTCATCAATACTGTTCTGAAATATATCTGGAATCTGTTGTGTAGGCATGGAAACATACATAATTGAAAATGACTGTGACAAAGGAAGAATTTTTTATACTCACAGATTCCTAAAAATAGGAGGCATGGCACAGCACACGGGGCCACATGAAGAAGAAACAGGGTTGGTCAGGAGACAGAGGAAGCAAGGGGAAAAGATGGGCATGAGTCCTGGTTGTAGTTTTCATGGAAATGAATGGGTAAGGAAGGGAAAACAGGCTAAGCAGACTTAGGATTGACTAGTTTATAATTTCAGTGTTCTAAAGGAATTATGCAAGGCAATTAATTAACTCATTTTTACCACATTTGATTCTTATAACTAACTGTAAGTGGCAGGCATTGTTATAACCTAATTTCCAGATGAGGAGACTGAGGTTCAGAGAGCATAGGAAACAGTAATACTTGAGTATCAAAACTATATGTCAAGAGTATTGTTTAAGCCAGTCCAGTTCCTTTCAGAATACTGAAGGGACGTGACTGCTAATTCTCCCCCAAATCAATTCTGAACAAACCAAAGAAAGAAAACAGCAAGATATGAAAAAACCTGAGAGAATGCTGACATGACAAAGCTGAGTTTATGCCAAGTATGCTAGAATGACTCAGTATTTGAGTATCTATCAATGCAATTTGCCACATTAACAGATAAAAAGAAAGAAACCATATGATCTTCTTAATAGATTCAGGAAAGGCATTTTACAGACTTCAACACCTGCTCATGATTTCAAAAAACAAAACAAAACAATTCTTAGTAAATTGGGAAC
This sequence comes from Antrozous pallidus, assembly GCA_027563665.1. Taxonomy (NCBI): domain Eukaryota; kingdom Metazoa; phylum Chordata; class Mammalia; order Chiroptera; family Vespertilionidae; genus Antrozous; species Antrozous pallidus. The sequence continues at coordinate 91,777,290 of CM050511.1, read as the reverse complement.
AGAAGAGAAACTCCCTTAACCCGATAAAGATACCTACAAAAAGCCTACAGTGAACATTATTCTAAATGGGCAAACATTAGAAATATTCCCTTTAAAATCAGTACTAAGAAAAGGATAGGCATCATCACCACTCCCATTCAACACTAAATGCAATAGGCAAGAAAGAGAAGGTATCCTCTCATTCCTAGAAGATATGCAGTCTTACTATCAGTTTTCTCAAGTACAACACAATAAACAGAAACAGAACCACAGATTTAGAGAACGAACTGATTGTTGCCAAAGGGTAAGAGGTAGGGATATTGAAATAAAAAGAAATTCTAATTCACCCAGAGCCACCAAAATCATTTAGTTTGCTTATCCACACACCAGAGCTAGGAGAAGCTTGATTATCAGTCCTAAAGTGTATGCACTTAACAGAGCTAAAAAACATAAGAAGTAAAACTTAATAGAACTGAAAGAAAACAATAGACAAGTTCACAGATATAATTAGAGATTTTATACCCTTCTCCCAATATTTGATAGAAATAATAGACCAAATCAACAAGCATCCATAAGAACTCAACAACACCATCAACCGACATGATATAATCAACACTTATAGAACACTTCAGCCAACGATAGCATTATACACATTCTTTTCGAATGCCTGTGGAATATATATATCAAGATAGATCATATCCCAGGCCATAAAAGAAACCCTCAATAAATTTAAAATAATTGAAATCATATGAAATGTATTTTCCAAAGACAATCAAAACTAAAAAATAAGTAACAGAAATGTAACATGAAAAATCTCCAAACACTTGAAAACTAAACAAAGCACCTCTAAATAATCCACATGAAATAGAAAGTGTCAAGGGAAATTATAAAATAAATGAAAAAATATCAAAATAAAAATACAACGTGCCTGGCTGGCATGGCTCAGCAGTTGAATGTCAACCCAGAAACCAAGAGGTCACCGGTTCAATTCCCGGTCAGAGCATATGTCTGGGTTGCAGGCTCAATCCCCAGTAAGGGACATACCGGAGGCAGCCGATGGATGATTCTCTCTCATCATTGATGTTTTTGTTTCTCTCTTTCTCTCCATTCCTCTCTGAAATCAGTAAGAATATATTTAAAAAATAAAAATACAACATATCAAATGTGTGGTGTATTCCTAAAGCAGTGCTGAGAAAATTTTATAGTACTAAATACATATATTAAGTATTTTTTTTAAAAAAAGAAAAAATGTCAAGCCAACAGTCTGAGCTCTCACCTCAAAAACCTAGAAAAAGAAGAGCAAAATAAACTCAAAACAAGCAAAAGTAAGGAAATTATAAAGGTGAGAGCATAATTCAATTAAATCTACATATATATATAAAAGGCTAAGTGACTGACTGTACATCCCTCCAACTGTCCAACTGACCAACCGGCCAGCACATATGATGCACATTGACAATTTAAAAATAAATGTTGACTCGTGTTTGCAATACATATAAATCTCTTGTTGGTGCCAATCATACACGTGTGTTTCAATCTGTCATTGTTGATTGTGAATTTGGTTGTTTTGTTGACATTTCTATTATATAGAAAGGGCAAATAGCAATATTAAAATATTTCTCCTAATTAATGTGCACGAATCTGTGCACCAGACCGCTAGTTATAAATAAAAAACAATATAGAAAATCACAGAAACATAAAACTGTTCCCTTGGGGGGGGGGGGGGGCCAAAAATCAATACGTTGACAAACTTCTAGCAAAATTGAAAAAAAATAGAGAACACAAAAAAAATACCAATATCAGGAATAAAACAGAAGATATCAATACAAAATCTACATATATGAAAAGAATAATAAGGGAATGCTAGGAACCACTCTGCATACATTTATTTGACAACTTAGATGAAATAGAACAACTCCTCAAAAAAATAATATTGTAATTCACCCATCCTATCTAATAAAAGAATAACATGCAAATGTGACTGTACCTTGGCTCCTGATTGGCTATGCTACCAGCCAATCAGGAGCAGGGGGTGGGGCCGAGCACCACATGGCAGGGGGCGGGGCTGAGGTGAATGGGAGGCCGGCAGTGGGAGAGGGGGTGCGGCGTGCAGGATGGGAGGGGCCGCCCTGCACGCTGCTTGGGATGGGAGCCGTGCAGGACAGGAAGGGCCTGCTGATACCTCCACAAGCCATGCCCACAAGCCAAGCAGGAGAAAATGAACCACAACCAAGATGGCTGCGGCCACTGAGAGACCGGGCCCAGCTGCAGCCACAAGCGCAGCCTCGGTGCCCCCAGTTAGGGCCACACAGAAGGAGGGAACAGAGGCGCAGCCCGGCTTGATGGAGGGAGAAAACCGCGGCACAGGCCGGCTTGGCTGAGGGAGGGAATGGTAGCGCAGACGGGTTTGGGGGAGGGAGAAAACCACAGCGCGCGGGCCAGCTTGGGGGAGGGAGGGAATGGTAGCACGGGCCAGTTTGGGGGAGGGAGAAAACCACAGCGCGGGCCAGCATGGCTGAGGGAGGGAATGTCGGCTTGGGCCGGCTTGGTGGAGGGAGGGAACGGCTCCCCTCCGCCTGCCCCCAGCCTTGGGGCGGACTTGGGCCAGGGCTTGAGATCAGCTGTATCGCTGATGACAGACAGCTGGGGTCCCCTGGCCGAGGTGCCCTGTCCAAGTCCGAAAGCCTCCGCCAGAGGCTTTCGGTCTTGGGCAGGGCGGGGTGACCCATCATTAGGACATCCCTTGAGGGCTCCCAGTATGTGAGAGTGAAGAGGTTGGGCTGAGGGACCTCCCACCCCATGCATGAATTTCGTGCACCGGGCCCCTAGTATGAAATAAGTCTTATAACTATTGAGGAAGTTAAATTTATAATTTAAAGCATTCTAAATAGAAATCTCCAGTCCCAGATAGTTTCACTACAAAATTCCACCAAAGATTTAAGAATACAATTTATACACACCCCTTTCCAGAAAATGAAAGATAAAAGAATACTTCCCAATTCATTTTTTGAAGCTAGTATTACCATGAACGTGGATGCAAAAATCTTTACAAAATATTAACAAATAGAACATAATACATAAAATATTAGCAACTATAATCCAACAATACAGAAAAAGAATTATACTCCATAACCAAGGGTAGTTTATTCATGAATCAAGGCTTGTTTACTATTTAAAAATCAAAAAGTGCAGCCCTGGCCAGTTTACTCAGTGGTTGAGCATTGCCCTGCATACTGAAAGACTGCAGGTTTGATTCCCATTCAAGGGCTTGATCCCCAGCCCTATCAGGCTGGAGGCAACCAATCAATCTCTCTCTCTCTCTTCCCCCTCACCCCCATTCCCTCCACTCTTTCAGAGAATCAATGAAAAAAAATGTCCTCCAGTGAGGATTTAAACAAAATCCCATTAGAGTAATCCACCATGTTAACAAATTAAAGAGAAAAAAATCACATGATCATATCATTGATGCAGAAAAGGCTTTAACAAAATGTAATGCCAATTCATGATAAAAGCTCTGAGAAATAGAACTAGAGGGACACCTCCTTAATAAATAAAGAGCATCTTCCAATAAACATAAATATACAGCTATCATTATATTCTTAACTAAAGGCCCAGTGCACAAAATTTGTACACAGGAGGGTGGGGGGGGGGAAGGGGGAAGGTGTTCCTCATCCCAGCCTGCACCCTTTCCAATCTGGAACCCCTTGAAGTATGTCCTACTGCTGGTTTACCAGGATCAGGCCTAAACCAGCAGTCGAACAATCCTCTCACAATCCAGAACTGCTGGCTCCAGTCACTCACTTACCTGCCTATTGCCCCTAACCACTCTACCTGCCAGCCTGCTCACCCCCAACTGCCCCCTGCTGTTGGCCTGCTCACCCCCAAATACCCCCGCCAGCCTGATCACCCCCAACTACACCCCCTGCTGGCCTGCTGGACCCCAACTGCCCCCTTGCTGGCCTGATCATTCCAAATTTCCCTCCCTGCTGTCCTTATCATCTCCAACTGACCCCCACTGACAGCCTGCTCACCCCAACTGGCCCCCCTGCTGGTCTGCTTACTCCCAACTGCTCCTGCTGTCCCATCCTAGCCTGATTATCCACCGGCAACCCAAGGTCCCAGCCCCTCCTTTTTTTCTTTTTTCTTTCTTTCTTTCTTTCTTTCTTTCTTTCTTTCTTTCTTTCTTTCTTTCTTTCTTTCTTTCTTTCTTTCTTTCTTTCTTTTAGTACCTCCTTGAGCTGATGCCAGGGCCAGCTGGAAGCAAGTATCTGGAATTTATTTATCTTCTATAATTGAAACTTTGTAGCCTTGAGTGGAGGCCAGAGCTGGCCAGGAAGCTTGGCTTCCTCCATTGTCAGGGGAAACCCAAGCCTCCTGCTCTCTCCAGCTCCATGGCTGCCACCACTTTTGCTGGGATTTATTTATCTTCTATAATTGAAATTTTATAGCCTTGGGCAGAGGCCAGGGCCAGCCATGGGCCGGGGGGGGGGGGGGGGTAGTTTGGCTTCCTCCATTGCTGGGGCAACCCAAGCCTTCTCCTTGCTCTACCTCTGTGGCTGGCCACCATCTTGGTTGGGTTAATTTGCATACTCACTCCTGAGTGGCTGGTGGGTGTGGCTTGGCATAGTAGAGTGATGGTTAATTTGCATGTTTCTTTTTTATTAGTGCAAATGGTAAAAGACTGAATGCCTTCTCCCTAAGATTGGGAATAAGGCAAGGATATCTGTTGTTATCATTCTTATTCAATCTAATACTCGAAGTTTTAGCCAGGATAATAAGACTAAAAAGGAAATAAAAGACATATGGATCAGATGTAAATAAGACTCTATTTGCAGGTGACATATTGTCTCAATAAAAAATTCCAAGGAATCTAAAAGATAAAACTCCTAGAACTAGTAAGTAAATTCAACAAGGTTACAGTATACAAGACAAAAATAAATTGTATTTCTTTATACTATCAATGAACATGTGGACACAGATAATAAATTTACAGTAACATTTACAATCACTCAAAAAATGAAATACTTAACATGTAAACTTAACAAAACAGGGCCTGACTGCTAAAAAGCATAAAACAGCCGAGACCGGTTTGGCTCAGTGGATAGAGCGTCGGACTGCGGACTGCGGGGTCCCGGGTTCGATTTAGGTCAAGGGCATGTACCTTGGCTGCGGGCACATCCCCAGTAGGGGGCGTGCAAGAGGCAGCTGATCGATGTCTCTCTCTCATCGATGTTTCTGACTTTCTATCCCTCTCCCTTCTGCTCTGTAAAAAATCAATAAAATATATTTTAAAAATAAAAATAAAAAATAAAAAGCATAAAACAATGATTTAAAAAGAGATTAAAGATAATATAAATAAATAGAGGCACATCAAGACATGGGTGCAAAACTCACAGGAAAGATGTCAATTCCCCCCTAACTGATAAGGTTAATATCATTTCTATAAAAATCACAGCAAAGCCCTAGCTGGTTTGGCTCAGTGGAAAGAGCGTCCACCTGTGGACTCAAGGGTCCTGGGTTCGATTCCAGTCAAGGGCATGTACCTTGGTTGCGGGCACATACCCAGTGGGGAGTGTGCAGGAGGCAGCTAATTGATGTTTCTCTCTCATCGATGTTTCTAACTCTCTATCCCTCTTCCTTCCTCCCTGTAAAAAAAAAATCAATAAAAATATTTTAAAAGTTGCAGCTATATTTTATAGATATAAATAAGATTATTCTAAATTTTAAATAGAAAGGCAAAGGAACTATATAAAAACAATTGTGAAAAATAAGTTAAAATGGAGAAATCAGTCTACCTGACTTGGAGACTTTTTGTACAGCTATAGAAATTAAGACTGTGTAGTACTGATAGAGTGATAAACATGCAGATTAGAATATAGAACCTAGAAACAGGTCTAAGCAAATATGCTCAACTGATTTTTAAACAAAATATTTTTATTGATTTCAGAGAGAAGGGAGAGAGAGAAAGAGAAACATCAATGATGAGAGAGAACCACTGATGGGCTGCCTCCTGTGTGCCCCACACTGGGGATCAAGCCTGGAACCTGGTCATATGTCCTGACTGGGAATCTAACCATAGGTCGATGCTCAGTCTTTATTGAGCCACACCAGCTGGGCTCAACCTGTGTTTTCAAAATATGTTTTTATTGACTTAGAGAGAAGGGAGGATAGAGAAATAGAAACACTGATGAGAGAGGACCACCAATAGGCTGCCTCCTGCATGCCCCTTCTAGGGGATCAAGCCCGCAACCCAGGCAATGTGCCCTGACTGGGAATCAAAGTGACCTCTTGATGCCTGGAACAATGCTCAACTGAGCCACACCAGGCAGGCTATGCTCAACTGATTTTTGTTAAAGGTGCTAACGTGATTCAAAGACAGGAAAATAAATAGTACTGGAGTAATTACACATACATAGGCAAAAAACAACCACCAAAATGATCTCAATATGTCTTACACCTGTTAAAGAAATTAACTAAAAATGAATCATAGACTTAAATGTAAAATTAAAAAACTTTTAGAAAGAAAATTATTTAAAAATCTTCAGAATCTAGGGTTAGGCAGACAGTTCTTAATAATCTTAAACAATCTATAAAAGGAAAAAATGGTAATTGAATGTGGGAACACGCTCCTCAAACCCACACATACTTCTGAATCCTGCTCACTGTGCCAAGTGTCAGAGCAAGCTCCTCCTTGAACCTTGCTTGCTGTGCCATTGTTGGAAGCACAGGTCCTTCTTCCTGCCAACCAGGCCAATTGTTGGAACTCAGTTCCTTTATCTTGCCCTGCTATACCAACTGTTGGAGTACAGTTCCTTCATTCTGCCTCAGTAGGCCAACTATCCGGTCTGAGCCCCTCTGCCAGGGACTGGACCTCATGGGATGCCAGGTATTCGACGACGGGGAGGCCATGAGAAGTTGTAGGTATATAAGAGAGTATTGTGGAAGCCAGTGGCCAAGTAGCAATTGCTAACAAGGAGCCACTAGACAAAACAGTTCTTCAAAGCAAAGTCCCATACAGCAGGTAGCCGCGCACCAGTTAGGTAACAATACATCTTTCCTACATAGTAGCCTCTAACATAGGCGCTATATAAGAGCCATCCTGAGAGAAGCACCTGCTGACCAGTGATACATCTTCCCTATAATGCAGCCCCGTACTGGCTGGTCAGTAACAATTTTATACTACTTAGACAAGAGGCTTCTTTCCAAATAGTGACCTCAGTCTTTTGGGTTATAGAAGGGCACATTGCGCAGTGTTCATACAGATTACTGTGGCCTTGCTCTTGCACCTGTGTAGAGTCCTTGGACACCATGATTAAGATTCCGACCCTCAGAGTGGCCTTGAGCATCTGGCTAATTCTGAATAGGACCCCCCACAGTGAACTTGATCAAAGTTAAAAAAAAACTTTACCTTGTGCAAAGACCCTGTTAAGAAGATGAAAAGAGAAGCTACAGAATAGAAAAAGAATATTTGACAAAGGCTTATATAAACTGAATAATAAAAATAATCTTATTAGTTAATTAGCAAAAGAGTGAAGAGATATTTTAACTAAAAGGCTATTCATATTGAAAGCAAGTAGAGGAAAAGATGTTCAGCATTATTAGCCATTAGAGAAACTCAAATTTATACCACAAGTTATCTTTGAACTAGTTCTTTTCCCAGGCTGGAATGTTCTAGCCCCTGATTCAGCTTCACTGAGGTCTTTGTTTGAAAGACATCTCCTTAGAAATGCCTTTTTTACCTCCCCCATATACTTTTTCACCACCCCAAATCCCTAGCCACTCTTGGTTCCCTTAATTTTTATCTGCTTCATCGTACTTATCCCTGGCTGACATAATATATATGTTTGTTGTCTGTCTCCCCCATTAGAACAAGTTTCATAAAAGTAAAGATCTTGTCTTCACCAAGTGTCTGATACAGAGTAGTCAATATATATTTTGTTGGGGGTTTTTTGTTGTTGTTTATTTGTTTAATCCTCACCCAAGGATATTTTTCCATTGATTTTTAGAGAAAGGAAAGACAAAAATATCGATATAAGAGAAACACATCAATTGGTTGCCTCCTGCTCACGCCCCAACTAGAGACCGGGCTGGGGAGAAGCCTGCAACTAAGGTACATGTCCTTGACCAGAATCGAACCCGGGATCCTTTGGTCTGCAGTCGGAGGCTCTATCCGCTGAACTAAACTGGCTAGGGCTATATTTTGGATAAATTACAACACACACTTACATGCTCAAAGGGTTTACTTTCATATTCCTACCCATGACATTTTACTCAAATAGACTACAGGATTTTAGACCTCCCTGCCTTGGGCCCCCAAAATGCTTTAATGCTAAAACCATAGCATTGTTCTTAGTTCTTCCTTTATGCTCCTTCCAGTTCTACTAGAAGGTCACCTACCACCCCTCTGTTGGTCCCAGCTACCCCACCACCAGTCATTATCCCACACTGTCATTAGAAGTCAGAAGGCAGAGTAAAAGGACAGAAAAGGGCCCTCAGGCAAGCATACCAGCAGGTGTTAGAAGAGAGAAACTATAGTTAGAGTTGTGGGACAATCCTGGTGTGCTGTTCAATACCCTCTGGCCTATATAACATAAGACTCAGAAGCACCCCAATAAAGGTTGGGGTTGATTAACCCAATAGGAGTTAAATTTTTGTATTTGTTGACTTTTGCTTGACAATGAACATCAATCTAATTAGGAACTTGTCACTCAAATGTAATAAGTCTTTCCTTGCAGTTAACTTCAGAGGGCTCTTGGCTTAGTTTAAAGGAGCCATAGTTTCCATTTAAATTATGTATCCCAAAGCCACAATGACCCAGAGTTCAGTCTTCTAACAACACAGACCACAAACCATTTAAAATTTTTCAATGTGAAAAGGAATCTGGGGTGGCCTGCACATTCTCTAACTAACACCATAACTGAGTTGCAATACATGAGAAATTATAGTACAAGAATTTCTACCTTCAAACCTTCTTTTCTCAATATGCATTTCAATGTTTTTGAACACAATTAACTATTAAACATAATTCTTTATTAAGAAACATAACTTAAATGTCTCTGGCATATTGAATTATTTAACTACTCCTAGCGAACACTTATCCCCTCATTTTTAGAAAAGAACTGCTTTACTTCTCCCCATAAATTAGTCATTAATTCTGTTTTCTAACCCTGTAACTGAGACCAGATGATCTTTAGACTGCCTCAAAAAAGTTAAATATAGCAGTTGTATGCTGAGAAGAGGTAGGCCTTTCTTCTACTTAATTTGTAATTTTTACCTAAGAAGTAAAAAAAAAAAAAAAGTCATCTTTTATAAGGAGGTCCAAGTGGTGAAGAGGAGACGCAGTGGCCAGCAAGGTCATTCATAACACTGCTGTGTGGTGACACAGCCTCTCAGGCTGGCTCTCCTCCTCAAACTCAACACTACACATTCAGTTACTTAATGTTTTCATCAAAGTTCAGTAATTCTTTTGTAGGTAAATTTAAAACCAAAGTAGTACCTCTTATTCTGCTCTAAGGAAAATTACCTTTCTTCCCTCTGAAAATGTTATTGTCTTTTTAATAGTAACTAGTGGCCTGTGGCATAAAATTCATCCACGTTAAAAGGGGATTATAACTAGAGCAGCGGTCGGCAAACTGCAGCTCTGTTGACTAATGAGTTTGCCGACCACGAGACTCTCCTTACCAATAATTACAGGCTGTTGTTGTTCCTTGTGATTAAACGTGTATCCCAGTGGTCAGCAAACTCATTAGTCAACAGAGTGGCAAACTGTGACTCACAAGCCGCAAGTGGCTCACGAGCCACAGTTTGCCGACCACTGAACTAGAGGAAATATTTTAATATTTTTAATTGCCCTTTCTCTATAATAGAAGTGTCAGAGATGAAAGAAAACTAGTAAAATGTATATGAAAATCTTCCTCCTGTCAGAGTCTGGGGCACTCCATGTGACCCAGAGTCAAGTTCCCACCTACCCACAGCATCACAAAATCATGCGAGACCCAGACCCAACCCACCCCACCCCATTGGGAGAGATCCAGACCCAGCCAGCCCCACCCTTGTCAAGCCCTGCTGGGCAGGAAGTGCATCTTCAGGTCCCGTGACACATGCCTGGCGGGGGACACAGTCTCAGTTCCCCCAGTGCACCCGTAGGTCCCCTGGCTTGGCGCCAGAATAGGGGGAGCACCCTAAGGTCCCCTGGCCCAGCACTGGAGCAGGGGGTGCACCTTGAAATCTCCCATCAAACCCTACCGGGCAGGGGGCATGGCCTCAGGTCCCCTGGCCAGGGCAGCAGGTGCATCCTGAGGTCCCCCATCATACCCTGCCAGGCCGGGGGGCATGGCCTCAGGTCCCCTAGCTCTGTGCCAAGGCAGCAGGTGCATCTTGAGGTCTCCCGTCATACCCTGCCAGGCTGGGGGTGCAGCTTGAGTTCCCCCGGCCTGGTGCCAGGGCGGGGTTTGCTGCCTCAGGTCCCTTGGCATGTTGCCGGGGTGGAGGGTGCAGCCAGAGGTCCCCTGGCCTGGCGCCAGGGCGAGGGGGAGCAGCCTGAGGTCCTTTGTCAAGCCCCACCAGGCTGGGGCACAGCCTCAGGTCCCCTGCCCTGGCCCAGTACCAGGCAGCCTCAGGTCCCTACTGATTGCTCCTTAAGGCTCATTACAGGAACTCAGCCTCTGGTGTAGGGTACAGCCATCTTGGGTTATGGAAACCCCATCTCCGCTGTGGGTGCTGCCATCTTTGTGACTGCATGACGGTCAATTTGCATATTCCTTCTTTATTTAGATAGCTATTTAATTGGTATTCGGAAACCAAGAAAAGAGTAGAAAATTTTATCATTATTTAGAGGTGATTTAAGAGTTTTTTACTTTGAGGATCCAATATATGATTCAATATACACCAGTATCAAGTTACTTAACAGTGTGAACATTAACAAAATTGGCTCATACGTGTTTAGTTGAAACCACTGCTGTCTCTTATCTATAAGAACTACTCTGTTTATTCCATTGCTCTAGGGGAAAAATTTTCCACCTCTAACATGAAAACTGGACTTAAAATATTGTTTTTTATAAACCAGGGTCCCACAATTTATAAATTCATTAGTTTACTTATACATTCACTCAACTAAGTATGTGTCAGAGAATTGGTATGGTAAAATAGCAATGTGCCTTAAACTTAAAAAAAAATAAATAACTTTTTAAAACCAAGCTCATAGATTCAAAGAACAGTTTGGTGGTTGCTAGAGTGGGTGAGTAGGGGAGAGAAATGGGTGAAATGAGTCAAAAAGTACAAACTTTGTTAAATAAATAAGTCACAGGGAAGTAATGTACAGCATGGTGACTATGTTAATAGTACTGTATTCTTGATTTGAAATTTGCTAGAGAGTATGTTAAAAGTTCTCAATACAGCCCTAGCTGTTTTTGCTAAGTGAACAGAGTGTCAGCCTGTGGACTGAAGGGTCCCAGGTTCAATTCCAGTCAAGGTTATATGCTCGGGTTACTGGCTTGATCTCTGATCATGCAAGAGGCAGCCAATCAATGATCTCTCTCATAATTGATGCCTCTCTCTCTCTCTCTCTCTCTGAAATCAATAAAAATTTATTTAAAAAAAAAACATTGTCAGTGCAAGAAAAGAAATTTGTAACTACGAGTATGTATGGTGACAGATGTTAGACTTATTGTGGGAATCGTTTTGCAAAGTATACAATAGCAAATCATTATGTTGTACACCTGGAACTAATATAATCAATTTATATTATTCCTCAATTAAAAAACACAAACAAACATGCCCTGAATGGTTTTTCAGTGGTTAGAGCATAGGCCCACAGATCAAAAGGGTCTCAGGTTCAATTCCCAATCAAGGATAAGTACCTCAGTTGCAGGTTTTCCAGCCCCAGTGGGAGTGCGTTAGGAAGCAAACAATAGATGTGTCTCTCTCAAGTCAATGTTTCTCTCACTGCCCCCTCCTTCCTTCTACTTTGGAAATCATGGGGGTGGGAGGAGACACAAAAAAATGTTTTTAAATAATAGTCTGGTTCAATCACTTAGGGAATGTTTGGCTTAGGGTCAATTATTTAAGTCTCTTTCAACTTCCATGAAAACAATGAAGAATTGATAGGGGCAGAAATAGAACACTGGGGACCAGCTATAATTGCAAAAAATATTAATCATGCTCTGTTAACTGAGATGGTTTTGTTCTGATGAAACAGGCACATTCTAACCTGGCTGGGAGTTGCACAGGGAACCTGGGAGCTCACCTGGAAATGCAGCCCACGCTCCCCAGCAGGGAGCTGCCTATAATCATGGAAAGATTAACAACCTTGTTGCAGAAAACAGAGCTGCCAGCCCTTTGAACATTCTCAGCCCTTTTCATTTCGCAAGCCTTTTGAAGACCTCCAGCCTTTGCATACCCACAGGCTTTTGCAAATTATCTGTTAACTGCCCATTCCTCATAACCCCTTTTGGCTACTTCCCCAGGTAACCTTTTACTCAATATAAGCAGCTGGCTTGTGGGGAGAGGCAGAGATATTTTTTATGGATGACCTGCTGCTCTCCCACACTGCCGGCAGTATTGGAATAAATGCTCATATATGATTCAACCCTGTCTCTGCTTAATTGGCTCAAGTAGTGATAGGCAGGACAGACCTACTGATAGCTGTTTACAGATAACATCTACCTGTAGAGTAGCTTTTTAGAATTAAGTAAAATAATGCATTTTGAAATGCCTAGCATGTCTGAAAAAATTCAGGCACTCGGTGTTACTGTCCTTCCCTCTCACTGACCTAGAAAATCAGGTGGATTTTGAGGGAAAGTACCTAGAAAACTCCTATTCTGCAGGAAGTTAATGGAAAATAAGTGACTTTAGTGCTAAAATGAGTACATAATGCTTTTCATCAATTTATATAATCACTAGGGGACTGGTTCACAAAATTCATGTGCGGGCAGAATAGGGAGGAAGGGTACCCTCAGCCCGGCCTACAAGCTCTCCAATCCGGCACTCCTCAGGGGATGTCTGCCTTTCACAATCCAGGACCACTGGCTCCTAACTGCTCAGCTGCATGTCTGCCTGATCGCCCCTAACCCCTCTGCCTGTCTACTTGATCGCCCCTAACCATCTCTGCCTTCCTGCCTGCTCACCCCTAACTGCTCCCCTACTGGCCTGATCACCCCTAACCGCCTCTGCCTTGCTCCATACCGGGGACCCAAGATTCCCTCCTCCAGCTGGTCGCAAGCACCAGGGACCCAAAAGCACCTAGGACCCGGGCTTCCCTCCCTCCAGCCGGGCTCAGGCTCCCAGGACCTGGGCCAGCTTCACCTGGGCTGACCGCAGCTGCAGGGGACCTGGGCCACGGCTGCAGACCCCAGGTCCATGGGGCAGGCAGTTGTTGGGCAGCTTGTCCCTCTCCTGGGCCACAGGCACAGGTGCTGGTGTCCAGGGCCACGGGTCAGGCGGCTTGTCCCTCTCCTAGGCTGTAAGGCGCAGGCACAGCCACTGGCACCCTGGACCATGGGGCTGGTAGCTTGTCCCTCTCCCGGGCCACAGCCCCAGCTGCTGGTGCCCGGGACCATGGGGCATGTCCCTCTCCTGGGCCATAGCCTGACTGGTCCCCCATTCCTTTCTCAGAGCTTGTTTGTGCCTGGCTGGTCCCCATTCGTCTCTCCCCAGAGTTGAATGTCTGAGCCATTACTGTGTGACAGCATGAGGGCATGATGACCATTTGCATATTAGCTCTTTATTATATAGGATTTTTATACTTGGTCTCAAATCTAATAAGATTTATTCAATCATTTATTCATTCTTTTATTCTGTTTACTAGCACTTACTAAAAGTTCCAGATATAGTTACTGTCTTCAAGGAGTTTACAAACTAGTAGGGGAGATAGACATGTAACAAATTACAATGCAATGATTTTGCATTTTGATAAAAGTTTTAAAGGAAAGAAGGGCCGGTACTTGGGGAAGGAAGACAATGTCATGGGGTAAAGCTTTGTACAAGTTCCAAAGCGATAGCAACTTTCTTTCCTAGGAGTATAGAATCCTAACTTAACCTAGCTTAAGAAGGAGGTAGTGTTTTTATTTAAATTTAATCTCTATTTATCGTTAACAGGAAAAATATTCACTTGATTGAAAAGATAATATATACAAACTGACATATTTAGTAAGACATCTCCCATCTTCCTCCATCTTCATTCATTTTACTAGTTTCTCAGTGTGCCCCCAGCTACCTAGCAACCTTTTACAAAGGTGGCCAATGTCATTAGCTCCTTATATATTTTCCTGATATATTTAATGCAATGTGAATATATATTCCCCCTCTTTACAAACAAGTATACTACATCTTGCTTTTTCCCCCTTAAAATATGTCATCAAGCTCATTGTTTATCAGTACATAAACACCTTCCTCATTCTATTTTAATAGCTGAATATTATTTCATCATATGAATGTACCCCAACTTAGCCAGTAATTTCCAGTCTTGCTACTACAAATACTGTAGTGATTAATAAATGTCATATATTATTCAACATGTATGCAAAATACATCTATGAAATAAAATCCTAACATAATATTGCTGAGTCAATTTTGCTATATTTTGCTAACCCAATGAGTGTCTCAAATATTCAAAACTTAGAACCTGTACATCCCCAACCTAACTTCTCCTATGCTCTGGTTTGGCTACACCCTCTATGTCTTAGTCCAGCAACCTTCCTCCACCGACTCATAGATCCTGCCCTAGCAGCATCCATCACCATGCATTCCTTCAACAAATATCTCCTGAGTGCCAGGTGCTGTTCTAGGCACTGGAGACATAGCAGTGAAAAAACAATTATCAGTCCTCTCAGAGAGGGGGAGGGGGGAAACAAACATTAGGAAATGGTGAGGAGAAATGCAATAAAATACGGAAAGGAAATATGAAATGCTAAGATGGACAAAAAAAAGATTAATTAGAAGAAAATCTGGAGCAAGTATACATCTGTAGGGAAGGATGATCTAGGCAAAAGGAACAGCAAGAGTAAGTGCCCTGTGGCAGGACAGTGAGTGCCCCATTAGGGGAAAAGAAAGCCACTAGATTCAAAAACAGCCAGAGAGGTAGAGAGAATAAGAGATGAGGTCAGAGAGGAATCTGAAAGCTGCTGACACACAGTCTTATAGGCTATGGGAGGAGAAGTGGGCTCTGCACAGAACAGAAACAGTAGCACCAGGGGTACAGGGTTAGGCCAGAGCAAGGGGCACCAAACACAAACAGAGTAAATACAGGCAGAGAATCAGGCTAAGGGTACCTAAGGAACTGAAAGAGCAATCAGTTAGGGAGAATGGAGATGGGGCAGAGAATGAAACCTACTTAAACAGAAGGAAGCCTAGCTGGTTTGGCTCAGTGGTAGAGTGATTCCAGTCCAGGGCACATGCCTGGGTTGTGAGCTCGATGCCCAGTAGGGAGAGTGCAAGAAACAGCCAATCAATGATTCTCTCTCATCATTGATGTTTCTATCTCTCGTTCCCTCTCCCTTCCTCTCTGAAATCAATAATATAAATATATACATATATGTATACATATGTGTGTGTGTGTGTGTATAAATAGAAGGAAAACATAATAACAGAAAAGATTCTGCCTCTTTCTAGAATAAATTATTCCACATAATTCTGTGACCAATGGACAGGGACTGGGAAGCCATGTGATAATGCATTTAAATTATCAATTTCTCATGTGCATCAGCAGTACCTTCAATGGCTATAATTACAAACAGGCTTCTAAAAGATTATATTAGAAATAAATATTTTTAATCTAACTTAGAGGAAGGGAGGAAGAGAGAGAGATACAAACATCAATGTGGAGAGAAACATCATCGGTTGTCTCCAGCATGCACCCCGAGTGGGGATCGAACCCACAACCTGGGTATGTGCCCTGACCAGAAATCAAACTCATGACCTTCTGGTGTATGGATTGACACTCCAACCTATTGAGCCACACTGGCCAGGGCACGAATCAATTTTTATTATCAAGGCTAATGTCACAGATGGAGATTTGCTTTTCCAACATTATTCCATTGCAGGAACATTATTTATTGCCAAGCACCCATTGTTTTGCATTTTAGTACTAACTTTTTATCTTCATACTCATTTCACTGAGAAGTTTTCAGAGGTGGTGTTGGAGGCAGTAGCAATGGCAGTTATTTTGATAGAAGTACATTATATGCTAGGAAAGCTGAATTTATTTCAATTTCTCTTTTGCAAAGAAATTAATCCGTGCAATCCCCTGTTTCCAATCAATTGTAAAAATAAAAATTGTAAAAACTACCATATTTGTCTCAGTTATTGCTTTTTTCTTCAGTAAACTTATTATTTTTTGAATAGTTACATACAACATTATATTAGTTTCAGGTGTGCAACAGTGACTCGACATTTATATATCTTATGAGGGGATCACCACACTAAAGCTAGTCACCATCTGTTCACCACACAAAATTATCAGAATACTAGAAGCATGGTACACGAAATTCATGCATGGGGGTGGGGTGTCCCTCAGCCCACCCTGCACCCTTTCCAATGTGGGACTCCTCAAGGGATGTCCGGCTGCCTGTTTAGGCCCAATTCTACTAAACGGGCAGTTGGACATCCCTCTCACAATCTAGGACTACTGGCTCTCAACTGCTCGCCTGCCTGCCTTCCTGATTGCCCCTAACCGCTTCTGCCTGCCAGCCTCATCACCCCCTAACCACACCCCTGCCAGCCTGATTGATGCCTAACTACTCCTCTGCCAGCCTGTTTGCCCCTAACTGCCCTCCTCTGCAGGCCTGGTCACCCCTAACTGCCCTTCCCTACAGGGCCAGTCACTCCCAACTTCCCTCCTCTGCCAGCCTGGTTACCCTTAACTGCTTTCCCCTGCAGCCTTGATTGCCCCCAACTGCCCTCCCTTGCAGGCCTGGTTCCTCCCAACTGCTCTCCCCTGCTGGTCATCTTGGGATGGCCATTTTGTGTCCACATGGGGGCAAGATCTTTGATGACATGGGGGCCATCTTGTGTGTTGGAGTGATAGTCAATCTGTATATTACTCTTTTATTAGATAAAGATAGAGGCCTGGTGCAAAGGTGGGGGCCAGCTGGATGAAGGTGTCCCGGATGAAGGTGGGGCTTTCCTTGGGGCATGGGGTGGCCTGGGTGAGGGGCCTGTGGTTGTTTGTAGGCTGGCCACACACTCTGCCAACCCAAGCAGAGGCCTTGATATCTGGGACTTATTTATCTTCTACAACTGAAACTTTGTACCCTGGAACAGAGCCAAGCATCCTGCTCGCTGAGTGGCAGCAGCCATTTCTGTTGTGATTTATTTACCTTCTATAATTGAAACTTTGTAGCCTTAAGTGGAAGCCAAGACAGGACTGCAGAAGCTTTTCTTCCTCTATCTCTGGGTGCAACTCAAGCCTCCTGCTCTCTCCAGCTCCATGGCTGCCACCATTTTTGTTGGGATTTATCTTCTTTAATTGAAACTTTGTAGCCTTGAGTGGAGGCCTGGGCCCACCAGGGTGTGTGGAAAGCTTGGCTTCCTCCATCACCAGGGAAACTGAAGCCTCCCTCCTGCTTTCTTCATGGCTGCAGCCATCTTGGTTGGGGTTAATTTCCATACTTGCTTCTTATTAGCTGGTGGGTGTGGGTGGTGGAGTGATGGTTAATTTGCATATCATTCTTTTATTAGATATGATTATTGATAGGATTATTCCCCTTCATCTTTTTCATACATGCCTCAACCATCTCCTTCCCCCCAGCAACTATCAGTTTGCTGTTTTAGACATTTGCTTGTAATTTTTTCACCATCCATCTCTTTATCATCTGCAACCTGACTTCTGGTCTATTTCACCAACCTGCTCCCATTAAAGCTTTCTTCTTTATTCAGGTCCTTCTAGAACCCATTACCACCTTTGACATTTATGAATACACTCTCATACTTGGGTGGCACTTAAAGCTCATATTCCATGACAACACTCACTCAAAGTCTGAGCAGAAAAGGCATCCACTATAAATCAAGAGCTAGAGCAAAAATTTATATGAAAGAATTTAGCTGTTAAGTGTTCAGAGGCAAAGCTGAGTCACAAATGGGGCACAGTTAGGAAGAATTTTTTTTTAATATATTTTATTGATTTTTTACAAAGAGGAAAGGAGAGGGATAGAGAGTTAGAAACATTGATGAGAGAGTAACATCAATCAGCTGCCTCCTGCACATTTCCCACTGGGGATGTGCCCACAACCAAGGTACATGCCCTTGACCAGAATCGAACCTGGGACCCTTCAGTCCGCAGGCTGGCACTCTATCCACTGACCCAAACCAGTTTCAGCGGAAGAATTTTTATTTTAAATCCAAGAGCCTTAGAATTCATCTAGGCCAATACCTTCATTTTATAGATAAAATAATGAAGTATAAAAAATGTATCAGTTAGGATGCCTTTAGTTACAAGTAATAGAAAACAGCAACTCAAATTGGCTTAAATAATAATTATACTACATTAGAGGCCTGGTGCACAAATTCATGCGGGGAGGGGGAGAGGGAGGAATCTCTCAGCCTGGCCTGTGCCCTCTCACAATCCAGGAGCCCTCAGGGGATGTCCGCCTGCTGGCTTAGGCCCACTCCTGGGGACCCAGCAGTCGGACATCTCCCTCACAGTCCAGGACCCCTTGCTCCTTACCACCCACCTGCTCGCTGATCCTTAGTTCTGCTACTGAGGTGGGAGAGGCTCCTGCCACCACCACTACCTTCACCAGCCATGAGCCCGGCTTCTGGCTAAGCGGTGCTCCTCCTGTGGGAGCGCACTGACCACCAGGAGGCAGTTCCTGCATTGAGCATCTGCCCCCTGGTGTCCAGTGTGCATCATAGTAACCAGTTGTTCTGGTAGTTCTGCTAGAATGGTCACTGAGACTTTTATTATATAGATGATAGTGGTCCAGACACCTTTACTCCATTGCTTCTCTTCTCTATGGCTCCCCTGGTCACTCCACCTTCCAAGTGTTAGCTTCAACTTCTGGGTGTGATCAAGTTGGCCTAGCAGTTTCAGGATTTACATCAGAGTCCTGGCCATTGAGGGAGGAGGATAAGGGGAAAGTGTGTCTTCTGTTTGAGTCTCCTTTCAAAAGCAAAGAAATCTGACAAAGAAAACTCTCCTGTTACTTCCCCTTTTCTAAAGCAATCACTGCCAAGGGAAATGGGATTCCAAGACTGGGTTAGTTTAAGGTTATGACTAAGCTTGGGCAGAATGAGGACTGAAGAGTTAAAGTTATTTGATAGGCCATAATCAAAATGTTACTAAGCCATATCTTGATACTTACATTTGTTTCACCACACTTCTCAGAATTCACTTCCTCCTCCTCCAGTTCATTAACAATGTATTTTACCCTTCTTTTTGCAAACTTCTCTGGAAAATCACATATTCTTTTGTAATTATGTTAGGGATGTTGTGAGAATTAAATAAATAAATATATATATATATATATATATATATATATATATATATATAAAAGGCTAATATGCAAAGTGTCCCCTCAGGAGTTCAACCAGGAGAACGGGAGTTCGACTGCTCACTGTGATGTGCACTGACCACCAAGGGGGTAGTGCAGAACATGGCAGGCAACCAGCGGCAGCAGCGGGCACTAAGGGAGTGAGGGAAGGAGAAGGCGGGGAGGCGGGGAGGCCGGGAACCAGATTGGTCCTGATCGCCATCCAGTCCTAGGGACCCTACCTGTACACAAATTTTGTGCTCTGGCCTCTAGTTACTATATACAGTGATCAGAACAATGCCTGTTACACAATAAGTTCTCTATAATTGTGTGGTATTTTTATGAAGGGTATCCACTGCTTTTAGCTGCCCAGCATCCCTTCCCCTTCTTTTGTCAAATGCTTCAGTTTTCCTTTAAAGAACTTCCCCTCTACCATGCCATACAATCTTGTCACGATTCCCAGTCACTATGAATTGGTCCTAAACCCCACTGAGCAAATGGTGGGCACAAGGCCCAAATCAGGCCAATCTTACCTTTCCCCTGGAACATGAATCTTAAGGAGAATTACTCAGATAGAAAACAATTAAAATTCACTCTCTCTAGGGTAAGGCCTCAAGCAGGCTTTTCCCATGTTTTGCCCCCTATACCCCTGAAACTGGTTGTTCCTTCCAAAATATGATTAACAGTTCTTCCTTTGATTCCATTAGCTCTCTAATCTCCTCTAATAAATCCCTTTTGCTAAAATTAGCTAAAATTGATTTTTGTTGTATAAACATTATATTGAACAAATAGGCCTTACCAAATTAAATCATGAAGTAACCTTTTGTCTCTTTATATCTATTCAAAAGCCAACTCTTCTCTGGCCTCTGCATAGAAATTAAAGCAATGGCTTGCAAGTCAAACATTCAGGGCTCAAATTCTATCTTCACCTTCTGCTAGCTATGTTGCTTACTGTCTCTTTGCCTCAGTTTCCTTAACTTTAAAATGGGGGAGTAACAACAACTACTTGAACTGGGTTACTGTAAAAGTTACATGATTTTCCAAATGTAAAATGCCTGGAAGTGTGATTGGCAAATAGTAAGTCCTAAAAAATGTTAATATTGCTGATGACAATGGTGGTCCAATGAGGTTATCTTTCTTCCTCACAACCCCTAACTGTCTTGTTTCCATACCTATGCTCACCTTGGGCCTCTCACCTTTTTAAATCCTTCAAGACATTATTTTAAGCACCACAACTTCCACATTGATCTACTTTAACCAATATTTTGTTTACAGGAAGTACATAATCTATATTAACTAAGTTAGTCTTGATTTACACTATTTTTAGAGGCCTGGTACATGGATTTATGATCTGGTGGGGTCCCTCAGCCTGGTCTGAGCCCTCTCACAATTTGGGACCCCTCGGAGGATGTCAGATAGCCAGTTTTGGCCTGGTCCTTGCAGGCCCAATCCAGACAGAACAGAGCCCAATCCTGTGCATTGGGCATCTGTCCCCTGGTGGTCATTGCACGTCATAGTGACCGGTCGACCAGTCATTCTATCAGTTAGGCTTCTATATATATATATAGATTGTACCGATATGTAAATCATAACTACGCAACAAAAAAAGTGTTCCTGGAGGTCAAAAATTGTATTTTATACTAGAGGCCCAGTGCACAAATTTGTGTACGGGGGGGGGGGGTGGTCTGGCTGATTCAGCCCTAATCAGGGTGAATAGGGGCCGGGTCTTTGGGAGGAGGAGATGGCTGGAGGTTGGCTTACTTTTAACAAGGTGCGAACAGGGCCGGGCTGGCTGGAGGAGGGGCAGAGAGCGATTGGCTGGCGGGCCCTGACCCCTATTGGGGTGGGGAGGCCTATTTGAGACAGGACCGGCTGTAGGGAAGGTCTGTGGGTGGTGGGCCAGCCAGCCCCACCCCCAAATATGGTGGGGAGAGCCGATAAGGGGGTCTGCAGCTGGGGGAGGGGCCATGGATGGTTGGCTGGCTGACCCTGCCCCTGATCAGAGTGGGGCAGGGGCTGACTGGGGGCAGAGCTGACTGGAAGAGGAGCCACAGGCTGATCGGGATGGTGGGAGCCCATCGGGGGCGGGCCACCTGGGGGTAGGAGCCGCAGGCAGTTGGTCAACTGGCCCTGCCCTTGATCGGGATGGGGGGAGGCAATCAAGGGTGGGGCTGACAGGAGGAGGGCTGTAGGAGGATGGCTGGCCAGCCCTGTCTCCTATTAGGATAGGGGAGGCAATCAGGGATGGGTCCAGCTGGGGGGAGGGGCCATGGGAAGTTGGTTGCGGGCTGCTCCTTGATTAGGATGGTGGGGGCCCATCGGGAGTGGGACCGGCCAGAGGAAGGGGCCGCAGGTTGGCTAGCCAGCCCCACCCCCATTTGTGTGGGGGAGTGATCAGAGGCAGGGCTGGCTAGGGGGAAGGACTGGGAGCTGGTCAGGATGTGGCAGGCTGATTGGGGGAAGGGGGAAGGGCCGCAGGGGAGTTGGCGGGCCAGCCCCCCCCCATGATTGGGCTGGTTCCCTGGCCAAGGTGGGCATCACAGCAACTGGTCAGTTACAGTCATTATGGCAGTCTAGTCACTGACTTTTTATATATATAGATTCTTTTATGTTCTTCATAGTACTTAGTCCAGAGTGAGGCTCAGCAAATCCTTAGCAATTAACTTTTGAATGGCTCTCTGAACAACTAAGTATATGTGCTGCTGAAGTGACCACATGGCCCATTTTTTTTTTCATTGTTGTATACCTTACAAAAAGGCTACAGAACTTTCAGTTTTCTTCCCATAGTAAATTATACAAACTCAGCATCCAATTTTATTAATCTACAAAAAGTTGAAAACTTCAGGAGCTGAAAATTAATTCCAAATATGACAGGAAATTCCAAATGTATCCTTTAAGGTTGTTATTTGAATCTATGATGCTGAAAGGTTTTGTTTTGTACAAAAACTAAAAAAATGAAGATAAGGGGAATAGATACTGAGACACTTCCCCCCTTCTTATGCTTTTCCTCATAATTGTTGCTGAAGGACAAAGTAGAAAAAGTAGCTATTGTATCTTTTCATTGTCCTTTCTGAAGAAATGTTCTTTTATATTTATTTATTTTTATTTTTTACAGAGAGAAAAGGAGAGGGATAGAAAGTCAGAAACATCAATGAGAGAAACATCCATCAGCTGCCTCTTGCACACCCCCTCCTGGGGATGTGCCTGCAGCCAAGATACATGCCCTTTACCGGAATCGAACCTGGGACCTTTCAGTCCACAGGCCAACATTCTATCCACTGAGCTAAACTGGTTTCAGCAAGAAATGTTCTTCTATTTTTGAAACTCTGCCTAACATAAAGTATACCATCTTTGTTCTCTAATTTCTCTAAGCTTGTGAAAAAATATACAGAAATTAAAACTTAATGCCCAGAGCATACTATTTTCATATATACAATGACACTGTTTCATAGTTATATTGGCAGTTTTTTAATCATGTGGAAAAGTCGACTGAGAAAGAGAAATGGAAAAAGCCTAGACTCAATTCCATATGAAGCTGTCTATGAAATGGAGATGCATAAATTGACTTTTAACTGTTCCTGGGAACAAGTTTATATTACATCTAAATGCCACCTCTAGAAAATTCCATACTTGTTGGCTTATTGTTGTTTACTGGATATGGTTATTTTGGTTAGAAAGAAAAATGTGGTGGTTTTTTTAAATGCTATCCACTATGAATTTTTCAACCAGACTAACTTCATTGTTCTTCTCTCTACAGAACATTCTAGGAGAGAAAGAAAAGGGAAGAGAGTAGGAGAGGGGGAAAAAATCTACTTATCCTACTTGGATTGTGCAAGACAGCCTGGTGCAACCATATTCTGATTTTCCTCTTCATTCTGTAGTGCAGTGAGCTCTACCATGTTAACCATCACATCATTGGTGTGGCCAGGGAGCTGGGGAAGCACTGAAATGATCTTCTCTACCAAGTTGTCTCCATGATGTCCAACTGCTCCTGTTTAAGCAGACAGAAATTATAAACTCACAAAATGGGAGGAATAAGAAGCTGAATTAATGTTTTAATGATATGGTGGGCATCAATAAATACTGAATGGATAAATAATCAGCATATAGTCAGCCAGGTAAATGGTGTCATCGGATGATACTTTATTGAAATTTGAGAGCCAAATTTTACTGATGAACATCTTAAGACCCAGAAGGGCTTGAAGACCTGACAAGGAATAGATCTCCCCTCTGCTAGATCCATATCTTCATAACGACAAATGTTTATCTAATTCACCCTATATTCACCATATCTGGCAGGCAACCTGGTAGCTAGTAGGTTCTCACTAAATACTTGCTAGATAAAGGAAAGAATAAATAAATGAATAGTAACAGTTTATAATGATAGAGGTATTTATAGAGTGTTTTCTGTGTACCAGCAGAAACTGTTCTAGGTGCTTTACATGTATCAACTCTTCTAATAACAAATGACTAAATGAATCAAATTGAAATTCAAAACCAATGACACAGCTTAATACTTTTCCCATGCAACCAAGTTATCTTT
Organism: Antrozous pallidus; assembly: GCA_027563665.1. Taxonomy (NCBI): domain Eukaryota; kingdom Metazoa; phylum Chordata; class Mammalia; order Chiroptera; family Vespertilionidae; genus Antrozous; species Antrozous pallidus. The sequence goes on along the minus strand of CM050511.1, from coordinate 91,753,305 downwards.
CCAAAAGCCATTGTTGCTTGAAAGACCTCTCTCCAACAATGGGTGGGACTTGGAACATTTACTTGTTTTACCCACTTTAAGCCAATTAACATTTAACTTCCAAATGTCTCTCTGTCCTCTATCTCTATCTTTATCTCTATTTTTTTTTTTTTGCCATGTCATATTATTTGGACAAAAAAACTACATAGAAAAGACAAAACCAGGAATTCAAGAAATCATCTTCATTACCATCATCATCTTTATCACAATAGCTAACATTTATTGAGAGCTTACGATGTATGAGATATTAAGCGCCATAGTGCATCTATTATGTACATCTATTATCGACTTAATTCTTACAATTTTAATACGTAGGTGTTAATATGCTCATTTACAGAGTAGAAGACTCAGTTTAAGCAACTTGCTCAAGCTTATACAACTTTCAATATATATTTTTTATTGATTTCAGAAAGGAAGAGAGCAGGAGGGATAGAAACATCAATGATGAGAGAGATTCATTGATCAGGTGCCTCCGGCATGGCCGTGACTGGGGAACAAACCTGCAACCCAGGCATGTGCCCCGACCATGACCTGACCGGAACTGAACCCTGACCTCCTGGTTCATAGGTCGACACTAACCACTGAACCATGCCAACCAGACAAGCTTACACAACTTTTAAATTACCAAGCAAAAATTCAAATTCACAAGGCACAGAACTCCAAAAACTATACTCTTTCTTAAAAAATAATAATCAGGCTTATAAACGTAACTCAAGACAGAGCCAAAATGAGTGCTTTTATTTTAATGTTAAATAAAAGAGATCTAAAAAATATAAGAGTTCTGACATCGGAAGGATATCAATTGATTAGGTCTGGAAAGAACCACATCTTATTTATGTTGTCTATGGTTTACGGTTGTTTCTCCTTCTCTCAGATTATGAGCTCCTCATTAAATACTTGCTGAATGAATGCCTAGTGACTATAAGTGGCCCTGAGATCCAGAGGTGGGTCAAAAGTCTAAGTGAAATATACCTTTAAACTGGAATGGGGATACATTATTAATACTCACTTAAAGATACCCAAAATTCACCAAATTCTCTATGATAATTTCATAATTTTTGTAGTTTCCTTCCACTAGGTCATTGGTTGGCAAACTCATTAGTCAACAGAGCCAAATATCAAAAGTACAAAGACTGAAATTTTTTTTGAGAGCCGAAAACCAACTTCTGCCCATGGGCCATGAAGTTTCAATCACATTGTACGTGCGCGTCCGCACATGGTGTTTTGTGGAAGGGCCACACTCAAGGGGCCAAAGAGCCGCATGTGGCTCACGAGCCACAATTTGCCGACCACTGCCTAGGTCATCTGTTAGCACCTCTACAACAAATTAGCGCCCTCCTATGAAGAATTGTTAATACTGGCATCTGTAGACAATGTCAGCATAATTACTTTTTTCCAATCTCTTGAGCTAGATACAGCTGTTGTTTAACAAGGCAGTGCATGTTGAAGATGTATTTACCCATCACAGCATTTAACAAATTCATTGCAATTGCTGATTTGCTTGTCGTATCTCCCTCTAGACTATAAACTCTGTGAGATCAGAGACTGTGTCCATCTAGTTCATCTTTGTATCCTCTACTTGATAAACAGTCGGAGGTCAATAAAATCCATGCTGAATCAGTGGGAATCACAGAACTTTGAGAGTGCTTATGAAGACCTGCACAACAATCCCATTTACCTGTGAGATCCAGAGTTCTGTCCACAAAGACCACTGAGGCCCTGCCCGTAGAAGTCTTCCTCCTATTCTTGGCAGGGGCATAATTGGCCAGATCTGCGGCTATGATCCGACTGAAGGAACCTACAGCAAAACATTCCTCCCGTACTCCTAAATGCTCACACAGCGAACTGAGGCCTGACACCAAGCATCGGATCTGCAACAGCAGCTCAGGGGGCAGGGCAGTGGCATCCACCTCACCCAGGCTCCCCAGCCTCCTCTTGTCTGGTCGGGCGCTATTAAGAAGATGCACATCGTGGGGTAGCAGCGGGAAAAGGGAAGCAAAGGCTGGAGTCAAGGCAAGGTAGGGAGCAGCAGGGGCTAGCAACAACGGGATGTGCAGCACCTTGGCGGTGTAGTTCATGTTGCCCATCCACTCACACAGCTTCTCCTCCAGCTGCTCGAATACTGGCTGCTGCCCCTCCAGCTCGGCCGCGGCCGCCGCTGGCACATGATTAGCGGTGAGGTGGACAGCGTGGCTCACGGCGGTGACCACCACACAGCACTGGAAGTGACTGCGGCAGATGATGTTCCGTAGAGTCTCCACGGTTCGGCCTTTCAGTAGGGAGCTCAGCACAAACACCGCTTTGGGCTGGTTAGCTCCGCCACCAACCGCTTGGGGCTCGAACTCCCGCAGGTGACACGCTGGAACCCCCACCGCCTCCAGGAGCCGGGTGGGTCCGCAACCCCAGTGCAGGCTCTCGGCGCAGGCGGCGTCCAGGTAGACCAGAGCCCGTTTCACTTTGGCCAGCACCTGGTCCCACCCCTGCTGGGTAAAGGACTGTACGCCCGGGGCGCTCATAGTTTGGGGATTCGCAGACTCAGGTACAAAAACTTTCCTCAGAGCTCACAGCTTCCGGGAATTGGGCTCTTGGAGACTTTGACTGTCAACTCTGTACACGCGCCGCCGCGTCCCACTCGTCCAGAGGCTGCGCACGGAGATGACGTCACTGGCGTGATTGGCAGGTCCCGGAACCCGCTCCCGTAAGAACGCCGCTGGCTGGGAAGAGGTGGGCGGGGCTCCGGGGCTCTGGGATTCCTGGAAAGGTGAGGGAGAGGAGAGAGCTGCCTAGGAATAGCTGAACTATGTTCGTTTCATCTCCCCGTCTGCTCAGATTACCTTTCCCTGCCCCTCAGAACCCAAAGTATGCCCCTTCCCTAGCGATGAGCACATCTCTTTAAAAGTACAGTCCCTTTCTCCATCTAAACTCAAAGCAGCCGCCTTGCTGGAGTGGCTCAGTGAGTGAGCTGAGACCTTTGAACCTGGAGGTCCCCGTTGGATTACCTGTCAAGGCATATGCCCCGGTTGAGGGCTTGATCGCCAGTGTGGAGCGTGCTGGAGGCAGCTGATTCTCCCTCATCATGGATGTTTCTGTATCTTTCTCGTCCTTCCTCTCTGAAATCAATAAAAATATATTTACAAAAGTAAATGAATGCATAAACTGAGAGCAGCCTGAGCTGAAAGAACTAACGTAATGTTTTGTCATTTACAGATGTTGTCACTTACATTGTTGCACACAAGCCTCATAAACAACTTCCTGGTCTCATTTTCACTTTCTCCATCTTTCCTCCCTTATCGCATTGTCAATAAGTCTTAGTCTGCTTCAAACATCTGAAAACACAGCCCCTTCTCCTCATCCTTGCTGTCACTGCCTTAATTCACCATCACCATTCACCTGGACAATTGCAGGGATCTCTGGCCATTTCCCAGCTTTCCATCTCTTCTCCCTGAAATTCTGTTTTCTTCATAATAAGCTAAACTGGTCCTACCATTTTTCTGCTTAAAAGCTTCTCCTAGCTCAGCTGCCTAAAAAATACAGCCAGGCTTCTTAAAATGGCACCAAAATCCTTCATGATTTCTCAGTTTGTCTCTAGCTACTCCCAGCCTGGAACATAATTGCACAATTATGTTAACAGACTGAGCCCAGAAGGTTTCATGGATTCAATGCATTAAATTAGTATTGATTAAGCACTCACAAAGTATAATCACTGTACTAGATTCCAAAGATACAATGATTAATAAAATACATTCCCTAATCCACAAAGAATTTACACCAGGCAAACTCCTAACAAAAATAATCAATGTAGCCAAAACTGGTTTGGCTCAGTGGATATAGTGTCTGCCTGTGGATTTGATTCCGGTCAAGGCCAATGTACCTTGGTTGCAGGTGCATCCCCAATAGGGGATGTGCAAGAAGCAGCTGATCGATGTTTCTCTCTCATCGATGTTTCTAACTCTCTATCCCTCTTCCTTCTTCTCTGTATATCAATAAAATAAATTTTTAAAATAAAATAAAAAATAATCAATGTAATGAGAACTTCCAAGTGAGGATATTCCTAAGTCACCACCCCTACTGTCATCATCCTATCTTCCTTCTCAGCCATCCGATACAAAATATACAGTTCTATTCCTGGTGAGTTCTTGCCATATCATGGGGTGAGTTTTTATTTTAATATTTTATTTATTTCAGAGAGGAAGGGATAGAGAGAGAGAAATAAAAAACATCAATGATGAGAGAGTATCATTGAGCGGCTACCTCCTGCATGGCCTCTACTTGGGATTGAGCCCACAACCTGGGCTTGTGCCCTTGACTGAAATAGAACCCAAGACCCTTCAGTCTGCAGACCAACACTCTATCCACTGAGCCAAACCGACTAGGATTCGTGGAGTGAGTTTTAACATACTTGTTTTCTTTAACACACTTATTCTGCTATAATATAATGGGTGTTCAATAAATGTTTGTAGAACAATGTTCAATTCATATCCATGGAATAAATAATATAGCCAACCAACTTTTAATGGACTTGTACAATATTCCAGACACTGTGTTGGACATTGAGGATATAAAAAGAAGTAAGCCACTGTGCCTCTATATCTCTGCCTTCTATCTTAAATCTTATTGTTACAGGATAATAAGAAGCTAAGAAAATTCCTGGGCAAGTGGAATAGGGAAACTGAGACAAGAAAATTAAAAAAGGATAACAATTTTGCCGAAAACCGGTTTGGCTCAGTGGATAGAGCGTCTGAAGGGTCCCAAGTTCTATTCTGGTCAAGGGCATGTACCTTGGTTGTGGGCACATCCCCAGTAGAGGGTATGCAAGAGGCAGCTGGTCGATGTTTCTCTCTCATCTATGTTTCTGGCTTCCTATCCCTCTCCCTTCCTCTCTGTAAAAAATCAATAAAATATATTTTTTAAAAAGGATAACAATTTAAACAATTTGAACAACTTAAAGCTAGCTTGTAAATCACAAGTATTAATCTTCCCCAATCATGGACACTTGAAAGTTTATACCTCCCCTCCCTAATCAGAGAATACGTAGCTTAAATCACCGTGGTTTGGGAAATAGAGAACAGAGACCCAGTGAATTCCAATTGTGTCAGCTAAACCCAAGGACAAATAACATTAGGGGAACAAATAACAAAAGGCCCATTAAAGCCAGTCAGACCCAAGATAAAAAGTAAAGCAGGAAAGCAGACCAAAGAATGATTCCCAACTCACCTACCACTTCATTTTGATGTATTAGCACATTAAAAATGCACCTGGAAAGCTGGTGAATATTCTGCTGAAACCCTCCCCTAAGATTCTTGCTCTTGGGGGGCAGGGGGGGCAAGAGAAAAGGGGGAGGAGACAGCTTTGCCTTCCAAAGCACCTGAATTAAAAGAACTCATACACAGAAGCATGGAACAGATTGGGAAATCTCAGAGGGAACACTGGCGAGGGTGGTGGGTGGGTGGGTGGGAAGAGATCAACCAAAGAAATTGTACGCATATATGCATAAGTCATGGGGACAGACAATAGCGTAGCTAAGGCCTGGGGGTGGGGGAGTGGGGTGAGGGCGTTGTTAGAGGAGGTCAAGCGGGGGAGGGGGGGGGGAGGGAATGGGACATATGTAATATTTCAACAATAACGATTTAAAAAAAAAGAACTCATACATGTACAGCAAGCAAGTGCAATAATATGTTGCAAAAGTGATGATTGCTTTAAATGCCTAAGAATAGGAGAACCAAGATGGCGGCATAGGTAAAACACCTATCTTGCCGTCATACTCAGCAATTTTAATACTACAACTTAACGAAAGACCAAACACCTTCCAGAATTACCAGAAAGCTGGCCGAGTGAAAATTCCACAAATAAAAGTGAAGATAAGACACTGTGACTCGGAGGAGCAGCGGCAGACAGCGTTGAAAGATTCACGCGGAGAGAGGTTTGGAGCGCGCGCCGCGGAGAGGGCCGGCGGCTGAAAACTGGCCAGTTTTCTCGAACGGGGAGACAAAGACGTCCCACTGGACTGATTCTCCAGCTCTGGGCAAAGTCCAGGGAACCCACTATCATACGGGGTGAAAACTGGACAGTGGGAGGGCACGCCGAAGCTTGGGCACTGCAGGGGTCTCCTGGCTTGTGGAGAAGGCAGCTTGCGCAAACAGCTCGGCTGCGTGACCTTGCAGAGAGCAATCTGCGACTTGTCTCTCATTCAGAAAACCATCAGTCTGCTTTGTTTTACGTCCCTGGGTGAGACATTGGGTGTGCAGAGACATTTTGGGAGAGTCTGAATTCCCCAGCAGCTGGTGGAGCTCGGCAGCAGCTCTCTCTCAGAGATGCTGGCAGCCATTGCCCCAGCGCAGGGTCCCTGGGGCCGCACAGGGCGGAGCTAACGCTGTCTTCTTGGCCCGGAGACTCCGCCCATCCAACCTGAGCACAGCTGAGCTTCACAGACAATTGGCCTGGAGGTCAACCCCTCCAAGTGCTAACAACCATTAACCTGAGCTTAACTTCAGCAAGACTGTGCAGCCCATATCCACCTCAGATAACTGGGGAGGCTGAGCCACTGTCCCTAGTAGGAAGTCTACCATACAAAGCTAATTGACCAACTCAGGGAAGCAGCCACGATGCAGAGACATGGAAAGAAATCAGATGTGAAAGAAATGGAGGAAAAAAAAACGACTGGACATGGAATTCAAAACCACGGTTATAGGGTTTTTCAAGAGGCTCCAACAAAAGGTCGAGGCCTATAAGGAAATAAGCAAGACTGCAAAGGAAATGAATGAGTCCTACAAGGATATGAATGAGATCTGCAAGGAAATGATCAAGACCAACGTGGAAATGAGCGAGACCCTCAAGGATATAAACGAGACCTGCAAGGAAATTATCAAGACCAACGTGGAAATGAATGAGTCCTACAAGGAAATGAAGGAGACCCTCAAGGATATGAAAAAGGACCAACCAGAAATTAAGCATACACTGACTGAAATAAAAAATATTATACAAAGACCTAAAAGTGCTCTGGAGCACCCCAAGAACCAAGTTCAAGATGTGAAATACAAAGAGGTAAAATCCACTCAGCTGAAAAAGCAAGAATCCAAAAGAACCCAAAAAACTGAAGATAGTGTAAGGGGCCTCTGGGACAACCTCAAACATACCAACATCCGAATGAATTATAGGGGTGCCAGAAAAAGAGAGAGAGCAAGACAATGAAAACCTATTTGAAGAAATAGTGACCGAAAACTTCCCACACCTGGTGAAAGAAATTGACTTAGGAGTCCAAGAAGCACACCGGACCCCAATATATAGGAACCCTAAGAGGACCACACCAAGGCACATCATAATTAAAATGCCAAGAGCAAAAGACAAAGAGAGAATCTTAAAAGCAGCAAGAGAAAAACAGATGGTTACCTATAAGGGAGCACCCATACGATTGTCAGCGGATTTCTCAACAGAAATGATGCAGGTCAGACGGGAGTGGCAAGAAATATTCAAAGTGATGAACAGCAAGAATCTACAACCAAGATTACTCTATCCAGCAAAGCTATCATGCAGAATTGAAGGTCAGATGAAGTGCTTCGCAGATAAGAAAAAGCTAATGGAGTTCATCACCACCAAGCAATGTTATATGAAATGCTGAAAGATATTCTTTAAGAAGAGGAAGAAGAAAAAGATAAAAGTGTAAATTAGGAACAACAAATACACATCTATCAACAAATGAATCTAAAAATCAAGTGAATTAATAAGCTGATGAACAGGATAAACTGGTGAATGTAACAGAATCCCGGACATAGAGAGGGAATGGACTGACAACTCTTGGGGAGAAAGGGGGTGTGGGAAGTGCAGCAAGAGACTGGACAAAAATCATGCAACTATGGGAGAGGACAGTGGAGGGGGGTGAGGGCGGAGGGTGGGATGGGTACCAGGTGGAGGGGAACTATAGAGTGAAAAAAAAGGGAACAATGTAATTAATAAACTGAACAATAAAGATTAAAAAAAAATAAATGCCTAAGAATAACAAAGTGGGGGAAATAAATTCTGACTGGGTGAAGTAAAAAAGGGAAGTGATCAGAAGTTTCATATAGTAAATGAGTTTTTAGTTGCCTTCAAAGAAAACCAGGTGTTCACCAGGTGGACAGGACGGAGAGGAGCATTCCTGGCAGTCCAGGCAGAAAATGCACCTTGAACAAAATGAGTCATGAAACCATAAAACATGTTCTTCGCAACTACAAATAGCTCAGTGCAGCCGGAGTGTATTGTATAAAGAGAGACTCGAGAAGAAATAGGAGCTAGAAACTAGAAAAGACGGAACTACATTAGGGTGAGTCTTATTTTTTATTCTAAATAGTAGCAGCCAAGGGAGAACTATTAAAGTATTTTTAGGAGTGGAAGTAATTTGTTCACATTTGGAGTGCAGAAGAAAATTCAGTGAAGACATGGACAATTATTTGAATGCAGTAAGGTTTTGAGCTGAGGGCAGTTATGAAACTGTAATAGCAACCACTTAGGCTAGTGTAGATAAGAACAGGTGATGCAGTAGGATAGTAAGAAGCTAGCAAAATCCCTGTGCAAGTGGAATGAAGAAACTGAGACAAGAAAATTAAACAAGACCTAACAGTTTGGGCAAGTTACAGCCAGCCAGCTTGTGAATTGCAAGATCTTAACTGCCCTAACCAAGGATACTCTCCTCCCTAACCAGAAAATACATAGCTTAAAGCACCCTGGCCTGGGAAAAATAGAGATCAAAGACCCAATGAATGCCGTTTGTGCCAGTTAAACCCAAGGACAGATGAAATTGGGGTACAAATAAGAAATACCCCATTAAAGCCAGACAGACCTAAGATAAAAAGTAAAACAGTAAAACAGACCAAAGAATAATTCAGAACTCCCTTATACACTCATTTTATGAATCAACATATAAAAAATGCACCTGGAGAGCTGATGAATATTCTATTAAAACCTTTTCCATAAGATTCTCACCTGCAGAAGAAAAAAAAAAAAAGAAGAAAAAGTCCTCAGGACAAAGACCCAACATGGGCTCACTGTAGAGCAGTGGTCGGCAAACTCATTAGTCAACCGAGCCAAATATCAACAGTACAACGATTGAAATTTCTTTTGAGAGCCAAACTTTTTAAACTTAATCTTCTTCTAACGCCACTTCTTCAAAATAGACTCACCCAGGCCGTGGTATTTTGTGGAAGAGCCACACTCAAGGGGCCAAAGAGCCGCATGTGGCTCTCAAGCTGCAGTTTGCCGACCATTGTTCTAGAGCCCATCCATGCTCCTTCTCAAGCATGAACTTTTTATTTCTAAGGGTCCCCATGAGATCTGCAGCCAGAGGGACAGTGGGCAGCTGGCCCTGGACCCTGTCCAGGTCCCCTTTTCTTGGAGTTCCTAGTGAGCTAATAGTCCCTCCTTGGCTCACTTCTTTCTATAACATTTCTAGAGAGCCAAAGCCGAGCACCACCTAGGCTGGCTCCAGTTGTTTCTCACATCCTGGTTTCTTCCTTTGTTTCGCCTTCCTCAGCATCAATAAACATACCTTCAAACCCATCGGGGCTCCTGTTGTGAAATCTTTCCCACACAAAGTCAAGAAACCAAGCACTCCAGGTAGGCCCGAGGCAGACCTGCTCAGTGCAGGTCCCTGTCTGGTAACAGTGATGGACATTGAGGGGTGTCCAAGAAATGTTAAGGAGACAGGGCCAGAACGTTTGATCACTGACTGGATCAACAAAATGAGTGAAGCAGAGGGAACATTTCCGATTAATGCCCACTTAAGTGGTTGTCACTTAGATTTGGAAAACCAAAAGAGAAGCAGTTTGGGGAATAAATGTACTGAGTTTGATTGGGACATGTTTTTGTTTATTTGTCTGATTTTTTAATTGTAACAAAATACATATAACATAAAATTTACCATCTTTACCATTTTTAAGTATACAGCTCAGTAGTGTTAAGTATTTTCTCATTGCTCTGTGAACAATCTCCATAGCTTTTACATTCTATATGGTGTATCCATCAAACAACAATTCTCCATGTCCCCCTCCCCTGCCCCTGCAACCATCATCCTATTTTGTGGTTCTAAGAAGTGAACTCTATTTACCTCATAAATGGAATCATAGCAATATTTTTCTTTCTGTGAATGGCTTATTTCACTTACCATAATATCCGCAAGGTTCATCCATATTAAAATATTCGTCAGAATTTTCTTCCTTCTATTTCTTGCTCTAAGATGTTATGGCAAGGTAAATTAATTCCAGCTAAAATGACTTGCTTCAGATAATAAGATTTACCTTATTTAAATGTGATTTGTATTTCACTAAAAATAGCTAGCAATTATTTCGAATGCCTCATAAAATCAAGCACATCTCCCTTTACCTTATTTCTAAGTCCTGCATATGAATGATCAATTTAAGAATTTACTAAGCACTTTCCATGTGGTTGACATTGTAAGAGAGGATCAGCTAACTTCAGAAAAAAACAAACATCAAACTTTCTCAACATTAAAGAATTTATTTTAATAGAATTTAAAATAAATTTATTTTAATAGATTGATTTCCTGATGAGGAAACTGAAGAACACTGAGATTTAAGCAACATTAAAGAATGTGCAGGTTATATAACAGTTAAATGTAATAGATGATTTAATTTTCCAAAAACAACTGGCAATGTAAAATTTAGTGTTGAAACACATAAGAATATAGAGGAAGATGGGTAATCGGGGCTTAATTGCTCATGGAATATCTAGAGAGAAAGAAAACCTGTGCACATATGCAGTTATTCAGGTTGTTCAAAGGACAAAAGGCAGAAACCAAGAGGTACCACCTGCTTGCTACTAACTTGTTAAATTCTTTCACATTTGAAGCCTCCTTTTAGCTTTGTTATCCTCCCAAGAAGTGGGTGTAAAATTTATTTTAATAGGTTGATTTCCTGAAGAGGAAACTTTAGAACACTGAGATTTAAGCAACATATTTAAAGTTGGCAGGAAATAGCACAGTTGGGCCTAAATGACATTCATTTAAAACACATTTATGAGTACTTGCTATCTATTAGATAATAAGCAAAGCACTTTTATTTGATCTTCAACTCTTGTACTCTTGTCATTTTAATTATTTACCAAGCATTTCCTTTCAGTAATTCTCAGAGCTAGCTACATTAAATCTGATGGTTCATTTTTATTGTTTTGCCAAGAACCAACAGATCACAAAAAATAAAAGGGAAAACAACTATAATCAGAATATATGAAATATTATAGTTGGATAAGGTCTTAATTGCATACATACATCTTCAAGCTATCTGTCTTTGAAGTCTCCCTCAATGAGTAGGGAGAAAAAAGACACTTTTAACTAAGGAAGCCTATCCAGACAAGGAACTCAATTTGAAAGCAAACAGGAAGAGGACTTTTAAGACTGGCTATTAGTGATTTATGGGCTTCCCTGCTTGTGGGAATCTTCCTTTCAAAGCTTAGCTCAAATGCTACCTCAACGAAGGCGATTATGATGCATCAGTTATTATTCAGTAATTCTTTAGTTTATCTAATGTCTTGAAAGTCAAGTTCATTTCAAGCAGCTGAAAGGAAAAACAGGTTCCTCAGCCAAAAGAAATTGTTCTATGAAACCACCAAAGTTCATTATATGCTCCTGGAATTCCTATCTAATAAGAGAGTAATATGCAAATTGACCATACCTTTGATATACCAAATAAGCCATGCCCACAAAGCCAATCAGGAGATATATGCAAATTAACACACAACCAAGATGTCTGCTGCCCATGGCGGGGCCAGGCAGCCAGCGATCAGCCTGATCACAGGGCAATGGCTGGCTGGGGTTCCCTGGCAGAGGTCCCCTGCCCAAGGACAGAAAGTCTCCACCAGAGGCTTTCTGCTTTGGGCAGGCAAGGGGTGAGCCATCAGCAAGACATCCCCTGAGGGCTCCCACTATGTGAGAGGGGACAGGTTGGGCTGAGGAACCACCCACCCCCAGTGCAAAAATTTCATGCACCAGGCCCCTAGTCTCTCTCTCTATATATAAAAGGCTAAGTGACTGTCCATCTGTCTGTCTGACAGTCTGACTGACTAACCAGCAGGTACTATGCTACACACTGGCAATTTAAAAATAAATGTTGACTTGCACATGTAAGGCTATTGTTGGTGCCAATTGCATGCATGTGTTTCTATCTGTCATTGTTAATCATGAATTTGGTTGACACTTCTATTATAGAGAAAGGACAAATAGCAATATTAAAATCTCATTAATTTCCTTTCAATGTGTATGAATCTGTGCACTGGGCCAATAGTGATAAATAAACAGAACTATGTGATTGCCTTATGATACTCCCAAGCAGAATGTAAAATCTTCACTCCAATACTGTCAGTAAGGGGCAATATATTGAACATTTAGGTTTATTGGCTACCTCCTCATTAGAATGAAAGCTTCACTAGAGGAGGACTTTTTCTCCCTGCTGAATCTACATGGCCAAGAACAGTCCCTGGCACTTGGTAGACCCTACGTAAATATTTATTGAATAAATTAAAAAAGGGAGGAGATAAAGTGGAATTTAGGAAAGATTTCACAAAGTTGATTATATCTCAGCAGATTTCAGAAGGATGCAGGGATTATCCTAAACAGGTAAGGGAGACTGGGAATAGCAGATAAAAGAGATTTCAAAAGTAAGGGGGATTAAAACCACATGATTTATTTAAATTAGACAAAATGGTGTTGTATTGTTAGGATGTAAACACTTTGTGCTTTTTTTTTTTTTAATAGCATATCCATCTTTTCTCCTGTAGGAGAACTAATTGTTTACCACCTTTTCCGAATAGAGAGTTCTTTAAGAATGGGGACTATGTCTTAGCTATATCTTTATTTTCAAATTTCTTAGACAGCAAGTATTCAGTAACTGTTAAATAAATGGAAAATGGTGTTTATTGGTTTGGGAGTATGGAAACATATTATTAAAATGAAAATGGATTTCTTTGTGTTGAAAAGTGTTTTGTTTGAAAACTTTAGAATAGAAAGGGATTTAGAGATCATCTAATTCAGTTTTCCCACTTTATAGATGAGAAAACAAGTATTAAAATGTTGATTAACTGAGGTCAGCAACTAATTAATTGCAATTAAGAATTAGAACACCTGTTTTAATCAATGATATATCATCTTCTTGAAAGATGTGCTCTCAAAAGTGGCCTGAAAATTCAGCATTATCTACTAAAATAAAAACTGGACATACTTTATGATCTCTCTTGGAGAAAGACTTGTACCAATCTGCAAGAAGTCATTGACAAGGATCTTCATTGTAGGTTTTTCTGTGTGTGAAAAGTTGAAATCAATCTAAATGACACCAACAGAGAGATAGACATTTCATATTTACTTTATGAAAGCTATGCTATGGAATATTACGAAACACTTAAAAATGGACATGGTTTGATATATATTTACTAACATGAAAGGATCCTGAAGACATTACTAGGTTTTTTTTGTTTTTGTTTTTAAAGCAATTCACAGAAAGATACATTATGTGCTGTGCCCTTCAAGCCTCAGATTCTCCCAGTAAAACGATACAATTCACCTGAAGTGAATGTGTAGAAAACTTCAGGATGATTCACAGCAAACAAGTCCTTTGGAAAGGAATACTGGACGAGGGGTTTTTAACCTTAACTGTAATGTTTTGTTTTAACAAGGAGAATTCATTATTCATATATATATATTAGGCTTGCTTTTGTTTGCTGTTAAAATAAATTTTTCAAGAAATTAGACATTATGATTTCTTATTTAATAAGAAACGGGGCCGAGAGGTAATTATTCTGTATAAAGGCTGCTACAACATATGAAGAATAAAATAAGGCCTTTCGGAAGATTAAACAGACGAGAAAGTTAAAAAGAGAGAGCCTCAAGGGCAGAATAGGACAGCGGATTACATGCAGGCAAAGCAATAAGGGTTGTTGGAGGAACCGTTGGGGGAGGGGGAATCTTGGTTTCGCAGGAAGTCACGTTAGAAATCAGAGTGAAAAAGGCAAATTGGGATCCCATAGGGGCGGGGCTAACATGGTGCGCACGCGCAACTAGGTCCAGGTGGGCCGCCGCGGCGGAAGCAAGGCACCTATAGACGCTGCGCCGCTGGGCTGCTGCTGCGCAGGCGCGTGGGGCCCAAGTCTGCTTTGCGGCCTCCTCTCCCGCGGCCGCATCCCGTGGATTTTGAGTCTCGCGCTTCCTTCGTTTGCTCGCAGGCGGGTTCGCGCCTCTTTCACGTCCTCCGGCAGCGAGGCTGGGGAAGGGGTTGGAGGGGGCTGTTGACCGCTGCCTTTAAGTTGTGCTCGGGGCGGCCATGTCGGCCGGCGAGGTCGAGCGTCTAGTGTCGGAGCTGAGCGGCGGGACCGGAGGGGATGAGGAGGAAGAGTGGCTCTATGGCGGTACGGAACTTCCTGTCCTTTCTCTCTCTCCCGGATTCTCTCAGGCCTCCCCTCCCGGCGCGCAAACGGTCGTCCTCTGTGGCCCCTCACGGCCTCGCCGGGGGCCTCTGGTACGGAACCTGGTTCGGCCTAAGTCAGGCCGGCGCGGTGTGCGTGTTCCCCATCCGCCTCGGCCTCCTCTCGCCCAGCCCACACCCCCAAACACGCTCGCACCCCACGGCGGCGGCGGCGGGCCCCAGACCCTCGCCTTCCGCCTGTCCGGAACTGCTCGGCCACCTCGCCTCCGCGCTTTTTACTTGTTACCTTTTTAAAACGATTAAAAACGATTCTGAGCAGTGCCGGTGTGTCTCTCCCAGCCCCTTGGCTGTGGGGTGTCCTCCCTGTCCCTTTAAAGCAGCAGTTCCTCCGTAAGCTCAATAAAGTTGATGCTGAGAAACTAACGCCTTGTTTCTTGATGGTCAGTTTGTATGGAATGCACCTGCAAGGGTAACTCCTTGTCTGAAAGTCGTGCCTTAAAGAATAATTAAGAGAGAAAGAAAGATGAAATGCATTATGGCCCGTAAAGAAAACCCCGAATGTCTCCTGTGTGCAGGAAGGTGAAGTTTTCTTCTCTGAGAGACTGACAGCTCTTGAACCCACGTTATGGCAGTAACTTGTCCCTTAGGCTTAGTTTTCAGTCTCATCTCCTGTATTCATTTCTCTCGAGGTAAATTTAATACATCTTGCGCTTACGTTTTGAAAGGCACTTGTTCAGACACTTGCTTTTTGAACTTAAGGCACAGTCCCTTCTTGTTTGTTACAGATAATAGATTTGAAAATTAATATTTGTTCCTTGCCAGAAATGTATATCCTTGATTGTCTTTAGAAAAGTATAGTGAAAGTATAGGTTTGAGCACCATGATGATGGTGACTGACAAAATTTGATAAAGTTGTAAAATAAAATAATTTGTCTTTGGTGGCAGGATTTAGCAGTAGTAATACTCTTTAGTATGTAAATGTGTAGGATTTTTTTTTTTTATGAAGATCTAGAAGTCTTTAATACCACTTTTAAGTTTATTTTTATGGGAGTAAAGTCTGATTTTATTTTATTTTTTCATAAAAAGACAAATCTTCTTGAGTCATTTTAAGGTGATCTAACTTTGGATGTGCTTATAGGCCCATGGGACGTGCATGTGCACAGTGATTTGGCAAAGGACCTAGGTTAGTGCTTGTGATGATCACTTCAGATTTTCATACTACTAGTTTAAGAGTAGTTTGTTAATTTTATTTATGCCTTTTTTTTTTTTTTTTTGGTAGATGAAAATGAAGTTGAAAGGCCAGAAGAAGAAAGTACCAGGTTAGTGACATTTCTTGTGGATACTTAACACAGATACGGTGATACAGTGATTCTATCTATCATCAAGTTGTTAAAGTTATTTCATTATAATTGTGGGTTTGATTACATTTTGACTAAAGGTTGGAAGACATCGAATCCTTGGGAGTTTATTCCTGTTTCAGGGCCTAATCTTTTACTAGTTCTGTTTATTTGCTAGTAGCTGAGGGGACAAAGATTTTAAAATAAGGGTTTAAATACTTTTCAGTGGTAAGTAACTTTTTATTTTTTAGTGGAGTATACAGTATATCCACTAAGACTATTAAGAAAAAAATTTTTTAAAAAATTTAAATAATAATCTTAAATTACAGTGAATACTTATGATGGTGTAATGCACTTTGGTTATAATTTCAGCATTTTGTATTTAAATGCAAAGTAGAATTATTGAACTTGACACAAAGTAGAATTAATGAACTTGACACCTTTTTTAGATGACTGGGAAAGTATGAGTATGGTTTATAGAACATGGAGCCAGAAACTGAATTCTAAGTTTCAAAACAGCTCCTGCATACACGTTAATGGATATGCTGACATTACTCTAACCACAGGCCTTAGTGTTCTGTAATGGGGAAGGGGTGGTTAAAAACAGACTGCTTTCAGAGAATATTTGGTTTTAATAAGTGTAAGAAACAGTGCTTCACAACCGCTAGGATGGCTGTAATAAAGACAGCAACAGGTGTTGGTGAGGATATGGAGAAATTGGAACCTTCTAACACTGATGTTGAGATTGTAAAATGGTGCAGCTACTTTGGGAAACAGACTGGAAGTTTCTTAAAAGATTAAACACAGAATCGCTATATGATTTAGGATTGGCAATCCTTGCTCTGTACCTTAAGAGAAATGGAAACATACATCTTACACAAAAACTTGTTAGGTTCTGTTCTGCAGATTTATGTGAAACTACCTTGAACGAGACCAATTGTGCCAAACGCTAATTGCTATAAACAAAGTTATGTTCCTAAGCATCTCATCACCGTTTTAACAATACGATATTCATGAAAGGATGTTATTCGGGCACCTTCTGTATAATGAGTATTCATGGTAGCCAAAAAATGGAAATAACCAGTGTCCATCATATAATGGATAGATAAGTGTGGTATATTTATACAGTGGAGTACTATTTGACAGTAAAAGGAAATGAAATGTTCGTGGGGAGAACCTTGGGTGAACATGAGTGAAAACAGGCTAAGTGAAAGAAGCCAGTCACAAAGGACTACATATTGTATAATTTTATTTATTTTAATGGACAGAATATGTAAATTTATAGAGATACCACGTAGTTAGTATTGCCCAAACTGAGTATAGGGCGAAATGGGAGTGACTAATATATAAAAGATTTTTTTTTTTTTTGGAGGGGGGTTGGTGAAAATCTTCTGGGATTAGATAGTTGTTATTGTTGCACTATTCTATAAATATACTAAAAACCATTGAGTTGCGCATTTGAAATGAGTGGATAGAGTCATGTATGAATTATATCTCAAAGCTGTTACTTGATTACAAGTGATGGGAGAGACTAAGTATAAATAGAAATAGCTTTGGGGGTGCTGAAATTAGCGGATTCTTCCTCAGAATTATCCCTTATGTCGGAAGACATTAAAAAAACACTCATTGTTATATTTGAAATTTTATTACCTGGCTTTTAAATGTATGTACTCAACCCAGTTTGTAATGCTAATTTTAGCCACAAGGTGTGGATTTGTGTAATTTAAAATTTTGAAAGTAATTAAATATGTTTCTTTATACTCTGTTTTACAGTTAGTTAAGAAATTGATAACAAGGTACAGAATCACAACTAAATACACCTTTTTGTGAGCTAATTTTTATTTCATTCAATTTTGTTAATATCAGTTTTTGGTTATAATTCTTGAAGCTTATTTTTTTGATTAAACATTCTTAAATTTTAATTCCACAATACTCAGCTTGGTTAAATTTATTGGAGAGGTGCCTTTTGCCTTTCCTGAGCACTACCAAAAATGTCTTTATATTCCTTAATAAAACTTTATTTGGTGAGCTATTAAATTTATTTAATCTTATGGGAAAGATCTACCCTTCAGATTTTATTTTTCTAGAAAATGTTTATAATTTTACTATGGTTTTACCATTTTAATGCTGATAGAGAATTAAAACTTTTAAAAGTTTATTGCGGAAGAGAATAACCAGAGTTCTAGTATCCAGCTTGGTATATCATTGCATTTCCCCAAGTGAGCGGAGTCCTTGTTAGAATTTTCCCCAGCTTCTTTGTAACTGGTTCATTATTAAAACCGCTGCTCTTCTTAACCAGTGCATTATACTATCCCCAATTCTCTCATCTTTTATCTATGTTTTGGCTAACCATATTGTTTTTTTGACATAAACAAGTTGAACTTCTTTGTGGCTACCTGGAAGCTTTATTTAAGCAGGAGTAAATGTACCGAAGAAATGTAGTTGCAGGTTTGTGTTCTTGAGTCAAGCAGTAGAACAGTGAAAATATAACAGATAAACTATAGTTTTTACTTTTCATATTACATTATTTGGAGATTGTATTATAAAATGCCAAGGTAGAGAGATTAAATTGATTTATGTAGAAACTGCTTGATGCAGAATGAAGTTTAGAAGATTGCAGAAATCTAATGAGAAGACCTGAGTAATTTTTAGTTGTTTGTACTTGTATTTACTTATCTATAATGAGGTTAATGGTTAATTCCCACTATAGAAATTATAATTATTAAAAAAGAAACCAATTAATGCTATATACTAGAAGTTGTATTTGATTGTTAATGGCCAAGTGTTTGTGAGAAGACATTTGTGAATGAAAATGATACAAGAGAATAAGAGTGTCTTACTATTGTGTCCATTTTGTCGTAACGGCAAATTCAAGATAACTGACCTTAAAAAATAGTTTTTTAATGCATCAAAAGTAGTTTGCAGCTATTATTAATGTCAAATTGGGAAGCAGTCTTAAATGAAGATAAACTTTTTTAATCTTAAAATTTATTTTCTATACAACAAGGCACATACTAGTACATCCAATAAAGCGATGAAACAGAAAAAGTCAGGAAAAAGCATGTATGTTAGCTAAATACTAAAAGAGTTAATGTGATCATATTACAAATCTGAAAATAATAAACTTACATAGTCCTTGACAGTTGCATTGGTTTTGGCACATACAGGATGTTTGATAAAGATTTAGGGTAAGTATAGTGTAATGCATATTTTTACAATGTAAAAAAAAAAACCCAAAAAACCCTCAAATTATATTCCACCATTAAATTGCAAATTTGACACCGTTAACAAATTTGGAGGCAGTTCCATTCTGTTTCTAATGTTGAGCAAGGCATGAGAAACACAGAGTAGGTAGTTTTTACTGTATTTTCTTACCATCTAGTGGAGACAATTTTAGGAAACTATCAGGCATAGCTTAAAAATACTACGATACCTTATCTGTACTTCTCAGAAGTAATACTAGGCATATGTACTTATTTTTGTTGTTTGTAGTGCTAATAATCCTCCATCTGGAAATGAAGATGAAACTACTGAGAACGGCGTAGCTAAACCGGTAACAAGGATTTGAAATCTAGTTACTTTTCTGTTTAAAATCTTTATCAGTAGTTTTGCCTTCACTTAGGAATAAAGCCAAAATTCAATATGACTTACACTCTCCTGCTTGATCCTGGTCCCCTCTTAACATCAGTTACCTCCTCTTGTGCCATTAAAAGTAGTGGGGAGATTTCAGATGAAATTTGCCATGTGCATAGGCTTGATGTTTATTTCAAGAAACTGAATGGTCATATATCATCTAAATAGATCATACCCTGATTTTCAAAGCAGACATTTGAGTCTTAAAACCTAAGTTTGAATGACATGTTTTTTAGCAAAAAATTTTTTTGTCCCTGTTGAAAGTGATTTTTTTTGGGGGGAGTGTGTTGAACATATGGGTCCTATGACTATTTTTAACATTTTACTCCCCTCCCCATATTTATTATACAAGTTTGTATCAAAAATTATTTCGCCTAGTTTTTCTACTTTTAAAATTGACTATTTTGTGATGAACCACAAAATAGCCTTTTAGAGCCAAAACAAAAGCTTGTGAATGACCTTTTTTTACTCATAGAAACAAAGTAGTCCCTCAACCATTTGCATGCAGGGCCTCTTATTAGGTGTAAATGAGTTCCAAGAATAAGTGAGGTGTTACCTAACTATTTGGTGCTTTTTAAATTTTTTGTTAATCCTCACCCTAGGATATTCTTTCATTGATTTTTTTAGAGCAAGTGGGCAAGGATTTGGAGGGAAGAGAAACATTAAATTGGTTGCTTCTCACACCTTCCTTACTAGGCCAGTAAGGATCCTACTACCCAGGTGTTCGCCCTTGACTGGGAATCACAGGCACAAGCTTTAGGTTCTCTGGCCAATGCTCTACCAACTGAGCAACATCGGCCAGGGCTGTTTGGTGGTTTTTAACCGTGACACTGTGACTCTTAAAATTGTTTTCCTCTTTTATATATTCTTTTCATCAAGGATTTCTCAAATTTTAAAAAATAATTTTATCTTCAATATATTAGTAAATTGCGTTAGATCCTTTTTGCAAGAGGAGCAGTTATAAATGATAAAATGATGATGGTGAAAAGGGTTTTCTCATTCTTACCCTTTTTATCATGTAAATAATTGAAGTTATAAATTAATTGAAATAAGGATCAGTTCTGGGAGCTTGTAACTTTTTTCAGTAAGTTTATAGCTTAATTGCAAAAATGGTTACTTTTTCATTCATTGCAAAAACGGTTACTTTTTCATTTATTCATGTCAAATATTGAATTGTATTTTTTAATTATTTATGTTGGTATAGAAAGTGACTGAGACTGAAGATGATAGTGATAGTGACAGTGATGATGATGAGGATGATGTCCATGTCACTATAGGAGACATTAAAACGGGAGCACCACAGTATGGGTAAGTTATTTTTAAGTAACAATTGTGTGACTAAATCAAAGATAGTATGCCTATATCAAACCATTAGTGGTTGATTTAATTATTTTTTACGTTTTTCCATTTTCCCATGAGTTGCTAAAAGAATAGATCTTAAAAATTTCCAGCATAAGGTAAAAATATTTGTGACTAAGTGTGATGATGTATGTTAACTAAACTTGGCAATTTAAACAAATTGTATCATGTTGTATACCTAAAATTAATGTTATTATTTTTTAAAATTTATTGATTTCAGAGAGGGAGAGGTAGAGAGAGATAGAAACGCCGGTAATAAGAGAGAATCATTGATTGGCTGCCTTATGCATGCCCCCTACTGAGGATCAAGCCCCACAACATGGACGCAATATATGTTAAATTTTAATTGCAGCTCATGATAAAAGGAACTTCACTATGACAGTATTTCTTTTCTAAAGATAATTAGGTAAAATTACATGGGAGTAGCAGTATTTTTGATTCCTGAAATTAAAAGTTTTTATAAATGAATACAACAAATTCTGTAGTTAGAGTTAGAAAACCTTAAATTGCAGTTGGCATCTGTATTGTTTTGTGATTTTATTGCTTATCCAAAGCTGAGTTTAGGTTTTTAATTTTTTTGTCTAATAAAAACAATATCAAAACTACTGCTTTTTTGATCTTTATAGTGTTTTTTTTAAATTATTAATTATCCCGTAGACTTTTTTCAGTAAAATTCTGAATCCAGTGAGTTACTTATTAAGTATGTATAAAAATCTTATGGAAATATTGGGAGGGAATATATTAAAGTACAGGTTGTGATTTTGTTTTTGTGTTAGCATAAGAATCAAGCTTGCATTCTGTGTTTTTTAGATGTATAATGTTGTTGTATACATGAGACACAAAATAAACTTTTCATTAATTGTACTATATTTTATTAAGCAGCCTTATCTGGAATCAACCAATATATATATATACAATACACATCAGTATGTTTGAAGATGGTTGGGCAAAAGTAGCTTAATGATGATGCTGATGAGAATATAATAAGTAGTAAATAATAATATGAGAATACATTGTTTACTATATTCACAACTGTAAATCTACTTTTCTCCACCCTTACATTTTATCTCTTCAGTAGAGCCTTTGTTTTCAAAAGCTTTTTATTTCAGGAACTCACTTTTATAATATGACTGCCTGTGTAATTTTAAAACTCTGTCAGCTTTTTTTTGGGAGCGGGGTTGAGAAGAGACTAAATTACTTATGTTAGAGGTAGATAACTATTTTTGAAAAAAAAATATTTTTTTCACAGAGTGGAAGGGAGAAGGATAGAGAGTTAGAAACATTGATGAGAGAGAATAATTGATTAGCTCCCTCCCGCACACTCCCTATTGGGGATATGCCAGCACCCAAGGTACATGCCCTTGACTGGAATAGAATGTGGGACCTTTCAGTCCGAAGGCCAACGCTCTATCCACTGGTTAGGGCAATAACTATTTTTAAAAATATATTTTATTGATTTTTTTACAGAGAGGCAGGGAGAGGGATAGAAAGTCAGAAACATCGGCCAGCTGCCTCTTGCACACCCCCTACTGGGGAGGTGCCTGCAGCCAAGTACATGCCCTTGACTAGAATCGAACCTGGGTCCTTTCAGTCCACAGGCCAATGCTCTATCCACTGAGCGAAACCGGTTTCGACAATAACTATTTTTAAAATATATTTTCATTGATTTCAGAGAGGGAGAGCTAGAAACATCAATGATGAGAGAGAATCATTGATTCGGCTTCCTCCTGTAGGCCCCCTACTCGGGATCAAGCCCACAACCAGGGCATGTGTGTGCCCTTGACTGGAATCAAAATTGGGACCCTTCAGTCCACAGGTCAATGTTCTGTCCACTGAGCCAAACCGGCTAGGATGAGGTAGATAACTTAAAGTTTTCCTCATTCCCACTTTTAAAGTAAATAGTGTTGGACTTATGTTAGCAGGCCTCTACGCTAATACAACTTTACCATCTTCATTATGCAAAAGGAACACTTTAATATGATAATACTACTCATGGCATATTTAGCAAATATTTTTACTAGTATATAAAATTTGTATTTGGAAGTATAGAACAATTAAAGCAAATGGTGATTTCTTTTATTAATTTGACCAATTTTTGGTAGGAATCACTTGCAGATATTAAATGCACAGACTTCCCATAGTACTTTCTCTGAACATTATGTCTTATAGCAATTTGTAGTCCGTGAATTCTACTTACGTTTATACATGTTTGGACTGTAAATTCCTTAAGAGTAGAAATCTTGGTTTATGAATTTTCCTATTCCTTATATTGCCTTACATGTAGTAAGTATTCAATAAATCTTTATTAACTGAGTGACTACATATTAAAACATAATTGACTTTGAATGTATGCACCCTGACCTGGTGTTAAATACTTAACCTTATTTTAAAAAATGTATTTTTATGCATTTCAAAGTAAGCTACACCTTTCTGAATGGTATAAAGCTTATTTAACCTTGATAATTCAAGACATACTCCTTGAAAACTGAAAGAGAACCAGTGAGAAAATTAATTAAATTTAGTGGCTATTTAGTTTGGGTATACTTCACAAGCATATTTAAAGAACAAATTGTTTGAGAAACAATACTAAATTGGTTTATTGTTAACTCTTAGGAAGTACAAAATAGAATTTTTTTATAACATAGTTTTGTTACAAAGTTCATTTTATCTATACAGTAAGAAGAAAAGCTGGTAGGAACAATTTATCTTGTATAGAGAAGTAGCTTCTTAGCTATATCTTTGAGATTCATCCATTCTTTCAGTAAGTATTTCAAAGACAGTTTGGCACTTTACTAATTGATGATGGGGTTATCTATAATAATAAAAGTCCAATGTGCTAAATAGGCCGGGCTTCGAGGGAAGCCTGGGTCCCAGTTACCAGAGGAAAGCTGGTACTCACAGCCAGGGGAAGGAAGGCCTATTCATGCACAAATTTTGTGCATCAGGCCTCTAGTAAAAATAATATAATAGTTGTTTTGTTTTTGTTTTTACCAGAAGTAGTGAGGAAGACAGAGCAATACTTTTAGCAAGTATAAGTGCAAGAATAGGAACATATACAAAGTGATTGGAAAGCTTTGAGAGGAGAGTTGCTGTAAGCCTACAGGTGTTGGAAGATGCTAGAGGAGGTATTTTAACTGGTTTGAATAATTCTTGACTTAAAAGGAAGGGAAGCTGGATGATTTAGGTAGAGGATACTATTTAGATGTAGTGCAAGCATGGTTTAAGGAACCCCAAGCCGGAAACATAAAGGTAAATAAAGGATGGTCAAAATTGTTTAAGGAGAAGAGAGTTCGACTGTTTTTGCTGCGTTATCATGGAACCTTTGAAGGTTTTGGTTTTTTTTAGGCAAGTCGGCTTATTTGCAAAGATAAATAGTAGCAGTAGATTAGTTAGATATTAGTTGTCAAAGCGATTGACCACATGAGATAATCCAAACTAAGCCAACAATAGTAGTTTAGGGATGAATGGGAAAATAAGGTATATTTGAGTGAGTATTAATTAGAAGTAGTAAATTGGTAACTGGTTGTTAATGGAGAGGGGGAAAGATTCAATGACTTACAGGTCTCTAGAGCAGTTTATTGAGTACATAGCAGTGCTATGTAAGTGAATAACCGAGGTCTCAAATTTGGTACATTGGAGATAAAAAAGGTGGAAATTACTAGGAAAGTCCAGTTGGTTAAAACTTGACAGGATAAAGAACCAAATTAAATAACATGTATATAATGTGAGAATATGTCATTGAAAACATTGTCTATAATTTGAGGTCTTAATAATGTCCTTTTGCTCTGTGGGAATTGAGCCTTCTTCCTTACCTACTTACTCCACCCCCCCCCCCCCAAAAAAAAAGATGTATACATCTATTTTGGTCAGTATTTTTGATTTTCCTACTCTTACATAAGAATGCATTATATAGAAAAGCAGGAAAGTGTCTATAAACTTATTAAAGAAAATGTACACAAGGTCTATGGGATGTTAAGTGATTTGGCTAAGATTATACAATTAATAAACTTGTATTTGAACTTGAGTCTGTGTGACTCTTGAGTTTTTTCCCTCCATCACATCTATGTTATACTACATTAAAAAAGGTAGTATAAGTATTAAGCAGTTCAGTAATTTTTTTTATAGTGCATAGATTCATGTAACCATCCAAATCAAGATATGGAGCATCACTAGTATTCTAGAACTTCCCTCTTGTTTTCTATAATCATAAACAACAGATCACCAAGCACTGCTCTGCTTTTACTCTAGACTTATTTTTGAATTTCATGAAAATTCATTTTATGGACGGATGTACTCCATGGGTATTTGGAAGAGGATTTATCAATAGTATCAAGTGCAGGAAGAATTAAAGGGAGGTCACTGTATTTGGGAATAAGGTAGAGAAATTTTATTCTTGCAGGATTGCTGTGTATGTTGCGTCAACTAGGAGATGAGGAAATGAAGAAAAAGCATATAAACTATTTTCTTCCCAGCCAAATTTTGTGTGAAGTGTGCTATAGTGGGATATTGACTTAGTGACAGGTAGGTTTTTGAGAAAACAAGTCAGATTTTTAAACAATATTTTTATCTTTTATTGAGCAAGTGACAGACTTTGAAATTAGTTTAAAATATTTTCTAAAATGTCTAAGTTGCCGAGACCAGTTTGGCTCAGTGGATAGAGCGTTGGACTGCGGACTGAAGGGTCCCGGGTTCGATTCCAGCAAGGGCATGTACCTTGGCTGCGGGCACATCCCCAGTAGGGGGCGTGCAAGAGGCAGCTGATCGATGTCTCTCTCTCATCGATGTTTCTGACTTTCTATCCCTCTCCCTTCCGCTCTATAAAAAAATCAACAAAATATATTAAAAAAATAAAATGTCTAAGTCATTGTCAGTTTATTCAGTTACTATGTGATTGTATAATTTAATTTGTATAATTAAATGTACTGCTATTTCTGTTTAAGTTTCTCAGGATAATTTTTATTTTGCTTTTAGGAGTTATGGTACAGCACCTGTAAATCTTAATATCAAGACAGGAGGAAGGGTTTATGGAACTACAGGTAAAATTTTTATTTGCAGCTGCATCAATAGAAAAGTTATATATCTGAGTAGGTGATAGGTTGTAATAGGTCAATAAAAAAGTGCAAGTTTTGACCATAGAGATAGGGCTAGATAATAAATATTTTAGGCTGTATGGGCCACACAGGATTCTTGCCATTGTGTTTTGCTTATTTATTTAACTTGTTTGTGATACAACCATTTAAAAAGGTAAAAGCATTTTTTATTTCACAGACTATACAAAAACTGATATAAAACATGGAAGTTAGCAACTTTCTAGTGATACAGGAATACCTTTTGGAAATAACAAGTCCCTAATCTCTTTATCCATTTTATGTTATAGCTATACCATAAAGTTTAACTTTTATTTATCAGTATGGTACGCATTACTCCAGTGCTTTGTTTTAGCCATATTGAGTGCTAGCAGCAGTAAAAAGGTGTCAGTGTATCTCTCAGCCTCTTGCTAATGTAGCTTCTTCACCATTTTGTAATTTTATAAAACAGGAACAAAAGTCAAAGGAGTAGACCTTGATGCACCTGGAAGCATTAATGGAGTTCCACTCTCGGAGGTAGATTTGGATTCTTTTGAAGATAAACCATGGCGTAAACCTGGTAAGATTATGGTGGATTATATCTGTTTCAAAATATTTATAGTATAGCTATTGTCTTCCTTTCACTGCTGATTGCGCTCGCAAACCTGGTGAATGTTCCTAAAACCCGCCGAACTTTCTGTAAGAAATGTGGCAAGCATCAACCCCACAAAGTAACACAGTACAAGAAGGGAAAGGATTCTCTGTATGCGCAGGGAAAGTGGCGTTATGACAGGAAGCAAAGTGGCTATGGTGGGCAGATTAAGCCTATTTTCTGAAAAAAGGCTAAAACTACAAAGAAGATTGTGTTGAGGCTTGAATGCGTTGAGCCTAACTGCAGATCTAAGAGAATGCTGGCTGTTAAGAGATGCAAGCATTTTGAACTGGGAGGAGATAAGAGAAAGGGTCAAGCGATCCAGTTCTAGAGCGTCATATTTTGTTTTATTATACGACAATAAAATCTTGATATGTTCACTTCAAAAAAAATATTTATAGTATAAAGAGTCATTAGAAAGTGTTTTTCAGTATCAATTTAGAATATTAATGTTTTAATGTCATTTTTGTAGTCTTAAGCTCAAGAGAGTAATAATGAATTAATGTAATAATAAATTAATAATGAATTTATTAAGTCTTGCTGATAGCCTAGCATTATAGTAAAGTAGAGTTTGCATATTGTTTTATTATAATGCATTTCTAAAGGAAGTAATTCTGATAAAAAGCTCTTATAGTTCTGTTGCTTTATGGTAATTGGGAGAGCTGGTAAAATTAGGGTGATAAAGCTAATAGAAGTCTAAATTTATATTTTACAGCTTATTAAGTTTTATCTGCTGCAAAACAATAGAACTGAAACATTTGTATACTACAAGTGTGTTTTATCTTTAGGTGCTGATCTTTCTGATTATTTTAATTACGGGTTTAATGAAGATACCTGGAAAGCTTACTGTGAAAAACAAAAGAGGATACGAATGGGACTTGAAGTTATACCAGTTACCTCGACTACAAATAAAATTACGGTAATTAGTAAAATGTTCCAAAATACCCTAGAACTTTCTACTGTTCCAATTTTACTTCTAAATAAATCACTTTTTCCTTTAAAGGTGGTTAAAAACTATAAAATAGTTTAAAAATTCTGTTCTTGTTTCCATGTTGGGTTTTTTCCCTTTTTTCCTTTCAGTTTCATATTAAGGATTTTCTGCTATTCTTCGTTTAAGTCTCAGACTGGCCCCAGCTAGTTTGCCTTTAAATGGCCTATTAGTTAAAGATCATGTGGTTTCTTAATGGGGAATATGTTATGTAACTTAGGCCAAAGACTGTACTATGGAAGGTACATCAGGTGCAGAGATCCAAGATGGCAGACTCAATCTTTGTAAGGTGAATTTTAGTAAATTATCCTTGGTTGCTCTCATTTTTTTTGTTCTTGAGTCTGCTTCCGTACCATTATTCAAGGACAATGATAAAGTGGAATAGCTCCTTTTTTCCAAACCTTCAGCTTCCTGGTAAATTACAAAGTTGGTGATGTTTTATCTCCACTTTCTTTTCCTTTTTCAAAAAAATTTAATAAATCTTTATTGTTCAGATTATTACAATTGTTCCTCTTTTTTTTCCCCATAGCTCCCCTCTGCCTGACCCCCAACAGCCTTCCCCTGCTGGCCATCTTGTGTCCACATAGAGGCAGGATCTTTGACCACATGGGGTAGCCATCTTGTTTGTTGGAGTGATGGTTAATCTGCATATTACTCTTATTAGAATAGAGGCCTGGTGCAAAGGTGGGAGTCAGCTGGTTTGCCTTGAAGGGTGTCCCAGATCAGGGTGGGGGTTCCCTAGGGTATGAGGTGGCCTGGGCAAGGGGCCTGAGGTAGTTTGCAGGCTGGCCACAGACACCTCTGTCCCCTGGTGGCCCAAGCAGAAGCCCTTGTATCTGGGATTTATTTACCTTCTACAGTTGAAACTTTGTAGCCTTGAGCAGAGCCAAGTCTCCTGCTCACCCCTTGGTAGCAGCCATTTCTGTTGGGATTTATTTATCTTCTCTAATTGAAACTTTGTAGCCTTAAGAGGAGGCCTGGGCAGGTCGAAAGCTTAGCTTCCTCCATCTCTGGGTGCAGCTCAAGCTTTCTGCTCTCTCAGCTCTGTGGCTGCCACCATTTTTATTTATCTTCCATCATTGAAACTTTGTAGCATTGAGTGGAGGAGGGCTAGGCCAGCAAGGGCAGGCAGAAAGCTTGGCTTCCTCCATTGCCAGGGAAACCCAAGCCTCCCTTCTGCTTTCAGTGGATGCAGCCATCTTGGTTAGGTTTATTTGCATATTTGTTCCTGATTGGATGGTAGGCGTGGTTTGTGGATGTGGTAGAGGAATGGTCAATTTGCATATTACTCTTTTATTAGTTTTTATTATTAGATCCAGGCATTCATTTGTACCCTCTTTTATTAGTTCTAGGCATTCATTTGTATCCTCAATCTGTAAGCACATACCCTTCACTTCTGGAATATTTTCTTCTACTTGCTTCTGCCTTCTGGACCACCTGTACAAATATTTGACCTCTTATGTTGGTCTTTTCATTTTTTTATCTTTTTTCTCTTATATCTGTCTTCCATATTTTGGGAGATATTTTCAGCCTTATGACCCTAATATTTACTTTTTCATTTCTGCTGTTATACTGTTAGCTAGAGGCCCGAAGCATGAAATTTGTACAAGGGCCTTGGCCCCACCAGCCATGGCTTTGCCTGGAAAGATGTCCGGTCTAATTAGCATATTGCACTGTTATTATTATAGCCACAAAGATTGTCTTCAGTATTTAACTGTAGCATCCTGTTTTTGTTCATGCATGCAGTGATGCAATATTTATCCCCCCTTTGTCTCTGAAAATATATTAATATTAATGATAGGTTTGTTTTTTCTGCATAGTCTGTTAATGTGGATTTTTTTTTCCCTCAACTGAGGATATGACTTTATTGATTTTAGAAAGAAAGGAAGGGAGAGGGAGATAGAAACACTGATCTGAGAAACATGAATTTTAAGTTTATTTTTGGCTTTTGACTTAGACTTTTTTCAAATGTTTCTTTAGCCTTGGCCATTCAGCCATGAGAAGGTTAATCACCAAAAAGGTGGTTGGAAGGCTGCATATGAATAAGTCTTACTATAGGGTAGGGGTGGGGAATGTCTGCGCTCAGGGCATATAAGGCCTGAGAAATCATTTAGTCCTGCCAAGACATTAGGGGTGAGTTAATGAAATGTTTAACCAAATATAGTAGTCTAATTTTTAAGTTGATAATTTTGTATGGCCTGAAAATCCTCCTGTATAATAAAAGAGAAACATGCAAATTTGACTGTACCTTTGCTCCTGATTGGCTATGCTACCAGCCAATCAGGAGCGGAAGCAGGGCCAAGTGGCACATTCATCGGGCCCCAGGGGTGGAGATGAAACAGTGGTGGTGGCAAGTGCCCAGCCCCTGGGTGCTGTGAGGGGAAGCTGTGGCAGCAGTAGCGGTGGTGGTGGTGGCGGCGAGCGCCTGGCCTCCAGGCGCTGTGAGCAGAAGTGGTGGTGAGCCCCCCCTTCCCCCCCGCCGGGGCCAGGTCTTCGCAGGCAGCTGGGGCTGAGCTGAGCAGGGCAATGGCTTGGGCAGGCTGGGGGTGAGCCATCAGTTGGACATCCCCTGAGGGCTCCCAGTATGTGAGAGGGGGCAGGTTGGGTTGAGGGACCACCCACCCCCAGTGCACGAATTTTGTGCACCGGGCCCCTAGTGATATAAATATCCAAAAGCCCTTGACAGAAAAAAGGTTCCCCACCCCTGCAGTAGGGCTAAGCTTTTCTCATTGTCTCCGATGTCAGTATCTTTAGGTTGTTTTTCTTTTTTGTGGTAATCTCATTTTTTTCAGAGAAGAAATTTCAGTATTCTACCTAGAGTATTTATATTTGGGTGATTGGAATGTTCTCAGTACCTGAACTTGTTGGGATCTTGCCATGAAAATTAATTTTCTTTGCTTTGTCATTGCTTACTTAGGATTCAGTTTTCTTTTAGTCTGCTAAATCAGTTTCTATTTTTTCACATGCTTTCAAAGTCTTAAATTTTGTTGCTGTTCCAATCTTTTTGTTCTTTTGAGTTGAAACAAAATTACGATAATTAAGTTATGTGATTCCTTCTCTTCCCTTTACCTCCCTTCTTTCCTTCCTTACTTTGTTTTTTGACATTATTATAGATGTCTCTCATTTTTCCTCTCTTTACCCACCTTCACTCAGCCTCTGCACCTCTTTCCCTCTTTCTGGCTATTGCCATACTGTTTTCTGTGTGCATGTGCTATAAATACATGTTCTTAGGCTAATATCTTCACCTTCATTTATCCAGTCCCCTCCAATCTCCTTTCTTCTATTTCCCTCCCTTCTGATTGCTCTCAGTCTGTTTCATGTATCCACGCCTCTGATTCTATCTTACCAGTTTATTTTGTTTATTAGATTCCACAAATACCACAGATGGTATTTGTCTGGCTTATTTCGCTTAGTATAATAATCTTCAGGTCCATCTGTGCCATTGAAAAAGGTAGCCACCTAGTATTCCGTTGTGTAAATTTACCACAACTTTTTTTTTTTTCAATGTATTTTGATTTTTCACAGAGAGGAAGGGAGAGGGATAGGAAGTCAGAAACATTGATCAGCTGCCTCTTGCACACCCCCTGCTGGGGATGTGCCCACAGCCAAGGTACATGCCCTTGACTGGGAATTGAACCTGGGACCTTTCAGTCTGCAGGCTGACGCTCTATCCACTGAGCCAAACCAGTTTCGGCCACAACTTTTTTTTTATCCATTCTTTCGCTGATGGGCATTTGAGCACTTTCCAGATCTTGACTATTGTAAATAATGCTGATATTAACATAGAGATGCATATGTTCTTTCTGACTGGTATTTCAGCATTATTAGGATATATTCCCTGAAGTGGTATCACTGGGTCAAAAGACAGTTTCATTTTTAATTTTTTAAGGAAACTATATACAGCCACTCGAGACTGAGGCTGTACTAGTCTGCATTCCCACCAACAATGTATAAGGGTTCCCTTTTCTCTACGTTCTTGTCGGCACTTGTTTGTTGATTTATGATTTTGGAATGTATGAGGTGATAGGTTATTGTGATTTTAATTTGCATTTCTCTGTTAATTAGTGACATTGAACATTTTTTTCATATACTTATTTTCATTTATATGGAAAAGTATCTATTCAGGTTTTTTTGCCCATTTTTAATTGGATTGCTTATCGTCCTGGTGTTCAGTTTTTTTAAGTTCGCTGTATATTTTAGAAATTAACCCCTAATCAGATGTTGCATTGCCTTTTTTTTCTTTATAACATTGTTCCTCTATCTTTTTCTTAAAGCAGACCCTATGCATTTCTTGCAATGCTGGTTTGGTGATCATGAACTCATTTATTAATCTTTTAATGTCTGGGAAACTCTTTATTTTGAATGATAGCTTTTTGGGTAGAGTAGGTTTGGATGCAGGTCCTTGTTTTTCATTACTTTGAATACTTCATGCTAATTTCATCTAGTCTGAAGTGTTTCATGAGAAATCAGCGACCAGCCTTATGGGAACTCACTTGTAGATAATGAACTATCCCTCTTGCTGCCTTTAAGATTCTCTCTTTGCCTTTAACCATTGCCATTTTAATTATGAAATGTCTTGGTGTGAGTCTTTTTGGGTTCATCCTGATTGGGATTCTTTGAGTTTCCTGAACTTTTGTGACTTTTTGCCTCACCAAGGTAGGGAAATTTTCTGTCCTTTCTTCAGACATGTTCTCTGTCCCTTGCTCACTTTCTTCTCTTTCTTGGCATGCTCATGATGCTAATGTTTTTACATTTCATGTTGTCTTAACATGTCCTTATCCTCATCCTCATTCATCATTCTGATTATTTTTCTTTTTTCTGCCTCGGAATGTTTGTTTTCTACCTCGTCTTCTAAATTGCTGATTCAATCCTCTGCTTCATCCAGTCTACCTTATTCCTTTCAGTATAGTTTTTTTTTGGCCACTTGGGTGTCATTTTAAGAAAATATCTATTTAGTTCTTTGGCCCAGTTCTTAATCATATTTTTAAAAATTCTTACCTGAGGACATGCTTAGAGAGAGGAAAAGAGGTAGAGAGAAAGAGAGGACATCAATTACTTTCCATTCATAACCTAACCAGGGAACCAACCTGAAAACCAGGTATGTGCCATGACCAGGAATCTTTTTGTGCAGAGGATGATGCTTAACCATTCCATCTGGGCCCTTGCAGTGTATTCTTGATGTCATTCTTCATTGCCGACGGGTTATTTTTTAAGGTTTGTAGTCCTTTTTCATGTATTGTAGTTTTCACTAACTGTTTTTTAGATACTTATAACCATTATTTTAAGCTCTGTATCTGATTAATTTCTTTTTTTTAATCTTTATTGTTCAGTTTATTAATTACATTGTTCCCCTTTTTTTTGTCCCCCTATTGCTCCCCTCCACCCTGTACCCATCCCACCCTCTGCCCTCACCTATCCTTCCCCACTGTCCTCTCCCATTGTTGCAAGATTCTTGTCCAGTCTCTTGCTGCACTTCCCACACCCCTTTTCTCCCCAAGAATTGTCAGTCCATTCCCTCTCTATGTCCATGATTCTGTTACATTCACCAGTTTATCCTGTTCATCAGATTATTAATTCACTTGATTTTTATATTCATTTGTTGATAGATGTGTATTTGTTGTTCATAATTTATATTTTTACCTTTTTCTTCTTCCTCTTCTTAAAGAATATCTGTCATCATTGCATATAATACTGGTTTGGTGGTGATGAACTCCTTAGCTTTTTCTTATCTGCGAAGCGCTTTATCTGATCTTCAATTATGAATGATAGCTTTGCTGGATAGAGTAATCTTGGTTGTAGATTCTTGCTATTCATCACTTTGAATATTTCTTTGACTATTTCTTCCCGCCTGGCCTGCATTGTTTTTGTTGAGAAATCCGCTGATAATTGTATGGGTACTCCCTTATAGGTAACTAACTGTTTTTCTCTTGGCATGCTTGAGGTTGTCCCAGAGGCCCCTTACACTATCTTCAATTATCTGGATTCTTTTGGCTTCTTGCTTTTCTGGCCGAGTGGATTTTGCTTCTTTGTATTTCAAATATTTGACTTGGTTCTAGCGCTCCTTTGGACTGTTTTTAGGACTTTGTGTAATATTTTTTATTTCAGTCGGTGTATGCTTGATTTCTAGTTGGTCCTTTTTCATATCCTTGAGGGTCTCGTTCATATCCTTGTAGGTCTTGTTCATTTCCTTGTAGGTCTCATTCATTTCCTTGTAGGTCTCATTCCTTTCCTCGTAGGTCTTGTTCATTTCCTCGTAGGTCTTGTTCATTTTCCTGTAGGTCTTGTTCATTTCCTCGTAGGTCTTGTTCATTTCCTCGTTGGTCTTGTTCATTTTCCCATAGGTCTTGTTCATTTCCTTGTTGGTCTTATTCATTTTCCCATAGGTCTTGTTCATTCCCTCGTAGTTCTCATTAAATTCATTGGCCTTTTCTAGGAGCCTCTTGAAAAGCCTTATAACTGTGGTTTTGAACTCTTATGTCTAGTCGTCTTTTTTCCTCCATTTCTTTCACATCTGATTTCTTTCCATGTCTCTGCATGGTGGCTGCTTTCCTGCGTTGGTCGATTAGCTTTATGTGATAGATGTCCTTTAAGGGACAATGGCTCAGCCTCCCCAGTTACCTGAGATGGATACTCTTACTGCAGTCCTTTATGGGTTGTACAGTATTTTTGCATTTAAGCCCAGCTTGTTGTTAGCCCTAGGAGGGTTTGACCTCCAGGCCAATTGGCTGTGCAGGGAAACTGTGTTCAGGTTGGATGGGCGGAGTCTTTGAGCTGAGCAGGCAGCGTCAGCTACGCCCTATGCTGTGTGTGGGTCTCTGTGTTGGGTGGTAATGGCTGCAGGCACCTCCGAGAGAAAGCCACCACTGGTCTTCACCCGTTGCCAGACAACTCTGCCGCTCCCCAAATGAGTCTGCACCCCCAAAATCTCGCCCAGGGTTGTAAAACAAAGCAGTCTGGTGGTCTCCCGAACCAGGGAGCAAGTTGCGCGTCAGTGCTTTCGTTCACTTTATGCTCAAACTACTGTTCTAAGCTACGCACACTCTCCTCAAACTTGGAGACCTCTGCTGCGCCCGGCTTTTAGTGTGCATACCCCAGACCTCGGACCTCGCCTGGCACTGGGGAATCTGTGCAGTGGGATGTCTCCGCCCTCCCCATTGGAGAAATCTAGCCAGGTTTGCTGCTGCCAGCCCTACAGCCCGCACGCGCCCAGAGCTCCAAACCTCTCTCCAGGCGTATCTTCAAGGCTGTGCTCCGCCGCTATTCTGAGTCTCAGTGTCCCACCTTTACTTCTATTTGTGGAATTTTCACTCAGCCAGCTCTCCGGTGATTCTGGATGATGTTTGTTTTGTTGTTATGCTGTAGTTTTGGAATTGTTGCACGGGGCAGCACAATAGGTGCTTTCCTATGCTGCCATCTTGGTTCCTCTGGGCCCTGAGCTCTGATTAATTTCTTGCCTCCATTTTATTCACCTCCTTTTTTTATGTGTGAGATTCCTCCTGTTCTTTCAATTGGGGCCTTTCTTTTTCTCCCCATGTGACTGTCTTTTTGTTTGTTTCTATGTATTAGATTGAACCACTATGACTCCCCATCTTCATGGTGTGGTCTTAATTAGTAGGTGTCCTTTGGGACCCAGCAGGGCAGTCTCCCTGACCTGAGCTGTGTGTTTTAGGAATGTCCCTTGTGCGGGTTTTGTGGGCTCTCCTTTTGTAATTGGGCCTTGATTGCTGTTGGCACATTCATTGTTGGGATCTACCCTCAGGCTGCTTGACTATGAGGCTGAACCCCAGCCACAGCGTGCACCATGCTGTACAGGTGTAGTCTCTTGGTGGTTTCTTCTGCCATTCTTTCATTGTAAGTCTCCTTTTCAGATAGGCTTTAGTTGGTAATTCAAGATGATTGTTTCCCTCTTTAGTTTTTATTTCCAGATTGGCTCTAAGTGGAGGTGTGAGCGAGATCCACCTACTCTGTTGCCATCTTGAAACTTATGTAGTTTTCTACTTTTCTTTTTTTCACTTTAACATATGGCTAATGTTTGCCTAGGTTATTAACGTTTTTTAGTTTCATAATCCATTATTTTGGGATTTTAGATACTATCTATAATAATAAAAGTTTAATATGCTACTTAGACCAGATAGCTGAATGGCCTTTTGGACGTCCTTCTGGATAACGCCATAGTGGTGGGGGACAAGGCAGAGGCAGTTAGAGACGATCAGGTAGGCAGGTAGAGGTGATTAGGGGTGATCAGGCAGGCAGGCAGGCAGGCCAGTGATCCCAGATTGCGAGAGGGTGCAGGCCAGGCTGAGGGACCCCCCTTTTCCCATGAATGAATTTCATGCATCGGGCCTCTAGTTTTGTTTATAATGTAAAACTTGTATAAATAATGCCATGTAGGGCAGGTGAAGGAAATTTCACAAAATAATTTAAATTTTGGTCCAGTGGTAGCATAATTTAGTTAAATATATAGCTTCTCAGGGTTACAGACTTCAGTCAACTTTTGTTTGTATATGTAAGCTCTGACATGAATTTGTTTTTAGAAAATCGGTCATGGCATCTTACAATCATATGGTAAAATATTAGATCATCTGAAAAAATAGTAGGTTCTGATTAAACAAATTTTGAGTGCATAATCCTGAGTGCAATCCTAAAAACAAACAAGTAGATAATGATAATTGAAGTAGATTGGGAGGGTTGCCAAAAATAGTAGTTTTCAAAATTGTTTAATAGACGGAATATACTATGAAGAAATTAAAAAGAAAAGAAAACAGCGGAAACACTAGCAATTTTTACATGTTTTAAAATGTATCTGCTACATTTTTTTTACTGCTTTTTTACTTATGCTTTCTTCCCTTTTCTTTCCTCTTTTGCTTTTCTAACTCTTTCTCCTCCCCTCACCCCAGTTTTTAATTGACCATCAACTGTGCCAGGAAGTATCTCGGGTTGGGTGCTGAGGGGAGGTGAACATTTCAGACATACATAGATTCTGTATCTTAGAGTTTATCTGACTTCATGGATAATTTAGGTGTTAATTAGGTAATGCCCAAAATTATTGAGTTATAAACTCTGTGTCCTTTGAAAAACTTTGAAGAACTGACATTTAACCTGTGTCCCAAAGTCAGTCAAATGACATATAATATATTAAGCACTTATTTCATGCGAGGCACTGTTTTTCAGTACTTGGGATGTAGATTTGAACTGAACGTCATCCATGTTTTCAAAGATTCTATGTTGAAGTGTCAGCAAGCAGACTGTAACCATACAACAATAAATAATTCAACTTCAGTTAATGATACTAATGAGAAATTCGATGAAGAAAATACACAATGTAGTAGGATAGAGATTATTTAGAAATGATTAGAGAAGGCCACTCCAAGAAGACATTTGGACAACAGTTGAATGATTTGAAAGAGATATCCATGAGACAAACTGGGGAGAGAATATTCCGAGTAAAAGGAATATCTAGTGCAAAAACTGTTACAAAGAGGAATTTATATAGTAAAAATTTTTTTAAAGGCCATTAAGACTAGGTATAGTAAAGATAAGTTGGGGAGGAATAGAGGAAAACAAGATGGGAGAGGTTTGCGAGGCCCATGCCATGTAAATCCTTGAAGGGCATTATAAGAAGTTTGGCTTCTACTCTTTTTGCATTTTGAAACTAGTAGAGAATGTTGAGCATGGAGAGACATGAATTCATTTATACTTTAATAAGATTGCTTTGACTCTGTATAGAGGATGAAATTTAGACAGGTGAGACCAAAGCAGAAATATAAGTTAAGTTAGTAGAATAGTTGAGATATGTCAGTGGGTTTGACCTGGCTTTTAGGAATGGACATAGTCATGAATGCTTGAGTTTTGTATTTATGCTAATAAAAGCCTAGGTGGCCCTTGCATCCTCGCATCATCACAAGATGGCCACCACAAGATGGGCGGCAGGGGTGGGTATTTGTGGGCAATCAGACCAGTAGGGGAGGGCAGTTGGGGAGGACCAGGGCAGCATGGGAGGGCAGTTAGGGGCCACCAGGCTGGCAGGGAAGGGCAGTTGGGAGTGACCAGGCTGGCAGGGGAGGGCAGTTGAGGGCAATTGGGCTGGCAGGGGAGTAATCAGGTGTCAATCAGGCTGGCAGTGGAGTGATTAGGGGGCAGTCAG
Organism: Antrozous pallidus; assembly: GCA_027563665.1. Taxonomy (NCBI): domain Eukaryota; kingdom Metazoa; phylum Chordata; class Mammalia; order Chiroptera; family Vespertilionidae; genus Antrozous; species Antrozous pallidus. Next base: position 91,715,691 of record CM050511.1, on the reverse strand, counting down.
GCAGGCAAGCACGTGAGTGGTTAGGAGCCAAAAGTCCTGGATTGTAAGAGGGTGCAGGCTGGGCTGAGAGACATCTCCCCGCCCCAGTGCACGAATTTTGTGCAGCAGGCCTCTACTATATTATAAAAGTAAAGTTAACATTGGATGTTCATATGTATTGGATAATTGCTAGGTATGTTTGTTTGTCTTGAGCAGCTCAGAAAATGATGGTGCCATTTACTTGAGTGATAAAGACTTAGGATCAGATTGGAGGACAGTGGGCAATCAGTAGTTTTATTTTGACCATGTTAATTAAGTTTTGAGATACTCATCAGACATGTAAGAAGTTGGATATAAATTACTGAAGCTCAGGGGAACAGTTGAAAGCATAATGTCTGACATTCCGTTGAAGAGTAATGCACTTCTTTTTCTATCTTCTCATAGCATCTTTTATCTCATAGGTTCTTATTTCTTTGCCTTTATTGTATTGCTCTCATTTTTTTTTTTATGTCTGGAGTTTTGTTGTATTTCTCTGTGCTGTCTCAGCTTCTGGTACAAATAGATATTTAGTAAATGTGTGATGAATGAGTTATGTTTAGTTCCCGTCACTACGTTCTGTCAATTTTACTTGTCAAGTATTTATCAAATTCCTTTTCTTTCTGATCCTCATTCCTCATTAGGTTCAGTGCCTTTTAAATGGATGTTTTTCTTTTAAGCAGTGGAACTTTTTTCAAATAAAATGCCAATGTAAAACCCTAATTATATGGGGCACCAATTAGGGATTGCGTTCAGAATATTAATAAGAGATCTGACTATAATGGCTCAAATATATAAGTAAAACTTTATTTTTTTCACATTGATTATTTGGGAGATAGATGGTTTCTGAAACTGAATCAGTAGTTTGACTGACTCGGGCGAGGTTTCTGAGATTCTCTTGGCCTTTGCCTCCTGGGGAAAGGAGAGTAATGCTGAATTTAGTCTGAATAAGGGCAGTAGAATACAAATAGACACAATAGATGGTGTGATGTTATGCAAGTATAGAGCAACTTGAACTTACTTTGTTTAAATATAATAATTACAGTTTTAAGATAGGAAGGTGAGTATAAAAGGAAGAGTTCATAAAGGAGATTCATTTCACCATTATAAAAGAGAATAACTGGTTCATACTTTAAGGATCTGATATGAACAGAAAAGGTGGACAAATCTGGGAGAAGTTGTGGAATAAGTATATTGAGAAGATGTAATAAGGAAGGAGACAGCTGACTGACTTCCAGCTTGCTAGTGTATAGAACTGGCAGGATATTGACATTAGTGGGAAAATGTGAGGAGTGGTATAGAACTGCAGGAGTAGATCATTAATATTTGTTTTAATAACAAATCACAGAGTGTATAGAAAATGATCAGAATGGCTAACATGGCCACTGGTGATTTTTTTAGCTAAAGGATAGTGAATATAGAAGGGAAATATTGTTCAAAGCTTTTCTTGAAATCTGAAACATGTAGAGGTAATCTAAGGGAATAAAGGGAAGTCCAAAAGAGCTATAGTTTAGTGCAGTGGTTGGCAAACAGTGGCTTGAGAGCCACATGGGGTTCTTTGGCCCCTTGAGTGTGGCTCTTCCATAAAATACCATGTCCTGGGCAAGTATTTTGAAGAAGTGGCATTAGAAGTTTAAAAAATTTGGCTCTCAAAAGAAATTTCAATTGGTGTACCGTTGATATTTGGCTCTGTTGACTAACGAGTTTACTGACCACTGGTTTAGTGAACTTTTAAGTGGCAATAATGTGAAATTTTTAACTGTTGGGAACACTTTGATCCCATAATCTACCTTTGGTGTCTTTCTTTCTTTTCTTTTTTTTTTTTTTAATATGTTTTATTGATTTTTTACAGAGAGGAAGGGAGAGGGATAGAAAGTCAGAAACATCGATGAGAGAGAGACATCGATCAGCTGCCTCTTGCACGCCCCCTACTGGGGATGTGCCCGCAGCCAAGGTACATGCCCTTGCCGGAATCGAACCCGGGACCCCGCAGTCCGCAGTCCACTCTATCCACTGAGCCAAACCGGTCTCGGCTCTTTCTTTTTTTTAAATTTAATTTAATCTTTATTGTTCAGTTCATTAATTACATTGTTCCCCTTTTTTCCCCCTTATAGTTGCCCTCCACCCGGTCGGTACCCATCCCACTCTCCACCCTCACATCCCCCCCTTACTGTCCTCTCCCATAGATGCATGATTTTTGTCCAGTCTCTTGCTGCACCTCCCAGACCCCTTTTCTCCCCAAGAATTGTCAGTCCATTCCCTGTCTATGCCCATGATTCTGTTACACTCACCAGTTTATCTTGTTCACCAGATTTTTTAATTCACTTGATTTTTATATTCATTTGTAGATAGATGTGAATTTGTTGTTCATAATTTTTATTTGTACCTTTTTTTCTTCCTCTTCGTAAAGAATATCTTTCAGCATTTCATATAATATTGATTTGGCTGTGATGAACTCCTTTACTTTTTTCTTATCTGCGAAGCATTTTATCTGACCTTCAATTCTGAATGATAGCTTTGCTGGATAGAGTAATCTTGGTTGTAGATTCTTGCTATTCATCACTTTTGAATATTTCTTGCCACTCCCGTCTGGCCTGCATAGTTTCTTTTGAGAAATCCGCTTACAATCGTATGGGTGCTCCCTTATAGGTAACCAACTGTTTTTCTCTTGCTGCTTTTAATATTCTCACTTTGTCTTTTGCTCTTGGCATTTTAATTATGATGTGTCTTGGTGTGGTCCTCTTTGGATTCCTATAGTTTGGGGTTCTGTGTGCTTCTTGAACTTTTAAGTCAGTTTCTTTCACCAGGTTGTGGAAGTTTTCTCTCACTATTTCTTCAAATAGGTTTTCATTATCTTGCCCTCTTTTTCTGCCACCCCTATAATTCGGATGTTGATATGCTTGAGGTTGTCCCAGAGGCCCCTTACACTATCTTCAATTTTTTGGATTCTTTTGGCTTCTTGCTTTTCTGGCTAAGTGGATTTTACCTCTTTGTATTTCAAATCTTTGACTTGGTTCTTGTGGTACTCTAGAGTGCTTTTAGGTCTTTGTATAATATTTTTTATTTCAGTCAGTGTATGCTTAATATCTAGTTGGTCCTTTTTCATGTCCTCGTAGGTCTTGTTCATTTCCTTGTAGGTCTCAGCCTTTTCTAGGAGCCTCTTGAAAAACCTTATAACTGTGGTTTTGAACTCTATGTCCAGTCGTTTTTTTCCCTCCATTTCTTTCACATCTGATTTCTTTCCATGTCTCTGCATGGTGGCTGCTTTCCTGAGTTGGTTGATTAGCTTTTTATGGTAGATGTCCTCCAAGGGACAGTGGCTCAGCCTCCCCAGTTACCTGAGGTGGATACTCTTGCTGCAGCCCTTTATGTGTTGCAGTCTTGTTGAAGTCTTGTTAGCACTAGGAGGGTTTGACCTCCAGGCCAATTGGCTGTGAGGGTCAGCTGTGCTCAGGTTGGATGGGTGGAGTCTCCAGACTGAGCAGGCAGCGTCAGGTCTACTCTATGGGCCACCTGGGTCTCTGTGCTGGGTGGTAATGGCTGAAAGCACCTCTGAGAGAAAGCTGCCATCGATCTCTACCCGCTGCCAGACAATTCAGCCTCTCCCCAAATGAGTCTGCACACCCAAAGTCTCACTCACGGTTGTAAAACAATGTAGTCCGGTGGTTTCCTGAACGAGAGAGCAAGTCATGAGTCCTGTCTGCACGCTCGCGCAACTCTGCTGTTTCCAAGTTTACATGCACTCTCCATAAGCTCTCCCTCTCCACAAGCTCGCAGACCTTTGCAGCACCCGAGTTTCAGCGTGCTTCCCTACTGTCCACTTTCACCCCGTATGAGTGTGGGTTCCTTGGACCTTGGAACTGGGGAATCAGTGCTGTGGGATGCCTTTGTCTTTGCAGCTGCCCGCCCTCTCCGCTTGCTCGAGCGCACACATGGCTCCAAATCTCTGACTCCACCCGTATCTTCAACGCTGCCCTTCGCCGCTCCTCTGAGTAACAGTGTTTTATTTATGGAATTTTCACTCAGCCAGCTTTCCAGTGATTCTGGATGATGTTTGTTCTGTTGTTAAGTTGTAGTTTTGAAATTGTTGTGTGGGGCAGCAAGATAGGTGTTTACCTATGCCGCCATCTTGGTTCCTCTACCTTTGTTGTCTTTCACCTAATACTATTCTAAAATAGGTAAATTTTATTAAATATCCAGCAATAAAACATTATTTTTATTTAATTTTAAATCATGTCACACATTTATTTGAACACCTTCAGTGTATTATTTTTGAGTATTTCATTAAATTAAACCTAATAACTTTTTTATTTTATTTTTTTAAGGTACAGCAGGGAAGAACTGGAAATTCTGAGAAGGAAGCAGCACTTCCATCTGCAAAAGCTGAGTTTACTTCTCCTCCTTCTTTGTTCAAGAGCGGACTCCCACCAAGCAGGTTAGTGAGATTATTATAACTCAGTTTATTGAATTCATTGGTGCCTTCTCCTTTTATTAAGTGCTATAGGAAAGATAAAAGCTTTGAATGTGCTACCAAAGAACTGAAAGCATTCTACTTTGTTTTAGTACAAAATGAATCCTTTTTGAAAAACTTATCTCGGATGTTGTCCATCTAAAAAAAATATACGTGAGAAGTGAAGTATATAGTACTATATAACTATAGTACTATATGTGTGTATACCGACAATTTTACATTCGGGAGAGCTGCTTAGTATTTATAGTAATAAAAGGATAATGTGCTAATTAGACCTGGACGAATCCATGGTGGTGGGACCCAAGGTAGAGGCGGTTAGGGGCAATCAGGCTAGCAGAGGAGAGCAGTTAGGGGCGACTAGGCCAGTTGGGGAGAGCAGTAGGGGCGACCAGGCTGACAGGGGAGTGCAGTTAGGGGGATGAGGCCTGCAGGGGAGAGCGTTTCGTGGGATCAGGCAGGCAGGCAGAGGCGGGTAGGGGCGATCAGGCAAGCAGGCAGGTGAGTGGTTACAACCAGTGGTCCCAGATTGCAAAAGGGATGTCCAACTGCCCCCAAGGGGTCCTGAATTAGAGAGGGTGCAGGCCGGGCTGAGGGACACCCTCTCTCCACTGCCATGCATGAATTTCGTGCACCAGGCCTTTAATTCTTATGTAAAGAATTATTGGACTACCTTAAATCCAGATCCATTCTCCTGGAGGCGTTTTATTGATTTTAGTAACAGATTGTAGAAATTTCAGTCTGGGAGATCTTTCATGTTAAAAACATGTTCTTTCTTTGGTTTGTTGTGATAATATCTAACTTTTGCATTCCTCAAAATATCAGTTGTAAGTGGTAAATATGCTAGGAGATGTCCTTTTAATTTAAACATGGTAAATAGCTAGCCTATTAGCAGGAAAATAGTAAAGGATTAGATAAGACTAAGGATGTTTGATGTTAGTAGTTTAATGTGTTAGATAAACTTGACTTAAATCAGTTATTTGTCTGAGCCTGCAAATTAATTAATAACCCAACTATTACTACTTTTTAGCCAGATCATTTACCTTTTGTGCTACTTGCTTGTATTTATTTTACACAATTTTTTGTTTTGTTATTCTGCAATTATGAATTATTGTAAGAGATTATATTTTATAATATACAAATACAGGAAGAGATCTTATGTAGTTTAGCCCTGAAATAGAGTTTCTTGAAACTTAGCTAAAATTAAATGTCACAAAACCATTGGAATTTGATTCTCTCTTCTTATCTTCACAATTACCAGTCATAGGCATTTCCAAATATGATTATTTAAACTAAATGCAGTTTCATAAAATGTTTGGCTAAGAACTTATGATAGCTGAGATACATCGATTCTTTTAATATATGGTATTCTTTTGTTGTTTTTCATATTTCAAAAGAAGTCAACTTTCATTCATTGAATTTATGGTGTTCTACTGTGTAGAGTGATGTTAAGAGCTTGGACTCCAGAGCCCAAACTTTAAATTCCTGCTGTTTACTTACTAGTTGTGTGTCCTTGGGCAGTTGTCCTAATCTTGTTCTTTCATTTTCTGATCCATAAAATATAGTAATAATACTTACGTTATAGAGTAGTTATGTATATTAAATAAATTAATTTATGTAAAGTATTTTAAAACAGTGGTACATACATACATAGTAAATACTCTATGGATATAAATCCATTAAACTTTTAAAAAATCAGTGGCAGTTTTTTTGTACTTTGCCTACTTCTCCCCCCTCCCCAGATTATGTAGAGCATTATAAGGGTTTGGCTTTCATATAAGTGAAATGAATAGGGAGTCACCAGCAGATTTTGAGCAGAGGAATGAAATAATCTCCTTTAGGTTTTTAAAGCCTCAACTACTGTATTAAGATCAGACTTCAGATATATTAAGGGCAGAATATGGAAGGCTGATTAGAAGGTGGTAATGATTATCTAGGCAAGAGATAATAGTAACTTGGACCAATGTAATAATGGTGCAGATGTTGAGAAATAGCCAGATATTGGATACATTTCAGGAGGTATAAAAGATCGTATGCATCTTTTATACTGAGATGGAAATGACTATAGGAGGGGTAACTTTTGCTTGGAGAAGACGAAGTTCAGTTTAGGACATAGTAAAATTGCGATACCTATTAGATATGCAAGTGGAGAATTTACCTAACAAGTACATAATATGGATCTAGAGTAGAGATGAAAGGTATGGGCTGAAGATATAAATTTGGGAGTGAGTAGTGTTTAAATAATATGAGATGAAACTGAATCAGATTGCAGAAGAGGTAAATATTGATAGAGAATTGGTAAGAGGGCAGGGCTTTGAGTCACTCTGAGGTCAGACAAATAAGGATGAGCCAGGAAGAGGAAGACCAGTAGAGAAGGATGATTAGTGAAGTTGGAAACAAATCCAGTGTATATCTTGAAAAAGGTCCATTTCAAAGTAGGAGGAGTGATTAACCGTCAAATAATACTAAGAAGAATAATACTGAGAATGACTTTTGGATTTTAAAGTGCAAGGGTCATTAGTGATCCTGCCCAGAATCATTTTCAGTGGTACAGGTGAAGATTTGGGGGAAAAAAAGTTTTTATTTTGATTCAAGAGAGAATGGGAAGAGAGGAATTAGAATGAGAAAATAGGAATAATTTTTTAAGGATTTTTTTTTTTTGAGAGAGAGAGAGGGGCACTCTCTGGAGACAAATGTGGAGTCAGCAGAAAGCTTTTTTGCAAATGAAAGAAATTACAACATATTTGTACACTTAGAGCAGTGGTCAGCAAACCATGGCTCGTGAGACACATGCGGCTCTTTGACCCCTTGAGTGTTCTAATGCCACTTCAAAATAGACTTGCCCAGACCGAAAACCAACTGTGCATGGGCCACAAATGTGTGTGCCGCACGTGGTATTTTGTGTAAGAGCTACACTCAAAGGGCCAAAGAGCTGCATATGGCTCGTGAGCCACAGTTTGCCCACCACTGACTTGGAGGAATGAGTTACTAGAGAATGGACAGTGTTTAGAGCAGTGACCTTAAGGTCAGAGAGGATGGGATATGTAGTATGCAAGTGGAGAGATTAGCCTTAAGAAGGAGCATGGACAATTCACTGATACTAACAGAAGGGAAAGTAGGATATGGTGAAGGCACTGGGTAGATAATGGTAATGAGAACAACTGAAAATTCTCTTGTTATTGCTTCAGTGTTTTCTCAGCGGCAGAGATTCAGGCTTATCTGCTAAAAATGAGGATTTGTGGAAGGTGTGTTGAGTATTTGAGAAGAGGAAGTCTGAAGTAGTCATTTGGAGGTGAATAAACTAAGGAAATGGAGTAGGATTTCTAGGTGTTATTTGTAGGGAAATGTGGAGTCAAGAGAGTACTTGATTTTCAAGTTGGGAGAAATTACAGCATTATATATGGTGATAGGAATGAGTTAGTAAAGTGAAAAATTGATGACGTGGGGGAAGAGATAACATTTCCAGCTTTTCTTGAGGTTAATGGCCATGGGTTTATAATAAGTCATCTTGCTCTGCTGTATTTCTCTTGCCCTTGTTAGGTATTCATGTGTTTATGAAGCGTAGCTACTGTTGGATTTTACAGAGGTTGAGATTAATCAAGGGATAGTCAAGGACAAGCAAGGTGAGAGTGTACTTGAGGGAGGGATTGTCATGATGGACCATGGATCTAAGGAGAGGTGGGAGTCTTTGGTGGGTAAGGGACAGTATAAAGGAAATGAAGAAATGATAGAAAAATGACCAGTTTTACTACTTTGAAAAATGGCTAATTACCAACACAATCTATAGAAATATACCTAGCATGATACTTTTGTATATAAAGAATAGTACCCATTTTTAATTAGGGAAGTTTGTGTTCCTGTTTCTTCTATTTTCTGGTCAAAAGGATTATAGTATCCATTATCTAACTGTTATTTCTCTTATATTTATTAATTGGCATTCTATTTTAAAAATGAGCTTTCTCCATAACCAATGAATGAAAGACTCTGGGATGGGGAGGGGGGGGCAGGTGGGGACATGTGCTGTGGGGTAAGGGAGGCTGGGGGGAGGGTATTGGGGGGGGGAGGAAAACATATGCACTACTATTAAATATAAGTTATATTGTAAATAAAAAAAATAAAATAAAAACAAAACAAAACAAAACAAAAAAACAAAAACAAAAAAAAATGAGCTTTCTCATCTCCCACACTTATATTTATCAAACGTATGAATTTTTATTTCATGCGTAAGAGATAGCATGTATATGGTTTTTTTGTATGTGGGGAATATAAACTACATATATGACTCATATATACTATAATTAAAATTCATACTCAAATTGTTCCAGATTTGGTCCAGGAGGGCCTCTTCAAACTATCTCCTGTTACCTATTGATATGTCCCCTCCTTCTTTTCTTTTTTTTTTGAATTTTTTTACTTTTATATTTTGGCATGACCAGATGTTCCAGGCTTATCTTGTAACTTCCCTATCCCTTCCCTGGAAGTAGCCATTTCTTAAAAGCGCTCTGATGCCTTTTAGTGGGAAAAGGTCATTAGAAAATAACATTTTGCCACTGTTTATGCTCATTCCTACTGGGGTGTTCTTATTTTCAGATCTTTTCAGCACCGAGAGCTAGAAAAATAAAACCAATTGATTTCAATATGAAATTGCCATGTATATATTCTATTTATAAATTTGAGTTATACAGTAATCATGTTTTTTTTTAAATATTTGACACTACAGGGTTCTACTTTTCTTTTTCTATTTCATTTCCCTTTTCCTGCAGTGAAAACCTAGTTTCCAAAAACTTCAATATTTCTCATTTGCTTCATTTTATAATACAAACAAAATACATTACTACACCTACACCTACCATTGCAAAACTAAGAGTTCAAGATATCTTTGCAATTTTTTTTTTAGATTGAAGGTATATAGTCAAAATATTGTGAAAGTTGCCTTCAGAGTGATTATATTAATCATTTAAAAGTATAATTTTATCTATTGCTTTTGTTTGTATTCAGTATTAGCATTTTTTTCCCTTCGTGCTTATTGACATACTTGCTTTTAACATACATAATGACATTTGATGTAATTTCAAAGCAAGGCTATTCAAAGTATACTCAGGTTTGTCACTCTTTTTCCTATTTCTTTCACTTCTGTCAATAATCAGTTTCATTTCATTTCTGATTTATTATTTGTGTTGTTTTTATACATAAACAGATACATAAATATATATATTTTAGAATCTTTGAAAGAATAAATAACTTTGAAATGAATTTTTATGAAATATTTATTTAGTGTAGGTTTTATGAAACATTTCAGTGTTACTGTTAACTGGTTCCTCTAGCAATACTTATACCTTAATAAAGAATATAGGAGGAGGGGATGAATATGGAGAAAGAAATACCAAAGTTTTGAATAAGATTTTGTAAAACTGCATAAATTATTATCTATAGCTAGAGGCCCGTTACACGAAGAGATTTGTGCAATAGGCCTTCCTTCCCTTGGCTTCTAACACCGGTTTTCCTCTGGGACCCAGGCCTCTGCTCCTGCTGGAGTCTGCCATCTTCACTGCAGACTCTGGCAGAAGTCTGCCGTCTTCCATCTTTGTCTTCGCTACAGACTCTGGAGTCTGCAGTCTGTGTAGTCTTTGCTGTGGCCGGAGTGCTGCTCCTGTAGATCCCATCTTTTCCCACCCTCCCTCTCATAGCAGGCATCCTGCCCCACCTGGACACTCTGTGCTGGGTGGGCACCATCTTTGTTCTAATTTGCATATTCCCCCTGATTGGCTGGTGGGCGTAGCAGAGTGATCGTCAATTTGCATGTTTCTCTATTACTGTAGATAATAAAAGTGTAATATGCTAATTAGACTGGACAGCCAAACAACCTTCCGGATTTCATTCCGGACATCCTTCTGGATGAAGCCACCATGGCGGGACCTGAGGCAGTGGCAGTTAGGAGCGAGCAGTTAGGGATGAGCAAAGAGGGAGGCAAATGGTTAGGGAAGAGCAGACAGGCAGGCAGAGGTGTTTAGAGGTGATCAGGCAGGCAGGCAGAGTGGTTTAGGGGTAATCACGCAGGCAGGCAAGTGATTAGGAGTGATTAGACAGGCAGGCAGAGTGGTTAGGGGTGGTCAGGCAGGCAGGTGAGCAGTGGTCCCAGATTGCTAGAGGGATATCTGCCTTGTGGTTTAGGCCCAATCTGCAGTGGGATCGGGCCTAACTGGCAGATGGACATCCCCCAAGGGGTCCTAGATTGCGAGAGGGTGCAGGCCAGATTGAGGAGACACACACCCCCTTCCCCGCTGCACTAATTTTGTGCACTGGGCCTCTAGTTTAATTCATAAAAGCTCAGAAATTTATTTCTCAGCTACATGTTACCTGAAGAAAGCATTCATTTTTTTCTGTATTTTCACATGGTACCATCTATATTATTTTGAAAAATATTCTAGAATTAATAACATGTTGATGATGCATCTATATTTAAACACTGTTAGTTGTCTTACCACAGCAAATATTTTATGTGACTTGAAGAGAATGATACTATAGGAACATAATTAAGGATTTTAGAAAAGTCATGTTGGGGGCATGGGGGACAGAACCAGGGAGGCAACAATATGTAAGTAAAAACATAGAAAATTTATCTCACCAGAAACAGCACCTCTTCTCAGTCTCAGTCAAGTTCTGCCTCCAGAAAAGCCAATTCAAGCGTTGGGAAGTGGCAGGATCGATATGGGAGGGCCGAATCACCTGATCTAAGGTAAGGCTATTTATAAACATTGGATACTCTTCTGATGTTTAGATCATCAGTGTGGTCTTATTGGTAAGATGATAAATTTCTATTAGACTATGCCATATTTTTACTCCCTGAGTTATGTTTTAGCATAGTATTAAGGGCCTAAGTTGCTTTATAAATAAGGCCTTACCACCTCATGTAATGCTTCTCATTTCTCCAGCCTTTTTATTTTTTTTAATTATCTTTATTGTTGAAAATACTATAAATATCCCCCCTTTTCCCTTCATTAATTCCCCCTACATTTGTCCCCTGCACACCCTGCCCCTCACCCTCCTCCCAAGTCTTTCATCACATTATTGTCTATGTCCATGGGTTATGCATATATGCATATAAATCCTAGGGCTATCTTTCCCTGCCCCCAACCCCCATGGAATCGTGCTAATGGGTGCTTAATAAATGTTTTTTTCCCCCTTGCTGCAGGATTAATTCTTCTCATAATGCACCCTATTAAAAAACTCTGGATGCTTTTCACTGTTTGTTGGAGAAAATTTACTGAATCAGTATTTAGGAACTATAAAATTGGACTCCACTGACTCTTTCCAACCTTTATATCCCAACTGCAGTACACGTATCTACTAGTAGGAAGTGGTCTACCAGCTATCCTAGGAAATGCTATTTCCCTTATTGTCGCTATGCTTTTATTCATGATCCACTCATCATAAAATTTTGGTTTGTGTTCTAAATCTTACATTTACAGTATCTGCAACCCTGGATGGTATTGTAAACTCTCTGAGCTGGTAAAATGGGAATATTAATGTCTATCCTAAGGAACATAGAAGCAAATATGATAGGGTATGAAAGTGCAATAAGTCTGAGCAATTATATTTAACTTGACTCAGAAATATAGACTAAAATACCTTCCTAATTTGCCATTTGAAGTCTTAAACAATGATGGTATATTGGGGGATGGGGAAAGTATTATGTTCTTGTTATAGAATTTTAAACTTTCTTCCTGGGCAGCTTGATATTATGTACTTTTAATTATTTTCATTTATAGACTTTAAAAATGTAAATTATGATTAGATATCTTTGATTATAACATCTAAAAGAAAAGCAGAGAGAGGAAAGACAAATTTTATTTTCTTTTTTTGGGTGGACTTATTATATATTCCTCATAAGTAATAGGAATTTTAGTCAACTTTCTTTGATAGGATTTCTTGTAAGAAGAAAGTAAGCTTAGACATTCTCAAAAGTGGGTATTTGTCTCTAAGTCAAAAATATTTTCAACTTTTTAAAGGCTATCTAAACTATAAGGTAGTAGTTTGTGCAGATAGAAATATACAGGTGGGGTAAAAGTAGGTTTACAGTTGTGAGTATACAAAACTGACATCTTATTATTTATTATTATATTATCTTCATACAAGCAACTATAAACCTATTTTTGTCCCACCCTGTATTATCTATATTTTTAGAAAAGTATCAATTGCAAATGTTGCTTTAACAGGTTATAGAATTAACACTTGTATATCTTACTATTATTTTAAAAGTACCAATTGACATTTGTTCAGATATATTATATAGTATTGATTAGTCTTAGTTTTTATGTTTTATATTTCATTTTTTTTATTGATTGATTTTTAGAGGGAGAGAGAGAAAAAACAACAACATTGCTTCATTGTTCCACTTATTTATGCATTCATTGGATGTTTGTTGTATATGCCCGGGCCAGGGATCTAAACCACAATTTTCGTGTATCAGGATGATTGCCTAACCAACTAACTGAGTTAGTTGGGCAAAGCCTTTATCTTAGTTTTTAAGACTAAAGTTATGCTTGAAAAAACAATGGAAATTTCAAGAGTTATTTTAAACAAAGAAAAGTTAGATCTGACAGGTGTGGTGGATTGGAGTCTATAGTCTATGAATCTTTCCGAAACCTTTAGTATTTCTGTGGAACCCAAAAGTTTAATAGTAAGACTTATAGTATAATTTCTATATATATAGTAACTAATTACATTATTATAGCACATCGCGAAACATTGGATTTATATTTAATCTGTTCAGTGATGTGGAAAAGCAATTTACTGATCTGCAGAAAGTCATGCCATGTGACAACAGAACCATCACCACGCAATATAAGGTGTGATCACATGCTAATCATTCCTCAGACATTGTTCCGAATGGTTACTCTTGGATTTAAATATGTAGACTAGTTGTAGACATGTAATATTTGTCAGCAAAATTTCTACAGTGTTTTTTCTAACATATGGCCTATTTGCTAAAATTTGTTAAAAAATAATGAATTAATAACAAAAAATAATCTGTTAATTTAATTACTAACATAAGCAAATCTTGCTTAAAATCATTTTAAAATTAACCGGGTGTTAATTTTCACATATAACATATGGACTAGAAATTTTGTTAAATCCGAAGTACATTAAATAGAGGTCTGCAAAAATCAGTTTACTGTGCTTGGTGTCTTGGTCTTATGTTATTCTTGTTCTTATATAAAACAGTATTTTTCAAACTTTGTTTATTAGTATTCTGCAAGCTAATGAAGTGTACATAACAATGGCATTTTATTGATGCAGTTTTCTGTTATAAATTCAGATTTGTAATTTGTAAAGCCACTTAGTAAGAAGAATGAAACCATTTTAGTGAATACAGTATGAAATTGGCAATATGAATGATTACTATACTTATCCTAATGTTCAGTTTATTTCTTTGATTTGTTTTAATTTTATAACATTAAGTTTGATCCTTTTAGATAATTAGTTACAGATCCAACGTTGTTTTGTTAATTTTGTTTATCAATGTCAGTGCTTTTTAACTGATCTGGATTCTTGAAAGAAGAATAGTAAAATTGTTTTTTGATGTAAAGCCACTCAACTATTTAAATGTGCTTGCATTCTTATAATAGACAAACTTAAAACTTATACTAATAAAACTAGATGTTAAATGAGCATTATATTTAAGAGATACCATTGCATCTGTTCTTACACCAGTTACTATTATGCCTTAATTTTAATAATGTATTGAAGAGATGCACCTGTACCTTTATAGCATTTGATCGATCACTCTGTATATTCCTATATTTTGCAGCTTATAAGATTTTATGTAATGAAACATATGAAGGCCTTGTTTTTTTAAAACATTTTACTGCAGAATGTCTTTTCCTATTAATGATACATTAAAATGAAATTAAGCATAAATATGGTAGATAAAGCTTTATTCCATGCACACAAATGAGCACACTTAACTACCCAGTGAGCACATTTGTGTGTTCCAGTGAGTTAAATTTTAGCATCTTTCACCTTTAGGCATTTACAATTTTTTGTTTGTTTTTAATATAGCTTAAAAAGGAAACATTCAATAAATTCAGGCCCCAGAAAATTACCATAGAAAATATTTCTTGTCGAAGAAGGGAAAGGTTTTGGAGTTGTTCTTATCTGAGCCTGAATCCTGGTGCTGGTACTTGGCTGAACAAAAGAGCCTTTTTCCATATCTGTAAAAATAAAACTAATTGGATGCATACCTTACATGCAACGTACTTGTGAATTAAATACAGTGGAAACTTGGTTCTTGAACTTAACTACTTCCAGAAGCCTGTTCAAGAAGTGATTTGTTCAAAAACGGAATCATCTTTTTCTATTGAAAATAAGGTGAAGTGGATTAATTCCAGACCCCTAAGTGATTCCTTATTTAATCTTTCTTATATACTGTATATGTCTATCTTCCCTTGGCTCTGATTTTGTCACTTAAAATTTCTGTTTTATGTCTGTAAGCAGCTCTTATACCCTTTCTGGTACATCAAAATTATCAAAACACTAGAGGCCCAGTGCACGAAATTCATGCATGGGTAGGATCCCTAGGCCTGGCTGGTGATAAGCGCCAATCTGTGGGGTGATTGGGGCGGGGGGCGAAAGGGGGTTGGGCGGCATAGGTCCTCTTGCCAGATGGCCCCCTCCTTGGTCACCTTCTGCAGGGTGATTGGAGGAGGGGCGGGTGCTGGTACTTGCCTTGGTTGGCCTGGGGCCTGCAAATGGGAGCAGCTTCTGCATTGAGTGTCTGCCCCCTGGTAGTCAGTGCATGTCACGTCATAACGACCGGTCATTGGAGCAGACATTTCACCATTTGTTCGATTTGCATATTAGGTAGGATATCATTTTAATTTAATTATATTATAGCATGAGAGGAGTTTTCATTTTCATCTGTGCCAGAAGGAAAGGTAGAGTCCCTTGAGAATAGTCACTGCCTATATTACACTGTAGATTAATGAAACTAGATCTCATGTAAATTAGTTTGCCTCAGCTTTGTGTACTGTATGATTGAGTCCCATATAAGGAAGATAATCTTGATAGCTACATTAGCTGTCAGCCCTACTGAACAAATTTTTAAGCTCAGTTAATCTTGTGCTGTGTGGAAATCCAAGTTAGGGAAGATCCTCATTATGAAGCTCTATTACATCTTTTACATATTGAAATAAAATGTCCTACCTCAAAAACTTACAGAAAATACGGTCGAATACTTTTTTCCAATAGCATCAAAATAACATTGAATTGTTTATTTACTCATCTGTATTACTATGTACTCTATTACTTTAGTACATGCTTATGTATCTTTCATAAAATGTTGCCAAACAAAATGGTAAGCTTCACATTTCTGATTAAGGTAATTCGTATTTAACAATGCCTGGGCAAAGCCCAGCTGGAGCCAGCTGTTCGATTCTTTCTGATTCTTTCTGATCAGGGCACGATACCCAGAGGGGGAGTGCAGGATACAGCTGATCAGAGATTCTCTTTCATCATTGATGTTTCTTTTTCTTTCTTTCTTTTTTTTAAAATATATGTTACTGATTTTTTTACAGAGAGGAAGGGAGAGGGCTAGAAAGTCAGAAACATAAATGAGAGAGAAACATCGATCAGCTGCCTCTTGCACACCCCCGACTGGGGATGTGCCCGCACCCAAGGCACATGCCCCTGACCAGAACCGAACCCGGGACCTTCCAGTTCACAGGCCGATGCTCTATCCACTGAGCCAAACCGGCTAGGGCCATCATTGATGTTTCTATATCTTTCTCCTTCTTCTTTCCTCTCTGAAATCTATCTATCTATCTATCTATCTATCTATCTATCTATCTATCTATCTATCTATCTATCTATCTATCTCTGTCTCTGTCTGTCTGTCTATCCATCCATCCACACATACACACACGTGTGTGTGTGTGTGTGTGTGTGTGTGTGTGTGTGTGTGTGTGTATAACATATTTAAATGCCTGGGCAAGGAAGTGTAATTTTTATGGAAATGTAAGGAATTAAACATTTCTGGACTCCCTCTAGAGATAGGTTTTTATTAAGATTGATTTCTTATTTGTATGTTTTTAGAAATATAGTATTTGCCATTATGGATCTCTAGTAATGACATAATCCATTTAAAGCTGAAAAAATAATTAGATTTTTCTGACCATATTTAAAATAAACTCTATATGCTGCAGAGGTTTTGAAAGCAGAAGTTCTTCAAAATCCATGGTGAAAGATTATAGAACTATTTCTCCCTGGCACATAATTAGAATAAATAATCTAAATTTAATTTTTTGCTACTTTTAACAATTTGGAAAATTTACAATCAAAATTACAAATCCAAACAAATTTATGAGAATTGTTTAAAAAGATGGAGAGGGGGAGAATCCAGCAATTGAGAGTAGAAAGGTATGAAAAAGGAAATCATAGAAATGAAGATTTTACAGTGAAGTTTATGTAACAATAAATTGCTAGAGAAATCCAGGCCTCAGAATATACACCTTTATCTGTTAGGATGTGTGAATGTGAGTTGTGTGTATATATCTTTGATATGAAGTTTATAGTGGGCATAGCTTCATTATTTTAAGTTTGAGGGAAGAAATTGGAGCAATATTTATGTTAAAGATATTTGGATTTTTCTAATGCATTCATGCTAGGTTAATTTCCCAGCTTATTGAAGTATATAAGTTAAGTAAAATCATTCTTGGTCTTTGAGTTCATCAGGGTACCTAAGAAATTAATGACAAAGGCATAAAACCAGAAAGGCTTGAGCTTTTAAAATAATTTTATTAAAAGTATAGAGAATAGATGGTAAATGGGAGTTGACTGTGTAGTTGAAGACATTTCAAATGCCATTATACACTTTCTATAGGGCTATTTTGTTCTTGTGAACATAAAATTATGGGGCTTTTCAAGCTTTACTTGAGACAAATTTATACCAATTTTTTATTTTCCAGAAGTCTAATATTTCTCAAAGGCCAGTTATCTTTCTGGAAAGCAGCATGACTCAAGGGAAGGGTCTGTCTGTATGCTTTGGAATCAGACACAAGTTTGAAAAAGTTAGTTTTGCCATTTAAATGTTTTTGTGGTCAGTGACATTACTCTGGGCCCTAGCTTTATAATGTCTAACAAGAATGTAGTTTTTTAAGTTAAGGATTATTGTGAAGTTTAGGCAAAGTAAATACCATTCAACAAACAGTAGCTGCTGTTTTTAGTCATTTTAGGAACCTAACTCTGGTAAATGTGGAAGGATATATGGTACTTTGGTGGTTCTCACTTTATAATTTTTTTTTTTTCTTTTTGATTAACCCTCACCCCATGATATTTTTCCATTGATTTTTAGAGAGAGTAGAAGGGAGTGGAAGAGACAGACAGAAGCATTGATGTGAGAGGGACACATCGATTGGTTGCCTCTGCATGCACCCCGGCCAGGGCCTGGGGCTGGACCCTGCAACCGAGGTATGTGTCCTTTACTGGAACCAAACCCGGAACCCTTTAGTCTGCAGGCTGACTCTCTACCCACTGAGCCACACCAGCAAGACCTACTTTCATAAACTTTTAAAGGTAGAATTGTTTATAACAAATACAAATGAAGACAAATTCATCCAATTTGCATTAATTTTCTTTTTTTTTAAGATTCATATTATTTTATTATTTTTTAATCTTTATTGTTCAGTTTATTAATTACATTGTTCCCCCTTCTTTTTTTCACCCTATAGTTCCCCTCCACCTGGTACCCATCCCACCCTCCGCCCTCACCCCCCTCCACTGTCCTCTCCCATAGTTGCATGATTTTTGTCCAGTCTCTTGCTGCACTTCCCACACCCCCTTTCTCCCCAAGAGTTGTCAGTCCATTCTCTCTCTATGTCCGGGATTCTGTTACATTCACCAGTTTATCCTGTTCATCAGCTTATTAATTCACTTGATTTTTATATTCATTTGTTGATAGATGTGTATTTGTTATTCCTAATTTACACTTTTATCTTTTTCTTCTTCCTCTTCTTAAAGAATATCTTTCAGCATTTCATATAACATTGCTTGGTGGTGATGAATTCCTTTAGCTTTTTCTTGTCTGCGAAGCACTTTATCTGACCTTCAATTCTGCATGATAGCTTTGCTGGATAGAGTAATCTTGGTTGTAGATTCTTGCTGTTCATCACTTTGAATATTTCTTGCCATTCCCGTCTGGCCTGAATCATTTCTGTTGAGAAATCCGCTGACAATCGTATGGGTGCTCCCTTATAGGTAACCATCTGTTTTTCTCTTGCTGCTTTTAATATTCTCTCTTTGTCTTTTGCTCTTGGCATTTTAATTATGATGTGCCTTGTTGTGGTCCTCTTAGGGTTCCTATATATTGGGGTTCGGTGTGCTTCTTGGACTCCTAAGTCAATTTCTTTCACCAGGTGTGGGAAGTTTTCGGTCACTATTTCTTCGAATAGGTTTTCATTGTCTTTCTCTCTTTTTCTGGCACCCCTATAATTCGGATGTTGATATGCTTGAGGTTGTCCCAGAGGCCCCTTACACTATCTTCAATTTTTTTGGATTCTTTTGGTTTCTTGCTTTTTGAGCTGAGTGGATTTTCCCTCTTTGTATTTCAAATCTTTAACTTGGTTCTTGGGGTGCTCCAGAGCACTTTTAGGTCTTTGTATAATATTTTTTATTTCAGTCAGTGTATGCTTAATTTCTGGTTGGTCCTTTTCATATCCTTGAGAGTCTCCTTATATCCTTGAGGGTCTCCTTCATTTCCTTGTAGGACTCATTCATTTCCTTTGCGGTCTTGCTTAATTCCTTATAGGCCTCGACCTTTTGTTGGAGCCTCTTGAAAAACCCTATAACCGTGGTTTTGAATTCCATGTCCAGTCGTTTTTTTTCCCTCCATTTCTTTCACATCTGATTTCTTTCCATGTCTCTGCATGGTGGCTGCTTCCCTGAGTTGGTCAATTAGCTTTGTGTGGTAGACTTCCTACTAGGGACAGTGGCTCAGCCTCCCAGTTACCTGAGGTGGATATGGGTTGCACAGTCTTGCTGAAGTTAAGCTCAGGTTAATCGTTGTTAGCACTTGGAGGGGTTGACCTGTAGGCCAATTGTCTGTGAAGTTCAGCTGTGCTCAGGTTGGATGGGCGGAGTCTCCGGGCCAAGCAGGAAGCGTTAGCTCTGCCCTATGCGGCCCCAGGGACTCTGTGTTGGTGGCAATGGCTGCCAGCACCTCTGAGAGAGAGCCGCTGCCAAGCTCCACCGGCTGCTGGGGAATTCAGCGTGCCCTCCCACTGTCCAGTTTTCACCCCGTGTGATAGTGGGTTCCCTGGACTTCACCCAGAGCTGGAGAATCAGTCCAGTGGGACGTCTTTGTCTCCCCATTTGAGAAAACTGGCCGGTTTTCAGCTGCCCGCCCTCTCCATTGGCGCGCGCTCCAAACCTCTCTCCGCCTGAATCTTTCAACGCTGTCCGCCGCCGCTTCTCCGAGTCACAGTGTCTTATTTTCACTTTTATTTGTGGAATTTTCATTCGGCCAGCTTTCTCGTGATTCTGGAAGGTGTTTGTTCTTTCGTTAAGTTGTAGTATTAAAATTGCTGGGCATGATGGCAAGATAGGTGTTTTACCTATGCCGCTATCTTGGTTCCCCTCAATTTGCATTAATTTTCATTGCCTATTCCTACAAGTTATTTCTGTATCTGAAGCATATATACTTCTTTGAAGACCTTAATTATACTAAATGGCTTTTAACATTTAAAATTTTTTTTAACTTACTAGATTTACCTGTTGAACTTGCAGCATTTTATGGTAGACAATTTTCCATCTACTCATATACTTTAATGGATTGTAAATACAATTGGAGGTGTGGCAGACATGAGTTTTTCTACATAAAGGCATATTATCAGAAATGTAAAACTAGTTTCCCTTTTGTGCTTTATAATGCTCAGAATAAGTCACTGAGGAAGATATCATGTGTGTATCAAAATAAGTATTTGTTGTCAGGTCCTTTTGAGGAATTTCTAAAAGTTTCTGTAATAGAACTATGTTATCTATCTAATCAATCTATCTATCTATCTATCTATCTATCTATCTATCTATCTATCTATCTATCTATCTATCAAGTCAAATGACCAAAGGACTGAATGACCAAATGACTCAATGCAGGAGCTGCCCCCTGAAGATCAGTGCACTCCCACAGCCAACTTCCTGCAGCCAGCCAACCTCCCACAGCCCTGCCCCCCAGCCAGCCAGCCCCCTTAACCCCCATCAACCCCAGTAGCTTGCCAGGTCAAGGGACCCCACCTGTGTATGAATTCATGCACAAGGGCCTCTAGTATGTTATAATTATAGTGGCACAAAATTTTAATTTCCATTTGTTTTATTACCTGATTCAATTCCACAAGGATAAATTCAGTTGGATACTATTAAAAAATAGTGCGTTTAGAAGAAAACCTATACAAATATTTAAAGCTGACATCATCATTGGATGTGTTGGCATAAGTTTATTAATAAGATTTTGTGTTTATGACAGCAGATTAGGGAAATCTAATTCAGTGAAGTGTTTTCAGTGTGTATTGTAAGCTGATTTTATTTTAAAGTATATTGCAAAGGGTGTTAGATTTATTTCTCACTTGATATTTGCTTATTTTTAATCATCTAATTAGGTGAAAGTGAATTGATTGAATTTTTATGTTACAGGAGATTACCTGGGTCAATTGATGTTATTGGTCAGACTATAACCATCAGCCGAGTTGAAGGAAGGCGACGGGCAAATGAAACCAGCAACATACAGGTTTAGTACTTCATTATATTTTTAGATGAAAAATTATATGCATGTTCTAGTTTAATTTATCCTATATAATAAAGAGGTAATATGCAAATTGATCATCACAGCCTCACACAAGATGGCCACCCCATGTAGTCACAAGATGACTGCCACTAGATTGGCGTCAGGGGAGGGCAGTTGTGGGTGACTGGGCCGTCAGAGGAGGGCAGTGAGGAGCGACTGGGCTGGCAGGAAAGGGCAGTTAGGGGCAACTGGGCCGGCAGGGGAGGAGGGCAGTTAGGGGCAACCGGGCCTGCAGGGAGGGCAGTTAGGGGTGACTGGGCCTGCAGGGGAGGGAGGGCAGTTCTGGGGCGGGGGACCAGGCCTGCAGGAGGAAGGGCAGTTCTGGGGCGGGGGACCAGGCCTGCAGAGGAGGGCAGTTGGGGGCGACTGGACCTGCAGTGGAGGGCAGTTGGGGGTGACCAGGCCAGCAGGGGAGGACAGTTAGGGGCAACCAGGCTAGCAGGGGAGGGCAGACGGGTGAGGGGCGACCAGTCCTGCAGGGGAGGGCATTCGTGGACGACCAGTCTTGCAGGGGACAGCAGTTTGGGGTGACCAGGCCGGCAGGGGAGGGCAGTTAGGGGCAACAGGATGGCAGGGTAGGGCAATTAGGGGCAACTGGGCCCACAAGAGAGGGCAGTTGGAGGCAACCAGGCCAGCAGGGCAGGGCAGTTCGGGGCGACTGGGCCAGCCAGGGGAGTAGTATATGTGTCAATCAGGTTGGCAGGGGAGTGGTTAGGGGGTGATTAGGCTGGCAGTCAGAAGTGATTAGGGGCAATCAGGCAGCCAGGCGAGTGGTTGGGAGCCAGCAGTCCCGGATTATGAGAGGAATGTCCCAGGTTGGAGAAGGTTCAGGCTGGGCTGAGGACACAACCCCCCCACCCCCCTGCCCCCGCACGAATTTCATGCACCAGGCCTCTAATTCAATATATATTCATAGTGCTGTGCTATGTGTTGGGTGCACAAAGAGATTTAAAGTATGGAGTGAGTCACTATTTACAAAAGCTGCTCTTTATAACCTTTGGGTTTTTTAATTTTTTTAGTAAGGAATTTTTCTTGTTATAAACATAATGTATGGCTTTATTTAATAAAAAGGAAAATATGGGGACAATCTAAAGAAGAAAATAAAATCATTCATAATTCTATGTAAATGATCACTCTTAATATTCTGGTACATCTCTTCCCTTGTCACTAAGCAAGATTGAGATACTGTTATATTTTTGTGTATTCTTTTTTTTCATTTTGAAAGTATCATTTACATTTTCTCATATTCTTAAAGCTATAACTTAAAATCTCTTTATGATAACTTTATTGATATATCATTTATTTAATATGGTTTTTCTCAGGGAAAACAAATTTGTAAGCTTGTTTTCAGGTGAAAGAATGAAAGGGGAAGAGTAACTGGGATAATTCAAGTTAGAACTTCAGCAACTGAAACTTTCAGCTATTAGCTTGAACACACTTTTTGTTTTATTACTTATTTCCTTTTTCTAAATAGATTTTATTGGGGTGACATTAATTAATAAAATTATATTGGTTTCAGATGTACAATTCTATGATTTATCATCTGTATATTGTATTGTGTGTTCACCACTCCATGTCATGTCTCCTTTCATCACCCTGTATGTCTCCCCTTTATCCCCTTCTTCCTTCCCCCACTACTTTCCCTTTAGTAAATCTGTGTTTATAAGGTGTTTTTTCTTAATCCCTTCACCTTATTCACCCAGCCCCTTCAACCTCCTTCCTCTGACAGCTTTCAGTCTGTTCTCTATTTATGAGTCAGTTTCTACTTTGTTTTAGTTATTTTTTTATTCTTTAAAGTATTAGGAATAGTAGTACATATGCTTTCCTTTTTTTTCTCCCCGTTGTCCTCCTCCCAGCCTCCTCTACCTCCCAACACATGTCCGTACCTGCCCCTTGTATCCATTGGTTATACTTATACGCATGCATACAAGTCCTTTGGTTGATCTCCTACAGTCCCCACCTCCCACCCTCCCCAGCCTTCCCCCTGTAGTTTGACAGTCTGTTCAATGCTTCTTTGCCTCTGTATCAATCTTTCCCCCCTGTTTCTTTTCTTTTAAAAAGATCTTGCATCTGCATACTAGAAATGAATGTATAAGGACAAAAAATGTTTGAGTCTCAATTTCAATGTCCAGCTGTTCTGAGTCCCAGTTTCAATGTCAAATAGTTCCTTATGTGTACATGTCAGCAATAGTATCTGGATGGTGGCGATATGGTGGCAGTGCAGGTCCCACCCTCTCTGGTTTGGTCCTGGGCCACATGCAGCGACGCACAGCTGCCAACTGCTTAGCATGACAAGGTGTCGTCAGTGTCTTCCATCTCTGGACTGTCTTGAGGTTGAAACAGACCTGTCAGTTCCTCTTTGTTGCAGGAATCCGTATGGTATTGGAGTTGTTTTCTGAAAACAAACGTATTCTTGACCAAAAGTTAACAAAGGGATCTTTTCTGTAAATTAGACTTGGGATTCTTTTTATTTTTGCCCAAATGATTTTCCTTTGGCTTATTTTGACACCGTGTGTGTTTTTCATGGGTGTCCTGCTATTGGCATTACAAATGGAAGTTACTTTTCTGGAGTAAGAATTTTCTAGATGTAATTTACTTATAGGATATTTTTCCTTATATGATATTACCCCACTATCCCCCCTCTTTTTTTGAATAATGGGGACTTTGTTATTTTTGTGAATACTTTAAAATGTACAAATTGTTGTCCTATCTAGTAAAAAAGTAATATGCAAATTGACCATACCTCTGATCAGATCACGCCCACAGCCATGACCATCAGCCAGTCGGGAGCAAATTATGCAAATAAACCCCAACCAAGATGGCTGCGACCACTGAGAGCAGGAGGGAGGCTTGGGTTTCCCCAGCAATGGAGGAAGCCAAGCTTTCCGCCTGCCCTTGCCGGCTGAGGCTTCCACTAAATGCTACAAAGTTTTAATTGTAGAAGCTATATCCCAAGAGAAATGGCAACAGCCACAGAGTTGGAGAGAGCAGAGGCTAAGGTTGCCTGGGTGATAGAGGAAACCAAGCTTCTGCAGCCCTAGTGCCTGGGCCTCCTCTTTAGGCTACAATGTTTCAGTTATAGAAGGTAAATGTCCCAACAGAAATGGCTGTTGCCATGGAGCAAGCAGAAGGCTTGGCTCCGCTCCAGGCTACAAAGTTTCAGTTGTAAAACATAGATTAATCCCAGATCCCAGGGCCTTCGCTTAGGTTGCTGGGGGCATGGCTGGCCTGCAAACCACAACAGGCCCCTTGGTCTGGCCACCCCATACTCCAAGGGAACCCCCACCCTGATCCGCAACACTATTGAGGGCAAACCAGCTGGCCCCCACTCATGCACCAGGCCTCTGTCCTTCTATTAAAGAGTAATATGCAGATTAACCATCACTCCAACACACAAGAGGGCTAACCCCAAGTGGTCAAAGATCCTTCCCCATGTGGACACAAGATGGCCACCACAAGATGGCCAGCAGGGGAGGGCCGTTGGGAGGTTCCAGGCCTGCAAGGAAGTGTAGTTGTCAGTCATCAGACCAGCAGGGGAGGGCAGTTGGGAGGGACCAGGCCTGCAAGGGAGGGCAGTTGGGGGGGATTAAGCCTGCAAGGGAGGGCAGTTAGGGGTGACCAGGCTGGCAGAGGAGGGAATTTGGGGACAAACAGGCTGGCAGGGGAGCAGTTAGACATCAATTAGGATGGCAGGGTAGTGGTTAGCAGGTAATCATGCTGGCCGGCAGAAGAGGTTAGGGGCAGTCAGGGAGGCAGGCAAGTGAGCAGTTTGGAGCCAGCAGTCCTGGATTGTGAGAAGGATGTCTGACTGCCCGTTTAGGCCCAGTCCTACTGGTATCAGGCCTAAATGGGCAGTCGGACATCCCTCGAGGGTTCCCAGATTGGAGAGGGTGCAGGCTGGGCTGAGCAACATCCCCTGCCCCCCCGTGCATGAATTTTGTGCACTGGGCCCCTAGTTCCAATATATAAAAAACCAGGGGCTGTCAGGACCGAAACAACCAGACTACTGAACAGCAGGCTCCTTGGTCAACCAGGCCGGCAGGGGGGTTAGTGAGGGACAACCAAATGACTAAAACAGCAGGCTGTGTGGGGTTACCAGGGCAGCAAGGGGGGGCATTTGGAGGTGACCAGGTCGCCAGGGGTGGGCAGTCGGAGATGACCAAGCCAGTAGGGCATCAGTTTGGGGCAATCAAGCGGCAGGGGGGAGGCAATTGGGGGAACCAGGCCACTGGGGGTGGGGACACAGTTGGGGGTAACCAGGTTGGCAGGGGGCCATAAGGGGTGACTAGGCTGGCGGAGGGTGGCAGTTAGGGATGGTCAGGCCAGCAGTAGATGGGGGTATCAGGCTGGCGGGGGGGGGGGGGGCAATTAGGAGTGATCAGTGAGGCAGGCAGGTGAGCAGTTAAGAGTCAGCAGTCCAGGATTTTGAGAGGAATATCTAACTGGCAGTGGGATAATCCCCTGAGGGGACCCTTTTCCCGTGACGAATTTTATGCACTGGGCCTTTAGTCTTTAATAAAGCGATCATATAAAATGTTCTTTTTAGCATCTTGGAAAGAGGCACTAAGAGATTTCTAAAGTGAAGATAGGCCTCGCTTTCTCCCACCATTAAAATGCTGTAATTTTTACAATAATTCTCTTCATTAAAAATGTAACATCAGTATATGCCTTACAAAAATTACTTTACATAAATGGAGGAAAAGTTAACAAAAGGAAGGATTATATATTTAAGTTAAATGCTTTAGCTAGTAAGGATTTGAGAAGTATAAGTTAAATAGATATTATTTTGCCTGTTTCTGCTATGTTTCCTAAAATTCTTTGTGAGTTATAATTTCCTTGGGAGCTTGTCAAAAATTCAGATTCCTTGGAGCAAATCTCCTATGGATTTGCTGCTTGTTTCTTAACCTGTTTATACATAGTATTTTGTTACCACTTTTACTTTTCAGGTATTAACCCTTGTTCTTAAAGTTACAAGGGTCACATCAAAAAGTCATTTATATATTTGGCTGCCTTTTGCATCTTGTTAATGCATGCTTTACAGTCTCTTACTTTGCAACCTGGTGATGACAGGACCTGTTGCAATGAATATCTCGTTTTGCTGCCATGTTACTGTTGCTTTTTTAGTTTTTTTAAATCTTCATTTTTGAAAGGAGTACAGATGTCCCCTTTTTTGCCCCACTGTTCCATTCCATCTTCCTTTCTCTTCCTCTCCTCTTCCCCACCTACTGAACTATTGTCTGTGTTTCTCATGCCATGTTACTTTCTTAATGCTAGTATCTGGGAATAATGAGTACATTGCCTTAAATTTTTTTGTTTTTTACATCTTTATTGATTAAAGGAAGAGAGATGGATAGAGAGGTAGAAACATCAATGATGAGAGAGAATTACTGATCCATTGCCTCCTACACTAACCCCTACTGGGGATCAAGCTGCAATCCAGGCATGTGCCCTTGGCTGGAATCAAACCTGGGACCCTTCAGTCCACAGGCCGATGCTCTATCCACTGAGCCAAACTGGCTAAGGCCCTTAATTTGAATACTTTAACTTTGGTTGGGTAATAAAGATGAATTTGAATTTAATTCTTTTAATAAAGAATAAATTTGAATTTAATCTTTATTACATTATATTTATAAATTACTAAATTGTCTCTTGTTCAGAATGTTTTATCTATTATGTTGTATTCAGAAGTCTTTTTGTAATAATGTCAGTTATTTTTTCTGGGCTTTAAGTATGTGTCTGAGGGTATATACTGACGTCTGTGTATGTACATACACATCACACATAATTACTCACCTTAAAATATGTGTATGAGAATAAAGCTTTTTACTTTGATTCTTAGATTAAATGAAATTAACTTGATTGAGTTTAATTGCAGATAAGAATGTTTATTTATGCTCTAATTTTAGGTCCTTTCTGAAAGATCTGCTACTGAAGTAGACAACAATTTTAGCAAACCACCTCCATTTTTCCCTCCAGGAGCTCCTCCTACCCACCTTCCACCTCCTCCATTTCTTCCACCTCCTCCAACTGTCAGCACTGCTCCACCTCTGATTCCACCACCAGGTAAATAGTACATAAGACATTTGGTTTTGAAAAAAACAACAAGTAAATAACCCATGAATGTTTTTTTATTTTGAATTTAACTATTAAAATATATATATATATATGAAAATAACATATTCACTGTTACATTAAAAGTAATAGATTATGAAATTATATTGTCTTCAGTAGATTTATACTGGAACGGATATATATGTGTCTTGCTATTTCAGCATAGCAGAGACAGTATACAGAAATTGAGAAGAATATAGAGATACTAAAATGATCCAAAAATAATTCCCCAAACTAAAGCTGCTAATTATATATTTATATATTGAATTCTAAACAATGTTAAGTTTTAAAATTTTTTTAAAGTTGCTTTTAGAATTGGAATAGGTTAGAAAAAAATTACATCCCATGAAGAGATTTTTGAAATGAAAATCTCAGTCTGGTTGTTGTCTTTATACTGGTTTCCTTTTAGGAGACTATTTCTGGATGCCAGGAGCCTGGTATTTACTTCTTTTAAGTGAGACAGAAAATTAATGTAAATTTTTTTATACTTGTAGTCACTTTTGATTATGTATTAGAAACTAGAGTAGTGTCAATAGAAAATATTACAACTAACTAATCCCTAAAGTGTATACTTTACACCTTTCATTCAGTGACCTTTATTTTATTCCCAATAAGCTTTTAATATTTACCCCCCTTAACCAATTTTTAATGTAACTAACAAAATAGATTTAGATAACAGTTACTTTTTTTTCTAGGGAGAATGCCTAGAAAAATGGTAAATATTAGCCATTGGTCCTAATTAGAAAGTGTAATACATGTTAAGATTATAGTATATGACAGTTTATATTTAAGAGTCGTGACCACTCATTCACATTTACAAGAGAGCTGTCTTTGTTTTAAAATGCCAGTGTTATGATCAGAATATGGTAATCCTACGCCTCTAAATGTTATTTATCACATCAGCCCTAAAGCCAAAACACCTTTGGTTTCCTTCATTGTCACCTATACCTTCAAAGAATTAAAAATTATGAAAAATTGCTCAGGCTATAGAGAATACTGTTTTCTTAAAATAAAGGACAAAATTGGATAAGGATAGAGGTCCTCATTCCAGGCAACATTATTTCTATAGTTCAGTTAATTCTTTATTCAACAAGAATTTTTGTTCTGAAACATAAACCAGAAATTGTGATTGGATCCGTGATTCTTGTGTTTTTAATCTGGTGAGAATTAACTAAATAGAAAGGTAATGACTTAAATGATTCATAAATGATTTCTTTGTCCTCTGAAAAAAGATAAAATGTATAAATACCTAATTTTAAACATATTTGTTTTAATGAGACTAAGCAATGATTAATATGTATATGATAGTAGTCCTTATGCTAGATTGCTTTATAATTATATGTAAACTTTACTAAGTACTAAATTTAGAAGGATTTTTTTATTTACTAGCTAAATAATATATCCCTATTTTATATAGTTCAGTACTAGCTGTTTATTAAGGTGAGAGAGTGGTGATATGTATTAATGATGAAAATATAAATATCTAATTGGTATAAGAATATTTAGTAGCTCTAGGAGATATTGCTGGTAGGCACTGGCATTATCGGAAAGTAGGCTTTTTTCAAAATGATACCTTTACTCCCATTTTTTGCAATATAATTTCTTTAAAAGACAAATCTTTTAATAATGTTCACATCTGTGGAATTCTGTAATGGGTTATTTTTGTTGCATAAACTATATATTTAATGTTAATTTTTAGGTACATGCTTTCCATATTTTAAATGCTTGTCCTGATTTCCTTGATGCTTATTTTTAGATTATACATCCATAATGTCCTATCACATTTAAAGAATACAGTTATAGATTAATATATTTATACAAATACATTTATACAAATATAGATTAATATGTTTATTCTCATTCTAATGCTGGTTTAAATAATACCTAATTGTGGTATATTTGCTGGATTGAGGTGAGAGAAGATAACCAATTCATATAAAAATCAAATATTTGTGTAAGTGGAGGGTAACTGAAATACCTCTCTTGTTTATTAGATTGTGAGCTGTTGAAGAGAGTGTTTTCCCACAGTGCTAATCACAGATATCTTGTGTATATTTTAAAATTTTCCAAATATATTGAGTTAGAAACATGTTTATGTAACTGTAACATGGGGATTTTCAGATTTATAGTTGGTACAGTCACACAGGCACTTAACAATCAGAATGGGCGCTGGCTTTAAGTAACACTGTAGCTGCATAGATATATAACAGGGTTTGATTAAAGACACATTTTGACATCATTTGCCAAAGAACCACATGATTACAGTATATTCTATTGAGTTTGCTGTCATTTATATCACCTTAAGAACCATATGCAACTAATCTGACAGATATGGCTCAGTGGTTGAGCATTGCCCCATGTACCAAGAAGTAACTAATTCCTGGTTAGGGCACATGTCCAGGTTGTGGGCTGAATCCTCAGTAGAGGACATACAGGAAGCAGCCAATTAATGCTTCTCTCTCATCAATGTTTCTCTAAAAGCAAAGCAGAACAAAAAAGAATCATATGCAGCTAATTAAAGAAAGCACTGTGTCTCAGGAGTCTTTTGTAAGCATTGCCTTAATAAGTAAGCTCCATTTTTCTAGTAGAAACCCTAGGTTTTCTTTGTATTTTGCTGAGAAATACTGAAAGGCAAAAAAAGTCTTTTGAAAATTTAAACATTTTAATTTTGCCTCTGTTACCTTTCAAATGCATAAGTTTTTTGGGACAAATAAGTAATAATATGTTGAGCCTATATTTTTGGGTGTTAACCAGTTCT
Organism: Antrozous pallidus; assembly: GCA_027563665.1. Classification (NCBI taxonomy): domain Eukaryota; kingdom Metazoa; phylum Chordata; class Mammalia; order Chiroptera; family Vespertilionidae; genus Antrozous; species Antrozous pallidus. Next base: position 91,685,508 of record CM050511.1, on the reverse strand, counting down.
TTCATAAATAGTAATATCCAGATTTGCCTAGAATAATCCTACTTTATACCTTTTATCCTTGCATGATTATTATTCACTCACAAGTGCCCTATTTTGGAGAATAAATTTTTTAGTAACTCTATAGCTGTTTTATAGCATAAGTAGACAGTTACTCCTTAGCAGTGAAGAGTTGTGATAGACAGTGCTCATTCAAGGGACATTTACTGTCAGATAGTTAACAGGAGAGGAGAGGTATGTTGCCTCCTCTTCTCCTCAAACACACATCTACAAACATACATGAAACCTTAGAAACAGAGAGAACAAAGTATTTCTGGCCACAATAGATTAGTATGAAAAGTAGGAGACTTTGTATTGGAGAGCAGAATAAACATTTAAGGGACGTGTTGAGACTTTTGGAATTTTTAAACGGGAAAATATTTAATCTGGTTCCTTGTTGCCAAACAGCTTGAACACAAACTGATTATTCAGGATCTTCTTAATTTTCAGAAAATCTATTATCAGTTTCTAGTGAACCAGATCTATTAGTGTGATTTAATGCATTGGTTGAATAATAATACAAATAATAGCTAATACTTATTGAATGCTTACTATTGAAAACGTTGTTTTGAGCATACTTCTTGTATTAACTCAATTTTATTCTTGATAGCATCTGAAATAAGTATTCTAATTTTACAGATGAGGAAACTCTGGGGCTCAAGTTGTTTAAGTAATAGCTATAAAAGTAGCAGAACCAGGATTCTAATCCAGGCAGTTTTGCTTGAAAGCCTATTTTACTAACAATGTTGAAATGAATCATTCATTATCTGTGTCAGGAAGGCTGTATTATTGGATTATGTGTAGTCACCCCTATAACATGTCTTAAAAGCCTTTTCTTTCTTTTTAAGTATTTCCTTGATGTTGAAGTGCATGCATATACTTATCTGTGGGTAAGGAAGGTTGTAAGAACAGGAATGAGAATTAAAAAAAAAAAGTCCAGTTCACTATTTGCCTGATTTGTGTTAAGAAGTCTGTTTACTGAATAAACTAGTTCTGATAAACTTTTTGTTACAAGAAAATTTGTAAAAGTGGAAGGCTTGATGCTATAGAGTAGTTGATTTTTATTTTTTTTGATTGTGGTAAAATATATCTAACAAAATATTTATGATTTTAACCATTTTGTAAATGTATAATTCAGCGACATTAAATACATTCATTGTGTAACCATCACTAGGATCTGGACTTAAAACTTTTTCATCATCTATAACAAAAACTATGTACTCATTAAACAACCCCTTTCTACTTACCCCAAACAGCCCCTGGTTGCCTCTTTTTTTCTTTCTTATGAATTTGCATATTCTAGGTACTTCATATAAGTGTAATCATTCCATATTTGTTTGTGTCTGGCTTACTTGTTTCTATAGTAAAATAACCTTAATGATTATAAACATACTTTTTAACGGTAGACTTTTAATGTAGGCTTTTAAATGTTAGTTTATTTTAGTGTCATTTTTTATCTTTATTTTTTAATAATGGAGTTTATTGACATAAGGCATATGTGGTATAATTCATTTCTTGTTACATCAGTCAATATTAAGGCTCATGTGATTGTGGTTTTATTTGTCTTGGAAACAGTTGAAATCTAGCTCAGGAGTAGAATTCTACATTGAAGAAGGCTATTTCTTTTACTGAGATATGTAGCCCAGTAGTCTGGACCACAGGTTTAGCTATTTACCTAGATTTTAATATGTAAGTTCCTGCATTTTAAAAGGAATTAGATTTCTTCTTAAAAGACTGTCAAGTATGTCATTGTCTTTTATTACTCATCTAGTACTAAATGATATGAACTTGAAAATCTTGTTTATTTCTTAAATATCTTAATTCTGAGCTTAGTGATGACACATGGGGTTTGGAAGAAAAGCAGCTTACATCTGAAGGCCTCTGCATTTCTTCCAAGGCCTACCAGTCTTTAGATTACTTTTCTGTTAGCAGTATGGTTCTAGAACAGCGACTCAGTTTTTGCGGTCACAGACTCCTTTACATTTTTGAAAATTACTGCAGACCCCAAAAGAACTTTTACTTTTAGTACTAGATATTAACTGAGGAATTAAAATATTATAAAATACTTACTTTGAAAAATAGAATACACCTATTATATATTAATATTAAGAATATATTTTCTTGAAAAATAATTATTTTTCCAGAGCGACAAAAAACATTTAGTATAAAGGGAAGCATTGTTTTATACTTCTACAGTCTCTTTACTGTGTGCCCTAATTGAAAACTGGATTCTCCTGTTTGTTCCTGCATTGAATCTATTGTGATTTCACATGTCACATACATAGCCTTTGGAAAATGTCATTGTACACCTGTAAGACAATGAGGGTGAAAATGCCAAATGTTAATCTTAGTATTTTTATGAAAGTAGTTTTGGCCTTGCAAATTCCTTGCAGGGACTTAGCCACCCCCAGGAATCTCCAAGTTATACTTTGAGAACTGGCAGAAGATTGGCCTATATTGGATGAGTATTATTAGCATCTTTAAGGAAGTAGAATTTTGTCTCTTTAATTAATAAGCCATTTCATGAATATAACATTAATTAAGCTGTTATAGTTCCATGAAGTTTTTTGGTTTTACACAGCAAATTTGCTTATTAATTGATGCTATTTGACAAAAATGTAAGCATTTCAACAATGTCTTTTATAGAAGTACTTTGCAAAAGAATTTTTTGAGGTTTTTGAGAGCTGTAATTTTCTCTTACGTTTTTTTTTTTCTGTGTTAAAGGAACTTAACAGTCTATTGTGTTTTTAATATACTGAAAACAGGGACTAATGTTAATTACCTATAATAAGTAGTATATTCTGGCACAATTAAAAACTAACTTAAATGTAAGCTTAATAGAATTAAAAGCTTCTTCTGAATAGTGATTTTTAGGATATTGATTTTTGAATGTCTTCTTTGCCCATGGGTGCTGCCTTCATAATTGTATTATTTTAATAACATAGATGCTGCATTTTGTATAATTTAGTTTAATTTTGGCCTCTTATTTGATTCTTCTAATCATTTTGTGATTATATATGAACTAATAGAGATCAGTTCCTTTACAAGATTTTTTGTAAAAATATTGAAGTTTCTATTAGAGATGTTTTTGTTTAACAAAATTTTAATTTCTTGTAGCCTGTAGATTATTTTATAAACTGAGGAATTAAGAGATCTTAATAAAGATAAAATAGTTTATTTCATTTATAGTTACCATAAATCATTTTTATTTCTTAGGTATAAAATATTCTGGTAACTTTGTTACTTAAAGTTTTATAACCATAGCACCTTTTAACACATTTTTTAAAATTTAAAATTATTTCCATTGTTTGTATCTTACAATTAATTGTTTCACCTTAATTATTAAAAAATAGTTTTGCAGTATTTTTTATCCTATACTTGTTTTAAAAAGAGTAAATGATAGATGATATATGGTGTATATATTTTAAGTATTTTAAGAATACTGGTACATAGAAAAAAGTATGTTGTGGAAGGTGATATTTAATGATTTTTATAAATCTTGACTTTATACTCAATTTCTTTGTAGAGATTTATATATGAGCTTGATGAATTTGAAGTAGAAATCATTGAGACTTAAGGGAAGTGATCAGTTTTTTTATTCATAACTTAATAGTGCTGTTGAAATTCAGAAATTATCTGAGAAATAGGAACTAGAAATTTGGAAGTTACCAGTGAGGACCTTTCACATAATTCTGCCATGCGGTTGTTGTTTTTTTTAAATTTGAACTTAGAGAAAAATTATAGGTAGTTATTATGTAATATATAACCAATATAATAGCTATATTGGTTAGCTATTGCTGCATAATAAGTTATTCCAGAACGTAGTGGCTTAAAATAGTGATATATTTATTATTGAACATCCTTTTTGGTGTTAGGAATGCAGGGACAGCTTAGCTGAGTCCTCTCTTCAAGGTCTCTTACAGATTTTGAGATGATTATTTGATAGGCTTGATTGACAAAGGATTCATCTCCAAACTCACCTCTTTGTTGAAAAGATTTATTTTCTCTCCAACATGGCAGCTTGTTTCATCAAAGCATGAATGCCCAGAAATCATTAGAGATATCAGGAAAATGGAAGTCACTGTCCTTTGAAATGTAATCATGGAGGTTACATCCCCTTATTTTTGCTGTATTTTGTTAGAAACAAGTTATTGTATCTTAACCAGGACTCAGGGGAAGGTAATAAATGCCACAGGTATAAAAAGGCATAAATATCAGGAGGCCCAGGGATCATTGGAAGCCATGTCCCGAAACTCTTGCCTTAGTTATCTATATAGCGACCATTACGACTGAACGAACGACCGTTTGACCAGTTGCTGTGATCACCAGAGGGCAGATGCTCAACATAGGAGCTGCCCACTGGTGGTCAGTGCACTCCCACAGCCAACCTCCCTCAGTGCACTCCCACAGCCAACCTCTCGTGGACAGCGTCCAGTGTCCATTCCCTCTGCACCTGGCCTGGTGACCTTGCCTCCTCTCCTGACCCTGCCGGGGCCTTTGGGCCCTAGGCTAGGATAGGGAACTGGGGGTGGGTGGTGGCGGACATGGCTCCCCGACCCCTTTCCTAGGGGGCTACTGAGGGTCGGCTCACTCTTCGGTGCTGGTGGCCAACCTCCCATACCCCGTCCCTCCCCCTGGCTGGCAGGCCCTGATTGTTGGTGGCCAGGCCTAGGGATCCCACACATGCATGAATTCATGCACTAGGCCTATAGTACAAAATAATCATGAGCAACATGGAGAATGACTTCATAGATATTTTCATTAGTTTTTTTCTGCTATTGTTGAATGTGAAGCCTCTTAATTTTGTGAGAATTTAAAAAAAATATATTTTTAGTATGTTTTGCAGGTATGCTATCTTTGTATTTCTTTGTGTTAGTTTTTCAGTCTCCCAAGTAGGATTTCAGGTTCCCCTACACTCACATACCAGAAAAATTAAATTCCCTCCTTTTTCTTTTGATAATGCAGATAGTATATAGGCTGTCATTTATTTTGCCTGTATTGAATGTGGAAGTACTCAGTAGTGCAAATGAGAAGTTTAGAATCTAATCTAGTGTTTCTCACAGTATGGTCTTTGGTCAGCAACATCATCATCTCCCCTTTGTTAGGAAAGCAAATTCTCTGGCTCCACTCCAGACTTCTGAATCAGACATTTTGGGGAGGCTTGGCAATCTGTGTTTTAACAAACTCCAGGAGGTTCTTATGATTGCTGAAGCTCCAAAACTACTAATCTGTTCGGATCCTTAGAATTTGGATACTACTTTTCTAAAAGCTTTTGGCCAATACTAGAAATCTTATTTTTACTACCGTTATAAAACACTTTCAGGAAAATAAATATTTCCCTTACTCATTTTACAGATAAAGGATACAGAAACAAAACATAGTACTTGCCTTGTGTTTTTCAAGTCTGTTGGCTAGGCAGTACATGTATTAGCCAATAAGATTGGAGTATTAAGAGCATGGGATTTTTTAGATTAAATTTTTCTCTCCTTACACTATTTTGTTAACAAAAGTCAAATGCTAAAGAGCGATTTATAGATGGAGGATTATGTTGGACTAATAAAATATCACATGTTAAACTTTCTTAGTTGAATTGAAAATATATTTGATAATTGTCAAATAATTATATAGTGTTTACTCAACTTTATAGTTATGTTTCAGTGAATATTTACCAATAAAGAGCTGCAGTGAAATATCTTAGGTAAAATAGAGGCCTCATTAAAAGGTCACTTTCTAGCTGTCATGCCAACTTTTTGATATGTAGATACTGATTGGAAAGGCATCTATATAGACAACATGATTTTTCTTTGTGTTCTTAATTCCTTTCAGTTGATTTTTTTTTAAAAAAGTCTGTCCTATGGTACTATTGTAGTAAGATTCAAATTAAAAACGGACTAAACAATTTGATTATATCACTGTTTTGTGAAAGTTTGACAACTTAAATGTTTTTGAGGACTATATTTTGAGAGGTCTGATTAGTAATTTCTTATTTTTCATGAATTCACATTTTAGTAAGTTGTAGTGAATGTGAGCAATAGCTGAAATGATACATTCTGCTCATGTGTTCATTTAGGTAAAGTTGTTAGGATTACAGAGTGGGTTGCTGATTTTGATACAGTTCTTTGTCTTATACATCTAAGAATATAGTCAGGTGTTTAAATGTGAAAATTAGGTTACATAGTAAAGTTTGTTAATGCTAGACAAAAACCTATACTGTTCTAAAGAAAATCAGGTAATAGTGGATATTAAGAATATTGAATATGCTTTGCCTTTCTTTTTCCATTCAGTTAGGTGTCTGGGATTCTGCTGGCTTGTATTGTTTGCTGGATTCTTTTAGCTTAGTAATTTAGAAAGCAGCAAGATAACCACAGGGATGGATGAGAATTGCCTTTAAGTGTAGATCAGTTTATGTAGACTTAGGAAGGCATAATGATTTTTGAAAGATGATAGCTGTTTCACATATCTTTTTAGTCCTGTTGGTTTGATAAGTTTATCATACTCTTTATTTCATGGTGGTTAAATCAGGTGGGCTTTCTTCATTTTAAGGCTACTTGCTGCCTTAAGATCTTTTTATATAAACCCCAAAATTAGAGAAAGTTTTAAAATAAATTATTAGCAGATTTTCCATTGACAAGAAAACTTTTGAAAGGGATTCTCTTCATTATTTTCCCCCATTCATTTAGTTAACGCAATAATTATTTTCCCTCTTTGGACTAATTTTGATAAAATAGGATTTAGATTTAGTAAACCATTTTGGCTCTGTTGAAGTTATGGTATAAAATTTTTATGAAATAATTTTTTTCTATTTTCCTACATAGTAATGCTATTTTCCTTCAAACAAAAAGTAGTTACAGTGTGCATGCTGCATAAGTTTTACGTTAGTATTAAAGGGCACATTAGATTAGTATAAACTTAGAATTTTTGTACATAGTTGAAAATTTCTTAAAGTTTATAATGTGTGCAAATGAATGAGATCACTCAAATTAATATTTTCTGATTCCTGTAGAAGTAAATTGTCTACATTAACATGCCCTATGGGTGTGGGTGAATTGGCTGTCCCCCTTTCTCTACTCCCACAAATCAAGGGAAGTAACCTCCTCCCTCCCCTCCTTTCAACAACTGTAAAAACAATACAAATCAACACTTGAATGTCCCACATAGCTCTACTAAGTGTATACCCATAATCTTCAGAGTTACCTTGCAGTATCTACAGCATTAAAGAGCCCATTGATCAATTTCCCTATTGAAATGTTAAAATAACAAGATCAGATGTTGATTAAACTTAGTGTTATTTTCATAGAGTTGGATATTTGTGTGTGCACAAGTGTGCTCTTTTTTAACTGTTGTCTAACTTTGTGGTTACAACTTGTGGGGGAAACCTGTTATCAAGTTGTTAGACTGGGTTTTTCATCAGGAAGTCAGATGTTATACTTGAATTGTTGGTCCTCTGCAAGAAAATAGAATGCTTCTTTTGAGTGAATAAGCCAGGATAATGAGGCGAGGGGTTTTAATTCAAAGGTGTTTTTTGGTGATGGCATAAATACATTACAGATTATAAAATCCAATTACTATATTAAATTTCATCACTTGTTTTTTAGGTATTCCAATAACTGTACCACCTCCAGGTAAAACTTTTTCCATGTTTTCTCCATCATTGTTAATAAACATGAAATTTCAAGCCTATAGTTACAGGAGGGACAGTGTTGATACGATTAGAATATGGAATAGGCTATTGGGATTTCAAGGTCCTATTTTCAGCTCTGCCTTTGCTTCATTCCAGTTTAAAGATAATTAGTTTTCTTATACCTGTCTTACCCATCTCTGTAGAAATAGAGATTCTGAGAAAATTCTCACCATGTCAGTTGATTGAAGAGAACTGAGAATAGGATAAAAAAAATAAAATTTTTATTAAAACTACCAAGGAATTTTTTATATGATAAGGTGACTGTAAGAGACAAGAAAGATCATTTATCTTGACTTAATAATGGTTTCTGATTTTTTTTTTTTACCCTGCTGGCATAACTCAATATTATGAGAATATATGTTCTGAGCCACACTGCTAGGTAGATTGATAACTGGACAGATGGTTGTTCCCTGAGTGGTTTAATTGTTCATTGTTGTAATGGTATGATCAATAGTTATATGTGGCCCAGTGTTATTTAAAAAAATTTTTTAGGGTTTTTTGGTAGTGTGATACAAATGTGGCAGCAAGTGTGTTAACTTAGTTCAGCATTAAAAGCCAAGGAGCATAAAGAGAATGAGAAGTGAAAGTTCTTGGAGGGGTGGGTCTAAAATAAAAAATTACCTTGATAAACAGAAATAGTGGAGTTTAGATAGCATAGGTGAGTATACATATTTACATATGAGATAGTCATTGATTGTCTATGAATGTAGCTGAAAAAGACTTACCTGGAGAAGTTTTAAAGGAATCATTGGTGTATCTTTTAAGTTTAAAAAGAAAAGTGATTTAAAAAACTGTATAAAGCAGGATTGTGGACTCTTGAGTACTAATGTGGTAATTGCTAAACTGTATACTTCTAAGATGTTCAGTAGAGGATTTATAAATCCCAAAACTGGATACAGGGAAGATGAGCACGGTGAATTTGCAACAGCTTGTAAAAGGGCCAAAACTGATTTAAGTGGACTTTTGAGAAGGGTTAAGAGAACTGGGATTCATTTTTACTTAGAATTCTAAAAAGAAGGTCTAGTGGAAATGTTTTTAATATGTAGAAGGTGTTAGAGAATATGAGAGTGGATTGTTTCTTGCCCTCATTCAGGATAGCATAGGTATTGCAGTGTGAGAAATTTAAATAATATACTTGAATGCATTTCCCAGTAGTGAAAGTTGTTAAAACTAGGAAGCAATTGGTATCATAAGTTGTAGCATCTTAGTCTTTGTTGGGATTCTTTTTGCCTATTTGAATTGGAAAGTGTAGAATAGATTAACTGTTAAAAGATCCCATTTAGCCACATTCCATGGGATTATAATTAGGTATTGTGAATTATTGAGAATGCAGACCTCATAATATCAAGGTGCAAATTATTTTCTTTCCACACTAATGCAAAACTATAATTATGTGCCTTTATTTGTAAAATAGTCTTTTAGGGTTGTACTATTAAAACATTTTATGATGGATATTCTCAGCCTTAAGCAGTTATTATATCTACTGGTAAGATTTTATTTATATTACACATTTTAAGGAAATTCTACATATCTAAAACTCAAAAAAATTTTTAAAAGGTAAATGTTATTATTTTATTTGCTTTCCTACTAAAATATCTCAAGAATAATATATCTGGTGGCAACACTACTGTTTTATATATGGAAAAGGTAAGGCATTGAAATTAACTTTCTCATACTCACAAAATGGGCTGTGTGTGGTGCTGAAAATAAGACCGAGTGTCCTGTCTCCCAATTTGTGCTCTATGTATTAGACAAGACTATTCATTTAAAATTTTATTACTCTAATACCTGTTTATAAACTTAAGCTTCATTTTTTTCTGTCCATTATAACATAGAGAAGCATGTTATGTCCCAGAAAAATTTAGTGATATGTAGCAACTTTGTTTCTCTCTTGCCATTAAATATACACTCCCTTAACTTTCTTTTTCTTATGATTGATTGTTTCAGGTTTTCCTCCTCCACCAGGTGCTCCACCTCCATCTCTTATACCAACAATAGAAAGGTAAATAATTATATATACTGTAACATTTTTATCATTGATAGGCTTTTGACAGAAGAATCATACATATTTTGGTAATATTTTCAAAGATTTGATTTTATAAACAGTAAGTAGTACCTGCCTTTCAATGAGTAAGTCTAGATCTATGTTAGTTACTTTGATATAAGACTTGGACCTATATAGCCCAATAACAAATCACAAAACGAAATGATAGTATTTTCAAATATCTTCCCTTGATTTATGACACACTGACTAAAGAAACTCCTAAATTGATTTGAAAATTGACAGTAGTCAGTTTTGTGGAAAATACAAAAAGATGACTGGTAATCATGAATAAAGCATGTCTATTTTAGGATTGGGTAAGAACAACTGTTATCAGAAATAAGCTGCCTTATTTCTTGCTATCCTGCTGCAACTCAGCTTCCACAGTGGAGGATTGGATCCATTTTGCATGGGAAAAGCCTTATTTTTATACCCTGCATTTTTGGTTTTTGTTAGTTGGAATGCTGTACTAAATAATTTTTACCTCATGGATGGCAATATGGTGTTTAACAACAGAGGCTTTGGAATAAAAAAGAACTGGTTCACCTTTTGCCTTCATAATTTACCAGCTTTGTGTTGCTATGCAAAGTTTATGACTACTCTTTGAGACTTAGTTTCTTCTGTTACCAAGTGGGGTTGATAGAATTGTGAGATTAAAACAGATAGTGAATATAAAGCATCAACATAATTCTTGATAGATAGAAATCACTAATGGTAGTTATATTTTCTGCTTAATTGGCAAATAAACTCTACAAAATTAGTGTATTTCTGAAAAAGTGATTTAAATGATATAAGAAGACAAAAATTGTGACAACCGTATTATATCAATAGCATTAAAACCATGCATATGATTTTAAGAGAACATGATAAAACTCAGTGAAGTGTGACTTGTGAGAACATAGATTTGATTTTATTAAGTCCTTCTTAAATATATGTTTTTTCAATCAAAATGTTAAGTATTATTTGTTGATCCTGCCAGTAGAGTTGAATTTCTGATTGGTAACAAACCAACATTTTTAAGACTAAATTAAATATATATATTGATTTCAGAGAAGAAGGGCGAGGGAGAGAGATAGAAACATCAATGATGTGAGAGAATCATCAATGGGCTGCCTACTAATGATGGAGCCCGCAACCCAGAGATGTGCCCTTGATTGGAATCAAACCTGGGATCTTTCAGTCCAAGGCTCACACACTATCCACTGAGCCAAACCATAGGGCTTAAGACTAAATTTTAATTAAGTTTTAAATATTGTTAGCCTCTGTTAATCTTGTGAATTAAGATGAATTCATTGGATTATTCATGTTATACTAGTAAGCTATATTTTTCTTTCAGTATTAGATTTAATTTATTTGGAAGTTAAAAATCCTGTGTTTTTGCTATTAAAATTTAAGTTATAGAATTAAAGCTTGTTGTTGTTAAAGAAGTCATAATTCTGTCTTTATGTTTTGTACCAAACTATTAAAATTTAGAACTTATTTGAACACATAAAAATACATTTTTTCTTCAACAGTGGACATTCCTCTGGTTATGATAGTCGTTCTGCACGTGCTTTTCCATATGGCAATGGTAAGTGTTATTAGTTACCACATTCAATTTGAATCATTAAAGGACTTAAAATACTGTTATAGCAATAAAATCATACTTTCATGGTTTAAAATACTGTTTTATGGAACAATTAAAAATATTAACTAAAGGAGTAAGTCTAACATTTATGGTTTCTTAAGAGAATAATTTTTCTTTCTTTATTGACTATACTTTTTACAATTAATGGTGCCACAACAGGGATATTTATATCATGTATTTTCCTAAGAGGATTTAAGATTTTTTTACCAAATTGTCTTCATTGTTCAAAATCTTTTTGGTTTTTGATTTGTGTCCCACTAGCCTTGTTCTGATATTTCCTCATCAGTGGTTCATCTTTTCTTCTATCATGTTCTCTCTTAACAATTTTATTCATTTCAAGAGCTGATACCATTTTTAAAAGTGCTGTGTATTGTATTAGGTTTTAGAGATACAGTAAACTAGACCTAAGTTTGCCTTTATCAAATTTATAGGCTAGTGAGGAAATAGCAGGTGATAGAAGAAGGTGCCATGGGAACATATTGCAAGGGGTCTCCCACTCTAGAGGGTTGGAGCTATAGATGATGTAAGTTGGATTCAAAGTATGTTCAAAGACGTTGTGGTGAGAATGTGGTGGGCTTTTTTTTTTTTTTTAATGTTTTTAATGAAACAAGGGAGAGAGAGCCAGAAACATCAATGATGAGAGAAAACCATTGATGGCTGCCTCCTGCACACCTCCATCCTCCCCCCCTCCTCCCACCACAGGGATCAATCTCGAAACCCAGACATGGCACCCTGACAAGGAATTGAACAGTGAATAGTGAAGTCATCTCTTGGTTCATGAGTCGACACTCAACTACTGAGCCACAGCAGCCGTGCTGGTGGCCTTTTTTTTTTATGAACTGAGAAGTGTGGTGTGGCTGGATTGTAAAGAATGCATGGTGAATGCCTACAGATGAGAAAAGAACACACAGGGCCTTGTAGTCCTGCTGTATGGTTTCAGCCTGATTCAGAGAGCAGTGAGGAGCAGTTTAGTATTATGGTGAGTTGTGAAATGGCTAGATTTACATTGGTAAAGTTCCATTTTGGCTACGTATTTATGAGGAAATAGTGGGTGGTGGAATGGCTGAGATGCCTGTTTGATTGGGAGAACAAGAAGCTCTTGGAGTACAGTCAAGTGCTACATAAGGACACGTCTGTCAGTGATGGACCAGACCATATATATACTGTGTCCCATCTATAATAGTAAAAGCATAATATGCTAATTAGACCAGATGTCCTTCTGGACAAAGCCTGGGGGGGCGTGGCAGAGACCCCCAGGGGGAGGGGTGGTGGAGGGTCAAGTCCCTTGCATGAATTTTGTGCATCGGGCCTCTAGTAAGATAATAATGGAGCTAAAAAATTCTCATCACTTAGTCATGTCATAGCTGTTGTAATGCATTACTCACATGTTTCTGGTGATACTGTTATAAGTACACCTATTGTGTTGCCCGTTGTATAAAAGTATAGCACATACAGTGTACAGTACATGATATTTGATAATGAAGGGTTATGTTACTAGTTTATGTATTTAAAATGCTGTACTTTTTGTCATTTTTAAAGTGTGCTCTTTCTACTTATAAAAAAAGTTTGCTATAATACAGTATGGCATGTTATGCCAGCCTCATACACCTCATGCTTATTGCATCTCTTGATTGCTTAATTTTCTCTTGTGCTTGATGTAATTTTGTGTTACTTTGTATAGTAACATGCTGACCAGCAAGCATGTAAAACTCAAAGGCTAATACGGGCCAAATAAGGTTTAAGTTTATGTGCGCCACAAACAAAAAACAAAAAACAAAACAAAAAAAACCTTCAATTTTCATAGAAAGATAGGTTTATTTCAGTAGAGACATGCTGAACACAAAGGGCTGAAGTATAAATGAATAATCATTAAAATAATAGAACATTTTAATAAAAATTAATATTTTTTTCTTGAACATTAACTTGACAGACACTGAATAACTCCACAAATTAACAAGTGTAATGCGAATAAACCTATTTTTCTTGTTATCTGAAAGCGAAATATTTCCTGTTGTGCACACTAAACAAACCAGCTGCTAGTATTAGTGGAGAGAAATGTTGTGCCTGTGTGTAAGGCATGTAAAGGAAATGAATGCACCAGGATTATAGTGATCAGTCATTAGCGAACATTGTCGTTCGTTATTAATAATTATGTATAACAGGCTATTGTAAAAATTAAGTTATGACATTTTTGTTAAGATATTTCTTACATATTGTTATATTGGCTGGGTCCCAAAAATATTTGTTGTGGACAGCATTTGGCCTATGGCCCGTGAGTTTGACATGCTTGCTATACAGGTTTGTAGCATAGGATCATAGTAGGGTATACCAGATAGCCTCGGTGTGTAGTAGGCTGTACCATCTAAATTTGTATAAGTACACTCTGATGTTTGTACAAAGAAATTGCCTAATAATGTATTTTGTAGAATGTATCTCAACTAGTACACGACTGTCATCCTTGGGAAGAAATTATGATGTCCTCTTTTGGGGTAATACCATTGGGGAATGGAGGAAATTGAATAGTTCAGAGTCTTATACAGTAGAATTTGTAAGTCTTGGTGATATGGTGATACATTTGCTATAAGTATCAGTCCTATACTTATGGTTATCCTTTAGATATCTGTATCAGAGGGTTGTGCTGTCCTTCAGACCCACCTTGTTCAAAGACACATATGCCATTCATTCATATCAAAAAGTAACCTTTCTGTTGCTCTGGCCAGTTTGGCTCAATGTATACAATGTCAACCCACACACCAAAGGGTCTTGGGTTTGATTCCAGTCAAGGACACATACCTGGCTTGTAGGCTCTATCCCTGGCCCTAGTCTGGGTGCATCTCTCTGTCTCTCCCCTTCCCTTCCACTCTATCCGAAAATCAGTGGAAAAAATATCTTCTGGTGAGGACTAACAACAACAATAAAAAGATAGTCTTTTTGTTTACTGACTTGTTTTACTAATTATATCACCCCCCCTTTTTTAATGAGTTCCCAGGAAGTCATACTCATTGGATTGAAATCTTTGTTTACGTGTCTTTTGTAAGTCTTCAATCATTAAATGGAGAGCAACATTTTCCCATAAGATGAAATTCACTGAGAATACATTAAAGGACCTTAGTCCTGCCATTTAATAAACACTCAAGTATTAGCTTTTATTTATGACTATCTCTACCATCTCCCACAAGCTCCAAGTTTCTTCCCTTTTCTACACTGTTAGGCAGTGTAGCAAAATTGTTAAAAATAGGCCCTGCAGTTAGATAGCCTGATTTTGAGTCCTGGGTCCAATTTATCTTAGTAACTAACTTTGGATAAGTTAAATAACATAAGTCATTTTCCTCATCTGCAAAATGAAGTTTGAACGTAAAGTGCTGAGCATAGTACCTATAATATGTAAGTACTTGATAAGCATTACCTATTAAATTAATTAAAAATTTTACCTCTTATAGTACTTGTCATTTTGTGCTTTGTGACTAAATTCCTTGTGTATGTTTTGGAATACAAGTGAACATGAGGAATAGCTCATATCAGAAAGAATAAGACTTCATTCTTGAGATTACATGCACAGTTTCTTTGTGGAAGATTTCATTTTTAAAAATGCTTATTAAATACCAGAGGCCCAGTGTATGAAATTCATGCACTGGTAGTGTCCCTAGCAGCTGCCAGCTGCTGGCTGGGGCCTCCCTCCCTTCCCTTGGCCGGTCCCACCGTCTGGTCAAACTCCTGGACGAAATCCCAGTTGAGCGGACAATTTGCATACTACCCTTTTATTATATAGGATTTTACTTTTTCTCAAAGTAGTGCATGCATAATTTTAATCCCTAAAGCAAGCATTTTATGCTCACTGTTTACCACCCCTAACTCTTCTCTGAGACTTAAAAAAATAATAATAATAAAGGACTTTTTCAGTAATAATAATTATAAAACATTGTAAAAATTAAATACAAGAAAGTTAAGAGTTTTCTTTATCCTCTCAAACAAAGCTTTGGATTGGAGATTGTGCTTATAAAATAAGATCTAGTTTAATTTTTTTGAAGGGAGAACATAAGCACTTTTAATGGTTTTTAGTTCTGATAGTCTGCATGGCATTTCTACATAATATTACCTTTTTCTTATATAACTTTTCAGAGTGTTATCTTTCTACTACAATACACATGTTTCTTGTTTATTTACTATGTCCTTTTCCTACCAGGGAAATTTTAACATTTTTTCCTTTTTCATTTATATACCTACGCTCTTTTTCTTACACCATCAATCACAACTGTTCATCTTCCTAAGCCTTTATCTCTTCTCCTCTGCTTTCCAGCTTTGCCCAGCTGTACTTGTAGTTACATTTGTATTTTGTCCTGCAACCAAAATTAACTGTGTCCTGGCACCTGTTTTATTCTAAAAACGAAACAGTAACCTTATTTACATTATTATGACTGTGTAAACATTGTGTATTATAGAGATAGTTATAATAAGCCACTCAAAGGAGAACATTCCAATGGCAAGTATATTAAAATGGCCATATACTTCATCAACTATGTAAAGTCATACTACATTTAATTTTGGGTTCATATTTACATCTTGACTTTCTCAACCTTGAGAATATTAAAAAATATTTTCCAATGTATATTTTTCCCTGAAAGTTTTTTTTTTTTTTTAAATCCTTATCTGGGGATATTTTTCCTGTGTTTTTGTTTGTTTGTTTTGTTTTTTAGAGGTGTGCTGGGGGTGGTGGGAGGAAGATAGAGAAACATCACCTTGAGAGATTGGTTGCCTCCCATACACACTCCTGACTGGAGTTAGGGATTGAACCTGCAACTAAGGTACATACCCTTGACCAGGAATCAAACCCAAGACTCTTTGGTCTGCAGGCTGATGCTTTACCCACTAAGCAATACTAGATAGGTCTCCTTTAAAAGATTTCAAATTATGTTTTTCATGTGTATATCCATAACCCATCTATAAAATGAATGTTTGCCTATGTCATAGAGTAAAGGTATAATCGTCCGAGTGCAATTTGTTGAGTAAGCCTATCCTTCTTGAGGGATTTATAGTGTCGCCTCCATTCATGTATGCTTGAATCTGTTTATTTGCTTTCTAGACTATTCATTTGGTTTATTTAACTACTATCTTGTGCTAATAATGCCATACTGTTTTACATATAAATTTTATAGTAGCTCTGCTATCTCATTCAGCAAAATGTATCTTATTCAGCTTCAGAAGTATTCTTGCCATTGCTCTTGCATATTCATTTTAGAATCAGTTTTACATGTTTCTTGAAAAGCTGTTGAAATTTTGATTAATAACTGGCAAATATATTATGCTTATTATATGACAAACACTGTAAATTAATGTAATCCTGACAGCCTTACAAAGTAAGCATACTGTTATTGTTTTCACTTTATGGAGGAAGAAATTGAAGAACAGCCAGATTAAGTATTTTTCCCACTTTCCAAAGTAAGTCGCAGAGTCACAATTTGAACCATGCAGCCTGGCGCTAGAGTCCTTGCTTTTATACCATTGTATTGGAGTTCAGTTGATGCTCTAGATCAGTTTGTGTGGAATTCATGCCTTACAACATGATTTCACTTATGAACAAAGACTCACTCTTCATTTCAAGAGATGCTTTTTAAATGTGTTTCAGTTACATAATTATCTCTATGCAATTGTATTTCTTCAGTTATATTTAGATATAGGCACCTAATGCTTTTGTTGTTGTAAATGATATATTCATTTGAACTATGTGTTCTGTTTGCATAGAAAAAGAATTGGTTTTTGTTTTATTTATATTTCTATGTAAATACAGATATATACATAAATTTAAAAAGATACATATGTTGATCATGTGGCCATACCTGTTGAACTCTCACTATAATTTGTCAAGTCTCTTCAGACAATAATATCAGCAGGTAATGGTTTTGTGCCCCCCCCCCCTTATCTTACATTCTAAGACATCAATATAACGAGGTATTTAAAGTAGAGTTCTTACATCTTTTTTTTTTTTACACTTTTATAATTTTTATTACTTTGCTGTTAAGTTTTTGATAGAACCCTACATCAGATTAAGGAAAATTTTTTCTAATTTTCCAAGTGCTTTTGAACTATATGAATATTGATTTTTATCAGCTGCTTTCTGAGATGACCATACTGTTTTTATTTAGTCTATTAATGTGGCAGATTTATAATATTTTTCTAATATTAGGCACTGTTTATTTGCTGACGTACATCTAACTTGGTCATGATTAATTACTTTCAAAAAATGATTTGTCTAGGATTTTGACATCTAAGTTTATATATAAGATTGGCCTGTGATTTTCTTTTATTTTGTACTATCCTTAACTGGTTTTGGTATTGAGGCTATACAAGCCACATGGGATAATTAGAGAATGGTCTTTTTTGCCTTTTCTCTGGAAGTTTGTGTAATATTAGAATGGTCTATACTGTATAAGCTTATAAAAACCCAGCTGTAAAAAAGCTGGTTTTGTGGGAAGGTTTTAAATTACTGATTTAATATTTTTAATAGTTATAGGATGATTAAGATTTCTTTTTATTCTTGAGTCATTTTTTTTGTAATTTTTAAGAAGTAGACTGAGCTAAATTTATAAATGTGTTGGTATCAAGTGTATAATAGTTTATGTATTGTTTCATCTCTGCAGGATCTGTAGTTGTGTTTTTTTTTGGGGGGGGGTTTTTGTTGTTGTTCTAATACTGTTTATGTGGCCTCTTTTTTGTAGTCTTGTCAGAGATTGTTGTGTTTTATTTGTCTAATATTTAAAAACCAACTTTCTGCTTTTTTAATTGTGTGGTAGTTTTCTGTTTATTTGATTTCTACTTTTTATTATCTCCTGTTAAATTATTCTGTGCTTTTCTGAGTTCTTATATTAATTTTCCATATTTTCTTTTTTTTAAGTTTACTTTCATTATTGACAGTACTACAAATGTCCCTCATTTTCCCCTTTCTTTGCCCAACCTGTTCCCTGCCCACCTTTAGCACACTGTTGTATGTGACCATGGATTAGGCACCATCTTTTCTGATTTTTTTTAAAGATTAAATTTCCTTCCAAGACAGTTTGCATCTCTTTTTAAAAAAAAAATATTAAAAATATTTTTATTGATTTTGGGAAGGGAGAGGGAGAGAAAGAGATAGAAACATCAGTGATGACAGAGAACCATTGATCGGCTGCCTCCTGCACTCCCCACTTTGGGGACTGAACCCACAATCTGTGCACGTGCTCGACCGGGAATTGAACATTTAATATTTTTTCTTATTTTTTCCTTTGCTATTAACCATTTTGTGTTTTTATGTCTTATATTCAGAATATAATAGGAATTATTCAAAGTATAAATAAAAAATTTATTATATAACTGACGAATTCAGTGCCTTTTATATTGTGCTGATTGTTAAGCTAATAAACTTGTCTACCCAACCCCTGTATTTTCCAAATCTTTTTGAATTGGCAAATTTTAAAATATTCTGTTTTTCTCTATATTGTTTTGAAATTGTACATTCTTTTGTGTGTGTGTTTACTCTTATAATGCATTGTACATCTATCTTTTGGTGAACTCTGTTGATTATAACATTTGTTCTTTTTGTTTATTTATGGATGCCTTTGTTTCTTCCTTATTTTTAAAATACAATTTGTTAACGACATGCTCCTAGGTTGACTACCATTTTCTCTCGATACTTTGAAGATGTCCTAATTCCGTGGTCGGCAAACTGCGGCTCGCGAGCCACATGTGGCTCTTTGGTCCTTTGAGTATGGTATGGCTCTTCCACAAAATACCACGGCCTGGGCGAGTCTATTTGGAAGAAGTGGCATTAGAATAAGATTAAGTTTAAAAAATTTGGCTCTCACAGTCGTCGTACTGTTGATATTTGGCTCTGTTGACTAATGAGTTTGCCGACCACTGTCCTAATTTATTCTAGTTCTCATTTTTGATAAGGGAAACTTTGTGGTATCTATTTCTGGTTCCTGTCCCCCTTGCAAAACGATTATGTTAAGTCTTTAAGGTTTGGTTCTTCATAGTCCTCCAGTCAGGGTATTCACACTCTGTCATTAATCTTTTCTAGTTATAAAATAAGTTTGCATTATAATCTAATGAAGCACTTTTTGTGGGAGTTTTGTCTTTATTTTCTAATTCTTTTTGTTTTTTCTCTTGTTGTTTTTTTTTTAGTACCAAACCTTTAGTTTTTAATCTTTGTTTTGGTTTTTCTTTAGTTGCCTTTCCCCACCTTCCTGGTTCTGCTCCTTCATGGCCTAGTCTTGTGGACACCAGCAAGCAATGGGACTATTACTCAAGAAGAGAGAAAGACCGAGACAGAGACCGAGACCGAGACAGAGATCGAGACCGAGATCGTGATCGAGACAGAGAGAGAGAGCGCACCAGGGAGAGGGAGCGAGAGCGTGACCATAGTCCTACACCAAGTGTTTTCAACAGGTTTGTTGAGTGTGCTGGAGTTTGTGTACATGTATTTAATGTCTACTTGACAATTTGTATTTGATTATAGGATGGAAAATCTGATTTAGTTGGGAAATACTTCGAAGAGTATTTAGGATAGCCATTTTAAAAGCATCAAGGCTATTTAATTCATAGGGATTCTCATTACCTAAAGCAATAGTCTTCAAATTTGTTCTCTCTCAAAAGAATTTTGAAAACTTTGTACCCCCTCACATATCTTGCCATCTAAAATTTTTCTTTTTTTAAATATGTTTTTATTGATTTCAGATAGGAAGGAAGAGGAAGAGAGAGAGAAACATCGAGGAGGGGAGAGATTCATGGATCGGCTGCCTCCTGCAAGTTCCCCACTGGGGATCGAACCCACAACCTGTGCATGTGCCCTTAACTGGAATCAGATCTGGAACCTTTCACTTCACAGGCTGATGCTCTATCCACTGAGCCAAACCAGTTAGGGCATAAAATGTGTGTGTGTGTGTTTTATTTAAAAATTGTAAATACATAATTGAACAAATTTTTGGGAGGAAGAGGGCAACATAATTCAATCCAATTTGTTTAGAAATTAAAGTTTCAGTTTTATCATTTTTCTTGGAAGAATACCAAAACTGTTTTATCAAGACTTGTCAAAAGACTACCAATTAACTTAATATGCTCAGAGGTTTGGGGAAATTAAACTGCTATTATTACATCTTGGCCAAAACAATCTTTAAAAAAATTAAATACCTTTATGTGTGTTAAATATTTATTTCTGGCAAATTTCCTTTATTCCATTTATGGAAAAGAGCTATCATATAACTTAATTGGTAAAAGACAGCTCTCATTGTCAAGTCAGATAGCCAAATGACATCATTTCTAATTGTAAAAATCTAGCTTCATTTGCTGTTCAAATGAGTTAATCTGTATTCCATATCTAAGTTTAATAAACAGACTAGCCACAGAGCTGGAAATAAAATGCTGCCTTTCAACACTTTGCTTTTTTTGAAAGGGTTTTTTTTCAAGCTTTTACTAGATCAGGTAAAATTCTTATGAGTCCCACCACACTGCGATTTTATATTTGAAGTTAGAATATAACTTCTTACTCCATACGTTCTTAAAGGAACAGTGTATAAGATAAGAAAACCTGAAGTCCTATAGCTGCTTTATGATTCCTTGAATAAGATAATTCTCACTGGCACTAATATTATAAATTAGATCTGTTTGAAGCCATGATGTCTTTTATACCATGAGCCACTGTACCATAGTAAAATTGGTGAAAGGAATGCCTTTTTTTTGTAAAGGGCAGGAGGGTGATTTCGAGAGAAGAGTTTAGTTGGAGAAGTGGCATGACCTTTTACATTAGGCAGTTCAGATTTAGGAAAGAGTAAAAATGGGGGTTGAGGATCTGGAAATTGACTCCCTAAAATGTTCTGTGCTTTTGAAAAGAATTCATATATTGCTGTGGAACTGGCATGTACTGCTGACCTAAAGAATAAGTTTCTAATTCTTCTTAAAAATCCACAAGTTAGAAGTCATGTACTTTTCTGGACTTGAACCCGTTCTCTCCCAAGCCAGTGCACCACATTAGTTCTAACTTCACATGACTGATTGCTGTTCAGAGAATCCCTCAAAGTTTTATACTTCCTATGTTCATGTTGTTCTTTACCTTTCTGCCTCACAAACTTTTATTAATTCTTTAAGATCCTCTGTGAGCTTCTCTGAACCTGAAGGAATTAATTTTGTTCACATGTTCCCTAAACACTTTGTTTTTAAAATCCTCACCCGAGGATACTTTCCCATTGATTTTTTAGGGAGAGGGAAAAGGGAGGGAAAGACAAAGAGAAACATTGATGTGAGAGAAACACATTGATTGGTTGCCTTCCTGTCCAGGGCCCAATCTGAGGAGGAACCTGCAACTGTGCCCTTGACTGGAATTGAACCTGGGACCCTTTGGTCTGCAGCCCAATGTTCTATCCACTGAGCCAAACGGCGTAGGGCCACTTTGTTTCTTAGTCTCTTTAAGGGCATTAACCACCATTTTTCCTTTTTGTACCCTCAGTACTTTGTACAGTAATGTGTGGCACATAATAAATATGTCAGTAAATAAAATGACATTTCAGGGGAGGAAGGTGAATACAACAGAGAAAGAACAATTTTGAAAACTTGGTGAACTTGAGTAGAAGCTCTTTATCACAATCAAATAATTAATTTGGGCATCTTATAACATATTAGTCTAGAGTATCATCACAATGTAGAATGAAGATAACATCTTTATACCAATTATTTTTAGGGATAAGATAAATGTAAGATACGCAGATAATTTTCTGAGTTTGCTGGATGAAATGAAACAGTATATCAGTTCCGGGTGTGAGGATATGCTTAATTCAAGCAGCATTTGTTTTGTTAGTTGTGGTCATTCTATGTAATAAAAGTAATAGGCAAATTGACTCACACCAAGACACAAGAAGGCCACCTCAGGTGATCAAAGATGGCTGCCCCATGTGGACATAAGATAGCCGCCACAAAGTGGCCTGCAGGGGAGGGCAGTTGGGGGTGACCAGGCCTGCAGGGGAAGGCAGTTGGGAGCCAGCAGTCCTGGATTGTGAGATGGATGTCCCAGATTGGAGAGGGTGCAGGCTGGGCTGAGAGACACTCCTCTTCCCTTCACCCCATGCATGAATTTCATGTACCAGGCCTCTAGTCTAATTATATACTTCTTAATCCATAAGGTCCTTGGGGATTATCTAATCTAAATTTCTACTTAATCAGGTGAGGAAATGGAAGCATAAAGAAGCATAAGACAATGAATGGTAGAGCCATACTTTCAAAATGTGATGGAGATTGCACTTAAAATCCTCTCTAGTCTTGAAATTAGATAGTTTAAAATTTTTCTTTTATTACTCCCTATGCAATTGATTTCTCCCCTTTTTTAGTGGGGGGGAGGGGCAGAAGGGAGAGTTGTGATTCATTCATTTATGTAATTGACATTTTCTGAGTCCTTCTTATGTACCAGGCACAGAGCTTTGTGCTGAGGATACAGAATTATTCATACACTGCCCTTTTTGATTTAATCATATGAAGTCATATGAAGTCAAGGTGACTAGGACTGGTTAATAGTTTAAAACTTTACTTAAAGCAGTGTACAATAAACTGGACAAGATATATTCATCTTTTTCCTTTCTGTAGTTCTTAATAATATGACTTATGCTTTGTAGACACTTGATAAAATTTTAAATAAGTAAAGGTAGGATACATATGTGTTTGTGTGTGAGTGTATGTTTTGTGTTTTTGTGGTGGGACATGTACTGTTACCTTGAGCCATGAAGGTCAGCATGATTCTGTTAAGTTCAAGAGCATTACTTTTCAGAAAGTTGAATAGTTTCTAATATTGTTAAAATACTTGGGATAGCACTGTTATCTCTAGAATGTCTGTATTCACAAGTTAAGGAACTTAATGTAAAACTTGATAGGAAAGAAGACTAAAATGGCTTTGCTAGAGCTTGTAAGTTTTCTTTGAGTAAACATAATACAGTTTATAGAATATTTTAGGCTAAATTATCTGATTAAATTTTAAATACAGGCATTACTTAATTTTTATTGAAACTAAAGTATTAATGGTTAAACCACATTTAATCTTTAGGTTGCTATGCTTTAGGGCATCAGAAGTCAGTGTTTACCTAACTGTGACTAAAAGTTCAAGGCAAAAGGTGGAGGAATTTTGTGTTGTTCTGAATTGTCACAGGACTAAAGAGTTCTCTGGAAAATCCAAGTGAAGTATAAGTAAAGACCTCCCCCCGCTTTTTGTTTTTAAGACATTTTAGTGATACGGCATGTAGTATGTGTTGTGTCACAGATTACAGGGTCATTGGTTTGAAAATTACAGACCAGTTTCAACATCTGGTCTTTAGGCCACTTAATTGTGGGCTAGAATGAAGTCTGTTCGTTCAAGGATATTTGAACGAACTCTAATGATTTCCAGACCCAGAGAAACTTGTGCGGCAGCTGCTTATCAAAGAAGGGACCAGAAGAAGGGATCTTTATATTTCATATATGAGACAAAATCTTTTATCATCTGTAGAAAGTTTCCCATCATATGGCTGCCTTCAGAATCTTAAAAGGTCTCAAAGCTGTCAAGACCGGTTTGGCTCAGTGGATAGAGCGTCGGACTGCAGACTGAAGGGTCCCGGGTTCGATTCCGGCAAGGGCATGTACCTTGGCTGCGGGCACATCCCCAGTAGGGGGCGTGCAAGAGGCAGCTGATCGATGTCTCTCTCTCATCGATGTTTCTGACTTTCTATCCCTCTCCCTTCTGCTCTGTAAAAAATCAATAAAATATATTTAAAAAAAAAAAAAAAAAAAAAGAATTGATGTTAGCGTGAGAAGGTTACAGATGACAAATTATGAGATAATTGACTCTGTTTTAATGTAAATCCAGTTGGAATCATTACAAAGACACCCTCATTTTTAAAGAGGATAATATTTAACTACCATATTCATTTGTCCTGGTGTGGGCTAATTATTCTGCTTCAGAAAAATTAATTAGTACCGGATCGGTCACCTTTACAAAAAAGGTTCTACTTCTGAAAACTTTAGCTTTAAATTTACTGAAGATGGTAAACCTATATATCAGCTGCCATTTGTTGAGGGCCTTTTCTTGTACCAAGCACTTACAAATGCTTTTGCCAGTTCTGTAACAACGCTGAAAGAGATTGTTGCCAATTTTACAGATGGATGCCTAGGGGAGGTTGGTTAACTTACCGCAGGCCACACATTTAGTAAGTAGTAGAATCAGGATGTGATCCTGGGCCTTCTCTACTTGTACTCCTCCCGCTACTCTACACTATCTGTCATGGCACATTGCCTTTTAGGTGACATGCTTCCACTTTCCAAATATTAAGTGCATATTTATGGTTAGGAAAAAAAAAAAAAATATATATATATATATATATATTTATATATATTTATATATTCTTGCTTGAGGCAGGGTTGGCCTGGAGGTTTTTAACGGGGGAAAAGGAGGACATATGTAATACTTTCAACAATAAAGATTAAATAAAATGGTTTAAAAATGTAATGTATGGAGGCAATAACAGCTTGGTCAGCAATATCTCTTGCATTAGACATAGCACTACAGACAACTCATTACTTTTCCTAAGAAACCACAGCTGATTTTTTCTTTTATATGGCTTACATGTTTACCTTATTCTGTCTCCTATTGCTCCTACTGATATCACTCAACTCCTTGATGCTTTAAACATTAATAATTTGTATATATTTCTAAAAACCAAGGCTCTTAAGCACACAGAGCTCTAGAAGATACTTTATTTCTTCTAAGTGAGTTTACTGATACTAGGTTGTGGAAAGTATTGACTTTATGCTGAACAAAGAAAAAGAAAAAAGACTTCAAGGATTAGGAGAAAGACAGAAGAATGTGAGTGAAGGGACATGAAGAGAAGACTGCGCTAGGAAGGTAAAGTAAGACTAGCCATCAGTCTCAGGTTTACCAGTTCATTCTATCCAGAGTCAGAAAATGGAGGTGCAGCTTTAAGTTTATGCATTTGAAGTTAACCATGTGAATCTCTCTTCACTACACACATAACTAGTATTAATTGGGATGTCAGAATGCAAGTAGGTCTGCTTGTAGTTTTGTGTGGATATTGTAGAAGTTGCTTCCCATATGCACTCTGTCGAGATCAAACCCACAACCTGGGTATGTGCCCTGACTGGGAATCGAACCTGTGACCTTTCAGTGTATGGGACGAGTCTCTACCCAACTGAGCCACTGGCTAGGGCTGTTCTTCATTTGCATACCTCTTTATTAGATGAATATACTCTTTATGTAGGTGAAGAACCTTTATCTACTGAATACTCTGTAGTCATTGTGAGCCAGATATTTTTAAACTCCTGTGAGCCCAAGATTTTATAAAGTAATATAAGAATTTTGGTTTGAGATCTGAAATAGACAAACATGCTTTTAACTCTAAGAAAACTGATTAAAATGAAAATGAGTTATAGCTCCCAATTTTTTGAAGAAAAACAGCATCGTTTTATGAAATTTCTACCTTATAACAATTATGAAAGTACAGAACAAAACTGGTCTCTTATAACATGATGTGCAATTTTATATTTTTGTTCTTGTATTAGATGTAGTACTAATTTGGGAATGGCATTATTTCCCTCTCAGTTCAAACATTTTGCATCTATTTTCTATAAGATGCTAACATAGAGGTTTCTGTTTTGGACTCAGGTCACATCTCTTCTTTTACAGTTTAGAATCGTATGAACAGTCCAGTTAATAAAAGTTGTTTCTATTCCAATTTCAGTGATGAAGAACGATACAGATACAGGGAATATGCAGAAAGAGGCTATGAGCGTCATAGAGCAAGTCGAGAGAAAGAAGAACGACATAGAGAAAGACGACACAGAGAGAAAGAGGAAACCAGACACAAGTCATCTCGAAGGTCTGTTCTTTAATAGAATCACTTTGAAGTTGAGAAATTGGTTTGACTTCAGAAAGAGCAAACATTTCCCAATAACGAGTAGAGCATATGTATTCCTAATTAGATTAAGAAGAATCTGTAGAAATGGTTGGTTCCTTTTACGCTTCAACAAAGATTTTTAAATCTAACAAGTCTGTATTTAGTATCAGTAAACCAAAATTATCATGAATATGAGAGAATTGAGCTTATTACAATTATCTTGTTGGAAGGGGGGAATTTGGCATATGAACCAGTCTTTAATAATAAATATTAAAGCAGTTTAATCGAAGAAAATTCAGGGCCTATAGTCTCAAAAACAGCAGCACACACATGTTAAATTTTAGTGCCTATTACTTACCTAAAACCAACCCTAGAAAGTATTTCTGATTTAGTGCTTCAGTTTCTCGAAATTTGGCTTTCAGAATAAAATGTGTGGGCCCTGGAAATCTGGGATGATGTTGGTGAAAATCAACCTATAATGTAAATATAATCTTGGCATAAAAGTCACCCCCCAAAAAAAAATTTAAAAAAACAACAAAAAACTGGCCAATGGGTTAAATCTTTTAACACCCAGCATTGAGAATTTATTTTAGGCAAGTGGATTGTTTTTTGTCATCACTTGTGTACTTAATTTTTAAAAAATGGTGTATTTTTTTTTTTTTTTTTTTAGTAATAGTAGACGTCGCCATGAAAGTGAAGAAGGAGACAGTCACAGGAGACACAAGCACAAAAAGTCAAAAAGAAGCAAAGAAGGAAAAGAAGCTGGCAGTGAGCCTGCCCCTGAACAGGAGAGCACCGAAGCTGCACCTGCAGAATAGGCATGGTATAACCTTTTGTGTATATTAGTCCCAGAAATAGATACTACAAATCTTGTTTATTTTTCTGGATAATGTTTAAAAATTTACCTTTAATCTTCTGTTAGTATAAAAGCCTTTTCCCCCAAAATAAAAGTGAATTTTTCATGTTAAGTTAAAAATCTTTGTTTTATAATATTTAAAAAATAAGATTGCAATGATTTTATATCCAAGAAAGATGTGAGTCATCAGGGAATTTAAAGAACTGTGTTTAGCTGTGTACATACCAGTATCTGATAAAGGTCAAGGTTCCACCTTGGCCAACATTTCCTTGAGTTAATCAAATATTAGTCTCCATGTTTCTCTGCAAAAGGCATCAAAGGGCACCTCTGAGTCTGGAGAGTAGTCTTTTATCATTACTGCTGTGGCTTAGCATATTAAAGAACTCATACAGTTTTGATACAACTTTTTGATAGCAGGTGTTCAGTGTTCTAAATTGAGTTCATGGTGAAATTGGGGAAATTTTATATGTAAAAGAATGAATCTAATGGTATTTCGGAGGCCTCTGAAATAACAAGTGTAGTTTGTAGAAGGCACTGCACATTCATCACAATTTTGAATTCCCTCATGGCCATGTATATGAGGCTGGTTTGGCTTTTTCTTGATAATTTTCCCAAGGCTCATTGGTTGAAGAACATGCAGATTTTTTTATATTGTGAATAACAAAAAGTGAGAAGAGCTTTAGTTATTTCCTATTAAACCTAAGGGGGGGGGGGAACGTTTATAATCCTCTGAGTAAATAGTCATACTAAATTCATTTTTATTATTACATACTAGTGACAACTATAATTTAAAAAAATATTTATTCTCATTTGATGAAAGGAACATTTCCCAGTAATGCACCTTTAAAATTATTTGGCTATAAGTTATTTTTAAAATACTCGAAATTTTAATTTAATTTTATGATTTGAATTCATTTGAGGTCATACAAACCATTTCAGCTGTTTAAGAGCTTTTTATTAAATAGAAAAATATAAACATAAACGTAGAGTGATGCAAAATCCTCCACACTGAATAAAAACTAGTAATAATGTTTGTTTTGAGAATTATATTTTCTGAGGTGCAATTGGTTTCCATTAGATCATAATTTTGCTGATATTAAAGTTCACATTTTTATAATGTATCCTTTAAATACAAAATTGACAAGATAAATATATTGTTTCAACTTTTGTGATTTTCTATGACCCATCAAGTCTATAAAAAAGTGCCAGGCCAAGAAACGATAGTGAGAGTGATTTTCCCTTTAAGTTCTTTTAGCATCCTTGCCAAGCAAGCATGTATCATTCCTGATGTACTTCTACCATTGACAGCAAGAAGAATGTCACCACATCTAAAAAAATAAAACAAGGTGTATGATTAGTATTTTGGTCCAAAGCTGAAGTTAATTCAAGTTTAATTGGAGGTCCTAATTTTTGTTATATCTGTCAATTTTAATTATATTACTTCTCCCCTCCTCACTTTAAATTCTGCAAACTCTCTAAAATCAGCTTGCCTTAGAAGAGATTCATAAGCAAGTTGCTATATGGGACCAAGTAACTATAATCAATATTTTGGATTTCTTAGAAATTGCATGTTACATAAATGTGTTTAATTTGTGACCAATATGAAAGGTATAATACATGCCTTTTTTTCAAGAAGGGCCATGCTTTTTTTATGCACAAACATACATAAAACAAAATATTTGAATATAAATTTTTGTTAAAATAGTTGTTATTGTTACCTTATTCTTCCATCGTTATATGCTGGTGTTCCTTCAACAATAGATTTGATAAAAAAAGGTTTGTTCCCATTATATTCTTCATAACCTCCTACAATGCAGAAGCCCAGACTTCCAGCTGTGTTTCTTCGTAATACAACATCTTTGCAGTTATACAGGTACCTGCAAAAGAATGTAATCAATATATAAGCAGTTAAGTTGAACTCAGTTAATTATTATGATTCATCTTCCATTTCATAATGGCAGACATGTTTTGACATTTTTTAGAATAAGTAGCACTAGATGAGTCTCACTCAAAATTGACCTTTGTACTCTTACCTTGCTTTTTCTTATTCAACTTCTGTTTTCCATTGTTAAACACACTTAAAAAAATGACACTATGTTTTGTTTATATGTCTACTGGGAAAGATAATCACTGATTTAATGCCTTGATTTATATTAAAAAGTTGATATGCATAAATCCTTATTGGTGATCCAAATTCAGGCATACTTATTATGGATGTCATTTTTATTTACTTGTAGATTTAAAAAAATTTTTTTTAAATTGATCTCAGAGAGAGAGGAAGAAATATCAATTGGTTTCCAACTGCACACTTCCTCACTAAGGATTGAACCTACAACCTAGGTATGTGTCCTGACTGGGAATCCAACTCACCACCTTCTGGTGTACAGGACAGTGTTCCAATCAACTGAGCCACAAGGCAAAATTCTTTGAATAAATAATTATTCTAAAAAAAAAAAATTCAAACCTACCCTAATTAATGCATTTGTTGAAATTTGGACTTTTGAAAAATATAGTTGATATGTATGTAGTTCTATGTGTTTAATAAAGATTAGAGACACAAGCAAGCATAAAGTGAATGGAAAATGTATATTTAAAAGACTATGAGAATGATTCATAATGGAGTATAGAAAACTGACAGTAAATGGAACAGCAAGTTATAAAAGGAATGGGAAGGTAAGAAGAGACCAGAGGTCTTCTGTAAATGAGTAAAATTTTCAGCTAAAATAGAAATACAAATTGAAGAAACTATTTCTTTTACTATTCTGTGGTAGTTGGATGAGTGTTAACATAGGTGCAGGCGAATGTGCAAACTGTATTACAATTAGGATAGGTCTATGTCAGGAGATGGATTTGACTCGAAAATCCCTGAGCCCAGAAACATTTGGAAAAAAATGAATATTTTCATGTTGACAAAAAATATTGGTTTGTTTATAAGCTGTACCTTAAAATATTAACTGCTTTTTGAAAAGCCAATAAAAAGTCTCTTGTGAAATGTTTTAAGTGATGATGACATTGGTCAATAACATTTAATTTTAAATATATGAGCTTTTTTCCTATTTTGAGCTCATTCAAGGCTTAATTGAAGAGTTTGCAAAGTATAAAGAATAGCAAGGAGTTTGGTAATTTTTCTAAATAAGAAAGTTATGGTTATCTCATAATTTAGACTGTTAAAAGGAGTTGATAAATATGGTGAAGTTGTTTGCTACTATTTTTCTTTCACTAGCTTTTCCTTCAGTGGACCTCAATATTTCACTGAACCCCTATATTACTAAAGTGTGGTTGCCAAAATATGTGTCAGGGTGTAGAGGCAAAACATATTTTTGTCATAATAGCATGATCTTTGCCTTTTCACTCATTTTCTTATGAGCGTACAGTGGATTTTTTTCCAGAGAACACATGAAAGGTGACCTGGCAGCAGATAGAATGCAGAAGTAGATGCGAGTCCACTTATCTTTTGTTAAGCCATTTGTTAAAGAGGTTTGCAAAAAAAACCCAAAACAACACAATCCCAGTCTTCTAATGTTTTTTATGAGAAAACATTGTTACCATAATAGGGTATATTATCTTTAAATAAGTGAAAAATTCTTCATATTCATAAGGCAAATGTTGTTAGATATAACCTATATAAACAAAAGTTCCTTAGGATCATCAATACTTATTATATCTGTGTAGGGGTCTTAAGACAAAAATTTTGGGAATTTCTGCTCTAGATGTTTTTTATCAAACTTGAAAGTCCCACTAGTATCTCGAGAATACTTAACATGTTCAAAACAAGTAATATTTCCTCATTTTTCCTTAGTTGTGATAAAATAATTGCATTGATGTCCCCAGGTGGCTACTCTACCCTCGTGTACCCAGTTGTATAACTGTGGTGACTTCCTATTTTGATTCTGGACTCAGCCATAGAGGAACAGTGGAATTTTTGCTACCACCAGTCAAATCTTAGGTACATAAGTATGGCCAGCCAGCCAAGCTCAATCAAGCCTAGCCTGAATCAGCTGAGCCCCCACAGACTTTTGAATTAAATATTACATATAGTTACTTATTAACTGAGGTTTTGCAGCATGACTGTGGAAATACATAATTGATATGCCTACTCCTAATTTAGTTGTATCCCTTCTGCTTTTAAAAAAAAGAAGTAGGACACTTATATAAATGCAAATTCCATCTTAAAACTCAGTCACTATATATGAGAGAGGACTTCCAAAGACAATGAGCGTCAAAGAGGGGTGATGGAAGAGGGAATGCCTATAGCTGGAGAGAGTCCAAGCTGTTAGAGTCCTGGGGGCCATAGTGAGTGGTCCACTGATAGCAAAACACGCATCCACTGGGAACACCAGAAGTAGGCAGGCTGACTGTTAGCAGAGCATTCCCTAGGCCCAGTGTGGCAGAGAAGAAAGGCATAAGTGAGGTAATAATCTAAATAGACAACCCATATAGATAGGAAGTAGCCTGCCAGTGTGGTAAGGTAAAGAATCAGCACACTACAAAAATGGGATGGTAACAGTAATAACAGTAACAGACAAAACCTACTCACCAGAAAAATGCTGTAGAAAAATGTTTTAACCACATTACTGTAAATTTAAACTACTTTTGAAATAATCCTAATAAAAGAGTAATATGCAAATTTGACCATACCTTTGTCACACCCACAAGTCACACCCACCAGCCAATCAGGAGCAGATTATGTAAATAAACCCCAACCAAGATGGCTGCTGCCACAGAGCAAGAGGAAGGCAGGCTTGGGTTACCCTGGCAATAGAGGAGGCCAAGCTTTCCACCTGTCTAGGCCTCCACTCAATGTTACAAAATTTCAATTATAAAAGATACAGAAATGGTGGCAGCCACTGAGCTGGAAAGAACAGAGACTTGGATTTCCCTGGCAACGGAGGAAGCCAAACTTTCAGTTGGCCGTTGCTGGCCTAGGCCTCCATTCTAGGCTACAAAGTTTCAATTATAGAATTTAAACAGAAATGGCTGCCACCACAGAGCAAGCAGAAGGCTTGGCTCCGCTCCAGGCTACAAAGTTTCAATTGTAGACATAGATTAATCCCAGATCCCAGGGCCTCCTCTTGGGTCACTGGGGAGTGTGGCCAGCCTGCAAATCTCCACAGGCCCCTCGCCCAGGCCACCCTTCACCCTAAGGGAACCCTCACTCTAATCTGGGACACTTTTCAGGGCAAACCAGCTGGCCCCCACCCATGCACCAGGCCTCTATCCTATCTAATAAAAGAGTAATTTGCAGATTGACCCTCACTCCCAACACACAAAAGGGCTCCCCCCAGGTTGACACAAGATGGCCAGCAGGGGAGGGCCATTGGAGGTTCTAGGCCCTGCAAGGGAGGGCAGTTGTGGGCGATCAGGCCAGCAGGGGAGGGCAATTGGGAGGGACCAGGCCTGTATGGGAGGGTAGTTGGGGGTGATCAAGCCTGCAGGGGAGGGCAGTTAGGGGTGATCAGGCTGGCAGAGGAGGGAAGTTGGGGGCAAATAGGCTGGCAGGGGAGCAGTTAGACATCAATTAGGCTGGCAGGGGAGTGGTTAGCAGGTGATCAGGCAGGCAGGCAGAAGTGGTTAGGGGCAATCAGGGAGGCAGGCAGGTGAGCAGTCTGGAGCCAGCAGTCCTGGATTGTGAGAAGGATGTCCAATTGCCCATTTAGGCCCGATCCTATTAGGACAGTTGGACATCTCTCGAGGGGTCCCAGATTGGAGAGGGTGGAGGCTGGGCTAAGGGACATCCCCTGCCCCCACTCCCCGCCCCCCGTGCACGAATTTTGTTATAAATAAGAGATCAAGGAAGATAGAGAAACTGACAGAAGAAGTGAAGAAATATAAAAACAAATATACTATTGGAAAACAAGAGATATGAAGGACGGATTAAAATAAAACAATGGAAATAAACAGTTGAAAAGAATTTAAGAGAAAATGAAACATGAGACATCAAATACATATTTGGATTCTCTGAAAAGAACCCAAATAGTTACTTTGAACATAAGGTGAAAAGACCAAGCCACACACAGAACGGAAGAAATGAGATCACACTTCTCTACCCCACAGTTAGCAGTGATGCGGTGCCTACAAAGTCAGAGTGTGATCAATAATATATCCATGCAAACTGCCATCTGGTTTGTACAAATGCACCTTACTAGAACCAGTTCCTATAGTAGATGCTGTCACTGTACAGTCTGCATTTTTATTGTATTATTTTGACATCTACTGATACACCTAGGGTATATATTAGATTTTTAAAAAATCAGCACATTATAGTGTGTGTGATACTACTATGTGTGTATACAGAGATAATCTGCTTTTGCAAATAAATAACCATGCCTACTCACTTACATTTTGTCCATGGCTACTTTTATGCTAACACAGGACTGAATAGTTGCAGCAGAGACAGTATGACCCACAAAGCCTAAACTCTTACCCTTTTCAGAAAAAGTTTGCCATCCCCTGACACAGATACTTCCTGGACAAATACACAAGGAATTGGTGACAGAGATTATGAGCTGAAGGGCCTGGGGTGGGAGACTCAACCTTTCACTCTTTACCCATTGGTGGGTGCCCTCTGAGTTTTGTAAATTACCAGGTGAGAAGAGAGATGGAGGAAGATAAGCATTGCCAAGGTGACTGAAAACCTGTGGTGTCTACTGGCACTGTTTTCACAGTGCCCTTCTAGTCTTTTCAAGGAAATGAGCAAAATCCACACTACTCTGGCAAGAGCATGCAGGTGCCCGCCCACGGCCATGGGAAAGGGGGAAAGAAAGCTATTCACTTGGTTGTATTTGGAGTAAAAAGTTTCTCACATTTGTCTCATCTTACCTGAATCTTGATTACATAACAGAATAGCTTTGGAGCACAAAAATCATCTATAATAGAAGGCAGTTTCAAAGAGATTTTTTTTTAACATTAGAAGTAATATCCTCTTCCACTTAGGTTCAATTATAAATGTTTAAAGTTTTTAAGCTGCTTCAATGCTCAGCTGTTTAAAATGTACTCATTTAAAATTTATCAATTACGGAAGGCTCAAAAGGAATCGAGGACAGTTTGTATTTGAGTCGGGCATGTATTACAAACCTCATTAAAAAAAAAAAAAAGACCTGTCTTCACCCTCAAGAAAAATGTACTAAAACCAAACATCCTGCTTTCGTTCATTTAGTTCTAGCCAGCATATCATCTTCAGTGACTCCAATATTTAACATGTAAATCATGTATTTGGAATTTGTAAGCATCTTCTGAAGGTCAAGAGTTAATGTTTGTGATGCAGATGAATAAAACCCAGTTTATCTGTCCTCTGAATATATAATTTGTTTACAGCCACTAAGCAAGGGCTACCCCCAAATCCTTTCCTGAAGTGTTTGTATGAGCCAACGAAACAGCTATATACTGTAAGATTCCAGTTGCAGCATTAAAGTGACAAGCCAGCTGCTTCCTGAAGTTAATGTGCAAGAACTCACAAGAGCAGGTACTAAGGAGAGAAGGTGAGAGATGTGTTCTCAACACATGCATAAGCACAGGTGAAGGCAAAGTGTTCTGTGGCGCTTTAGGTATAGCCCAGGCCACCCAACGGCTCCAGGTAAAACCATACATGGGAGTCATCCTCCATGCAAGATCCTAGGGCTGCCCCTATTTGAGTAAACAAACGACTCTAGGACTCTTTGTGGCAAGCCTGTGAGCGCCTCATGATGAATGCCTAATGTTTCCACATCCAGGCTTTTGTCCCTGCCCTATGATTTCTGCATGCATTTCCAGTTACAATGATTTCAAATAGCCCCACAACCAAGCCAGGGATTCATTAAGATGCTAGTGTCATGAGTCAGCCCAAGAAAGTAAAAGAATGGTCAAAAAATATATAGTTGTTTCTTCCCACATCTCCCCAAGGATGTAACATTGGGACTCACCGTGGTAATTCCAGCCACATGACCCAGGAGGGGGACCAGTCACTGGGTGGGGCCATGTTGTGGTTGGAGTCCAGAGCTGCTGGGCTGTTGCATTCTTCCTGGGGCTCACATTGTTTGACTTCCAAAGCTTTAAGAACCATCGAGGAGGATGTGCTTTTCAATAATGCAACGGCCTTGTTCCGGCTGACCTCTGTCAGTTCAACTCCATTCACATTCAATAAAATGTCACCTGGTGGTCAGAGAGCAGAAGCCATCCTTAGTGCAATAGGACCTTCTGCTTTTATTGCAAAGGAGCAGGGACTGACTGATGGATGCGGTGAAGTAGTGAGGGTGGGGCGCATGTCAGCCTCTTGCATTGATATGAGGCTGGATTCTCATATAGCAAATGGTGAATTGTGTGCATTCTGCAAGGCATCGGTAAGTTGTGTTTAGAGGTTTCTAAAGCCATACCCATTGGTGTTTGGCTCTTGTCGTTAAAAAAACAAAAAGGAGGAATAGCCTCATTTACCATCTAATCAAAGAAAAGCTACATTTTCACTCTTTTTTGTTTTTAGCACAAAGGGAGAGCACTTGGCAAAAGCTTTCAGCACCTGCACAGAGCCTAGCGTATGATAGGCACCTAATACATATGATTGGAATGAATAAGGAACTACCCCCGAGAGTACCTGGCGTGGAGTCTACAGTAGTTAAGAAAAAATGGGCCCTGAAACTGTGTTCTCAAAGAGGTAGAAAGAAGACTTAACATTTCTATTGATTGCACAGGTGCTAAGAACTAGCATTGGTTAAGCACCTACTATGTGCTGGATCATTTCCATACACATCCTATAATCTGCTCATGTTCTCTCACAAGTCACTTCCTGGTTTACCTCATTATTCTGCACCTAGTGCTTGGATAAAAAAGAAAAGCAAGAGAAACTAAGATATATTCCTCCCCTGCCTCCATTTTCTGTTCTTTTATCTCCTGATCTTTCTGCCTCCTTTGAATAGCTTTTTTACATAGAATAACCATAGCAGGAGTAAAAAATAGGGGAAAGATGGGAAAGGCCTTGAATCCTTCCTGACCCAAAATAAACATGGTTAGGTTGGCTGACTGAATCCCTTAACATGCCATCCCCCCTGGCTCCATAGACTGAGCAACTGTACTTCAGAAACTTTACATTTTATGTCTTGAATCCGTATCCTTAACATAATTGCCGAAGTATTTGAGTTACCTCTTACTGTGAATTGATAATATTATTGAGGATACACATTTGACATCTTCATTTCAGAAGTCCAGGACACACAAGATTAACAAAACACTTCTCACCAGTGGGAAAGTACCTATGGCATGGTACTTAATATTCAATCAAAGTCTACCCAATTATTTCCCCTACACAGCTCACAAAATTGAATAATTCATGAATAGTTGCATCACCTGATAAATCCAGCAAAGGATCACTTAGAATAAATGGAACAAAATTATGCCACTTAACCAAGGCAACTTGCTCTGAGCTAGCATTTTCTTATTAATTCTTGGCATAGTTTGCAGTACTTGCTTTACTAGCAAGCAAGGTGGCGCCCACATCAATCCACTTGAACTAAGGAGGGTTGAAACCGAGTCTGGCAACTACACTCAAACTATTCATGGTCAATGGGTAACAGATGTCCTGGTCAGATCACCCTCACATTTGCTTGTTAAATCTGGAAACAGTTACCTAACCTAGCAAGCTGCTAATTCCTCTTAACACTGCTGCCCCAGAACCTTAAGTTTCTTTACTTTTTACCTGTTTTTATTCTTCCATCTCTGCTTATGACTCCTCCGGGTTCGACACTGATGACGTAGATAGGCAAATCCCACTCACTGTGTGATGCTCCCCCTGAAACAGTCATCCCAAGAGATTCGCTGGGGTCTTTTCGGACACTAACCACCTTCTCATGACAGGTGACTGCAAGAGGGAGGTGCTAAAGGCACAGACAGAAAAACATGGGTTTGCATTTCCTACATACAAAATGGCACAAATAGATGATAGTGGTGTTTGGTTTCACAGAGAAACACACACAGAACCTTTGTTTTGCCACCCTCTCCCCCAGTCCCTAGGGCAGTTATATTATCCCAAATTCTATAGGCTGATTCAGAGGAAGTTTACATTTTAGTAAAAATTTACCAATAAAAATGGAAGGAACTGTACCTCAAATTTTTCTTTTTTTAAAAAAAAAATATTTTTATTGATTTTTCACAGAGAGGAAGGGAGAGGGATAGAAAGTCAGAAACATCGATGGGAGAGAAACATCGATCAGCCACCTCTTGCACACCTCCAACTGGGGATGTGCCCGCAGCCAAGGTACATGCCCTTGACCGGAATCAAACCTGGGACCTTTTAGTCCGCAGGCCAAACCGGTTTGGCTGTACCCCAAATTTTTCAAGTGATTCATTCCTGATAGTCGAGTCAACATTTTAGAAATACTCATTTCATTCATGAATATCAGGATTTTTTTTTAATTTACAAAAGTAACCATATTTTAAATTATAGTGCCAGTTAACTTCATGCAGGTAATCAGTTAAAGAAACTAAAAAATAAAATAAAAATGGATTTCATATATATGATTCTTAAAAATTCACCAATATCTAGGTTTCTCCCAATTAGCATCTTTACGCTTTAGTATTTCTAAATATGGAGTCAGTTGTACTTTTTCATTTTGTTACAGAAAAAATATATAATAAAATATAAAAATACTAGAGGCTGAGTGCACGAAATTTGTGCATTGGGGGGGAGGGGGGGGAGTCCCTTAGCCCAGCCTCCACCCTCTCCAATCTGGGACCCCTCAAGGGATGTCTGACTGGCCTGGTAGGATCGAGCCTAACAGGCAATTGGACATCCTCCTCACAATCCAGGACTGCTGGCTCCAAACTGTTCACCTGCCTGCCTCCCTGATTGCCCCTAACCACTTCTGCTTGCCAGCCTGGTCACCCCATAACTACTACCCTGCCAGCCTGATTGATGTCTAACTGCTCCCCTGCCAGCCTGTTTGCCCCCAACTTCCCTCCTCTGCTGGCCTGGTCACCCCCAATTGCCCTCCCTTGC
Organism: Antrozous pallidus; assembly: GCA_027563665.1. Taxonomy (NCBI): domain Eukaryota; kingdom Metazoa; phylum Chordata; class Mammalia; order Chiroptera; family Vespertilionidae; genus Antrozous; species Antrozous pallidus. The sequence continues at coordinate 91,647,416 of CM050511.1, read as the reverse complement.
AGGCCTGATCCCTCCCAACTGCTCTCCCTTGCAGGCCTAGTCCCTCCTAACTGCCCTCCCCTGCTGGCCTGATCGCCCACAACTGCCCTCCCTTGCAGGGCCTGGAACCTCCCAACGGCCCTCCCCTGTTGGCCATCTTGTGGTGGCCATCTTGTGTCCACATGGAGGCAGAATCTTTGACCACCTGGGAGCAGCCCTCTTGTGTGTTGGAGTGATGGTCAATCTGCAAATTACTCTTTTATTAGATAGGATAGAGGCCTGGTGCATGGATGGGGGCCAGCTGGTTTGCCTTGAATAGTGTCCCAGATCAGGATGGGGGTTCCCTTGGGGTGAGGGGCAGCCTGGGCAAGCAAGGGGCCTGTGAAGGTTTGCAGGCCGGCCATGCCCCCCAGCGACCCCAGGGGAAGCCCTGGTATCTGGGATTAATTTATGTCTACAATTGAAACTTTGTAGCCTGGAGTTAAGCTTTCTGCTTGCTCGGGGGCGGCAGCCATTTCTGTTTGAAACTTTGTAACCTAGAGTGGAAGCCTAGGCCAGCAATGGCAGGCTGAAAGTTGGCTTCTTCCATTGCCAGGGAAACCCAAGCCTCTGTTCTCTCTAACTCAGTGGCTGCCACCATTTCTGTATCTTTTATAATTGAAACGTTGTAACATTGAGTGTAGGCCTAGACCCACAATGGCAGGCGGAAAGCTTGGCTTCCTCTGTTGCCAGGGAAACTCCAGCCTTCCTCCTGCTCTCAGTGGCAGCAGCTATCTTGGTTGGGGTTCATGTACATAATCTGCTCCTGATTGGCTGGTGGGCGTGGCTTGTGGGTGTGGCAGAGGTACAGTCAAATTTGCATATTGCTCTTTTATTAGGATGGTATACACAATTGTATAGTATACACTGGATAAACTTTTGACAAGCAAATTAAGAGAACTTATTTTGATTTAATAGCACTAGACCAGTGGTTGGCAAACTGTGGCTCATGAGCCACATGCAACTTGTGAGCTGCAGTTTACGGCTCTATTGACTAATGAGTTTGCCAACCATTGCACTAGACGAAAACGATGCAAAGCTATATGCAGCAGCATATTGAAGCAATAATGTAGAGGAGGTCAAGGGCACAGCTTATCAATGAATACTTATCAATGTATACTTTCCCAAAAATGTATTCTCCTCTCTGCTGATGCAGTGATCTAGGCAGCGGTCACCAACTGGTGGCCTGTGAGGTCTGAAAGGTTGGCGACCGCTGAATTCTAGGGGACTAAGACTGTGGACATGTGCCCTGCAAATACACATAATACTTGGTCAAACCTCAAAGAAGTATCTGGCTCAAAGCATAGCTATAGTTGTACTTAAGGAAGGAACATTCAAAAGCACATCTGACTAAAAAATATATATAAAAAATCAAGGTACAAAAAAGTGTAAGTGTACTAGCTCTTTAAGAAAATGATTATTTGTATTACTATTTGCATTTCTATAAAGAAACAGGAAGAAAAATTGGTTTCCTTGGGGTGGGAGGAACAGGGACTTCTTAACATATCCTTTCCATTTGAACCCTATATATATATTATCTATTCAACAAATCAAATGAATTCTAATTAAACATCTACAAATTGGATGAATGACATCATATAGAACTATTTTATCTCCAAGTACAGGGTCAATTTTAAATGCCTCATTAGGAAGCAAGATAAGCCTAGATTTGTGTGCATTTATCTTATGATTTCCTGCGGTTTTCAGTTAGCCATGTCTCTTTTAATGATCTTATTATATACAGTAATGGCCTATTACTGTACCCCTGGCATTGAACATAGTAGCATTTAGCACATCGAAGATGGTTTTAAGTACATGTTTGCTGAATAAATGGATGAATACATTGCAAATTGCCACAAATTGTTTTTGGTAGTAATAGAATAATAAATCAGAAATTGAATAATTATGGCAAGGTATATATTATAATTAGTACTTGTAAGATCTGGATTGTGTTTATATAAACCCCAGAACCTTGAAGATAATGGTTATCAGATGAGGGTTATAAAACTGAAATAAGACTTTCTTCAGAGAAAAGTTTTGAAATAAGACTAGTAATAGTCCTAGCACTCTGGCTAAAGCCAAGAAGTAGACTTAGAGGGGCTCTTAAGATCCATTCTCAGCACATGACCTTTCCCTTCTGAACAGCAATTAGATGCAGGATGTCTCTTCCTCTAATTAGAAGCATCTCTCAAAAGAACCCCACTTGGACATGCAGGCAGTTCTGAAATGCCTCCAACGTGGCAGGAATTCTAAACCCAGAGACTCCCACTGGCTGCCTTGCTGCTTCAGCTCATTCCTGGGGATATGCATAAAGCATTTGCTCCCACTGCTCACAAAGAAGGGCTTCATTTCATTATTTCCACATGTGGGACAGGGTATTGTAAGGGTAGTGATCAATCTCGCAAGGTGATGTCTAAAACACAGTCTGGAATATTCTGAAAAACAAGGATATCTCACACACACATACCTCTCACACTATCTCATTCTTGGACAGCTGCCTAATACTTCGTGTGGATGTGTTATATTGCCCACTGATGACAGGTTGTTTGCAGTCTATTGCAAAATTAAACAGGGACACTGCAAACATCTCAGACTCACATCTCTTGTGCACTTGTGTAACTATTTCCTTAGGCTAATATTCTAGTATTACAATGGAGAAATCAAAGAGCCTGGGCATTTTACATTTCAATAGATATTGATAAATTATCTTTGAAATGGTTTCTATCATTTATTATCTCTCCAAGACATTGTGAAAATACCCAATCCTGCCAATACTAGGTTTTATCCATATTTACCAATATTTTCCCAAGTGAAAACAAAGATTCCAGTAATGTAATTGCCTTTCTTTGTAATATGTTTGAACATCTTTTATTGATATTTGAGTTTTTAACAGTAATTAGCTTATGAGATTTGTGATAATGTGATCACTCAAGCTCCTTCTAGCTTCATCTATGAAATGGGTAAGAATGCCCATGTGGCTAAAAGTAATATAACCAAATGGAAAATAGGACTTTTTTTTTTTTAAAAAAAAAAAGGTGTTATAAAATTAATTTGAAAGTAGCAAATTTCCCTATCTTATGAAATATTCCTAGAAGTTACATTGGCTTCACACAGGCCACTCCAGTGAATAGGAATTTGTGAGGCTTTAATATTTGTTGTGAATAAATATTGCTGGAATAATGTGCAGATTGGCCAGCTACACCTTTGGGAAAAGGAAGGAAATACCTATTTTTTCCTCTTGAGGCAGGTCCAGACAGGCAAACCAAGACTGAACATTTTAAAAAACCAGGTAAGTGAAACAGGTGTCAGGAGGAAAATTGGGACCTGCAACCCAGGATGTCTGATTCTAAATCCATGCCCTTCATTATCCCATTTTGCTTTTAGAGGTAACACTGAAACGCATGATCTAAATTAACTTACCAATGTTCAGGCATCTGTCAGAAAAACACATGAAGTAATCACCCAGTTTTTCCAGAGGGAGTTTAACTAGCTCATTGACTACAGAACTCAACCCAAATCAACTTGTATCAAATAAATCACATGACACACGTTTTGGTTGTGGAAAGCTATGTCCTCCCAGCTGCAGAGGTGTGGCATTTATGTTTTTACATGCAACTTCCTGGAGATCAGAACCTTCTTTCACTAATTCAGTGCTTCTCAAAAGGCCTTTCTGCACCGAGCAACTACAGGCTAACCAGACATGACTGGACTACCCCAGATAAGAAATGTGTCCACGTGTCCTGTGTCTCCCACATAGCTGCTTTACCCACAGGAGAGACACACTTGTGTTAGGAATGGAAAAGCCCAAATGCTCCCCGAACTTGCCTAACTGTGGTGGAAGAGGATTGTTAAATACAACAGAGATCTTCTTTTCCTCCAGTTTTCTTCCCCACACCTTTCTCCTACTTTGGAGACTTGAGGGTGCTCCCTAATGTTTAAAACATGATTTATGATAAAAGTTTAAGCTGATTAAAATATGTCAGGGCCACCAGTGTACTATCACTCAGCTATAAAATTACATAACAGAATATTTGCTTTGGGTTTTTAAAAAGCATTTTAGACATATTAAAAAATGCATGAAGATGAATATAACCTGCCCATGTACCTTGCAACCCAGTGTCAGACATAACATGTCCCATGTACAGCTGAGGTGCCTCTGACTTCCCTCTGGTCACATTCCCTTTCCTCTCTCAGAGGTAACCACACTCCTAAACTTGATGCCTATTGTTCTTTAGAACTTCTGAATTCATTAAAAACTTTTTTGCCTCACAAATCTTGGTTTTTCTTCTTTTGGTATTTGAGTAATTTCACTTCCTGCTTTCAAAAAGCCTCGTTTTTCCTAAACAAAATACAACTTTAGTAGGATCATAAAAAACTAAACCATCACAGAGCCATCTAAGTCTTCATTGCATTTTTAAGTATGCCACTTTTAATGTGTGCGTGAGAGTATTTCAGAAGGCAGAGAGAACTATAAATTAAAATGAAAATAATTACAATTTCTACTGGGCCAGTTTGTTATGCATGGTTTTTAGGAATTGAACATGAGAGAGGGTTTCAGCATGAATTTGATCAGACCCTCCTGGCTCTTTCCATGATTCATTATGGTTTGGTAGAAGGGGTTACAAAAACCACAGGGCTGGTGGGAGCTTCATTCTTAGTGGGCTAGTGAGCTAGGATATATGGTCTTGCTAACTCAATTATAATTAGTTAACTAGATTAAAACTTTAATTAAGAGAATAAACTAGCCTTCTATTAATAGCGTTCAATTTATTTAAACACACTAATGGTATTTACTAGCAAAAAGACATTAGGGAATGCTTATCCATAAAATATCTTAGCAAGGAGGTACTTGGTCTGTTGAGATTGCTTACTGCAAATAAACCTGGAATTTATGGATTTATGAAGCATAGCTGGCTGTGCTTAAGAAAGGGGAGAGTGAGTATCCTGTAGGCTGTGTAATTAACAGCATATGAAGCAGAGATGTTCCAAAAATCAAAATTTTGATTATAGTTTTTACATACATTGCTCAAAAATTCAAACTTGTGAATTATTCCAAACCGAAATCTAGCCTGATGTGGCATGTAGACATTCCCTAATCTGATGCAGGAAAAATGGGCTAGCTATAAGATTTTTTAGTTACAAGTAATTTTTTAAATTATTTTTTATTGTCTAAAGTTTTACATGTTTTATTTTCCCCCAAATGACCTCCTCTCCTAGTTACAAGTAATTTAATGAAACCGGATCCCTGAAGAAATGGCAGCCAGAAATTCATCGCCATCACAAAAGGATGCCAAGTGGAGGCTATTGGACTCAACTTGGTCTAAGCAAGGTGTGTGTTGCTTAGACACCCAACCAAATGGCGCTGCCTCTAACACTGGCCACAGACAGAAACGGGAACTGGGCCAAGGCACCTCATTTAAAGAGGGGCTGCACATTGCTGACCTGCAGATACATGCTGCTTCATCCCCCTTTTTAAACAACGCTTCTGGGTTTGAATTCCATAAGACAGGACATGTGCTCTTTGTTTGTCCAATCCCTACCACTTGCTAGTGTTACATGAACTTCAAGTGTTTATATTATTTTTCTGGGTCCTTCTGCAAAAACAAACACCCTAAACATAGCAGCGGGCTTGCCCCTTTTCAGGCAGACTGGGAACTTCAAAATCTAGAAGCCAAGCAATCCTCTTGCTTCATTTCAAAGTGAATGAACAACAGTCCTTAAACAAAATGAGTTGAAATAAAATGACATCTATTTGGCTTAGACCAGAAATGATGAGGTCTGCAAGATCAGGTTTCAAAACTCTCCTGCATCTTCCTCTCTCCTGCTTGGATGGGAGACACCTGCTATCCCACCAGGTCTTGAAGATGGGACTCTGGGCTTTTACTGTTAGAAGATAAGTCACATAGTGTTTAAGTGATGAAATCCAGAGATGACACTTAGAAATGTTAATGTGTGCAGCCTTCCCGAGAAACAGTTCACCGCAGAAGCAGTGGTTATAGCCCGCTGGGCCTCACCTTGGAGTTGTGGCTCCTGTCCCTTGGCCCTGAGGACTGGCTGCCGTTGCTGCTCCAGCCGGCTTCCTGAAAGATGTCAGGACTCTGCTGACGGGCCTGGCGGGACACAATGAGGTGGATGCGCCTTTCGCTGGCCTGGGTGATAAGACACAGGCGTTAGCACTGGGAGCTTCCATCCCAGGCATCCAGGCACCCGGGTTACCAAGATGTGAGTTGGGTTTTACCTTTCTTTTTTTTATGGAAAAAAGTAGTTTCTAGTATTTTTCATGGCAGTGCCTACTTTGTAATTTCACAAGAACACGAGTCATTTCCTTTACCACTTATCCAATGAATGGCTCTACCGTACCCAGCCTGAAATGTTTGAGAAACTTTCCAGATAGAATAGGGTGTACAGTATAAAGTAGCAGCCCTGTCAAACTCCAGACTGAAGGTCTGAGACCAAGGGTCAGCAGTAAAGAAAAAGCAGTAGAGTTATTGGCAGGAATGTTACCTCCGCAGGAAGAGAAATTCTGCGTCTGACAGTTTCAAACACCTGGGTACTGGAAATGATGAGCACTTCAGAACTACAGGAGTGACTAGTGAACACAGACCAATCAAAGGCCTTTCCCTCAACCCTTTGTTTTTCACCTGCCTGCCATTAATTCTGACTACTAGTCCTCTCTGCTGTATATGCTGATACTTGGACAGAATGTCCAAATAGTAAATACATTCCTTATTGGTCAGGTCCATTCCACATGATAAATGTGCAGGTTGGCTTTCTGCCACCGAGGAGTGTCATGTGCTTGAGAGCATGATAACTGCTGGTTGCCGAGGCTCCAGCTCTGCAGGGCAGTGAGTCAAGACCTTGGGCCTGTGAAACATACATGAAGTAGCCACTTGAGCTCACTCATCACTCTAGTAAAAGCTAACAGTGCCTGAGACGTGGCTAGATTTGATTAGAAAAGTCCCCTTCAAATACTAGATTTGGGGACAGGGAAGATAGAGAAGAGAAGAGTAAGTTCTAGGGGTTCCCATCTTTATCCCACCTCCTGACCACCCACAACCACTGCAGACCTGACATAGGCCTGCTTGCCTTCTTCCGTCGCAGGCATGGTCATCAGATCACGGGAAAGTCGGGCCACGAAAGGAGCCACAGAAAGCCTTGCTTTGTTTCTGGATTTGAATTCCATAAGACAGGAATTCAGATGAGCTCAGAAAGTGTGAACTGAGCTATTTGCTTCCTGCCTCTTCTCTGCATCGTCTTTCCCACCTAATATAACTCACTCCCACTCTCAGGAACTAGGACCTTGTTTGTGAAACCTTAAGCAGTAAGTACCCACCAATGACATCAGATCCCCATTGTGGTCCAGCACATATCAGCCCAAACCTTCACAACTCTGCATCCTTATATTAATAAACATCTCTCCTCAGGGCTTTCTGAAAACCTAGGGGTCAATTGGGTGGTTGTACATTAGATGAACTTTTAAGAACAACTGCTGAAACACAGTTGTCTAGTGTAAACACAGAATGTCTACTGTAAACATCATGGTAGATGGTGGGCCAGTCAAATAGATTCATTTCACAAAGTTAGCAAATCCTATCAAAAAGGACGCAAAAGGAAAGCTCAAGTCCTTTGCTTATTTTCACTTCTGCCGGTCTCCTCGGTACTTGCCCTTTCTCTGTCCTTTCACCCATTTCCACTCCCCGGGTGTTTTTCATCACATCTAAAGCCCGTGTCAGAACAGAACAAAAACAACAAGCCCAGGAAACAATAATGAGCAAGCTGACATAAAGAACTAAATTCATTTCTTAGAAGAGTATTTTGTAATCACTGTCTCTTTCTTAATACTGTAAGCCTCATTTATCTCAATGAGGTTATCTTTGTGAGCTTTCTGAAGCAAAAATTATTAAGAGATAAGAAGTGGCAAACATTCAAGTCAAAACTTCAATGGCTGAGCCCACATTTGCTTATCTTCAGGGAAACTCCGATGTTTCGAAGGCTCTGGGCAGCAGGTGTGTCTCTAGGCCGTCACACTGTGCTGCGTTCACGCTGGACCAGGCACGTGACCTGACCACCTCATAAAAGTTTAGAAAATTCATGACTTACATGTTGAATCAGCTTGCCAGGCAAAATCCGAAATGGCAAGGAACAGCCTTCAAGAGCTATTTAATTCACATCGCGAGCGCGAATTTCTCACTGGATTTTCAAATGCTGACTTTTATTAAGTTGTTGGCACGAAGAACACGCCAATAAATAACCCTGGTATCGATTTACGTGGAAATAAATTCCCTGCAAGGCTGGATCTGTGGCTCTCACCAGCCACCTTATAAATTGCTCTCAGCAAGACTCTATCTGATGCACTTTCTTTTCCAGCTTTTGAAGTCGAAGGTGGAAAATGGGCTAATGTGTTTGTCCTGGCTTCTACTCCCAGAACAGCTGGATTCAGTGTCGAGAAACAGGCCTTAGCATCAGTCTTTCTTTCCACGGAGCTGAATCTGGTATGAATGTGGAGTGAGGGTGAGAAGGGGGGTGAGGGGGAAGACACAGACTGAATGAAGGAGAGAATGGCAGAAACTTATTTCATACAGACATAAACATGTGCCAGAGAGATGGGTGCAGCAGACCCATCATTTAAATAAGTGCTCGAAGGAAGAACATGCTACAGGTCAGAGGCAGGGCAGCTTCTCTATTGCATCACTTGGATGCTGCAATTTGGATGAGAGGACTGTTGAACAACTGTGCCTGGCTCAAGCAGTAGACAAGGCCAGAGCTAGATCCTCACACTTGAAGTTTCCTCTCTTCTCTCCCTAAGCATCCTCAGGGTTGCTCTAGACAAACTCTGGGCACAGTGGTCACAAGTTTCACAGCCCAGTGGCTGTGCCATATACTCCCTTCTCTTCCAAGAAAGATCCACGCATTAGACTACTTCTCTCCTTTCGGGTTAGAGGGAAGGAATTCTGATCACATCCATATTCTCCATTGTGCATCTCAGCTTGTTGGCAGCCATTCTGTCCCTGCAGCTGGCGTATGCCTGCTCCGTGTCAGGCACTTCACTAAGAGCCTTGGGGACATGTTCCTGCCCTCAGGGCCTTTGTCCTGCTTCAGGGACAGTCAGAAGCAGGTGCCATGAAAGAGATATGGGTAACATATAGTTTCAGAGGCAGAGCCAATTCTATGTGGAAAGATAGGAAAATCCTAACATTTAGAGAAAGCCAGAGGATTAAAACTGAGTATTATTTCTCATGGAAAAGCTTTGTTTTGGGTTGTTCTGTTTAATGTCTATTCTTCTCTAAGCATTTGAAATTTGACCTAAAACTGCCAATAATATTTATATGATGGGAGTAAGCAGAGGCCATAGCAGGGAACTATAGTCCAGCAGCTTCATTTATAGGTAGCCCATGTAAAAATAATAAAATTTAATCTCTAGTCGTCAGAAGGAGTCTGGGAGTATCTGGTTCCATCATGTTCAGCTTGGGAATGGCTTTCCCCTATAAAATTTACTATGACCGAAAAACTGCTCGTATTGTCAGGATGCAACATGGAGCAGAACAGAACGATGAAAATCAAAGATGCTACTGCACAAGGAGCCAGGAGAGGCGTTTTTCAGAGCCAATTATTGGAGGAGAGGGTCTTTCTACCATCCCGGCATTACATGAGTCCATGAGGTCACTGAGAGGGAGGGGATCAGCCACAAATAAAGGCAGAGCAAGAGAGCACGGAACACGTGTACTCAAGGTGTACATTTCTCACCCAGCCAAAGGCTTCACCTATTCATCTGGAAAGGAGGATTGGAGTTAAACCAAATGGCATTTGCCTCTTTCAAATATGTGCATATATATGTTTAATTAAAATGTTTGGTAAGCTGCAACTTATGTGGGTTCATTGATTGTGTTTATTGTGTTAGCTTTATGAAGTTTCAAGGTAAGGGTTACCACATTTACCACTCCAATGCCACCCCCCAATGCCCCAGGGTTTTATTCGATAGAAACACCTGAAAGAGGAAAACTCTAAGCTGTCTGTTGGGCATGGAGGATTAGCTGTTCAGAGCAGGTAACCATACACACAGTACCCTCGATAAACCCAGTATAGGCTCAAGGGAGACACAGGAGATTCCTGTCTGACTGGATGGCTCTCTTGTTATAGAGATGAGTAAGAGGTATAGTTGGATTTATAATAATACTAGAGGCCTGGTGCATGAAATTCGTGCACAGGGGTAGGGGTCCCTTAGCCTAGCCTGCAACGACGCAAGAGTTCTGCACCTGACCTGGCCAGAGGCCCTCCACAGCTGGGCACAGAATGTGTGCCTCGTCACTGGGGCAATGATGCAAGTGTTCCCCCTGCCCTGGCCACAGAGGGCCCACTGCTCAGAGGCCCTCCATGGCCGGGTGGAAGGCTTGCTCCATTCGCACCGTGACAAAGCAAGCATTCCACCAGGTCGCTCATGCTGCCCACTCTCAGCGGCTACCCCCTGGGACTGGGGAACTCCGGGGGGAGAGGACTGGGTGCTGCCAGCTTGTGGCTATGGGCACTGCCATCTTTGTGATGGAGTGAGTAAATTTGCATATTCCCTCTTTATTAGATAGGATAAGCTGTTTATAGAGTTTTTTTCTACTTAGCAGTGCATCCGTTGAACATCACAGGTCTTAATGACTATTTCTTTAAAAAAAACAAAACAAAAAAACACTCATTCTGCATCTGCATACCCCACAGGTTTCTTTTCCAAGGAACCTCAAGTGAGACAATCTAGCTTTCACTGATTCTCAGTGTGTACCTGTGATGATAGCTCTTTCTAAGCTGTCTGGATACCCCCCCTCCCCCCAACACACACACTTCAGCTTCTCTCCCAGCAGCAGCTCAATTGTTGTTCTCAGTTCATTCATCCTGTGCTCCCACAGCCCTGGGGACTATGGAGAATGGGCTCCATACAGTAAGAAAGTCACAGACATGGAAGAGATGTCAGACCTCATCTAACGCAGCTTTTTCTCTGTAGCCCATGCTTCAATTCCCCTGCAAAATCCATACCATGTTGTCACTGGCTCATGCCTCTCATAACAGTGGATTTGCTGTGTCCCAAGGTAGCCAGGCCATTTTTAGATTTCACTAATGAGCAAGTTTGTCCTCAGATAGAGTTTACATTTGCCATTCTCTTGCTTGCCCATTGGTTCTGGCCATGTCCTCCAGGGTAACCCAGAGTCAATTTCCACGTGACAAGCCTCTCTGAAGATAACTCTCATTGCCCTCACTTAGCTCTTCTCCTTTCCAGGGCAAGTATTGCTAGTTTCGTCAATATTTAATACTAGGAGCCCGGTGCACAAAATTCGTGCACAGGGGGAGGGTGGTCCTTCAACCCAACCTGCCCCCTCTCACATACTGGGAGCCCTCAGGGGATGTCCAACTGATGGCTCACCCCCAGCCTGCCCAAGGCCTAAAGTCTCTGGTGAGGCTTTAGACCTTGGGCACCCAGCCATTGCCCTGCTCAGCTCAGCCCCGGCTGCCTGTGACCACCTGGCCCCGGGGGCTGGGTGCTCGCCACCGCTTTCCCTCACAGCACCCGGGAGCTGGGCGCTCGCCCCCACCACCATTTCATCTCTACCCCCGGGGCCCAGTGCTCATGCCTCTTGGCCCCACCCCCGCTCCTGATTGGCTGGTATCATAGCCAATCAGGAACAAAGGTACGGTCAGATTTGCATGTTTCTCTTTTATTATATAGGATATTTTCAAGTCATCTAGAAAACTTGAACTCTGGACTCATTCTAATAACTGTGTGTTTGCATGTGTGTGTACACAGAACAGATCTGGAGCTAGAAAATGAGTTCTAGTCTAACCATCACAGAGTAGGGAGAGAGAAAAAAGAGAGAGAGAGAGAGAGAGAGAGTGAGTTTTGCTGGTGGACTAGTTACACCCAGAACCTCATTAATGGAGTTCCCATTTTGCATTTCATACATGCATAGGGGACTGTATGTTTTTTGAAGCCAAGAATTCCATGGACGTCTGCCTTCATCATTACTGATCGATTGAAAAATGCCAGTGAGGTTCCAGACCCCGGCTATGGAATACATGACAGCCTTCCAGCCTGGCTGAGATCATGCATGGCACGCAGACCCTTCATGGCAATGCAGACAGCAGGAGGCATCAGAACAGGGCTGCTGATTGCTACGCTAGAAAAATACCAAAGCTGTGAGTTATTCCTAGTGATATGGCAAGGGCCTACACAACAAGGTACAGAAACAAAGTCCTTATCCTAACCCTCCCTCCAGTGAGCAAAAGAACTTCTGAGAAATAAAAGTACCTCTCACTGAGCAAAAGCTAGGGCGCTCCAGAAACATACATTCAGATGAGCTGATGATGCACGATTCTTCTTATGAGCTCCATGAAAGCAAATCTGGTGTGTGCCAATTTGTTCACTATTGAAATGTTAGCACTTAGCATAGTGCCTGATACATTTTAAAAAGAATTTGTGAATACCTTCCGCTGAGAGGCCACAGCTGCAGAGCAACCAAAGTCTGGCCAAGGAGAAAGGAGATCAAGGAGGCTGTGAGGAACAGATGACTGAGGAACCTTAGGATTTGATCAGGATGGAAAACAAGATTTGACATAGCAATTTGGTGTATTTTCCCTACTAGATTCTAGTTCCATATTCATCCTTATGTTCGAAGAAGGACATACCTTTTAGGGACTAAGAAATTAATGATGTTGGTGGTATGACAGATACAGGATCATGCAGGTGTCAGTGACAACATCAAAATCAGAATTTAGTTTTTGAGTTCCTGAATCTGCTAATCACTGAGTCAGCAGAATGACCCCAATCCTTTGCCTCAATTTTTTTTTTAACGGTATCTAGAAACACATACAGAAAAGTAGTGATCGATTGAAAAATGCCAGTAGTTTCAATTTCCTGTATTTGCAACATGTAGCTGTGATGAAAGTCATTCTTAAAGTTCTAAGCTGGACAGTTTACCAAGTCATGCTTTATCATGCATGTATAAAATTTAGAGCTTTATGTAAAAACTAAAGGTCCAGTGAATGAAATTCATGCATGGGGGAGGGGGTGTCCCTCAGCCCAGCCTGCACCCTCTCCAATCTGGGACATCCCTCTCACAATCCAAGAGTGCTGGCTCCCAACTGCTTGCCTGCCTGCCTGCCTTCCTGATTGCCCCTAACCACTCCCCTGCCAGCCTGATTGATGCCTAACTGCTCCCTTGCCAGTCTGATTGCCCTTAACTTCCCTCAGCTGCAGGCCTGGTCTCCCTGCAACTGCCCTTCCCTGCAGGCCCAGTTGCCCCCAACTGCCCTCCCTGCTGGCCTGATCTCTCCCAAATGCCCTCCCGTGGCGGCCATCTTGTGTCCACATGGGGGCAGCCATCTTGTGTGTTGGAGTGACAGTCAATTTGCACATTACTCTTTTATTAGATAGATTATTTGGACTATACGAATTCAGTTCAGAAGAATGTTTTTAAATCTATATAGTAACCTATGATCATTACATTTACCACAATCCCATGCTAAGAACATTTGTTTAAATAGGAATTTGATGCTATATTTGCTGTGCTCATCTGTAAAAAGTACACAGATCTAAATGGTCTAATTTCACTGGCTCCAGGGAACATAAGTGTTGTCTTTTCCCAATTATGTAGTGGAACTCATGAGTTGGAATTGCATATTTAGAACAAGTAGGTAACGTGTGTAGTTAGTTATTTGCTTTCTGGCTCTGTCTAAAGGCCAGACACCTTCTTAAAAATTTGAAGAGGGCTGCCAGTTGTTCTTTGAAGAAATAACTTTTCATTTAAATAGTAATTCATGCAAAGTGGGAGGAATCACACATATGTTAGTATTAATGAAAACCCATCTTATCGCCATGTCTACAACTAGCTTTGCATTTTTTTCTTTTTCTTTTCTTAGCTTCTACATTGAGTCTGAAAGTTGCCTGGGGTAAAAAGGCATAAGGAGGATACTAAAATCTAAAACCCATGATTATTTTATTTATTTATTAAATATGTATATTTGAACTCCTAAGTAAATAGGCATCCTCTGATCCAGAATTAGATAACTCAAAAAAGGCATAACTCTCAGAATAAATCATTCTCATGGGGAACACTGGATAGATATAAAAGCTGAATCACCAAGGTATCAAATATTCAGATGCCTTTTTGCCTTTACACGCTCAAATCTTTGATCCATATTTCTTTGTTCTCTCATTTTAGGTTATGACACCAGACAGTTTCACAAAGCTGTCTCTTTCACAGTTATTCTAGCCATGGTGCTCAAAAATCTTAAATCAACACGGAGAAAAATAAAGATGTACTGAGTTCTAAATCCGTCCACTGCCCACAGTTCAAGCTTCTATCTCCTTACATCTCCCCTGGTCAGGAGCCTGACTCTGTCTCTCACTCTGGGGTCTGGCACCCAGGCTGCTGCTGAGTAAGCTGAGGTTAGGACTCCACATATGTAAAGTTGGTCAAATTTAAAACAGTTGTGGTTTCCCTGTAATAACTTTTCCCTGAAATAATGTGGAGAGAGGCAGAAGCGTGGTACTGTGGGATAAAACATGACCAGAGGACGTGTTGCCTGGGAACTTCTTTGTCAGGCAAATATGAGTCATGGAGGAGGTACAAGGCCAAAGCTGCCACAGGTTGGCTGGAAATCTGAGTTTTAACCTTTGAAGGGTATTTAGCTGAAGGCCTGCAGCTTGGTGTGTGTTACAAGTGTCACATAAATAGGTAAAATCCACTCCTGTGATTGCTTAACTGGGTTTTCCCAACATTCTATTTTTTCCATTTCTTTTCCAACTAGCTTTGCCCACTTTTTAAAAAATTATCCTCCCTTGCTTATAAAGCACATTGGCTTTGTTTAGTAAGCAGAAGAATCTCTTAGGAAGTCCCACTATTAGGCAAGATTTCATAAATTAACATTCTCAGGGGAAAAATGTTTTTCCTCTTCTGTTACTAATCTACAAAAGTAGCATGCCATATGTAATCATATGTAGGATGCCAAATTTTTCCAAATAACATAAGTAGGGGAGTTTTTGTTTTGTTTATTGCGAAGTATAAGTTGGCAGACAATCTCCAGAATGAATGCAAGTTGCACTGGTTGGCCTGCAGAGGGCGCTAACAAGTGTAACACAAAAAGTCTAGTTTTTACAGAGAAAAAAATTAATGCTTAGAGTGCAATTTCTTTATGAAGAAAAACAAGGGCTATTTCTTTTTCATGGGTTAATGTCTTCATAAACATTGTCTATTTTCTCTCTCATTTGTTCTCAAACAGATAGGAATCCTCAGCTTAATAATGACCTGACTGTATTTGAGATGAGACAGGAATATATTCCAAGCTCTACAAGGTCAAGAACTGTGTCAATCTTGTTCCCCATTGTACCACCCACCTCTTGGCACATAGAAAGTGCTCAGCCAATGACAACTGAACAAATTAAAGTGGACAAAAACAAAGATTCTAACCCAGGCCAGTATGGTTCAGTTGGTTGAGTATCGTCATGTGCACCAAAAGGTTGCTGGTTTGAGTCCCATTCAGGGCACATGCCTACGTTGTGAGTTCGGTCCCCAGTTGAGGTGCGTACGGCAGGCAACTGATTGATGTTTTTCTCTTTTCCTCTCTCCCTCCCTTCCACTCTCTCTAAAATCAATAAAAATATTTTTAAAAATAGAGATTCTATCTTGGGAACAAAGATTTGGTGCTTGTGCTTTGGTAAATGGTTTGACAAAAAAAAAAAATCCCTAGAGACGGAATGTGTAAATTATATTTTATATTTATTTACATTTTTATAATTTGACTCAATTTATTCATTCAACAAGTACGTATTGAGTATTTACTATTGCCAGGCATTTCTCTAAGTGCTGAGATATGATACTCTAACATACTCTACTAAACTGGCAGGTAGTAACTAGTTAATAGAAAAACAACATAAAGCAGATTAGAGGATATAGAATTGTAATAAGTGCCATTTTAAGTGGGATTGTCAGAGTGACATTTGAGGAGAGACCTGAATTGTGGGAGTGAGTTTTACAGGTCGTTGGAAGCGTCTTCCAGTCAGAAGGACAGCAGTGTGTTTACCTGCATTAGACCAATGTATGCTGGCCAAGCCTAAGGAATGTCCACGGTCCCAAACCACATTTGCTTGAGTAATGTTCTTACCTGGCCCCTCGATCTTGACTCCTCCAATGGGAGGCACTGGGTGTCACACTGGTAGTAACAGGACAGATGATAAGGGGTGGAGTTTTTGACCCCAAAGAGGAAGGACCTGTGACCCACCTGAATCAGATGAGCTGCGCTCTCAGGGCTGCCGTATCGGAGGTCATGTCCATTGATGGCCAACACGCGGTCGTTCTCCTCCAGCTGACCGTGTCGGTCGGCCACACCGCCGTCCAACACGTTGTAAATGAACACCCCAGGTTCATCCACCTTGCGCACCAGTTTTATGCCAAGCTGCTCCTCGGGGCTGCTTTTGTTGAGAATCACATGGAAGCTGTCCTCGCGGGGCCCAGAGCTGTCCAGCGCCTGCCCGATGCTCCTGCTCCGGAACTTCTGCTCCCGCAGCACCGTGAGCCACAGCACCCGGCAGGGCTGCCGCAGCAGCCGCAGGGCGTAGTTGTGACGGACGTTGCTGATGTCCATCCCGTTCACCTGCGGGCGGGGACCCAGCTGTCAGTTCCGCCTGCCACGCCCCTCCCCAAGAGGACCAGGCCCACAGAATCACCAGGGCAGGTCCACAGAGCCGCTCTGCTCTGACAAATATCACCATCTTCCCACATGACTTGCTGTGAAGTCATCTGTACCAATGTCTCAGGTCTCAGTGGAGACCATCTTTCTGCTACCTCACCCTGACACAAGCCCCCGCATGTATTTATGCAATCCAAACTCTCATTTTTTTTTCATTTGGAGTGGGGGGAAAGGGAATCTAAAGTAGGAAAAGGCCAATGAGAATAGAAAATATCCCCTTGAGCTCAAGGATAATAGTAAACTGCTGTTCCATTCAAACTGAGGTGACATTTTTTTCCTCAAAGCCCCCAAATGAATTTTTCTCCCTGGGTCACCCATAATGAATGTCAGTCCCCACTACTGTGTGTGTGTGTGTGTGTGTGTGTGTGTGTGTGAGAGAGAGAGAGAGAGAGAGAGAGAGAGAGAGAGAGAGAGAGAGAGAGAGAAAGAGAGAGATGGAGAAGGGGAGAGAATCAGGTCTGCAAGGTCTTTTGTTCTCAACAACAAAAAAATCTCTGCAGTTTCAAACAAACTGATGTGAATAGAAGTTTCTAGGCTCTTTTACCGAAAGGCTGGGTCATTTTATGATGCTACTTAAAGATCCTCAAGCTCTGCCTTCTCATTTGTGCCTCTTTAAAGATCTGTCCCCATGCCTGGTGGCATTCTGGCTTCGATTACCCTGCTAAGCAGGGGCAGCCCCAGGGGTAGAAAGAGCAGATTCACACCGCGCTCTGTGCTGAAGGAGCGAGGCCCCACCGAAAAGAAACAATCTTCTTGAATTTCTATGGTCTGGTAAGAAATCTTGGGCTTGCAGCCAACTGTTCGAGGAGCTTCGCAGCGAGATTGTAAAAGGCCTTCCTGCAGCGTGCAGTCGCCAGTTTTCTGCTGCGTCTCCAGAGATGGAGGGAGGCTCCCTCCTGCACAGACAAGGCTCACCATCTCTGTCCAAGCCCAGGTGAGCTAAAGACCTGGCTCTGCTTGGCTGCCTTATCCTGTGTCTGGTTTCCCCCATCACGACCAGGCCAAGAGAAGGTCAGTCCTGGCAGCTCTTTTGCCTACAAGTGCCAGTTGAAGGCCGTAAGAATCAAGATGTTTTATTATGCAACCCTCCCAGGCAGCACAGTTTCCACCAGAACTGGGAGGACGCCATGTGGAGGATCGATCGCAGATTGCACACGCTGACTGTCCCTTGGGGTTGATGGGCCCTGCCTTGTACTCCACCCTCGAAAGCCAATCGGAATTTCAGCTTTTTCTATGATAAGTGCTTTCAATTTTCTCTTATTCCAAAGAATAAGAACTCCTGGCCAAAGAAATTGCTCATGCTGTGTCAGGGGCTGGCCCCTCAGCAACCTAGAAGGGGTGGGATGAAACTGTCATCTGAGTATCAGACAGGAAATATATGACCAGGGAGAAATTCCTTGTCCATTTTGGCACATGCTTGACTTCTGTCTGATAAACAACTCTTCCTTTATCCTTTCTCTTCTGAAAATTTCTCCCTGACGTCCTTCCCCTCAACCAAGCCTCACAGGATGGTAATGTCCAAAGCTTTCTGTCCCCCACTTGTCTCCCTGGAATGTGTGGATTGGCAGGAATAATTTAGGGATGGCATTTTTTTTTTTCATGGAGGGCCATTAAGCAACAGGAAATTTACTTTAGAGTCGTGTGTTGAATGCAAATGATTAGATAAAATACAAAGTGTTCCATTAATCTACTTTAAAAACAATTTCAGAAGACATATGCTCCAGTTTTGTATTATTTTATATTATATTACATAAGGTAGGAAGGAGGCGTAGAAAGAAGGAGAGAGAGGAAGAAGAGAAGAAGAGAGGGGAGGTAGAGGAAGGGAAGAGAGAGGATGGAAGAAGCTAGAGGGTAAAGAAAGAAGGAGGAGGTGGAGCCAGACAAAATGATAGAGATTGAAAGAAATATTTATATAAAGAGTGAAAGAATGAGTGAGAGGAACAAAGACCTATCTCAATTAAATTGTAAATGTCATATTAAGAACATATTAGTAACTATGAAAAGTTATTGCTCCATATTTATTTTAGTATTTCATCCATGCACCCATCCATCCACCCACTCAGTTAATTGCTCTGAGATGATTTTTTATTAATCTCCTTTTCATGGCCTTGCAGCCATGGTCTCTACCTTTAGTATGATGTCTCCTGGCAGTAGCCGGCCGTCTCTGGCAATCACCCCATCACGATAGATGTGTTGGATAATGATATGGACCAGCGGGGTTTCACTGCCTCCCACAAGCCTAATGGAGAGGCTTTCATTGGGATCCACTTTATTAATCTTGATGCTGGTAATTTCACCATCTGGAATCAGGTGATACAACCTTGGAAAGACTAAAATGGACAAAGACAGTATTTACTTTTAGACGCCCACCCAACGGTCATTTCCAACCACTCTTCTTCTTGCCAAGCTTTGGTTTCAGCCAAACTAAACTATGCATACATGTTTTCCATTTTCCTTCCTGCGTGCCAGCATAAGTTTCTTTGGCTGCAATGTTTTTTATTCTAGGCCTGAACCCAAGTCTTCCTTCAAGGCCTAATGATCCTTTCCAATTAAACTCTACCCTGATCCCCCATCCCCTGTTCTCTCTAAACATTCTATTTCCCATAAAACTCTTCATTTCTCAAAGCATTCAACCTTCTGTTATTTTTCATGTCCATCTCTTTTTAAAAGATGTTTGATTTTTTTTTTTTTTTAGAGAGACAGGAAAAGAGATGGGGGAGAGGGGGAAATGATGAGAGAGAAACTTTGATGGCTGCCTTCTGCATGCCCCCTATTAGGGATTGAGCCCACAACCTGGGCATGTGCTCTGACCAGGAATCGAACCAGTGGCCTCTTGGTTCATGGGTTGATGCTCAACCACTGAGCAACACTGGCCTGGCTCCCATTAAATTCTAAGATACTTGAGGACAATTTCTGGCTCCTCTAAAGTTCTGTGCACAGATCTCTGCACTCGGAGACTGCAGCCAATGTTTACAGAAATGAATGAATGAATGAATGAATGACCGGCTCTATAGAATGCACTGCAGTTTCCTCACTTACTTATCAAGAAACAAATCTGCTCTTACGCTCTCTCAGATCATTTTGAAGATTTCTTCCAGAAAGTTCCCACTTTTCAGGCTTACAGGCTCACCGGACCTCTCTACCAGACACGTTTGTCAATAAAGGAAGTCCAACAGCCTGATTCATGATTAAGAAAAGAGCCTCAGCCTCAGTTGGTGGCTTTAAGAGATTTGGCCACCGATCTGCCACAATCATAATTCAGAGCTAGGAGACTCAGAGATCATCTTGGCTGGCGTTTTCAAACTTGATCTTTTAACTGAGGACTCTTCTTTCCTATGAAATATGTCCCGCACCCACCCCCACCCCAGTGTGCCCACACACAGATCTGCTCTAGTCCGTGTGCAGCTAGATAGCAAGTCAGCTTTATTTTTCAAGTGAGGACATTTGAGCTCAGAGGGAGGAAGTGGTGTGACTGGTTGGAGGTCATGTCGATTACTTAGGTGGCCCTCAGAGCCAGGTCAGAACCCAGGGCTCCTGATGACCACCCTTCCCATCACCTGCCTCAGTTGTCCCTGGAGTCAGGGGTTCACAGCCAGGTGACAGTCCCACAGGGGGCTTTCCCTATAGGTCTGTAAGCCAGCAGCGCCACTGGCATGGTTCTCCACCTGGGCTTGGAGAGAAGTGAACAGAGGGGATGACTTAAGTGCCAGCCAGGCTACACCGAGTGGGTGGAGGAAGCACTGACTCCTCCTGAGTTGCTTGAGGCCTGAGTTTGGATGAGGAGGGCGGAGATGCTTCTGTCTCCTGTAGCTGCTGACAGCTGCCTCTGCCCCAGATTCGCCCTTAATTAAGTCATCTGGGAAGATCAAGACCGCACGCCTGGTTCCGCATAATACACTCTTTGTGACTATTATCAAAACCCACAAGCCTAGTCCATTTTCCCTAATGAACTCTGAGTGCACTAATGAGCCCTCAACTCTCTAGGAACAATACAGAAAGAATTCAAGTCATTTCTAAGTATTGTAGAACATGAGAAACAAAGCAATTTAGCAGCCAGAGAGAGCCAGAGATGTTGTAAAAGCAGGTCCTTAACCTCCCCTGGGATTTAATTTCAAGTGAGTGATTGGCTTTGCTGTGAGGCTGTGGGCAGCCGTCTTAATCTGCCAGTTCCTGGTGCTAACAGCACGAGGGTGACTGAGTTCAATTAATGTTTAAGCTACTCCAGTTACATTAAGTAGATACACCGCAAGCATTTGTTGGAACAGGTTTGGTGACAAGGGAATGGAAATTTTAAAAAATTATTTTGAGCAAAGAAAGATTTAGAAAGAATCAAAGCTGCCCATTTCTCCCCCTCTCCTCCCCCTCTCTCCCAGCAGATTTACAAAAACCATACATCCAAACCTAGTGGATTTGATAATCCAAGAGCACACACACAATCACACTTGTAAATGATGCTAATTAGAGCCACCCCAGTGAGACCCCAGTGACCTTAAAGAGTTAAAGTAAGTTTTAAACTGCCAAACTCATGTTGGTCTAGACAGTGGTCAGCAAACTCATTAGTCAACAGAGCCAAATATCAACAGTACAACGGTTGAAATTTCTTTTGAGAGCCAAATTTTTAAAACTTCTAATGCCACTTCTTCAAAATAGACTCGCCCAGGCCATGGTATTTTTGTGGAAGAGCCACACTCAAGGGGCCAAAGAGCCACATTTGGCTTTTGAGCAGCAGTTTGCCAACCACGGGTCTAGGACAAAACAACCTTGTTCAATATTCTGTCTTCCCTCATGGACTAAGGAATATAATGTTATTTACTAAGAATTTAATATAGGCTGAGCACTGAGCGAAGTGATTGGCATGCACAGTTTTTTGTTCTAACAATCCTATGAAGTAGATAATTATTATCCTTGCTTTTTTAGATGGTGAAACACCGAAGCTTAGACAAGTTAAGTAACCTGGCCAGGGTCATGCAGCCAATAAGCAGTAGAGACAGTCTCTACAGATATAAAGGTATGGCTAACCCACACCACGCGAGTTCACCAGCATCACTACCAGGCCCCCTGGCTCCTCAGACCTCACCCTGTTCCAGGGCATTAGCTTCCCAGAGCATCTCAGGAAGTCTGTCCTTTCCCACCTGAGGTCCCCTGACAGAGAACATGGCTGCCACCCTCATCTTTCTGAAATATGGCTCCAATCCTGCAACAATCCCATCCTAGTTTTCAGGTGGATACAAGTCCAGACTCCTAATGGCATCCAGCATCCTCTCTGAGCTGACCTAAGGAAATCTCCTAGTACTTTCCAACACAGCCAGGGTCCCAATGTCCACCCAGATCCGAAACCATTCCGTAAACAGGGACAACACTGCCCTGCTCGGAACCGACGCTGCTCTCCCTGTGGCTGCCATGGTCCTTCACGTGCACCTCACTCTATGGCATTCTATTTTCTCTTAGTCTTGAACAAACCTCTTGAAGCCAGGAGCTGGATTTTATATGCCTCACAAAAATTGCAGAGCCTCGGCTAGTGCCTTATACATAGAAACCTCTTATTAAAAACGTTTCTGCAATAAACATGCAAATAAATCTTATGCAGGAGAGAACTTTATATCTAGTGTCATTAAGGAGCCTTTAATAAGAAAGGAAGACTGGCATACAGGAAGTTCTAATCATGTCACGTATTCATTGCACACTTATTCAGCAAACACCATGGTACACCAGATCCTGTGTTTGGCTTTGAGAGTACAAAAACTCAGAAGAAGAGCCCTTTCCCTTGTAAGTACAGTTATAAGGAAAGGTGGTCATTGTGATAATAGAGACCCAGGTGCTTTAAGAATACAAAAGAAGGGGGACTGAGGGAATCAGAGAGGGCTTCAAGAAGGAGGCAAAGCACATGCTGGAAGGAGGCATTAGAATACCAGATGAAGGAGAGTGGAAGTGCAGCAAGTGACATGCTTGTGAGCAACATGCAAGTGAGCAAAAGAGTATTTACTGGACTGGGATAGTCAGTTCAGAATAGTTAATGCAAACTGTGTGTGAGTGTGTGTGTATCTGTGTGTGTGAGCATGTGCATGCGTTTGTATATGAGTGAGCATGTGCGTACAGGGTGAGAGGTGATACGTGAACAAGAAGGGGTGTTGTAACGCTGCTTACAAAGTCTCTGAAGGCAGTGGTTTGGGCTCTACCAACCAAGCCCCCAGAGAGAAGAGTACTTAACTGGTAGTTAAGAGAGTGGGTTCTAGAGCCAGAGACCTGGTTTAAAATCCTAAGTGTGCCATTTTCTAGCTGGGTGACTTTGGGCTAGTGACTTAATGTCTCTGGGCCTGTTTCCTCATCTGTAATATGAGCATGATAATCCCTTAGTGTTGTGATATCTAAATGACTTAGAACTCTACCTAGCACACAGAAAAAGCTCATTTTTTAAGCTAATATTATTACTACCCTACAGTTCTAATATAAAATGAAGGAAACGAGACAGTTATTTCCTTAGCTCCATTTATATTTGAGAAAACACATAGGATCTAAGGTCTAATAAAAACTTTGAATGGATTCTAGAGCCGCATTACCAGCGTTCAACATTTAGTAAGGTACTTCGGGCAAGCTAAGGAACCTCCCTATGCCTCGGTTTCCTCATCTGTCAAACAGCTACTTTCTAGGGTTATTACATGAGCGAATGCATGGAAAACACTCAGAACCATGTTATCATCGCACCTACTTGTAACAAGAACCACCAGCAGTTACACAGCATTTCCCAGGCACCGTACTCACTGCTTTTCACCTATCGACTATGATTGTTCTTTGTGTGTGTTAAGCTGTACCTGAACGTCAGGGTTCTCACCACGTTCCCCTCAGCCTATGACAGTGGTCAGGCAAACTGTGGCTCTCGAGCCGCGGTTTGCCGCTCTGTTGACTAACGAGTTTGCTGACCACTGCCTTAGGGAAAAACACTTAAATATTTTAATACTGTACTAATGTCTTTAACCTGAAGTCAAAACTTCTGGGTAAGGGTAATGCCTTAGGCAGTGGTCAGCAAACTCATTAGTCAACAGAGCGGCAAACCGCGGCTCTCGAGCCGCATGTGCCTCGCAAGCCGCAGTTTGCCAACCACTGGCCTATGGAAAAAGGGAACAATGATTTCTGCTTGCAGTTTCTTATGTGAGAACCAGGCTGGTCGGGGTAAGAAATACTTTATACCTGTGGGGAGAGAGCTGTCCCAGAAAGTGAGTGGCGGTCAGGCTGTCACCACCCAGACAGCATTCTGGAAGGCAGGTCACTTACCTTCCGGGGGAGTGGTGCTTCCAGGGTTTTCTCCGCCCTCGTCGGCTTGATTGGCTACCACACTGCCACTCCTGGTCCTCCGCAGAACACTCAGAGCTCGGTTTATTGTTTTAAACGATCTGCTTCTAATAGAGGATCGCTCGAAGGCCCGTGCTGGGAGAGGAGAGAGGAACAGTGGCCACAGTCACCGAAACCCTCCCTTAGGCACGGTCTGGTAAGGCATGCACAGGAAAACACGCACGGGGGTCGCTGCTAGGTGGCAGGGCGACAGAATTCACTTAGGAACGTTTTCTAAATTTTTCTACAAGGAAATTGCACGGCTTGTTTAAAATCTGCTTTTCTTTCTTTCTCTTTTTCCTGGACCGGACTGAACAGAGCAGCACCTTTCTGGAGCAGCATGGATGGGAAGGAACGGACACACGGCGGGCGTGATGAATCCTCAGGCCTGGCTTCAACCCCTTTCACCAACTCAGATCACACACATTTGTAATGATCTGAGGGACTCGTGGTTCTATTTCACTTTGGAGAACTGGACACTGCATCGCTACCAGAATGAGCTCTCTTAAAAAAAAAAATCGAGAACTTTCCACAGTGGCTATTCCACGGAGGGTCACCCCAAGGCAAGGAGCCCATTCCCGGACAGCCACCCATTTGACTCACCCCTCGTTCGGTTGCTCCGGTCAAAGTCCGACGGGCTGTCTGCTGGCTGCCCATCCTCTGCCGCGGACACGTAGGCAGGGTTGTCCAGGCCAGGCTCGTCCGTCATTAAGGCGATGGTGGCAGCTGCAGAAACCTCCGGGAAGAGGGTGGTGGCCGCGAGGCTCGTACAGCCGTCCGCAC
The DNA here is from genome assembly GCA_027563665.1 of Antrozous pallidus. Lineage (NCBI taxonomy): Eukaryota > Metazoa > Chordata > Mammalia > Chiroptera > Vespertilionidae > Antrozous > Antrozous pallidus. Next base: position 91,622,567 of record CM050511.1, on the reverse strand, counting down.
AGCCGTCCTGGCAGCGCCTCTTCCTGTCCTTGGTCAGGCCATAGTGGGAGGCGCCTTTACAGCTGCAAGAAAACCAGGAGAAGTGGCTCCAGCTTTGCTCCTTACCCACCAGCCTCTGCTGGAGAGCAGCTTGCTACTCTCCAAGCTTGATTTGTTCACCCCTAGATCTATCTCCCTTTTCAGACACCCGTACTCAGCATACCCTTGCCAACAAAATGAACTGATAATTTGAGATACATTTTGAAAGATGCTCCTTGCATTCTCCTAAGGCAGTCTCTATACTGGCCTCTGGAATGCACATGCATGGGAAGTGTCAAGGTGTCTTTGAGACGAGGGCTTGAGGCTGGTGATCGTCAGCTATCTGGATGGTAATTCCTTCTTGCTGGTGTTGATTTTGACCACCAAAGTGCTTAGTCACATTCTCAGTCCTGTCTTTTGGGTTTAGCTCCCAGAGCTCTGAACATAAATACCAAGTTCCTCCCAGATTCCATATTTAACTGCCCATGGAAACAGAGTTGCCACCACCAGCAGGCCACAGGAATTTACTCTGCATTGCTATTCGGGCTTGCTAGCTTCCCGTCTCTCCATCTGGGCTAGACTCAGTGAGGCTCCCACACTCTGAAACATTTCATTCATTGTCATGTCTTTTAACACTGGGAGAGTAAAACAACATCCATAATCTTAAAAAAAAAAAAAGGCCATAAAACGTAATTGTCTACATCCATTTACCATTCGTGTTAAAGAGCGGGCCCACGGGCTAGGGGAGCAGGGTGTGAGTTGATCTAGGCCCATATTTTGCTATGAATGTACTGTGTGTGCCACTGGGCAAGTCGTTTCAGCTCTTAGGCAGGGTTTGGGTCAGAAAATGGTGATGATGGAACTACCTCATTGGACGGTGGTGAGGAAGCAGCCACCGATAGCCGCACCGGCTTCTCCAGTTGTTGTGAGGGCAGAAATTATATCAGTGAACCCTTTTAAGAAGTGGCCATTTGCATATAATGGATGTGCTAATTAGTATTTTTTAAAAATCAACTCATTACACAAAACCTTATATGGCTGAGCCATTTTACACACTTAATCTTAGCCCAAAGAACAAGAAACGATGAGCTATTTTAAATAACCCAGGGGAGGACCTACTTGGAGTGATGCTACATGTAAGATGCTTGAAAGTAAACAGCACCAAACGGCAGTCTACAGTCAACATGCAGACAGGGCTTACAGGGCCCACAGAACCACAGAGCAGGGCCTATTGTCCCGGTGAGAATTCTTGCTTTCAAGTTTACCAAGCTGTGTGATCTGGGGCAATTTTGTTAACATTGTCAAACTTTCTAATCTACACATACACCTTGGGTTGCTGTGAGGTCTGGCTGACATTAAGTCTTGTCGCGAGTTTAGTACCTGACCAGATAGAGAGATGGTTTTCAATAGATTGTAGCTGCTCGCACAATCCACCCATTCTAAGAGGCTCCTTTTTTCACACTCACCTCTCTGAGGATGCACGGGGGCTGATGGCTCATACAGCTTCTGCTGTAAGCCGAAGCCATGATGCAGGTGCCACTGCCCCAGAATGGCAACCACGGCACAGCTGTCCCTTTAGACACCCCTACTGAGTCACATCCACTCTCAGGACCAAAACATGGAGTTTAATTGCCATTAAATGTCTTAGAAGAAGTTACGTTATGACTCAGGATTGAAATGAAAAGCTACTGTATATTTAGACAGTCTCAAAAACAGCAGTGGTATGTACATTTGGTATCGGTAAAACAAATATTCCTTGTTAGGAGGAGGACAGAAATTCCACGTTTTCTTGCCAGGAGACAAGCAAATGCTTTATTTGCTTAAAAAGATACCCCCCAAGGAGATGAAAAGTGGTGTTTCATTTTGTCACTGAGATCATGCAAAAGGACTGGCCTATTTTATGCCAAACAACACAACTAGAGGGCAGGAGAAGTCACCAATTCATCTCCATGGATTTCAAAGCCCCAAGAGTCTGATCTGACCAATCCACACATCACAGGGATATCTTTGAAGGTGTTTTGAGATAATTCAACCAGTGGCAGATTTTTATATTTTCTTTCCTTTTTGATACATGAAATATAATGTTTCTTATAATCAGTGTCATCTTAGATTGGTAGAAAGGGATTTTGATTACATAACCCTACACCCTTATCTTATCGAAGAAGAAACAGGCCTCCAGCTTCTAATGCTAGTCTTTCCCCACTGAAAGCGCTCAAGCTCCCTGTTTGAACTGATGAGGTTTTACTCTTCTGATGAGCTACTCTGGCTTGGAATTGTTCTGCTTAAAAATAGCAAAGCGGTTGATATGAGAAACTAAAAAATTGGAAGAAACACTGTGTGATGGAAAAAATAAAAGCCAGCGTGCATTTGAGCAACTCCAAAGTCATAAATACACGAGTGGAACACTTCCATGCAAGCCAGCAGTGTTTGGTTAGCAATGCATGGGAAGGAAGTTCCTAAACTATTCAGTTGTACTGGGAAGTCTTTTTCTCGGGCAGCGATGCCCTTGCCCTTAACCATGTGCCCTTCCAGACCAGGAAATGAATTTTCCTATTGGACAAATAGATGGTAAAGAAGCCATGGCTTTTGGGATTAGGAGAGGGAGGGAGGGCATAGTACATCCCAGTGGAAAAACGGTGGCATCCTATTCTGCTGCCTCATTTGTGTGGAGGTTAAAGATTTTAAAAGTATGCCAAGGCCATAGCATTAAGAAACCATTGCTGTTTAACACCCTTGGAGTTCCAAAGATACAGTGAGTCCAGGAAAGGAAAACTTCATATCATGGGAAAGTAAGCCTTTCCCATGGCCTCATATCACAGCTATCCTTACGATGGCCAGAGAGGGTACAGAATCTAAACTTAATTTACCATTCTGGCTCATAAGCCTCTGTAAAACGGTTCTGCTAAAGTAACTCATACTTGTGTAGTGTTGCCTACTTAGTTTCTTGGCTTGGCTTGAACCTGAGGCACAGAGTGATCTATGAAGGTAGCAGCTTGTACTTAGTAATTATCTCTTTTGTGTTGACTAATAGTGGGGCCGCTTGATTTACAAGAACAAAAGAGGGGAGGACAGAGGAAGAGCTGATTAGTATTGGCCAGCACAGGAACATACGGTGAACCCTGGGTTGTGTTCAAAGCAAGCAGGATTTATTCTCCCTTTAAGTTATCCTGAGCACTAAGTACTCTCAGGTGGTGAAGGACGATGGCCATGAACTTGAAGGATGAACATAAGGAACATGGAAAACCATTTTTTTCAAACAAACCATGCACTTCTGATATGCTCTATGTTCAGCAGAGCAACTCTGAAAATCATTTATTTATTTTTTGCTGTTGTTAATAATGGAGGTGGGATTTTGAGCTCCTATATCAAAGTGAACTGAATGTAAATTAGTCTTAATATAAGAATGCTCATGCTGGTGCACTGTGGAATATCTTTTTGTAAGGGTGGGGAGCAAGGAGAAAAAAATGAACCCCTTTTTGTAAAAATTCCTGAGCCCATGGTTTTATTATTAACAGCAATTGACATGAAGCAGGATAGACCCAGGCATAATTCACAGAGGCTCTGATGGGGTGTCCTCTGCTGAGTGCAGCACACTGGGCGACATAAGCTGGCTTGCAGGGGAGGGCTATCCACTATGACAGAAGAATAAAAGCTGTCTATAAGAAAGCGAGTCTCAGTCTCAATACTTTCATCATAACAGTCTGGGTAACTCTACAACCTCCCTTTGATCTAACTTTCCTTACATTCTTTCTCTCTTGGTTCACTTCTGACGTAGGTAAACATTGGGGCTGCTCTTCATGTTGAGTTCATTAATTGCCTGGTCTGGTCCTACTTGAAGCGAGGCTTGCAAACTCATATGCTAGTCAGGTGAGGAAATGAGGGAGGTTGGGCTGGGAGGGGAGGACCATGGTGAGCAGTGTTTCAAAAATGCAGCAGCCTATACAGCCTACAGACTTTGCTGAGCTTTGCCCCAAGAAGACCAGTTCAAGAGCAATTACACATACACACACACAAAAGAAGACATCTAAATTAGAAAGCAAGAAGTAAAACTGTCATGATTTGTAGGTGACATGATATTATATATAGAAAACCCTAAAAACTCCACCAAGAAAACTGGTAGAACTAACAAATTCAGTAAAGTTGGAGGATACCAAGTCAATAAACAAAATACATTGCATTTCTATACACTAATAGTTTTCTGTCAGAAAAAAGAGTATAGAAAAGGGAACCTTGTACACTATTGGTAGGAAAGTAAAATGGTGAAGCCATTATGGAAAACAGTATGGAAGTTCCTCAAAAAATTAAAAATAGAACTACCATAGGATCCAGCAATTCCACTTTTGGGTATTTATCCAAAGATATAGAAAACACTAATTTGAAAGATATCTATACTCCCATTGTAGACTTCTATAGTAGCTAAAATATGGAAGCATTCTAAGTGTCCGTCAATAGATGAATGGATAAAGGAAAGGTGACATATATACTAGAGGCCCGGTGCATGAATTTGTGCATGGATGGGGTCCCTCTGGATGGCCTGTAGGGATCAGGCTGAAACCCACAGTCCAATGCTGCATACAGCTCCTACCTGCTGCTCCTGCTCATCCTGACCCCACTGTGCCTGCTGTGGGCTTGCACCCAATCAGTTCTGAACAGGAGAGGCTCACACTGCCACAGCAGTGCTCGCCAGCTATGAGCCCTGCATCTGGTGCCCTCCAAGGGGAGTGGCCTGTGGGATCAGGCTGAAACTGGTCTCTGACATCCCCCTGAGGAGTCCCAGATTGCAAGAGGGCCAGGCCAGGCTGAGGGACCCCATCGGTGCACTATCAGGCTGGGGAGGGACCGTGGGAGGGCTCCAGGGTGTGTCTAGGTCATCTTGTCAGTCCTGATCAGCCAGACCCCAGCAGCAAGCTAACCTACTGGTTGGAACATCTGCCTCCTGATGGTCAGTGCATGTCAGAGTGAGTGGTTGAGCAGCCTTAGTTATCATTAGCATATTACGCTTTGATTGGTTGTTCAATTTTTCTGCCATTTGGTCTATAATAATATTATCCTTTTATTATATAGGATAAATCACATGCACAATGAAATATTATTCAATCATAAAAATGTAATGAAATTTTGCCATTTGTGACAATATGGATGGACCTTGAGGGCATTATGCTAAAAGTGAAATAAACCAAACAGAGAAAGCCAAATACCATATAACCTCATATGTAAAATCTTAAAAAATAAACAAATAAACAGATTGGTGGTTACCAGTGGTGGGGGAGGGGTATTGGTGAAATGGGTGAAGGGGTCAAATGGCACAAACTTCCATTTATAAAAATAAGTCATGGATATATAATGTACAAAATGTGGGGCCAGGAAAACCTCTCAGAATGGCTATCATCAATAAATTAATTAATGATTGGCTACAATTGATAATGCTGTATTGCATTTTTAAAAGTTGCTAAGAGAGTGAATCTTAAAAATTCTCATTGCAAAATTTTATAATTATATGATGATAATGTTAACTAGTCTTATTGTGATCATTTTCAATACATATACATAACAAATCATTATGTTGTACATCTGAAACTAATATACTATATGGCAATTATACTTCCATTTAAAAAAGATGGTGATATACCACATAAACAAAATGAAAGCTAAAAATTACATGATCATATCAATAAACGCAAAGCATTTGATAAAATCCAACACCCATTTATGATTAAAAAATCTCAGCAAAGTGGGAATAGAGGGAACATACCTCAGTGTAATAAAGGCCATATATGCAAACCTACAGCCAACATCATACTCAATGAGCATAAACTACAAGCATTTCCCTTAAGATTGGGAACAAGACAGAGATGTCTACTTCCACCACTCAACATAGTTCTGAAATCCTCGCCAAAACATTGAGACAAGAGAAGAAATAAAAGACATCCAAATTGAAAATGAAGAAATAAAACTGTCATTATTTGCAGATAACATGAAAACCCTGACTAGAACTGATAAGTGCATTCAGCAAAGTAGCTGGATATAAAGTAAATATCCAGAAATTAGTGCATTTCTATATACCAATAATTGACTATCAGAAAAGGAAACTAAGAAAATACTCCATTTACACCTGCAGCAAAAATAATAAAATGCCTAGGAATAAACTTAACCAAAGATATAAAAGACCTGTACTCAGAAGATTATAAAGGCACTGAAGAAAGAAATTGAAGAAGATAAAATAAGTAGAAACATATAGTGTGTTCATGGGTAGGAAGAATTAATATCATTAAAATGTCTATATTACCCAAAGCATTCTATAGATTCAATGCAATTGCTATCAAGAGACCAATGGCATACATAATTCACAGAACTAAAGCAAATATCCCTAAAATTTATGTAGAACCACAAAAGACCCTGTATAGCCACAGCAATCTTGAGAAAGAAGAACAAAGTTGGAGGAATCACACAATGTGATATTGAATTATAGGATAGAGATCCCAGAAATAAATCCATGCCTTTATGGTCAATTAATATTTGACAAAGAAGGCAAGAACATACAATGGGGGTAAAGACAGACTATTCAGTAAATGGTGTTGGGAAAACTGGACAGATACATACAAAAAAAAAATAAAAAAAGAAAAGTAGACCATCTTCTTATACCATACCCCAAAATAAACTCAAAGTGGATTAAAGACTTAAATGTTAGGCTGGAAACAATAAAAATACTTAAAAGAAAACATAGGCAGTAAAACCTCAGACATTTCTTGTAGCAACATTTTTTCTGATATATCTTCTTGGGTGAGGTATATAAAAGAAAAATAAACAAATGGTACTACAACAATCTAAACAGTTTTTGCATAGCAAAGGAAACCATCAACAAAATGAAAAGACAAACCACTGAATGGGAGAACATATTTGCCAATGATACATCTGATAATGGGTTAATATATAAAATTTATAAAGAATTTACACAATTCAACACCAAGAAAATAAACCCAGTTAAAAAATAGGCAAAGGATCTGAACAGACACTTCTCCAAAGGGGACATTCAGGTGGCTAACGACATATAAAAAGATGGTTAATGTCACTAATCATCAGAGAGATGAAAATTAAAACCACAATGAGATAGCACCTCACACCTGTCAGAATGGCTATCATCAATAAATTAATTAATGATTGGTGAGATGTGGAGAAAAGGTAACCGTAGTACACTGCAGATTGGTACAGCCACTGTGGAAAGCAGTATGGTGTTACCTTGAAAAATGGAACTGCCTCATGACCCAGCAATTCTACTTCTGGGGATATATCCAAAGAAACCCAAAACACTAATTTGAAAGAATATATGTACCCCTATGTTCATTGTAGCATTATTTACGATAGCCAAGATTTGGAAGCAGCATGAATGCCCATTAATAGAGGAGTGAATAAAAAAGCTGTGATATATTTACACACCAGAATACTACTTGACTGTCAAAAAGAAGGAAATGTTACCCTTTGTGACAGCATGGATGGACCTGGAGAGCATTATGCTGTGAAATAAGCCAGTCAGAGAAAGACAAATACTATATGATTTCACTTATATGTGGAATTTAATGAAAATAAAAACTAACAGCTAAAATAGAAACAGACTTCTAGAGAACAGATTGATAACTGCCAGAGGGGATGGGGGTTGAGGGGCTGGGTGAAAAAGGTAAAGGATTTATGAAAAAACACTAAAAAATTAAAAAATTTTAAAAAGATCAGCCCAGTGTTGCTGAAGCAAGCGATTTGGAAGCTGAAATCTCCAGTTTTTAACATGAAATCTCTTGATTTTTAAAGTTGGCAACGAGTTCAAAATTTTTAAGAACATCATGTTGGCTAAACAAAACACATCTGCAGGCCAGATCTATCTCAAGGGATGACAAATTGCAACTTCTGGGAATAAAATAAAACTGCCAATGTGGGTGAGTCAGGCTGATTTCTCTCTTTTCAGTCCTCTAGGAAGCAACACTAGCATTGCCTTACTCTTCCTCCGACCCTGGAGCCTCCTTCCCCACTTGTGTGTGCATGCATGCACAGGGGAAATGGCCCAAAAGGGGGTTCTCTTTCATTATTTGTCCCAGCCCCATTTCTGATCCAAGTCAGAGAATAAGATTGAATTCTCAACTGTTTTCTCTTTCACTCCTGGGAGAGCTAATGGCTTGCCTAAAGCTATTATATAATGGGAGAGGGAGACATCCAACCCTAAAGGGGTATTTACTGTCAGACAGAGAACCAAGATTAGGGGATCTGGAGGAAGCAAGTTTCCCTGCCGATGGCTTCAGCTGTTCTGCTGAACAGAATGAGTGACTCTGACTTTGCTCAAAGTGAGTACCCAGGGGCCAGGCTGAGAGATGGATGCAGGAGAGGAGATGATTGCTGAGAAAGCAACAGGTCTCCTTTGTGTTCTTGAGCAAGGCAGCTGGGAGATAGGACCCTGGGGACCTCAGGAACTACTGTGCTCCAACTCACAGAAAGTCTTTGTCACCACGCTAGCGACCCCAGAGGCTCAGGTGGGCCTTAGTCATGCATGCTCAGCCCCCAACTCCAGCTCCAGGGCCACCACCCTACCCTCCTGACACCACACCTCCATGGCTTTGCAATATGCCCTACCTAGCCTATCTCCCTGCTCTAGTCTTCCTCCCCATTCCCCAACCAACCCATCCTGACCACTCTAACACCTTTTTTTTACTGATGTTCCAGGACCTTCTTAAACTGTGTTGATCATGACCTTACTACAGGCATGCAATACATGTCTACATCACTATAGCCTGACAACCCAGAAGGGGTTGGGAAGAAGACAGCTCATCACTGATCTACTATGTGCTGTGTTTTATACTATGGTCTTTTTTTTACCCTCCTACCCAGCCTGTGCTATCAGTTAAACCACCCCCACTTCACGGATGAGGTTATGGAAGCTGGAAGAGAAGAAAGCCTGGTCCAGGTTCCCAGAGAGCAGCTGGGGTTGGAATCCAAGCTGGGGGGCGGGGAGGTTCCATGCTTTCTCCTCACCATGGCCTGGTCTCGAGCCCAGAGCCTCCCCTGCACTCCAGGCTCAGATATCAAACTGCTCACCCCATATCTTCACTTCCATCTCACAGGCATCTGGAGCTTCATGCATCCAGACACCTAACTTTCCCTGCCAAACCAGCTCATCCCGCATCTTTTCCATTTTATTAAATAGCACCTTATATCTGTCCTATCATGCAGGCCCCAAAACTTAGAGTTATCACTGCTTCCTTTTTTTCTCTCAGCACCCCAAATATAATCCAGCAAGATCTCTCCAGGATCCAACTACTTCTCATCACTCCCACTGCCACCACCCTGGCCCAAGCCAGCATCATCAATGCCCATATTACTGCAACAGCTTCCTGAGAGGTTTTCCTGGCCCTGCATTCACTCCCTTCCCCCCTCTATTCTCAACAGAGCAGCCAAAGGACCCTTTCACAATAGGCCACCATCTTACTAAACCATATGATCTTTACAAGGGCCTGTACTTTCTGTCCCATTACTTCTGCTCTCATCTCCACCCCTCACCATTCAGCCCCTGCTGGTCTTCACACTGGCCCAGCATGTGCCTGATTCCGGGGCTCTGCATCCTGCTGTGGTCTAGAATACTCTTTCTCCAGATGCCCTCCAGGTCTAGTTCCATAATTAAGGCAATAGATTCAAAGTGTAAACCTTTATCCTTCTGGGGCCAAGAGGGCTTTCTCACCTTGGTACCTGGAAAAGCAATAGCTCATGGGTTCCCCTGTCACTGCTGGCCAATAACCAAGGCATGTCAGCTGATGGGGTCCATGGGGTATAAAGGACTGGAGGGAAAGGACAAAACTTTGCAAGTGGATACCAATCACAGGGTCTGCATATCACAGACCCCCTAGGGCAGACACTCAGTCAACAGGTGTTAAGTTGAACTAACCAGAAGCTGCTCCTTGGTCTTCTGTTTGTTCAAATTAACACACTGGGAATTGGATTTGCCAACATTACTGATACCATGTAACTGTTGTGGCTTCTCCCTCAGCAAGCTCAGAATTTTCCTTTTCATTGCCCTACACCCCAACTCAAGATGAAAAAAGGAAGACTTTTTCAATTTCTCTTTTGTTTGTCACATACTTCCCTAATAACTTAATAGGATTTTATTTAATCTGTGTTTTAAAACAATTATGCACATGCTAAGACTAATGATTGCCATATATATACATTCTTTTGCTATTTTATGCTGATCCAGTAGAGTTTTTAAAGAGTGATTTGAAGTACATTTTCCATCAATAAACACTTAAGGGGGGACCTCCTGAGAAAGAGAAAGCAGCAAAGTAGAAAAGGCACAGACTTGCAAGTTTAAAACACTTTGGGTGAATCCTAGGTCTGCTACCTTGAGCTCTGCAACTCTGAACAAGTTCCTTAATTCCTCTAACCCTCACTTCCCACATGTAAGATGGACAAATAATGTTTATTTACTGGGGTTTAAAGAGTCATGCAAAGTGCCTAACTATCTGAAATATAGTAGTAACTCAATAAGCAGTGACTAGCATAATTATGATATATCAGGCATAATGTTAGACACTGTGAGTTCAAAGAAAAATACTACACAGTGTTTACACTTGATGAACCTAACATGAAGACAATAAAACACCAAGCCACATTATCACAGAGAGTTAGAGGTATAAGCCAAGTGTTGGGAGAGCTCAAGGGAGGCGGCCTTCATTAATCTGTCTGGACTAATCAGGAAAGGCTTCCCAGAAGAGGTGAAATCTAAGCTAAATCTAGTAAAATGAGTGACACTGGCCTATCAGACTAGTTGCGAAGGCCACATTCAAAGGCCCCAAGGATGCAAGTGCATGGTAGTTGCCAGAAATATCGGGTTCAGTGCAGACTTTGTCCCACGTGACACTGACAGGTAAAGAACAGAGCTGAAGTGAGACCAAAGAGGAAGAGAAATGCTGGGATTGGTGATGGTTGGGGGGGGGGGGGTGTGGAGTGGGGGGAGAAAGGATTGAGCAGAAACCTGACTTCTAATCCATTACCCACTTCTTAGGTTCAGTAGGGCCAAGCGATGGCCTTGGGGGCCAGAGACAAGTGGGCATTTGCAGGACGCTAAAGCAAACAGCAGTTTGCATATTAATGTAAAAAGAAAACATTGGAAGGCCAACGGACTTTGATATTCAGCAGGGCTGAAAATCAGCATAATAGTGCCTTGCTGGGGGCTCACTGGATCAAGGCAATTTCCTAACTTAATAATCTTTATGCTATTTACCAAACTTTACCTTTGATATGCCTATATGCATTGCTAAAGGGCAAATGTGTATTCAAGTAAATAAATAGCGGACCAGGCCAGAAGTCAGTGTGTCTCTCCCAGAAAGAGGCTCCATCTGGCCCCCAATGCCTCCTAAATTCATATTTCTTGTACGGTAGGTCCTCAGGTTACGTTGGAGATCTGCTCCTACAGCGTGACGTAATGCAATTTTCGCCGTTAAGTCAGAACCGACCTACATAAGCACCTACATCACTCACGTGGAGCACATACACAGCAGCAATGAAATGAAACAGTGAAAAAATTTAAAGATACTTGCTGACCTTTACTTGTGGTAAATAAATAAAAAACATAAAGCACATAGGTACTTATGTCGAAATGGAGGAACTTTATATATATATGGGAGATGGTGATGTAACCACGAATGATGTATGTTGAGTCTGATGTAACCCGAGGACTGTCTGAACAGCATCTTCATTTGTGCATCAGCCCCTCCTTCAGATCCTGAATCCTAGCTGTGCAGGTCGTGGCAGGCATTGAGAAGTCTGATGACAACACAGAAGAGGGTCAGCAGGAGCAGGAAGGATGAAGTTGACAATGGAAGGCTCAAAGTCCTAACATAGATTCCATGACCATCAGTCTAAAGCAGACCACCACTCCCAGCCTACCAGTCACCATTGTCATTTCCTTAGCACTTAAATGTTTGGGAGTTATTTTGTATGTTTATTTGCTTTTCTTTTAAATAACTGTCTCTGCCTGCACCCCCCACCCCAAAGTCTATAGTTTCTGTAAGAGTAAATGTTCATACTTGTCTTGTTTCACCACTGTGCAAACAGCACTCATGGATGGAGTCAGGCGTGTGTATTAGAGCAGCCTGAGAGATTCTGGGAGCCTCTATGTTTTTCTTACCCTTTTATTGGATGTTTTCTGTTTATACTTTTACTTGTGCTGGCCCAGATAGGTTTTAATCATTGCAGGCACCCTTGATTCTCCTTCTTTTGAAAGAATATTTCATGACCTCTTTAATGCAAAGCACTAGAATTCTTTATTATGTATAAGATAAAAATAAATGCATCAGTCATCATCTTCCAAAACAGTCCTATTTGAGCTCTCTGAGCCCACCCTCGAGCAGGACCCAGCCTTGCTAATTAAGTCTTGATCATGTTACTTGGAAAAGACTCAAGTGACAGCAACACAATATCTATTAATACCACTCCTCTGGTTTTCACAGTTTGGTTCTGAGCACAGGACCCATTTCAGAAACTTTCGGAGTTCTGATTGGATCATTATTTTTTATATTTTACTTGCTTTACCTGCAGCTTCTTAAGTAATATCTCTCCGGTCTAAGAACATTAGGTAAGGTCATTATTCCTTATTTGGATTACTTTTCCTCCCCAAGTTTAAACCCTTATTCCCTGAGGTCATATTACATGGCCATTCACTTAGTTAGCAGAAACCAGATGTGAAAAAAAATCATTAGCACTTTTGTGTAGTCATGGGTGAAGTAAACATCAGTAAGTAAAAGAGGTCAGAGCTTGGGGAAGTCAGTTGAGGCTCTTGAGTATGAACTTGAACCCTAAAGGTCCTAACCCTGGAGCATCCAAGGACTTCTTACATCACTACCAACCACACACTCCTTGTTCTCATTAGCTCCCATCTTCTGCTTCTAAACCGCTGGGGAAAATGTCCCCAGCAATTCCAACCACCCCTGCCTCACTTGTTAATGAATACCAGAAAGAGAAGATTCAAAACAAACTGCAAAACGACATGAAAATGCAGGCCAAGATGTAGGCAGCCAGAACACCAGTCTCTTGACTTGGGCGGGGTAGGGAGAGATACAGGATGCTCTTAAAGTAGAATCAGCTCAGGAAACAAACGGTCCAATGCCAATCTAAATAAGCACACTTGACTCAGTTTACCAAATATGCCGACATGTTCCCATGGAGTAGATCCACCGAGCTGTGCAGAATTGAGAGATGTTTGGCCCGTCTGAGCACTGTCCATTTTTATTCTGGGGGAAGGCAGGGAAGAAGTGGCTATTCTTTTACCTAACGTTAATGGCTCTTCTTTTCTATTTTTTCTATTGGTTTACAGACTTAATCCTGTAAGATGATCCATTGCTAGATCCTTTTGTCCTTCTCAACACTAATAATTTACAATTACAGCCAACACAGTACACTTACTCTGGACCAGACATTATTCTATGTGCTTCGTCCATATTAACCCATGCAGTCCTCACGTCATTCCAATGAGGAAGACCCCCTATCACCATTTTGCTAATGAGAAATTAAGGCACAGAGAGACTAAGCAACTTTTCCAAGGCCACTCAGCTGGTGATTGGAGGGGCTGGGATTTGAACCTAAAGCAGATAGACTTAGGATGCAGTGCACCCGAGTGCCTGGTGATTCTGAGGTGACTGCAATGTGAGAGGCAGAGAAAAAGCAAGAAGAATTAAAAACAGGTTACTGAGAACTGTATTCTCTTTACTATAAATATTTTTCCATGGCCAGTTCAGTGGCTGCTTTGTGGACTGCGTACAGCATGGGCTGGCGAGTGTGGCCTGTTCTGATCAAGTCTGTGGCATCTTCAGGCTGCAATTGACAAGCATGAGCTTTGAGCTTCCAGCTGCCTGTGCCTTCGCATCTGCTCTGACAACAGGGCCATTGTGAGTGCTGCTTCCTGGGTGGGTCTGTGGGCGGGGAGGCAGCTGCAGTGGTCCTCACACGCCTTTGGGCTTGCTGTCTTCCTGCCATTCTTCCTCCCAGAAAATAACTTGATTATCTCTCAGAATGGGTGTGGCCCTGAGCATCCTAGGTGGCAGAAGCTTAAAATGATCCTGACTGGGTGTGTGGGCCCCTCTAGGGGATTTATTTATTCCTCCTGTAGAGGGAGCCCTTCAGTCCAGGCATTCACGTTCAAGTACTTGTATAAACACACAGCAATTGGGGCAAAGCAGGATTTATCAGGAGAAAAGAGGCTTAGCTGTCATCCCATGCTGGCCAGCAGCACACCTTCTCTCCTGTTAATCAGAAGTCATTGGAGAAACCACCTGACTGTCCTTTGTTCAATGCTTGGTCTTTATCCCCATGGCAGTGGAATTTATCCTGTCAATCTCTGCCCCACCTGGATTATATTATCCCCATTTTACAAATGGGAAAAATGATGCTCAGAGGCATTAAGTAATTTGTCCAAGATGACACTGCACTAAAGCAAAGGAGCTGAAAGTCGATCATACCTGTCTGGGATTTTGTTATTGATTTAAACCTTGTGTATCACTGTCAAGGTATCTTATGATAATATATGAATAATTAACACGTGTTTCTTAGCATGGGTCAGGTGTTCTAAGCACTTTATTCACTTAACCCTAACAAGAACCTAATGAGTTAGATGTGATTATTACCCTCATTTTGCAGATGTGGAAATGTAATACAAAGTTCCATTTGCACGAGGCACACAGAATCTGGGATGACCAAACACCCCTGTTTGCCTAGGGCTGACTGGGACTCTGGATGTGAAATTTTCAGTTTCAAAATGGGGCCCATCCCAGTCAAACCAGGACGAGTTGATCACCCCTTAAGTGGCAGAGACTCAGCTTAAAGTCAGAATTGCAACTCTAATATGTTCTTCACCATGGTATTCTGCCACAGTTTTTCCCCTTTTCCTATGATTTGCCCAAAGATTTAACAGAAACAGAAGCAAGTTGGGTGGGAGCGTTTGCGGTTTCAGGTCCACCCAGCGTGTGCTCACATGACAGCTTTTTCGAAGGGCTTCCAGAGGGCCACCCCAAACTGCTGCATCAGCACATCTCTCCCAGCAGCCCTGGCAGGTCCAAACTGTATGAAATCCCAGAGCTCCCAGAACTAGAGGAATCCACTCCACTGCTTAGCTAGGAAGAGCCCAGCTGGTAGGCAGGAGTGCCTGATAAATACCAGTGCTGCTCCCTGGGGTGACACCTAAGGATTCCAGCCCCAAAACAGATGTGAAATTGACAGCCGTTCATGAGGGATGGCTAGGGGCTCTCGCCCAGTCCACACGCCGGATCAATTCTTCACAGAGCCGTCAGGATGGCTTACCCACTCTGAGTCTCCAGCATCTTTGGAGTCACGAAGACTTTTCCCTGGGCACTTGTGGGAGGAAGAGCAGATATTCTTCCCACTACAGATGATTTGAGTTTTTCTTCCACTGTCCATGAATGAGGGGTGTGTGGTGGTCATGGCAATGGTGGTGGTTGGAGGTGGGGGAGCATCTACATGTTGGTTAACATTTGGTCCCTGCAATTCTTGGCTTCCATTCAGAATTATCATCTTTACTTTTCAAAGCACTTACAAACAACCAAAGTGTAGCTTTTCATTTCTGAGAAACCAGGCTATGTGTTCATTCTACTTCAGGACTGACTAGAAAATGTTTTTAGGACAACTGGGAAAGGGTGGGCTGCATGGCGGCCAGGGTTTCTAAATATCGGAACTGGCTGCCCTCATTCAGTGAGGCTTTGAAAGCGGCAGCTTAGCTTTCCCACTGCTTAGGATGTGTCTTACTTGAGGCCTTGAGTTTTTGTGAAGTCTGCACACCACAGGGGCTGCCCAGGTTCTCACAGCTCAGTGTGGCGATGGGGTGAATGAGGCGGGAGAAGGTGGTACGGCATTCGAGTGGAAATAATTCCCAGACAGCGCTGTGAAGCATTTCCTTCATTCCTCAAAGCGCATGGCACCCCACTTAGAACTATGAAATGCTTGGGTTTCTCTAGGCCCTTTCTGACCTGGGTATCAGGAGCCCTCCTGGATCCACTACTGGACACTCAGACACTGAGAAAGTGTGTTCTCCCTCACTCAGTTTGGGAATGGGTCATGTGGACATACTTGATTCTTGTTTTTGGCCAAATCTTTGTGCATGAAACAAATTCAAAATTCCTAGCCAGTTTCTATTTGTGAATGAGCTTCCTTATTTAACCTTACTCTGTTTGTGACTATTTAAATAATTTCCCAAGCACTCTGTCATGCAAATAGGTCAGGGAGTAGATTCTTCTATTTGCAGGAAATGCTGACTTCGATTTACTTATAATTAAAAACCTATTTTTTCCCCTGGCCTGTGTGGCTCAGTGGTTGAGTGTTGACCTATAAACCAGGAGGTCATGGTTCGAATCCCTGAGGGGGTTGCAGGCTCCATCCCCAGTCGGGGGTGTGCAGGAGGCAGCTGGTCAATGATTCTCTCATCATTGATGTTTCTATCTTTCTCTCCCTTCTTCTCTGAAATCAATATATATATATATATTTTTTTCTCCCTCTCTCCTACGAGGCTACTTTTTGGCTATTGCTCTGCTCAATTTCTTTGGCTTGGCAAAAACTAGTCAGTACATTAGACAAGGCATTTTGTAGTCGAGCACATCTACAAACTCATCACACCCACCTCCACCACAGTTCTCGTCCAAGCTGGCCTCTCTCACCTGGAGTAGCTGCGGTTTGAACAAATCCATCTCGTTTTATCCAAAGCCCTTCCTCTGATCTCATCATCTCTATTGAAGTTCATAGTAATCTTCCCTCTCTCTGAGCTCATTCATCCAGTTGTTCCACAAATATTTGAATGACTACTAACGTCTAACAAATGTAAGGCACAATCCTTGGCCCTCCTGTAGTGAGCAATCCATCACAGAAGACAAAAAGCACAGTGTGAACCACACTTGCTTTACCCAGGACTCAGTTTCATTACATAATGACATGGAGTGCTGACGGATGTTGGATGGGTCTCTTCAACTAGGGTGCGAACTCCCCAAGACCGTGTCTTTTGTATTCTCCACCTTTCACACATAGTTCAAACATGACAGATACTTATGATTCTTTAAAACACAGGAAAATAAAAAGAAAATAACTCATAACTCTACCCCCAAAGAAAATGCCTGTTACTCTGTTAGTATATATTCTCCAAATATCTTTTTTCAATGCATAGACACACAGATACATATTTATTTTTGTGTGCTGTTTTTCCATAACTAGACCAAATGACACGAACATTTTTATAGCTTCTAAAATATACTGCCAAGTAACTCAGTCATCACTGTATTAACATGCCTGTTCTCCCATCTTAACCTTGGCTAGACAATAGAATCGCCTGGGAAGATTTGTAAAAATCCAGCCTTTCAGGTACTTCAGACCAATTAAATTAAAACCTCTGGGGTGGTTCTACTAATACCTGTGTTTTTGTAAGGCTCCCAGATGATCCTAATGTGTACCCATGGTCAAGAACTACTACCCCAATCCTTTCCATCTCACTATTTTAATTGAATGAATTACCCAGTCTGCTTAGAACTGACAGTCCACTGACCAATCATTACTCCCTGAATTCTTGAAATCTTGCATCTCATTATTGTGGTCTGGGTGACCAGGTATCTTTGCTTCTAGGGTAGCTATTCAGTTATTTCCCTCCCTGAAGGCTATGCTGGGAACCATCTCTGGCCAAGGTCTGAGGTGGTAGAACTCAGTTGTGTAGTTCCCTCAGGAAAAAAGAGAGAATGGTGTTTCTTTTGCTGTTACATTTGGACTTCAGAAGAGAGAATTAAGTCTCACTGCCATCCTCTTCATTAAAGAGTGTCCATTTAACCTGACCTTCCCCATGTGCCTTGTGTGTGGGTATGTGTGTGTGTGAGGGGGGTGGGGGATAGAGGCACCACAATGTAAAAGCACAAATCAGTAGTTCATCTAAAACACTAGGAGTTGAATTTTTAGTTTTATTTTTTGCACGATATATTTAATATATAATCAAGTAAACAACTCACCAAGATGGCCAATATGATCAGAAAATGTAGTTCAAAGGGTAAATTGAAAGGCCATTTTAGCAAACATACTGCTGGATTCCTATGGCTTAAAATAAGCCACATTGAAGTTTTAATGATTAAATGATTAAAACCTTTAAATATAATTTGAATTCTCTTTCAGCTCTAACTATGAGCTTAAAATTATAAAACCTATTGGGAGCCATGCTGAGTGATTGGTATATATTAGACTTATTGAATGATGATGCAGGAATATTTCAATAGGTTCTTAATCCTAACTATCTAAAAATGTCTCAATATCCTCATATAAGAATCAAAATACCTTTAATACCACCTCCTACTATCTCATATCCCATTTATTTCTATACCCACTTCTCCAAACACACACACACACACACACACACACACACACACACACACACACACACACACCATACATACTTAGCTTTAAAATCCTTGAGGTGAGCAAATATCTTAAGGTACTACTTGTCCACTATATGTTCTTAGTGAATGATTTTCATTAAACAAAGTTTAGGATTTGCCTTCATGTTCAAGGCTCTGTCTCTACTATTGACCCTTTCGCACTTCTGTGTCTAGTTTTGACTGCTGTTGCCGACTGAATCCTATGCATGGCTTTAGCTCCTACTTTCTTTCTGTCACCTGTAGGCTGACGGTGCCTTTTGGGTTTCAGTCCATCTGATTTTTCCCCACTTTTACTTCTTTAGAACTTTTATGATCTCTGGGGAAGGAGAGCAAAGAAAAAGAAACAGAAAATAAAAAAACATAAGCAAAACCTAAACTTTGGCCACTTGCCAACCATCCAATTTATCACTCAACCTGTTCATGACTAAATTCTATCATCAGAGAACTAAACTCAAATCAGTGGGGTCAAACATTTCAATCTATCCAATTATTCCACTGGGAATAAACAGAGTCCCAAGATTTATTAGGGCAAAGTGGACTTCCAAGTTGTTCAAATCAAGCTTTAACCCACCTGCCAGCAAAGGACATTGGGAAAGGAGGAAGTCAAGCTGCACACACAGCATTATCACAAACAGCCATAATTCATGTCTCTATATAATGGAATCTGGTGCTAACATCCTTTGGATCTGAACTCTTAGATACATTAAATTTTTGTTAATATGTTAGGCATTTCATCGATTATGAGTTGTTTATAATAATATAAATACAGATGAATAATTGCATAGACCTCCAACTAGATTAAACAACATGGGTCTTCTAAGGAAGGACCAACCTAGGCATGGGTTTATGTTCCTGGCCAAGAATCCATAAAGGATTTTCATAGACAAAGGTTATATTTTGATCTTGGAAAATGATTATCTCGAGCTGTATAATGAGTTTTCAAATATAAATATACAACTCTCACATAAAATCAGACAGTGGTTTGCTAGAAGGAAACACTAGGTTTTCTGCTTCATAGGTGAACTTGAAAGTTTAGTTTTGGCCCTTTCAAGTGAGGGTGGACCCAGATAAATTGCAGAAATCACTCTGGATTCAGGTAGTTTCAAACACTTGAAACAATGAGTATCTCTCTTACTTTGCCAAAATATGCTCTGTTCCCCACTGTTTCCCTTCTTCCGCCTGCCTGGCAGTGACCAGGATTTGGTTAATTATAGTAGAGGCTTTCGTTAATCACGATATGGGAACTGATCTTCCGAAGACAACTTTTTCTATTAACTTAATTGTAGTCTGGCTGGTCAGTCTGTTCTTAAATTGACCATCACTTGGATTATATAAAACTGACGGTTTTGTATAAGGGTCTTTGTTCTTCCAGAAAACTAGGAGATTTGGCTCATTATATCTGCTCTCTTAATGTGAATAGTATTAACGTGTTTGGGGGAAATATGGATAGATAAGAGTTCTGTGGTTTAAATCAAAGTGTGTTTTCCCCCCTGTTTTAAAATTACAGTCAACAAGGCTTTCATTGGATCTTGGTAGCAGAATATTCATTATCTCATTGAAACTGTGATTTGATAATTTAGTCCTGGAAAGTGGAGATTTTCTGTCCTGGGAACAACCCAAGAGCCAGGTTTGGAGGTGGCAGAGGAAGTAGCATTTAGGGGAACAAACATTAATTGAGCCCTATGCTACCCTTTCATATATAGTGTCTTTCACCTTTAATAGTAACCACAAACTGTGGGGACAAACATGCTGTTTTTCTCCATTGCAGAGTCAAGGAAACAGAGTCAGAGATACTAAGGCACCCATCCAAGATCATAGCAGAAGACCAAGATGACTTTCCTTGAAGTCATTTAATTTTAACACAACTAGTAAATGGCAGAACAAGAAATGGAAAATGGGTCTATAAGATTTGAAGACTGTGTCTTTCTACCCAGTAAATGTTACCTCCAGGACTAACCCAATTCTTGGAAAGTTCATTGGGTTTATGAAGAGACTACACCTAAGGTTTAGGGGAAATAAACATAGATGGGCAGTTTGGTCCTGGGTGTGTGCAACTTAGGGCTTGAGAGGGCTGATACAGAGCTAGTGCACCTCTTTCCAAACCAAGTCCCCACAGAGGGTGCATCTGTGAAGAGAAAGGGGCTCTTTCTTTGCAAAAAAAGCTCTGTCCACTTGCCAAGGGGTTGCTTTCTTCTAATTTACACATGATCTAAAGGAGGCCTCATGTGGAGGGAATCTTAGAGTGTATAGGAGGAAAGCTTCTAGAAAGCTCTCATGCATTGGCAAGTAGTAGCAACTTACATTTTACAGCCCGTTGCAGCCACAGGGCCTTCACATGCCCTGACTCTTCTCATTCAGTCTCATTTTGAACCCCCAAATTTAATAGGCTGACCATTCAGGCTACAGTTCATTTAGAACCCTCATAGGCCACTCCATGTGGACGATGATTCCCCCTCATTACAGATTTAAAAATTAAAAGCTCAGCCACTTGCCCAAAGTTATACAGCTGGTAAACCAAGAAGATTCAACAATAAGTCTCCTGCACCCTGCACCCTGCCCCATTTACCCTTACTTCATTTTTGCAGTTCTATACTTTTAGTCTAACCTAGCTTATCTAGCTAACCACACACAAAGATGCTTGGCTGCCTGCTGGCAACCTCAGCTCAGCAAATCTAAAAAAATATTTGTCCTTCAGACAAAACGTTCACTAGCCAACCTTGTCAAGAGGGTGGTCAGTTAGGATGGCAAATGAAAATAGCTCAAGCCTTCAGAACTTCCTCAAGGTGGGCTCAGTAACTGAACGTTCTTGGATCTAAACCACAGCAGGCAATGTGATTATCCTGTGGCTAAAACAGCCCTTCCCTTTCGGGAATAGTTGTCTGAAGGCCAGGAAATGGGGCGTGTCTGGAGGAAGGCACTGGCAAGCTGGGCTGATGATTAAAATAATAAGGTTCTTTGTTAGCTGGGTCACATTTTTAGGAAATACCACCTGGTCAGTAGGTGCATTTTAGGAAATGCACCCTGTCATTTAATAAAATGGGCAAAGGGGTAATTTGCAAATTGGACTCTGCAAATTGCCAGTATCTATCTAATTATTGTTTAATCAAAATAATCACTTGGTTATTAGAATTCCATTCTTAAAAATACAGGCCATTTGTTTGGAAGCTGTCTAAAGGAAAAGGATTACAACAAATTTGGGGACTTTTTAGAAAATATTAAAGATTCCACAATAAATCTTTCCTAGTCAATGGCGATATGCGTAACAAAATAACCCCCAATCACTGGGCACATTCTTAATTCTCTTATTTCTGATATAAGCTACTTATATCAGAAATTAGATTTGGGGGATTTACAAATACTGACATAAAAGAGTACTGGTTATTAAGAAAGTGAGAGACAATAACTACTTCCGAACTATTTCCATAATTCTGAATTCTTGTGTCTGCATTACCAACCAGTCAACCCACTAACCCCTGGTATTAAGTAGGGGAAACCAACATTCTTCATATCAGAATGGCCACCATAATGGAGAGACAGTGCAGAGCTAGCTCTTTTAAACCCTTCTCTCCACATACTGGGCTCCTGGGTAGTCCAATTGCAAGCCAAACGAGCAAGCTAGGACAATGATGCTCTATTCCCTAGCCTGCTCTGCTGAATACTGACTACACCAAGTTCAAGAATACCAGGTCCTTCCAGATAACAATATGAAGTCCTAAGGGTCCAGGTAGTCAGTCAGATAGAGGCCTCAGCTTCTCTCCCGTTCATTTTTCTTCTCTTTCTCTACCAATCTCCTGCCAAGGTCCCGATATGATTATGCTTCCCTGACAGGCCTCTGAGCAATGTCTTGTTCAGGTTCACATTTTCCCTCCCTCTCTCTCTGCTGCCCTCTCTTCTTTGTACAAAAGTGTGCATGCACATGTACTGTATGGACTAAATTGTGCCCCTTTCCATTCACACGTTAAAATTCTGGCCATAGTACTTAAGAATATGACTCTTTTTAGAGATAGGATCTTTAAAGAGGTAAAGTTTAAGTCACTAGAGTGGCCCTGATCCACTATGTCTGCTAGTCCTTATAAAAAGAGAACATTAGGACTCAAAGATATAAAGATCCTGGGAAGTCACAGGAAGGAGATGGCCATCTACAAACCACGGGGAAAGGCCTGGAACAATCTTCCCTCATGGCCCTCAGAGGAAACCGACTTTGCCGATACCTTGATCATGCGTGGACCTCCAGCCTCCAGCAGTAACTTCTGGAGGAAGTAAGTTCCTATTACTGCAGCTACACAGCCTTTGGTATTTTGTTCTGGTAGCCCTAGCAGACTAATACACACTACTTCAGCCTTTGTACGCTCTTTCTTCCAGTGAGCTGAACTCAGCTGGCACTGGCTGAGAAACATTCTCTACTTTCCTCTAGCAAGGAATTGCCATGGATATGAGATAGGGAAAGCACACTTCATGGACAACAGAATTGTGTGATTTGCAGAAAACTGGGTCAGAAATTAAGAAGAAATGCCACCTGTCCTTTTTCTACACCAATTCATTGTGTTTTTAAGCAAACCAACTTACGTTTTGGGGGCATCTTCTCATCTGTAAAGTGAGAGGCTTGAATTAGATGACTTCAAATGCACCTCACAATCTTAAAATTCTATGGCTTGGCCTGGCTCAGACACAGGGTCCATCTCACATTCTACACCCACAGCTCCCTGGATGAGGCTCACAGAAACAGGCAGTGCTCAGGACAATATTTAGTTTTTAAAATGTTTTTTTAGTATAAATTATTTTAGCTTGAAGCTAGTTGTTTGGGTTTGCCTCCTCAGATGCTTTCCCACCATGTAAACATATAAGCTTGGAGGGAATGTAAAGGGAGGTGAATGAACTCATAACCCTTGTGTAAACTGTGAGCGAGGGTTAACATGAGACTGAAATGCCCCACATTTGTGATACATTTGAGCCAAGCTGCGGGTAAGCCACAATTTCCACACTTCATTTTTCTTGACGTTGGACCATCATGAATGCTTGGAGTTCTAAGGGGGATCTTGGAACAAGTCCTTTAGATGAGGGTGTTGTTGCTCTTTGTTCTATCTCAGCAACATCCTGGCGATGTACTTATTTTTCTTCACCCATGTTTAGGGGACAGACACAGTGGGGTTCTTTGAGGACTGGAAACCACCTTCTGCCTCAGTTGCTCTTTTTGCTATTTATTGTTGGGGCTGCTACAGACATATACAAGCCACAGCTGACACCCCAAACATCTATTCATGTCTTCTGATAAAAAACAAAAGCAATATCATCTCTAAATATAACTGTGCAATGGTGTACATCCTTGAAAAAGAGATAAACCAAGGATTCAAATATCAATATATTCAGTGTCTCCTTCATGAAGGCACCTGTTGACATAAGGCCTCAGCTATAAAAGTTGAATGCCCAGAGGGACCCCTGGTGCTGCCAGGCTACAATAGTCTTGTTTTTAATGGACAACAGGATTGTGAGATCTACAGAAAACTGAGTCAGAAAATGTCTGCTTTCCATAAGATCCCAAGGAGTCCTTTCCCCTTTCCACAGCACTTACTCCCCAAAGGAAGCTCTGCTCATGCCAGTTGGAAAATAACATTCCCAGTTTGACTGTTAAAGGAGCAAGTTCCAACCACAGGAGACAGACTAAACGAATTCCTGAAAGCATCCACATCATTCATACTACAAAACAGGCATCTGAATTGGCTTTGCTGGTGTCCAGTGTGTGCTGGACTGTGGGCTGATGGGTCTCTGCTGAAGATGCCTCCCTTCCAAGCCCATCAGGGCTGGCCTCCCCCCCGTTAGGAAAGCTCCAGGCTGCCCGGAAGTGGCTGTCAGGAATTTTCTGCTCCAGACATCCCCTCTCTGGGAGTCTGCTACATAGATGCGCTCGCTCCCTTTCTTTTGGGTTTGAGGATCCCATCAGGGGAGCCTCTTTATTGTTTTCCTGGGTTATACAACAACAGGAACATTCCCTCCAAAAGGACTGCTATTAAGCACATATGCGCCCTAGATACAGAGAGGCCACTCACAAGCACAGAGCACAATTTTGTTTATTTAGTTAGTTAATTGCCTTCTGGACAACACAGTGGGCCTGGCCTGGGAAGAGGAGAGCTGAGCTTTACCCGGAACACTTCTGCAAGCCTCTAGGGGGTGCCAGAAGCAGGGGCTGAAGAACACAGGGTCCTGAAAGGGAAGAAGAGGTCCAATAGAGCACACACAGGAACTAGATTTGCCTGAGATGCTTATTAAAAGTAGAATCATGGGCCCACTCTGTCTTTAAGAATTAAGACAGCAGTTCTCAAGCAGGACCAATTTTGTCCCCTAAGAGACATTAGACAATGGCTGAAGACATTTGTGATTGTCACAATTGGGAAAATTGCTACTGGCATCTGGTATTCTTGGTAGGGGCCAGGAATACTACAGAATCCTCAATGCACAGGACAGCACCCCCGCATCCCCCCCAAAAAAGAGTGACTGATCCCATTGTCAATAGTGCTAAGATTAAGAAACTTGGCTCTATAGATTAGAGGGGATGTCAACTACCTGTGTTTTCTATTTATTTAGTATTACATATGTGTCCTTAGCCCTCCATTACCCCCCACCCCGCTTGTGCCCTCACTTCCCTAGTGTCTGTGTCCATTAGTTATGGTTATATGCATGCATATAAGTCCTTTAGTTGATCTCTCCCCTTTCCCTCCACCCTCCCTTGCCTTCCCTCTGTGGTTTGACAATCTGATCAATGCTTCTCTGACTCTGGATCTGTTTTTGTTCATCACTTTATGTCGTTCATTATATTCCACAAATGAGTGAGATCATGTGATATTTCTCTTTGACTGACTGACTTCGCTTTGCATAATACTCTCCAGGTCTATCCATGTTGTTGCAAATGGTAGGAGTCCTTTTTTTTATAGCAGCGTAGTATTCCAATGTGTAGATGTACCACAGTTTTCTAATCCACTCATCTGCTGATGGGCACTTAGGCTATTTCCAAATCTTAGCTATTGTAAATTTTGCTGCTAAGAACATAGGGGTGCATATATCCTTTTGATTGGTGTTTCTAGTTTTTTGGGGATATATTCCTAGAATTGGGATCACTGTGTCAAATGGGAGTTCCATTTTTAGTTTTTTTGAGGAAACTCCATATTGTTCTCCACAATGGCTGAACCAGTCTGCATTCCCACCAGCAGTTCATGAGGGTTTCTTTTTCTCTGCATCCTCACCAGCACTTGTCATTTGACTTATTGATGGAAGCCAATCTGACAGGTGTGAGATAGAACATCATTGTTTTGATTTGCATCTCTTCAGATGATTAGTGACTTTGAGCACGTTTTCGTGTGCTTCTTGGCCTTCCTTATGACCTTTTTCAAAAAGTATGTATTTAGGTCCTTTGCCCAGTTTTTGATTGGATTATTTACCTTCCTTTTGTTAAGTTGTATGAGTTCTCTGT
This sequence comes from Antrozous pallidus, assembly GCA_027563665.1. Lineage (NCBI taxonomy): Eukaryota > Metazoa > Chordata > Mammalia > Chiroptera > Vespertilionidae > Antrozous > Antrozous pallidus. The sequence goes on along the minus strand of CM050511.1, from coordinate 91,596,650 downwards.
AAATGTTGGAGATTAAACCCTTATTGGAGATAACATTAGAAAATGTTCTCCCATGCAATGGGCTTTTTGTTTTGTTGATGGTTTTTGCTGTGCAGAAGCTTTTTATTTTGATATAGTTCCATTTGTTTATTTTCTCTCTAGTTTCCATTGCCCTAGGAGCTATATCAGTGAAGATATTGCTTTGGCATATGTCTGAGACTTTGCTGCCTGTGGGTTCCTCTAAGATTTTTATGGTTTCCCATCTTATGTTTAGGTCCTTTATCCATTTTGAGTTTATTTTTATTTATAGTGTTAAGTTGGTGGTCTAGTTTCATTTTTTTGCATGTATCTGTCCAATTTTCCCAACACCATTTTATTGAAGAAACTGTCTCAACTCTGCTTTTAATAAGCTCTCTAGGTGATTTCAATGCACACTGAGGTTTGAGCCCCTGCCGATGCCTTGGCAGTTGACAACATCAGGTTGCCAGGGCAGTGAGGGTGGATAGAGACAGGAATGCAAGTACATGGAATATGCCCAAATCAGGATCAATGAAGACAATAATTGCCTACTTCACAAATTTCCTCTAAGACAGACCCTTGGAAGACTTTAATAATAGGTTTTATATGGGACTGTAGACATACAGGTCTAGGTACCCCAGGCAGAAAGTCAAGTGTTTATTGAGCAGCTGTGCCTTCGAAATATCAACCTCACTGCCAATTTTCCATCATTACCTTTACAAATTCTGTAAGAGCACTTGCAAGCCCTCTCTCAAGTGCACTATGTTGCTGGGTAGGGCCCTATCTTCAACCTTACATAAGTTGATAATGGGGAAAACAGAAGTTAATTCTATTAACTTATATCTTGTATCTTAGTCATTTGATGTGCAACAGGAGGCTAAGAGAATCTGTCTTTGGGGAAAGATGTGAAAAAGTTAAGAAACATCTTAATTATCTTCTTGTGCTCAAGATAGTACCACATTGAGAGTCAAATGACTTGTGCTCTACTTTTTCTCTCTCTATTCAGGAGACAGACTTTGGCCAAGCTGCTCTCTGGGGATGTCAGTGTCCTTGCCCCTGATGATGCTGGACCTGTCTAACTCATGGCATTTCTGTAAGGATCATCAGGAGAATGACAGAAAGGGCCTTTTAAAAAGTTACAATGGAAAGAAATGGTTGTGCTTGTAGGTGAAAAGAAATCAGAAATATTAACCTGATGAAAATGTTGTTTCTATTAAGTCATGGAGTTGATGGAAGGTATCTGTCATTCTCTTGGGATAGTCATGAATCCTCATGGATGTAAAGAATCAGAAGAGAAACCGAAGTAGACTTTTTTCCTCCTTGCACCATAATTTAAAGGTTTAGAATTTTCTTAAAGGAACACAAAGTACATAATCAAAGTCATATGAGACCTACCAATATTGCTGTTTCCATTACAAACTAAGCCTATTTAATTAGGACATGTAGACCCCATAAACAACTTGAGACCTGGCTTTGTTGTTTTGGTTACTTAAGGCATGCCTCTTTGCCAATTCTACTTCCATAATGTCTTTCTCCTAAAATGTTATTTCCATGACATAAAACCTGCATCTTGATGTGACCATAAGTGAACTATTTCCCTGTTCATTCAAAATAACAAACTTTATTTTACTCTGGTTACCTACAAGGTCAATAACATTAATTGACTCATAAAACTGAACACTATTTTTATGACCATTTTTATCATTCTGTTCAAGTATGCTGTAAAACACCATATTAATATTTTCAAAGAAAAACATTACTATTATGTGAACAAAACAAAAAAATCCTCACCAAACAAAAACAAGGCAATTTCTCAATATGGATTGGAATGAGATGTGGGATGGGAATAGCCAGGAAATATGGGCTAACTCAATTGTCAGTCCCAGATGCCTCAATCAGTTCCCCACTCCTAACACTGTATGTACATTCAGTCAATTCCCATCTCGTGGCACTACCTTACCCTACCCTATTTCCTCTATTATTTCTCATTCATCTATTGGCTCAGCTTATGTGTACATGGGATTATCTTTACTTTTATGTTTGGTATAGTGCCTGATAACTGTAGACAAAGGCACTATTATCTTTCATTTTACAGATGGGAAAACTCAAGTACCAAACTATTAGACTTAATGAAGGTCAGTACTTCTCAGAGGTTTTGAGGGAATAAACCACTGTAAGCCTTGTGGGTTAATCACTTGACCCTGACCCAACCTTTCCACCTATTTTTACTAAACATTTTAAAACACCTTGCAATTGTCTTACCATTATCTTATCAGTTATTCCACCTTACCCAGTAGCATGCTTTTTTCCTATTTAACCACAAAGAAAAAGGTAGTGAATGACTAAGGTTGTTTCTACATAAATGAGATGTGCTCTAATAATTACTTCTATAGGCTCAAGTTCATGTTAAACAAAAGCTTATAACAATGTCATGGGAAATACCTATAGGATTTCCTCTGGCAACTGAAGCCACCCATCACCCAGTGAGAACTAAGGGCATAGCTATCAAAAGAGTTCTCTGAGACACACTGACCATGAAGATAAGTACAATAAGTGTCAGTCAAGTATCTAGAAATGTTGCCAGGTAGAACGTTGCCTAGACCACGAATTCATAGTTTTAAAAGATTTATCTTTTCTCCTCCATGTCTGGCCTAGAACACAGAATATTCCATAGGTGTACCTTTTAAAAATGTGTTCAGCAGCCCTGCTGTGCCAACTCCGGATTAGAGCTCAGAGACACCAAGCTTCTAGTCTAGTGCTTCTATTCCCATATCATCTTTTCTTCCAATATTAAAAAAAAAATTTCATTTACAGTTGACATTCAATGTTTTTTATATTAGTTTCAAGTGTACAGCATAGTGGTTAGACTTTTATATGATTTACAAAGTGATATTTCCAACATGTCTAATACCCACCTAGCACCATACAGAGTTACTACAATATTATTGATTAAATTCCCTATGCTGTGCTTACGTCCCCCATAACTATTTTGTGACTACCAATTTGTACTTCTTAATCCCTTCACCTTTGTCATCCAGTCCTCCAACCCTCCCATCTGGCAACCATGAGTCTTTTCTCTGTATGAGTCTGTTTTGCACCATCACTTCTTTGCAAAGAATTTTATACACACACCAGTGTGATACAGCCTCCTGGAAAGAATGCTTTAAATGTCTCTGGAGAGCCTTTAATTACCCCGAGGAAGCACAAAATGTCCATGAGAAATTGCTCCTTTGTTTTCCCATAGTTAGCTGGTTTTCTTCCTCCTTTTTTAATACTGAGCTGCTAGGTCCAATGGCACTGATATTAACTTTATGCGTGGCCAAAAAACTCATTGAACATATTAATTGTTCCTAATTCATTTGAGGAGTTTAGTTGTTCTTCAGTTCCTTGTGGCTTTTCGATGATGGGCTGAGGTTCAGTGCTGGACGGAAATCTGTTATCTCTCCTTCAACCCTTGATCTCACCATTCGGGTTAATCCTCTTTGCGAAGTAAAACCTTGACTCTATCCAGTACTATCTGCATCTTCTCCATATCTTCCATGAGAATTGCCATATTAGACACTATGCGAGTTATTATTTCTTGTATGCTCTTAAGATATTCTACTAATTGAGACAAGATGGTATGGATTGAGTTGCCTTCACTAGATGGTGGACACTTGATCAGCAAAGAGAGTTGACTCAACTGATCCACATCTTCTGTTCCTAGGCTGGCTGCAACTGATGTGGATGGACTTGCTGTTTGTATTTGTGAACCCTCTTCATCGGCAACTGTACTTTCGGATATTGCTACTTCTGCTGCAGTTCTTCTGCTTTGGTGGGATGGTTGCCTTTCTTTTGAGCTCGAAGGCTGGTTTGATCTTTTGGGTTTTGCATCGGATGGGCCTTGGCCTGCCTCCATTGTGGGGTCCTCTTCCTCTTCTTGATTCTACACCCGATGACACATGGACTTGGCTAAACAACAAAAGTAGAGACTACACTCATTACCCTCTGATATAAATACCAGCACCAATGTGAAATTTCTGCTCCAATCTCAGAATCATTACTTTTTTTGTTGGTAGCAAAAATGTATCTCTAATATGGCTTTCACAGTGATCATTTCCTAATTACTTAGGAAAACTCATCTTTTTGGATATTGCTTTATTTATAGCTCATACCAGTCATTACTCTGGCATGGCATTAGGTGGAAAGGCTCACTTCTAGGTCTTTTTCTTTGCATTTCAGATCAGTAGTGGGGAAAATGCTGATTTTTTGGGGGGCCAAAAATCATTTGTCTTAAAACACATGAAAAAGATACATGTGCATAATTTTATCAAGGTTGCCATCTTGCATGAACACCTGGCACTTTTTATGGCATCAAACACCCAGGAAATTATAAAGGAATTATGAGAATGCATATAAATGCTTTGAAATGGTAAACACCTTTCAATTCTTCTATGTACAATAGCCTGAGGTCCACCCTTTCTTAACTGACTGAGTCTGTGTCTGGGGGCCCAGTACTAGTTCTTTCTATGTCTAGCCTTGTTCCTGGGTGGAGAAGGAAGAGAAACTGATGTTTCTATCAACAGGTAGCCAGATGCTAGTTATTTCCAAAGCACTGATTAGTTTTTTTTCCTTTTATAGTAACACACGCACGCACAGACTGAGCAGTTATAAAAGATTGCAATATGGTCACTGTTAAGGTTCCTTAGTATTCTCTCACACCCTCCATCCCTCCATTGATTCTTGGCCAACTTTGCACCAAGCACGAAGCTCTGTCATCAGCCTCACGGACCCCCTCACAGGTGGGCAGTTCTGGGTGCTTTCCTTTCACTATTCCCACCTGACAGGAGTCTAGCCATACCCTCTCACAGAGTCAAGGAAAAGAACATCTTTGTTACTGAAAACAAAAAGAGGAGGTTTCAAATAAACAGCATTCCTTCCTCCTCATAAAATACATAATCTGGTCCATCCAGTTCCTTCCTTTCAGGTGACAGTGTGGGGAAGTCAGTGACTAGGGTGAGCTGGGACAGGCTGTCCTAAGGCCTGATAGGGCTTGGCTACTGTCAGTACTGCTTTTCCAATTATTCTCATTCAGAATGTGAACTATTAGGGAACAACAAAGCATGTGAAAAAATTTGTATAGCAATTGGTTTCAATAAAATATTGGTTAAATGTGTCTCAAAAAAATCCCCACAAAAATAATACCCCCAAACCATTGCAAAAACCCACCCCAAGCCTGGCACCCAGAACACACAGGGCCGGCTGGGTGTCTGGATCGCTCCTGGGGTGGACACCATGGCGTCTGGGTTTTACCTGCACTCCTCTCTCTAGCCTGGCTGCAAACCACTGTGTGAATGAGACATTTCTTCAAGCCTGAGTCAGGTGCAGCAGTGACAGAAAAACACTCCTGGCAGCACTGTCTCTTGCCACCTAGACTAGCTTCTTCTGATGGTTTAGCTGCCTGGGGGCTTCTACTAACCCAGGGGCAATGCAAGGAGGAGGCGCACATGTAACTGGAGGTCAGGCATGAGATCGGAACCCCTATGCTGCTTCTCTGAATGGACCGGGTTCCTCTCTGGAAAACCACTAAATTGCAATTTAGGCCCAACTATTCAGCACGAGTCTGTTTTAGAGAAGCCAGAGTCTATCCACTTGCTCTGCCAGATGGCTTAAGTCTAGCATCATGGTATGTGTTTGGATAAGAGCTCTTCCCCATGTCTCACTTGATTTGTCTGTGATTCAAAGGCTGTGATGGAAAGAGCCTTCAAACTCACAGGTGTGCAGTTCACCGGGGTCACCACACAAACATTCAAAGTGCAGCAGCCACGAGTGTCCAGGCTCCAGGAAAGGCCAAACACGAGCACGTGGGAACAAGGGCTCTTCAGGGCAGAGAGGAAAGAGGAGGTAACTGAAGACCCTCAATGGGGACAACATGTTCTGCAACTTCTGGAAGTAATCAGAGGGAGCAAGCCAAAGAGCGGATTAACATTCAGGCACAGGCTTAAATGGCCATGTCCGGGGATTCGACTGGTTGAAGGGGATCCAGAAACAGGTCCCACTGAAAGTGGAGTCAGTTCCAAAAGCTATCTGCTTTGAGTTGTGTGTTTTCTTAAACTGCAAATAAGGTAGATTTCCTCACTAAAGTCAGATGGGCCGTGTAACCATCCCACCACATCAAAAGCATCTCTTTGGAAACCACAGGGTCAAGGGCTCCTTGTGCCACAAGCAGGGCCACAAGGGGAAACTACCAGATGCTGGAGGTACCGATGCCCCAGGCCATAAACTAGAGAAATCCTGTTGTCCGTTTCCCAGAAGGTTCCCAGCAATGCTTTCTCCTCTTCTGGTTCTTTAGTGGTACAGAGTCTCAAGCAGTAGGGAAATTATGCTGCCCACCGTCCACAAAGAGTATATAGTATTTCCTTACTGAGTTAGGTCTGGGATGGTACAATGCTCAGATGATCTCTACTTCCTCCTTTTCCAATTATTCATTCATTTTTAAAAAATATTTTTATTGATTTCAGAAAGAAAAGGAAAGGGAGAGAAACATCGATGAGAGAGAATCACTGATTGGTTGCCTCCTACATGCCCCCCACTGGGGATCGAGCCTGCAACCTAGGCATGTGCCCCTATGGGGAATCAAACCATGACCTCCTGATTCATAGGCTACTGCTTGACCACTGAGCAATACTGGCAGGGTGCCAATGACTCATTATTAAGTACTATAAAATTTTAGAACTTTGAAAAGGTCTCCTCTTGTAGCATAAGCATTATGATTCTTACAAACATTCTTTTGTTTGCAGAAAATGATTCAGTTCCAACTTGTTTGGTTTAACCTCTGCTCTGATGTCTTCACAGTGTATGTGTACAGAGGCCTCCCAATATCGGGACTGCTGTTACCTAAACCCACACCATCAGGGACATTGCTCACTACACGTTTTAAGAGTAGAAGTAGGCTCTTAGAGGACAGTGGCAACAGCTTCTCGTAAGAGCCCCCTGCAGTGAGGCTGCTCCCACTTAGTCACCAGCTGCACAGAGTATTGAATACCTGAGAATCTTCCATGGGGCATCTGTGGCAAAGGTTGACAACATGGTTAAACATGGAAGCAGTATTTTCGGTTGCTCCAGTTATCTTTGCACAGGCTACTCTAATGAGTGTCAAATCTAATGCCATTTAAATAAATAAATTTTTAAAAAGGCACAGCAATTGCACTCTTCCTGCTAACAGCCCCAAAGGACAATGGGGCTTCACTTGAATGGACTCCAACCCCAGCCCCAGAGGCAAGGGCCACACCAGCTTGTAAAGCCTGTTAAGAACAGGGTTAAAGCACTGCAAACAGCATCTTCTGTTGGAGTAGCCATTGGCATGCAGTGGTTACAGATTTAAGTGTCCTTGCTTATTGGGGTCAAACATTTGTCTTTAGTAAAATAAAGGCACTGGCCTCCTTTCTAAAAATAAATGCCAGACATGTGTTCTATGACTTCAGGATTCTCCAGTGGGTGGGTGGAGGCATCCACTGAGTCAGGATACAGATAGCAATTGAATCAACTTCGGCAAAATGCTCTCTAAAATCATGTTGACTTGGCAAGGTCATGTTGAAGAAAGCAGTTAGGTTGAATACAATGATTTCTCTAAGGAAAAGAGTGAATAATTAGTCCCAAACTATTAGTATAGTGGAAAGTTCTACATTTTGGGAAGATGAGAGATGTTCCCAAGAAGCTAATCAGCATATTCCATTGCTATTTTTTTCCCTAAAATAAATTTAAAATTTGTGATTTTTTAAATTCTAGTTTCTAACAATTTATATCCAATAGGAAAAGTAGACACCTCTTTAGTCATGTGCCAGAAACTCAGGATCACTGAATAGTTCCGAGGATGAATTCTGGATACAAGAACACTAAGATGCCCAGACAATGGATTGCATGAATTAGGCTCAGAGAAAAATACATGAGTTGAATCAGAACTTAATACTTATCAAAAGCATTAACATCTGTAAATTCACCCTGAGTCATAAAAAAGTAGGCCATAAAGCTTGAAAACACACAGATCTACTAAGTTTTTAAGAGGCAAACACTGAAATAAAAATGTTAAAACATGACATGCTCAACTCCTTTAAAATATATTTGTAAGTACAAATAAGTGAAATTTGGAGAATCAGAAACAGATAACTGATAAAAAAAAAAAAGGTCCAGGAAAACTTGGCAAAGACAAACACATAAATCGGCTGTTCTAGATGACACATGTCCTTGGGGAATGAAAGATTTTGACTAATACGCTTACTGAACACTGGTGCAGTAAAGATGAATAATTAGTTCTGAAAAATTACCTTGCACACAGGGGATGTCAGGAGATTGGAAAGAGACCAACCACATGTGATGATGATGCAACAAGAAAGCAGAAGAGTAGTGAAAAATTAGTGTAAGATACATGAAATTGTTGGTTTAATAAGATGTGGAATAAATATCAGCGAAGCAAAATCTAAAAGTTTCTTTAGAATGAATCAACAAAAAACAATCTGCATTTAAATGACCACAGAAGAGTTTATGAGATTATTTTAAAAACTTTAGTACTGTTTGTGTTGTAGTTAAGAATGTAAAGGATGGAGAGGAGGCATTGAGCTGACCGTGCAGTGTCTTCAGAAAGATAGACCCCGAAGAGCTGCAGCAACCTTTAGATAGAAGAAGTTGGAAGGATCATAATACCAGATATCAAGCTATATTACAAAGCCACTGTTCTCAAAACTGCCTGGTACTGGCATAAGAACAGACATCGACCCAAGCTATTATGCTCAATTAATATTTGACAAAGGAGGCAAGAGCATACAATGGAGTCAAGACAGTCTCTTCAATAAATGTTACTGGGAAAATTAGACAGGTACATGCAAAAAATGAAGCTAGACCACCAACTTACACCATACACAAAAATAAACTCAAAATGGATAAAGGACTTAAATGTAAGAAGAATCCACAGGCAGAAAAATAGCAGACATATATCGTTGCAATATCTTTACCAATATAGTTCATAGAACAATGGAAACTAAGGAGAAAATAAACAAATGGGACTAAATCAAAATTATCTATAATAATAAAAAGGTAATATGCTAATTAGACCGGATGTCTTCCAGACATCATTCTGGACTTCCTTCCTGATGAAGCCAGGGCCGAGGGAACTGAGCCTGGGTCTCGGGTGCCTGCCAGCAGCCGGAGGAGGGAAGCCCTGGTCCTGGGTGCCAGAGGGAAGCCAGTGCTGGCAGCCAGGGCAAGAAAGGCCTACTCTTGCATGAACTTTCATGCGTCGGGCCTCTAGTTTTCTGATTCATCCAAAGACTCAAAACAGGGGCTGAAAATGGACAGGAATTGCAAACAAGTGTGGTAGTAAGCTCATGGTGGGAGGTGTTTCAGAGCACATCTAAACACTCTGCCATCACATCAACCTGACTCAGCACCTGACCAATGACCTGGGATAGGGTGTCACAGAACGTATTACTCAAACACTCAGTTGGGATGTGCCACAGGAGATGTGATTCAGGAGGAAGAAAAACAAAAAACAATGAAGAACTATGTTAGACGCATCTACAATTAAAGAGAATCCACCAAAGCATAGATATGAATAAGCTGGAAAAATTTAGGAAGTCACACAATTTAGGGATGAGAAAATCAAACATGAATTTACACTGAGCAAGAATGGGGTAGTGTGGAGAGAGAGGCCATTAGTATTTGAGATTCCAGGCAAAATTATATTCAGAGCATGTGACACAGCATGATATTTAACCAGGTAAAAACCCAGCAAAGGTAAAAGCAGAAGCAGCAGGGTGCTTCTGTATGCTCTTGCCTCCACCCAGCTGCCAGCTCCTTTTCCATGGGCTGCACTGACTGCTCTCAGGAATCCTGGGCTGTAGGGATCACTATTCCCATTTCCAGATGCCACAACTGAAGCCTAGAGAGGTCAAGCCCACGTAAAGACACACAGAGCTAGTAAGTGTCAGGTCTAGGACTTACAAACAGAACAGCCGGCCTCCAAAGTCACAATCTCAAATGCCCTCCCAGCTCCATCCCTCACACTTCCTTTGGTTTCTCCAATGTCACTTTCTTAGAGAGGCCTTTTTATAAAAATAAACAGGGATAAAGAGACACTTTTACTTCATACCACTTATTTCTGATCGAGATAAGTGGTAGAAGTAAATACCTTTCTGTTTGTTTATTGCCCTCTTACTGGAATATGGTATATTGCAGAATTCTTAGAGTCTAGACCAAGCATGTCAAACTCAAAGGCTAACACAGGCCAAATAAATGAGGCATGTGGCCCGTGGACCACGTGTTTGACATGGTTGGTCTAGGCCTGTGGTTGGCAAATTGCAGCTTGCGAGCCACATGCGGCTCTTTGGCCCCTCAAGTGTGGCTCTTCCACAGAATACCACAGCCTGGGCAAGTCTTGTTTTGAAGAAGTGGCATTAGAAGAAGTTTAAAAAATTTGGCTCTCAAAAGAAATTTCAATCGTTGTTCTGTTTATTAATGAGTTGCCAACCACTGGCCTAGACCATGCCTGGTATTTCATAGGTACTTGATTAATATTTGTTATTAAATTATATGCTTCCTTTTCACCAAGTGTAAACAATTCATCCACCAGCAGGTTACCTAGTTTGAAAAATCAGACTTATAAGACAAAACGCTGAACAGAGAATAAGAACTTCTAAGAAGTAGGAAATGTCTTGCTATATATTTTTAGAACATTAATTTACTTTATTGGACCGAACATCAATCCAATAATGTAAAGTACTGTTTTTATCCATAGAAATTCCTTGCCTTTGTTAAATGTTAAATAAAGAATGTGAAGGAGAGACAAGTCACTGGACTTATTTGCGGTTCACATGCCTCCATCCAACCCATCAACCATACCAAGAAAATAAAAGATGAAGGTACGTGCATAGAAAACAACTGAAAAGTGAAAGTCAACCACTCCGATGCTTTCCTTAGTGATACTAAGCAAGTAAATGGGGAGCTTAAAAAAAAACACACACACACACAGCAAACTGACCACATTTCCCACAGAATAACCTAAGCTGCCTGGTTATTTTGTAATTGAAGAAGCAATGCCTCAGTTATAGGGAACACTTTTTCTCAGTCTCTTTTATCCTCCTCAGTCCCGTAGGTGAGCCCTAGACACCCTTCCTGTCTAGTGGCTATTTGCACTTAACCTCTCTGAAGCAGACTAAATGTTTGGGGGTTTTAACGGAGAACCAGCACTTCTCAGGTGTTAAATCATTTCTTTGTGATGTTAAAGGAATTACAGTTCCCTGCTGAGGGTGGATAGAACTCAAGGCGGCTGAAAGAGGGGAAGCCTTCAGTCACTAGACACCACCACCACTGCCCAGTGCTCCTGAGTATCCTTCCTAAAGAGAAAAAGACATACAGGAAGCAAGAGAGGGAGCTGGCTTGTGGTGTAGTGAAGACATTAAAACATTAAACTAGCTAATGTTCCTCACTGACGTGCGTGTGCCAGGAACAGTACTGGGGTTGCATATGCATGACCTCATTTAGTCCTGACCCCACAAGGCTGACCTGATGCGACAGAGCCAGTGACTGTTGGGCTCTGGCATCCAGTCAGGATCATAATGCTCCATGACCCACACGTCCCTGATGACACTCAAACCCTCACAGGGTTTCTATCATGGGGGCAGCGAGGGCAGGGGGCTTCTACTTTTGATGGTGCGCAGGTGTTGTTCTATAAAAACAGCAGCAAAATTGGCAGAAAGGGTTGTTCCAGATGCCTTTTCAACAGATCCCTTTGATCCTTTATAATCTATCACCAATTAGCTCATGAGGCCAAGAACATTTTTGGCTGACCACTTGAAAGACGTTTTCGGGACCACTTGTAGTCGGTCCCCTTATGCCTACTTCAGTGGAAAAAATAATTGTATATGCTAGAAAGCTCCCATCTTCAGCATAATTTTAACTGGCCAGAGAAACTACCCAAATATTTCACCAAGAAAAGTTCCATCTATAAAGCAATTTACTTTTCTGAATCCATCTCTGTCCCCAAACTGGCCTTAGTGAACTGTAAAGGCCAGCCCCCACCCAGCAATGCCATCTCCATGGCAGCAAAGGGAGTTGCAGGGGGAAAGCCCTGGTTCGAGAATCGGGATGCCTGTGCTCCAGGTTGGCTGGACCATTAAGGGAGTTTCCTTAAACTCAGTGAACCTGGGTTTGTCATCAATAGGATGGGGACTCACTGCATTTGCTGAGTGCACATGAGGCCATTCATCATCACCACATCTGTTTACAGTGCTCTTACAATGCTCCAGGCATCACTAAGTGCTTCATGTGCATTGCATTTAATTCTTACCCCATGACTTAGGGACTATCATTAAGTACCTAAGATGAGAAACTTGAGGCCAAGCTGAAGTTAAGTAATGAATCTAGCTGAGGTCACACAGCTGGTAAGTACTGCAGAAGCATTTGAACTCAGATCCAAATGACTTCAGAGGCCAGATTTTTAATCAGAAGCTAATTCATGATTGGGCTCTGTCCTGCCTTTCTGCTGCCAACCTTTCTGCATGAAAACCTTAGAATTATTTGCAAATCCCCGGAATGCCACATTCAAATGTAAAGCTTCATTACTGTCAAATGGCCCCAAGCTGTATTTGTACAAAATTGGGCAAGGCCATCCCATGATAGCATTCTCTGATCATGCCCAGATGGTCAGACACTCTGAGAAGACATTAAGTTCCTAATATGTGACATGCACGGTCACATGCATTATTGTGTCACATATATGCTATTGCTTTGCCCAAAGCTGTTAGTTTAACATTTTAACAACTAACTCCAGTTTTATTTCCTGAGGATATATTAAAATAATGAATGCATTATCATTGTTTCCCCCCCCCCCCCCAAAATGTCATGATCTTATTCAGGGTCACAGAGCTTGTTATGGTAAGGGCTAAATCATTTGGGTAAATTACTATGCCCAAGTTTCTTCTTCTATAAAATAGAAAAATTAGGCTAGGTCTGTGGCTGGCAAACTGTGGCTCTTTGGCCCCTTGAGTGTGGCTCTTCCACAAAATACCATGGCCTGGGCAAGTCTATTTTGAAGAAGTGACGTTAGAAGTTTAAAAAATTTGGCTCTCAAAAGACATTTCAGTCGATGTACTGTTGATATTTGGCTCTGTTGACTAATGAGTTTGCCGACCACTTGGCTAGGTCATCTCTATGGCCCCCTTTGGCTCTAAAATCTATGGTTCTGGATCACAGACTCCACCAGCCAAATGCCATGCCGGACCTAGCCTTCCTCTTCAGATTGGGGAAGGGAGACAAGGAGTAGGGAAGAGGAAGGAATAGGAGCTGCAGTGTCACGGTAACAAAGAAAGGAAGGGAGTAGCTGGAAAATGAAGAGTGGGAGATGGAGAGTTAAGAGAGAAGAGGAATGTGGTGGAGAAGAGCCTGCTGGTGGAAGTGGAGCTGCGTGGAGGCGTGGTTTGGTCCACTAACAAATGACTCAGACTTCACTTTAAGCTGGTAGTTGCACCTTTTTCAGCTCAGGTAAGTCACTAACCTAGCTCTCCATGGAAGGAGGGAGGGAGAGTGGAAGGAAGGGAAGGAAAAGAAAGAGAAGGAAAAGAAGGAAGGGAAGGAAGGACACAGACACACACTGGTACTGTATGCTCACACAGGAAGGGGGTTGCCGAAAGACTGATGACTAGACCTCAAGGCATGCATGAGCCCTTCCAAGAGACTGACCAGGGACCTAGCAAGTAGGAATTTATAACTGTCTTTTTTTTTTTTTTTTAAAGGACTCCTCAAATTGGAAATACTTCCAGTTTCAAACCCTGGACCCTCCCACTCTTGGTGTTTATGAATGCAGGTGTGGTTGAAGGTAGAGAAAGCTGCAAGAGAGTGGGGTCCACATGGGCCACATGAAGGAAGGGGTGGTGATCAAACAAAGGAAACATGACTATGAGAAAAGGTGTCTGGTTTCTTAGCCTGAGAGTTTTCGTTGCCTGCAGAAGTGGGTCATTTCCTGCCCTATTCCTTCCAAGGCCAGTCCCACATACTGGGTAGTCTTCTCTGTTGACTTTGAAGGGGTTGTGTCCTAATGCCAATGTGTACTGAGAGCCTGTTTCTCCATGGTGGTCTCCAAAGTGACGACACCCACAAGGATCATGGGGAAACTATAATAGAACTCTTATGCACAATTTCCTCCTATCTTTTAAGAAGATTGTGTTTTATAATGGACATAACAGTAATATATGTGCATAATGTATAAATAGATAACTATATAAATAGGCATATGGATAAATTTATTTATTAATATAGGTCTGTATCAAAAAAGTTGGGAGGCTATTGCCCTGGGGAGAAGATATTCCTCTATTCTCTTAAAGTTCCCCTCGTAAAGCTTTTGGGTGACAAGGCCATCAAACACACTCACCTTGGTTAAACTTGGTTGAATGCTTTGAATCTTGCCTCCTTTATATTTCCCTTGCTTTGATAGTCAATCAAAATAATTGCTTTATTTTTCTCTTTTCCAGCTACTAGCTCAATATTTTGAGTTTGCCTAAGCTATATTCTTCAAAATTTACCTTTGCATCAATGGAGTGTGCATGGGAACTTAAGAGATATGGAAACCAATAGCAAGGTATAGACCTTATTTAGTTCACAATTCAAACAGTTAAAAGTTATGAGATAATGAAAATTTGAACTGACCTCATATTTGATAATAAAGAACTATGCTTACTTATTTTTGGTGTGATATTAATGTTATGGTTATATTTCTTAAACAACCTTTATCCTTTATAAGTAAATACTGAAACATTTGCAGATGAAATATGATGCTTGAGATTTGCTTCAAAACAATCCAAGGAAGATATAGATGAAATAAGATATCCATGAATTGTTAATTATTAAAGATGGGTAATAAAGGTACATAGGGATTCAGTATAGTCTTCTATTTTTGAATTGAGATTTTCATTATAAAAAGATAAAATAAATAAACCTAACATGAAGCAATCAGTGATATCTTAAAGAAACCCCCATTTGGCCTTTCATTTACCAACTTTTTTTGGCATGTGACCCAAAAAAGCCAACACAATTTGCCAAGCACTCAAATGGTATCTTGAAACACCTGGGTTTTAGACCAGAAAGCAAACTGTCTGGGATTGAAGTTGCTTCTCTGTCAGGTAAAAGAACTTGCTGATTCCAAAGGAGAAAAAAAAAATAAGATCATTAAACAGGACCACTATGCTCTTTGAACATCAAAGAATCATTACAAAGCAACATTGTGATGAGTTAAATATAAATGAACCAGGAACATGCGGCTTCAATTTCCTTCCAAATACACACATTTGTCGATTTAAGGGAAAATGCCCTATTAAACATGTGCTGAACTGCAATCCTTTGAAAGCTGGGAAGAGAATCACTGAACCCGAATGGGCCCTGACTTTGCTCCCAGAGACTGGACCTTTGGAATATGATTTTACTACATCACCCCATTTCCTCTGCAAACTCTACCTCCTTCCTTCCTTCCAGGGCCTAATCCAAACTCTACTTCAAGTCCTCAAAACATATGACTTAAAAAAATGTCCAGAGATCAGCAACATTTGTTTTCTTTTCAATTTTGATAAGAAACAAATTCTTGGGAGACTCAACTTAGAAAGCACTTACTGGCAAATCCATAAGACCTGTTGGTTTAAACTTGGAAAATAGAGATGAAAAGGGGGCCACATACTAAACCTGACAAGCTCAATGGAGGCCTGCACGGTCGGCCTTACAAACTCAGAGACCAAAAGTAACCACATAAGACAGTCTGATCATAATTCTAAACTAAAAGCGAGTCATAGAGGGTAGTTATATCCTGGGCCTATGGCTTCCTTAACAAAGATTAATCTTTGCCTTCATTGAATCTATTGTCTTTTTGCATCTAAGATAACATGCCCTCGGAATCTCAGACTTAGGGAGCCCCCACTGCACAGAGCAGAGCCACAGAACCCCACGTTGTTATCTTGTTCCTGGAAGACCATCTCTCTGCACCCACCAGTGTAAAAGAAGTATGTGTTTCTCCGTTTTATTTCTTATCCAATCTCAGAGATTTCCCTTTCTTGCTTTCTATCTCAATCTACTGCCAATGGATTTCCTGTAACCCTCCCTATGTCTCATCTTTTCTTTCTAATCTATAAAATATGCTGCAAAACTGAAATTCTCCAGAGCATTTTCTCAATCTGTTGAATTTTGCTTCCCGGCAATGGTCATCTGTTTGGCTCAAATAAACTCATAAAAATTCTCTACAGGTTTGGACACTTCTTATGTCGACAAAAGTAATGGGAGTAGTTAACACAGTGAGAATGAAGTGACGGGGAAATGGGTGCCGAGATAACCCCACTGTCCTCTCACTCAGCCCTCCTCTCTCCTCAGTTATGCAATAAAGAATTCAATTGCAACAATCTGTGTGGGTCTCTGATTAGTACAAAGCTGTTTAAAACGATGCTTGCCAGCTTAGGCAGTTTCTGGCCTACCACCTCACCTGGCCCAACTCTGCCTGAAGTCAGCAGGGGCAAAATGAAGTTTCTTCGGCTAGGCCTTGACCTAGGGGAGGGAAATGGAGACGTCAGACCAGGGCCTCACGAGTGAGTTATAAAAGCAAGGCAAGCAGTCCTCTTGCTTGAAGTCCAAATGCCTGGTGGTATGAGGAGAGGCGCTCTCTGGCCTGTGTGCCCCAGAGTGAATGTTCTTGCTGTGTCATGACTGTGCAGTTTGTCAGAGGGGTGTTGTGCAGGTTGGTCTGAGAGGGTTTTGCCAGGGAGGTGGTGGTTGGACTCCTGGGCCTAAGAATATGGGTCTTTGACTTCTGCACCCACTCCCCCACTACTCAGGAAGGAACACACAGGGTTGCCTCCTAACTCCTATGCTCTCGGCAGCTTCTCCCGGAGACCTTGTTCTTTTACAGGCCCAACGGATTCAAGTTGCAAAATCAGAGTCACTCCTCTTAATTTTCCCAGCACAAAACTCCAGTGGGAATAAACCTTCCCCGTTTAAAACTTCTCTCTACAGGGGTCGGGAAGTAGTATAATTTTTCTTTCCAGATACTGGCACAAACACTGTTCATAGTGATGACATTTACTGACCAAAACTATTTGCCTGTAAGCTGGAAAGAGAGCCAGCATTTCCTGACTTTCTAAAAAGCCACACAGCTATGGCAGCAGCACTAGCTTCAGGGACCCGGCATCCTTCAGCGACGCTGCCTGTCTTGTTGATAACTGGGTCCCTAGAACAAAGGACAGGTATCTACTTTGAAAGGTAGGGCTCCCACTTACTATGCACCCACTCAAAACTCAGTCACACAGTATGCCGTGGGCATAAACACAGAACCCACCAGAATACGACTCAAAAGTAAGAAGTATTTCCAAGGGTGCCAGAGCTAGCAATCTCAAAGGTGGGGGGGGGGGGGAGCCTTTAACATTTTCTGTAAACACATTTTGAGAGTTGAGTGTGTTCCATAAAATTCAGCTCACCACCCACCAAACTCTAAGGTTTTCTCGGGAATTCTTACTAAACGAAAGAATGAAAGAGCTCGTTGGCCCGAGAAACCATCTCAGGCACTTGAACATGGTGCTGCTTTTCCCCAGAACCTGAGAGGAGGCTGGCTTCCCATTCTCCCAACGATAACAATCCCTTCCACAGAATCCAAACTGGGGTGCTCTTGACTACAGCTTGCAACATTTAGGAATTGGCCAAGATAACAGGCAAATTTATTTCACTCAGTCCACCTTAAGTCTGAATGGTGCAGAGCCGGGTGCACAGATGTTAACATTCCCAAGCTCTCCCCACAAGGACTGACCTGGTGGAGAGACAAGCAGGAAGGCTGCTGGGTTGCGCAGAGAGCAAGTGTGACTGCTCCACATGGGACGGCAGGCTGGGTGGCGGCCAAGCGGCTGCGGCTAAGGGTTCTTAAGCTGCAGTGCCCACGAGGATCACCTGGGAGCTTGTTAAGAATGAAAATGGGATGGGCCCTCTAAGGATCACCTGGGGAACTTAAAAAGAAACATGGATGCTGCCACCATGGTTTTTGCTTTGTTTTGGTTTAGAGCCCAGCACCTGCAATTGAGAAACCAAATCCAGCTGGGCCAGTGAGGCTCAGTGGTTGAGCATTGACCTATAAACCAGGAGGTCAGGGTTTGATTACAGGTGAGGGCACATACCTGGGTTGTGGGCTCAATCCCTGGTAGGGGATGTGCAGGAGGCAGTCAATCAATGATTTTCTCTCCTCATTGAAGCTTCTCTCTTTTCCTTACCCTTCCTCTCTAAAATCAATTTATATTTAAACTAGAAGCCCGGTGTAAAAAATTTGTGCACGGGGGGTGGGGGATGTTCCTTAGCCCAGCCTGAAGCCTCTCCAATCTGGGACTCCTCAGGGCAGTCAGACATCATTCTCACAATCCAGGACTGCTGGCTCCAAACTGCTCACCTGCCTGCCTCCCTGATTGCCCCTAACCACTTCTGCCTGCCAGCCTGGTTACCTGCTAACCATTCCCCTGACAGCCTAATTGATGTCTAACTGCTCCCCTGCCAGCCTATTTGCCCCCAACTTCCCTCCTCTGCTGGCCTGGTCACCCCTAACTGCACTCCCTTGCAGGGCCTAGAACCTCCCAACAGCCCTCCCCTGCTGGCCATGTTGTGGTGGCCATCTTGTGTCCATATGGGGACAGGATCTTTGACCACGTGGGGGCAGCCCTCTTGTGTGTTGGAGTTTTGGTCAATCTGTAAATTACTCTTTTATTAGATAGGATAGAGGCCTGGTGCATGGGTGGGGGCCAGCTAGTTTGCCCTGAAGAGTGTCCCAGATCAGGATGGGGGTTCCCTTGGGGTGAGGGGCAGCCTGGGCAAGGGGCCTGTGGTGGTTTGTATGCTGGCCATGCCCCCCAGAGACCCAAGGGGAGGCCCTGGGGTCTGGGATTAATCTATGTCTACAATTGAAACTTTGTAGCCTGGAGTGGGGCCAAACCTTCTTCTCGCTCCATGGCGACAGCTATTTCTGTTTGAAACTTTGTAGCCTAGAGTGGAGGCCTAGGCTGGCAACGGCAGGCGGAAAGCTTTGCTTCCTCTGTTGCCGGGGAAACCCAAGCCTCTGTTCTCTCCAGCTCAGTGGCTGCTGCCATTTCTGTAACTTTTATAATTGAAACTTTGTAGCATTGAGTGGAGGCCTAGGCCAGCAACAGCAGGCGGAAAGCTTGGCTTCCTCTGTTGCCAGGGAAACCCAAGCCTTCCTCCTGCTCACAGCCATTCTTGGTTGGAGTTTATGTGCATAATCTGCTCCTGATTGGTGGGCGTGGCTGTGGGCATGGCTTGCAGTGTAGCAAAGGTACAGTCAAATTTGCATATTACTCTTTTATTAGATAGGATATCTATATACATAAAAGCCTAAGTGACTGTCACAACTGAAACAACGGGACAACCCAACAGGTTGTGTGGGGCAACCAGGTTGGCAGGGGGGTTAGTGAGGGCCAACCAAATGACTGAGCAGCAGCCTGTGTGGGGCAACCAGGCCAACAGGGGGGTTAGTGAGGGACAACCAAATGACTGAACAGAGGGCTGCGTGGGGTGACCAGGCCAACAGGGGGACAGTGCAGGGAGACCAGACTGGCATGGGGGGGCACTTGAGGGCAACTAGGCCGGTATGAGGGGCAGTAAGGGGCGACCAGGCTATAGGGGAGGGGGGGTAGTTAGGGTTGATCAGGCAGGCAGACAAGTGAGCAATTAGAACATCCCCTGAGGGGTCCTGGATTGGAGAGAGTGCAGGCTGGGCTGAGAGGACACCCCCCAACCCTGTGCACAAATTTCATGCTCCAGGTCACTAGTATAAAATATACTATTTACTAGTGGCCCAGTGCATGGAAGTCATGCATATTGAAAGGAAATTAACTAGAAGAAATATTTTAATATCACTATACGTCCTTTCTCTATAATAGAAGTGTCAACAAAATTCAAGATCGACAATGACACATGGAAACACATGCATGGGATTGGCGCCAGCGAGAGCTTTATATCTATTGCGCATGTATGAGTCAACTTAGCCTTTTATAGATATGGGATAAACTTGCTTAATTAGACCTGCTTTCTGATGTAGCTGAACTTTTTCCAGCCCAGTGAAGCACCCCAACTTCTCTTTCAGGTAATCATCAGCAACACAGCAGTAAATATCAACATGAACCAGATCAGTATTGTAGATCACACAGGGAGAACAAAGGATAAAATATTTCACTGTAGCAGTGTTTGACTATATTCTGCACGGTGAAAAAACCTGAAGTCATTTTCAAGGTCCACCATTTCTTACTTCTTTTCAGTCGGGTCAAGTTTCTAAGCTTTCTAAATCTCCACTTTCTGGCTAATGAAAAGAAAATAGAATTCCACTGAGTCTCCTATCTAACTACTCCAGGACTTCTGTGAGAATCAAATGAGACGAGGCACAGGAAAATGCTTCACAGATATTTGGTTACAGTGTAAAATGTTTCTACCTGGATGTTCCTGGGCATGAAACTGCAAGGAGGCTAGTCGCTAGAGAGAGGAAGCCGGGTGTTACTATGTGACATCGTTACCAGGACAGCCGGACATTTAGCATAGTAGCTATATATATATATATATATACATAGACACACACACACACACACACACACACACACACACACACATACACACACACACACACACACACACACACACACACACTAGTGGCCCAGTGCACAAAATTCGTGCACATTAAAAGGGTATTAATTAGAGGAAATAATTTAATATTGCTATTTGCTCTTTCTCTATAATAGAAGTATCAGAGACTAAAGAAAATTAGTAAAATGTATATGAAAACCTTCCTCCTGTCAGAGTCTGGGGTGCACCACAAGACCCATAGTCAAGTCCCCACTCACTCACATATGCCTCAAAATCACGTGAGACCCAGACCCAGCTATCCCCCCTGCAATGGGGTAGATCCAGACCTGGCCAGTCCCACTCTTGTTAAGCCCTGCCCGGCAGGGGGTGTCTTCCGGCCCCCTGGCCCAGCACCAGGACGGGGGCGAGGCATGAGGTCCCCCATCAAGTCCCACCAGGTGGGAGACACAACCTGAGATCCCCTGTCAAGCCCCACTGGGTAGGGGGGGATGGCCTGAGGCCCCCCCTCAAGCCCCGCCAGGCAGAGGAGCACAACCTCAGTTCCCCCGGCCCAGCACCTGGAGGGAGGCACAGCCTCAGGTCCCCTGTCAATCCCCACTGGCATGGGGGTGCAGGCTCAGGTCACCTGTGAAGCCCCACTGGGTAGGGGGCACAGCCTGAGGTCCCCTGTCAAGCCCAGCCAGGCAGGAGGGGCACAGCCTCAGGTCTCCTGGCCTGGTGCTAGAGCAGAGGATATGGTCTGAGGTCCCCCAGCCTGGTGCCGGTGTGGGGGTGCAGCTTGAGGTATGCTGTCAAGCCCTGCCAGGTGGAGAGAACAGTCTGAGGTCCTCTAACCCAGCACCAGGATGGGAAGCACACCTTGACGTCCCCTGTCAAGCCCTGCCGGGTTGGGAATGTGGTCTGCAGTCCCCTGTCAAGCCACACCAGGTGGGAGGCATGGCCTGAGGTCCCCCAGCCTGGAGCTGGGGCAGGGGGAGCAGCCTAAAGTATCCTAGCCCAGCACCAGGGCGGGGAGCACACCTTGAGGTTCCCTGTCAAGCCCTACTGGGTGGGGGCGTGGCCTGTGGTCCCCTATCAAGCCCTGCCAGGCAGGGGAAGCAGCCGGAGGTCCCCTAGCCCAGCACCAGGACAGGAAGTACACTTTGAGGTCCCCGTCAAGCCCCACTGGGTGGAGAACATGGCCTCAGGTCCCCTGGCCTGGTGCTGGGGTGGGGGTCAAGGACTAGGGTCCCCTGTCAAGCCCCTCTGGATTGGGGGAGGGTGTAGGCCTCCCATTCCATGTGCTACGGCCATGCCCCACCCCGGTCTCCCGTTCCACTGCCAGGACCACCTCATGCTCTCCGTGAACAGGTGTGCATAGGGAAGGCTGGGCCAGGATAATTGAAGGCGGGGGGGGGCAGCATCCTGGGTGAGTTGGGCCTCACATCCTCTCTGCCTCAGCTCCCAGCACCCCGGAACTAAGGAGAAGTGCTTTCACAGGGGCCTGGCAGGCACTGGATATGGCAATGCCCTGAAAACAGAAGAAGCCCCCTTTAACTCTGGCTGGAAGTGCGTTGGGAACTTATGGTCGGGGGAAGCAGCCGAACATCAGGGCTGAAATAACTTTGTGGTAGCCTCCGGAGGGGCAAACCAACTGTAAAAGACATCTTTGAAACAAAGACATTTGAACATACAGTGGATATTAGGTGATATTAAGGAATTACCTTAACTTTTCAAGGTGTGACAATGGCTGAATATTTACTTCTTTTTAAAAGATACTCATCAGAGGATATTTAAGTGGGAAACAACTTGCTTTGAAAGTATGGCGCTGTCCTGGCCCAGCCATCCCCGCACCACGGATGCCTCAAGGACCGAGCCTCTCCTGCTTGCTAGGCCCTTGAAAGCGCTGTGCGCAGAGGTATGGTCTGTGCTCGCCGCCGCCCGCCTACCCCACCCACCCAGTGCCTGGCCATCGGCGTTAAGCGTTTTCCAGTGGGCAACCTGGGTGCGCTGTGGCCACCACCATGTCCCCGCTCCTGATTGGCTGGTAGCTTAGCAGAGGTATGGTAATTTGCATGTTTCTCTTTTATTAGATAGGAAGATATAGATAAAAATATATATTAAAAAAAATAAAAACCAAGCCTGGCCCTCAGTTCTTATCTGGGTTCTCCTCAGAACCCAAGCTGCTCAAATGACTTCCCCCAAAAGTTTTATCATATGTAAACAGGCCCAGAAAGATGAGAAGGCAGTATCTGTGCTCATGCCCAGAATAGTGAAAACCTATTTACTAAATTTGCTGAGGGGTCTAGAAAATTGAGAAAGAGTTTGAGGGTTTGTATGGGAAGACAGCACTGCCCTTTATCCCATGGCATGCTCCTTGCAGCTCTCGAGAGCAGCCCTAAACCCCTGCCCCCTGACCTGCGGGTTGGGACTGCACACCAAATATTCTTGTTTGTGGCTTGTCCTGTGGAAGTCACTCTCCTCTGGGTCATGGCAACCGATGGCAATGGGCATGTTTAGAGAAGAGCTGCCCGGGGTTATACACTCACGGCCAAAGTTGGATTGGACAAGGTGTTTTTCTTTTATTCTGTGTTAAATTGAATTTGAATGCCTTAAGACACTATAAACAGGATGTCCCAAAAAATGTATACACACTTTGAATATAACTATAAAGGCAGTGCTTATTAAAATACATTTCCTTTTCATTTAACAGCTATCAGCTGTTAAAGCATGTGCACTTGTTTATACATGTTTTTGGGATACCCTGTATATACAGGCATGGACAAAAGTAGGTTTACAGTTGTGAGTACTCGAAACACAGTTTATTCTTGTTTATTGTTTATTTACAAATTATTGTATTATTTATTATTATTATTTATTATTATTTATTATTATTAACTACTTTTGCCCACCCCTGAATCTACACTGTCCTTTGCAGTTGACCAGAGAGGCCACCACTTCCTTTTGTTTTATACTCAAATGATGCACACGTTTAAATAGTTCCTGCCTGGTTCCCGCACAACAAGCATGTCAAACTCGTGGCCCGCAGACTGCATGCGGACCACAGCCAATATTTTTGTGGCCCTGCTAATATAACGGTAAGAAACATTTTAATAAAAATTTCATAACTTAATTTTTACAATATCCTGTTATACATAATTATTAATAACTAACTATAATGTTTGCTAATTACTGATTACTATAATCGTGTTGCATTCATTTCCCTTATGCGGCTTATGCGCAGGCGCAACATTTTTCGCCACTAATACCAGCAGCGAGTATTTTTGCAGCTGATTGCCACATCATTAGTCTTGGACTGACTTGTTTGGTGTGCACAACAGGAAATATTTCGCTTTCAGAGAACAAGAAAAATAGGTTTATTTGCATAATGCTTATTAATTCTGTAGTTATGCAGTGTCTGGTAAGTTAATATTAAAAATATTAATTTTCATTAAAATGTTCTATGATTTTATGTTAACAATTACTCGTTTATTTCAGCTCTTTGCATTCAGCAAGTCTCTATCGAAATAAACCTATGTTTCTATGAAAATTGAAGCTTTTGGTTTTTTTTGTGGTCCACATACACTTAAACCTTTATTTGGCCTGTGTCAGCCTTTGAGCTTGACATGCTTGCTGCAGGCATTTGAGTTTAACAATCTCTCCCTTCCCCCCATCCTCACCTCCAACACACACACACACACACACACACACACACTCACACACATGGCCACATTCTTCAATGAATTAGCTCCAGGTTTTCAGCTGGGCGCTTGAGGGGACAGGACAGACCGAGACAATCCCACTCAGATAACGGTGGCAGGAGGAAGGCAGGCTTTCCGGAGCCTCCCAGAGCCTCCATCCAGTGCCCTGCCTCCGAGATCCCAGCAGCCCACGGTGGTGAGAGAGGGTCTCCATCCCAGGGCCACACAGCCACCACCCAGTAGCCCTCTCCCAAGCCTGCCAAACAGGCCCAGCAGCCCCACTCACTGCTCTCCACTGCCATTTCCCAAAGCGTGGGTACCAATCCCAGCCACCTCCTCACAGCCTGATTGTCTGTGATATTTCCTTCGGCTGAAATGCTTTCCCTTTCCATCCCTGATTTTGCCTGCTTCCTCATTACATCAAAATCCAGCTCAAACCCCCAACTTCTCTACTAGCATTCCATGACCGATTTCACTGAAGTGGACCATCTCCGCCTCTTCTCAACGTATTATCTACCCTTCTTTTTATTTATTTATTTTTATTTTTAAAATATATTTTATTGATTTTTTACAGAGAGGAAGGGAGAGGGATAGAAATTCAGAAACATCGATGAGAGAGAAACATCGATCAGCCGCCTCCTGCACACCCCCCCACCAGGGATGTGCCTGCAACCAAGGTACATGCCCTTGATTGGAATTGAACCTGGGACCTATTGGCGTGCAGGCCGACACTCTATCCACTGAGCCAAATGGGTTTTGGCCCTACCCTTCTTTTTAAAGACTCTTTAAATATTGTTTGTGCGTATTCATTTTATCTTCTCATTTAGACTGTCAGCACCTTGCAGGTGAGTACTGTGCCTAATTTCTTACTGCTGTATTCCTTACAGCACCTGCCCCGGTACCTGAAACGCGTCCTTAATTCCCCGGTTAGTTCACTGGCACCAGCAGCATCAGGTAAAAACTGCACAAACTTCTCTCATCAAGCATCCCCAGCAACTAGAAGCCTCCCAGAAAATTCTAACAAATTAGTTTGGGAATGATGTCCTGGTGATTTCCTGGCACTTCCTGGATCTCTTCACATTGTGGAAAGAACGGCCTGCTTGTGTCAACTCAACTATTCAACAGAAACGTTGCCTTTGATCCACAAACTTGTAGCAAAGAAAACCTCCCTTCAAGGAGGCTATAAAACTGAAAGTACCTCACTGGACAGGCTCCTCAGTAGCACCTGCAGTGGGTCGAATGGTCACCCCCATTGAAAATTGAAAAAGATAGGTCTATCCACCAGGAACCTGTGATGTGACCTTATTTGGAAAAAGGTCCTTACAATTAAGCTAAAGAGCTCAAGATGAAATCATCCTGAATTATCCAGGTGGGCTTTAAACCCAATGACAAGTGTCCTTATAAGATAAGGAGGGGACATAGACAGAATTGGAGAAGACATAGAGAAGAAGGTGGTGTGGAGGCAGAGATTGGAATTATGTGGCCACAAGCCACAGAGTGCCTGGAACCACCAGAAAGTGAAGAGGCAGGGTGGGGACCCTTCCTGGAGCCTTCATAGGAGCCCTGTTGACATCTTAATTTCCTGAACTGTGAGGAAACAGATTTCTGTGGTTTTAGGCCACCAACTGTGGGGTATTTTGTTACAGCAGCGAACAAGGATGTAGGTGGGGAAGGGGCAATGGGGTAGGGATAGGGGAGGCTTAGGCCCTAGCTTTCAGAGACACCTTAATAATTAAGGTTCGTGCACCTCAGCAAGGTGGTTTAAAAACTTTTGTGTTTTCTTGAAAGTTTCCTGCATGCAGCCACTCCTCAATCTGGGTTAGCTTCCTCTCCTCCTCCTCCTCCTCCTCCTCCTCCTCCTCCTCCTCCTCCTCCTCCTCCTCCTCCTCCTCCTCCTCCTCCTCCTCCACTTCCCATTCATCAAGAAAGAGGAAGGGGACTTTCACAACCCCAGTTAGTTCTGCCATTGTATATTTTTCTAGAAAAGCTTCCACAAGATCCTTATGTCCCCAGAGGCGCTCACTATTCAGGCTTATGCTAGATACTTTCTCTTTGAACCTTCTTATCTAAGGTGGAGTGGAGTTACATTCCCATGAGGAAGGACCAGATAATCCTGAAATGTAGAGTCCTCAGAATGAATGGCCTTTCTCCAAGGTCCTAGGTAATTTGCTCCTTCCTCTACTTAGCAAGCATTTACTGAGCATCTACTGTGCTGAACAAATTGGTGAGTCTGGCTAATGACAAAGAGGCCTGGTGGTCACCACAGATTCGTGGGGAGGGAGGCATTTCTATCTAAACATGACCAGCCACGCTTTTCCAGTCTGGGCTCTAGGAACCCTTGTCAGAGTCCCTCTGTTCATTTGCCCACTGACTCTAATTTACACATAAGCCAACCCCTGCTATTTTTACCCCTCTGGTTAGTAAGAAATACATTTTTATTTTTTTTTGCAAATGCTCCAAACAGTGAGCACACCCAGCAGCACTTTTTATATGATTGCTAGAAGCTGTTCACATCCTTCTGCAAACCTCTTTCCAAGCTTATTGACAGGAGGAGCCAGTAAAATATCATTGTAGAGGTTGGGGACATGAGTCACTTCCTCTTATAAAAGAGACATGGGCCACAGAAGAATGTCCTTCTTCCTTAGAGACACAAAGTGAAGGATTTAGAGGTGAAGTGCTATGATGATTGCAAATTACTCCAAACCACTTCAGTAAAGAAAAAATAAATGAGGCAAAGATGGCAAAATGTTAATCATTAAACCTGGCTGATAGGAATACGGGTGGGTGCTCACTACCCAGTTCTTCCTGCTTTTCCCTCTGTTTAAAGATTACCCCAAATAGAAATAGAATGGATATGTGTTTTTTACATATAGGGCTACCTTTCCCCTGTGCTGACATGACGTGTGTCCCGGGTATGGAGACCAACGGTCTCAGAAAGGGATGGTATCTGTTTCAATGAGATGTGCCTGAGAGAGCTGCAGATCTTTGCAGGCAAGCTCTGCTCTTATGTTCTATTTATGGAAGGAACAGAAGACACATCTACTGAGAAAAGGCGGAGTACAAAAAAGAGCAGCAGCGTTGGCAAAGAAGCAGGAAAATACATGCCTCATTGAGAAAGCACCGCATCAGAAAGACGTGTTTTTCTGGGAAGTCACAGACAGCTGAGCATCGCTTTCCACGGCTGGCAGAGCGATTTGTCCAAGTGCATCCAGTGCATGTGGAATTTATTCCTCTAAAGAAGCATGCCAGCCGGGAACTGACTCAGGTCCCATCCCCAACATCCCCGACACACCAACCCGGGCAGGTACAGTTACCGGGGGACTCACAGTTCTGAGTACAGGAAGTGCAGGTTGCCCACATTGTCAATGTAGTTGGCAGGGCTGAGCCAAGGCAGGACCAGCAACAGAAGCGCCTTCATTTTCTGAGCAGGATGCTGCTTTCTTCCCGGCCACCTTCTCTGTCAGCTGCAGGGGTCCGGCCCAGCCCAGCCCCTTTACACAAACCTTGCCATGTCCCTACAATCAGTAGACCATAAGGAGTCTTAGAGCCCTTCAATCGAGCCCCGCTGATAAATAAATCATGGGCCTGTCAGAGAATTGCACCTTCTGATTCTCAGACAGGGAAAGAGGAGAATGGAGGGTCCCACCATGGCTGGCGAGAGGGCTTAGACTGAGAGCGAGCAGGCTGATGCCCGGGAAAGGGACCTGCCCCTCCTGCAGGATGCCGACTGGCTCTTAAGAAGCAGCTGGTACATTTACATCACTGGCAGGGAGCAGATGGGCTGGAAGCTGAACTGTGCTGGGAGA
Source organism: Antrozous pallidus (assembly GCA_027563665.1). NCBI lineage: Eukaryota > Metazoa > Chordata > Mammalia > Chiroptera > Vespertilionidae > Antrozous > Antrozous pallidus. The sequence continues at coordinate 91,568,545 of CM050511.1, read as the reverse complement.
GGGCAGGAGCATGGCATACTCAGGCCCACGGCATGCATGGGCAAACCACCAAGGCTGTCCTCCAGCTTGCGGAGGAAGACACTGAGGAATTAGCAGCTTGGGAACAGTGGCTGGAGATCTGAGCTCACAGTGAGCCTGCAGATACTGTGGCACAGAGGTATGATATACAAACCGACTCCGCCTCTGAATGTATGTTTAGAGCATGCATTGGAGGTATGTTGTCTCCCACTGCCCTTGCTGCTTTGACAGACGTGAGAGAAAGGGTGGCTTCCTCTCTCTCTGCTGAGTGACTGAAATGAGCTCTGGCACTAGGACCCAGGCATTTCATTTAAGCTCCTGAGCCTAAGTTACCTCAGGCTCCTGAGCCTCAGTTTGAAATGGAACTAATAATGCTTCACCTGCTTGGTCCAGCTCTTCTAGCTTTCAGATCTGTGATTCCAGACTATACTATCAGCTTGACAGTAGGACACCTATGCAGGCCCAAGCTCTGGAATGCCACAGAGGCCCCAGGGGTCCTCTCCTTCTACTCCATATTCAAGAATATCAAAATCCATTTTGCTAACTCCAGGCCTGAATCTTCTTAGAAATGGCTCAAAGAGATAATTTCATTACTGACAACCAAGCAATCACAGCCAGCTACACTTGCTGGGAAGACCAGAGAAAAATCTATTGGATAAGACCAACCGCAATAAACCATGTAGGAAGTAGGAATTTGGCATCGGCGATCTGCATTTTCCTGAGGTGGGCCTAAAATAGATTAAATACAGTAGACTCTTAGAATGTGCAGATTTAATTTCTACAGTTTAAATCCAAGATAAGCAACCCTGATAAAGCATGATATGAATTAATTTGTTGAGGCCCTACTTTGAATTCCATTCCCTTTAAGTTTGGTATGCAAGAGTGAGTCAGAGCTGGTGAGGAGCAGTAAAAAGGAAGTAATTTTTGGTATTTAGATGCTGGAGCCAAACAGGCTTGAGTTTTAACCTGAACTCTCCCACATACTAGCTGTGTGACACTGAGCATGTTGTTTAACCTCTCTGAACCTCCATTTCCTCCATGGTGAAAGAAAGACAATAATAATAGGGCTTCCCTCATAATATTGTTATGAAGGTAGAATGAGATAATGTCTATGAAGAACTAAGGGCTCAATGAGTGTTAGCTATTGTTATAAATATTGTAAGTAATAATTACTAATAACAGTGAATGAGACTAGCTGGCAGCTCAGCACCTATCTCCAAAAGGCTTTGTTATTCTTGTCTGTCCTTTCTTTCCTCCTGTACATGAGGAACATGACATCACAGTGTCCTGAGACATGCTCTACTGCATAGCTCATAACCCATAAGCAGCATCCTATCTAATAAAAGAGTAACACGCAGATTGACCATCACTCCAACACACAAGAGGGCTGCCCCCATGTGGTTGAAGAGCCTGCCCCCATGTGGACACAAGATGGCCACCACAAGATGGCCAGCAGAGGAGGGCAGTGGGAGGTTCCAGGCCTGCAAGGGAAGGCAGTTGTGGGTGATTAGGCCAGCAGGGGAAAGCAGTTGGAAGAGACCAGGCCTGCAAGGGAGGGCAGTTGGGGGCGATCAAGCCTGCAGGGGAGGGCAGTTAGAGGTAACCAGGCCGGCAGAGGAAGGAAGTTGGGGGCAAACAGATTGGCAGAGGAGCAGTTAGACATCAATTAGGCTGGCAGGGTAGTGGTTAGCGGGTGATCAGGCTGGCAGGCAGAAGTGGTTAGGGGCAATCACGGAGGCAGGCAGGTGAACAGTTTGGAGCTAGCAGTCCTGGATTGTGAGAAGGATGTCTGACTTCCCGTTTAGGCCCGATCCTATTGGGATGGGGCCTAAACGGGAAGTCAGACATCCCTCAAGGGGTCCCAGATTGGAGAGGGTGCAGGCTGGGCTGAGGGACACCCCCTGCCCCCCCTGTGCATGAATTTCATGCACTGGGCCTCTAATTGTATATAAGAAAGCATGTGTGTTTCAGAATATACGGGTTGCATTTCTAATCAACTTGAACATGTCAGGTTGCCTCTCAAAGTCTCTGTGAAAAAAATAAGAATGCCTGTCTTTCCACTCTTTGCATTTTAAGAGGATAAAATTCACTAAAGAATGTGAATGCAATATAAAAGTGAAGGTATTGGTTTTTGTTGTTCTTATGTCACTGTTGCAAAAACTGCCATTCGCCTATCCAATATCTAATCTCCTCTTCTTCCTTTTAACAGAACCCAAGTTTTATTCATGGTGATAACACACTTAACCTTTCTCACAGATGGGTAGCCATGTAATACAATATTGGCCAATGAGGTATAAGCAGAAATTACTGGGTGAAGCATCCAAGAATGCTCTTTAAGGAATGGAGTCTCAGTCTGCACATTGTATTTTGCCCTTCCTGTTTTTTTCTTCCTACCTGGTTCTTTCTACCTGGAACTTGGATGTGATGCTGGAGTCTGAGAAGCCATATTAAGAGCATGAGGTGACAAACTCAAGAATGAAAGCTAATCTGAAAAGCAGCAGGATATTAGATTTCCAATGGCACCATGACAACATCATAGACTTCCTACCCCCAGAATTTGTGGTAAGTCAGAAAAAGAAAACTTTTAATAGTTAAACCAATATAACTTGAATTTTCATTACCTGCCATCAGATGTAATCCTAACTAATACAATCCCTTGGGAATGAAAATTTCACCCTTAAAATGGTCATGAATTTCTCTGTGGCTTACTTGTCAGTAAACAGTTCTAACCCTAATCATTGACTGTCTACATTCTATTTGTCCTTTAAATGTCATGTCAGGTATCACCTACCACCTCCTATTTTTTTCTCTCTTTTATCTTCATTAAACAGGGAACTCCTTGAAGAAGGAGTTCTACGGATCATGTTCTTCATCATATTCTCACCACAGTACCTGAAACGCAGTAGATACTTAATAAATATTTGTAGAACCAAAAAGAATTTGGCTCAAAGAGTCATTTTTTTTTTTTTGGAATAGCTTTCTTGATCAGAGACAAGTTAACAAAATAGGACTTCAAACTTATAAGAGCCATGGTAGGGGGAAGACATTATACAGATGATTAATAAATGACCAGGAAAAAAGAATAAAAGGTAGGGAAAATTTCTGGAGAATATTATTTCTTTAAAGAACTGTTTGGAGCACCGTCTGATGGAGATTCAATAGTTCTGTCAAAAGTAATGCAGAAACATTGCCTCATTTCTTCCATGCCCATGAACGTCAAATTAGTGGCTCTCAGCCAGGTAACGCCAGAAAAATGTTGGGTTCAGGGGCAGGAAAGTTACATGAAGGATACATGTCAAGGTTATAGGAAGATATTGAGCCAGGCAGTAATGCCCACCAGACTTGTAAATTACCTACCTCCCCTAGAGTAACACTCCCCGAGACCTTCAGTTCAGCAGTAAAATCTTCCCTTCACTGTACACAGCTAGCTGAGCTTGTGTTGGACTGAATACACACCAGAAAAGGGCCCCTGATAGAAGTGAAGGTCAAGAGAGGTTCCAGTATAGGTCTTTGGAGAAGAAACTTCCAGGACACTGGGTGCAAAGTCAATCAACAAAATAATACCAGAGAGCCTTCAGTCAGGTGTGCCAATTGTATTGGATTTTCAATCAGGGCTGATTTCAAAACAGTGAACAAAGACCTCTTTATTCATGTCAGTAAATACTTAAGAATGGACAGCTTTATTATCTCCCATTTCTATTATCCTATATAATAAAAGTCTAATATGCAAATTGTCCCCTTAGGCGGTCATTCGATTGGGAGTTCGACCACTTGCTATGATGTATGCTGACCACCAGGGGGTGGCATGGAACATGGCGGGTGTTGGCAATGCAGCACTGGCAGCGGGTGACAATGGAGGTGATTCTGGCCCCAATGGTCCCCGGTGAGAGCGGGATGGTAGAGCAAGTGAGCAGGGAGCACCAGGCAAGGCAGGTGCGAGTGAGGTATGGGGTGGGGTCCAATTGCTGCAAAGATGGGGACCAGTGGTGGTGGCGGGGAGGGAGGCTACCCCCTGGCTCCCAGGCACTGAGGGAGCCAGGCAAGCCCCGGCCCCAACCAATCATCCTGCAGGTGGGATGGTGAAGCAGGTAAGGGGACATCACCAGGCCACAGTGTGGTGCCAGGTGGGGCTATGGGGCTGCAAGGCTGCGAGGCTCGGGGCACGAGCTGGGGCCAGATCCCTGCAGGCCACCCCAAGGTATCCCACCCATGCACAAATTTGTGCACCAGACCTGTAATCTTCTATAAGAGAGAAACTAAAGGGCAAAGTGACTTGTCCTATGAAACAATTCAGTGTGGGAGTGCTTTCAACTTCTCTCTTTAAAATGTCATTTCCTTAAGAGGCAGATATTGTAGTTCTTTTTTTAAAATTTAATTTTTTATCTTTATTGTTCAGTTTATTAATTACATTGTTTCCCCTTTTTTATCCCCCTATAGCTCCCCGCCACCCTGTACCTATCCCACTCTCCACCCTCACCTCCCCCTCCCCACTGTCCTCTCCCATTGTTGCAAGATTTTTGTCCAGTCTCTTGCTGTACTTCCCATACCTCTTTTCTCCCCAAGAATTGTCAGTCCATTACCTCTCTATGTCCATGATTCTGTTATATTCACCAGTTTATCCTGTTCATCAGCCTATCAATTCACTTGATTTTTATGTTCATTTGTTGATAGATGTGTATTTGTTGTTCATAATTTACACATTTATCTTTTTCTTCTTCCTCTTCTTAAAGAATATCTTTCAGCATTTCATATAATGTTGGTTTGGTGGTGATGAACTCCTTTAGCTTTTTCTTATCTGCGAAGCACTTTATCTGATCTTCAATTCTGAATGATAGCTTTGCTGGATAGAGTAATCTTGGTTGTAGATTCTTGCTATTCATTATTTTGAATATTTCTTGCTACTCCCATCTGGCCTGCATCGTTTCTGTTGAGAAATCCGCTGACAATCGTATGGGTGCTCCCCTGTAGGTAACCAACTGTTTTTCTCTTGCTGCTCTTAATATTCTCTCTTTATCTTTTGCTCTTGGCATTTTAATTATGATGTGTCTTGGTGTGGTCCTCTTTAGATTCCTATATTTTGGGGTTCTGTGTACTTCTTGGGTTTTTAAGTCAGTTTCTTTCACCAGGTGGGGGAAGTTTTGAGTCACTATTTCTTCAAGTAGGTTTTCATTACCTTGCTCTCTCTCTTTTTTTGGCATCCCAATAATTTGGATGTTGGCATGCTTGAGGTTATCCCAGAGGCCCCTTACATTATCTTCAATTATCTGGATTCTTTTTGTTTCTTGCTTTTCCAGCCGAGTGGATTTTGCTTCTTTGTACTTCATATCTTTGACTTGGTTCTTGTGGCCCTCTGGACTGCTTTTAGGACTTTGTGTAATATTTTTTATTTCAGTCTGTGTATGCTTGATTTCTAGTTGGCCCTTTTTCATATCTGTGAGGGTCTCATTCATATCCTCAGAGGTCTTGTTCATTTCCTTGAGGGTCTCATTCATTTCCTTGTAAGTCTCATTCGTTTCCTGGTTGGTCTTATATATTTCCTCATTGATCTGGTTTATTTCCTCGTAGTTCTCATTAAGTTCATCGGCCTTTTCTAGGAGCCTCTTGAAAAGCCTTATAACCGTGGTTTTGAACTCTATGTCTAGTCGTCTTTTTTCCTCCATTTCTTTCCCACCTGATTTCTTTCCATATCTCTGCATGGTGGCTGCTTTATGTGGTAGATGTCCTCTAAGGGTCACTGGCACAGCCTCCCCAGTTACTTGAGGTGGGTACTCTTACTGCAATCCTTTATGGGTTGTACAGTATTTTTGAATTTAAGCCCAGCTTGTTGTTGTTAGCCCTAGGAGGGTTTGACCTCCAGGCCAATTGGCTGTGAAGGGAGACTGTGTTCAGGTTGGATGGATGGAGTCTCTGAGCTGAGCAGGCAGCCTTAGCGTCAGCTCCATCCTATGCGGTGCTCGTGCGTGGGTCTCTGTTGGGTAGCAATTGTTGCAGGCACCTCTAAGAGAAAGCCGCTAGTCTCTTCCCCTTGCCAGACAACTCTGCCTCTCCCCAAATGAGTCTACACACCCAAAGTCCTGCCCAGGGTTGTAAAACAAAGCAGTCTGGTGGCTTCCGTGACCAGGAGACAAATTTCCAGGAAGCAAGTCGCGCGTCTGTGCTGTCGCACAGTTTACATGCACAAACTTCTTTTTCAAGCAACCCAGTTTCTCCTCAGACTAGGAGACCTCTGACACACCTGGCTTCCAGGGTGCGTCCCCCAGACCTCAGACCTCGCCTGGCACTGGGGAATCCGTGTAGTGGGACGTCTCCGCCCTCCCCATTGGAGAAATCCAGCCGGGGTTGCTGCTCCAGCCCTACAGCCCTTTTGGGACCAGGACAGCTCCTAACCTGTTTCCACGCCATCTTCAAGGCTGCGCTCTGCCGCTCTTCTTAGTCTCAGTGTCCCACCTTTACTTTTATTTGTGGAGTTTTCACTCAGCCAGCTTTCTGGTGATTCTGGGTGATGTTTGTTTTGTTGTTATGTTGTAGTTTTTGAATTGTTGCGTGGGGCAGAACAATAGGTGTTTACCTATGCTGCCATCTTGGTTCTCCCAAAGAGCCAGATATCGTAGTTCTTATAGATTTTTCCTTTTTCAGGGCCTGGCCTATTGCAGATCTTGATAAATATTACAGACGCAGATGATGATATTATACAATAAAGTTGTAGTCTTGAGCCTAAGATCACTCCCACACACAATCAAGGAAGTGAAAGCTTTGCCTCCTTCATACACCCCCTGATGGTCTGGGTCAAGAGGAGTGCATTGGACAGGCCCTCTGTGGCGCCCTGGCTATGTCTGCTGGCAATGCCCCTTGGTTAGGAAGTCTGCCATTTGATTTGACAAGCCCATCAGCCTCGTGGGAATTCTTTGCAGAAGACCCACGTGAGTGCGTCTGCAAGCATCTAAGAGGGCAGAAGCCAACAGAATTAGCCCGAGGATTTCAAACATTAGTTCACATGCTCATATTTCCTCTCATAGCAGAGCTCTCTAGCCTGAAGTCAGAAACAGTAGTCCAAGGAGTTGCTGGTACAGCTGGTCATGCATCCCCACAGTGGATCCTAAATGTTTTCCTTAAGGGTTTATATTCAACTAAGAATCTGAAGTGCATAGATAACAATGTTTATAAATGACACAAATTCTGGGGAAGACAGGCAGCATTTGTTTACCGATGAGATGCCATCTGCCTGCATCCCTGACTTAAGTGGGCTGCTATTTTTAGCATGATCTTATGGACACGCCATAAACCAAGACCTTGACTGATGGGGGAAACATTTCTCTCTACCTGATGGTCTTTTCTAGAGAATGAAAACATCCTGATGTGGTTATTTCTGCAAGATCTTGTAATTAAGAAGCCAATTTTACAGGTAGATAAACCAAAGTGTGGAGTTTTCCATGACACTCAGGACTGAGCTCTCCTGGACACACTGTGAGGGAGTGTGTGGGTTCCTCTGAGTTGCACAATGGTTTTCAACCAGAATTAATGCTGAGTTCTCCATAGTGGGTAGATTCTGCCTGCAAAGTTTACATTCCTATAGTGCCACAGGCCCAAGAATATTTTTCAAAAAATGCATTACATCTAAATCCTGAAACCAAGATGCAAAATGGATAAACAAAGGTATCTTCTAGTACAAACCTATGACAGCACACCCCTGCAGGCAGCCATCAACCTGGAGGCCTCACAGAGAAACGTAAGGGAACACTTGCCTCCTCATTTTCCCAGTTCGAGGATAACTATTTAATCTTAATGTCCCTTCTTAGGGGAGAAAGAGGCGGTCTACTGGCACAGGCCCAGGCCTAAGGCCCAAGAGGGCTCTGGCCTCAGGTTCTGGATTAGCTCCAAATTCTTCATCCTTGCCAACAAAATGCCCAGGGGCTGGCAGGAGAGGAAGTGCATATTAAGCATTTGATGACTAACAGGCACCAATATTTTTGGAAATGTTGGTTTCAACCTACTTAGGAAGTTGAAGTGTGGAGAGGATCCAGAGCGCGTGCTGAGGCACCGTGCCTCCTCCCGTGGGAGTTTTCCTTCCAGAGAGCTGCTGACAGGCACCTGTGAAGGGCTCCAAGGCCACAGCTCATAGAGGTGATTTTAATGAGCTTTGCATTCCCCCCCCCCCTCACTGTTGTTTTCCCAATGTGCATGCCATTCTCAGCTGAGGGTTCATCAAGCCTTTATCCCAGGGTTCCTTGAGGTGTGTGCGCCACACAACCTGTATGGGCGGAGAATGCATTTCCCACTTGGGACAGCTAGGTGGGCCAGCCCATCTCCTGCCCCACTTCTGCTCTGGCCTTGCCCTTAGGTCCATGTGACATCTTATCCTGATTTTTTAAAAGGATATTGTGGGCCCCAAATCAGTTCTAGGTGAGGGGGTGTAGGGGACCTGCTGGGTTTTCACTTTCCAGAGAGCACCTCCATGTATTTCTTTCTCTTTCCTCTTTCCCCCTTTTCCTGAAAAACTCCTGTGGTGGGCAGAATAATGAGCACCCTAGGATGGCTACCTCCTAATCCTCAAAACCTATGAATCTGTTACCTTACAGGCCAAAGAGATTTGCAGGTGTGGCCAAGGTAAGGCTCTTGAGATGAGAGTATCCTGGCAGGTGGATGCAATGAGTGCCCTCATGAGAGAGAGGCAGGTGGATCAGAGTCACAGAAGGAGATGTGATGAGAGAGAGGGGGGGGGGGCGGTTCTATGCTGCTGGCCTTGAAGATAGAGAAAGGGGTCGTAAGCCAAGGAAGAGAGATGGCCTCCAGAACCTGGAAAAGGCAGGTAAAGCAATTCTCCCCATACAGCCCTCCTTGATGTTAGAACCTTGAGACCCAGGTTGGACTTAAAGCCCTCAGAACTGTAAGATAACACATTTTTGTGCTTTTAAGCCATTATGTTTGTGATCAATCATTACAGCAACAAACAGAAACCCAAACACAAATGTGCAAAATAAAACAACCCAGGAACATAGGCATGTGATGTGTGGAGGGAGCTATAGCAGAGTCTTCTCCTCAGTTCCATTCTTAGCCCCGGTTCTGCACCAGCATCTGCAACTCCTACCTCATCTCTGACCCCAGGCCTACTTCCCTCCAGACAATTTGGGTAAAACTTTCAGCAAAGGTCACAAATAGATTTCCTATCTCCTTCTCCTCTAGCCATACCTCCTTCCAGTCAGCCAGAGAAGAGGAGCATCCTAGCTTCAATACCAACAATAACAGAGAGTCCGAGGCAACCCAGGCACCTGAGTTTGGTGCATTTGGTTCTACATCGTGGAGAGAAAAACGAGTTAACTGATATAACTGGTATGGAACCCTGTGGGAAGCATCACATCCAGACCATTGCTTTGGAAGCAAACTTCATGTTAGAGAATCGGCATGTCCCCAAAGACAAAGACAGATTCATGACCTAAGGAATGTGACCTTTAGAAAAAATATCTGCACCTGCCTGTGGTCATGACAGAAACCAAGATACGCCAGCTTCCAAATTTCCTCTTACAAAAGAATTGTGGTTCACTGTTTACACTTTACGAAACACCTTAACTGTCCTAAGACAGGAGGACCTCATGTAGAATAAGACCCAAGGCCATCCTGAGAAATGCCCAGAACATGAGGATGCAGGTGGACAAAATCAGAGGCGAGCCGATGGTGCAGGCGAGATTGCCCACTAGCGGGCCCGGCCACACCATCCGTCTGCTGCCAGTGTGTGCACCTTGGCTGGAAAGTTTATAGAACAATTCACTTAAAGGACAAAAGTTTTCTAAATTTCTCATTTTAACCCTTAGTTGAAAATATATCTTTTCTAAGAACAGTGGAGCTTTGACGTACAGAGGAAGTTCTAATAATTGTGGGTCACGTTAGGAGACTTTTTTTTTCTTACATGAAAAGACAAGCAATGCCCGACTGGAAATCTTATTGGGGACCATGGACCTCAGAGAAAGCTGCTCCCAGATCTTCCCTGTATCTTTCGCATTTCACAATGCACGCATATGGAATTAGCCAGCCACAAGAAGGCAAATACCGAATGATTCCTCTTTTCTAGTTTCCTAGAATAGTCAAGTTCATAGAGGCAGAAAGTCGAATCACGATACCAATTCTGGAGGGGAGGGACAGGGGGTGTTTGTTGAACGGGAACAAAGTTTCAGGTCTGGAAGATGAAAAAGGTTCTGAGGATGGGTGATGGTGAGGGATGATGCATAACAATGTGAATGCACTGAAGGCCACTGAACTGTACATTTAAAAATCATTAAAATAACTTATAGCTTATGTCTATTTTACCACCAAAAAAAGAAATGCCCTGTAAACACATACATAACATAACCTCACCATGTGCCATTTCCTTACACTGAACCCTGACCATAACACCTACCATGTTACTTATTTTGAATGAGTCCTTTCATTGGATGCCAAAAAGAAGAAAAACTAAGCTTCTTACTGAGCGACCAGGACCTGGGAGACAGCCCTGCCCTCAGGAACAGGTGAGTCCAGCTGCTCCTGGAGAGCGGGGCTTCTCAGGATCTGCTGAGGAAGAGGCCCTACCTGGTTTGGAAGTGATGCTCGAGATCGCAGCGTTGCAACACCTCGGTGCAATGCTCGGCGAACGGGCAGGTCACCATGAGCTTGTTGAGGAGCTTGTGGACCAGGATGCTGGACTTCTTGCAGTGCTGGAGAACCAGGGGCTTGCGGTCCAGGGGGCAGAAGTCCTTACTCACCAGGAAGTTGGTGAGGCAGAGAGTGCAGTAGGTGTGTCCACAGGGAGTGTCCAGAGGGTCCAGCAAGGCTTGCAGGCAGATGTGGCATATGAGGTCATCGTCCACATCTTCTGTGTAGGTGTAGAAATGGTTTTCCTCGGGGGAGTGGTCCTGGCCACACACCACACACAGGGGCTCAGGGCTGGGATCCGGGTCATCGGCAGGGTCTGACTGGCTCATGATTGACTGCGGGGACAGGATGACAGGAAACCAATCCAGCAAAATGGTATTTCCTCGGGAGTCAGTCAAGATCCTCTAGAAGCCATCCACAAACCTAAAAGGGAACGAGAGGACATCTTTGTTTTCACAGCAACCCTGTGTTACAGACATGAGACCATGCTGCCTGTAGACAGGAAACCAGCCTCTGATGCAGAAGGCCAGTGATGAGTGACAGGACTGTGGGGAAAACACTTTGCCTCATTATGCCTCAGTTTAACCATCTTTCCAGAGGGAATAATGCTTACCTTTAACCTTCTTGTGGTTAAAATCATTTGGGTACTATCTGAATAGGCATTACTTCATGGTATGTAGAAAGTGCTCAATAAATATTCATTAGCATTCTTGCATCTATTGCTATTAAATTCTTTTTGTCTACAGTCTAGCTCAGTTGGTTTAGAAACTGAAATCTATCACTGCTATAAGGAGTCTTTTGGCTTTGTTCTAATAGAACTCTTTTTATTCAATTATATATATATTTCAAACCAGTAGAATACTATCATATTATGTCTTTTCCTTTGGTATAGGAATCCAAAATAATGGAGTTATCAATGTACCTATTAAAATCTATGAAGTCTCTTGGAAAATCAGTCAACAAATATTTATTTTTAATTTTTATTGATTTTAGAGATTGAGAAAGGAAGGGGGAGAGAGTAGAGGGAGAGAGGGAGAGAAAGAGAGAGAGAGAAAGAGAGAGAGAGAGAGAGAGAGAGAGAGAGAGAGAGAGAGAAGCATTGATTTGTTGTTCCCCTTATTTATGCATTCATTGGTTGATTCTTGTATGTGCCCTGACAAGGGACGGAACCTACAACCTTGGCACATCAGGATGATGCTCTAACCAAGGAAATTACCCAGCCAGGGCAATAAGTAATATTTCTGGCACCACCTCTGATCTAGGGAGTGAGTTGGGGATAGAGACCTTACAGAGATTTTTAAAGGCCATGTCCCTGCTCTCACGGAGTCTCCAGTCCAGGGCAGTGGGTGTGAGCACAGCTCATTAGCAGCCCAGGTAAACGGTGCAAACAGAGGTATGTGCCAGAGAATCTGGGTCTGCTCTCAAGACGATTAGGAATCCCACACCCACACTACCCCCAACTCAACTTGGTTCTTTTCTGAAAGTAAATGAAAAGACTTAAAGCGTTTCACAAGAACATCAAGACACACGAATAACCCAACAGGAAATTAGCCACATTTGGAAATAGCATGCAGTCATAAATTGTGTTATATCTTTTTTCTTATCCAAATAAAATCCAAGGCTGTTTGTACAAACATCGCCTTATCTAAAAAAGAAAATATACTGACTTCAAACTTCCATTGGGTCAGCTTCGTGTTTATATTTCTGGGCTGTACTAAAATGCCAGGAAGAACATTCTGGTCAGAAGGTTGAAGTAAAACACCCCAGAATGTGAAAACATTAGGAATCATAGCTTTTTCTTTAGCATCAGAAGGAACTACAGAAGGCCAAGATAGAGGGTGCAGGAGAAAATGAAGTTGTTCCTACTCAAATTTTACGGAAATCTACCCAATTGCAATTTGTCATCAAGACTGCTAGAAGGTTCTAGAACCACACAGGGAAAAATTTAAATGGCATGAGAAACAGTTGAAAGATAAACATGAAAATGGAAACGGGCCACCCAAAAGATTATCCTCCACCACAGAAAAAATAAGGTTCACACATTTTGAACTAAAGCTCAAGAATTTGACATGCTTGCTCTAGATCTTTTAAAAGTTTCTCTGTAAGAATTTGGTCAAATACTCTCTCACAGGTTTTGGCCCATCTATTCTCTTTCATGGGCTGTGCCAGAAAACGACAGGAATGTCGCTCTGGTTGTACCCCTGAAAAGACAAGCCCACATTCCAGGCCATTCCCTCTTTGGTGAAATGGGGGAGCAGGCCGGGTTTTTGGATTTCACACTGTGCTCTAGGAGTTGTCAGATGCCTTAGTGTCTCCCAGTGGAGGAAGGACAAAGGAGGCCTTACAGTGGAGGAGGGATGGAGAAGGAGCTGAGGCCGCTTGGCCCCGTCCAGTCTCAGCTCCACTTTGTTGCTTTGACTGATCAGTTTCCTTATAATATTCTGTTTGAAGAACACTGGTTTAAAAACAAACAAAAACAAACAACCACTGGACTAAGTACTTAAAGTTTCTTCCAGAAACAGAGTTCTGTGACTCTGTGCTGAAAAATTGGAGGTGTTTTATATTGTTTTAAGTGATTAGCTCTTTGGGAAAAATCCCTTTTTCCCCCTTTGTTTTCTAGCAGTTTTTTGAGCATTGATCATGTGGCAGGCACTGTGCTAGGGGCCTGACATATTGTGCTATGTAATCCTCACAAATCCCCAGGGTCTTTTGTTTGTTTTTCATTTAATAGATAAGGAGACTGAAGAGTAACATGTAAGTAACTTGCTAGCCACACAAAAAGAGAAGCAAAACCCAGAAGGGACTGCTGACTTCAGTTTCTGCATCAGTTTTGCTGCTTGTCTTCCAGCATCCTTCCTGATTATGACTAGTCAGAATCCCAATAACATATCTAACCAAATACAAGAGCTGTGGGAAACTAGAAGTGTTAAAATCTCATTATGTCCCCATCCTGCAAATAGGTTTCTCCAAGCTCTCTGAATCAAAAGTGTTCTTGACTTTATTGAGATAGAATTAATGGTTTGGGTCAAGCAAAAATGGAATGTTTTAGACCCAACTCCAACCTCCCTTCCTCCCTCCCACCCTCCCCCCTTCCTTCCTTCTTTTCTTCCCTCCCTCCCTCTCCCACCCCCCTTTCCTTCTCCCTCTCCCTCTGAGAGCAATTTGAATTCCCTGGCACTTAAACATGTGCATAAACCAGATTCTTCATATACTATTAATGTAAACATTGCTGTATATATTTTCTAACGTTGCTTTAGACTAAATAAAGCCTATAAGAATAAACACAGATTATTTGAGAACTGACTGAACAAGCAGTTTTGGCTCTAAAGAAAGAACTAGTGAGACATTTAAAAATATGATTAAAAACATTTACCTGACATTTCTTATTTCCAGCTTATGTGTATTATCTATGTATTATGTATTATCTTTCATGCTTTTAGACACAGATATGCCTCGCTGCTGGACTAAGAAGAAATGATAAAAAATCATTAAGTCTTAAACAGAAAACTATTTTCTTCCCCCAAAATGAAAGAGAGGATCTGTCAGCTTTGGGCCTCTTTATGTGTCAGCCGTCAGCACTTGGGGCCCGGCAGAGGGAGAGAAAGCTGTGATATGGCTTCTTTCTTCCCTCCCTCCCTCCGTCCCTCCCTCCCTTCTTTCCTTCCTTCCTTCCTTCCTTCCTTCCTTCCTTCCTTCCTTCCTTCCTTCCTTCCTTCCTTCCTTCTTTTTTTTTTTTTTTACACTTGGAGAAAGAGCACAGAAGTGGATTCCCTTCTTGGGAGTGCATATGGAGGTTGGGAGAGGTACAACCCTACTATGGCTTAGGAACCATTTTTTTTCTCCTCCACCTCTGATTTGGGGTAGACTAAAAGCCTGAGGTTTTTAGAGATGTGTGGCTCAGTGGCTAAACCAGGAGGTCAGGGTTCGATTCCTGATCAGGGCACATGCCTGGGTTGCAGGCTCCTTCCCCAGTAGGGGGCATGCAGGAGGCAACTGATCAGTGATTCTCTATCATCATTGATGTTTCTGTCTTTCTCTCCCTCTCTCTTCCTCTTTTCAACAAATATTTAAAAAATTAGTTGGAAAAATAAAACAGCCTTTGGAGTACAGCCTGTTTGGAGATAGAAAATTTTTTTCATGAGATGAGTTCCCAGAACAATGGAGTCCCTGGTGTGCTATGGTCCCTCCAACTCTCCTTTAAGTGCACATAGCATTACAGACAATGGTTGTCTGATGAAGTCACCAGAGTAAACCAGATACTCACTGGAAAGGCTATGGAGAAATTATTGTTTGGCATGCTGCACTGACAATTTCACAATTCCTCCTACTAAAAGGACAAAACTTAACTCTACAGCATCCTTTCAATAGCTGCATGAGTCATGGTTTTCCAACAATACTAATGGGACATCATATTATGAGAAAGAATCCATCCTAAACAACCCAAGTGCCCATCAATAGACAAGTGGATAAAAAACCAACAACTGTGGAATGTATATACAATGGAATATTACTTTGGAAATAAAAAAGAATGAAATCTTACCCTTTGTGACAGTATGGATGGACCTAGTATGTATCATGCTAAGTGAAATAAATCAGACAGAGACAGATAAATACCATATTATTTTACTTACATATGGAATTTAAAGAACAAACGAAATGAATAAACCAAAAAGAAACAGACTCAAACACAGAAAACAGACTGATAGTCTGAGGGGAAGGGGGTGGGGGACTGGGAGAAAGAGATGAAGGGACTGACAAGTAAGGCTGATGGTGACCATAGAGTCCTGGGGATGCAAAGTGCAGCATCGGGAATGTAGTCAGTAATATTATGGTAACTACCATTTGGTATGTGTGGTGCCAGGAGGTACTAGAACTATCGAGAGGAAAGTATGTGATTGTCTAACCACTATGCTCTGTACCTGAAAGCAATACAAAATAATATTAAAAGTAAACTGTAATTGAAAAACTTAAAAAAGGAAGGAAAAAAATCCATCCTTATAGTCAAAGGGCATTTGTCCTGCATTGTCCTTTAACCTCGATGAAACCTTATAGCCATTGACCCTACAGGTTGAACAGGGGCTTTGAGAGATGGTCCTTAAATGCAACAGGCCTTTATTCCTTTATAAAACAGAACATCTGCCTTTGGAAAGCATTCACTACTAGGAGGGCGAGTCCATATACGGAGCAAATATTTGTCTCTCTAGAATTCACCTACCCCTTCATAGGTGCCAGCATTATCCTAGGAGCTATTTAGAATATGTATCTCGCTCAGTAAGTCCCCTAATTATTTGAAGACCGAACACACGTTCTCCCCCAGGGTCAGCAGCCTTAGGTTCACCTGGCATTCCTTCAGGTTTCAAGACTCTAGAAGCCTGTCCACTCTCCTCTTCAAGCTCCCTGATCTATCTATGTCCCTCATACAATGTATGGGGAGAATGAACCCCAAAACTCCAGGACAGAGTGGGACTAACCACTCCCAGAGCCTAAGACTGTATCTGCTTTCTTGGGGGAGGTGGCAGACTGAGCAGGAGACTCTGCCCTGAGGGAAAGCTATTAGCAATTCTTGGCTACAGAGAGGATAGAAAAATCAAGGTTAAGCAAGTAGAAAGCTAGGGCTCTTACAAGCAAAACCAAGGGCTATGAACACCATTTAGAAAATGCAAAGATATTTAGTGGCTTTGGGTGGATTTATGTAAACAGAAGAAAATCCTCATTGGCTAAACAGTTCCATGTTAGAATCCCTAGTGTACAACCTGATCCCCAGAACAAATGGCATTCAGGGAATCTGGGGCTTTCCATTTGTTTGTAAGCACTTCTTTATTTTGATAAATCATGTTGTCCTAATATTCACCAACACAATAAATAACACATGAGAAATGGAAACCATTTAAACAAATGCCAAGTCAGAGATACTTTCTCCTACCCAGAGCACAAACACTGATTAATGTTCACTGAAACTCATGAAAAAGTTAAACTAGTGGTAGGCCAAGAACAGCTAATGAAGGGGCCACAGAATGAACTGGAAGCGCTGCAGCTCCAGATGCTTCTTTTCCCTCCCCTTCCAAAGTTGACCCCTACCCCCCAGAAGATGCACAAGTGCCTGAGAAGGAAAGTGTTCGAGGGGACCAGTCACCTTGGAATTCTCCCCTCATGGGGGGGGGGGGGGGGGAGAGCCATGCCTATGAGACACTCCTGCTTGGCCTGCATACAATGAACATGTTCACAAAAATCCTCTGAAGACATTTCTAAATAAGATACATTTCCCCCACTAGTGCTGTGCTGATTCATGTTGCGGCCTGAGGCACAAGGAAAAGTGTGTCTTCTGATGCATATGTTTTTGTGTATTTTTTCATGGTTTCATTAAGGGAGTGGAAAAAATTTGGGAAACGTGAAATGTAAGCATATTAAAAAATTACAACATCATTTTAAGTTTAAATATTTTATTCATACAAAAAGCAGAATTTTAAGAAAGTTTCACTTTCCTGGCTTTAAAGGAAGGAATCTCAACTATATTTTCAAAAACTACCTCTTTTCTTGTTTTGAATCGAGGACATTGACAATTTCTCCAGACTGATAATCTTCAATATTTTTAAATAACTTTAGCTTACTGATCCTGTCTTTATTTCAATGCAGTTTGATTTTTTGTGCATCATGGATTTTTTGCACTATTTAAAAAAATCATTAAGATATTACTTTTTGTCATCACTGAGATTTTTGGTGGCATTCAATTTTGTTCAGTTTTGCACAGGAAGGTGAGCTCCTCATTTGCCTCCCCTTGATCGGGACTCTGCTGCTGTTATTTTTGGAACCCAAGTAGAGCGAGTGGGGTTGTCAAGACTGTGGTTTGAATGCTACTCTGCTACCAACAACCTCTCTGGGTCTCATTATGTCCCTCCAACCTAACCTGGTTCCCAGCCTCACAATGCAAAACCGGAGAGACGCAACCTGGTCACAGGTGTGCCGCTACATTTTAACCAAAGTCTTGTTTGATTGTTGCTCCAGCTGGTTATTATATTCCTTAGACGCCAGGGAAGCAGTTTGCTTAAGGATTCATGAGTCAAGAGGAAGAAAAGAAAGAACGTGCCTCAAATAAGTGTAATCTAAAGCCAGGTCCCTTCAAAGTTCACAAATGATTGGCTCCTGAAAGAGCTCTGTTTTGTGAGTGGTGGAAAAGTTCTCTCTGGCTAGGACATTGTGTGGACTGTGATGCTTTAGAAGCTGTGTGGGTCTCTACCCTACTTTGTGTTTGCTTCACAATTTCTGCTGGCTTTCTTAATGTTGTTCGAAATCTTTTAATCCCTTCAACCAAACCTAATGTTTTACAGCGTGTCTCAAACACAGAAAGTCTAAGAACCCCTGAACCAAATGATCTCCAAGGTAATTGTTTGCTGCAAGAAACTGAACTTGATGTTTTTTGTTGTTGATGACAATGCTTTAACTATATATATATTTATATATATATATATATATATATATATATATATATATATATATATATATATATATAAATATATATAAAACACGTGAATGAAGCTATGTGGGGTGGGATAGTTGCAGTTTTGGTTTCAAGCTGGTCATTGGGGCCACCCCTCAGGGCAGAGATAACAATCACAGAAGCTCCATCCTGAAAAGCTGAAGCACACCAAGGAGGAACAGAGCGCCCAGGTTCACTACCTTGTCGGCCCTGCCTCTCTTTCTAAAACATAAGCACCCAGCAGGCATGGCTGCCTGACACTGCCCTGGCTCTGGCTGGAACTCCTAAATTGGATTATGGGGAGGAAAATAATCACCAAAATTAGGGCAGTCTCCATATTATATTAAACAAAATAAATTTACAATTACATTTTAGAGTATGGATAAATATGTCAACCATCAATATCAACTTGGTACAATCAATGTTTAAAGTAAGTATCAGTTGTGAGCTAATGTACATAAGAGGCTGGACAAATGGACTATTCCTTAGCTTAGAGACATATCTGTAATAGGAAGGAATTAGGGGCTTTAGTGATTTGAATAAAAAGTCATACATGGGCTCAACAATGTTCTTGAACCTAGAGCCTAGGTAGGAAGTAAGGGTTTGGGGGAGGAGGGGTAGGGTGCCATGGGTGGTGCCATATACTTTGCCAAGGAAAAGAAGAGGGAGCAGAGGGACGGCAGCTACTTATGGGTTGTTGCAAAGGTCAGGGTTAGCTCTACTCCTAATTAAGATATAAATCTATGGTCTCCAAGAGGGAGTAGGCAATTCAGTCATGCAATCTGTGAATAACACTAGCCTGCATAGCATTGCCAACACTAGAAAGGACAGAAAAAACATATAAACAGCCTTTAAAGAGGTCAAAATATGGCCAGGAAATGAAAGGACAATTGAACTAAAAGAAGCCAAGGTAATACATCTGAACTCAATAGCGGAAAGCATAGATATTCAGAAAGTGGGGAAAAACAAGAGGAGTAGTTATGTGAGAAGAGTCCCAAGTAGCTAGTCAATTAGATGCACGTGGAAGAAGCCAGGGCAGGTCTTCACCAGCTGGTTAGAGAAGAGCTCTGCCTTCCCTGGCAGGTTTTATTGACTTTCCCCTGGGGCGTGATGGCACACCTTGCATACTTGGGCTTGCTTGTAAGAACTTTGTCCCAGAAAAGATGTCCTCCCATTTCCTGGTCTATCGACATGGTCAAATAGAGCTGGCCCTCTACCGACAACTACAATGAAGGCCCAGTACTTTGCACTGACCTAGGGCACACAGTCGTCATAGGAACCTGGGAAGGCTGATGTCAGAGGAGAAGCAGGGCGTTCTTCCACCCAAAGCTAAAAGAACGATCTCAGGAAGTGCTTATGGCATTTGTTTTTAAACAGATAATCTTTTATGGAGAGAAGAACAAGATGAAGATATTTGCACTGTCAACATTCATCCTCTGTGTTTCAATTCTACAGGTATTTATTGATCATCTATCACACGCCGGCACTGGTCTTAAATTATGTGAGTGTTCCCACAGGAAATTCAATTCATCTTCAATGAATTTAAGTCTAATTAGGAAAATAGAGCATACACATAGAAAAAAATGTTAAAATATTGTAAGAGGATACAAAGTAAGTATGGAATGAGTATGGCCTTCTAAAATAAGAGCCAAAGACAAGGTCGGAGGGAAAGGGACGAGAGAGCGGCGGAGTGTGGCCCAGGACAGTCAAGGAAAGTTCACGGAATAGATGGTCCTCTGAAAAGATCGAGAAAAATAAATGGGATTTGGGCACGTGGGAAGAAATCCAGGTTTGGGGAAAGAACCTGAGCAAGTTTCTCAATCAAGGAAGAGGAACACACACAGAGGTGTTTGTTGTTCCCACATGACAGTCTGGAATTGAAATTTTAAAATGATTTACTTAGAAATCACAAGAGTTTAAGTTGGGTAAGAGTTTCACTTAGATTCTCACCAAGTTTAGGAATCCTCTTTGCAGCATCCCTGAGGGGGGACGTAGCAGCTTCTGCTTAAAACACCTCCAGTGATGGGGAGCTCATCAGTTTGCTAATAGCTGTGATCTTTGGCCTTTGTCCTGCTTTTCAGTGTAACAAAGATCACATTTGCTTTCTTAAAACATGGCAGCCTCCCCTCACCCAGATTAAAGACACCATTGGTGGTGGTTTCTCTCATTTTTTTCTTTTTGTCTCTGGTTGTTCCAGTTGCCTGTATGCCTGGGTATTCCAGGTGGTAGCAAATGGTCTTTTCAAAACAGGACACCTGGCAGTGAACATTTATCTAGGAGTGTATTAATGGGCTCAAGATTCTGTGGAATAATCACTAATTCTGTTCTTAACCAGGACTATGTATTAAAAGCAACCTACGGTGGCCTTTACTGATTTGCTTTTGTAGATACACCATACTATTGACTGCAATACTCAGTAGTTGTTAGAACATAAAGCATTATTATGCCTTGAACATAGAAATAAATAATGGTTGTGGCAAAGGCTGCCTATATTTTTTATTTTCTTTATTGATTAAGGTATTACATATGTGTCCTTATCCCCTCATTGCCCCTCACACTCCCCTGCTCATGCCTTCACCCCGCCCGCGCCCCCCCCCCCCCCCCGTGTCTGTGTCCATTAGTTATGCTTATATGCATGCATGCAAGTCCTTTGGTTGATCTTTCCCCATTCCCCCCATCCTCCCCTGCCTTCCCTCTGAGGTTTGATTGATGCTTCTCTACCTATGGATATGTTTTTGTTCATCAGTTTGTATTGTTCATTATATTCCACAAATGAGTGAGATCATGTGATATTTATCTTTCTCCAACTGACTTATTTAACTTAGCATAATGATCTCCAGGTCCATCCGTGTTGTTGCAAATGGAGGGAGTTCCTTCCTTTTTACAGCAAGGGCTGCCTATATTTTCTCCAATATTTCAATGTCCAAGTGAACAAGGAGTCTTTCCATAAGAGGGGAGGGGCCTGTGCATATGTATGTCAATCCAGGTATGTAGGAAGTAGAATGATGGCTCCCCTCCCCAAAGATATATCCATGTCCCAAACCCCAAAACCTGTGAATGTGACCTTATTAGAAAAATAGACTTTGAAGAGGTAATTAAGGATGTTGAGAAGAGATCATCCTGAATTATCTATTTTACCTTAAATCTAGTGACAAGTGCCTTTCTAAGAGACAGAAGAAGAGAAGACACAGACGAGAGAAGGTGATGTCAAGGCAGGTTGGAGGTATACAGCCACAGGGAGGGAGCCCCTGGAGGCACCAGAAGCTGGAAGAGGTGAGGAGGGATTTTCTTCTGGAGCCTTCGGAGGAAGCAAGTCCCTGCCAACACCTTGATTTCTGGCCTCCAGGGCTGTGTGAGAATAAATGTGTTGTTTTAAGTCACCAAGCTTATGCTAATTTGTTGCAGCATCCCTAGGAAAATAATACAGGAGCTATGTATTTCCAGGGGAATCCCCCAGAAGTGGGGTGAACATTCCCAGTGAGGCACTCCAGCACTTCTCCACATGGCTCAGGAATCCAGAAGGATGTTGGGGTGGCAGCTGCTTAGGCTGCTACATACTTAGGAAGAACAGTTTTGGCCTAATATAAAAATGTAGTAATTTCCTTTTAATCCATTTACTAAGTTAGAATACAGGTATCTTCAAGGATAACTGTTAAACTCTATCTGCAAGGGCCCCAAGTGGAAAAGAGGCCACAGATAGAATGGCAGAGGGTGTGTGTATTGTTGAAGACATATTACAAGCATAACAATAGTACTTAATGAGGGCTATGAAAACATTAGGTGATTCATGTATTATGGGAGTGTGCAGGAGCCTAAACATGCAGCGTTCTATTCAAAAAAGGCCACGTGACTGATCCAGCATCATCAACAAGTTATGCAAATCATCTCAGCAGATAGCAATGGCATTTTTTGACTGCACCATCATGCATGTGCTGTTGCCATGCACGGTGCCAAGAGGCCATTAAAGAGAATTCCTGGAGAGCTTCCACTCTGCTGTTAGTGGACTCTTTGGTGTCCCTGTGACAAATGCATCAAACACAAGAAGCAAATAAGAGTCACTGGGAAATAATGGTGGAATTTAAGTTGATGCATTCCAAGTCACAAGTGAGTGATATATGAAAAATGGCCCTGGTTAATTGGGACAGAATTACTGCCACTGGTAGAAGTGTACTAGTCAGTCTACTGTATTAAGATAGGTGAGAAGGGGGTGTGGGTTTTCTAGAAAAGCAGAGGATGAAGGGCAGGGGTGAAGAGAATTGGAATAAAGAGACTCTAATAAAAATGGCAAATTTCTTGTCAACACTCTACTTGAAGCTGGAGTCCATTCTTCCCCCTTCTTTTTATAATATAATGTAAAATAAAATAATAATCATTACTATTTAATAAGCAGTTTATTAGGAACCAGATACTGTGCTAGGTATTTTACATGTATTTTCTTGTTGAATCTCTAAAATGATCCTATGAGATCAGTGATAGAATCTTTATTTACAGATGAGTGTATGTGCTGCTAAAGAAGCACAAAGCCTCTGTGGGTTTCATTCATTCACTATTCAGCAAACACATACCAGGAGCTAAATATAGCAAAAACCACTCATCTTCAGGGACAGGGAACTGAGTTCCTCAAAGACAACCTAGGGATTTGGGGACAACGCTAACTCTTAGAAAATCCTTCCTTATTGTTGTCTCTGGGTAAGTAAACAATAAGTCACTGGGTGTCCTTGAGTCACTTAGAACAAAATAAGATACGAGGAAATGGTGACTATAAGAGGTTTATAGGAGGCAACCAACATTTGCTGTTTCTGATTTCAGTTCAGTGAAGTGTTTGTTCTTAGAAACTTGCATGATTTTCATATTCTCTCTTACTCTTTGGGGATAGTAAGTAGTTAAATACCACTGGCTTAGAAGAGTGATATAGTCTTCCTACCAAATAGTTTTCAGAAGCCCTCAATACTTTGGACACACTGTCAGAGAACAATAAATTTGCCACCCACATGAGAGTGAGACTGTGATGCAGGCACATAAATATCAGGAATAGTTGTAACCACAGGAAGTCTGTGATACTATGGCAGTGAGGAGCTTCCCTCATAGTCCTCTCTTGGCAGCATCTGACAGAATGGCCTTGCAAGTGGTCAGGATCCTTGCAGACCTGATTTTCTCCACTCTAAGAGAGAAATTCAAATCTAAAAGAAGCCAGGAATCACTACTCCAAAAGAATCCACTGTTTGTTTATATCCAGAGTCCTTCTGCCCACAGTTCTGCACAGACCAGGCATGGCACTGGCAGCTCCCCTGCCCTGGAACTCCAACATAAACAAGATAATCTTTATGAACAGGTTTTCCTTCTGGGCCTTTGGGGGCCTTTCAGGAAATCTGTTTTGCTCAGAGTCTTTGCCCTTCAACGTACTACTGTTTCTATCATTATTATATCCATTATTATAAGCATGACCCAAGATGCCTAACTCTAACCAATAGAACAAATGCTTTCTATAATAATCTATACTAATAAAAGGGTAATATGCTAATTAGACCAGACATCTTCTGGATGACCTTCCAGATGTCCTTCCAGACGTCCTCTGGACAAAGCCATGGTGGTGGAGCTGAAGTAGAGGCAGTTAGGAGCGATCATGTTGGCAGGGGAGAGCAGTTAGGGGGATCAGACCATCTGGGGAGAGCAGTTAGGGCAGTGGTCAGCAAACTCATTAGTCAACAGAGCCAAATATTAACAGTACAATGATTGAAATTTCTTTTGAGAGTCAAATTTTTAAAAAACTTAAACTTCTTCTAATGTCACTTCTTCAAAATAGACTCACCCAGGCTGTGGTATTTTGTGGAAGAGCCACACTCCAGGGGCCAAAGAGCCGTATGTGGCTCATGAGTCACAGTTTGCTGACCACGGAGTTAGGGGGATCAGGTCAGCAGGGGAAACCAGTTAGGGGAATGAGGCTGGCAGGGGAGAGCAGTTAGGGGGTGGGGGGGATGAGGCTAGCAGGGGAGAGCAGCGAGGGGGATCAGACAAGCAGGCAGGTGAGTAGTTAGGAGTCAGTAGTCCTAGATTGCGAGTTGGATATCCCTGGAGGGGTCCCAGATTGGAGAGGGTGCAGGTCAGGCTGAGGGACATCTCCCACCCCTTGCACAAATTTTTTGCACCAGGCCTCTGATATATCATAATAGTTAAGATATATTGAGCACTTATTATATACTTGGCATTGACATAAAATAATTTCAATTATTCCTCACAAATGCATTGGGTTTGGTGACTAGTCCATTTTTGATATGATGAGCCTGAGACAAAGAGATACTAAGAAACTCATTTAGCTTAGCAATTTACATGGCAGAACCAGCCTTAAATCCAGATTTGTCTGATTCTGCCCACTATGCTTTCCTTTCAAGAAATTTATACCAGTAATAGCTATCAGTATGCTAAGAACTTCACTTATTTCAACTAATTTCATCTTCACAATAACTGTTTTATAGCTGGTGCTATTCCAGGTCACAAAGCGAGTATGTGGTAGAGCTGGGTTTTGAACCCAGGCAGACTGATTGATGCCAGAGACCAGACCATTATTCTAAAGCAGTGCAACTGTTCCACCTAGAAATGAATAAATAAGATTATTATGTCTTAGTGAGGCATTTCCCACTCCTCAGTTGTCAGTCTGCACTACATCCGCACCTCTCCCCCCTCCCCCCCCCGCCCCGCCCCCGCCCCAACCAGGTGTGCAGGCAGCCATGTAGCTTCTGAAAGAGGACAGTGGTGGTTTGTGAAGTACAGCATTTCATCATCCCCCTTTTAGGAAAAGGCAGACAAAGAAGCTGATGGGCAGGGAGGTTGAGGTTCTTCTCCAGGGTCCCTTAAGCAAGCTAGGAGTAGGCTCAAGGTTATAAAACCCTGTCCTCCATCAACTAGGCCAGAGGTCGGCAAACTGTGGCTCACGAGCCACATGTGGCTCTTTGGTCCCTTAAGTGTGGCTCTTTCACAAAATACAATGGCCTAGGTGAGTCTTTTTTTTTTTTCCCCGCCCGACCCTCCCCCGCTAGGTGAGTCTATTTTAATAAGTGGTGTTAGAAGAACTTTAAGTTTAAAAAAATTGGCTCTCAAACGAAATTTCAGTCTTTGTACTGTAGATATTTGGCTCTGTTGACTAATGAGTTTGCTGACCACTGAACTAAGCTGTTACCTTGCTCTTGAATGATGAAAGCTTGCCTTATCTTTTTAGGATAGGGTGAGACCTACAGAAGGTTCCTAGGGCCTGGGAACACACCGGTTTTTATGCAATGACTCGAGGTCATCGAAAGGCAGAGGATATTCCATGTGGGGGACAATCCTATCCAAAGGATTCACAAGTGCCCCTTTCACAGGGCAGTGCAGGCTCCAAACCAGCTGCCTCCTCTCCCAGTGATTTGACAGGCAGCTCACCCAGACTGCAACGAGGGTGTTTGCCTACAAGTCTGAAGGAGATTTAACACCCACCCTATCTGCCGTGGAAATAGCACAGCTGAAAAGCAGGAAGGGCAGCCTGCAAGTCCCATTACAGCCAGCACAAGAGGATACAACCCCCGAAGACCTGTGGCTACCACACTTTATAGGTCTGTCATGGGATGAGAGCCCTGAGCTGGGGAAGGTGGGGGTCAAAAGTGGCCTGCGAGGCTGGCAGAGACCAGTCTGCCTGGCTGTTTTGCTTTCTGCCTCAGTTGCAGCATTGACACAGTTTAAGCATTCTCCTGGCTGTTTTCTTTCTCTGATCTATTAACATCGATGTTAATTACTTACAATTAATAACCATAACCCTGTTTTCTTTCTCTGATCTATTAACATTGATGTTAATTACTTACGACTAATAACCATAACAAGAACCATCAGGGTTCCTAACAATTGTAAATACAAGAGATCTTTTGTCTCCATAGGGTCGGACAATCTCCTTCGAACAACCCAACCCCGGAAGACGCCTTCGAGGAGGAGGGACCTGCCTTCATCTGGCTCCCACCTAGCACAGACCTTGCCGCTCAGAGCTCCACATTGTTTCATTTACTTCTGAAATGCATTATCATCATAGGGATTATCATCCCTGTTTTACTGAAGAAGAAACTGAGGGTCAGAGAAGTTAAGTAACTCGCTCATGGATGTGAACGGAAGCGACTGTACATTGCCACTTGAACCAAGGGATGGCGTTACTACAGGCAGGGTGCCACAGTGGCTCTTCCCACCCCCCTGGGCAATACTCCTGTGCCAGTTCTCCAAGAGATCTACTGCATTCTAAGCAACCTGACTCTGAATCCTAGTCTCTGTCATTGTTTCCTTTTTATACCGGGGGACCTGGTAGCCACAGCTTTGTTCCTTTCGTAGATGGAGACACGGACATGTAGTGATGAAACCATTTGTTCAATCATGAATTAATTACTGTGCAGAGAACCAAGAACCATGGTAATCTTGTGGGAGAGGTTTGTGACTTTCAAGACATGTTTTATCCAGAAGATTCAGGATCCACGAGATTTTTTTTCTCTCTATTGTCAAAACTCTGGAGAACACCAGCAAGGGACAAGCAGAGGCCACCACCCAACACCCTGGCTCAGGGGAAAAGAACAGACACAAAGGTCTGGTCGGAAAGAACAATCCACGCCTCCAAAGAGTCAGAGGGAAATTGGCAACCAGCACAGGACAGATTCTCAGACTGAGAAGCAACCGAGGCAGAAAGCAAAACAAAATAAACTTCTCATCTTGTTTCAATTTATACTTTTGAAGAACTGACACGCAGTTTGAGTTTCTGGGTGGTTGAAGAGGAGCATAATTCCTCACCGGTTATTCTTTTGCAAACATATTTGCTAACTGAAATCTCAGAAAAATAACCAATGAATGAAATGCCTCCCTAGCAGGTGGACTTCTCTCTCCCAAGTTTCCAGCTCATCCCCGGAGGGAACTGTGTTGGGAGATGGTTGCTTTCCTTCTCTAACCCACTGTCGAGTGCAGCCAGTGGGCTGTCGAGAACAGAAGTAGTAACGGCTGTGTGCTCAGGACTAGGAAAACCAAAATGGATCCTAGAGGTAAAATTACTTGTAAAAAAAAGTCAGGTCCCTGCCGAACAATCTCCCCAGTATATTTGCTACTAAGAGAGAAAGAGAAAAAGTGGACAAGTGCCAGAAAATTAAATGTCAGACCTGAAGTTGCATTCTTGTAAGCAAAGAGGAACTAGTCTTTAACCAAAGTGAAGGGTCAATGGGCAGCCAGTCCTGAGGTGAATGTAAACAATTCCAACCAGATAGCAAAGTGGTTTTAAAAAGGGTATTTAGCAAAGAACAAAGAAAACAGTAGATTTTTCCAAAGAGAAGTAGAGGAGTAGAGGGCATCTGAGTGGGAAACAGAATTTACCTGTTTGAGAAAAAATTTCAGCGAAGGGGGAGAGCAATTAAGGATGTTGAGCAGGTTTCAAATGACATAGCCTCTGGTGTGATGAATGCAAAAAGTACTGCAAAATAAAGCAGATCCAGCCATTCTGAATTCAGCTGGAGCTAGCCTCCCAACCCCCATTAGACTGGCTGAATTGGTGTGTACCTTTGAGTTAAGTTTCAAAAGTCTCTTATTCCATTCCAGGGTTTAAAAAAAATCAGATCAACTTCCCAGACAAGCAGAGGCTGGATTAATGATTAAGAGAAGCAAAAAGGATTAAATATCTGACTTGGGAGGACTTGCCTGTGCAACCAAAATGGCAAAGGCACCCCTCAGGGCTTCTCTCTCAAAAGGGCTTCGCCCTCTGGGACAAACACCCGAGGCTTGTAGTTTTCATTCCAATTCCTCACTCGGATCCCTTGGGGCCAGGGGTCTAAATGCCAAGAGAGACAAATGGAGGGTTTCAGCTCACCTTTGTAAGTGTCCTCCGAGGCTCTCAAAGCAGCGGCCCCGCAGCTCTCAGGCTGTGCAGGTGAGTCCAGCAGCTCCCCCGGCAGCCGGAGCTGTGACCAGCCTGAGCCTCGGCGTACAGGTGTCTAGAGGAAGGAGGAGGGCGCTGGTTGGTGGAGAGCAGGAAATGTGTGACATCACAGGGAGCCTCCACAGATAAAACATTGCTGGGACCTTTGCTATTGAGACAGTCATAGGTCCCGCCCACCTGTCATTTACCTGAATACCTGCAAACAGGTAGGTGGAGTCTCTGCATGGACAAATGAATCAGTTAGAGCAATTTGCTGCATGGAATGTACTTTCTTTCCTGAGCCCAGCACGTGACCAGCCCCGTGGACAGAACTGAATTTAAACACCGGTTGCTTTCCTGACTCCCTCCTACCAATCCCTCCCCCATAGCTGCCTACAAAAGAGTTAAAAAGGAAAGTTTAAACACCAAAATGAGGAGGTGATTTACCCGGCATTACAAAGGAAGAGTGTGAAGATGGACTGTTTGAGAAATAGCTGAGATTCACCCCCAAATGCCCTTTTGAATCGCATTCATTTGAACCCTCAAGTATTTCTCTTTTTAAACATAGTAACAAATTGGAGAGGACATTGCAAATTCATTAAAAAACAACGCCTAAACATGGCACTAGTCAGCCATCTCAAACTTGAGCTTGCAAACACGTGTCCCAGCCCCCACCCTCCCAGCATTTTAATTCCATATTCAGGAGTCTGTCATCCCCACCTCAGCTCTGTGGCAGTTAGAGTCACAGGGCTACAGTTCACGATAGGCCTGCAATTAGGAGCCATTTACATGATTCAGATTCGAATGATAGCACAGTAATAAGGCAGCGTTGTCTGCCGGTTAGAGCCAGGAGGGAGGAGTCAGAACTATTTCTGTCTGGAGCGTGGAGTGTGACCCTGGGCCAGTCTCGGTCTTGCTTCAGCTTTTCCAGCAGGGAAGGCGAGGAAGGTACCGCCCAGCCAGCACCGCAGCTGCGAGCTATTATCCTGCCTCTTAAACCCTCTGGCATCTTCCAGAGGATTGTAAACAATTCCCATCGCTGGATTTAAACCTTGTGTATTCCCCTGGCCTCCTCCAGCATCTCTGGACAATTTGTTCAGTCTCTGGAATGTGTTACCTGGGGAAATGGTGGGCTCTCCTTCCCTCAGGCTTGCTCAGAGATGGTTATCTGCCCCCACCCCCCTTAAAGAAAAAAAAGGCTGAATTCTCATTTCTCCCCCTATTCTGTCTCCTTCTGTTCCTTTTCCCTCTTACACTGATGTTGGGAATGCGTTCATTCCACAGCTTCTAATATTGTACTACTTCGGAGGGTTTCAGACCAGTGGGTTGGTTGGTGTTGTGGTTTGGGGGAGAGGTGTCGGGAGGGGGAATGGAGAGGGGGAGGGGGGAGGCATGGAGAGGACAAGAAAGGTCTTGGTTCCTTCCCTTGGCCTTGACCTTGACTAGATGCGGGCAGTCATTCGATACCTTGTAAAACAACCAGGGAGCAAGGAGGGAAATTCTAGTCAAGGTCGCGGGGTGCGGGGTAGGCTCCGTACCTCACCTGCAGGAGAGCTGGCTCCTCTCCCAGCCATCTAGCCTCTGCAGCCTGCGCTAGCTCTCTTCCCCACCTGGGAGCTGGATGCGCTTTGCAAAGAGAAACTTGAAATAAAAAACCCCCATTCATGTCTTATCCAGTGGAAAGTTAGGTGGGGCTACTCCTTTATTTTTAAAAACAATGACAGCAAAGATGAAAGCAGCAAAACCTTTTTGCGCAGGTCTTTCAGGAAAAGGTGCCATTCCTCCAATTTGATACTGGCTTAAGAAACATCAGCAAAACAAAACCTCCTCCTTCTCTGGCAGGGTTTCCCCTGGGACAGGAGGAGGGGCGGGGGAGTCTGCCAACCTGATGAATCAATCTAGAAGATTACCCTCCAGCAGCCTGAGCCCCAGCCTGCCTTCCCTGTGTGTCAGTCGTGCCTCACCTCTTCTCAAGGGCCCCGGGTCCTACCTGAGAGAGGAGATTCATAGACCGGCTTTTTGTTTTTGGAAGCGGGAAGGGTTGAGAGGAAAAGAATTTGTGGGAAGTGATTGTGCATAATACTTCATTCAAGGGCCTCAGAGCTGTGGGGCTTCACTTCCTATATTCACATCCACACAGACATCTGCACATATGGTCTATGAATAAAAATTCAGAAAAAGAATTGAACAAGGAGTAGAGTTCACTCCCAGGTACTGTGTATAAAGTGGGGGGAGCGGGGAGGAAACCCCAAAAGTATTTCACACATTAGCTATCCCGAGTGAGATGGGTCTTGGTATTCCTAGATTTAGAATACTCTTTAAAGATTTTTTAAAAAATCAATAAGGGCTTTATTATTCTATATGGCTGTTGCATTCTTATGAAAATGAAATTTCTGAAGTATTGGTGAAAAGATATAAATAAAAATCCTAAAGAACTAACATTGAATAAGTGCTTAGCAGGTGTTTCTTACTGTTCTAAGTAAGCACTCTTCACAACAACCCTGTAGGTTAGGTACTATTACTAGTTGCATTTACAGCTGGGGAAACCAAGGCACAAAGAGGCTGATAATTTGCTTAAGGACAGCACAACCAGCGAGTGGCAGGGCCAGAGCGGTTTCTGCCTCTGGAAAGAAAGGGAAGGAAGGCTCTGATGTCATGCTCCTTGGGCAACTTCCTGGACACTCTGAGGCTTCTTACCTATCCTCTGTTCAGAAGGAAGTGCCTTGAAGAAGTGGCCCTGGGAAATGTAATTTCTGGGAAGAAATGTCTCCAATTGCAAATGAATTAGTAATCTGGTTTATACGTTGAATATATATATATATATATATATATATATATATGCATATATACATATATATATAACATATAGATATATGGATACATTTATATACATATTTATGAGAAAAAATACCAGGAAGTCCATCACCCGGATGCATATTTAAAATCATCTTTTTGAGGCCTACCAAGCCAACCCAGGAAAGGAGGTCCAACTTGAGGGGCCCTCCCAGAATGATCAGCTGTAATTCTCTATGACATCTTTTTTTTTTCTTTTCATCTTTATTGTTCAGTTTATTAATTACATTGTTTCCCCTTTTTATCCCCCTATAGCTCCCCTCCACCCTGTACCTATCCCACCCTCCACCCTCACCTCCGCCTCCCCACTGTCCTCTCCCATAGTTGCAAGATTTTTGTCCGGTCTCTTGCTGCACTTCCCACAACCCTTTTCTCCCCAAGAATTGTCTATGACATCTTTTGTAGAACATGGAACTTCGTACAACTGGATGACATGAGACAATGAAACTGTAAGTTCCCATATGAACCACTGCCAAGGTGGTTGGCAAATACTAAACACGCCTCCACTACCATTCTCACTGTTATTGCTAAAAGGGCATGGTGCTCTTGAACTCAGAGGTAACCTCAAGATGTCAGTCCACGCACAGTGCAATTTCTATCCTTAGTTTGACATGAACTGGGAGGGACGATCAGGAAAGGGAAAGACTGGTATTGGCTGGTGCCATTTGAGAAGACTTCACAGAGCATGGAACATGAGTGGGACGTGGGAGGATTTGGAGAGGTGGTGACAAGGGCAAACAGCCCAGGCAGGGCAGCACCATAGGTGAAAACAGGGGTGATCACAGCCTTTGTGTGTAAGGGAGGAAGCTGTGTGGTGTGGGCAGAGGGGAAAAACCAGACAATAAAGTGTTCATCCTGCTGGGGTGAAGAGGATCCATTGCATGCTAAATTTGGTTGGTAAGGTGGGCCCAGATGATAAAGAGCCTCAAGGACTGACTGCCTTAGGTCTTTGTAGTACCGCTGGCTGCTTCTCTCATGATGATTAAACAGTTTTTAAAACATGTAAGAAACTCAGTGTCTTGGGCATGGAGTGATTTATTAAGAGTGACAATATTCTCAACGTCAAGCTAAAATTCCATGATATGCCATTTCGGCTACCATACGAGCATCGTTCTCTTCAGAAGCAAGCCTGCTTTGCAGTCGCTGTACCCTGTAGACTTTGTTTCTTGGAGAGACAGGTGGGATGCATTAGAAAGCTCTCTGAACTCAAGGTTGGGCCTGTCCTAGTTAACCAGCCAGCTCACTTAGGCTTTTTGATTAGTTTGAATTCTTTTATGTCTCTTGACAGGGAAATCCAAAGGGGGAAAGAAGGTCTATTTTCAAAGCTCTTTCCTTCTAAATCACCACAATGAAGGTTGGCGTTCTCAAGGATTCCCCTTGGCAGTGAACACATTGCTAAGCCCATGCCTCATGATATTTTTTGAAAGTCCTGTTTTGCTGTCCTCCTAGGCCTTATTTGCAGAGTTGTCTAAGAAGACTGAATGCCATAACAAAAGTGAACATATGCCATGTGCTTTTAATAAAAGGCATCTCTAGAAGTTCTTTGGCTGAAAGTATTTAGCATTATGAGAATAGAATTACAGTATACATTCCATTATATTGGCCCCAGTTCCTCAGTGTTGTTATTTTTAAAACTAGCTTAGCTCCAAATCTTTCATTGGCTAATTACAAGTATTTAACATGATGCAAAGAAGCAGATCCCTGAAGGGCAATTATGGAAAATAGTAATAATCACAAATATCAGCTGATGTGATAGATGCCATTTGGTTCTATGTATGGGGAAGAGATTGCATTCCTTCCACCAACTCACAGCCTGTGTGTTGCCTGGTTTGCAGGTGAGTTTAGGATATCTTTGGATGTACGGTGTAGGAGCAGGTATTTCTCTGGTTTGTGTACTTTTGTGGGTAGAGGGAGTACCTCCGTTATGAGAGATGGCTCACAGTATGTGAAGGTTTACTACATGCACTTTTGGCCAGCACACTTTTCTATCATAGGAATAAAAAAGAATTCATTGTTGCTGTCTCTATCATTGTCTATATTCCACAACTGTAAATATATTTATGTTTCTACGACTCCATTCTTATACAAACCAGGTTGGTTAGTCAATATTTTGATAATGGTTGTAATTACTTTGGAGGTTGTCATATCTTTGTTTTATATATATATATAAATTGACCCAATACCATCCTCCTTGTTAACTTTGGCCCTATATTGAGGGCTTCCATGTCCTTCTAGATGATCCATCCAGCAACCTTCACCTCCTCAACTACAAGGACATTTACCTCTACTTCTCTTGAGCTGCCCATTCTCAGGGCACCTCTTGGATCTTGTTATCATCCAAAAATATTCCATTTCAAAAAAATCCGAGAATACTACTCTCTACTGCATTCTCTCAGCTATTCAGGTTTTTCACCCCCTTACTCAGACTTTGCCTTCTTTTCCAAATTGATTGTGACCTCTGGCTCCTGGACTCCTGGAGGTGGCCCAAGAATAGCCATTCTCTACTATTGTCACTTCAGGCCTATCTGGCACAGACCCCACCTCTTTGCCAGCTTCCTCAACTTCCTAATGACCTGGAGGAATTATGGCTGGCCCTCTCTCTATAGGCATAATTACCAGTGTCACTAGGCCTGCTCTGCATTGCCAGCTGCACTTGCCACCTTCCTTGGCAATCTAGCCAGTGCCTCTTCATTTTCTCTCAGGAATCCCACCTTCAGTTCATTTGTGTTGCTCCTGCCTGCCTATCAAACCTCACAGACATCTCCTTATCCCTTCTATTGACACAATACCACTCCCAGCCCCCATGCCCTAGTACAGTGATGGGCAACCTTTTGAGCTTGGTGTGTCAAAATTCGCCAAAAAAAAATAAAAAAATGAGCATAACTTGGGTGGTGTGTCACTCTGAGAAAAAAAACCATACTTCTCTGTATGCGACTGCATGCGGCCGCGTGTCATTGAAAATGACTACACGTGTCAGTGCTGACACGCATGTCATAGGTTCGCCATCACGGCCCTAGAAACACTGAGTTAAAGGAGAGCACTCCCCACACCCACACTTCTGCAGAAAAGTGATTTCCAAAGCAAGGCCTGACCATGCCCCACCCTTCACTCACTCTGCCCTAGCAGTCCCTGATGAAAAGTGGGAAGAACAATTGGGCAAGCAAACATTTGCTCCTCCCTTTTCTGCTGTAAGAGTGAGCCAGCCTTTCCCTAAGCTACTCCACGCTGAATCCTTGCTGGGCAGGCTTCTGTGTGAGAAGCTGCTGTGCCCAGATCTGCCCAGTCTGTGCCTTCAAGCTCTGCTTTTCCTTGTTTTAGGCCTGGTTCCCCAACTTAGCCATTACCATTTAAAAGTGATATTTTGACCTTCAGAATTATTCTTTTGAATTTTCTCAAACTATCTCAAACCCATGTGGGAAAGAGAGGCGCTGTTTATTGGAACCCCACCTTGGGTAACCCCTAGAACCTGACTGTTTTTGGTTCCCATAAAAACGATGGACTCTCCCTTCTGGCTCTTCCCCATGCAGCACCATCCTAATGCTTACTATTTTCCTTTGCCTGGATTGGTGTTATGCATTTCATCTATGTTCTTGTACAGAATCCTGGCAGAAACCCCATGAGCAAACTCTACTTAACCAATGAAGAAACGGAGTCAATGACAGGTAAAGTAACTTGTCCAACATGACCAGCTAGTCACAGCCAGACCTGAGACTCAGGTATTACTCCCTCAGCCTGGAAACTCCACTCCCTGTTCAGGGCTCAGCTCAAATGCCATCTCCTTCACAGAACCTTCCTGACTTCCCGAAACAGGCATCTGTGTCTGCTCTGTGCTCTCCACACACACTACTTCACAGTAACTTTACTAATTGTATTTTTTTTTTAAAGACTGTCTCCTCTGCTGACAGCCAGGGAACATGGCTTTTCATAGATCCTCGGGACCTGGCCCAATTTTCACAACAATACTACTATCTAGACATCTATAATTCATTCACTTGCTTAGTCTACCATTTTATTAAGCACCGCCAATATTCTAGTCGGTGTCAAAGGTGAGAAGAATCTGTTTTCAGACATTCATAGTCAATAGAGAGGCAGAGGTCAAGATCAAGGATTAAAGCACAGGGTAGAAATAACCATAATAAAGAAGTAATGTAGTGCAGTTGCATGAAGGAAGGAAGTGAGCTTGTACCTTCTCATTTAAAGGTTCCAATTTGTGTTTTTTTTTTAAAAAAAGTACTTGCTTGCTGGGCTGGCATGGTTCAGTGGTTGAGTGTGACCTATGAACTAGGAGGTCACAGTTCTATTTCCGGTCAGGGCACATGCCCAGATTGTAAGCTCCATCCCCAGTGTGGGGTGTGCAGGAGGCAGCCGATCAATGATTCTCTTTCATCATTGATGTTTCTAGCTCTCTCTCCCTCTCCATTCCTCTCTCTGAAAAAAGAAAGAAAGTACTTGCTCAGCTCGTAAATGATGGAGCCAACACTGGAGTGTAGTTCCTGACTTTAGATTCTATAATCTTCCCAGTGGCCCTCACAGCCTTGTCTTGGTCCTCTGCTATAGGGGCCAGGCAGAGAAGGAGCCCATGGGAACAAGGACCTAACCTGCTCTAGGTTATGTGCATGTGAGCCCAGAGAACCTGAGGTCTCTTACAGCTTCACAATTTTCACAGTGTAGAGGCAGGTTCTCTGAGCAGGTTGAAAGACTACTTTTCAGAGTTTTGTACCTACACCAGGATTGGCTGGCACCTTGACAGAACAACTTGAAAAAGACCTGTGCTCTCAGGTGACAGCATGTATGTATTTAGATGAATTGAAATTCCTTTAAATTGGAGTTGGCAATGTCAGTACACCTTTTTTTTTTTTTTTTTTGTAAAGTTCCTCACCTCAAACCTCATAAGCTTTTTAAGTGGTGTATAATCTAAATCCCATTTAATTTTATATTTTGTGTCTTCAGTCCTCAGTGAATAAGGATAAATTACCACTTTCCTCACAACCACCCTCCACATACGTGCCGTTTAGCAGAGTGTTATGTCCAGGCCTAAGAGCACAACTTATTCAAACTTTTCCTGAGAGAGTTGAAAATTTATAATAACTAATAACATAAAGTGACTCACAAAATATGTCTCAATAAAGAGGGGATGGAGTGGAAAAGGCAAAAGCAAGAGGAGGATCATGTTGCTGGCCTCCTCGGGTGTGAGAAGCACAGAAGAGGCCAACTTTCTAGGTGGGGAACTTTTGCTTCCATCCAAGAAAGGGCAGGTCCTCAAAAACAGGGATACTGCCAAGAAGCCGTCCTTTAGTTTTCCTTAGTCAAAGAGAACTAAAGAGAATGTCATGAAAACCACTCACATTAATGGGGAGACAGCCCCTTGGTCAGATTCTGGCTAACAGAGTCTCAGCAAAAGAAAGTTCATTAGCACAGCTGGCATGACTCAGTGGTTGAGCCAGAAAAGGTCACAGTTCAACACCCGGATTCTGGGTCAGGGCACATACCTGAGTTGTGGGCTCGATCCCCACAGTGGGGACTGTGCAGGAGGCAACCAATCAATGATTCTCTCTCATCATTTCCTCCTTTCCTCTCTGAAATTAATTTTAAAAATATGTATTTTTAAAAAAGAAAGTTCATTTAATTTTTCTCACATCATGAGCAGAGGAAGATGCTCCTTTTCAAGTTGGACAATGAATCCGATTGGGTGTCTTCTCTTTTAGCCCTATTTAGAGGTGAATTCACTATGAACGCCTGCTGCTAATCCATGATGACATGCCTGAAGTAAACAGGGTAGAATTCCTGGTGGTCATGAGGCCAGCGAGGTGGAGCAGTGGACATGGGTCAGATGATGTGGAGGGAAGGGACCCCAGGAGCAGCCATCTCCTCCCAAGCTCAGCATGGAAGCTGTACTTCCAGTTCACAGTTTAGATGATCACAGAGGAATACATACTTTGCCCTCCTTCTACCCTTGGTAAATTATGAGATCAAAGGGTTGCCATCGTTATGGCCTTCCCTGGAGTCCCCATCACTGACTAGCTCCATTAATCCTGAGTTGGAGATGCTGATTTCAATGCAACCAAGGGCCCGGGAAACAGGTGAGACCACAGGAACTCATGCCCCTGGGATAGGAGCAGGTCTGAGAAGAGACCTGCATTTTATTTTCAATCTAGTCAGCATGAACCTTTATGAAGAGCTAAGAGCAATTTTATTACTGGTCTGAGGTTCCCTGTTTGTCTTGTCTTAATATGGGGTTTTGTCAATATCAGTGCCAGCCATCAGCCCAGGCTGGCTGGGCTGGTTCTTCCAGTTCAGGTTGTACCCCTAAAGTGGCACAGTCCATGTGGCCACAGGAGAGGCTGCCCTTCTGGTCCTCTCCCACTTTCTCTGAGTCGCCCCTGGAAGTTGACTGGAAGTGCAGCTTTGTCAAGTCCCACCACAGGCTCGCTCACACTGCCATGTTGGTGACTCTCACTAAAGTGTTTCTCCCGGGTAGCCAGTTCTTCTAAGTGACTGGGCTGCACCTGGATTAACACTGTTCCTGTTACATCCACCTACCCATAAACCTGCAGCTGCGACTATGGTGTGAGTTGGCAGCAAGCCAGCTGCACCGCGCAGGTTTCCTCTTCAGTGTCATGTGGCTGTGGGTTTGGGCAGAAGGGACAGCAGTTGTGTTAGCTATGTTCCTTCCGCATCACTGCTCCTAGGGGCTGCTGCACACAACTTTGAACTTGAAGTTGTAAGATCTGTGAGGTTCCTGCTTTATCCTCAACCCATCTCAGGTAGCATCTCTTTAAAACCATGTGCCAGGGGTCACAAACAGGCCAGTCCCAAGTGCAAGTCCTCTTAAAGTGAACTCTCCAAACTGATTACCATTACTTCTCCCTGTCCCTCCATCCCCTCGTACAAATCTCCCCATTCCACAGAATCCGTACTAGTATTCCACCCACCCTCTTTATTCCTGCTTAAATGGCTGTCTTCTGTTAGCACCATGGTTCACCCCTGGAATGATCACAGGCAATTTCATAAAAAAGAAAAAGTGGATTCTCATCAGGAAACCTTAGGTTTCCACTGGTATGGTGGAAAGAGGGACAGAGCGGGAAACAGAAATCAGGGTCTGACAATGCACATACCCAAAGTAATGACCACAAAGTTACTCTCTGGAGGGACACAGGGATGGATCCAAATGTAACAAGTGAGCTGTGCTGTCATCTTGACATCATCACTAGGGGTTAGTCTGGATCCTACCAGAAGCAGATGCTGAGATGAGATTAAACATGCAAGGACTTTTATCAGAGAAAATACCTATGTGAGTGGCAATGGTAAAGGGAGTGAGAAGGATTGGGAGAACCTGTGAAGAAGCTCAATAACGTTTTTGTTGAACAAATGCATGAGTGAATCAAGTACAGTTTGGAAAGGGAAAGAGACAAATTTGGGTACAAATGCAGAGTTGCTATGGGGTTACAGGCAGGGTAGCTACTCAGCTGGTACTATACCAGGTCTCTACTCCTGACATCTGTTCTGATTGGTCAGGTCTATTCTGATTGGTTGATGCCTGTGCTGTAATGATGATTAAATATTTTAAAAATCACTCACCATTACACAGATTGTCATAGTACATGGGATTTTTGATGAATAGAAAGATCTGTGAAAGAACCTCACAAATAGAAAACAACTTATTTCTGATGACCACTGCACTGAAACATAGGGCCATCATTCATACTAACAGTTCTTATGGATCTCTGGTGGTAGGCAGGAAACAAGGGAGCTGACCAAAATCCATTTGTTCTGTGAATTTGATGGAGGAAGGTTTACCAAATTGGTTTGTCCTTTTGGAGCTGCTGATGAGCTGCTGATTCTTGTTTTACCCTTCCTAGAAAAGAATTCATATCACTCTTTTTTCATGACTCCACTGAAAACATACTAACAACTAATTCTGGTGCACTCCTTATTTGTTCTCTCATCCTGAGCAGAGTATGTTCTCCTTAAACTGGAGAATGAGAAAAAGTGAACTGGAGCCAAATGAAAAGTGACCTTTTGCCTAAGTCCTTATACTCACAAAATGCTTGAAGTCAAAGGGATGTTTGGGAAGACTGCTGAAATGTCTATTCTTAAAAGCCAATTGGACAAGAAGTGGAACTGGCAGAGACCATGCGGATGTGGGAGTGTGGAGGCAGGGAGAAGCAGAGAAAGTGACCCAGGAACTCACAGAGGTCGTATTGAGGCCTCTGAATTCCCATGGGAAGGATATGGGGTTTCACTAGATCTCCAAAGGGTGCACAAGGGGGCATTCCTGATATCTGTAATGTTCTTAGGCTAGCTAGCTCTCTTTCTTTTCCTCCCTCCCTCCCTCCCTCCCTCCCTCCCTCCCTCCCTCCCTCCCTCCCTCCCTCCCTCCCTCCCTCCCTTCCTTCCTTCCTTCCTTCTTCTTCCTTCCTTCCTTCTTTCCTTCTTTCCTTCCTCTTTTTCTGTTAATCCTCACCAGAGGATATTTTCTTCATGATTTTTACACAGAGTGCAAGGGAGGGATGAAGGGATGAAGGGAGGGAGGGAGAGAGCAAGAGAGGGAGTGAAAGAGAGAGAGAGGGAGAGAGAGAGAAACACTGATGTGAGAGAAACAGATCATTTGGTTGCCTTCTGCATGCACCCCAACCAGGGCAGGATTAAACCTGCAACCCTGCCCTTGACTGGGACTTGTACCTGTGACTCTTTGGTGTGAGGCTGACACTGTAACCACTGAGCACACGGGCCAGAGCTGGATTTGTTTGTTTCTTGCAACCAAAAGTGAATTATAAACATCAGTCCCAAAGTCAGAGACAGACTGATTTGTCTTTTTATATAATAAACTGGAAGGTAAATTCTCCAAAATCAAGGGTTTTTCCTCATGTCTGGGATGAAGCTGAGCCTCTTGGGTGGGGACTGTAGATCACAGGTCACTTCTTTAAAGGAAAGAATGGTAGCAATGCACAAAACTGGAAAAGCTGATGCTATAGAGAAGTAGAGAGTTCTAGGGGAAGTGATATGGTATATTATGCACATTTGTATTCCCTTCCATATTAATGAAGTGGTTAATTTTCTGACATAGGGCACATGCTCTTTCAGAGTTCTCTTCTCCTGCATGATAACGGCTCCATCCATCCCATCAGACACACTCTCTCACTGAAACCAAGGATTGTACTATTCCTGTGCTCACTTTTGGGAAAAACCTCTTTAGGAAGCACTTTTTAATTACCTGGTTGGACAACGGCACCTGTTTCCTGTTCAGATGGACACATTGGCCAACAGTATACAGGGCTCTCTTCTTTCCTCTTTGTCCAGGGCTTGCAGGAAAGAAGAGCTAAAAATACCTGCCTCTTTGTGTGCCAGGCAAAGGTAAAAATGAGATTAGAGCTGGAAAGCAAAATCTCAAGGAATTCAGCCTGAAGATAGCCTGCCTCAAGAATGATCAAACTGAACCAAGATGGCGACATAGGTAAAATACCTATCTTGCCGTCATACACAGCAAGTTTAAAACTACAACTTAACGAAAGAACAAACACCGTCCAGAATCACCAGAAAGCTGGCCGAGTGAAAATTCCACAAATAAAAGTGAAGATAAGACACTGTGACTCAGAGGAGCGGCGGTGGACAGCGTTGAAGATTTGCGCGGAGAGAGGTTTAGAACGCTCGCCGGCGGATAGGGCGGTTGGTTGAAAACCGGCCAGTTTTCTCCAACGGGGGAGACAAAGATGTCCCACTGGACTGATTCTCCAGCTCTGGGCGAAGTCCAGGGAACCCACTATCATACGGGGTGAAAACTGGACAGTGGGAGGGC
This sequence comes from Antrozous pallidus, assembly GCA_027563665.1. Lineage (NCBI taxonomy): Eukaryota > Metazoa > Chordata > Mammalia > Chiroptera > Vespertilionidae > Antrozous > Antrozous pallidus. Next base: position 91,527,883 of record CM050511.1, on the reverse strand, counting down.
ACGCCGAAGCTCAGGTGCTCTGGGGGTCGGCCGGCTTGTGGAGAAGGCGAGCTTGTGTGTGAACTTGGGAACAGCGCAGCTGCCTGACCTAGTAGAGAGTGCTTGCGACTTTCTCTCTCATTCGGAAAACCGTCAGACTGCTTTGTTTTACGACCCTGGGTGAGACGTTGGGTGTGCAGACTCATTTGGGGAGAGTCTGAATTCCCCGACAGCCGGTGGAGCTCAGCGGCTCTCTCTCAGAGGTGCTGGCGGCCATTGCCCCCGGCAAGGAGTCCCTGGGGCCACATAGAGCAGAGCTCAGCTGTCTGCTTGGCCTGGAGACTCCGCCCATCCAACCTGAGCACAGCTGAGCTTCACAGACAATTGGCCTGGAGGTCATCCCCTCCAAGTGCTAACAAGGATTAACCTGAGCTTAACTTCAGCAACCCATATCCACCTCAGGTAACTGGGGAGGCTGAGCCACTGTCCCTAGTAGGACATCTACCACAAAAAGCTAATTGACCAACTCAGGGAAGCAGCCACCATGCAGAGACATGGAAAGAAATCAGATGTGAAAGAAATGGAGGAAAAAAAACGAATGGACATGGAATTCAAAATCACGGTTATAGGGCTTCTCAAGAGGTTCCAACAAAAGGTCGAGATCTATAAGGAAATAAGCAAGATCGACAAGGAAATGAATGAGTCCTACAAGGAAATGAACGAGACCCTCAAGTATATGAACAAGACCTGCAAGGAAATTATCAAGACCAACGTGGAAATGAATGAGTCCTACAAGAAAATGAATGAGACCCTCAAGGATATGAAGGAGACTCTCAAGGATATGAAAAAGGACCAACCAGAAATTAAGCATACACTGACTGAAATAAAAAATATTATACAAAGACCTAAAAGTGCTCTGGAGCACCCCAAGAACCAAGTTAAAGATTTGAAATACAAAGAGGTAAAATTCACTCAGCTCAAAAAGCAAGAAACCAAAAGAATCCAAAAAATTGAAGATAGTGTAAGGGGCCTCTGGGACAATCTCAAGCATAGCAACATCCGAATTAGGGGTGCCAGAAAAAGAGAGAGACCAAGACATTGAAAACCTATTTGAAGAAATAGTAACTGAAAACTTCCCCCACCTGGTGAAAGAAATTGACTTAGGAGTCCAAGAAGAGCATCGAACCCCAACATATAGGAACCCTAAGAGGACCACACCAAGGCACATCATAATTAAAATGCCAAGAGCAAAAGACAAAGAGAGAATATTAAAAGCAGCAAGAGAGAAACAGTTGGTTACTTATAAGGAAGCACCCATTCGATTGTCAGCAGATTTCTCAACAGAAACGATGCAGGCCAGACGGGAATGGCAAGAAATATTCAAAGTGATGAAGAGCAAGAATCTACAACCAAGATTACTCTATCTAGCAAAGCTATCATGCAGAATTGAAGGTCAGATAAAGTGTTTTGCAGATAAGAAAAAGCTAAAGGAGTTCATCACCACCAAACCAATATTATATGAAATGCTGAAAGATATTCTTTAAGAAGAGGAAGAAGAAAAAGATAAAAGTGTAAATTATGAACAATAAATACACATCTATCAACAAATGAATCTAAAAATCAAGTGAATTAATAAGCTGATGAACAGGATAAACTGGTGAATGTAACAGAATCACGGACATAGAGAGGGAATGGACTGACAATTCTTGGGGGAAAAGGGGTGTGGGAAGTGCAGCAAGAGACTGAACAAAAATCATGCTACTATGGGAGAGGACAGTGGAGGGGGGTGAGGGCGGAGGGTAGAATGGGTACCAGGTGAGGGGAGCTATAGGGGGAAAAAAAGGGAACAATGTAATTAATAAACTGAACAATAAAGATAAAAAAGAATGATCAAACTTATGAAAACTGGAAAAAGGACGTTTAAAAACTAAAGTCAAACCAATAATAACCAAATTAGAGAGAGAATTAAGGATATAAAGGGAGAATAAAGGGAGAATTAAGGATATTCACCATCATATCAAGTGAGGAAAATGGCACTTCCCGCCTACTCCGTAAAAGCTGTGTATCTCAACTGGTTTAACAATGACATCCCTATAGCTAAATCCATGACGGTTCTCAGTCCTTATCTACTGCTACCCCCTTAGCACTGGGCTCCAGCCACACTGTCTGCCTTTACTTTTTCTTGCACACACCAGGCATACCTCCACCATATGATTTGGTATTGCCTGTTCCTTTTGCCTGGAATACTTTTCCTCCAGATGTCCACATGGCCTGCTCCATTGCTCCTTTAATCTTAATTCAAATGTCATCTTCCCAATGGGACCTATCATGACCACCCTATTTACAATCTCAACCTCCCAATCCTACACATCTCACTATACTCCCCCTCTCCACAGCATTCAGCACTACTAATATATCATTAATTACTTATGTGTTATGTGCATTAGAGATGGTATCCTCTTATAAAAATTTTGAGGTTATGATCTTATTTTATACACTAATGCTGAAAATAGAGAATCAGACAGAGTAGGTGTTCAATCAATATTTGCTGAATATATAAATAGCAGGGACTTTCAGACACAAAATTCACCTAAATGCCAATGTGATGAAATAAAAGAGGGAAAACAGATAGATTTAAAAGTAAAAATATCTGAAGAAAAATGATAACATCAACAAAGATGGAATTCAAGTTTAAAATGATTAAACAGGATAAAAAAGAATAGTCTGTCATAATAGACACTTTTTATAATTTTACAAAATTGATAAAAGACATCTAACTACAGATCCATTCTTGGCTCTCAAATCTTCTGCTGACAGAATACCAGATAGAATAAATTCCTACTTCTCTATTTCACAAAAAACAATATACTCTTAGACACATCATCTTTAAAATGTCAAAAACGAAAAAGAAAATTATGAAGGAAGACAGATGAAAGAAGGCACTTTATGATCAGAGGAATAACACCAGATGATAGCAGACTTCTCATAAGAAACCATAATAGCCAAACAATGATGGAGTAACATCTTTAAAGTACTAAAAGGTATAAAAATCATCAACCCAGAATTCTAAACCCAGAGAAAAGTTCTCTTAAATATAAAGGGAATTGTCACTTTTTTAGATAAAAAAAAAAAGACTGAGAGCATTTATTGACCAACAGACCTGGACAATAAGAAATCTCAAAGGAATTTCTTCAGGCAGAAGGAGTCTGATATGAAACAGAAACTTGGATCTACAAAAAATAATGAACAACTCTGGAAATGGCAAAAATGAATGGCCTGTTGCATTCAGTACACTTAACACCATTTTGGGAGCATGCCTCTTATCCAATCCGATTACACAGGCCATTCCCATTACCTTGTATTCCCTGAACTTCTCTGAAGGAAGCTAGCATTCTACAGTATAACAAGAATGGTTATTTATATACTACCTGGTGTAGAAAGCAAGTTAGTAAAGAAAGAATGAGGTTGGGACCAAGTTTATTAAGAACAAAAAACTTTTAATTTTGTGTGGTCATGTGTAAAAAATAAGCAATGAATATAAGAAAAATTCAAGGAAGTAAGATGAGCATTGAAAATCGAAAGAAAAGAAAAGCCAAAGAAGTACTGCATTTCAAATGTTATCACTTTAATAGCTTAAGATGTAATTAAAAATCATACCAGAATAATGTTTTAACCCACAGCCAGCCTCAAAAATACCAAAAAATGTATATTAATCCAATATATCTCTTTGGACCATATTGGACAATTCTGTAGAAAGACAGACATCAGGACATTTAAGTGACTAATTTTTTTCAAAATGATATAACAATTAATTACATAGCAATCATATATGCTAATTTCTATTCTAAATACTTTATGAGTATTAAATAGTTTAATATTCACATGGTAAGTCAACATTTGAAGGCAGACATGTTTCCTCTGAAGTCCTTGCTTTTAACTTCTGTGGCATGCTGCTCCCCAACACAACAATGCGCAAAACCCTACATTCCAGATATGAAAACATTTTATTATGTTTCATGATTCTACAGAATATTTATGAAGATTGATCATATTACTGGTTGCAAAGGAAACTTCAGCACATTCAAAGGGCAAGATTTTATATGATTTGATCCTAATTTAATAAATTAAAAGAATTATTAAAAAATGACCTCAAAAGTGACTACCTAAAAGAAGAAATCAAAATCAAAAGGGAAATTAATGACTATCTCAAAGGCTAGGGAAAGGAGAACTTTATAATGTATTCTATGACTGTGAAAATTGTCAGAAAAAATTTATAGCTAAAATGCCTTCCTTGTGAGAAGATTATGAGAAAGTAAATCCACTACCTAAAAAATTATAAAAAGAACAATAGTGATTAGTAAAGGTAATTTTAAAAACCAAAGTTAATAAAATAGAAAGAAAAACAAGTAGTAAAATATAAGTAGACTTAACATCTTATTATATTAAAAATCTATACATTTGATAAACATGTTTGATTTTTAAAAAGGAGAAAACAATTATAAAAGTTTAGGAAACAGAAATAACAGACATTAAAATGACTAAAGGTATTAAAAGAGATATATGAAACATTATGGCAACATTTGAAAACTGGAAAAACATTAGTAAAGAGGAAGAAAATGACCTGCTTTTTAAGATGATATAATTTTAAACCTAGAAAACCTAAAGTAATTTAGTAAAAATCTCCAAGATTTAAGAAAAATCTCCTAGAATTGGTATAGTAAATGGATTAAAAATATGCAAAAAAGCAAAAAATCATTAGCTCTGTTTCTACTCTTCCAATAAAAATAGGAATGTAAAAATCAAACACAACAAAACAAAGAATCAGAATGAAAAAAAAATCATTTAAAATAGTGAAAAAGAAACCCCTATGAAATACTTAGAAATAAATATAACACAAAAAAGGGGGGGGGAATAAACAACTAAGTCTTTCTAAAATATATAAACGGAGAAATGAAGGTATGGAAAGATATACCATATTCTTGGATGAGAAGACTTAATGCAAAATATTAAACTCCCCCAAATTGTGTGCATTTTACTAACATTCACAAGGTGCACATTTCTGGTTTGTTGTTTTATTTTTATTTTTTTAAGGATTTATTTATTTATTTATTATTATTTTTATTTTTTTCTTTATTGTTCAGTTTATTAATTACATTTTTCCCCTTTTTTATCCCCTTATATCTCCCCTCCACCCTGTACCCATCCCACCCTCCTCCCTCACCACCCCCTCCCCAATGTCCTCTCCCATTGTTGCAAGATTTTTGTCCAATCTCTTGCTGTACTTCCCACAACCCTTTTCTCCCCAAGAATTGTCAGTCCATTCCCTCTCTATGTCCATGTTTCTGTTATATTCACCAGTTTATCTTATCAGCCTATCAATTCACTTGATTTTTATGTTCATTTGTTGATAGATGTGTATTTGTTGTTGATGATTTATATTTTTACCTTTTTCTTCTTCCTCTTCTTAAAGAATATCTTTCAGCATTTCATATAATACTGGTTTGGTGGTGATGAACTCCTTTAGCTTTTTCTTATCTGTGAAGCACTTTATCTGATCTTCAATTCTGAATGATAGCTTTGCTGGATAGAGTAATCTTGGTTGTAGATTCTTGCTATTCATTATTTGGAATATTTCTGCCACTCACGTCTGGCCTGCATCGTTTCTGTTGAGAAATCTGCTGACAATCGTATGGGTGATCCCCTGTAGGTAACCAACTGTTTTTCTCTTGCTGCTTTTAATATTCTCTCTTTGTCTTTTGCTCTTGGCATTTTAATTATGATATGTCTTGGTGTGGTCCTCTTTAGATTCCTATATTTTGGGATTCTGTGTACTTCTTGGGCTTTTAAGTCAGTTTCTTTCACCAGGTGGGGGAAGTTTTCAGTCACTATTTCTTCAAGTAGGTTTTCATTAACTTGCTCTCTCTCTTTTTCTGGCACCCCAATAATTCGGATGTTGGCATGCTTGAGGTTGTCCCAGAGGCCCCTTACACTATCTTCAATTATCTGAATTCTTTTTGTTTCTTGCTTTTCCAGCTGAGTGGATTTTGCTTCTTTGTATTTCAAATCTTTGACTTGGTTCTTGTGGCCCTCTGGACTGCTTTTAGGACTTTGTGTAATATTTTTTATTTCAGTCTGTGTATGCTTGATTTCTAGTTGGTCCTTTTTTTTTTATCCGTGAGGGTCTGGTTCATATCCTCAGAGGTTTTGTTCATTTCCTTGAGGTTCTCATTCATTTCCTTGTAATTCTCATTCATTTCCTGGTTGGTCTTGTTTATTTCCTGGTAATTCTCATTAAGTTGATCAGCCTTTTGTAGGAGCCTCTTGAAAAGCCTTATAACCGTGGTTTTGAACTCTATGTCTTGTTGTCTTTTCTCCTCCATTTCTTTCACACCTGATTTCTTTCCATATCTCTGCATGGTGGCTGCTTTATGTGGTAGATGTCCTCAAAGGGACAGTGGCTCAGCCTCCCCAGTTACCCGAGGTGGGTACTCTTACTGCAATCCTTTATGGGTTGTATTTAGTATTTTTGAATTTAAACCCAGCTTGTTGTTGTTAGCCCTAGGAGGGTTTGACCTCCAGGCCAATTGGCTGTGAAGGGAGACTGTGTTCAGGTTGGATGGGCGGAGTCTCTGAGCTGCGCAGGCAGCCTCAGTGTCAGCTGCGTCCTATGCAGCGCTCGCGCGCGTGGGTCTCTGTTGGATGGGGATGGCTGCAGGCACCTCCAAGAGAAAGCCGCTAGTCTCTTCCCCTTGCCAGACAACTCTGCCTTTCCCCAAATGTGCCTGCATACCAAAAGTCTAGCCCAGGGTTGTAAAATAGATGGTTTCCGGAACCAGGAGACAAGTTTCCAGCGGGCAAGTCGCAGGTTTGCGCAATCCTTGCGAGGAAACTTCTTTTCACCACCTCCGGGTTTCTCGCAGACTAGGAGCCTCTGCCGTGCCCTGCTTCCAGGGTGCGTCCCCCAGACCTCGGACCTCGCCTGGCACTGGGGAATCTGTACAGTGGGACGTCTCCACGTACCCCGGATCTCGGACCTCGCCTGGCGCTGGGGAGTCCGTGCAGTGGGACGTCTCCGCCCTCCCCATTGGCGAAATCCGGCCGGGGTTGCTGCTCCAGCCCCAGCCCGCACGCGCAACCAGGATGGCTCGTAACCTGTTTCCGTCTGAAAGGCTGCGCTCCTGCCGCTCCTGAGTCTCAGTGTCCCGCCTCTACTCCTATTAGTGGAGTTTTCATTCAGCCAGCTTTCTGGCGATTCTGGGTGCTGTCTGTTCTGCTGTTATGTTGTAGTTCTTAAATCGTTGCGTGGGGCAGAACAATAGGTGTTTACCTATGCCGCCATCTTGGTGTTCTGCTTGGAGTCTCTGGTTTGTTTTTGACATTTGGATAAAGTGATCTCAAAGTTTCTAGAGAAACATAAATACCAAAGAAAAGGCAAATAATTTTGGAAAAATAGAGAGGGAGGAGAGGACTTCCCCACCAGTTATTAGAACCTTCTTTAAAGCCAATATATTCAAATCAGGATCCTGTTGAATCCCAATATTATTTTGCATCCAGGGATATGATACAAATATATACACAAAAAATATAAAAGGTAGAGTAAAGCTCTTACAAGAAAATCCAATGGATTATATATACTATATGGTGCAGGAAAATTTTTCTTATCAAAACTGAGAAGTCAAAATTCTCCAAGAGGGAGGAGAGATATACTTAATGGTAAAATTATAACTTTTAAGGCAGAAGTATAATAACAGTATTAGAGGCCTGGTGCATGAATTTGTGCACTAGTTGGGTCCCTCAGCCTGGCCTGTGGGATTGGGCCAAAACCAGCTCTACAATATCCCCCAAGGGGTCCCAGATTGCAAGAGGGCGAAGACTAGGCTGAGGGACCCCACTAGTGTACAATCGGGAGCTGGGGACAGACCCATGGGAGGGCTCCAGAGTCCATCTCGCTCAGTCCGGATCAGCCAGACCCCAACAGTAAGTTAACCTACCAATCAGAGCATCTACTCTCTGATAGTCAGTACACGTCATAGGGAGTGCTTGAGTAGGCTTAGCATATCATTAGCATATTACACTTTGATTGGTTGAAATGACCAACTGGACGGCCAAACACTTAGCATATTAGGCTTTTATTATAGAGGACTAGGGGCCTGGTGCACAAAATTCATGCACTGGGGTGGGTGGTCCCTCAGCCCAACTTGCCCCCTCTTCACATACTGGGAACCCTCAGGGTCCTACTGATGGCTCACTCCTGGCCCAAGGCTGAAGACCTCTGGCTGAGGCTTTCATCCTTGGCCAGGGGACCTCTGCCAGGGGACCTCAGCTAGCAATTGCCCTGCGATGGGGCCCAGGGCTGGCTGGCTCCGCCCCAGCCCTGGCCTGCCCAAGGGCTTTTTCTGGCCTTGGGAACCCAGCGATGGCCCTGCCATGGGGCCGATTGGGGCCCATCGCTGATGGTTGGCTGGCTCCGCTCCGGCTCTGGCCTTGGGCAGCAGCCATCTTGGTTGGGTGTTAATTTGCATATCTTTCCTGATTGGCTTGTGGGCATGGCTTATTGGGTGTAGTGAAGGTACAGTCAATTTGCACATTACTCTTTTATTAGATAGGACTAGAGGCCTGATGCACAAAATTCTTGAAAGAGTAGGCCTTCTTTCTCCTGGCTGCCAGCACTGGCTTCCTCTGGCACCCAGGATCTGGGCTTCCCTCTGACCACCAGCGGATACCTGGCACCTGGGATTCCCTCGCAGCCCCAGCGTGATCTGGAAGGTTATCTGGTCTAATTAGCATATTACACTTTTATTATAGACTACTGGCCTGGTGCACAAAATTTGTGCATGGGTAGGGTCCCTAGGCCTGGCTGGGAGAATGTGGGGTAACTGGCAGGGTGATGGGGGGGAGACCCCCCCCGCTGCTGGCACCTGCTTTGGCTGGCCTGGGATCTGTGGGCTGGGGGTGGCTCCTGCATTAAGCATCTGACCCCTGGTGGTCAGTGCACATCATAGCAACCAGTCGTTCCACCAGTCATTCAGACATTCAATTGATTTGCATATTAGGCTTTTATTATATAGGACAATAGACCATGGTAGATTTTAAAAAATATATATAATAAAGATAATATATTTAGTCTTTATAAATCCAAAGATATACTATAATTTGACAAGGGAATAAGAACAAACCAATGGAAAAGAGGGTAAAGGATATGAATCGACAATATGCAGAAAAACAAATCCAAATGACCAAGATACATGAAAACATCCTCAAATCACCAGAAGTGAGGGAAATGCAAATTACACTAATGAGATATTTTATACCTACCTGATTCCCTAACATTTAAACAATCCATAACACATTGCTGGCAGGGTTGCAGGAAAGGGAGTACTTCCATGTAGCATGACAGGAAATGCTACAGCCTCTTGGCAAAGCAGTATGGCAATAGCTATTAAAACTTAAAAATACATCCACGTTTCAGGCCAGCAATTCTTCTCCTGAGAACCTCTCCAATAGAAATAAGTCATAAAAACATAAGAATTTATGATTTTATATAAAGGTATTTTTTTGGAGGGTAGGAATTTGTAAATGTGAAACCTACAATGGGTTTCCAGTAATGGGGGAATGGCCCAATAAACTATGGCATATCCAGATGATGGGACAAGACAGCCTTTAAGAAGAATGAATCAGAGTTTCGCTGGTTGACAGAGAAATTCAGAATGTATTATTGACTGAGTAAAGCACAAGGCAGAAAAAGATGTGTAGTATGGTTCTATTTTTGTAAAACAAACAGTGATAAAAAAGCAGCCAGGTGTGTGTGTGTGTGTGTGTGTGTGTGTGTGTGTGTGTGTGTATCTGTATATAATTATATAGTCATGGGTAAAAATAGTAAAAATACATACTAGATTATTAACATGGATTATCTGAGTACATGGGTATATTGGGAATTGGTATGTGTGGAAGAGAAGAGGTGGCACCAAGCCAACAAAGGAAAAACAGACAAAAAGGCCACCCACACATGACCTCACACATGTACCTATGCTTGAATTGATCTGTCTGTGCATTTGTAAAAATGTATGAATGCATGCTGTTCAGACATAAAGAACTCACCCTAGCCCGGCCTGTCTCTCAAACAACTCACTCTCTTTCATCTGTCTCCCTGTACCAACACATTCTCCGGGAAAGAATTTCTCACTCTGGGATTCCCTTACTCATTCTAAGACTTCTCCTCCCACAAAATTGTGCTTCATCTCAGAAATGGCGCTCAGAAAGGCTCTGAAATTCTTCTGGAAATAATTTCTTTGGGGGTTTCTACCTTTATCTTTTCATGTTCAGATCTCCTTTCTTGCAATGACTCCTAGGTTAACCTTACTAAAGAAAGCAAACGGTGCCATTGTGGGCAGATTCCCTAGGGCTGTCCGGCCATGGCTCTTTCCTCCACCACAGAGAAGCCAAAAGGCGAGGGGGTATGTTAAGGGTACCTGGGGAAATGACCAATTGCTCCTTAGGACACACATCTGAGAATTTCAGAGTTGTCTGAATTGTGAACTTCACCAGGATCAAATCTGAAGTGAAATGTAACCAGGCAAGAACACGAAATGGAGATGCCTTTGGTCAGCTCCGCTGTTTGCTACCCAGGAGCCCGTCTCCCCTTGATGTTTACAGAATGTTTACACGTTTCACATTCCATGCTCACATCTGTCTGTGGCCTTCAGCCTCCTTGTGGCAGAGCCATTTCCTTCACTTCAAAGGAAGCTCCAGGTGCAGAGAGGACTCCAGGGGTGTGGCCCGGCCCAGGATCTGGCTCCTTTTCTTTACTAAAACATGGACTCACTTCATCTGATCCCAAGTGGCCTTTTGGAGCCATTCCTGAGTTCATTCATCTGCTTCAGAACTGAGAGCGAGAGAGAAATGGAGTTTTCCTATTTCCTCAAATCACTGACCCTTGTTGGATCATGACACTTCAAATGTACTAACTGCAGAAAGGAGCAGGGGGGGTAAACATGCATTAGAGAGAAAATGCCACAAGCGAATGAGTAAATAGGCGGTGGGCCATAAATACAATGATGGCCTCCTGTGAATCATGGAGAAATTAAAAATTGTGGTTTCAAGCCACTTACTTTTAGGGTGGTTTGTATGCAGCAGTAGTTAATGGATTCTGTGTCCAATGTCTTTGCAGTGATATGCTTCTCCCCAAAGGACTAGGTAACTTTTTCTCCACCCTCTTGAATCGGCCTGGCCTGGCTTGGCCATGGACAAGTGGGAGGTCCAGAGGTGAGGCACTGAAAGCTTTGCAGCATCCATTCCTGTCCTCTTGGAACTTTGAGATGGCCAATCTGTGAAGATGCTCAGCCTAGGGGTGTGTGTGTGTGTGTGTGTGTGTGTGTGTACATGCACACATCTGTATATTATACAGTCATAGGTAAAAATAGAAAAGATACATACTAGATTATTAACATAGATTCCCTGGGTACATGGTTGGATTGGGAATTAGTATGTGTGGAAAAGAAGAGGAGGCACCAAGCCAGGTGAATGAGAGGCCTTAGGAAGAAAACTGAGGCTCTTGTCAATAGCCAACTCCCAGATATTTCAATGAGGCCATCTTGAACTTTCCAGCTGAAGGCAACCTCACAAGTGATCACAGGCAAAACCTGCAGAGGAGTAGTTCAGACACCACCAGAATAGTGAGAGATAATCCGTGGCTGTTGGTTGAGTCACTAAGTTTTGAGGTGGTTTCTCATGAATACAGAGACTTGGACATTTTAATTCAATATTTATCTTGTCTTTCTTTTTTTTCTAGGGTTTTGTATATAATAAGGCTCCTTTCCTATTTTTCCTCAGAGAGATCTAGAAAAAATTCCCTGCATGAACACAAATAACTCTTAGGTACTGTACACTTAGAAGATTGCAGAAGCAGCCTCTGGCTCTTCTTATGTCTACTCTTGAGTATCCGTACCCAGCACAGCACCGCATAGCCAGTGGGAGGTCAGCATATGCTGACCCAATTAAGTATCTCATGGGACACCTGTTGCCACTTTCAACTCATTTGCTTAGTGTTTGCGTGTGTCACAAAATGAATGGTCTGGTTGACTGGGCTAACCTGACCAGCTCTCCAGATGTTTCCTTGTGGCCTGGGAGAAAAGATGATCTCTCCAGTTGGTGGGGGACTGAGCTCATTGGTCAATAGTGTGGTGATTGTAGTAATACCACAGCAGCAGCTAGCTAATCAATATGAAAACCATTATGCCATGCATTTTACATGAATTAACTTATTTATCATTTCCATAAAGAAACTGAGGCACCAAGGGTTTAATTAATCTGCTCACGCTAAGTTAAATGGCAGAGCCTTAGCTCTTAGCCAATATTCTGTCTCTAACTATGGTAAATGTATAGTTACAGCTGGGAGATTTAAAATAAGAAATATTAAACATAGACATTTATAAAAGTTACCTAACATGAAGTTGCCTGTAAGTTACAATCTCCCAAAATTTTAAATATCATAGTACTTCTCATTAATCAAGAAACAAGTATTACTGAGAACATAATATATGTCTGTGCTTTAATACAGAAAAAGTATTAAACATATAAACCAATGCAAAAAATAACATCTTATAAGAATCTTGGCTCTAAAGGAACTTATACTATTTAGACGAAACCAGGCTTATACAATGAAATGACCAATGAGGAAGACAAGATACAATTAAAAAAAAAAGAAAGAAAAAGAAAAAAGCAAAGGAGTTCTGGGACCTCACCTCTTGCAACAAAGAATCTGCGTCAAATTTCAAATCTCCCTTTCTTCTTGGAGCAAAAGCTTTCCTTTTGGGATGTCACAGCGCTAAAAGATGGTTCAATAGGCTAGACTAACCTGTGTTGGCAATGAGAATAATCTCCAGAAAAGAACATTTACTTTGGGATTTAAGATAATCAAAACTGATTACTTCTCAAGGGGCTTAGAAACCCAAAGCTGTAAACACAGCTGGGGAAACACTTAAATGTGGGTCCATAAAAACTCCATTGAATAATCCATCCTCCTGCCTCGTGACGTGGACACTACACCACGTACCGAAGCCTATAGGAAAGCAGTAAATATTTTTATACAACCTTGTTGGTGAAGAGAAAAGAAAAATCTGTAGAGACATGCCCACCCATATCTTCTATGAGTGTAATGTAAATATATATATTTTTTGTTTTATGGAATGAAAGGCTAAAAGATTACATTTAGCCAACCACTAACTTGTAACACAGGGGTGTTATATAACCTATAAAAATTGAATTTATCCTCTCAAAATTTAGAGTGCCTATTTTTGATTGAGTGAAAAATAAATGTCAATTGTCTAGTCAACAATAGAATTTTGGCCAATTTTCTCTTTATAGAATAATTTTAACTTATCAAGACCCTCCTCTCCCCCCAAAAGATAGGCATTTATCTATTAACAATGATTATCTCTGGCAGAGTGGTTAGGAGTGTTGGTTATTTACCTCACCTGGCTTTATGGTGATTTTGAAAAATTTCAGAATAACATTTTTTTGTAATTAAAAGATACGATTTTTCAACACTTAAAACTTTTTATTAATGTTTTTACTGTCACCACACTTAAAGGATATGATTTTTTAAAACGCAATCAAAATACTTAACTTCTTTGCTGATAGAAGTTTCTACACTCTTTAAATAATTTGCCCTTACCTATTTTACCTATTAAGTAAATCCTTGTCTTCAGTGCATTTAAAAACAATTTTCTCTCCCAGGAGAATTCTTACAATCAATGCTCTCTGAGATCTAGAAATACATGTCAAGGCTAAGAATAGACTTTCCAAGACTTGAGTCTTGGAAAAAAATTACTCTGAGGAGGAAAGAAATTATGCCTTAAAAATTTCTTTTTCAGATGACTTGCTGTGTAGCTCATTAGCAAGAGACACAAAAAGTAGTTTCTGAAATAATAATATCCCAGAACTTTGCTCTTTGAGATAACAAGGTTCTGTTTTTGCAGGTGGCTTTCTACTCAAAGAACAAAAACTGGAAGCATCCATTGAGTTGCCGTGTTTACATGTGTTGAATCATGCTAATGTCACGGAGTTAATCAAGCCCTGGGTACAAAGCCCTTTATGTCAAGGCAAAGGACCAGCCTCCGATTCACTAGCCCAGGTGCAAACACTTTCATGTGTCTCCACAAAGAAAAAACCCAGTGGGAAGGACCTCCAAGGCAGAGCTGGCCAATAGAAAGACAATGGGAGCCACAGTGGGAGCCTACGCAGAATTTTACATTTTCCAACAGCCACATTTTAAAAAGTAAAAATAAGTAGGCTAAGTTACTTTTAACATAACATTTCAACTAAATATATCCAAAATAGTATCATTTCAACTTTAAGAATGTATTTAGATAAGTACATTCCTTATTAAATTTAAACTAAGTCTTTGAATTCCAGTGTGTATTTTACACTTACAGCACTAGTCATCAGTCACCCTGTACTTGCCACATTTCAAGAGCTCACAGTGGCTACTTTGTTGGACAAGCAACTCTAAGATGAAAATGTTATTCTCTTCAAGTAGGATTATAGAGTCATACATATTTTTTACTTTGAGATATAATTCACATACTATGAAATTCACACTTTTAAGCATACAATGCAGTGTTTTTTAGCATAGTTACAAGATTGTGCAGTCATTACCATTAATTCCAGAACATTTTCAAAGCAATTCCATACCATTATCACCCATTCCCCTTTCCCTTCTTTCTCTAGCCCTGCCAACCACTAATCTGCTTCCTGTCTCTATGAATTTGCCCATTCTGGACACTTTCTATAAATGGAGTCAGGCAATACGTGGCCTTTTGTATCAGCCTTCTTTCACTTAGCATAATATTTTCAAGTTTCAACCATGTTGTAGCACGTATCAGTACTTCATTCCTTTTTATAATTGAACTAGAGGCCTGATACACGAAATTCATGCAAGAGTAGGCCTTCTTTCCCCTGGCTGCTGGCACCCAAGACCCGGGCTTCCCTCACAGGCCTGACTTTGTCTGGAAGGTCATCTGAAAGGATGTCCAATCTAATTAGCATATTACACTTTTATTATTATAGATTCTATTCCATTGTATGGATATGCCATATTTTGTTTAGCTATTCATTGATTGATGGGCCTTTGGGTTTTGGCTACTATGAACAATGCTGAGATGAACATTCATGTAAACAGCTTCATGAGAACATTTATTTCCAATTCCATTGGGTATGTACTTAGGAATAGAATTGCTGGGTCATATAACTCTTTTGAGGAACTGCCAGATTGTTTTCCAAAATAGTTGCACCATTTTACATTCCCACCAGCAATTTAGGAGGTTCCAATTTCTCCATCATTTGCTATTGCTTGCTTTGTTTATGATGTGAAGTAAAAATCACCTGTGAGCATGTTAGAAATGCGAATTCTCAGGCTCTACCCTGGATGTACTGAATCTCAAATTCTGGGACCGGAATCCAGCAATCGCTGTCGTAAGCTCCCCAGGTGATTCTGATATATGCTAACATTTGAAAATTATTAATCTAGAGCAAACATATCATTTGACCAAAGTTTGTGGAAAACTATGTGCCAGATAGGTATTGGTATTCAATCTGAAGATTCAATGCTGAAACAGGCCTAACTGTCCTCTCAGTGCTTAGAGTCAAGTGGATTTGATGGATAAATTGTTGGTACCTTATAGTGCAAGAGTCAAGGAAGGGAGTTACTTTTGAGCTCCCAATAAATTTAGAAAGCCAACATCAATTTCAAGTTACTCAAGTATATTTGTCACTCCTATTACTTTTCAGGAAAGAATCCAAATTCTATAAGATCACCTTCCAGACACTTTATTAACCGACTCTTGCTTAAACCCCACCTTCATCTTCTCTGTAGCTCCTTCCTTCTGAAAGTGGGGATCACAGGGTAGGTTGACATCACCTCTGAGCTGGTTAGCAATGCAGAATTTCAAGCTCACTCCTGACCCACAGAATCAAAATCTGCATTTTAACAAGAACCGAGGTGATCTGTGTGCACATTAAAGTTTCAGAAACACACCTCTCTTGCTACTCTGAAGATCTAGCAGTTCTCCAAAAATGCCCAATTATGTTTTGTGTAGCAGCTTCTGCTTGGAATGCCCTTCTCTCCTTTCCTTCTCTAAACCCCACCTCCGCTCTCCTGGAGTCATGACCCCTTTAGGACAGCATGCTGACTGCGGGTTGTTTATTTACCTGTTTATCTTCAGTTCTAGACTGGGAGCTTTTCAAGGGCAGGAGACTTTAATTTATCTCTGTGATTTGCAGAGATTGCTGCCTTGCATAGAATGGATGCTCAGTCAATGTTCCTTTGATGAAATAATGTGTGGATGAATGAGATATGGCAAATGCCCAATGAGATACCACATGAATTTTATCAAAGGATTTACATTCCACTCTTCATAGTCACATAATTCTAATCACTTGTTAGGTTTGTAGCATCAAGAGAATCAGACAGGAAGTTAGGGCAAGAGGAGTCTGGGAAGTGCTAGGGGTTAAAAAGAAAATCTAGTTTCTACTTTTGAAAAGTTAACGTTATGATTTCCCATTATATTTTGATTTCCCAGATCCCACCTCAAAAGACAGAAGCAGTGACATGAATTGGTATGAGCACTGGGTTGAGAGCTGGGTTCTAAATACAGTGCCGATCAGTGGTTAGTAGCTTTGGGCCTTTCATTTCACCTCCGTGGGCTCTGTCCCCTCGTTACTACATGAGGAAGTTGGAGTAGGCAATCCCAAAGGTCCCCTTCTATCCCACCACAGATCTTTTAAGCCCTAAAATTCTAACCTTTGTGTTATATAGGCAACTTTTGGAAATTAAGGTTTTATTTGAACAGGCCCCTGGGGGATAATAATTTGTTTCCAGAATCTCTTTTATAGGCAAGGTACACCAAGTTATATGTTTCCCCATATTTCCCTAGATATCTTTTAAAAACATTATTTATTGCACATATTTTTTTATGAGAAGGAAACTATTGAATGGACTCTACCTCAGAAAGATTGTAGGTACGTCCTAAACCAGGAAGTGCAGGTTTTGATCAAGAGAGTTGGTGTTGCCCTAGTTGGTTTGGCCCAGTGGATAGAGCATCGGCCTGCGGACTGAAAGGTCCCAGGTTTGATTTCAGTCAAGGGCATGTACCTTGGTTGTGGGCACATCCCCAATAGGAGGTGTGCAAGAGGCAGCTGATTGATGTTTCTCTCTCGTTGATGTTTCTAGCTCTCTACCCCTCTCCCTACCTCTCTGTAAAAAATCAATAAAAGATATATATATATATAATTTTTAATAAAGATATAATAAAAGATATATATAATTTAATATATCTTTTCAATAAAAGATATATATATCTTTTCAATAAAAGATATATATATATATATGTATATAATTTTTTTAAAAGAGAGTTGGCATTTACTATAAGTCCGACTTTGTTCTCGGTGATTACGTTCTTTAGAAAACCTACCCACATTGCAAAGAGTGCTAAGATTAGAAAGTACTGATGAATTTCAAAACACTAGCCTTGCATTTTAATGCCGCGGTGTCGTGGGAGTGAACAGTAAACTACTGTTGGCTCACACTGGGCCCCTCTCACACATGAAGTATGTGGACCTGACTGCGCTGGAGAGACTACAGCTCTCCTTGTTTCCTCTGTCACTCCCCGGCCCAAGGGCTAGCAATGGGCCATTATCTCTTGTTCTGACATCTGAGGAGAGAATCTGAATGCCAGGAAGGAAGTTTTCCAAATCAGTATAAAAACAAAATCCTCTTATTACAACAGGATACAGTAAAGAAAACAAAAAAGGGAGCTCACAAGAGGGAAAAGGTTTAAAAGAGTAAACAAAAAATATTGTGGAAAAGGAAAAACAAGATATTCCTAACAGTGCAGTTACTTGTATTTCCTGGGAAAACCCTGTGTTGCTGGAGACACTGAATGTGGCAGTGAGGCTGACGTAGTTATTGCCAGAAAGATTGCTCACTGTCTGTGTCATGGGATTTTACAATCTAATTTATGTAACTGAAAGCCAATAGCATTTTCCTTCACAATGTTATTTCTCTGAGAAGTGAAATATTATTCTTTGGGAGGGGAATTTTAATGAATTTTGCCCAGAGTGAATACAGTTGCACAAGGAAGGTAGGAACAGCTTATTTTTTCATTACCCAGAGATTAGGGGAAATGTTATATGGCAATATACAGTCTTAAAAAGCTTTGGTAACTTATCCTTGCTTGGGGCTGGAAGAGATTTCAAAATGGAGTGCTGATGGCATCACTCAGGATGCACTGTGCACCGGGTGCTGCATGCCTTGTGTGGCCAGACTAGATCCAATGTGAGCTGCTTGTCTAAAACAGGAGCTAGCTTCATCTCAGTTATACCAGAGCACGGGAGGGGAAAGACTGGACTCCAGAGAGCATGAATGAAGATGTGTGTGCTTCTCAGATATCTGTCAAGAGTATTGTGACGAAGTGGTAGGAAGAAGTCACATGAATGTGTTTAATTTTGTTAGAGCTACTGAGAATTTATTTATTTAATTCTCATTCAAGAAATGTTTTCTCTATTGATTTTATTGAGAGAGAGAGGGAAAGGGAGAAGGAGAGGGAAAGTGGGAGGGAAACGGGGAGGGAGAGAGGGAGGGAGAGAGAGGTATGCTTACCAGATGTGCCCAGATCAGGGACAATGTTCCAATCTACTGAACACCTGGCTAGGCAGAGCTACTGAGGATTTATAACTATCAAGAATTTTATATGTAGACCTCATATAATCCTCACACAAAAGGTAGGTCTAATTTTGTCACCATTTTATAGAAGAGAAAACTGTAGAGTTAAATAGTGTAGCCGAAACCGGTTTGGCTCGGTGGATAGAGCATTGGCCTGCAGACTGAAGGGTCCTGGATTCGATTCCGGTCAAGGGCATGTACCTTGGTTGTGGGCACATCCCCAGTGGGGGGTGTTCAAGGGGCAGCTGATCAATGTTCATCTCTCATCAATGTTTCTGGCTCTGTATCGTTCTCCTTTCCCTTCCCCCTTCCTCTCTGTAAAAAAATCATTAAACTCTATTTAAAAAAGAAATTGCGAGCCCAAGGATACACAGCTAACAAGTAGCAAAACCAGAATTTAAACCAAGGTCTGTCTGCACCTTAAGGTTAAATTCTAGGTTTTGAACTTCTTTTAGCTTAAATTACAACTGTGAATTGAAAGATCTTAACGTAGGTAGTTATTCCTCAAAGGAATATAGGTTTTTCTACTTTACAAGTTTCTTGGGTAACCTGTGCTCTTTTCTGATGGTCTCTGACAACTGGGCTTTTAACTCCTTTTTTTTTCTTGAGCTCCTTCAGGCTCTCCTTCTCACTAGCTATCTCTTACCAACACCCACATGCATATGGCACAATTCATTACTTGACTCATTTGTACCTTTTAATAATAATCCCATTTCTGTCCTTTATACAACCAACAGTCTCATTAGCTGTAACATTGTAGCTCTCACTGCTCCTCCTCCCACGCTGCTTAAGTTAGGCTCTCACGAGGCACAAGGGAGCTCTACCCACCCAACCAGAAGGCCTCTCCTAGGCTGCCCTTCACCTTGACCTTCTGCAGCATTTGGTTCTGCAGAACATCTATTTCTTGAAAAGCTGCATGTGCACATTAGACATATAAAGATTTATTAGATGATTGGTTAAATAAAATATTCAAACACTTTCTGAATTCTTAAATACGATGTATATATTGTTAAACACCAGGAAAGTTTTTACATATAAATGTCCTTATATATTTTTAAATAATTCATAAGAAAATGATTCTAGTTAAGGATATTGTTCATTGTAACAACAGCCTTCTTTTGCAGAGTAAAGAATCAATTCAATTGTTTTTTTAAAAGATTGATATGTTTTAGGTTAATATGTTTTAAGTGTTGGTATAGCATATATTAAAGTTGACTCAAAATGGATCACTGGCATGGTGACTATAGTTAACGATAGTGTATTGTATCAGTATATTTCGGAGTTGCTAAGAGAGTATATTTTAAAAGTTCTCATTACAAGAAAAAATACTTTTGTAACTGTGTGTAGTAATGGTTATCCTTAAAATTTATTCTGGTAGTCATTTTCTCATACATATATATCAAATTATTATGTTGTACACCCAAAATTAATACAATGTTATATATTAATTATATCTCAATATAAAAAAGGGTCATTGGTCTAAATGCAAGAGCAAAAGCTATAAAACTCTTAAAAGAAAACATGAATCAATCTTCATGACTTTGAATTAGACAATGGTTTCTTAACTCTGACACCAAAGCATGTTTTATATTGAAATCTTTTGTGTTTCAGAGGATACCATCAATACAATGAAAACAGAACCTATGAAATGTGATAAAATATTTGCAAATCATGTATTAGAAAAGGGATTTCTATTACGAACATATAAAGAACTCTTACAACTCAACAATAAAAAGACAAAGATGCCAAGTAAAAACCAAACAAATAATTTGAATAGATGGTTCTCAAAGGAGATGTACCAATAGCCAATAAGCACATGAAAAGATTCTCAACATCATTAATTATTATAAAAATGCAAATCAAAATTGCAACGTATTACCCATTTGGATAGACAAGATAAAAAAGATAGATAATACAAATGTTGATCTACAAGATATCACTTCACACCTATTAGTATGGTTATTATTAAAGAAAAAATAACAAGTATTGGCCAGGATGTGGAGAAATTAGAATCCTTGTGCATTGCTAATGGGACTATAAAGTGGTGGACCTACTGCTCAGTACAGTATGCCAACTCCTCAAAAATTAAACATTGGATTACCATGTAATCCAGTAATTCCACTTTGGGGTATATAGTCAAACAAAATTGAAAGCAGGAATCCAAACAAATATTTGTACATCCATGTTTATAACAACATTATTTACAGCTAGTAGCCCTGTGCAAGAATCTGTGTGCCAGTAGCTCGCCAGTAGCTCGCTGCTACCCTCCAGTAACTCTCTGCCTGCTGCCTAGCCTCCGTAGCTCCCTCCCCTCCCCCAAGTCCCCTCATAGCTTGCTGCCCTGCCCCCTCCTGTAGCTATCCACCACCTGCTTGTAGCTTGCTGCCCCACCCTCTTGCTGATCCGTGATCCGGTAGTTATGCAGTCAGTTGTTATGCGGTCCGTGGTTACACTTCACGGTGTAACTACCATTTGCATTTTACATCTTTATTATATAAGATAGCCAAAAGGTGGAAACTACCCAAGTGTCCATCCGTGTATGAAATGATTAACAAAATGTGGCATATTCACATAATGTAATATTATTTACCAATAAAAAAGAATGAAGTATTGATAAATGTTATCATATGGATGAATCTTGAAAATGTGCTAAGTGAAAGATGTCTGACACAACAAGTCTCATATCATATGCTCCCACTTAAAAGAAATGTCTGGAATAAGCAAATCCATAAAGTAGAAAATAGAGTAGTAGTTTTCAGGAGCTGAGCAGATGTGGGGGTGGAGAGGGATTGTGACTGGGTCTGGGCTTTTTCTTGGGGTGATGAAGATATTCTGAAATTTTATAATGGTGTTGGTTGTACAACCTTATACATAAACTAAAACCACCAAACGGTACATTTTAAAAGGATGAATTTTAAGTATGTGAATTATTACTCATGTGGTATATAAATTTTAACTCAATAAAGCTTTTGAAAAATAAGTCGGTATTAGTTACTTGCAAACTAGTATTCATTTTATCAGTCATTCATTTTCCAAATCTTTGTGGAGAATGGTTTGAGCCAGGAACTGTGTTATATGCTGGGCATAAACAGCAATTTTGAAAAGATCAGTGTGGAGAGTACATTGGAAGGGTGCCAGGAGCCATATGGACAGTTGACAAAATTGGGAGCTAGCCAATACAGAGAATCATATCTATTCTCAGTCAAAAGTCATTTCTTTACACTCTTTTCACCATAAATGGGCAAACCAAAGAAAGGAAACAAGCTCTTCTTTAGCTCTTTTATGATCCAAAGAAAGCTCTGATGTTTCTTAGGGGATTCAGAAAAGAGCTTTATAACCATAAAAACCAAAGACTTGGGTATTAATTTTATTTTTGAAATCTAATAAAAAACATACCACGCATCTACCTTTGCCAAGAGTCTGAAATGGAAAGTGAAGCTATGAGCCTAGCAAGTAGTCGGGAATATGGAACCTTCATTCCTTACGCTTCTTTGACAAAAAGCTCCCTATAAAGATTGTCTGAGGATCCCAGGCCAGCTTGGTAGGACAAGAGTGGCCTGTGGGAGCACCGCATGCTCCGGTCGGTCTTATTTGCCCCAGTTCTACTCACCGGGTTTGAATGGAGCTGTGACACAGGACAGTTCAAATGTTGTGCCCAGCCTTTGTCTCACAGGCTAATGGTGTCTTCAGGGAGAAGGAAAACTTAGCTGCTGTCATAAGACACCCCAAGTGCTGTGAAGGGAACCAGGTTTAGAGTTTTTGATTACCTTTCCCATCCTCTTAGCTCTTATCATGGTCCTTGAGGTACACAGTGGGCTTCAGGATATAGCTGTCATGTGAACTGCTCGTTAACATGTATAAGAAAAGACCAATCAAGTGTTGTTAAACAGAGTCTAAGGAAGTTGAGCAATCTTGTTGAAAGTTTAACTTTCTTCCAAACAACTTGGTTTGATTCATTCACATTATTTCCATGAGAATTCCTCCTAATGGTGAGCTCTTACACGGAAAGTAACTCAAACACAGATCAACAAAACAAGATTTTCTGCTTTAAATCGATGACCCCTGACTCTGATAAAATGAAATACCTACTGAATTCTCCCAACCTAAAGAAAAGAAAATGGAAATATTTTTAAAGATCACATAATTGTTGAATGAATGCATGGAAGTGAAGCACATATTATTTCTCTTCTTTAAATGTGCTTATAGCTGGGTCAGTCTTGAGTCAGCACACATTGGAAGATGGATGCTGTAATCTGTTCACATTCAGTGCTCTGAGCTGAACCAGAACCTGGTGAGCCTCCACTGCCATTGCTGCTCCTCTGAAGGATCTGGAAGTGCATCCTCATTATCAGCCAGTCCTCCTGCACCTCCCACAGGGGATGGTCAGTGGCAGTGCTCAGCTCTGGGTCAAGTGGACCTGGGTACTTAACTCTGACTTCACAAGTCTCTTAGGAAGCCATCAAAGGAGAAAATCATGGGTGTCAGTTTACAACACTCAACACTGAAGGCATTTTCCTGTAGTGCCTCAAGTTTCCCTGTGGGAGTAGAAAGTAAATTCACCAGAAACAGAGTCATCTCCAGGATTTCTCTTAGGCAAAGCTTGGAGGCAGCCATTCAATGAGAAGGATGGGACAAATAGACTTTTCATGAAGCAAGCACACAGGTTTAGGGTGCTTATTTGGGCTGACTAGGAGGAAGGGAAGATGAGTGGAGTGGAAAGCTCCTTCTTCTTGCCTCCAGCTGTCCCTCGGTACATCCAGAAATGGAAACAGGCCTGGAAACTGCCCCTACAGACACCAGGATAATGGCTGCAAGGTCCTTGCCACCTGCAACACACCAGTTCAAGCTGACTTAAGCAAAGGGGCAGTGTCAGTGCTAAGAAATCACTCTGATATCTTTTGCCCTTGTGCTGGCCCATCCTTTAAAAAACATCCAAGGCAGCACCAAAGTGTGACTTCATTGCAAGACCTGGAAGGAAAGTGTGTTGTAAAGGAGACAGTCTACCTTCCAAATGGTCAGTCCGCACACAGACCGAAGCCCTGCCAGGGGCTGCTCTGAACCAGCGGATGCAGCAGCAGAGCTGAAGCAGAGGCAAAGGGACAAGCCCAGACCAGGGAAATGAAGACACCACTCTTCGAGTTTGCTCAGTCATTGTAGTCAGGATGGTGGTGCTTAGTCTGTGCCTCTGCCTAGCAGATCTCAGCTGGACATACTGAGGCCAACATCCCTGGCTTAGAAAGAACCTTTTGTTTTGTTTTTACATGAGAGGGAAATCTTGGTTTGATTTTTTTTTATTTTATTTTATTTTATTTTTTGGTTTGATTTTTTTTTAATGGATGATACCATTTTGAAAAAAAATTTTAAAAAAATCTTCTCTGTGTAATTACATTAAAGACCACAAATATGTCTAGTTTTCTCATTACTCCAAAACACTGTTCCAGTGAAAAGCCCAATATACTTACATTATTTTTTCCATTGTTTCATTGGTCCCCCCAAAAAATCTTCAATCATCTTTGGAAATATGAATATTTTCTCATAAAAATAACCTCTTGGTAAAAAGAAAAAGAAGGGCAACAACACTGTATGAGTGTTTTCTTCATCTGAAGTATATAGTATTTTAGGAGCTCTTTCTTAAAACAGAGGCCTTTTAAATTAATAATGAGGCATTCAATATCTTGTCATGAAGAACTGTAGGCTTATACAGTTGACCCCCATTATTTGTGGATCCCACCGTTGTGAATCCATGTACTTGCTCCCTGAAATTTATTTGCAACCCTGAAATCAATACTGTGGTGCTTTCATGGTCATTTGTGGACATGCTCAGATACACTGTCTTCTTGTTTCAGCTCTGTGTCCTTCTCATGTTCTATTTGTTTAGAGCCATAATTTTTTTGCATTTTTGTGTTTGCTACTGGTGATTTCACTGATTGAAACAGCCACCAGACACTGTGCTGAATGTGCTCCGAATGTACAAGAACTCTGTGCTGTGCTCACAGAGAACATAGGTGAATTGGATAAGGCACGACTTGTTGTCAGTGAGCTCAATGTGAATGAATCAACGATGTGTAGGGTGTCCCCAAAAGTGTATAAACACACTTTGAATAATGATAAAAGCAGTGTTTATTAAATACATTTCATTAAAAAATTGAACTAGCCCTGATTGGTTTGGCTCAGTGGATAGAGGGTCAGCCTGCAGACTGAAGGGTCCCAGATTTGATTTCAGTCAAGGGCATGTACCTTGGTTGCAGGCATATCCCCAGTACGGGGTGTGCAGGAGGCAGCTGATTGATGTTTCTCTCTCATCGATGTTTCTAACTATCTCTCCCTCTCCCTTCCTCTCTAAAAAATCAATAAGACATATTTTTAAAAAAATTGAACTATTAGCTTTTAAAGTGTGTATATATATTTTGGGGACACTGGTATATTAAAAAAGGTTTCTCTTTCTTTCTTTCTTTCTTTTAGTATACATGAAACAAATTTACATATTGATTGGTTGTTGAAAATGTGTCCAAATGCTTACAGGAAGTTAACCTATATCTCCTAGGAGCAATGGTTCAGTATTTGCTAATTCAATGTTTGCAGTGACTTCATAGACTATATAACTACAGGGAATTCTGAGAATCAACTATACAGCTTTTAGAATTTGGAAGGGCGAATCAGGATAGAACATGAGAACCATCAATCAGGTAGTCAGCACCTACCTGGCTATAGAGGCCATTCAGGCAAGGCAGTCCACATGAGTTATCAGAGGAACTAATGAGAACTCTGTAGTAAGGCTCACTGGGCTAGAAGTGCAGTCCTATGGAGGAGGAGGAGGAAGAGGAGGAGGAGGAGGAGGAGGAGGAGGAGGAGGAGGAGGAGGAGGAGGAGGAGGATGACGACGACATGTGTGTGTGCTGGGTGGGGAAAGAGGACAGAACCCATGAATGAGGGGAATGTAGCTACTGAGAAATAATTTCAGTCCCCAATGGGTGGTTTTCATGGAGCCTGCGTACCTGGTAGAGGTGAGGGTCAGCAGTGGGGTGGGATAATGCCTGAACAGTCTTCTGTTATCAGGGTTCGCTCCAGCGAGTCTTCTGTTGATTATTCAGGAAGCTGGAGAAAAGCGAAGAGGAGAGAGTGGAGAAAGGGCCGGTGGTAAATACATGAATGTGGTGAAGGCGGGACCAAAGATCCGGGTCCTCTGATACTGCTGATGCATTGAATCTTGACTTGAAGGGGAGGCAGTTGAGCCGTGAAGGACAGTTGGGTGGGGTTTACGGGGATATCTAGGGTCACATTATCATAGGAGCTGCCCCAGTATGAGGTCTGCTGATTGGCTGTGAGATTGGCTGCTGCAGGGACCAGGCCATTGTAACTGATCTTGGCAGTCAGATGGACTGTGTAGTGACCACTGAGGCAGTGGTTCCTTCTCCTGGCCTCCCCTCCTCCCCCCTTTCACTGTAAGAGAAGGGTAGCAGATTGCAGAGAAGATGCTGTTGCCTGGCACAGATCACCTTTCCTGGGCTGGTGCACCCATCCCCCAGCTGCTGTGGCTGCTAACAGCTTATAGCTGCCTCCTTCTCCAGAGACCTGCGTTGTGCTAAACAGACACTCCCCTGCAGTGTTATATCCCCCACATCCCTCTCCATCCTGGCCAAGATAGACTGCCCATAGACAATGAGTGACTGGCAGGGGTACCAAAGCCTGATCCCTTGCCTCAAAGCGAAGTGAATTCCGAAGGGTAATTCATATTCACTGTTGGGTCAGAATACAGCTAGAGTAACTGAGCCTATATCCTTGCTTAGAAATTTCCCCTGCCCTATCCTGCTTCCCTCATTCCCCTTCTACTGAGAGCACTTCCTCAAGAAATCCATTCATACAAGAACCGTTGTCTTAGACTCTCCCTTTAGATAACCCACCCTAAAACAAGTACTGATTAGGTAGTCCATGGGTGATAGGGAAGGTAGGATAGAAAGTATATGAACTTGGGAGTCAGAGATACATAAATCTGGGTAAGCCCCATATCATCACTTCTTAGCTGCATGACTCCATCACGTTATTCGATTATCCGGTTTCCTTCTCTATCTAATATGTGGTGGCCACACATCCCCTGCAAGCATGTTATGATGATGACATGAAGTGCAACAGGAGAATAGATGTGTAAGTCCAGGGCACACTGTAGGAATTCAGTAACGTCAGTGTCCCTTACCTCCTGAGACCATCATGGTGCCTCCTTCTAAACTTGGTTCTCCACTATTCTCCTTGGTTCCACATGCACTGTGATTTTCTTAGTCTCTCCCCATTCTCTTTCTCCTTCTTCTTTTTCTATCTTCCTTTTACTATCTCCTTTTCCTGGGGTTTCTGCACCTTGTTTGCTGTAGTGTTTATCACTTCTCTCAGCCATGATAAACTAAGACAAATGCTCTTAGAAATATAGGGAGAGTCTTGTTCAGTGGGCCATGGCCAGGAAAGCTGGAGTGGGGTTATCTGTTTTTGCCAACTCAGCAGAGTTATGCTGGGTTCAGTTTTGTAAATAGGACTCAGGGGCCTCATTTGTGGCTTTTTCTGAAAGAGTGTTTAGCCAGGGAAGGATATACGATTTTCCTTGTAAGATGACAATAAAGGCCATTAAAAACCAATCACACTAGTGCTTGACATAAGAACCCTCATTAGCATCAATCTTTCTCATCTGGGCCAAATGGTGGAGCAGAAGGGAGCTAATCCCCACAGTCAGGACGTAAGACAAGAGTTTACTGGCTCGGCCACAAACTGGCTGTGGGACTTTGGGGAGATTGCATAACCTCCTTAGAGCCCAGTTTCTCCATCACCAGAAAGACTCTACAGCAAAATATGTACCAGCGACTTCACAAGGGACAGTCTAGAATTCATAAAATATTATTTGGGAAGCTCTGGAACTCTGCAGAAACTGATTGTGAACAATGTCCTTGGTTACTAATATCCTTGTTAGAAACACTAGAAAACCATTGCAAATCAATTCTAGGTGATGGAGTAAACTGTGAATCATGCCTGTCCTTGTAATATTCTACATTGAAGGTGGTGGGAAATCTGAAAATCACACATTAGCCTTGAGCTCCCAATATGAACTGCTGAACTGCACCTTTATAGTAATTATTATCATAGGTCCAGTGGAACAGGCTGCCCAGCTCATTTTTCTATCTTTCTCTGGCACTGGGACTCCCTTTCTTTTGGGGCACCTCTTCTCCACTCATTGGTCCTGGTGGGGCTGCAATCATGGGGTGTCACTGCCCAGTCAGCTCACTGACACCCTGCAGGAAGAGTGGTCACTAACCATTCTCCATTTCTCTCTGTTCACAGGGATTGGTCCAAGAGGTGGTGGACTCATCAAGTCAATAGAAATTGTTTCCCAGCATTTTGGAAGAGGAGTGAGAAGGGCAGAACCCTCCGTCTTTCTGAAAGCAATGAGTTAGGATGAGGTCCCCACCCATCTTCCCATTTAGATGGGTATTCTTCCTCCAGTATCTTGTATTAAAGAATAAATGTGATTAGAATAGGATGAGTCTACTTAGTGTTAATATATTACAATTATTTCACTATTATGTATGATAAAGAGAAATTGAACTAATACTTTGGTGTAAGTTTCATATGATTTAGTAGAAAACATATCTATTGGGAAATAGGGCATGATTTGATTATATCTATCAAATGCATTAGAAACAAGCTATCTTACAGTGGACATTTGCTACTTTCCCCAAAATAGGATGTTTTAAAGTATCAAGCTTGAGAAAGTTGCCGCACAATGAACATTTTCCTCATATTTTTCAGTGGCTCAGTGGCCACAGACTGTGCATCTTTCAGTCCAGGTTATACTCGCTGCCCAGAGCATTAAACACCAACCAAGATAACAAAAAGGACAGGGGAGGACCAAATCTTGGGTCTCCCTGATTTAGTCTAGGACTTTAGGATTGGGTTTTGTGTCCCTTTAATTCAAGCTTATATTTCTCACATCTGTTTTACATGCAAATACATATATTTAAAAGTACTTCTTGTTCTAACTGCAGCTGGGGAGATATTTAAAGCTGTAAATATTTACAAAGTGTACATAAAACAGCAGTGTGGGCTGATACAGCCAAAGGGGGGAAATTAGAGCACTGGGCCCCACTCCTGGCTCCATCGCTAATTCCTATGTGACCTTGGGCAGGCCAACTAAAATCTGTGTTCCAGCGCTACATTTAAGAAAAGGAGATACTGATCTTTATTGACCATCATTCCAAAAGTAATAACTCTTGAGGACAATACCTGCTATTCAGAACAGAAATCATTAAGACCTCACATTTATTACTTTCTTTTTTAAAAAAATATTTTTATTTATTTCAGAGAGGAAGGGAGAGGGAGAGAGAGATAGAAACATCAGTGATGAGAGAGAATCATTGATAGGCTGCCTCCTGCACACCCCACACTGGGGATGGAGCCTGAAACCCGACATATGCCCTGACCAGGAATAGAACCCTGACCTCCAGGTTCATAGGTTGATGCACAACCACTTAGCAACACCAGCTGGGCTATTACTTTCTTTTTCAGGGGAGAGAGTGGTGGCCTGCAAGGGATGTATTCTTACTTGGCTTGAGGAAAAACAAAACTCTGCTGTCTCAACAATTTAGCACCTGCTCATGTACATCACTCCCTGGTCCTGGTGGGGCTGGAACATGGGGTGCAATCTCACTGTGTAAGAAGGCAACAATGTGAACCGAGTAGCCAGGTGTGAGATACCCTTAAAGAAGGAAAGTGGATGGCAAATAATTGTAGCAGCACTTCTGGTACTTAGTTAGCTCTGGTTTCCCCTTAGAATAGAAAGAGCAGGGCTTTGATATAGGACTTAGTTGTGAGGGTGATTCTGTTGCTTACTCCTGCAACCTTAAACAAATCACTTCACCTTCGAGTGTTAGGTTTTGACAATGGTAAAGTGGAAATGATAAGGCCCACATTTTAGGTTGAAGGAATTATACACAAGCACCTAACAAAATGGCACACAGAAACAGCCTAATGAGTCCTGGTTTTCTACCACCTTTCACGTATTCATTGACTTTGATGGTAACTTGGCAATAGGACAGCAGGTAAAGCAGCCTCCATATTTTGCTACCAGGGACCAAACCCCTAGCAGGCATTCAGCCCTACATACCAATAGCTGATCCCATCACTGTCCATATTTAGACTGGAGAGAAATTTCTTGCATTTATAGTGCCCCTTCACATCAAGAAGCAAACATATACAAGGAAACACGGTCGAGGACTGTGGTGTAAAGCATCTATTTGCAGTGAAGGTACTACAAGCTTTCTCTTGTACACAGATTCTAAGTAGCCACCCTCCCCCTAAAAAAGAGCAATTGAGGTGATGAACTGGATGACACAGAAGAATCTTGGGTTATAGTAATAATTTAGGACAGAACTATTGCCTCAATTGTCTCATTTTCCTTTTACTACTGCGAGGACAGAACATAAGCAAACGCTATTTTATGAGAGGAAATTCAATTTACACTGGCCAAGAATCTCAATGCAAATAAGAGAACGCCACTAATCAAGATCACATGCAACCTCACAGGCACGAAGAAAGGACAACTCTAGCACCCAAGAAACTTGTGTTTCGCTTTCCTTAAAGCAGTAATTCTCAACCTTCTTTTGGAATCTATTTCCAATGACAAAATATTTTATGACCCTCTGAATTCATCTGTTTGTGCCAACCGTCGCATGAAAATATAGTTATAGTGGTTGGGGGTCATGGTACAACTTTTATGAAATTTTGTGAGGAACTTCAAAATAAAAGATTGGTTGATCCTAGGAGCAAGAAAATACTCCTAGAGTGATTCTAATCCCTTAATTTGAAAGTGCTTGGTATTGTACATATCCTTTCTCATGTTACTTACTTTTCCACAGCAACCCGGGGAAGTTGCAGCATTGCTCAGTCTGCAAAATCCCACACGGTGGGTATCCTTATCACTGCACTTCATCGTTTCTGAGATACCAAAGGGTGGAATATGCACCTTTATTTTATGTACCACCCAGAAAGAAAGCAGAATGTGGACAATAATACCAGGACACATCATCAACTGGAAAATAATAAAAAGACCAAGCAATTTCAGATATGTTAAAATGTGCAAGAATGAGCATCTTATGAACTCTGGAACTTCCCTTTTATAGATGAGAAACTGCCTGCCTTATTCACAGTCAGGCTGTTGATAGAGACTGAAGCCGGAAGCACCACCCAAACGCAGACCTTCTGACCAACATGGAGGAACTTTCCCTATTTATATGTTTTTATCTTCTTTGTCTCCCAAATATGGGATGTTTCCAGCCCCCTTTGCAAGTTCTTAAAGAGCCTCTATGTGCTTGGGCCTTGAAACCTCAACCAAAGGTTTGGCCTGGTGCCAACACTGATAACTTCATCTGGGGAAGGTTTAATGGCCTCTCTCAAGTGGGAGTAATCTTACTTTCCTTATTACTTAAGCAAGCAAGCATTTACAGAAGCCAAATAGCAGGGTTAAAATTTCAAACAGCAGTTTTTATATAAGATGGATGCTTCATGACTTCAACCCAAATGGACCCCACTCAGCCAGACCCAGCAATTGTGGAGATGACCTTGAAAGCAAGACGGGAGGCTCCCATCAGGGATTCCTGAAATCACCATCAATAGGTGGCAGCCATCAGGTAGCATTTTTTAAAATAAAAAAACAATGAATTGTTTTCAAAGGGAAATATGAATGGCTACCCACCTCCTATCTTCACAACATAAGGCATTTATACAATACAGGTATAGTCAATCCTCATTATTCATGGATTCCATAATGAAAATGTGCTACTCACTAACATTTGTTTATAACCTCCAAATCAATATCATGCACTTTCACAGAGTAGTGAAAATTGTAAGTCACTTGACATACAAATTCCCAGTCAAGGTCAAACAAGATGATGCTCTGGCTTCTTGATTTGCTCTCACATTGTTAGCAAGCATTCTTTGCATGGTCTACTGACTGTAACATTTTTGGCATTTTTTTTTGTTCTTTTAGTTGCTTAAAATTTAGCAATTCAGTTTTCACTATTTTAAATGGCCTCCAATATAACATGGTGACTATAGTTAATAATACTGTGTTGCATACTTGAAAGTGGCTAAGAAAAAAATTTACTATACTTATTGTGGTGGTCACTGTGCAATATATACAAACATTGAATCATTGTTTTGTACACCTGAAACTAATTTAATGTTGTATGTCAATTTAAAAAATTAATGGCCCCCAATGTGGTTCTGAAGTGCTGACCAGTATCTCTAAGCACAAGAAAGCTGGGATGCACCCTACAGAGAAAATACGTGTTAGATGAGTTCTATACAGGCACCAACAACAGTGCTGTTGTCTGGAAGTTCAATATTAATGAATCAATAATATATTTCAAATAAAGTGTTTGTAAACAGAAACACATGAAACTAGGCTGTGATCACTTGGTGAGTCTGTTGTAACCAGGAGCTCACAGGAACTTAACTCTGTATCTCCCAGGAGCAGTTAGTGTTCACTAATGAGAAATGACTATTTTTGTATGTTCAAGTGTCAAAAGGATTATTTCTTCTGTTGCTAACGTACCAGCCATTCATGTCATGACTGACAATCCAGTGCAGAAGTAAAGTCAGAGGAGTAATCAGGAGACACACACACATACACACATACACACATACACACACACACAGTGCCCAGTGACAAGATCTGGAGAGAAACACATAAATAGTAGGATAGGAGTCATGAAAACATAGGTTTTTAAAATGTCTTTGTTAACATTTCTAATTGTTGGCACTTCTTTGGAGATTTTGTTATTAAGAACTATAAAGAGGTGCAAGGGTTTACTCCTGAGACTTGGGGTATGGAGGTTCCTTACTGTTTGGGGTTCTGGCTTCTCAGTGGCTCCTCTAGAGCTGGATCATGACCATCTGATGTCTGCATGGGCCTGAAGGGCACCTCTGCCCTAAAGCTTTGAATTTTGCAAGTCTTGTCCCATAAGGGTGTCTCCAGTACAGAAGCTCTCCCAATGTAGACACAGCTGATCCTCACAGTCAGTTAGCCTGGAGGTCAATTTCTCCCAGTGATATCAACAATAATCAAGACTTAACTGCAACAAAGCTGTACACACAGTCCACAAAGGGGTGCACCAAGAGTGTCCACCTCAGGTAATTGGGGAGGCCGAGTCATGGGCCATAAGGACACCTAGCACACAAAGCTACCCTACCAACTCAGGGAAGCAGCAAAAATGTGAAGACAAAGAAACAAGTCACAAACAAAAGAAATGGAGGAAAACAAACAACTGGATATAGAGTTTAAAACCTGGATATAAGGTTTTTCAAGATGTTCCTAGAAAAGGCTGATAAATTTAGTGAGACCCTCGAGGATATGAAAAAGAACCAACTAGAAATTAAACATACACTGACTGAAATAAAAAATATTATGCAGAGACCCAACAGCAGACTAGAGGAATGCAAGAGTCAAGTCAAAGATTTGAAATACAAAGAAGCAAAAAACACTCAACCAGAAAAGCAAAAAGAAAAAAGAAACCAAAAATTTGAAGAAAGTGTAAGAAGTCTCAGGGACAACTTCAAGTATACCAACATCAGAATTATAGGGGTGCCAGAAGAAAAGAGAGAGCAAGATACTGAAAACCTATTTGAAGAAATAATGACTGAAAACTTCCTCCACCCATTGAAAGAAATAGACTTAAAAGTCCAGGAAGCACACAGAACCCCAAAAGGAATCCAAAGAGGACATGCCCCCTCCAAGACACATCATAATTAAAATGCCAAGAGCAAAAGACAAAGAGAAAATATTAAAAGCAGCAAGAGAAAAACAGTTAATTATCTACAAGGGAGCACCCATACAATTGTCAGCTGATTTCTCAACATAAACTATGAAGGCCAGAAGGGAGTGGCAAGAAATATTCAAAGAGATGAATAGCAATAACCTACAACCAAGATTACTCTACCCAGCAAAGCTATCATTCAGAATTAAAGGTCAGATAAAGAGCTTCACAGATAAGAAAAAGCTAAAGGAGTTCATTGACACCAAACAGTATTATATGAAACTAGAGGCCTGGTGCACAAAATTTGTGCACGGAGTGTGTGTAGGGGGAAGGTGTTCACTCAGCCCTGTCTGCACCCTCTGCAATTCAGAACCCCTACATCTTTTTTTTATCTTGCTAACCTCTTCACATTAAAAAAAATTAAGTGAAATATCACCTACTCTAGTAAATCCTCTTTGAACAAATGTCTTTATAATCTATATTAAGTATTGTCATAGTATACCATTCTTTTTCTTTAACAGCTACTTAGAGTGGATGCTATGTGGTTTTCATTTTTGCATCTGAATTTTTTCCTCTTGCTCTTGTAATAGCAAAGCTTATCCAATTTACATTTGCTCTTCAAGGGTTTATATTTGGTTCAGTTTCTAGTTGGCTCACTGCTTTTTCTTTTAAGCAATAAATTAGATAGTAAGCCTCACTTATAATCAAGCCTGTAGGTCTCTCTATCTAAATATTTCTATAATACCTATCACTTTAGCATACCAGAGATTGTGTTAATTTATAGAAAATAACTATAAATGTCACCTGATCATTTGATCTTCTAGTAGTATTTTATAGAAAGATGTATTATTCTAGTAATTTAACTATTAAAAAACTGAGGCATACAGAAATAAATTACATTGCACAATAAAGATTGATTCAAATATCAAAGCATAGTATACTTAGGGCCTCTCTTGTCCTGTGCCTCAGATATCACAGCATAGTACACAGTTCACGTGGAACTCAGCTTCCTTTAAAATGGGAAGGGATGCCATACTCATGAAGTAACTATTTCCACACATATTTTTTATTTAATTCATAGCAAATACTCTTTGTGCTGATTATTGGAAAATCACCCTAGCAATTGCCTCTGTTCCTGTCTGTATTGTTGCCTTATATTTTGATGCTATTACTGTGCTTTTATCATCCACTTGCTCTAATAAGATTTTAAGGACAGAGATCATGACTTGAGCTTGTGATTCTCTGTCATGGTGCCTAGATAAATACTCAAAGGCCATCCACTCCAAATGACTTGTGATGAGAGAAGCCCACCTTTGCTGGAGACCTCTGATTTCTATTTAAGGGCCTCACTTGTTCTGTGCCTTTACAGAAGGGTGCATAGGGGGGTGAGGGAATGTGAGGAAACCCAGACAGAATTCTCCTCCTAAAAGATTTTGCTAAGCTGGCCACCAGGACCACAGGGCATTTGACACACAGCAATAACAAAGGCACTGGTCTCCTACTGCTAATGTGTGGGGATCAAACCCCAGCCTGCAGGAACTCACCCCCGCAGTCAGGACCAGGCCACTGGGTAGACCTGGGCTGATGCTCCTAACTCTAGGGAGAGGGAGACTTCTCATGGCTGCAAGCTAGAGGCCCTGGACTCCATACCATGCACCCAAAGAAGTCTCAGGTGCAGGTTGGTCAGCAAAGTGGCTTTTTTGCCTGGAATTGTGGGACTGCCTCTCCTGTTCCCTAGTGACCGTGGATCTGGATTCTGACTGTCCAGTTGGCTCCATGATCACGATGGCAGTCTCAACTCTGCTTGTCCAGTTCCCCGTGATCGCAATGGCGATGGTGGATCTGGGCTCTGCCTCCCAGTTCCCCTGTGATCGCCATCGCTGGTCTCAGGCTCTGCCTGTCCAGTTCACCCCATGACTGTGAACGCAATTGCGGGTCTCACCTCTGCCTGTCTAGTTAGCTCCATGATTGTGATGGTGGGTCTGGGCTCTGCCTGTCCAGTTTGCTCCGTGATCCTGATAGTGGGTCTCAGCCTGGCCTCTTCCTGGGGTGATGGACCCTGCCAGAGGCTTAGGGTACGGCCAACCGCTACCAGCTCGTGTCCCCTTGGATCCCCTCGAAGGCATAGGGTGCTGCCCCCCCTATCCCGCATATGCAAATATACCACCATCTTTGCTGGTTTAATTTGCTTATCACTCCTGATTGGCTGTGGGCATATCACTCCTGATTGGCTGTGAGCATAGCAAAGGTGCAGTCAATTAGCATATTACTCTTTTATTAGATAGGATGCTGAAAGGTATCCTTTAAGAAGAGGAAGAAGAAGAAAAAGGTAAATATAAAAATTATGAACAACAAATACATATCTATCAACAAGTAAAAGAAGGGGTGTGGGAAGAGACCGAACAAAAATTGTACACCTATGGATGAGGACAGTGAGGGGAAGGTGGGAACCCGGTGGAGGGGAGCTATGAGGGGGGGGGAGAGGAACAGTTGTAATAATCTGAACAATAAAGATTTATTAAAATAAAATACAAAAAGAACTATAAAGATTAACAGGCAGTTCAGGAAGCAGCCTGTAACAGAGGGGCTGCAGGTGGCAGAGCCGCCCAGCGAGCCCACCCGGAGCGAGGGGGGGCGGGACCCACCTGCAGCGGGGCCCTTTCCCCCTGGGTGCTTCCTTGGCTGTGGGACAAGCTTCTGGACCTTCCTAGCCTTCTCTTTCGAAATGTAAGTCAATAAAAGAAACACGAGGCGGGAGAGAGTAGGACGAGGGGTGGAGAAAATGGGCCGGTGGTCTTAGTTATTTTCTGCTGAGCACAGAGCATAGGCAAGAACAGCAAACACATATCTCTTTGCTAAAAATAAAGTCAGAGGCGTTTTTGTTTTAAGTCTTCATGTGATATGACTGCTAAAGAACCACCAGTAACAGAGGGACCACCCTGCGCGCAGAACCCTGAAAAGTACGTTGGCTTATGGGGAACTGTTGTCAAAGGTGGAGACAACCAACACGCCTGGGCCGCTATAGAAATACTGTGTCTCACCAGTTTGTAAACGGCAACTCCCCACGACTCACTTATGGAGGAAGTGGAGCACCTTGTTCGGCGAGTTGTTTTCTTGTGGCCAGGGACTGATTTCCCACGGATCTGTGCACTGGCTAATTCTCACAGGACGTTTGGAAAATGAAGCTAGGGTTTCGGGTTGGACTCACAGGCGCTGCTTTTCTCTGGATAGGCTTTGTTTCCCGCACTCTGGTCGGCAGTCCTTCCGGGGCCTTCCTCCATCCCCGGCGGGGGCTGAGGCCTAGCCCTTGTTCAGGATGAAGAGGGATTGGAAGGCCGGCTGCTCTAATTGGAGCTTGCACCTGCAGCTCCCGGCCTCAGGGGCCACTGGGCTCTGGTGAGGCAAATGCGCGCCTCTGTGTATGTGTGTGTGTGTGTGTGTGTGTGTGCACATTTGATTTCCTCAATGAATACTGAGACACTGAACAGTTTTCTGGCCTGAATATGCTGGAAGGGATCCAAGCTGCTTGGCCTCTTTCTTCTTTCTGGAGAGGAGGCACCCCTTTACTTTCTAAGAAGGGGGGATTCTTAGCCATGCAGATATATCCAATATATTTTGATATAATCTCTTCTGGCCCCAAGAGGATTTACCCAGATAAAGGGCGCCTTCAGGTAGCATGAGAAGGTGCCACGGCAGGGCTTCCACCCACCCATAAGCTGCTGCATTTTTTATGAGTTTCTCCCACTTCAGCAACACTATCCAGGCAGCGCTGAAGAGCAAGAGCTGCACCTGTGTGCTCAGCCCAGGAGAGGGAAATGGAGAGCTCGCCCAGGTGTAACTCATTAATTAATGACTGGGACCCTGTCCCCTCATAGCACCCAGGGCTCCATCTTAATGCACATCTCCAATGTGTATAATCCCAATGGTTCTGGTATCCACTACCCACACACCCATGAAATCTTCACCACAATCAAGATGATGAACATGTTTATCACCCCCCAAAGTTTCCCTATGCCCCTTTGCACTGCCTTTCTCACTCCTTGCTCCACCACACTGCCCCCAGGCAACCAGTGATCTGCATTTTGTAAATATAGGTTATTAGCATTTTCTAGAATTCTATATAAATGAAACCAGTCAGCATGTATTCTTTTTTTGTCTGGCTTTTTTTCACTCAG
This sequence comes from Antrozous pallidus, assembly GCA_027563665.1. Lineage (NCBI taxonomy): Eukaryota > Metazoa > Chordata > Mammalia > Chiroptera > Vespertilionidae > Antrozous > Antrozous pallidus. The sequence continues at coordinate 91,490,222 of CM050511.1, read as the reverse complement.
CATAATTCTGAGATTCATTCACATTGTGGGAATCAACAGTTCATTCCTTTTTTATTGCTAAACTAGTAGCTCTGTGTACGAATCCATGCACCAGTAGCTTTCTGTGGGGCCTGGTCGCACTGTGCGACCAGAGGCACATCCACGGCCTGGCGTGAAATGCTTTTCTCATCACCATGGCGATGAAGCAAGCACTCTGCCAGGTTGCTCACGCTGCCCGCTCTTAGCAACTGCCCCCCTGCCTCCTGGGACTGGGGGACTCTGGCAGGACTGAGAGGATTGGGTGCCACCATCTTGTGGCTATGAGTGCCACCAGCTTTGTGATGGAGTGATGGTTAATTTGCATATTACCCTTTTATTAGATAGGATAATAATTCATTGTGTGGACATACAAGTCTGTCTATTCATCCACCTGTTCATGGGCATTTGGGTTTTGTACAGCTGCCATAAATATATGTACACAAGTCTTTGTATGGATAGAAGATTCCATTTCTCTTGGTTAAATACTTAGGAGTACAAGGCTGGATCATGTGGCAGGTGTACACTTAACTTTTCAAAACACTGCCAAACTATTTTCAAAGTGGCGGTACTATTTTACTTCCCCACCAGCCGTTCTGGTTCCTACATATCTTAACAACATTTGGTATGGTCAGTCTTCGTAGATTTCACCACTCAAAATGCAATGGTATCTCATTCTGGTTGTAATTTCGCTTTTTCCTAATGGCTAATAATGTTGAGCATCTTTTCAGTGTGTTTACTTGTTATCTGTATATCATCTTTTGGCAACATGACTGTTCAAATCATGGTGATTTCTTAAACTGGCTTATCTATTTTCTCATGACTGAGTTTTAAGAGATCATGATATATTTTCCCAGAGATATTTTTTATTTAAAGAATTATCCTACAGCCGAGACTGGTTTGGCTCAGTGGATAGAGCGTCGGACTGCGGACTGAAGGGTCCAGGGTTCGATTCCAGTCAAGGGCATGTACCTTGGCTGCGGGCACATCCCCAGTAGGGGGCGTGCAAGAGGCGGCTGATCGATGTTTCTCATCGATGTTTCTGACTTTCTATCCCTCTCCCTTCCGCTCTGTAAAAAATCAATAAAATATATATATATTTAAAAAAAGAATTATCCTACAATGTATGATGCTGCATAGAAAGTTTTTGTGGAATTTTCAGCTTTAATCAGAGCACGTTGGGGACCCTTTGGGAGCCCAGACTCGCTAGCACCTGAGTGTGCCACCCTCTGCCTGGGAATGGTGACAGAGGGCCATGCAGAAGTCAAGACAGGCCTAGGCCATGTTCACTTTTTGAGGCTTCTTGGACATTATAAATGAAAGAAATTCAAAAACAGACACATGAAAATCATGAGCTATCTTAAATGTGTATATTGGACAAATTTGTGATTTTGATCACATATAAAAATTCAGCATATATAAACTTTGGAGATGATGTCAAGATTTTAGATTTGAGGTTTAATGTGGAACATAGGGCTCTCATGGCCATTGCCCATCTTGTGAAAGGCAGGAGAGGCCAGCACCAGCTTGGGCACTTCTCACATGCCTCCTGTATCCCTGGTTACTCTTTAATTGAATATGCTTGGGCTCAAATGTATGATACACAGCTATGGAAGAAATGACCATTTCCCAGGTACACACAAATGTCGAGCCAGAATGGTGACTTTGGGAAGGCCAATCACTGTCCTTGGGACTTTTGGAGATACCTCAGCTCCATGCACCAGCAAGCCTGTGGGGCTGAGGCTGCCGTCAGGCTAGTGTTTGGCTTTTTCTTTCACTTAGTTTGAGGTTGGAACGGTGCTGTGGGGTTGCTTCACTTGATGAGTTCCCAGACACCTCCCAGCCTTACCCACAGAAGCGATCACCCTCTGGGGACTTACATCACCACCTCTGTGGAACTTTAATCTCCTTTTACCTGTGGCTGTATCCAGGGCAGCGGTTCTCCAGATGTCCAGCAGGACGTCTGGTATTGGTTGGAGGCATTTTTGACTGTCATAGCTAGGGAGGTGTTACTGGTACTTAGGGGGTGGAAGCCAGCGATGCTGCTAAATACCCTACAGTGCACAAGACAGCCCTCACAACCAAGAGTCATCCAGCCAAAATGCCAGGATTGGCAAGACTGGGAATCCTTGATCTCCATGATTTAATCATGTGTTAACTAGAATGGACAGAGAAGGTGACAGATTTAGATTATGAAAAAGCAGTTCTTTGTTCATTAATTAGACAGGCACCACAGTAGGAATGCGGAGAGGCGGTCAGCAAGCTTGCGGGGCTGTGAAGAGAGGGCTGCCCAAGGCCCCTCATCCTCTCACTTTACCCTTCTCTCTCTTCCCCCTTCCTCCTGCTGAGAGGTGTGGAGTGTGGCAGACATGGTTTCAAACCTAGGTCCTGCTGCTTGGTGCCTTTGGGAAATTACTTAATCTCTTTAGACCACTAGAAAATGGAAATAACCCTAGTACTTTTCAGAATTATGAGAATTGAACGAGATAAACCATGCCATGTAAAGACTTTCACAATTTCTGGCACAGGAGACTGAAGTAGTGGCCATCATTATGATTATTCCATGAACTGAGCGCCTGCTGAACACAGAGCACCTTGCCAGGTGTGCTTCCCAGCCACCGAGTGCCAGTTGTTGACACATTTTTATTTGTCTATGAAAACGTTACTAATGTTAACCCTCCCCCCTCAGAAATAAAACTGATGGGTATGTTGCACTCACTGTGTTGTGCTTTATGCTAGTGATAAAAGTTATGAATGAGATATGATTTAAGTTAAAACAATCCACTGAGTGGCCAGATTATTATGATCTCTGAACACATAATAATCTGGCCACTCACTGTATATCCTAAATAATAAAAGGCTAATATACAAATTGTCCCCTCGACCAGGAGTTTGATTAGCAGGCAGGCCAGCCAACTGCCCATGACTGCCATGTCCCCTCCCCTTGGTCAGGCCAGCCAGACTCCACCCATGCACAAATTCATGCACAGGTCCTCTAATATACATATATAGGCTAATATGCAAATTGTCCCCTTGACCAGGAGTTCGACCAGCAGGCAGGCCAACTGCCATGACTGCCCATGTCCCCTCCCCCTGGCCAGGCTGGCCAGACCCCACTCATGCACAAATTTATGCACTGGTCCTCATATATGTATGTGTATATGTACACACACACACACACACACACACACACACACACACACTCTGAGTGGGCAGATTATTATCCGTTCAGAGATTATAATAATCTAGCCATTCAGTATATATCACATATTGAGGTATTGATGCACATGTTGAGATATATGTCTACAATTTGTTTATGGCCTATGATAAGAAACTTAGACCATGAAGTTTGTCAGAAAATATAGCACGAACTGGGATTCTCGTAACAAGTCCTCGGGATGTCCATGCCAGCACTGAGTGCGATTCCATGTCAAGTGACTGGGATGACATCTCAGGTCGGGGAGGTAACACCAGCACCAGAAAGCTCTCACTGCCAGATGAATAAGCAGAGCCTGCAAGGCTGTGCCTGCAGGAGCTCAGGGAGTTTCTGGAAGGTCATTGTTGCAAACCCAGAGAACCAGTTCTGTGAGGCGTGGGAATGGGATATTCAGAGTAACAGAGGGGTGTGGTAACTGAGTGGAGGAAGGCTGGGTAAGGGTTACAACCAGAGCAGGCAAATTGCTCTTCTCCATTTTCAAAAGAGTGGGGAGAAGCAAGGCTTGGGCCCTGGCCTGCAGACAATGTTTGGACTCTTGCCAACTGCAGGAGAGTGAGCCCCCTGACCTCACCATGGAGCCGAAAGATAATCCAGGTGATAAGGGCTCAGCCACGCAGCATCCTGGCCAAAAAGTAAGAACAGAAATTTGGCTTAACTCTATTTCTGCCTGTGCTGTGCCTTGTGGGACAGGAGACACATTTAAAGGCATAGCCATGCTCTGCACCTGGGCCTACACATGGGGCCGACACAAATGAAGAATCCCTTGGGCTCCTTCGGCAAGGGAACTCGCATGAGGCTTTGGATACTGGACCCATGAAAGAACTCCGGAGGAACATTCTAGAAGACAGGTTGATTTCCTGGTCTTTGTCATTGGACCAGGAGTATGGCAGAGTCCTCTTGGGTGGGGAATGGGATGTATGAATGAATAGGCTTAGGAATTTTCTTCCCTTGAGTGGGCCCTTTTCAGTATTAAGGAGTTGTGCTGCATAACAGTGGCTTCTCCCCACTGGGCTATTCCAGAAAAGGGAGGTGATTTAACTACTGAAATCAGAAAGTTCAAGGACCACAGAAGTTGCCTTTTAGTGAAAGAAGAGGCTGTTACTAAAGGATGTGGCAAAGGAATGTTAATTCTACTCTCCACTTTCTCTCTATCCCACTGAGAGAAGATAGATTTATGGGCGGGAGATAGTTTGAGTGACAGGCATTCTGTCCATTCTTCTTAATGCTCTGTGAATCAAGATCAGCAGGAGCAAGGGAGTCTGCATTGCATTGTCTTGACCTGTCACGTAACAGCCTTTGCCAAGTTTAGTGTAGGTGAGGTATGCTCTCATCTGTTATCTATAGACTGATACCAGAAAACAAAAAAAACCAACAGGCATGTTTGCATGTCCAGTGCTTATGTTAGTGTCTCTGTAAAGCGTTTTGCATGAATGACTGGAACAGTGGGAAATACCACACTCCTCTGCACGTGTTGGTGAGGATATTGGTCACTGTATCCCTCAGAGTTTCCTGTATGAAGCCTGGCAGGGTCAATTCCTTCTCCAAGTTCAGGTGAGGGGAGCTTTGTACCAATTTGTGAATGGCTTCATTTCTCCCTTTTGGAAAATGAGAATGATGCTATTGGGCATATCTCCCCTTTGCTCTGGTTGCCAGGAAGCTCGGAGTTAATTTGACGCCAACTGTGCCAATCACAAAGGTTCTTATGCAGCCACATTTGGTCTTATTTCCTCTGATTTGGTCATCCTGTTCTGATTTCTATTTCCCCTGTTCCTAATTTAAATTTTTGGGCCATATTTCCCATCATCTTATTGCAGAGCTCACAACATTTGCCAGGTAGCAGTAAATGACGAAAGTGAGTGGTGTAATAGGGTGTGGTGTAGACTGTGGCAAATTGAGAGAGGATTTCCTAGGTCACTGTACTAAAATAGTATCATCCCCTCAACCCATTGTCAGTCTACCCCTAATCCTGCTTCATTCATAGCATTTATCACTTTCTGCGATTCTCTTATTTACATGTTTACTTGATGATAGTCTGTCTTACCTCTGCTATGCCCTCCGTAGCCAGAACAGTGTCTGGCACAGAACTATCACCCAGTCCACATCTGCTGAGTGAGTGCCTTGATGATGAGTGTGGGGCTGGTGTGGCCAGGTTTTCCTATGTTTTAACAGAATTTGAAATTTGGATTTCTCTATGAAATCTGATTTCTAGATGTTGGCGACTAATATTAAAAAATAAAATAAAAACACTGTCTTGGCTAGAACTAGCCCATGTTAGTGTGTGACCTGTCCTTTCTATTCTCGGGTGGTAACCACCACAACAGTCTCTGTGGAATGAAACAGTTTACACATAAATAAAATCCCACGTCTGCTTCATGGTTTACGAAGCACCATTGCCCAACAATATTTTATTTTTGTTCCAGTTTTACATAGGAGTAAATCCAAGCCCCCGAGGGGATGAAGGGAACTTGTGGGTGGAGGAAGCCATGAAGGGCAGACCCGCCCCTGCTGTCGGAGCTGCCTCGGGTCAGGTGCAGGAAAGCGGGAGGAAAAGCCCTTCTTGCTCCATTTCCTCTCCCTGTCCCGGAGCCCAAGTTAGGCGGATGCTTCACCTGGCACAGGCTGCAACCTTGAATTCAGATTCAGCCTCAGCTGGCTCTGTTTCTCCACCTTTCAATGCAGAAGGGGATGACCTGTGGGGGTAGCCCTTACAATCCTCTCACATGCCACCTTTGGCTCAAAAACCCTAGGCTTAACGTGTGTTAGCAGCACACACAAATGAATAAGCCAAACATATTGCATAGTGTCTCTTTCTTTTCTGTATCTTCAGTATGATGTCTAGCTTACCGTTTTAGGACCAATCTCTTTACATCTCTGTGAGAGTTGTAGGTTTTCATGATTTAGCAGAGAATATCTCAGCTAGTCATTGCAAACATGACCAAGTTCTGACCAAAACTTAGTTTATTATGGGTTAATTTTCCCAGAGAAAAGCTTTATAATAAAATTTAAGTATTGAAATGTAGGTCTCAAACATTTCTAGAAAATGTCGAAAATTGAAAATTTTCTCTATAAACTGTAGAATTGTTTCCCCTTCTATGGTTCTCCTAACTATTTCTCCCAGAAGCAGTGGTCTATCTTATTAAGCAGGAAAAAAAATCTAGGCTTTATTGGCATTTAAAAAAAATAAAATTTATTTTTTTTTTTAGGGAGAGAGGAAGGGAGAGAGAAGGAGAGCCATGAATGTGAGAGAGAAACATTGATCAGCTGCCCCTGCACTTGCCCTGAGGGGAAGGGTGTTGGGATCCAACCTCTACAACCTGGGTATGTGCCCTGACCGGAAATCAGTCCCAAAACCTTTTGGTGCATGGGATGATGCTCCAGCCAACTGAGCCACACAGGCCAGTGTGATGTTTTTTAGTTATTCTTTTTAATTGTGGTAAAATACATGTGACAAAATTTTACTATTTTAACCATTTTAAGTATACAGTTCAATGGCACGAAGTACATTGACATTGTTGTGCAACTATCACTGCCATCCATCGCCAGAACTCGTTCCTTTAGTAAAACGGAGCCTCTGTAGCATTCAGCAAAACTTCACATTCCTTCCTCCTCCCGTCCCTGGCAACCTCCATTCTCCCTTAGGCTTCAGTCTCTATGAATTTGACTTCTGATATCAGGAGAATCATCCAGGATTTGTCTTTGTGCTGGCTTGTTTCACTTGGCACCATATCCTCAAGGTTCCTATTATTGTAACATGTCAGAATTTCAATCCTTTTTAAAGGCTGAATAATATTCCACTATGCTTATTTGTCATTTGTATATCTTCTTTGGAGAAATGTTTATTTTGCTCATTTTTAAATGTTTTTTTTTAACATTGAGTTGCAGGATTTCTTTATATATTTTGAATATTAAGACCTCAGCAGGTTATAGTTTGCAAACATCACCTCCCATTCTGCAGCCTACTTACACTGTGTTGACTGTATCCTCTGGTGCACAGACTTTTTTAGTTTTGATGCACAACTGGCATTTCTGAGCTTCTATTTTTGGTGCTCTTGGCTCTCTGGGCATATGGACTGTTGGTAAGGAGGACTGCCTTACAGCTCCAATGACAGAGGGCTGGGAGGCCACTGCCAAAAGGCTGCCAACTCCTGTTTCAAATAGACTTCTAGGACGGTCTCAGGCATACCCCATTTTCTACTCTTCCTCCCCACCCCTCCACAGTCAGGGTGTAGAACTGCTTTAATGATAACAGATTTCAAGCTTTGGGGAAGACTTGGTTGGTGCTAGGTCTTTCAGAACAAACTTGAAAATGACTGTTGGCCTACAACTCAATCAGTGAATACAACAGCTGCTCCTACGGATCTCAGTGAATGGGAAACCAGCATAAGAGAGGAGGTCTCTGTAGCGTGGCTCCTCTGTAACATGGGGACCTTTAAAGGCCAAAACAATGACAAGGTTATGATGGCCTCCCACCCCCCAAAGTACAGTATGTCAAAAGAAAAACAACAGTAAGCCACAAAGTAAGCTTACATAAATGCAGCAAAGTTCTGATTTTTCTCAAGATAATGACTTCAATGTCTTTTCTAAATTGAGACATAATTTACATATAACATTATATTAGTTTCAGGTGTATAGCACAATGATGTGGTATTCATACATATTGCAAAATGATCACCACAATGTCTAATTAACATCCATTATCTCACACAGTCACAATTTTTTTCTAGTGATGAGATAGTGCTACATTTGAATTACTCAAATCTATTCTTTTAAATTTTCTTCTTTTAATTAATTATTTTTGTGTGTGTGCCGCTGCTTTGCCAGTGCCCTAATCCCTGTTGAGCCACCTATTTGGAAATAATAATCTCCACTAATGTTTATTGTGTGCTTTTTATATGCACATTCTGTGTACTATGTAAAAGAACAAATTTAATCATATCAATCCCATGAGGTAAGTACTATTGTAAATCTCCAGTTTTATAGTTGAGAACAGTAACTTGCCTAAGATCACACAGCTAGTGAGTGGCAGAGCCAGGATTTGAACCCCAAAAATGTGGCTCCAGAGTCTCTTGTCTGAAGTCTAGGTGAAGAAGCCATATTGGCCTGGCATGCAAGCTACCCACCTCAACCAAGCCTGTACCTGTCTTGCCAGTCCCTACCTTTATCTTTGGCACTTCACATACACCATACCCTTTGCCTCCCTTCCAACCCTTCCTGACCTTGTTCACCCACCCACCCAAGATGCCCTTTGGCATCTCTCTCTTCTCTGCCTGTGCCATCTGGGTTAGGTGTCTTCCCAAGGCAGGCTGTTGAGACAGTGATTCTTGCACTTTCCTGCACGGAATTGTATCTGTCTCTTGTCTGCTTCCCACAGCAACCTGAGAGTTCCTTGAGGGTGGAGAACAGGTTTTAAATCTCTGTGTCACAACCTAGCTAAGCACCTGGTACCTAGAAAGTTCTTAGTATCTGGTATTAAGTACATAAATGAGGGGGTGCCCAGATTAGGACTTAGAGTAGTGAAAGGAGTGCCCAAATAGTAATTTCCCCTGGATATGTTGTTGGCATCCTAAGCAGACAGTGAGAGCCCAGTCCGTATAGATCAGCAGTGCTGAATGGAACAGAATCAGTGGTGTGAACCCCACTCCCCGTGCCCTAACTGAAGACAGGAGACTGTTCTGCTCCCCACAAATCAAAGACAGTGACAACACATGTATGTCCACAAATGTTATCATGAATCCCAGTGACTTTTACAAAAATGTCACGATTGAATAAACATCTTCTTCCTCTTCCCTTCTGTTCCTAAATAATTCAGTCCTTAAAGTCACTATGTGGGACCAAGTAAGGCAGTCATTGGCATGGGTGGGGGTTGGATGTGGTATGGTGTCCCAGACAGAGTGAGTAGATTGGCCACTGAAAAGGGTGGCCCAGGACAGGGGCCAGGGCCTGGATGGACAGAGGAAGGGGTTCCTCGAGGGAGAGCCCAGAGTGCCAGGATCCAGGAGTGATGAGGAGGTTATCTGTGTGATGAGGCAGTCATGACTGCCGTTGATTATATTCAGAGGATGGATCAAATAAGTAAATCTGTAAGGACTAGAGGCCTGGTGCATGAAATTTGTACATGGGTAGGGTCCCTAGGCCTAGCCAGTGATCAGGGTCGATGAAGGCCTTCCTTCCTGGCTGCCAGCCAGGGCCTTCCTTTGTTCTGCGCCACCCCCTGGTGGTCAGGGCACATCATAGCAAGCAACTGAGCTCCAGGTCTCCTGGTTGAACCCCCAAGGGGACACTTTGCATATTAGCCTTTTATATAGATAGATAGATAATGGGAGCCAGGCCCCATTAGTGTTGAGAGGCCTTACAGGTATGGAAAAGGAGAAAGCTAGGACAGACTCAGTGGTGTTGGGTTGGAATTAGAAGTACCAGTGTGAATGTGTGGATTTATGCTTTTCAAATACATGTAGATCAATCTAGAACTAAATATAGATGAGAGACACACACAGGCTCTAATTCTTCCACTGAGGCAGGTAACAGTGATACCCCAATTAGCAACTAATACACCATGGGGTCAGATTTTGGATTCTAAATAATTCTCCAATAAAAGAAACTGGAACTCCTTAGGTGAAATGCTGATGTAAAGGCTGTAACATCTTGCTGCTTCAAGAAGTATTCAGAGGGTGAGGGGAACATTACCAAAGGGCATGTTAAAATTATGACTAGAAATGAGATATTTGTGTACTTTTATTTATTTATTTATTTATTTATTTATTTATTTTTTTATTTGTGTACTTTTAATGTACTTCTCTACAGGACACTTATTAATTGAAAAAGGAAGAAGAGTAATTTACAGTGGAGCACCCTGGTTGACACCATCTTAATCAAGTGATCTCGGTGAAATTTAAAATCTTTTGCCACCCAGTAGTTGCAATGAGGAGAACACAGCATCATTTTTGTGCTATTCTTGCCAAACCTGTGTAACTTGTATATAAGCATGAGGAAACTCAGACAAACCCAAATTAAGAAACATTCGACAGAATACCTGGACTCTATTTTTAGAGTGTCAAGGTTATGAAGGAAATATCAGGGAAAGGTACCATCCTGGAGTAGACTGAGTAGATGTGACAACTAAACACACAACTAAATGCCTATTTCTGAAATACTTGCTGTGAAGGATATTATTGAGATAACTGGCAAAACTTGACTTGGTCTGAGGGCTCTATAACAACTGAAAACATGCTGGGGCTGAAGATTGCATAGTACTAATGTACCAATGTTAACTTCCTGAGTTTGTGGTTATGTAAGAGAATGTCCTTGTCCATTGGAAATGCACACTACCATATTTAAGTAAGATGAGACATGGCTTTTGCAGCTTACTCTCAAAGGGTTTGGAACAATTAAGTGCAAAATTCTTTGTACCATACTGCACATTCATCTATTCTATAAGTCTGAGATTTTTCAAAACAATATTTGTATATACATATACTACACACACACCACACATACACACACACATACACACACACACACACACACACATACACACAAACCCACATTTGTATATTTTATGTCTACATATACATGTTATGAATATGTCAGGATTAAATTATAATGTTCTCCATATTTGCCAGGACACAGGTACCCAGAGGCTACTTTAGTAGAGCATATACTTTGGGTATATCTGCTGCAGTTGGCTCTCTGCTGAGGTGCAGGAGATGGGCATTCTCACCCCACTCATTTAACAAAGAATGAGCAGATTCTGAAATAACTAGAAAGAGATAACACTGAATCTGCAGGGCTGAGTGTGCCCTCGATATGACTTATCTGAGGATGGACTCATCTGCCAGAACCAAACAGTAGAAGTACTGAGAGCTTCTTTCATCTCTCGGGAAGTTTGTGGAGTAACTAGGGGCCAGGGCTTCAGGGTTGGTCTGGAATGTGAATTACACAGGGGACTGACCCTATGTTCGTGTAAGACTTGGCCCAGTGTGCCAATGATAACCACTGCCCATCGGGCACCTTTTGTGGGCCAGAAAATGGGGTATGCATTTTGTGTTCCTTTTATAGTCATTACTAGAGGCCCGGTGAATAAAAATTCATGCATTTTTGGGGGTCCCTCAGCCTGGCCTGTAACCTCTCACAATCCGGGACCCCTCACATAGACCTGACCTGAGATCAGGGCTTATTGGGACTTGCCTTGGCTGCAGGCAGCTGACCTCACTCGTATGGCTGCCACTGCTTGCCATCTGTGCAGCTCTGCCCACTGCACCCCCTCCCACTCCCCTGCTATTGGTGGCCTCCCTCTACAGGTGACAGGCATGGGGTGTGATGGCTTGGCTGGCCTGGGCTTTCCTCTGTGGGGTGATCGCTGGCTGGCCGCACACCTGCCACAGAGTTGCTGAGGATGTCCTGGGCCTCCCTCTTTCTTTGCTGGGGGGATGGGCCAGCCCAACCTGATCAATCCTAACCGCTGGCCTGCCTACCTGATCACCCCTAGCCACTTGCCTGCCTATCTGATCACCCCTAACTGCTTGTTGGGGGGTGGGGGCAGGCCAGTGAGGGGCCGTCTGCCTACCTGATTTCCCCTAACTGCTAGTCTGCCTACCAGATCACCCCTAACTTTCTGCTTGCCTGTCTGATTGCCCCTAACTGCTTGCTTGGAGGTGGGGCCAGCCCAGTGAAGGGCCATGGTGGTTCTGGTCTCTGGTCATTTCGGTTGTTACCCTTATGTTGGCTGGCCTTTTATTATATGGCATAAGGGTTCTCCTTATTAAATATGGTTCCCAGTCTATAACAAAGGAAAAAAAGTTCAGCAATGTTTAGAATGCTCATTTGTTGAAGCCCAATATCTCAGAATGTGACTGAATTTGGACATAGAACCTTTACAGAAGTGATTAAGTTGAACTGAGGTCATCAGGGTGAGCCCGAGCCCTAATCCAATCTGACTATTGTCCTCATAAGAAGAAGAAATCCAAACACTCAGGGAGTCACCCGGGTCAGTGTGGGCAGGAGAGGACCCATGGGGACACAGCAGGAAGGCACCATCTGTAGGCCCAGGAGAGTGAGTGGCCTAGAAGACACCGAATCTGCCGATCCCTGGACTTGGGTATTCTAGCCTCTAGAACTTAGAGAAAGTAAATTTACTGCTGTCATGACTCAGGATATGTATTTTGTTATGATAGCCGTAGCAACTAAGATAGTCATGCTATGGAACTGGCAGAGGATAGAGTTGGGATGCAAAATAAAATTCATGCAGCTCTTCTTGCCATCCTATGCCACCTCCCTCCACACATGTCTGCTGTGAAACTTCTCCCAACAGGCTACCCAGAACCCTCCAAATCTCACAGACTTAGCAGATTCCTCCTCTGTCATCCCAGATCATTATCATACTGCAGGACATCAGCTGATACAACTACCTCACAATGTCCTGACCAAACTGAGAGTAGGGCTCTTCCTATCTGCATCCCCAGCATGTCCCCTGGAGCCAGGCACCTGGTCATTACAATAGTTAGTATTTACTGAGCTCTTAATATGGGCAGCAAAGGCCTCACATATATTATCTCATTTAAATCTTAAGACAACTCCATGAAGTAGGAATTCCCATTTTCCCATTTTACATGTCAGAACACTGAGGTCAAGGGGGTTAACTGAATTACCCCAGAGCTAATAGGTGGTGAGACCAGGAATCAAGTCCAGATGGTCTAGTTCCCAGTCTGTGCTCTGAGGTTCCCCAAGTCCCAGCCCCCACCTTCTGCTAAGCCCAAGTGTGGAGCTCTCTTGCTGTGGAGAGTGCTCTCACACACGACTTCCTCCCCAGCCCCCTCTGCATGCCGCCAGCACTCCTGGAGCATAGAGTGTGCACACACACTGACACATTACCCAGTGCTGGGTGCACGGGACATCGTTTATCAGTGTTTGTTAAACTGCATTTGGTGCCAGGGATGGACGTAAACAGGGATAAGTACTCAGATTGTACTGGACTCTGATGGGTTCTTTCTAGATTTTCCAGGAGAGTTCCACCTTCTAAAACTTCATCCTCTCACCAGGTCACCTGCCAGAGTGCGTGGCAGAGAATATAGCCAGGGTTTGGTTTAAAAAGCAGAGTCACCATTCCACTGAAAAAAGGCAGAATAGAGACAAATATGCTGTCTGTCCCTTAAATACATGATTTCTGTTGGGCAAGTCACGATTTCTCTGGACTTGTCTGTGAACAGCGATGGCACTGCCTAGTCTTACTGTTGGGATGAACACAATACGTGACTGTGCTTGAATACTGATGAAGGATGCTGTTACATAAATCCAGTGATCATTAGTGGGATTGCTTATATTTTCTGACCTGTGTGGCCAATTTAAAAAAATTACAGGAAGGAGCAGCTTTTATTTTTAAAAGTAAGGATAGAAGGTTTCCATGAAGACCAGTGCAGAAAAAAATCAGACATACAGACAGCAAATGTCCTGAGGCCTTCCCCGAGTTCCAGGTGTTGTTAAAAAGCTATAACTAGACATTTCTGTCTTCTTGGTTCTCAACAACTGTGTGTGTGTGTGTGTGTGTGTGTGTGTGTGTGTGTGTGTTAGGGATGGGAAGGGAGGCTGGGCACCTGGTGCAAGAACCAGACTCTTACCTTTGCTGCATTGTGGGTCAGTTCCCAGGGGTGTGAGGCCTCGGGGGGACAATCCACCTGGGAGTTGAGCTTCTCTGACTCAGCAGTAGCCCAGGAAAAATTTCTTTCTCTTTCCTCCGTCCTGCCTTGCAGACATGCACGGAAGCCACTCCACTTTGTACCCTCGGGGGTTAATCAGCTCAGCCCGTTCCTTCTGCCAGGCTCCACCATGATCCCAGTGCACGTGAGTTAGTTGCACAGAACAAACTCTCAGTGTCACAGACAGAGCTGATCACAACCTGAGTGCCGCTTCCAGGGAGTCTGCAGGGAGGGCAGCCCTCCCCACAGCAGGCTGTCATTAGCACCAGTGACAACTCTATTCTGGTTTGGATGGGACTGAGGTTACTCTGAACTTCCTTTTGCTCTTGCCAAAAGCCAGGATCCCTTTGTTCACCTTTGGGACTGCCAAGTCAGGCCTACCACATCCTGCTGTTGTTTTCCTGCAGGCAACGGACAGCGAACTTGGAGCTGGGGGAGGGAAATCGACACAGGGCCCCTACACCTTCAGGTCATCATGAAGCCGAGGACATCATCAAGCTGGGATCTGGATCGGTCTCAGAATCCTGGGCACCTTTTTATTTTTAAATATGCAAAGAAGCGTGCACTGAAATCCATCCCGGGACAAATCAAGCAATTCTGACTTGTTCCAGTGCCTTGCCAAGACTTTCAAAGATTTTCCATAGGCGGTGCCTCTCGTAATCAAACATCAGCTAATGTTTGTAGGCAAAGAGACTGAGCAAGTTTATGACTGATGCTAGTTAAAGACTATTATCTCTACAGAGACAGGACTGTTGGCTAAACAGGATTTCTTCTACTTTCTCTTCAATGTCATCATCTGCAGCGGCAGCATCTTTGCTAACATTTGTTGCATGTTTACTGTTTGCTGGGGCCTGTGCTAATCACCTGACCTGCATTATTTCACTTAGTTCTCAGCATAACCCTATAATTCTCATTCCCATTTTATAGATGCAGAAATTGAGGATTAGAGAGATGAAGCCACTCCTGTAAAGGGACTGGGATAAATTTAAAAAATGTAAGGAGTGTGCTTTTCTGCATCTCACTTTTCCTACTGGTTAGCTTCAGCTTCAGCACCTCCGTGAGCTGACAGCTCTGGTGATGTCAAAGGGGTGGCTTAAGTAAACTCAGATCTGGGAAAAGCGCTCTAGATGGGCACATGGGTCATTGGTTAGTTAGGCGGTCTCTCCAGAGAATATGAATCAGTGCTCTCCTAGCCCGGTGTCCCACTCTTCTCTCTAATCCAAGGTAGCACTGGCTGCTATGGCTCAGCTGTCCGCTCTGAGTCCGACTGACTGAAAGGAATTGCACTGTGCATCTCTGGGCCTCTGTGTGTGCTTTGATCACAGCCTGATGGCGAGTTTGTCCTTTAGTCTTTGGGAACCCAACGGTTCGGAGCTTCTTTTCATCAACGATCCACGGCACGAATGACACTCAGTTCCCAGTCCCAAAACCTCTGCCTGGTGAGGGGAATTCAACACATGTGTTTTCAGTCCTGAGGTCACTGTGCAACTTTCATTGTGGCTTATTGTGCTCATCTTTACCTCAGTTGTTAGCCATGAGCTCTCCTGGGCCGTGGCCATTACCCAGGGCAGCGGACCGCTGGACAAAGGAAAATAAATCCACTGATTAGGAGACATGGAGAGGCCTCCCAGCAGGGTCCACTTGTCCTGTTTTTGTAAACAGCCAAGTTGCAACATCTGGGCAGTGGCTCATCCTTGTTACCCTTGGATTTGGGCAGCTTTAGGGTGTTTTGCTCTGGGGCCACGTGAGCCTTTAAACTTGAGTTCGGTCAGCTTTTTGTTCTTAACAGAGACTCTAGATTTATTGAAATGACGGCAATAAAGAAGATTAGAAAGGGGCTGGGCGTTTAGTTTAGATATCGTTTCATTTTTCTTTCCCGGTGGTTAACAATGAAACACAGTGTCTAAACATGTTTATTGACTCTGGTCTTGGCTGCTTTGATGAGGAAAGGCGATTTATAAGAGTCAAATGGGCCTTTTCAACCTTATCACGTGAAACCGAAGACCACATGGGAAGGAGCTGATGTCATGGAGGCTCTCGTGTTCATCTGCCTCACAGCGTTTCGCCAGCAGCAGACAGAGACAGCAGATCTGGGGGCTGTGGGGAGCATGGAGCGTTTTCATTCAGAAAGGTAAGGGACGTGGACTTGCTTCCCCCTTCCTCTCCCATGAGCATCTGGATCAGTACTGATTAAATTGGAGCTGAGAACTGAGTCCGTTGTGGGGCTGACAATAAGCACACACAACTCCAAAAATACTTTTTGCATGGTCATGTAACCAAGGCCGCTGACTGTTTAAAACTGGAAACAGAGAGAAGTCAGGGATGCAAACCAGGACAGATTAATTTAGCTTTACAAATGTGCCCTTTGCGGAGCCAGAATTACTCACTCCCTGGCAGCTCGAGGGACGAAGGCCTGGGTCGGATCAAACTCCGTGGCTTGAGAGTGGCCTTTGCATTTGGTGTGGGCTGTCCCAGGTGAGTGACAGGCTCCACCTCGGCGGAAATGTCCAGATGCCAGCTGATCGTATCATTATGGGGGAGTGGGCATAGCTTCACCACACCAGGAAAAATGGCCTGTTTTTTGGAGTACCCCCGAAAAGTACCATGCCCACTTGTATGCAGAGAGCATCTCCTCGTTTCTGGTGCATTCCAGGGTGGGGGGGGATATTGAATCTGTAAGATTACAGAGGAGCCATTTAGTGTTCTGCAGAACCTGGGCTGGCTTTGTCTTGGGCCCATTTTCACTCCTGCAAAGATGCTCAGGGTAGAAATGGATTTGCCATCATAGGAGGCAGAAATGGCTTCTTTGAAACTGACTACTGTCCTTTTCCTCCTCTAAGCATGTAAGTGATGCTCTGACCATCTGTACCTATGAATGGAGAGGCAGCAAGGAGCCCAGAACCCCACCCAAGGCTTTAATACCATCTCTGATCCAATAATTCCTGTATTTGTATCTCTGGCTCAGACCTCTTTTCTGTGTTTCCAACCGCATTCTTAGTGCCTTATGGCCATTCTCAAGTTCACACATCCAAAGCCAACCCTTCAACTCTTCTCAAACCTCTCCCTGTTTTCATCTCAGCAAATGGCCCTTTCACCCATTCAGGGCTCCACCTGAGTCCGTGTTCCTCAGCCTTCCCCACTCCTCCCTCAACGCCCCTGTCCCACACGCAATCCCTGAGGCTGCCATGTCAATTCCACCCAAGTTACATCCACAGCACAGGGTGCCTTCACCTTACACCTGCACAACTGCAGACCCGTCAGAGCTCACCACTCACAGAGTCACTGCAGGAGGATCACTGCAGGAGGCTCCCAGCTGGGCTTCCCTCCTGCTTCCAGATCTTTAAAAAAAAGTCATTCCAAGGATGCCATTAGCTTATACTAAGGCCTCAAAGCTTTCCACTGCACTAAAGAAGAAACACAAAGCTCCTGACTTGGCCCGTGGGGTTTGGTATGATTGGGTCCCATGTACCCCTCCAGAGTTACCTCGGTGATACCTCCTCCCCTTGAGCACACTCCAGCCCCATGTACTTGCTGTCAGTCTCTTGAATATAAGCTTTTCTCCATCTCACAGCTTTGCTCTTCCTCCCCCATAAAAGGACACAAACACACACTCTCTCTCTCTCTCTCTCTCTCTCTCTCTCTCTCTCTCTCTCTCTAACTCATCTTTCAGGTCTCAGTTCCCATGTCATTTCCTAGAGAACCCCTTTCCCTATTTCATCTTTAGTACTTGATTTAACTTGTAAGGCTATTATTTATTTACTTATTTGCTTAACTAGAGGCTCAATGCACAAAGATTAATGCAAGAATGGGCCTTTCTTCTCCTGGTTCCACTCTGGCTGGAACCTCCTTTCCACTCCAGCCCAGAACTGCCTTTTCACCTTCCCATGCTGCCTAGAGGCCTGGAGCAGCTGGGGTGGTGCAGTACACCTGTGTTGTCACCATGGAAACAACACAAGCATCCCACCTCGCCCCGGCTGCTCAGAGCCTGTGTGTGCAAATTAACCCACCATCCTGATTGGCTGATTGGTGTCGCAAAGGTACAGTCAATTAGTATGTTCCTCTCTTATTAGTGTAGATGTGTAGTTCACCCTGCTATACCCACCCATCCTCTGACAACTAGATTGCCTTCCATGAAGGCAGGGACAATGTCCAAGGCCTGGTACTTAACAGGTTCCAAATTTTTTTTTAAAGTTGAATGAAGGGATGAGTAATGAAATGAGGAAAACTTTTCCATCTCAATTCACATTCCTTAAGGAAGAATTTCTTAACCAGCTGTTGAGAGATATTGAGCTTGTTCAGAGGCAGACCCAGTTTCACCTTGTGCACTTGTAGAGAACTAGGAAATAACTACTGTCTTGGAGAACCAAACCAGCCCCTTCCTGAGGTCCCACTCTCTATGGCTTTTGGGGGTGCTCCACAGACTGGGGATACCAGTAATGGGGGACCTAGGGAGGTGGCTGGTGTGAACCCAGGACTAGTGTGTTTCTGGATTTCCATGTTAGATATTGTAATTCGTTCCCTGGGAAAACAATACAGCAGAGTGGAAACTCTACTGTTATAAAAATGTTTGTGAGATAGCTTTGGGAAACCAAACACCATTTCGATTTAGAACATTGGTCTATTGGGGAAAATGTGATCCAGCTTCAAATAACCAGCATTACCCCCCAAAAGCCTCTTAGAACAAAAACTCTTTCAAGTAGGAGTTGCCTGGTTTGGATTTCTTATGAATTTTCAAATATATGATGACTCATTACCAGCCATACCCTCCCTGACCTCTCATCTTAATCAGGGTGAGGACAAATTGGGCATGCCTACGAGATAATTTATTCACACAGGGGCTGTATTTATTTGTGTTGAGGCAGAGCCAGGAAATGTTTATTTTTTCTGTCCATATTTCAGAAGCCACATCTGATGCATTCCCCAGGAGAGAGCAATATGGAACTGACTTCCAGCCTCCTCCTAGACCCCCCTCCCAATAGGAGGAGTAAGGACTCATGTGATTGGTGAGACAGGGAGAGCATGACCTTCTTTGGGTTCCCTTACTCAAGGGACTGGGCTGCCTCATTGACCATCAAGAGACTTTTGGCCTGGCCAGTGTGGCTCAATGGCTGAATGTCCACCTATGAACCAGGAGGCCATGGTTCAATTCCTGGTCAGGGCACTTGCTGTGTTGTGGGCTCAATCCCCAGTTGCGGGTGTGCAGGAGGCAGGTGATCGATTATTCTCCCTCATCATTGATGTTTCTCTCTCTCTCCCCCTCTCCCTTCCTCTCTGAAATCAATATATTTTTTAAAAAGTAAAAGAAAAGCAAGGGCCTCTTTCCCTCTTCTCTTGGATTTTGTAAGTCCAGATGAGTTGGCAGGGGGGGGGGTGTGGGGGGGGGGAGGATGCTGTGCAGCCTCTATTCCCCTGTTGGAGGCAGCCCTGGCAGGGACAGCAGGCCAATTGAGGCAAGTTTCTGCTCATAAAGTCCCTATTTCTTTCCTCAACTAGAAAGACATCCCTCCCCTTTACTTCAGTAATTTGTGTTATATTTTAATTGTTTTTTATTAACAGGTTTTTTTTATACATGTGTGTAAATGCATGTAAAAATAACTTTCACAAAGGAATTAGAAAGTATGTAAATTAGGTATTTTGTCTTCAAAATCAGTGTTAAAATGAAAAATTTGTATATCCTACATTTTTCGACAAAACCTAGGTAAACTCCCTGTGGGATGTCATATTAAGTGACATTTACTCTTGAGCCAACCCGATCAGATGCTCAGCCTGCATTCCATCTCCATATCTAGGATTTCTGGTCTATGCTTCTGTCATCCATGTACTAGTTTTGCAATGCTTTGCTCACAAATAAATGTCCTGTCATAAATATTCTAACATGCCTAGCAAGATGGAGGAGGCCTGCTCAAATGAGACTTACAGCTGGGTACACACATCAGATATCCAGCTCTCAACCTGCACCCTGTATATTTCAAGTTACCGTGCAGCGGCTGCCGTTCCTCCTACTGCTGTCAGAAAAACTCAATTGGCAAAGTCTAGGGCAGTGGTCTGCAAACTCATTAGTAGTCAACAGAGCCAAATATCAACAGTACAACGATTGAATTTCTTTTGAGAACCAAATTTTTTAAACTTAAACTTCTTCTAACGCTACTTCAAAACAGACTTGCTCAGGCCGTGGTACTTTGTGGAAGAGCCACACCCAAGGGGCCAAAAAGCTGTATGTGGCTCAGAAGCCGCAGTTTGCAGACCACTGGCTAGGGAAATGCAGCTGTTTTTAAAAATATATAGTCTTACCCCTAGGATGCCCCAGACTACAATATGAAAGGGGAGTTTGGAGGCAGAGGTTGCTCCAAAAGCAATAAGGACAAATAAAATGAATTGTTACATCAAGAAAAATTCCACTTTACTTACAGTATCTCTAAATTTTTAATCCAAGTAGGAAAAACACAGATCAAAAATCTTCTGCTAAGTCACAAGTATTAGAAATTCTGAGCAGTGTGGCTATGCCCCAGGGTTGGGGAGATGTCATCTTTACAATTTCTTCATTTCATGCCTTTTAAAAAAATTAGTGCTGTTTCCGTTGGAGGTGAAACTGCCTCCTACAGGGCTCTGTGCCATTCCCTGCGACTAAGTTTTGTACATTTGGAAACAGTCATGGAGATGAGAACAAACTGTTATCTAATAGGCAAGGACTCTAGTACACTCTAGGATTTTGTTTCCAGCCCTGAGGATACTGTCAACACTTAATACATAAATAAAACAGCAGTAATAAATGTGACTGGAAAGGACAATGTGAGGGACACTCCATATTTCTTACGATCCAGGAAAAAATTTATGGAGTTATCTCAGATTAAAAAAAAAGAAATCCCAAGATACTATGACACCTATTTTTATTTTTAGAGGACAAAATGCTTTAGATTCCTCCTTGTGAAATGGCTTTGTTAATTGCACTGATTAATTGACTGGGTCAGTTGATTTTTAAAACCGCATCACAGTGAAAAAGCAACTGGAAAATATAGACGCATTTTGTGTTTAAATGTGGAGTTCTCTAAACTGGTTCAGACAGCTGGGCCCCATTTTGTGTTTGTTTTTTCAAACAGATTCTCAGTGTTCTAAACCAGATCCAGCTATACTAATTGTATTTCAGTGACTGGTTGGATGCTGTCTCTTCTGGGAATTCTCATGTAAAAGGAAAACGGATGCTTAAATCTCATTGCCGTTGCTTATTGCCGTGGCCTTGGTGCTGTACTGGTCTGAGACCCTTCATCTCCACACACCGAGCCTTGCTCATGTTCTGGGGCGTGTTGTACAGTTGCTAGACCTTAACTGTCCAGAGCCATCATGCAGGTGGCCTCTAAAGACTCTCAGGTGCCTCTTTCCCCGCCCAGTTGCTCAAGCATAATGCACATACAAATGCTTTAAAATATGAAGAGAAATTACGTTTTGCTTTAAAAGTTGTATAAGTAAGACACTCAGTGAAAAAACTCAAACAAGCATGAAGAAAAAAGGGCCTCAAGTAAAAAGTGTAAGCCTGTCTGCCCCTTAGTGCCCAATATCAACACACACACACACACACACACACACACACACACACACACACACACACACACACACACACACACACACACACTCAGACATGCACACATATACACCCTGGTACTAGCCTCTAGGGGGTAATCTTTGATTATCTATCTATCT
This sequence comes from Antrozous pallidus, assembly GCA_027563665.1. Lineage (NCBI taxonomy): Eukaryota > Metazoa > Chordata > Mammalia > Chiroptera > Vespertilionidae > Antrozous > Antrozous pallidus. The sequence continues at coordinate 91,468,607 of CM050511.1, read as the reverse complement.
ATCTATCTATCTATCTATCTATCTATCATCTATCTATCTATCCATCCATATATCTGTGTGTATGTGTGCATTTTCCCACATACACAGAGGTAACAAGTTATATGCATCTTGCATCCATCTATCTAATGTTGTAGAGCAAATCACTCTAAAACAACACTAATCATTTACTGTCTGTCACAGTTTCTCTGGATCAGGAATCATGGAGTGGCTGGGCTAAGTGGTTCTGAGCCCTCTTGAGGTTGCAGTCAGTTGTTGGCTGGGCCTATAGTCATTTGAAGATTTGACTGGGGCCGGAGGCTTCGCCTCCAAGGTGGCTCACTCTCACTGCTGACATATTGCTGCTAACTGTTGGCAGGAGGCCTCAGTTCCTCTCCATCAGAGCTTCTCCCTGGGCTGCTGAATTTCCTCATGGAATGGCACCCGACTTTCCCATAGAGGGCGGTCAAGGGAGCAAAGTGGGAGTCACACACCATCACTGCTGCCATCCTCTGCTGGTCACACAGGTCCGCTGGGTTCAGTGTGGGAGGGACAATGCAAAGTGAGAATGGTGGGGGGTATTTTGGATGACAGCAATGACAGCAAACTCTACTACTCAATGGAGTCTATTTTCTGCTCCTTGATTCTGCTGTAGCCTTGCAGCTTGTGTTCCCTAAAAGAAAAGAGCAGAAATGACATTGTGGGGATCCTAAGTCAAGGCTGCAAGATCAGTCTTTTCTGCTGTCACCCTCTCAGAATGCTGCTGGACGAGGCTTCTTGAGGCTATGAGATAGGGTAGAGGGAGAGGCCAGGTGGAGAGACCTGTCCCCAGTTTAGGCCCCAAATATATAAGTGAGCCCAGACAGTGCATAAAGCAAGATAAGAGCCCAACCCAAATGGCCAAACCACAAAACCATGAATAAACAAATGATTGTTGTTTGAAGGCACTAAAGTTTTTGGAGTGGCATGTTACGCAGCAATATGAAACTGATATTATAAGCAATGGTCTACATTTGGTTTTTTAAACTCAAATTTAAAATGAGTGAAAATACATTTTGGGCATCCTTTCATGTCAATATCTACAGGTCTTCCACGTGTTTAAAAATGTTCCAATATGGAAATTTCATGATATGAAAAAGCCATAATTACTTAATATGTAAACTATGAATGGACACAGGTTGTTAACAAATTTTTGCTAATACAAGCAATGTTTTATAAGCTTTACTCTGGCACTTACATTCACAGAAGTAGAATTGCTGAGTTAAGGGAATTTTGCATTTAAATATTTGATGTCTCAAATTGCACTTCAGAATGGTTGTGCCAATTTCCATCCCACTAAACTTATCAAATTTTAAAGGGAAATCTTCATAGCTGTTTCTGCCCTCTTCCTACGTTTGCCAGAGGATTGGGAAACAGAGCTGAGAGGAGGCACGGGACTGTGGGAACTTTCTCTTAGGCTGCAGTGAGAATAGAGCAAGGAAGGTGATGTAAAGACACCAAGAGTGAGGATGTGAGAGAGGAGCAAATGGGATCTTGGAGGAGGCTGGCTCCTCCCATAGGACCCAGAAATATCTTTTCTCTAGCTGAGAGGTTTTTTTGGGGAAAAAAATTTAATAGACAAGGCTGCCAACTAAGAGCTTTTTAAAAAATTATGACAATAATAAGCATTAAGTCTGAAGTATTAAAGATAACAATAGTGATTATGGTCCTATAAAAACTTAACATTAAGGCAACTTGAATCTAACCTGTCAGTCATTTTTTTTTAACCAGAGCATGTGGATGAGTCATAAGAGACCTCCTGTGATTCTAAATGTGCAAATAATAATGATGATGTTTAAGACTCATCATGTGGCACTACATACTGTATGTTGTTGCATCTAATTCACACCATAGAGGAAGAAACCATGGGATGAGTAACTTGCTCAAATTTACAGTGTTATGTAATAAGTAGGGGGGCCTAGTCTCTCTTCCTAGAAGAGGTTGGGGATGTATCCGCTTTCCAGAGGCCCTTGCACCAAGAACATGACCAATGGGACCTTCGGAGAAGTTAGCTGGGGGAGAGGTGGAAAGAAACTCTATCCTTAGTGATGTGCCAATCTGCTGATCCGACCCTGGCCTTGCCTGCTCATGTCTCAAATTCTGGTTTTTTGTGAGACTATGAACTTCCTTTTTGTTTCAGACCACTTGTTCGTTTGTCAATCCTCACTGGAGGATATTTTTTTCCATTGATTTTTAGAGAGAGTGGGAGGTTGGGGAAGAGACACACAGAGAGAAACATCTCTCATCGGTTGCCTCCCACATGCAGCCTGGTCCCGGGGATTGAGCCTGCAACTGAGGTGAGGTATGTGCCCTTGACCAGAATTGAACCCACAACCCTTCATTCTGCCTGCCTGACTCTAGGGTAAGACCACTTTCACTGGAGGTGTTCATGTAGCTGAAAGCAACCTACCTAAAACACTCCTATTGTATGCTGCCTCCCAGAACATTTAATTAATTGTAACCTGGGTATTTTCAAATCGTATTTTTAGGCAAAATTAAGAAATCCTGAAAGAAGAATCCAGAGCACAAATTTTATATATGTAAAATAATCAGACTCCTGCTTGATGCTATTCTTTTAACCACAAACACAGAAAGTGATTAATGACAAGTTTCTTCATTTTAAAACAACTTACTAAAAGAAAAGTACAAGGAGAAAAAGCTAATTCTTATTTTAAGTGAGGGGAATCCTAATTTAAAAATTTCTCTCCAACTTGCCTGGCTGTGGAAAGGCCTAGTACTAACTGCAGAAATGGGGCAGAATCTGAACTAGGAATTGGAACTGTCCCCCAGTATGAATCAGGAAACATATTCTGCTCTGACCTTTAACCAAGACTAGTTTACAAATTTTATTTCTCACAGAAATGGTCATCCATTCCTCCTTCTTGGATATTCCCAGAAAGGACATAATTTAAGAGGGAGAATTCTTGAAGGCAGTTTTGTGGAAAATAAACATGTGTTTGCTTCAGATTAAACTGCCCTAAGTAGTAACCTCCCTGAGGTCAATTAGGATGGGCAAACCCCACACTGTCGGGGGAGCCACAAACACCTGTGAGATGATGGTTGGGAGGTGAGGGTTTAGACTGGACAGTGGTGGAGGAAGAGGAGACCTGCCCTGAGTCCCACTACAGCCATATGGGCCATAGTTTGTTTTACTAATTATCCTCTTCCTGGTTTCTCCTCGGGAGGGGAAGCCATGGGAGATGTGGGGGGCTCTTCCCTGAATCACAGTGGAGATGGGAGCTGTGTGGTGTAAGAGATGAATGTGGTGAACATAGAGGTTCATATTATGGGTTCATTGTGTCCCCCCAAATTCATATGTTGAAGTCCTAATTCCCAGTATATCAGAATGTGGCTGTATTTGGAGATAGGGCCTTTACCAAGGTAATCAAGTTAAAATCAGGTCATTATCCAAAGTAGGCCCTAATCCAATATAACTAGTGTCCTTACAAAAAGGGGAATTCATGCACAAACGTGTGCAGAGGAAAGATGATGTGAGAACATAGGAAGAAGGTGACCATCTATAACCCGAGGACAGAATCCTAACAGGTCCTTCCTTCTGGGCCCTCAGAGAAAACCAACCCTGCTGGCCCCTTGATCTTGGACCTCTAGCTTCCAGAACAGGGAGAAAATTAAGCAACTCAGGCTGTGGTATTTGTTATAGCAGCCTTAGAAAACTAATACAGTGCCCCTCTCAGATCTCTCACAAGAGAACTTGCTGAGAGGAGTGTCGTTGTTTGACAGCCTCCTGCTGCCCCACCATCAGGGCCACTGCAGCATCCACTGCCAGGCCTCCCTATGGGGGTGGGGAGGAATTAGAGCGGGCCTATTTCTGCCCAATGGACTGCCTTTGCTCAAGACTCCCCATCGGCCTCACAGAGACTTTCTCAAAAGCTATGCTGCAGACTGAAGCTCTTCCTACCCAATCCTCCTCCGATGCAGCTCGTCATTCATAGGACTTCCACTTCAATTGTGCTATCTATGGCTCTTTCTTCTCCAGCAACCTTCACCTTTATTCTCCACAGGCAAGATAGATAGGTGATAGATAGATAGATAGATAGATAGATAGATAGACATAGATGGATAGATAGATAGATAGATAGATAGATAATAGATAATCTTTGTTCCACCATAAAAGTCTTTTTAATAGTAAATAAGTTTAAAAGTTTTCCAGCTAGTGGATATGAATCATTATAATTCATCAAAAGCCAAATGCAAATGGAAGTTGACACATAGTTGAGAAAACATTTCAGATACCATTTGTTTGAGTTTAACAACTCCACAGATTTCTTTTAAACAAAAAAAGAAAATGGGCAACTTGACCAAAAGAATGTAAAACGTACTGGCATATTGCTAGACATTAGTGTTAAGTACTTATAAGCAGCGGAATGAGCCAGCCAAATGTTACAGGGTAGAACAACTCAATTTTTATTTGACCATATTGATAAAGAGCAAACTCAGCCTCTCAGTAAATTTGACCCCTAACTAAGACCAAAAGTTAGTCCATGACCCCAAGGAAGGTCATTGGCAAAGCAAAGAAGTCATATCTCTGTCTGCCCAGCGTTAAGAGTAAAGGAGGAGAATGAATGTTCCCAGCTGGGTGTTGTGCTAATTTTAGAATTGCAGCACCCAGGACACAAGCCAACCAAATTCACGCAAACACGGAGGGTAAACAATGCCACACCAGCTGTCCTGGACCCAGCCAGACATATGGCAGGTGAAAACAGTCAAGATTTCTTCCCAAACATTGTTTATTATTCTTTACGATCTTTGTTCTTATAGAAGAAAAATGAGATTGGCTAGAATTTTGGATCTATGAGCTTATTTGCTTACTTCTTTCTCTTTAGGTCTCTCTATTAATTTTCTCACATTTAAAGTCAAAGCACCCTCATCAAAGAAAAAATGTCAGCAACCCATAAGTGGATAAAGGAACAAATGAAAGTTCCTCTTGACTCACCTTCTGCCCTGTGGCCCTCCTGTCCCACCTGTAGATCAGATTTGAAGCTAGTGGATATGTGAGTGGTTTCTTTGTTTTCCCAAAATGACAATAAAAAATGGGGGGGGGGTCTCATTTTTTTCTGTTTAAAAAAGCCCTTTCTGATTACTTTAAAAATACAGAAAGTATAAAGAAGAAAATAAAAATCATCAAATCCTTTCACTCAAAGATCACAAGTAACTATTTTTTTGTGTGATTATAATTTCAGACTTTTTTTTGCAAGAATACACACACACACACACACACACACACACATATATATATATATATATATATATATATATATATATATCCATTTCTAGTCCTGCAACATCTGGAAGGATATGTAAGCAAGACCCATTTCCATAAAGAAGGCAATCAGATGGGTCTGGAAGATGGTACAAGTAATGCCTTTCCCTTGGATCCCATTTCAGGACTAACAGAGCCATTGTAGGTGGTACTGGCCCAGAGCACCTTCCCTGCTCAACCTTCCTCTTTTCCCCTCCCCACACAACCCCTACAGTTTCTTCTAGTCCCTTTTCAGTCTACAAAGGCCCTTCTCTATTTTAGGGGCTCAGGGCCTTATCCTGCCTCATCCCAAAATAATTCTTTTTCTTGTGCAGAAGGGACCACAGGCCTCAGTGCTGCATAGGGAGATCATCTGTGAGAGCCAACAAACCACCTCAAGTTCACCTTGATGGTCAAACTCCTGTTCACTTAAGTGCATCTGCTCCACACACTTTCCCCATTCTACACTGGAAAGCTGGACAAAGAAGAGAGTGTGACTTCTGGTACTTTGGGGCTAGGAAGAGGTCTCAGTAAAACTTGAATGCCAGTTTAATACTGGTGTATAGAAATGCAACTGATTTCTGGTTTTTATTTTGTATCCCGCTACTTTACTGAATTAATTTATCAGTTCTAGTAGTTTTTTGGTAGGGTCTTTAGGGTCCTTTACATACAGTATTATGTCATTTGCAAATAATAACAGTTTTACTTCTTTATTTCCAATTTGGATGCCTTTTATTTCTTCTTGTCTGATTGCTGGGGCTAAGACTTCCAGTTCTATGTTGAATAAGAGTGGTGAAAGTGGACATCCCTGTCTTGTTACTGATTTTAATGCAAATGCTTGTAGTTATTGCCTATTGAGTATGATGTTGGCTGTAGATTTGTCAAATATGGCCTTTATTGTATTGAGGTATGATCCCTCTATTCCTACTTTGCTGATTTTAAAAAATCATAAATGGGTGCTAGATTTCATCAAATGCTTTTTTCTGCATTTATTGATATGATCATATGATTTTAACCCTTCAGTTGGTTTGTGTGACGTGTCATGTTTATTGATTTGTTAATATTGTACCAACCTTGCATCCCTGTTGTAAATCCTACTTGATCATATTGTATGACCTTTTAAATATTGCTGAATTCAGTTAGCTGATATTTTGTTGAGGATTTTAGCATCTATTTCATGAGGATATTGGCCTTTAATTTTCTTTCTTTGTAGTGTTTTTATCTGGGTTTGGAAATAGGATAATGTTGACCTCATAAAAAAGAAATTGGGAGTCTTCTGCTTCTTGAATTTTTTGGAATAATTTGAGAAGGATGGATGTTAGCTCTTCTTTGCATGTTTGGTAAAATTCACATGTGAAGCCATCCAGTCTAGGACTTTTGTTTGTTGGAAATTATTTTTTACTACTTCAATTTCACTGATTGTAACCTATCTATTCAGATTCTCTGGTTATTCCTGATTTAGTTTTGGAAGATTGTATCTTTCTAGAAATTTATCCTTTTTTGTCAGATTTCTAATTTGTTGGCTTATAGTTGTTCATGATATTTTCTTACAGTCTTTTGTATTTCTTTGCTGTCAGTTGTTACTTCTCTTTCATTTTTTATTTTATTTATTTGGGTCCTCTTTTTTCTTGCTGAATCTAGTTAAAAATTTGTCAATTTTGTTTATCTTTTCAAAAAACCAGCTCTTTGGTTTCATTGCTATTTTGTACTTTCTGTTTGTTTGTTTAGCCTCTATGTCATTTATTTCTGTGCTGAGCTTTTCTTCATTTTACTCACTTTTGGCTTTGTTTATTGTTCTTTTTCCAATTCCTTTAAGTATAATATTAGACTGTTTATTTGAGATTTTTCTTGTTTCTTGAGATAAGCCTGTAAAGCTATGAATTTCCCTCTTCATACTGCTTTTGACTTGTCCTGTAGATTTTGGGTTGTTGTATTCTCATTTTCATTTGTTTCAAGATATCTTTTGATTTCTTCCTTAATCTAATTGTTAACCCATTCATTGTTTAGTAAAATGTTATTTGGCCTCCATGTCTTTGTGTGTTTTTCAGGTTTTTTCTTGTGACTGATTTTTAGTTTCATTTCATTATGGTAAGAGAAGTGCTTGATATGTCTTCAATCTTCTTGAATATATGCAGACTTGTTTTGTGTCCTAACACGTGGTCCATCCTAGAAAATGTTCCATGTACACTTGAGAAGAGTGTAAATTCTGCTGCTTTTGGGTGAAACTCTCTGAAGATGCCATTTAAATTAATCTAATCTAGTGTGTTTTTTAAGGCCTGTTTCCATGTTGATTTTCTGTCGCAAGATCTATCATTTGCTGTCAATGGGATGTTAAAATCCCCTCTATGAATTTATTACTGTTGATCTATCCCTTTATGTCCATCAGGATTTGCTTTATATATTTAGGTGCTCCTATATTAAGTGCATAAGTGTTATATTCGCTTGTTGGATTGTTCCCTTTATCATTATGTAGTGTCCTCTGTCTCTTACTATCACCTTTATTTTAAAGTCTATTTTGTCAGATATAAATATTGCCATCTCAGTTTTTTTTCTTTTCCATTTGCATTAAGTATCTCTTTTCATCCCTTCACTTCTAGTGTATGCATCTTTTGTTCTAAGGTGGTTCTCCCTTAGACAGAGTTTCCTTGTATTCTTATCCATTTTGGGTTTTTTTTTAAGCAACTCTATGTCTTTTGATTGGGACATATAAGCCATTTACATTAAAGTAATTTGTAAGTACACATTTATTGCCATTTTATTCTTTTCACTATGTTCCTTTTTTTATTTAAAAAAAAAAGACCTTTAACATTTCTTATAATACTGGTTTGGTGATAATAAACTTCTTCAGCTTTTTCTTGTTTAGAAAGCTCTTTATTTCTTCTTCAGTTTTACTAGTAATAGGCTTGCTGGGTAAAGTAGCCTTGGTTGTATGTCCTAGCTTTTCATTACTTTTAGTATTTCATGCCAATACTTTCTGGCCTAAAATGTTTCTGTTGAGAAATAAGCTGACAGTCTTATGGAAACTCCCTTGTAGATCCTAATTGTCTTTCCTTTGCTGCTTTTAAGATTCACTGTTTGTCTTTAACTGTTGCTATTTTATTTGTGTGGGCATCTCTGGATTCATATTGTTTGGGACTATCTGTGCTTCTTGGACTTATGTGTCTTTTTTCTTCACCCAGTTAGGGAAGTCTTCAGTCATTGTTTCTTCAAATAGGTTCTCACAGAGTAATCTTAATTAGTTCTTTGGAGGAATAATACAAATTACATAACAGACTGAACACCTGATACTTGGTTCAGAGAAGGCTCTGTATGATCCCATACACTTTCTTTCATCTTCCTAATCAAAGTGTAAATCCTAAAGAGAACGGGAAATGGGAAAACTCAGCAGGCTATTATTCTTCTAAACAGACTCTTGACCTTGGGGCAATTTGTTCTTTCTTTGACCTCAGTTTCCTCATTTGGAAATCAGTGGTTATCTTGAAGGTGCTTCCCAGACCTCAGAGTCTTTTATTTCAGTATTCTACAGAATATTGGAATAAAGACGGCACTCAATAAATACTTGTTGATTGAAATGGGGCCAAGATAACAAGTTGCTCTTTTCCAAAGCTATTCCATGAGTGCCAGAACAAAGTGTTCCCACGAAGGGTGTGAAAGAGTAAAAGACAAATGCAAAACTTTGGGGAAAACTTAAAGCAACAGTGGAGAGTCCTGCAAAACAGAACTTGGCTAGATGACCATAGGAGAGAAACGACAGGAAATTGCACAATTTTGTAGGAACCAGATTGAAAATGCTAATGGAGGAGACATTCCACTTTCAAGAGACATGAAGCAGGAGGCAAGAGGCAGTTGCTGATCTCAGTGAAATAATACAGGAATAATGTTAGCTCTACATGTTCTCTCCCTTTCAAAAAGGTCTGCTCTTGTTGGAGATATTTAAAAATAGGACAAAGAGTTATCACTCCTACCAGCAGACACTAATGTTTCCATTTTAGTTCTCTTCCTTGGCTCTACATTCTCCCTTAATTATCCTCACATGTCTAGCTGCATCATCCCTTCTCATGTCTTATCTCCTCTTCAACAAAGGAAAAGAGGTCTTTTGGTATAATAATGCATCCAAGTCTCCCATGGATGCCATAAAGAAGCCTTCAGCAGAGAGGATGCACTATGCTCCTCCCAGATTGCGCTGAGTGGAACCAATTCTTTGGAGAGGAAAGGAAGGGGAACAAAAGGAAAGTGGAGAGAGAAGGGACAAAAGGGAGATACTGATATGGTTATACCAGACACTAGAGTATTTCCAACTGTGGCTGACACTGCTAGTCATTTCCTACTATCTCTTCTCCCCTTCCAAATAGAAATTTAAACCAGGTGCATGGAAGTTCCACTAAGAAATATACGTACCAGCCTGCTTTGCCATTAGGTGTGGCCTTAGGACTAGGATTTGGCCAATGGTGTTTGAGTGGAAGTGATGTGTGTAAATTTGTTGCCATGCCCTTAAAGGGAGGAACTGTGTTCTCCCTTTTTTTCTTCTCTGCTTCCTGGTTGAAATGTAAATATTGTGGTGGGAACCACAACAGCTACATTGGACTATGTTACAGACTAAATTATATCCATCTAAACACATATGTTGAAGCCTTAGCCTCTAAAGGGACTGTATTTAGAGATAGGGCCTTTGTGGAGGTAATTAAGGTTAAATGGGGTCAAGGAGGATGAAATCCTAATCCAGTTAGGGCTGGTGCTCTTATAAGAGCAAGAGACCTCAGGAGCATGCACACAGAGAAAAAAGTTTCTGTGAGGACACAGCAAGAAGGTGGTTATCTGCAAGTCAAGGAGAAAGACCTCACCAGAAACCAACCCTGCTGGCACACTGATCCTGGGTTTCCAGCTTCTAGAACTGTGAAAAAATAAATTTCTGTTGTTTTAGCCACCCAGTCTGTGGTATTTTGTTATGGCAGCCTGAGCGTACCAAGACAGGCCATGAGGTAAGAATCACATGTTGAGGATGACATGATAGTAAGATTCGAAGGAGCCTGGGTTCATGGTGATTATGAAGTTGCCATGCCAGTCCTGGCTTACCTTCCTGAGTTTCTGACATGAGAGAGCACAAACTTCAGTGAAATCACTATTATTTGGGATCTTTATTAAAGCATCAAAGCTTGTATACAAATAAATACAGCAACCCTCCCAGGTAAAAAAGGATTGGTGATCAAAAGTGAAACATTCCTGTGTTGTTTGTTTGTAATAAGTTATAATATTTAACTGTATAGTAATCCTATATAATAAAAGCCTAATGTGTTAAGTGTTTGGTTGTCTGGTTGTCAGTTCAACCAATCAAAGCATAATATGCTAATGATATGCTAAGGTCCCTCAACCTCTTGCTATGATGTGCACTGACCACTGGGGGACAGATGCTTCAACTGATAGGTTAACTTGCTGCTGAGGTCTGGCTGATCGGGACTGAGCGAGAAGGCCAGACACACCCTGGAGCCCTCCCATGGTCCCTCCCTGGCTGGCCAACCTCCTGCATCGCTCCCCAGCCCCAGTGGGGTCCCTCAGCCTGGCCTGTGCCCTCTCATAATCTGGGCTGAGGGATCACCTTCCCACACACAAGTGTACAAAATTTATGCACTGGGCCTCTAGTATAGTTAATAATTTATTAATAGTGAATAAAATTGTTTTCAAACCTATCTTTTTACTTGCAACTTTAGTAAGATTCCTAACCGGATATTGATTGAAATTAATTATCTGAACCAAGATGAATTCCACTAAATCTATGCTCTCCAAATGGCTGTTTCTAAAGGAATGTTCTGTTACTTCTTTGTAGCTACTCTGCTCCACCATTTTTCATTAGATGGAAAAGAGATGGATGGCACTAGGGATTCAGAATGCCTCCCTGGAAAAGGATATTCTGATTTGATATTTATGATTTGTAGGCTCATGAAAATTAAGAAATTGAGGAGAGAGATGAAAATTAAGATCTACAACTGTTATCAGAAATATTGGGAAAATTTATTATTATGGTAAGGATTTTGTGATGAGCTTAAACTCATTCTACTGGTTGTTCATCATTGTTCAAGAATTCAGAGTTTAAGTCAGTTCATCTCTTCACTTAGACTGTGTGAACACAGACTCAAAAATTATTTCTTAAAATTTCTTAAAAGCAACAAAGTTAATATTCTTGAAATGATTTTGCAAAGTAGATAGAAGAGATATGTTGAGATAATTTGTTTGGGGTTATGGAAACTTCTTCTATATCATGATTCTGAAGAATGGCTTGGCGGGCCTGTGAAATATTTATACAGTGCACGTGTGTGTATATACAATACATTAACAGACTCCGTATGCTATTTGTCTTCCATCTCTCAAAAGGGCTCTTCAGAACTGAAGCTACCTCTGCATTTGCTTATTTCCTGTGACATTTTCTGTTTCTTTGCATCTGGCCCCATTTCTTTCCTCTCAGTTTATAATAACCATTCCACTGCTAAGAATATATGGACAATCACACCCTCCCCTCAACAGTAAATACTACTCTTAAAATGGATGGTGATGTCTTTGCTGAGTATTTTAAGGATTTACAAAATCAAGTTTAAACATTCAGTTTGTCAGTTCTGTAGTGTGGGAACCTGACCTATGATACACAGACCATCTCCTAACCTTCCATCTCAGAGAAGTTCCTTTTCTTCCGTTTTTTTTTTAAACCTATAGTTATTGAGCACTTATTATATCTGCCAGATGTTGTATTAGTTTCTTTTCCAGACACCGGCTCACTGAATATTCAGGGAGAAGACTATGGATTTTGCTTAAGAGGAAGTGGGCCCAGATAAATACTTGTTTTCCTGCCTTCTCTTGCTGCGAGAGGTGACCAGCTGGCCAATGAACTTAAGTAGAAGAATACTAATGCAGAGAGGTGGTTCTGGAACTGCATTTTCTTCCTGATAAGGGTGACAGAGATAGCTGCCATTACCACACCTTCTTCCTCCTGAAACCCAGGTGTGATTGCTGGAGCCGCAGCAACTGTCTTGCAGTGGTGAAGATGTCAGCCCTAACATCATGGAGTTGCTGAACCTATGTCAGCAACTGTCAACCCCCATATTTCATGTTATATAAAAAAATTATATATATCTACACTAATAAAAGAGAAATAAGCAAATTGATCATCACTTTGCAACGCCCACCAGCCAATCAGTAGTGAGTATGCAAATTAACCTCATTGCCTCCATGGAGACTGACCACAAGGAGGAGGCAACTCCCAGCATGGCCTGCTTGGCAGTCTCCATGGTGTGGACCAGGCAGGCCCCGCAGAGAGCAAAGAACCAGAGGGAGCAGGCCTGAACTGTCAGTAAGACATCTTCTGAGGGCTACTGGATTGGAGAGGATGAAGGTCAGGCTAAGGGACACTCCCCAACCTGTGCATGAATTTTGCGAACTGGGTTTCTAGTGTGTGTGTGTGTGTGTGTGTGTGTGTGTGTGTGTATCCTTGTTTAAGCCACTGTAGTCAAGTTTTTATTATGTACAGTGATGTAATCCTAGTTGATACAACTTACAATGACATTGAAGCCAGTGTTATTTCTCTGCAGTCTTTTCCCCTTCTTTTTCACCTTTACTGTATTCTCCTCTCAGCTCTGTTTATCCTGATCGCTTTTCCATCCAGTTTTTCTGCTTGACTTCATTTTCTTGCTGAGTATCCACCCCCCACCCCACTCCCTCCCCACACATACTTCTATTTCTTCCTGGAGTCTGTTGAGACCTGCCTATTTATTGTATGATGAGATCTGACTCTTTTCAGGAAAAACAGTGACAAGGCTTTGATGTCATCATGGCCATCCCTTGTTACATTATCTTAACCTTCACACACACACACACACACACACACACACACACACACACACACACCCTAGAAGATTGTGAGAAAGTAAGAACATAGAACTTGCCTGAAAAAAATTCAATAAAGTGTAGTGATTTTCATACATGCCCTCACAATATTGATGCTGGCTGCCTACATCAGTCATTCCCTTGTTCTCCTTTTCTAGCAAATAACTGATATTTTTCAGTTTACAGGTAGGGCTGTTTATGATTACAGCACGATGGTACCCCGCCACCCTCCCCCCCCAAACACACACACCACCCTGCCACTGGCCACAGGCATGATTGTAACTGTTCAAAGGATCATCCTATTTCCATTCCTCCTTGCCTGTGAATGTTCATTTCCCCATCTGTTCATGAAGTTTCCACTCATTTCTTCAACATATTATTAATCAAACTTATAATTAAAAGCATCTCTGAGCTGGTTAAGCATCTCTGTTAAATGATTTATCTCTGAACAATTGGTTCTGTCCCTCTTGATTTTTGTGTGTGTGTCTTCTCGTTTTTATCGAATTGTGTTAGGAGCTGTGGCACATGATATGCACTCTCAGAAGTGGGCACAGCCTTTCCTCTCTCAGGCCATTAGTAGCGGGGAACTGAGTCAGTCTACTCAGCAGCTGGGCTGTGTTTGGGCTTTAATGTTGCTATCATTACCTTCAAGGCTCCCAGCTTTCTCATTGCTCCACTGGTAACTCTGTCTTTACCTTTTCTTAGTGGGAGGCCTTGGGTGCTAGAATACTATCATCTATGCTTCCGTTTCACCCTCTGATTTCACAGTCCCTTCCCACTGGCACATGGAGGTTGCCTGACCCTGTCATTGCTCCTTCTGCAGTAGAGTCTCAGTGCTTGTGAGTTACATGGTGTGAGGCTCCTGATTGGGTGCAGGAGGGGAGATGTTTTTGTGACATGAGATTTTTGCTTTGCATGATAGAAAGGTTGGAGGAAGCATGCAGTGGTTTTACCCATTTTCCGGTGGCATCTACTCTTTTCCTACAACCCCGGGCCACTGAGGGATGCTCACTTTGTCTCCTGCCCTGTCCTCAACCTTTAGGAACACCTGTGAGAGGCCCATGGAGAAGAGGTTGAGAATGACAAGCCGCCTGCTGTCCACAGCTCCCAGTTAGACTGCACTGGTCCACCAGCCCACAGCAGGGCTTTGGGAATTTGCTAGAAATTTAGCTTGTTTCTCCTTGCTTTCATGACAGCCACCTTTTCTCCCGTGTCTATCCAGAAGTGAAATGGTCTGTATCTTGTGAGAATCTTGTCACTTTTTTGAATTCCATGTCTTTGGTTTGCTTTGAGACCTCAGCTCTCTGATGGGCTTAGGAAAGGTTAAGATTTTTCTCATTGTTAGTTTGGGAGCAACGTACTCCTTTTCTACTTCAATGAGAAACAGAACTTGGAGAGTTTTTATGAGTTTTATATTTCAAATCTGTCCCAAGCCTGACCACCTCTCACCATCTTCACCACTTGTACTCTGGTCTCATCTATCATCATCTTTTGTTCATATTATTACAAAAGCCTTCGAACCATAATCTCTGCTTTGCCCTCACTTTTCACACACAGGTCAGACTGATCCTTTTAAAATATAAATCAGATTTGGCACTTCTTTGCTCAAAACTCTCCAGAGGTTCCCCACTTAAGATAAAAATCAAAGTTCTTTAAACACCCTTTGAAGCTTTACACAATCTGTCCTCATCTCCTACTGACCTTTCCCTGGCTCACGTGGCCCCAGTCACTTTGGCCCACTTGCTGTTGTCTGAACATGTCGGGCATATTCTACCCTAAAGGCTTTGCAATGGCTGTTCCCTCTTCTCTAATAGCTCTTCTCTTCCATATTTGCATGGTCATCCCTTGCCTCCTCTAAGTCTATGCTCAAATGATCACTCTGACAACTATCTGAATTGCTGCCCAGTCCCTCCCCACAAGGCCAATCCTGCTTACTCTGATGTGTTGTTTTTTTCCTCTATCACATATATCACCTATCATACCATGCAATTTACTTATTTGTTTAGTCTTTTTGCTTACGTTCTACTTTGTTCTGCTGGATTGTAAATTTTAAAAGAAGAGGACTTGCCCTAACCGGGGTTGCTCAGTGGCTAGAGTGTCGGCCTGCAGATTGAAGGGTCCCAGGTTCGATTCCGGCCAAGGGCATGTACCTTGGTTGCCAGCACATCCCCGTAGGGGGTGTGCAGGAGGCATATGATCAATGTTTCTCTCTTATCGATGTTTCTAATTCTCTATCCCCCCCTCTCTCCCTTCCTCTCTATAAAAAATCAAGAAAAATATTTTTTTTAAAAAGAAGAGAACTCTTATCTGTTTGTTTTCTGATATATCCTAAGTGCCCAGAAGCATACCTGGAACATAGTAGGTGCTTGTATCAATATTTGTTGAATAAATGACTCATGTTAGCATTATTTGTGGACTGGGTTGTTAAAGGTGGTCTGTGCATCCATCACTGGGAGAGGGGGTGAGTACATGTTGAGTCTGCACATCATATGTTCCATGACACAATCCAGTATGCAAACATTAAAATGCATATGCTCCAGAGCATGCATGCATTTTGTAAGCGCACATCCACGCAAAAATACATATTGAACACATTAGAACAGATGGTGGTATGGAAGGGAGATAAAAGGAAAGAAGTGAGGAAGAGAGAAAAATAGGAAGGCAGGAAAGGAATAAAAGGGACTTTCCAAGGACAAATTATACTAATGCATCGTGCAACAAGCAACGTGAATTAATTCAACACTAGGCATGTGAGGTTAAAAAAAAGGCACCTCAGAACTTTTAATCACTCACAATGCTCATCCCCTCTGTGAATCAGGCCACGGGGCTTACTGTGATTTCATGCCTCAGGTGGGGGACCTGCAGTTGTACAAAAAATAAAAATAAAAATAAAAATACAGGAGTGAAGACACTATCCTGCTGTGAAAAGTAAAGAACTCTTACCATTCACAACAGCATGGATGGACCTGGAGAGCATTATGCAAGGCCAAATAAGCCAGTCAGAGAAAGATAAGTATCACATGATCTCACTCATTTGTGGACTATAATGAACAACATAAACTGATGAACAAAAACAGATCCAGAGACACAGAATAATCCAACAGACTGTCAAACCTCAGAGGGAAGGAGGGGGAGGGGGCGGGGGAGAGGGAATAAGAGGTCAACCAAAGAGCTTGTATGCATATAAACATAACCAATGGACACAGACAATGGTGGGTGAAGACCAGGGCTGGGGATTGGGGGCAGGCTGGGAGACGACAATGTGGGGAAAAGGGGACAAATGCAATACTTTCAAAGAATTTAAAAAAAAAAGACTGCAAACAGAGCCTGTGGTGCTCTGTACCTTTTAGTAGTGGGATGTGCCTGTCTGTAAATGACACAGCTGTGTCAGCCAGCCCTGCAATTTGGCTTCAAGTTCTTTCCTCAAAGTGGATAGGTCCTCTGTCCCTTGCATTAACTGCTTCTCTCCCTCTTATATTGTCCTATCTAGTAAAAGAGTAATATGCAAATTTGACCATACCTTTACCACACCCACAAGCCACGCTCACAGCCATGCCCACCAGCCAATCAGGAGCAGATTATGCAAATAAACCCCAACCAAGATGGCTGCCGCCACTGAGAGCAGGAGGAAGACTTGGGTTTCTCTAGCAACAGAGGAAGCCAAACTTTTCGCCTGCCTAGGCCTCCACTCAATGTTACAAAGTTTCAATTATAAAAGATACAGAAATGGCGGCAGCCACTGAGCTGGAGAGAACAGAGGCTTGGGTTTCCCTGGCAATGGAGGAAGCCAAGCTTTCTGCCTGCTGCTGCTGGCCTAGGCCTCCACTCTAGGCTACAATGTTTCAAACAGAAATGGCTGCTGCCCCTGAGTGAGCAGAAGGCTTGGCTCTGCTCCAGGCTACAACGTTTCAATTGTAGATATAGATTAATCCCAGATCCTAGGGCCTGCACTTGGGTCGCTGGGGGCCATGGCCAGCCTGCAAACCTCCACAGACCCCTCGCCCAGACTGCCCCTCACCCCAAGGAAACTCCCACCCTGATCTGGGACACTCTTCAGGGCAAACCAGCTGGCCCCACCCATGCACAAGGCCTCTATCCTATCTAATAAAAGAGTAATTTGCAGATTGACCAACACACAAGAGGGATGCCCCCATGTGGTCAAAGATCCTGCCCCCATGTGGACACAAGATGGCCAGCAGGGGAGGGCCATTGGAGGTTCCAGGCCCTGCAAGGGAGGGCAGTTGTGGGTGATCAAGGCTGCAGGGGAGGGAAGTTAGGGGTGACCAGGCCAGCAGAGGAGGGAAGTTGGGAGCAAATAAACTGGCAGGGGAGCAGTTAGACATCAATTAGGCTGCCAGGGTAGTGGTTAGTGGGTGATCAGGCTGGCAGGCAGAAGCGGTTATGGAGGGAGGCAGGCAGGTGAGCAGTTTGGAGCCAGAAGTCTTGGATTGTAACAAGGATGTCCTATTGCCCATCTAGGCCTGATCCTACCAGTTGGACATCCCTTGAGGGGTCCCAGATTAGAGAGAGTGCAGGCTGGGCTAAGGGACATTCCCCCACCCTCGTGCATGAATTTCATGCACCGGGCCTCTAGTCTATCAATAAAATGCTTTCAATCCAAGGATGAAATTCTCACTTAACTTTCTTTTTGGTGCTGAAGAACAATGATGGGCTTTTTTTTTATTTTTTTTTTTTTTTTTTTTTTTTTTTTTTTTAGAATTTATGAAGCTACCTACTATACAAAACAATAAATAAATGAGCAAAACAAAGTCCTGGTGAAGAGGCATTGAGCACAAAGGGTTCAATCCCAAGTGTTTCATCTATTCTGGAGTTTCTGGAACGGAGCTTCTCATTTCTCTGAACAGGAGGTACACAAGAATTTATTATAAAATCTCCTACGCTGATCCGCATGGGACAAACATTTTGTTTCTAATAATAAAAGGCAAGTAAGTTCTCACCTTGTCCAACTCATTGGGTGTTGATGTTTGACATTTTTTAAAAGTCTCCAAACTCTAAAAGAAAGCATCTACTATCTCGCACTGTTAGAAGGTTCATGTGGAAGAGGTGGTTAGAGAAGTGAGGCAAATCTCTGTTGTTTAGGCAATGACAGTGGGTGCTGTGCCTGGGGCTGGGGCTGTGCCTGGGGCTGGGGCTGTGCCTGGGACTGGGGCTGCATAACCTGCATGTCAGCTTGATTCAAGGCATGTCTGAGGTTTGGGAGACAGGTCTGTGCTCTGAAAAAGAAATAACCCAAGAGGTCTTTGCAAGGAATGCTGGCAAAAGGAAATGCAACTCAATTAAAGGGACTGGGTTGAGCCCTGGAAGGGCAGCTCAGTTAGCTGGAGCATTGTCCCATATACCAAATGGTTATGGGTTTGATTCCCAGTCAGGGGACATAGCTAGGTTGTGGGCTCAATCCCAGTCATGGTGTGCATGAGAGGCAACTGATCGATGTTTCTCTCTCACATCAATGTTTCTCTGTATATCCCCCTACACACCCCTTCCTCTGTCTATAAAAAAAAAATCAATAAATATATCTTTGGGTTAGATTTTTAAAAAGAGAGAGGGCAATTGGGTTGAAAGTTCTCCAGCATTTCCTCTCCCTCCCATGCTGCTTACAAAGCAAGTCTTCCCCAGGTTTTCAGGATAAATGGGCCAGAAACATACGGGTTATATTTTCTCAGAAACTCAGACATCTTTCACAATGAAGTGGAAAAGTGCTCTGAAAATACACACCAGAGGTTACCCTAGGTTCTCAAACAGTCCAAACATACTGTGAGCTATTTTGCTGATTTAAAAACTAAGTTAACTTATTTGCATGAACAGGTACTTAGCGCTAGTAATAAATAATAATAAATGGCAGCTGTCAACCCTCCTAGACGAATTTCCCTGGGTTTAGCAGAACTGACCAAGGCCCAGGCACCTGCAGCCCAGAGAGAATTTCTAGGAACTGTAGGTTATTATTGGCAGCCTGTTCTTTCTGCTCTCATGACCTCCTCTGCCCTCCCTTGTTCTCCAGTGTGATATGTGCAGCTCATGGTAGATGGAGAATTCCTGAAGAGAGGAGCTGAGAGGCCATTTATTCATTCAAAACTCTGTTCATGCATTCAGTTAGTTATCCCAAAAACATGTGTTGAACAATTAACATGTGCCAGGCACTTTTCTGAGTGCTGGCCATTTCATCTTCTGTGTGATGTGGCATGTATCAGTTTGCTATGGCTGCTGTAACAAAACACCACAGACCCAGGGCTTAAACGACAGAAGGCACTGTCTCACAGTTCTGGAGGTTAAAAGTCCAAGAGCAAGGTGTGAGCGAGATTGGCTCCTTCAGGGGGGTGTGAGAGAGCATCTGCTTCCGGCCTCTCACCTAGTTTCTGATGATTTTCTGCTAACCCTGGGTGTTCCTTGGATTATCAACATTGCTCTGATCTCTGCCTTCATCTTCACATGACATTCCCGGTGTACATGTGTGTCTCTAAGTTTCCCCTCTATATAAGAACACTGGTTGTCTTGGATTAGGGTCCACTCTGATGGCCTCATTTTAATTTAATAACCTTATACATGAAATCCAAGTCAGGTCACATTCTGAGGTACTGGTGGTTAGGACACAATTTCACCCATAACATGAATGGAACAATAGCATACTGGCTGCTATATCCCTTTTATCCATCTGTTTTAGCTACACAGTTCCTTGTACAGCTCTGCTCTCCTAATGCTGGGATCCAAGGGTCCCCAGTAATCTCCAGGAAGTAGAAAATCTATCTAGGAGGTGCATTTGGACCTAGGGAATCACTTTAGTAGCTTCCTGAAAAAATCAAAACAAAACACATGATAAAGAACTTACAACCCAGTTTGATTCACAAAACATGAGTCTCCATTCTCCCTCTAAGACCAGAGATGGAAGCACATAGGCAGCAGTATTGCCTCAATGCCCTAGGCTCTCATCACTTTTTAATTTTTTTTTTGCCTTAAGTAAAATATGATTTGAATGTAATTCCCTTTTTCTCTAATCAAATCATTATAATTTGGTCTGGGAGAATAAAGATAAGTTTAACAATCCTATCTAATAAAAGAGTAATATGCAAATTGACCATACCTCTGATCAAGCCACACCCACCAGCCAATCAGGAGCAAATAAACCCCAACCAAGATGGCTGTGGCCACTGAGAGCAGGAGGAGGCTTTGGTTTCCCCGGCAATGGAAGAAGCCAAGCTTTCTGCCTGCTCTTGCCAGCTTAGGCCTCCACTCAATGCTACAAAGTTTCAATTATAGAAGATACATAATCCCAACAGAAATGGCGGCAGCCATGGAGCTGCAGAGAGCAGAGGTTAGGGCTACCTGGGCAATGGAGGAAGCCAAGTTTCTGCAGCCCTAGCACCTAGGCCTCCACTCTGGACTACAAATTTTCTATTATAGAATTTAAATAAACCCAAACAGAAATGGCTGTTGCCACAGAGCTAGCAGAAAGCTTGGCTCTGCTCCAGGCTACAAAGTTTCAATTGTAGAACATAAATTAATCCCAAATACCAGGGCCTCTGCTTGGGTCACTGGGGGCGTGGCTAGCCTGCAAACCACCACAGGCTCCTTGCCCAGGCTGCCCCATGCCCAAAGGGAACCCCTATCCTGATCCAGGACACTCTTCAGGGCTAACCAGCTGGCCCCTACCCCTGCACCAGGCCTCTAGCCTATCTAATAAAAGAGTAATTTACAGATTGGCCATCACTCCAATACACAAAAGGGCTGCCCCCATGTGGACACAAGATGGCCACCACAAGATGGCCAGCAGGAGAGGGCCATTGGAAGGTTCAGGACTTCAAGGCAATCAGGCCAGCAGGGAGGTCAGTTAGGAGTGACCAGGCCAGCAGAGGAGGGAAGTTGGGGCAAACAGGCTGGCAGGGGAGCAGTTAGACATCAATTAGGCTGGCAGGGTAGTGGTTAGGGGGTGATCAGGCTGGCAGGCAGAAGCAGTTAAGGACAACCAGAGAGGCAGGCAGGTGAGCAGTTTAGAGCTAGCAGTCTTGGATTGTGAGAAGGATGTCCAACTGCCTCTTTAGGCAGGATCCTACCGGGATCAGGCCTAACTTCACAGTCGGACATCCCGCAAGGGTTCCCAGATTGGAGAGGGTGCAGGCTGGGCTGAGGGACATCCCCCCACCTTCTGTGCATGAATTTCGTGCACTGGGCCTCTAGTATATAATATGTTCCCTAATGGGGGAAAACTATTTTAAAATATTATTTTTCAAATTTCTTTAGCTAATGTTAACATTTGTATTATATTCTTAGATGCAGGAAATGTTATAGCTGAAATGTCTTTAAAGTTCAAGTCTTAGAATCTTTCTCTTTCACTCTGGAATCTGTGGAGGAGAGAATGCTGATTGGAGGTGCCAGCCAAGCTGACACTCGCCATGTGCCCAGCATGTGCTGAGCACTCTCCATACATCCTCTGGGTTATCTGCAGGCTGCTCCGTGGTGAAGAGAGACAGGAATGCTGGCACTGTGACCCAGAGCCAGTCTCCCAACCATTCACAATAGTTGGTCATGACAGAGTGTTTGCAGCGAGGCCTCCTGAACCTGGCCCTGTGTTTCCTACAGTCCCATCCTGCTTCCTAGTATGCCTTCCTCCTGCCACACTATGCATATAGTTGCTAGAACCATCTCTGAAAAGTACAATCCCAATCCTAACACTTTTTCCGCTTATACACCTGCAATCTCTTGCCTAAAAGAAGCACTAGAAATCTCTGATATACTGAGGGCCCATGACAAGCATGTCAGCCTTGTTTCTGAGAGTTCCCTTGTATGGACTACTGAGCTCTGCAGCCAAACTTGGCTACAAGCTCTCCTCTCAAAAGGCCTGTCTCTTTGCCTAGCCCAGACTGATGCCCTTAACTGGAATGTCCCCTTCCCTTCAGAACAGTCCAAGTTCTTTTTTCATGCACTTTTCCTTGTTCCTCTGACAGGTGTGATTTTCTGTGCCAGAGGCTGCTGCCTACCAATACCCACCCACCCCTTTCTCCTGTTAGAATCTCCAAGTTTCAGCTGGGCACCATGCTTCCTGGAAGAAGGCTTCCCTCCTGACTTGGCATGGCCATGCGGCTGGTTCTGGTCAGGGGCCTGTGAGCAGGAGCAGAGTTTGCAATGGCAGTCACACCTAAGACCACCCAAGTGCTCCCTCTCCTTCTCTCTCTTCCTGCTGCATGAAATGCAGACCCAGGGGACGTGGGTCTGCATTTCCATGCAGATCCATGCAGATCAAGGCAACACTTCTTGAGTGAGAAGCGGTCCCCACACTGTGGAGTGGTCACGTCAGTCCTGGGCTGCCCATGCTCAGACCATTACGTGGGAGAAAAAACATCTGCATCTTGTTTAAACCACTGCTTGGCTTTGGCCATTCTTGTTACCTTTGTTCCAGAAGCCCACCTGTGTCCTTATAAAAGCATGCCTTCTTCTCTGAGCACCTGCAGTCCTTTGTGTTTTTTTCTTTAAGGCGTTTCTTCTATTTACCACATAGCAGAGGAAACATGGAGTTTATGTTAGATAGCCCTGGTTTTGATCCCAGCCCCCCACTTATCAGCTGGGTGACTTAGTTAGCCTCTCTGAACTTCAGTGTCCTTACTCACAACACTAGAGACCGTGATACACAGAATAATTTCCCACTATCCTGAGCTGCCTCTCTGGGGCGGCTTTCATCAGGCTGTGGAGACCTGGTGAGTCACTCCTCCACTACGGGAAAACAGCAAGCACAGACACCAACGTGTTCACATCTGCTCCTCAGACCCTCTCCCATGAAGAAAGGTGGAAACGCTGACACATTCTCCAGCTCGGCCTTTGCTACAATCTCCCTTTGCACACCATCACCCCTCTCTTTGTATACACAAGGCTATGATTCACCCTTCCTCTCCCAACTCCTTGCATAAAAAAGCTATCATAATTGCAAGTTCACAGCTCATTCTCTATGTCCCCATGGAAACTTAGAGCTACAAAGCTCTTAGGGTCATGTGGACAATCTTCCCTAGCAGATCAGTGGGATCCTCCCCACCCCTCACCTGTCTACCTCGTCGTCAGTCATCCTGCCTCTGCTGAGTGGTCCCCACCTTGTCCCATGGCAGCTGGTTTTGCTTTTCAACAGCACAATCATCATAAAGTTCTTTGTGGAATTTTCATTCTGTCCCATTTCTGGAAGGCCGATCACTTAGGCATGTTAATTCCCAGCACAGAAAGGAATAATTCAGGGGCTGTGCCCTGCCAAAGCTCATCTAATACACACTCTCCACAGCGTCAGTATCGGGGGAGCTTAGCTATAATCCTTTCTCTACTATCTCACATGTGGCTAGTGGTTTCTGATGTTTTGCTCAAGCACCTCTGTCAGTAAATAACTTTTGAGCATGCATCTCCCACCACACACGTATTTATTATGTAATGAGATATGTATTACTGTGTTAACATGTTATGAAATTAATAAGACACATATCAAGATAGATTTTAGAGAAGATAGGAAAGATGTGAGTGGAAGTTCAAGTATTTCCTACCCACAAGCCCAAGAGCCATCCTGCACACCCCACACATGCCTCTCCAGAAACCCCTGGACCACACCCAGTGGGTTTCCTTGCCAGCGTGCAGCTCTGTGGAAGGCAGGGATTCTGTCTCGTGTTCCCTGCTGTAGATCTCAGTGTTTACAGCAAAACACACTCAGTAAATGTTGAATCACAGAGTGATTCTCAAACCTTTATATACAGCATAGCATCCTAACTTCCTACTGTCTACCGGACACCTTCACCTGGATTCCTGAGATATTTCAAACCCAACATGTACCACGCTGGACTCTCTTCCTACCCACAATATTCCCCTCCACCAAAGCGTCCTCATTTTTTTTTTCCTTGCCACCTTTACATCTGCTCCCTTAAGGCTAAACTTGCTAGAGTGAAACTGAATGATCTCACTTTACATTAAGGGCCATATTACTTAGTCATCAGAAAGCAGAAAACCCTGTCATTTGCAAGAATATGGGTGGATTTTGAGGGCATTATGCTAAGTGAAATAAGTCAGACAAAGACAAATACTATATGATCGCACTTATATGTGGAATCTAAAAAAGCCAAACTCCCGTTGCACAAAACCTGCTTGCAGTTCCCAAACAGCACATTCTTTCACTTACACTGTCCCCTCTACTTGAGTACCTTTCCCTTTTTCTTCACCTGGCTAAGTGCTACTTCGTCTTTGAGGTTGAGCACAAAGTCACCTGTTTGAGTCAGCCTTCCAGATTTCAGTAAGCAGTGAGTTCTTCCTCTCTGTGCTCAAAGAAACAGACCTATGAAACATTTATTTGTTTTACATGAATGTTTCATTCAGTCACGTGTTTACTAAAAAAAATACTAATTGAACAACTACTACACTGTAGGCACTATTCTAGGTTCTCCTTCATTAGGTATTCAGCAGTTGGATATAAAACAGACAAAATATTTGTTCTTAAGAAACAAAGGAGAGACCATGAAAGTGAATAAGTAAAATACTCAATGCATTTAGATGCTTATAAGTACAATGGGATCAAACAATTTCAGGAAAAAGCAATGGAAGCTCAGGGTAGCCGCTAAAATGTCCAACAGGGGAGTCAGGGAAAGGCTTACTGAAACGGCATGGGTGATGGTCTGAAGATGGGGAGGAGAGAGCCAAGTGGACCTCTGATGGACGAGCATTCCTGGACTACGAAATAGATGGCGGAGAGCCATGAACAGAGAAGTGGGCATGGCCTAGTTTAGAAAAGCAGAGGAGGGGCATTATCTGAGTGGGACCCTCTGTCTCAAGGGTGCAAAATGGAGGAAAAGGGTGGAGGCAGAGTTAGGAGGCCTCTGCAGGCAAAGGCTGTGCTGGCTTGGGCCAAAATGCTTGTCCCCATTAGATCAGGAATGACTTGAGAGCTGGGACTAAATCCCATTTATGTTTTAATCCCAAGTAGGCACTCAAGGACATTAAATAAAAGAATGGACCAAGTGGTTCAATCAAGAAACTAGAACTCCTAAAGTCAGCTCCATTTCACTGCTTGCTTTTCTAGGGCCAGATTTTGCATGATTTGTTTCCACTGGGCAAACTTTGTTTTCCATTTTTCCTAATTGAATGGCCCATAGGCCACATTGTGAGGACAGCGTGGGTGTTTGCATGGGGCCAACACAACTAAAATTTGATTGTGATATTGTTTTTTTTAATTACCTTTCAATATTTTAAGTGTCTCTCTCTCTCTCTCTCTCTCTCTCTCTCTCTCTCTCTCTCTCTGTGTGTGTGTGTGTGTGTGTGTGATTTTTTTAATAACTAAAAACTACACTTTTTTCACAGGTAGATTATCAATACCAAGATTCTAGGAGCAACTTCCAATACAGTCAACTTGTTTGGAGCTTAAGTCCAGCCTCTGACTGTCAAAGCACATCTTCTGGTTCTAATTAAAGAACAAAAAGAAAAAAAGGCATTTAAGAAATTCCAAAACAACATTTGGATAAGCTAATTGAGAAGGCTCTACGAGCATGTGAGCTAATTTTTTTAAGAAAGCGAAATACAGGGGAGATGTTGAGGGACTAAGCATTTCCTTAAACTTCTTATAAAACTGGGTGGTTACATGGGCTCCCAGAGTTATGAGTCTTTATGAGAAAATGCGCCTAAGTGCGCATTTTCAGTGGTTAGAGCATCGGCCCACACACCTAAGGATTAAGGTTTTGATTCTCTGTCAAGGGCACATACCTGGGTTGCAGGTTTGATCTGATGTGTCTCTCTCACATCAGGTGTTTCTCTCTCTCTCTCCCCCTCCTCCTTCCTTTCCTTTCACATTCTTTTAAAAAAGCAATGGGAAAAATATCCTTGAGTGATGATTAACAAAACAAAGAGGAGGAGGAGGAGGAGGAGGAGGAGGAGGGGGCGGGGGAGAAGGGGGAGGAGGAAAGGAAGGAAGGAAGGAAGGAAGAAGGAAGGAAGGAAGGAAGGAAGGAAGGAAGGAAGGAAGGAAGGAAGGAAGGAAGGAAGGGTCTGGTACTAGGCTTACCACTGAGTGGCACTCAAGACATATCGTGTTTTCTTCCCTTAAAAATGCCCCCAGCTGTTTGCCACAGCCCAGATGCTCCCGACCCATCAGGCCTCCCACAAGATCACCTTAGTATCTGGCAACAAACAGGACCGCCATGTGACTTTCCTGGGCCCTTCCTCATAATAGCATCAAAATTAAAAATGAATTTTGAAATAACTTTAAATACTTCAACATTTTATTTTATTTTTATTTTAAGCAAAATGTAATAGATTTTCACAAACCTCAAAATTCTCTGCTGTCAGACAAAAATAAAGATGTTTCTAACCCTAAACGTTTATAATTTTTTTTCCTTCTGATCTTAAAAGAAATGAAAACACTTTTGTGGGCCCTTTAAAGTACTCTGGGCCCCAGGCATGTGGTCGAAAGGGAAAACGCAAAGCGACTTAAAGCTGCTTGAGAAAGGGGGCCATCATTCTATCGGAAGTTGTACTTGCCCCCCAAATGGGTTTCCCCAACTCCTTGACCCCTCAATCCCTTCTACAGGGCTGGCAAGGGGCGGGATGACATAAGATTTGTCCCTTGAAACTAAAGGAGAACAAGGGGGTGGTCTGTGACAGGGTCCGTAAACGTTAGCTAATGTGAACCAGAGCACAGGCGTCTCTGACAGGGAAACTAACTATTCCCAGGCCATCGAGCCCAGGCCTGGTGTGAGCCCTGCCCCAGGGCCATCAGTCATGAGTGCTACGCAGCCAGCCGCTCCAGACTGCCCAGGAAACCAGCCGCCCCTGCCACTCAGAGGCCTCCAGGTCACTGCTAACAAGGGCAATGCAATGACGGCAAACAAAACTGAAAGATTGAGCCTGCTTTGGGGGACAGGTGGTTCCTGGATAATTGAAGCATGTTGAAAAGAGATCAATTGATCCACAGAGGGTGGGGGACCATCTACCCACTTCTCCCACAGGACTGTGGGTTGAGACCCACAGGTTGAGAACTGCTAGCAGGGTCGCCTAAGACCATTGGAAAACACAGACATTTACATTATAATTCATAACAGCAGCAAAATTACAGTTATGAAGTAGCAACAAAAATAATTTTATAGCTGGGGGTCACCACAACATGAGGAACTGTATTAAAAGGTCGCAGCATTAGAAAGGTTGAGAACCACTGCTCTAGTGAATGTCATGAATTAGCACTCAGAGGAGAGACAGAATGGACAGACACTTCTGGGACTGCACTGACCATGGTAACCTCATTCCTAACCTTCCCAAAAGCCTCTGGAGGTCATAATCCCCTAGAGGATGAGCCCTGGACTCATTCACATTCTTCTAACCTGGGCTCTTTTCCCAGCATTCTCAGGATAGAACAGTGAGGAGATAATAAAAACAGGTTGTTCTACTATTAGCTCACCTAATCTTGAAATTTTAGTTCCTTTGTGTTACTGTCAGTTTAACACAGCATGGCACCGATTCGCTTATTCATTCATTTGACAAGTGTTTATTGAGAACCTACTACATAGCAGGCGCTGTTCTAGGCACTTGGAATTCAGCAGTGAACAAAATAAAGACCCTAACCCTTATGAAGCTGATGTTCTTGAGGGGAAAATTGATAAGAAACAATAACATAACACACAGTGTATCATCTTTAAGATGATAATGATATAAGGTGCACTAAAGAAAGAAAAAAATACTAACTGCTATCAATTATTAACCTTGATTCATGTGTATTAGAGTGTGAAAACGTGGTGTTTAGAATTGATTACATATGGAAAATAAATTACATAGCATATCAGAAGGTGATTATGAGAAAGAGTGGAGCAGGCACAAAAGGTCTGAGATGGGGAATGGTGCCATTGAAGAGACTTGAAGGAGATGGGGCTGTTAAATTTTTTAAGACTATTTTTATAGCACCTTTTAACTTAATTTATAATTGAATTAAAAGGAAGATACAGAGATTTCCCATATATCCCTACCCCACATATGTTTAGCCTCTTTAATTATTATTATGATTACTAGAGACCCAATGCACAAAATTCGTGCATGGGGGTGTGTGTCCCTCAGCCCAGCCTACACCATCTCCAATCTGGGACCCCTCGAGGAATGTTGGCTGCCCGTTCAGATTCGATTCCACCAGGATTGGGCCTAAATAGGCAGCCGGACATCCCTCTCACAATCCAGGACTGCTGGCTCCCAACTGCTTGCCTGCCTGCCTTCCTGATTGCCCCTAACCCCTTTTACCTGCTAGCCTGATCACGCCCTAACCACTCCCCTGCCAGCCTGATTGATGCCTAACTGCTCCCCTGTCAGCCTATTTGCCCCTAACTGCCCTCCCTTGCAGATCTGGTCACGCCCAGCTGCTCTCCACTGCAGGCCTGGGTCCCCCCTGAACTGCCCTTCCCTGCAGGCCCAGTCGCCCCCAATTTCCCTATTCTGCCAGCCTGGTCACCCCTAACTGCTCTCCCCTGCAGGCTTGATCACCCACAACTGCCCTCCCTTGCAGGCCTGGTCCCTCCCAACTGTCCTTCCCTGCTGGCCATCTTGTGTTCACATAGGGGCAGCCTGTTTTGACCACATGAGGGCAGCCATCTTGTGTGTTGGAATAATGGTCAATTTGCATATTACTTTTTATTAGATAGGATAGAGGCCTGGTGCATGGGTGGGAGCCAGCTGATTTGCCTTGAAGGGTGTCCTGGATCAGGGTGGGGCTTCCCTTGGGTGTGGGGTGGCCTGAGCGAGGGACCTGTGTTGGTTTGCAGGCGAGCCACGCCCCCCAGCAACCTAAGCAGAGGCCCTGGTGTCTGAATTTATTTATCTTCCATAATTCAAACTTTGTAGCCTTGAGTGGAGTCCATGGCTGACCAGGGTGTGTGGGAGCTTGGCCTCCTCCATTGGTGGGGAAATCAAGCCTCCTGCTCACTCTGTGGCCACAGCCATCTTTGTTGGGTTAATTTGCATACTCACTCCTGATTGGCTTGTGGGTGTGGTTTGTGGGTATAGCAAAGGTATGGTTGATTTGCATATTATTCTTTTATTAGATGGATTATTATTGTTGTTATTATTATTATTATTTTATTAAGTTTTACCCAAGAATATGTTTTTCCCATTAATTTTTTAAAATATATTTTATTGATTTTTCACAGAGAGGAAGGGAGAGGGATAGAAAGTCAGAAACACAGATGAGAGAGAAACATTGATCAGCTGCCACTTGCCCACCCCCTACTGGGGATGTGCCCTCAGACAAGGTACGTGCCCTTGACCGGAATCGAACCTGGGTCCTTTCAGTCCATAGGCCGACGCTCTATCCACTGAGCCAAACTGGTTTCAGCCCCATTGATTTTTTGAGAAAGTGGAAGGGAGGGAAAGAGACAGAGAGAAACATCAATGTGAGAGAGTCATATCGATTGGTTGCCTCCTGTGCATGCCCCAACCTGGGCCGGGGATTAAGCCTACAACTGAGGTATGTGCTCCTAACCACAATAAAACCTGAGACCCTTCAGTTTGCAGGCTGATGCTCCAACCAGTGAGCCAAACCGGCCAGGGCAGCCCCTTTAATTATTAACCTCACTCACCAGAATGGTATACTTGTTCCAAAAATAAACCTGCACTGACACATCAGAATCGCCCTAGGTGTATTTATCTTGGGAATAATTCTTGGTGTTGTACATTCTATGAGTTTGAAGCAATGTGTAATGACACATGTCCAGCATTTTCATCTCAGAGCAGTTTAACTGCCCTAAAAAGCCTGTGTCCCACCTCTTCATCTTTCCCAGCCCACCTCTGGCCACCACTGCCTGTTTACTGTCTCCATAGTGTTGCCTTCTCCAGCACAACATGTAGTTGGAATCACACAGTATGGAGACCTAGCATGTCAGACTCACGGCCCGCGGGCTGCATGCCTCGTTTATTTGGCCCGTGTTAGCCTTTGAGTTTGACATGCTTGATGTAGACCTTTCAGACTGGCTTCTACCACTTAGTCATATGCTTGTAAGTCTCCTCCATGTCTTTCCACAGTTTGATAGCTCACTTCCTTTTAACTCTGAATCATATTCCATCTACTATTTAAAAAACAGCTTTATTGAAGGACAATTTACATACCACAAAATTCAATGAATTTTAGTAAATTCAAATGTTCAGAATTATACAAGTATTGTCATAATTTAGATTGAGAATGTTTCCTCCCCCCCCTTTTAAGGTTGTGATAGAACACTTAACCTGAGCTTTATCCTGTTAACAATTTTTAAATGTACTGTACACTATTACTAACTGCAGGTGTTATAGTGTGCAGCAGGTTGCTAGAAATTAGGCATTTTGTATAACTGCAACTTTATAATTGTTGAAGAGTAACTCCTCATTTCTGCCTTCCCACGGCCCCTGGCAGCCACCATGCTGCTCCTTGATCCTATGAGTTTGACTCCTCTGATGCTTCATTATAAGTGGTATCATGCAGCATTTGTCCTCCTATGACCGGCACAGGTGACTGAGCATAATGTCTTTAACATTCATCCATGTTGTGGCATACTGTAGATTTTCTTCTTTGTTAAGGCTAAATAATATTTCATTGTGTAACTATACTACTTTTTTTTTTAATCCATTCATCCATCAATAGACATTTAGGTTGTGTGCACATTTTGGCTATTGTCAATCATGCTTTAATGAGCGTGGCAATGCAAACATCTCTTCCAGATCCTGGTTTTAATTCTTTTGGATAAATGCTCAGAATGGAACTGCTGGATTGCATGGCAGCACTGTTCTTAACTTTTGAGGAACCCTCATACTGCCTTTCACATGTTACATTCCCACCAACAGTACACAAGGGTCTCACTTTCTCAACACTTGCTATCTTCTGATTTTTAGAATAACAGCCATACTAATAGGTGCACAGTGATATCTCATTATTGTTTTGACTTGCATTTCCTGATGACCAGCGATGCCGAGCATCTTTTCATGTACTAGTTGGAATGGTGCCCATTCACTGAACCACCGTGAGCTCCAGGAGGGCAGAGATCAATTGGTTCTCTGCTCTGTCCCCACCAGTGAAGTGTCTGCCGCATAGCAGGGAATGAAGAAGCCAGGCACTTCCCTTTCCAAGTCCTTTTCAAGGACTCCGGGGTAGGCATTATCATTTCCGCTTCACGAATGAGGAAGGTGAGACTTGGATAATCTGAATAACTCGTTTGAGGACAAAGAACTGGGCAGGGAGGGTGTAGGACTAACATCTGGGTCTCTCTGCGCAAACCTTTGCTCGAGACCTCACTGGCTTCGCTGCGTCTGGCCAGTTTAACATCCTTTACTGCAAAAACCAAAGGCAAATTGGGACATCAGGCAAGCAAGACCTCTGGATAAAAACCAGCTGCACAGAAACCGAAACGAAACCTCGGGGAACAGAAAACCCAACCTGCCGCCTGGTCATGCCGCGTGCCGCGGAACCGCGAGCAGCTTGGCTGCCGCCTCAGATCTCGAGTTCCAGCTGCCGTCCCTTCGAAATCTATTATTTGAGAAAATTAGACTCCCTGCCTCAAAAGACACAACTTTTATAAAGACCCTTTCTCCTGTTAAACAGTTTAACCAAACTGGCGAAATAACTGTTAAAAACACACGTGCTTTGTTATTTTGCAACGCGTAAGGCCAGGTCACAATGGACATGGGAATCAACCACGATCTTTCTAGGACTCAGTCAAACCCTCTGTACAAAAAAATAACGTGGGTAAAACTGCTAAGCCAATATTGGCTTAATTCAAAATTGCACCTAATTTGAAACAACTGTCTTTTTCTCTAGCCAACTGTCTATCCTATTGTTCTCTAATAAAAACAATGAAAGTCTGAAAGCAAAGACAATTTCTCTTCCAGGGAAGCTATGCTTCATGTTAACAAGGCTCTGCTGGCGGCCACTCGTGTTCTGAGCTGGGACACCACCCCCATCGGGGGTGGGAGCCTGTCCGTGGTGAGGCCAGGCCCTGAAAGACTCGGCCTTTACTGTCACGAATGAGAGGAGATCATTGACCGTGGTCTGAATGAACCGACCTTTGGGGTGGGCTAGGGACAGACGGCCTATGTTGTGCTTCATTCATAACCTGCTCACAGGAATACCTAGAATGGATCTTATATATGAGGAGCCCATTTTTTATTGCAACAGAGTATTCCATTGTACCTTACTTAAACAATGTTCACTTACTCATTTTTGTGTTGATGGATTTTTGGGTCACTTCCAGGTTTGAGGTGTTAAAATGAAGCAGCAGCTACCAGCCAGGGGATAGGGGAGGAGGGAGTGTTGGTGAGACGATGGATTATGTTCCCCCAACATTCAGATGTGGAAGCCCTAGCCTCCAATGGAACTGTGATTGGAGACAGAGCCTTTATAGAAATAATTAAGGTTAAATGAGGCCCTGACCTGATGGGATTAGTGCTCTGATCATAAAAGACATCAGAGAGCTCCGCCCTCTCTCCCTGTGAATGCAATGAGAGGAGGAGTAGGGCAATCCAGGAAAAGAGTTCTCCCAGGAGCAGCACCCCCCTCCCCATCTCAGACTCCCAGCCTTCAGAACTGTGAGAAATCCACTTCTGTTGTTCATACTGCCAGGCTGTAGTGATTTGCTCAGACAGCTCTGGCAGACCAAGGTGGGTGGATTGGGTGTGAGCAGGTTAGTCACTAGAACTGGACAGAAGGCACTTTTAACACAGGGTGAAGGGAATATTCGGTACCCTGAGTAGCCGTTGTTCATGGGTGGATACACAGGTAAACAAATTTACCAAACTGTCCCTGTCAGATTTGTACATTGTTGTGTGTGTAAATTCTACTTAAACTTAAAAGGCCTTCTTACTCCCATCCTTCCCCATTGTCTTACTGCTCAGGCTGATAGAACAAAACACCATAAACTGGACCCCTGGCCACTATGCAGCCCTGGGGCGTTTCAGGGTGTTCTTCTTGCACATTTCTGTAGCGAAGGGGTTCACTGTCAGATCCCAGTGAAAGGGCATAGCCGGAGGTCAGCCAGCATGAGTCTGAATCCAGACCTGCCATTTGGTAGTTGTGGGATCGAGGACGACTTGCCTACCCCACAAAGTTATTTTTCACAAACAACAGACATCTGCTTCTCATCCTTCTGGAGGATGGAAGTTGGAGGCCGGGGTGCCGGCATGAACACTGGTGTTCCCTTCTGGGCTGCAGACTTTCTGTGGTGTCCTCACAGAGCAGAAGGGGCCAGGGGACTGTTCTTTAAGGGCACTAATCCCACTCATGAGGGCTCCACCCTTATGCCCTAATCACCTCCCAAAGACCCAGCGTCTGATACCATCACATTGGTACCAGGATTTCAACATATGGATTTTGGCATGACAGAAGCATCCAGACCATGGCACCAAGGGAACCCATGTTTCAAAGATATGACAATGTAGTCACGATGTCTTTGAGCAAGCTGGGGAAGTAACACATTATGCATCGCTGATGTATTTATGCACCTGTTGGCATTCATATAAAAAAATAACTTGGTGTGGTAGGCAAGTTGCCTTCGATCCCACAACTACCAAATGGCAGGTCTGGATTCAGACTTGTGCTGGCTGACCCCCAGCCATTTCCTTTCACTGGGATCAGACAGTGAACCACGCCCTCCCCCCCCCCCCCCTACAGAAATGTGCAAGAAAGACACCCGGAAACGCCCCGAGGCTGCGTAGTGGCCAGGGATCCTGGGGTCAGGAGGGCAACTCTTGGGGCACAGAGCTTGGGTCACTGCCTCTGAGGGACAATCCTGCCTGCGCTGCCCCGTAGAAAGGAAGTTGAAGAGAGGGCGCTGGAAGGAGCAGACAGCGTGGAAGCCAAGGGCTCTGAGAGGAGCTGCACAAACAGCGGGGCAGCAGGGCCAAGAACAACAGGAAGCTCCCAGCCGCACCCCTGATCGCTGCAGCCCTGGCCTGGAGACCTGGGGTTATTTTCTCCAAAGGGCCTTCTGCAGATGTTACATAAACAAAACCTCCATTGACATCAGTTGTGGACCTGCCCTCAAATAGCCCACAGGCTTCCCCCCAATTCCACAGTTGTTTCTCCACCCCTCATGGTCCCCTGTGGGGCTGAGCTGCTTCCCTCCATGGCCATACATGCGGCCAGCACTTTGCAGCAACCCCAAGAGGCTGCCCAAGGCTGCCAAAGGCAGGGCTCACTTGTTCTCTCTGGCAGGTCTCATGCAAGGCGTCCCTCTAAGACCTCTGATGGCCAAGGGAATTTTCTCCCCTCATGAAGGAGGCAGGAAGCGGGGTCCCAGGGACAGGTAGCTGAGTTGGCCAGCAGCAGGGTTGCTCTAGGACAGTGGTCAGCAAACTCATTAGTCAACAGAGCCAAATATCAACAGTACAAAGATTGAAATTTCTTTTGAGAGCCAAATTTTTTAAACTTGAACTTCTTCTAACACCACTTCTTCAAAATAGACTCACCCAGGCCATGGTATTTTGTGGAAGAGCCACACTCAAGGGGCCAAAGAGCCGCATGTGGCTTGCGAGATGCAGTTTGCCAATTACGGCTCTAGGATAACCCCTCAGGCTTCAGGCAACTTTGCCCTTAGGCTGAGTCAAAGCCTTAATTTGTCTCTAGAAAAAAAGCCCCACACCTCCCATTTCCTACAATTTTAGTCTTTATTCATTTGTTTTCTTCATCCATCCATTCGTTCATTCATCTATCCACTTAGAAACATTTCTTAAGCATCTATTATGTGCTAGAACTAGACACCAGGGAAACAAAGGTGCACTTAAAAAGGAGGAACTCTTATCATTTGTAACAGCATGGATGGACCTGGAGAGCATTATGCTAAGTGAAATAAGCCAGTTGGAAAAAGATAAATATCACATGATCTTACTCATTTGTGGGATATAACGAACAACATAAACTGATGAACAAGAAATAGAGCCAGAGTCATAGAAGCATCGAACAGACTGTCCAACCTATGAGGAAAGGTGGGGCGGGGGAAGGTAAAAGGTCAACTGAAGGACTTGTATGCATGCATTTGAGCATAATCAATGGACACGGATACTAGGGGGGTGAGGGCACATGCTGGGGGATGGGAGTGGCTGGGGAGAGGTCAATGGGGGAAAAAAGAGACTGTGTAATGTTTTAAACAATAAAGAATTTTTTAAAAAGTAATGCAATACAGTCTTGCCTCCCAGGAGTTCAAGTTCTAATGCAGAGAGTAGAGAAGAAAACCAGTTTGTGCAGAATGCTGAGGGGAGCGAGTGATGTCATGTCAGGCTACATGAGCCCAGGTGGAGGGCTGACTCAGACTTGGTGGGAGGTGCTGGGGGTGTGGGCGAGTGTCCCCAGCTGTACCCGCACAGAGGGAAAGGGGTGGAGGCTTCCAGAGGAGACACTGCCTTCTCTTTATATTTCCTTCCACATGGAGCCCTTCGCTAGAGCACCACTCCTGGCCTCTTGCCACCCCTTCGCTCCTCTCCAGGGGATGAGGCCTGACTTTTCTGACCTGTGAGTTCAGGACCTGGTGATTTGCTCATTCCCCGAGGGAACCATTGCCTTCTGCTCCTCCGAGCTGTAAACTGCACAGAGGCAGGCTCTGCCGGGAAGCGCTGCTTGTAGCTGGGTAAGGTTAGCATGGGAGGAGAGACTAGACAGCCCACCTGGCTAATATATTTAAAGCTACATTCCCCAACTCTGCTTTATCGGTACAGGCATTCCATGGAGACGCTGCAGGCTTGGTCCCAGACAACAGCAATAAAGTGAATATCGCAGTAAAGGGAGTCACACACACTTTTTTTTTTGGTTTTTCAACATGTATAAAAGTATGTTTACATTATACTATAGTCTATTGAGAGTGCAGTAGTATTATGTTTATAAAAAACAAGGAACATACCTTAATTGAAAATATTTTATTGCTAAACAATGCTAACCATCATCTGATCCTATGGGCTTATTTGACTCAGCGTTGCCATAAACCTTCAATTTGTGGACGATGCCATAGCTAAGAAACACAATAAAGCAAAGCACAATAAATGAAGCATGCCTGCATTGTTCACTTTGATCTCCACTGCCTGCCTCCTGTGACAGGGAAGAAAGTGTTCATTATTGCACCCCCTCAAACCCCAGCATCGGACGACGTTCACGTTAAGCCCGGGTGGGCATGTCCGAGTGTGCGATGGGGGTGGACTCACCACGGTGGCTCAGCTGAGAGTAACACTCCTCGTGCGCAGCACTGAACCAGGATGAGCCTGAGATCTGTAGAGAGAAGAGGCACATTTTCAGATGCTTTGGCTGCCTCATCCCCTGTTGCCCCCGCTCTGCAGCGAGAGGAAAAAGAGAGTGCAGGATAGAAGCAGCAGATCTGGATACTGTCCTGTTTTGAGTCTGCAGGAGTTCAGCGAAGGTCACCAAGGCCTTTGGT
Source organism: Antrozous pallidus (assembly GCA_027563665.1). Lineage (NCBI taxonomy): Eukaryota > Metazoa > Chordata > Mammalia > Chiroptera > Vespertilionidae > Antrozous > Antrozous pallidus. Next base: position 91,432,091 of record CM050511.1, on the reverse strand, counting down.
CCAAGCCTGGCGTTCCCACTGATGTCCCAGATAAGACTCTCCGGAGAGCTGCCTGCCGGCTTTCCTTTCCGTCTGTCTTTATTTTGGAAGGGCCCTTTCTGTAAATGAGTTTTGGCTTGTCTTTCTGGAACGCTTTGCCCTGTCGTTTCTCGTGCTTCTTGACTTCCTGTGGAGCTGAACTTGGGATCATGTTTGTCCCTAAAAGAAAACACTGTAACTATATTACCCTGTACCTCTTGGAAGGCTGGTCGGGATAACGGCCCCTTTTTTCTCAGATGACAAGTTACTAAGATGCAAAAAGTGGCAAACCACCCAGTAAGGATTGGAGGGGAAAAAAACAGAGGGTCCCACTTGTACATTCCTTAGTATTCTCACATCAGACAGCACTGATTCCTCATTGAATGTACCTATTGGTTCTTCAATTGGTCACTGGGTTGGTTCTCTTCTCCTGGAGTGTTGTGAACACGGAAAGCTTCAGAATGGCTCCTTGCCCAGCAGAGGGAGCTCCATTGGAACACGTTTCCCAAGCTGAATGATAAAAGACTTTCAATTAGCCAAGCAGGTGGCCCTGTGTATACTTTGGAAGCTCCATCGATCAGTGGCGTGGTTGCCTCGTCAAAAGCCTGGAGCCAGAGCAAAGCTTTTGCAAGGTGGTACCTTGGGTTTTGTGGGCGGCCCAGGATTGTGTGTTTTGCTTCCATCAGCAGAGCTTGGTTTTGGCTCAATGTGACAGTTGCTGCAATTAGACAGGCTTGCAGATTCCATAGGCAGGTTCTGGCTCCAGCACAGGGAGCGAGGTGGGCAATTGTGCTGACCTTGCACTCACACACCGGGCAGGGCTGCTCATGCTCACGGTCTCCAGAGATAGATCCTGGGTCAGGGAAACTATAACATAGGGGGTTGATTAGCAACAGGTTTTCAGGGCTGTGGCTGCGAAGGAGATGCAGTCATAGGAGGATCTTAAAAAAGGATTTGGAGCTTGTGCTTACCTAATCAACCAAGCTCCCTGTGGCGGCTCTTGGTAAAGACTTTTATCACATAAACTTGTGATTAGACAATTATGAAGTATGGAAACTATCAAGCAAAAGTAATATGTGTGCATTTGGATGCACGTGAGAACAGAAATTATGAAAAAATGATACCTATGGCAGAGATAGAAAAGCTGGCAAAAATGAGAATTACTGGCAGGTGAAAGGTACAAGTATTTCGTATGAGAAATGAGAAGGAAACAAGATGGTACATGAGTAGACTTTGCCATGTCTATTCATTTGCTAGAACCACCATAACCAAATGGATGCTATAAAAGCAAATAAAATAAAATGTCTTCTAGTCTTCGAGGCTGGATTCTAAGATCCAGGTGCCTCTATCTTGGGCTTGCAGATGAGCACCCTCTTGCTTCCTTTCCACATGGTCATCCCTCCGTGCACTAGGCTACGGGTATATTTTTCTTTTTATAAGAACACCAGTCATATTGGTTTAGGGCCTACCTTTCACAACCTCATTAATCAACTTTTTAAAGACCTTATCTATACTAGTAAAAGGGTAATATGCTAATTAGACCTGGAGGCTGAACATCTTACTACCATCCAACTTCATTCCGGACAAAGCCATGGTGGTGGGGGCCAAGGCAGAGGCGGTTAGGGGTGATCAGCACAGGAGGGCAGTTGGGGGCCATGAGGCTGGCACAGGAGGGCAGTTGGGGGCCATGAGGCTGGCAGGAGAGCAGTTAGGCAGCAATTAAGCCAGTAGGCAGGCAAGTGGTTAGGAGCCAGCAGTCCCAGATTGTAAGGAGGATGTCTGACTGCCGGTTGGACACAGGGATTGGTCCTAAACTGGCAGTCAGACATCCCCTGAGGGGTCCAGGATTGGAGAAAGTGCAAGCTGGGCTGAGGGACCCTTCCTCCACGCCCCCCCACCCCATGCACAAATTTTGTGCACGGGGCCTCTAGTCCTATATAATCAAAGGATAATATGCAAATTGACCCTAATGTCTGAATGACCAGGAATGACGGGTTGCTATGACACTCACTGACTACTGGGGGCAAATGCTCTATGTAGGACCTGCCCCCTGGTGGCCAGTGTGCTCCCACAGTGGGAGGGCCTTTCAACCAGAAGCTGGGCTCACAGCTGGTGAGTGCAGAGGCGGTGACTTCAGTAGATGAATTTGGGGGGGACATAATTCAGCCCCTAACAACATGAATGTTTCTGACAAAGAAATTATACAAATTACTGTAAATAGTGCTAGCTGTTATAACAGATAAATCCTGAAGTCTTAGGGCTTTACACAATTAAAAATTTACTTCTCATCAAAATCCATTTCAGCTGGTTAGAGGCTGAGGGATGGCTGGATAAGAAGCAGTCTCTTAGGGACCCAGCTGCCACCTTCAATACATGCAGTGCCCAAGGACACTTTGGAGTAAGGAATTAGGAGGAGAGTATGGAGCAGACATCTAACTCTTAGTGGCCTTGATCAAGAAGTGGCACGTCACTTCCACTTCCCTTCCATCATCAAGAGCTAGTCTCACACCCCCATCTGGATTGAAGAGGTTTGGGAAAACCTTAGTTGGTACCTAAGCTCAGAAGGGGAAATGGGTTGGGTGAACGTCTAGTCAGCCTCTGACACAGAAATGAAGCAAGCTTGGCCAGTCTCACATCCAGCGATGAGCCAGTTGTTATAGGTACTGGTGACCAGGTACCTAGAAAGTCTAGCAAATATGCCTGAGGATAAAGGCATTAAGAGACCCTTCAGCGTTCCCAAGGCCATGACGAAACTTGGTTTTCAGTGGTGCTCCCCAACTTTTTTTATGGCATGCACACATAGACGATGAGAAGTCTTGTACTGAGTATTAGACTAGATGAGTCTATTCAAAGCCTGATCCTATATTAACTACTTGGAGGGATTACCAAAGAAATCCAGATATGGACATTAATACCAGTCAGAAGATATCAAATGAGAAGAAAACAGAGTGCAGGTTCTTGACTATGAAGCATAGGCTCAGAGTTACCAAAAAATATATATACATACTGTCTTTGGTTTGGTTTAAATCATCTCCACTTTCAAGTAACAAGTATTTAGCTTTGTCTAGAAAAAAAAACACATCAGCTGATGCTTACACATTATGGATAAACCTATTTCAGTTACAACACGGCACCAGAGGCTAGAGGCCAATTAAAAAGCACGTGTGTTTTTAACAGACTCTCCACTGAAGGTAACAGCTTGCATCCCTGGGATTATTGCACCATTAGAGAAGCTTTGGAATGTTATCAACCTTGGACATTGTAAGCTACAATTCCAGGTAGCACTTACAATGTATTTACAGTGTGCTAGGAGATTAAATGGTGTTTTCCCTGAAAACCAGCTCTTTCATAGAAATTATTCTTGCTTCAAGGGTATAAATAAAAAATTGGAGAAATCTTTTATTAAGATTTTTAAAGCAAATAAATAGCTTTCAGGATACTGTCCCAATCCTTTGTCATTTCCTTTCTCGATTTTCATCAAATACTGGACCGCTTAACCAGACAGGAAGAGGCTGGTGGACTTGGAAAGTTGCTCAATTCTCATATTTGAATCAATCCACATCAAACACAAGCTGTTGTTTCATTAACAATTGAAGGATAAACAAATCTTAGGCTGAGTGGAATATGGAGGAGTAGTCCTTCTTAGTCTAATGATCCCAGAACAAATGAATGATTCCAACAGAAACCCAAGAGAAAAGCATTTTCCAAGGTTAGGTTGAACCAGATAAGTCACCCACATTTCAAATTCATGACACCCACAAAATCAAGCCTCACAGATCACTGACTCCTGAGGTCTGCACCCCACCTTCTCTGACCTGCTGTCCCTGGTTACCCCCCTCCCCCAAGTTGGCTGAGGCTTTGTGGAGCTGGCATTGCACCTCCCTCCGCTCAATTCTACTTCCTCCCCCTTTCCTTCACAGGAGCTGATCCCTAATAAACATCTAATATCCCAGCCTCTGTTTCAGCTTCAGTTTCTGAAGAACCCAGCCTGCTATTGTTTCATAAATACAGCAAAATACGGAGAAACATGTTGCTAAGATGCTCCCTCCTTCCTTCCCGCCCTGCACAGAGACCAGCCTACTTGCTCTGATCTTCCTGATCCTTGCTCGACTTTCTGTCTCTAGCCAGACTCAGAAGCACTGCCTCAGCCCAGGGCCCCTGACAGCTGGGAAGTAGGGGTCCTGCTCAAGGTCCCATTTGAGGACATGAGTGGGGTGGGGGTGGGGACACGGGGGACTGAAATTCAGCTTGTGTTCCTCTCACCAAATCATGGTTCCTGGTGAGGACATGTGTTGTTTGGGAGAAGGGGTGCCTGTTCTGACCTGCTCCCTGGACTTGTATGGCTAACAATGGCCAGAGCTGTCCTCTCCACTCTCTTGTGGCTTGAGTCACCTTCCCCAACTCTCGCTCTCTGAACCTTGCTCTCATGAGTGGTGTTGGCCTTGGCTTCCCTTCTCACCTCAGCATCTTCTCTTATTTGGGCTCAAACACTAATCCCTTCCTCTTCCAAGAGAAGGAGATCTGATAAGCCGAAGACCAAAAAATTTTTAAAAAATAAAAAATAAATGCTTCCATACTCAGCCTTCTAAATGCTTTCCCTTTCAAATGCACTGCTCCTACCAGCCAGCACCTGTTAGCACTGGCTCATGTATCCATAACTTCCCTGCCTCTCTAAAGCTTGTGCATTCTGCCAGCTAAAGTAAGAGACAGTATGGACATCTCACTGGGATGAGCTTCCAAACAGCTAAGAGAAATTTATAAAAAACAATAGCAATTGTTGACTGGGACAGACTACATGTCAAACACCCTGCTAGGTGCTTTATATATTTTATCTCATTGAATGCTCCTAACAGCCCTAAGAAGTTGGTTTTAATATTCTCATTGAACAAGTGAGAAAATGCGGGCTTATAGAGAGGTTAAGTGATTTCCCTCACATCCAGGAATCTGCAGAGCGAGGTTTCAGACACCATTCCGGTCTGACTCTATAGCTAGAGTTGCTCTCCCGAGGGTGATGGCAAAGAAGACAGAAATGGTAGAGAGGTGGCCAGAGCCAGGCAAACAGATTGCCCTCCCTTTGGAGCGAGGGAAGAATGGTGCTCTCTTCTGCCCTTTGAAGGATTCATTTCAAGCCTGAAATTGAACCTGGATGAAGATGTGAGCGGTTGAGTTTGGTTGGCTTCATTTTAACCAGGTGCCTAATAATTTATTGTCCTTTAAAGACCACTTCCGCTGCACCTGCATCCAAAATGCTTCCAGGATCCAGTGTTTAAAGGAGGAATTACTCAGACCCTCTATTTTGCTCCTTGTCAGCTCACGCAGCCCACTTCTGCGCTGAGTCACCGTTTGTGGACCTCAAGGTCTCCAGGGGTTGGGAGGGTAGAAAGAGGGAGGAATGAGACTGATAACTCTGGACCATTTGGCTTCTTGAAATTTCAGGGTAGGAGGTGGAACAAACAGTTGAAATGAGGTTAAAGATGGATACAACTTTTAAAAAGTGTGAATTTCACTTTTAAGTTGTATCATTTCTTCTGGGAGAAACATGAAATTGACAGCCGTCCCATTTCAGCTCGGAATTTTGTCACTCTTTGAAGAGTCTGCAGAAATAAGTTAGATCTCATCTACAGATTCTTAGGGTCTAATTTTCTATGGAGGCCTACTGTTGGGCAAGATGACTCTTCTTTTATATTTCTCCAAGATTTTATCAAGAAGACCAGCTTCTGTTGGTGAATAATATGATTTATTAGCCCATCAAGGAGAGGCCCGAACCGGGATGTTAGTACTCAGCTCTAGAAATCCTGGCAGTGGAGTCTGGAGGCATCTAACACTGCTTTGGAGGCCAGTGGATCTAAATTGAAATCCTTCTCTATCACCTATTAGCTGTGTGACCTTAGGCAACTTACTTGACTTCTCTATGGGCCCCAAGTCCTCATCCCAAATAGATATAATTTTATATTCCTCATTTTATTATTGTGAGGATGAAGTGAGATTATGCATGTAAAGCACTTCAACATAGAGAGACAATTGATATATGGTATCTGTTAGTAGAGAAATTCAACAAAGCGTCAAGAACACTCATCTAGAATCTTAAAAACATTATTAAGTGAAAGAAACCAGACACAAAAGGCTACATGTTGCATGATGCTATTTATATGAAATGTCAAAAATAGTCAAATCTATCAATAGAAATATTAGTGATTGCCTAGGGCTGGTGGGTTAGAGTAATGAGATAGAGTATTAGTGGGTATGGTGTTTCTCTTGTTCTGGAAATAGATAACAGCGATGGTTATAGAAATTTGTTAATATACTAAATAAAACCCAATGAATTTTCATGTGTTCAAAAGAATAAATTTATGTATGTAAACTATATCTCAAAAATAGTTAAAATTTGTTTTAAAAAACTATTATGAGCTATAATTATGGATTTTGAAGCTAATTTGTTTCTTGGACTCTCTCTACCTCTTCTGCCTGGACATAAAATTAACTGCCATCTCACCGGAAGACTGTCTCTTTCTTGGTAAATCATTTGCTATATGATCACTGCACAATAAATATCAACCGTTTCGATTTTGGCGTTTGTGGGAATCAGTAACATACACTTCTCTTGGCATTCTGTGAGAGACTGGTGAGCAGCCTGAATTTATAAGCCCAAAGATCCAACCTACCACCTTAGATCAGGAAGTTCTCTGCATGCCAGCTCATCTAGGAGATGTTCCAGGTGGTAAGTGAAATGTTTTCCCTCCATCTGGGATGAAGAGACAGAGGCAGGAAACAGAAACGAAAGTCTATTGGATTAACTGTGAATGTTTTGATGTATCATAGTCATTAGTTCTAACTGAAGATTTGTGTGTGTGTGTGTGTGTGTGTGTGTGTGTGTGTGTGTGTGTGTGTGTGTTTAAGTGTGGGGGAGAAGGTAACCTTTGCCAAAAGGAAACAGGGGAGGAGTTTTGGGTGAGTCCGTGCCTATTGCAAAACTAGAGTGGATTAATTCTGGAATCTCATTGAATACATTTGCTTCCAAAGTATAATTTTAAAAATACACAGTGTTTTCTGATTCATTTCTCATACAGGGTTGTCAGCATGGCTTAGGGACAATTTCTCTCAGTGTGAGTAAGGATACAAGATTTTGATAAAAATTCTTTCTGCACTTTTGGAATGTCTGAGTAGATTTGTGGTCTTTCATATTGCTTTAAAACATGATTAAATATGTCTTAAAAATCAAAGACTTCCCTCTGTTCTTTAAATTTCTTCCAGATTTATAGCTGGTTAACATACATATTATATGTCATGCGATTTTTTTGTTGTTCAATAAAGCCAACTGAGATTCTTAAAACAAAGTTTTATAAAAGGATGGAATCATTTGTATACCACATTAAAACCTCAGGAATTTTACCAAAATCTTTATCAGAAATATTTAATTTTCAAAACTTTTTTGCTGGAACTTCCAAGTGGATTATACAGTCATTAGGAGAAGCAAGAAAGATATCAAAGCATAAAGAGAATCAAAATGAAGGTAAACTTGAATAAGCTCTTCTCAGACCATAATAGACTGGCATGGATACACTGGGTTACTCTACTCCCTTTGTTTCATTGACGCTTATAAAAGCATTATTGGTTAATATATATTTGAAAATTATCAGAATTATCAGTTGAAGAGAGTCTGCTCTGGTTATGGCTGTGGCATGCTGAGGGAGATATGGAATAAGAGAAGAGAAGAGAATGGGATTCCTGACCAAGTCTTGGGAAGCCAACACTTAGAAGACAGGAAGAAGTTGTTGCACTACAAAGAGATAGAGAGGGAGCATCCAAAGATCCAGGAGCAGACCACTGGAAAGCCAAGGACAGGAGTCGCTCAAGATGGAAGGATGACATAGTGGTGGGAGGTAACACCCATTAATGTAGCATTGTGTGTGTCATGGGTGACTTTGGAAGGAGCCATTGGAAGACTACAGGGTCTGTAGGAGGCCTACTGGAGAGTGTGGGTTGAGAAATGAGGAAAGGCAGACAGTGAGCACAGTTGTGGTACCCTGGGTGTTAGATTAAGAGATGTGGACATTAAGGGCATTCCTGTGACATGATAGAAAAGATCTATTGGGTTTAGCAATATGGAGGTCATAGTGTCCTTAGGGAAAGGCAGCCATTGTGGGGGAGTATTGGGGTTGGAAGACAGGCTAGAGGTGCCGAGGATGGGCAAGAAGAAGATGGAGAATGAAAATGATGTGGCTTTATCATGAAAACTGGCTTTACTCTCCTTTGTCTCTCTACCTCCACCTGCATAAGTGCTTAATGGGAGTTTCATTCACCCCTGTGCCTTCCCCAGCAAGAGATTGACAGATGGTAGCAAGAAAGACGAGATACAGTGTATGTAGAAATGCCCCCGCCTTTTTCTCTATACCAAAGACAGCTATGCAATGGATTTTTTAATAAGAGATCATATCAACTAGATTGCATTTCTTTTTTTGTGTATACGTCTACATGATCTTAATGTTAAACCTAAAGTCTACTGATGACTTAAAGAGATCAAATGAATTTCCTGTGTAGTCCAAGGGCATCCTTGTGTGGATTCTAAGAGGGATGAGGAGTTTAAGAAGTGAAAGCACTGTCACACATGAAGAGAAAACAAATTCACTGTGCAGCCCAAGAGGGACAGAGGTCAGCTTGTGGCTGGGCTTTGGGATTCTATCAGAAGTGAGTGAGAGAGACAGCTCTGGAACCTTCACACTTACTCGAAACAGAGGACAGGACATTCAGATTACACTGGTGGTTGTGAAATGCAAAAATGAAATACTGACAACTGGAGTTTCCCCCATCAAAGGCATTTTTATAAAGGTTTTAGAAAATATTTTCATTAATGTCAGAGAGGAAGGGAGAGGGAGATATAGAAACATCAACAATGAGAGAGACTCATTGATTGGCTGCCTTCTGCATGCCCCCTTTTGGGGATCAAGCCTGCAACCTGGGCATGTGCCATTGACTAGAATCAAACCTAGGACTCTTCAGTCTGCAGGCCAAAGCTCTATCCACTGAGCAAAACTGGCTAGGGCCCATCAAAGGCATTTAACTTAATGACTAAGTACCTAATCTTAGTATAAAAACTTCAAAGTCAACTTTATCTTTATAGTAAAAGATTTATAAAAATTGAAATATTTAATTGACCACCTGGGCATTGGAGAGACCTTGAAGTTTAATTCTATAATTCCTCAGGATCGGTAACTGTCTAATAGCAAAATAAGGTGAGATGCAAATAAAACTTTAAAATTTTGAGTAGCCATGTTAAAAAATTAGAAAAATATAGGTAAGATTATTTTAAGAATATATTTTAATTAATTGACTATATTTTAGATATTGCCATTTAAATATGTAAACAATATAAAATTTTATTAGTGGTTTTTTTCACATTCTTTTGTTCATACCAAGTCTTTAAAATCTAGTATTTACTTTACATTTATAGCACTTCCCAATTTGGACTAGCCACATTTCAAGTAATAGCCACATATAGCTATGGCTACTTTATTGAACACACAAAAAATCACATACAGTGAGAGAATCCTATTTAATTTGAAAAATAGGGAAGTCATATTTATGGAGCACCTATTCTGTGATAGCCACTGACTGACCACATTACATATGTCATGTAATTTAATCCTTACCACAATTGGGCTACATAGATATTATTATCCCCCTTTTAGGAGGGGGAAACTGAGGCCCAGACGACTTAAACAAATTGTGCTTTACCAACAAGTGCTAAGGCCTCATTTTAAATTCAAGCCTGTGTTTTTCTTAACATCAGTATTACTTCCTTTTGCAATGTAATGAATTTAAATCCTTGATTTATATCATGATGTTCATTCAAGACACATGTTCATAGAAAGAGCAGCTATAATGCCACCACATATTAAGCACTCCAGAGAGTAGCAAGAAAGGAAAGGGGACACCCCATCAGTTCTTATTAAATAAGAGATGTGTTAGCCAATCTGAGGACAAATTTTAGTGAGCACGTTTCTTATAATAAGCATTAGGGTGGAAAACAGGAAGTGCACAAAATTCCTTGGCCCTGGCCCACCTTCGCCTGGGCCCTCCTCATTCTCTCACATGAAACTTCCCGACACACCCTTTCCCGACTCACCTATGTCCCCACTGGCTGGAAGATTCTCCTTTCCTCTCTCTGAGTGATTAACATTCCGTCCTTCAGGGCCTGGTTTGAACATCACTTCCAGGGGAAGCCATCCCTGATGGCCCAGGCAGAGTTGATCATCTTCCCTTTGTGCTTTCACAGCACATTTCACAGCACCTTCTGTCAAACCACTGATACCATTTCTTCATAAGTCTCCCAATAGTATGTGCTCCCGGAGGCAAGAATAGTTTAATCAATATTCGTAAAGTGTGTAACTTGGCTATCAGGTAGGCTCCCCTGGCCCTTCAACATAGAGAAGATTGATTCAAGTCCTAATTCCATAGCTTCCGAATCTATTCCTGTCCAATTATTGACTCAAGTCTCATTCTTAATCTAATTTTGAAGATTAGGAAAACCTAAAACACGTCCCAAGGCCTCTCCAAATTCTGGTGGAAGTTTTCCCAGGCTTGCAGTTCATTCTGTCCTCACATCCCGACTTTGTCAAAATTTGCTCTGCTCTGTGTCTTGTAGCTATTTCTTTCATTCTGCTCTGGCATCAGCCCCTGGTATAATAGACAGCTTATTCTCTGTGATTCTCTCCCCACCCCAAAAGCAGCTGTAAATCAAGGCATTTCACTGAAGACTAGGTGGTCATGGAGAGGAATGGCATTGCATACCGCAGAGCAAGCAACTGAAAGTCACACATGGGATCTATCTGCAACCCTGCCACCATCCAATATCACATTCCTACCTCTCAAAAACTGCCCAGTTCCTCTCTCTCCAATTCTTTTCCAACAACCACCCTGCTTCCCCCTCCACTCACGCCCCCCCCCCATACACACATTTTTTTTCTTTTTTCTTTTCTTTCTTTCTTTCTTTCTTTTCTTTTCTTTTTCTTTCTTTCTTTCTTTTTTTTTTTTTTATATATCAGGAGTGGGATCCGAATACACACTTTTTGTGTGTTTTTCAGGAGCCCAAACCCAAGGTTCCTCTCATTTTCCCATGGAGAATAGTGCACCTCTCTCTTTCTGCTTGATCTCCTCTGAGCCCAAGAGATTCACCTCTGCCCCAGGGATTCACCAACCCAATACCTAAGATGTTTTTCAGGCAAAGACTGATCTAGGACCTTTGCAGTGAGGGTTGTAGATGAGCATAGAGTTTGGAGGCAAATAGTCCTAGATCCAAGTGGTGAGCCTGTTGGTTTCTAAGATGACCTTGGACTTAGGATTTTCCCCCCAACTCTAGTTTCTCACCTATAAAAGAGGGTTAATGAGTATTTCACCAAGCCATTGTAACTATTCAATGGGACCATACATAAAACACTCAGTTCAGGTCAGAGACACACAAAAAGACTATATTCCTCTCTCCTATTTTTGCCTCCACAGAGCAATTGACTGTAAAATAATATTGCATTCATCTGGTTTTAAGTAATTCCTGAACAAAAGTGATTGTAGTTTAGATGATATTGGGGCAGGCAGATTAGCACACAAAAAGGATGTGGGGATTCTTTTTAAGTGAGCCTCCCAAGTGCACTGCTAAATTTGCATGCTGCTCTTTTGTTTATAAGTGGCATAAAACCAAGTCAAAGCAACTTTCAAAAAATATTTATTGGTTCACGTAATTAAAAAATCCTGGGTTGGATCTTGGTACAGAATGGGTCCAGGCGCTCAGAGCATGTCCCTGGGAGTCTGTGTTCTCATTCTCCTCCTCCTGACCAGGCCTTCCTTCAGTGGCTCCATTCTCACCCCAAACCCCCCAATTCCCCGTGGAAAGTGCCCGTGAGGGCTACAGACTATGGCTCAACACAGGGTCTCCACAGTATAGCGCTTGGGCCAATTCCCACCCAAAGCCTGGTTTTGTCCAGCTGTGAGCTAAGGAAACGTTTTGCATTTTAAAACGTGGCCAGAAAATGTCTCTATGAGACAGAGTCGAAGAAGTATGGGTGGCAAAGCCAAAAATAATGATTATCTGGCCCTTTACAGTGTTTGCCAACAGAGCAGCTCCAGTTAAAAAGGAGTGATTCTTACTATGCCGCTATAAAAAAGAAGCTTTTACCATTTGCCACAGCATGGATGGAACTGGTGAGCATTATGCTAAGAGAAATAAGCCAGTCAGAGAAAGATAAATATCACACGATCTCACTCATATGTGGGATTTCATGAACAAGAATACATCCAGAGACAAATGGTAGAGGGGGGGGGGGGGAGCGTTAGAGAGCAACCAAAAGACTTGTATGCATGCATATTAGCATAACCAATGGCACAGACACTGGGATGGTGAGGACTTGCCAGGGGTGAAAATGGCTGGGCAGAGAGGGAGAGGGAGGGTCAATTGGGGTAAAAGGAGACATATATAAAACTTTAGACAATTAAAAAAGTTTAGTCCAGGAAAACACACACACACACACACACACACACACACAAACACAGGCGATTCTTGTTCATTGTTTCCCATAAAAGACCCAAGGTGGCTTCCCAGGCCGTTCCCCTGGCCGCCTTCTGAAAAATGGTTTTGTTCACGTCTCAGAGTCAGAAGGACTGGACCAAGGGCTTCACCAGTTCTCTCCTTAGCTAACCTTGAGTCTGTAACCTTATTCACTTCTCAGAGTTCTACTTAGCGCAATCTAATTAGTCTTTTTTAATGTTTTTTCTCTCTCATCATTTCTTTCTAACTTTAATCACTTTAAACATTTTTATTTTATAGCCTTTATCTGATATCTGAGTTTTGGAAAGATTTATATCATCTATTGATATTGCCTACTCGTATTGACTTGTGTTTGGGGGTTTTTAAATCTTGAACAGTGAATTCATTTTTGCTGGTTGTTGGTCCTCAGGAATCCTGGTTTGGGGGAACCTCTCCATGAGGCTTCACCTCTGCTTTTGCTAGGAACTTTGGGAACATCTCAGATCTATCTTTTTGCTAATGTAATATTCAGAGGTCACCAGCACCATATAACAACTGCATCCTTGAACCTCAAAACTAATGAGGGCAGGCTGGGGGTTTCAAATTGTTTCCCTTCTCAGAGGTCACACCAAGAAGTGTAAGCTTGCCTGTCATTTCCTTTGGTCTTTTATTCTCTTTCCCTTTCACTATGGATAGCAACTTTATGTGGGCTATCAATGTTTCCTCCTGTTCCAGAGTCACCACTAAATCCCAAGCTCCTTGGTTTCTGAGACCATCAAATACCCCCAGGCAGCCCCAGCTTTAATTTGCAGATTGTATTCTGGTTTTTAGTTTCCATTTCATTTCTGGTCCCTGGGATTTCCTTGTCTTTCTTTTGAGCCCAGATGGACATTTAAAGGGAGGCTAGCTCGATTTGTACTGCATTTCCAGGTGTTTCACAGCAGGAGGGTTTGTGTAAGGTAATCCATCACATTGCTGGGAACAGAAATCCCATTAGGCCTGTGAGACCGGTGCAAGATGCACCAGCATCGTGTGGCACCTGCAGCTTTCTTCCCCCTCTATCACCTAGAATAGCATCTGATGAGGTGCTCACAGGATGTTTACTAGAGATGGTCACTTGAGTAAGCTACCAAGAGTGTGCCGCAGAGCCAAGCTAATGGTCACGTGCTTCGTGTGCAGGCACTCCAGACCATCATATGTTGGGTGGCATATGCTGTTGGGTTGAACATTTCAAGCTCTAGATTCAGACTATCTAGATTCAAATTCATTTTCTTTTACTTCCTTATTGGGTAACTTTGGGCAAGTCATGTAACCTCTCAGTACTTCCATTTCCCACCATGTGAAGTAGGAATAAGGGAGAACTTACTCAGGAAGGTATGAGATGACATCATGTTCACAAAGGGTAGACAATGAGTGTGCTCGCCATCAAATTAACTGTAAAAATATGAGATTAAGGTACTTTAAGGTAAAGGCCCTGTGTTGGAGAAGAGAGCTGTCTTTTCTAAGCTCTCACACGCAAGGTCAGAATTGGAGGGACAAATGCTCACCAGGAGAGACCTGCCCTCTTCCCAGAAGTAAAAAGAGGAGGAGGAGGAGGAGGAGGAGGAGGAGGAGGAGGAGGAGGAGGAGGAGGAGGAGGAGGAGGAGGAGGAGGACGGGGAGGGAAAAGCCTGAGGTTATTACCTTTGTAACCCAGTTCTCAAAAAAAAAAAAAAATTCTAAGAGAGGCTCTTTGAAGATGTGGAATTGAATGAGGAATATCTAAAGTTTGTTTGCATTGATCTAAAAATGAAGACTCCAGGCCCAGCCAGCTTGGCTCAATGGTTGAGTGTCTACCTATGAAGCAGGAGGTCACAGTTCCATTCCCAGTCATTTTTGAAAATATATAAAATATATTTTTATTGATTTCAGAGAGGGAGAGAGAGACAGAAACATCAGTGATGAGAGAGAATCATTGATTGGCTGCCTCTGCACACCCCACACTGGGGATTGAGCCCGCAAACCCAGGCATGTGCCCTGACCGGAAATGTAATCATGACCTCCTGGTTCATAGGTCAATGCTCAACCACTGAGCCATGTCACCCAGGTCCTGGTCATTTTTAAAAATATTTTTAAAAGTATATTTAAAACATCCGGCACATGCCTGGGTTGCAGGCTCAGTCCTCAGCGTGGGGTGTGCAGGAGGCAGCCCACCAATGATCCTCTCTTATATTGATGTTTCTCTCCCTCTCTCTCTAAAATCAATAAAAATATACTTAAAATATAAAAACTGAAAATGAAGACTCCACAGCAGGGCTTCAAGGGCTTCATGCAGAGGTGAAAGAGCAAAGAATGTTGGCCTTCCGTGCAGGCACAGTTGGGACTGAGGAGGTCAGGGGGCTCTTAGCCTTCACCACTGAGGCTCTCCCCATCACCCGTGTACCTCCTTGTGCTTCTTATCTCACTCCTGAGTGTCAGTGTTGAAGTGCCACCCCAATTCCTCAGGACCATTTCCTCCTGAAGGGAGAGCAGAAGGCCATCAGAAGCTCCTAAATAAGTCTTTTCCGGGGAAATGTGAGCTGATGCAAAATGCAGAAAAGAAAAAAGCATTTGTAAAATAGAAATGCATTTCTGTTACAGACTAGAATAAGCATTGTTGAAAAGATTTAGGTATTTTTAAAACATCTGGCTACAAGAACAGATATGTGTCCAAACAACATTTCCAAATGAATCGTTTGGCACCTCTGAGCAGGAGCTTGTAGATTAGGAAGTGGTCCTCGGGCTGTTTCCTCCTGAGAAGTGGTCGGAACACTGGGGAGCGTGTTTCTCACTCAACAAGTGCGTAACAGGCAGCCTGAGAGGCAGAGAGGTGATAATAGCCAGATATCAGCAACACTCCTTTTAATTTTTCCAAAGGTTGCCAACATTTGCAGGAGCTATAATCTATGACTTTGAATGAGAGTTTTGTAGGATTCAGTTAAATTCATAAAAACTTGCTACCAAGCTAATCTGGTACTTCTACAGTTAAAATCCTGTAAAACTAAAATCCTGTAAAGCTTGCTTTTTGGTCACAAATAGAAAACAGTTCACACAAATTATTGTGATCTTTGTTGTTCCGATATAAGCAGAAACATCACTAGTCATTATTCTTATTCCTTTTAGTATACCAATGATTTTATATTGTAACTTCAAATACTTCCCATTATTCCACCTGCTAGACAGAGTAGAACTACAATCTATAGGCTGAACTTCAGGAAAGCTATTTTGCCTTCATATATAGAGATAATTACCAATTCTGAGAGCTGTTTAATCACTGAAAATAGACTTTGCCCAAAAAGTGAGTTCCTGTCACAGAAAGCAGCAGGCACCATCGTCAGAAATGCTGTCAGGCCCTACCTGGTTTGGCTTAGGGGATAGAGTGTCAACCTGCAGACTGAAGGGTCCTGGGTTTGATTCTGGTCAAGGGCACATGCATATCAATTATTCTCTCTCATCATTAATGTTTCTATCTCTCTCTCTCTCTCCTTTTCCTATCCTCTCTGAAATCAATAAAAAAGGAAAAAAAGAAATGCTGTTAGAGGATTTCTGTGTTGAGTGTGGGATTAAAAAACAAAGCACTAGGTCTATATAATCTTAGGATTCTATGATTTCATCTTTTAAAAATGTTTGCATAGTATTTCAAAATTTTTAATGAACCTTACATGATCTCATTGATTTTTTAAATGAGATTTTTCTGACTTTCTAATGTGTAAATAAATCAAAACAATATAGACTTCTGAAGGAAGATGGCAGCATGAAAACAAACTGAAGATTTGCCACCCTCAATAATTAAAATATTAACAGGAACAAAGAAAATCAGCAGGGAAAAAGAAATCAACAGTAGCACGCAAATAAATGGATATAAACTATGTCAGGTTCTTCAAAATGTGGAGGACAATAGAAAAAGGGAACATTTTAGCAGAGTGCAGCTTCGAACCCTGTGTTCACCCTGTAAGCCTTGAATTAGCAAAAATCTTGAGAATTGTCCTCCAAAGCTCCTATTCTTGGTAAGAAGCAAATTAACGGGGCATATTGTTTTCTGTGAGTGTTTTGGGTTATAAAATCGGTTAATAAAAATATGAATCCAACATTCTGAGGCACAGAGATAAAATAATGAAATGAGAGTAATCTGGGGGGAAATTGAGATTTTAGTTTTATAGAAACAAATTAAAGACTAAATTAAAAACTAAAATAATAATAAAAACTCACTAGACGGTATTTGAGATACAGAAAAAAAACATTGAGATAAATGTAGTCAATGCATGTAAAAAGCATAAAGCAATTTGAGCCTATTGTTGTTCCTGGAGCAGAGAGCCCACAAATAGTACAGACTAAATATGCAAAGATATAAAAGAAGAAAACTACTCTGAGAAATGAAGCAAATCTGGAGATTGTAAGAACACAAGATCCAGGGAAACAAACACTGAATGATCAACACCGAGTCACCACCTCTACCTAAAGAACTTCCAGGATGTGAAGAAAAAAGTCTTTGGGCACACTGACATAAAAAAAGTAAGGGAAGTCAACTAATTAGGTTGGCCTCTAACTTCAATAATCAATATTCAATGCCCAAATATATTGAAGCACCATGTGGAATTTCCAAGGGAAATTGTGACTACAAGGCTCAGTATAAAGGCAGCAGGAAACTATTCTGACACATGAAAGAACTCAGAGAATTCACACTCATGAGTTTTCTTGAAAAAAAAAAATTAGTGATGAAACCCAGTCAATTTAGAGATACATAAAAATAAAGTGCTTGGGAATGAACAGGCTGGGGTAGACAGAGCTTATCATGAATGTAATCCATCTGAACATGGAACTAATGATATTAGACAATGATGGGAGTAAAGTTTCCACAACAGAAGATGACTGTTATAAACTATGATGTTGTAAAAACAGAGACAAAGCCAAAATCAGGCGGTGAGGGGTAGGGAGAAGGGAGGAAGTACAAGTCTAAAGATTTACTCATCTTTTATATTCATGAGTCATTTAATACTGTCTAAAATTGAAAACTGCTGTTAAAAAATAACAGCTTCAACTTCTTAACATTTTTCATAATTTATTTTCTTAACCTTATTTCCCCAAGAGAGAATTATAAGAAAATAATCTCTCTCAACTAAAGAGCAGGAATTTCTTTAGTTCTGTTTTAGTTTTACTTTTCTAGTGTTAAAATAAAGTAATATTAAGCTATCATTTTATTTAAAATAGCATGTATAATATGCTCATATTTCTATGAGAATATTTCTTTCTATCCATGTCCCTTTATCTTTCAATCTCTCTTTATCATAAACATCCCTTACTTTTGCCTTCCGAACAGTACCCTAATTTTCATCCATGTAATCATCTCTCCACTAGGCAGCCTATGTACTTCAGGGAACTCCAAACCCAGGGTAATGTGACTGGTCCCAGGATTATCCCATTTCTCCCTATCCCGGGGAGCTCAGGGCGAAGCCAACCAGAATCTAGAAGGGTTTGTGACTCAGCTACAGCCAAAAGAACTTGAGGATAGGCTTGCAGGAAGCTGGCTTACTAGCTCTTAAGAGACCTTCACCACAGAAGGCTCCTACTTTCCCTCTGTACTTGGTGGGCTCGACGTGCAAGGCTATGCTACAGCTGTTTTTACCACAAGTGAAGCTAGCATGAGATTTATGCCTGCCTCCACCCCCACCACACACACACACACACACACACACACACACACACACACACACAAGGCAAAATGAAGCTGGGTCATACCACCCCATTGCTGGATGCCAATTGTGGGAATCAATACATTTCCATATGATTAAACCAACTTCAATCAGATTTTACTTTTTTTTTTTTTTTGGAGCTAAACACATTTGCAATAGATACATCTACTTAGATATGAGCTATCATTTATCTAATGATAATCATTTGGGATTGGTATTAAAACTATGTGTTTCTCTATTTTTTGAATACTTTATAATGAGCATGTTTCATTTTTAGAAACACAAAGCAGTTATTCTTCTTGAATATTAAATTGTTAAACACAAAAATAACATATACTCATTGTTAAAAAATAAATTTAGTCCTAGCCGGTTTGGTTCAGTGGATAGAGCATCAGCCTGCAAACCGAAGGGTCCCAGGTTCGATTCCAGTCAAGGGCACGTACTTTGGTTGCAGGCGCCTCCCAGCCCGGGCCCTGGTTGGGGCTCATGCCCCAATATCTTTCACATCGATACTTCTCTCTGTCTTTCCCCCCGTCTTCCACTCTCTCTAAAAAGCAATAGAAAACTATCTTCAAATGAGGAATAATAATAATAATAAAAATAATAATAGTAATAAATAAATCTAGACGCTTTCTCTATCAGGTGCCCTCTGATCACAAAATATAACAAAAATGATTTTAGAAATAGTTAACATGTTTATTATACTAAGCACTTTGCATGTATTAACTCACTATTATCTCAAGAGCTCGAACAGTTCTCTTGGACCATGAGAACATGAAAGGGAAGCTACATTTTGAGGATGACAAGGTAACAAGACAGAAGCCTGGTTAATTCACAATCACAGCCGTGGACTATTTCACAGGCTTCTACAGGAGTGTGTGCTTAAGTTGCTGTATTTGGGGGGTCTGCAAAAAACACCAGCATGATTCTTGGCTAGTATTAGTTAAGTACAAACACATTCTGATAACAATCATAGTTACTGGGACAGTAAAACCATCAGTATTTTCTTAATTCAGTTCTTTCTTTTTCTTAATTTCCAGAAACTCAACTTGTTTGAGAGGATTCATTGCATCATGTGATTCAAAACTCCAGGGGATTGGAGGCCCCAGGACTGGCCAGATCCAAGGGTTACACAATGTCTGTAAGGCTCAATCTCTCTCTCCATCTCTTGGCCCTGCTTTTCTCTGCGTTGGGTTGTCTCCAGCAGGACCTCTCTAAGGCTAACAATATCCTAAGAGATAGCAGTTAGTGGGAAAGAACTTAGGCTCAGAACTCCCAAAAGCTCTCAAGATAGACTCATTGGATCATGTGCCCATTTTGAAGCCAGTTACAGGGCCCCTGATTCAAGCCTGGAATATACGCCCCCTACTGGAGCTGTTGATAGTTCAGCTCTACCTAAGCCAGGTGCACTGGGAGTGGGAAAGGTGAGGTTCCCCAAAAAAGTCTCCGGGTGCTCTTACCAGAAAGAAAGGAATGACCGCAGGCAGGCAACGACTGCAGATGGCCACTCAAATGTACTTAATCCTTGTTTCAACAAATAGTTTGTGTAGCATCAAGAATGGGCCTGGCTCTGTCTTAGGTGAGAGGGATTCAGAGTGAAGAAAGCGGACAGAAATCCCTGCCCTCTCCAGAAGATCCTTGCATTCAATAACACAGCAGTTTCTTGTGTCCTCTTACAAAGCTCGGGCATGTGTTCTTCTGGGAATCACCTTTAATTTCACAAAGAAGTGACGTGAGGCTTTTATATTATTTCATCCTGTGAGGATGAGAGGGACTAAGAGAGGAACCAAGAAAAGCACAGGTACGAATTCAATCCTGAGGTCTGGGCCTTTTCAGGTGAAATCTCCTTCCACGGAGAACTTGATTATTCTTTCTTCCCTGCAGCCCAATCATGCGGCTGAGTTTAAAGGGCTGAGAGAAATATTACCCGGACATATGGGCACCAATTAGGCTGTTAGAAGTCCAGGAAATAAAATACTAACTTTTATGGCTGTTCCTAGTGAAAACTGCAGAGCAATTTGTCTCCTGGAGAGGCATGGAAGCACTTGGCGGGTTTCCTGTTTTGTACACTGTCTCCCACCACGCAGCTTGTTGCCTCGACAAATTTATTTTCCACAGCAGCAGGACATGTGCTTATGATTTTAGGAAGGGGGGCACTTGAGATAAGGTGGGACCTGCCTGTCACTGAAACATGAGCTCCCTCGAAGCTGCTTCCCAGCCCTTATTGCGAGATACATTGTTGTTATCCTCCAAAACATGCCCGAGTGTTGTTTGTCTTTAATTGGTGAATTTTTTATTTTTGTTAATCCTCACCCAAGGATATTTTTGCCATTGATTTTTTTTCTAAGAGAGAGAGTGGAAGGGAGGGATGGAGCGCGGGCGGGGGGGAGGTGGAGGGAGGGGAGAGAAGAACATTGATATGAGACATATTGGTTGGTTGCCTCTGCATGTACCTGATGAGGGCCAGGGATTGAACATGCAAACCTGGTACATGTCCTTGACCAGGAATCAAACCTGTGACACTTCAGTGCGTGAGCTGACACTCCAACCACAGAGCCACACCAGCAAGGCAGCAAATACTGTTAACCACGAGGTTTCTATTTATTTAAACAAATATCTGGTGAAGAGAGAAAATGGAAATAATTAAATTTTGGAGGTGGTTGGGAGTGAAGGTGGGGAAGACCTAAGAAAAGACCAGCAATGAACCTCCAACGTTCACTGACGTCTTATGTTCTTGCCAAAAGCAACACAAAAGGCAGGCTTGATATAGGTGAAGAAAGTTTTTGGGTATGCCCTTTGGCCCAACTTCTGCCAACCAAAAGATGTCTTATAAATGTGTTTATAAGCTACTTTCTCTCTCTGAGCCTCAGTTTTCCTCGTCTGTGAAATGGGGTTATAATACAAAGCTCCCAGGGTAGTTGGGAGATTAGATGATATATCCTATGTAAAGCACCAAGCATGCTGGCAGCTCAGAGGGAGTGTTCAGTAAAATGTAGTCTCTTTTACATGCCTGCACACACACACACACACACACACACACACACACACACACCACACACAGACACACACACACTCAGACCACACACACACAGACACACACAGACACACACAGACACACACACACACACACACACACAGAGACACACACACACACACACACACTCAGACCACACACACAGAGACACACACACACACACACACACACATCATGCTCATGGAGTTGTTTGCATCGTGTTTAGAGAGTTGGCAGTGAGGCCTGGAACTACATCCTTCTACATACAGGTGACCGGAACTACAGCTCAGGAGGCACCCAGGTACTTGAGTGACAGGGCTGTTGGGAGAAATCCACTCCACACTCAGACAAAGACAGCTCTCCTTAATGGCTCAACATCTGTTTTCCAACCCCAAGTAGGCCATTTAGATAACAAAGGCAAGTCTGAGATGTGAAATGGCTGATAGCTGCCCCAAAATAGAGTAGATCTGAGATGGAGTAAAAGCCCTCTGTTGCCCATCAGTGTCAGCGGCACCTGCATGTGAAAGGTGGGTGCTGCCTAGCAGAGGCCTGGAAGCTTCCTTATAAGGCAGGAGATGGGTCTCAAGAGACCAGGAAGGGGGTTTGAGGGCTGCTGAAGGGCAGAAGGTCACTGCTCAGGTCATCAATGTGACACAGACCCTGAAGAAACCTTCCCAAAGAAACCAAGGTTAGAGGCAGCAAAACCAGGAGGGAGAACTCAGGTCTCCTGCCTCTCAGCCCAGGCAGGGCCTTTGCTGTTTCCTGGGATCACTGCCTGGTTGGAGCTTGGGTCATTATTCAGGGCCACATCTCGGATGGAGGAGAAGAAGGTCTCTGTGGGGCAGGCAGGTGTCAAGGAAGAAAGAGAAAGGGAGGGATTTATTTAAAGGAAACAGGGAGAGAAGAAGAGAAAGAAATGTGTAGGTGTTTTTAATATAAAATTGATATATACTCACAAAATAGGGATTATATAAAATCAAAAGTAAAATATCACACCAGTTGTCAAGCACAGCCTCCCCCACCTCACTTTCCAGAAGTAAAGACTGTTAACAATTTTTGTAAGTCTTCTAGACTTTTTTCTACACATTTATATGTATAATACATATGAATATACTTTTTTGTTTAACATAAATGAGATCACACAATCAATGTAATTCAAAAATTTCTTTTTTTATTTAATGATATACTATATACATATTTTCATGTTTATGCTTATAGACCTACCTCATTGTTTTAAGTGGCCCTACAGTGCCATCACACAGGTGAAACATGGTATATTTAACCAGTTCTCTACTGAAATACATTTAGAGTCTTTCCAGCATTTTTTTTTCACTAGTGCCAACAAGCCAACAATATGCATCTTGTTCAAATGCCCCATGCACCTGGGTGAGCATGTATCTCATAAAACCTCAGAGTGGGGTCAAAGGGCCTACATATTTTAAATTTTGGTAGATTGGACTCACTACACTTTCAAAAACTGTATCAATTTGTATTTGCAGCAAGAATGGAGATCAGTTCACCTCTCTTACACTCTCATCAATGTGGTATCATCAATCTTTCTACTGTTTTCCCAGTGTTGTTTCCAAGTATGTCCTTGAATTCTGAATAGAGTTGAGGACACATTGTGAATAAATATTTGTATTTATTTTTTGGTGAGATGCTTGTTTTGATCTTTTTTCTATTTTTCTGCTGTGTTTTTACTTTTTCCCTCCTGGTTAATAACAGTTCTTTGTACATCAAATAAATGAGTCTTTGTCTACAATATGGGTGGCAGTTAGAATTTCCATCTGTTTCTTGGCTTTGTATGATTGTTTTGCTACTTAAAATTTTTGTATGGTCAAATTATGAATCTGTGCTTTATACCTCTTGGGTCTTATGCTACAAAAAAACCTTTATGATTCCAAGAAAACAAAACTCTACCTTTATTTAATACATATTTTATATGTATGTTACAAATAATAGACCAAAATGGAATTTATTTTAGGTGAGGAATAGTGTAAGAACTCAGCTTCCTCTTTCTCCCCTTTTTCTCCCCTACTCCATTACTAGTCTATTGATTGACTTGTTCTTTGAGTACTTATATGAAATGCCACTCTTTTCATAAATCAAATCACTACTCATACTGAGGTATTTCTCTGGACTCTGTTTTATCCCATTGATTATTCTGTGTATTCATGTTCTAGTCTTATTTTGTTTCAAATACTGTAGTTTTATGATACATTTTTAGTTTCACTGAAGGCTAATATCCCCATAACACTTCCATAAAAATGGTGTATTTTCAAGGACCCTTGGTCATGCCCCAAAGAAAAGACATATTATATTTTATAAAATCCAGTCCCATTCATAAGCTTCAGACTTGCAATATAAATAATTTCCTCCTCAGGTCATCATATGTTCCTGCGTGCTGGAGCATGTTGAAATTTGACCCTAGTTATTGGTCCAGTGGCAGCAAGGGGGAGCTGTGGTGGGTCTTGAGAAAAATAAGCACCCCTTGCAAGACTTCTGACCTGAGTGAGGTGGCCACACAGCGTGTTCACCCAAAGGAAGCCTGGTCTCCTCAGACACTGGAGGACAAGCTTCTTCTAGCAAGGGAGCCTCAGAAGGACATGGTTATGTTAGTGTCTGTTTCATCCTAATATCCCCCTCCAAGTTTCAGTGTCTCATTCTTTTCTAATCAATTCTCCAACTTTTACATGAGAAGCTTGGTAAGACTGTGCATGCAACTGGCATTGCAATCCTGCAATCCTTCAAATTGAATTTTGTGCTTGATTTCTAGCAATATGAGCCCATGGCTATGATAAATAAAAGCTTGTTTTGGGTTGCCACAAAAACCTTCTAGTTCTCAGATCATAACTTAGCTTCTCATTTGCTTTCTGTAAATGCTCCAGTGCACTCCGGGTAATTCATTCAACATCATCCATAGTCCTTGTTTGTGTTTGTTCTTCATCACAACCACCAGAGCTTGATTAACTGTGAAGCCACTGAATGCTTTTCCCATTGGCAAGGAGCTAATCACTGCACTGAAGGCCCATAGATATAGATATAAATATAGATATATATATAGATATAGATACAGATACAGATATAGATATAGATATATGGAGAGGAGAGGGAGAAAGAAACACACATACACACACAGAGAGAATGAAGAATTGGCTCATATAGTTATGGGGGCTGAGAAGGCCCAGGATTACAAGTTAGAGACCCAGGAAAGCTGGTGGTATAATTTAGTCCAAATTTAAAAGCCAGAGAAGTGGGATGAGATGTCCCAGTTCAAGTAATAAGATAGAAAACACGGGGTGAAGTGTTCCTTACTCTGTCTCTTGTCCTATTCAGGCTTTTAATGAATGGGATGATGCCCACCTGCATTGAGAAGGTTAATCTACTTTATTGAGTCTACAAATTCAAATACTAATCTCACTCAGAAACACCCTCATAGACACACCACAAACCATGTTGAATCTGGACACCCAGAGCACAGTCAAGTGGACATAAAATTTACTACCACACCTCTTCACCTGCCTAGTACTTGATTATCTCCTGTGCCTCTCCACAGATCAGTGCTTGAAATCTACAGTACCAGCTTCTCTGGTGTTCAAATTCATGATTCCTTCGCAGGAAAGGCTCCTGAAATAAATGACCTCTTTTTGAAAAGACAGAAACTAATACATATATATATATATATATATATATATATATATATATATATATGCCTAAGTGACCGAATGACCAGTTGACCAATTGCTATGATGCACATTGACCACCAGAGGCCAGACTATCAATGAAGGACCTGCCCCCTGGTGGTCAGTGTGCTCCCACAGCCAACCTCCCATAGCCAGCCTACCTCCCATGGTCCCTCTCCCTGGCCAGCTGGCCTGATCACCCCTAATCGAGACTGAGTGAGATGGCCCCGATCAGCTCCAATCGCCGGCTAGGCTGAGGGACCTACTTGTGCATGAATTCGTGGACTGGGCATCTAATAAAACAATAGAAATCTAAACAAGGAAAAGAGCCTGACCATATATGGAATATGAGACTGTTTTCTTGAGCACTAGCTGAAACCACTAGCTCCTACGTAAGACATTGAGTGGAAGTCACAATGATCCTAGAACACTGTGAGTGGGATTATGAACATAAAATGTTCCCCTCTATTCCTGTGACAACATATATGAGTCTTAACTAAGATTTTTTTTTTTTTTACCGAAATTCAAGATGGCAACTAAAGAATTTTGCCTATTCTAGGATAAGTTAGCACCCATCACTCATACAGTGGA
Source organism: Antrozous pallidus (assembly GCA_027563665.1). Classification (NCBI taxonomy): domain Eukaryota; kingdom Metazoa; phylum Chordata; class Mammalia; order Chiroptera; family Vespertilionidae; genus Antrozous; species Antrozous pallidus. Next base: position 91,406,564 of record CM050511.1, on the reverse strand, counting down.
CCTCAAAATATGACTCCCGACCAACAATGTCAACATCATCTAGGAAATTATTAGAAATGCAAATTCTAAGCCTTTACCCCAGACTTTCTGAGTCAGGTCCAATCATCTGTGACTTAACATGCCCACTAGGGCAGTGGTCGGCAAACTGCAGCTCGCAAGCTATATGGGGCTCGTGAGCTGCAGTTTGCCGCTCTGTTGACTAATGAGTTTGCCGACCACTGCGCTAGGGTATCTGGTGCTTATAATGTGTGAGAATCACGGGCTTAGAGAGACCTGAATTCAAGTCCTGGTTTCTCCACTTGCAATTGGTGCGACTTTGGACAAGACATTTAATCTAGACCTCAGCTTACTCATCTATGCTAGTTTCACCTTAATGGTAACTACCATATAGGCTTGTAAAAATTAAATAATAAAATGGGTGTACAGAGTTTAGAAAAGAGCTAGCCATGGAGCACTCAAAAACTCTGAGTTTTTTGGAATCATCTTCTGTGGCTGTAAGACAGATTGTAGAGACCAGTGGTTTTAGAGTCTAGGTATGGTAAACACCAGGCACTTAATAAATAGTGTGTGCATAATAATGCTAGCTAGTAGTAGTGGTAGAGGTGGTGGTAGTAGTAATAATATAATACTTAACACCTATATTGTATTTATCTTGTTCTAGACATGTTTGTGAGCCCTTTACATAATACATTTTAATACTTAAAACAATCCTATAATTGCCACCACTTTGGAGATAAGGGAATCAAAGTACTGAATGGTTACGTTTCCTCCCCAAGATTACAAAGTTATTAAGTGATAGAACAAAGACCCAAATCAGATGGTCTTATTTCAGTCTGTGCATGTAAGCGATAATATGAGAAGACATGGAAAAAATGCTGAGAGAGGAAGAGACGGATAGAGAAGGGGAGAGGGACAATGCCCTATTACATTTATTCCATTTTCTAAAAATAGGATGCATCTTCTTGCACCACTTGCAGCCAAAGAAATGATGAATATTGCTGCCTCCAGTTGAGGTTCTGCAGAGGGAAAAGGTGCTCAGCAGGAGCCCCCAGGGGCTGGGTTGGCCAGCTCTGGGTTTACATTTTTTCCCCCTGGTAATGATGTGGCAAACAGAAAAATATCACCTGTCAGTACCACTGCAGTCGGTGCTATTGGGAAAGACCCCAAAAGGACATTCAGAAGAGTCTAGTAGAAATAACTTAGAAATCTTGGAAAACTTGGGCCAAGACATCTGTAGAAAAAATAATCTCAAGTAGACTTGGGGGAGGGGGCAGGAGGGAAGCAAGTGAAAGCACAGGTGAGTAGTTGAGAGCCAGGAGTCCTGGATTGTGAGAGGGATATCCAACTGCCCGTTTAGGCCTTTTAGGCCCAATTGCACTGGGATCAGACAGTCAGGCATTCCTTGAGGGGTCCCAGATTGGAGATGGTGCAGGCTGGGCTGAGGGACACCCCAAGGCCCCATCCCTTGCCCCTGTGCATGAATTTTATGCACTGGGCCACTAGTAATACATAAAACAGTCTAGGGACAGTCCAGGTTAGTTAATTCAACAGACAATGTTATCAAGGATCAGTTTCTTTCTATATTGCTGTTTTCCTCTTATCAATGTGTTAGCTCTATTGGCAGACCACAACCCCTCACAGTCACAAAATGGCTGCATAAACCCCAGGCATCACATCTGGATATAGCCATGTCAAAGGGGAGAAAAGGGCCCTTCTCTCTCTTTCTTTCTTTCTTCTTTCTTTCTTTCTTTCTTTCTTTCTTTCTTCTTCTTTCTTTCTTTCTTTCTTTCTTCTTTCTTCTTCTTTCTTTCTTTCTTTCTTTCTGAAATCCTTCACAGAAGCCACCCCCACCAATTTTTCCTCATATCTTATGGTCCTGAAGGGCTATTCATGTTCACACCTAATCTAATCCCTGGGGGAGGGAAAGGAATAAAACCACCATCATTAATGTAGATCATTTGGATCTGCCACCAGGAGAAGAGTATATTTGGACAAAGGCTATGAGAGCCCAGACCCTAGAGAACATTGCACAGACTGTATTTAGTTGGGAAGGGGTTCACAACAACCCCCTTTTGTTTTTAACAACTTTATTCAAGTGTGACTGACATGTTAAAAGTCATACACATTTAAAGAGTACAGTTTCAAATATCTTAACGTATGTATACACTTGCAAGACATCACCACAATCAATATAATGAACGTAACCAGCACCCCTCAGAATTTTTTCCTGACCTTTTGTAATCCCTCCCTCAGGTCCCTTCCCACCCAACACCCCACTCCTTTGCCCACCGGCAGTCACTAACTGACTCTCCATCCCTATAGACAAGTTTGTATTTTCAAATGTTTTCAATGGAATGATCATACAACATGTAATTTGTTTTTTCTGGTTGCTTTCACTCAGCAAAGCTATTTTGAAATTCACTCGTGATTTTGTGTGTATCAGTGATTAGTGCTTTTTTTTATTGCTTAGTAGTAGTTCATTGTATGGATCCACTATAGTTTATTTATCCATTCATCTGTTGATAGACATTTAGGGTGTGTTCAGTTTGGGCTCTTACAAGTAAAACTGCTATGAATATTCATGTGGGGATTATCGTGAACAGATGTTTTTATTTCTCCTGAGTAAATTCTAGGAAGAGAATCTCTGGATTAGATGGTAGGTATAAGTTTAACTTTTTAAAAACCATCATTGTACCATTTTATATTCCCACCAGCAGTGTTCCAGCATTCCAGCTGTTTCACATCTTCCCAACACTGTTATCACCAGTCTTGCTAATTTTAGAGACTTTCTAATAGGGTTCATCAATTCCTTCTTGTAATAAATGCATCATAACACCCCCTCTAATATCCTGAAATAAAATTTATTATTATTATATCTATCTGTAATGTACCATTAAAAAAACAACAACAACAACACAATGCCCTAACTATAAAGTAGAAGAGAAATAATAACAAAAAATTTTTGAAAAAAAAACATGTGATTATGTAAATAATAGGGAATTAACTGGAAGCCATAATAAAACTGAAATGCCCACACCTGCATATGGATGCTAAGTGATCAATGTAGATCAGACAGGTGTGTTGTTTGGCAACCCAAAGCCCATGAGCAGCATTTCGGTCAGTTCTGTGATCGATCAAAATGGTGAGCAACTTTAATTAACATCCCACATCAAACAAAACATGACATTCTTCCTTGATTCACCCAGCAATTGCATTTGTGTAAAATTTAATGTTTATTAAAACCATGGGAAAATTGCTTTGTGTATACTTATAAAGGTCAGATTCTAGGCTCAGATACAGAGATTTTACCTACATGAACATTCAGTGGACGTTAGGAAGCCTTGTGTGTAAGATCTTTGATTATATACTGAATTTTTTTCAATTCAGAAAGGACATTATTAGTGTAATTGTTAAAACTTATAAACATAGACTGTAAATTATTAATGTTAAATAGAATTGTATTGATAAGTTTCCTGGGTGTAACTGTTGTAGTTATGTCAGAGAAAGCCCTTGTAATTAGGAAAAATTAGCTGAACTATTTAGGGGTAAAGTATTAGGATGTCTGTAATTAAATCTTACATGATTCAGAGAGATTTTCATATACACACAGAGAAAATAATAAAGCAAATGTTCCAAAATGTTACTAATTGGAAAATATAGGTGAAAGGTACTTGGATGTTCCTTGATTCATTCTTGCAACTTTTCTGTAGGTGTGAATATTTTCCAAAATGAAAAGTTGAAGGATGGGGAGCTTTTTGCTAGCTATTGAGCTTAAAGAAAGATATGCAGACAGTTCTTTGCCATGTGTGAAAACTCTGTGCTTTTCAGAACATCTAGCCCTCCTTAGGCCTCCACCTGTTACAGGGCAATGTTGCCCCTAATTGCTGTGGAATCCAAATGTACCCTACAGGTTGCTATATAAAGAGACAGAGAGCGAGCTACACCTGGTACCCCCTACTTTGCTGAGAACCATCCCTGGAGGGACCCCATGAGATGATGAACACGGAGTTAGGGGTCAGAAGAATGTATAGGCTTTTAGAGCTCAACAGAGATGATCTCATGTCTTAAAGTGTGGACCAGCTTGCTCTGGGGCAGGACTGAAATGCAAAGTCTCAGCTCCTCCCCCAACTTCTGAATCAGATTCTGCGTTTTAACGTCATCTAGGCAACGATCACACACATTAAAAGTTGGGAAGCACTGTTAGACCGTGGATTTATGCTGTGATCTCTGATAGTAGTAGCTGGGATGGATGAGGGGCAGAGGCCAAGCAGAGGGGAGGAGCCCAAGGCCAAGCTCCTTGGGTCCACTGGAGCTTTGAATTGAAGAAAAGGGTAGACAAGTAGAATCATTTGAAAACGCATCTTGAGCTCTCACTCTCTACCAGTGAGGAAATGGAACCGCTTCCCCTGGAGGTCAGGTGACTTGCTACATGCACAGGAAGCAGTCATGACAGTCAGGACTAAATCTCGCACCCCTGCCCTTTCCTCCCTGCTAGCACAGCTCTCTTCCCACAACTGCTCTAGCTAGCTTTCCTCCGAGACACAATAAGAGGCTGCACTAGGGGATTGCTGCTGTCCCTGAGCTCCGTGAGACCACAGGCTGGCCCCCTCTCCCGCTGGAAGCTGGACAGAAGACCCCTGCCACTCACTGACCCCGTAGCCCCACACTGACCTGCGTGGCTTCACCTAGTGCTCGCTCGCAGACTCTGGGCCACCTGCCAGTACTTGGTGTGTTTGCCCGGACCACGAAGGTGTTGGTTGGGATCAAGAAACAGCCCCAATCCCTGCCCAAACTCTATGGAGGTCAAGAGAAAGCCTTCTTCTAATGGAGACCGGAGCTGGCCCTGGTATTTGCCATATTTCTTACTGTAATAAGCGCCTGGTCCCTGAGCACCCACAGCTCCCACTTTTCTTCCCCCAGGATGGGATGTGAGCCGAGGTATTGAGTGTGACTTCAGCACTTAGATACTTCACTCATACTGGACACTGCCCCCTGCTCGCTGGCTGGGGTACATTGACCAAATAATGTCACCAATGAAAGCTTCAGTCTCCTTAGCCAGAAGATGGGCTCAGAACACATGACCTGTCAAGCAGCCAGAAACAGTGGGTCCTGAGCACCTATGGCCCCTACCCTCTTCCTCTCCCTGCCCCACCTTGTCTAATTCACCAGGTTGCAATGCCCCTTTCACTCTATTATGAAGACATAAGTGGAGGAGCAGGGATGGAGGAGATGATAAGAACAGGAAGGAAGTGCAGCTTTAGACTTGCATAAGTGGCTGGACCAGCCTCAGACTCAGCAGCCACCAGTAAGCAGGTCCCGTTTGTCCCCAGCCTCAGACTGCAGCCAAACACCCTCTTGGCTGTTTGAACCTCAGTGGTTCCTTCTTTCCAGAGCCTGCAAACTAGTCTTGGAAGGAGCAGGTCAAGAGTGATTTGGGTCCTTCCAGAATCTCTGGTCCAGCCTCTCCTCTCCCCAGTCCTCAAGTTTTCTTCTCTGTAGACCTCTTCCCAGACAAGGGTCACACTATAAGAATTGAGGAGAGATACCTTTCCTGGATGATGTTATTAAGAATGGGATAAACAAATCCTGAATGGCCAAGATTAGGAATTGTGAGGGTTGACAATGTGCTAACTTGATATCATAATAGATAGATTTAATCAGTTTCTGATGTATTTCTTTAAGAAAAACCTAGATAGTCTTACCATGTGCCAGGCATGTGTTAACCTTTTGATAAATCTTACTTCATTTAAACCTTGTAACAACTCAATTAGTGACCAGAGCACAGAAAAATTAAGAGTCTGTGATGAGCACAAATCAACCTCAGGCAATGAGCAGCTGTAAGAAAGTGATTGCTGTTTGAGACCCCAAATCAGAAGCTGATCTTCCTCCTTCTTTGGTGCTAAATGCAGGTGCATGGGAGGGAAACAGGCAGATTCCATGACTGAAACTCAAGTCCCTCCCTCCAGATCTTGTCTGGGTTGCTCACACGCTCAGCTGCCTTGCCAACTCAGCTGCCAGCCTCCGAGTGGAGCTGCTTGACCAGGACAAGGCTGTTGGGAGGGAGTCTGAGCCAGAGAAGATGCTCTCAGGTGATGGGTCAGTGGGTCGAGCCTGGGGCTGAGCTTGTCCACAAGCCCGCTGCCCTGCAGTTTCCTGAGAGGCACTGCAGACCCATAGCCCAGCTCCCTCCCCTGCAGCATAGCTGACCCCCTGGCCCGACACACTCCGACCTGCTTTGCTGTTCACCATGCTTACTCACGGAATTCTGGACCATCAGAAAATACTTGGCATGTTGGCCCAGACCACTAAGGTTTGCGTTGGAGACCCTCTGCACCATCTCCCTAATACCACTGTGAAACAGCCCCCCATTTTTGCCCAAAGTCTGTGCGGGTCAGATAAAACCATCTTCTTTCTATAGTAACTTTAGTAAGCTTGAGTTAACTCTGGGAGCTGAGGTTGATTTGTTCAGTTTCTTACAGTAATAAGCAAGGGCTGACATGGTGGACCTGACTCCAATTGCTTTCCTTCCTGAGGGCTGTTTGAGACCTCTGCCTGCACAGGCCTTTACAAATGATCCTCTGCCTCTCAGGCAAGCCATCTTTATTAACTCCTGGTCTCAGGCACTATTAATTTATTGCTTGGCTTTGTATAGTGACTTGTCTTAAAAAGGCCAGCAATTAATCACATCTCCCTGCCCCAAGAGTCTTGATTTAACTTCCTTTTATGTTTTTACACTTGTGCATGAGTTTGAAACAGTGAAATGACCCTAAAGCATATATGTAACCTCAAATTGTTCTTGTTTTATATCTTCAAAAAGTACAGCAAAGTCAATTTAAATGGAAATATTTTCATCTAATTGGAAGAGATGACAACCCAAACTTTATTTATTCGGGTGCCGTCTTTCCTTGGCAAGACTGGAGTGTTCACTGGAGTATGGCACTTTAACCAGACACTAAAACTCAATTAGCAAATAGGCTGACCCATTTTTTGGTTCCAGCTGACTGATAAATCCAAATGAAACAAAAGCATGAAAGCTAACGAGCAAACTGGGAAAAATAGTCTTTTGCTTTTACACTTTCTGCTGTTGTTTACTAACTTGGGGAAGGGAGATCACAGAAAAGCCCCCTCACATGTCTCTCTTAAATGAGTTTTGAAATGCTGCACTGTTTGAACTGGCTCTAGATAAATCAATGGTCAATGACCAATCTTAAGGGCATTTAAATTAGCTAAATTAAAAAGTGGGTAGGTTGATTCACAGCCCAGGGTTTGGGCTTCATTTCTCATTGAAATCCTAGTTGCCCAGTGTGATGGGCTGACCTGTGTTCCCCCAGAATTCATAGGTCAAGGTCCTAACCCCAGTACCTCAGAATGTGAGGAGGTTGGATCTTTAAAGAGGTAATTGAATTTAAATGGGGTCATCAGTCTGGGCCCTATCCCAATAAGACTGGTGTCTGTATAAGAAGAGGCAATGTGTACACAGACAGATGCGGAGGGAAGACCATGTGAAGGCACAATGAGATGACGGTTGTCTAAAGCCAAGGACAGAGGCCCCAGAAGAAACTAACCCTGCCAACACCTTCATCTTGGGCTTCTATCCTCCAGAACTTGAGAAAATAATTTTCTGTTGGTAAGCCACTCAGTCTGTGGTACTTTGTTATGGTAGTGCTAGGAAACAAATATATCCAGGTCTTAAATATACTATTCAAGCTAAACAAACAAACTACATTTAACCATGGAAAGTTGCATGTTCTTGTAGTGAGTAGAAATAGTCTGAAGATAATTTGGAAATCTTGGCAGGCCACAGAGCAAACTCATAGCCACTAGATTCTTCCAGTGACTTGGTAATTGGATGATTGGAAGTCATACTCTTAAAATGGGCTTCTCCTCTTACTGCTCAGGAGTAAACAAATGACCCATGAATGAGAAAAGCTTCCCTGACTCTCCAGAGAAACTGAGATAGCACCATGAACACGGGCTCCAGGTAGAAAAAAATGTGTTTGATGATTTGAATGAAAGTGCATATGTATTTCAATCGCTAGGTGCATTAGGATAATTAAAGTATGCTACCACACAGACAATCCTCAAAACTTCAGTGCCTTCATATGAAAAAGTTTGACATGCCTTTACAACAAAATTTTATGTGGCTCAGCAGGAGTTCTTCCCCAAGCAGTGACTCAGGAATCCAGGATCCTTCCATTATGTGATGCTTCCATCTCAACATGGGGCTTTCAAGGCCACTATAACAGGATGAGAGAGAGAGGATACACACCGGCTTTTAACTGACACAGCCCAAGCTGACACATATGCTGATGGTCCATTGATTCTAACTAATATCAAGGGAAATTTAGAAATGTAGGGGAGCATAAAGAATGTTTGGTGAGCTCAGATTATCTCTGTCACATTTTTTTGAACTTTCATGAAGCAGTAGCAATCGCACTAAGAACTTTACACAGAGTGTCTTGTTTCATCCCCCTTTCTTAGACATGTGGAAACTGAGACTTAGAGATGGTAATTTGGCCAAGGTCATGTAAATGTAAGTAGAACCCACGTGGGGATTCAGATATGTCTATTTCCAGAAGTCTACAGCTGCTGGGCAATACTGATGGAAAATACTTTATTGAAAATCTCAAAGCTTGTATCTTTATTTTTATTGTCTTCTGAATTGCTCAGAAAACCAAGGGGACAATGAGAGGCCCATACCCTGAAACGTTGAAAATGATTGCCTGCCTATCTGATTAATCTAGGTATCTTGAAGATCTGAAGCCTTCGATGTAAAATTTAAGATACTCCCACCTGATCTTATAAGTGTATTGAGTGCAGCACTTTATTTTTAATGTCAAAAAAATCATCAAAGAAATATTTCCTCATGGTGTGCTTTGCTTTATTTAAAAAGAAAAATGTTAAGATGTTTCACACACTTTTGACAGATTGTCTCCCAAATGTTAAAGAAACAAATAATGAAGTAACGTGATGGTACAAGGCTTACGTAGTTGAATTATTATGTATACCTCAGAAAAGGAGATGTTGCCCTCAAGATAACCTGCAACTCATAAACTAAGAAGAACTGTGCAATGTCAAATGGTCAAAAAGTTCTAAAAAACAATACTGGAGCAGGGAAAGGTCACTGGCCCCAAACAAATCAGACCCACCCAAACATTGATCAGAGCCATGCCCTCCTCATGGCCCATGTGAATCCTCTTTGCCCCTGTGCACTGTGATGGATAATCATTTAAAAATCATTGATCATCTCTAAAATATGGTCTTTGATTATGGCCCCAAACCCACTCAACCATTTGGTTTGAACACTCAATAACTTTAGTACTGCAGTGATTTTATTCTTTAAAAATTATTTAGAGACACATTCATATGGCTCAAAATAGACTGACTACTCTGACCTGTGAGACTCGCCCTTAATTTGACCTTGTCTACAAGAAACTTTCTGGAGACAATAGGGAAACCTCAGATATTCAGACTAATTGTGTGGTGAGGAGGATAGAAACCAGATGAACTTAGTGTAGTCTGAGTTATAAAAAATTACAAGGAAATACCATCCTATTTCCCCCCAAGCTGTACTCTAACTCAAAATATTGCTCATAAAAGGGCAAAGGATAGACGCTCTAAATATTAGTTCTTGCACTAAAGCTAGTCAGTATTTTAGGGTCTTATTTTTACTGGTTTGAAGCAAAATGAGAAATGTAAGAATGTGCAGTGCAGTGATTTGTTCATGGGATTAAATTTATTCAGCTTTTAAATTCTAAAAAATATTAAATTCTGATTTTTTATTGTTGAGCTAAAAAAAGAAATGATGGTAAAGTGGGCTTTAATTTTTTTAAAAGTTTATTTTGCAAAACAAAAACTTGACACCCCTTAGTCCGACTCCCAAATATTTACAATTTTTACCTATCTGTAAAATCTAGTAACATTGGTCTCACTTTCTTTACAGACCTACTTTTCTTAATGAACAAGAAACAGGTTGGTAAATATTTGAAAGCACAGAAGCCGTAGAGAGTAATGTTTAAAAGCATAGGCTTTGTGATCGGTCAAACCTCAACTTCAACCTTGGTTGTACCCCTGACAGTAGTGAGACCTAGGACAAATCATGTGACTTCTCTAGACCTCAGTTTCCTCATCTGTAGAATGGGGATAATAACAACATAGTATCTCTTTCTTAGAGATCATGTGAAAAGTAAATGAGAAAGTGAATGTGTAGCAATGGGCACATAGTAGATGCTCAATGAATGTTAACTACTGTTATTATTATTAACACTATAGGCCCAGTGCACAAAATTCTGCACTCAGAGGTGGGGGGTTCCCTCAACCTGGCCTGTGCCCTCTTGCAGTCTGGGAGCCCTTGGGAGGATGTCTGACTGATGACAGTTGGACATGTGTAGAGCTGCTGCAGAGGTGGGAGAGGCTCCCGCCATCATTGCTGCATTTGTCAGCTGTGAGCCTGGCTTCTGGCTGAGCAGTGCTCCCCCTGCGGGAGCACACTGACCACCAGGGGGCAGCTCCTGAATTAAGCGTCTGCCCCCTACTGGTCAGTACATGTCATAGCAATTGGTTGTTCCACCAGTCAACCAATTTGCATGTTAACCTTTTGTTATATAGGATTATTAATAAATAAATAACTACTTGAAATGTGCACTTCAGCAGTAGTTTGGGTTACACTCTCTTTACATTATGAGATTGCCATGCAAACCCTATCTTCTGGGTTGTTTCTAAAATGAATTGATTTGGCCCCTGTTAAAGAGCCCAGCTTTCAGATTGTACTTAATAACTGTTGACTCATTTACCTGGTTCTTCTCCCTCCAAGAACAGAGAAAAGAGCGTTCTCTCTGCTCTCCTCACTCCATCTTGGATTCCCTGGTACCAAATGCCTTTGTTGTCATAGTGCCTTACAGATAGCCCTCATGTTTCTCAGGTTCTACAGAGATACCAGAAGAGCAGAGGACAGTGGTGGCATCCCTGTGGGCTTCTACCATTGCCACAAGCAGACTCTCAAGAGAAATTAGAGACTATGTGTGTCTGATCTTATCATTTTATTCCTGAGGCAATTAAGTTGAGGTTGTTGAAGAGACAGAGTAGTAAAGTTAGGGAGGAGGAGAATCAAGGCTGAGTGCATGTTCAAGGTCATTATTTCCTCCTGTCTGAGTACCAGCAGAGTGTGTGACCATAATAATTTCCTTTTTGGGGCTAGAGTAGTTTGCACACATACGTACCTGGCCATCACTGAACACTGAGGGAAAGTTAACTTGGTGATTGAACTGCCTTTTGTTGAACATTCAGATTCATCCATGCGAAGTCCTTCTCCACCTCTCTTTTACCATCTTTTAAATATATATTGTTGATTTCAGAGCGGAAGAGGAAGGGAGAGAGAGAAAAACATCAATGATGAAAGAGAATCATTGATGGCTGCCTCCTACATGCCCCACACTGGGGATCAAGCCCACAACCTGGTCATGTGCTCTGACTGGGAATCGAACTGTATCCATCTGGTTCATAGGTTGACACTCAACCACTGAACCACACCAACTGGGCTCCTTTAGCATGTTTCCCCCCTTCTCAAGGACCTAATACCCTCAGATCATTCCATTCCAGGTACTGGTATCTGTTTTTATGCTACCTTGCACTGCTCTTTTCTATATCCCATCACAGTTAAAATTTCTACGGCTCCCCTTCTAGACTCTACACTCTAAGAGAGGCTTGGTCTGGTTTTGCTCAACATTGTATCCCAGTTTTTGGCATGGTGCATAAAACCTCAGAGGTCTTCAATAAATATGAGATGGATGGATGGGTGGATGGATGGATGGATGGATGGATAACTAGACTACTATCATCCCAAGGGATTCCAGGATTAGGGTGTCTTACAACTCTGGCTTCATCAAAAGGCATTGTCGAGGGAGGAACTAAGATGGCGGCAAAGGCAAAACACCTATCTTGCCGTCATAATCAGCAATTTTAATACTACAACTTAACGAAAGAACAAACACCTTCCAGAATCACCAGAAAGCTCGCCGAGTGAAAATTCCACAAATAAAAGTGAAGATAAGACACTGTGACTCGGAGGAGCGGCGGCGAACAGCATTGAAAGATTCGCACGGAGAGAGGTTTGGAGTGCGCGCCGCGGAGAGGGCTGGCGGCTGAAAACCGGCCAGTTTTCTCGATCTGGGAGACAAAGGCGTCCCACTGGACTGATTCTCCAGCTCTGGGTGAAGTCCAGAGAACCCACTATCACACAGGGTGAAAACTGGACAGTGGGAGGGCACGCCGAAGCTCGGGTGCTGCCGGGTCTCCCGGCTTGTGGAGAAGGCAGCTTGCGCGAACAGCTCGGCTGCGTGACGGCGCAGAGAGCGCACCGCGACTTGTCTCTCATTCGGAAAACCGTCAGACTGCTTTGTTCTACGACCCTGGGTGAGACATTGCGCATGCAGACTCATTTTGGGAAAGTCTGAATTCCCCCGGCAACCGGCAGCTGGTGGAGCTTCGCAGTGGCTCTCTCTCAGAGGTGCTGGTGGCCATTGCCCCCGGCACAGAGTGCCTGGGGCTGCATAGAGCGGAGCTAACGCTGTCTGCTTGGCCCGGAGACTCCACCCACCCAACCTGAGCACAGCTGAGCTTCACAGACCATTGGCCTGGAGGTCAATCCTCCAAGTGCTAACAACGATTAACTGAGCTTAACTTCAGCAAGACTGTGCAGCCCATATCCACCTCAGGTAACCGGGGAGGCTGAGCCACTATCCCTAGTAGGAAGTCTACCACACAAAGCTAATTGACCAACTCAGGGAAGCAGCCACCATGCAGCAACATGGAAAGAAATCAGATGTGAAAGAAATGGAGAAAAAAAACAACTGGACATGGAATTCAGAACCACGGTTATAGGGTTTTTTAAGAGGCTCCAACAAAAGATCGAGGCCTATAAGGAAATAAGCAAGACCACAAAGGAAATGAATGAGTCCTACAAGAAAATGAACAAGACCCTCCAGGATATAAACGAGAGCTGCAAAGAAATGATCAAGACCAACGTGGAAATGAAAGAAACCCTCAAGGATATAAAGCAGACTCTCAAGAATATGAAAAAGGACCAACCAGAAATTAAGCATACACTGACTGAAACAAAAAATATTATACAAAGACCTGAAAGTGCTCTGGAGCACCCCAAGAACCAAGTTAAAGATTTGAAATACAAAGAGGTAAAATCCACTCAGCTGAAAAAGCAAGAAAACAAAAGAATCCAAAAAATTGAAGATAGTGTAAGGGGCCTCTGGGACAACCTCAAGCATACCAACATCCGAATTATAGGGGTGCCAGAAAAAGCGAGAGGCCAAGACAATGAAAACCTATTTGAAGAAATAGTGACTGAAAACTTCCCACACCTGGTGAAAGAAATTGACTTAGGAGTCCAAGAAGTGCACCGAACACCAATATATAGGAACCCTAAGAGGACCACACCGAGGCACATCATAATTAAAATGCCAAGAGCAAAAGACAAAGAGAGAATATTAAAAGCAGCAAGAGAGAAACAGTTGGTTACCTATAAGGGAGCACCCATACGACTGTCAGCGGATTTCTCAACAGAAACGATGCAGGCCAGACGGGAGTGGCAAGAAATATTCAAAGTGATGAACAGCAAGAATCTACAACCAAGATTACTCTATCCAGCAAAGTTATCATTCAGAATTGAAGGTCAGATGAAGTGCTTCGCAGATAAGAAAAAGCTGAAGGAGTTCATCACCACCAAACCAACATTATATGAAATGCTGAAAGATATTCTTTAAGAAGAGGAAGAAGAAAAAGGTAAAGATGAAAATTATGAACAACAAATACACATCTATCAACAAATGAACATAAAAATCAAGTGAATTGATAGGCTGTTGAACAGGATAGACTGGTGAATATAACAGAGACATGGACATAGAGAGGGAATGGACTGACAATTCTTGGGGAGAAAAGGGTAGTGGGAAGTGCAGCAAGAGACTGGACAAAAATCTAGCAACAATGGGAGAGGACAGTGGGGAGGGGGAGGTGAGGGTGGAGGGTAGGATAGGTACAGGGTGGAGGGAAGCTATAGGGGGATAAAAAGGGGAAACAATGTAATTAATAAACTGAACAATAAAGATTTAAAAAATGTAAAAAAAAAAAGATATAAATTCAAAAAAAAAAAGGCATTGTCCTATTTTCCATCTTCCTGCTCTCTGAGTCCTTTTACTTTATTAAAGGCATCTGAATAAATCCTCTTCAAAGCAATGCACATGCATTTGTCAAAACAAGATGGATAAGTAAGTAGTCATTGTAATAGTGAGACTCCAGGCCTTTGGACCTGGGGAAAAGTAAGAGATTGAGCCAGAAAGTGCCTTTGGTAACTCTTACTCAACAATTTCCAGGCCACTCAGGTAAACTAGGGAGCCAACACAGTGAATTAAAAGAGAGGCTTCCAGAATCAGCCTGCACAGAGCTGGATTCCAACGCTCCCAACTCAGTTGGTATATACCACTGGGCATGCTACTTAACTCTGCACCTCAGTTTTCCGCTCAGTGAATACCACCCGACGCATGGGGTTATTGAGAGAATTAAATAAGATATGTGATTCAGAACACTTAGAACTAAGTATCTGGCCTGCCTCAATAAGCACCAGCTATTACCAAACATGTGCCTGGTTTTTTTTATCCCAAACCACATAACTGGACAGACTACATATTCCATTGATCAGATTTCAGCATCTGTCTCAAAACCCAAGCCCAAGCTTGACTTGCCATATTGAGAACGCTCGCCAGAACTTGTCTTTGCTTGTAGGCCTGTTCAAGACAGTTCCAGGGTGGCCCTGGTGAATACGATGATGTCCTCATGGCATGGTGACTTTGAGGAAGGTGACCACTATTTGGAAGGGTCAATTCTGGACTGCATACTGTTTAAAAAGTCAGTGGCATAAAAGATAAGAGGGAGTATGTATAAGGAGCCCAGATCTAGCAGATGAGGACACACTGATCCCTGGGCTCTTTCCAGGTTTGTGGTCCCTGTTCCAACACTCTGTCTGCTGGCCCAGGTTCACGGGGATCACTGGGACCTGTACCTCTGGCCTCCCCCTGCTGCCAAGCCTCTCTCCGGGTCTCATTGCAATGCTCCCATTTAGAGTGTGTTTACCTTCATGACAAATGCACATCTCATTATTGATGGGAGCCGGGGAGGAGCAGCAGCTGTTATTTCTCAGGGTGCTTCACAGACTTCTGAAGCCTCCATTAAACTCCTCAGGCAAAAGCACCCAAGGGGCTGTGGCTCACAGGCCCTTCACCCCAGCTCCGCAAAGGTCTTGTTTATTGGAAAGTAGAGGAAAATGGTGAGAGCCAAAAAGGGTGAAATTCGAGGAACCAGACACTGCACCTTCTGCGCTTTTACTGAAGCTGAGGCACCGTTGAAACCCAGAGAGAGAACTCGTCATAAACTGGGGGCCTAGAAGTGAAAAATTAGGCTGTGGCCAAACCCCAAATTTCGAGGGACAGTGGTCTTAGACCTTCAGAAAAATAAAAATAAACAAGGTGTGTGAGCCCAGCCAGTTTGGCTCAGGGGTTGAGCACCGATCTATGAACCAGGAGGTCAGGGCACATGCCCGGGTTGTGGGCTCGATCTGCAGTGTGTGGAGCGTGCAGGAGGCAGCCGATCAATGACTCTCTTTCATCACTGATGTTTCTATCTCTCTCCTCCTCTCCCTTCCTCTAAGAAATCAATAAATAATACATATTAAAAGTAGTAGCTAAAAAAAAAAAGTAGAAGCTGTGTGAAATAAGCCAGTCACAAAAAGACCAAGACTGCATGATTCCTCTGATAAGAGGTCCCAGAGTAGTCAAACTTATAGAGATGCGTAGAATGGTGGTTGCAGGCACTAGGGGGCCTGGGGAATGGGGAGTTGTGGTTTGATGGGTACCAAGTCTCTGTTTTACAAAATGAAAACAGTTCTGGAGATGGAAGTGGTGATGGAAGCACATTATGAGTGTATTTAATACCACTGAATGGCACACTTCAAAAATGGTTAAGATGGTAAATTTTATGTTATGTGGATGTTAACACCATTAAAATATTCATATAAGTTCTGCTCCTTGAAGAGCAACTTGCATGAATTCAGAGGCGTGGGTACAATACGTGGACATGGCATCTCTTCCAAGCTGTTTAGAAATATGTGCCCGACTTAACATTCGCGGGCCTGAATAACAGACCCCATTAGAACAGGCTCCATGCTGGCGCCCAGAGAGGCTCAGGAAAACCTCCCGGAGTTCGCCTGTTGCAAAACTGAAGAGGATGAGGCTGATCTTGCCCTCATCTCCCATGTCTTACATTTCTCCTAAATGCATCTGTTTTCATGCTGTCTTCTCAATTCCTGCCCTCACAGAGAAGGATTTACCACCTGCTGGAAGATAAAACTGTATTTTGGTCCTTGCACCTGGGAAATATTAGTTGAATGAATTAACTATTTCCCCTGAGAGCAGTAATTATTTGTTAACTCCATTTACTCTTCCCAAACCTCTTTCATATCTGTTACCTCATTTTATCCTCATAACACCCATCTCAGGCTTGGCACCACTGGGGACTTCACACTGGTGCGTCCTGATTGCCATTTATCGGGTCACTCAGACTGTATTTTGAAGAGAAGAGGTAACTTCAGGATTCCTGGCTGGTTTCTCACTGCTCTTGGCAGCCAGCCAGGATGCCTCACTCTAAGGAGGATAGCTGTCATCTATTGAACACGCACTATGGGCCAAGCACCATGCTAAGGGCTTTACATGTGTTATGTTCCTGAATCCCAGAACAACCATTCAGGAAGATATTATTATTATCCTCATTGTACAGAGGAGGAAGATAAAGCACATAAAAAGAGAAACAAAGGAAAGAGAGGGTAAGGTCACATAGTTAGTAAATGGTGGGACATGATGTGACCCCAAGCTATCTGCCTCAAACCCATGCACTTCACTGCTATAAAAATTACTGCCTTAAGATGAAAGTGACGTGATATTATCCTGCAAGGAAGGTTGTTTTTTTGTTTTTTTTTGGTTTTTTGTTGATTTTTTAGAATATAACCTATAATAGCTTTATTTTTTTGTTTTTTTTAATCTTTATTGTTCAGTTTATTAATTACATTGTTTCCCCTTTTTATCCCCCTATAGCTCCCCTCCACCCTGTACCTATCCCACCCTCCATCCTCACCTCCCCCTCCCCACTGTCCTCTCCCATTGTTGCAAGATTTTTGTCCAGTCTCTTGCTGCACTTCCCACAACCCTTTTCTCCCCAGGAATTGTCAGTCCATTCCCTCTCTATGTCCATGTCTCTGTTATATTCACCAGTCTATCCTGTTCAACAGCCTATCAGTTCACTTGATTTTTATGTTCATTTGTTGATAGATGTGTATTTGTTGTTCATAATTTTCATCTTTACCTTTTTCTTCTTCCTCTTCTTAAAGAATATCTTTCAGCATTTCATATAATGTTGGTTTGGTGGTGATGAACTCCTTTAGCTTTTTCTTATCTGCGAAGCACTTCATCTGACCTTCAATTCTGAATGATAACTTTGCTGGATAGAGTAATCTTGGTTGTAGATTCTTGCTGTTCATCACTTTGAATATTTCTTGCCACTCCCGTCTGGCCTGCATCGTTTCTGTTGAGAAATCCGCTGACAGTCGTATGGGTGCTCCCTTATAGGTAACCAACTGTTTCTCTCTTGCTGCTTTTAATATTCTCTCTTTGTCTTTTGCTCTTGGCATTTTAATTATGATGTGCCTTGGTGTGGTCCTCTTAGGGTTCCTATATATTGGGGTTTGGTGCACTTCTTGGACTCCTAAGTCAATTTCTTTCACCAGGTGTGGGAAGTTTTCAGTCACTATTTCTTCAAATAGGTTTTCATTGTCTTGGCCTCTCGCTTTTTCTGGCACCCCTATAATTCGGATGTTGGTATGCTTGAGGTTGTCCCAGAGGCCCCTTACACTATCTTCAATTTTTTGGATTCTTTTGTTTTCTTGCTTTTTCAGCTGAGTGGATTTTACCTCTTTGTATTTCAAATCTTTAACTTGGTTCTTGGGTGCTCCAGAGCACTTTTAGGTCTTTGTATAATATTTTTTGTTTCAGTCAGTGTATGCTTAATTTCTGGTTGGTCCTTTTTCATATCCTTGAGAGTCTCCCTTATATCCTTGAGGGTCTCTTTCATTTCCTTGTAGGACTCATTCATTTCCACGTTGGTCTTGATCATTTCTTTGCAGCTCTCATTTATATCATTGAGGGTGTTGTTCATTTTCTTGTAGGACTCATTCATTTCCTTTGTGGTCTTGCTTATTTCCTTATAGGTCTCAATCTTTTGTTGGAGCCTCTTGAAAAACCCTATAACCGTGGTTCTGAATTCCATGTCCAGTCGTTTTTTTTCTCCATTTCTTTCACATCTGATTTCTTTCCATGTTGCTGCATGGTGGCTGCTTCCCTGAGTTGGTCAATTAGCTTTGTGTGGTAGACTTCCTACTAGGGATAGTGGCTCAGCCTCCCCGGTTACCTGAGGTGGATATGGGCTGCACAGTCTTGCTGAAGTTAAGCTCAGTTAATTGTTGTTAGCACTTGGAGGATTGACCTCCAGGCCAATGGTCTGTGAAGCTCAGCTGTGCTCAGGTTGGGTGGGCGGAGTCTCCGGGCCAAGCAGACAGCATTAGCTCTGCCCTATGCAGCCCTGGGGACTCTGTGCCAGGGCAATGGCTGCCAGCACCTCTGAGAGAGAGCCGCTGCCAAGCTCCACTGGTTGCCAGGGAATTCAGACTTTCCCAAAATGAGTCTGCACGCGCAATGTCTCACCCAGGGTCATAAAACAAAGCAGTCTGATTGATGGTTTTCTGAATGAGAGACAAGTCGCAGAGCGCTCTCTGCGCCGTCACGCAGCCGAGCTGTTCACGCAAGCTGCCTTCTCCACAAGCCAGGAGACCCGGCAGCACCCGAGCTTCGGCGTGCCCTCCCACTGTCCAGTTTTCACCCCGTGTGATAGTGGGTTCTCTGGACTTCGCCCAGAGCTGGAGAATCAGTCCAGTGGGACGCCTTTGTCTCCCCGATCGAGAAAACTGGCCGGTTTTCAGCCGCCCGCCCTCTCCGCGGCGCTTGCTCCAAACCTCTCTCCGCGGGAATCTTTCAACGCTGTCCGCTGCTGCTCCCCCGAGTCACAGTGTCTTATCTTCACTTTTATTTGTGGAATTTTCACTCGGCGGGCTTTCTGGTGATTCTGGAAGGTGTTTGTTCTTTCGTTAAGTTGTAGTATTAAAATTGCTGATTATGACGGCAAGATAGGTGCTTTACCTTTGCCGCCATCTTAGTTCTCTCAGGTTTTTTTTTTTTTTAAGGAAGATCAGAGAAAGAGGTAATGTTTAATCCAAAGGGTGGCTCCCTATGGCCATCCTGTCAGGTATGTCGGGGCCAAAGGAAGCATAGGGGGCAAATTTCTCTGCCCTGGAGACCCCAGTCTTTAAAATCTATCCAATTGGAACAGATTTTGCAGAAAAATGCTCAAATGCATTCTAATTTAAAGGAAAATTCTAGAATGTTGTCCCAATTGTTACCAACACTAGTTAATCTTTTGTGTTGCCCAAGGGAGTCATCTTCAATAAAGAATCTATTCTTATTTTTAAGTCTAGAGAGTTTTACTAGTTGTAATCAAGGCATGTCTGTGCTCTTTTAGTTCTGTTTTGATTACAGTAGAGAGGATGAGATTGATCTTTTAATTTTTATTTTTCTCTCTAATGATAGTACATTCCATAGCAGTAGTTTCCTAAAAATAAATAGTACACTATTTTTATTATCCTATCTAATAAATAGGGAATATGCAAATTGACCATCACACCATAACAAAATGGCTTTGCCCACAGCAGAGGCAGGGATTCCATAATACAAGATGGCTGTGCCTACAGCAGAGGCTGAATTCTCGTAAGGAGCCTTAATGAGCAATAAGTAGGGACCTGAGACTGCACTCCCCACCTGGTGGACCTTGACATGGGACCTCAGGTCCTGCCCCCTGGCCTGAGCTAGGGGACCACAAGGCAAGCCCTCCAGCCTGGGCCGGGGTACCTCAGGCTGTGCCCCCCACCCCAGTGCCGGGCCAGGTGACCTGAGGCCATGCCCATCACCCAGTGGGGCTTGACAGGGTAGGGTTGGCCAGGTCTGGATCTAGCCCAATGGGGGTGGGGCCAGCCAGGTCTGGGTCTCGCACAATTTTGAGGCACACATGGGTGGGTGGGGACTTGACTCTGGTTCCCAACGTGTGCCCAAACTCTGACAGGAGGAAGATTTTCATATACATTTTCCTAATTTTCTTTCATCTCTGACACTTCTATTATAGAGAAAGGGCAAATAGCAATATTAAAATACCTCCTCTAATTCCCTCTTAATGTGCACAAATTTCATGCACCAGGTTGCTAGTAAGTCATAATTACTTATCCCCATATGATATTACTAGAGACCCGGTGCATGAAATTCGTGCACCGGGATCTGGTCTAAACAGGCAGTTGGACATCCCTCTCACAATCCAGGACTGCTGGATCCCAACTATTTGCCTGCCTGCCTTCCTGACTGCCCCTAACTGCTTCTGCCTGCCAGCCTGATGACCCCCTAACCACTCTCTTGTCAGCCTGATTGATATCTAACTGTTCCCCTGCCTGCTTGTTTGTCCCCAACTTCCGTCCTCTGCCAGCCTGGTCACCCCTAACTAACTGCCTTCCCCTGCAGGCTTGATTACCCCAACTGCCCTCCCTTGCTGGCCAACTTGTGGTGGCCATCTTGTGTCCACATGGGGGCAGGATCTTTGACCACATGGGGACAGCCATCTTGTGTGTTGGAGTGATGGTCAATCTGCATATTACTCTTTTATTAAATAGGACAGAGGCCTGGTGCATGGGTGGGGGCCAGCTGGTTTGCCCTGAAGGGTGTCCTGGATCAGGGTGGAGATTCCCTTGTAGCATGGGATAGCCTAAGTGAGGGGCCTGTGGTGGTTTGCAGGCTGGCCATGCCTCCTGGTGACCCAAGCAGAGGCCCTGGTATCTGGGATTTATTTATTTTCTACAATTGAAACTTTGTAGCCTGAAGCAGAGCCAAGCCTTCTGCTGACTCCCTGGCAGCAACCATTTCTGTTTGAGTTTATTTACCTTCAATAATTGAAACTTTGTAGCCTTAAATGGAGGCCTAGGCCCTCCAGGGCTGCAGAAGCTTGGCTTCCTCCATCACCCGGGCAACCCTAGCCTCTACTCTCTCCAGCTCCGTGGCTGCTGCCATTTCTGTTGGGATTTATGTATCTTCTATAATTGAAACTTTGTAGCATTGAGTGGAGGGCTAGATAGACAAGGGCAGGTGGAAAGCTTGGCTTCCTCCATTGCCGGGGAAACCCAAGCCTCCCTCTTCCTTTCAGTGGCTGAAGCCATCTTAGTTGGGGTTTATTTGCATAATTTGCTCCTGATTGACTGATGGGCATGGCTTTGGGGCATGGCTTGTTGGTGTAGTGGAGGTGCAGTCAATTTGCATATTACTCTTTTATTAGATAGGATGATCCACTTTATTGCAGTGGTCTGGAACCAAATCCATAATATCTCCAAGGTATGCCCAGACTCTATTTACAGCTCCTGGCCCCATTCAGGGGTCCTGACCATGGGGAGAGATAACCTGGGCCTGGTGGTAGACCAGAGCCCTGGGTTGATGCCTTTCCCTACAAGTATAATCCAGTGCTACTCTTGAACATTCAGTCACCTACAAGGGTCTTGTTGGCCCGTGCCCCACCTACAAACAGTTTTAACATTTGATCTAAATTAGCAAAATTACTGTGCTTTGGATAGTGAACATGAGAAGGCAATTTCTCACCACTTGGATGATAGCTGATTCTTCTCTTTTCCCTCTTCATGCTTCCTGTTCTATTCCACAGGGCCTTGTTTGAAATTTTAGCCTTCAAAATGACCAATAAATACTCCTTCAATCACAGGCTGAGAGAACTGGTGAGAAGTTAACCATATGACAACAATTAAGATGGTGCCCAAGTAGGCTAAAAATGTTCAAGCTTGTTTAAGAGTGGATTCTCAGCTGTCTTCTATCTACAGCTTTGTCTTAAATAACTTCTGGTAGAACTTTATCACTTTGCCCTTCTTTCTGACAGCAAGTTGCCTTTAAATCTCTTTTCCTAGAAATAGAATCTTGCTTTAAGTTCTCTTAGATCCTGAAAGTAGGCACAATAATGGGATAAAATGAGACACTGGACCATTTTAGAAAGTTCTGCCTGAGCCAACATCATTTCCTTAGTTTTTTTGTTTGTTTATTTGTTTGTTTGTTTTTTACTTAAATACCCATTTTACTAGTAACAGCACAAAGCAGTACAGTGGACTCCTAGCACTGGAAATGGGAAATATTGGATACAGGGTTTTATTTTGTTTTAATGGCTTTATGAAGGCATAAGTGACATACAATAAATGTACACATTTAATCTGTGCACACCTGTGAAACCATCTCACATTCAAGAAAACTAACATATAAACCACCCTGGGAAATTCCTTATGGAGTTTGGGTGTCTCTTTCCCCTGCTCCTAAAATGAGTCCAAATTTTCCAAGACAAAGAAAAAGACTGTTTATCATTAGAGGCAGAGGCTGTGATACATATGGGGAACCTAGACAGAAGCTGGGAGCGTGACACTCCCTCACAGAACCGACTGTTAGAACTCAGAGACGAACCAACCTCCCTGTTTGGTAGAACATCTGCTATCATAGCTGCAGGTCTGCTGACTGTGTGGAGGCTTGGGGGGACGAGGATCCTTCAGGGATTACTAAGCACTCCATAAACTGATGGGGCTCACTGAGATCTTAACATAAACAGATGGGGAAGAAGGCACAGGGCTCTCCGTGACCTTGCTGGGGCCCCTGAGACAGTCACGAGACGAGTGGATGGCCAGGAAGACACAGTCCCTGATTTCTGAAGCAAAATTCAACCCACAGGACATACTAATCTCGGATAAAGCTCAAGACGTGTTCTGAGAAACTGAAAGGAAAAAAAGATAAGACCAAAGGAAGCATCCATCCTTTTCTGAGTCACTGCGGCTTCTGAGCTGGCTCCCCTGTGAAGGGGGGAGAATTATGAAACGTTCTGGCTCAGCGGGAGGAAGGAGTGTTCACCAGATTGCCTCGCAACGTGCAACGCAGGAAATTATCCATCAGGTGGGAGAGGAGAGCTGCGATTCCATCCAGATGAAACACGGTGAGAACAGGGAAGGGTCTCTCTCCTCTGAAGCATGAAGCACCACCAGATGAAATCCAAGGAGAGGAGGAGGTTAGAGTGAGGGACTGGGGAGCACAGGAACATCGGAAACGATGTCAGTTCCGTATGCTCCTGGACTTTAGGAATGTTTTTGTTTTTCCTACCATTTCATCCCAGAGCTCTGACCCAAATCTCTTACAATCCATGGAAGTCCAGGAGTGGGCCTGGGGAGAGGGGAAGTGAGCATCAATTGTTTGGGGCCGGGGGGGGGGGTTTGTCTGTGGAGGATAATATGTAATTGTTGAAATGGATTCAATATGACCGAATCTAAATAAACACACAGCTTTATCAGCTAGAGATGAAAGCATCTGCCCAGCACTGAGCCTCTTTCCCTGAAACGCGTAGACACTATAAGGGAATCTTATCAAGGGTTTTAGAATGCAGAAGGAGATACGAAGCTGCAGACTGAACACACACACACACACACACACACACACACACACACACACACGATAGGATCTGGAGACAAATCGAGCCAACTGAATTCCCTTTGTCTTCCCTTCCCTTTTTCTTCTTTCACAAAAGCTGATAAATGTCTGTGTGCAAACACAGTAGAGAATTCAAGATACATTATATTTCTAAAAGAAAAGAAAAGAAAAAACTTGCCCCAGTGTATGTGACCAGGCCCTTTCCCTTCTTCACAGGCATAGTGAGCAAGCCTTCGCTAAGCCTCAGAGCTGCTTCTAGGCATTAAGATCAAAAGCCTCCTGTGTTGGGCAAGCTTGCTCATCACTGCTCCAGTATTCCCTCAAACCCAGGGAGCCAGGCACAATGTCCACTACAAAATCAGAAGCGTTTCTGAGCAGGGCAGAGGGGTGTATCAGTTCTGTCTTCCCAAGGGATTTCTGGGCACACCCCAGAAAGGAGGCAGAAGTGTTTGTCCTTTCCCCAAAAGGGAGTGGGATGCCTAAGAGAAAGTCCCTGCTAAACTACGCAGCTTAACATTTCTCAGTCTTTCCTTTTTAATGTTATAATTTTTATTCGTGTTCACTTAAGATAAATTAGGAAATACAAAAAAAAGAAAGAAATCCAGTATGAACATTTTGTAAGTATGCCTTTATATACAAAATAAAATAGAAGATGATATTAACTTCTTTTTTATAATTTATACTAGAGGCCCAGTGCACAAAATTCATACAAGGAAGGGGGGAGTACCTCAGCCCAGCCTGCATGCTCCCTCCCTTCTCTGCTGCCTTGCTCCCTTCTCCTCTGCCTCCCTCCCTCCCTACTTCACAGCCTGCCTGCTTCCCTCCCTTCTCCCTCTCCCCACTTGCTTGCTTCTCCACAGCTTTGGTCCCTTCTGCAGTGGTTGGCTTCTTTCTATGCTGTCTTCTGCACCAGGATATGCAAATTAACTGGCATCTTGGTTGGGTTAGTTTGCATGCTCACTCTGATTGGCTGGTGGGCTTGGCTGGTGGGCGTGGCTTGTAAGTGTAGCAGAGGTGTGGTCAATTTGCATATTACTCTTTTATTAGATAGGATGAATCCTTCTGTATTGGACAGCTTAGTTGTTTCTAGGATTTTATTATAAGCAACTTGTAGCTAAATCTTTAATTAAATGTACAAAGTCCTAACTTATTTCCTTACTAGAGGCCCGATGCACAAAACTCGTGCACAGAAGGGAGGGTCCCTCAGCCCGGCCTGCACACTCTCCGAACCGGGACCCCTAGGGGGATGTCTGACTGCCTCTCGCAATCCAGGACCATTGGTCATAACCGCTCACCTGCCTGCCTGCCTGATCACCCCTAATCACCTCTGCCTGCTTAATTGCCCCTAACCACCTCTGCCTGGCTGCCTGATCACCCCTAACTGCTCCTCTGCTGACCTGATCGCCCCTAACTACCTCTGCCTCATTCTCCACCTGGGACCCAGGATTCCCTCCTCTGGCCGGTTGCAGGCACCTGGGGCCCAGGCTGGCTTCGCCCAGACTGGCCACAGCTGCAGGGGTCTGTGGGCGTGCAGCTTTGCCTGGGCCACAGCTGCAGGGGTCTGTGGGCATGCAGCTTTGCCTGGGCCACAGCTGCAGGTGCCCAGGACCACAGGGCAGGCAGCTTGCCCCTTTCCCAGGCCACAGGCTTAGACGCTGGATCTGGGATCGTGAGGTGGGCAGCTTGTCCCTCTCCTAGGTCACAGGTGCAGCCACAGCTGCTGGTATCCGGCACAGCAGGGCAGATGACTTGTCCCTCTCCTGGGCCACGGACACAGGCACAACCACTGGCGCCTGGGACAGCAGAGTGGGCGGCTTGTCCCTCTCCCAGGACATAGCCTGGCTGGTCCCCATTCCTCTCTCTCCAGTGTTAAGTATCTGAGCATGATGGTGTGAGGGTGTGACAACCATTTGCTTATTAGCTCTTTATTATATAGGATTATATGTTCTTAGATGTGTTGAGTCACAGCTGTACAGATGTTGTGGCTTAGAATGGTTGTTGCCAAATTGCAGCCTTCCCAATACCTATCCCCAACCCCAACTCCAAGTCTTATCAATCTTCACTCCTATGTGTTATACCCATGGCTAACTCTGGGAAGGGCCAACATTTTCTTCTGCTAATAGGATATTGTAAAAGTTGTGTGTCCTTGCTGTTTTAATTTGCATTTCTTTAATTGCTAGTAAGATGAATTATTTTCATACAATTTTTCTTTTATTAACTTGCTATTCATGCCCTTAACCTATTTTTTTATTATACTATTCACCTTTTCCTTCACAAAACCCTTATTATGCAAAAGATACTTTATCAGCTTTTTAGTACAAGTTATATATTTCCTCAAATTTTGTTATTTCCCCTTTAAAATTTTAAAAGTTTTTGGCATATACTTAATTTCATCAGATTAAAAAAGCGGGATGGGGAGAGTGGGTTCTGGCTGGGAATCATGCTTACAAAGTTCTCCATTTATCTCTGCTCTCTGAGGGGAGATGATGATTGTTAGACAATGCTTCGTCAAACCTGCATGGATATTCTTCATGCATTTTTGGACAAAGAGAAGAGAGGCAGTGAATAGAAATGGTGAGACTTAACTTACAGTGGAATAAAACCCTGTGTGTTTTTGCTTACTGGAGTTGGCTTGTTCCTGCTCATTTTCACAGAGCAGGAAAAGTTCAGTGACTTGGACACAATAGTGCCCAAAGGCATGCTGCTTGTTCATCTGAATGCTCAGATTCATTTGGAACCCTGTTTCCCATGGGGGTGGGGACGGGGTGGGGCAGTAGAGTCCTCCACTTAAGAACAACATCTTTCCACAGAAACAATTGGATTCTCTGAATTCCATGGTGGTGTCACATGCTTTGCCCATGAGAAATTCATTTACCTAAAGGGGATTATTTCCTACAACAGGGTAATAGTCAATAGGAAATCCTCACCAGTATTATCTAGAAGTCTACTCTGTTATTTGGCATAAATTTTGGCATCTAAAGTATACCTCTGTTTTGTGCCTGCCCTGCTCTTTCTTGGGTTGAAACTGATTTTCCTTCAAGAAGTCTTACTGCCCTCACTCTCCAAATATGTAATTTGACAAATGAAAGTGCTAGCCCATCTCCTAACCCTACAGTATATAAGACATAGGAATCAGACCTAGCCAATCAGAGCTTTCCATTCTCTTCTGCTGCTGTGATTGGTTCAAGGACAAGCACATGACCCAAATTAGGTTTTCACTGATAGTATTATCAAAGAGATATGTCCTTTTCAATAGGAATGCTGGGCAGACAGGTCCTTAGACTGGACTTTGGGTGCCACCTTGCCTCGTCATGTGCAGAGCCTGTTTGAATGAAAACCACTCAGAGAAAAGCAGGACCCCACCCCCACCCCCACCCCCCCAAAAAAAACCCGGAAAGTGGCTGAGTCCTGACTACTACAGTGAGCCTCTAGACTGACCTGTGCTTGAAATTGGGATCCCCCTAAATTCTTTTCTGAGCCAATAAACCCTCTTTCCTGCTTAAGCCTATCTGAGATGAGATTTCTGTCACTTGAGCACTATTTCTGAAAATTGAAGTTTCTTATTAGCTCTAGGCAACTTGGCAATGAAGCTGGGAGTCGGGCTGTAGCCCTACCTCCACTTACTCCCTTTCAGTTCCTCAGGTTAGTAGCTTAATCTGTGTAGGCTCACTTTTCTCATCTGTGAAAGAGGTTGTTGGAAGAAATTCTAAATGTCTCTTCTAGGGCCGTAAGTCTTAGCTCTATGATAACACTGTGTCAACACTTCAAGTTAATCTGAGATGCTGTCTCCAACTGTCACCTCCACACCCAGTGACAAGTGACAGTAATTTATTTTAAAAGTTCAAAACCAAACCAGAAGGACCACATCTGTTTTAAGGGACTAGCAGATAGAGCAAGCCTCCTCTAAAACATGGCTAGGATATAGATTCCTCCGGAAGTGTGTTAATGAGGTGGGTAATATATTAATACTGTAACTATTGTAACTATTGTATAGATTAGTAATAAATATTTTGCTTTAAAAAGGTCTGCTGTTCCAGTTTTGCTGGGCTAACGTAAACGAAGATCCTGCTTATGTCAACAGATGACACAAGTGTTCAGAAGTGAGGCTGTCTGCTCCGAGTCAAGGGAGAGAGAAGGCAGAAAGAGAAGCTGGTCACAGTCCCAGGTCTCCTGAGTCAGAGTCCATTATTTACTTTGATGAATTAGCAATGCTTAGAACTTCAGACACAGTCGCGGGACGACCTTTCAGAAACACAGACTGAATGATACAATTCCTCTGCTTGCTATCTTTCGCTGATTTCCTCAATGTCTTCAGGACTAAGTTACATCAAGAGCTTTGTGATGTGAGCCTTGCTTTTAATTCCTTATTTCAGCACCATCTCATGCCATTCCTTTCTATGTACCTAACCTACACTAAGTAATAGGTTAATGCATATAAAACACTTAGTATACTTCCTGGCATTTAACAAATGCCTATAAATATTGGCTATCATTATTGCATATGAGTGACATTCACAGTTTCCCAAAGATGCAATACTGGTCCTGAGCCTGTTTGCCCAGAATCCAACCTCACTCTTCCCCTCTGGGTTTTATCCACCATCCTGACCCTTGCAGACTGCACTGTTTCAGATGTCCCGCTGGTTGGGTTAGGCTAGCAGGAGGCTCTGGTAAAACAATGGAGGATAGGAAGGAGGGAGGAGCCAGGGTCTTTATCTCCTTGCTGCCCCGGTGGCTCTGCAGCAGTCACTACATGTCTCTCATAGTCTCACACATGCCAAACATGCTCACTGCGGTTTCAGCTTATGGTCTCCCTTATTTTTTCCCCTGCAGACATAAGAGTGGCTTTCTGCTTGGTCCCAGTTTCTGCATTGCTTCATCATGTTATGTTTCATCTCTAGCATACAGCCAATCCCCTGCTTTAAATTCCTCTGTTGTGAAGACTGGGAGAGGTGTCTGTTTTCCTGGACAGACCCCCACTGATGCCCATGGCCAGCTCCGGCACTGCTGGCCTCTGTTTGTGCTCCATCTCAGCATCCCCATCCTCAAGGCCGGTTCTTCGTCATCCTTTACAATGTTGTTCTACCATCACCTCCTCTTTTGCAGCTGTCTCCACATACTTTTTCCTCAGGGGTGAAACTGGGTTTTATGCTTCTACACATCTCTCTCGTAATAAGTGGTTTATCTTGGAAACCACTACAGATTTAATTTTCTTAAGAGCAAGAACACTGTCGTATTAAACATAACATTGTAAAACTTTCATATAAAAGATGTGTTTGTTAAATGAATACACTAAATGCTAACTGAACACTTTTTTTAATCCAGATAAAAATAATAGTAAACTGTTCTTATGGCAGACACTATAAGGTATCCACTCAATAATCTATCTCCTTTTCATCTTGCTAACAAAACCTTAGATGCCTTTGGGAACAGCAATGTGCTCAGCCCCAGGAAGTACTTGCTTTCCCAGCCTCCCTTGCAGCTGAGGGTAGCCCTGGGAAAAGTCTATCCATTGAAACAAGTGGAAAACTGCTGAGGAGGTTTCTGGGAAAGCTTGTTTTCTTGATGAAAACAGCCCATACCACTCTTTCTTCCCACCCTGCTTTTTCTATGCCTTGAATGTTCATGTGATATCAGGAGCTGCTACAGCTAACATGAAACTATAGACACTAAGCATGAGTGGAAAAAGCCCAACATATTTAAGAAAGCAAAGCAAAGGAGAGAAAGAATAAGAATAAGAATCTTTTATGGCATTCCTGGATTTCTTGACATAGAAGAAAAATAAAGTTTTCCTTTTAAGCTATTGTTCTTTCGATTTTGCATGACTTGCCATCAAATACATTTCTAATGGGTAAAATCTGCCATCTGTTGTTCTCTTTAATCATCCCAGATAAAGGACGGCACAGTCAAAATATATTACCCAGTGTCTGTGGCTAATTTGGGGAGTCCACAGAAAAACGGTTGGATTATGGGTGCTGATTACCTTTATGTTGAACATACTTGGCTAGATCATGGTACCCAGCTATTTGGTCAAATACCAGTGTAGATACTGTGTTGAAGATATTTTTCAGTAAGATGAAAATTTAAGTCAGTAGACTTTGATTAAAGCAAATTACTCCTCATAATGTGGATAGGCCTCATCCAATCCGTTGAAGACTTTAAGAATGAGTTCCCAAAAGAAGAGAGAATTTTGCCTGCAGACTGCCCTTGCACTTGAGCTCCAACATGAGCATTTCCCTAGGTTTCTAACCTGCACCCTGCCTTGTAGATGTCAGACTTGCCCACTACAATTATGTCTGCTGGTCCATTAAAAAATCTCTCTCTCTCTTTCCCTCTCTCTCTGATGAATACATTGGGTATAAAGAAACTCAGAGAAAAAAAATGATTTTTTAGTGGAAAACTAAGTGCCTTGAGATTTCTTATATCTTAATGGAAATCATTAGGAATTGTCATTTCAAATTTTGTTGAGCATGTTTACAATATATTTTCATTTTGCAATTTTGGATAAAGAAAAAAATCTATTACCATTTTCTCTTTTGATCACAGAGTAGCCTACATTCCTTCCAGGCTCAATTTAATTAATCTTCAGCATCCTTCCTTTCTGTTCTGTGAAGTTATATCCGTTAGAATCTGGCCCAGTGGCCAGTATCTTCACAAGCCAGTTTTCTACCAAATGCAGATGTGAGTTTCCTGGCCCTGAGGTTCACATTCATGATCTCATTCTATCATCCAGGGGTTTCTTTGTTGTTGTCAGGGTTAAACCATAGCCCTGTCTCCTGCTGCTTGGAATGAAAGGTTACGGGATGAGGAGAACCTATCAACAGGAATAAATTATTTATGAAATTGGATTTTAGCATTTTAACTTCTGAGCATCTTCTTGGGTTGAATTGCTGAAAAATGACAGCATTTTTGAGTAGTAGGATGAAAGCCATATTGAAGCACAGATGTTAGCCTGGCTCTCACCTGTTCTTCACTAATGGCTGAATACTCTGAAACAGACTGGCTTTGGGCAGAATCCGGCTTGCAGGGATCTGACTCAGTCTTTGAGGTCTGCTTTATGTCCTTCATGCAGTTAATCCTTTCGGTGGGTCCTTTCCCTCTGTGGCCACCATTGCTATCTCCTCAGGGGGCAAAGGGGGCGGGAGGGTGCGGGGAGGAGAACACAGAAAATTCCATTCTCTCTTTGCTACCTCCCAAAGCTTCTTTATGCAGATGGGCAATTTAATCAGAACAACTCTGAGTCTCTTTAAACCTTCATCTAGCATTAGTCAGCAAACTATGGCCCTTGGATCAAATCTGGCCAACATAGCCTACTCAAGTTAAAAATATAAAAAAAGAACATGTGACAGAGACCACATGTAGCTTACAAAGCCTAATATATTTACTCTGCAGCCCTCTATAGATAGTTTGCTGACCCTTCTGAATCCTAGGGAAATAAAGCCCTTAGCAGTGGAATTGTAGGCATGAGTGAGGAAATGAAGGAATTTTGTGGTATGAGGCTTGGGCCAACTCTGTTTAAAAAAAACAAAAATACAAAGAGGAGTTCCTGAAAGTTTGTGATTAACCAATGTGTCCACAGGAAATGGGTGTATTATTGATAGATTTCTGTGAATGGGAAAAACCTAGTGCCCTTATTATCATCAATTCTGATGAAAATTAAACACTAGATAATAATCCATACACACTTTGCACTAGGTACTGCCTAAAACGTTTTCACTTGTTTATCCTGTTTACTTCCCACACCAACTCTAAGAAATAGGTGTAGTTATTGGCTTCATTTGTGAATAAGTAAAACAAATCTTGTAGATTAAACTGGTCCAGGGTACACAGCTGGTGCAGTGGTCAGCAAACTGCGGCTTGCGAGCCACATGTGGCTCGTTGGCCCCTTGAGTGTGGCTCTTCCACAAAATACCACAGCCTGGGCAAGTCTATTTTGAAGAAGTGGCGTTAGAAGAAGTTTAAGTTTAAAAAATGTGGCTCTCAAAAGAAATTTCAATCGTTGCACTGTTGATATTTGGCTCTGTTGACTAATGAGTTTGCTAACCACTGGGTTAGAGGAAGAACTTGGACTTAAATTCATGACTGACACCAACATGCAACCACCACACCATGTATTGTATTTTTCCAGTTCTGACAAAAGCAGTGTGACAAGTTTTCTTTCCACAGTCTATTGGAAGGTTCTTGATTTGTGAGCATGCTTACCCATGCTTCTCCGCCCTTCTGTTTCCCATCTTCAGTCCCCAGTCTTCTCCAGCCTACTTCCGCTCTGAACAGTGGTCCCGATGTGGGGGTGGAGGGAGGTGCAGGAGCACAGTTATTCCGCTGTGCTGTGCAACCATGTAATACAGCCCACTCCTTCAGGAAGCTTGACAAACTGGAATATGTGTTTAGATTTCCAACACTCAGAAACATTTCGGAGCAAAGGGGATCTGGCTGTGTGCTCCAGATGGTCCCAAATGGTTTTACTCTTCTGTGTATGGTTGTGTTGCAGCTGCCACTGGAATACAGCTGTTTACAGAGTCTGTGAAGGGGAATATGCAGAGAATGTCAATGTTTTAGGCCTGCTTCTTCCTCCTGGAGGGAAGGAGAGCAGCCTGATCTGCAAGCCTCTAATGTGAGAACATGCCCATTTGGTGCAAGAAGAATTTATTGAAGAGTTGCAAAGGGTTCATGCACAACACAAGCCTGGAATGCAGTATGCCAGTAGCTACGTGTTATTTTCCCTGTGGCTGCTCTAAGAAATTACCACAGGTTTGGTGGCTTAAAACAGCAGAAATATCTTCTCTTGTAGTTTTGGAGAGAAACAAAGAAGCTCAAAATCAAAGCACCAGGTCCACACTGCCCAAGGAGGCTCCAGGGAACAATCTGTTCTTGCCTCTCTTGGCTTCTGGTGGCTACCAGGTTTCCTTGACTCATGGCTGCATCACTCCAATCTCTGCCTTTGTGGTCACATTACCTCCTCCTCTTCTGTCTGTCTTCTCCTCTGTGTGTCTCTCGTGATGACACTTGATGACACTTGTTATTGGACTTAGGACTTACACGGGTAATCTAGGATGATCCTCTCCTCTTAAATCCTTAACTTAATAACATCTGCAAAGACCTCTTTTTCTAAATAAGTCAGATTCACAGGTGCTTGAGATTAGGACAGGTGCTTTTTTTTGGGTGAACCATTCAACCCACTGCAGGAGAGAGAGAGAGAGAGAGAGAGAGAGAGAGAGAGAGAGAGAGAGAGAGAGAGAGAGAGAGACTAGGGCATGGAAGGAACCAGCCACCTTCCCAGGGATTCTGGCATCAAATCAGCCAGCCTCAGCCTTTGATTACATATTTGGTGAAGAAGAAATGCACCATTTCTAAGTTGTGATTAGTGGTGAAGTATTATAGATGCAGAGACTAAACATTGTAGGTGTTCATGTTTACCATGTAACTAGAGGCTTGGTGCACAAAATTCATGCACTGGCAAGGGGTGGAGGCGGAGGGGCATCCCTCAGCCCGGCCTGCGCCCTCTCATTATTGGAGACTGGGTGTAAGCTGACA
Source organism: Antrozous pallidus (assembly GCA_027563665.1). NCBI lineage: Eukaryota > Metazoa > Chordata > Mammalia > Chiroptera > Vespertilionidae > Antrozous > Antrozous pallidus. The sequence goes on along the minus strand of CM050511.1, from coordinate 91,373,319 downwards.
AGGTCCTTGCACCTGAAGGGACTAGCAAGGCTCAGTCCCCCACCCACACAGCTTTCCCAAACTTGTTTGGATGGCGATTATCAATATAATGAGAGCAGCTCCTACCTACATAGCTTTCCCAGGGTTGTTTAGATGGTTGTTTTTACCAGTAGGACAAGAGCTGCCTTTCATGGCTTATTCAAGATGTATATATCCAATTAGTGAGATTTGTTGTACCACGAATTTGTCCTTCAACCCTGTCTTTCCATCAGTGATTTTAGAAGAACAAAGAATGTTTTCTTCTTGACTGACTTCCCAGTCAGTGTTTGTGCATAAAAGGCATCACACAATTAATAAAGTTGCAGCAGTCTGTTCAAGGGCTTGCTGCCCTCCCGATCCACTTTTCTGTCTTTCTTCTTCTCAATTCCCACTTCCCTACCTCAGCCCGGTTCAACTATCAGGCTGGCCCTGACATCTCACAGTCCAGGAGCCCTTGGGAAATGTCTGACTGAGTGGTGCTCTCCCTGTGGGAGCACACTGACCACCAGGGGGCAGCTCCTGCATTGAGTGTCTTCCCCCTGGTGGTCAGTTCGCATCACAGAGACTGGTCGTTCTGCCATTTGGTCGATTTCCACATTAGCCTTTTATTATATAGGATGAGAAGTTAAGAGAGGCAGTCTAAGACTTCTACTCTACTCCATCAACATGTCAGACCCCAACAACCCCTGTCCTTCTACTCCTGTCTCTCCATCTGGCCATTGTTTAAAGTTTTCATGATCTTTAAGATCACCACATGGTTCAACCTGGGTTCTAAAGCTTCATCCATCATATCTATATTTCAGTCAGGAAAAAGGAGGAAGAGTAGGAAGGGGAAAGTGGTGTGTGCTGTCTGAGTTGGCTTGCATAAAGAGCTTCGTAGAGGGTGTTCTCAGTGCTTACATCTCATTGGTCAGAACATAATAACCCCTAGCTGCAAGGGAAGCTAGGAAAAATAGGTGTGTGTGTGTGTGTGTGTGTTGGACACACTGCTAAACTGAATAAAATAAAGGGTCACTTAGTAATGAAGAGAGGAAGAATGGGTATTGGGTGGGCAACTAGGGCTTCTTACTATATAGGTCTTATAAGACATGCAAGTTTTAGCACTCATGTGCAGAGGCAGAGAACACTGTCACCTTCTCCAACTTGTAATAATGATAAAAATAGCAACATTTGTTGAGAGTTCACCATATATCAGGCCCTGGGCTTAGTTCATTCAGGTCCATTACTCTTTAAAACAGTCATCTAACGTTGGCATTATAATAGTACATACTCCCATTTACACATGGAAAAACTGAGGTTTAGGGAGGTCAAGTAATTTTCCAAGGGTCACATGACTAGAGAGTGGGCCAGCCAGGATTTGAGTCAGATATGCTTGTCTGCACCCCACATGGCCAGGCTGCAGTGAGATCTGGAAGAGGCCTGAGGGGAGGAGTTAGGTGCCTTCACACACTGTGACTGTGAGCATGACCTCAGGGCTGCTCATCTTTCTTTTTGCTACATTAACTAGATATGCAGTACTGACTTGGCAACTCTGTGGTATATTTTACCACTCTTTAAAAAATAGTGTCTTAATCTTCCCACCTTCTACTCAGCTGACAGCCACACACACACACACACACACACACACACACACACCCTTCTTGACTCAAGATGGAGTTACGTCACAATAAACCCATCATAAGTGGAAAACATCATAAATTGAAAATGCATTTAACACTACACTATAGAGTTTCAGTTGTTTATTTTCTTAACCATGTGGCTGACTGGGGTCTGTGGCTCACTGCGGCTACCCAGCAGCCCAAGAACACATCATACCACATATCGCTAGCCTGGGAAAAGACCTAAATTCAAAGTGCAGTTTCTACTGAATGTGTATTACTTTTGCACTAGCCTAATGTAAAAAGCACTGTAAGTCAAACCATAGTAAGTCAGGGAAGGTGTGTGTGTGTGTGTGTGACACATGTGATGGTAAGTCTGGGACACAGCTAGCTCCCAGCACAGCAAGCTCTGCTCCTTCTTTGCACCTGAACATTCTGTCCACCTCCCCACCTCCATGGCTCTGCACCTCCCAGTTCTTTTTTTTTTTTTTTTAATTTTCTCCCTTCTCTCTGGGGATCCTAAATTAAGCTGCATCCTCTAAGACCCAGGTCAAGGGTCCTTGCACATAATGCCCTCCTTCTGAGACTGCCCTGGCTGACAGCTTTCTCCCTCCCCTGACCCGGCCTGTCTCCCTACCTCACTGGTTCTCAGTGCCTCTTTTCAGCACCACCCGCTTGGCCTTGAATCGTCTCATGTCTTCATCTTTTGGGCCCTCATCAGGCTGGAAATATTTTGAGCTGTACATGTTTTAGGCTGTACGGGTTTTGAAGACCAAGGGTGCATCTCATGCATCTCATATCCTGTAAGTCCCCAGCACCTCATCCCCTCAGGCCCCTCTCTCTCCCATAATGCAGTCACAGTGCCTTAGCGCACTGGTTCAGCGTGATGCGGACCCACTGAGGAGCCCTCACACATCCACGTGTTGTGTGCACATATCCATGCTACTGCTGTTTGTGTAGCCAAGATACGGAGCATAAGAGATGGGAAATGGTCACGCCAGACAGGAGCAGGTGTGACCTATCTCGATGGGGTTTCTCCTGGCTCCTGGGGTCCCTCACAGTGCGCAGCTGCCGGCAGCATGCTGCAGATGGGTCTCAGCCGGAGCTCGGAACACAGCCCACGCCTTGCTTGGCCACTGTCCTTTCAGTCTTGGGCTCCGGGCCCCAAGAAGACCTTACTCTAACGGTCCGTGCTTGTGCATTCGCGGGACTGTTCACAAGCACCAGGCTCTCCCTGGCCTGACCTGGACTCACAGAGTGAGGCCACATCCTGGTCGGGAGGGAAGGCAGGGAGCATTCATGTGCATGATCCTGAGTGCCCTTCTCCTCTCACCTTCTCCTATCACCTCCACCCTAGTTTTCAGTCCCTCCCCTACCCCTTGATTCTTCCGCTCAGCCAATGCCTATGAATTCTTCTAACTTAAAAGAAAATAAAGGAAAAAATTTAAAAATTTCTTCTTCCAACCAGAGTCTACCTATTCACCACTCTCCTCATCTCCTGCCTTCGTTCATCAATTTTTTTCTTGGAGGTGAGGCAGACTCCTTTCCTCCATTTCCTACCTCAGTGCCCACTCAAGGCACAACCCCTTGTGTGCTAGTCCTAACTTTCTTCCTGTCTACCAGACCCCTGTCCAGCCCTCTTCTCCTCTCAGTGAGAAAACGACATGGAAGATGTGCCCTCCCTTCTCTCTGTCTGCAGACCCACCTGAACAAAGGAAAGAGGTGACTTCTAATATTCCTACTATTCCCTCCTCCCTGCCCTCAGCTGTGAGTCATCTTCACTCCTCCAAGCCCTGCTGTTTGTCATTCTAGCCTCTTTCATCGCGTGCACCAATGTCTGCCTCACATACCTGTTAGCTTGAGAGTCAGGCCCATGGTGTGCCTGGGCCTGGAGTCTGGGTGTGATCTATGTCTGACTCATCTCTGATTGGCCCCTACACCCAGTACTGTGGCTGGCCCTGATAAGGCTTATCATTAAATGAATTATATTATTCATTTATTACTATTAGTAACTTATTAAATGGTTTTTTGTTAAATTACTTCTTCACTCTAACTCTATTATGAAACTTATATCTCTGAATCATGTCTGAAAAGTCTAAAGCTTTTAAACCTTAAATAACAAGATGAGGAAGTCTAGTGTGTGTGTGTGTGTGTGTGTGTGTGTGTGTGTGTGTGTGTGTGTAGTTGTCAAATTATCAGATTAGGGTAGCATTGAGATGCAAGCACATCAGTCCCTGAGTGTGCGGGGCTGTTTGGGGACCCTAGGGCCATGTGAAGGCAGGCTATGCTCTTCTCAAGCACTCATGTGCTTTTGGAGTCTTTGGCCCCAAGTGGGCCTTCCTGATGATAGAAATACTTAGAAGAGAGCTGGAGAGGGAAGAGCTCAGCAGGCCCTTAACAGACCCTAGTGACTCACTGCAGCTAACCCAGCCCTGAAGAATTACATTGTGAGGCCTCAAGGTTATTTCTTATCCCAATATTTTCCCTACTTGATGACAGCTGGTTTTCTATTTGATTTCTGTCTATATGCATCAGGGTATGATCAAAAAGAACCGACTTTATCCTCCAATTTCCCTCTTAGTCTTGAAATACAACCAATCTAACCAAACACATGATTTATCGAAAGTTAGGGGGGTATGACATCACTTCTGGATACCAAACACTTAAGTTCTGTGAGCACAGAATAAACCTGTGGAACTGCCCCCCAGCCGGAGAAATGATGCCCTTCAGGGAAACACGGCCTCCTTTGTAACACCCATGCCCGGACAGCCGAGTTCCCTCCGTGGGGTGTCCATAAGAGCTGGGCTGTGAAATGACCTGCTTCCTTCCAATGAACACTACCCGAAGGGCAGCATTCTCAGCTGTCCAGAACTAACATTGCAGGAGAAATGCTGAGCCAATGACTCCTTAGTTTCACATTCGAGTCCAGAAATATTGTTCATTTAGTGGTCGGAATATAAACATTGGTTTTTATCCTCAAGGGGGAAAAGAAAAGGTGGCAAAAATCTGCTTGAGGGGTAGTCTCTACAATGAGGCTTGCAATCACGAGTCTCTGACATTTCAGAGAGGAATACTGAAAGATTATGGTATGTGTCTTTAAATCTAGACCTTTCTTTCCAGCTTTCAAGAATTCAATCTGTATATTACTTAGAGCAGAGGCTAAGCCAATGTAAGGAAGGGTGCCCAAAATAGTCATTCCTCTTTGAAGTGCTTGACTCAAGTGAGTCACCCGTGCCGTCTAACAAGCTCTCATTCAGGTCTTGAGAGAACCCAAGTTCCTTGCTAGGCCTTTTTTAAGAGCCGTTTTAGGCTCAAAGCAAAATTTAGCAGAAAATACAGAGTTCCCATACACTCCCTTCCCCCCACATATGCCCACATTATCAACACCTCCTACTAGAGTGGTATATTTGTTAAAACGAATGAACCTACATTGACACATCACAGTCACTCAAAGTTCATAGCTCACATTACGGTTCATTTGTAGTGTTGTACATTATGCGGGTTTAGACAAACGTATGACATGTATCCACCTACAGTAACATACAGAGTAGTTTTGCTGCCCTAAAATTCTATGCACTGCACCTATTTGCCCCTCTCTTCCAACTCTTGGCAACCTCTGGTCTTTCTACTGTCTCCATAGTTTTACTTTTTCCTGAATGTCACATATTTCGGATCATGTGGTATATAACTTTTCACAATAGTTTCTTTCACTTAATACTTGGTGTATTCCAAGCTACTTCAGTTTTCTCTTGGACTCTGGAAGGTTACATTCCCCAGACTCAGTGGGATCATATGTCTAGTCTGGCCAGTGGTATCTGGGTGATAGAATGCCCTGTGGGATTCCCCATGTTCTCCCCCATCAACTGACGGTTGGGCGAGGAAGACTGCGAGGCCCCACGGACTGTGGTGACATAATATAAAAGGATCCTGGGTCACAGAATGCCCAATACAGAATTCAAAGCAAGAAAGAAATGTTTTAATGTATAGAAATCTCTGAAATGGGCTTGTTTGCTCTAGGATTACCCTATCCTGACTAATACATTTATTCCTGAATAGCAGCTTAGTATAAATTTCTATGAGTGGCCCTTGACTCTCGTAGAAGGGGCTAATCACTTCTTTCTTGTTATTTTCATAGCACTTTGTGGTTGCTTTATAACAAAAACTTTAAAATAACTTTTAATGACAGAATAAATAGAATAACATCACAGAATATCAACTGCTTTTTAAACCACTCGTAAGTCTAGCATTTTAACTGTAACATTTATAATTTTTTGCAAAATTACCTTCTCTCTTTAATATGCATATGTTTTCAAAGCATGCAGTATTTTTAAAATGTTGTCTTTTATTCCTGTCTACTCCAAAAATTATTTTAAGTCAGGGATACATATAATTTTGTATCTCACTTTTTCTCTTTGCATAATAATAGCATAAATGTTTTCCCACATTGATTCTTTGTAATGCATATATAATATTGCATTTCATTTTGGTTCATTTTCCTAGGATATATTCCCAGAAGTGAGTTTACTGGTGTGAGTATTTTTATGAGCTTTACGTTATTTCCAAATTGCTTTTTAGAAAGAGTTGTGCTAGTTTACAGTGCCAAGAGCAAAGTGTAAGAATGCTCAAATACTAAACTTTCTCTTGGTTATTTATACTACCTTTTAATTCAATTTTTAAAAATTAAGCTTGTTTAGATTCTAATTTGATTACTAGTTAATTTAGATTTTCCTTCATATAATTACTCACACTTTTAATTTTGTTAATTATCTGTTTGGGTCCTTATATAGTTGTCTGTTTTTAACTCTTGATCTGTTTCTTGCCTATGTTTACAAAGTACTTAATAAAGGTATCAATCCTTTATCAAATCATCCATATCTGTTCAAATTTATTCATTAAACAAATAGTTATTGAGCACCACTTTGTGTCAATCACTGTATAGGTACTGTGGACACATCAGTGAACAAAGAAGATAAAAATAGTTTTGTCCTCATGCTTTCTCTCTCTCCTTAAACTGTAATTACTTTTTCCAAGTGTACTGTGAGTAGTCAGAGGTCAGGAATAAGACGGTAGTTTATTTTGATTCTCCAGTGCCTTCCATCACATACATGACCCAGAGAAGATGCTTAATGCTGGTTTATGCATATGGGACTATTCTCCAAAATCTTCAAAATGATATTTCCAACTCCCTAACATCTGGGTACACTTTAACTTAATGCTTTGTATTCACTATAATAAAAACTGGCTTTTCTCCTGCCAACAACCCAAGAAGGATGCTAACTCCATGATTATCAATGATTGCTGCCCCTCAGACTCACCTAGAAAGTTAAAGAAATAAAAAGAAGCTCATCTCATTTCCAGCACCCATTTCCGGACCAACGAAGTCAAAGTCTCAGTATTTTTAAAGCTCCCCCGTTATTTTAATGTGCAGCCTGGATTGAAAACCATGAACAACACTGAAATGTTTGAAGGAGGGTTAAGTGAAAAGGCCTGAAAACTGTTTCTTCTAGTTTGTAAGAAACACTCAACTGCTTGAGTTCTTTGCTTCTGTTTCCATTTTTTCCTACAAACAGCATCCATTCATCTAGGTCTATTCCTAATGGATAGAAAAGGTCCATAGTCAATATTTAATGAAAAGTAATATTCACTTTAGACATGCATTATAACCCTGAAAGCTCTACTCGAATAGAAGCTTTTGAGAGCAAAGACTTTGTCCATATTTATTGTGTTTCCAGAGCCTAGTGCCATGGCTGGGGATTCTTGTTACAACACTTAGCTCACACTGACTAGTCCACTCCTTGAATATTCTTTGAAGCCTTTCCTAATTCTCCGAGGAAGAAATCAAATCCATCAAGAAATTCCTGTTAGCATCCGCCTTTCCCAGAGGCAGAAGAAAATGCTGTGACCCAAACATCATCACTGGTGAGGACTTGCCTTATGAGAGTTACTTCTGACAGACAGCATTACGAGGTGGAGGTGCATCAGCAGACAAACAGCAGCCACACCACACCTAAGCAGCTGATTTCACACCAGCTACTACCAGAGAGGAAATGAGGGCTTTCTGTGTGGCCCCACTTAATGCAAAATGGTTTAGAATGGAGTCTATTTTAAATGGAGCATCTGGTATAAATTCACATACTAAAAAAAGATAACTACCAAATCACCTCCTGTCTTCCTCAGAACATCGAAGTCATCATTGTAGTCTTTCCTTCTACCTTTAGATAATGTGAATACCGAAAAAGTTCTGTTGTTCTCCTTCCTCAGGAATGTTCAGACCAGGTGGCCTCATTATAAGTCTGGACAAAAAGCAATTTTTACATGATAGCTTGAAATACTATTTTTATAAGCCAACCACTCTCTTTTTGTAAATTGTGACCACTTGCTTAGTAAACACTTGCTAGAAATTAAACCTGATAACAGCACTATCATATGCAAGTGCAATACTTTGGAATTCTCTGGCATTTGTTTTTCTCTGCCACATAGTCAACAGGAAATATTTCTTTAAATTTTTTAAAAAACTCAACCGTTAAAAAAAAAATCAGTATTGGGATGCATTGGGCAATCAGGAGTGCATTTTGTTGTTTGACCTCCATAAAGCAATGTTTGCCACTGTTGGTGCCTTTCCCCTTGGGGAATCACCTCTTAAGGAGAGCCAGACAGAAGTCAGATGGCATCTCATTCTATTGTATAAACACCAACATCCTTTCCAGTTTGCACAACAGCCTTGTTCAAAACACTTAGGTTACCACCTTAATTTCTCCAGAGAAAACAGTGTCCTGAAGAGTCACCATCCTTTCTACTTTTATTTCAAGCACTTTCTATAATCCCTATAATGTGGAAGGTCAAACAAGGAGTGTATCCTTTAGTTCCTGGCCAGACATAATAATAAGATTTAATCTCCAAGTGTTCACAAGCTTTAGAGGAAAAGATGTTCTGCTCTTACTCTCGCCTAAAATCACCTCGCAGAACTTTAGGCCACTCGGGAATCTAAGAATCCCTCCATTATAGCCCAGAATCGGCTGATGTCTTCTAATACCTCAATGTTAAGCTTTTGCTACCAAACCAAGAGACATTTAAAAGGGGCATTTGGGTGGAACATGGTAGGAAGCAGTAAATAGCTGTAAGGAAGAGGCAGGGTTATCTGGGATTTATAGATCTTGCAAATATTTATGCAAGGTGTTAAAAAGTAGCATCTCTCCTTCTTAAGATTATTGGCCAAAGTGGGCTTATGCCTTTACTTGTAAGTAAATATTACTACAACATTCTAAACAAATTTATTAGGCCTGTCACCAGCAGCCAAATATTTATGTAAGCTCTGTGGGTTGAAAGGATAGTTTAAGGAGATTGTTTTAACCACAGCTTTGTAAATGTTTAAGGTAACATCCTGCCTCTTTGAAACCATCCCACCTAGCCATATCATCATATTTATAATAAAGAGACAACATGTTCAAAGTGATGCATTATTTCCTGCTGTCCAACCCTAGGCTTCTGTCTTTTTATCATAGCCAAACAGAAGAAAGAAATGAGTTCAGAGAGACCCTTCTATGCAAGACCTGAAAAGAAGTCACTGAAAATGTTATTAGCGGGAGTTGGGAGACAGAAAATGTAACTGTGTGGGAGCTGTAAGTAGGAGGAAATAATTTTAAATAATGGGATTAGGCCTTGCTTAGATTACCCAGATGTATTCATAGCTGTATTCATTTTAAATCAATTGATTTTGGTTTTATGTATGCTTCAATAATTACTAATGAAGTTTAATCACCAAGTCTGGTCGGGTTACCAAAATAAGCTCTGTGAGTGAGTGAGTGAGTGAGTGAGTGAGTGAGTGAGTGAGTGAGTGAGTCTACTAAGTGAGTGCTAGACTTGCTAAGCTCTGAACATTTTCCTTTGCTTTTAGTCCCACTGGTCTCATTATCAGACCATAAAATATTAGTCAGGACTCTTTCTGTTGCTAGAATCCAAACTCAAACCATGCATTGGCTCCCATTACAGAAAACTCCAGGGCATACATCTTTAGGCAGAGTTGGATATAGGTGCTCAGAATTACTGCCAAAACCCTTTGTTCAGCTTTCTTTCCTACTAGCTTCCCTCTCAGGCAGGCTTTAGCTGTTGTGGTGGCCAAGGTGAGCACCAGCAGCCCAGCCATTTTTTCTAACTGCTTAACAAACGACAGACAGAAGATTGGTCCAGACTGGGACACAACAATCATTGCGACTATATGTGCCTTTCCTGGAGCCAGGTGTAACCTATGGGGTTAGGGTCAGCTGTGATGTAGCCTCAGTGATTGAGAAGGGGAGGTGTGATTATTAGAAACAAAATCTGAGTGAAGTAGAAAAACAACTTTTGCTGCTAAATTATATTTTTTAAAGATTGATATCTTTTATAGCTATGCACAATCACAAGAGGCTTATTTTTAGACTCCAAAAATGACACTAAGTTGTGGGCACTAAGTGAGTATCTAGAAACCAGAAGCTACCTGCAAACCTGGTTGTCAGAGACATGGCCACAACCTCACTTTATGTAGAAGTTTACTAAATACCCATCACTAAGGATTTCACCAGGTCTGCCCAAATTTCCTAGCTTCCTAGTGTTGATTGACTTTATGATGTGTTAAAGACTAAAACAGTTTAACCTCAAACATGGACCCTGTGTTGCCTGAGGTGCTTATAAAATATAGATTCCCAGAACCCAAACCTCCTCGTCATGCTTACTATCAATAGGATACCTGCATTTTCATATATTCTCCAGAAAAATTTTTTAATATATATTTTATTGATTTTTTTATAGAGAGGAAGGGAGATGGATAGAAAGTCAGAAACATCAATGAGAGAGAAACATCGATCAGCTGCCTCTTGCACACCTCCTACCGGGGATGTGCCCGCAGCCAAGGTACATGCCCTTGACCAGAATCAAATCTGAGACCTTTCAGTCTGCAGGCTGATGCTCTATCCACTGAGCCAAACTGGTTTCGGCTCTCTAGGAAATTTTTAATGAACTGGCTTACATGGTAAAATCTGAGAATTTTAGACTATGGGGCACATTATTCCATTTCATATTTGCTCAGCACCTGGTTAGTTGACATTTTGTTGCTGCTACATGAACAAAAAACAATGGCCCCACATTATGACTAGGGTACAGATCAAGTCTTTTGTATAACAGGGTAATGTGCTAAATTTAATTATCAGCCCCAGTTTTTTACCTCTAGAGTCACATCTTTGCCTTAATCTCATATCGGCAGAGAATACTTCCTTACCTCTTTAAAATATATCCTATATAATAAAAGATAATATGCAAATTAACCCTCACACCCTCACAAGATGGCTGCCTGCAACCAGGCTGGCAGGGGGGTTAGTGAGGGATGACCAAATGACTGAACAAGCAGGGGGTGACCAGGCTGGCAGGGGGGGGGGCAGTGAAGGGCAACTAGGCTGGCGGGGAGTAGGGGGCAGTTAGGAGTGACCTGGCCAGCAGGGAGGGGAAAGTTGGGTGTGACATGACCAGCAGTCAAATGAGCAATTAGGAGCCAGCAGTCCAGGATTGTGAAAGGGATCGGGCCTAAACCAGCAGTCAGATATCCCCCGAGGGGACCCGGATTGAAGAGGGTGCAGGCTGGGGTAAGGGGATCCCCCCCACCCTATTAATTAATTTCATGCACCAGGCCTCTAGTGTGTGTGTGTGTGTATGTGTGTGTGTGTGTATGTGTGTGTGTGTGTGTGTGTGTGTGTGTATACTATCTAATAAAAGAGTAATATGCAAATTGATTGTACCTCTGACCAAACCACCCCCACCAGCCACACCCACCAGCCAATTAGGAGCAAATAAACCCCAACCAAGATGGCTGCAGCCACTGAGAGAACAGGCCAGCTGGGGTCTCGAGCACAGCGTCCATGCCCCCAGCCGACCTGCCCTCTCCCACCGCAAGGAGGGAGAGAATGGGCCCCAGGCAGCAAATGCACACCATGCCAGGAGGGGAAGCCAGACCTGAAAGCTCAAGCCCCTGAGGACCCAACAGGATGTTGTGTGCCTCGTGTGCTAGGGCCCTGAGGAGGCCCCAGGACAAGCATCTCCCCAGAGGCTGTGTGGAAGGAGAGGAACCTCTGGCTAGAGGCCAGGGTGAAGGATGCTGGTGTCTTTGCAGGCCAGGCTAAGGGACTCCCCCCTCCCGCACCCCCACCCCCAATGCATGAATTTTGTGCACTAGGCCTCTAGTATATATATATGAATAAAATAAAATAAATATTGGGCCTAAACTGGCAGCCAGGCATCTCTTTTGCAATCCAGAACCACTGGCTCCTAATCACTCACCTGCCTGTCTGCCTGATGGCTCCTAACCACTCTGCCTGTTGGCATGGTCACCCCCAATTGTCCCCCCTCACACTGCTCCCCCTGCAGGCCTGCTCATCCCCAACTGCCCCCCTGCTGGCCTGATTGCCCCTAACCACTTCTGCCTTTGCCCTGCCACCATGGCTTTGTCTGGAAGGACATCTGGAAGGTCTCCCGGAAGGTCTTCTAGTCTAATTAATATATTACCCTCTTATTACTATAGATTATTGACTTTTAGAGAGTGAGGAGGGAGAAGGAGAGAGAGAGAAACATCAATGTGAGAAGGAAACATTGATCAGCTACCTCCTGCACACCCCTTGCCAGAGATCAAGCCCGCAACCCAGACAGGTGCCCTGACCAGGAATTGAACTGACAACCTTTCTGTGCATGGGGCAACACTCAACCAACTGAGTTACACTGGCCAGGACTTCCTTGCTTCTTGACTGTTTGGAGATGCATTTTGCTTTGGCCAATGAGATATGGGCAGATGTAACAGTAGATAGTCTTCGATCTGAGCCTTACAAGACCTTCAGTATCTCCATTTGTACTCTTGCACATCTGCCAAAGCCGTGAGATGAGATTCACCTGTGTAGTTTCCATCTTTCATCCTGAGCCCAACATGAACACATTTGGAGAAGAGCTCCCCGGGTTAGTCCAGCTGGACCCACAACTTGAAGCAGAGCCTCCCAGACAAGCCAAACCCAGATCAGCCAGCTCGCTGACAGGCTCATGAGAAAAAGTGATCGTTGTTTTAAATCCCTGGTTTGTTCCACATCATTGTTGTAGTAACAGTAGTAACAGCTAACCAACACAGTTAGGGACTATAATTATTTGGGGGGATGGGTTTGGTTTGCTTGGGGTTGACTCCCTGCCCGTATTGAGAGAACACAATTTGGAGAGCAAGCAGTTGCCATTTCATGAGGGAGCTTTCTTCGTGTTAGGTGGCCCTAGCTCCATGGGAATCCAGAGGAGATAAAGATGGAACTGTATTCACTGTCAGGACCATCGAGGTCAACACTAAACACTGATGTCACCTACCATATGCCAAGTGTGGGGTGGGATCACAGAGGTCGAAGGCAGGGCCAGTGCTCTGGAAAAGCTATGCTCCTACAGCAGGACCAGATCTGGGTCTCGTTATAAATTCTATGGTAATGTATTGACTCGGACTGAACCTCAGGGACTGTTAGTTGATAAATGAGATCCTTAAGGGGAAAAAATCCTCCCTGATTCTACACATCATGCTAATCGTTGCATTGAACAAGATGTCATTTTGAAAAGTCTCTAAGAAGCCAGCAGTTGAGAGGACTGATGTGTGGTTGGTGAACTTCAGCACTCCTTCACTGGCTGTCCCCGGCTTTCAGGAGAGCAGGGTTGACAGCTCGCTTGATGTAGCAGCCATCATCAAAACCTGTTCCCTCCCTGATGCCTCTATTCTTACTTTCTGGTTGTGACTGCTCCCCAGGACCAGCTACAGAATTTTCAGGGCTCAAGGCAACTCAGGGCCCATTCAAAAATGACTCTGAATTTCAAGACAGGGACCACAGAACATTAAGCTATAGATGGACCCTCTGAGCATGGGGCCTGCTTTGACTGCACAGGTGTCTCACCCACCTGAAGGGTAGCTCAGATAGTTGATTCCTTACAGGTGTCAAAAGAAGCACCAGCAAAAGGTCTGATCCTGGGTGGAGTCAAAAGATGACCCACAGATATTCATTGAACAAACACTGATGGTGCAGACCACTCCAGAACACCCATCAGGCAGAGTGGTTAAATCTCGTGAGGGCCAGCCTCACAAGGAAATCAGCTGCCTCCTCCTACACAGTCCTCTCCCAGGGCTGAATGATGCAAGCAGGCACAGCAGACACCAGGAACCGCTCTGCAATTCTGCATCCTCCAGCTGGGCCTTTCCTCACAGTCATTCCAAACATATTTGTCTGTGAGCCCCCTGTGGTGCTTCAAATGCAGCTCAGACATGCCTGTGGATCTGAGCGATTGCAGCTGCCTTGCAAAGGTTGCATAAGCAGAGCAGAGTCTTTTCTCCTGCTGCCCATGGGGTCCTCCCAGGACTCAGGGCAGCATAGAAACCCTAGTACCAGGCTCCACCAAGGTAGGACAATCGCTGGATGTCACATCAACTCCAAGGGGCCTTGACACATGGTGTCTGCTCAGTACATGAAGACATTTGGCAAACAGACCTTTCTTTGAAGTCCAGGCAAAACTGGGCAAAATTTCCTACCCAGGAACATGGCTGTCAGTGGGAGAAAGGATAGAATTGGGGGCTCCATCTCTCCTTCTCCAAAAGTTAGGAGTGGGCACTTGATTTTCTATAGTGTTAGAGCTTCTGCCATTGATGCAGAGCTCAGAAGGCTGATTCAGCTCAGTGCTCAAGGCCAACGTGCAAGTGCCCACTCTGTGTGCTCCTGATTGAAAGAAATCAGACAGGCGTGGTCTAGCTAAGGGCAGATATAGTCTCAATCAGTGATTCTCAAAGTGTAGTCCCAAGATAAGCAGCACTTTAACCTGTCATCTGTTAGAAATGCAAATTCCAAGCCCCACCCCAGATCTACTAAATCAAGAGTCCTGAAGCTGGGAACCAGTAAGCTTTTAACAAGTCTCCCCTGGTGATACCGAGGTACAATGGTCTGAATCATGGCCCCTCATTGCCTGAAACCATCTCACCACTAATTTTCAACAGTAAGCATTTTAAGGACTATCACAATACTAATATCCAAAGTTGATTCAGTGTTTCTGTTTGCCAGATATTATGCTACAGTAGAGACCTGGTGCACGAATTTGTGCACAGGTGGGGTCCCTTTGGGTGGCCTGTGGGGATTAGGCAGAAATCCACAGTCCAGCACTGCCTGCAGCTCCTGCTTCCTGCTCATCTCGGCCCCACTGTGCCTGCTATGGGTTTGTGCCCAATCAGTCCTAATTGGGAGAGGCACTTGCCAGCGATAGGCCTTGCATCTGGTGCCCTCCTGAGGGGTGTGGCCTGAAGGGTCCCAGATTGCGAGAGGGTGCAGGCCAGGCCGAGGGGCCCCACCAGTTCACGATTGAGGAGGAACCGTGGGTGGGCTCTAGGGTATGCCCAGCCCCATCTCACCCAGTCCCGATCAGGGCCAATCAGGGCCTGCTGGCCAGGGAGGGATGCAGGAGGCCGGCCAGCTGGGGAGGGACCACAGGAGGACTCCAGGGCATGTCTGGCACATCTTGCTCAGTCCTGATCAGCCAGACCCCAGTAGCAAGCTAACCTACTGGTCAAAGCATCTGCCCTCTGGTGGTCAGTGCACTTCAGAGCAAGTGGTTGAGCAGCCTTAGCATATCATTAGCATATTACACTTTGATTTTTCAACAGTCAACCAGTCACCAGACGACTGGCCGCTTAGCATATTAGGCTTTTATTATATAGTATGCTTTTACAAGCATGATGGCCTTTACAAGCCACCCAGGTTTTGGTATTTTGTTAGAACAGCTTGAACTAAGACAATTGAGGGTCCCTAACATACTGCTGCTGGGTCTGTATGGGACACAATTGGGAGGTCTATATTCATAGTCAACATCAGTATCAGTTTAACATGTACCACACAGCCACTATGCTGGGCTCTTGGTATCTCTGCCCAGTCAAGCCAATACAGACCCATGATTCAGGGTGACACACTAGAAAAGAGGGTATAAGGTGGCCCTAAGGCAATCATCTCCTGCTTCACACTGACAGCTGATGTTAACTGAGAACTTGCTATGTTCCCAGCCCTGGTATGAACACTTTCCAAATCATTATCCTAACTGAACAATGGGAATGGGAATATATATTGGTTCATGCATGACTTGTGTTTTCCAGGTTGTACAGCTAGTAACAGATGGCACCAGAACCTAGACCCAGGCACTCTGGCTCCAGAGCTGGGCCCTTAACCACAACTCTGCCTCCTCTTAAACATAACCTGAAATGGCTACAGAGAGGAATGTGCCCTGAGTCGTCCCACCCCGGCCACCAACAAGAACCAGAGCTGAAAGGCAACCCAGCCCTTCACCAGGTGTGGCCCTCAGCCACAACCCAGAGAAGGAGTTATTGTCAATATATGAAGTTACCAAGGCTGTTGGGTTCACAAGGAAACACAAACCTGCCCAAGTTTGTTTAACCGATGGGTAGTGGCTAAGTCAATATGCATGTATGCTGTGTGTTCAGTTTGGTGGGAGTCTGATGGAGCATATCGGAAGGGGCCCCATGGCTTAGTGGGCCTCTTACTGAGCTCTGCTGCACCACCCAGGGAGCCAGAGCCAGAGTTCTGGATCGGCCCTGCAGAACTCCCAGGGCCTGGCACTCTGCTTGTTTGCCGGTGGTTGTGCTAACACGCTGCCTGGTCCAGCGGGCAGCTAGGAAGCCTCTCCCTGCTCTTGGCTGCATGCAGCTGGGTACAAGACTGATGCCAACATCCTATCTGACAACCCACCACCAGGAAGCAGGGCTTTAGGGAAATGACCCAGTGAACCTGGCTGGGTTATGGGGACTCCCACAGTGAGGCGCCAGGTCAGAAATGAATCAAGGAGCCAGCCCTCAGCAGGACTTTGTGGGGGGACTTCTCTTTCTTGGCATGGACGTGAAAAGGCTGATGTAACTCCATTGTGGGTACTTAAAGCTGCCCTCCAGGAAAATTATATTCCCTCAAATTTTGGAGACTGATATTTCCACCCAAAATGTCTAAGAGAGAGTGTGGAGGAGCAGCCTGCCTGGGAAAGGCTGGTGCTTGCTGAGGTTGAGAAGGGGAGACCAAGGATGGATGTGTGTCTCCTGGGCCAAATGTAGCCCTTAAGAAAGGAAGCAGATGGTAGGTCACCTCCAAAGGGATCTTGCACAAGAGGGCCAACAGAAGGGGTGGGATCACCCCAACAGAGAACCAACCAGAAGCCAGAGGCAGGGCCGGGGGCAGGGGAGGAGGGGGAGTGCAGCCATTCAAAGGAGACCCGGCTTCAAAGGAGATTCCCAGGTGAAATCCTCAGAGCCGAGGTCCCCAATGGACCCAAAAGGAGAGCAAGCTTGTAGGCACACAACACACAGAGGACCCTAATGCTGAACTTCCATGACAACTTTGCCCTTGTCCTTTATTTCACCCAACTTAACATCCCTACACCCCATCCTGACTCTTGAGAGCAAAACACCACCTGGAAGAGGAGGGAGTATGGTGAGGAAGGGGAGAAGAAAAGGACTGTCAGAGATGGAGCGGGAGAAAATTTCTCACTGGGTGAGTGTTCAGAGTTTTAATATTGGACAGAACTGATTCTTAATATCGGAAATTGACCAAAAAAATCTCACCATGGGATCTTCCTGAGATTTCACCCAGTAGGCAGTGAAGAACATTCAAGTTTTCAGAGTGTCTGATGACAAAAGAAAAGTTGTTGTTTTCTGGCTAGACTATGATGTTCAATTCATGCAGTTATACGTACTCACACACCACACACACACAAAGCTCTTTTTTTTTTTTGCATATATAATGATGTCCAGAAAAAGGCAGATTGGTGCTACATGATTTAAAAATAGTGCAGTCTTATAATAGTTGTTGGAGAAAGTCAGGTCTACAAAGAATGAAGCAAATGCCAAGGATAATTCTTAGGTCCTGTGAGAGGGAGCAGAGCCATATGTGAGGGACTTATTATTAAGAAATCAACACATGACAAATATTAAAAAGACAACACAGAAAATAGTGGGGAGAGGATGGCATTGGGCTGAAAACCCAGTATATTTGATGAGAGGAGGAGTGTCTATTTTTTACCAGATGACTGTTACATTGCTTTTGGACATTGTGTGAGCATTGACAATGTTCTTGGAACCCTCAGGATATATGTGTGGTCGCTGTAAGTAGTAAGTATTTCCATCACCTAAGTGGAATTTCTTGCACTCTTGACTCATAAAATATAAGCAAAGCGCCTTCCTTAAAAGACCCTTTTCTTTACAGAATAGATATTTTGCATAGTCACAGGACCCTACTTTTCTAATAGAATCTATTTTGACAAGGTTTAAAAAATGTATGTAACGAAGCAAAATCAATGTCATTATCTGTGGGGGAGAAGCAAACTGGCCGATCTGTACTGGGTGGTGAATTCTCTTTCACTCTCCTCAGGGATTGCCTTACATTTTAGCAGCCAACTCTTAAAACACTTGATTCATTTTAGATTGATTGCTTAAACAATTTTCAAACCTAGTAATAATACTAAACCTTATATTATGTTTTAGGTAGAAACTAAGCAACTCCCAGTACAAAGCCTTACGTAAGATGGCAGTTTGTTTCTCTCTTAAGTAAAAGTCTAAAATGAAGCAGATGGTCTTGGGTGCAGATGGTTCTAATCCATGAGCTCATACATGCACCCAGGCCTGGACTCCCTCCCCTCCTCACCATGTGGCTTCCATTTCTAGGTTGAAGAACGCTGCTCCCAATGCTTCTGCCACCATTTCCCAGGGGCCAGGCAGGCCCCAGACGCCGTGTGCATCGCTCCCCTTCACATTCCATTGGCCCAAGTGTGGCCACGAGGCCGCAGTGAAGGACTAAGTTGCATCTTGCTGCCTCTCACTCTCTGGCTCACACTGAGGAAAGCCAGCTCACATATTGAAGAACACTGCCCTGTGAAACCAGGAGTTCTGTTACCAGATGGAAAATGGAAAATGGAAAATGGATGCAGGAGTGGCAGGGACTGACATCAGTCTCCTCTATGCCTCGGGAATTGTTTAAGAAGTCGAGCCTGTCATTTCGTTCAACAAACATCCATTCGGAGCTTCTTGTGTGTGGTAGTCTATTTTGCATGGAAGTAATCTTCCAGGAGGAAAGGCTTCGTTAGTGTGATGACTTTCAAAGGCAAATCCCAACAGTTTTTAGCTAACTTCACAAACCGTCCTTTCCACAGACATTTCTTTGTGGGAAACTATGGCAGAGGCGAAGCTTTTTCCTCTTCTCACCTGGCATCAATTGAATGGAAATGTTTTGAACACCCACAGATGGTACAGCCTGGACGAGATCAGGGGGGCTGGCATAATGTTCACCAGGTGCCAGGAAACAAACCGTTTGGGACCGGCAGGAAAAGTCATGCCAGGACTCCGGGTGATTGCTATGAGGCCTTTTGCTCTGCGTCGTTCTCTCCTCATTTTCATGCCGCAAACACAGTCCTCCCCAAAATAAACACTTTCAAGTTGCCCTTGAGGAGCAGAGGGAGCTCTTGCCTGGGAGGCAGAAGTCCTAGGGTTGACACTAACGAGCTGTGTGACCTTGAAAAAAATAACCAGCGAGGCCAAGGTTTCTGGTTCTAGAATTCTTCCAGCAAACATGCACCTGTCACCGGCTGTGCAGGCTCTGTGCTAGGTTCATCTCTCACTTTCTCGGTTCTTCCTGATGCTCTCTGTATTCCTGCCTTTATAGACCACAGAGGTGGCTATAGCCTCTTCACACACACAAAGGAAACCAACATTTGCTATGCAGAGACTGCTCATTCCTCCCTGTGTCCATTCTCCTGTTCTATTGTAATCGAGCCCCTGACTTTCACCTGTGCACAGGCCACACTCCATCCTCCTTGGTCGCTAAGGGTGACCACACAACCAAGTTCTGGCTAATGGAATGTGAGTGGAAGTAATGTGTGCAATTTCTGAAATTGTGTTCTGAAAACTCAGAGATGTGCCCTCCTATTGGTGGTGAGTCATCTTGGACCATGTGGTTGAGGATGACACCCAAGGATGGCAAAAAAAAAATGATGAAAGAAGCCTGGTATCCTATATGAGTTTCCTATTTCTCTGTAATAATTCATCCCAAAATATAGTGGCTTAAATAACGTGTGTGATCTCACAGTTTCTCTGGATCAGGCATGCTTTATTGAGTTCCCTGACTTAGGGTCATCTGCAGGCTGCAGGCAAGGTATTGGCCAGGGCTGCTGTATCTCAGAGCTGGACTGGGCAAGATCCACATCCAAACTCACTCACTTGGTTGACAGCCCTCAGGACCCAGTTGGCTGTTGACCAGCACATCCATTCCTTGCTATGTGAGTTTCTCCACAGGGCCGCTTGCAATATGTGAGCTGGCTGTCCTGAGAGTGAGAGGCAGCAAGATGCAACTTAGTCCTTCTGTATCCCAACCTCAGGCATCACAGCCCATCACTTCTGCCATGTTTATTTGTTTGAAGGGAGTCACTGCGGCCAGTCAACACTCAAGGGGAGGTGATTATACCAGGCCCTGAATTCCCAGAAGAGAGGATCGTTAAGGGTCATTTTAAAGGCTGGATCCTGACACTATGGAGTTGCTTGCCCTCTCAGGTCTGTTTCTGCTACCAGCCTCATGGGGACATCTGTGGCCATTTTTATAATGAATAACTATGGTCCTCCCTGGCTTCATCTAATGAAAGAAAAGAAGAACAGCTGACCTAAGGTGGGCCAAATCTAGCTCATGGGCATTTAGAATTGGGATCCAGAGCGGCTGGTCAGTATCTCTTGAGAACTGGACCTCATGTGATGCTAGGACTCGGTCTGCACATGCATGGGAAAGGGAGAAAGCCAGTGTGCAGAGGGAGAAGGAAGAGGCAGGTGTGGGGAAAAGGGCTGCAGTGTGGGCTCAGCACAGGGCTTCCTGTTGCAAGTCCTGCTGAAGCCTGGTTCTACCCCCACCTCTGGTGTAAGAAGATTCTGGACCTTTCCAAGAATATGTCCTCACCTCTCCCTGCACCACCCCCCTTTTTTTTCATTTAAACTAGTTTGAATGGTCTTTGAAATGAAACAATATCTGACTCAGGAAAGTCATCCGCTTTGTGTGAGTTTCAACACCTAACTTTAACATTGTCTCAACCAGCTCATCACATCCTCCATTTTCTAATGTCTCTTCCCCTAAAACAATAATAAAGCCTTGCCTGAAAACAGTGAAGTGGGTTCAACAGGGCCCACTGGGAAGAAACTGTGCAAGGAGGACGCTGTATTGCCATATGTCTTGACTTGCTTCATTACTTTATTGGTGGTCAAGAAAAAAAGAGGTATTTTAGTGCCTGGTGTGATTGGCCAATGGGGTGACACACCCACTAGCCGACAAGGGATTAATCTGTCTTGCCTTAATCTCTGCGCACTCACATGCTGCTTGTCTAAGCTAAAAACAAGTTACTCTGCATTCTCATTCCTGCATTGTTAGAAAGGGCCTCTCCTCTGTGAGTGGCTTTGCTCTGGTTCATTTGAGCTCCTCAGTGGTACTCTTAGTGGCAAAGTCTGTGCTCTGAGAAGGCATCTTCTCCACACATTTTCCCCAGTGTGCTACTCTTCGTCTGAACTGTTTACTGTGGAATCCAGGCCAGGGTGCCGGGGGTGGGTTGTATTTCTTAGTGGAATTCTGCACTTCCCTTCCTGAGTCACAGTCTGCATTCCTTTGATGCTTCCTTTGAGCTGGAAGGTCATTTTGCAGTGAAGCTATTGGTCACACAGCCCCTGGAGGACTTGAACCTGACCTTGTCCTAGCAGCTGACCCTCTTGTGCAGAAGGAGGCAAAGTGGGATGTGGTAAACAGGAAGACCGGGAGCCCTGGTTGGGCTGAGGAGCAGGAAACACCAGTGACCACGCTCAGTCCTGTGCCCAGATCACAACCTTGCAGGCTCACAGCTCCTCCTGACCTGGTGCGAAGGTCATTCCAGCAGCTTGGGACTGTCAATGTAGCAGGAAGAATTTGTCCTAAGACGCTGCCTCCAGTATTTCATGGTTTCTGTGTCTGGTGTAAGAAATGTATAAACAGATGGATGAAAGAAGAATGGAGAGTTAAAGGGAGCAGTGAGTGATGGACCTACCCCTTACCACTTTACTTGAAGCTGTTACCTGACTCCACCCTAGCAGTTACTCCCAATCTTTTCTCACCAGGCTGTATTTCTCTATTTCTATAACTTCTATCATATTAAGCTTTACTTTTATTGTCTTCCCAAAATATAAGCTAGAATATAAGCCCATGAGGTCAGGGAGCCTGAACAATTAAGTATTTAACAATTATTTGTTGAATGAATCGATGGATGAATGGATGGATGGATGGATGGATGGATGGATGGATGGATGAATTTCTCTAGGGATGCTTTTAACAATTTTCTTACTGCATTTCTTTTTCTACTTTCCTCTTGTTCTCCAAACTGGGCATGCTCTTTTCCAACCCCACCGAATTATAATTCCATCCATCTTTCAAGGGCTAGTTCCAGTGCCATTTCTGCAATATGGCATCATGGTTAAGAGCCATGCCTTCAGAGTTCAAATCCCTATTCTACTGCTTGCTCACCATGTAACCCTGATTAAATTACTTCTTATCTCTTAGACTTGATTTCCTTACCTAATGGGATTGCTGTGAAGATAAACTGACATAGTGTCTAAGACATGCTTAATGAACACATCCCCTGATGTTCTCCAATTGGGTGCCTTCTCTCCCTCCTTTGAACACCCATATTGCAATGAGTCTCTCTTCAGAACTCATCACACGTTCTCTCATATTCTAGTTATTCTTGAATACATACTTTTTCCTTGAGAGAAGTTTCCTTCTGCCCTTTGCAAAAATATACTCTTAAACTCTCCTTTAGTATCTATAGATGCAGCACCTGGACAAATGACTCTCAAAGCATAGGAGTGAACATTGCTGGGATGAAAGAGTAGGGGCAAGATTAGTATTGAGAGAACAGATGAGATATTGTCTGGAAGAGATTCCAGGATGGAATATTGTGATGCAGAAACACACCACTGAAAAAAAACATTCACCCACCACAGGCATTTCACATCACAAGCTGCAACTTCATACAAGCTTTTGGGCTAGAGACCATGAGTAGAAATCAGCCATCTCTTGTGAATCAGAAGCCCCCAGTTCAAAGGGAGTGGGTGAAGGAGCAAGATTCGGGCCCAGACATGAGGCAGCCAAGCCTTGGCTTCTGAAGAAAAGGACCTGCCCCTCTCTGTTCCAGGGATCCCCTGGAAAGTCACTTGTGATAAACATTGCTGTGCTTCTGCAATCTGGCTTCTATCCCTTCAACTGGGGGCAATTAACAGCGCTGGGCAAGCCAAGAAAATGCACTGTGAGTATAAACAGCTTGACAGGACATTTATACAGCAGCAATCGGAGCAGGGCCCCCTTCCTCGTTGTGGTGGAGGCTGAGGGCAGGGTATTGAGAGCAAGATGTCCATCTTTTTTTTCTTTCTGAGATGCGTTGCTTCTATCAGTTATGTAGGATCTGGGTTGAGTTTCAGGAAGGGAAGAGTGACTGGGTGGGGTTGTAGGGAAAGCAGTGGATAGAGGCACTTTCATCCCATTCCCCTCAGGACCACTGGAGCTCTTTTCCAGGAAGCAGAAGGGAAGAAGTCATGATCAATAAAAGGTCTAATGGACAGTCCTCTGTGCCTAGTAAGCACCATCCTATGAACTTCCATGAGCATGACTATTTTAGATTCCACATATAAGTGAGATTATGTAGTTTTTGTCTGTCAGTATCTGGCTTATTTCACTTAGCATAATGTCCTCCAGGTTCACCCATGTTGTTGCAAATGGCAGGATTTCCTTTATTCAAAATCTGAGTAATATTCATACATATATATATATATATATATATATATATATATATATATAATTTAGCATGTATACCTATATATTTATATATATAAATATACACATTTTCATTTCCCACTCATCTATTGACAGAGATTTAGGCTGTTTTCATTTTCCAAATCTAGGCTATTGTAAACAATGCTAAAATGAGCATGATAATGCAGATTAATTACCATGATGAAAGTGCAAATCAAAACCACATGGCTGTTAAGATGGCTGTTATCAGAAAGACTAAAAGGTAAGTATTGGTGAGGATATGGAGAAAGGGAATCCTGCACATTCTTGGAGGGAATATACATTGATACTATCTAACTTTTGAAAGCTGAATGCTCCAACCCGAGTTTATGTATTATCCATGCTCAGGATTAAATAGCTATGGACTCAGTCCTTCCCTGTGTGCCAGACTGACTGACTCCCTTGTCCTGGAAAAGAGCTATACAGGCTCCGAGCACATACATGTGAGTGCATGCTTCAGAGGTAGGCAGCCTTGAGACCCAAATAGTGCCTCTGCCATGGACTGACTCTTAAACCTGGGCAAGTGTCTGACCTCTCAGTTTGCTTTATCTGCCTCGAAAATGGGAATAAAGTTCATATCTATCTCACTGGGATTGTCCTTATGAATAATAAAGAAAAACACGCACTATTTTAGGCTGACAAGTGCCCTCAATGAGGGGTGACTCCTTTGATTATTATTAAAACATGAAACCTATGTTCTGTGGTGGGAGAGGAAGTCACCCTCATGTCAGAGAAGGGAGAACTGGCTGTTAGAAGGAATGTCCTAATGTTACACACCTCGATTTCCTATTTGAAAACTTTAAGAGTGATGGGTACATGTATTATGTTGATTGTGGAGTTGTAAACATCTATCAAAATGGATCCAATTATATACTTTCAAAGTATGTGATTTGTTGCATTGCAGTTGTACCTCAACAAAGCAGCTAAAAACCAAACATAATTAACATTTAGAACAGCAATGAAAATATCATAATTATAAGGATTGTCAGGCATGTCATTTATAAGTGGATGGGCAAAGAGGTAAATGAAAACTTCAATATGAAACAACACTATTCACACATGACTATTCCTTACAGTTTTCTTTTCTAAAATATATTTTATTGATTTTTTAGAGGGGAAGGGAGAGGGATAGAGAGCTGGAAGCATCACTGAGAGAGAAACATCGGTCAGCTGCCTCCTGAACACTCCCCACTAGGTATGTGCACACAACCAAGATACATGCCCTTGACCAGAACCTGGGATCCTTGAGTCCACAGGCTGGCGCTCTATCCACTGAGCCAAACTGGTTAGGGCTCCTTATAGTTTTCTTAACACGCGCCCTTTCTCTTCCCTTTCATCTATCCAGATCCTTCATCCTTTAAGATCCAGTTAAGTCCCACCTTCCCTCAGAAACTTTCAGAGTTCACTTCACCTTATTGCAATTGAACCCATCTATGAATATCTTAACCCACACACACTCTGATTTCTAAATAGTGCCTTGTGGTCTTACTTAAATCGTTATTTCACTTCAGACGTGTCTGTGGTGATGTTAAGCTTTTGAAGAGGAGACACACCTTTTGTGTCTTTGAGCACACGGTGCTTGCTTGGTAAGCGTTCATTCCTGAATGAGAAAATGTAGAGTTCTACTGGGTAGGTTTGACTCGCATCAGCATGAAACTCCAAGGAATGACCCCCAGTCTTCTGTTGGCTAGGAACTTTATGCTAGCAAATATTGCTTACTGAATAGGCCATCCCCTAGGCCTTGTCTGTCGATCATTTATTTTCATATGAGGATCTGTTTTAACTCTATTGGTTGTATTTATCCATAATTGGCTTTTCATGTAAAACTAAGAGCTCTCAAATTTGAGAACCACTCCCCCAACCCCCACCAGGCCTAGTTTATTGGAGCAGAGTTTAAGATGCTTGTTGCAGCCCCTTCCACACACGAGCAGCCTAGTTCTAAATCCCAGTCCAGGCTGGGCCCCAGAATGTAAGGTGTGTGGAAGCAGCTCCCCAATAACTGAATGGCAGCCCTGATCCCATTCCATTACCCTAAGCCCTTTCATTTTCTGTTTGTTTGTGTTTAGCTCTCCTGGACGTTTAATGGAGTCAGATGCCACATCTCCCAGAAAAGGAATGACATTTATAACTTGCTTCTGCTCCTGCAAATGGAGGGGTTATCTTGGGATTTCCCCCATCAGCGCTCCCTGGTGTCTCAGGCGCTGGCTTCTCATCCCGGTGCCCCAGAATCAGTGCCAAGGCTGTGGTGTCAGCAGCCAGGGAGCCTCAGACCTGAGCGTAAGATCCACAGTTGAGAGTTAGCAGGACAGCTCTAAGTACCCTCTTCCTGTTCCAGAGGACTGCTGGCAGGTTTCTGAAAACCTGCAGCTTATTTATGTCTTTAATGCTGGGCTCCATGCCACTGCTCCCTGCAGGACTAGATGTAGCTCTGTTTAGTGTTAGGCCAACCCTCCCATCCTGGTCCCATCTGAATGAGGAAGGATGGGCTCCCTCAGGTTCAATGCCTGGCAAGGAAGCAAAGTCACTGAGACATGACCCAGGGAAGCGGCGAGGAGGGTTCTGTTTCTCGGATGTCTGATGAGAGATAGCAGCTTTTCCGATAGGAATTAAAAATACGGGAATACTTAGGAGGAAATGCTCTTTCCCTAAAACAGTCTTTGTGGTTTTGTTTTTCTTTCAAATAATAATTTATTGCTGAATGAATTGTTGACATTAGCATTTTCTATACTGGGTTCTATGGTGTCAACAGACATTTCTTCTGTTAAAAATGTAGGTGGACAGTTCCATGATCAAAAGAGTTTTGGAAGGAAGCTCTGGAGAATAAGGCTCTGAGAGCAGCCTGGAGAGAAAGGTTTCCATGGTCACGGAGGAGGCGGTTCCCAAGCCAGGCCTGGTGTAGACCAGGCAAGGGGGGGAAGAGGGGACAGTGGTATTTCAGGAAAAAGGAACAGATGAAATGAAAATGCTCAGGAGGAAAAGGGAGACCTCTGGCTTGGGAAGTTCTGTGAGGACTAATCTTATTGGTGTAATTCCAGGAACCTTTTCTCCCTTCTGTTTGCTTTCAGAAGAGACATTGTAAGCAGCCTGATTGTGGTAGCCCAGGTTGTTTGCTTCTCCTGAAGCTCCCACTTGCACATGCATGAACATGTACAGGCACACACACTCATACACACACACTCACACACAGATACACACACACGCATGCACACACATACTTCTTCCTTGATGGTAGAGCTTTGACTTTGTCTAGGTGCCCTTGCCCCCTCCCTGTGATCAGAGAAAGGAACCCCTTATCCTGCTCCCAGGAAATGCAAAGGGGTTAGTTTAAGCTACCAGGTAAGTATAGTAATTTCTTCCCCCTGACCTTGGATGGGTTTGAGTATGATCATGTAACCCAAGTTTGGCCAATGAAATCTGAGGGGTTGTCCTTTATTCCAGAAAGGTTTTCTGTATAAGAAGAGACAGAGCCCTGGAAAGCATCACCCCTCTTTGCTGGGTGTGGGTTTTCTAGATGACATGCAGCAACTACTGCAACCATCATGCAACTTGGCAAGGGATGTGGAGAGGGGTTGTGGACATTCTGGGAGCGGCAGAACAGTAGGATGCAAACACCCTGGACACTTAATGACAGACAAATGGTCACATTAACCCCAGAACAGCTCCATCTCTAGAGGGACTTGGTATGAAGTGAGATAGTAAAGTCCACTATTAGTTGAGTCTTCAGTTACTCAAAGTTAGATAAGAGTTTTTCTCCTTCACAGAACAATCTAACACTTAACTCATTGCATCACTCACCTAACTACTTGGCCAAACTTTTCACTTAGCTCATCAGAGTGTAAAGTTGGGCCTTCCAAGCTGCCCTGGTCAATGCCTTTATTGATCAATGGTTCAGAGCTCGGGTTTTAGATCAGACAGACCTGAATTTAACCCTGGCTCTACTGCATGTTCACAGTGTTTTCATGAAAGTAACTTAACTTCTCTGAACATTAGTTTCCTCACCTGTAAACAAAAAAAAAATATCTCATTGATAGTTTTATGTTAAGAATTATATGAGATGCCCTGACCGGTTTGGCTCAGTGGATACAGCATTGGCCTGCAGACTCAGGGGTCCCTGGTTCGATTCTGGTCAAGGACATGTACCTTGGTTGCAGGCACATCCCCGGTGGGAAGTGTGCAGGAGGCAGCTGATGAATATTTCTCTCTCATCAATGTTTCTAACTCTCTATCCCTCTCCCTTTCTCTCTGTAAAAAAAATCAATGAAATATATTTTTTCAAAAAGAATCATATGAGATGATAATAAAAAGAGCTTAATAGTACCCAACACGCAGTAAGTGGTCTATAAATGTTAGTCTTAATAATTTTTTTCAATTAAAATTCATAGTTGCTGTGGATTGACTAAGACTACTTGATTCAGGCTGGGTCAATCAAATAGCAGTAGGGTGCTGTTACTAAATGCAGAATAGTATCATGGGAGGACAAGAATAACTAACAGTGGTACATTGCCTTATAACCTGACATTTTACTAAACATATTTAAAAGTTTGCTTATTCCCAAAAGGGATATTTTAAATGTCATTCCCATGTTAGTGAGGCAAAGAAGGTTAAATCTGAGCCTAAATCGGTGAAATCCAAATTTTAACAAACTCTACAATGCTTGTTCTTCCTACTACACTGCCTCTTGCATTCACCTCCATAAAACCACGAGTCGATTGCTCTCAGCATCTAAAGTTTTTTGCATGGCCTCAAGGACATTCTGGAGTGTTGTTGTTGTTTTTTCTGTTCAGTAACTTGCATGTCAATATTCCTTGAAAATGTTCAGTGGTTCTGAGAATGTCCCTGTGTTGGGGAGTGGGAAGGAGTAGTACAGGGCAGGGGAGATGAGAAGAATGGCACACAGCCCAGCGTTGTAGTTAGGACAGTCCTCCTCTATGGAAGATTGGGTTTGCTGTTGCACTTTGTATATGCAGTTCCTGCTTTTTGGCAGTAAGTTGTGCATTCACACTACTTCTTAGCTTTTCTTTGTTTACCCTGGGGGTGAGACTCGGTGATAAGGAGTCTCTAATGAGGTTTATGTAACTAAGAGTGGACATGTGCTGTGAAAACTGTTTACCATTTACTGAGTGTCAATAGGGACCACTTGGTGGCTGTCAGGGGTACTCATTAAAACAGAGAATCAGGGCGGGAGAGAGGGGGTTTCTATTCAGGGAAAATAGGAATGGGTTAGAAAATAGAGAAGAAAATCTTTTTTGAAATTCAAAGCCAAAGAAACAGCTCAGTTTAACGTTTGGCTTAATGACTTGGGAATGTTCATCAAACTCTGTTTTTACTACTGTTCTTGTATATAACGTTTTAAATTGTTCTCTCCCATACTTTTTGAAGTTCTTTTGTTATCTCACTCCTTGCTGGGGTCTACCACAGCCAACCCTGGGTAGGTACTGAGAACTGAAGTGGGAGGTTCATTGGGTAGTCTTGCTGCAGTATTTGAATGGGGACTTGCGGTGATCACTGGCCAGGAGTCTTCATAATGAAAAGCTCTACTTCTGGGGAGCGGGCTGAACTAAATTACCATTTGAACCCCTTCCAACCCCAGATTTAACTGTGAGAGTATTGGTTAGCTGCTGAGCTACTCAAATGTTCTCTGTGTCTGGGATAACAGTCTCCTTCTATATTTCTTAAATTCATTCTACTTCATAAATTTCAAGAGTAAGAGTGTGACTTCTCTGAGATATATTATTCTTAAGAGGATATCTTGGTCAGTGTTTCAACAGAGACAAAAATTTGGATGAAAACAGTATATTTAGGAGGTGAACGTGAGGGGCACCCGTAGGGAAGTGAAGACATGGTACAGGAAAGGGAGGAAACCAATAAAGGGCATGCTGGAATTTAATCCTGAAGGGCAGCTCTGGGAGACAGTATAGAATATGTCAGTTTTCCCAACTGGGAGACTAGGCAGCTGGGGAATTTACCCCCAACAACACCCCATCTGTCATTGATTCTTGATTCTCAATGGTATTGACTCTAGTATTTCTGACCTCCCCTCTGCACAAGCTGTGCTTGATCCTGCAAGCAGGTAAAAAGTCTTCAGGAATAGAGCTCCAGATATTCACAGCAAGCAGCCTTGTGTGTGGAGAGGTGAATGCCAAGACATTATGGGCAGAGCACCAACAGTGCGTGTAGGAGGTTATTGTCTTTGTGGTTCTTAACTTTTGAAATGATGACAGGCACTTTCTCCTGAGTGTAGGCACTGGTCTTTTTCATGGCCTCTGGGAGTGGAGAAGGGGAAGATGGAGGTGGGGAAATAACTGCATTCCTCACCACAGTGGTTGCTAATGCTATAGCTCTAGTCAGTCCCTTGACATTGGAGCAAGCCTTAGAGCCATATAGTGAAAGCACCATCTCTCGTGCAGTGTGTGGACGGAAGGAACCTAGAGTAGGCATGCAAATTACTGAAATGTTACTGTGGAGCCTTGAATGTGCTGTTTTTAAAATGCTTTGCTGCAGAATCTCTGAATGGATATTGCTTCTTTAACAGATTAGAATGGCCCTTTTTGTGTTTTCCCCCAACTAGATAAGCTCTTTGAGGATCTAGTATAATGCTGAGTGTACAATGTTGCATGTTTAGCAAAAAATAACTAAATTATTGTTATGTATCTGTTATGAGATATATTAGAAAGGGGGTTAGTTTATGAAGACAATCCTTACTGATGAAGACAGCAGGCTCCACACAGTTACAATAAATAATAAGGGGCTGGGAGAAATTTCAGGGGTTTAGAGGAGTGATAAACGAGTGGGGAGAGGCTGCTGGATTGTCTGAGAGCCTTGCAGATGTATTTAATTATTTAATGTACAATTTAACTTTGGTTTTTAAGACTAAGTTAAAAATTAAAATGGCTCCAGGGATGGATGCCAGGGGATACTGACTGCTGGATAAAATGCTGTGAGGAAGGCAGTTTTGATGAGGTGCTGGCTTGGAGCCCGGTTTGAGGACAATGTTTTCTCAAGGGACCTGAGTTGCTGAGAGAAAAGGCTGACTGTGGTCCCCCGAGAGTGGAAGTGGAGTGATGAAGCGTAAGCACCCTGACCCCAGGTCAGAGTTGGAGCCTGCTAGTTGGAAGGAAATTGAGAAGAGGTCAGCATATTATGGGCTTCAGCAACTTAATACCCAATTAGAAGTTCACAAAACACTTGCTTGTTTTTAGACAATAGTCCTAACCCCTTCAAAGTCCCTCAGTTCACTGTGGGAGTCTCTAAGGGGTGTTTCATGTAGGCTCATGAATTTGACAACTACAGTCAACACACTGAGGCCACCATGGTCTTCTTTTCTGGCCTCTCTGTTGCCCAGGTGTCCCTCAGGCTCATCCTGTTGCGGAGTCTCACCCAGCACTAAATATGGAGGCTGTGGTCCTGTGCTGTCTCACACAGGATTAGCTGTCAGTGTACTCTTGACCAGATACTAAGGGTGATGTTGGTTGTCATGGCAATAGCTTGACAGGGGGCTAAGAGTAAAATACGGATGCAGATATGAAACTGGAATTTTGGAGGCACCTGTTCTGTTTTCCCGGGAGATGGCAAGGAAGTTATCCCCAAGGTAAATGTGGGGAGACCTAGTTGTAAAAGACCTAAATGTGGGAGGCTTATGTCTAGTGATGCATCGTTCAGGAATATTCAGGGGAAGAAGAGAATTGCCTAGCTGGCCAACAGTTTCTCATTTGAAATAACACCATTGGCTAAAAATTC
The DNA here is from genome assembly GCA_027563665.1 of Antrozous pallidus. Taxonomy (NCBI): domain Eukaryota; kingdom Metazoa; phylum Chordata; class Mammalia; order Chiroptera; family Vespertilionidae; genus Antrozous; species Antrozous pallidus. The sequence continues at coordinate 91,342,064 of CM050511.1, read as the reverse complement.
ATTTATATGCATATAAGAAATAATCAAAGGTAAAAATCCATTAAATTAACCAGAGTAATTACTTGAAGATTCACTGAAGTGGTGAATTGGTCATATGTATTCTCAGAGTCTGAAAATCCAAGTAAACCAGTACCAGAGCTCACAGTGCTGCTTCCCAGGGCCTGGGCAGGACTTTGCCCAACTGGTTCCGAGAGAATTGAGTTTCTCTTTTACTTTAGTGAACACTAAGACTCGGAAAAATTAAGCAGCATGCCTCAATCACACAGCAAGTAAATAGCAAATCTACACATTCCAAATCTAGACATCTTTTGGCTCAAAGTACCTGCCCCTTAAAGGGAGGCAACCATAGTGAAGATGTAAAGATGAGAATATTCCCACATATTCCTAAATCCAGTATGTTTCTCGTGGGAGCTGATAGATATAAACTACTCAATTCAGACATCAGATGATGATATAAACCAGCAGCCCCCCCACCCATGTCTGCCTTAGAATCCTTCTCCCTCAAATAGAAGGGAGTGGTAGGGCCGGCAGGAGCAGGAACAACAACAAAAAACAAACACAATAAAACCAACAGGCTGCCTGGCTTTATGCACAGAAAACAAATGAAGAACGCTGGTCGGGGAGCTTAGACATGACCTCAATGACCAGGGCAGCTCATCAAGATTGATGGCTAGTGGATTCCACAGCCAACATTAAATTACCAAATGACACCTGCGAGGTCCAGTCTCCTCTCTCCCCTCAAGTAACACACCAGCCCCCATGCAAACATCCTAATCTCCCCAAATCACCCCATTTAAGTTTCTCCTCTTTGATGGCAGCTCTATCTCACCTCTCAGTGCCCTGATCTCTCAAGAGATGGAAGATTTCAAATACCTTCCATTCCTTTCACCCAGGTTACTTTTACAGCATCCCACTTAAACACCTCTGCATGGCCAGGTCAGCTCTGTGCAAGGGAAAATTGTCAGACTTCATAAGGAAGATAGATGAGTTGCCCTTCACTCTGTCCAACCACTAACACGGGAAATAAAGTTTCTTGAACCTGGGATCCAAGGTCACACGGCGAGATACCAGTGATAATAGCGAGGTTGAGAAGGAGCCTTGGAACTATCCCTGGAGCCTGTCTTGTGTGACCATGTAAGGGTTACTCCTGAGAACGCCCTTTCCACCATGCCCCTAGACAGGGGTTTCTTTTATGAAGAGGCAGTGAAAATAATTCCTCACGTCAAAACCTGTTTTGCTCAATGGCTAAAGCGTCAGCCTGCGGACTAAAGGATCCCAGGTTCAATTCTGGTCAAGGGTATGTACCTTGGTTGCGGGCACATCCCCAGCAGGGGGTGGGCAGGAGGCAGCTGATCGATGTTTCTCTCTCATCAATGTTTCTGACTCTCTATCCCTCTTCCTTCCTCTCTGTAAAAAAATCAATAAAATAATTTTTAAAAAATAATACCTCAACTGGTAGAAAAAGAGTGGTAGATAGTATCTGGACCTATATCAAGAGGGGACCTATAAAGTGGGGACTTGAGAATTGTTGGGGAACCACCTCTCTTATTAAAATCAAATGGAGACCCTCCGATGCTTAGCACTGGAAGCAAAAGCCCCAGGAGGGGACGATGAAATGACCAGTGCCCCTCACCCCGTCCCCGTAGTGCTATTAAATACAATGCTGGGTTAGAACTCATGTTCTAGAATCTGACAGGTTTAGATTTAAATTCAAATTCCTTTACTTCAGAGCTGTGTGGGATTATTAGGGAAATCATCTAAGTCCTCTGGACCTTAACTTTACTTTCAGTAAATCTAGTTAATAATATCTCCCCTACAGAGCTGGGTGAGGCAGGCATGAGCTGGAGGGCATGGAGAATGCCCTCAGCCAGGTGGATGTCAGCTGGTGGCATTAAGACAGCATCATCTTCTCTTTAGGGTTTGGTCACTATTACCAATGCTTCCTCCAATTAATTCCCAGAGGACGGTCATTCTCGCTCCTTTACTTTACCCTGGGTTTTTTTCCCCTATAAATATATATATATATATATACATTGGAAATATATTTACAAAACTGCAATCTCACTAATACGTGGTAGAGCTAGGATTTGAACGTGTGTCTGATTCCAAAGCCACAGTGAAGACTCTTAGATAATCCCAACCAAAACCACAGGGATATTATGTTTAGAATCCTCAAGTGCCAATCACATTTCCGTACCTCCCTACTCACTTCCTTCCCATCCTTCCTCCAAAGCAAGAAGAATGTTTTACTAACACGATGGGTGAGAAACCCATCCCTCTCTAATTCCTTCCTCCGTGGCTGTGGGCAGAGGACAGAAGGAACGAGAGTGGCTAAAGAGATGAGCTTAGACAGTGATCTTTTTTAAAGTGCCTTTCAGATTGACTGTGATCATGTTCAGAAGATCAGGCAAAGTCTTACAATGGCAGATTCGGCCTGGTCGTTTCTAATACAGGCTGATGGGCAGTCAGTCCCATTAGTATATTTTTTATAAGACCTAATTTTCCAACCAGCATTCCAGCCCTCCGAGTTGTGCCATAAATGCTGGGGCTGCAGAGATGATAACTCCTAATACAAACAGAAATGTGTATCCTTAATTATCCTTTTACCTTAACTACCCATCTATGATGGTTACTTGAGTGGCTCACAGGGTACCTAGATATTTGGGTGAATATAATTTCTGGATGTGTCTGGGAAGGTGTTTCTGGATAAGATTAATGTTTGAATCTGCAAATGAGTAAAGCAGACTGCCTCCCCAAGGTGGCTGGGCATCCGCCAAATCTGGGATGGCCTGAATAGAAGAGAAGGCAAAGCGATGGAATATGGCTCTTTGCCTGACTCCTGGAGCTGGGGCACTGGTCTGAGAACCAGAAGCCTGAGAACCAGTTGTAAGTCCCAGTCCCTGGTCAAGAAAAGGCCTCTGGGCTCAGACTGAAATTACACCACCAACTTTCCTGGGTATCCATCTTGTATACAGTGGATCCTAGGACTCCCAGCCTCCATAATCGCGTGAGCAAATTTGTTATAATAAATGCCATCTTATCTAATAAAAGAGTAATATGCAAATTGACCATACCTCTGACCAAGGCCACGCCCACCAGCCAAATAGTAGCAAATTAGGCAAATAAACCCCAACCAAGATGGCTGCCACCACTGAGAGCAGGAGGGAGGCTTGGGTTTCCCTAGCAACAGAGGAAGCCAAACTTTTCGCCTGCCATTGCCGGCCTAGGCCTCCACTCTAGGTTACAAAGTTTCAAACAGAAATGGCTGTCACCATGGAGCGAGCAGAAGCTTTGGCTCTGCTCCAGGCTATAAAGTTTCAATTGTAGAACATAAATTAATCCCAGATTCCAGGGCCTCCACTTGGGTTGTTTAGGGGCATGGCCAGCCTACAAACCACCATAGGCCCCTCACCCAGGCTGACCCACACCCCAAGGGAACCCCCACCCTGATCCAGGACACCCTTCAGGGCAAACCAGTCAGTCCCACCCATGCACCAGGCCTCTATCCTATCTAATAAAAGAGTAATTTGCAGATTATCTATCACTCCAACACACAAGAGGGCTGCTCCCATGTGGTCAAAGATTCTGCCCCCATGTGGACACAAGGTGGCCACCACAAGATGGCCAGCAGGGGAGGGCCTTTGGGAGATTCCAGGCCTGCAAGGGAGGGCAGTTGTGGGCCATCAAGCCAACAGGGGAGGGCAGTTGGGAGGGACCAGGCCTGCAAGGGAGGGCAGTTGGGGGCAATCAAGCCTGCAGGGGAGAGCAGTTAGGGGTGACCAGGCCGGCAGAGGAGGGAATTTGGGGGCAAACAGGCTGGCAGGGGAGCAGTTAGACATCAATTAGGCTGGCAGGGTAGTGATTAGGGGGTGTTCAGTGTGGCAGGCAGAAGTGGTTAGGGGCAATCAGGGAGGCAGGCAGGCAAGCAGTTTGGAGCTAGCAGTCCTGGATTGTGAGAAGGATGTCTGACTGCCCACTTAGGCCCAATCCTATTGGGATTGGGCCTAAGTGGGCAGTCAGACATTCCTTGAGGGATCCCAGATTGGAGAGGGTGCAGGCTGGGCATCCCCCCCGCCCCGCCCCATGCACGAATTTTGTACACCGGGCCTCTAGTATATGTATATATGCAAATATGTCTTCTATTGGTTCTATTTCTCTGGAGAACCCTGACTAATATACTATCTGATATTTAATTCCTCTAAAAGCTAAAGAGCAAAAACTACATCCTATACCAATTTTCTCTCTCTAAAGCCTCAAAAAATATAATCTATATATATAAAAGCCCAAGCGACTGAATGACTGAATGACCTGTTGACCAGTTACTGAGGCGCACTGACCAGCAGGGGGCAGATGCTCAATGCAGGATCTTCCCCCTAGTCGTCAGTGCATTTCCACAGCAGGAGTGCTGCTCAGTTGACTGACACATCCCGACGGCCCAGCAGCCAGGCAGCAGCCACTCCCTCCCTCAGTAGTCCTGCAGGTCCAATCTCCCGAGAATGGGCCAGGCACTGATGGACTGGCACTGCTGGCATAATCCCAACAGTGCCACTGGCCTCCTGGAAGTCTGCCTCAGGCACTGTGGCCACTTCCCCACCCTAGATGTTCCACAAGAAAGAAAAGATATAAAAGTGGCCGCCAGATGGTTCCCAACAACCAGTGCGAATGTCAGTGGGATGGATCTGGATCCCAGGCTGGCAAGGGGTCCCACTGCCCACCCAGAGGGCTGATTGCCTCCTGGACCCCTTCCCCAACTCAGGATGGGTGCCAGACGCAGGGTTCATGGCTGGTGAGCATCGCTATGGTGGCGAGAGACTCTCCTGATCAGGACTGACTGGGCGCAGGCCTGCAGCATGAGCAGCGGGTTGGGGAAGAGTGGAAGTGCAGGCAGGCAGGAGTGACAGGCGGCGATGGACTACCGGTTTTGGCCTAATCCCCACAGGCCATGCCGGGGGATTCTACCCAGGCACGAATTCATGCACCGGGCCTCTAGTGGATTAAATAATATCTTTTGCACAGATTCCTGTATTTACTATCCTTTATGGACTTCTGTAATAGGTTGATATTTGCAAAGAGTATCATATGGTAGCTAAACATTAAGGATATTACCATATGAATCAAAATCAATTCCAAGTGAATAAAAATTCAATATAAAAACCCAAACAACTTACTCAATGAAGAAATTGTAATATGTATCAAAATTCTAAAATAGGAATATTTTTCTAAACATAGATATAACATAGAATAAATAATAAAGGAAGAGATTAACTTGGTTTTACTACATTTTAAAATTTAGAGTTCAAGTTAAAAATAATTTTAAAGACTAGGATAAACTATGTGTTAAAAATAAGTTTGAGAAAGAAGTGAAAAATAAGTTTCTTTTTCAATATGGAGCTGATAAAAATAGATAACAAAAACACTAAGATACCAGTAAAGAAAATAATTTGAACAAAAATTCCCAAAAGATGGTGAGAACCCACATAAAAACCTGTTTGCAAATATTTTTAGACACTTTTTTGGTGATTGCCCAAAGAGCAAACAACCAAATGTCCACCAGTTGGTGAATGGATAAACAGACAGCGGCACGTTCATACAACAGAACACCACACACTCTGCTAGTAAAAGGAGCAAGCGACTTGATATATACAACCATGCGGCTGAATCTCAGAATCGTTATGCTAAGTGATGGAAGCCAGACACAAAAGAATCAACCATTCCATATGATCCCACTTATATGATACTCTGGAAAAAGAGAAACTATAGGAGCAGAAACCTGATTAGAGGATCTGAGGGGTTGGGGACGTGAGGAGGAGATTCACTACAAAGGGACATGGGATAACTTTTTGAGGTGAAAACAATATTTTATATCTTGGCTGAGGTGGTGGTTACATTTGCCAAAACCATTTATCCACAAATAATTAATTTTACTGAATATAAATTTTCCCCAATAAACTGTTTAAAAAGGACAATTAGAACATGTTTCAAAAGACCAGTAATCAAATAAATGAATATTAACATGGCAGCGGTCATTTTTAACCTAATGAATTTATAAATATAACTGGTAATGGCCAATTTTGTCTAGGTTTCATGTAGTGATGCTGGTGATGCGAATAGGAATAAACCTTTTGTAAATAATTCTTGAAACAGGTATCAAGCGTCATAAAAGTGTTTACTCTTTGATTTACAAATACCATTTATGGGAGTCTATGCCAAGGAAATTCTGAAAAAATGGCTTGACAACAATCATGTTCATGGAATAATTTATTGCAGATTATTTATAATTTTAAACAGAGCAACTCAGTTTCCAACAGTGGGGAAATGACTGCTTGAATTATTATGATAATTTTATGGAAATACCATACAATACTTAAAATGGTTGATATAAAGTGTATATAACCACATATACATATGGGAGTGTATATGATGTAATGTTACCGAAGAAAGCCAAATACAAACTTAAATATGAATTCTGGAAAGTCAGTATAGTGATTAAGAGCCTAGATTCCAGAACCAAATGCCTGGGTTCATATCACAACCCTCCCACTACCAGCTGTGAGCTTGGGCAACTTACCTAAACCTCTCTGATGCTCAATCTCCTCATTTATAAAATAGAAAAAATAACAGAAGTTTCCTCATAGGTATTTTCAACGTTAAGTGAATTAGACTATCACATAAAACTTTTACTATACCACCTGGCCCAAAGAAAGCACTTTATATAAGGGTTTGCTCTGTTGCTTTTTCTCTGCAAAGGATTGAACAAAATTAGCACAATAGTATTATTCTGACATATGTGGTTGTAGAATTAGTATACTTGGATGGTTAAGGTTGTGGGCAATTTGGTCTATTTTTTTTCATTTTTGTATTTAAAAAGTCATTTTTATTTTTGAAGGGTTGCATAGATCTCACCACAGATTTATTTTCAGATTTCATTGAATAGACTATTTCTCAGATTTTTTGTTCTTTGGCTTGCTTGTTAATGGATTTCCAAGTGTTTGTGTAACTTAAGAACTGAAGAGGCATGTAAACCAATGATCCATGTAGATCCAATTGACCCAAAAAATAGGAAATACCACAAAATACAGGGTGTCCCAAAAACATGTATACACACTTTTAACAGCTGATAGCTCAATTGTTTCTTTCTTCTCAGTCACACTAAGCTTTGAACAAAGGAAATTTATACTAAAGTGCTCCAAGAAATTTGAAATGCAGTTGAAGTATAAACACTGACTTTATAATCATTAAAAGTATGTATACATTTTTGGGGACACCCTGTAGTTTGAAAGCAATCAGATCCATGGAAATACTATTAAAGATTATTATGTTAAACAATTAGAAGGTGCTTAATTCCCAATAATAGGGGGATGTTAAATTATAAGCTAACTACTACAGGGAATATTGTTAATAATTTAACTTATGATTACAAAGAGTATGTATCCTATAGTGAAAATATTTTCAGCATCACTAATCATCAAAGAAATGCATATTAAAACCACCATGAGATCTCACCTCATACCTGTCAGAATGACTATCATCAATACATCAACAAGTATTGGCCAAAATGTGAAGAAAAGGGAACCCTCATGCACTATTGATGGGGTTTTAAATGGGAAAACCGAATAGAGGTTCCTCAAAAAAAAAAAAAAAAGTAAAAATGTAACTGCCTCGCCGAACCGCTTTTGCTCAGTGGATAGAGCCTAGGCCTGCAGACTGAAAGGTCCCAGGTTCGATTCCGGTCAAGGGCATGTACCTTGGCTGCGGGCACATCCCCAGTTGGAGGTGTGCAAGAGGCAGCTGATCGATGTTTCTCTCCCATTGATGTTTCTGACTTTCTATCCCTCTTCCTTCCTCTCTGTGAAAAATCAATAAAATATATATTTTTAAAAATGTAACTGCCTTATGATCCAGCAATTTCTCTCTGGGTATTTATCCAAAGAAATCCAAAATACTAGTTCGAAAAGGTATATGCACCCCTATGTTCACTGCAACTTTATTCACAGTAACCAAGATATGGGAGCAACCCAAGTGGCCATCAATAGCCGAGTGGGTAAAAGAGTTGTGGTACACATATACAGTAAGTTATTACTCAGCCATAAAAAAGAGTGAAATCTTGCCATTGGAGACAACATCGATGGACCTAGAGGGTATTATGCTAAGTGAAATATGTCAGACAGAAAAAGACATATCACTGACATGTAGAATCTTAGAAAAAAAAGATAAATGAACAAACAAAACAGAAACAAATTCATAAATATAGAGAACACATTGATGATTGCCAGATGGGAAGGGGATTAGGAGGATGAGTGGAAAAGGTAAAGGGATTGAGAAGCACAAATTGGCAGTTACAAAACAGTCAGGGATGCGAAGTCCAGCATAGGGAATATAGTTGATAACACTGTAATAGCTATGTGTGGAGCCAGGGGGCACTGGACTTATCAGGGTGATCACTTCCTAAGGTATATAAATGTCTAGCCACTATATTGCACACCTGAAACTAGTAAAATATTGTATGTCAATTGTAACTGAAAAACTTTTAATTGTTTTAAAGGTTCTATAATCATATCTACGGAGACAATACAATGTTAGCCGAGAAAGCTAGATATTTCTGTGTCTTGAAATGAAGCTCACAATGCCTGAGCTAGGATTGGGTTGCTCTTCCTTGAGTTCTCATGCTCCCCAATGTCTTGGTATTTCCTACTCTGGGACTGGGGGTAGTCAGTCTTCCAAAGCAGCCAATGCCATGGCTCTCTTGGCTCCTCAGAGTTGGCTTCCATATCAGCTATGTGCTGGGCGGGGCGCAAGGAAAGCCCTTTCACATGGAAGGCCCGTCACTGCCTCAGCGCCTTCTCCATGTGTGTTCTGGGCAGCACTGCGTGCCAAGCCCAGACTCGAAACGCATCTGGGGAAATGTATGCTGACACTCGGTTCCACATCTGGAAATGCTGAGGGTCAGTTATGACTTAGCATTGTGGTCGTTCCCAAAAAAGTAAAAATGAGCAAAACATCAGACCTTGCAGGCAAGTGTTCTTCCCAGAAACAGACTTTACAAAAATGGGATGGATTTAAATTTTCAGAACACAAAGTAAAATTTTCCAGTGTTTAGGTCCTTGCTTCAAGGAGACCTATTTTAAATAATACTCCCCATTTGAATTGTTTTTTCTTCAAAGACTTCACATGTCTTTTAAGAACTTGACAATTTAAATCCCATGACTTTGACTTTTCTGAGGGGGAAATGTTACAAAAAAGCAACTGGAAATTTTTGTAAAATTACAAGACCAATGAAAAAACAGAAATAAATTAAAGGAACTTTTTATCATTTTATTTTACATAAAAGAAAGTGGTCAGCTAAAGAAAACTGAAGCATGTACTTTATGATTTTTTAAAGAGAATTATATCTATATTTTTCCTGTTTTGCTTCATAGTTTGTACAATGTGTCCTTCAATAGAGGAAAACTATATTGTCTATGCCTTGAAAGAGATAGAGGAAAGGGAATTGGTTGAAAATATTTTAACATCATGAAATACTTGATTGATCAGTAAACTGCTATTCAAAAGTACTGTACTGTATACCCTCCCCCTCCCTTATTTTTCAACTAGAGGCCCAGTGTATGAATTCATGCACAAGTGAGGTCTGGCTGGCCCCACCCTGATCTGGGTAAAGGGGCCGATTGAGGTAAGGGGGCCAATCGGGGGCAGCGCCAGTAGGGATGGGGAGGCCACAGGAGGTTGGCTAGCCAACCCCACCACCTGGTCAAACTTCTGGTCAAGGGGACAATTTGCATATTAGCCTTCTATTACATAGGATGTTATTTTTTTCATATGACCAGTTGTGGTGGATGCAATTCTGCTAAACCATCTCTGGGAGGTTTAGCCCTTATCCCAGGCACAACACTGCTGCATTAGACCTCTGCACAGATGTTTGCTCGTATGGATCCTGGTCAGCTCCGTGTGTGTGTGTGTGTGTGTGTGTGTGTGTGTGTGTGTGAGCATGGGTACACGGGTGTTGGAAGAGGCAAGGGTTACTCCTAATCTGGATTTTTATGGAAGATCTTCATGCTTATTACGGCTGAGCGCTATGAATGATGAAGTCGCACTAAGTGCTTTCTTCATTTCTCTGTGCCAGTAAGACAGTCCTGACACGGCAGACAAGACAGACCCCCCACTCACTGTCCACTGAAATGGGAAGCTGGCGGGATGTGATTCACCATGGCCCATGAAATCAGACCACCCTTGAGAAGAGGACATGCACGTTGTTCGGGGTCAAGATATCCTATCAGATACAGACATCTAGGCCTCAAGTCCTCGGTGCAGTAGCATTCAGTCAAGTTTTGAAAATCTGCTTTTGCCTAAAGTGCATCTGACACGAGGTAAGTAAACACACTGTAAACCTGGACATCTGACCCTGCACCGTGATATGGCATTTCCTCAGACCCCAGCAGTCCAGTCAGAGAAGAAACCCTAGCGGAGAGGTTAAAAACATGGGCTCTGGAGCCAAACTGCCTGGATTTGGACCCTGCTCTGCCCCTTATTAGCTGGGTGACTTGAGCAAGTTACTTAACCTCTCTGTTTATTTTTTTGTAATAGGGAGATGCTCATTGTACCTACCTTATGTGGTTATTAGGAGGGTCCACATTTGCCAAGTGCCTGGTAAATGGCATATAAACGTCTGCTGAATAGAACAAATAGATTTGCAGACACGATTTTATTCCGGGTTCCACCTGTTTGCCTCCAGGGATTAGCAGTAGTTTTCTTGCTTGTCCGAGATGTTTTTAAACTAAATTTACTTAGGTGGGAACAACCTTGCCGTTGGAGGCAGGAGCACTGCACAGAGACCATGCACTCACTGCACTGTGAACCTGGGTTAAAATACAAATTTAACTTGCAACAACTAACAGATTTGAAACCGTTTCTTAACTTCTCTGAACTCAAGTTATTTTAGTAAATTGGGAATAATATGAACCTCTCGGGGCTGTTGTAAAAGTAATAAAAGTTCTATGGGAAGTACTTGGCACATAGTCTGGTGGGAAAAAGTCCTCTGCTTGATAAAGATCTGGGCTTTATCTTTTTGCTTTAACCTCCCTGCATTCAACTGGTTCTTGTACAATTTTCAAAGCCTGGCTCAGTGATTCATAGGAGATTTGGGGGTGGTCTCGATGCAAACAGTTGGAACCTTCTTTCTATTCTTTGGGTGTTGTTCCTATTAGTATTTTTCTTAAACCATGTGCTTGTCTGTTCACTTAATCTGAATCACCCCACCCCCACCCCCAAATGATACTGGTGAGATCCAAAGAGCTGGTAAAAACTCTGTGGATTGGAAAGAAAAATTCTCCAGACTTGGTTTGTTGCTCTTTAAGATCTTTTAATAAATGTTTCCTAAGACGTCTCTACACTTTTGTTGTTTTTGAGACTCGACACAATTAGGCAGATGTCACTGGGAAGTGGCTTGCCTTTTTAAAGTGAACTTTTAAAGAGATAGTTTAATATACCTTTTTTCCCATTTAGAACTTAAATGTTTAAAAATACATTACTTTCTGTTGCCCAAAGTTTAATCTTCTTTCTGAACACAGATTATTTTTTTCTCCCCAATCTCAAGTTCAAGGCCCCTAATCCTCCTTTAAAATCCAATTAAACATTGAGCAAGTTTTCCTCCACAGTGTTTGCTGATGCAGGAGCAACTGTGCTTCTTTTTCAAAGGCCTGGCAGTTCCCCTGGTCCTGTTACTTCACTCTCCGAATGTTTCCCAGGAGAAGGACCCAGAAGCTATGAGTATGTCTGTACTTCTGTCACAGATATACCAACAAATCATGAACTCCTGGGAGTGCATGCACCCCACGCCTGCCCTGGAGGTGCTCTCAGCTGTGGAGACACAGTGTCCTCTATCCAAACGGCTGACAAGCCCTGGGAGGGCTCTCATCCCTTATCCCAGGCACAACATTGCTGCATTCGACCTCTGTACATAGGTTTGTTTATATGGATGCTAGTCAGCTGTGTTGTGTGGTGTGTGTGTGTGTGTGTGTGTGTGTGTGCACGTGCGTGCTGGCAGAGGCAAGGGTTACTCCTAATCTGGGTTTTTCTGGAAGATCTGATGCTCTACAAAAAAATAAAAATAAAGTTTCCTGTGGTCAAGCAGGCTAACAGACTCTTTGGAAAACATGTTATAAATTACACTCTGCTCTCAGTCACGATGCACGTTAGCCTATTAAAGTTGCCATGAGTTTCTTAGCAAAGAAATTTAACTTCACCTTGTGCTACCTAGAATTGTTTAACCTGGAGCCTGGGAACTTGGGGTTCTGTGGGAGATGCCGTGGGAAACATTATTTTACATTAAAAAATCCTATGAGTCAGGAAGTCAGCTGGTGCCAAGTGGGGGTGCCAGGAAGTGGCCCGTGGTGTCCATTTTCCCATCTTCTTTAGAACCGCTTTCCATTTCCCTGGCACTGGCGTGGAGAATCCTACTTCTTTAAGCATTGTGCCTTGATGGCTTAAGAATATGAGTATGCAACCATGGGATATTATGCATGCATGCTTTAAAAAGAAGGAATTCCTGTTGTTTGTGACGACACAGATGAACCCGGAGGATGGTGGACTAAGTGAATAAGCAGTTATAGAAGGACAAATACTGCAGATTCCTTCTCTAGGAAGTGGCTAAAGTTGTCAGACTCCTAGGAACAGAGGAGCATGGGGGCTGCCAGGAGCTGCAGAGAAGAGAACGGAGGGTGCTGTTTGATGGGTGTATAGTTTCCATTGTGTGAGGTGAATGAGGCCTAGGGACCTGCTGTACAAATCTTTGGTTAGCGACGCTGCGTTGTGCACTCCCAACTTTGTTAAGATGGGGGACCTCATGTTGAGTGTTCTTACAACAACAACAATATGAGCAAACAGAAATAACAAAGCAGCACAGAGAACTTTTAGAGGTGATGGATGTCTATTACCTTGCTTGTAGTGATAGTTTCGTGGGGGTATGCACATGTCCAAACTCATTAAATGGTACACATTAAATATGTGCAATTACTTGGATATCAATTATACCTTGATAAAGCTGCTTTTTTAATTAAAAAAATACGTGTGTAAGTGGGTATGAGTGTACATGTATATGCATCCTCCTGCGCGTGTGTGTATGTAACTGTATTCCTAAATCAAGTAGGTTATCTAGGGTTATCTAGTACTAGTATTTTTGCATATTTACTTATCTCCACCCTACAAGCTCACTTAATTTAGTGAGTTACATATTGGGAGACAATGTCTTTAAAAAAATGAAATAAAATTGACACATAGCAGAGGCTAGGAAAAAGACATTGCAGCAAACTGTCCTGAGGACCAGTCACCCTGAGGCTCTCCTGAAACTGCTGCCACTGAAGGTCCCGCTGTGCGTTTGGTGAGGCTTCCTGGCTTGTCTGCATCTCCCTCTCTCGTTCTCCTCTGCAGAAACAGGACTAAGAAGTCAAGCTATTTTTAGGCTTGTTCAATAGCTCCCATCTCTCTTGAAATAAAGCCCAGCCTCTTTTTTAAAAGTTCCACAAGGCTCAGCAATATCCGACTCCTGCCTTCACTCAGATTTCCATTTTTCCTGCTTCGTGTGTTAGAATCCAGTCTGTTGTTAAACACTCTCCCAGTTCTCACAATATACTTTCTGTGATTTCTTTTGCTTAAAACTATCTAGCCCGTCTGCATCACTCACCAAATTCTCCCTGACCCTGACCCTGACCACAGCCCTCTGCCTCGCTGATTTCCTCTCCTTTTTTATGTCGCAGTCTAGACATCATTTCTTCCAAAATGCCTTTCATGACCCTTCCACAAAGCTGGGCTGGCTAACCCTTGTCTGGCCTCCCTTAGCAATCACATACCCATTTCATAGCATTCCCTACACGGCGCTATAATTCAGCCTGTTTGTCGATCTGGAACCTCTGATAGAATGGAAGCTCCCCAAGGCTACATTCTCTTTCTATTGCTCACCGTTGTATCCCCCGGGGCCCAGTGCAGCACCTCTAACACAGCAGCTTAATAAGTACATGCTGAATGAGTGAATCAATCAGTCAGTGGATCAATCTTAGCCTTCTTTCACAGTTACAGCAGTAAGATTCTATCGCCCGATTCCCAAATCTCAAAATCACATTCCTACACTATCACAAGGAACCTTCCTCAAACATTTGGAAGGTATGTCTTGTGAGGGGTGGGGGAGGATTTCCCCTCTAATTGACAAAAATAAAATACAACCTCATGTTATCTGCTTTTTTATGTTTGAAAGAGTGAACCAGTGAGGGTTATGCTTCTACCTCATCAGACTTTACATCTAATCCAGGGGATGGGGAGCGTTCAGCCCATGGGCTGTGTAAGGCCCATGAAATTATTTAGTCTGGCCCTGCCAAGGCATTAGGGGTGAGTTAATTAGGGCTGAGTTTGACCAAATATAGCAGGCTGATGTTTAAGTTGATAATTTTATATAGCCTGCAAATGATGTTATAGATATCCAGATGGTCCTTGGCAGAAAAAACATGGTTTCCCACCCCTGATCTAAACAATCAGATTCAAAGCCGTGTCATTGGGCCTATGCTCAGCCTTGCCAGAAAACCTGCTTCCCGTTTTCATGACAAATCATGGTTGTTTAGAGCTCTGAGAATCTGGCTTATATTTTTTAGCCTCATTGCACAGGAAAAGACAGACACGCATAGTCACGCATGGGCTCACCAACACCCTTACTCTCCACTGTTCTTTTACAAACTGAACCAAAATCTTACCCAGCTGCCAAACTCATATTCTAATAGGATGACAAGAAACTATTTCCCTATTATACAAATGAATCAGTCTGTGTCAGACAGGACAGTTCACCACAACGCCCTTCCTGGTTGGAAAGTAAAACTTGTAAGCTGGATACTTTCAGAGAAACAAATTACTCCTGGCTGCAAAAGGAGATGAGTGTATAGTTGACCAAGAAAAACACAAAAACACCCCTAGGAGATGAGTTACTTGAAATTACGAGCTCTACATTCCTGGGCCCAGATAGCCAAACTATTTCGCCCCCTTAAGATGTGATGCTAGAGTTAGTCAGACATTTCCAGGATTTGTGCCTTTTGGAAAAATATGTTGACCCCGTTGCAGGAAATGGTTCTAAGAGGGACATGTTGTAAGCATATCCACTGCAGAATAAAGCTTTTGAATAGTACTATGGGGCAGACTTCTCCACATCCCTGCCACCACCTCAATGACCAGAAAGGTGGAAGAGTTGTACGGCAGTTGAGGGTGGCTCAGGAACGGGAGTATAAAAGTGTAAAATGACTCTCTAGCCAATGGCTGCAGAGTGATCCAAGATCATGTAGTTTATTCTTTCTAGCTCTCTGTGTTGTCCAGATCCCAGCACAGTTCTATTCTTTTTTCTGTTCTATTGGTTGCCCATCTGTCAAAGCTCATTCTTTGCTCTCTGTACCCTTGGTGTGTGTTATAAGTTAAAGAATGTAGGGTATGCCTTGTAGGAGATGTTGGTATATTAATTAAGGTATTACTAGCTGCTTAAACAGATAAACTCCAAGATCTCTGCAACTTAATACAGTTGAAGTTTATAAAGGCCAATGGGTTGGAGGTGGGATGTTGGGAGACTCTATGCTGTCATTCAGAGACCTGGGTTAATGGAGGCTCTATCCTCAACATGTCTTCCAAAGTCACCCTGGGCATTGACATCCAGCCAGTCTATGAATGAAGATGGAACATGGAAGATCATGTGAGAGGTTCCTACATGCCAGGATCAGAAGTGGCATAAAGCACTTCCTCCCACAAAACTCCTGCACGGGAAGCAAGGGATCTAGCTATGGGCTCAGGAAGCAGAGGAAACAGGTTATGGTGAGCACAGGAAGCAGAGAAAAGAAGTTTTGGTGAACACATACTATTCTTGGGCACTGTTCAACACTCTGGTCACCAAAGATCTATTTCACTTGTTCTCCACATCAACAGCAAACTTTTCCCTCCCCAATGGAGACAACCCAAAGTCCCATATAATCATTTCAAGTCCAGGACCCCAAGGGATGCAGACTTCTCTCAATTAATCACATCCAGATGTGGCTTCTTGTAATCCAACCGCCTTTTGAACTAAATCTCTTCCTCTCCTCTCCTCTCCTCTCCTCTCCTCTCCTCTCCTCTCCTCTCCCCTCTTCTCATCTCTTCTCCTCTCCTTTCTTCTCCTCCCCTCTTCTTTCTCTCCTCCCTTCTCCTCTCCTCCCCTTCTCACCCCTCCTTTCCTCTCTTCTCTCTCTCTCTCTCTCTCTCTCTCTCTCTCTCTCTCT
The DNA here is from genome assembly GCA_027563665.1 of Antrozous pallidus. NCBI lineage: Eukaryota > Metazoa > Chordata > Mammalia > Chiroptera > Vespertilionidae > Antrozous > Antrozous pallidus. Next base: position 91,325,799 of record CM050511.1, on the reverse strand, counting down.
CTCACACACACACACACACACACACACACATACACTACCCAGTGAGGAACAAAGGTAGAATAGCCAGATCCTTGCCTATTATTCCCTCTTGGTACCATCTCTATCTGGGAATTTGCTTTGTACCTTCTGCAATTGCTGCTGTGAATGCAGATGCCATTCTTCCTGCCGGGGCACCTTCTGACACCAACCAGGAGTGCTCCCCAGGAAGGGGTCTGATACCATGTGCCAGCTCTGCTCCAGATACCAAAGCCTTGGACCACCCAACACAAAGCATATTACTTCATTCCTTGCTCATCCACCTGCCATCTCACTACCATTGCAGCCAAAATCTCAGGAGATGTCTGCCATATTACACAAACTCATGGATATACCGCTCCTTTGACTGATGGATGTCAGCAAATGCTCAACGTGGATTTTCTTCTATCATTTGTGGTGGGGGGGAAAATGTATTTAAATGAGGCCATAATGGAGTCCATTCAGGAACTATCAGCTATTTCTCAACATGGGCTTTTATTTATGACACGGTGTTTTAGTGTCAGAGTATGTTGTTTGACTCTTGAAGTTTTATTCTAGGTCTCCCCCTTGGATGACACTGGAAAACAGAACTGACCTATTTGCAAAACTTGAGCCCCGTTCGTTGGCAGGAAGACTTGAAGCCATACCAGATTTCTTGATGCGTGAGATAACAAAATACCTTTATTTGTCTGTTACTTGCAACCAAAAGCATCCTAACTCATGCAAAGTTAAGCCCACCACAGCAGCCACAGTGGAAAATAACACCTTAGAGGCACATATCCAGAAGAACAGATCTCTTTCTAGTCAGGAAATAATGAGTGGGTTGTTTCCTTAGTGTGAACCTGCTCCCACACGATCCAGCCTATCGCCCTGGCAGCTAAGGGAGGTTTCGTGGCTCTAGACAGAATTCCTCGGAAATGCACATCACATTGCACCCATCACCCCTGCCTCTGGATTCAGGTTATAGGTAATGGCCTGTGGAGAGCTGCAGGAAGAATTACAAAATAAGGAAGGAAAACAGAATGTCTGCAGAATGTCTGCTGAAAGTCAAGTGTTTGAGGCCACACGTGTCTCGTTATGGTCATGACATTAGACCAACTGCAGCTCTCCCTGCCTCGTTTTTTCCACGGAAGAGGAGAGAAATAGCATCCAGAGAGCCGCTGGAGAGAACCTTCACATCCTGTCTTTACGGGCGATTTCTTTCTTCTCTTGTAGCTTTTCATCCTTAGCCACGCGCATTTCTGGTTAGCTCATTACCAAATCACCCTGGGTGATAAGGCGCTGGGACTTCCTAAATGCTCACCTCAGAAGGTGGAATATTTGCAATCTGTGTTCTTAAAACAGTCTTTAATACACCCAAACCAGGCTTCTTTGTAGTATTACTGACCTCTGAGAGGTCCTTTGTAAATTAAGGCAGGACTTTTTCCTAAAGCATTGATTTGAATAATGTAGCTTCAAAAACCAATAAGGGATTTTACTGAATGGAAGTCCTAAGTTCATGTCTGTAATTTGCTTAACATTATTTTATAGGCAGGCATTATGCTAAGCTCTCGACTTGTGATATTTATTGTAAACATCATAATGACCCTCTTATGGTGATTTTAGTACCCCCATTTTACTGATGAAAACACGGAAATTCAAAGACTTCAATTAAATAGCACCCAAAACATGCATAAAGTGGACAAGCAATAAGTGAAACAACAGTGCGACCCCAGTGATAAATAACAGTGGGTGCACAGTGCCATTGGAGGAGACAGAGACCCTGCCTCAGTTCAGGTGAGCAGCCTCTCTTCAGCTTTGGCCCCTTCTGCTGCGAGGGAACACAGGCCCAGGGTTTCCAGACCTCGGGTATCTCCGAAGAAAGCAGATATTCAAGTTTTCATGTGAAATTGAAATCTTATTGTTAAATGTTGGCAAGTATTAAAAAGTTTTTCAGCTCTCTGCAGCCAAACACAATACAGCTGTGAGCTGGATCTGACGTGTAAGCTGCCTGTTTGCAAACTCTGCGCTCTGTCCTAGGCCGTGGGGAATCCTTTGGGGTCCTTCTGTCCTCTTAAAGAAACATGGCTCCTTCAGCCAGAAGCCAGAGCTTTAAATTATCACGAATGGTTCAATACCAAGATGTAGCCATTGCCCACCCACCCTTAGAAATACAAACATCCGTGACATTACTCCTAGAAACATTCATGCATAACTTGTGAAATCATTATCCTCTGTGACTTGGGGACTCTGAGTTGACAAGGGGTGTCCAAGCAAAAAGAAGATACAAGGAAGAAAAGGAAAACCAAATGCCCAGAGAAAAACCCTCCGGCGCACCCCCATCGCTGGCCCCTGTCTGTTTTCACCATCCAGACCCCTGAAGCCCAGCCCACCATTCTCCTTTTCTGATTTCTCTCCTCCGAGGAGATAACGAGGACCCAAGGCCTCTCGGTGTGTTTTACATCAAAGGCCACTGGAGGGTCCTGACAGGCTGGATGTCAGAGCTGTAAATAAACCATTAATCACCCTGCCATTTCATGGACATATTTTCCCAGAGGGCATGAACTTTCTCCAGGTCACTAATATAAACCACATCTTCCCTGAGCCAATGGGGGAGGCGGAGTGGGTGTCGGAGCTCAGAGAGCAGACTCCCTCATTGACACACCATTATTTTCCTCTTAACCCTACAGGTCGTGGTTGTAGTCCTGGCAGATTGTAAATGGTCAATTAAAAGGGAGATGGTTGGAATGGATGAAACAAATGAAGTCACAGCTTTAGGGAACTGTCCGCCACGGTCAGCGGCTTCCCCCGCCACTCCAAAACTCTCCACCTCCAGATGGAGCACCAAGGAAAGGGCCATAGGGACACAGCGGGACATTAATGATTTTCCCACCGACCCAAAGCAACGACCCCCAAGGTATGGGTTCCAAGAATTTGAGCCCAGGGAGAAGGCATGAAATACCTTTCCACAACTGAAGTTTTCCTCTGCATAATAAGGGCAGGACCAGCTAAGCAATGGTTCTAGCTTGGCCAATGTTACCCACTGGAGGCCAAGTTTCAGGTGCAGTTTTAGTCGTTCACCAAGCTTCTCCTTTGCACAGGCACTGTTCTAGGCCCAGAGAAAAGACAGGTGAGGTCCCTGCTCTCTCAGCATTTACGTTCTTGTTGGGTTAGGCAGCCAATAAACAAGCCAGATAAATTTAGATCGTGATAAAGTTCTAAAGAACAGAAAACAGGAAGCCATGTCAATGGTGATGAAGGAGTGGCTATTTTAGTTTGAGTGGAGAGATGAGAGCTTTCCTTTACTCGGCAACTAAGCCTGGTAGAAGGCACGAGGGAAGGAGTGATACTCCCGTTTGAAGGTCCTTGTGCTCAGCTGGAGAGATAACTGTGGGAGAGTCCGGAAGAAATTATGAATATGTAAAACCTACCCGCCAACCTGGAAGCCTGAAGACTGAGATCCAGGACACAAGGGAGAGGTCAGGGTGAGCTGAGTGAGGAAGGACTGGCCTCTCGGAGAAGCTGAGTCTTAGCAGTTGGGAATAAACTGTGCATCTGGGATGTATCCGGGGAGCCTATCGGAGACACTGGAAACTGGAATGAGGGTCTGGTCCAGGGCTGAGATCTCTAGGCTGAATTGTTGGACGAGAGATAACAAGATACCAGCTGGGGTCAGAAGAAATAATACTGTATTTCAGATAAACTCCAAACGCCTTACCCTGCCTCCTGACCCGTCTCCTTAGCCTCTCCCCCTCGCTGCAGCCCAACTGGTCTCCCACCAACACTCAGCCAGGCTCATGCTTATCCATGGCTGAGTTCTCTGCTCAGAAAATGCCTCTTTACATTCTCATGTCACTGGGATCTTCTTGCTAATTGGATCTGTTTCCTCCTCCTTTGCGAGGCCTTTGCTGAGCATCCTTCCCAAAGTGACCTTTTCCACCTTCCCAATCTCTCCCTGTCCCCTCACCCTGATATAGTTCTTCAGAGCACTTTGCTGTCTGACACCTCGTGTTCTTTTATTGGTTTTCTTGAATGTTGTCTGCTTCCTTCTCTCTAGAAGAAAAGTGTGATGGAGCTGGAACCTAGGTGCTTTGTCCTTGCTGCATCCCCATTGCCAAAATGCCACCTGACACAGAGAAAAGGTATAACAGACACTTGTTGAATTCATTAGTTCAGTGTCTCCTCTGCATCAAGAGCCCTTTTATGGGCTCTTCTCATAATATAACATCCATTTCATCTTCCCCACAATGCTCTGTGGCAGAGAGTGTCATGCTCATGTTACAGATAATGAAACCAAGGCTCAGAAAAGCTAATTATCTTCTACAACATTATATAGCTAGTATGCAGCATCTGGACCAATCTTTCTATCTCTAAGGTCTTTTCTAGTTTTCTCCTTTCTTTCTAAGGGGAAAACAGAAGTGAAATCAGGAGCAAAAGGGGTCCAAATCAGATTAAGGTTCTCATACCACAGTGAGGAACCCGGGAAAGTCAGTTGGTTGTCAAGTGAAGGCCAGGAACACCTGGAGACAAGACCAGAACAGGTGAGGATGGCTTTCTTATTCACATTCACCAGCTGAAATAGGGCAGGACTGGGTAAGGGGATCACCAACAGAAAGGTGAATGGGGAGCCTTTAAACTCCCTGCTGTGCAAGCAGTATTCAGCTAAGTACACCTGTGAGTATGCCTGGGCTTGGTGCCATGCAAATGCCACTCAACCCCCAGAACTCTGTTTGCTTAAACAGAGAATAAGCAAAAGTGGGGGAAATGGCATGTTTGACACAGAGAGTTTGGATCACCCAGGGCATGACATCTTGCTCAAAGGTAGAGAAAGAGAATTTACATTGCATATGATGAATCATCTTGTAAAGCAAGGCTGACCTGGGCTGACCTCACCCAAAATATCCAAAAGAGGAATAGCAAATAAAGCTCACCCATGGCCAAGCACCAGCCTATGGACATGGCTCTTGAGAAGGACTCTGAAGGTCTGTAAGTCCTGGCAGCACACCGTGGTATGTTCCCTCGGCCATGTCGGCAGAGGCGAAGGTGGTAGCAGGAAGGCCCCACGTGCTGTGTGCTTGCTCTACCTGCTGCAGAATTACACTTGGCTTCCTTGTGACCATGCTGCCACAAAATGACAGCCAGCACTGGCCTTCAGCATTCGAGCTCAGGCCAGCCCCTCTCATTATACAGAAATAAAGGCTCTGACTACCTTGACTCTTTGAACAGAAAGCGTGGCAATAGCTACATGCATGGAGTGTTTATTATGAGCCTGCTATTGCAAAGCAGTTTTTTCTATCCTAATTCATACTATTATTATTTCTATTTACAGATGAGGAAACTGAAGCTCAGATAAGTGAAGAAAATCATCCCAAGTCACAAAGGCTGAAGCCAGGATTGAAACTCAGATCATGGGATTCCACATCCAGCGCTCTTTGTGCCCTACCTGTAGTTCCCAGACACCCACCCACACACCTGACACAGCCTTCACTGCTTCATACCAAAACGAGAAAAATATGGCCAATGCCGTAATGTCCTTAATTCTACATCTTCTTTTATAAAACAAGTGATTATTTAATTACATATCAGGGAAGGAAAAAACACTATGGTAAATGTACATGTTGATTAAAGAAGTTACAATATATGGCGACGTCAAGAATGTTAATCTATGATAGTCTTAGAACTGAAGAAATAAAGAATACGTTGGTGTAAGAGTCCATCATAATTTAGAAACTGCATTTATTCTGAGCTGTTATGCCTAGTTTTGGGTGTTTAACTCTTATAAAATCAGGCACTTACAGCTTTAAAAAAAAAAAATCCTTAGTTGACAAAAATAAAGACCGATAGTCCTCTCAGATCTCGTCTGCAGTTTTACTTTTACTCTTTGAAAACTCCCAATGCTTAGAATCTATGCTCCTTGCACCGTGGTGCCCACTCCCACTGACGGAGGTCACAGCGGGAGGCTCCTGAGCCAAATTCAGCCCACAGAGGATTGTAAAGGATGGAGAGGATTGTGGTTTGGCCACAAAGGACTGTAAAATTTTAACTGACAATATTTTAAGTAGGAGAATTTACATGCAACTCTGAATTTCTGACTTCTTTTTCAAATTAAGAAGATCTGATAAGGAAATACTCCCATTTACAGGCAACATGGACCTCGAGGGCATTATGCTAAGTGAAACAAGTCGGAGAAAGACAAACAATGTATAATCTCACTTATGTTTGGAATCTGAAATAAAAATTCATGGAAACCACGTAGAATGATGATTACCAGAAATGGGAGATGTTGGTCAAAAGCTATAACCTTTCAGGTTTATACGATGGATAGGTTCTGGAAATCTAATATTCAACATGATGAGTATAACAATTCTGTATTATACACATGGCCACTAGGCATATGGAAAGATGTTCAGCATCACTGATCATTAGAGAAAAGTAAATTAAACACACAATGAGATATCACCTCCTACCTCTCAAAATATTTATCATCAATAAATCAACAAATTTCCCTAGCTGGGTTGGGTCAGTGGATAGAGCGTCAGCCTGCAGACTGAAGGATTCCAGGTTTGATTCCAGTCAAAGGCACTTGCCTGAGTTGTGGGCTTGATCCTCAGTAGGGGATGTGCAGGAGGTAGCCAATCAAAGATTCTCTCTCATCATTGATATTTCTGTCTCTCTTTCCCTCTCCCTTCCTCTCTGAAATCAATAAAGATATATTTAAAATGAATAAACCAACAACTATTAATGACAATGTGGAGAAAAGGGAACCCTTGTGCACTGCTAGTGGGGTTACAAATTGGTGTAGCCACTATAGTAAACAGTATGGAGATTCCTCAAAAAATTAAAAATAGAGCTGCCTTATGACCCAGCAATTCCACCTTTGTATACATCTGAAAAAAAAATCCAAAACAGTAATTTAAAAAGATATATGTATTTCAGCTTTATTCATGATAGTCAAAATATGTAGGCAAACCATATATACAATGGAATATTACTTGGCCATAAAAGAGAATGAAATCTTACCATTTGCAACAACATGGATGGATTTAGAGGGTATTATGCTAAGTGAAATAAGTCAGTCAAAGAAAGACAAATGCCATATAATTTCACTAATGTGTAGACTTTAAAGAAGAAAATAAATGAACAAACAAAACAGAAACAGACAAATATAGAGAACAAACTGAGGATTGGCAAATGGGACAGGGTCTGGTTGCTAAATGAAAAAGGTGAAAAGATTAGGTACAGATTGGTAATTATAAAATAGTCCTGGAATGTGAAGTACAGCATAGAAAAATGTAGTCAACAATACAGAATGAGGCAAAAGTAGGTTTAAAGTTGTTCATAAGGAAAATCCTATCTAATAAAAGAGTAATATGCAAATTTGACTGTACTTTTGCCACACCCACAAGCCATGCCCACAGCCACACCTAGCAGCCAATCAGGAGCAGATTATGCAAATAAACCCCAACCAAGATGGCTGCCGCCACTGAGAGCAGGATGAAGGCTTGGGTTTCCCCGGCAACAGAGGAAGCCAAGCTTTCTGCCTGCTATTGCCTGCCTAAGCCTCCATTCAATGTTACAAAGTTTCAATTATAAAAGATACAGAAATGGTAGCAGCCACTGAGCTGGAGAGAACAGAGGTTTGTGTTTCCCTAGCAATGGAGGAAACCAAGCTTTCAGCCTGCCATTGCCAGCCTAGGCCTCCACTCTAGGCTACAATGTTTCAAACTCCAGGCTACAAAATTTCAATTGTAGACATAGATTAACCAATTACCAGGGCCTCTGCTTGGGTGGTGTGGCCGGCCTGCAAACCTCCACAGACCCCTCGCCCAAGCCGCCCCTCACCCTAAGGGAACCCCACCCTGATCTGGGACACTCTTCAGGGCAAACCAGCTGACCTCCACCTATGCACCAGGCCTCTAGCCTATCTAATAAAAGAGTAATTTGCTGATTGACCAGCACTCCAACACACAAGAGGACTGCCCCAATGTGGTCAAAGATCCTGCCCCCTGTGGACACAGGATGGCCACCACAAGATGGCCATTGGGAAGTTCCAGACCCTGCAAGGGAGGGCAGTTGGGGGTGATCAAGCCTTCAGGGGAGGGCAGTTAGGGGTGACCAGGCCAGCAGAGGAGGTAAATTGGTGGCAAACAGGCTGGCAAGGGAGCAGTTAAATATCAATTAGGTTGGCAGGATAGTGATCAGGCTGGCAGGCAGAAGTGGTTAGGGACAATCAGGGAGGCAGGCAGGTGAGCAGTTTGGAGCCAGCAGTCCTGGATTGTGAGAAGGATGTCCAACTGCCCATTTAGGCCCAATCCCTCAAGGGGTCCCAGATTGGAGAGGGTGCAGGCTGGGCTAATGAATATCCCCTGTCCCCTCCCTGTGCATGAATTTCATGCACCAGGCCTCTAGTAATACAATAATTAACAAATAATAATAATACAAGAATAAACTGTGTTTTGTGCACTTACAACTATAAACCTACTTTTGCCCCACCCTATAACAACCATGTATTGTGCTAGGATTATTGAGGAAATCTCTTTGTAAATTCTATAATTATCTAACCACTATGCTGCACACTTTAATGTAGAGTAAAATTGAATGTCAACAGAATTGAAAACATTTTAAATCACATTATATGTTAAAAATTATATAATATTATTATGAAAAAACAATACTGTATTATATACTTGGAAAGTGCTAGGGAAATAGTTCTTAAATATTTTCACCACAAAAAAATGATAATTATGTGAGGAGATGGATAAGTTAATTAACCTTATTTTGGGAAGCATTTTACAACACATTTGTATATCAAATCATCATATTGTACACCTTAAACTTACATGATTATCTTCTATATATAAAAGGCAAATATGCTAAGTGTCTGACTGTCCAACCAGTCGCTCTGACATGCACTGACCACCAGGGGGCAGATGCTCAATGCAGGAGCTGCCATGATACACACTGGCCAGCACCACAGACTTCATGCCAACAAACCAATACTCGGCCTCCCCCAAGTAGGACACAGGCCCTGCCACCACCCTACAGTGACACCCCACAAAATCTTAGCCAGTGCTGCCAAAACCCCATGGCACAAAATGCGGCCCACAGCCTAGTCCAGCCCAGCACAGAAATGGTTGCTGTGAGCTCTGGGTAATGACACCCAGGTAGCAATGCCCAGCTTCCTCTCCCTAGGGACTAGCCTCCTTGCAGTTTCTTCAGACCAGGAACACCCACGTAGAAACATTTTATACTTTAACCAAATGTCTCTAAAGTATTTCTCCTTGCTTCACCTCATTTGATCCTCACAGAAGTCCTAGAGTAGGTAGATAGGAGCCTCGGTGGAATCCTGTTTTCTTTTCATGACCTGGAAAATGGAGATTCAGAAAGCTTATAAACTTGACTCAATTGAAAAGAAGAAATGGTGGACCTTGAAAATGACTTCAGGTTTTCTCATTGCACAGAATATAGTCAAACTCTGCTGCAGTTAAATATTTTACCCTTTTTTTTCCCTGCATGATCTACAATAATAACCTGCTTCATGTGTTTACTACTGTGTTGCTGACAATTACCTGAAAGAGAAGTTGGAGTACTTCACTGGGCTGGAAAAAGTTCAGCTAAATCAGAAAGCAGGTCTAAGCAAGTTTATTTTATATCTATAAAAGGCTAAGTTGACTTATACATGCGCGATACATATAAAGCTCTTGCTGGCACTAATCACATATGTGTTTTTCCATCTGTCACTGTCAATCATGAATTTGGTTGATACTTCTATTATAGAGAAAGGGCAAATAATAATATTAAAATATTTTTTCTAACTAATTTCCTTTCAATGTGCACAAATTCATGCACTGGGCCACTAGTCCTATTGACCATCACTCCAACACACAAGATGGTTTCCCCCATGTGGTCAAAGATGGCCGACTCCATGTGAATACAAGATGGCCACCACAAGATGGCCAACAGGGGAGGGCAGTTGTGGGCGATCAGGCCAACAGGGGAGGACAGTTAGGGGCGACCAGGCTGGCAAGGGAGGGCAGTTAGGAGTGACTGGGCCAGCATGGGAGGGCAGTTGGGGGAGGCTAGGCGTGCAGGGGAAGAGTTAGGGGCAATCAGGCTGGCAGGGGAGAAGTTAGGCGTCTATCAGGCTGGCAGGGAGTGGTTAGGGGGTGATCAGGCTGGTAGGCAGAAGCAGTTAGGGGCAATCAGGAAGTCAGGCAGGCAAGCAGTTGGGAGCCAGCAGTACTGAATTGTGAAAGGGATGTCTGACATCCCTCGAGGGGTCCCATATTAGAGAGGGTGCAGGCTAAACTGAGAGACACACACCCTCCATGCATGAATTTTATGCACCAGACTTCTAATATATCAATAATCTCTCTACAAAGCTGGAAAAAAAGAAATAAAATTCTGGAGATATGATTACACTGGTCCAACACTCCTTCATGGGATGCAGAGCTGGGTAGTAGTTGCTATGCCATGTTAAAGAGGCATGCTGTCCAGCTGGTCACTTTCTCCACTGATATCTGGGTAGATTGCTGCAGTAATGACCCCGAGGGTGCCCAGGCCTCTTTGTATCCATGCCCTGTCATTGTCATCTGCCAGAGTCCCAGGACTCTGGGCTCGCCTGTGTGCCTCACTTTGGTTAGTGGGACAATAAACAATAGAAACAGAAACACAAGCAAAGCTTGAAAAGTGCTTGCACTCAGGGGCTTGTCTTCTCAGGCTGCTGAGAACCCTGAGGCCATCACGTGAACAACCACACTAGCCTATGTGTCGGGCAGGAGAAGAACCAAAGCACTGCCTGGTTGGGCAGACTTTAGCTCAGTGGTTTCTCTAAAACAAAGTACTGCCTAGCAACCCAGAATCGCCCAGACAGTGAGGCCGTTCTGGACCAACCAGCCCAAGCTGAGCCACCCTGACTACAGGCACAGGAATGAGCCCAGATGAGGCCAATGCAAATTCTGCTATTAAATGATTGCTTTTGTTTTTGGTTTTTTAATATATTATTATTGATTTCAGAGAGGAAGGAAGAGGAAGAGAGAGATAAAAACATCAATGATGAGAGAGAATCATTGATTGGCTGCCTCCTGCTCACCCCACACTGGGCATCGAGCCTGTAACCGGGGCATATGATCGGGAAAGGTGATCTCCTGATTCGTAGGTCGATGCTCAACCACTGAGCCATGCCAGCCAGCCTAAATGATTGTTTTTTAAGTCACTGAATTTTGAGATGTTTTGTTATACTAACTGATGGTACACTCTTGGCCCCACTCATTTACCTTAACTCCTGGGTTAGAGGCTGTGACTCCTACCTTTAAAAATGAAAACAGCCCCATAGAGACAGAGAACAAACTTGATAGTTGCCAGATGGGAACGTGTTGGGGGATGGGCAAAAAAAGAGGAAGGGATTAAGAAGTACAAATTGCTGCTTATAAAAATAGCCACAGGGATGTAAAGTACAGCATATAGAATATAGTCAACAATACTGTCATAACTATGTATGAAATCAGATGTGTATTAGACCAATTGGGTGATCACTTCATAAGTATTCAAATGTGTAATCATTATGTTATGTTGCACACCTGAAACATATATTATATGTTAACTGTAATTGAAAAATAAATAAATATAAAGTATTAAAAATCCTTTCCACATATGTATTTACCCTCACTCACACTTGTATGTAGGCACTTGATTAATATACGAGAGCAGGAAATTTAAATTGTTCAATTTATCCCCCAAAACAGCATCTGGTACAAAGTTGGCCTTTAATAAACATCTCTGAGTGGCGAGATGAATTAACGATGTTTCTCTTGGTAAGTAACTTAAGAGGTAGTCAAGAGGTAGTCACTACTACGCTGAGGACTTAGGTGAGTGGAATCTCCAAGATAATCGCCAGGTAGCACTAAGGATCCCAAACACCCATTCCAGCCGGCACAGGCTTCCCACTGCTGTAGCTGCTAAACTAGTTTGGGGGAAGCAGCACTTGTGAACCAACTCAGTGGGGACGAAGGTTTGACAAGACTGATAATTACAACCAACTTGTCCCTGTGCTCAGCTTTCCACTGGTGCTGACAGAGGTCTGAATGGCAAGGGGACTTTCCTAGGAAGACTGATGAAAACATGGAGTAGCTGTGGGTGTCAGCTGAAGAACAGCCAAAACGAGAGCTGGATCCCATTTTCCCTCTGCGTGAATCGTGACTGTTATTTTTCAAGGGATTAGAAGAAGGAATGCCATGTGAAAGAAAACCCGAAATACTCTGAACATTCTGAAGTGAACACATATCATCCTTGTTTGACCGTAAGAAAGGTTCAACAGAGTACACTGCCTCCTGCCTTTCTTACTCATTGTTTTTCCTTTCTCAAAAAAAAAAAGATGTTTATTAAATTAATCAAAAACACCATTTTAATTGATCAAAGACACCAGGGTGGAGAGCAACTTAGAAACCATAACAATTGTGAAAGACGTGGAAAGCAACCCGGAATCACAAAGTTGGAGATCCTAGGTTTTAGCACAATAGCCTGCATCTTAATTACTTTGACTGAGTAATTAAACCAGTCTGTCTAAAATTCAGTTGGCTCATCTCTAAGATGGTGGGAAATAAAATCCATTCTGCCCACTGCGTAGGGGTGTTGAGAAGATTAAATGAGATGGCATACACAGAAATGTCACTCCTCCATTAATGGTTATGGGATGAAACTGGTCATGATCCACAGACAGAAATACAGGAAGAGAATCTGCGCCAGGCCCTCCTACAAAGGCGGGATGACAGAGCCAATGGGAAGCAGTGCGGAGTGGGCCCAGGAGGAAACTGAAAGGAACCAGGATCAAATCAACAGGTGGAATCAGAGACAGACAGGTGTGGGACTGGCAGGGAGTGGAGGCATTAGGCAGGACTAGGGCACAGAGAGCTGAGGATGGGCCATGAGGGCAGGGACGCTGAGTGGACAGCTGCTGGTCTGCCTGCCCAGCATCCATTCCCCCTTCCTGGCTTTCCTTTAAGGATCTCTCCCTTTCCTCATTCCATATGCCATACCCACGGCCTGACCAAGATCTCTCACTGTGACTGAACCTATTCCAGATTCTAGATTCTAGATTCTCCTGGGAATACAGTGACACAAGGATGGAAGTATTTGGAGCAAATATATTCTTTAGAAGCACATGTAAAAACCCTTCATGAGTGCTATGGCCCAAATCTCCAGGTGGCCCTGGCTGTAGAATTTTCTGAAGCCTGATTGGTCAAATCAGTCAACCCTTCCTTGTTCCTTGGTCAGGATTCTTCTAGCTTCTTCCTTCCTTCCTTCCTTCCTTCCTTCCTTCCTTCCTTCCTTCCTTCCTTCCTTTTTTCTTTCCTTTATTTCCTTCCTTTTTTCCTTTCTCTTTTTTGCTTAAGTTAACCAGGTAACCAGAATTCATTCCTGCTCTAGTTACCTGGTTAACCAGATGAACAAACAAACAAAAAAATGTGAATGACCAAGGCCTATACCTAAGGTCTAGGATCAGAGACAGGGTCCTTGCGTGGTCCTACCCTGCTTGTTTCTATGACTTTTCTGAAACACTTAAGGAAATTGTTGTACTGCTGAACAGGGAGGTATAGGAAAGACAGGGGTGCAGAGGTAATCCAGGGCTTATATTCCACCAGAATATAAGATGGAGCTAAGCAATGAGTCTCCCTCCTATCTAGTACTGCAAGCCAAATTGTCATCAAAATGTCATGACTAATTTTTATTCCACCACCTTATGAGAGTCTGAGAAAAATTACAGTGTATGGCTAAGGGACTGCCAGGGTTCAAAGCCTCATTCTGCCTCTTGGAAGGGGTGTGACCTTGGAAAAATTTTTTAACCTCTCTGTTCCACTTTATCACTCCTGGGAAATAGAAATGATAACAACACAGGCATATAGCTCCTAGAGATATTCTGAGAATAAAATAATTTGATATCTAATAATATGTTTAAAATCATGCTTGGCACATAGCAAGAACTATATAAGGGTTTGTTATAATAATTCATAAATGTTTTCCCTGAGAAAGGGTCGGGAACTTGAGATAGCTTAGCCCAAAAAGTAAGTTAAAAAAAGAATACAAGAAAACCTCTTAATAACAAATATGAACTTTGCTAAGCTAAACATATGCTGTTTGACGCTGAGAAAAGATCAAAGGAAAGCAGCACACAGAGTCCTGAGTCATGGTTGTTTGGGGTCAGTTATATCAATTGACCCTTATTTATTTTGTCTGAGAAGAGGGGAATAAGGCTCCCCCAACGGTAATGAGGCATTGGTCCGGTGGTCCATGCAATGACAAGCTTTCTTAAAACACCGAGAACAGCCCTGCCCCTCAGGTTTGGAGATTCGGCATGTTGGTCATCTTTGTGTTACTTGGTAGAGTCAAGCATATCTAGAGAGTGCACTCTCAGATACTCACGTTTGGCCTCACCTTCTTCCCTTGGAGATGGGCACATGGGTGGTGAAGAAGGGTTGTGGCACCAGAGCCAGAGAAAGGGTTACAAAAGGGGGACTATCAACAGTGCTCTGAGAGAGGACCAGGTAAAGCTAGAACTGCTCTTGGTGTCAGCTCCAACTTGATTGTTTCTATTTAGCTAGAAGTATTTGTGGTTTGGGTTGTCAGCAGTTACTTCTTGCTTCTCCATGATTTTTCCTGACCCACTTGCTGAAAGAAGCTCAGGCAAAGAATCTTTCTTTCCCCTGACTTAGATGCTGAAGTGGGGGATGTGCTGTGGTAGGACCAACAGTGGCTTCCATTCCTCCCCCTTTGTTTATGCTTCAAAACTATCCCATTTTCCAGTACTTGTGAGCTATGTATGGCTTGCCCACCAGGCAGTCTTCTATCCCCTGATATTCCCCTCTCAAAATGTCTTCCATTTGCTTTCCATTCCTAACCAATACATATTCCCGTTCATAGACCCTAAGCATTCTGGTTTTGGGAGACCCCACCCCATATCAAAGCAGACATTCAAATCTGTATCTACGTCCATCATCAAATGTAAGTTCCATGTAATAACAGATAATTTTTTTTATAAATAAGCATTTTATTGTAATTTTTCAGCTTTCTTTTTGTATTTTAGAATCAGAGTTGTTTTTTCAAAAGTAAAACACTTTCATTGGCCTTTGAGATTCTCAAAGACCCTAGATATTGGGCCTGTAATAAAATGTCCCTGTCCTTCAACCAGTGGCAGTGGCTAGAAAGCCATCCAAAGCAAACCAACCAACCAACAAACAAACAAAGTGATGATGATAAGGGTGATGAGGATGAGGATGAAGAACAGGAAGTGGGAGAGAACCATTTTATTCAACTTGTGCTACATGTACTCACATACTATTTCTATCCTTTTCTTATGGTTGAGACTCAGAAAATTGGTTCCTAGTGGTTGATATGAGATTTGAACCCATATCTGTTTAATTTCAGTATCTTCATGCCTTCCATTTGGCATCCCATTGCTGGCATTGTTTGATCTTCACTTATAACAATAAATAGAAGGCTAAGCCAATCTTATTGTTCAGCAGCCAGCCTGTCTTCCATGGAGCTGTGAATAACATTGCCCCAATTACCGGTCAGTGAAGACATTTTCTATAGGCTTCTGCTTTTTATTCTGACCATCACAGTAGTTACCACAGGCTGACATAATGCAGCTCTCAGCTCTCATTGGCTTGTCGGGGAGCCTTGAAATCACCCTCCTCTCTTCTCCAAGCCCTGTTTCAGGGCCTCCACATTGAAGACAGGGATGCTCTAACTCCTACTCACACCTTTCCCGTGTTACTGCACCATTTCTGGTTGGGGGAAGCTATGTTTTTAAACATACTTTTGTATTCCCACCACCTCTGTCTTTCCCTATCTGATGGAGCTCACAGTTGTGTTCAATTAGTTAACTTAGCTCACTGTCTCTTGTGTTTATGGTTCCCTGCCCAATTCTAAGTGACAAATGGCTATCCAAACACGTGGGCTTGACCCCAGATGACCCTGTGTTTCATTGCCTTCATCCCTGTGCTTGGGTCAGCACTCAGAGACTCCCATAGCGCTTGCTCAGCTGGTAATTGATTTCCATGTGAATTCATGGACCAGTTGGCAGAACTGGGCCATTGCACACATTGGCAGCCCAGGTAGGAGGTAGCTTATGGCAGCCACCACTTTATAGCAGGTCCATCAGAATATTCACTTCAAATAAAGTCCTGTACTTAAGGGACCTTGCCCACCCAATGCTAGAAAGGTGTGATGACTGCTAATGATTCATATCCAAAAGTTCCCAGACTTCTCCTGAAAGCAGGAATTCAATGAGCAATTCCCAAGCAACAGGACAAGAGTTTTCTCAATTTTCTTTTCAACTTTTTTGTTTGGCTTCTGTACTAGCTGATGCTGATCAATTGTCAAGAAATGAGGAATAGTGTCTGGTATCTGTTTTTCATCTAGTGGTATGTTTGTTTATACATCATTAATACCTTCACTTTAAGACTTGTTAATGTGTCATGACAATGTTTGTTCAAGCTCAGTAAAATGCAGTGAAAGGGGAAGAGTTCTAGATAAGAAATTTGAAGAGTTGGGTCTTAGACCCAGCTCTGCTTCTCACTGGATGTCTACCTCTGGCCTCAGTTTTCCTCATTGGGGGTGGGGCGGGGGGAGAGACAAGGGGGAAGGAGATGAAGGAGAAGAATAAAGAAAAGAGGCCTGGCCAATTTTGCTCAGTGGATAGAGCATTGACCTGCAAACTCAAGTGTCCCAGGTTCGATTCTAGTCAAGAGCACATGCCTGGGGTTTCAGGCTTGGTCCCCTATAGGGGGCATGCAGGAGATAGCTGATCAATGATTCCCTCTCATCATTGATGTTTCTCTTTCACTCTTTCTTTCCCTTCCTCTCTGAAGTCAGTAAAAAAAAAATTTTTTTTTTTTAAAAAAAGAAGAGAAATAAAAAAAAGGAGAGAGATGGAGGGAAATAGAAAGGGAGAAAAATCATGAGAGAGAAAATAGTTGGACGAATAAATGAGTTCAAAATAACTCTCCAGCTTCCTGCTTTATGTATTTCAAGGCTATGTCATTACGTGAATTAACATTTAGAATTGTTATGCTTTCTTAATCAACTGAGTCCTTCACCATTATGAAGTGATTTTTTTTTATCACTAGGAATATTCTTTGTTCTGAAATATAACTATTCCAGCCTTCTTTTGATTAGTGATAACATGGTATACATTTTTCCATCTTATTTATGCTTCATATTTAATATGCATTTTTGTAGGCAGAATATAGTTGGGTCTTTTTTTTTTTCTCTCTGCCTCTAATTGGGATTTTTAAACCATTTACACTTAATATGATTATTGATATTGTTGGATTTAAATCTGTCATCCTATATGTTGTTTTATTTTTGCTCCTTTTTTTTTTACTTTTCTTAGATTGATCATGTTATTTTTTGTTATTTTATTGTAAAAGTTGCATAAGTTATAGTATACATCATTAACATATCACATTCTACCTTCAAGTGACATTATTCTACTTCACATGTTATATAAAAACCGTATTAGACCCCTAACGGGTCTGGCTCAGTGGATAGAGCACCAGCCTGGAGACTGAAGGGTCCCAGGTTTGATTCCGGTCAAGGGCATGTACCTTGGTTGAGGGCACATCCCCAGCAGGGGGTGTGCAGGAGCCAGCTCATTGATTTTTCTCTCTCATTGGTGTTTCTAATTCTCTATCCTTCTCCTTTCCTCTCTGTAAAAAAATTAATAGAATATATTTTAAAATAAATAAATAAATACCTTATTAAAGTATACTTCTATTTATCTCCTCCCCAACTTTATACTGTTATCATCATATATTATGTTTTCACTTATGTTATAACCCTCATATTACATTGTTATGATTTTCTAAATAGTCGATTGCCTCTTAAAGATATTTAAATAAGAGAAATTTTTCTATATATTTATCTACATAGTTACCTTTTCCAGTATTCTTCATTCCTTTGTGTATATTCTTTTTTTGTTTGTTTGTTTTTTGTATAGCAAAGGTGGAAATTTACTAAAGTACAGACTCCACATGGGGAGGGGGAAAGAGTCCCACTGACTTCCTGTGGCCTGATATCCTCTCTGATTGGTCAATATTCCCTTTTGAATTGGTTACCATAGTAACTCCTGAAGCCCTCCTTCCTGGTTGTCCTCCAATTCCCTCTGGGCTTTCTTCCTCCTTCTTTATTTTGTAAATATAGACCTTTTGGGCTATTTCCTGTTCCCTTGTTTATGAAAATGTAACCGCACCTGGGTTCCTTGTGTTATGGAAATGCACTTTCTCCTAGTCTGTAGCCCTGTGTTTTTCCATGGACCCCAATTCTAAAAATTCCCCAAGCCTGCCTATATTCTCCTAAAATTCCTCTTTCAGTCCCCCCTCTAATTAGGAAACCTGAACTGTCATTGGGAATAGGGGACTCTGAGTCTTAATGGCTGCTTCCTGCTGGCAAAGGGGTCCCAATGGAAGTGGGTGGTCGAAGGGTCCACGAAAGATGGATATAGCAGCCTCCTTTTGCTGTTCCATATGGAGGACCAGTTGTAGCTTTAGGGCTTCTAAATGGGAAGACATTTTCCTTCTGCCTGATGACTTTCCTGAACATTTCTTGTAGATCAGGTTTGTTGCTGATTAATTATTTCAGCTTCTATAATTCTAAGAAAGACTGTATCTCACCTTTATTCTGGTATGTAATTCTGGGTTGGCAGGGAGTTTTTCCTTTCAGTAATTTAAAGATATTGCTCCATTATCTTCTTATTTGCATTGTTTCTAATATGATATCTGCTGCTATTCTTATCTTTACTCCTCAGTTCATGTTTCTTTTTATCTAACTGTTTTTAAAATTTTTTCATTAACATTAGTTTTTATTATGATGTCATCTGGTATAGTGTTCTTCAAGTTTTTTGTGCTTGTGGTTAATTAAGCTTCTTGGATCTCTAGGTTGATAGTTTTCATCAAATTTGGAAAAATTTCACATATTACTTATTCACATATCTTTTATGTTTTGGAGGGGATGGAATTTCAATTACACATATATTAGGCTCTTTGATGCTTTCCCACAGATCACTTTGCTTTTTTAAAATTATTTCATTTTTTTGGTGTTTCATTGTAGATAGTTTCTACTACTATGTCTTCAGGCTCACAGATATTTTCTTCTGCAACATCTAATCTTTTAATCCAGTGTATTCTTTAATATGCATTGTAGCTTTCATCTCTAAATTTTCTATTTGGGTCTCCTTTACCTATTCATGTCTGTACTTAACTTTTGAACATATGTTCAAAGTTATAATTCTTATTTTAATATCCTTATCTTTCATTGTAGCATCTGTGTCAGATCTGGGTCAATTGCAATTGACTGATATTTTTCTCCCCATTATGAGTCATATTTCTCTGCTTCTTTGTAAGCCTGATAATTTTTTATTGGATATCCGCCATTGCATACTTAACTTGGTTGGGTGCTGAGTACTTTTATTTCTATAAATATTTTGAGCTTTGTTCTCTAGCACAGTTAAGTCAGTTGGAAAAATTTTGATCTTTGGATCTTGCTTTTAATATTTGTTCATTGGAGCAGATAGGTGCTCATTCTAGGACTAATTATTTCCCATTGTGAAAGCAAGACTCTTCTGTGTACTAAAGAACTCACAGAACTTAATCAAAAGAAAGGGGAACTAAGATAGCGGCAAAGGTAGAATACCTATCTTGCCGTCATAATCAGCAATTTTAATACTACAACTTAACGAAAG
Organism: Antrozous pallidus; assembly: GCA_027563665.1. NCBI lineage: Eukaryota > Metazoa > Chordata > Mammalia > Chiroptera > Vespertilionidae > Antrozous > Antrozous pallidus. The sequence continues at coordinate 91,306,067 of CM050511.1, read as the reverse complement.
AACAAACACCTTCCAGAATCACCAGAAAGCTCGCCAAGTGAAAATTCCACAAATAAAATTGAAGATAAGACACTGGGAGCGGAGGCGAACAGCGTTGAAAGATTCGCACAGAGAGAGGTTTGGAGTGTGCGCAGAGGAGAGGGCGGGCAGCTGAAAACCGGCCAGTTTTCTCGAACGGGGAGACAAAGGCATCCCACTGGACTGATTCTCCAGCTCTGGGCGAAGTCCAGAGAACCCACTATCACACGGGGTGAAAACTGGACAGTGGGAAGGCACGCCGAAGCTCGGGTGCTGCCGGGTCTGCCAGCTTGTGGAGAAGGCAGCTTTTGCGAACAGCTCAGCTGCGTGACAGCGCAGAGAGCGCACCGCGACTTGCCTCTCATTCGGAAAACCATCAGACTGCTTTGTTTTACGATCCTGGGTGAGACATTGCGCATGCAGACTCATTTTGGGAAAGTCTGAATTCCCCGACAACCAGCAGCCGGTGGAGATCCGAAGCGGCTCTCTCTCAGAGGTGCTGGCGGCCATTGCCCCCGGCACAGAGTCCCTGGGGCCGCATAGGGCGGAGCTAACACTGTCTGCTTGGCCCGGAGACTCCTCCCACCCAACCTGAGCACAGCTGAGCTTCACAGACAATTGGCCTGGAGGTCAACTCTCCAAGTGCTAACAACGATTAACTGAGCTTAACTTCAGCAAGACTGTGCAGCCCATATCTACCTCAGGTAACTGGGGAGGCTGAGCCACTATCCCTAGTAGGAAGTCTACCACACAAAGCTAATTGACCAACTCAGGAAAGCAGCCACCATGCAGCAACATGGAAAGAAATCAGATGTGAAAGAAATGGAGGAAAAAAAACGACTGGACATGGAATTCAGAACCACGGTTATAGGGTTTTTTAAGAGGCTCCAACAAAAGATCGAGGCCTATAAGGAAATAAGCAAGACCACAAAGGAAATGAATGAGTCCTACAAGAAAATGAACAACACCCTCAATGATATAAACGAGAGCTGCAAAGAAATAATCAAGACCAACGTGGAAATGATCAAGACGAACGTGGAAATGAATGAGTCCTACAAGGAAATGAAAGAAACCCTCAAGGATATAAAGCAGACTCTCAAGGATATGAAAAAGGACCACCCAGAAATTAAGCATACACTGACTGAAACAAAAAATATTATACAAAGACCTAAAAGTGCCCTGGAGCACCCCAAGAACCAAGATAAAGATTTGAAATACAAAGAGGTAAAATCCACTCAGCTGAAAAAGCAAGAAACCAAAAGAATCCAAAAAATTGAAGATAGTGTAAGGGGCCTCTGGGACAACCTCAAGCATACCAACATCTGAATTATAGGGGTGCCAGAAAAAGTGAGAGGCCAAGACAATGAAAACCTATTTGAAGAAATAGTGACTGAAAACTTCCCACACCTGGTGAAAGAAATTGACTTAGGAGTCCAAGAAGTGCACCGAACCCCAATATATAGGAACCCTAAGAGGACCACACCGAGGCACATCATAATTAAAATGCCAAGAGCAAAAGACAAAGAGAGAATATTAAAAGCAGCAAGAGAGAAACGGTTGGTTACCTATAAGGGAGCACCCATATGACTGTCAGCGGATTTCTCAACAGAAATGATGCAGGCCAGACGGGAGTGGCAAGAAATATTCAAAGTGATGAACAGCAAGAATCTACAACCAAGATTACTCTATCCACCAAAGATATCATTCAGAATTGAAGGTCAGATGAAGTGCTTCGCAGATAAGAAAAAGCTAAAGGAGTTCATCACCACCAAACCAACATTATATGAAACGCTGAAAGATATTCTTTAAGAAGAGGAAGAGGAAAAAGGTAAAGATGAAAATTATGAACAACAAATACACATCTATCAGCAAATGAACATAAAAATCAAGTGAATTGATAGGCTGTTGAACAGGATAGACTGGTGAATATAACAGAGACATGGACATAGAGAGGGAATGGACTGATAATTCTTGAGGAGAAAAGGGTTGTGGGAAGTGCAGCAAGAGACTGGACAAAAATCTAGCAACAATGGGAGAGGACAGTGGGGAGGGGGAGGTGAGGGTGGAGGGTTGGATAGGTACAGGGTGGAGGGGAGCTATAGGGGGATAAAAAGGGGAAACAATGTAATTAATAAACTGAACAATAAAGATTAAAAAAAATCAAAAGAAAACAAAATCTAATTCTAAAAATATATATAAGTATGGCAAATAAGCAGATAAAATTGTGCTCAACATCATTTTTTATGAGGGAAATAGAAGTTAAAACTATAATGAGATGCCACTACACACCTATTAGAATGAGTAAACTTTAATAACCAACCATATCAAGTGTTAGCATTTGGAAGAACAGAAACTCTCATACACTGCTGGTGAGGATGTACAATGGTATAGTCACTTTGTAAAAACAGTTTAGTGGATTCTTAAAAAGTTAACCATACATCTACCATGTGACCTAGCTCTTCCACTTATAGGTAATCACCCAAGAGAAATGATTGAGAGCATATGTCCTGCTATACATGAATGTTCACAGTAGTTTTATTTGTAGTTACCCCAGACTGAAAACCACTCACATGTTTATCAAAAGGTGAAAAAACAACCTGTGGTTAGCCATACAATGAAATACTATTCAATGAAAAGGAGTAAACTATGGGTTTACTCTACATTTTGGCTGGATTTCAAAATAATTATGCTGAGTGACAGAAACCAGACAAAATGAGAGTATATACTATATGATTTCATTTATATCATATTCAACAACATGCAAACTACTCTATTGTAAAAAATAAAATAGATCTGAGGACCTGGAGGTATGGGGAATCTGCAGGAGGAGGGAGAAATAGGAGGGAGAAGTTGCAAAGGAGCTCAAGGAAAACTTGTGTGGTATATAAACATATACTTAATATAAATCAAACACTTAGAATAATGCCTGATACACCATAATATGTGATATATAGTAAATATTATATATATATTAGACATTGTTATATACAAATATTACTTTTATATTATATGTTGGTATATACTGTATATTATTATATAATCTATGTATATAAAAACTTAAGCGACCAGATGACAGGACAACCAGTCGGTAGCTATGATACACACTGACCACCAGGGGGGCAGACGCTCAATGCAGGAGCTCCCACAGCAGGTACGCCACTCAGCTGACAGATGGGCGCCAGACACCAAGCTCATGACTGGCAAGTACAGCTGTGGTGGTGGAAGCCTTTCCTAGACACTCCCCCTGTGTACCCAAGAGGCGGTGGTGGCAGGTGCAGTGGGGCCGGGATGAGAGGGAGCAGCACCCAGCTCTGGCTCAGGCTCCTCCCCAGCCACCTGCTGCTTCACACACTACTTCATGCTATGTGGGATCAATGCTGTCAGTGAGCTGGCGGGTAAGGCTGAGCTGTGGCAATGCAGAGGTCTATTGATCCCCACAGGGCAGGCCAAGGAACCCCATCAGTGCACAAATCCATGCACTGGGCCTCTAGTAGTAGTATAAAATATGTTACATATTATTTCTACTAACATACTAATAGTAGACTGCATGCTCATATAAAATAGTATAATATATATAATGTAATTTATATATACTATGGAACCCTGACCATGTACCAGGCACTGGACTGGTGTTTTACATTATTTTATGTAATTATCCCAGTGATCTTAGAATCCATTTAGCAAATATTTATTAAGCATCTGTCAACTATGTACCTGACCCAGACGTGAAATTGAAATCCAGGTGTCTTAATTCAGGCTGCTTTACCAAAACACCATAGACTGTGTGGCTTATAGATAACAGAAGTTTATTTCTCACACTTCTGGAGGCTGGGAAGTCCAAGCCCAGGGTATGGGCAGGCTCAGTATCTAGTGACGGCCCACTTCCTGCCTCACAGACATAACTGCTGTCTTCTCACTGTGCCCTCACGGGTTGGAAGTGGTGATGAAGCTCTCTGGAGCCTCTTTTATAAGGGCACCAACTCCATTCATGAAAGTTCCACCCTCATGACCTAATATACTCCCAAAGACCCATCTCCCAATGTCATCACATTGGGGACTGGGTTTCCACATATGAATTTTGAGGGGACACAATCAGTCGATAGCACCAGAGAAGTTAAGTGACCTGCCCAGGGTCACAAAGCTAATGGGCGGAGAAGCCAGACTGACTCCAGAAACTGAGCTCTTGTGTAGAACCTTCTGTGACCTCCTGTCAGAAAGATAAAAACTTGTGGGAGAAATGCAAAAGCAAGTGTCAGGTATGTGTGGGAAGGAGGTCTGGGAGGCTCAGCAAGGGCATTTGGGGTAGCCCTTTGGACCAAGGCATCTGGTCACCTGGGAGGTAGACATGGGTGCAGCCCTGCAGAGGTTGGGTGCTGGGAGGGAGAGCAAAGGGTCTGCTGAGACCACGCTCAGAGCTCTCTAGCCCTCACCCTCCAGGCACACAGAGGTGAGCCTTGAGGCTTCTCCATGAGCCCTGGCACGTACCCATTCTCTGGAAGGACAACCTAATGAACAAGACAGCAGCAGCTCCCAAAGGGGACCTTGCTGGCAGGCCCCGCAAAGCTCATCACACAGTCTTCCCACCCCTCAGCTTCCAAAGCTGAGCCACAAATTCTCACCCAAATCCTGATTTCCCCCTGGTGAGTCTGCCTCTTTCCTTAGGGACTTGATAGTTGAAGGCTGCTGCGTGCAGAAGCAAAGAGAAATTTACACAGAACCCACCATGATGATGGCCCATGTCCCTACAAAGCCCCACGCTCAACTCCAATCGCCTAAAGCTGTCAGAAGTTCTCTGTGCCCACTTCCAAATGCCTAGAAAACACAGGCCCTCATAGGCTCTAACTCTTGCCATTATTCAAACACAAGAAATGTTTAAATAAGCAGTGTTATTGTATATTTGATTTCAAAGTGGGCTTCACCTTATCCAGATGTTATTGCTCACATGACTGTCTGTTCAGAGAAACACTGCAGAGTACCCAGCCTCTGAGGCACTTGTCTGAAATCCACCACTCGTCTGTTCTCTTCCAAAAGGAAAAAAAGGGACTGTTGTTTTTTTTTTATGTGAAACACTAGTTTATTTCAGAATTGTGCCTTTTCTCCTTGCTAAACGTTCTCCTCACTGACCCTACCCAGTCAGAAGTCTCTCTCCTAATGGAATTGCTGGAACCATTTACCCTCCATTAAGATGCTAACCTATTTCAGAGAGGAGGGAAGAAACAGAGATAGCCCATTAAATGGACTCTGAAAGCATGACAGATTGTGAAGACATCTGTGTGTATTTTGGAAGGTGGTATGCAGAGAGGAGGTGCGGAGATTTTTTTTAAAAGTTTGTTTTTATTAGATTGACTTTGAACGTTTATAAAAATAAAAATTTCCAAGTAAACCGTAGTCAACTTACCACCTCAAGGTAGCAGCACTTTTGATGTCCTGAGTCCTATTCACTTTGTTAGACATCTTACCCAGCTATGCTTTATCTGACCTGATTCCAGAACATAGCCCGCCCTTTAGCTCTAGGGACGGGAGTGTCTGGTGGGACACTCAGGGTCTAGCTCTGTCACCTACTGAGGATGGTTATGGAATTCTGGGCCTAGGTTTGCCCTTCTTTAAAGTGAGCATCAGAGCCCAGCTGCCATGGCTCAGTGGTTGAGCCACAGCCTATGAATCAGGAGGCCCCTGCTCGATTCTGGTCAGGGCATTGTGCCTGGATCCCCAGTGTGGGGCAGCAGGAGGCAGCCAATCAATGATTCTCTCTCATCATTGTAGTTTCTACCTCTCTCTCCCTCCCTTTCTTGAAATCAAGAAAAATATGTTTTTAAAGAATAATAAAGTGAACATAGCACACCTAAATTTTAGGGGAGACTGGTGGTAACATGTAAAGTGTATAGTTATTTTATGACAGGTGATTTTCCCTAATTAGTGTTTGAGGTCTGTAGACAGTTTGCCTTTTCTTGTTTCATTCACTGAGCCATGCTGTTCAATGTACGTGCACAGCTTTACCACTAATGTTCGTGCTTTTGAGCAGTATTCTTGCATTACAGATCAAACAGCTAAGTTTTCTTTTTTAAAGTAACAGAAAGAACATTCATTGCCCTGATCAGGGAGCAGCTGCTTATGAGAACCGTGGTGATGATAATGATGGCAATGACATTCTCATGCATTGAGCCAAGCACTTGTTTAGCCTTCTTGCAGCATTTCTCAACCTCAGCACTATTCCCATTTCGGGCCAGATCTCCCTTTGTTATGGGGTCTGCCCTTGCATTGATGGACACGTGACAGTATCCCAGGCGTCTCACCACTAGGCCAGTTGCAGTCTCTCCCACCCCACCCACTTGTGTTGTGACCCCAAAAATGTCTCCAGATATTGCCAATTATCTGTGGGGGTTGAGGGTGGGGCAAAATCACCCCACACTGAGAACCACTGCCTTGGAGCATTTACCATTCACAACAAAGGAGGAAAGTTGGAACAACTACTCTTCTCATTTCACGAATCAGGAGGCTGAGGATCAGAGCAGCTATGACCTAAAGGAGAGAGAAACCAGCCCCACCTGTAGCCACTCTGCCTACAGAGCCAGAGCTGAATTGCTTGGACTATCTCCTGTTTCACGTGTAGAGCCCCAAGGAGCTGGGGGGGAGGGGGTGAATAGGGAAAAGGTGAGTGAGATGGATGCTTTCAGGAAAGGAGACAATTGCTTCCAAAGTCACTGCCTTCCAATCTACTGTGGAAACAGATGTCCTGCTCAGCATGGGGCACCAGTGAAGGAGGGGGAGAACCATGTGGGGCGCTGTACTGAGAGTGATGAAAAGAAAGTGTCTCAGGGAGAAAGGTACCCTCTATGTCAACCACTGTCCATTACCTGATTCAGGGAAGCTTAGCTTGTAGAAATGGCCAGTGAGTCCCTGAATGCCCTGAGAAGAGTTAGTTGAGAGCTTCAAAGTATTTGTACTAATCTTCTTATCTAATAAAAGAGTAGTATTCAAATTAACCATCACTCCACTACACCCACAAGCCAATCAGAAGCAAGTATACAAATCAACCCCGACCATAATGGCTGCAGCCACAGAGAGCAGGAGGGAGGCTTGGGTTTCCCTGGCAATGGAGGAAGCCAAGCTTTCTGCACACCCTGGCCAGCTCAGGCCTCTGCTTAAGGCTATAAAATTTCAATTATAGAAGAGAAATAAATCCCAACAGAAATGGCTGCCACCATGGAGGAAGCAGAAGACTTGGCTCCACTCCAGGCTACAAAGTTTCAACTGTAGAAGATAAATTAATCTCAGATACCAAGGTCTCCACTTGGGTTGCTGGGGGGGAGGGGGGCCATAGCCAGCCTGAAAACCACCACAGGCCCCTTGCCCAGGCCGCCCCACACCCCAAGGGAACCCCCACTCTGATGCGGGACATCCTTCAGGACAAACCAGCTGGCCCCCACCCATGCACCACACTTCTATCCTATCTAATAAAAGATTAATATGCAAATTGACCATCACTCTAACACAAAAGATGGCTGTCCTCATGTGGTCAAAGATCCTGCCCCCATGTGGACACAAGATGGCCACTATAAGATGGCCAGCAGGGGAAGGCAGTTGGGAGGGACCAGGCCTGCAAGGGAGGGTGGTTGGGGGCAATAAAGCCTAAAGGGTAAAGCAGCTAGGGGTGACCAGGCTGACAAAGGAGGAAAGTTGGGGTAAACAGGCTGGCAGGGGAGCAGTTAGATATTAATCAGGCTGGCAGGGGAATGGTTAGGGGGTGATCAGGCTGGCAGGCAAAAGCAGTTAGGGCAATCAGTTGGGAGCCAGTAGTCCTGGATTGTGAGAGGGATGTCTCTCAAGGGGTCCCAGATTGGAGAGGGTGCCAGCTGGGCTAAAGGACACCCCCCCCCCATGCACGAATTTTGTGCACCAGGCCTCTAGTATATTATGAAAGCTATGCATATGCTATATTTTTTAAAATTCAAACGTGCACATGAAGGCCATTTTTATGTCCATGGAAAGCATTCTAACTCAAATGATGGCATAACATTTCAGGTGAATGTAGCACAAAGAGGATGCTAGGTTCTGGGCCTCCTGCTTTGAAAGTCTGAGAACCTTGGAACAGTGACTTAGAAGGAGACACACAGTTGCCTGAGAGAGAAGCTCAGGTGGGCTGTTCCCAGCTTCCCACACAAAAAGGGGACAGCAATCACCATCCGGTTTCCAGAACCAGAAATCAGGAGGTGAAGGCCTAACATGAACCAGTGTCCACCTCCAGGACTAAGGACTCAAAATCAGGACTGCCCTGGGAAATTCCAAGCACGAGACCACTGAGGCCCACTTCCCTTGAGTGAAAGAGAGGAACTGATAGAACGCCAATGATAAACCACGTGATAGTGGTAAAATGCTCATGTTTACCTTATGAAATTGTGAGGTAACTTCCTTTCTGGTTGCATGATTAAACTTGGAATCGCAGTGCCTTTGTGGGGTTTGTGTTACAAAACGCCTTTGTTAATAAATGATGGCAGAACTTGAGTTTAGGATAGAAAGTCACAAGGAGCACCGTTGACCTTAAGCCCACTGCAGACTGCTGCCTGGAACAGAGTTCATCGCAGTAACATTGTTACCCTCACACTCCATACCTTCATGGGTCCTCAGTGCTTCCTGGGAGTCCTATTTAACTGCCCTGGGGGAAGGAGGAAGAGGGGAAGGGAGGTAGGGAGAAGGTTGCACCAAAATGTTGACTCTGAAAATTCCTGTTGCCACTGAAGATTGAAAAACAAAAATAAGTCTTTCCAGGGGAAAAAAGGGCAACATTCAAATTGAATTTCCCGCTGTTGCTGTCGCTCCAGCAGCTCTGCTTCCAGTTGGAGTAGCCTGGGGTAGAGCCGGTTCCCTAGTTTCTGAGGTTTGGAGAGTGAGGTTTCCCACAGATCAGGAGACCCTGGCTACTTCCTTTGTCTGAGGCTGCCAGCAGACTCAAAATTTTTAAAAAAGAGAGAGAGAGAGAGAACAAAAAAAGATAAAAATTATAGAACAATTAAAACATTTACACTGTGCAAATTATTACTTTTAACACACAAATGCAATGGAATTATATTCCATTGATATTATATGAACACACTTATATGAATATAATCTTTAAAATTTAAATATGAGAAAAATTTTAAATGTGGGGCCAAAGGGCCCTTCAGCTCCTCAGCACACCCCATCTTACTCCCTGCCCAGCTCAGCTCAGGTCTGTAGGATGGTTGTTCATCACAATCTCCATGTATGCAGAGGAGGAAAGTGTATTCGTATTTTCCCACTTGATAAAGAAGGACACTAGTGCTGGAAGATTGTGTGATTTTGCCTAAGATTGTAAAACTGAGTGGCTGAACAACGAATCCAACCCAGGTCTTTATATTACAAATTCAGAGTTTTTTCCACTACGGGGCCTTATATCCTCTTCCAAAACACTGCCCAGATAATGAGAATTAACTGTTTCTCATCTTTAAAAAGATACAAGTAACACCCAGTGGCCCATAATTAAAGAATAAATGTGTGCTAAACTACATGGTACTGAAGGAAATTCATACTGAGGAGGCAACAAACTTAGTCTCTACCCAGGACTGTAGCTCCCCAGCAAACTTTTCCATTCTGTGCCTCATAAACTCTAGACGGTCAGGTGTAGTGTCTCCCAGGTTATCTGGGTTCGGTAAGACTTCATTTATCAGCCAACATTATAGTGTTCACCATGGGCTGGGTGCCAGGGAGCTTAAGGCTCATGGAAGAGACAAGGAAGAGAAAGCAGGTACCAGCAAGATACATTGGGCCAGCAGATAGTAACTTAAAACTAAACCAAACAATACACAAGGTTAGCATCCAACAAGAAGAAACTGTTTGAATAAAAATAATCACCCATTAAAATAAATTTCATGCAAACATGTGTAGAATTATAAGTTTCTGAAGAAGTGGGACTATGCATGGTTTTTATGGATTTCTTATTTGAGCTTAATTAATTTTAATGAATAACATGCTTTACTCATAAAATAAACATAAACTCATTTGGGTTAGATCTATAAGTAATTTCACAAATCATGAAGGAATGCTTATTATAATGTCCAGTAAAAAGAATCAGTAAATAAATTGTTTTTTATGCATACTCTCTACTTCACATTTTAAAAATAATCCAATATAATAAAAGAGAAACATGCAAATTTTACTGTACCTTTGCTCCTGATTGGCTATGCTACCAGCCAGTCAGGAGTAGGGGTGGGGCCAAGTGGCCTGAGTGCCTGGCCTGGGGGTGGAGATAAAATGGCAGTGGGTGAGCTCCCAGCCCCCGGGGCCGGGTGGTCACAGGCAGCTAGCCAGGGCTGAGCTGAGCAGGGCGATGGCTGGGTGCCCAAGACCTAAAGCCTCGCCAGAGCCTTTAGGCCTTGGGCATGCTGGGAGTGAGCCATCAGTTTGACATCCCCTGAGGGCTCCCAGTATGTGAGAGGGGGCAGGTTGGGTTGAGGGACCACCCACCCCCTCAGTGCACGAATTTCGTGCACCAGGCCCTTAAAAATAATAATAATAATAATAATAATAATAATAATAATAATAGATGGGGGGGGGGAACTGTGAAGGGCTGGAAAGTAATTCACTGAATTATGACAGGTGTATTCTGTGGGAGTGATTTTTTAATCTCTGTCTTTCCTGCATTTTTTTTTCAACTTTTCTACAATAAACATGAATAGCTTCCATGGTATTGGATAGCAAACAGTAAGTGATTAAGCAGAAACCATCTGAACTAGAGGAGAGAGAAAAAAGGTTAGGGTGGATGTTTATTTGTGTTTCCGGGAAGTGTAATGGGCCACCCAAGGGCGGGGGAGGGATAGTTTGGCCTCTGCCTCCCACAAAAAGTGAGTTTTTCCACCCACAGCGGATTTCAATGCCCCTCTCCATGGCCAGGGCATACTAAAAATGCTCTTTTAACATTATCTTGGCAGAGGTGAGTGGCCTAAGAATGCAAAGATACAGACGAAGTCAGCAGGGCAGAGGGACAGCTGTAGCAACACAGCCATTTCCATCCCACGGCGCAGGCGAGGAGACGGTGTTTAGCCAGCGCAGCGAGGGAAACCACAGCTTCCAAATACACTGATTAAACGTAGTTCTTAAAGACTGTACTCTCACCAAATGTAAAATTAAAGTCTAAGAACTTTCCACAGTGAGTATTTAAAACCCTAACATTAGAGGAAGACATTCTAATGCTACCATATAGTTCCACACTAGTGGGATCTGCTAAACTGACAATGAGATTAATCCAGACTGGCCTAGAACCATTTTTTTGGAAGGTAATTTTTCCCCCCTAATGAGGAGCAAGTGAAGATAGTGCATCCTTTAAATTTCAATGATTTTCAACAAAGCTTTTTGTCAGCTTTATGAAATTCTTGAATTTTAAAAAGGCTTCATAAAATTATTGAATTTTAAAAATCCCTTCAGTGGTTAGTGTCACTAATCATCAGAGAGATGCCAATTAAAACCACAATGAGATACCACCTCACACCTGTCAGAATGACTACCATCAATTATAGAGAATGCCCCAGCCACCCCTACTCAAGATCCGTCTTCTTCTCTCTAGCTGCACTGGATGCCACAAAAGAGAGAATACTTATAATCAATAAATCAACAAATGACAAGTATTGGCAAGGATGTGGAGAAAAGGGTACCTCGTCCACTGTTGGTGGGAATGCAGACTGGTGCAGTTACTGTAGAAAACAGTATGGAATTTCCTTAAAAATTAAAAATGGAACTGCTTTATGGCCCAGCAATTCCACTTCTAAGAATTTATCCAAAGAAACTGAAGCACTGATTCAAAAGAATATATGCACTCTTATGTTCATTGTGGCTTTATTTATAATATTCCAGAGATGGAAACAACCAAGTGCCCATTAGTGGATTTAAAAAAAAAAAAGTGATGGTACATATATATAATAGAATATAACTCATAAAAAAGGATGAAGTCGCCGAGACCGGTTTGGCTCAGTGGATAGAGCGACGGACTGCGGACTGCGGGGTCCCGGGTTCGATTCCGGCAAGGGCATGTACCTTGGCTGCGGGCACATCCCCAGTAGGGGGCGTGCAAGAGGCAGCTGATCGATGTCTCTCTCTCATCGATGTTTCTGACTTTCTATCCCTCTCCCTTCCTCTCTGTAAAAAATCAATAAAATATATTTAAAAAAAAAAAAGGATGAAGTCTTGCCAAAACCAGTTTGGCTCAGTGGTAGAGCGTCGGTCTGTGGACTGAAAGGTCCTGGGTTTGATTCCAGTCAAGGGCATGTACCTTGATTATGGGCACATCCCCAGTAGAGGGTGTGCAAGAGGCAGCTGATTGATGTTTCTCTCTCATTGGTGTTTCTAGCTCTCTATCCTTCTCCTTTCCTCTCTGTAAAAAAAAAAACAAAATATATATTTTTAAAAAGGATGAAGTCTTACCATTTGTGATGGCCTGGATGAAACAATAGGGTATTATGCTCAGTGAAATAAGACAGTCAGATAAAGACAAATAACATGTGATTTCACTCGTATGTGGACTCTGAATAACAATATAAATGAACAAACAAAACAGAAACAGACTCCTAAATACAGAGACTTATGGTTGCAGAGGGGAGGGATGTTAGGGGACTGGATGAAAAAAAGTGGAGGGATTGAGAAGTATAAATTGGAAGTTACAGAATAGTCATAGGGATGTAAAGTACATCATAGAAAATATCTCTCTATATAAAAGCCTGAGCGACCATCGCAACCATACAGACAACTGAATAGGCTGCGTGGGGTAACCAGGCTGGCAGAGGGGTCAGTGAGGGATGACCAAACAACTGAGCAGCAGGCTGCATGGGGCGACCAGGTCCGCAGGAGGGGCGGGGGGTGGGGGGAGAGGAAGAGGAAGGGTGGGCAGTGAGGGGTGACCAGGCTGGCGCGAGGGGTAGTTAAGGGTGACCAGACTGGCATGAGGAGCAGTTAGGGGCAACCAGGCCAGCAGGTGGGGAGGCAGTAAGGGGCAACTGGGCTGGCAGGTGGGGCAGTTCAGGGTGACCAGGCTAACAGGGGAGGGGGGCAATTGGGGATGACCAGGCCAGCAGGGGGGCAGTTAGGGGCAATCAGGCAGGCAGGCAGGTGAGCAGTTAGGAGCCAGTGGTCCCAGATTATGAGAGGGATGTATGACTGTGGGTTTAGGCCCAGTCCCCAGGATCTGGCCTAAACTGGAAGTCGGACATCCCCCAAGAGGTCCCAGATTGGAGAGGGTGCAGGCTGGGCTAAGGGGGGACGCCCCCATGCACAAATATTGTGCACTGGGCCTCTAGTAGTTAATAATATCATAATAACTATGTATGGTGCCAGGTGGATACTGAAAATATTCAAGGGAAACACTTTGCAGAGTATATGATTATCTAACCACTATACTGTACACCTGAAACTAATGCAAAATAATATTGAATGTAAACTGTAATTGAAAAAACAATTAACAAAAAACTTAAACCCTTCAGGAATAATTATAGTTGCTATACTTAGGTGCCTGATAATTATTGTCTAAACTCTTCTGCCAAATAATAATAAGAGCTACCATCTGTTAAGATTGTACTTTGTGCCAAGGCCTATACATACATTATCTTATTCCCAAAACAATTCAGTGAGGCAGAAAACATTATCTATCTGACAAACTGAGGCTTTAAAAGATTAAGTAATTTGCCCAAAGTTGCTCAGCTAATAAATGAGAAAAGTGGAACTTGAATCTATTTCTCTGTGACCCCCGTGCCCATATTGTAACCATCACATTATGCTAGAGGGAGTTTTTAAATCTGTCACTCCCTTCAGAAATTAGTCTTAAAATTATTTCTGTCTGGATATACTACATGCTATTCATAATTTACTTTTATTATTAGGAAAAACATTAAATCAATATCAAAACTGTTATTTATTATACTACGAGCATATATTAATTTTTAAGGCACATTCCAAGCATTTTGTAAAATTAACTCATTTAAACATAACAATCATGTAAAATCATACTATTATTTCCATTTACAGATGGGAAAACTGAGACACACGGAAGTTAAATAACATTAAAACCATGCAGGAAGAGACAGGTCTGTCTGATTTCAGAGCCCAAGCTCTTAACAGATATGCCACGGCTGGTATTTATACAGCAATGTAGCCATGAACAGGGATGGAAGCAAAGATTAGACCCAGAGTGTGAGTGGTGAAAATATTTTCTCATCCCATCATTAAATTAAGTGCTTTACAGGCAACAAGCTAATGGTTCACTAATATTTGTCTGTCTTTCCAAAACCTCGTTAGGGTAGAAGGTCCATGCACAAGATACTGTGTGTGGTTTTTTCCCCATCACTGGCTCGGGCTGAAGGCACAAGCAAAGTCTTGCTATGCTACCTCTGCACTTTGTTTCCTCCCTATTACATTTTCTTTAAAAAAAAACTCAATTTGTCTATCCATTCCATTAAAACCAATCCTTTTTCTTTTTGTCTTGCACTATTGGTGTCACCAGGGAGATTAAAAAAAAATTTTTTTGTTTTGTTTTGTTTTTTGTTTTTTGTCTAAAGTTTTACATATGTCTCCTTTTCCTCCACTTGACACCCTCCTCCCCCAGCCATTCCCACCCCGCACAAACCCCCACCGCCCCAGTGTCTGTGCCATTGGTTAAGCAAATATGCATGCATACAAGTCCTTTGGTTGCTCTCTAACCACCCCCATCCCCTGCCATTTGTTTCTGGATCTATTCTTGTTCATCACATTATGCTGATCGTTATATCCCACAGATGAGTGAGATCATGTGATATTTATCTTTCTCCAACTGGCTTATTTCCCTTAGCATAATGCTCTCCAGTTCATCCATGCTGTTGCAAATGGGGAAAGTTCCTTCTTTTTTTCCTGCAGCACAGTATTCCATTGTGTAGATGTACCACAGCTTTTTAATCCCCACATCTGCTGACGGGCACTTAGGTTGTTTCCAAATCTTAGCTATGGTAAGTTATGCTGCTATGATTGGTGTTTCTGGTTTCTTGGTATATAGTCCTAGAAGTGGGATTACTGGGTCAAATGGGAGTTCCATTTTTTAACTTTTTGAGGAAACTCCATACTATCTTCAAAATAAAAAGCTTCTGCACAGCAAAAGAAAACATCAACAAAACAATAAGAAAAGCCACTAAATGGGAGAACATAGTTGCCAATATTTCAAATAAAGGTTTGATCTCCAAAATTTACGGAGAACTCATACAACTTAACAAAAGGAAGATAAATGACCCAATCAAAAAATGGGCAAAGAACCTAAATAGACACTTTTCGAAAGAGGACATACAGAAGGCTGAGAGACACAGGAAAACATGCTCAGTCACTAACCATCCGAGAGATGCAAATCTAAACAACGAGATGCCATCTCACACCTGTCAGCTTGGCTATCCTCAACAAACAACGAGTGCTGGCGAGGATTCGGAGAGAAAGGAACCCTCTGCACTGCTGGTGGGAAGATAAAAATTTAAAGAGACTGAGAGTAAGAGACCCGGTGCTTTATCTTATTGAAGTGAAAAGGCCGCTGAGGTTCCGTGGCACTTAGGCAGTTTTCTTATGCAGCAATCGATTCTGTGGCGAGAGAGGCCTGAGGCGACCAGAGGAACTGAGGTCACTGAGAGCAGAACCAGCTCCACACAGCCCCTTGCATTTTGGAGGTCTGACCCGAACCTCCTTGGATCTCATTGTCCCTGCAGTTTATTAGGCCAAGAACCGTCATGAACACTCCTTCTAGTTATTGTTTTATATATTTTTTAATTGATTTTTTACAGAGAGGAAGGGAGAGGGATAGAAAGCTAGAAACATCTATGAGAGAGAAACATTGATCAGCTTCCTCCTGCACACCCCCCACTGGGGATGTGACTGCAACCAACGTACATGTCCTTGAGTGGAATCGAACCCGGGACCCTTCAGTCTGCAGGCCCAGGCTCTATCCACTGAGCCAAACCGGTTTCAGCTTCAGTTATTCTTTAAATGTCTGCTGTTTGGGTGATTCTATCACATGATGGCAAACTGGTTTAAACTGAACTCTGTGATAAATAAGCAAAAAATTATCAATTTATAGTATTTCAAAGCTGGAAGGAAACTTAAATTGTGGTCCCAATAGCATTTTAGCCATTCATCTAACAAACACTGAGGTGAGTGAGGATAGTACCCACTGCTGACAGAGATACAGGGAAACACGTGCTTCTGTGTACACCATTGGCCAGAGTGTAAATTGTTGCCCTATTTTGGAAATGAAGCTGGCAATATCTTTTTTTTTTTTAATCTTTATTGTTGGAAGTATTACAGAGGTCCTCCTTTTTTCCCCCATGGATCCCCTCACCCCCTCACCTGCCCCTCCTAGGCCTTCACCACACTATTGTCTGTGTCCAGGGGTTATGCATATATGCACATAAACTCCCCAGTTAATCTTTCTGCACCCTTGTCACCTACCCCACTCCACCCTACCCCTGCCTTCCCTCTGAGATCCTGCAGTCTGTTCTGTGCTTCTATGTCTCTATTTCTATTTTGTTTATCAGATTCCAGCGAGATCATGTGATACTTATCTTTCTCTGACTGGCTTATTTTACTTAGCATAATACTCTCCAGGTCCCTCCATGCTTTTTTACAACTGCATAATATTTCATGGCGTAAATGTACCACAGCTTGGCAGTATCTTTTAAAATTAAAAACATACTGTTCCTTTTGCTAGTATTTTCACCTCTGGGATCCCATTCTCTAGAAATAAACATATGTGCAACACCTATACTATGGAATATTAATTATCAATTCAAAAAGAATGAATTAGATCCACATCTATTGATCTAAAGAAATATTCACAATGTATTTATTAGATGAAAAAAACAAGACATAGAAAAATAGAGTGTGAGGTGGGGAGGGAAGGGAAGCTAAAGGAAGAAAAAGACTAGATAAAATAAAAATTTGAGAAAAACTATTATAATCTAAAGTCAAAATACAGTCTAGAAAATAGAAAATATTCCTGCAATTTCCTCATGTGTAATGTGGATATAATAATTATACGTGTCTCAAAAAGTTAATATAAGAATCAAATAAATGGATGTATTTACAGGGCAGGACAGAGCCTGGCATATAGTAGTATATTATTTTTTCTAGTATTTAGAATTCTATTTATAATATTACTGCAATTAATGTTACACATATTAAATGTATAAAAGTATACATAATAGAAGATACTGTGGGTGCATGAAACATGCTTTGATTAGATGATGGGATTGCCAACGATCCTTGTCTGGAATTTTTTTAAAAATATATTTTATTGATTTTTTACAGAGAGGAAGGGAGAGGGATAAAAGTTAGAAACATCTATGAGAGAGAAACATTGATCAACTGCCTCCTGTACACCCCCTACTGGGGATGTGCCTGCAACCAAGATACATGCCCTTAACCGGAATCAACCTGGAACCCTTCAGTCCACAGGCTGACGCTCTATCCACTGAGCCAAACCGATTTCAGCTGGGATTTTTTTAATGTTGCTTTTGCCATAAATTAATGTTGGGGAGGTGGGTGATTTCATCTCTAAGTCTCCTTAACTGAAGGCAGGACTACATGTCTGCCATTAAGGCAAAGGTATGTTTTCCTATCCTACTTTTTATAACCATTTTCACTTATGAGCATCAAATGACTGCCTTCAGTGTTGTAATTCAAAGTTTAATCCACCTTGGAATGCTTTCCTTTGATGAGAGTGACCATCTTTTTAGAATCTAACATGGAGACACTTTATTTGACAAAGGATTTTTTGAAACTCTTGCGAAAAGGCATAAAAGTTAAACCACACTTATCTACTTAATAAATAAATTGCTTTCATTGAAAGGCATTAGCTTACAGAGCTGGACAGCCAAGATGAAGAATGGCCATCTGTCTGGGCAAATCCGCCATGGAGTGCCCAGTGCTGTCTCTGTGGAGGCACTCAGTGTCATCCTTTCCATAAATCTGACTATATTTGAGGACACCCTTCAACTTTATCTTGAGACAGAGTGGCCACAATCTGCTGGACACGGCCCAGTCTCTCCAGAGGACTTGAACATAACATTTGGAAAAGGGCCTCTCGGATGCCAAGTCTAGAGAAGGATCGTTTCCTGAGGCTTTTGTGTCGTGTTCCTGTTACTATAAATTATTGTCTCCATTTCAGTTGAGACCCCAAATCCATCTGGTCCTCTATGAAAGGAATCTTCCAGTTGGAATAACAGAGGAAACCGAAGAGTTAAGAGTATTTATTTGCCAGTGGAAGAACTGGCTATGGAACCAGAAAGGTTAAATTGTAAGTCTTTGGCAAAACACGGCTTTCTCTACGTCATTTTCCTTTGGAACCAGATGAGAAACAGCTGGTTATTTGCATAGAAAACCCACTGAGAAAACTCACTTGGTTAACACTACTTCTCCCAACCTACACACAGCTGATTCCTTCTCATTCTACTCTCAGCCCCATTGTCACTGCCTCATACTCTTTCCCTGACTTTCACCCCCATGCCGTCCTCTAAAATATTGTCACTTTCTTTATGGCAGTTACCACTATCGGGAAATTATTTTATTTATTGTCTCTCTTTCCACCAAAATGGAAACAACGTGCAACTAGTTTGGTCTGGCTTTTCACTGCCATGTTCCCAGGGTCTGGCACAGTGGTGGCACACAGTAGGTGCTCAACAACTATTTGTTGAGTGAATTGAACATGCATGAATAACCACTGTGCTTTTCTACTTCCACTTTTCTTTAATGAACATAAATTTTGTGTGTGTTCATAATCATAACAATGTTTATTAAAAAAAAAAAAACACCGAAAACACCAGCCTTCCTGAATCTAACTCCATTTTAACTACTTAGTTTGGCACATGGTGGACACTCAACAAATGGACGAATATGTGTCAATTATGTGCCTGATGCTCTGCTAGGCATTTTTCTATTCATGATCTAATCACCGCATCTCATCTAATCCATATTTTACAGATGAAAAAGCTGAGTCTTAGTAACTTCAAGTTTAAAAACTCGCTGCTAAGAGGCAGAGCTAGTGTTTGAATGCAGGTCTGTCTGCATGACACCAAAGTCAGATTGCTGTACCTCCCAGTCTCCCAAATTTTCATAAGACAAAGTCATTCAACTAAAGTTTTCTTTTTTAAGGAGGGGCAGTGAAATCAATGATGTTCTTTTCTTACAATCTGCATAAGCTATTTTTAGCCAGATTGCCCTTATATCCAGGACAGGTCTAGACATAGAGCAGGTTCAATAAATACGTGTCACTTTGAAGGGGAGGGAAGGGGGGAGAAGAGAAGAAGGGAAGGGGAAAGGGAGGGAAAGGGAGGGGGAGGGAAGGAGAGAAGAGAGGGAGGGGGAAGGGAGGGGAGGGGAGAGGAGAGGGAAAGGAGAGAAAGGGAAGGGGAGAAGGAGGGAAGGGGAGAGGGGGAGGGAAGGTGAAGAAGGGGGAGAGGAGAGGGAAAGGAGAAGGAGGGAAGGGGAGAGGAGGGAAAGGGAGGAAAGGGGAGGGGAGAGGGAAGGAGAGGGGAGGGTAGAAAGAAGAGAGAGGGAGGGAGGGATAGAGGAGAGGGAAGGGAGGTGAGGAGAGGGGAGAGAAGGAAGGGGGAGAAAGAGGGGAAAGGAAGGAAAGGGGAGAGGAAAGGGAAAAGAGAGGGAGAAAAGGGGAGAAGAGAGTGAGGGAAGGAAAGGGGAGAGAGAGGGGCAAGGGAGCGTTGACACTGATTTGCTGGGAGGCCTCTTAGTAAACAGTGAGGGAAGGGATAGAGAAACACTAAAACCTGGCATGAAAACTTCCTATCTGTCTCCCACCCCTGGTTCCATTGTCACTAAAAAATATATTTTAAGATCAAACTCCAAAAGTCTCTGAGTGACTTTGTTTGTATCCAAAATGTGACCCCCGAGTGGGAGGAGGGAGTGTGAGATCCTGGGATTTGCCCTCCCCAGGTGGAGCCCTCTCTTGTGAAAGGGTGTTTCCTGGTTTACCTGTCTGTTTCTCTGCAGGCCTGAGCTGGAAGGGATCAGATCTGTTCGCTTTAAGTGTTGTCGAGCCAGTCCTGCCACAGCACCTGATCACACAGCAGGCATGCAATCACACTTGTTCATTTACGCATTCTATAGATATTAATTGGACATCTTTTGTTGCAATTCCAAACCCCGAAACTCTCTGAAAACCTACAGATTCCTGGAAGTTGACAGCAAGCTCATTTGACAGGGACTCCTGACAGGAACAGACACCAGGCTCTGGAGAGTCTTTTTGCTCTCCCTCAGTGTGAATGCTCATACATTCTCCATGTTCCACTGTAGATATGCAAACGTGTCTGATTATAGGATGCTGCCCCAGACTCTTTGGGTGCTACATAACTTAGTGATATGTACCCCATGACCTTTCTGAGTTCCCACAACACTTGGACCCCAGAGGTCCAAGTGGCCTGGGGGTTGCATCTGCTCGGATGTGTAGCAGGCATCATTACAGGCGCTGAGAATACTGCAGCGGAGTAAAACCAAGGTCCTTGCTCTCGTGGAGTTTATGTCCCAGCTCCCTGGGCCATAAACAGAAAACAAATAAAGAAGGTAATTCCTGAGGGAGGTAAGTGTTCTGAGAATGGCGCAAAGATGTGTCAGAGGTCAGAGACACCCTCGCTACAGAGACCCGGACGAAGAGAAGGAAGCAGCCATGAGAAGATCTGGCTTCAGGGCACCTGCACTGATTCATTCTGAGATCGGGGACCAACTGGACCTTGGCAAATGCTGTCTCTTCTGCCTGAAAGGAGACATTTAACTTTCTCTCCTCCTGTGTTTTGCTCAGGATTGTAATATTTATGAAGCATTAGGGTTGAGAAGTCACGTTTGTGGCCGCTGAGGGAAACACCCCCTTGAGAGGAGGTGTTGAGGATGTGGTAGAAGTTCTCTATGGGCTATGAAGTGCCACAGATCACAGCACAGTCTCTGCCCTCCTGGTCATGAAGACTCGGCCAGCCTCTCTCTGAGCCAGGGATGTGGACCATTCCACAGAGAGGCTGGGGCTGGCCAGCATGTCTACTGAGCTGCTCCTTCCAAGTCCTGCATGCCCTCCACAGGAGTCTTGTGTTTTCACAGACAAACAAACACAGCATGGCGACCCCAGAGACTCCTCAGCACTGTTTCTCCAGCGACGGTGACGGTAAAACCCAAAATACTCCTCCGGGCACCGCATCCAGCTCGCCCCGACCAGTCTCCCCAGAGAAAGGAAGGAGCCATAGCAAATGTTCCGTTTCATTGTTGCTGTTGTAGTCATTGTTTTTCCTTTGGTCTTCTCGCTTCAGAGAAGGTAGATGCTGCTACGGGGGCAGTCTTTATGTCTGGAACCAATGAGCCCTGGTTGTAGACAAGCTTGGTGAGTGGAGGCCGGCGGTGGGCCTGGTGAGAAAAGGGGGCTGAGGCCAGGCAGGATACAGAAGAGCATGGCCAATCACTAAGGGAGAGGAGGGTTATTGGCTCGTACACTTTATTATGTCTAACACCCCTCTTTTCAGCATTAGATGTCAGCAGCTGGTGACATGCTCAACAACTAATGAGTGGGGGAGACAGCTGGGGAGCACCACAGCTTAGCTCTCCCCCAAACCGTGATGGGTCACCCCTCCTTGGCCAGCTTCTCGAACCCAAGTGAACAAATCTGAGAATCTGGACAGTAACACCCACAGGACTTGCCAGGTTCCTGTTGGCTGAGGAAGACGATTTCTTCCCATTTCAAAGAGCTGTTGGTCTGACGAGGAGAGGGTTTGCAGAGTAATGGGAACTGCATGGAAGAATGTCTAAAACATTAAGGTCGACTCCTTTATCTCCTATGATTTTGCATCGGCCTCTGCCAGGACAGAAACTGTGTTCTAAATGATTCCAGCTTCTTCACCCCCCTTAGTAAGATTTCTAAAAGTGAGCATGTTGTTTGTCCTTGTCAACATCTCTTTTGCGGTTCTGGTGCTTTCACTCTGATGGGTTTAGAAAGGAGTCGGCAGAGTAACTGCGGCTTAGGAGGACTCCCCTG
The DNA here is from genome assembly GCA_027563665.1 of Antrozous pallidus. NCBI lineage: Eukaryota > Metazoa > Chordata > Mammalia > Chiroptera > Vespertilionidae > Antrozous > Antrozous pallidus. Next base: position 91,284,022 of record CM050511.1, on the reverse strand, counting down.
TCTACCAAACACTTTCACGTGCGATGTCTCATGGAAAGACTCCGACAAATAAACTCCTGGTTCCCTTGTCAAGAGCCTTCCTTAGTTAGCAAAAGAGTCACTGGGCCCTCCCTCCATTTCAAGGGCTGTGTTTCTCACACATTTTCTGTCTTTGTTGACTTAAGTTCAAAGTCAAACTAACAAATCTGTTTTGTCAGATGGGAAGCTCTCTGCTAGGGGTTCGGAGGGGCCTTCAACATGGCTCGCTGCGCTCTCCCCCTGCACACAGGACCCGCTGTCTCCCCGAGACATTAACAGCTTTGTGCTTTCATTTATTTATTTAATGCTGCAACGGCTTAAGCTCGTCTGCCAGAATGTCCTTGAACACTGGGCTCTCAGGGCCAGAGGGATTCCTAGACTGGCTCTAAATCACCCCCATGGAAAAGCCAACTAAACGGGTCGTTGCACTTTCTTAGGGGCCTGCTGGCCTGTTGGTGTTTTGGACCACCAAGCGGAGCCTGGAAGCCTGGTCCATCTGCAGATCCACGTTTAGGACCATGGTTGAAAGGAAATAAGTCTCCAACAGCACTTGCCAGAAGAGCCTGCTGGGGCAGCTGGTGATTGAAATGTGCTCACTGTGGTCCGAGAAGTCTTCCCTCATGATGCTTGCCCTTCACTTGATATTTCCCAGGACAATTTGCTCAGCGACAGGCTGTTCCTCAAAGGAGGCAGGATAACGTTCTTCAGTTTCTCTTTACAGTTTGCTTCATAAATGAACACTGTAAACAAGCTTTTTCCCTAATCATCCCCGCACCGTTCATTTCTCCTGACAATGGTCTGACCCCTGAGAAAACTCTGACAAGTAGATTACTACATACATACAGAAAATTAGTACTTAGTACTTCAGTCACATCCTATATAATAAAAGTCTAGTATGCTAAGTGTCCAGTTGACCATTCAACCAATCAAAGTGTAATATGCTAATGATACGCTAAGGCCGCTCAACCACTCACTATGACATGCCTGACCACCAGGGGGCAGACAGTCAACCGATTGATCAGTCGCTGTGACATGCACTGACCACCAGGAGGCAGATGCTCCAACCTTTAGGTTAGCTTGCTGCTGGGGTCTGACTGATCAGGACTGGGCAAGATGGGCAGGACATGCCCTGGAGTCTTCCTGTGGTCCCTCCTCCACTGGCCAACCTCCTAAGTCTCTCTCTGGCCCTGATCATGTACCATTGGCCTGGTCTGCACCCTCTTGCAATCTGGGACTCCTTGAGGGATGTCAGAGAACTGGTTTCTGCCCAATCCCACAGGCACAAATTTGTGCACTGGGCCTCTAGTCCTTTCCTATATAATAAAAGGATAATATGCAAATCAACTGAATTGTGAAACGACTGGTAACTATGACACACACTGACCACCAGGGGGCAGATACTCAATGCAGGTGCTTCCCCCTGGTGGTCAGTGAGATCCCACAGGGGGAGCTGTGCTCAGCCAGAAGCCAGGCTCATGGCTGGTGAGTGCAGCGGTGATAGGAGTCCCTTCTGCCTCCGTGGCAGCACTAAGGTCCCTTAGGGGATGTCTGCCTGCAGGGAGCAGGCCTAAGCTGGCAGGCAAAGATCCTGGACTGTGAGGGGGTGCAGGCCAGGCTGACAACGCCCCCACCCCAGTGCACTAATGTCATGCACCAGGCCTCTAGTTTCAAATAAAGCAACTTACAAGAACATGTATGAAAAGAACATCCCCTTTGCTTTGGAAACAAATGTGCATTTTCTTGTTAATAAACAGAAGTTTCCTTCTCTCTTTCACATGACTGTAATGGGTCCAAGAACTAAACCTTCGTATTTCCTAAGAAGAAGTTTTATATTAAAGAAGAGTAAAGACACATGACAGCTAAATGCAATGCCTGATTCTAGACTTGACCTTGTATTGTGGAGTTTTTGGGGGAAAAAACCAAACTATTTCATTTTGGTAAGGTCCAATTTATAAATTTCCTCTTATGGGCTGTGCTTTTGGTAACAAATCTAAGAATATTTTGCACAGCTTCAGGTCCTAGATTTCTCCTAAATTTTTTTTATATTTAAGTCTGCAATCCATTTTGACTTCACTGTTGTATAAAGTATGAGGTTTATGTAGACGTTCATTTTTTGGGGGGGGGGGGTGTCATGGATGTCTAGTTTGTTGAAAAATCTATCCTCTCTCATATTGCTTTTACACATTTGTCAAACAGCAGTTAGGCATTTCTATGTGAGTCTATTTCTGGGTTCTTTGTTCTCATTCATTGATCTTTTTGGCTATCCTCGGACAACACCACACTGTCTTGATAACTATAGCTTTATAGTAGGCCTTAATATCAACCAGAGCAATTCTTACCACTTTATTTTTGTTCCTATGGAAGCTAAATATTTTTAGCATTTTACTTGGGAATAAATGTAACTTACAATAAAGTTGCAAGAGTAAAAATAGTACAAGACATACTCAGATACTCTTTATCCAGATTCACCTATTATATACATTTTGCTGCATTTGCTTTATCATTTGACCATACACACACACACACTTTTTTTGTTTTTTACTAAACCATTTAAAGAAAGCTAAGTTAAATGAATGCATCATGGCTCTTTATTTCTAAATATCTTAACGTGTATTTCCTAGAAATAGGGAATTTTTTTTTACATAACTACAATATAGTTATCAACTCCAATAAATTTATCGGTGATAAACACTCCTCAAATCTGCTATCCATATTTCTTTTTTTTTAAACTGCCCAGTAATGTCCTTTATATTCTTAAACCCACTGCTTTTCTAAGTAGCAGTCACTTAAACGATGTGCTTTATAATCAATCCCCAAGGACTACACAATTTTCTGTAAATTGTTCCTTTTTGTTTTTCTCAGTGGATAAGAATTTCTCGGAATGCAAACTATGGTGTCAGTATTTTCAAAGTATTTCAACACACTCACCATCGCTAGCCAGGCTACTACGGCACTTCCCATGAGGGACAGAGCCATAAGATGCAGGTTTCAGCTCCCCCATATCTGAATGGAAGCTCTCTCATGCAGATGAGGCTTTGGGGCTGAAAATCCCTCCCTTTTTTTCTGGCTGATTCTAGCCACTTGGGGCATAAGCATGGCAAATGCTTCATCGGAGGCACTTAGCAGAGAGAAAGCAATTCCGTAGACCTCTTTCCTGACCTCGCTCTTTGATGGATATTTCCTAACTCTTCATATACTTAGCCCTGATCACTTCGAGATCTACTGGTGAGAGGGTAGCATAGATGAGGAGAGTCCCGACATTCCCCACAAACTTTATGAAACAACATATGAAATGAAATGAAAAAAAACAATTTCATTTTGATAAGGTCCGATTTATAAATTTCCTCTTATGGGCTGTGCTTTCGGTAACAAATCTAAGAATATTTTGCATGCCTCTAGGTCCTAGATCTCTCCTCTATTTTAAAGTACTCCTAAATTTTAAATTTCTCCTATTAATTTTAAACTACTCCTAAATGTTAAATTCCTCCTATAATTTTAAACTACTCCTAAATGTTAAATTCCTCCTATAATTTTAAACTACTCCTAAATGTTAAATTTCTCCTAAAATTTAAAGGTGCCACCACCACCAAGCCCCCCCCCCCTCCCCCCATGAGACAATTCAGGAACTGGTAGCAACCTCCTTGCAGGGCTTTCTAAAGGCCAACGAGATGAAAAAGGTGCCCTGGGCCCCATTCGCGGTGACTGTGGCTTTATCTAACTGTGTTTGCCAAGTTGCCAGGGCAAGGGTCTCCCAAGTACAGGTTCCCCCGGGGGCGAATGGGGCTGCATGCTGTCCCCAGAACTATCCTGGGAAATAAAAGACACAACGTTGCTGTAACTAGGGCTAAAATTTAGGAACAAAATTATGGGAGGCAGACGCCAACCTCTGTTGCCTGGCATAAGAACCAGCAATTACATTGTCCCTTTGCAGTCATAACACATCTTGGCCATTCCCCTCTGCACCTTGATGCCTGGCTGGGACCCAGCAGATGGGCAGATGCAGTGCTAGAGGATCGACTGTATGCTGAATCCTCACGCAGGCGACTTTTAAATAGTTTGCATTCGGGCACAGAGCCAAGAGGACTCAAACTGTGTCCCGAAGTTTGCTGACCCCCTCTCTCTCACCACCTCTCACCCCTCCAAACCCATGCACACTTGCACAGGAAAGAAATAACCCTACAGCCTGATTCAGGTTCACCAAGAAGGGAGGGCAGATTACTTTTTAATTTCCAGGGATGCCTTTAAAAAAAAAAAGTTGTAAATTGTTCCACAGAGATGCCCTTCCTTGCCAGGATAGCTTGGGTGGGTTCAAGCGCTATGGCAACCTACTCCGTTTACAAAACGTGTCTTAAAGAAACGTCACCACCCGATCCTCTGAGGCTTTCTCGGGCCGCTAAGGCAAAAGCCGCCTCTTCAAATGAGGGGTTGGCCGGCGGGAGAGGTAATCTTGCTCGGTTCCTGCTGACGCGTCGCTTTCTGCTGGGGGGGGGGGGGGGGGGGGGCGGTATCTTTAGCTCCCTGGTCATCCACGCCACCGAGCAGCCAGCGAAACCTCAAACAATAGGGCCTCTTTGCTGCCTTGCATCCACCGTTCTGGTCTGCACCGAGCAACCATCATTTAGGCGGTTGCTGGCGCAAAGCGGCGGCCTTGAGCAAGCTGAAATGTTTGTGACACCGAAATAAAGATGTTCCACGCTGCTCAGACCAGGGAGTCACGCAGAGAACCGCTGGAATGGAGCTCCGGGCCAAGGCTTGCAGAGAGAGAGCGCGGTTAACTCCTGCCTGCCCGGCACCCGCGCGCGGGGAGAGGCGCAGGGAGCCGGGGCGGACGGCAGAGGGCAGTGTTCGCTGCGCCTGCTCCCAGCTCCGCGCCGCTCGCTCCGCACGCAGGGGCTCCGGGGCCGGGAGAAAACTATGCCCAGCATTTCATAACACAGGAAGTGGGGAGGAGATTAGATACTGAGCTCTGCAGGCACCACCGCACAAGCAGGGCGTTTGTAAAAGTCACTTTCCCCCCCACCCCCTTCCCTGAAAGCCTGCCAGATGGAGAGTAGGTGGGTTTGTTCTGCAGTCAGAGTGACTAACCCTCCCAGGGAAAATAAAGGAAGATGTCATCTTTTCCAAACTAGACGGCCTCATCAAGCTCACAGGCTCCGCTTTGCAGACAGACAGCAGGTTTGTGTGTACACTGCTCGCTTCTAGGTGGGTTCGGATTTTATTATCAGCGTTGGGGGGGTGGGGGAGTCAGAGTTTCCTCTTGGACATCCTTAGGGGATTTTCAGTCACTTCCAGGTCAGACCCATGTGTGGCCTGTGTGTGAGAACCTCAGGTCCTGCCCCGGTTCCTGTCGCGGGCCCTGGATGGCATGGTGCTGGATTGCACTTCATTCACATTCTTCGGGGAGAGTTTCACCCCTCAAAGGCCTGCAGCCCGAGTGTGCACATTTACCAACACGTCTACCTATTCTCAGCTCGACAGGTTCCCTGCCTTCTCCTCTAGGGGAAGTACTACTTAATTCCGCATTAATTCCCTCCTTTCTACACAGGATTCTGAGCTGCTGGTGCACAAAGCTCTGTGTTAGACACACAAAGGTGAGAGAGACTACACAGCAAGTAATAAGAATCAGAGGTCAGTCCCGGCTGGTGGCTCAGTTGGTTGGAGCGTCATCCTGTACACCAAAACGGTTGCACATACCTAGGCTGCATGTTTGATACCGAGTCAGGGCATGTACAAGAGGCAACCGACCCTGACCTGCTTGGCTCAGTGGATAGAGCGTTGGCCTGTGGACTCAGGGGTCCCAGGTTCGATTCAGGTCAAGGGCATGTGCCTTGGTTTCGGCCACATCCCCAGTAGGGAGTGTGCAGGAGGCAGCCAACTGATGTTTCTCTCTCATCAATGTTTCTAACTCTCCCTCTGCTTTCCTCTCTGCAAAAAATCAATAAAATATATTTTTTTAAAAAAGAGGCAACCGATCAACGTTTCTCTCCCTCTCTCTCTCTCTTTCTCTCTCTCTCTCTCTCTCTCTCTCTCTCTCTCTCTCTCTCTCTCTCTCTCTCTCTCCCCTTCCTCCCTCCCTAAATCAATAGAAATCAGTCCTTGGGTGAGAATTTAAAAAAAAATAATCAGAGAAGGTCATACATAACCATAATATAAGGTAGAATGGAGTTCACATAGAAGAAAAGTATAAACAAATAGCAAAAGAAGAGGTTCTATTCATCTGGAGTGGAGAGCTGAAGAGATGCATCATAAGGGAGAGAGCCTTTGCTTTGAGTCCTGAAGGTTAGGTTTCAAAGGCAGACAGATGGTCAGAGGAGAGAACTCCAGGCCTGAGCAGAGGTGGGGATGGGGCCAGTTCCCGGGCAGCTGCCCGCACAGTGCACACAGGTGCATTTTGAACCCCACAGGGAAGGAGACAGAGGAAAGGCTGGAGTGCACGGGAACCCCACCGTGGAGAATGCTTCAGGCCCCGCCCAGGGGACCAATTCCAAGAGGCAACAACAGTAAGCCTCCGGAGGCTGTAGGCCAGAAGGACCAGGATTGGAGCTAATTCTAGGAAAATAGTCTGTCACGGACAAGGAGAGCAGATTCGAGGGGGCAAAGCAGAAAGTAAGGTGGCCAGTTAAGGCGCTATCGCTGCAGAAACAGATGGATTGCATTTTGTGGGCCATCGCTGTAAGAAAGGGGGCGGGGCACACATGAGAGGCCCCGTGGTCACCACAGTTTGGTGGCAAAGTGTTGTGAGTTGGAGCAGGTAGGCAGTGGCACGAGGTGCGTTTGGAGAGAACGTGTGGTGGACAGAAGCACAAAGGGAAGGCGGAGCAGGCAGTTTGGAGGGAGATCAGGAATGTGGGCTAGAAACTCCTACAAAATATCAGTATGGAGATGTCCGGGGGTCGCTGCAAACCAGGCCTGGTGCTCAGAGATGGGTCCCAAGACAAACACAGTCCAAATTCAAGTAAACGTGGGTTTTCCCGGGAGATGGCCATTCTGCAGGTCTCTGCCATCTTGACACTCCACACCACGTATGTGGGGCTCTCTTAAGGGAGGAGAAAGTGCCACACACATTTAGGAATGTATTATTCTTGGATCATGTTTGGTTTCTACTTTGCCTTAACGCTGGTGTACACGGTCTTAAGGAAGCCCGATTTATAAAAACAAGGATCAAGTAAAACATAAATGAGTCCTGGAAACAGGGGAGGGAATGCTCAGTTGCTTCGCTATGTAGAAAAAGATGTATCATCGAATCCCATTAAAGGGCTTTGAATTAAATTTTTAAAATAGGATCTGGCTGATATATAATCAATTTAAACACAGCTTTCTAGGCAAACCTCCGTGAAAAAAATAAGGGGTAGCCAATGTATGATACAGCTTTGCCGCTTCATCTTGGGAAAAATTAAAACGATGCTATTGGAAATTACTATGGGACATTAGAAGGCCATGTGGTATACTAGAAAGATCCGGAATCAGGTTTAGATATGGCTAATTAGCGAGCACACGTACAAGAAGAAAATAATACAATGTTCTACCCAAAGTTATTGTATTTCATAAGTAATTCATGTGAATTTGCTTTGCACAGTTCCTGGCACAGAGTCGCTGCTTAATCAAAAGTTCGGGCTTCCTGGTGGTAGTCCAGCTCGAAACCTCCCTTGTCCCAGAATGAGTGTCTCCCTTTCTCCTTCCCTTTGCCTTCATCCCGCGCCGTGAGTGGCATGGGCACAGCATCCCCGCTTGGCCGTGAGTCTTCCTCAGAGCTTTGCTCTCTGGGATGTGTCTTTTAAATGAATAACAAGCCTGGATGGTCAGGAATGAGGGCCTGCCCTTCACTGGAGGACAGTCACTTTACCTGGAACCAGAGCGTTACCTCCTGGAGATCAGAACTCCAGAGAGCACGAGGCCCTTCTCCCCAACACCCCAGGACCGGATGAGGGCGCCCTGCCTGGCTCCCTATTCCCTGGGACTCCAGGAAAGAGTCAGATGATCCTCAACATCGTAGTAAGCATCCCACCAGGCACAGCACCACTCTGGGTCCTCGGTGACAAGTGCTTTCAAGAACTATATTGTCTTTGAACCCCACAGGGAAGAGCACAGACCGAGTGGATCCAAATCCCTGCTCCACTGCTCACTAGCTGTGCAGCCTGGACAGTCTCCTGCTCTCTGTACCTCGGAGCCTCCTCTGCGAAATAAGCAGACAGAAGAACCCTCCCTGCACGAGTCACCATGGAGCCCAAGGAAGATGGCATAGCTGTCTGTGAAAGACCCTAGAACTGTGCCTGACACACAGCGAGTTCTCTACAAACGCCTCGTGATCCCCACTCTCCCAAGGAGGGAAAACCAGGCTCAGAACTGTCCGTCATCGCCTCGAGATTACATGCCTTAAGTGGCGAGCTGGAGCTTAAATCCAGAACTCTCCATAAACACAATCACACATAATTCGATCAAGAGAAAGCAAAACAAAGGCCTCTTTATTCCTTCTCTTGTATTGAGACAGCTCCTCTGCCCTACTCATTCCTCACATTTCCTTCTTTCTCCCCCCAAAAGGCGAAAGGTCACGTTTTGCAGGAAAGTTGTGTATTGGGATCCACCTAAGGTTCACCGCCTCTCATTTCCAAGCTAGGCCATTCTGTGGGGCTCACGCACCTTTAAGGGAATTATCTGATAACTTCCATTATTTCCATTTATCGGTTTAGCAAATACTAATTGAGTCTGCATCCTATTAGGCACTACGTGCAAAGTGATGGCCCTACCCCACTGGGAGACAGTTAGTAGAAGGCATTGTGGCCAGAAGCAACCGAGCTGACAGGAAATTATGGATGTTCTTCTCTTTAAAAACAGGATAGTATCCTAACCAACTATCTGTTTGGCTAACTTATCCAGAGGACAAGAGAGCAAAGACTGAGGAGAGATCAATATCAAATCTTTGCAATTTGACTGACACACCAGCTCAGGGTGGAGAAGTCCTGGGGCAGGCACGGTGAAGAGCCCAGGCTTTGGTGAGATCAATGGGCTTTGCATCCCAGCTCTGACACTTCCCCTGGTGCGATCTCGAGCAAGTCTGAGCTCTTTCAATCACCACTTTCTTCGGAGACCCCCCTGTGAAGCATAAAGGAGATGGGCAGCAAATTGCTTACCACAGGGTCTGACACATGTGACTTAAGTGATCACAGGGGACCTCTAACAAATGGTGACTTGCAATGTTAAACCAGGGCAGAGGCAAACTCTCTCCCAGGGGAGAGGAGGGGTATGCCGACTCAGGCCAAGTTTTCCCAGCTTGTGCTTATGAAGGGGGCTGCAATGTGCAGGGAGCCAGGAAGGTCTGAGCCAGGCTTTGTGACTGCAGGTGGTAGACCAGAGAGTCTACCTCTAGATTGGTGCTGGGATGCTAATGTCACCGAGTGACCAAGTCTCCATCCGTTTCCAATGTCCTCTTACTGTCTATTCATAGCACAGGCTCCAAAGAGTAAAGTCAGATTATGTCATTCCTCTGTCCAAATACTGCAGGTGGCATCGGGAGAAAGAGAGAAAGAGATACCATAATTATTAAAAGGAAAGCTTGAGAGAGATACCGTAGTTATTAAAAGGAAAGTTTGCTATTAATGCAAGAACATGCTCCTTCCTCCAGGCAGACACAGTAGTCTTGCATCAGGGCACAAAGCTTGGTGAGTTCAGGTGTCCTCGTGCAGTGAACAGCCTGCACAGTCACCGTAAAGTGCTGTGCACAGTCCCTCATGCAACCACATCATCTCTCACTGCATCTGTCACTCATCTCACCCTCTTTGATCCAAAGATGCTGGAAGTTCTTTGAATACCCAAGCATGCTTCTGCCCCAGGACCTTTGCAGTTACTGTCCCCTCTGGCTGGGAGTCTCATCCCCTAGATATTCTGCACCTGGCTCCCTCACTTCATCCTAGTTCCTGCTCTGAGGCCACCTTTCAGTGAGGTCTTCACCCACCTCTGCATTTAAAATTGGAACATCGCTATCTAGCATATTATGTCACTTGTTATTTATTTACTGTGTTGTCTGTTTCACCCCCTGGAATGGAACTTTTTACAGGTGTTTCATTTACTGCTGTATTTAGTGCCTGGCACATAGCACCAACTCAGTAAATATCCGGTAAGTAAATGACCATGAAGACAGGCCCACCTGCCAAGGGAACCGTGGCTTCTGCCCCAGAAGCGCCAGCTGTTTCCTTGCGTACAAAAGCATGCCTATGAGATTTATGCCGTGGATACAGGAGGGATGCAGCCTGCTGTAGGGGTTTTCTCTCTTTTCCACGTCCAGCGTGGAGAGAGAGTGGGTCCAGTTTCTGAGTAAAGGAGTTGGGATTGAGAAATAAAAGAATAGAAGAGAAGATGCAGCAATAGAAATAATAGCTGGGGCTGGGTGGAATCTCTGTTCCCTCTGATGGAGAGACAGGATCATCCAGCCCACGAAGCCGTGTTTGTTTATATCCCCCAAATACCAGGAAGTTACACCAAAAGTTAGGATCAAAGGATATTGGGTGGGCCCTATTCATTCCCCCATTCCCTTCCCGGGCTAGACTGAATTTACATTTCAAGGCCCTCTCCCCAACACCTGGGACAAAGTTAGGAGTCAGTACTGATAACGCATGCAGCCTTCTTAGTGGATGTGTTTCCAAGACGTGGCTCTGCCTGGCACCTTGGATTCAGCTGACAATGATTTAAAGAATGCTCAGGTGTCTTCCCTGGGGGCCCTCCACATCCTTCTGTCTCTTCCAGATTCAGGCTCCTGCAAAGAGGTGCCAGATGCAGAGAAGCCTTGGCATGTGTAGGTGTTCAGTAGACACTGAAATGATTCAATGACCACGTCCTACTGTTGCTCCTGGAGCTGTCAGCCACATAACAAAACAATGTGGTCCTCTCTCCAGCATGATAGCCAAAAGCCTTGTTTCAAGTTCCCACTCCGCTTCTCACTTACTGTTTGTTTGTTTTTTACCAGCTCAGCTATTTAACCTCTTAAGTATCCATTTTCTCATTGGTAAAATGCGGATCATGAGGCATACACTGAGGGTGTTGTGAGGCTGTTGCAGGAGCAAATAAAATAAGAGATATGTGCAGTAGAGACACTGATCTTCCCTTCTTGTGAGCTAGACACATCCTTCCTCCCAATGAAAGACTGTATTTCCCAGCCTCCTTTGCAGCTAGAAACAGCCATGTGACAGATCTAGCCAATGGGGTGTGAGCTGAAGTGGTGTGGCAATTTCAAGGCCTTGCCCTTTGAGAGAGGGGTGTGCCCTCCTCGCCTGAGCATTGGAAAGCAGAGAAAGTACTGAGCCATCTTGGGCACCAACAGAGCCCTTATACACTTTATAAAACAGAGCCAGTTTACCAGCTTAGACTTATACACAAGAAGGAAGTAAAATTCTTTAAAGCCTCTGTTATTTTGGGTCTCTAGCACATGCAGCTGCAAGTACATTCTCATTCATCCAATGAGCATTTATCCAGTATCTGTTGTGTGCCCGGCAAATGTTAGGTGCTCAGGCAGATGCAAAAAAAGTAGCTCCTCCCCTTACTGAAAGATGAAACAGAAGGACCAGAGAGAGAGACCAGGGTACCAGGACACAGACTTTATTGAGGAGACCCTTCCCAAGGGAGAAAGAGCTCACGTGCAGGGTGAAGGCAGAAAAACTAGGGGAGGGGGAGAAGAAGGGACCCAGCCGGACCACCTCCTGGACTGCCTGGGAGAACAGTCAGGAAGAAAAGATGTCATGTGGCGCACTGAGACACCCTTTAAGGGCAGGAACAGGCAGGGGTTGGGCCCAGGGCGGAATGGGAAGGGGTGGGACACAGGGCACTCTGGTATGTGCTTGATTGGTGGCTCAATGTCTCTGTGGCAGATGTCAATTACATCATAACTCCCCCTATCAGTTGGGGGGGGGGGTGCCTATCATTCCAGGCTTCTGATAATATTAAAAAATAATAATTGAGAGTCCAGGCAAGGTCAGGGGGCGAAAATACATCTTCTGTAGCTACTTCCAGCTGAGAGGGGGTGTCGTTAGGAGCGTCTACCCGGAGTCTCAAGGATTCTGGTGTTGGGTTCTGAATTCAGTGGCAGATCTATCTTCTGGTTGGCGAACATCTGCATTCTGTTCTGCAAGAAACTAGTGAAACAGTGCATGAGACATGGGCCAAGGAGCAAGATTAAAGGAAGATACCAGTGTGCCTAATGAGAGGAGCCATGAAGTAAGTGAGCAAAAGACAGGGGGTGTTTTTGAAAAGGCACCTAAAGGTGTGTAGGGGGTTTAGTTTGGCTAGTTCCCATGACAGGAGGAAAAGGGCCACTGGGAAGTTGGTGAGGAATAAGAAACGTCCTTCTTTTCCTAGGCCAACCTGTAGAAAGAGGGATGAGAAAAGACCTATGGGTTGTCATCCTAAGGCCTTACCCATGTAGTAGAACAGAATTTCCTGGCCAGGTACCTGGGCTTTCACAGAATGTAGAACGAATGTATAATGTAGCCGAGTAGACAGAAAACTCTGAGGCCTTTCCAGGTCAGGGAAACCAGGGGGAGGGGGAGGGAGTACCCTGAGGTCTACTGGTTAGGAGGAAGTGACGAGATTCTCACGTGTCCTGGTACGGCAGTGTTTGAGAAGTGTTCTGAGCAGGCCAATCAACTCAAAACCATGCCACCAAACAGAGCCAGAGTAGGATTCAGAAGCTCGGGGCTAGGTTTGAAGATCGCCCACGCTCACCTGGTTTCGGCACCAATATGAAAGATGAAACAGAAGGATCAGAGAGAGAGACCAGGGTACTAGGACACAGACTTTATTGAGGAGACCCTTCACAAGGGAGAAAGAGCTCACGTGCGGGGTGAAGGCAGAGAAACCAGGGGAGGGGGAGAAGAAAGGACCCAGCCGGGCAGCCTCCTGGACTGCCTGGGAGAACAGTCCAGGAGAAAAGGTGCCATGTGGCGCACTGAGACACCCTTTAAAGGCAGGAACAGGCAGGGGTTGGGACACAGGGCACTCTGGTATGCGCTTGATTGGTGGCTCAGTGTCTCTGTGGCAGGTGTCAATTACATCATAAATCCGCCCACCAGTTGGGGGGGTACCTATCACTTACAGAACCAGAGGGGGAGACATGGCACCTAAGCCACTGCGACATGTATTCAGGTAGTCCGAGCATGGGTGGAGGGAAAGCAGGGCAGAATGGGAACTCACAAGGAGGTGCAGACACCTTGTAAGCCCTATAACTCACTATGTTCCCATTCATTCCCACATTCACTGAAAAACCGCTCTCTGCTAGGCTCTGTGCTAGTCTGGGGAGCTCAACAGTGGACAAGACAGACAAGGTCCTCGCTCTCAAGGAGCTTACATGCCTTATAAGCAAATAAAACAAATCATTTTTATATCTAGTAAATACGATAACTTCTAAGGTTAAATGGTACAAAGACCCTAACGCAGGACATTTAACAGCACAACAGGTTTGTTAAGGAGGAGTGCCTGCTTTAGCCTCCTGGTCCTGGAAACCCCAGTGGCGTATAAACAGGGATCTGAGTGAAGCAGAAACGGAGAAGAGCGTTTTGTGCAGAGGCAAAGGCAAGGCCGGTGCAAAGGCCCCTGTGGAATGTAGGTCAGCATGGCTGGAGGGGCGGAGTGAGCAGGTAGACATGTCAGAGGGATGACCTGGCCAGACATGTGACCTCTCAGCCATGACAAGAAGTTAGAATTTTTCCCGAGTGTGTTTGGAAGTCACTGGCGGTCTTTACAAAGAAGGGGGTGGCATGATCAGATCCATGTTGTAAGGAATCTGACCCCCTCCCCGCGGCTGCCCTGTGGCAGATGGACTGTGGAGACACCAATGGGGAGGCCATGATAGCGTGTCAGGCCAGAAGTGGTGGCCTGGACAAGGCTGGTGGCAGCGGGGACCAACAAGTGGTCAGACTGGGCATCTTTTCGGGAGGTAGGGTTGGCCAATGTTTCTGACAGAAGGTATTTATCAAGACAGCAGTCTTAAGTGTTTGGTCTGAGCAGCTGGGTGGGTGGTGGTGTCGACCACTGGATGGAGAAGGTGGGAAGGGGGACAGGTTGGGGCTGAAGGCTGATCTGTACAGAATGAAATGTATTAGCAGCCATTGTGGGGACTTTGCCTTTCCTCCCAATGAGGCTAAGAACCTCTGGAGGACTTGGCCACACAGCATGGAGGCCCTGCCACTCTCCCCATCTAACGGGACCGCAGCGTGGACCTGGGACCTTACACCACCAGGCTCCATCACCTCTCTAACCCCCCCCCCCCACACACACACACACAGGGCTCCTCGCTCACTGGTGGCTGTCTTCTAACCCTGCTCCTGCCTGAAGGGGTGTTCCTGTACCATCCTCCTGGCATAGCCTGCTCACCCCCCCAACAAGTTCAGCTGGCTCCCTGCTTCACCTCCTTCAAATCTCTGTCAAAATGTCACCTTCTCAAGATGACAGATACCCTGCTCTATAGAAAAAGGAAAAACTCCACCTTCCCCTTATGGCAACAGTCCCTGTCCCTCTCACCAGCTTTATTTTTCTCCAAAGTACTTACCACATTCTAACAAACAAACATCTCTCTCATTTATTTACATATTATCTGTCCCCTCCCATTTGCCCTCCCATTTGAATATAAGCTTCATGGGGGCAGGGATTTTTGTCTACTTTGTTCACTGCTAGAAACATACCTGGCACATAGTAGGTGCTCAGAAAATGATCAATGTTGAGTAAATGGAAGTACATTGTGTTATCTTTTATAGAAGTCTTGTTTCAATTTCAACATTTATTTGATTTTAATAGGAAGCAAAGAAAAGGAAATATGTATTCAAAAAGTCCAGTTTCCCAGGTCAACCAGGAGAGTTGGTTATTACTACTATTCCTCTGCCCCCCCCACCATCCCCCCATGTTACAGTTGAGAAGATTGAGGCTCAGTGAGATTCTAATGTTTGCAGTGCCTCAGAAAAGCCAAGCTTGTACTGGCCTGGTTAGGTCACCCAGCCCCACAGACATTATCTGAGCAGAACCCAGCATGTTTCCTCACACTCATACCCACCGTCGTGAGTCCGTGCGTGGGGACTGGATCCTGTAAGAGCACAGATTTTAAAAGCCTTGTCATTCATGAAAAATAAAGCCGTGAGTAATCTATGAGTGGGATTCCGCAGAGACCAGGAATCTTCTAGTCGTCGGTACTGGCCCTGGATTGGGTTTGTCTCTTTGACATTTAGCAAGCACTTCGTGTATTCTGTAAGAATGTATACACAAGAATACCCATAGCAGCACTATTCACAATGGCCAAAAGGTAAAAACCATCCAAATGTCCATCAAGGTGAATGGAAAAAGAAAAGGTGGTACATCGATGCAATGAAGTATAGCAGAAGGAAGACATGATCCATCCTACAACATGGACGAGCTTTGAAAACATCGAGCTAGCCCTAGCCAGCTTGGCTCAGTGGATAGAGCATCAGCCTAGGGACTGAAGGGTCCCAGGTTCGATTCCGGTCAAGGGCATATGCCTGGGTTGCAGGCTTGATCCCCAGTAGGGGGCATGCAGGAGGCAGCCGATCGATGATTCTCTCTCATTACTGATGTTTCTATCTCTCTCTCCTTCTCCCTTCCTCTCTGAAATCAATAAAGAAATATATATTTTAAAAAAAGAAAAGAAAACATCGAGCTGAGTGAAAGTAGCCAGACACAAATGTCACATGCCATATGATTCCACTTGCAGAAATGTCACAGGTCCACGGAGATGGAGAGCAGGATGGTGGTGGCCCAGGGCCGGTGAGAGGGAGTGCTCAGTGAGTATGGCTTTTATTTAAGTGTGTGGAAAATGGTTTGGGATAGAAAGTGCTGGTTGCACATGTGAATGTACTAAGTGCACTGAATTGCTCATTTCAAAATAATTTTATACTATGTGAATGTCACCTCAAATATTTTTTTAAAGTGCATGCATCAATTTGTTCAGAGTATCCTCTGAACAATATATAATAACTCTATAAATTACATAGTAAGTCTACATTCACATGAGAAAACTGAGCCTAGAAACACTAAAGCTGTGCAGATGGAAGCCTAGGCTGGAAGCCGGGGTTGGGTTGGCTCTTTGGAGCCACCAGCCCCTCAGAGTCCCTGGAGAGCAGGAGGGCTAGTGGGGAGTGCTAATGGAGAAAAAAACTGAGGCAGGGCAGGGGTCAAGGCAGAAGGCCCTGGGGTCTCTTTAGGGTCCCAACTTAGCACCAGCAGAACTCAGAGTCTTGAAGCTTTTGGATCCTGCTGCTGAGACTGAGCTCCCCAGCTTTTCTCTGCTCCCCATGACTCTTGGCATCAGGTGCTCGAGCAGCCGAGAACCATGGATGGGGGTGCAAGGAGAGAATGAGAGTGACGGGGGGGGGGGGGGGGGCAAAGAATTAGAAGGACACCACAGAACACCAAACCAAAGCTCTGATAACCAATATCTCCACCCTTCTTCCTTAAAACATCTTGTCTATGACTCAGCAGCACAGCACTTGAGTGACTTGACCGTAAACATATTTTGAAAGAAGAGCATATTTTAGGGAGTTCCATCTCAAGACATGTGAATGCGGTATAATTCGGCTTATAGGGCGGAGCAGGAGTAGCTGGTGTATGGCTGGAGAGGGAAGGATGGAAGTGGATGTGGCAGAATGACACAATAATAGGGCTAATGATTTCAACATTTGAAAAGGCTTAACAGCTCTTAGCGAACACTAGAGACAAGCTCCAGTGGGAGGCTTTTAAAACATCCACTTTGACAGTTTCTGCTCTTTTTGAGCTTCTCCTGTTTGTTTCCTCTTCAAAGCTTGTTAGCACCTCCTGTTTGGAAGACTTTGGCCACCTAAGGATAGTGATGAGGCCTGGCCGTGGGCGCTGACCCCCCCCCCCCTCCCGCCAGTCCTGAGGCTCTCCACTAGTTTGTTTACAGAGGTGGGGGCAGGGAGGACGAGAAGGCAGCAGATGACTCTCCCAGGCCCTTTATTGGTGCCCTAACTAAAGCCCTTCATCACAATTCCCTCTACAACCTCTTCAAAAACGCAAAAGACCAATGTGCAGAACAGAAACAAATACTGGAGACTTGGATGAATTCACCAAGAAGAGCCAACGTAACCCAGTGGTGTGGCTCAGGAGCTGAATGCCAACCTATGAACCAGGAAGTCACAGTTTGATGCTTGGTCAGGGCCCATGCCCATGTTACAGGGCTCAATCCCAGTGTGGGCTGTGCAGGAGGCAGCCAATCAATGATTCTCTCTCATCATTGATGTTTCCATCTCTTGTCTGAAATCAATAAAGATATATTTAATTTTTTAAAAAGAAGAGGAGAGGGGAGGGGAGGGGAGGACAGGGGAGGGGAGGGGAAAAGAGAAGAGGGGAGGAGAAGGGAGGAGAGGGGAGGGGAGGGGAGGAGAGGAGAGGGGAGGGGAGGGGAGGGGAGGGGAGGGGAGGGGGGGAGGGGAGGGGAGGGGAGGGGAGGAGAGGAGAGGAGAGGATTACTGGAGACCAGCAGGGACTCATCCACTCTTCGTATCAGGCAAAACCAAACTTCAGGAAATGGGCCCTACAATCATGAAACTAGCACCGTGGTCAGCAAACTGCGGCTCTCGAGCCACATGTGGCTCTTTGGCCCCTTGAGTGTGGCTCTTCCACAAAATACCACAGCCTGGGTGAGTCTATTTTGAAGAAGTGGCATTAGAAGTTTAAAAAATTTGGCTCTCAAAAGAAATTTCAATCGTTGTACTGTTGATATTTGGCTCTGTTGACTAATGAGTTTGCCGACCACTGGACTAGCAGGTTAGTCTTGTGGGAACCTGTCTAAGGAGTGGCTTTTCCTTTTGAAAAATCATGAAGCTCTGGTCCACAGAGTTACTAAGGGCCATACAGCAAGTCCAGTGCCTCCATTTACACTCCAAGCAGCCCAAAGCGACTGCCCAAACAGTACCCACTTCCTTCTGAGCGCTGGACAGGCCATAAGTTGAGAACCACCGTTCAGCTACCAACAGTGTTAACTCAGTCCTCACTGTGGGCCCCAGGAAGGCACCAACGCGGTGCTTCTGGCTGCGTTCGCTGGGTCACTCCTGTCGTCCCAGTCCTTCACACCAAGGAAAGGGAGGCTGGAAGACTTGAATACGCAAAGAATCCAACTGTCTTGTCCTCAATCAGCTTAATTAACTGATGAAGATCGAAAGGCCAATGGGACTGTTGACAGATGTATCAGCTACCTAGGTTTTCCGTTCCTCTCAGCTAGCTCAGATCACAGTGGGGTTCCTACTGGTTTTCAAACACTGCGGATTAATAAGTTACTAAAGTTACATCTGGGGGAAATTATATTCAGCTGCATGAGATAAAGACCAATGTATACACATTTTCTTCAGACATCCTCTGTGTTTCTCTTTTTGAAAGGGCTCTCTTGTGCCCGGTGTTTTAAATATAGCATTAAAATATAAGGGTAAACTATTTCTTGGGGGGGAAAAAGAATTGAAATTCAACCGAGTGCAACAGATGTGTGTGTGTGGAAGGAAATCAAATGGGGACTGTGGGCAAGTGGATAACAAATGAGGGAAAGGTCCTCTGGATGTTGCTCATGTCTGAGGAGTGCTCCCTTCAATCCTCAGGGACAGTTCATTTGACTATGTAGCAGTTCCAAGTTCAGGCTGCAGGGGCAGAATGTCTACGTTCAAGTCCCTAGTCTGCCACTTGTCAGCTGTGTGACTTTGGACAAGTACCCACCCTCTCTGTGTCTCACTTTTCTCCTCGGCAAAAAGGAGCAATGTCACCAGGCACCAGTCTGGTGGCTTTGAAGGCGATGGGCACACGGTGCAAGTGGAACAGTGGCTGGTCTGGCACACGGCCAATGGAGGGCTGCTACATGACATTTTCATTTAAAAAAATGTTTTTTAAAAATAAATGCAGCATTTCTATACAAAAGGGTTGTTTCCCCCCTGAAGGCCCAAAGTACCTACCTAAGTGGGTCCTTTCAGCTATTAAATGCAGAGTTAGCTTCCCTGCAGGAACAGGGACAACTTCAAATACACTTGGGCTGAAAAATAAAAATATCTCCAGTGTTTTTCTAACCTTTCCCTTGACAGTTGAAATGGTAATTGCTTTTTAGACAACTGCATTTTTCATCGCCAATACTGCCACAGGAAGGCAGGCACAGGTTTCAGAGTGACAGGTTCCAAACAGCCTTAGGTGACCAACTGCCAGTTCCTGAGCCCTGAGGAAGGTGCCTCCATAAGTCCTGATAATTATAAAGTAACAGCAATTTCTATCACTTTTAAGGCCCTCCCTTCTGCCAAGCACTGTGCTGGGTATCTCCTATATGTCTCGAAACAGACCTCCAAGCTTCTTGTCTGCTCCAGGAGTCAGGTGCTGTTAGCCCCTTTGACAGACAAGGGAGTGGGCCCAGAGCTGCTAAGTGCCGCCAAGTGCCTGAATCTGGTTCCAGCCAAACCCACCCGGCTCCAGAGTCAGCCTTCCTTCCAGGCCACACTGTGTCCAAGCAGCTCCTGGCCCTTTTCCCTGTCATTTCTGAGACCCAGAACAATACACTTCAGGATCGCATTGCCTGGCAGGAAGTCCACCTCTGCATCCACTGTGAATCTCATGCACCTTCCAGGCCCCTCCCTGTGTCTTTGACACCAGTCCCCCAGGGTGGCCTTGGGGCCAGTTGGCCCCATCTGGAGATATTTCTGGAGTCACAACTTGGGGAGTAATGTACTATAGGCATTTAATAAAATTTGGAGGTCAGAGAGACTGTTAGGCATCCTGCAATACACAGGACAGCCTGACGACAAAGATTGTTATGTTACCTTGGGTAACATAACATCTACAACAGTGGTTCTCAACCTTTCTAATGCTGCGACCCTTTAATAACTGGCCCAAAAGTTGATAGTGCCACCCTCGGTAGAGGAATCCAGAAAACAGAACTCTGGATTTCTCTGCCCCAAATCCATGGCTCCTGTAGCTTTCCCATTCTCACACGTTGCTCAGACTCCACACCCAATCATTTGCCTTGATTGGTCCCTTTCTCATCCATTTTTCACATAAACTTTATCTGTCATGTTAGAAAAATAATTCATTCTGTGACATATGGCTCCTATTTCAACCTCCTTCGGTGGTTCATTAATTACAATACCTATCTATCTATTCAATCAACAAACTCTAATGAGGAGACCACCATGTGCTCCACAGCCACTCCTGCTTTCCCTGGGAGGTCTCCGAACTTTACAAACTTCCACACAAATACAGATTAGCACCAGTGGGCAATCCACCTGAAGGTGTTACAAAGATTGTGCAAAATGCCAAATGAAGAAAAGCTTGAAGTTAAAACAAATGCTAACTGGCACAAAGGGAAGAGAAAGTCAACCACAGGAAATCTGAGACAGGGCCCCATGCCCAGATGGTTACTGCAAGCGCATGTCTGCCCAGGCCACATAGGACTTTGAGCCTGCCTCCTTCCTCGTCTTCAAGGTGCTCAGAGTCTAACATGGCACAACGTGTAAGGAGAAGAGAGATTATTTAAGCAAACTCCCAGAAACCCTAAGTCCAGGTGAGTGCCGCCTACCCATGGACCTCTCAGAAGACCCTGGCCTCTCCCAAAGGTGCCCCCTCCTTCAAGTCCACAGAGAAGCCTGTGGCCCTCCTGCCCCCGAAAGGAAGCCAGCGCCTCAGAGGCTCTGCTGCTCTGTTTCTGAGCAAGACGTGGAGCAGTTTCATCTTGCGCCTTATCCGTTGGGTGGAGCTGCTCCCAGAAGTCCACTGAGAACCTTTATAAGTGACCACCCCTAAAACAACATACAAATATGCTTGAAGCCCTTACTCAGGCCATTCCAGGAAATGACTGAAGATGCAATTCTGCCTTCTGGACCCAGAATGATGGTTCCAGGGGTACCAAGATGGCAAAGTGGAGTGCTTCCGTATCCATCTCACCCCCGAAGACCCGTGGAGTCCAGGCACCTGACCATGCTCTCTGGAGTGAGCAGGCTTAGGACAGGCCTCAGCATTTGTCTTCATCTCTGTAGATGTGGAGTCCTGGTTTAGGATCCTGGGTTAAGTTACCTTGGGCGACATAACATCTACAACAGTGGTTCTCAACCTTTCTAATGCTGCGACCCTTTAATACAGTTCCTCATGTTGTGGTGACCCCCAACCATAAAATTATTTTTGTTGCTACTCCATAACTGTGATTTTGCTACTGTTAATGAACCATAATGTAAATATCTGAGTTTTCCGATGGTTGTAGGCTCTACAGTAGCAACCCACAGGCTGAGAACTGCTAGCAGGGTCACCTAAAATCATTGGAAAACACAGATATTTACATTACAATTCATTAACAGTAGCAAAATTACAGTTATGAAGTAGCAACGAAAATAATTTTATGGTTGGGGGTCACCATAACATGAGGAACCTTATTAAAGGGTTGCGGCATTGGAAAAGTTGAGAACCACTGGTCTACAAGCTCCATTTTTCTCATTGGTAAAATAGTAATACCTCCTATAAGGATTCACTGGGCTGTGTTGTGTAAAGTACTTCTAATTGTGCTTTATATAAGTATTATGCCTAATTTTATAATTGTTACTATTATTATTATGGCTTTTAACACAGGGTTTGGCACATAATAGACACTCAATAAATATTGACTATTGTGTGACCTAGGTCAAGGGTAGACCTGACAAATCTTAGATGCTCTTATAATACACCCTGAGATGCTCGGATTCATTTAAAGATTGTATACAAACATTAGAAAGAAACATGGAAAAAAAACAAAAGCTGGTATTTTCAAAAGGAGCAATAAGCACTTAGGTGTCTGCTACTTGCCATGAA
Source organism: Antrozous pallidus (assembly GCA_027563665.1). NCBI lineage: Eukaryota > Metazoa > Chordata > Mammalia > Chiroptera > Vespertilionidae > Antrozous > Antrozous pallidus. Next base: position 91,262,200 of record CM050511.1, on the reverse strand, counting down.
GTGTGGGAGGCACTGAAGACACAGTGGTGAATTAGATAAAGCTCTGCTTTCTTAGTGGATGTCAGTAACTATAGTAACTCCTCTGAAAATCGACTCCCTTAATGATGAAGCAAAGGTGTCCTAGTTCTTGGCAATGCTTTCCTCGGCTCGGTTACATCATAAAGAGTTGGATCAGGACTAGACCTAGCCAGCTGGGAGTGTGAACTTCCTGGGGCTGGGCCACCACTCCCACTCCCCCAGAGGAGCCCGCTCCCCCAGAGGCGGTTATCAAGCAGCAGGCAGCCACTTTGATAAAGGTGGGAGTGTGCGCTAGACCTGCAGAGGATCACAATTAGATTTGGACAGGATGAGTAGGAAGATAAGAGCAATGCATTGTGCTCCTTGTTTTACTTTTAGAAAAGTACCCAAGATAGCTAGAGAGACACAGGACAGTGGATTGCTACCGTAACTCCTCTTTTGATTATAAAACTTAGTTTCCTTATCGAGCCAATTCCAAAGGTTCCCCTGTGACCATCAACTCTGGAATTTAACCCCTGCCTGCCTGTGGACCCTGCTCAGCATAACTTCCCAGCTTACATCTATCTGGCCCAGAGAGATGGCCGGCCCCAGGCTGAATGGAGGGCAGGTGGAGCCGCCCTCTTTGTCCCATATCAAGGCTGCGAGTGTCTGAGACAGCCACCCTTTGCCACCTCCACTGAACCAGCTGGTTTGGGTTGAAGACCCCCCCACACAGGCTGGCCTCTACATAGGGCAGTTTGACAGCTACTGCAGGGCCCCCCTGCTCTGTCTCAGGGAACCATCCAGGCCCATAGAGCCTGCAGCCACCCAGCCTGTCTCCACACATGCCCTCCACACCTACACAATCCCGGACACCCCCGGACACACACCTCCTTTCATCCTTTCCCCTTTGCCCACGGTGCTCTGTCTGCCCAAAATGCCCTCTCCTTCGTCCAGACTTTACTGAGCTTTCCAGACCAAATGGATCCTTGTCTTCTCCTTGCTCCTTTCCTACTGCCCCAGGCAGAGTGGGGCACTCCCTTCAACCCCTGTATTTCCCTCTCAGGCGCTCCATGCACACACAGGCCCTATTATCTATGTGCGCACAGAGGCTGTCCTACCAGAGTGAGATCCCGGGAGCTGGAGATGCGCTTCACCAACTCTTGTAGCATCTGCTCCATGGGAGGCTCTCGATAAATGTGGAGCGAATGGATGCTGACTGAGTAGACAAGCAGCATCAGTCTCAAGCTGCTAACTGAAGTTAGGGTCATAGAAAGACGTCAGAGAACATTCTTCCTGACCTAGTTCTTCTTCCTAGCTGTGTATCTTTGGGTAAGTTACTTAACTTCTCTGTGCCTCAGATTCTTCATCTGTAACATGCAGAAAATGGAATAATACATCTACTTCCTCAGATGGCCATGAGTGTCACATGTTAGTGTGTATGAGGTAGTAGAATTTTGCATGGTGCATAGTACATGCTCAACTAATGTCAGAGTTTATCACCGTCATTGCAGTGGGCCTGCCCAGAGGCACCTGTGTCACCCACCCCCACCCCTGTCCCCACTGCTGCGAGGACTGCCTGCCAATGGCCCTGCCTGCCCCCTTTCTTTGGAGACTCGCCCTCAGCCAAAGGGAGCAGCTTCACGCAGATAGTTCCCCCAGAACCACACACCCGAGTTGCCTCTCTGAACCTCTGTCAAGGGCTGACTGACCTGGGGTCCGAAAGCCGGGCCCTACCTTAAGGTAGGATAGACTTCAAGGTCTAATCTGTGCTCCCTGAAGGAGCAGACTGAGCAGATTCCCCTCCCCCTCCTGCTTCCTCACCCCCTTCTCTCAGCGCATTCCCCAAGAAATCACTCACACAGGAATCCCTGTCTCAGACTGTTTCCAGGGCGCCCAGGCTACACAGTCATCACCACCATTATCATCAGAGAGAAGACAGGCCCAAGACCCAAGGCTGGGAACAGAGCCGGCTGGGAGCGGGGCAGTGACCTGGAGTTAGTTTGTTATTTTACAGGTTTCTGAATCTCCAGCAGGTTTTTTCTAAGACACAACCACCAAATGCATTAAAAACAATCAGCTAGCCAGTGGTCAGCAAACTCATTACTCAACAGAGCCAAATACCAAGTACAACGATTGAAATTTCTTGTGAGAGCCAAATTTTTTAAACTTAAACTTCTTCTAACACCACTTCTTCAAAATAGACTCGCCCAGGCTGTGGTATTTTATGAAAGAGCCACACTCAAGGGGCCAAAGAGCTGCATGTAGCTCGTGAGCCACAGTTTGCCAACCATAGATAGAACAACAAAAAGCCGGCCATACCCAAGAGAGATGTAGAAATTCCAGCCTCTGGGGCAGAGGGAAGGGCAGGCAGCCTCAGGGACCAGATATCCTGGGATGAGGGTCCAGCGGGTGGTGAGAGGCCATCAGGTCCAGCAGGTGGTAAGAGGCCCTCAGGTAGGTGGCAGTGGAGACAAGCCCATGTCCCTGTTAGCCTTGGTCTTACCGCGGAGCCCACTATGCCGGACAGACTTCCCCGCTCACCCCACCCCAGCCCACAAGGCCTCCACTGACCCCTCTGCAATGTGTCCCACACCCAGCTGAAGGCCATCTTCTCTGATGACCCCGTGGTGGTGATCAAAGGCTGTCCTTGCTCTGGGCAGCCTTCCCCTGAGACCACTGGGCGGGATTGTGCATGGGCCTTTGCCCTACCCCACAGGGGAACAGCTTTGGTGAGGGAGAATAAGGGAAGGAAAGCGAAAGACGCCTGCTCTTTGGCAATCTGAAGTAGGGATCATGACCACACTTTCCCTGTGAGTGAGGGCTGCACACAGTCTCCCTCGCCCTGACCACACAGCTGCTGCTGCTCACGAAGCTACATTCAAGCCCAAGTCCTTCCACCCCCAAAATCTGAGCTAAATCAGACCAGGAAAAGGAGGGTGTGCTCCAGGTGGGGCGTTTAAAGACATTTGATATAATTAGACCAATATTCTGATGGGCAGAGGGGCTCGTAGGGGGAAACTTTGCAGGGCCTGGGGCAGAAGTTCTTATCTGATGTGAAAGGATATTTTGCCAAATTACAAAAGCAGCATATATTTGTAAGAAATTCAAAGAAAACAGAGGTGTATAAAATACACAGTATTAGTGCCCAGTATTCCCTCCAACACTCAGCAATACCCTACTAGCGAGAGTTTGACTATTTTTCCAGACATTTTTAATAGGCATATTACATAGACAGTCAAATAGATGGCAGATAAAATATGAACATCTGCAAAAGAAGGGTTACAGAAATAACAATCATAGAATGACATTAAATTAAAAGCGGGTGTCTAATGAATTGCCTTTAAACAAGCATTTTTCTAAGAACAGAAGACATGTTTACTGTCATTGAGGGAGGGATTCCATGATAGCACAGGTAACAGCGCTTCCCATGTAATTACATTTCCTCCATAACCATTTTATATTTTACTCTTGTCCTTTTTATCTTTTTTCTAGACTTGTGTACGTATAGATTTTTATTTTTTAGCAAAATTGGATTCAGTTTTGGAATGGGCTTTTATTCCCCCCACTCAGTATCAGATTGTGAATTTGGGGGGAGGGCTGCATACCTATTGCCTGCAATTGATTAATCTAGTGGCATTTTCTTCCCAAGGAGAATCTTTTAAGATAATAAGGTAGACACCCAATCAATCTGTCCATCTTTTAATATCTCTTTGTTCTTTGATCTTGTATCATTGAGTCCTTTTATTTTTTTAGCCCCTCCTGTAGATTCCTTTGGCTCTGTATTATCCTGGGAAGATCCATTCCTTTTTCCCCATGAGCACCAGGACTGCGTTGAAGACCATTTTTGAGACACTTCTGGGTGCTATTTCAGCAGGGTGCAGAGCCTGTTTATTCTGTGCTCCTGTATAAATCCTTATATACATCCACCGTGACCCTCTTTTCCCGCCGACATCAGCTCCTCACATTTCGGAGAGACTCCTGGTTTCTGATGGGTCTCTAGCTTTTTGGGAGTGCACCCTGGTATGTGGGTTCTGAACTGTTATCCCGCCACAGCCCCCCTCCAGTTTCTGAAAAATCTAAGGTTGGTTGAGGCAGAACAGCCAGATAGCTGAACTGTGCCGGGTGGTCAGTGGGAGCACAGGCGCTGCAGCTAGATGGCGCTCGCACCCACACATTTCTGAGCAATTGGGAGGATGTGAGCATTTGTTTTCCAAGCTTACAGTCTTGGGGGAAGGGAGAGAAATACATCTGGGAACATGAAGTAACTGAAATGAAATTGTCATACACTTGTTTTCCAAATGAAACTAACATATAATGACCACAGCATGCCAGATGCTATTCTAAGCCCTAAATTCTTCTCCAATTGAATCCTCCCTTTTCAGATGAGGCACTAAGAGACCTGGTAATATCCCCAAGGTCACAGGAAGTCAGGCCCAGCCAATGTGCTCCAAAGCCCACATTTAAGCACCATGAACTGGCTCAGGAAAAATGCTGAGAACGTGGCATCAAATGAACAGTGGTTAGGCCCCGGCAGCAAAGGGCACTGAAGGGCCACATTACATGCTTTCTACACAAAGCTCTGTGTTGAAAATTATGTCCTCACACGTAAACTATTACGGTTACTTTTAATTTCAATACTTTTTATAAGACTAGCATAAGTGTATAAGAAATTGTTCAACTGTGGTCAAGGGCAGCTTCGGGTTTGTGGGTCTTGAAGTTTATACATGGGGGAAGGCTCTTTAAGAAAAAGAATTCAAAACTAGAATACAAAATTAGGTATGAAAGTGAATATGTATTTAGATTGAAAAAAGAAATCACAACAAATTATAAATTTTTTGGAAGGTGACAAATACCACAAACATAACAAAACCATGAAAAGTTGCATTCTATACCTCTTGAATACTCTTTTTTTCCTATTTTTGGTTGCATACTCTTTGTCTGATTAACTTTTCAAATGACAACCATTCTGTGATATCATTTTCATGGAAAAAAGAAACACTCACATGCATTTTAAAATGCCTTTATATGCCGAAACCGGTTTGGCTCAGTGGATAGAGCGTCGGCCTGCGGACTGAAAGGTCCTGGGTTTGATTCCGTCAAGGGCATGTACCATGGTTGCGGGCACATCCCCAGTGGGAGATGTGCAGGAGGCAGCTGATCGATGTTTCTGACTTTCTATCCCTCTCCCTTTCTCTCTATAAAAAATCAATAAAATATATTTAAAATGCCTTTATATTAGGTTGAGCTACATAATTTTTTAATCAAATTATCCTTAAACTATGCACAATAACTTGTGGAGGAATGTGCATGGGAGTTTTGTCGCAAGAACGCTTAGGTTGCTTTGCTGTGATTTTAGTGCTTTTTCATATCTTTTTTTTTTCTTTTTTTCTGGAATTGCCAGGCTTCATCAGGACAAGGTGACCTCAGAGATGCTAAGACTGATCAGTATGTGGGGAGGCATAAATCTCCTGCTTCACAGTTTGTATAGCTAAAGTTTATGCTCTGTGAACACAAAAACTCTGGTCAATTCTATTTTTCATTGGTTCCCATTTTAAAAGCATGGTAGTTGCCCTAACAGGTTTGGCTCAGTGGATAGAGCATTGGCCTGAGGACTGAAGGGTCCCAGGTTCAATTCCAGTCAAGGGCATGTACCTTGACTGTGGGCACATCTCCAGTAGCGAGTGTGCAGGATGCAGCTAAATCAGTGTTTCTCTCTCATCTGTGTTGCTAATTCTCTATCCCTCTCCTTCTTGTAAAAAAAAAAAAAATCAATAAAATATATTTTAATAAAAATAAAATAAAGGCATGGTAGTATTGGGTACTATAGTTGTAAACACGGCATTATTGAGTATTTTCCTGCAGGTAATGTCTGCCTTGACTACATTGGAATGAGAACCTAATATTCCACTTCTAATTTTATACATTTGATTTAAAAGAACATTCCACAGACTAGCTTCTGTTTCTGCACATTTTGACTCCTTCTTCTCCACCCACACACTTCCAGCACCATGCATCATAGGACACATTTATATTGCAATAGGACCCAGGATGCCAGGTTGAGTATGTACCTGATACATCAGGAGTACTCCTGGAAGCCATTCTCACCCTACAATAGCTAGCCTGGAAGGGAGCATGAACTGTTTGACTAGATCCATTGAACTCCCCCAAAATTAATCTCCAGTTCAACTTATTCTTAGCTGGCGTCCCCAGTATGCTCAGGGCCTCTCCCTTGCCGCAGAGCTCCTCAAGAGAAAAGTGATGGAGAGGAAGTTCGAGTGGGAGGAGACCACGTCTTTAGCCTATTGCAATTCAAATATCTTACTTCTGCAATTTTACCAAAAGCATTTGACCATGTGAATCCATGAAAGAACCACATCCCTGGAATTCACCCTTAGAGTGAACAAGTCCTAAAGCTTAAGCTTCTTCCACTCAGCAGTAAATCTGCGCTGACTGGGGAAGATAATACCTGCAACTAGAGCTGAGATCGTGGACAAATCAGTGTGGACTGGAGTTGTCAAGTAAAACTGCAACTAGGAAGCGGGCACTGAGCTAGGCCTTGGGCCATTGGTAGGATCCCATAGACAGAGGAGGAGGAAAGACCGGAGCCACACATTTCCGCAGTCTGCCAAAAAGTAGACATGCATGCATGTGGATGTAAAATGTGTTCTGCCAGTAAAAACATTTTTCCATCACTGGCTTAGAGCTACCTAGCAAGAGCCAATGGCAACACACTTACATATCACTGAAGAACGAGAATGAACTTTTCTTCCCGGCCCCTTTTCCCCAGCTCAGCCAGCCAATGATCACTCGCAAGCCAGAATCAACAAAGCTGCAGGCATTTGGCACACGTGTGCCCACCATCGACATCTTCCTACGTGTGGGTCCAAGAACGCTGGGTTTACACTCCAGGCAAAGGGGAAGGGAGGGGAGAGAAACCAGCCAGAGGCCGTTTCCTGGGTAGACTCCGGAAAAGCCTGGTGAATGCCTGCTCCTCCTGTGTGAGGAAGGAAGGTCCATGCCCAGTTCTCTCTTCCCTTCTTTTCAGCATCTCCTGTGCCATTACATCCCCGGGGAAAGGGAACTGTTTCCTGCCAGAGGTGCGGCCAGCCAGCCATTTGGAAGCCCGGCAGCAAGTTGATCTTGGCTGGGGCCCTTTGCCTGTGTCTTTAACACACAGCATTTAATGCTCAGTTTTGCTCCTCTGGATCCTGGATTCCACTCTGGAATATCAGAGAGATGCTCTCAGGGGATCTAGAGTGCGACTCTTTATGCTTAAGGAGTCCTGGGTTCAGACAACAGCCACAACTATCAGCACTGAGGTCTTCTCAATAAATGTCATTTAGTCCACACACATTTGCTCATTATCTACTCTCTGAGAGGCTAGCGTAATGAAATAGATTCGAGCTCTCAAATTCCCCCTTTCCCTTCCAGATCATAAATGCAATTACCCTTCTTTGGTTTCCCATAAGCTGATGTCTAGTAAAGTTGTAATATGTCTTTTACCCAAATGCCACATCGACTCTAGAACTCAGCTCTACTAGTCGCAGGTCAGCCCCATTGCTGCTCAGCGAGTTCAAGGGCTTGAGTGGACACTAAGATGGGCACATGGAAAGAAAGACAGTTAAGGAACAACCAGCAGGTGCCAGGTTAAAATTATGTCAAAATGTGGCTTAGAGTACAAACCTAAAGTGCTTTTGTCCTAACTTTAATTTCTGTATTCAAAACTATTCATTGAATAATTCTTGCTTTCCCTTGGTGGTGCTCACATAATTATGCAGTATTTAATTCTCATATATCTGTAGACCCATGTCCAGTTCACTAGCCAGTTTCACAAGCTTACATCTTTTTCAGCCTAAAATCACATTGTTGTACCCTGCAGAGTTAGATTCTTTTTCCAAGAACTCCACCTTCCTCCTCCTACCCATCACCCCCTGCCTTGTCCCTCTTTGGGGGAGAGATAAGAAGATAACGTCATCTCTACCCTTCCTTGAGGAGCTTGCAATCTGCACAGGATTTATGCCCCTGAAATAAATGAAGTACTCACAGCCAGCACTCAAAATGGCTTCTTGAAATAGTAAGTTTAAATACAATGTAAAGGAATCACCAACCAGCTTCTCAATAAACTACTTACTACTCTGTGGAAATGGTCCCAGTTTCCCCAGCACACACACACACACACACACACACTCTCTCTCTCTCTCTCTCTCTCTCTCTCTCTCTCTTACATAATTTTGTTTTTAGATTGGCCCGATTAAAATTGTGTAAAGTAAAACTCACATGGTGACCTCACCCACATTACTTAGAAATGAAGAGCTAGTCATTCAAATCATTGTTTCTGTTTTATTTTTGGAGGCAAAAAATAAGGCTGAGCAGGAATATTATCAGATATACAGTTTCTGGAAGTCTGAAACCATGGATTTGGGAACAGCTAGAATCCAGGGAATATTTTTTTCCTTAGCACTTTCCTGCTTTAGAATGCATTCTGTATTATCACGTCACTTGTGAACTTATTATATTTGGCACTTCCAGAGAGGTAAAAGTTTGATTTAAGAAGATGAGGTTTCTCTCATTCTTGTGCAGAACAGGAGAAGGCAAGATGGACCAGCACACACACACACATACACACACACATACACACACACCACACACACACACACACTCACACACACACACACTCACACACACACACACCACACACACACACCACACACATACACCACACACACACACCACACACACAAACCACACACACACACACCACACACACACACACACACACACCACACACACACACCACACACACATCACACCACACATATATTTTTTACAATAAAATTTTTTTTAATTTTACAATTTTTTTTAATTCTAAAATTAAGATGTTTCCCAATGACCCAAGGTTAATTCTGGGCCTCCAGAATTCTTACCAAGAGTACTAGGTTCTTCACTGGCCATATATAACCCGATCTCTCTCATTCTCTCCTATTCATGCCTCCCCTTCCCCCTTAGGGTGGAGCCTACCTGGTCTTCGAGGAGCTGCCTGCAGATGGAGGGAAGCCGAGGTGTCTCCCGGCCTTCGGAGTCTTGGATATCTTCTCTAAAGCTGTGATTGGTACAAATAATAATTGCTCTCAACCAAGGTGCCTTGGATGTTAGGTTGCCTCAGAGCCACCTACTGACAACTGTGCAGGAGTGGAGCCCAGGCTCCCCGGGGTACCAATGCCCCCACGTCTGAGGAGCCCCCGCTGGACTAGACACTCCACCAAAGCACAGGAGATCGTTTTCATTCTCGTGTCCCAGCGCTTAGCATAGTGCCAGACATGTAGTAAGAATTTAATAAAAGTTTCCAAATTGATCATAATTAATACTAAATTTCAATTGGACTTAAAATTTTTCTCATTTCTTACAAAATAAATACTTGAAATAGCTTCCATATACTATCAAACCAAAATAAATGATACTCATAAATTGATTTTTTTTAAAGACAAAAAATACATTTTTAAAAAAAATTTTATAATGACAACATATGCAGTTGCCAGGAATCACTAAAAACATGATTTTTCCATGCTGGCTAATGCGAAAAATGAATCACTGTTTCACATTAGCCAAAGGCAACAGGGAATTTGTTTTCTAAAGTTCAGACAATAAAGAGTCAGATTTCATGATGTGGATCTTTTAAACATGAAATCACCATGAGGTTGTAATCACTCTTTAGTTCTTTCTTATCTTCTTATCCTTTTTCCTCTTGTGCTCTTTGTTGTTGTTGTTGTTGATTCTCACCCAAGGATATTTTTTCATTGATTTTTAGAGAGTAGAAGGGAGGGGGAGAGAGAGAGAGAGAGAAGCATTGATGTGAGAGAGACACATATATTGGCAGCTTCTGGCATGCAACCCAACCTGAGCCAAGGATCAAGCCTGCGATCAAGGCATGTGAGTGCCTGCGATTGAGCTATATGGGTGCCCTCGATCAGAATCAAACCAGGGACCCTTCAGTCCATAGCCAATGCTCTAGCCATTGGGCCAAACCCTCTAGGATTCTGCTCTTTCTTTCTTTTGACTTGCTCTTTCCTCCCTCTCCCTCTCTCTCTCTCTCTCTCTCTCTCTCTCTCTCTCTTTTTCTCTCGGGCTGTCCATCTCTCTCCTCTTCCAGGGAACCATTAATGAATGATTCAAATGCTCTGGGCAGGTGGTGGAAAGGCTGAGGCTAGGGCTATTAAGAGAGCAGAAAGAATGGATCTAGGCAGACTTGCCAATGGATCCAGAACTTGAATGTGGCTAGAAGGGACGACACTCTAGAACAGCAATTTGTAAACACTTAAATGCCCTTAGGGAGCTTGCTGTTTAAATAGGAGTTCTCCACCAGACTCAATCCAGCTAACAAAGATTCATGTACATAACATTTCTGGTGAAAGACACAGAGTCTGCAGGCAGACTATCTAGTTTCCAATCTCAGCTCCAAAATGACCTGTGAGCAACTGCCTGTGTGACCTTGGGCAACTTCCTCTCTGTGCTTCAGTGTCCTCACCTGGAAAATGTGGACAACAGAGTTGATGTGAAAATTAAACAAGGGTATTGTGCCTTACAAATATTAGTCAGTGTTTTTTGGCCATAGCTGCTCTTCTTTTAAAAGTAAATGGAAACAAGAGGTTACAATTTTATTGGAGGTAGTAGGCAGGATAATATAAACAACTCATGCTGATTTTTGTTTTCTATAAATCTGATCATTGCTGTGAGTGTGGTTTGTAAGTAGGATGTGGTTTACATATACACATGTAATGGAAGAAATATTTATGATGCTCTCTGCCAAGTACTTTACCTAATTATATTAACTTACCCTCACAAAACCGTATAAGATAGGCATCATTATTCCTACTTTGCCGATGAGGAAACTAAGGCTAATTAACCCAAGGTTCCACAGTGAGTTAGTGGCTGAGCAAAGATTTGAGCTCAAGTCTCACTCCAGTTCTTAAGCCCTTCTATTCTACTACATCATGAAACAACCAGAGAGCTTAGAAAACACCATAAACCAGAAGTTAGCCCACAATTAAAACTCTGTTAGCCTGCAGAATAAACCGTTTCCCCACCAGTCCCCCTCAAAAGCCCACACAGCACGACTCGCCAAAGAACTGGAAAACAGCATCAGCAGAGAAGATCATAGAAACATGGGGAATCTTGGCTGGCAGCAGCCACCTTGTTCTTCAAGCCCCCAGGCTAAGTGACCACGCTCTGGGGGGATTAGGTAATCTTTCGTGAATGTGGGGTGGTGGTTCCCAGGATTCACAGCAACCTGTCAGATTCTGGGTTCATGGTGCACCTATGGGTCTCCCATGGTTTTCTTGCTCGAGCTCCTGCTTCCCAGCCAGAGAAAAGAGCGAATTGGGGACTAATCCATCCCCTTACAGAACAATACATCCTGAGTTTGTCTACAGGGCAGACACCATTTCGATGGTCTCTCCATTAGGCATTCAGCAGCGGCTAAGAGTTTTGAGGTCTTGTCCATACCGGCCTGAAAGACCCCACTCCCGAGAAGCAGTCTGGGGAACTCTGGGAAACAGTGACTGCTCCCTGACCTTCTTTAAGTCACTTGTAGCCAGATTTGGATGACATCCAAAATCTTACAACTGATCTTCTTTTTTTGGATGCCATCAACCAAGAAGTGTTCAGGAATGTGCTCATAATTCCCAGGAGAAATTGGCCAGGATTACCTAGTCATGACTAATGAAGCTGTCATCCACCATTCCTTCCCGCTGTTTAATCATGCCTTCCACGAGGGCTTTATGAAGATGGATAGTATCGGAACACTGCACCCAAGAAACTGGCACGCTGTCAATGGCAACAGAGGCCAGCTTATTTTGCATGCCACTCTATTTTTCATTATACTTCACAGCAACTTGTTATTAAATGAAAATGAATTTGCCATTAGAGACTAGATACTATTAAAAACTGTTCAGCAGTGTTTCATGACTCAATGTGTTGTTTTCTTTTTGTAAACACTGCAGCAGCCATGTGAAGAAATGTCATTCTGTATTATGTGAGGCTGGATTTTCCAGAACAATCCTTAAATATTTTATGGAACTTGGTCATTAAAACTGGACATGGTTTAAAGCTTGGTTTGCAAGATTCTGACTTTGAATGGGCCATTTATGCACAGAAAGAATGAAGCAGACCATCTCCATAAGTACTCGCAGGAAATGGCATGGAATGGGGGCCGAAGAGGGGGTTTCTGTGCAGGAACAGTGGATCTCTCCTTCAGGGCAAGGAGGCTTTCTGCAAAGCAATCTCCCCAGGGACCCTCCTCAAAGTGTGTGCATCAGTTAGGATAGGCAGTGTTATTTTGCAATCTATATAATAAAAGGTTAATATACAAATTGACCCTAATGGCAGAACGACCAAGTGCTATGATGTGCACTGATCACTAGGGGGCATATGCTCAATGCAGGAGCTGCCACCTGGTGGTCAGTACGCTCTCACCGGGGGAGCTGCTGTCAGTCACAAGATGGGCTGACTCGAGCCTCTCCAGCCTCCTCAGCAGCAGCAGCGCTAAGGATGTCCTACTCCGGCTTAGGCCTGCTCCCCATAGAGAGCAGACCTAAGCCATAGTCGTACATCCTCCAAGAGGTCCCGGACTGCAAGAGGGCACAGGCCATACTGAGGAACTCTTGAGTGCATGAATTTTCATGTACCAGGCCTCTGGTAACAAATAAACCCCCAAATTTTCATTGGCTGAAAATGACAAAAGTCTGTTTCTTACTTATACTACTACATGTCCATTTCAATACTGTATGTCTATCATGAATTTTTCTGGAAGCTAAGATGATGGAGCACCCACTATCTGGAATAGTGACAGAGCTCTGGAGGGTCTCAAGTCAGCAACTAGAAGTTTAACCTTGAGGGATTACATAAAGGACAGCACAGGGAATATAGTCAATAATGTAATAACTATGTCTGGTGTCAGATGAGTACTAGACTTACTGTGGGGATTACTTCATAAGGCATATAAATGTCTAATCACTGTTGTACACATCAAACTAATACTCTATGTCAACTATAATTTTAAAAGAATTTTTAAAAGTTTAATCTTGAACTGATCATATGACACTGACCAACCCCAAGGGGTGGGAAGTAGCCAAGAATTCCAAACTGCTCAAAGGACAGAAACAGCCTATCTAGAGATCAGCCTGGTTAAGCACTAATGTGGGGTCAAAGGGGGATTTCATGACAAGTCCAAAGGTTCAAAAGAATCTCTTGCATTCTGGGAGAACCTACTTTCCCCATCCCATCTTTCCTCTGGTCTTGAAGACAGGCATTGTGGTCCGCAGCTCTCCCATGGTTTAGTCAAGTAGGACTTGTTGACACCATATGATCTGTAACTTTAATTCATTTCAACTGAGTACTTGAAAAGTACCAGGTGTTGATATGAATTATAATTACTGTTAAAGCTCAGATGCACATAAATAATTAATAGCACTATCCCTTCACCTATCCAAAGTTGACTTCCAATTTATGCCACCTGACATGAAATCTCTTAGCATTTTAAAACAACTGTATACAGGACTGAATTACACCATTAAGTACTGCCTGCTTTTCACAGATGAAGACTTCATCACTTATATATAATAACTTTTTACATAGTTTTGGCAGCTAGATTGTAAAATCCAAAAGAAATTGTATAAATTAAATAGCCTCTCAGATTACCTATTGGGTGTTCTGTATGGTACTTGATCTAAAGAGCTATCTTCACCAAATAGTGAAATTAAAGCTCTAAGTGTCTAGTCATTGACTGGGAGCATCCTGCAGGAAGTGTGGCCTCCATGAGAGAGAAGTAAATATTTCCCAAACTGCCTTATTAAAGGTTTCCTTGGTATCCAAGTCAGGGTTCCTCCCAGAGGAACCATCTGAAAGGAACCCATCCTGAGACAGGAAGTATGCAAAGGGTAGATTTCAGAGGAAATCCCAGGAAGTCAGGTGGGGGGGGTAGTAAAATGAGTCATGAGAGAGAATGCAACCAATTTGGGCACATTAATGGGAAGGATACTGTTGGGCAGCTAGAGTTCAGTCACACGGGTAACTGTGAGAATGTAAAGATATCCCACCACAGGTGAGACAGGTAGGTTGTTCATACACCAATCCCATTCATCATCAGTAAGGACTGTCCCCACAATAAGAAAAGCTCATGAGACTCATGGAAGAGTTACTTCCAAGCCTGGGTGGAGAAGTAGGTCTGTAGCACAAGGCGGGGGGGAGGGGGGGGCGGGGGGGGGCGGGGCTGGGAAGGGGCTGTGTGGCCATGAGAATGTGCATGCCAAGCCTCCAGCTACAGAGAGCATAATGGATGAATGGTCCCAGCGGCTGTTCCCTGAAATCAATGACCATGTTTCCCTGGAGGCCACACCTCCTGCAGGATGCTTCCAGCCAATGACTAGACACAGCAGGATACCAAAGCAGGCCCAGTCCTGGAAGATGCAAGACTTTATGACAACTAACCATGGTTCGAAGAAAGACCTTCCATTGGCTGCACAGTAGTCTGGAATGCTTCCACCCACCTACCCCTGTCTGTCCTGCCCTGGGGGTCAGTTTTGAATCGAGGGTTCATGCTGCCTCCTCCAGCTTCCTCCCCACTTTCTCTTACTCAGGCACTTTCTCTAATAAAATATTTGCATGTTTAACTCCATCTTGGTGTCTGCCTCTCAGATGACCCAGACTAACAAATACAGTACTAGTAAGTGCTATGGACCAATGGCACTTTGTAGATAGTAGACAACACAAATATGTTCAGTGGGTGGATGGATGGATGGGTGGATGTTGTGAAGGTGTGAGAGTTAATTTTATGTGTCTACAGACTAGTCAAGTTGTTTGATCAAACATTATTCTTGGGTGTTTCTGTGAAGGTGGTTTTGGATGAAATTGCCATTTGAGTCAATAGACTGAGTGAAGCAGATTGCCCTACATAATGTGGGTGGGCCTCATTCAATCAGTTGAAGGCCTGAATAGAACAGAAAAGCTGACCCTCACCCAGGTAAGAAAGAACACTTCCTGCCCATATGCCTTTAAACCAGGACATCGGCTTTTTTAGTATTATTCTGTCTTTGGACTCCAACTGAAATATCAGCTCTTCCTGGGTGTCAGACACTAGTGTGAAGATTGAATTGGATCATTTATAGACAGCACAGTGACTGATACCTGTTAAGCACTCCATAAGTGCTGACTAAGGTTTGTTATTACACCTCAAAACTGGTTGCTCCCTCTTTCTGCAGGGTGAGATTTCCTCAGATGCATTATTTATCATAGATAGTGGGGAAAAGGTTTGATCATTTGAATCATGGTCTCTAGAACAATCACCTCTTATGCTTTTGGGTGATAGCAAATAGCCTTTTTTATCTCAAAAATTATGAGACTCCCCCTTAAACATAATAATAATTGTATATTTTTAAATCCTTGACTGGAGGAGGAACCAAGATGGCGGCATAGGTAAAACACCTATCTTGCCGTCATACACAGCAATTTTGAAACTGCAACTTAACGAAAGAACAAACACCTTCCAGAATCACCAGAAAGCTGGCCGAGTGAAAATTCCACAAATAAAAGTGAAGATAAGACACTGTGACTCGAAGGAGCGGCTGAGGACAGTGTTTAAGATTCACACGGAGAGATGTTTGGAGTGCACGCCAGCAGAGAGGGCAGGCGGCTGAAAACCGGCCAGTTTTCTCAAACAGAAAGACAAAGACGTCCCACTGGACTGATTCTCCAGCTCTGGGCGAAGTCCAGGGAACCCACTATCATACGGGGTAAAAACTGGACAGTGGGAGGGCACGCCGAAGTTCGGGTACTGCGGCGATCTGCCGGCTTGTGGAGAGGGCGGGCTTGCGCGTGACCTTGGGAGCAGCACAGCTGCGTGACAGCATGGAGAGCACTTGCGACTTGCTCTCTCATTCGGAAAACCGTCAGACTGCTTTGTTTTATGACCCTGGGTGAGACGTTGGGTGTGCAGACTCATTAGGGGAGAGTCTGAATTCCCCGGCAGCCGGTGGAATTCCACAGCAGCTCTCTCTCAGAGGTGCTGGCGGCCATTGCCCTCGGCACAGAGTCCCTGGGGCCACATAGGGCGGAGCTAATGCTGTCTGCTTGGCCCGGAGACTCCGCCCATCCAACCTGAGCACAGCTGAGCTTCACAGACAATTGGCCTGGAGGTCAACCCCTCCAAGTGCTAACAACAATTAACCTGAGCTTAACTTCAGCAAGACTGTGCAACCCATATCCACCTCAGGTAACTGGGGAGGCTGAGCCACTGTCCCTTGTAGGACGTCTACCACACACAGCTAATTGACCAACTCAGGGAAGCAGTCACCATGCAGAGACATGGAAAGAAATCAGACGTGAAAGAAATGGAGAAAAAAAGACGACTGGACATGGAATTCAAAACCACGGTTATAGGGCTTCTCAAGAGGCTCCAACAAAAGGTCGAGGCCTACAAGGAAATAAGCAAGACCAACGTGGAAATGATCAAGACCAACGTGGAAATGAATGAGTCCTACAAGGAAATGAAGGAGACCCTCAAGGATATGAAGGAGACTCTCAAGGATATGAAAAAGGACCAACCAGAAATTAAGCATACACTGACTGAAATAAAAAATATTATACAAAGACCTAAAAGTGCTCTGGAGCACCCCAAGAACCAAGTTAAAGATTTGAAATACAAAGAGGGAAAATCCACTCAGCTGAAAAAGCAAGAAACCAAAAGAATCCAAAAAATTGAAGATAGTGTAAGGGGCCTCTGGGACAACCTCAAGCATACCAACATCCAAATTATAGGGGTGCCAGAAAAAGAGAGAGAGCAAGACAATGAAAACCTATTTGAAGAAACAGTGACTGAAAACTTCCCACACCTGGTGAAAGAACTAGACTTAGGAGTCCAAGAAGTGCACCGAACCCCAATATATAGGAACCTTAAGAGGACCACACCAAGGCACATCATAATTAAAATGCCAAGAGCAAAAGACAAAGCGAGAATATGAAAAGCAGCAAGAGAAAAACAGATGGTTACCTATAAGGGAGCACCCATACGATTGCCAGCGGATTTCTCAACAGAAACGATGCAGGCCAGACGGGAGTGGCAAGAAATATTCAAAGTGATGAATAGCAAGAATCTACAACCAAGATTACTCTACCCAGCAAAGCTATCATGCAGAATTGAGGGTCAGATAAAGTGCTTCGCAGATAAGAAAAAGCTAAAGGAGTTCATCACCACCAAACCAATATTATATGAAATGCTGAAAGACATTCTTTAAGAAGAGGAAGAAGAAAAAGAGAAAAGTGTAAATTAGGAACAACAAATACACATCTGTCAACAAATGAATCTAAAAATCAAGTGAATTAATAAGCTGATGAACAGGATAAACTAGTGAATGTAACAGAATCACGGACATAGAGAGGGAATGGACTGACAACTCTTGGGGAGAAAGGGGGTGTGGGAAGTGCAGCAAGAGACTGGACAAAAATCATGCAACTATGAGAGAGGACAGTGGGGAGGGGGAGGTGAGGGCGGAGGGTGGGATGGGTGCCAGGTGGAGGGGAACTATAGGAGAGGGAAAAGGGGAACAATGTAATTAATAAATTGAACAATAAAGATGGAAAAAAATAAAATAAAAAATAATAAATAAATCCTTGACTGAAAAAATATATGAGACTAAAACTCCATTCTAAATTCAGTCACACTTTAAATGTATTTAATTGACCTCAATAGCATTGAGGTGTATCTTAAATAGTAGAGCATGAGATTTGTGAGACAGAGCCTTCATTCAATCTAGAGACAATGCTTAGTGGACATCAGGGTTCAAGACCTCACATAGCCTTAACTCCAGGGCTACCCAGAGGTCTGAGGTCCCGTGGGATGAAGAACACTATTGAGTTAAGCAACTGCACAAGTCAGAGAAAACCCCCGTCTTTTCTTCCTTAGGAGCTTGACGTAGCTGTACTTTCTTCTCCAGCTTCCAACAATGCAGCCTGCCTGGCAGGTGTGCACCAACCCAGGACTTCCCTCCCTTTGAGGGGGTGGCCCTCCATGAATGCCAGTCCTTTGCTTAGCTCTTTCATATGCTTTAGTTTGAATATGTGACTATGAATTTTTACTTTATTCTCAAAACTCTAGTACTGGATGCATTTGCCAGAAAGACAAAGAACCTAAAGGAGACCACACACAAGCATAAGTGGGAGAACTGGACATCTGGTCATTTCTACAGGAAATGAGACCAAATGGCCAGAGCTGTGATTCTCGATGTGGTCTTAAGGCCCACAGAGGCCCATCTGGAGAGAGACTGTGGTCCTCCGTGCCTGTGAGACTTTAATTCCACCATCGCCAGGGACAACATCCCCACTAGTAGAAAAGACTTGCTGGAGCAAGGAAAACAAACCCAGCAGGTTGGCTCCCAGTCCCACGTGGGCTTTTTGGTGGATCTGGAGGGAGTTGCTTCTGGTATCTGATATCTATAAAGGGAGGCTAATCATTTGCCCCAGATCCTCAACCTGCAGCCATGTAAGTCAGAAAGACCACTGGTGCTCCAAACATGTAAAAGGCGCGGAGCCCAACGTGACGAATTACGGAGATCCTCAAATGGATGGCATGCGTGAAAACCAGCAGAAAGAAACAACTCTTCCAGGCCACTACTCAGCCACTCATTCAACAAATAGCTATCAAACCCTTACAGTGTGTCACACATCACAGGCTAAGCTCTTCACTTGTGAACAAAGAAAACAGGCAAGGACTGTCTTCATGGAGCTTATTTTCTACTGGGAGACAGTTAATAGTCAACCATGCAAAACTGCCAAAGCGACAAATGACACAATGAAGAGGTGCATGGTGCCAAGAGAGCCATCATGCAAGGTTTCAACCAATGCAGGGGGCGGGGTGGAGGCGGGGGCGGGGGAAGGCTTCATGGGAAACCAGTTGAGGAGGGAATGGAGGAGGAAAGAGGTTTCCAGGCCAGGAAACAGCCTGTGCCAAGGCCGAGGGAAGGGAGAGGTCTGCTGAGCAGGAGATTTTGACTTTTTCTACCTTAAACTCAGGTAAATAGACAATGGTCTTTTTTCTTGCTCTTTTGTGGTTTCAGTTTTTATTCAACCTGTCTGGGGGAAAAATTCTGATGCATGATGGTATGGATATCTCTAAGAACCTGCTAGTTTCCCCCACTGATTTGCAATACACCCTCCATTTTCCTATATTTCTATAGTAGCTTTCTTTTCAGTGTTATTTATTTATGTGCAAAAACTATACTCCTCTAATTACTGAGAATTCAGAATATCTTCCAATGTAGTCTATATCCCCCCCAATGTTCTTTTTAGGAAAAATAAAATAAAATTAAACAGAAAATTGAAGAGAAGAATATAGCACCACCTCCCACATATTGTTAACATTTTAACACAGTTGCATCAGACACATGGATTAGGAAACCGTATAAAATGTAACATGGATTCAAAGTCGCTGGTCAAATCCTTTTCCTCCCACACTAGTGGTAACCACCAGCATGAATTTGATATGGAACCCTTCAGTCTATGTTTTAAAACTTTAACTTAATGTATGTATGTATAGATAGATAGATAGATGTAAAATACTGAATTGTTTTGTGAATTTTCACTTATTTATTCTTCCAGGTGAATTTTAGATTGTTTTGTCAAAATGCCTGTAGACTGACTCTTTTGAATTTTTATTGGAGATGCATTAAAGAGATTTATGACTTTGGAGAGAATTGATATCTTTACATTATTAGTTTTTTCCTCTAGGGACAAAGTATGTTTTTTGTTTTTTTTTTTCACTTAATCAAGTCTCCAATATGTCCCTTTGTAAAATATTGTTATTTTCTCCTTGTAAGTCCAGAACATTTCTTGTAATATCCAAGTAATTGATTATTTGTATTGATGTTGAGAATAGGATTTTATTTTCCTAACTAATAAAAGAGTAGCATGCAAATGTGATCGTACCTTGGCTCCTGATTGGCTATGCTACCAGCCAGTCAGGAGCAGGGGGTGGGGTTGAGCGGCACAAGGGCTGGGCCCCGGAGGTGGAGATGAAGCAGTAGTGGTGGCAAGCGCCAGGGTGCACTGGCCGCCCGAGCTTGGAGGAGGCCGGCGGGGAGTGGGGTGCGGCGAGCATGAGAGGTAGCCAGGGGGCAGGTCAAGTGGCCGGGGCGTCGGAGTGGAGGTGAGCACCCAGCCCCTGGGGCCAGGTGGTCACAGGCAGCTGGAGCTGAGCTGAGCAGGGAGATGGCTGAGTGCCAAGGCCTAGGCTGGGGGTGAGTCATCAGTTGGATATCCCCTAAGGGCTCCCAGTATGTGAGAGGGGGCAGGTTGGGCTGAGGGACACCCCCCCACCATGCACAAATTTTGTGCACCGAGCCACTAGTTGTATTATAATTGCTAAATCACTTACTAACATAAAAGAAAGAAGTTAATTTTTAAATACTTATTTTGTAGTTGGTCATGCCACTAAATTCTTATAACTAATGATCAGAGTAGTTTTTCAATGGATTCCTTTGTGTTTTCTTAGTAGGCAATTATACATTACACTAGAGGCCTTGTGCACAAAATTTGTGGAAGGGGGGGTTTGTCCCTCAGCCCAGCCTGCACACTCTCCAATCTGGGACCCCTCAAGGGATGTCCGACTGCCTGTTCAGTTCCAATCCCAGTAGAATCAGGCCTAAACAGGCAGTCAGACATCCCTTTCACAATCCAGGACTGCTGCCTCTCAACTGCTTGGCTGCCTGCCTTCCTGATTGCCCCTAACTGCTTCTGCCTGCCAGCCTGATCACCCCCTAACCACTACCCTGTCAGCCTAATTGGCCCTAACTGCCCTCCCTGCAGGCCTGGGTCCCCTCTCCCCAACTGTTCTTCCTTGCAGGCCCAGTCATCCCCAACTTCCCTTTCTCTGCCAACCTGATCACCTCCAACTGTCCTCCCGTGCTGGCCTGATCGCCATAACTGCCCTCCTTTGCAGGCCTGGTCCCTCCAAACTGCCCTCCCCTGCTGGCCATCTTGTGTCCACATGGAGGCAGCCACCTTTGACCACATGGTCAAAGGGGGCAGCCATATTGTATGTTGGAGTGACAGTCAATTTGCATATTACTCTTTTATTAGATAGGATATAATACCAGAGATTTACAAATAGTGATAATTTGGTCTGTTTTCTGCTGAAAAGTTATACTCCTTTTTTTTCTTATCTCACTAAATTAGCTAGAACTTCCAGAACAATGTTTAAGTATAATGATGATAGGTATCCTCGTCTTATTCCTGAGCTTAAGAGGAGTGCTCCTAATACTGCACTTTTGTTTAGAGTGTTGACATTTGGCAGGGAGGCATTCTTTATCCTGTGCTTTTCTTTTAAAAATCAATGAGAAGGTGTGTTTTTTTTTTTCCAGCCTGTATTTATTTACAAAGCAAAGTGGTTTAAAAAATTGAAGCTTGCTACATTTTTTTTGCTAAAGTTTTATAAAATTGAAGACTCAGCCCCCATCAACACTCTTTGGTTATCTGTGTTGGAAAAGCACTAGATGGTTCTAGTTCAGGCTCTGAGACTAGTTAGTTTCATTTTGTGCAGGCCCTCTCTCTTCTCTGGGCCTCGGTTTCCTCCCTATAAAATGAGAAGGGATATGATTAGTTCTAAAATTTACTTAGATTTATTAATAGTCTAAGCCCTATTTCCTATTTTAATAATAACTGTTTTATCCAACAATTTTACGAAGCCAACCACACCCAATAATTGCTAGGGCTGGAGAAGATTAAAAATGGTTGGAGTAGCCCTTGCTGGTTTGGCTCAGTGGATAAAGCATCGGCCTGTGGACTGAAAGGTCCCAGGTTCAATTCCAGTCAAGGACACATGCCAGGATTGCAGGCTCAATCCCCAGTGTGGGGTGTGCAAGAGGCAGCCAATCGATGATTCTCTCTCATCATTGATGTTTCTCTCTCTCCCTCTCCCTTCCTTTCTGAAATCAATAAAAATATTTTTTTAAAAAAACAAGCAGTATTTTTTAAAAAATAGTTAGAGTACATAGAAAACCAAATTAAAAATAGTTTAAAATAAGCAGACTAAAATCAGCACAAAGTTCAGACCTAAAATTTTAAAATAATAACTATGAATTACTGAGTATTTACTATGTCCCAGGAATAGTGTCTTACCTGCAAAACAGCCTCTTCATTGTTTATAACAACACTATGAGGTGAGTGAAATCGTTACTTCTGTTTTTCAGGTGAGGAAACGGAGGCAGAGTGGAGTGGAGCCCATGTCAGTTTTCTTCTGGCATTTGGTAGTCTGGAAAGCTAACGTCCACATTCCCCATACTCCCTCGCACATAAAAGTCCAGATCTGCTTCAAGTTCCATCAGTCGGCTGCGGTGGCCAGAGACCTGATTCTGAGAAGAAGTCAGGCAGGGAGAGAGGCAACCAGCAAGGCTATGCTTTACAGATCACTGTACGTGCACAAGGCTCTGGTGCCTGCCGTTCTGGGAGTGGCTTCCTGGTCCTCAGGTCACAGTCAAGACAGAACAACAACTTCCCGAAGCTCCAGATGGAGGCAGGGAAGTCACTTCCCTCCACAGTACAGTCCTGCAGTGCCCTCTGGAAGCCATGCCCAGAAGCCAGTCTACGCCAGCCCTCCCAGCACCATCGTCAGCACCTAGTTCCCTTATTAAACCCCTTTCTGCTTAAATCAACTCTCTGCCCTTTACACTCAAATACTTATAATCAGCATAACCGCCCTTTTTCTCATGTGCCCCCTTCATCTAAATAGGAGGATGCACATAGCATAATGGTCCAGGCATTGGCTTAGCAGCAGGTGACCTGGGTTCTAGTCCCACCCCTGTTATTTAACAGCTGCGTGACTCTGGGAAATTTCATTTACCCTTCTGGGTCTAGTTTTTGTTTTTGTTTTTTATCTTTGACATGAGAGAATACAGTGTCACTGCTGGCCCTAAATTTCTGTAATTGCCTTTGACCCAGAAGAATATTAACACCCATAATGCAGACTGCCTGTAACTAAGCCACTTACAGACCTGAACATAGGAAGGCTGTTGATCCAGGACCTCCCCAGAAAGGGACTTGAACCAGGGAGGCACCACACTGGAGGCGGGGAGAGTGTCACTCCCGCAGCCTTCGCTTCATTAGAAGCTGCTGAGCAGGCAAGCTGAGGGTTACTGGTACAAAGCCTGTGCCTGCGAGAGAGCAAGCCAAGCAAAAGGTCAGGAAACTGGAAAATCAGGACAGGACCATGGAGAATTCCGAGGGCAGAGGTCAGCCCATCAGGGATGGAGGCCAGGAAGTCTAGCCTGAGGCCAAGGAGCTAACAGTTCCTAAAGCTGTGGTCCCAGCATGGAGACAGGGATGTGGACAGGCAGTCGGGCCTCCAGTGAGGACAAGGAATTCAGAGTCCAGGCAGCAAGGTGTGATGAGGGACTACATCTGCCCTCCACCGCCCGGTAGAGTCAACCAACTCAGCACCAGAAATGGCTGATACGTCAGATTGACCTGAATGAGTGAGGACCTCAGAGTCATGTACAGAGTAAAGCCAGTCTTGGAACAGATGTATCCAGCAGCAATGATAAGCCAGAGTTTTCATAAGTGAGCACCTGAGTGGCATGGGGGCAGGATAGTTCTGGCTGATGGAGGACAAAACACGGAAGTGCAATTGGATTCTAGCCAATTGTTTCGGGGTGTGAGAGGAAGGGAAGGCAGCTGCAGCGGGTGGACTTCTAGTGGCCCACCATCTTTCAGGGAGTAGGAAGACACACTCTGTCATTAGAGTGTGCCCTAATGGTTTGCAATCTCCACATGGATAGTTCCTTCTCATCTCCTCTAGCCCATATCAACTCTGCACACGGCCCTCTCTACATCTGTCTCGGCTAAGTCCTTTCGAGTGAGGAAGCTGATGCAGTCATAAGATACAAATACCAAAATAACAGAATATGTTTTCCTCCCAGGAGGTTGTTGCCTTTTTATGAGCAAACCGACAGTGATGGGTTTAGACTCAGAGATTCCGTGTGGAGCAGGACCTAAGTGAACAGAGTCTTACTCTGGAGGACATGAGGTTGGTCTTCACTATTCGTGGATTCTGCATTTGTGAATTCACCGACCCACTCATCTGTAACCACACATCAGTAAGTGGGAAGGATTCTGCGGTCACTCACAGACATGCACAGAGTGGAGAAAGATGTGAGTCCAGCTGAGGTCCAGCAGAGGATGCTTTGCCTTCTTGTCTCAGCTCCTTTTCTGTAAACAAGGGTCTTTTTTAAAATAATTCCAGGTTTTCCTCACTCATGCATTTTTCTTGGTGATTCGCTGTTTAATGGCCCCTGAACCTGGTGCAGAGGTGCTACCTAGTGTTCCCAAGCTCAAGCAAGGTGTGGCATGCCTTAAGTAGCAAATACGTGTGCTCCATAAACGTCCTTCAGGCATGCGTTGTAGTGCTGTTGGCTGAGTTATCTTATATAATAAAAGAGTAATATGCAAATTGACCGTGCCTTCGCTACACCCAATAAACCATGCCCACAAGCCAATCAGGAGCAATATGCAAATTAACACCTAATCAAGATGGCTGTTGCCCATGGCAGGGCGATCGCTGGGTTCGCCAGAGGCTTTTTCCAGCCTTGGGGCAGGCTTGGGCTGGGGCTGGGTGGGGCCAGTCAGCAGATCAGCCCCATGGCAGGTTGACTCTAGGGCATGTCCAGCCTCACTAGCCACCTTCCAATTAATTTCCTTTCAATTTGCACAAATCCATGCACTGGGTCACTAGTATTAAATAAAGTGTCTTTAGGAGAACCAAGATGGCAGCATAGGTAAAACACCTATCTTGCCGTCATACACAGCAATTTTAATACTACAACTTAACGAAAGAACAAACACCTTCCAGAATCACCAGAAAGCTGGCCGAGTGAAAATTCCACAAATAAAAGTGAAAATAAGACGCTGTGACTCGGAGGAGCTGTGGTGGACAGCATTGAAAGATTTGCACGGAGAGAGGTTTGGAGTGCACGCCAGCGGAGAGGGCGAGCGGCTGAAAACCGGCCAGTTTTCTTGAACAGGGAGACAAAGACGTCCCACTGGACTGATTCTCCAGCTTTGGGCAAAGTCCAGTGAACCCACTATCATACGGGGTGAAAACTGGACAGTGGGAGGGCACGCCGAAGTTCGGGTGCTGCAGGGGTCTCCCAGCTTGTGGAGAAGGCAGCTTGCGCGAACAGCTCAGCTGCGTGACCGCACAGAGAGCGATCTGCGACTTGCTTTCTCATTCGGGAAACCATCAGACTGCTTTGTTTTACGATCCTGGGTGAGACATTGGGCATGCAGACTCATTTGGGGAGAGTCTGAATTCCCCGGCAGCCGATGGAATTCCACAGCAGCTCTCTCTCAGAGGTGCTGGCGGCTATTGCCCACAGTACAGAGTCCCTGGGGTCGCATAGGGCGGAGCTAACGCTGTCTGCTTGGCCCGGAGACTCCGCCCATCCAACCTGAGCACAGCTGAGCTTCACAGACAATTGGCCTGGAGGTCAACCCCTCCAAGTGCTAACAACAATTAACCTGAGCTTAACTTCAGCAAGACTGTGCAACCCATATCTACCTCAGGTAACTGGGGAGGCTGAGCCACTGTCCCTAGTAGGAAGTCTACCACACAAAGTTAATTAACCAACCGAGGGAAGCAGCCACCATGCAGAGACATGGAAAGAAATCAGATGTGAAAGAAATGGAGGAAAAAAGACGACTGGACATGGAATTCAAAACCATGGTTATAGGGCTTCTCAAGAGGCTCCAACAAAAGGTCAAGGCCTACAAGGAAATAAGCAAGACCAACGTGGAAATGAATGAGTCCTACAAGGAAATGAAGGAGACCCTCAAGGATATGAAGGAGACTCTCAAGGATATGAAAAAGGACCAACCAGAAATTAAGCATACACTGACTGAAATAAAAAATATTATACAAAGACCTAAAAGTGCTCTGGAGCACCCCAAGAACCAAGTTAAAGATTTGAAATACAAAGAGGGAAAATCCACTCAGCTGAAAAAGCAAGAAACCAAAAGAATCCAAAAAATTGAAGATAGTGTAAGGGGCCTCTGGGACAACCTCAAGCATACCAACATCCAAATTATAGGGGTGCCAGAAAAAGAGAGAGAGCAAGGTAATGAAAACCTATATGAAGAAACAGTGACTGAAAACTTCCCACACCTGGTGAAAGAACTACACTTAGGAGTCCAAGAAGTGCACCAAACCCCAATATATAGGAACCTTAAGAGGACCACACCAAGGCACATCATAATTAAAATGCCAAGAGCAAAAGACAAAGAGAGAATATGAAAAGCAGCAAGAGAAAAACAGATGGTTACCTATAAGGGAGCACCCATACGATTGTCAGCAGATTTCTCAACAGAAATGATGCAGGCCAGACGGGAGTGGCAAGAAATATTCAAAGTGATGAACAGCAAGAATCTACAACCAAGATTACTCTACCCAGCAAAGCTATCATGCAGAATTGAGGGTCAGATAAAGTGCTTCGCAGATAAGAAAAAGCTAAAGGAGTTCATCACCACCAAACCAATATTATATGAAATGCTGAAAGACATTCTTTAAGAAGAGGAAGAAGAAAAAGAGAAAAGTGTAAATTAGGAACAACAAATACACATCTGTCAACAAATGAATCTAAAAATCAAGTGAATTAATAAGCTGATGAACAGGATAAACTGGTGAATGTAACAGAATCACAGACATAGAGAGGGAATGGACTGACAACTCTTGGGGGGAAAGGAGGTGTGGGAAGAACAGCAAGAGACTGGACAAAAATCATGCAACTATGGGCGAGGACAGTAGAGAGGGGTGAGGGGGGAGGGTGGGATGGGTACCAGGTGGAGGGGAACTATAGGGGGGAAAAAAGGGAACAATGTAATTGTTAAACTGAACAATAAAGATTAAAAAAATATTTAAATAAATAAAGTGTCTTTAAATGGAGACACACATGAAACATGGTTATATCTTGAATGATTGATTGTGACCAGCGCCTGGAAGGAAGCTATCTCTTTCTTTCCCCAATTCCTTGTTTGCAATGACTTTACAGAACAAGTAACAAGAATGAACTGTACTGGATCCATCCCCAAACACTTCCTCATCCTAATGCCAAGGCTAAACAAGGCTTACATGGCCTTCTGCATGGCTGTTGCAAAGAATTACAATGAAAATATTTGGAAACATTTTTCAAGATCCTTTAACAGGCCCGACCTGAAATTCTTGTTGACAAGCCATCACTGTGTAGCCCATTTCAGATCTGATGAGCTGTCCGGAGTCCGAGATAAAAGGAATTTGGTCCCACAGCTTCACCCACTGCACCCAGCAACAGATTCCTGATGTGACTGGAAAACCCTGGGGAGGGCCTCCTGAGTGGTGAGGAGTTTCACTGAGAAGTGTTCACTCGGAGTTTCTACATGGAATCCTAAGCAGAAAGGGCAGAGCTGGTGGAACTTACACCACCAGGGGAGTCCTCACACCCCCAGACCCTCACCCCCGGGCATATGGTAGGGGGCCTCCCAGAATTATTCTGACTAGCATTGGAGCCTGAAATACTGGCAAGAATAAATTCAAATTACACTGGGGACCAATTCTGTCCTAAGCTCCTGGTGGAGTCTCTTCTTGCTGCCTAGAGCCAGGAGCCCACAGCCAGGATCCGGTGCTTGCTTTTAAGCAGTGATCCCAGGTAACTCTCCCCAGATTAAGTCTATTGTGAAGATGGGGGGGGGCCTCAAATGTTAGCAGAAAGTGTTGCTTTCCAGGGAGGGAAGGCGTTTCAAAGTGCATTTCTCTTTCAGCCACTGTGGCAAATTTCTGTTCTTTGCATTTAAATTAATGGGATCAGAGGGAGGCTTTTCTCCCCACCTTTCACTGCTCCGGGCTCTTAAACGCCACATTTCCTGAACTCCACCTCCCAGACCCAGTTCTCACAGTGTCTCCCCACCAGGGCCCCTCTCAGCCTGGCCCCAGCCAGGGCCTTCGCAAGCCGCCTCTGCAGGCAGCCGGGGCAGAGCCATCTGTGTGGCGGAGTGCAGGGAGGAATTTGTCATTGGGGACTGGGGTCACATGCCTTCCGGTTTTCTACTTAGTGACACGCTTTCTCACACAGGGGTCAAGAGTTGGGGCCTCATAAATGCGTCCTTCGAGATGAGCTGCTAGGAATGTTTTCTCACCACGAGCCCTTTTCTTTTCCCTCGGGGCCCTGAGAGTTTGAACCTCAGACCTTTCAATCCCCCGGCAGAAGCTGTAAACCACAACTGTGCTACATGTTGAAAGGACGAGCAAGTGACTGGTCTTTCCCTCGGCGGACCCTTGGGCAGCCCGCCCACAATAGGGGGAGAGCAGCGGGGACAGCCTCCTTGGCCACCAGGGAGCCATCAGGACCAAATCAACTCCAGCCTGCGCCCAGCAGGCTTCCCCCAGAGTGTGCTGGTCTAACATGTCCTCTAGGAAGCTGTCTGAGGAGACTGGTTTGTTCGGCTGATGCTGGAAGACCAAAACACCCGCCCCTGCTCCACGCGGCAGTGGGAGGACTAGCACAGCTCCAGAGGGACTGGCCACCCGGAGGGGCCACACCAGTGCTTGACCCCAGAGCC
This sequence comes from Antrozous pallidus, assembly GCA_027563665.1. Lineage (NCBI taxonomy): Eukaryota > Metazoa > Chordata > Mammalia > Chiroptera > Vespertilionidae > Antrozous > Antrozous pallidus. Next base: position 91,233,580 of record CM050511.1, on the reverse strand, counting down.
AACACGTGTAGATTCAGGAGAAGGTATCCTGGGGCAGATTTCCTTCCTTCTTTCTTTTCAGATTGTTTTTAGCAAATGATTTACCGCGTGTTAAAATGTGGGGATGGGGAAGGGCAGGGGGGGCCTGTGTGTATGTGTGTGTGTGTGTGTGTGTGTGTGTGTGTGTGTGTGTGTGTGTGTGTGTGTGTGAATGCGTGTGAGTGTGTGAGTGTGTGTGTGGTGTGTGTGAGTGTGTGTGTGTAGTGTGTGTGTGTGTGTGAGAGTGTGTGTGAGAGTGTGTGTGTGAGTGTGTGTGTGAGAGTGTGTGTGTGTGTGTGTGAGTGTGTGTGTGTGTAGTGTGTGTGTGTGTGTGAGTGTGTGTGAGAGTGTGTGTGAGTGTGCGTATGTGTGTGAGAGAGTGTGTGTGTGTGTGGTGTGTGTGTGTGTGTGTGTGTGTGTGAGTGTGCGTGTGTGTGTGAGAGTGTGTGTGTGAGTGTGTGTGTGTGTGTGTGTGTGTGTGAGAGTGTGTATGTGTGTGCGTGTGAGAGTGTGCGTGTGTGTGTGTGGTGTATGTGAGTGTGAGTGTGTGTGAGTGTGTGTGTGTGTGTGAGAGTGCGCGTGTGTGTGTGGTGTGAGTGTGTGTATGTGTGTGAGTGTGTGTGTGTGTGTGTGTGTGTGTGTGAGTGTGAGTGTGTGTGTGTGTGTGTGTGTGAGTGGTGTGTGTGTGTGTGTGAGTATGTGTGTGTGGTGTGTGAGTGTGCGTGTATGTGGTGTGCGTGTGCGTGAGTGTGTGTGTGTGTGTGTGTGAGTGTGAGTGTGTGTGTGTGTGTGTGTGTGTGTGTGTGTGTGTGTTGGTTTCTTTATTTTGGAAAGGTGAGAAGCTCGAAGGAAACGCAGGAATGGAGGTGGAGGTGAGGCCAGGTGCTCAGCTGAGCAGGTGAGGGCAGTTCCAGGACAGCTTACGCTGATGAGCTCTGGCCACAGAGGGTCGGGTGAAAGGGGACAGAGCGGGTACTGACCGCGTGCTCCAACCTGTGCTGCTGAAATAGGGACTCGGGGTCTTCTCCCTGCACTCAGCCTCTGCAAGGACTGCGCCCCAGCGTGCCCTTCACTCACAGCTCTCTGTCCCCTGTGCTTCCCAGAACAAGCTGAAGGAACCTGGGACCACTGGGAGTTTTGGATGGTCACAGGGAACCCAAGGTGGGGCTGGATTACAGAGAAGGGCTATGTGGTGGGGTCCCCAGTGTGAGGAAGGGACCCCAGTTCTCTCCTGGGTCCTGCTTGGCTCCTGACGCCTGAGTTTCCCCTGAGAGCCCCTTCCTTTGAACTTAGGATTTTTCTTTTCTCAAAAGGCAAATGTCCTCAGGGTGGGATAGCACTTTTAAAACTGTGCATATGGATCTCATATCATCCAAACACCAAGTCAGAATAATTTATAAAACTCTTTTCCAGCAGAAACTGGTTTGGCTCAGCGGATAGAGCGTTGGCCTGCGGACTGAAAGGTCCCGGGTTCGATTCCAGTCAAGGGCATGTACCTTGGCTGCGGGCACATCCCCAGTGGGGGGTGTGCAAGAGGCAGCTCATGTTTCTAACTTTCTATTTCCTCTCCCTTCCTCTCTGTAAAAAATCAATAAAATATATATTTTTTAAAAACAAAACACTTTTCCTATGTGTTTTCATTCAATGAACTGTACTTTTCTAGAAAATTTTCTATGGTCAAAGCAAGTCTTAAATATTGTAAAAAAGAAAAAAAGCCTTTTAGCCCGGCCAGCGTCACTCAGTTGGTTGAGCATCGTCCCATGCACCGATGTCAGGGCACATGCCACTGTTGCAGGCTGGATTCTCAGTAGGGGGCGTGCAGGAAGCAGCCAATCAATGTCTTTCTCTCTTCGATGTTTCTATCTCTCTCACCCTCTCCCTTTCCCTCTCTCTAAAAAAGTCAATAAAAACATATTTTAACATATTTTTGTTTTTAAAATAAAACACAACTATAAAAAGAAACCTACCCCTACCCACACATTACTCTTCTCCCATCTACTCTGCAGGAAGTGTAACCATGTTAAAAATGTGTGGTGTGTCCTTCCAGGCATTTCTCTACGGGTTGCATGTGTGTCTGTGTTTTAACAAAAATGCATTTCACTTTACATACCTCAATTTGATTTTTTTCCAACTCACTGCATTAGAAATGTCTTCCCAGGGAGAAAAATTTTTCAGTCTATGGACATCACATGAAAAATCTTCAAAAGTTACACTTCATGTACTATACTTTTAATAGATAGCCTTTATTTGTTTTTGTTATTGTCCTTGGCCTTTAATAAACAAGAGAATGCAGGAGGTCAGGGATTTGCAAGGGCAGAGCTGCCCGCTAGCCCTTTCTTCCATGATGAAAATGTCCTATGTCTGTGCCGTCTGACGGGGTGGCCGCTAGCCACTGGTGGCTATTGAGCTCTTGAAATGGGATTATTGTTATTGAGGAAATGAATGCTTAACTTATTCACTTTACATAATTCAGATGCTACTTGTGACTAGTGGCTAATGTACTGAACAACACATGTCTAGAAAATATGGAATGAATTGGTTATGGACTCCCACAAGAGTTGTAGTAAGAAACTTTGAAGCCAGCCTTCCTGGATTTGAAGCGCAATTCCTCCCACTGAAAAGTCACCCAACCTTTCTGAGCCTCAGTCTGTTCGTCTGTAAAATGGGGATAACAACAGAAATGCCTTCGGTCATGCAGACTTAGTGAGCAATCCTGGTAATGCAATGGAACCACTGCTTGAGCACCTAAGTGGTCGATAAATATTAGGTATTAGATCATTTCCTAGAAACAGGCATGGAAGGGAAAACAACGTGGGGAGGGGAGTAGACTGGAGAGGGTAGCTTTTGAGTGAAAGGAGCTTTATTGTCTAGGAAAGGTGGGGAGCTAACCCTTGCAATAACCTCTGGATGCTGCTTAGACATTACCTTGACCACATGCTTTCAGAGACAGAGGAGAGAGCAAAAGTGAACTCCTTCAGCCTTCACTGAATTCCTCTCCTCCCCTCCTCCCCCCGGGGCACCTCCCCACAGAGCTGCTCACAACCCGCCCAGCTTGAGCCGGGCCTGGGGCCCTGCAGGACAAAGCCCTACTCAGCCTCAGAGCCCAGGTGGCTACACTGGACCCGCGGGCAAACTGTAGGCACAGAGCCCCAGCCCCCAGGGAAATCGCCGTCCCGCTGCTGTTTTAAGGCTAATTTCAGTCAAGAGCAGGAATGAAGACTCTTTGTAGGGAAGTGGGATCCTTCTTCCACAGGAAAAACAGACTGTAGAGTAGGGATGAATTGTTAAAGTGAAGCAAGCATTTTTCTCTCCGGCTTTTTAAAAGGAGTTTTACCAACTCATTCAGAATGCTAGCCCTTCCCTCCTGCACACTCAACCTCGTGTCCAGAATGCTTGGAATGTGTCCCTGGTTATTGAAACACCACTGTGGGCAGCAAGATCAGTGGCCCATTTGTTTCCCTAATCCCTGCCCAGTGAGTGATTCATGAATGCACAAATAAATGAATGATAGATAATTTAGTGAGCCCCTGAAACCCATATTATAAAATAGATGTTCTCTGAACATCAACTTTCTTCTGCGTTATGGGTAGAATAGAAATCAAGAGGGTTCAATATGATCTTGGTCCTGGATCAGCGTGGATTGTAATGAATATCAAGAAATGCACCTTTGTCTTGGAAAAAGTATCCCACACCTGGGTTCAAGTTCCAACTCTCCCCTCTGGCCACAGAGCTTCCACTTCCTTTTTGGTAAAAGGTGGGAGAGACCCAGAGGACCTCCAGGATGCCTCAAAGGTCACACAGTGTTCACCCTGGGCTCACGGGGAGAAACAATCCTACCCGCCCCAGCCAGGGGGCCACCGGGCAGCCTTTTGCAGGACTGCCCCTGCCCGTCTTACCACCGCTTCTAAAAGGGACAGGTGCCCCAATGGCACAACAGGAAGGTCCACAGCAGTTGTCTTCCAGGGGAGCCAGCCCCATCCCCTGAGACACTGGCTGCAGCTCTGATCACCTCGGGCTTGGGAAGGGGGGCCTGCCATTCACAAGCCCATTCAGAGGCTTTTTGGAAGCCTTCTGTCCCGGTGCAATGAAGCAGGCCGCCTCTTTTTTTCCACCAAACGCCCCAAAGGGAAATGACATGCACCAAGAATTTGGACAAACATTTTTTTGGAAGAAACAGTGAGAAAATTGCACAGATCCTTGTGAGGTAAAGCACTGGAGAAGAAAACTGCAGGAAGTGGTAGATTCGGGGCATAAAGGACATCGTTTGCTGCCTTATTATCTCATTTTTTCAGCGAGGCTGACGGGACAGCTGCCTGTTATTACGGGGCGCACCAGGAAATGTTTAGCTGCCAAACAGAAAGGAGCGAGTGAGGGGATTAGCAGCTCTGTTCATGCCACACAAATAGAATTCTTGCACCTGGTAGTCGTGCCGTTAAGATTTATCATCTTCTGAGGGTATGTTACTTAAATCCCATTTACAAAGCAACAAAAACAACCCAAAAAGGCGCCTTAATGTCATTGTAATTATGATAAGTATTAGTAACCATTCTGCAGTTTTTAGTCTAGATTAAATTAAATGGTGTGGCTTTCCTTTAATCACACTAATCTTTTATTTGGTTTCTGTCATGTTGCAAATTTACCATTCTATGTTGCAAATCGAAAGCGTTCTTAAAGATGAAAGATCGGTAACAGTTTAACCCTCCGGAAAGCTACCATCGTTAATGATGTTGTGTAATAACAGTGATCTCTTCCCGAGGTGCCAGATCACCTCCCGAAGTGACATTTTAAAGAAAATCAATTATTTGCCTCTCGGCTTCATTTTCTGATGCCAGGGGGTGGCGGGATGAGGGTCTGGGAGCCCGCTCCTGGAGCCCAAAGCACAGGGGAGACCAAGCCCAGCCAAGGGGCTGCTGAAGGACAGCAGGTGGCCCTAAATGGCCGCCTTGTTTCCACTTAGAGTGAATTTACTTCCCTCATTGCCAAGGCCCCGGGAGGAATCCAATCAGAGGAAAAACTGAGTCTTAGATCCCGTGAAAACTACCTGTTAGTACGGACCTTTGCATTAATAAAAACGCAAACTCCTCATGAGATCTTGTTGCTTCACCCACTAGGGTAGAAATTTGTTAACTCTTCATTCCTCCTTTGGCATCTCCTAGGGCAGTGGTTGGCACACTCATTAGTTAACAGAGCCAAATATCAACAGTACAACGATTGAAATTTCTTTTGAGAGCCAAATTTTTTAAACTTAATCTTCTTCTAATGCCACTTGTTCAAAATAGACTCACCCAGGCTGTGGTATTTTGTGGAAGAGCCACACTCAAGGGGCCAAAGAGCCGCATGTGGCTCATGAGCTACAGTTTGCTGACCACTTTCCTAGGGCCTCTCTGGGCCAAACCTCAATATAGAGGAAACTGAGACCAAGTTAGACCCTATAGGAACTCCTTGCCACCTGAGAGCACCACTCCACCTGGAGGCTTCAGGCATGGAGGTATTAATTCTCTAGGGGGCAGGAGTCAGGCGGCATTCCAGATGGAAGGAATCACAAAAGGGCCACAAACAGCTGGAGAGAGGGCCTATAAGAAGTTGGATAGGACTGGAACTCAGCATGGCTGCACAGGAGTGAAGGGAGAAGAGGCTGGAACCAGAGGACAGAGGCCTTTGGATGCCCTTCTAAGGGGCGTGGTCTTTGTCCTGCACATGATGAAGAAGAGTAACATAGCAGTGGTGATGTCTGTGAAATTCACTCCTAGAGCAGGAATTTGCAGGAAAAGATGATGAAAAGGGGAAGACAGGAGATTCCTGGGATGGTCCAAGTAGGAAATGCTGAGCCTGCTGAGTGAGGTGGAGAAGAAGCAGGTCCCGGGGATCTTTAGGGCATGGCTTTGACAAGACACAGAGAAGAAGGGCTAGATTGCCAACTGGGGCACATAGATGAAGAATGCTACCATTAATAAAGATGGGAGATTCGGTATAAGCATGGATTAGGGAACGGGGGAAGAGTGGGTTTGTGCCATTTGAGCTTGCCAAGTTCAAGGTTCTGTGAGATGTCCATGTGGAGATGTCTGGTCTGAAGATGTCTATCAGTGCAAAGTATGAACATGGTTCAGGCACAGCAATCTGGTGCTCAAAGGGGGTTCAGGAGGTAAAGATTTAGTCATTATCATTAGAGCTCTTCTCTGCTTATATGAATAGAAATAGTGGTTGAGTCCACTGGATTCAGTCAAGTCACAGAGGGATGGTATGTAATGAAACTAAATGCAAGCTAAAGACCAGGGTTAAAGGACCCCATTTATAATGGACTGGATATTGCTGACCCCCAAATTCACATGTTGAAATATTAACCCCCGATGTAATGATATTAGGAAGTAGGGTCTTTGGAAGGTGATTAGGCCATGAGGTTGGACCTATCATAAATGGGATTGAAGCCCTTATAAAAGAGGCTGGAGAGAGCTCTCTCAGCCTTTCCACCATGTGAGGACACAATGAGAAGAGATGGCCTGTGAACCAGGAAGCAGGCTCTCACCAGACGCCCAATCTGCCAGCATCTTGATCTTGGACTTTCAACCTCCAGAACTAGGGAAATAAATGTCAGTTGTTGAAGTCCCACAGGCTGTGATATTTTGTTGAAGGTGGACATAGAAAGAAGAGGCAGCAAAGGAGGACAGTAGTCCAGAAGCCAGGGGAGAACCATGTCACCTGCCAAACAGGCCAAATGGGACTTGACAACGAGGAGGTCATTCATCATCCTAGCAAGAGTTTTCTCTTTTGTGAGGTGAAGGGGTGGCTCCTGGTATAGAAGAGACAGAGCAGTGAGTAGAAATGCCAACTGTATGGGGATCAGAAGAGGAGAGTGAATGCGTGGAGACTAGAGACTTCTTATAAAAGACTGTGCTAGGAAAAGAAAATAAAGACTGATCTAAAGCAAAGAAAAAAAACTCATAAGAAGGTACAGAATTAAGGGAGGACTTTTTCTTTTTTAATATACCTTCATATGATCTATATAGGTTAGGAACCAGTAGAGAGAGAGAAGTCAAAGGAAAAAAGGGTGATGAATCAGAAGCACAGGCAAGGTTGTGGGCCTTGTACTCTTGTGACAAACTACTCCTCTCTGTGGTAAGAAGATTGATAGGACTGGGAAGAGAAGAGCTGAGTACTTGGTTTATTGCTTCAAGTTGTATTTTAATTTGCTTGTACTCCTCTTAGGAAGGACTCTGAAGCTCCCCTGCATCCTCCACTGTGAGTTAAGCTCCCCTTATCAAAATCTTGACGTTCCATCTGTTTTCTTCTCATGGGCCAACATGTTCAACCTCGAATTGTCATTATTGGAATCAGGATGTCCCCACTATTACCTTTCAGGGGAGGAATCATATCCTGAACTACTTTTGTGCCTCCCACATTCACCCACATACTCAGAACAGTGTGTCACACACACTAGGCATTCAATAATTTTCTTCAAAAGAACAAAGGCATAACATGAAATTAATTCTAATCTCTTGCTGGCTTCAACTACTCCTGATCCACTTCTTGCCCTCATCAATTTCTATTCTAATAATATAAAATGGTTCTTACCTTAGCTTGAATACAATGTATTGGAAAGACAGGCTGTGATCAAATTCAGATATAAAAATACTGAAATGACCTTCACCACAAAGACAAGTTATATAATCCCTTGATGTAGGTTTTCTTAATCAATAAAGTGGGGATAATAATATACTTCTTAAAATGAGATAATATACATAAAATGCTTAGCATAATGCTTGCATATAGTAAATGCTTAATAAGTAATATCTTACAATTATTATCCACCTAGATAATCTCCAAGCCCTATCCTTGTTAAGTTCTGTAGATTCTTTCTCTACTAGTACAGATCATGAAGAGTAGACCTTATCTATAAAATATGCACATAGGTAGTAAGTCACTATATCCATGAAACTAGAGTTAAACCTAGACTTCAATTTTAAAGCAGAAAAAATTGTCAGAACTTAAAGAAAACTGAAAAAATGACTCTTCCACATATTTTTTCTGTAAAATTTTCTAGTGTAATATGGTATAACTTATTCATTTGTTCAGCACACAGATAGATTTTGAGCACTTAGAATGTGCAAATTGGAGAACCAAGATGGCGGCATAGGTAAAACACCTATCTTGCCATCATACTCAACAATTTTAATACTACAACTTAACGAAAGAACAAACACCTTCCAGAATCACCAGAAAGCTCGCCAAGTGAAAATTCCACAAATAAAAGTGAAGATAAGACATTGTGACTCGGAGGAGTGGCGGCGGACAGCGTTGAAAGATTCACGTGGAGAGAGGTTTGGAGCGCGCGCCAGCGGAGAAAACCAGCCAGTTTTCTCTAACAGGGAGACAAAGACGTCCCACTGGACTGATTCTCCAGCTTTGGGCGAAGTCCAGGGAACCAGCTATCATACGGGGTGAAAACTGGACAGTGGGAGGGCACACTGAAACTCAGGCGCTGCAGGGGTCTCCCAGCTTGTGGAGAAGGCAGCTTGCGCGAACAGCTCAGCTGCGTGACCGCACAAAGAGCGATCTGTGACTTGCTTTCTCATTCGGAAAACTGTCAGTCTGCTTTGTTTTTCGACCCTGCGTGAGACATTGGGCATGCAGAGTCATGTGGGGAGAGTCTGAATTCCCCGGCAGCCTGTGGAGCTCCACAGCAGTTCTCTCTCAGAGGTGCTGGCAGCCATTGCCCCCGGCACAGAGTCCCTGGGGCCGCATAGGGCGAAGCTAACGCTGTCTGCTTGACCTGGAGACTCCGCCCATCCAACCTGAGCACAGCTGAACTTCACAATTGACCTGGAGGTCAACCCCTCCAAGTGCTAACAACGATTAACCTGAGCTTAACTTCAGCAAGACTGTGCAACCCATATTTACCTCAGGTAACTGGGGAGGCTGAGCCACTGTCCCTTGTAGGACGTCTACCACACACAGCTAATTGACCAACTCAGGGAAGCAGCCACCATGCAGAGACATGGAAAGAAATCAGATGTGAAAGAAATGGAGGAAAAAAACGACTGGACATGGAATTCAAAACCACGGTTATAGGGCTTTTCAAGAGGCTCCAACAAAAGGTCGAGGCCTATAAGGAAATAAGCGAGACCGCAAAGGAAATGAATGAGACCCTCAAGGATATGAATGAGACCTGCAAGGAAATGATCAAGACCAACATGGAAATGAAGGAGACCCTCAAGGATATAAAGGAGACTCTCAAGGATATGAAAAAGGACCAACCAGAAATTAAGCATGCACTGACTGAAATATAAAATATTATACAAAGACCTAAAAGTGCTCTGGAGCACCCTAAGAACCAAGTTAAAGATTTGAAATACAAAGAGGTAAAATCCACTCAGCTGAAAAAGCAAGAAACCAAAAGAATCCAAAAAATTGAAGATAGTGTAAGGGGCCTCTGGGACAACCTCAAGCATACCAACATCCGAATTATAGGGGTGCCAGAAAAAGAGAGAGACCAAGACAATGAAAACCTATTTGAAGAAATAGTGACCGAAAACTTCCCACACCTGGTGAAAGAAATTGACTTAGGAGTCCAAGAAGCGCACCGAACCCCAATATATAGGAACCTTAAGAGGACCACACCAAGGCACATCATAATTAAAATGCCAAGAGCAAAAGAAAAAGAGCGAATATTAAAAGCAGCAAGAGAGAAACAGTTGGTTACCTATAAGGGAGCACTCATACGATTGTCAGTGGATTTCTCAACAGAAACGATGCAGGCCAGACGGGAGTGGCAAGAAATATTCAAAGTGATGAACAGCAAGAATCTACAACCAAGATTACTCTATCCAGCAAAGCTATCATTCAGAATTGAAGGCCAGATAAAGTGCTTCACAGATAAGAAAAAGCTAAAGGAGTTCATCACCACCAAACCAATATTATATGAAATGCTGAAAGACATTCTTTAAGAAGAGGAAGAAGAAAAAGATAAAAGTGTAAATTAGGAACAACAAATACACATCTATCAACAAATGAATATAAAAATCAAGTGAATTAATAAGCTGATGAACAGGATAAACTGGTGAATGTAACAGAATCATGGACATAGAGAGGGAATGGACTGACAACTCTTGGGGAGAAAGGGGTGTGGGAAGTGCAGCAAGAGACTGGACAAAAATCATGCAACTATGGGAGAGGACAGTGGGGAGGGGGAGGTGAGGGCGGAGGGTGGGATAGGTACCAGGTGGAGGGGAACTATAGGGGGGGGAAAGGGAACAATGTAATTAATAAACTGAACAATAAAGATTTAAAAAAATTTTTTTTAAATGTGCAAATTGCTCTGGAAGGAGTCACAGGGGAATGAAGGATGAATATAACACAAAGTACTCTGAGGTATTCTGGGGTGGGGGCAAATAAATAAGCATGCACAAATTATAGTGTTATTCGATGAAAGAAGGCACTGGAGAAACCTGGGAAGACTTCGGGGAGAAGGGGGGCCGAGAAGATAACAACAATAACTAAATATTCTGCACCAGGGACATCGACTTAGAAGCCAAAGCCTTAAGAGCTTGCCTTCATTATATTGAGTTAAGAAAAACTATTCCTATGAGCTTCCTTCCCTCCTTAGCTCAAATTCTTCACAAAGGTGTGACCCTGAAGGTCTGTCTACAGGTAGCACCCAGTTGGGCTTCATAGACCAGTTTCAAGCTGACTTCTGTTAGTAAGCCAGCAGGATTTAGCAGCCCTTTGGGACAGAGAGATTTCTATAGGAAGAGTTGACGGTGAATTCTTTCTTCTTTTTTCAAGTCATCAGAAAAGCCAATAGAATCCAAATCTGAGAGAGAGGTAATTAGGGCAGTCTTTGGAAGCCCAGGTCTTCCTTACATTTAGTTGTCTAGCTGGCTCTCTGAGATCCCTGCCAGTGGAAAGGCAGCCTTGTTCCACGAGGGAAATACACTCCTCAGAATGCCACGTATCATTTTTAAAACAGAATTTTGCAAACCATCTGCAATTTTCAATACAGAGCGCTGGGCTTTTTGAGAGTGGAAAGTGAGCAAACTGTGTGGTCCTAATCAGTGGGACAGATCAGCAGACACCATTAAAGAACTTCAGCCTCTGGTTCACGGGTGGCTTCCCTCTTCGGCCTGTCCTGGTTTCGGGGTGGAGCAGAGGGGACCTAAGCAAATGCTCAGTGATGGCCATTACTATGGGAGAACCATCCCAGAGGCCACTTGTGTGGTCCGTTGGGCACTTATCTACAGATGTACACACAGGAGTATTTCACCAGTGAACCTGAAGGTCATCTCTTTGAAAGTCTTAGTGCAAGAGGAATGTCCCACACTTAACAACAACAAAACATGTCCTTGGCTTTAAAATGCTTAAACTTAGCAGATACTGGAGATAACTTGAATTATTTATGTCAACATGAGCTTTAGTTTGTCAACTAAAGCTGCAGGAACTAAATTCTCCTAAACAGTTTCATTTACATACTCAATAATTAAATTCCATTAAAAATACCAAGCTGAATTATATATTTAATCTTTGAATCTTTCTTAGCACTTCAAATGCTTCTAACAAAGGGAAATATTCTCAAGTATTTCCATGCCTAGCAAAATATAACTACATTAAACCTCAAGTCCTCTTAAGCATTCCAAAATGGTTTAGAACCTTAGTCAAAGGGTATTTATTTAAAGGTATCTTTTATGTTTCAACTGAAAATTACAAATTACACTCTTCAATTGAGATCACAATTCTCTAACTGATCCAATCCTCCCTTACAAATATTTGAAATACCACACAACACATATCATCCTCAAGATTATAAAAATCTCCTCTGGAACTTAACAAAAAAAATGCTAACCCAATGGATCTGACTTACTTCACCATGTCTCCATTTAGCTCTAAATTTGAATAGAACTAAAAATTAAGGAGACAGTTACATCATCCCAAATAAGTGGAGGTCACGTTAGTGCAAGCAGCACGCACATTGGCCAGAGGTTTCGGGCCAAGGCACGAGGTTTGATTCTCCCATGACAATGACCACTAGCATAGCGAACTCATTCAAAGGGTATTGGACTCTCCCAGTTTCCAGCTCTATCATTATCTGGGTTAGCTGCACTCCAGGTCCCCCCTCTTTGCTCACCACTTTATTGGCTAGAATAATTTAGCCAATATGTCTGGTTCTGTTCTGAATGTATTTCTTGCTCTTCCAGTCCGATCAGGCCACAAATATCTAAATGACATCCTACAAAATTCATTATATCTCCTTTCCCTTTGCCTGGCTCTGCCTATCACTTGCTCAAAGCGATGTCCCCAACCAAACTGTGATCCACCTTATGCCTCAAGATGAGAGAAGATTGGCATGTGTTCTTTTCCTTTTCCCATGAGGTCCACCTCAACTATAAGTATTTTTGTTTATTCCCAAAGAGCTCAATCCAAGCTCACACACAGCAGACAATATTATTTCTCAAACCTCAATGTGCATATGAATCACTTAGGATTTCCTTCCAGTGCAGATTCTATTGCAGGAGGTCTGGGCTGAGGGCCAAGATTCTTCATCAGTTATAACTTCTGGTGATGCCGATGCTGCTGATCCTCAGGCCACACATTGATGAGAAGAGTTTGAATAGTTGATTGAATTAGAGCTGAATGTCAATCTGACCCCTGATTTTTATAAATTATGCACAGCAAACACTAGTTTTCCCTCACTGAAGTTCTGTCTTTGTATACATCACTGTCCTCAGCTCATTCATTCTTGCTCTTTCTCTCCCCTCAACATACACATCATGTCTTTTTTCCTCTGCCCCTTTTCAAGCCTGTCAATGAGAATCTAATGCTTTCCAGCGGTCACCAACCTTTCAGACTTCATGGACCACCAGTGGTCGGCGAACCACCGGTTGGCTACCACTGCTATAGTCATTTAAAAAGTACTCTCTATGCAGAGTTAAAAAGAAAGCTATAGAGGGAGAGGACACAAATTTTAGCAGTAACTTAATAATAATAGTTACCATTTATTGGGTGATAATTACATGCCACTCACAAGAGCTTTGTGTCTCATATGATATAATCCTATGAAAAAGCTATCGTCGTTTACATTTTAAAGGAAGTGGAAACAATCTTGGAAAGACTGAGTCTGAGGAAGGCTAAGTAGGTCAAAGAGCTAGTACCCGGCACAGTGTGGTAGCTGGTCAGATATTCTTTGAAGCTCATCCCACCAGGCTGGCCTTGTGACCAACTTTGACTGATAGAATGTAGCAGAAGTGGCTTTCAAGCTTTGATCTCAAAATGTTTTAAACCACTAAAACATGGGGTGGTTCGTTATGAAACAGTAGAGAACTGAGCCAAACTTGAATTCCAAGGATGTCTGCCTCTAAACACTTTCTGAGCCCAAAGCCAGGACACTAAACCCTAATTTGATGCTCCATGATGGGCTTTGGTCCTCCTTGTGCATCTGAGTTCCAGTTCTACGCCAGGTTTGACCCATGTCCCTTCTAATTTCCTGTTGCCCCGCTCCAACCCTGGGACTGACTGCCTTACCTGCTTCCTCTTGGGCCCAGTCCCCCTTAAGACTGCCCTTTCTGCTCTTCTTGGAACGCTCTTCCTAGTCATCTTCATGTGGGGGTCCAAGTTCTGGTTTCCCTTTGACTTTCCAGGGCAGTGCTTCCTCAGTTCTGATGTGCTCGAAAACCCTCAGATTTTGTTAAAATGCAGGTTCTTTCTGGGTGCTCTGGAGCAGCACCTGGAACTCTGCATTTCGAGTAAGCTCCAGATGATGCTCATGCTACTTGGCAGGAATCACATGCTGAGGAGCAAAGATCTAGGCCGCTATGTGAAGCAACTATGTCCCTGCTCCCCATTCCCATAAACAATGATCATGGCTGAGGGGAGGTCATGGCAGACACGTCAGCCAAATAGGGAGCCTCGGCTGTACTCAGCACTGGCTTCATTCCTGCGCAGAGAACTCTGCAGTCACGGCTGCTATGAACTCATCACGCTTCACCTAGAAAACGATGTGAAATGGAGGACAGGGAGAGCGATAAAGCTTCCATTCCAAGCCATTTATTCAGTAACACAGCAAGTGTCTACCATGCACCCTGCCAAACAACATGTGGTCGTGTCCAGGTAGGGACACAGAACGTCCTTTTTGAGGGGGCCTGGACCCTCTGAGATAATACCATCATATGGTCCCCCGAGTTAGTTGAAGCCTGTGAGCTTTAAATATAAAGCTGTCTGGTGCCATTTGATTGTAATGGGAAAATCGAGTTTAGTAGCCAAGGTTATGTTTGACATGTAAGCATGTGGTTAGCATTTAGCATTTAGTATGCAGAGGGATGCCATGTCTTTAAAAATGTGTGCCTGGGCCCCATCTTAATAAGAATCAGGGAGGCACATAGGTGACCCCATAAATAAGGCCAGATAGGTATTTTATTTGATCTGAGCCCCTGCAGTTTTTGTGTAGGGAGCCAAGCCCCCCCTCCCCAAAGGGGACACTCTGGGGCTCCCTAGATAGATACAAACACATACTGCTGCTTGGTATGGGTCCTTGGAGAGTATTCGCGGTCTTATTAAATGACTGCCTTGAAAATGGAATCTTTCGCTTTTCTCTCTTTCCCTCTCTCACCTGTTGAGGCCTCCTGAGACAAGCGCTGTCTCTCCCCTGACCAGATGAAGGATCTAGTCTCCCTAGGGACCAAGCAGGTGCTTCAACACGCTGACGTCAACACTCATGGCCCTGCCTGGAGTGGTGAGAACTGTAACTCTTTAACTTTCCTCTCCAGCCACGATCCACCTTCTGTATTTTCCTCCAGAGTGGGATTAAAGCTTGCTTTGTTTGACCCATTCCTGACTTTTCAGGGCCAAGGCCTACCTCTGGAACTATACACTTCATCTTTAGTCAGCCCCACACAGGTAGGCCCTGAAGAAGTAAGGTGGTGCAGGACAGACTGGCCCTCCCCTCCCCAAGGCCGAGTGAGAGCGGACTGAGACAGGCACCTGGGACTAACGGGATACACTGCAGTGGGGGACATGTGGTGTCGTTATAGCAGTGCTGACGAATGACACTCCCAGCCTGTGGAATGAGGGTGGCGGGGGCAGGAAAGGTTTCCTTGAGAAGTTGTCACTGAAGCAGCCTATTAAAGCATGAGTAACCCTGAGCTAAGCAAAAAGAAAGGGACGCATAGTAAGTGCATCCTGAAGGACAAAGGCCATTGTGTCAAAGAATTTGGAACCAATTGCTGAATCAAACTCAAGTCCGAGTGGCAGTGCCATGGGTTATGTGGGCAGAAGCTCAGTCCATGATTTGGGCTTCTATTTAAGTATAGAAAGAGGCTTTGAGTTTGAAACATTTCTGAGCTACTTTCAAGCTCAACATTTTATGAGGAAGACCCTGAGGCCTTCTTAGTATAAAACAGGTATATCTTTTCATTACTTAAAGAAATAGAATGCAAAACATTCTATTCCTTAGTATTTATTGTTTTTGCTCCGTTCTTTATGATCGTGCTCACTTCCAGAAAGTGAGTTCTATATTGCATAGCTTCCCTGAGGAATATGTGATAATTGGACAAAGCCGGGCTGACATTTACCTACAAAGAAAGACTTTGCTAAGATTATGAACAAAGCAACCAAAACAGGGGATGTACTTAATCTACCTGAAGGATACATTTTTTTTCCAGTACTGTATTTGGAAAGTACACTATGTGCAAATTATATTATGCATTAAGTTACAAATTAGCCTCATCCAGTCATCAAAGCAAGTTGTGACTTAACATCTACTGGGAAACTATCCAATAAAAGAGTAATATGCAAATTGACCATCACTCCAAAACACAAGATGGCTGCCCCCATGTGGTCACAGATGGCCACCACAAAACGGCCAACAGGGGAGAGCAGTTGAGAGGGACCAGGCCTGCAAGGCAGGGCAGTTGTGGGTGATCAGGCCAGCAGGGGAGGGACAAGTCCTGCAAGGGAGGGCAGTTGGGGGCAATCAAGCCTGCAGGAGGATAGTTAGGGGCAATCAAGCCTGCAGGGGAGGGCAGTTGGGGAGAACCAGGTAAAGGAGGGAAGTTGGGGGCGACTGGGCCTGCAGGAATGGGCAGCTGGGTGAGACCCAGGCCTGCAGGGCAGAGCAGTTGGGGAGGGAGGTAACCAGGCCTGCAAGGGAGGGCAGTTAAGGGAAAACAGGCTGGCAGGGGAGCAGTTAGGCATCAATCAGGCTGGCAAGGGAGTGGTTAGGGGGTGATAAGGCTGGCAGGCAGAAGCAGTTAGGGGCAATCAGGAAGATAGGCAGGTGAACAGTTGGGAGCCAGCAGTCCTGGATTGTGAAAGGGATGTCCCAGATTGGAGAGGGTGCAAGCTGGCCTGAGGGACACACACACCCGTGCATGAATTTCGTGCACCAGGCCTCTAGTCTATACATATAAAAGCTGAAGCGACCGGATGACTGAACCACTGGTCCACTGGTCGCTATGACGCTCACTGACCACCAGGGGGAAGACGTTCAACACAGGAGCTGCCCCCTGGTAATCAGTACACACCCACAGCTGCCTTACAGGCACCAGACTCAGGGCTCACCACTGGCTGCCGCAGCCTGGAAACTGTAGCGGAGCAGCAGTGAGCCTATCGAATGGTGGCGGTGGCGGCAGGCACAGCAGGGCTGGGATGAGCAAGAGCGGCAGGCAGGAGCCCGGCAGTGTTGGATTGCTGGTTTCACCCTAATCCCCGCAGGCTATGCCAAGGGACCCCATCGGTGCACAAATCCATGCACTGGCCTCTAGTTATAAAAATAAACTTGCATTTAATTACACAATACAGTGTTTTGTAAGTATTTTCATCAAAACTTTATATGAGTTCAACCTGATCTCTTTCTAACTTATCTGACCTGCAAGTTTCACCAAATTTGAGTGCCTGAAATGGCCTTACATTTTTTTTTTAGCCTTGCATATAGAGAGTTTCTAAATTCTTCTGGTATTATCAGCACCAGGAAGACTATAATACTTGATTGAAATAAGCTCATTTATTAATACAAAATTCAGGCCTAGCCTCTTTACCTAATTATATTATGAAGAAATTATTAGTAAATCAAAACAAAATTTTTTTAATGTCCAGGAAAAGGTATCAAGGAATCATAAAATGTGGAGCTTGAAAGTACCTCAGAAATGTTTCAAATTCAAAGCCCTCTTTTTATACTGAATTAGAAATATACTAAAATAAGTGAAGTGCTTTCCCCTAAACTTAACAACTTAGTCAAAATACCAGTTGCAATTCTTGTCTGCAATTCTGAAGTTGTATAGGCCCTGAAAAACTAAGTTGTTATTTTTTTCCTAAGTTTAGTGCCCAAACTTACTAAACACCAAAGCCTGTCCTAAGCCTGCAGGAAGCCATGCGTCGACTTACCATGAATACGCATCCATTTTGCTAAAGAAATTACTAATGTGTTTGGTCAAAGTTTTCCAGTATCTCAGTAGATATATTAATGTGCCAGAGCCTTTCTACAATTGGGAGAATTCTGGATTATTAACACATACCTGGTTTCAAACCTTTTGAATAAGATATTATGAACGCCTGACAACATTTGTTATTAAGTACTTACTTTCACCAGACGCTGCCCTAAGATTTTAGATCCATGCTCGTAATCTGGACTTGGCACATTCTATTCTGAGCCCACCTCCCGTGCATGCTCTCAGTACTCAACCCTTTGGAGCCACAGGTTCTCCAACCCATTGGGTCTTCCTTTTTATTTGTGGTTCCATCTTCTCTCCTCACCAAGCTTAAATTATCATGTTACAATTATTCAGATTCAGAACCCCTGGAATCCCTTGCTCCTCTCTCTCCGTCTCACTTGCTTAGCGAAACTGCAGTCTTGGCAAAACCCTACTCTTTGTACCAGAACAGTTGACTATACTGGTACTGACTGGCCTCGTTTTGAGTTCATGGCCGCTAACCCTTCAGTGGGCCCGAATGCTGCTTCACATGTATAGTATGTCCCTCCTTCTGCCCTTCACTTCTGTCCTGTTCTCCTAGAAACAAGTTCATACTTCCTCCTCCCCCTCCTTTTGGCTGATTACTTTGCTTCCCACTTCTCTAAGAAATCCAAGAGAATCAGATGAAAACTTCCACACCCACATCTACCCACCCCTGCACTCCCTGCCATTTTGCCTCTTGCCTTAGGCCTTCCTGTGTCCATCCAGACCCCACCCCTCACCCATTCCAGCATGTCCCTCTAGCAACTTTCTCCTCTTTCTTGCATCAACATTCACTCAACTGGATCCTTCACACAATTGGATAATGAACACACAAACTTGCTATTATTTCTCCCTTAGCCACCCCCTTGCTCTCACCACCACCAGTCATCTGGTCAGTCTCCCTGTTTCCCTTGGGGTTCTGACAATAGCTTCGAGGTTCTATACAACTAGTCCTCAAGTTCCTGCAGTTACTTCTCCCCCGCTAGGGCACACTGCTTCTTTGCTCTTTGTGTTCAATGTGCCTGGCGGGCTCCTGCCCTCTGTCTTTGGACTGGCTATTCCCTTTGCCTAAAACATTCTGTCTGTAGATGTGGCTTCATACCTCACCAACTTCAAATCTTTGCTCAGCATCACCTTCTCAATGAGGCCTGCACTGCCTACCCTCATCTACTCTATATAAACTTGCAGCCCATCCCCACACTCCCATACCACCCAACTGCCTTTGGAACTCTTACCGCACAGGATTGTTTTTCTTAGCACATGGAACTTCTAACATATAGATACTTATTTTATTACTAGAGGCCCGATGCATGAAGATTCATGCAAGAATAGTCCTTCCTTGCCCTGGCTGCTAGCACCTGGAACCCAGGCCTTCACTCTGGCCACTGTCTTTTACCTTCGTGCACTGCCCAGAGGCCTGGAGCAGCAGGGCAGGATGCCATCTTTGTTATGTCAATTTGCATATTCCCTCCTTATTGGCTGAGGGCGCCACCATCTTTGTGATGGTCAATTTGCAGATTCCATCTTTATTATACAGAATGTTTATGCTTTTTTGTTTGCCTCCCATTCCTCTACTCTTGCTAGACTATATAAGCCTCATACATCAGGATCTTTATTCATGCACCCCCAGCACGTAGATCTAGGTCTGGCAGAGTTGGCATTCAGTACATGCTAAATGAATGAAATATTTTACTTAAACTTCACAGGAACCTCAGGACTCAGGTTTATGTTATCCTTACTTTATATATGAAGAAATCAGGCAGGGAGGGGTTTTACAATGTGCCCAGGTTCACAATGCAAGAAACAGGTAAGGTAGGAACCCTGTGTTTCTGACACCATAGTCCACTTGCTAAATGGACATATCATGTGGCCTCTTCCATTGGGCCTGCCTCAGAGTTTGGAATAAACATGTTAAATTATATCCACCATAAAAAACAAAAACAAAAACAAAAAAAAAACCCACCATCTGTCCTGTCCTCTTTGGTTCCCTTGGGGCATGTGATCCTTTGATAGTTTTGATCCAAGGCAGCATGCTACTCATTTTACCTTCTCATTCCAGAAGAAATCGGGCTGAAAAGTCAGCCAAAGAGATTGGTTTTCAGTCACGTATCCACTCATTTATTCAATATATATTTATTGAGGGCATTATACGGAGGCTATACTGTGCATTTCAATGCAGTCAGAAAGCCAGATTTCCCCCTTTAATCACCAGGATGGGGACAATGCCCTCATCATTTTTGGACCTAAACCTACAGATTAGATGATCTCCTCTTTGACTTCGTCAGAACTAATGGCACGTTTCCAGAGGCCTAGAAAAGCCTTCTGTCTGGGCCCTGCCCTGGGGCCTCCTCCAACCCCAGAGGAGTGAAGAAGCCAGTGTGCAGGGCCAGGCCCCAGCGTCTGTTGAGCTACATGCCTGATGGCTGCTTATTCTGAATAGCCTTGCGCTGGAATTTGGAAGGAATGTGTGCAGCCTCCATATGAAGCTCAGTTTGGCTTCAGGGACTATTTTAATTAAATTAATTATCTCTAGAAGAAACACTTAGAGCCATTTAAGTCTAAACAATAAGCACTTGTTCTCACTTCTAATAGGAGTCGCCTTGTGCAGAGTTCTCTTGGGGAGCTGAGAATAATACCCCCACCAGCTATTTAAGGAAGGCCCTCCCCTCCTGCTCCCTCTTCCTCCTTTTCGGCTCCCTCTTCATCTGCAGTGAAGGGGCTTTCAGAGAAGAGGGTTGCAGAGCCTGAGAGATGCAATGAGAGGCAAATGTCTGGAATCTGCATAAAAGCTCCCTATTGCTCCCCTGGCTTCCTACCTCGTTCACATCTGCATTTCAGTGGCTGAGCCTGAGTCCTTAGCCTCGCTCTCCTCTCAGCTCTGCCCTGTAGAGTCTGCATGTCCAGGAGGAAGGGTCCCATTCTGTTGTTGCCCTACAGAGATGGATGTCACCACTTTCCTGCCCACTTCCTCTGAGTATTTCCTTGTTTGTAAGAACTCTAACTTGATTTTTCTTTAAATTGATCTGGCTGATTTGTTCCTTTTTAACTTTTTTTTTTTAATTACAGTGCAAGGAAGTAAAGTAATTTAATATCGTCCTGCCTCCATCTCATCCCCTGCTCCTCACTGCCTGCCAAGCACCACAGCCCTGACCCTAGGAAGAGGGTGGTGGCAGGAGGGTCCCTTCACCCTCAAATTCACTCTTCAGAGCTGAGCATCATCTTCCAGGACGCATAGCTCCTTGTGGAAAAGGCTTGATACTGCAGATAAGTTTCGTTGTAAATAAAGGAGAGAATGTTTAACACCTTTCTGTGCTGTGCTAAGCCCTCCTCACTGAGCCGTCCCTCTGAGTTTGATTTACCCTCCTCAGAGCCCTAAATGACCCCCATTCTTCGGTGGCGCAGAGAGCCCTAAAGGCAGTCGCTACTTGTAGACTCCCTGACAGTGGCAATACAGGTACCACAGGGCTGGGTTTGCTGGAACGAGTGCACACTAAGGATCAGAGCTCGTCAGCTTAGCTTCACAGGCTAATGGCGTGCAGCTGGTGCTGGAAGAAATGGCCAAAGCCCGGGCCACAGGCTGAGCAGGTGCCACTCAGCTCTGCTTATCCAGTTTAGCAAGGAGGACTTGGTTTTCAGTATAAATGGTGACTGCACTATACGTGAACTAAAGTGGTAAGTAATAATGACACTCGGGATTATTTTAAATTTACTTTTGCTATATTCTAATTTATTAATAATGGGTAAGTAATAGAAAAAAAAAGCAGGCTTGTTTTATCTTCCACAGTTATTTTAAGAAAAAAGGTTTTATTGTCATTAAAACCTCATGACTAATTGTTAAGGTCTGTTTCTTCTCATTTTTTAATTTTATTTATTTTTCTAGATGACCTCATTCCCAACCTATCTGGCAAAACTGTTTCATTGTTCTGAACACACTAAAGTTGCAAATCTTTTCCACATCACTTGTTTATAGATAATAATCAAGTGGGTATTGACCATTTTTAAAAGTTTTCCTAATCTGCCCGAGGAACATTTTGTTTTGTGCCCTAACAATATTGATGAAAACTATCCCCTTTTACAGGCGAGGAGGGATCTGAGACCTAGTCAAAAGATAACAGCAAAGTGAGTGCCGTAAGAGACTAGATTCAGACAACCTTTAACTTAGGAACTGCTAAACTTGCATTAAGCCCATGAGAGACCTGTTTTCTAAGATCTTAGGATACAGAAGAGTTTACACATTTGCAAACAAATTTGGAATAATGGGGGAAAGGTGAGGTAAATAAGAGTAATAAACACACTCTATACTTTCCACTTATAAATGCTCAGTAAAGTTTACTCAGCACATACACATTCTTACATTAGGAGCTATTTTGGGGTTAATTACAACCAAGTTTCATTGTTCCACTAGCTTGAAAAAAACACCTTATACAATTTTGAGAAAAATTATTTTGTGGTTGAAGAGAAAGAGTATTGTTCTCTTGGGCCTATCGTCTAAACTTTATTTTGGACAAACACAACAAGGGTAGAAATGTTTGTGCTGCTGTTTCTTCCTGTGTTTTTCCTCAGAGGACCGTCTGTGTGTGGTCTAAAATGATGACCTGTCAGAAATTTACATATTTTCAAAGGAGACTCAAGCCTTTGTTTCATTTCTCTTCGCATCACAAAATACTGTATTACCTTCTCTAAGCCACCTCAGGGGAGTACACTTTCTTTAAATCAAGGGTCAACCCAAGTCCTCAAGTAAGTGTGCAGGAGATTTTTATGATAGTGTTCCTATTTCTTGTTCTGGCCTATATTAATAACCTACAGGTGAGCATCCTACCTGATGTCTAAAGTACCATCATCCTTCTTTTCATTCTGAAGGAATTTTGGAGACTTAAGTTTTTAACAGTGACTAGTATAGGTGAAAGCAGTGGGAGAGCTTCTCAGAGAAAGGACGGAGGGAATAAGCCACCAACACACAGGGCCCGGGGAAAAATAGGCACATTTCCTGCAGTCAAAGCTGTGGGTAAACCAGTGCTATACTGAAACAAATGTGGCTACAAAGCTTAATTAGTCAACAAATATTTATTGAGCACTTATCTATGCCAGGCAATGTTCTTGGTGCTGGGAACACACATATCAAATGACAAAAATATATGATAAATGCAGGCAGTAAAAAGTATAATCAAGAAAATGAAGTAAGATACTAATAGGGAAGAGGGTCTTGGATGGGGGGCTTGGAAAGGTTTCACTGTTGAAGGGACATTTGTGCTGAGACATGAACGAGAGGAGCTAATCATTCTAGCAGAGGCAACAATGAATGAGACCCCCTATGGAGGACAAAACTTTGCCCTTCTGAGTATTCCAACAAGACCATGCAGGCAGACTGGCTGCTGGGCAGTAGGAAATGTCAAAAGCAAGCAAGGGCCAGATGACGCCAGCAGCTGGGAGAAGAGGCTACTGCTATTCAGGTAAAGAACTGACAAAAGATGATGGAAGCTTAGACAAAAGTGAAAGCAATGATATGGAGAGTAACCAATGTACTGAGGATGTATTGCCAAGCACATTTCGGGGAATAGGGTTAACAACTCCTGGTGTGTGTGTGTGTGTGTGTGTGTGTTTGTCTTCAATATCTGAGCAAAAGGAGGTGAGAAAGAAGGAAGAACAGTATTCAGAGGAAACAAACCAAGAGGCCTGCTTTAACCATTTTAAGTGTGAAATACTTGTTATTCAAGTGGAGAAGTGTTAAGTTGGCACCCAGATATCTAAATTTATAGCTCAGTGGAAAGGTCAGAGCTGTCGATATGAATTTGCATGAGAAATGCGTTAGATGAAATTGGGTAGTAAAGAAGAGCTAAAGTCTGAGACCTGGGCCCTGAACACTCAACATTTTTGCCCGCCAATAGATGAATGGATAAAAAATCTGTGGTACATTTACACCATGGAATGCTATGCAACCATAAAAAAGAAAGAAAAAAGGATCTCTTACCCATTGAGACAGCAGAGAGGGACCTGAAGATTATGCTAAGCAAAATAAGCCAGTCAGAGAAATGATCTCACTCACATGTGGAATCTAATGAAATGATGAACAAAATAGATGCAGAGACATGGAAGCATGAAACAGACTGATGAATCTCAGAAGGAATGCAGGGTGGAGGGTAGGTTGGGGAGTGATTAATCGGAGAACTTACATGGACACAGGCAATAGTGTGGTAAAGGTTGGGGAGGGTGGGAGTGGGTGTGGGATAGGAGGGGTCAATGGGGAAAAAAAGGGGGGAGGACACCTATAATACTTTCAACAATAAAGATAAATTTTTTAAAAAAGAGTTAAGGGGAAGGAGGAGCAAGAGACTGGAAGAACATGTTGTCAGAGAGGACAAGAGAGATGCATAAAGATGGAACGGTCAGCTGAGAAAATGCACTGGAGTAACACAGAAAAGTAACTACTGATGTGGCAAAGTGGAGGCATCCAGTAATCTTGACAACAGTGATTTCAGGAGGAGGGGTAGCCAAAACCTAGTAGGGTTCTACAGATGGAAGCTGGAATGTGCAAAGTTGTTGTTCATGGGTCGACACTCAACCACTGAGCCACACTGGTCTGGCAGTGTTTAATTTTTTTTTTCTATGTAGGAGAAATATACTACTACTCAATTTCTACTGTAAGGTTGGCAGTCCTGAGAACATCTTTCATGTAGCATGTTATGGAGATATTCCTGTTCCCAAAAGAATGAGGAGCAGACATATTTCCACATAGTCTTTCATATTCTTAATGCTGTTTTCCGAGTTTTTATCTTTGGGAATGTGATCTAAAGATTTACTTTTTTCAATTTTGTAATTTTAGCTCACATTTAGGTCTATAATCCATTTTTAATTAATTTTTGTGTATAAGGGTTTAACTTCATTATTTTGCATGTAGCTATCCAGTTGTTCCTATCCATCCTTTGATCTACATATTGTACTTATACCAGTACAACACTCTTGATTACTGTAGCTTTGTAGTAAGTTTTGAAATAATGAAATATAAGTTCTCCAAACTTTGTTCTATCGCAAGACATTTTTTGTTCTTCTGGGTCCCTTGTATTTCCATACAAATATTAGGATCAGTTTGTCAATTTCTGGGGAGAAAAAACACAGCAAGCTAGAATTTTAAAAGGGATTGTATTGAATTTATAGGTCAGTTTGAAAAGAATTGTCATCTTAATATTGTCTTCCAATTCATAAGCATGTAATGTCTCTCCATTTATTAAGATCCTCTTTTACTTCCTTCAGAAATGATTTATAGTTCAGTGTAGAAGTGCTCACTTTGCACTTTTGCTGAATTTATTTCTAAGTATTTTATGGTACGGTGAAAGGGATTTTCTTTTTGTTTTCCAGATTGTTCATTGCTAGTAAATAGAAGCATATTTTATATATGTGCTAGAGGCCCAGTGCACAAATTCGTACATGGGTGGGGCCTCTCAGTGTGGCCTGCAGAGACTGGGCTGAAAATGGCAGTCCAATGCCACCTGCCACTCCTACCTGCTGCTCCAGCTCATTTTGGCTCTGCTGCGCCTGCCGTGGGCTCATGCCCAGTCAGTCCTGATCAAGAGAGGCTTGCATCACCACAGCGGTGCTCACCAGCCATGAACCCTGTGTCTAATGCCAGTCCTGAGGGGACTGGGGTAGGGGAGCACAATCAGCCCTCCGAGCAGACAGTGGGATTCCCTTGCCAGCCTGGGATCCAGACAGCTCCCACTGACATTCACGCAGCTTGTTGGGAGCCACCTGATGGCTGCTTTTATATCATTTCTTCCTTGCAAAGTGTCTAGGGTGGGAAAGTGGCCCAAGGCCGACTTCCAGGAGGCCAGGGGTGCTGTCCACATCGTGCCAGCAGAGCCTGTCCTTTGGTGCCTGGCCCGTTCTCAGGAGATTGGACCTGCAGGACTTCTGAGGCCTGGTGGGCTGGTGGTCCGCCGGGACAAGTCGATCAGCTAAGCAGCACTCCCACTGTGGGAGCACACTGAGCACCAGGGGGCAGCTCCTGTGTTGAGCGTCATAATGGTCAGTGTACATCAGAGCAACTGGTCAACCAGTCATTTGGTTGCTTAGTCATATATATATATATTCCTGTGAACTTGGTAAAGTTGTTAGTTCCAGCAGTAGCTTTGTGGATATCTCAGCATTTTCTACATACTGATTCATGCCATCTAACAAGGACAGTTTTTCTTCTGCCTTTTTGACTAAATGCCCTTTCTTTCTTTTTCTTGACTTAGTACATTAAGACTTCAAGTATAATGTTGAATAGGAGTGGTAAGAGAAGAAATACTTTTCTTGTTCCCAATCTTTAGAGGAAAGCATTGTCTTGCACCTAATAAGTATGACATGAACTGTAGGGTGTTCATACATCTCTATCTGGATAAGGAAGTTTCCTTCTATTTCCATTTTGTTGACATTTTTATCATGGATGGATGTTGGATTTATGAAATACTTTCTCTTATTTTACTCAGATATTTGTAAGGTGCTGTAGATTGTTTTAATAACTGATTCTTTTTTTAAAATTGATTTGAGAAACAATGGCTTGTTTCATTTATTTATGCATTAATTGGTTGATTTTGTATGTGTCCTGACCAGGGATTGAACCTGCAACCTTGGCACATTGGGATGACACGATAACCTACTGAAATACCCAGAGTGGTGCTGTGGGGGTTTTTTTTGTTTGTTTTTTTTAACATGTTCTTGATTCTCCATTTTTAGTAACTCTTGGTCATGTGACTTGTTATAAGGGTTCAGAGTAGTAAAAGTCTTTATTACCTTGGCTCCAATGGAGCGAGGGCAGAGGACTAGAGTCTCGTGAAAAGAGTCTAGGGTTTGTGGCTCTGGGGAGAGTGCTGAAGGGTCAGCTGCCAGGATCCCTGTGCTGAGTCATTCTTCCACAATGCAGACACCATCTTTCTTGTGCAGAGCACTCCTCTCCATGCTGCATCAGCTGAGGGAAAGCAATAGCCCCACCCTCTCACCCACTCCGTAGGGCTTATACCCAGCTGAGGAATCAGCTGCCTTGGCTGGGGTGTAGAGATCTGAGCAGTCGCAGGGGGAGTCAGTGACAGTTGTGTGGCTTTGGGGTAGGGGCCAGTTCCCCCAATCTCCCATGAACCTATCACTTCTTCACTAGAGATCTACTCTAAGTTCTTAAATAAGAGATTCTAGTCAAAAAGCAGTCAGTAAAAACAATTCTAGACATTACTTTCTGCATTTAAATAGAGCACACTTTAAATTCACAGGATACATGATTTTACTCTCAGAAAACATATTCTTCAATTATGGCCTAAAGTTATGTCACTATTACTGATGCCAATAATCAAAACTAGGGCCTTCCTCATCTTTTCTTAGGCACCTGCTTGTCAATTACCCTCAATGGCAGCTTACTTGATGGCCTGCATAGACTTCTGATTTCCACCATTTCATTACATTAGTCAGCCACTATTTTCTCCATGCCTTCAAATTCTTTGTAACTTCACGTAACTTCCCAAAGTATAACATGCTTGAAAGAATGGCATGGAGCTAATTCTACTCTCTAGTGGGTGTTAATCATCAAATACTACATTTTTATATTCTCACTCAGTACTGAGATTAATTTCTGTCCGTGTGGATGCAAACTAGAATGGCAAGTCTATGGAGAACTGGCTTACCACATAGCTGAGCAATGGTGCTCAGAGTACCCTTCATTATCTCAAAGACTTTGTCATGTAAGGAATATTACACAAAGTGTGCATGGATTTATAGTGTAAAGCACAGTTTACCGAGATTAATGTTACTATACATTATAATTAGCTTATGCTTTAAAATAAAAAGGGAAATTAATGGCGAGGAAACAAGATATAGTATTACGGTATTCACTGTTTGCTTGAAAAATGCAATGAGAACACACACACACACACACACACACACACACACACGCACACACACACCAATCAGTATTTGCAGACCTGCCTTTGTAATTTAAAATGTTAATGAAATGTAAATTTTTTCTATACAAAATTCATGAATGTTCAACTCTAAGCTGCACTGTGTCCAACCTTGTTGGAGACCTTTTTATTAGTACAGAAAGTCTCTCATTGTCCGTCTCTTCCATTTCATCACTACCATACATTTGACCATTACAGAAAATACATTTGACGATCACAATCAGATGGTGTTAGTAAAACATAAAATAACTTTAATTTAGAAAACACACTCCTCACAAATTTTGGTAACAAAATCAAGTTTTAAGACTCCAAGCTATTCATCATGAAGAGAATGTGTTTAATCTGTTGTGAAGTTGGCTACCCAGCAGTCTAGTCAGGCTGTAGAATGTTTAACTCAGAGCCTGGGTAGGCTGCCAGACATTCTAAATATTTTCACATGGACCAGCAATATGTAATTTCATGTCTAAGTCACAGTTCTCAGGTTGGACAATAGATAGAGCTAAAGTTTCTTCACTTGCGGAGATTAAGTATTTTGTGTTTTTTTTTTGGGGGGGGGGGCGGGGGTGTGTAAGCATTTTGCCTTTAGGTGCTTTAGGCATAGATGATACTCTTTTAATTACAGAGAAACAATTTTGACAATGCTTTCTGGATTTCAATCACTTTTAGGTTTTTTTAAATTGCTAAGTTTGCAAAAGGGAAAATTCTATTTATAGTATTTATTGCAGGAAATACCCCACATATGTATACTATCGGTTGCATGTCTGGAGTTTAAGTCATAGGACTGTCACTAATAATCTGTAAGCTCAGAGAAATGGCAAACTCCTTAGGTTAGAATGGAAAGGGAAGATGTCCTATCATAACTGGGAAATGTTTAAAATCATATACATGATCTCCTTCCCTCCTTCCAGTTCTAAGCGATGGGGTATGGCGAATACAGTCATGTATATTTGAAAAGAAAACACTCTCCAGTTGATATAATGCACATTCCCACTGGACACCTCTGGGGTTTCCTCCAGCTCTGAGATTCCAGCTTTTCTTAAGTGGGTGTGGGCCATGGCTAAAGAGCAATACCCAGTGCTGGCAGAATTGGAAAAGAAGATTATGCTTTCCCTACACGCACACTTTCTTCAAAGCTTTTTCCTAGTGCAGCTTAATTATTGATGGTTTTGACAGTATTTAAAAACATGCCGTGCATTTGTAAGTTACCTAACTCATCTCTGCTCTAAGAAATGTATAGCAGAAATACTGGTTGATTTCTTACACTTGCATTCTTTTACACATCACCTTCCAGCACATAATAGTATGTTACAAACAGAAGACTGGGAAAAACTGATTTTTCAAAGTTCATAAATATTACTGATACACTTTCCTATCTTTGGAAAATAATTTTATAGGTGTTTGTTACAGTTTGATGATCAGAAATAAATTATACTATTTGTTTTATGTGCGTGAACAGAACAGGTTTGCTTTCCTCTTCAGAGCAGTCTAAGTGTGAAAATTTTTAAGTATAAAGTAATTTAAAGGTAAGTTTCAATCAATCATTTCTAATTTGGGAAAAGAAAAAAACCTCTCAATATAAATCATAAAAATATTTTGTTTCTCACTACTTTTCACCTATAATTAATTCTTATTTTTCTCATTTTTATAATTCTTAAATTTAGGATTATACCATAAAAGAATGGTATTAATATGGAAACCACTGACGAATATAGCCAGAAATACCAGATTGAAAATAAAATTCATTCCTATATTTTTAAAGTTTTGTCTTAAGATGGAGATTAATTTTGAAAGCTTTAGAAATATTCCGGGGGGGTGGGGGGGGAGGGATCAAGCAGAAGTATATGCAAACCAAAATTTGGGGACATAAGACAAAAATTAATACATTTAATCTGAAAATTTGGATTTTATCCATGAAGCACAATAGTTGACAGGCATCTTTTGGGGGAGAAATCTAAAAAGACATAATAATTATAGGAATTAAGAATTTCCTTTTCAGATTTTTTAAAATAAATTTTATATTTCCCACTGACAGCAGAATGCCTCTGCTATTTATGCTTCTTGCTCAGACCATTCAATATTAAAGAACTGATAGACTTTTAAATTGTTTTAACAGAAATTTTTTCATCTTCAAATAATAAAGAGGGTTGTTCTTGTAACCCTTGATATTGCCTCCCTTACGATCAATTTTTAAATTCCTCAGACCTGTGCAGCAATTTTTCTTCCATTTCATATTATTTTTTTACATTCATAATTTAAAAGATCTAAAATTTCTTCAAGTTGTACCAGTGCAGTATTTGTTCTCTGATTAAAAAACGAAACAAAACAAAACCATATGGATGAACACCAGCATGTCTGAACAATGCAAACCACTCAAAGGGTATTACTGTGCCACAAAGGAATAGCTTAGCATCTTCAGATACTGCAACCTAAGCAAGTCACTTCACTGGTTCAAGGCAGTTGGCATTCTCCTTCTACTCACAGACCGAGTATGAGTCTCATAGTAAGAAGAAAGTGTTTGGAGTCTAGAATATCATACAAAGCAAGGAGCATAAAACTAAAACCTTCCTTTCAATCTGCCTAACATCCTTCTCACCTAAAATGACACACCAACAAAAATATTTAAATATGCTAATCCTCACAATCAAAGAACCGGTTGGTCCCTGGGGCTTCTTTAAAGGACAACTAAAGGTTGTAAGGTATAGTCCAGTCTAGAGTTAAGTCACACTCTAGGAAGGATTCGAAAAGTGATTTAGGGGTGAGAGAGAACCATCTCTTTGCCACTTCAGAGTTTCTCCCATTTTAGTGGCCCTGTATCAGTCAACGAGGTGATCTACGGTGTGCCAGCCTGGGTTCCAAAAAGTGGGTGGTCTCTGCAGAGGGAGGTGCTCACTCCCTCTACCTCTGGCCGGGCCAGTTCCTGCAGCTGGACCTAAGGCAGCCCACAGACTACACTCAGCACATTTCTTCATTTCTCACTTGAGTGCCCTTCTTTAGTTCCCTTTCAACTGCCCACTTTATATTGGCTTCATTACACCACCGCTCCATTTGTAATGTAAATTGGGAAACTCGGGGAAGTTTTTCTTTTGGCCTTGTCTACGGAAGAATACAGAGAGGTATTCAAAACGTATTAACACAAATCAATGGCACCAATAAAAGCAAAATCTCCTTAGCAACATAATCTTGATTGCAAAAGGAGAACTGAGAGCATTTAGCAGAACACAGGCCCACATGGAATACGCATTTGTCTGGAAGAATCCAGCACAAAGCCTAAAAGAGAGATTTTGAAAAAATCCAAAATTAACTCACAGGGAACAGTTACTCTTTTTTTTCAAAAGTACACAATTGGCTACATTAAATCTATCGTGTGCTTTTGGCTCAGCAACATTGTATCACACCGCTTTGCAAACTGAAATTACAACACCCTGCATGCTTCACATGAGTTGCAGGGTGTTTTTTGTTTGTTTTGTTGTGTGTTTTTTTGAAGTTTTTTTTCCTTCGTTGATTTCTTTAGTAAAGCAAACAAAAAGTCTCAAGAAATATTCATCTCACATACAATGTAAAGAAAATTGAATGGCTACCTAACTATCTAAGACTATCTTTTTGGCTTTCTAAGATAGTTTTACTACTGCAAGCAGCAATGGCATTTTTGCTTAGGTCTCCATTTGTGAAAAAGGAAACAATATACTGCTAAGAATTCTCACATTTTTCTTGGTAGGCTAAAAGAAGTGAATAAAAAATAAAAATTCGAAAAATAAGGAATTAGTTACAAACTACAATACTGAGATGACTCGAGGAAACATAGAAATAACCCATGAACACAAATTTTTCCTCTTAGTTTTTAAATGTTTAAAATAGTATCAATTTTATTTTGTATTTTAAGTAAAACAATCCAAGTGGTGGAGGTGAAAGCATCTTTACTACCTACTGTAAAAGATGCCTTAGTGAACTAAATTACAAATACTTTATTTTAAAATAATGTATGGATATATGCACACATATCTTTCCCCATATATATAAAATTATTTATTAAAGGTTTAACTACAATCTGGATCAATTAAGTAAAATGAGAAAATAAAAGTGTGTATGACAAATAGTCATTTGACACAATGAAACAGAAACTTTACTGCTAAATATGTATATTTATAGGGTAGTAATTAAATTTCTGCCTTCCCTTGAACGCTTAAAAAGCAATATGAAATCTAAATAGAATAACTGAGAACTCTATTAAAAAGCTGCATTAGCTTTTAAATTTTAGGGACAACTTAAGATCTTTGGGAAAATGTTAATTATATTAGTTGTATTTTTTTTCCTATTCTTCTTTCCAACTGTAATGCAAGCTCATGAACACATAAGATTTTCCTTAAGTTTATTGCACATAATTCCTAAACTTATATTCATGTCAATTACTTTATTTCCAGATATTTGAACAGGTCGTGTCCACAGAAGAAATAAGTATATGCATTCATTCATATGGCCATTTCAACAAACATTACTGGCTTTGTCAATATTCCTTTAAGTGATTTTAATCTCTAAGTTCCAGACTCTGTTTTCTAACTTCATTTAAACTGGTTTAAATTTTATAGAACTTAAAGATCAAGAGCTGTGAACTAGCCCATATTTTAGTTCTAAGAATGAAATTACGTGCTGAAGTCATGTGTTAAAACAGACTCACTTAAAAACAACTTGTCTGGCCGCTGTGGCTCAGTTGTTGAGCATCAACCTGTGAACCAGCAGGTGACAGTTTGACTCCCAGTAGGGGCAGATGCCTGGGTGGCAGGCTCGATCCCGTGTGTGGGAGGCAGTCGATCAATGATTCTCTCTCATAACTGATGTTTCCATCTCTCTCTCCCTGACTCTCTGAAATCAATAAAAATATGTTAAAAAAAAAAATAACAACTCAACTAAAAGCATGTAACCAAAGTTCAAATTAGAACTCCAGGTGGTTACTAGAAAAATTTGTCAATGAAGACTTAATTTTATAAGACTCAATATACAGCAATCAACATAGGGCCAAAAACCAAGCCACCCTAAATATTACCCATCTACATATTTCTTCACAATTATGACAGCCAACAAATTTTCATCTAATCAAAAAAATTTTTTTAACAAACACAGCTTATGTTTGGCAATGGCTTTAATTTCTTAATAATAAAAAATGTAATACATACCTTTAAATTTTAAGTTTGTAGCAAAGTTATTTTCATTTTTTAAAATGTTACTAGACTTAGCTGAATGTAACTAGAATTACCTGGAAGCATAATAGAGATCATGGTCATGAGTGTGCCTAATTGCCAAATCAGAAATTCCTCATGCATTTATACTTGAAAGCTATTCCATGCTCACTGAGGACATAGGAACAGATTCCTAGAATCATTTATTTAGTATTTTTAATTGTCACACAATTAGAAAAGATAAACAATACTTTATTCAAGGTAGCCCCCCACTAACTTTTCAAAAGACATGCTAGCAGAGGAAAACTAGAACATTTTTC
Organism: Antrozous pallidus; assembly: GCA_027563665.1. Taxonomy (NCBI): domain Eukaryota; kingdom Metazoa; phylum Chordata; class Mammalia; order Chiroptera; family Vespertilionidae; genus Antrozous; species Antrozous pallidus. Next base: position 91,200,716 of record CM050511.1, on the reverse strand, counting down.
TTTTTAAAAAAACAATTTCCTTTATAATACACAAAGAATGTAATAAAAAGAAAGCTGTGTGCAATTCCTGGCCATTGCATAACTTTCCCACTTGTAAACCAAAGTACAGGTAGGATAACAATGTAGTTATTCTCTCAGCCAGAAGATTTCAGCATATTGCTTTCCAATCATGTCTACTTGGCTTCCACTGCCAATTTCACAATGCTAAACTCTTCTGAGCGGGCAAAATATCATTAACTCGAACAAATGTAAAAATAAATGGAAATGTTTAAGAGATTTTTGATAACTTCAGTTAAAACAAACTCCTGTTTATAAAGACTCCATGGCAATGCAATGAAACTAATTAAATAAGCTGCTATTAAAAGAGAAAGAGGAGGAGGTGGTCTTTTATTTAGTAGTTTCTTGAGGAAATAAGCTACTCTTTCCTTCTAGAACATTTTAAGTCTATATAGTATTTATGTCAAAAAGAATTTGAACCAGTTTTACTAAATTAAGAACCAGTAAGAGAGATAATAGGAGAAAATCTGCAGTTTGAGGGTACATTATGGTATAATAAAATAGTACCCAAAACACTGAAAGTTGGTTGACATTGCTTCTTTAAAAAGGAAAAAAGCAACAGATAGCTTATTTGCCAAAATTAATGCATGGTGTGGTTAGTTCATTAAAATATTTGAGATAAAGAGTTAGGAAAATACCCTGCCAGTACACAGCAGTTAAGCATTGACTCAGAAACCAAGACGCTGCCTGTTCAATTCTTTATCAGGGCACATGCCTGGATTTCGGGCTGAATCCCCTACAAGGGGTGTGCAGGAGGCAGCTGATCCGATATTTCTCTCTCATCAATGTTTCTCTCTAACCCTCTCCCTTCCCCCCTCTAAAAAATCAATAAAGAACATACTTTTTAAAAAAAGAGCTAGGAAAGTAATATACTGTTTTTTATAAAGAGAAAAAAGTTACCTCTTGAATTCAGATAAAGCACCATGTTTATGACATAGAGAAAAACTTTAAGGCATGATTTTGCTTAAGTATCTGAGATGAAACAATAGTTTAAAAGGTATCGAAAAAAAAACTTTCCTCAGTTACTATATTTAATATCTACCTGATTTTAAAACATGCAAAGCTTTACTATGCGGGAAGCCAATTCCAGCATGTCAGCAGGGCTGAATCATTTGGGAATGGCTAAAGACATTTCCCCAAAACCTGAAAAGGATGATTGCTTGCTGCCAGACAGCTCCAGACATCTTAATTACATATTATTGCCTCCTACTGGCCAAATACCTGAACAGCCAGAGGCAATCCCCCAATCTGACAAGCTTCTGCATACAAACCCTGGCCTTTGATGTGTGTATCCACCTCAGTTTAGGACAAATTGTGTTAATAAAAAACAAGGGCCCTAAGACAGCAGAACTTGGCTTCTTTAGCGAAGCTCCTTTGGCCCCCATCATGCCTTCCAAAATTATGTTAGCACGCTGGCTCTTGATTAATTTACGCACAGCGCCTTCTCCAGATTGCTGAACCCTTCTAGATGCCGGATCAAGATCACTGGCGTTATAAAACTATAAGTAGATATAGGGAGTATTCATTCTAATGCTTTAATTTTAAATGCAAAATTTGAAAGTAGCTCAAGTTTTTACTGACACTGAAAGTTAAGTCAAAAAAGCTACTCAACTATTAGTAGTAAACATCTAGCTATTATTACTTTTTAAAAAAATACAGGATGTAAAAATAACAGCATAATAAATGATTTAAAAATATGAGGTAGTCACAGTATCTTCCTTTTGTGGAAATGAAAATAAAAGCAAAGAGGCCAAGTATCTTGATGATCTTGCAAAACAGAAATGAATTAAAAATCAGATTAGCATTCTGAATTTCTGTTTTCAAACTTGTCTATTAAGGCTATAAGCAAACTCTGTTGTATCAATTTACCATTGGGGGGTGGAATATTGTTCCCTATTGGAGAAACAAGTACAGTGAAATATCACTAACATAAACAATATATAGGCTTCTCTTAAGTTACTATCTAAAAATCTTTGAAAAGTACAGAACAAGATAACTCAAATTTAAAGAAAAATCTCCTTCAAATATCAATTTATATGTTCCTAAAAATAGTTGGCTATTGTATATACAAAAATTAAAAGTTACTTTAACATTCTTTTCTAAAGGGTTAACACAAACTATTATAGGATAACTGATAGTTTGATTTAGAACTGGCCTTTATTCTTTCTGTCCTAATACTACAAATAAATCAGCTTTCTTCAGAAATGGTATGAGAAGCCCCATGTAACTATCCTATTATTACTTCCTCCCTGAAATGTCTGGACTGATAGGAACTGTTGAAAAGAAAAATGCCAATTACACATCTGCACCAAATTGGAAATTTAAGACACTCCATTTTAAAAATGCAAGTACCACCTTAGCAGAATTGAAAGTGTCAGCTCTTCATCACTTAATGTGACTGACTCACTTTAACTGGCCTTCCAAACACCTACCATAGCTAAGAATGCAAAAGAATTAAAGATTCTTACTAAGAGCTTTGGGGAAGGATAGTAGAAAGGCAATTCTGGACCATGTCCCTGCCTGAGTGAAGTCTCTAGACATTAGGAGTGCAGCAAAAGGACTACAGTCCTTCAGTAAAATAGGAGAAGGGAAGAGGCTCCAGAACTAGATGCTGGAATTCAGCTAAAGACAGTTTTAAGCATATTGTACTTTTGAGTCAGTACTACTTACGAACAGTTAAGCCAAAGCAAATATTAATGAAAATCAGGCATGCAGCTAAATGTTGTAACTGTGAAGCATAATATCATAAATGTTGAAAGTCTGTACAAAATCCTATCTAATAAAAGAGTAACATGCAAATTAACCATCACTCTGCTACGTCCACAAGCCAACCAGGAGCGAGTATGCACATTAACCCCAACCAAGATGGCTGCAGCCATGGAGAGAGCAGGAGGGAGGCTTGAGTTTCCCCAGCAATGGAAGAAGCCAAGCTTTCTATACACCCTGGTCAGCCCAGGCCTCCACTTGAGGCTACAAAGTTTCAATGACAGAAGATACATAAATCCCAACAAAAATGACGGCAGCCACAGAGCTGGAGAGAGCAGGATGCTTGGTTTGCCCCCGGCGATGGAGAAAGCCAAACTTTCTGCACACCCTGGCCAGCCCAGGCCACTATTAAGGCTACAAAGTTTCAATTATAGAAGATAAATAAATCCCAACAGAAATGGCTATGGCCACAGAGGGAGCAGAAGGCTTGGCTCCCCTCAAGGCTACAAAGTTTCAATTTTAGAAGATAAATCCCAGATACCAGGGCCTCTACTTGGGTTGCCAGGGGGCATGGCCAGCCTGAAAACCACCACAGGCCCCTCGCCCAGGCCACCCATGCCCCAAGGAAACCCTCACCCTGATCCAGGACACCCTTCAGGCCAGCCGGCCCCCACCCATGCACGAGGCCTCTAGCTTATCTAATGTTATCTAATAAAAGAATAATGCAAACTGACCATCACTCCAACATACAAGATGGCTGCCCCCATGTGGACACAAGATGGCTACCACAAGATGATACCAGGGGAGGGAAGTTGGGAGGGGCCAGCTCTGCAAGGGAGGGCAGTTTGGGTGATCAGGCCAGCAGCGGAGGGCAGTTGGGAGGAATCAGGCCTGTAAGGAAGGGCAGTTGGGGGCAATTAAGCCTGCAGAGAAGGCAGTTAGGGATGACCAGGCTGGCAGAGGAGGGAAGTTAGGGAAGACCAGGCCTGCAGGGGAGGGCAGTTAAAGGCAAACAGGCTGGCAGGGGAGCAGTTAGTCATCAATCAGGCTGGCAGTGGAGTGGTTAGGGGGTGATTAGGCTGGCAAGCAAAAGCAGGGGCAATCAGAAAGGCAGGCAGGCAAGCAGTTGGGAGCCAGCAGTTCTGGATTGTGAGAGGGGTGTCTGACTGCCCGTTTAGGTCCATTCCTACTGCCCCCAGTTTAGGTCAGTTCCTTCTGGCCTGAATGGGCAGTCAGACATCCCTCGAGAGGTCCCAGGTTGGAGAGGGTGCAGACTGGGCTGAGGGACATACACTCCTGTGCACAAATTTCATACACTGGGCCTCTAGTTTTTTAATAACCTGAGATCAGTAAGAAATACTGTCAAAATTCTATACCATTGCTGTCTCTACGAATATAAAAAAAAAAGCAATCAGAAGCTCTGTACAAATAACACTGAAAACACTACTATGGAAAAAGTTGTGGTTGTTCTTGATTTAAAATTATTCAATTACAAAACTAGTTTTTATAGTAAGAAATCATTGTTTACTGTTATTCAAAGTTTGAACACTTACTGATTTTAGGCCTAAATTACATATTCATATTTTAAATGAATGAAAACCCAGTCATTAAAGAATCTTAATAAACATCTGATGACCATTTTATATGGGTATGGTGACCCTCTTGTGAGGATAGAGCATTATCTACCTTAGAAGCTAAATGTGTCCCTTATGTTTTTCTATAGTCATTAGGTTTTGGAATATATATTTATTTTAAGCCAAATATATATATATATATATATATATATATATACACACACACACACACACACACACACACACACACATATATACACACACACACACACAGAGTGGCCAGATTATTATGATCTCTGAACACATAATAATCTGGCCACTCAGTATACATATATTAGAGGCCCAGTGCATGAATTCGTGAATGGGTGGGATCTGGCCAGCCTGGCCAGGGGGAGGGAACATGGGTGGTTGGCTGGCCTGCCTGCTGGTCGAACTTCTGGTTGATAGGGCCAATTTCCTTATTAGCTTTTTATTATGAGTAGCCAGGTTACTACGTGTTCAGAGATCATAATAATGTGGCCACTCAATGTAATTCATGTATTAAGTTTGCTAAGTACATTATTTGATAAAAGAATGTTTCTACACAGGAATGGTGACTGATTGTAAAATGCCAGTAATATATAAACAAAGATCCCAAGTTATTCATTTAACCTATGTAGAATCTATACATTAGATTTTCTGCCAATATTTTTCCTTGGTCAGTTTTAAAAGTACTTATGATTCATGCTTCACAAACTTTAAGTCAAAAAACATGAACAGAAGAACAAGCATCATTTTAAATATTTCTAATTTCTAGTAACATGGGCACTTGTATTCATGAATCAAGAAAGGATAAATCAGAGGAGTTATACTGGAGTATACTAGCTCAGATGCTCAAGCTCAAGGCATAACTGACTTATGGTAATACCACATATTAAGCATTCAGGGTGTTTTTTTTTTAATATATATATGTATATAAATATATACATTAAAAATTATAAGAGTGCACATTTCTAGGGAATCCTATATAATAAAGAGCTAATATGCAAATGATTGCCATGCCCTCATCCCCTCGACAGAAGACCTGAGGCTGGGCCGGAGGACATGAGGCCGCGTCCCCGGCACTGGGTGACCTGATGCTAGGCCCCCCCAACCCTGTGGGGCTTGATTGGGGTGGGGCCAGCCAGGTCTGGCTCTAACATGATTTCAAGGTGCACACAGATGGGTAGGGTCTTGACTCTGGGCCCCGTGGTGTGCCCCAGACTGACAGGAATGAGATTTTCACATACATTTCACTAATATTCTTTTATCCCTGACACTACTATTATAGAGAAAGGGCAAATAGCAATATTAAAATATTTCTTCTCATTAATTCCCCTTTAATGTGCATGAATTTTGGGCACTAAGGCACTATTCTATATACAGTAGGTCCTCAGCTTTCATCAGAGATCTGTTCCTACAGTGCAACGTTAACGCGATTTTCGCCATATGTCAGAAACCACCTACATAAGCACCTACATCACTCACATGGAGCACATACACAGCAATAATGAAGTGAAACATTAAAAAAAAAAATAAAAGATAGCAATTCCTGACCTTTACTTGTGGTAAATAAATAATGAAAAACATAAAGCACATGTGTACATACATAGAAATGATGGGATTTTTATAAATAAATGGGACATGGCGACGAAACTACAAAACGACATACGTCGAGTCCGACATAACCGAGGACTGCCTGTATATAAAAGCCAAAGTGACCAAATAACTGGTCAACCAGTTGCTAAGACGTACACTGAACACCAGGGGGCAGCTCCTGTATTGAGCATCTACACACTGGTGGTCAGTGCACTACCCATAGTGGGAGCACCACTTAGCTAAACGGAATGAGTGGTTGCTCCTGCGGCGAACCCCAGGCTGACAGGCAGGAACCTGGGCTGCAATCATCACCTCCTTGCCCCAGGCTCCTCCTCCTCCACACTCCCTGCTGCCTCTTCTAGATGCTTGCAGACCACACGGTGCCACCACCGGGCTCACAGAGCTGACCCCAGAGGGAGGAGATGAGTTCACGGCTGCCGCCAGACTGAGGCCTACTCCGCCACCTCTCAGTGCTATTGTCCCTGGGCCTGGCCCTGACTGGGTTCCCTGGAGAAGCAAGTGCTCCAGCTCCACAAAAGATGCCAGACCAGGGAACAACTGCTCATAGGGCAGGTCCACAGCCGTACAGCTAGGCTGATCAAGATGGGTGGCACTCCCACAGCAGGCCGATCCCCATAGGCCACGTCCCCTACCAGTGCAGGAATCCTGTGCACTGGGCCTCTAGTATGCATATAAGATCTCTGGTTAATCTCTTTCCACTCTCCCTCTACCCTCTGAAATTCATCAGTCTGTTCCATGTTTCCATGCCTGTGCATTGAGCATCTGCCGTCTGCCCCTGGTAGTCAGTGCCTATCACAGAAAATGGTCCAATGGTCACTTAGGCATATATATACACACACATATACATATACATATACATATATATATATGCATATATGTGTGTGTGTATATATATACACACACGAAATTTGTGCAAGAAGCTCAGCCCTCAAAGCCCTGGCTGCCTCCGCGGTCCTTGCAAACTCTTGTAGCCCCGGCTGGCCCTCACAGCTTTAGCCAGCCCTTGCAGCGTTGGCCGACCCTCACAGCCCCGGTTTCATCTGGAAGGTCATCCGGAAGGATGTCCAGACAGTCATTCTGCTGTGTGGTCTAATTAGCATATTAGCTCTTTATTATATTGGACTAGAAGCCCGGTGCATGGATGGTTCATGCACAGGTGGGGTCCCTCAGTAAGGGACCTGGCCTACGCCCTCTTGCAATCCGGGATCGCTCAGGGGTCAGGCCAAAACTAGCAGTCTGACATCCCCTGAGGGATGTAGTAGTGCAGGAAGCAGCAGGTGGCCTGGGAGAAGCCCGCGCCACTTCGCTCATCCCAGCCTCACTGTGCCTGCTGCACCACTGCTCAGTAAGCTCACTGAGCAGCGCTCCCACTGTGGGAGTGCACTGACCACCAGGGGGCAGCTCCTGCACTGAGCATCTGCCCCCTGGTAGTCAGTGCATGTCATAGCGACTGGTCGTTCGGTTGCTTTGGCTTTTATATATAGACTAGTGGCCCAGTGCACGGATTAGTGCACTGGTGGAGCCCCTTGGCCTGGCCTGTGGGGATCAAGCCGAAACCAGCAGTCTCACATCCCCTGATGGGTTCCGCATTGTGAGAGGGCACAGGCTAGACCGAATGACCCCACCTGTGCATGAATCTGTGCATGGGGCCTCTAATCTTTAATAAAATTAAGGCTTTTAAAAATCCTATACTTAATACTATCAACTATGAAATTATCTTACTATTTAATATTCTTAAAGAAATATAATAAAAATGATAACTTACAAGACTAATAACAGGAGAAAAAAGTATGCCTCTAAAGGTACAATTCTTCTTATAAAGCTAATCAATATGCTGTTCTACAAATTTATAAAATTTTAGATATGGAACACTATATTGCATAGTCTGTAGTCATATTTTTCTGCTCTTGCTGAATACTGAGGCAAATTCTGCATTCCCCATACAATTTTCCAAATTAAAACCAGAGGAATTCTACAATTTTTGAATAGTGTTACCTTTTTTCACTACTTTAAGGTGTCAGGCAACACCCTAGACATAAGATAAATGAAGTGAGAAGTATTTAGATTCTTTCTATTTTGACCTCTTCAGAAGAACAATGTTTTATAAATTTAAGTTGTTAAATATTTTAGGGGCAAGGGAAAGAAATAATTCTCATACAAAAAAGAAATCTTAGTTTTTAAGATAGTTCCTAATGTCTAATATATGACATTCAACTACTCAAATTTATAGAATTACAGTACTTTGGAGAAGTATAAAGAAATATATTTTTAAAAATACAGGTATATAAATTAATGAAAACTGGTATTTAAAAAATTTAATACAAGGAAAAAAGGTATAGTGGTACCAATTCTTAATACAAATTATTAAACACAGTTTATATAATTTCAAAAGTTATTCACATTATTGCTCGATACCACAGCTGTATGGAACAAGTTCTTGACACATGTATAATTTCAAGTTTATAAAAACAAAAATTTAAACATAGGCCATTCAGAAAGTTTTAAAATGCATGGACATATGTACAACCGAAAAAGAAAAAAAAATGTATATTTATATATATATATATGTAAAAAAAAACAAGCTCATCTAATTTAAACTTAAATGTCACCTTCTCAATAAAAAAAGTATACATAACTGGACCAAAAGCAAACTAGTAGATAAAAACAGTACTAAATATGCCTTCCATTTTTTAGTAATAATCTGTTCTAAAAATCAATGGGGTATTAAACACCAGTTTATTTTCAATTCTAGAATTTTTACTTTCTTTCAAAACTTTTTAGAAACATATACCCATTCTACAACTGTGTTAGATTAGGAGAAATATTTTCCTTAGAAACTTTTTAAAGGAGTATTTCCATACTTTTGTATTTAAGATTTGACAAACAATAAAAAATAACCCAAATAAGGCATTATCATCTTGACAAAAAATATACACAGATTGTAATGATATTAAATTTTTATGATCCTGAGCTCTAGTAACCATTAGATGCATGCATACCATTCACTGATTTGTCTATTCTAATAAAAAATAATTTAATTCTGCCTTGCTACCTTTGAAACCAGAAATCCTTTCAAAACTTTTTTATAGGTCTTCATAATGTTATAGATATTTGCACTGTAAACAGAGTATTAGGAATTGTATGAGAAAGGATATGTTAAATTCCAAAAAGCTATTAAAGAAAACTTACTATTTTAAAAGAATAACTATGTTATATTTAAAAAGGGTGAAAAATAATATAAAGAGTGTGCTTGCTATAAATGATGAGTAGAGCCTTACAAAGGTGTTTTACTATATTAAGAAATTAATAAATAAAAGACTGTGTATATCTTGGTGATAAAATAAAAAAGGCTGGTCATTTTTTATACTAAGTTCAAATGTATTTTTTTGATAATACAAAAAAGTAACCTTGAAAATCAGAGTACATAACAGAAAAGAGCACAATAACTTAAGTATTAAACATCTGTATGAAATAACTGTTGCAAAGTTGGACAAAAATGCACACTTAGAACATGCGGTTATTTAAAAAAAAAAAAAAAACAGGAAAAAAAAAAAAAACACCACACGATTCTGTAGAACCAATGTTATGTCACCACCAGAAGAGCACCAAGCAAGGCACCATTGGAAAGACAACATACTTGGAAAGTCTCTATAAATAAAGTAAATGCTAATCTGGTCGAAAAATTGGTGTCTTTGGTAAAAATTCTATGAGGATGACCTGTAGAAGGAGAAAAGAAAAAGTTTTAAAAATATTTAAATAGATTTTCATCTTAATAAAACTTCAGTTACATTCCAATATTTAAAACAATTTGGACAGTGCTTCTGACACACAGAATACATGCATGAATAAAGGAGAAAACAGAACTAGCACTTACAAAGAATAATTATAAATGTTTCATACTATCTGGATTTATTTAATCCCAACAACTTTTCTTATGAGGCAAACATTATCATGCTCATTTTACAGATGAGGAAACTGATGATCTGAGAAGGGTAACACCATAGATGTTAAGTCATTATTTGAACAAAGGTCATTCTTAACTGCAAAGTCTTGCCTTTTCTACTATACTCTGTGGCTGCAGTTTCCACCCATTCATCTAACCCAATTCCATGGGTCCTTAGGTTCTAAAGTTGCTCTCATTTTACTGTAGCAAGATATCTGATCTCTATATATAAGGGTATTGATCCCTTCTCTCTTAATTTTTTAAAAGTCCTTTTCTTCTTAAGAAAACAAAATTAAAGGTTGAGGTTTGTTCCAAAGGACCTTTTCTAAAAACAAACAAACAAACAAAAACGAAAGGAGCCACAGCCAGTGTGGCTTGGCGGACAGATACTCGGCCTGCAGACTTAAGGTCCCAGTCCAGGGCACATGCTTGGGTTGAGGGCTTGATCCCCGGGGGAGGGAGGGGGGTGGAAGAGGCAGCCAATCAATGATTCTCTCTCATCGATGTTTCTCTCTCTCTCTCTCTCTACCTTCCTCTCTGAAAGCAATATATATATTTTTTTCTAAAAGCAATATACATACATATATATATATATATGTATGTATGTATATATGTGTATATATATATATTCTTTTTTAAAGAATATAATGTATAGAAATTGGCCACTTGGTTGCATTCCTAAATCATACTGCTCTACCACATCAGAATAAAAGAAAAATTGGTATCAAGTTGGTATTTTTCTAGGTTATCTCCAATATTCAAAATATAATTAAGGAGAACTATTTTCCTTTAACAAGTGAAATATTTGTAAGTTTAAGAAAAGGTCAGGTCAAAGTGAAATACATGATAAGAATGCCTAATTCATTAGATAAGAAGCCCTCTCTCCTTACTAGATTATTTGTTATCGTAAGTTTTTAAAATGATGTAGAAAATGTTTGCAATCATGCTATTCTCCCATTCAACTACCACAAATATATATATATATTGAAATGTTTAGAAAAAATATAATTTTTTTACTCTTCTGAATATCTTCTATAATGGTATGGAAAATATAATGGTTTTAATAGTAGAGTTTAGTTATCTAAAAACTCATAAAAAATTAAAGAAAACTATTTTACAAATAAAGCATACCGCTCATGATGTTTTAAAAGGTTAGTAAATTATTTTATTTTTAGTTAAAAAAATATAAAACAAAGATGAATATAAGAAGTATATTTTATGAATCAATAACATTCCTATAGTTCTATCTGAAAATAATTGCATTGGAAATAACTTTTGTTTTTCTTTCCAATATAAATTTAGAAATTTGCAAAAATAAATTTTAACAGCTTCAGTTTTTTAAATTTCTTACATATCCATCCCTCCCACCAAAACTCATAAACTGTCTCTGATGAAAATACAAGACTAGCATTTTCATAAGTCAATCTAAAAACAAAGTTATTTGAATATGTTTTATTGTTATAAAGTATCAAATATCTTTTTCATCAGTATAAAGTAACATTTTATATAAAAGATGATAAATTTTAAATTTTGGTTCACTGAATACAGACCTATTCTATGAAAAAAAAAAGGTATTTTTAAGACACCTTTTATGCTCAAGGCTAGAAATGGGATTTGACTGTATGATAATAAAAGAAAGGGTAAATACTATAGAGCAAAATGTTTTTATGACAATTTCCATCTATTTGAGCACTGTTTTAATCAATCTTTTACACACACACACACACACACACACACACACACAAAATCTCTGAAATCTTAACTGTATCAAATAGAATTTGTCAGAAATGATGTGGTAGGCACTTCACAAAGACTATGACTTTAATTTCAACAATCAATTCTTCCTTAGATGTTTTTCAAGTAATATAATAACTTTTCATATTTATAATAAAACACCCAAGCTCAAGGCAAAATAAATAAAAATTCATAATTCTGAATTTTTCAAAAGGAGAAAAACTGTTAAAGAGTTGATAGATTAAATATCATACTGAATAAGTTCTCAAATTAATTATATACATGTGCCAACTTGGATTATTTTTTAAAGAATAAACAAAAACAGGCAAAATCCCATCTCCTACATACTTTAAGGATAATTTTTATGAAACAATATTCTAATAACACTTTAAAAGATCCTTTAAAGGCCACTGAGGTATGGGTAGTTAAAATTTATAAAGGCTAAAGGTTTCTTAAGCTCCAATGGCTTGGCTGAAAGGTTTTCTTCCACACTTGGAAACTTGATTAGCATTATATAAAAAAGCCATATCTGACTTGCTGCGTAACCAAAGTTGTGGTTATTCTTTATACAGCACCTAAAATTTCACACTCCATCAACACATGTTCAAGCTATTTTATCTTGGCAATTAATTTATTATTTTTCAGAACACAGTGAAGCCTTGTTTTCAAGTCATTCATAACTTTATAAATCAGTCTTGCACATGAAACTATGCATCTGTGAACCGTAGAAAATCCTTGCACTCAGGAGATTAAGCTCCTGACACCTTTGCTGATTAATAATCATGGAAAGAATAAGATCAGAAGCAAAATAAATGATCATTTAATAGAGAAACTCACAAAACAGCCCTTTAACTTACATATTCCATCATGTTATTCGTTTCACATTTCCTTTTGCTCAGTCTCCAGTGCAAGCACAGCTAGACAAGAAGGAGAGTAAAAGAAGAAAAATGAGCTCTAGTTTATTGCAGCAAACAGACTAACCCATTTGTCCACCTTTCATATTTTTAGTCCAACAAAAGCATCTGTTTCCATACTGTGCAATTCAGACCTCAACAGTACGAAGCTGCTCCCTGTGGTACTCACCTTGTGGTATAACCTATTGTTTTCCCATTCTAATAAC